>CM077676.1:227850865-230350865 GCA_039707655.1 Elymus sibiricus
TTCGTTCACCGGCAATCCACAATTAATGACTCTTGGATGCTCAGAATGCGACGCCTAATCGACTGGAAGATCACAGTCTTCAAGTGTAAGAAGTCTTTAGTTCACTTAGAATAGAATGTCTTCAGTGATGCTCAATCACATTGGGCTCTGGGTGTTTTGGATTTTGTCCTCGCAAAGTTTCTCTCTCAAAGGCTTCGAGGTGGGTTGCTCTCAAACGACAAAAGCCGTGCACTAACTCGGAGCAGCCACCAACTTATGGTGGAAGGGGGTGGCTATTTATAGCCAGGGGGCAACCCGACGTGATATGTCCGAAATGACCCTTGGTCATTTAGGAACTGACACGTGTCCAACGGTCGGAATTTAAACCCACGCGGCAACTTTACTTGGGCTACAAGCAAAGCTGACTCAACCAACTCTGGACGAGATTTTCTCTCATTTGTCTTCACTTGAAGACATAGGATTTTAGGTTGAGCATCACGTCAGTTTCTAACTTCGTTTACCTCGACCCCACTTGACAGTTCAATGGTTCCTATGACTCAAGAAATAAGAAAATGAAACTACCAAAAGACTATGTCTTCAAGCTTCATTGTCTTCGATGAATGTCTTCATGAACCATTATCTTCAGCACGAATGTTTTTGTGAATCACCATTGTCTTCAATGTCTTCCTACATTTTTAGGGGTCATCTTCGATGGGTAAACCGAATCAATAGGGACTTCTACCTATGTTCTCCTATGAATCTCACAAACACATTAGTCCCACAACCAAGTTTGTCTTCAATACTCCAAAACCAACAAGGGGTGGCACTAGATGTACTTACAATCTCCCCCTTTTTGGTGATTGATGAAAAACTGGTTGAAGTTTTCAACGGGTATAAAAATAGGTGAAGTTAAGGTACAGATGGTTTGGCTTCATGAAGTAGGAGGGGCTCCCCCTGAAGATGTGCATATAAGTAATTTGCCTTTGAATGCAAATGCACATGGCAGGTTTGACATTGTGGAGATCTCCCTCTATTCATGAAGTCACAACATGTGCATACAAAATATATTGAAGATAATGACATGCACAATGAAATATGGGCGTCTGCAAAATGACTTCATGCGCATAATATCAAGGTTAAATAGCGCACAAACAGTAGCAAAAACTGCGAATGTAGCAGACGTCCATCAGGACTTAAGTTTTACAACTCAAAACCAAATGTTCAAGAACAAGAGTTGTAAACTTAGCAAAATATATCAAGCCCAGCCCAGTTTGCCCGCTTGAAGACTATCAACCCATATGCTTCTCCCCCTTTTGTCAACAAGTGACCAAAAAGGTGTGAAGACATAGGGTGTCTACACGTCCCTTGGAGGCGACGAAGATGTTGGGGCAGCCGGGTCGATGTTGGAGTTGGGCGGTGCACAGGGGCTTGATGCAGTATCTTGATGTAGTGAAGCCATTGGTGGAGAAGTAGCATCATCCTCTTCATCAACCACCCGTGCATAAACTATGGGGGCGGAAGATGAGAAGTCTGAATCTTCAAGCGATGGTGTAGCACGCCACTTCTCTATAGCAGGTGGCTTGGAGTCGAATTTGAAGCCTTCCTTGAAGCCATCGGCAGCAAGGTCATCTTCAGAGCAGAGTAGTGTGAGACTCTTCCAAGCCCGGCGGCTGGCTTCATGTGCAACAAACGCATTCTTCGTGGAAAGGTTTCGCACTCTGTTGAGATCAGTCATGAGGCTCCTCATTTGCCTTTTGAGCCAGTCATGATGCTTGTCTTGCTTCTGATGAAGAAAAACAAGAAGCTCTCTGTCGGATAAGACTCGCGCTCGCTTTTGAGGTCTTGGAGGCATAGTGCTGGTGGTGGCTTCAGTATTGGCTTCACGTGGCTGGCAAAACTGACCAGAGAGATGACCAGCTGAAGTAGCACTGGGGATATAGATGGCTTCAACATGAGCAGCACCGCTGTGAGAGTCAGGAACGTCCACCAAAGGGGTCTTGGCAGCAACTGGATATACGTCTTCAACAGGAGCAATCTCAGGCAGAAATATATGTTGGTTTCGACCTGATGGTTGATATTGCACTGAAGAGCGAAGCTTGATGAGGCGCATTATCCAGGGAGCATAAATCTTAAGGCTAAATAAGTCCATGCCAGAAGCAGCTAACTGTTTGATGAAGAAGTTGTAGGTGTTGAATCTGATGCCATAGATGATGTTGTAAAGCATTGTCTTCATAGCACCTTCAACCTTGCTCGACGGGGAGTGCCCTTTGATGGGCCATAAAGTATGCCTTAGGATGTGATAGATAGTGCGAGGCAAGTACTGGAGCTCATTGACAAGAAACTCCTTGGAACAATCAGCTTCAGCAGGCAGTGGCTTCATCATGGTGAGCATCTGAGTCATGTTTGGCTCGGGCTTCTGAAAGATACTCTCCACGGCTCTATCATAGGCTTCACAGCCAGGTTCATAGATATCACCAGGAGCAGGCAGGTTTGTGAGCTCTAGAAGATCTTGAGCATGAGCTTCATGGTGTACATCACCTGTCATCCGGTGAAGGTTCCAAGTCTTGATATCCTTATGGTATCCAGAGATGTGGAGGGTGGCATAGAATTGCAGTAGCAGCTCCTCGTTCCAGTGCTCTTTGTCTGTCACAAATGGAAGTAGACCAACATCATGAAGACAATCAATGGCTTCATCCAGACATTGCAGTTCAGTCATAGCTTCAAAGTTGAGGCGCTTGTGAGGATGAATCCGGTCTT
Source organism: Elymus sibiricus (assembly GCA_039707655.1). Taxonomy (NCBI): domain Eukaryota; kingdom Viridiplantae; phylum Streptophyta; class Magnoliopsida; order Poales; family Poaceae; genus Elymus; species Elymus sibiricus. The sequence continues at coordinate 227,853,602 of CM077676.1, forward strand.
GATTGTAGAGGACACTCATGTAATAGCTTCGTTGTTGGTAGCTCCAGAACCTGTCTGAAGATATCCTTGGCTTGGTGTATGGGTTCTTCGAGCGGTGAAAGAAAGTATTGTCGTTCCGGAAGCTAGTGACACTGAAAGTGCATTCGGTGGAAGCAGCTCCTCGAAGCCTTGGCAGCCTAGGCATTGGCTTTTGAACAAGAGGCCGGTTGTCAACATGGAATTCATATTGTGGGCCAGGTCTTTCAGGTGATGCAAGACGAGGCCAGTTGACTGGCACAAGTTCTCCAACACGGTTGTATGCCATGACAGTATTGGCGTCAGAGAGCACAATGGCTTCAGAGGTGGTAGGAGCTTCAGTAGTGGCATTCAGATTTCCTTCAGTGGCTTGGACTGCAGACTCAGGGGCCACATTTGTATCAGCAGTAGCAGTGTGAGACACAGGAGGCTGCTCTTGAACGACTTCGGCTGATGCAGCCGGTATGACTTCAGACTGTTGAGCTTCTTGCTCAGGTTGGGCTTCAGCAGATACAGTCTATACTGGATCAGCTTGCTGGTCGTCAGTCTGAGTTGTGTTGGTGGGTGGAACATTTCCTTGAATAGCCTCTTGAGAAGCAGAGGCATCTTGATGCACTACCTCCTCGGAGATGCTGGACATCCGCGGGCCACGGCGAAGCCTTCGGAAGATGGGCAACGCCTTTGGAGAAGAATTGTCTTCCACCATGGCTTCAGGAGTATCTGGCAACATAGGCTCATCAGTGGTTGCAGCATGAGGAGGAGGAGTGTGGGGTATGATTTCATCACGATCCATTGGCGTCAGAGGGCGACCAATGCTGATCGGTTCACTATGCTCAGGAACAGGCGATGATACCACGTTCTCGGTGAGCTGAGGAAGGACTGCATCATTATCACTTTGCACATTGGCATCAGTACTAATGTCTTCAGCTGTGTTGAGGTCAGCAGCTGGAATCTCTTCAGTAATGGGAACCTCTGTGGTAGCAGGTTCATGCACGATAACTCTTCTCTCGGTGTTTCCAGAGGTAGGGGGAGCAACAGATATCGGCGTCATGAGCAGTGGCTCTTGAGAAGCTGATTGAGCATTTTTAGCTTGTGCCTTGCGCGAAGCCTTTGAAGACTTCGTCTTCTGACGCTTTTGAGACGGAGGAGCGGCAGAGGCATCAGAATGCTTGCGCTTGTGAGCTTCGGCTTTAGCGTGCTGTGTCTTCTTCTTCTCAGAATCAACTGATGGAGCGGATGGCTTCAAAGCAAGCATGGATGGTGGGAAGACAATCCGAGGCTCATCTTGCCTTGGGGCCTCACCAGCTTGGGTTTCGGGCTTCTTCTTCCTTTTCTTGATCAGCTTGGGATCAATGGCAGGGCGACCAAGTGCTTTTCTCTTCAAGCCCTCATTGTGGGCTTGCACTGTCTTCTCAGCATAGTGCTTGAGACGTTCTCTGGCACCTTTAGCATCATCACGAAGCTTTTGAAATTCCTCTTTTAGCCCGGCCATCATTTTCTTGTAGCCTTGAATTTCTACGACACTGAATTTGGACAAGTGCTTCTTGAATAGCCGCTTCTCATATTCAATCTTATTTTTCTATTCAAACACTTTCTGGACAACCGCAAGTTCGTTGTTGATGAAGCCTTGGAATGTGACACTGATGTCAATTGGAAGCTGCAAGTCGTCAATCGACAACGATGGGTCGCGAAACCATTCGTCAATGAAATTGTTGAGAATATCATGGTCGAACAGAGGCAAGTTTTTGAAGATATCAGCCTCTTCCTGCTTGTTCTTGATGAGGAGCTCAAGGGCATCATCATCAAACTCATCATCAGATAAATCAATTATGGCGTCGTCATCTGTCAACGTGGTTGTTGGTTTGGGGCCTCGCCCAGCAGGTTTCTTTGTCTTCGGGATGTTCCGAGACACATCTTCAGACTGCACACTGGATTCAGGAGGTGCATCTTTCACAGGCTTCACTCTAGAAGCAGTTGGAGCAGCAGCAGACTTGGCAGATTGCCCCTCTTTAGCTTTGGAGCCCTTTGGATTTCTTTGTGTCTTGGGGGAGGCAGGAGCAATGTCTTCAGCATGGGCTTCTCCGCGCGCAGCAGCGGCGGTGGCATGAAGAGCGTTGATATGCTCAACATATGCGTGAAGACTGTCCCATGGCCCGGTCAGATTGGGATCTGCATGACGAGAGCCATCGGGTCTTGGTTCTGCTGGACCAGGGTTGAAGTTCATGCCAAACTCCTTCTTGTTGGCATCTGCTGAAGCCTTTGCAAATTGATAATTGGCTTCAAACAGATCGTCTTCACGACACCATCGAATGCTGGATGGGTCAGCATCTTCAGGCATCACACCTCTTACCATGCAAGGATAGAAATTCTGGGCAATGGCGTCAGCCTTTGTCTTCGGAATAAGCTTCCGGTATACAATATCCGCCCATGGTGGCCTGACTGCATTCTTCTCAGCATACTCTTGTGTAACAAAATGATAATGAAACCATTGTTCTGCCCAGTATCGGCGAATCCATTGCACACGAGATTTGCGTTCACCATAGGTTTCATCAGGATCTGATTTGTATTGTTCATACAGATCTGGAGGGAGGTCAAGAGCAGTGTTTGCTCATCGTTGCCTTCCTCCCTTCTTTGCAGATTTTCCACTAGCCATCGGCTTCGCAGGATTGATTGGCTTCACACTTCTGATCTGACAGGAACTGGCTTCAGGAGAGTCGAGATGAAACTGCAAGAAGTCTGCAAACGAATTCAGACTATGAGAACCAAGTGACTTGCCCACGGACATGTACCTGTGACAGCATTAGAGATGTGAGGGAAGGAGGAGAGGTCATATGCATTCTCAGAAAATTTTGAATCCAACTCAGTTTGAAGACAATGACCTCACAATGCAAAGACATTCACTTACAGAGAGAAGTTGGTTCCAGATTTGTACGAATCCGAAGATAGGTACAAGTGAGGAATCATCACTATGCAGTATAAGTGAAGTAACTTGGCAAGATATGAGATGCATGAAAGAGAAGATGAAGATTTGGAAGTGAATGAAACAAGTTCTGAAGATATTCTATATGATTTTGGATCTAATAGACGGTAAAAAGTAACTTTTATTTACCACACGAAGAACAGCTCAACGAGACGAATGGAGGCTGAGCAGTTCGATCTCCCACGCCCTAACTTAGCAGTGGAGGACAGCTACGGCGGCGGCGGTGAGAAGATGTTCGCGGCCGGAATGAGTACGGCGTCGAAGAGGTCATGGCAGCTAAGCGCTTCTTCTCCGACGATGATGAAGTTAGCGGCGGCGCTAGGGTTATATGGGGGCGACAGCGACAGGGGTGAAGAACATTTATGGAACCAGGGGTGAAGTATTTATAAGGGTTGGCCTGGTCCGGGGGATAAGACAGACATGCCCCTGGCGATACATATCTATGCGACGCGTGGCGCACATTGTGCAGTTGTTATCACGCCTCGACCACACGACCAGCTGTTTTGGCGGGAGGTCGTTCCGCCTTCTGCGGATGCAGGTAAATTGGATAGAGATGAAAATATTTGAAATATTTTGTCTCAAAATCTTTGACTGACAAGGACACAGTGAAGATAATCGACATCTGTCAAATAGAATGCATTTGAAGATTTAGATAGACTGGACAAGATAAGCACAGAAGGGGTAAGGGTCCGATCACATTCACCTAGTTCAAAAACACAGGTTGAAGACATACCTATAGGTGAATGTTGTTGACGACAAACTCATATATATATATATATATATATATATATATATATATATATATATACACACACATATAGTATTGGCAATGAAGTCAAATAGAATGCGAAGATAAAATCATTTGAGAAGACAATCCAAATCAGGAAGATAATGCAATAGATGTGACGCAAAATGAAAATCTTCAAGAAAAGTTTGGTGGTGGCGTTGCCCACCGTATAGGAAGTATTAGACCCAGACACGGCGCACCATTATCGTGGCGCTCTGAAGTCAAAATCCATTTTAATATCTTCACACTCAGAGTGTATATCTTCATGAATTGAAGACATACGTTACTACGTGTGTTGTGCACCAAAGTCGTCAAGAATGCATAAGTGCTTGGATGAATGCCCTCTCACAGGACATTTGAGGATTCTAAGATATTTAGCTCACACCGCAACTTGCAAAACCTCTTCTCATCCAAAGGCTTCGTGAAGATATCTACCAGCTGATCTTCAGTGTTGACGTGAATGATGTCAATGTCTTCTTTGAGCACATGATCACGAAGAAAGTGGTCTCTAATCTCAATATGCTTCGTCTTGGAGTGTTGGACAGGATTTTGAGAAATCTTGATTGCACTCTGAAAGCACATTTGCTCCCTTGGTGGTTTTGGTAATTCATAACAACATATATCTTATTGAACTATTGTCCATTCAAGATTAAGATTTCAGGATGTTCAATGATTGGCATGGCATGGACTAGAGACGTGGACCCCTCAAAATGCTAAGGACAAGGATTGGCAAAAGATCAAGACTCTACATTTTTGGTTTAGTGATCCAAGATCACATTGAGTCCATAGGAAAGCCAATACTATTAAAAGGGGATGAGGTGTTGCTTAATGGTCTTTTTGCTCAAGTGCTTAGTGACAGTATTCCAAAACCCTCAACCACTCTCTCTACCCAAATATGTCCTAAACCTAAAGTCCAACTCGGCCCCACCGAAATTTCCAATCTGGCCCCACCGAGTTCATCCAAGACTTAGCCACTGCCAAAACCCTAACAAATCGGATCCACCGAAATGGATCTCGGTCCCACCGAGATGGCCTTGCCAACTCTCTGTAATCGGTTGCATTCACTTCGGTCTCACCGAGTTATGCATATCGGTCTCACCGAGATGGCTTGCCAACTCTCTGTTGCCTTATTGCTTCACTTCGGTCCTACCGAGTTGATGCAATCGGTGCCACCGAGATGAGGATTGCCCTAAGCCATTGCACTTCGGTCCATCCGAGTTGTTCGTATCGGTCCCACCGAGATTCCTAAAGTTCATATCTTTTAGACAGTTCGGTGCTACCGAGATGATCGTTTCGGTGCCACCGAGTTGGGTCAAAAGTGTGTAACGGTTGGATTTTGTGTGGAGGCTATATATACCCCTCCACCCCATCCTTCTCAGTAAGGAGAGCCATCAGAACGTGCCTACACTTCCACCATTCATTTTCTGAGAGAGAACCACCTACTCATGTGTTGAGATCAAGATATTCCATTCCTACCATTTGAACCTTGATCTCTAGCCTTTCCCAAGTTGCTTTCCACTCAAATTCTTCTTCCACCATAGACAAATCTGTGAGGAGTGTTTGAGTGCTGGGAAGACTATCATTTGAAGCACAAGAGCAAGGAGTTCATCAACAACACACCGTCTATTACCTTTTGGAGACTGGTGTCTCCTAGATTGGTTAGGTGTCACTTGGGAGCCTCCAACCTGATGTGGAGTTGAACCAAGAAGTTTGTAAGGGCAAGGAGATCGCCTACTTCGTGAAGATCTACCCCGAGTGAGGCTAGTCCTTCGTGGACGTAAGCCATGGTGGAATAGACAAGGTTGCTTCTTCGTGGACCCTTCGTGGGTGGAGCCCTCCGTGGACTCGCGCAGCCGTTACCCTTCGTGGGTTGAAGTCTCCATCAACGTGGACGTACGATAGCACCACCTATCGGAACCACGCCAAAAACCACCGTGTCTTCATTGCGTTTGAAATCTCCAATCCCTCCTTTACATACATGTGCAATTGCTTACATTCCGCTGCTATACTCTTAGAATTGCATGTGTAGGGTGATGCTTGACATGTACTATTGCTAAAATCTGCCTACAACTAAAATTTGGGAAAAGGTTAGGTTTTATTTGGTCGAGTAGTCTAATCACCCCCCTCTAGACATACTTTCGATCCTACACACTCTCATTGTCACAGAATAGCGGAACTTTCTTCTTGTTGATGCCATAATCTTTGAGAGTTTGCTTCATCCAGAGAAGCTGTGCACAACATGATCCAGCAGCAATGTATTCAGCTTCAGCAGTAGAGAGTGATACACAGTTCTGCTTCTTTGAAGACCAACATACAAGTGAATGTCCAAGAAAGTGACAAGTGCCTGATGTGGATTTTCGATCCACCCTGTCTCCAACATAATCAGAATCGGAGTAGCCAACCAAATCATACTCTTAGCCCTTTGGATACCATAATCCTAGTGTTGGGGTGTGAGCCAAATATCTAAGAATTCGCTTCACGGCGAGGTGATGCGATTCCTTTGGTGCCGCTTGAAATCGGGCACACGTGCAAACACTAAGCATTATATCTAGCCTAGATGCACATAAGTACAATAAAGAACCAATCATGGAGCGGTATACCTTTTGATCGAACTCTTTACCATTGTCGTCAGTACTCAGATGACCATTGGTTGGCATTGGTGTCTTGTAGCCCTTGCAATCTTGCATTCCAAACTTCTTCAGGCAATCTTTGAGATATTTCTCTTGTGATATGAAGATGCCATTGCTTTGTTGGCGAATTTGAAGACCAAGAAAGAATTTCAGCTCTCCCATCATGGACATTTTGATATTGCTCTTGCATCATATGACTGAACACATCACTATATCGTTTGTCAGTGCAGCCGAACATAATGTCATCCACATAGATTTGGCACACAAACAGTTCACCATCATATGATTTGGTGAAGAGAGTGGGATCAAGTGAACCAGGTTTGAAGCCTTTGCTTTTCAGGAATTCCTTGAGTGTATCATACCAGGCTCGTGGAGCTTGCTTGAGGCCATACAATGCCTTGTTGAGCCTATAGACCTTGTCAGGGTGCTTTGGATCTTCAAACCCAGGTGGTTGAGCAACATAGACTTCTTCTTCAATTTTGCCGTTTAGAAAGGCAGTCTTCACATCCATTTGATACAGAAGAATATCATGATGATTTGCATAAGCAATAAGTATGCGGATGGCTTCAAGTCTAGCCACAGGAGCAAAGGTTTCATCGAAGTCAATTCCTTCCACTTGTGTGTATCCTTGTGCGACTAGACGAGCTTTGTTTCTGAGAACTTGACCATGTTCATCTTGCTTGTTGCGGTAGATCCATTTTGTTCCAATGATATTGTGCTTACGAGGGTCAGGACGCTTGACAAGTTCCCACACATTGTTGAGCTCAAATGGCTGAAGCTCTTCTTGCATAGCTTGAATCCATTCAGGTTCCATGAAGGCTTCAGTGACTTTGGTGGGTTCATTGATGGAGACGAAAGCGAAGTGCCCACAAAAGTTTGCTAGCTGTGTGACTCTTGAACGAGTGAGAGGACCAGGTGCGTTGATGTTGTCGATTATCTTCTCGATCTGAACTTCATTGGCCACGCGAGGATGTATAGGACGAAGACTTTGCTGTTGCTGAGCATTGTCTTCAAGCTCAGCATTATCTTTAGTCTGATCATTGTCTTCACGCTGGACTGGAGTAGGTATCACAACCTCTTCATCTCCGAGTTCCTCAGTGGGTATTATTTCTCCAGTACCCATTTGCTTGATGGATTCACTAGGAGGGGGTTCATCTATCACAGTTGGCAGGTGCTCTCTTTGCGAGCCGTTAGTCTCATCGAACCGCACATCTATAGTTTCAACCACTTTGTAGTGAAAGAGGTTGAAGACTCTGTAGGTGTGCGAATCCTTCCGTAACCAAGCATAAAACCCTCATGTGCTTTCGGTGCAACTTTGGAAGTGTGATGTGGATCTCGTATCCAACTCCTGGCACCAAATACTTTGAAATAACTTACATTTGGCTTCTTACTAGTGATCAGTTCATAAGATTTTTTCTTGAAGAACTTGTGAAGATATACTCTGTTGATGATGTGGCATGCAGTATCAATGGCTTCGGGCCACCACTTGCGTGGTGTCTTGTATTCGTCAAGCATAGTGTGAGCCATCTCAATGAGAGTCCTGTTCTTGCGCTCCACGACGCCATTTTGCTGAGGAGTGTATGGAGCAGATAACTCGTGAGTGATGCCAAGAACGTCAAGATAGGTGTCGAGCCCGTTGTTCTTGAACTCGGTGCCATTGTCACTCCTGATGTGCTTGATCTTGACGCCATAGTTGGTCATTGCATGGTTGGCGAACCGCCTGAAGACATCCTGCACTTCAGTCTTATACAGGATTATATGCACCCATGTATATCTAGAATAATCATCAACAATCACGAAGCCATATAAATGTGCAGATGTAGTAAGAATGGAGTAATGAGTAGGGCCAAATAAGTCCAGGTGTAGCAGCTCGAAGGGACGAGTGGTCGTCATGATTGTCTTCGAGGGGTGTTTCGCCCTAGTCATCTTCCCGGCTTCACATGCTCCACATAGGTGATCCTTCTTGAACTTGACGCCCTCGATCCCAATGATGTGCTTCTTCTTCACAAGGGTGTGCAAGTTCCTCATGCTAGCATGTCCTAGCCGTCGATGCCATAGCTAGCACTCCGAAGCTTTTGCTAGAAGACATGTGGCAAGCTGTGGTCCTGCGGAGAAATCTACCATGTACAAGTCACCTCTTTGATAACCTTCGAAGACTTGGGTTTTGTCAGAAGCCATTAGCACAAGACAGCGAAATTTGCCAAAGATGACAATCATATCAAGATCACAAAGCATTGAGACTGACATGAGGTTGAATCCAAGGGATTCGACAAGCATCACTTTATCCATGTGCCGATCCTTTGAGATTGCAACCCTACCTAGACCCAATACCTTGCTTTTCCCAGTATCAGCAAAAGTAATGTGCTCTTGAGTAGATGGAGGAAGTGTAGAGTCCATGAGTAAGCTTTGGTCACCAGTCATATGGTTGGTGCAGCCACTATCCAGGATCCATTCAGTAGCTTTTGGAAGTGAACCCTACAGTAAAGTTAGTGGGATAGGCTTCACGATGACAATTTGTGAAGATAAAGCATGTGATCGCAGATACTTCATGCAAGATTAGTTTCATGAAAGATATAGAAATGCAATCATCAAGAAATTATGTTGAGTCTTTTGTTTCATAGCATTTTGGGCATTTTGACTTGTGCCCCACAAGTTTATTCAGGTCCCCAGCATTGTCTTTAGAACCCAATGCTTTTCGGCTGGAGACCCGACCCTGCAAGAAAGAGATCAGTTCTTCTTAGCCACCCACATCTAAAGGGGTGGCTTAGAAGCAATAAGTCTAAGTGCAGCATCTGAGAACTTTGGCTTTGAAGCCCTAGCAAATAGCTTCACAGGGGGGTTAGAGTACTCATATGAATAGGCAGAGAAATTCTTTGATTTGTGAACATAATGGTTTGAGGAACGTCTCTCATATTCATGAGTCTAATCATTGGCGTTAGGGCAATCATACAAAGACCTTTGTCTGTATGAAGAATTTGGTCCATATGAAGCTTTTGCTTTGGGGTTTGTCTTCTTCCCTGGTGGTGTCATGATGACATTCACGGGAAGCCTTTCCAGAAGACTTTTGGGAACCCAGATCTTCTTCATAGGTGAACCACTCCTGCAGTTAGTTCCAATAAACCTGGCAAACACTTCACCATTCTAGTTTTTGAACAGTTTATAGTTTGAGTCAAATGACTCATTAATGATGATAGGGTTAGCACAGTTGTAACCAGATAAGGTGGATGGATCCACTGATGGCCCTTGTGCAGCAACCCAGGTAGTTTTGGGGTACTGCTCAGGCTTCCAGTAAGACCCATCATCATTGATTCTCCTCTCGAAGCCAATACCCTCTTTCCTAGGATTTCTGTTCAGGATCTGTTTCTTGAGGACATCACAAAGACTCTGATGCCCTTTGAGACTCTTAAACATGCCTGTCTCAAGCAATGTCTTCAACCTAGCATTCTCATCAGTAATAGCAATGGCTTCCTCAGATGAGGGGTTAGTTGCCACAAGAGTAGTTGAAGATATTGCAGTTTCAGAAACAGTAGAGCATTCAGCAGAAGAATTGGCGTTATCACGCTCAAGGCATTTCAAGCAAGGTGGCAAAAATTCATCCTGAGCGGTACTGATCTGTTGAGCGAGTAGTGAATCGTTTTCAGTCCGAAGATCATCATGAGACGCTCTCAGTTTCTCAAGCTCTTGCTTCCTTTGAAGATATTCATAGGAGAGCTTCTCGTGATCACATGAGAGGGTATCATGACGACTTAGGAGCTCTTCATACTTAACTTGAAGATTTTTTATGTCTCCAATTAAGGATTGACTTCGATTCATTTCCTCTTCCAACAGATCATTGCTTTTGTCTAGCAGTTTTTGAATCTTTTCCATAGCAGTTTGTTGCTCAGTTGCAATTTTAGCAAGTGTCTTATAGCTAGGTTTGGATTCACGTTCAGAGTCATCTTCACTTGAGGTTTCAAAGTAGGCAGCGCCTGAAGTTACCTTAGCGCCTCTTGCCATGAAGCAGTAGGCAGGAACAGGGTCGTCGTCCATAGTGTCGGTGACGTGACCATTGTCTTCAGTGTTTACGATGGACCTGGCGACGAACGCTGAAGCCAAAGTCAGGCTTGCCACGCCTGAGTCTGACTCTTCCTCTGACTCCTCCACTACCTCCTCAGTATCAGATTCCTCCTCTGAATCCATCTCCTTGCCAATAAATGCACGAGCTTTGCTAGAGGAACTTGATTTGCGCGATGAAGTCTTTGATGAAGACTTTGATTGCTTCTTCTTCTTCTTGTCGTCAGAGTCATAATCCTTGCTCTTCTTCTTCTTTGATTCCTTCTCCCATTGAGGACAATCAGCGATATAGTGACCTGATCTCTTGCATTTGTGGCAAGTTCTCTTCTTATAGTCACGAGTGGAAGCCTCATCTTTCTTGGAGTCATACTTTGAAGACTTTCCAAAACGGTTCTTCTTGGTGAACTTCTAGAACTTCTTCACAAGCATTGCGAGATCTCTGCCAATGTCTTCAGCACTATCAGGACCGCAGTCAGAGTCTTCAGACGAAGATAAAGCCTTTGCTTTCAAAGCATGTGATCGTCCATAGCTAGGACCATAGATATCTCTCTTCTCAGATAGCTGGAATTCATGTGTATTGAGCCTCTCAAGTATATCGGCATGATCCAATTGCTTGAAGTCGGGGCGCTCTTGGATCATCAGTGATAGGGTGTCAAAGGAACTGTCCAGAGACCTCAGTAGCTTCTTCACAACTTCATGCTTGGTGATGTCAGTGGCGCCAAGAGCATGAAGCTCATTGGTGATATCAGTGAGACGATCGAAGGTGAGCTGGACATTTTCATTCTCGAGCCTTTTGAAGCGATTGAAGAGATTGCGAAGAACATCGATTCGGGAGTCCCGTTGTGATGAGACGCCCTCATTGACCTTGGAAAGCCAGTCCCAGACAAGCTTCACAGACTCCAGAGCACTCACACGTCCGTACTATCCTTTGGTCAGATGACCACAGATGATGTTCTTGGCGGTGGAGTCCAATTGCGCGAACCTCTTCACGTCAGCAGCGGTGACACCTCACCGACCTTGGGGACGCCTATCCTGACGACATACCAGAGGTCGTTGTCAATGGCTTCAAGATGCATGCCCATCTTATTCTTCCAGTAGGGATAGTCAGTGTCATCGAAGACGGGGCACGCAGCGGAAACCTTGATTATCCCTGCAGTCGACATAGCTAAAACTCCGGGTGGTTAAACCAAATCACACAGAACAAGGGAGCACCTTGCTCTGATACCAATTGAAAGTGCTAGTTATCGACTAGAGGGGGGGTGAATAGGCGATTTTTATGAAAGGCTTCGAAAACAGGCAATGTCTTCGAAGAAAGCGGAAGCAGGATGAGAACTAGCAGAGCCTATCAATAAGATGAACGAATATGACAAGCATAGACATCATACATACAAGCATGCGTTGAACATAAACACAAGAAGCATGAAGATAAATGAGTAAACAGATGAATGGCTTCAGGGAATATCTTCAACCACAAACAAGCATGCAAAGGCTTCACAGTTCAAAACAGTAAGTAAGGAAGAGTAAAGATAGAACCAGGGGCTCGGGGAAGACAATGATTTCTTTGACCAGTTCCAACTGCTGTGACAGTTGTATGTCTGGTTAGGGAGGCTGAGATTGAACTCAGAAGACCACATCTTCACCTTATTCCCCTTGAGCTAAGGTCACTTAGACCTCGCCCAATCACTCTGGTAAGTCTTCAAGGTAGACTTCCAAACCTTCACAGACTTCGTTCACCGGCAATCCACAATGACTCTTGGATGCTCAGAACGCGACGCCTAACCGACTGGAAGATCATAGTCTTCAAGTGTAATAAGTCTTCAGTTCACTTAGAACAGAATGTCTTCAGTGATGCTCAATCACTTTGGGCTCTGGGTGTTTTGGGTTTTGTCCTCGCAAGGTTTCTCTCTCAAAGGCTTTGAGGTGGGTTGCTCTCAAACGACAAAAGCCGTGCACTAATTCAGAGCAGCCACCAACTTATGGTGGAAGGGGGTGGCTATTTATAGCCAGGGGGCAACCCGACGTGATATGTACGAAATGACGCTTGGTCATTTAGGAACTGACACGTGTCCAACGGTCGGAATTTAAACCCACGCGGCAACTTTACTTGGGCTACAAGCAAAGCTGACTCAACCAACTCTGGACGAGATTTTCTCTCATTTGTCTTTGCTTGAAGATATAGGATTTTAGGTTGAGCATCACATCAGTTTCTGACTTCATTTACCTCGACCCCACTTGACAGTTCGGTGGTTCCTATGACTCAAGAAATAAGAAAATGAAACTACCAAAAGATCATGTCTTCAAGCTTCATTGTCTTCGACGAATGTCTTCATGAACCATTATCTTCAGCACGAATGTCTTCATGAATCACCATTGTCTTCAATGTCTTCATACATTTTATGGGTCATCTTCGATGGGTAAACCGAATCAATAGGGACTTCTACCTGTGTTCTCCTGTGAATCTCACAAACACATTAGTCCCACAACCAAGTTTGTCTTCAATACTCCAAAACCAACAAGGGGTGGCACTAGATGCAATTACACAAAGCAACCGTGAGTACTCATCCAAAGCACTCGCAAGACTTACATCAGAACTATGCTAAGTATGCATCGGTATCAAAGGGAAGGGGCTGTATCTGTGGACTATACTGCAGAAATGCCAGAATAGAGGGGAAGCTTAGCCTATCGAAGACTAGCATCTTGCAGTGTCTTGCAGCATTAGAAGAGTGCAGATTAGCATATTATAAAGTAATAAGTAATTAGCAGCAACGCCGAGAGATCCTTCCTCATTTCCCTGCGAGAAAGCGATCCCGGAGCCAACATATTTTTAAGCATCACAAATATCCTGTTCTAGTTAGATCGGGATACTCTCCGAGCGTCATGTTACCGTGGACACGGCTATTCGAATAGATAACTTCCCTGTAGGGGTGCACCAACTTACCCAACACGCTCGATTAACTCCAGCCGGACACACTTTTATCGGGTCATGACCGCCCTCGGCCGATCCACACGCCGTAGTCCTACCTAGGCTCAACAGAGAGGTCAGCACGCCGGTCTAAATCCTAAGTGCGAAGGGGTCATGGGCCAATCGTCCATTACACTCCTGCGCGTTGCGAACACGGCCGGGAGCAGACCCACCCCCTTAATACAAGCGCAGGCGGTTACCGTCCAACCCAGCGCGCGCCACTCAATTACTGACATCGGAGAGGTTTCAAAAGAATCATACGACGCCGAGTGCCCACTTTTATTCCTGCGTGGTGGTCAGTGCGAAAAGGCCAGAGGCCTACTCAGATCATATATCCAAACCCATTAGTGTGTTGGGAGCTCGCGGAGACGATCAGTGATCCTGTCGCCCCGTCTCGCAGACTTACGACAAGGGTCAGGCCCATCCCTCTCTAGGACGGTCTGCTTGCCCGGCCGTGCCGCGTAATTATCTCCCGGGTACCCTCATGGTCATCCCGACTTCAGTAACCCTCGCGGGTACCCCTCGGGGTCGACCCGACTTCAACAAGAGACTGAGGTAAAGTCAAAGTATCCGTGTGTCCGTAACATCAAGTGGGAAATCCAAGGAATCACCCTCGATGGATTCCCACTCGATGTATCCGTCAAGGTGAACTTAGAGGAATCACCCTCGATGGGTTCACGCTTGAGGGGTTGCACGACAGAGGCATCATCGGAGGTGGTGAAAGAGGAATCACCCTCGGTAACCCACAACCGACTGGCTACGCTACAGAGATATCATTAGGAGTGAGGTAGTAGGTATCACCCTCGGCACTCGATAGTAGCTCTGTAGAGTCGTACAACTAAGGGGAGTGCGGTGGTGTGTCGGTCTCTGCACATCAATCACGTTGATCGAGTCATCCGGAAGCAAAGCATGGCAACACGGACAAGGGTGTGGGGCCACTGATGGATCACTAACCAGCCTATACTAAGCATATAGGACAACATGTAAACTATCAATAATAGGTTACAAAATCAGGCTATGCATCAGAATAGGAGCTATTAAATACAGTAGCAAAATCTAATGCAAGCATGAGAGAGAAAGAATGAGCGATATAGGAATGATCAAGGGGGTTTTGCTTGCCTGGAAGCTCTGCTGAAAGAGGTTGGACGTTTGCGATGTAGTCGTACTCAGGGGCCACGTCGGTCTCGGGGTCTACCGGAGAGAAGAGGGGGAAGAAACAGTAAATATAAAGCAAACAAATGAAGCACAATGCATGACATGGCAATATGATGTGCTAGGTGTGACCTAACGCAGTGCTACACGTTACAGACGGTGCGAAAAAATATCTGTGAATATTTTCCCGGCTTTTGTCAATTATCAGACAGACGATCCGGAGGGGAAGGTTCCATGTTTGCAGTGATGGAGGCATGTGACAGGTATGTGGCTGGCATATTCGGATTCGTCTGATTTTTCTGGTCATTTTTCATATATAAATTATTTTCATCCGAGTTATGGATTATTCTATATGATTTTTCAAAGTTTTAATCAATTTCTGGAATTTCTGGAATTAATCCAAATTCGAAAATAAATGGGAAATTGCTAGGTGCACCCGGTGCAGTGCACCCAGCTGTGCACACAGAGGCTGACAGTGGGGCCCAGTTGACTGCCCAGTCAGTAGTCAACTGTGGACTTCTACTGGTCAAACTGACCAGGGGTCCCACATGTCATAGACAGAGCAGTTTTAACAGAGGTTTAATTTTAACTAATTAAATTAATTAGCTAGAGGGACCCACTTGTCAGTGTCATTTTAATTAACAGATTAAAAACAGTTTAATTAGCACGTGGGGTCCATATGTGAGTGACTGGGACTAGCTCGATCAGCATGTCGACCAGGTCAACGAAATCAACGGGGCCCACGGGACCCACTGGCAGTGACCCAGGGTGGACCCCGTGGCTACGCCACGTCGGACCACCAGCGTTTAGCCGCCGGCGATGTCGAAACGCGTTGGAGGGCTTCAGCCGGCGTCGGGATTTGCCTACATGGGGCCATTTGGCGTGCGCGACGACGCGTTCGAACGAGCGGATGGAGCCGCATTGGATGGTGGCCGTGGCAGGGGTTGCGGTGGTCAGGCTCGATGGCGGCGAGCTCGTAGGCGGGCGCCAGAGTTCGGGTCCGAGCGAAAACGGCGCTAGGGGCGATGTAGGACTGTGTGCGTGCGCGCGTTTGGCTACTGGGAGCTCCAAGAGCTCGGTGCGCTGCCCAGGAGCGAGCACTGCTGGCTGTGGGCGCGACTGTGGCGAACTCGATGGTGGCGAGCTCAGCCATGACGGATCGAGCAATGGAGTGCGCGAACGAGCGCGCGGAGAGAGGGGAATGAGAGAGAGGCTCACAACGGTCCTGCAGGTGAGCAAAGCGGGCTCGGGGAAGGCTCAGGGCTGCCGGAATCGACAGCGAAGCTCGTCGGTGCAGAGGAGGAAGAAGGCGATGCAGGGCTCGAAGCGATGGCTCCCAGCTCCGACGGATGGCACCGGAAGGCATAGCGGACGACGGCGGACCCCTAGGACATGACGGCGAGGCGAGAGGCGGCCGGTGGCTGCGGGATCGACGCGGCGACGGCCATGGCATCTCGAGCGAGCTCGAGATCGAGCGATGGAGGCGAGAGGAGAGGGGGAGAAGTGGATAGGGTTGCCAGGGGGTCGAGGGCGACGTTCTTATCCATCCAGGGGCTCCTGTAGCGGCGCAGACGGCGAGCTGGCGCGGCGGGAACGGCGTTCGGCGTCGGTCGCCACCGACGTGTGGAGGAGGGAGAAGGAGGACGACGGTGAGGCGGGCTGGGCCGGTCACTGTGCACTAAAGCCCAGTGCAGAGTGGCCTTTCTTCTTTTATTTCTTTTATTTCTCTATTTTCTTTTATTCTTTTCTGTTTTGCATTTCTCTTGATAGCAAATTATTTTTGTAAAATGTGAAACTTGCCACATAAATACATTGCATTATTTGGCACTGCCACAAAAAGTTTGGGAGGCATTTGAATTTGTTTGAATTTTTCATAATTGGAAAAGCATTTAAATATGCTGATTTGGCACTGTTATAATTGCTTTAGCCCGTTTAAGCAAATAAGTGATGTTGTTTTCCTTAACAAATAATTGTTATGGAATATTTGCTAAATGATGGACTATTTTGCAACCATGTTTGTGCAATTTTAAATTTCACTTGCATTTTGAATTGATTTCAGTGGTGGAATTTGAAATGAGATATGATTCCAAGGGTTATCAAGCATTGCAAACCAAAATGATTAAGCATAATCATGAGGATCACTGTAGCTCATTACATAGGGGTGTTACAATTCTCCTCCTCTAAAGAAATTCTCGTCCCGAGAATTAAGAGGTAGAAGGGAAAAGATCGGGGTATTCTTCACGAAGGTGATCCTCACGTTCCCAAGTGGCTTTATCTTCAGTATGATTCGACCACTGCACTTTAAGGAACTTGGTTACCTTCTGACGGGTTC
This sequence comes from Elymus sibiricus, assembly GCA_039707655.1. Classification (NCBI taxonomy): domain Eukaryota; kingdom Viridiplantae; phylum Streptophyta; class Magnoliopsida; order Poales; family Poaceae; genus Elymus; species Elymus sibiricus. The sequence goes on from CM077676.1 coordinate 227,870,513, forward strand.
GACGTTCAGCTTGATCCAAAATGCGGATCGGATGCTCTTTATAAGAGAGATCATCTTGCAATTCGAGCATTTCATGATCCACTGCACGGTGTGGATCGTTGAAGCAACGACGAAGTTGCGATACATGGAAGACATCGTGGATGTGAGAAAACTGCGGTGGCAATTCCAATTTGTAAGCCACATATCCACGTCTGGCGAGAATGCGGAAGGGTCCAATGTAGCGAGGAGCTAACTTGCCCTTGATTCCAAAACGATGAGTGCCCTTCATAGGAGTGACACGCAGATAAGCTTGTTCACCAGGATGATAGATCGATCCCCAGTGTTTACGATCATAGTTGCTCTTCTGGCGGGACTGGGCCGCTTTGAGATTTTCCCAGACAATACGGACTTGCTCTTCAGCTTGTTGGATAATATCCGGACCAATGAGCGGCCGTTCTCTAGTTTCTGACCAATTCAGAGGGGTTCGACACTTACGTCCATATAGTACTTCGAAGGGTGCCATCTTCAAACTAGCTTGATAGCTGTTGTTGTACGAGAATTCGGCATATGGGAGAGATTCTTCCCACTTCTTGCCAAATGAGATGACACAAGCACGTAGTATATCTTCAAGCACTTGATTAACTCGTTCAACTTGACCTTGGGACTGGGGGTGATAAGTGTTGGAAATATGCCCTAGAGGCAATAATAAATTAGTTATTATTATATTTCCTTGTTCATGATAATCGTTTATTATCCATGCTATAATTGTATTGATTGGAAACTCAAATACATGTCTGGGTACATAGACAACACTGTGTCCCTAGTAAGCCTCTAGATGACTAGCTCGTTGATCAAAAGATGATGAAGGTTTCCTAGCCATGGACATAAGATGTCATTTGATAACGGGATCACATCATTAGGAGAATGATGTGATGGACAAGACCCAAACTATAAACATAGCATATGATCGTGTCAGTTTATTGTTATTGTTTTCTGCATGTCAAGTATCTGTTCCTATGACCATGAGATCATGCAACTCCCTGACATCGGAGGAGTACCTTGTGTGTATCAAACGTCGCAACGTAACAGGGTGACTATAAAGATGCTCTACAGGTATCTCCGAGGGTGTCTGTTGGGTTGGCATGGATCAAGACTGGGATTTGTTACTCCGTGTGACGGAGAGGTATCTCAGGGCCCACTCGGTAATACAACATCACAATGAGCCTTGCAAGCAATGTGACTAAAGTGTTAGCCACGAGATCTTGTATTACGGAACGAGTAAAGAGACTTGCCGGTAACGATATTGATCTAGGTATAGAGATACCGACGATCGAATCTCAGGCAAGTAACATACCGAAGAACAAAGGGAACAGCATACGGGATTAACTGAATCCTTGACATAGAGGTTCGACCGATAAAGATCTTCGTAGAATATGTAGGAGCCAATATGGGCATCCAGGTCCCGCTATTGGTTATTGATCGTAGAGGTGTCTTGGTCATGTTTACATGGTTCTCGAACCCGCAGGGTCTACACACTTAACGTTTGGTGACGATTAGTATAATTGAGTTATTTTGTTGGTGACCGAAGGTTGTTCGGAGTCCCGGATAAGATCCCAGACATGACGAGGATCTCCGGAAGAGTCCGGAGGTAAAGATTGATATATGTGATAATAGTGTTTTGATCTCCGGAAGGGTTCCGGAATTCACCGGAAGGGGTTCCGGATGTTTACCGAAGTGTTCGGGTGCAGCAACACTTTATATGAGCCAAAGGGGTAAAGCCCACGAGGTATTGGAAAGTGCAAAAGGAAGTTTTGCTGCTGCCTTAAGCGGTACTACCGCTGGTAAGGCCGTACTACCGCGTAAGCGGTACTACCGCTTGTGTGAAGCGGTACTACCGCACAAGCGGTACTACCGCTCGTGAGCGGTACTACCGCTTGTACGCGATACTGCTGGAATCCGAGTTAGACTCTTTCCGTGCGGGCCAAACTGACCTTGTGCTGGCAAAACCGACCTTGTGGAGGCTTTCTCTCCAAGTTTAGACCCCATGGCTCAACATATAAATAGAGGGGCAGGGCTAACACACGGGATACATCAAGATTTCCCAAGCCGTGTGTCGGCAACCCTAACCCTCTAGTTTCTCCCGTCATAATCTCCGTACTGCTTGGCGAAGCCCTGCAGAGATTGATCCTCACCACCATCACCACGCCGTCGTGCTGCCGGAACTCATCCACTACTTCATCATCGCTCGCTGGATCGAGGAGGTGAAGGCGTCATCAAGCCGTACGTGTGTTGAACGCGGAGGTGCCGTGCGTTCGACACTAGTTCGTGATCGGATCGAGGGACAACTTGCGATTTGGATCGCGGAGACGTTCGACTACATCAACCGCGTTTCTTAACGCTTCCGCTTAGCGATCTACAAGGGTATGTAGATTCACTCTCCCTCTCGTAGATGCTCATCACCATGGATAGATCTTGTGTGTGCGTAGGAAATTTTTTGTTTCCCATGCAACGTTCCCCAACAATAAGCTGTGCTCCAGGTTATATGAGTTCCCATAGCTTCTTGGAAACTTTCCCAGAACTTTGAGGTGAAGAGGCTGCCACGGTCTGAACTGATCTCCTTCGGAATACTGTGGAGTGTCACAATTCTGGAGATATACAAATCTGCTAACTAACTAGCAGTGATCGTCTCCTTGACTGGCAAAAAGTGTGCAACTTTGGAGAATTGATCAACGACGACAAGAATATCATCATGACCCTTCCGCGACTTGGGAAGGCCAGTAATGAGGTCCATCTAAACCTTATCCCATTTCCATTCAGGAATAGGAAGCAGTTGCAGAAGTCCAGCAGGCTTCTGATGTTCTGCCTTGACGCGACAGCAAATGTCACATTCAGCAACATAGCGAGCGATGTCTTGCTTCATTTTAGACCACCAGTACCTTTGACGGATGTCGTGATACATCTTGGTACTACCCGGATGAATAGACAGAGGTGTATCATGTGCTTCCTTCATAACTTTGTCTGTCATAAGTTCGAACCGGGGTACCACAAGGCGATCTCTGAAGTACAAGGTTCCATCTTCAGCAAGCAAGAAATCTCTGGCTTTCCCAAAAGCAAGATCCCGTTTCATCTGATCAACTTCAGCGTCTTTTGCTTGCGCAGAATTAATAGCTTTCTCGAGAGTAGGTTCCAAAACAAGGGTATTGAGAAAACCCCGTGGAACAATGTGGAGGTTCAACATGCGAAGTTCTTCATGAAGAAGGGGTTGAGCTCGCTGAACCATGAGATTGTTGCAATAAGACTTGAGACTCACAGCATCAACCATTACATTAGCCTTGCCAGTGGTATATGAAATACCATAGTCATAGTCTGTAATAGCCTCCATCCATCTTTGTTGACGGAGATTCAGGTCTGGCTGAGTAAACAGATATTTCAGACTTTGATGATGCATGTAGATCTCACAACGATTACCGAGAAGGTAATGTCGCCATAACTTTAGTGCATAAATAACTGCAGCAAGTTTGAGATCATGAACTGGGTAGTTCTCTTCATGAGGACGCAACTGTCGGGAGGCATAAGCAATCACCTTGCGTTCTTGCATTAGGACACAGCCTAATCCTTGACGAGACGCGTCGCAATAAATCACGGAGTCCTTGCGAGAATCCGGAGGAGCAAGCACTGGGGCAGATGTCAGCTTGTCCTTGAGTGTTTGAAAACTTTCCTGACATTTGTCTGTCCACTCAAACTTAACGTCTTTGAGAAGCAGATTGGTCAAGGGATTCGCAATCTTGGAAAAGTTCTCAACAAAACGGCGGCAATAGCTGGCGAGTCCGAGAAAACTTCTCACTTGCTTGACATTCTTTGGGGGAGTCCAGTCAAGAATAGCCTAAACTCGTTCTGGGTTCACAGCAATACCATCCTTGGAAATCACATGACCAAGATAGGTCACTTCAGATAACCAGAATTCACACTTGGAATATTTGGCATATAGCTGATGCTCTCGAAGCTTTTCCAGCACAAGACGAAGATGTTTAGCATGTTCTTCTTTATTCTTGGAATATACAAGGATATCATCCAGATAAACCACGACGAACTTGTCGAGGTAATCCATGAAGATATAATTCATCAATCGGGAGAACGTTGCTGGAGCATTGGTTAAGCCGAAGGACATGACGGTGTACTCGTATGAGCCATATCGAGTAACGAAGGCGGTCTTCGGAATATCCTCTTCACGAACTCGGATCTAGTGGTAACCCAACCTTAAGTCGACTTTAGAGAATACTGAGGAACCAGCTAGTTGATCATACAGATCATTGATCTGAAGAAGCGGATACTTGTTCTGAATTGTTGCCTGGTTGATAGGTCGGTAATCTTGGACCAACCGGTTCGTACCATCTTTCTTCTTAACAAAGAGAGAAGGTGCTCCCCAAGCAGAGGAATTTGGACGAATGAAACCTTGCGGAGTGATTTATCGATTTCCTCCTTAAGCTCAAGGAGTTCAAAGATGTCAAAAGACAATGTGTGTATCGTACATCATACATTCAAAGGAATAGTTGCAGATAATCCAGCTCTCCGGGTTGATGTGATCAAGAGAACCTAATGTTAGAGTTAGCAAAATCTATAACCCGGATAGAAGAGAGATCAGAGTCCCAGAGTAAAGAAGAGGAATAAAAGATCCTAATCCCATCCATTTGCGATGTGGGCCCGTAAGCCACACAACAATGTTAGTAAAATAGTTTTTCAAGGATTAGACTCATATTCGGCCAAGGAGTTGGAAAGCGGCTTCCTATAGGCAGTCGGCTCTGGTACCAACTTGTGACGCCCCCGACTCGATCGTGCACTAATCATACACGCAAATGCGCACGATCAAGATCAGAGACTCACGGGAAGATATCACAACACAAATTAGACACAAATTAAAGTCATACAACTTTATATTACAAGCCTGGCCACGAAGGCTCAAATACATAAGTCAACGGAAGCAACAATATCTGAGAACAGACATAACTACACAAGTTTGCCTTAAGAAGGCTGAGCAAAACAACGATCACTAGATCGAAAAGGTGCAGGCCTCCCACCTGGGAGCCTCTGAACTACTCCTAGTCGGCAGTCTCCACGTAGTAGTAGGCTCCGTCGGGGTAGTAGTAGTCGTCGGCGGGATCAGCTGGCTCCTGGGCTCCATCATCTGATCGCAGCAATCGGGTATAGGGGAAAAAGGGTAGCAAAGCAGCCGTGAGTACTCATTCAAAGTACTCGCAAGACTTACATCAGAACTATGCTAAGTATGCATCGGTATCAAAGGAAAGGGCTGTATCTGTGGACTATACTGCAGAAATGCCAGAATAGAGGGGAAGCTTAGCCTATCAAAGACTAGCATCTTGCAGCGTCTTGTAGCATTAGAAGAGTGTAGATTAGCATATTATAAAGTAATAAGTAATTAGTAGCAACGCCCAGAGATCCTTCCTCGTCTCCCAGCGAGAAAGCGATCCCAGAGCCAACATATTATTAAGCACCACAAATATCCAGTTCTAGTTGTAGTAGATCGGGATACTCTCTGAGTGTCCTGTTACCGTGGACACGGCTATTCGAATAGATAACTTCCCTGCAGGGGTGCACCAACTTTCCCAACACGCTCGATTAACTCCGGCCGGACACACTTTTATCGGGCCATGCCCGGCCTCGGCCGATCAAAACGCCGTAGTCCTACCTAGGCTCAACAGAGAGGTCCGCACGCCGGTCTAAATCCTAAGTGCGAAGGGGTCATGGGCCAATCGTCCTTTGCACTCCTGCGCGTTGCGAACGCCGCCGGGAGTAGACCCACCCCCTTAATACAAGCGAAGGCGGTTACCGTCCAACCCGGCGCACGCCACTCAATTGCGGATGTCTGAGAGCTTTCGGAAGAATCGTACGACACCGAGTGCCCACTTTTATTCCCGCGTTGTGGTCAGTGCGAAAAGGCAAGAGGCCTACTCAGATCATATATCCAAACCCATTAGTGTGTTGGGAGCTCACGGAGACGATCAATGATCCTGTCGCCCCGTCTCGCGAACTTACGGCAAGGGTCAGGCCCATCCCTCTCTAGGGCGGTCTGCCTGTCCGGCCGTGCCGCATAATTATCTCGTGGGTACCCTCACGGTCATCCCGACTTCAGTAACTCTCGCGGGTACCCCTTGGGGTCGACCCGACTTCAACAAGGGATTGAGGTAAAGTCAAAGTATCTGTGTGTTCGTAACATCAAGGGGGAAATCCGAGGAATCACCCTCGATGGATTCCCACTCGATGTATCCGTCAAGGTGAACTTAGAGGAATCACCCTCGATGGGTTCACGCTTGAGGGGTTGCACGACAGAGGCATCATCGAAGGTGGTGAAAGAGGAATCACCCTCGGTAACCCACAACCGACTGGCTACGCTACAGAGATATCATCAAGAGTGAGGTAGGAGGTATCACCCTCGGCACTCGATAGTAGCTCTGCAGAGTCATACAACTAAGGGGGAGTGCGGTGGTGTGTCGATCTCTGCACATCGATCACGTTGATCGAGTCATCCGGAAGCAAAGCATGGCAACACGGACAAGAGTCATACAACTAAGGTGAAGTATCAACAACAGGTTACAAAATCAGGCTATGCATCAGAATATGAGCTATTAAATACAGTAGCAAAATCTAATGCAAGCATGAGAGAGAAAGAATGGGCGATATAGGAATGATCAAGGGGGTTTTGCTTGCCTAGAAGCTCTTCTGAAAGAGGCTGGACGTCCACGACGTAGTCGTACTCAGGGGCCACGTCGGTCTCGGGGTCTACCGGAGAGAAGAGGGGGAAGAAACAGTAAATATAAAGCAAACAAATGAAGCACAATGCATGACATGGCAATATGCTGTGCTAGGGGTGACCTTACGCAGTGCTACACGTTACAGACAGTGCGGGAAAATATCTGTGAATATTTTCCCGGCTTTAGGCAATTATCGGACAGACGATCCGGAGGGGAAGGTTCCATGTTTTTAGTGATGGAGGCATGTGAGAGGTATGTGGATGGCATATTTGGATTCGTCTTATTTTTTTGGTCATTTTTCATATATAAATTATTTTCATCCAAGTTACGGATTATTTTATATGATTTTTCAAAGTTTTAAACAATTTCTGGAATTTTTGGAATTAATCCAAATTCGAAAATAAATGGGAAATTGCTAGGTGCACCCGGTGTAGTGCACCCAGCTGTGCACACAGAGGCTGACAGTGGGGCCCAGTTGACTGCCCAGTCAGCAGTCAACTGTGGACTTTGACTGGTCAAACTGACCAGGGGGTCCCACATATCATAGATAGAGCAGTTTTAACAGAGGTTTAATTTTAACTAGTTAAATTAATTAGCTAGAGGGACCCACTTTTCAGTGTCATTTTAATTAACAGATTAAGATTATTTATAAAAAATAGTTTAATTAGCGCATGGGGTCCACATGTGAGTGACTGGGACTAGCCCGGTCAGCACGTTGACCGGGTCAACGAAGTCAATGCGGCCCACGGGACCCACTGGCAGTGACCCAGGGTGGGCCCCATGGCTGCGCCACGTCGGACCACCGGCGTTTAGCCGCCGGTGACGTCGAAACACGGCGGAGGACTTCGGCCAGCGTCGGGATTTGCCTACAGGGGGCAGCGTGGATGACGGCGCGTTCAAACGAGCGGACGGAGCCGCGTTGGATGGTGGCCGTGGCAGGGGCTGTGGTGGTCAGGTTCGACGGCGGCGAGCTCGCGGGCGGGCGCCGGAGTTCGGGATCTGGGCGAAAACGGCGCTAGGGGCGATGTAGGACTGCGTGCGTGCGCGCGTTCGGCTAGTGGGAGCTCCAGTAGCTCGGTGCGCTGCCCAGGAGCGAGCGCTGCTGGATGTGGGCGCGACTGCGGAGAGCTCGGCCATGACGGATTGAGCGATGGAGTGCGCGAACGAGCGCGCGGAGAGAGGGGAAAGAGAGAGAGGCGCACAGCGGTCCTACAGGTGATCAAAGCAGGCTCGGGGAAGGCTTGGGGCTGCCGAAATCGACGGCGAAGCTTGTCGGGGCAGAGGAGGAAGAAGGCGATGCAGGGCTCGAAGCGGTGGCTCCCGGCTCCGACGGATGGCACCGGAAGGCGTAGCGGACGACGGCGGACCCCTGACATGACGGCAAGGCGAGAGGCGGCCGGTGGCCACGGGATCGACGCGGCGACTGCGATGGCGTCTCGGGCGAGCTCGAGATCGAGCGATGGAGGCAAGAGGAGAGGGGAAGATGTGGATAGGGTTGCCAAGGGGGTCGAGGGCGACGTTCTTATCCATCCAGGGGCTCCTGTAGCAGCGCGGACGGCGAGCTGGCGCGGCGGGAACAACGTCCGGCGTCGGTCGCCACCGACGCGTGGAGGAGGGAGAAGGAGGACTACAGTGAGGCGGGCTGGGCCGGTCACTATGCACTAAAGCCCAGTGTACAGTGGCCTTTCTTCTTTTATTTCTTTTATTTCTCTGTTTTCTTTTATTCTTTTCTGTTCTGCATTTTCTCTTGATAGCAAATGATTTTTTTTAAATGTGAAACTTGCCACATATATACATTGCATTATTTGGCACTGCCACAAAAAGTTTGGGAGGCATTTGAATTTTTCATAATTGGAAAAGCATTTAAATATATTGATTTGGCACTGTTATAACTGCTATAGCCCATTTAAGCAAATAAGTGATGTTGTTTTCTTTAACAAATAATTGTTATGGAATATTTGCTAAATGATTGACTATTTTGCAACCATGTTTGTGCAATTTTAAATTTCACTTGCATTTTGAATTGATTTCAGTGGTGGAATATGAAATGAGATATGATTCCAAGGATGATCAAGCATTGCAAACCAAAGTTATTAAGCATAATCATGAGGATCACTGTAGCTCATTACATAGGGGTGTTACACCTGTTAGTTTCCTAGATTATGATACCATGCACTGGTGAAGCGATTTCATATACAAACAGTTTTACCCCCTTTCCACGATAGAGTTTTAAACCGTCACCTTGCTAGTGTGTGCGTGTCGGGGCCGGATTTCCGGGACAAAATATCCCAGAAATTAACCCTCGTGTCGTCACCAGCCCCAGGATTATTGTTACTGGTGGACACGTCCTTGTTACAGATTACCAAGCAATTACAAGAATTGGATACAAGACCATAAAGGTATAATGATACAACAATGATTTCTGGTGACGGGTGACGGAAGCGACTCGTGGTTCTCCAACGCCAATGGGGTTCCATTCGCACAGGAACAGCTGACCCGGATAATTCCTATCCCGCGTGGCTGCTATCCTAGGCTCCGTATGGACGTCGTTATAGTACTCCTTGATGAAATCTTGACCTGGCCAATTAAATAGCCAGGGACAAGCCAATGAGTACGTTGGAATGTACTCGCAAACATAATGAACAAAAGATATACTGAATGCATATGATCATGATGGGTTAAATTATATGCATATGCTGAACGAAATTAAAGCATGGCATGATAAATATTAGTACGGTGCAGAAGAATAAATATAAAATTTTAGTGACATACAAGGAAAGTTAATGGAGAATCGGGCGAGACAGGACCGCCCGAGAATCCAAAATAAAATATAAAAGTGGAGAATCGGGCGAGACAGGACCGCCCGAGAATCCAAAATAAAATATAAAAGTGGAGAATCGGGCGAGACACGACCGCCCGAGAATCCAAAAGAAATGCCAAATGGGTGTCTAAAAGCGACGCCTCGAGAGGTCTTGAAAAGAAATGCCAAACAGGTGTCTAAAAGCGACGCCTCGAGAGGTCTTGAAAAGAAATGCCAAACGGGTGTCTAAAACGGCGCCTCGAGAGGTCATGAAAATAAATGAGTATCTCAGGTAGTCTAGCCATCCCATGAGATATTTAGAAAGAAAATAAAACTGAGTATCCGGGTAGTCTAGCCAGCCCATGAAACACTCAGAAAAGAAAATAAAAACTGAGTGCCCGTGTGTCTAGCCAGCCCATGAGACACTCAGAAAAGAAAAGAAAAACTGAGTGCCCGGGTAGTCTAGCCAGCCCATGAGACACTCAGAAAAGAAAATAAAAACTGAGTGCCCGGGTAGTCTAGCCAGCCCATGAGACACTCAGAAAAGAAAAGAAAAACTGAGTGCCCGGGTAGTCTAGCCAGCCCATGAGACAGCGAGAAAAGAAAATAAAAACTGAGTGCCCGGGTAGTCTAGCCAGCCCATGAGACACTCAGAAAATTCATATAAGAGAAACGGGTTAGTCCACAATAATATTTATGATGACAATAATATTCATGATGACATCAGTAGTGACAATAATTATCCTGCAAAATTGAATCATGATCAATTTAATTATTTCCTCCGAAGACCGACACTAAGACCGACACTTGACCAACCCAGACTGTAGTCCTTAACCGTGGACATGGCTATTCGAATAGGTATAACTCTGCAGAGGGTGTACTCTTTACCCACAAGTAAAGGATTTCTTTAGCCAGCACCGAGACGCTGACTAATTCCCATTACGGCCTTTGGGTTGAAAACACACCTGACCAGCACACACCCGATTAACTTTTCGGATGCCAGGAATCACCCAAAGCATCGTTCAAGAAAAACTCTAAGTCAGGGAGACCATCGTCTCGACTAGCATGGGATCACTATTCATACGCGCGGATTACAAGGGGTGCCCCCCTCTCGGCCCAGCCGGATACACCCATGCCCCCTGACCAGGTGACATGCCTACCAGAGGCCTCTGGTATCTTTCACCATGGCCTCTCTGTAACGTGTGTGCACGGAAAGGGGTTATCAACTTACTAAACCATACCCTACCTGTGGCAGGGACAAGTGGTAGCACGGATCAAGTTTGGGGGTTACCGGAACAAGACTCCATCTATGGTCGACTCAGGAGGTTTAAGTTTTCCTGTAGTGGTTAGCACAATATATTTACTTGGTAATACCCAACAGGGTCACCATCTGGCATGTCCCAACATGCCCTCACTGATCATTCTCGTCACAATGAGATTTCAGTCTCACGGTCACTTTTCTCATGACTGATTCTTTCCTGCAAATTAGTCCGGACCAACATAGGCATATGTGCCATGTGAGAATAACCATACTCACTCATACTTCATGTTTAAATGAAGAAAGAATATTATCAAGGGATCATGTATGTATAACTAGCAATATGCAAATTTTATTTGATTTCAACATATTCATGATTCAATTATTCTTGCAAATAATTAACCATGCCTTCACCATATCAAGTGTTCAAGATGCTTCCCTTGATCATGCAGAAATATTGGGTGCACTCCAAAAGTTTTGAAAATTATATCTTCCCTCCATTTCCTATTTTCAAAAATATTGCAATTACCACATAAAGCCAAAACAATGCTAAAAAGTTGTTTGGAATTTTTTTAAATAAACACTAAAATAAACTAGAGGAAAAATGAGGAATTTCAGAAAAAGAATCAAGTTATTTGGAGTTCATAAGATTTTCCTAGGAATTTCCTAAGCTGAAATAAATGACTAAATGGACTATTTAATTGATCCAACAAAAACTAAGCTTAGGAAAAATGTTCACCCTAGCTGGATTAATAGAGCAAGATTTTAGGAGTATTTAGAAATTTGAATCATCAGATTTGGTTTAGAAATGAATTCTGTAGAATTAATTGAAATCTACTGGAAAAGAACAAGAAAAGGGCAGAAGCGCGCTCTGGGCGGAACTTAGCCGTCTAGCGCTACTAGGCCAAGCCCAGCCGCTCGGCTGTGCGGGAGGGCTGAGACATCGATGTCGTATTCCTGGCTTTACGCTTTCCTCACGCGAAGACGGTTTCTGGAGAAACCCGTCTCCACTTATCCACGCGGCGTGGGTTACGGGTCACTGATAGTGGGCCCCACCTGGCCCACTGGTCAGGTTTGACCGCGGTCCACCCCGCCTCTTTCCTCTGGCCGAACGGAGCGGGGCTTCGGTGATGCTCGCCGGCGAACGGTGGCACCCCACGGTGAACTGAGGCCACCATATTGCTCAGGAGGCCTTGGCGGTTCGTCCGGTGGGCAGCATGATCAGTGGAGGTCACGGGGTCGCCGGCGGCGAGCTTTGCAGCGGATGGCGGCCGTCGGGTGAAAGGGGGATTTCGCCTACAGCGGCTCCCGAGACGAATTGAAGGTGGGGATGGCATCGTGGGGCTAAGAGGGGGTGGATGGTGAGGAGAGTGGAGAGGGGGAGCTCCAGTGGCGTCGGAATCATCCGGAAGATGGCGGCGGCCGTAGCTACCGGAGACGGTGAAGATGACCGTTCCCGGTCGTGTGGCTGCTCGGGGAGGTGCCTAGGGGAGGAGGAAATGGTGTTGAGGAGCTGGACGAGCCCGGGGTGGGTTTATATAGTGCGGGGGAGGTCGGTTTGCGGTTTCCAGAAGGTGGCCGAGGTGGCGGCAGCCATTAATGGCGGAGGAGGACGGTGGCGAGGCCGTTGTGTAGGTGCGGTTGTTGGCGGGGTCGGTGCGATGTGGATGAGCTCGGGAAGCACCAGGTGGCCCAGTCGGTGCCGTCCCCGAGTGGGTTACGGCGGCGGCCTTTACTGCGGCGGTTGGTGGCGGCGCTGGCCGGCGTGGACGGCGCTAGGGGATGAGGGGGAAGTGTCGGCCAGGACCAGGGGTGACTAGGTGATCCAGGAGAGGATCAGGATGGGAGGGGAAAGGAGCAGAGGGGCGGCAGGGCTCGGGCGTCGGCACGGCCATTGGCGCGCTCTGGCCATGCCCAGAGCACGCACGCTAGGTGCTTGACAAAATACCAGGGTGAGCTAGGGTGATCTATTCGAGCTGATTTTTCATAGAGTGACACTCACAGGGATGGTAAGGGTACTGGACATGCTGATTTGGCCAGAAGGGCAAGTGCCCAATGTAGTTCAAAGGGGTTGCAGAATTCTGCCATGCACACAATGTGCTTGATGAAATGCTATGGTTATCTAGGAATCTTTGTTGGATGTGAATATTATCAGGATGCTGTCTCCTTAGATGATAAAGATGATGGTGTAGTTGGATGGACAAAGTGAAAAATTTGTTAGTGCAAGTTTTGGAGAAATTCAGTTCTGGACCCAAACTTGGAGGATTTATTTGGTAAACTAAAAAGAGGTAATTGGAGCTAATCTCCTGGAATTAAGGGTTTGGTAGGAAGGACTATAATGTGGAATAATTTCAGAATTATATAAGCAAGGAAAATTAGGGTTGTAGTTATAACCTAGGAATGGGACAGAATTGAAAAGAGGATGTTGTGCTCAAAATTTTCAAATGACCAAGATGTGTTTTTGCATAAAAGTGACCTATAGGCATCACATGACCCCTCATAATTTTTGTGGAATTTTAGGAGAATTATTTAAAATAGTTATAGTGCAACAGAAGCATTTAAAGTATTGAAAATGCCTTTAAAAGAATTATCTTGGGAATTTTTTTATTATGAAAATATTTCCTACTGTTAATTAAATTATAAATTAAATAATTTAAGAAAACTACCAAAGCCCACAACATTCTACAAAAATTTCTATATGGAGGGAAGAATTTTGAAAAACAGAAACAAAAAATGCTCAAAAATTAATAAAAGACCTAATATATTTCAAAATTTTATTTCTGGCCAAATTTTACTTAATAAAAATATGGTTAAATTCTTGGGGTGTTACAGTGCGATAGGGGGGGTCCGTCCCACACGACCCAAAAAACGTCTACGATAGGTCCTCCGGTCACACACGCTTAGCGCATATGAGCGTCTGCGATCAGGGGAGCTAACACAGACGTTTTGTTGGACAAGCCGTTTGAGATCGTCTTGCCATCCCACACAATAATTATGGAACAAACGTTTGTGTCAACAGACTGCATCACACGCAGCTTTCTGTATAGCCTTGTCTCTGATAGGTGGAGCGATCACAGACGCTCTGTCTCAGTTAAGCGTTTGCGTTATTCAAGTATATCACACCCGGTTCGGTGAAGAAAACTGTATGACATTGGGCTAGCCATCACACACGCTTTTACTGTTAGAAACGTTTGTAAAGTGCCATGACCCATTTAGCAGGTTTATTAGTTCACTATTAATACTCCTAGTATTAAGCAAATTGACATTTCATATCGAACAACTGTTTACCACTTTCATATCGGGCACACAAATATATTTTATCATCACAGTACAATAACTATGTCACAACAACACAGTACACCATATAGCTAGTTCACCTTCATAAGCACAAAGTATTTTAAGAACAGTATTAGAACAATATATTCATTAATTTCACTAATCGGCTGATGTATGTTAGTGGATTCATGCATGATCAGCCAAATTCGTCTTCTCCATCTCTGCTTTCAGTTCAGTAAGAGCCTGTTTCTCACTGCCCAACTGGGAATGTGCCTCCTCCTTCTCAAACACCATCTCAGCAAAGTCTAATTTAAAAAATCTTAGCTCATTCTCCATCTTCCTCTTTTTTTTCCCGTATCTTAAAATATTCTTCAGTGTTGACAACATTTCTCTAAGCCTATCTCCATTCTCTTCCTGATACATGCTCCAAAGCTTTGCTAGGCACATCTTCAAAGACTGTGGCCACTCTTGATCAACCCACTCCAGGTAAGAACACTTCCGTTCATCCTATAATATTTAAAGCTAAATCAGTTACAATTGTAGGAACAAATGGGTTTCTAGCAACTTAGAAAATCACCACATACATATATTGAAAAACTGAAGAAAAACATTAATTGTGACATATCTTCTCAAAAAGTTCAATGTGCAAATGAATTAATTGCTACTGAGACAACAACCAAATTCAGGAACATCACAAGTTAAAATGAACTGCGACAACGCTGCAAGTTCTTAGTCATGTATAATAACAAATTGACCATTTTATGAGGAAGCTAAATATAACTGCAACAGCACAGCGACAATGTTTGAATGACATCAAATTAATACTAACAGGTATGTACATGCACAAATTTAATAACATAGAACAAATAGCACTAAAGCCCTCCACTATGTAGGCCAAAATCGGTGCCAAATCAACTGTTGCTACATTTGGCACTGGTGCCCTACACTCCCGAGCCGATGCCAGAGGAAAATTTCAGGGAACCGGAGCACCTAGTTGCTCCGATGCCCAGTTCATTCGTGCCATAAAGTATTACTATTTTACTGCTTGGCTGCTCGGATGTGTGGAGCAAAGATGGCTGCACAAACTGCTGAAGCGGTGCCAAATAATTTTCTCAGGGCACCGCTGAAGAGATGGCAACATTTGTAGATACTAGGTACAACTATGAGAGTGTCTAAATCACATCCAGAATAACATAACACAGTGATAGTGTTTGAATCACATCTAACAAATGATTTCTAACTACAAAAGTGAGGCTAACCTTCTCTGCACATGCCAAAAACGTCCTCCCACTATCCATAGATTCAAAAGACACTAACTTCAAGCATGGAGATTGATGCTGACAACGAGCAGGCAGATCTTCAGCTACCCCGCTCCATTCCTTGCAAGTGATGGTCCTAGGGAGCTACAAGAGGAAGAAATGGCTTAAATCAGCCGCCAGGTTAAAATCCTCAAATCCAATCATAACCCTAAGTCTAGGGGAGCAAGAGAGAGGAGAGAGGCCTACCCGGCTGGTGACAGAGTTGTAAGCAGAGGAGGAACCGCTGGAGAGGTTATTCAAGAAGACCATGGCGTCCACGACGGTCGTATGCGAGACGGAGAGAGCGAGCAAGCAAGCGAGGAAGCGGCTATAGCTTAGGAAGGAAGGAGGAAATAGTGGAAATTGGCTCGTGGCCAGGGACGAAAGGGGGTGGGGAGGGGGGGAGAGTTAGAAATTTCGGTGGTAGGCCAAAAATTTCGAAAGGTGAAGGGAAACTTGGGGCGCAAAGTGTCATCGGACACCATTCACTTTGAACAAATGTGTGCATCGCAAACAATTCTTCTGCTTTACTCACATGCGATGACTTTGAGCATTCAAATTTTGGTCCAAATTTCCCTGGGAACAGTGCTCATCCACGTCATTACATAATTTAACATCACTTCCTAATTTGGGTACACAAAAGAGCGTACAGCACACAGACCACACATACTTAATCGAGCAATTTTAGTAATTAAACAGAGCTAATTTCTGAAACATTGCTCTAACAAAAGACGAGCGTTATAAACAAAGGCTAAGTACGCATAATTTTAACAAAGCCACTGACCCGCCGCCCTATGCCTCGCCGGTGTAAGATGAGATGTCGATGACTTGTCCTGGCGACATTCCGCCATTGGTGGACTCCGTGTCCCCCAGGCTGAACTCGACCGCGGCGTCGTCCTCATCCTTCTCCTTGGCATCGCCCTCAACATTGTAGTACTCGTAGTAGTGGCGGCGCCAAAGCTCGCGTTGGTACTCCACCACAAATTCCTTGACAGACAGGCGCTTCTCTACCTCCTCCTTAGCCAAGCACAACTTCTCCTCCCGGCGCTCGTCACTCTCCGCCACCTCCTGCATCTCCCGCTCCCACTGGGTGATCTCATGAGGAAGGGGCTCCATGGCCTCCACCGCCGCATCGTCAGCAAGCATCTTCATCGCCTCTTCGGACGTGGGGTGCATGCTGGATTCCGTGGAGGCCTGTAATATCTTGGCATGGTAGTCCTCGATCTGGTCGTGGATGACCTCGACCCGGGTCAGGGCGACCTCCGTGGCACGGACGGCTGCTCGAGCACTCTCGGCGTTTGCAGCCGCCATCGCAGCAGCTGCTGCAGCTGTCTCGGCTGTTGTAGCTGCCCTGTCAGCTGCCGCAGACACCCTCTCGGCAGATGTGGCCGCGCTCTTGGCATAGGCAGCCGCACTCTCGGCGGAGGTGGAGCCACTCGAGACGGACGCGGCGAACGTACGGGCCCTCATGAAGTGTCTCCATGGCGTCATTCTTTGCAAGAAGGTGCTGGGGAATGGGGATCGAGGATTCCTGGATTCGGGGGTGGACGACACTTGAGCAGACGAAGCCGGCGAAGCTTATGGAGGAAGACATAAATAGACCCACGAATTTTCATCGCAAACGGTTCCTATAATCAACTGTGTGTGATGTAGTTGATTTTTTGTATTTGCTATGAAAGACTAATTTGAAGTACAGTGGCAACCAATGGTGTTTTAATTGTACAGAAAAAATTGTACCGTTAACATGCACTAATACAACTGTCATGTTAAAATTTGGAAATTTTCAGGGTTCATTTGACCTTTTGAAGACATTAAGTGAGTTTCTAGCCATATAATGGTTGTAATTCAAATTTGAACTACATGTACATGCAACAGCAAACCATCATGAGTTGGAAAATCATATTTGTGTCCTTGTGTGCATGTTAATGCCATGTGCAGTAAATTGGAAGGAATTTTCAAACATATTGGTGTCATGGCTTGGACACAAACATTGAGAACCATGGCTTTTAAATTCCAAAAAATTCTAAAATGATCGGAAATAGATGAAACTTGCTTGATGTCATGACCTGGTACCAAGATGCCATGGTAAAAAATTGGCCTGTTTAACGAAAGTTCTGACACATACCTCTCACAAATCGGAGCATCTCATGAGAAGACTCGTGGTTCTGAGTGGGAACAATGCATGTTTGATGACGAACTGACAGTCGCTTCCTCTTATGGCCTTGAATTTATTTGTACCATAAACATGTATGAACACAACTATCATGTTAAAATTTGGAAATTTCAGTGTTCATTTGACTCTTTTAAGACACTAAGTGAGTTTCTAGCCATATAATGGCCGTAATTTAAATTTGAACTACATGTACATGCAACATCAAACCATCATGGGTTGAAAAATCATATTTGTGTCCATGTGTGCAAGTTAATGTCCTGTGCAGTAAATTGGAAGGAATTTTCAAACATATTGGTGTCACCGCTTGGACACAAACAATGAGTACATGGCTTTTAAATTCCAAAAAATTCAAAAATGATCAGAAATATATGAAACCTTGCTTCATGTCATGGCATCGCACCAAGATGCCGTGGTAAAAAATTGGCCTGTTTGATTTTTTTTTTGACACACACACCTCTCACAGATCCGAGCATCTCGCGAGAAGACTTGTGGTTCTGAGAGGGAACAATGTATGTTTGATGATGAACCGACGGTCGCTTCCTCGTATGGCCTTGAAAAATTTTGTACCATAAACATGCACTTATACAACTGTCATGTTAAAATTTGGAAATTTTCAAGGTTCATTTGACCTTTTTAAGACATTAAGTGAGTTTCTAGCCATATAACGGCCGTAATTCAAATTTGAACTACATGTACATGCAACAACAAACCATCATGGGTTGGAAAATCATATTTATGTCATTGTGTGCAAGTTAATGCCCTGTGCAGTAAATTGGAAGGAATTTTCAAACATATTGGTGTCACGGCTTGGACACAAACATTGAGAACCATGGCTTTTAAATTCTAAAATGATCAGAAATACATGAAACCTTGCTTGATGTCATGAAATGGTACCAAGATGCGGTTGTAAAAAATTGTCCTGTTTGTCAAAAGTTTTGATCCACACCTCTCACAGATCGGAGCACATCTCATGAGAAGAATCGTGGTTTCGAGAGGGAACTATATGCTTGTTCGATGACGATCAGACAGTCGCTTCCTCTTATGGCCTTGAATTTCTTTTTCTACCGTTAACATGCATGGATACAATGTTCAAGTTAATATTTGGAAATTTTCAGGGGTCATTGTTGGGGAACGTTGCATGGGAAACAAAAAATTTCCTACGCACACACAAGATCTATCCATGGTGATGAGCATCTACGAGAGGGAGAGTGAATCTACATACCCTTGTAGATCGCTAAGCGGAAGCGTTAAGAAACGCGGTTGATGTAGTCGAACGTCTCCGCGATCCAAATCGCAAGTCATCCCTCGATCCGATCACGAACTAGTGCCGAGCGGACGGCACCTCCGCGTTCAACACACGTACGGCTTGATGACGCCTTCACCTCCTCGATCCAGCGAGCGATGATGAAGTAGTAGATGAGTTCCGGCAGCACGACGGCGTGGTGATGGTGGTGAGGAACAATCTCTGCAGGGCTTCGCCAAGCACTACGGAGATTATGACGGGAGAACTAGAGGGTTAGGGTTGCCGACACACGGCTTGGGAAATCTTAATGTATCCCGTGTGCTAGCCCTGCCCCTCTATTTATATGTTGAACCTTGGGGCTAAACTTGGAGTAAAAGCCTCCTCCAGGTCGGTTTTGCCCGCACAAGGTCGGTTTGGCCCGCAAGGAAAGAGTCCAACTCGGATCCCTGCAGTATCGCGCACAAGCGGTAGTACCGCTCACGAGCGGTAGTACCGCTTGTGCGGTAGTACCGCTTCACACAAGCGGTAGTACCACTTACGCGGGAGTACTGCCTTACCAGCGGCAGTACCGCTTAAGGCAGCAACAAAACTTCCTTTTGCACTTTCCAATACCTCGTGGGCTTTACGCCTTTGGCTCATATAAAGTGTTGCTGCACCCGAACACTTCGGTAAACATCCGGAACCCCTTCCGGTGAATTCCGGAACTCTTCCGGAGATCAAAACACTATTATCACATATATCAATCTTTACCTCTGGACTATTCCGGAGATCCTCGTCATGTCCAGGATCTTATCCGGGATTCCGAACAACCTTCGGTCACCAACAAAATAACTCAACTATACTAATCGTCACCAAACGTTAAGTGTGTAGACCCTGCGGGTTCGAGAACTATGTAGACATGACCGAGACACCTCTACGATCAATAACCAATAGCGGGACCTGGATGCCCATATTGGCTCCTACATATTCTACGAAGATCTTTATCGGTCGAACCTCTATGTCAAGGATTCAGTTAATCCCGTATGTTGTTCCCTTTGTTCTTCGGTATGTTACTTGCCCGAGATTCGATCGTCGGTATCTCTATACCTAGTTCAATCTCGTTACCGGCAAGTCTCTTTACTCGTTCCATAATACAAGATCTCGTGGCTAACAGTTTAGTCACATTGCTTGCAAGGCTCATTGTGATGTTGTATTACCGAGTGGGCCCTGAGATACCTCTCCGTCACACGGAGTAACAAATCCCAGTCTTGATCCCTGCCAACCCAACAGACATCCTCGGAGATACCTGTAGAGCACCTTTATAGTCACCCAGTTACGTTGCGATGTTTGATACACACAAGGTACTCCTCCAATGTTAGGGAGTTGCATGATCTCATGGTCAAAGGAACAGATACTTGACATGCAGAAAACAATAGCAATAAACTGGCACGATCATATGCTACGTTTTATAGTTTGGGTCTTGTCCATCACATCATTCTCCTAATGATGTGATCCCATTATCAAATGACATCTCATGTCAATGGCTAGGAAACCTTAACCATCTTTGATCAACGAGCTAGTCAACTAGAGGCTCACTAGGGACACAGTGTTGTCTATGTACCCACACATGTATTTGAGTTTCCAATCAATACAATTATTGTCTCTAGGGCATATTTCCAACAGTCTCCCACTTGCAATAGAGTCAATAATCTAGTTCACATCACTATGTGATTTACATTGTAATGAATCGAACACCCATGCAGTTCTGGTGTTGTTCATGTTTAGCCCTTGGAAGAGGTTTAGTCATCGGATCTGCAACATTCAGATCCATGTGTACTTTGCAAATATTTATGTTGTCCTCCTTGATGTAATCGCGGATGGAATTGAAACGTCGTTTTATGTGTCTGGTCCTCTTGTGAAATCTTGGTTCCTTGGCTAGAGCAATGGCACCAGTATTATCACAAAACAGAGTCATTGGGTTAAGCGCACTAGGCACTACTCCAAGATCTGTCATGAACTCCTTCATCCAGACACCTTCCTTTGCCGCCTCCGAGGCAGCGATGTACTCCGCTTCGCATGTAGAATCAGCAACCACGCTTTGCTTGGAACCGCACCAGCTAACCGCACCCCCATTAAGAATAAATACGTATCCGGTTTGTGACTTAGAGTCATCCAGATCAGTGTCAAAGCTTGCATCGACGTAACCCTTTACGACGAGCTCATGATCACGTCCATAAACGAGAAACATGTTCTTAGTCCTTTATAGGTACTTCAGGATATTCTTGACCGCCGTCCAGTGTTCCATTCCTGGATCACTTTGAAACCTTCCGACCATACTTATGGCAAGGCTAACATCGGGTCTTGCGCACAGCATTGCATACATGATAGAGCCTATGGCTGAAGCATAGGGGATGACACTCATCTTTTCTCTATCTTCTGCAGTCACTGGGCATTGAGTCTTACTCAACTTCACACCTTGCAAAACAGGCAAGAACCCCTTCTTGGACTGATCCATTTTGAACTTCTTCAAAATTTTATCAAGGTATGTGCTTTGTGAAAGTCCTATTAAACGTCTTGATCTATCTCTATAGATCTTGATGCCTAATATGAAAGCAGCTTCTCCTAGGTCCTTCATTGAAAAACTCTTGTTCAAATATTCCTTCACGCTTTCCAACATTTCTATATTGTTTCCAATTAGCAATATGTCATCCACATATAATATTAGAAACACTATAGAGCTCCCACTCACTTTCTTGTAAATACAAGCTTCTCCGTAAACTTGTATAAACTCGAACGCTTTGATCACCTCATCAAAGCGAAGATTCCAACTCCGAGATGCTTGCACCAGTCCATAAATGGATCGCTGGAGTTTGCAAACTTTGTCAGCATTCTCTGGATTGACAAAACCTTCTGGTTGCATCATATACAACTCTTCCTTAAGGAAACCGTTAAGGAACGCTGTTTTGACATCCATCTGCCAAATTTCATAATCGAAAAAGGCAGCTATTGCTAACATGATTCTGACGGACTTAAGCATCGCTACGGGTGAGAAGGTCTCATCGTAGTCAACTCCTTGAACTTGTGAAAAACCCTTTGCCACAACTCGAGCTTTATAGACGGTGACATTACCGTCCGCGTCCGTCTTCCTCTTAAAGATCCATTTGTTCTGAATGGCCTTACGCCCTTCAGGTAATACTTCCAAAGTCCACACTTTGTTTTCATACATGGATCCCATCTCGGATTTCATGTCCTCTAACCACTTCTCGGAATCCGGGCCCATCATCGCTTCTCCATAGCTCGTAGGTTCATCGTTGTCCAACAACATGACCTCTAAGACAGGGTTGCCGTACCACTCAGGAGCAGTACGCGTCCTTGTCGACCTACGAGGTTCGATAGCAACTTGATCCAAAGCTTCATGATCATCATCATTAACTTCCTCTTCAGCTGATGTAGGCTCTACAGAAACATCTTTCTGCGCTGCGCTACTTTCAGGTTGAAGTAAAGGTTCAACAACCTCATCAAGTTCTATCTTCCTCCCACTCAATTCTTTCGAGAGAAACTCTTTCTCAAGAAATGTTCCGTTTTTAGCGACAAACACTTTGCCTTCGGATCTAAGGTAGAAGGTATACCCAACTGTCTCTTTTGGGTATCCTATGAAGACGCATTTCTCCGCTTTGGGTTCCAGCTTTTCAGGCTGAAGCTTTTTGACATAAGCATCACATCCCCAAACTTTAAGAAACGACAGCTTTGGCTTCTTGCCAAACCAAAGTTCATATGGTGTCGTCTCAACAAATTTCGATGGTGCCCTATTTAAAGTGAATGCAGTTGTCTCTAATGCATAACCCCAAAACGATAGTGGCAAATCGGCAAGAGACATCATAGATCGCACCATATCCAATAAGGTTCGATTACGACGTTCGGACACACCATTACGCTGTGGTGTTCCAGGCGGTGTCAATTGTGAAACAATTCCACATTGTCTTAAGTGACTGCCAAACTCATAACTCAGATATTCTCCTCCTCGATCAGATCGTAGGAATTTAATCTTCTTGTTACGATGATTCTCAACTTCACTCTGAAATTGTTTGAACTTTTCAAACGTTTCAGACTTGTGTTTCATTAAGTAAATATACCCATATCTACTTAAGTCATCAGTGAAGGTGAGAAAGTAACGATAACCACCGCGCGCCTCAATGGTCATCGGACCGCATACATCAGTATGTATGATTTCCAATAAGTCACTTGCCCGTTCCATTGTTCCAGAGAACGGCGTTTTAGTCATCTTGCCCATGAGGCATGGCTCACATGTGTCAAGTGATTCAAAATCAAGTGACTCCAAAAGTCCATCAGCATGGAGCTTCCTCATGCGTTTTACGCCAATATGACCTAAACGGCATTGCCACAAGAAAGTGGTATTATCATTATCAATTCTACATCTTTTGGCATCAATGTTATGAACATGTGTATCATTACTATCGAGATTCAATAAGAATAAACCCCTCAAATTGGGTGCATGACCATAAAAGATATTACTCATATAAATAGAACAACCATTATTCTCTGATTTAAATGAGTAACCGTCTCGCATTAAACAAGATCCAGATATAATGTTCATGCTTAACGCAGGCACTAAATAACAATTATTCAGGTTCATCACTAATCCCGATGGTAATCGAAGAGCGAGCGTGCCGACGGCGATCACATCAACCTTGGAACCATTTCCCACGCGCATCGTCACTTCATCCTTTGCCAGCCTCCGTCTATTCCGTAGTTCCTGTTTTGAGTTGCAAATATGAGCAACCGCACCGGTCTCAAATACCCAGGCACTACAACGAGAGTTGGTAAGGTACACATCAATAACATGTATATCATATATACCTTGTTTGTTGTTGGCCGCCTTCTTGTCAGCCAAATACTTGGGGCAGTTCCGCTTCCAGTGTCTAGTTCCCTTGCAATGAAAGCACACAGTTTCTGGTTTGGGTCTAGCCTTGGGTTTCTTCACGAGAGGAGCAACTGCTTTGCCACTCTTCTTGGAGTTACCCTTCTTACCCTTGCCATTTTTCTTGAAACTAGTGGTTTTATTGACCATCAACACTTGATGCTCCTTCTGAATTTCAGACTCAGCAGTTTTTAGCATCGCAAACAGCTCGGCGACTGACTTGTTCATCCCGTGCATGTTATAGTTCAACACGAAGCTCTTGTAGCTAGGTGGCAATGATTGAAGAACTCTGTCAGTGATAGCCTCTGGCGGAAGGGGCATCCCCAATTCAGCCAGACGGGTGGAGTACCCAGACATTCTGAGTACGTGATCACTCATAGACCCGTTCTCCTCCATCTTGCAAGCATAGAACTTATCGGAGATCTCATATCTCTCGATCCGGGCATTCTTCTGAAAGATAAACTTCAACTCCTGGAACATCTCATATGCTCCATGACGTTCAAAACGTCTTTGAAGTCCCGGTTCTAAGCCATACAATATTGCACATTGAACTATTGAGTAATCTTCAGAACGAGCCTGCCAGGCGTTCACAACGTCTAGAGACTCAACTGGAGCGGGTGGATCACCAAGCAGTGCATCAAGGACATAAGCCTTCTGGGAAGCCGTAAGGATAATCCTTAGATTACGGGCCCAGTCCACAAAGTTACTTCCATCATCTTTCAACTTAGCTTTCTCTAGGAACGCATTAAAATTCAGGGGTGCTACTGCGCGAGCCATGATCTACAACATAAATATAGCAAAGACAACTTAGACTATTGTTCTAGATAATGAGCTTAGTTAATCATATTTCTTAAAAACTCCCACTCAAATTGACATCCCTACGGTCATTCGAGTGTAACATGATCCAAATCCTCCAACTCAAGTCCGATCATCACGTGAGTTGAGGTGGTTTCGATGGTGAACATCTTCATGTTGATCATATCTACTATATGACTCATGTTCGACCTTTCGGTCTCTTGTGTTCGGAGGCCATGTCTGTACATGCTAGGCTCGTCAAGTTTAACCCGAGTGTTCCGCACGTACAACATGGCTTACACCCGTTGTATGTGAACGTAGAGTCTATCACACCCGATCATCACGGCGTGTCTCGAAACGACGAACTTTCGCAACGGTGCACACTCGGGGAGAACACAATTTTATCTTGAAATTTAAGTGAGGGATCACCTTCTAATGCTACCATCGTCCTAAGCAAAATAAGATGCATAAAAGGATTAACATCACATGCAAATCATAAGTGACATGATATGGCCATCAACTTGTGCTTTTGATCTCCATCTCCAAAGCACCGGCATGATCCCCATCGTCACCGGCATGACACCATGATCTCCATCATCTTGATCTCCATCAACGTGTCGCCATGAGGTTGTCGCGCCGACTGTTGCTTCCACGACTATTGCTAACTCATAGCGATAAAGTAAAGCAAAACGGCGAAAATAATTAAAGACAACTCTATGGCTCCTGCCAGTTGCCGTACTCATCGACATGCAAGTCGTGATATTCTATACAACACATGATCATCTCATACATCACATATATCTCATCATGTAATTGGCCATATCACATCACAACATACCCTGCAAAAACAAGTTAGACGTCCTCTAATTGTTGTTGCAAATTTTACGTGGCTGCTACGGGTTTGCAAGAACCGTTCTTACCTATGCAAAACCACAACGTGGTGTAGTGATTGCTTTTTGATCTTCTAAAAGAACCCTCTTCATTGAAATCGATTCAACTAAAGTGAGAGAGACAGACACCCGCTAGCCATCTTTATGCAACAAAGTTACATGTCAGTTGAAGGAACCTGTCTCGCGTAAGCGTACGCGTAATGTCGGTCCGGGCCGCTTCATCTCACAATACCGCCGAATCAAGTATCAACTAGTAACGGCAAGCAATATGTATACACCCACGCCCACAACTCGTTTGTGTTCTACTCGAGATCTCATCTACGCATAGACCTAGCTCAGATGCCACTGTTGGGGAACGTTGCATGGGAAACAAAATTTTTCCTACGCACACACAAGATCTATCCATGGTGATGAGCATCTACAAGAGGGAGAGTGAATCTACATACCCTTGTAGATCGCTAAGCGGAAGCGTTAAGAAATGCGGTTGATGTAGTCGAACGTCTCCGCGATCCAAATCGCAAGTCGTCCCTCGATCCGATCACGAACTAGTGCCGAATGGACGGCACCTCCGCGTTCAACACACGTACGGCTTGATGACGCCTTCACCTCCTCAATCCAGCGAGCGATGATGAAGTAGTAGATGAGTTCCGGCAGCACGACGGCGTGGTGATGGTGGTGAGGAACAATCTCTGCAGGGCTTCGCCAAGCACTACGGAGATTATGACGGGAGAACTAGAGGGTTAGGGTTGCTGACACACGGCTTGGGAAATCTTAATGTATCCCGTGTGCTAGCCCTGCCCCTCTATTTATATGTTGAGCCTTGGGGTCTAAACTTGGAGTAAAAGCCTCCTCCAGGTCGGTTTTTTCCACACAAGGTCGGTTTGGCCCGCAGGGAAAGAGTCCAACTCGGATCCCTGCAGTATCGCGCACAAGCGGTAGTACCGCTTGAGCGGTAGTACCGCTTCACCCAAGCGGTAGTACCGCTTACGCGGTAGTACTGCCTTACCAGCGGCAGTACCGCTTAAGGCAGCAGCAAAACTTCCTTTTGCACTTTCCAATACCTCGTGGGCTTTACCCCTTTGGCTCATATAAAGTGTTGCTGCACCCGAACACTTCGGTAAACATCCGAAACCCCTTCCGGTGAATTCCGGAACTCTTCCGGAGATCAAAACACTATTATCACATATATCAATCTTTACCTCCGGACTATTCCGGAGATCCTCGTCATGTCCGGGATCTTATCCGGGATTCCGAACAACCTTCGGTCACCAAAAAAATAACTCAACTATACTAATCGTCACCAAACGTTAAGTGTGTAGACCCTGCGGGTTCGAGAACTATGTAGACATGACCGAGACACCTCTACGATCAATAACCAATAGCGGGACCTGGATGCCCATATTGGCTCCTACATATTCTACGAAGATCTTTATCGGTCGAACCTCTATGTCAAGGATTCAGTTAATCCCGTATGTTGTTCCCTTTGTTCTTCGGTATGTTACTTGCCCGAGATTCGATCGTCGGTATCTCTATACCTAGTTCAATATCGTTACCGGCAAGTCTCTTTACTCGTTCCGTAATACAAGATCTCGTGGCTAACATTTTAGTCACGTTGCTTGCAAGGCTCATTGTGATGTTGTATTACCGAGTGGGCCCTGAGATACCTCTCCGTCACACGGAGTAACAAATCCCAGTCTTGATCCATGCCAACCCAACAGACATCCTCGGAGATACCTGTAGAGCACCTTTATAGTCACCCAGTTACGTTGCGATGTTTGATACACACAAGGTACTCCTCCGATGTCAGGGAGTTGCATGATCTCATGGTCAAAGGAACAGATACTTGACATGCAGAAAACAATAGCAATAAACGACACGATCATATGCTACGTTTTATAGTTTGGGTCTTGTCCATCACATCATTCTCCTAATGATGTGATCCCGTTATCAAATGACATCTCATGTCAATGGCTAGGAAACCTTAACCATCTTTGATCAACGAGCTAGTCAACTAGAGGCTCACTAGGGACACAGTGTTGTCTATGTACCCACACATGTATTTGAGTTTCCAATCAATACAATTATAGCATGGATAATAAACGATTATCATGAACAAGGAAATATAATAATAACCAATTTATTATTGTCTCTAGGGCATATTTCCAACAGTCATTTGACCTTTTAAAGACATTAAGTGAGTTTCTATCCATTTAATGGTCGTAATTCAAATTTGAACTACATGTACATGCAACAACATACCATCATGGGTTGGAAAATCATATTTGTGTCCATATGTGCAAGTTTATGCCCTGTGCAATAAATTGTAAGGAAATTTCAAACATATTGGTGTCACAGCTTGGAAACAAACACTGAGAACCATGGTTTTTATAATCCAAAAAGTTCCAAAATGATCAAAAATACATGAAACCTTGCTTGATGTCGTGACATGGTACCAAGATGCCGTTGTAAAAGATTTGGCTTGTTTGACAAAAGTTTTGACACACACCCTCACAAATCAGAGCATCTCACGAGAAGACTCGTGGTTCTGAAAGGGAACATTAATTGCATGTTTGATAATGAACTGACAATCACTGCCTCTTATAGACTTGATTTTTTTCTACCGTTAACATGCACGAATACAACTTTCATGTTAAAATTTGGAAATTTCAGGGTTCCTTTGACCTTTTTAAGACATTATGTGGGTTTCTAGCCATTTAATGGCCTTAATTCAAATTTGAACTACATGTACATGCAACAGCAAACCATCATGGGTTAGAAAAATCATTTATGTATTATATTTTACAATAATATCATAGTAACACAAAATAAGCATTCGTGCCTTACATTTGGAAAGAAAATGTAAATATCTGGCAAGACAACTGGGCCCCACATGATTGGCACTCTGTTTCGCTTCTCGAGGTTTGGAAGGTGAGTGGCGCGGGTTTAATCAGACGCAGTTCTGTATTGGGAACCATCGGTGATGTAATTCACACACGGCTTTTGCTCCGGGAATCGTATGTAATTCAAGCTATAGTACTTGTAAATTCCGGCGACCAGCGTGTGTATTGCTCCCGTCGATCTAGATTCCTGCCGCCAATAAATACTACCCCGCCCATCTCGTCCCGTCTGCATTCTCTCCTCGCCCCCCCTCTCTCTCACCAAACTCTGCCATGGCGCTGCCAATCTGCCCATGCACCTAGGAGGAGGCGCGGCCCCGTGAGGTCGTCAAGCCGCAGAGCAGCGACGAGGAGGACCCCTACGCGCCACCAGATGAGGTTGCACCGGACCCCCCAACTTTGGAGCCAGTACAATCTGGCTTTGTGGAAGACATTGCCGCCGGCTGAGAAAGCCAGGCAAGTGGCGTTCAAGAAGGAGTTGGCGGAGGAGCGCGCCAGGTTCCAGGCATCCCGTAAAGCCCGTGAGGCCGCCTAGGAAAAGGAGGAGCTGGAGCTTTGGTGGCGGGCGCGTCGACGCGTGGAGGAGGTGTACGAAGATGGCCGGTACTTCGCCAAAAGGGCCAAAGGTGCTAGGCGCCTCATCGATATGTGGAGGTGAGCCGATAAGCTCCAACGTGCTACCACCGAGGAGCTCTAGTGGGCGCCCAATGAAATGGCAAGATTGGTCGCGCGCATCCGCCCGCAAGAGGCCAATCGGCACGTCGAGCGCTGCGAGGCGGAGGAGGCGGAGAACTCCCTCTGCGCTGGCAAACCGCCACGCACCAAGGAGCTGGTGGCGAGGGGCTACCGGAATACTGGCCCCCTAAGGAGGGATTATTAGTTTTAGTATTGTTCGTTTCAATTTTTATGCCTTGTATGTAGTAGTTAAGTATCATCACGTATATGTGATGATATTATATATATCTGTGATGAACTACTGAACAATTAATATATATTATGGATTTCATATTTCTATCTATTTTCGTACTAATTTCTATCTAGCTGTTACCATCCACATGTACAGAATGGAAAGCATAAACACATTGAAATAGAACAATATATAAGAACGAAAAACAGAGTACATACATTGAAACAGAGCAATATTATGATTGTTGTGAAGACATAGCGATCAACGTCGAAATGACAAAACAAAATAAAACACGTCCATGACCACCACCCTTGCCTACGGAAGCTCTTCGCTCTGCCTGAACTTGTGTAGGCGTTCGTCCAAGTAGTTGACTCGCTCATGGTACATCTGGAGCGCGATCTCGAGCTCCAAGTTGGCTATTTCATCGGAGATCACCATCTCGAGGATGCGACGGCCATGTTCCTCTACTACGCCTAGGTGGACACCTGTGCCAAGGAGGCGCTCGAGCCTAGCAACCAGCGCGTTGGCATCGAGCAGGCCGCGGACAAGGCGAATGACGCGACCCACGTGAACGGCGCGGCCGGCATCCTGTGCAAGTACGGCACGGCCGGCCTCTGGTGCAAGTACGACGCAGACGGCCTCTGCCCACTCCTGGTGAGGAATGGGGCTACTAACGGGTCATGTACCTAGCTGGAACACCATGTAGACAGCAGGCAAGCGCCGATGGATCCGCTCTTGCTGTGCAGCATGCCGCACCTCTCACTCTGCGGCGCTCAATCGGTCTCGTTCTGTGGCGCGCCGCAGCCTATCGGCGCGGACGCGCCTATCTTGCTTTGCGGTGCACCACCGATCATGTTGTGCGGTGAACTGCAGCCTCTCGGCGCTAACGCGCCTATCTTGATCTGCGGCGCTGCTGCGCCCTGAGCCAAGGGTTTGCTCAACCCTGGCGATGACGCGTAGCACGGCGTCGTCCATCGCATTGCCGGGAACGCCCTCGGCCTCGTCGAGGAGGTCGATGGCAGAGGCGGCGCATTGGTGGGTTGGCATGCTTGGAAAAGGTAGAGGGGCTATAGGCTGCACTTGTGCCTCCGTATGTCGCGTGCCGCCTAGGTTTATGCGCAATCACTGGTGTCGGCGGGAAACTGATGGGGAAGTGGCGGG
Organism: Elymus sibiricus; assembly: GCA_039707655.1. NCBI lineage: Eukaryota > Viridiplantae > Streptophyta > Magnoliopsida > Poales > Poaceae > Elymus > Elymus sibiricus. The sequence continues at coordinate 227,900,875 of CM077676.1, forward strand.
AAATGGTGGTGTGTTCATAAAACGCCATCAATTAATGGAAATGTAGCAAAGAAGGAAGCGTGAGCTAGCACGACGCGTGCGCGCACATTGCTTACCCACGGGTGTGATCCATATACTCGTGTGCCCAATAGAGCACACAATTCACACTAAAGAATATTGTTCTGTACACAGAGAGTGTAGAATGTTGTGCAGACTGAGCAAATCACATCGCAAACGATTAAACTAAGGAACATGTTGATGATGATTTCAAGAATCGCAGACAATTTTTTACCAACAGGTGTTTGCCCGCAACAGACACAGCTTATTAGCAGGAATCGTCTGTGATATTATTGGTCTTCCCACACAGTTCTGATTACTGACCTGTTTGCCGGGTATCACACAAATCTTGTTAAGCCGAATCGTTTGTGTTCTTATGGCTCATCGCAAACAGTTCACCCGAGCGACCTGTATGCCATCTATCACACACATCATGACCTGGTTAACCGTTTGCGTTATTTTGCTCGTCGCAAACAATTTGTATGGATCAACTATATGCCACGTATCACACACGCAACTCTTTTCTGAATTGTGCTTGATGGATCCGCCATAGCACACAGTTTGTTTCATTGGTGATGGTTTTATTACCATACCGTTTGCGATTCATGCATCGCACACAGATTGGTCAAAGGGTCTCCTATACATGTGTCGTCTTAGGACCTTCCTGCAGTAGTGATGGTTCACCATCAGTTTCTTAAAAGAGAAGACCCAACATACTGGCATAGGTTAATATTTAATAAAAGGCGTGCTATCCCTGTTACTTTGCCTGCCCCTTCTTTGTTTAACTTTCAGGACAAACAGAGATATTATATACACTTGGAGGAGGCAGAGGCGTATAGGGCAGCCGAGGAGGCTACTCGTCGGAGCTAGGCCGCTCACCAGGCGGCGGCCGCTGCACTAGAGTATGAGCCAAAATATCACTATGATTTCCACTAGTGGCCATAGACCTAGTTAGGCCAAAAGCATAAGCTTGGGGGCATACGTATTCTCACCGAACATTTCATTCTTGTATCACACATCCATTCCATTTGTTGGTGTTCATCGTTTCCTTTGTATATTCAGCTTTGCTTTCGTTTGTTTCTTTTGTGTGTTTGAATTTTTTTCGAAAACCCAAAAATATTTCTTGCTTCTTTTCAGTCTTTTCTTTCTTGTTTAGTTAGTTCGTAGTATTAAAATAAAACCCAAAAGATTTCTCGTTTCTTCTTTTTCTGTTTGTTGGGAGTTCTTCAGTGTAAATTGCTTTTCTCACTTTTCATTTTTATTTCTTTCATTCGCTTTCTTCAGAAAAACTAAAAACTCCAAAAACATTTCAGTGTGTTTCTTTGAATTTTTGTTCTTTTCTTTGAGTCGTCGTAAGGAGAAGACCTCGTAAGAATTGTTGAGTGGCTCTTATGTGCTTCAATGTTGATATAACGAAAGGGCCAATATTTCCTTGTCTTCTCCTTTTTGAATGAATTGTTTGCAGATTCCAGCTTATTCCACGACACCCACTACTGCAGGCGATCACTAACGCGACACATGAATCAGAGACCCCGCGACCAAACTGTGTGTGATGCATACATCGCAAACAGTCTCGTAATAAAACTATCGCCAATAAGACGAACTGTGTGTGATGCCGGAGACATCAAAAACGATTCAGATTAGAGACGCGTGTGCGATACGTGCCATACAGTTGATCCATACAAACTGTTTGCGATGAGCCAGAACAACAGAAACGGGCAGCCAGTTCGAGGTGCGTGCGATACACGGCATACAGTTCACTCGGATGAACTGTTTGTGATTACCCAACACAACAGAAACGGGCAGACAGATCGAGGTGTGTGCGATGCACGGCATGCGGTTCACTCGGATGAACTGTTTGCGATGATCCATAAGAACAGAAATGATTTGGCGTAACAAGATGTGTGTGATATCCGGCAAACAGGTCGGTGATGATAATTGTGTGCGATAATTATAGACAGCGCATATGATTTTTTGTTGTGAATTGTGTGCTCGACAGGGCACACAATTCAAGAAACCAACTATGGGCGATAATGTAAAAGATCTCTGTCGAATATGTATTGCTAACCGTCTGTGATGAGATTGACAGGGGACCCAGATTAATATGAGCGAAGGGCAACAGAGATATACAGTCTGCTTAATTTAGTCCTTCTTCTTCTTGTTGTTGTTGGATGGCCCCGCGACATCATCTTGGCGAGGACGCTTCTTGCCGCAGACCGTTGGCTTTTCATCGCCGCCGCTGTCGTCATCGTCGTTGATGTCCTCGTCGTCGTCCTCATCGTTCGAACATTTCTCCTCCTCATCATCATCATCGTCGCCTTCATCATCCTCCGACGGGTCCTTGTCTGTATGTCGCTGTCCGACGACTCGAGTGGCAGCATCCCTTCCATGATCTGGATAAAATCGAGGTCAGGGATCGACGCCGGACTCATGGAAGATGAGCGGGATGATTCCGAGGATGACCTATCATCGGGTGGAAGACTCCTAGCGGAACTGTCGTCCTGGATGTCGCTCGACATGGCTGCGGTACGTACACAAAGCGAGATTGCAGAGTGTGTGTAAGTGTGTAGTGCGGCCGGCCGGGACGATGAAGACGGTGGAGACTGAAGCGAGGTATGAAGAAAATAGGAATGGCAATTGAAGCGGGGGATTGACGGTTTTTATTGGCGCCTTGGCAGGCAGTAAGAATCGTGATATAATCAACCGCAATTATTAGTACCCAGTCGCTCCAAATTCCCATAGTTGCGTAGTTCTCAATGTGATAATTACACACACATGTTGGAGCGTCCAAATGTGAAACAAGCAGTTTTCATAGGACAGTTGTCAAGCAATAGATGAGCTCTGCTTATTGATGTAGCCAGTAATAATCAAACAAAACCCCTAATTATCATTACAAACAGCGCATAGAAGATGGCTAATGTGACAACTACAACTACACATGCTAGTTCCTTCTTGTCTCTTGCTTTCATCTGTTGCCTATGATTGAGTCTTTCTTGCTTCATCGTAGTGATTGTACACTCCAGATCAGTCAATTTCTTCTTCAGCTTTACGTTATCTTCTGCGAGCTTGGTGATAACACTCTGAGCCCTGCCATGCCATTCATCATCCAACCAGTTAACAAAGGCACAAGCCTCATATCCCTGCCAATGTTAAATATTCAGGATGGGCGGGGGCATTAACTCAACTTAAATGATGAACTTAGCACTAACCTCTAAGGGGAAACTGAGAAACCATCTGCCAATGTCAAATCCCTTCGTGCATACACGTCGAGCGGGTGTGTGTCCGTGCACACAACTCAGCTTTTGGTACTTCTCGGTGGCGCAAAACTCGGAGTCGAACTCATGTTGTGGGAATCTGGAGTCATACTCCGGATCCGGCGGTTGATCGCTTTCCTGGGTGGGGGGGAGCAGGGGTCATTCAGGACGGATTGAGAAGGGAGCTACTTTAATTTGGACATGCTAAAAAAATATCGGGATTGATTGGAACCTGACAAGACGATTCGGATCCGTAGTACACTGGCCTTCTGATGACCTTAGGCAAGTGCTCGGCGGTGACCGCCGTCGTGGCAGCTGCCGCCCATCGCGCTGCCGAGAGCGACGATACGAGCCGGAGCAGCCGCACCGAAACCATCAGCACCGCTCGTCCGCATTCCCCCAATGTCAGCACCACGCGAGGGAATTTGGGGGCTATCTAGGGATTTGGGGGAAATGGGGAAATTGTGGGGATCTGATAACGGTCAGGAACTACTTATCGCACTCTGTTGTATACAGAACATGGTTTGTACATATCGTTTGTGTTCGATATTACAACTTCACACATGATTTCCACACAAAACCATGTGAGAAGACAACGTGCATGACACACGGTTCCCGTGACATAACCGTATGTGATGTACTACCCGGTACATATGGGGATGCAATAATGGAGTTAATACTGTAAACAGCCGCTTTGCGGATACCCGTCAAAAAATAAAAACAGCCGCTCTGCAGATAGAGATGGAGACGGCGACCGAGGCAGCGGCTACTGGATAAGAGGTCAATCCTCGGTCGGTCGGTGGTGGAAGCATGATAGGAGGTCAATCCTCGGTCGGCGGAGGGAGATAGGAGGAGATCTCAATCCTCGAGGTCGGCGATGGCGTGATTGGAGCACATGCCTCGCGGTCGAAGGCGGGATAGTGGAGCTCGAACTTCAGGCGGATGCCCGACTAAGCTCTGCTCATCGACCTTGCTGTCTCAGCGTGCCGCGGCATCGGGCTTCTCTGTCTGTTGGGTGGAGGTCACCGTGCGGCTAATTAATTAAGGTATTCTTTTCGTTGAGTGGCTTAATTAAGGTATTCAATTCATAAGCGTAGTATACTACACTCTGCGTGTAAATTGACTAGTCATTAATTTGTGTCATCGCACGGCTGGAACTTATTCTGCGTGTAAATTCACAGAGTTGTTAGGTCTTTTCAAAGACATTCTTCCAGAAGATAATGTGCCCCCCAAAAGCACGAACGAAACGAAGAAAGTTGTTTGCCCATTGGAACTTGAAGTCCAGAAGATACATGCTTGTGTGCATGATTGTATGTTGTACCGCGGTGAGTACAAAGATTTGCGTGCATGTCGCATATGCAAGCATCCACGATACAAGCGCAGGAAAGCAAAGGACAAGTACAAATTGGATGATGAGATCAAGACAGGAATCCCATTCAAGGTTGTTTGGTACTTGCCTTTAATTCCAAGGTTGAAGCGTTTGTTTGCAAACCCTAGAGAGGCAAAGAGGTTGCGGTGGCATCATGATGAGCGAATTGCGGATGAATATTTGAGGCACCCGAAAGATGGGGCTCAGTGGGAGTCAATCGAGGAAAAGCATAAAGACTTTGCCAAGGATCCTAGAAGTATATGGCTCGGGGAGTGTACTGATGGGATGAATCCATTTGGCGATAAGAGCACCAAACACAGCACATGTCCGGTGCTTCTGTGCATATATAACCTTGCTCCTTGGTTGTGTATGAAGAAAAAATACATCATGATGTCAATGATTATCCAAGGCCTGAAGCAACCTGGAAATGACATTTACTTTCAGCTACTGGTAGAAGAACTGCTGACATTGTGGGTAAAAGAGCCTGGTGTAAAATGTTATGATGCTTACAAAAAGGAGATTTTTTATCTACATGCATTGCCGCTGCACACCATTCAAGATATGCCGGCATTAGGCAACATGTCGGGCAGAAAACAAGGGGAGATGTAGGATGTGTCACATGCATGGATAGGACAGTGAGTAGATTTCTTCCCAACTTGCACAAAACCGTGTATTTGCGTCATCGTAGATTATTACGGAGAGATCACCCATACCGAAAGATGAAAGTTGGATTTGATGGTACGGCAGAGGTAGGTTTGGGCCCAAGACCTTATTCTGGGAAGGAGGTCCACAAAATGGCTAAAAAAATTGAAGTTGTGCTTGGCAAGGGACCCTGTTCGTTGTCGAAAAAAGCACCCAGGACGCAAGTGTTTAAGAAGAAATCAGTGTTCTGGCAATTACCTTACTGGGAGATTCTAAGTGTACGTCATTGCATCGATGTCATGCACGTAGAGAGGAACATATGTGAAAGCATCCTTGGTACTCTGCTCAAGATTAAAGGTAAAACAAAGGATGGTGACCGAGCACGACTCAATATGCTTGGTGATCAACCAAAACGCATGAATGAAGCAGAAGATGGTGACAAATTCCTCCACATTCGCCGGAGTTACAATTTCACTAGAAAAGAAGCAAAAGAGTTCTACAATTATTTGTTGTCAATTAAGACACCCTCTTCCTACTCCGCAAACATCAGAAGTCTCGTGGATGTGAGCACGGGTAAAATGAAGTTGGCACACATGAAGTCACATGATTGCCACGTAATGTTGACACAAATCCTCCCGGTGGCCATCAGGAATTTGATGGACACAGACATAAGAAACACACTCATTGATCTCTGTGATTTCTTCAACCAACTATGGCATAAAGTTGTAAATCTTGAGGAGCTGGATCATATGCAAGAGGATATTGCAAGAATATTGTCCAACCTAGAGATGTTTTTCCCACTATCATTCTTTGATGTCATGGTCCATCTCACTGTGCAACTTGTCAACGAGATAAAGTACTGTGGTCCTGTGTTTCTTCACAACATGTATCCCTTCGAGCGGTTCATGGGAATGTTGAAGCGCTATTGTCGGAACCGATGTCATCCAGAGGCAAGCATCCTACAAGGTTATACCGCGGATGAGGTGGTTGAGTTTTGCACCAAATACATGAAACAAAGACCTATAGGTTTGCCCCTCTCTCGCCACGAGGGAAGGCTGGCTGGTAAGCCGGTCCTTGTTGGCGCGCCACATGCTGCACCCGGACATGAGACCGATTCTCGACGTTTATGCTGAAGAACACTTGGCGGAGATACGACGAAGCTTCTTACCCATGGTGCATCCATTAGATGTCGTGATGAAGGCGCACAATAAGGACTACGTCGGATGGTTGAAGGATCGTTTGTCACGCGGATCCATGGATGACATTGCAACATGGTTGGCACAAAAGCCATCACCTATGGTATTGAGGTACCAAGCGTATGACATAAATGCCTACACATTCTACACTGAGGAACGTGATGAGAAGACCTCATATCAGAACAGCTCCATTCGAATAGAATGCATAACTGTAGATGAAGCTAATAAAAGGGTATACTATGGAACCATCGAAGAGATTTGGGAGCTTAACTATGTGAAAGTTAAGGTGCCATTATTCAGGTGCAAATGGGTCCCTCTTAGTCAGGTAAAGGTTGATGAATACAAGAAGACCTGTGTTAACATGACAAAGATGGCATATCACAAGGACCCGTTCATTCTTGCCAGCGATGCAACCCAGATTTTCTATGCGAAAGACCCCTTGCATAAGAACTGTCATGTAGTGATGCGTGGGAAGAGGAGGGTACTGGGCGTCGAGGGTGTTGCTGATGAGGACGAGTACGATGAATTTGCTGATATGCCAGCGAAGGGATCATAAACCAAACAAAAAGAGAGGCTTAAAATCATCAGAAATCCTAAGTTCATTCGGGGTCAACATAATGATCCCAGTTCTCCCATGTACATGGGAATTAATACGTAACACTATTTATTATGTCTATTCTGCAACTTAATTCATTCAATTAGAACTATCGCATGTACTGAATTGTGAGTTATGCTCGGCCTTCTGTTGATCTAAGAACGATTAATATGTTGACCTTGATATGTCGTCAGCATAGGCAATGATAGTTTGAACTATTTATGATTGTATACCCTATAGCTAGCACACTCAATTGATGTCACTCTAGTATGTATGAACAGAACATATGCAATCTGGTTTGCAAATAGCACGCGGTTCATTCGCGAAAGCCGTGTGCCTACCAAACCGTGGCCGATGACCCCTGCCACGCGCGATGTGAGTCGTGCGTTCTAATTGGCCAGGACCCAAACCCCACAGATCGTACGTCTGCACCGTTGGATGCACACAGATCGAATGGCAATCCTCATCCCTTTCATCACCACATGCAGTTGCAGTTGGCATTTGATTTATATGCACTAAATGCCTGGTAAATGCAAAAAAAATGGCTTGAATATAGCAAAGGAGCCCCGAAATGCACCAGAAAATCAAACCTAGGGTATAATAGTGATTGCATACTGTGGAAAAAATTCAAGGCGAAACGATGAAGTCGCCAGCAACTGGAGTTCGAATTGCCATGTATCCTTTTGGAAACTATGATCCTTCTTGTGAGATGCTCTGGTTTCCAAGGAGCGATCATCCAAACTTGTGCCAAACTTTACCAAAAAATTTCCACGGGGTCTTGAGAGCACGCCATGGTGGCACACCGATTTTCATTATTTTCAGACTCCATCTGCATTTCCTGTAATTAAAATACCAACAAGACCAATGCCGGTGGCCGCATTTCGCATCCGAAATGTTTGAAAATTCTTTCCATTCCTTGGACATGAATGAAAACACGCAAAGTGACACACAAATGATTTTGTAAACCTGCTTTGCAAGTAGCCCACATGTAGTTGCGGTTGGGATTTGATTTATATGCACAAAATGCATGATAAATGCAAAAATGGCTTAAGTATAGCAAACGAGACCCGAAATGCGCCAGAAAATCAATACTTGGGTGTAATGGTGATTGTGTATCGTGGAAAATTTTCTGAGGCAAAACAATGAAGTCACCGACGATTGGAGTCTGAATTGCCACGTCTCCTATTGGGAACTATGATCCTTCTTGTGAGATGCTCCGGTTTGCAAGGAGCGATCATCGTAACTTGTCTTCATTTCTAGGCGAAATGTTGAACTCACATCTTCATTTCAAAATAACCATGTCTTCATTTCAAACGAAATTATGCTGCTCCTTGATGTAGATGTTTTCCAATAGCACATGGTTCAGTTACGAAAGCCGTGTGCCTATCAAACCGTGGCCAATGACCCCTACTGCACGCGATTTGAGTCGTGCGTTCTGATTGTCCCGAACTCAAACCCCACGGATCGTATGTCTGCACCGTTAGATGCACCCAGATCGAACGGCGATCCTCATCCCTTTCATCACCACATGCAGTTGCAATTGGGATTTGATTTATATGCACTAAATGCCCGATAAATGCAAAAAATTGCTTAAATATAGCAAAAGAGCCCCGAAATGCGCCAGAAAATCAAACCTAGGGTACAATAGTGATTGCGTACCGTGGAAAATAATTCGAGGTGAAACGATGAAGTCACCAGCAACTGGAGTTCGAATTACCACGTCTCCTTTTGGAAACTATGATCCTTCTTGTGAGATGCTCTAGTTTCCAAGGAGCGATCATCCAAACTTGTGCCAAACTTTACCAAAAAATTTCCACGGGGTCTTGAGAGCACGCCATGGTGACACACCGATTTTCGTGATTTTCGGACTCCATCTGCATTTCCTGTAATTAAAATACCAACAAGACCTATGCCGGTGGCCGCATCTCGCATCCAAAATGTTTGAAAAATCTTCCAATTCCTTGGACAATGAATGAAAACATGCAAAGCGACACACAAATGATTTTGTAGACCTTATTTGCCAACACCCACATGTAGTTGCGGTTGGGATTTGATTTATATGCACAAAATGCACGGTAAATGCAAAAATGGCTTAAATATAGCAAACAAGACCCGAAATGCGCAAGAAAATCAATACTGCGTGTAATGGTAATTGCGTATCATGGAAAAAAATTTGAGGCAAAACGATAAAGTAACCAATGATCGGAGTCCGAATTGCCACGTCTACTATTGGGAACTATGATCCTTCTTGTGAGATGCTCCGGTTTGCAAGGAGCGACCATCGTAACTTGTGCCAAACTTTACCAAAAAATTTCCACTCGGTCTTGAGATTGCGCCACGGTGACACACCGATTTTCGCGATTTTCGAAGTCCATCCGCATTTCCTGTAATTAAATTACCAACAAGCCCTACGCTGGTGGCCGCATCTCGTGGCCGAAATGTTTGAAAATTCTTCCTGTTTCTCGGACAATGAATAAAAACTAGCAAACCGACACAAAAATGATTTTTACACCTTTTTTTGCTAACACCCACGTGTAGTTGCAGTAGGGTTTTGATTTATATGCACTAAATGCATGGTAAATGCAAAAAAATTGCTTAAATGTAGCAAACGAGACCTGAAATGCGCCAGAAAATCAAACCTAGGTTATGATGGTGATTGCGTACCGTGGAAAAAATTCGAGGCGAAACATTGAACTCGCGTCTTCATTTCAAAATTACCACGTCTTCATTTCAAACGAAATTATGCTGTTTATGCACACGGGCTCGTAGAGGCTTCCGTTTGCATAGGCCTTTCTGCGCCGCGACTGGCGCCCTTTTTTCACCGAAGCCGCCAACACCCCCCCACCGCCCGCCCCCGTTTCACTCAACAGTCTGCATATTCTACCAAAACTCCACCGCCAGCTCCCCCCTCCCCAGATCCACAGCAGAACCCTATTTGGTGCCGGCGTGCTCAACCCGGCCGTGTGCCCACTCTACGGCATCAACCCTACCTTCGCTGTCGTTCCCAACACGCGGCTGCCTGCACCTCGCCATCTTCGTTTGCTCGCCAGCCGCCCTCGACCATATCGATCCTGTACCCCTCGCCTCTCCTGCCGGGTTTGCACAAAAACCTGTCAGTTACTGCTCTCCAACGAGGTGAGGCATATTTCCCCGCGATCCCTCTTCCTATTTGGTTATGTATGTTCCCAAATTGGCTATAAAATAACGGAGAGCATATATATGTTCATTATCTACCTGCCTAACTTGTACATATAAGTTGTATTTGTTCCAATTAGTTATTGTCGATTTACAGATCGTGGGTGCCTGAGTCACACAAAATGAACAAATTAGCCATACATTTTCCAAATTATTACCTCACATGTCTAGACAGCTTGCTACCAAGTTGTTAGCATTATGCTTATCCCCCTTTTCTGAATTTCGCATTTGTTCTTTGTAGATGCCGAGTAGCAGCGACAACACTCATGCTTCAGGCGATGTATCTTCATCTGAGTCCGACAACCCTAGGTCTCCAGTAGATGATCATGGAACAAGTAATCTGGAACAGGATACAGCTGCCGCAATCACCCTTCTGGTCAGGACATGGAAGAACGCTCCAAGAAATCCCACACACCAGCCTAAAGGTGTATATGAAGTAACCGACATCGATTTAAAGTCTTGGGCTCCAACTAAAACAGATAAAGCACGCACGAGGTTCAGGAGTGTATGTGGATTTGTTGGCAGGGCAAGGCTCAACATTAATCTGCTGGGGTTTCAGAAGGCTGACACATAAACATGACACCGGATAGTCCGGGAGATCATGGAACACTTCAACGTTCCAAAGCAGTGGAGAATGCAGGTGGAACACGCTGCGCTGAAGAAGGCCAGGGATGCTTGGAGAAACTGGAAGCACGTGTTGTACAAGAAGTACTTGAGTGAAGGCAAGGACCCAATCCCCGCATACCCCCAAATTACAAAGGAAGACTGGGCAGAATTCAAAAGGGTGAGGGCAACTACAGAGTTTACCAAGAAGAGTGCCAAGCAATCGGAACTTCAGAAGAGTAACACACACCCCCACCATATGGGTGTGGCAGGATACTGCGGCATGAAACCGATATGGGACCAGGAGGACAAAGAAGCAGTAGCTGCGGGTGGAAAACCGACCTTTAGTGAAATCAGGGGCGAACGCGCTAGAGACTACTTGTGGTCATGTGTAACGAGGCGTGACAACGGTTCTTATTACTTTGAAAACTCACATGACGAAGAACTGTATCGCGTGATGTTAAAGGCTTCCACCAGCAACCCTGGAAGGTTCTACAGGAACTCAGGGCCATGTGACATTCTGTCCGATGCTCTGGCAACAAAAGATCCCCCTGGCCGTGCAAGGGGTATAGGTGTCAATGTCCCGCACAAGAGAGCTTTCACACTCAGCAAAGAAGAGAGGCTCGCCATGAAAAAAGCAAGGAGTGAACAGAAGAAGGAAGAATTGTATGAAAGGTTGAGGATGGACATGTATCCAAAAGTTCGAACGGAAATTGAGGAGTCAATGATGATGCAGAAGACTCTAACACTGAGAGATAGCCAGCAGATGGGAGGGGAGGCGGGCATGGACGATGCTGCTTATTGCATGACAACACCGCACAAGAGTAGTTGTGCATCAGCTGACCCCAGCGACACTGAGACTGCAACTGCGCATGATGATGCTATATCTAATCTATCTGGAATGAAAGACAAACTGAGGGGCGTGCTGACACATTATGAAGGTACGTTAAAATGTGCAACCGCTTGGGTTTTGTCCCCCCACTCGGAAGGGGGCCCCTTGTTGGACAATGTGCCACTGAAACCGGGCCGTGTGAAGTGCTACGTGACTAAAGTAAAGCCTGGATTCAATAAATTTGCCCTGAAGAATGTCCTAGGGGACTGTGATGAGGAGAGGACCTTGCAAGAAACACTGTTAAATCATATCCAGTGGCCACGAAAGGAAATAGACTTCATAGATGAGATCCCTCAAGCCCCGTCAAGAGCAATCAATGTCGCCCTTCAACCGACGACTCTCTCCTTGCCACAGCAGCTCTCGCGTGCTTCCCCCGAGGAACCTAATACTCCTTATCCGACGGTTGATGCATCAACATGTCATCAGCCCGCCCGACGTCGTGCCGTACATGCCATGTCATCGTCCGCCCCTGAGCAGCCAGTGGCAAGGCCTACAACTGCTGAAGACGCACCACCGGTTCAAATGCCGGCCACTGAAGCAGCAGGGGAGACACAGCGGCACCGCATGCTCAGCAGACCAACCTGGTGGAATGGACTGCTAAGTAGTCAGAAGGTCCGGAACCGCCTGCTCATCAGTCTGTCGGTTCGCAGCCGCGTGATCAGCATATCGATGCGTCAGCACTGCCTGCTCAGCAAACCAACACGTTGGCACAGCCTCCTCAGCACACCGACGTGTTGGCACCACCTGTGCAGAAGCCCGACATAGCTTCACCGCCTGGTCAGCAGTCCGATGCCTCTGCTCCTATAGCTCAGCAGTCTGTCATAGCAGCACCGCCAGCTCAGCTGTCCGGCATAGCTAAACCGTCTGCTCAGCAGCCCGTCGTATCTTCACTACCTGCTCAGCAGTCCGTCTATCAACAATCCAGACCTTGCACCAGAAGTGCTTCAAGTACCAAGAGGAAAGCGGCCATGGCCGCACCCGCAAGGAAGCGGCCCCCGAGACCGAGGAAGAATGCGAATGACAGCCTCTTACTAAAAGCACTCATCGCCCAGAACCAAATTACCAGCAAGTTGTTCGAATCGGAGAGTTATATTGGTTCTAACAGCTTGCCCGATGAAGAAGTCGAAAGGATACTTGCTAAAAATACAGCAGACGTACTTGTAGCATGCAAGTACGTCCAGGACCAGCCATTTCTTGTTGACGAATACTTAGAGGAGTGTAGTTCCAGTTGCCGCAAGTTACATAAATATTGCATGGATGAAATGTCAGAAGGTCATAAGGTTCTATTGGTCCACTACGACAGTGATCATTTCGGTCACGATCAAGGATCCATCAGTGTTGAATTCGAGGACTTTCATCTCTTCTTCAACTTCAATGTGCTCGATATGACTCTTGTTAAATGCTTGATGTTGTAAGTACTTCACCAACTCTGATCAACTTCTCCATACAAGGTTGTAATCGAAAAAAAGCTAACTATATTGTATTCCTCTCAGGGGACTGATCACGCAAAGAAAAATGGAGGGAGTGTATTTCATAGATCCTCAGGTAGCAAATGGCACATTATTATGTGGTGGCACAGATAATCGGGAGTGGGCCATTGGCAAGGTCGTCAGTATCTTGTGTCGCACGCCCCATGCAGAACTCTTTCTCTGGCCATATCATGAAGGGTAAGTCAAATAAACAACCACACATACATTGATCGTCTTTCACATTTCGTCATAGTTCATAAGTTCATGGTTTTCTTAATCTGTAGCATTCACTGGATCTTGGTAGTCATTGCTCCAAACCAGAACATAGTTTACTACCTGGATTCTCTCAAAGATTCAATAAAGCCTCAGGATCTGACGCACCTTCAGTAATTCATGGATAGGTATTGAATTCTATGATGTTAAAATTTGCATTCATATCTGGTTCAAGAACTGAGTATGTGGAAATTCATCTTCATTTGCGGTGTGTTGGCATCGTGCATAACTAAACAAGGGAACCAGTTCAAGAGTGCACTATCTCTGCAGCACGAGATCGTTTATCCGGTAAGACACCGAAATCCATTATTTTTGGAAAATGTATCCAAAAGTTTGCAAATACCTTTTATTACGCTAGTCTAATGTTCAAGTTTCTAAATAAACCCCTTTCTATTTCTCTCCAAAGAAAATAAAACATCTTACACTGGTTAGGTTGCTCCTAACAGGGCAAATACATGACTAATTCTGTACAAAAAAAATTAGTGTCTTCAGCAACAACCAGGGACCAACCTTTGTGGATACTATGTCGGCAGACACATGATCTCCATCTTCAAATCTACTAATTGCTATAACGATGCATGCAATTTAGCACCAGTAAGTCTGTATCTTAATTAATAACTTCTACTCCACTCGTATGGCACATTCTGACCTAAAAATCCTATAGCTCATCTTTGAACCGATGACCCCTGAACCGCTCCCGCCGGTGAATTGAGGGAGGTTAGGAGATTTATCAGCAACTTCTTCCTGAATCACTACATCAATCCCACTGGTGATAATGAAGATTTCAGCATGGTTGTTCCTAAAACAATGAGTAAACATTCAACACGAGTTAGCCGCTAAACATATACGCATGGATGCATTGTTTTCCATGTGATGAGGTCTTCGTATTTCGTACACTATGATTATGTACTGTATTTCTTGATAAATCAGTGGAATTTAGCTAGCATTTGTTCAATTCCATATTGTTGCGAATTCTGATGAATGTTCGTCCTATGGACACTATTTGTTTAATTGCATATTGTGGCGAATTTGCTTTTTGTAGGGCAATTCAAATGCGCTATTTTTTCTTTAACCTGGTCATTGATGCGCACATGGTTCGACTAAATGAAGGTGTGCGATCCAGAACGGAAAGCACACGTCACTCATAGCGCAACCGTCGGTGATACACAACAAATCACAGACGATTTGCAGCACTTCTACGTGTGCGTAGGAGCTCCTGAACCGTTTGTGATAGTACATTATCGCACATGAGAGCTTAGAGGAAACCGTGCCCAATGCAAAATACAACCCCACTCGTAAATTGTTCAGGAAATGTGAGTGATGATGTCATGCATGGCAGACGATTGCCATATAATACTCGTGTGCGATGGGCCACATATCGCGCACAGTTTCTATGATGCCCCGTGTACCTTAGGTACTATTTCGCAAACGGTCCAATGTGAAACACCTTTTGGTTTCCCTGCTCAATTAGAAACGTTTGACTCCTGAGAAACATGGGCGGTATGTTCATGCATCGCATACGATTACATTTGGGGACACACCTACATCAGCGCTCCCTATCGCCGACGGTTTCTGGGTCGTGTGGGAAGGACCCCCCCCCCCCTATCGCACACACAGGCAAGGCGACGGTTTAAAACTTCATCACAGAAAGGGGTTAAAAACCGTTTGTATAGCAGCTCGCTGTACCAGTGACCCTTGCACTATTATATTTTCATATCATTCGGTCGTGCAAGTGAAAGGCAATAATGATGATGATTCCATGAAGTGACTGTGGTGAAGAAAGGCCGGCATGAACTCTTCTTGTTTTTGTTTTTGTAAATATGTTTAACTTAGTAGCCCGATTCAGCATATTACGAGTAAACATGTTTGTGATGACAATTAGAGATTATAGTTGCTCATGACATGCTTAAGTAGCTAGGAGCGGATAATGATTTATCTTGAGTGTCAACATGCATTCAAATGATTATGATGTAGTATGTTAGGATGGTATCCTCCTCTGAAAATTTCAAGTGGCTTGACTTGGCACATGTTCACACATGTAGTTGATTCAAAACCACTGCAGCCTTTATGATATTTATGTTCAGAGTGTTTATATCCTCCTCATTCTCATGTTCAATGTTAATTATTCGCAATGCATGATTATGACCGTTGTTGCTCTTTAGTTGGTCGCTTCTCAATCTATTTGCTAGCCTTCGCCTATACTAAGCGGGAATACTACCTGTGCATCCAAACCCATGAAACCTAAGTCATGCCGAAAGAGTCCACCATATATGCCTATATACGGTTTTACCCTGCCGTTCCAAGTAAATTTGCATGTGCCAACTCTAATCATTCAAATAAACATCTGTTTTTTGTGCCGTACCACTCATGGAGCGACGGGGCGGTCAATATCTTCCATGCTAAGCAGGTTATTCTCATGATGAGAGTTTATTCACTCGTCTTGCACGAGAGAGACTGGTAATTGGGATGCGCAGTCCCGTTAAACAAAAATAAAGAAAAATATAATAAAGCAACCCCCCCCCCCAGAAAGTTGATTGTTTGGAGGGCACCCGAGGATTCGGCTAGCCATGGATCGTGTCTATATAATTGTGGGGCAATAAACCTTTTCCTTTCTGCTTGGGAATCACCAATAATGTGTTTAGCATGGAAGATGTTGAAATCCTTTGTCGTGACGTTGACAAGAAATGCACACCTCTCAAAATGTATTCATCTCTATTTTAGCTCTGAGCTCTGGCACCTCTGTAAATCCCTGCTTCCCTCTGCGAAGGGCCTCTCCATTTACTTTCATGTTATTTACTTTTATTGTTGAGTCATCATCTTGTCATTCAAGCACCAACATAGAGAGCACAATTGTCAATCTTAGTTTAACATGCATTGAGCCTAGTTAATGTTGAGGGTGAGCATGACTGGATCTCTATTACTCTGAATTACAATGTTTAGTCGCTGCTTGAACTTTAGAGGTGCTCTATATTTATGTTTTGCAGTCTCAGAAAGGGCTAGCGAGATACCAAACTATCATATTATATCATGGTTATTTTTAAAAAGTGTTGGCATTTGAGATATATTATTATTGCTCACTAGTTGATTATGCCATGTCATGAGTAAATGTGAGATCTAAGTGTTATCATTCATATGGTTAGTTCATGATCTTTGCTGAAAACTTGATTACTAGTTAAGCTTATATACAGCAACATAAACAAAAGAGTTTGTAAAAGTTTTTCTTTATCACTTTCAGTTTATCAACTGAATTGCTTGAGGACAAGCAATGAGTTAAGCTTGGGGGAGTTGATACGTCCCCAATGTATCTACTTTTCCAAACACTTTTGCACTTGTTTTGGACTCTAATTTGCATGATTTCAATGAAACTAACTCGAACTGACGCTGTTTTCAGCAGAACTACCATGGTGTTGTTTTTGTGTAGAAATAAAAGTCCTTGGAATTGGCTAAAAATTTAAGGAGAATTATTTTGGAATTAATAAAAAATATTGGCAAAAAGTCTATTGGAGGGGGGGCACCACAGGGCCACAAGCTCAGGTGGCGCGCTGCCCCCTAGGGCGCGCCACGTGAGCTTGTGGGCCCCTCGAGCCTCCGTTTGCCCTACCTCCCGTCCTATAAGTTCTGTCTCGCGGAGAAAAAATCAAGGAGAAAGAATCATCGCATTTTACGATACGGAGCTGCCGCCACCTCCTGTTCTTCATCAAGAGGGCTGATCTGGAGTCCGTTCGGGGCTCCGGAGAGGGGCATTCGTCGCCATCGTCATCAGCAACCCTTCTCCATCAACAATTCCATGATGCTCACCACCGGGAGTGAGCAATTCCTTCGTAGGCTTACTAGACGGTGATGGAGATGGATGAGATTTATCATGTAATCGAGTCAATTTGTTAGGGCTTGATCCCTAGTGTCCACTATGTTCTGAGATTGATGTTGCTATGACTTTGCTATGCTTAATGCTTGTCACTAGGGCTCGAGTGCCATGATTTCAGATCTGAACCCTTTATGTTTTCATCAATATATTTGAGTTCTTGATCCTATCTGCTAGTTGTATGAACTTTTTATTGTTCTAAATCGTAGACCCCATGGTGACAATAGTTGGGATACTCTTCGGGGATGACTGTAATTCGAGGAGTTCATGTATTCACCATGTGTTAATGCTTTGATCCGATTCTCTATTAAAAGGAGGCCTTAATTACCCTTAGATTTCCTTAAGGACCCCGCTGCCACGGGAGGGTAGGACAAAAGATGTCATACAAGTTCTTATTATAAGCACATATGACTATATACAGAATACATGCCTACATTGAATTGATGAACTGGAGCTATTGTGTATCGCACTAGGTTGTGACTGTTGCATGATGAATGTCATCCATATTATATCCATCACTGATCCAATGCCTACGCCTTGCTCATATTGTGTTTGCTAAGTTACTACTGTTAATGCTACTGTTACAATCATCACAAAACTGCAATTGTTACTGTTACTACTACTACTATTACGTTACTATCAAAACTATCAAACTACTGTGCTACTAAACACTTTGCTGCAGAGAAACAACTTTCCAGGTGTAGTGGAATTGACAACTCAACTGCTAAGACTTATAAATATTCTTTGGTTCCCCTTGTGTCAAATCAATAAATTGGGTGAAATACTACCCTTGAAGACTGTTACGACCCCCTATACTTGTATGTCATCATGACACTCCTACCTTTCAAAGGGATTTCAACTTGGGCCTGACTGCTAATGGCTTCATTAAATAGCAACATGTCATGGATGTTCCCACCCTCTCTACTTTTGTTATGTGGATATCTAACATAATTGAAGTCACATAGAATAATCCAGTTAATATCATCATCCATTAGGAAGTTATGAAACCAATTTATGAAATCTAGTCTGGTGTCTTATTGGCAGGGGACATCGATATTAGTCAAGATCTAACTTTCACCAGATTGAGTAGATATGAACTGGATAGAGATAGAGTAGTCATTTGAATGAAAGATTTAGCCGCTGAAGAGATGTTCATTCCATGCACCCAGAAGTCCATCTGATGCCCGCACAGAGGGCAAGAATTCAAATTTAGAACTTTTTCTATGGCAGAAGTTTCTAAGATATGAGCAGTCAAAACTTTCCCTTTTGGTTTCCCGAAGACAGATAATAGAGCAGGCAGAATCTTCTATTTTGTTTGAAATAGCAGTCCACTTCTTAGGATCATTAATACCTCTGATATTCCAATTTAAGATATTCCATGTTCTACCATAATCAAGAGTATAATAGCAAATAGAACAGATAGTTAACTGGCAGGCACATTGTCTACTGGCATCCAACCAACTGATATCATTATTGCAAACCAAAAGATTAAAGACATCCATAACAGCAGGTAACATCTTATATTACAGACACTAGCTAGTGAGGCACTGAAGTAGGGCTAAACACAGTCTACTTCTGGCTTTTATTCAGTCCTTTAGTTGTCTTGGTGTTCTCCTTGGCTGCTGCATATCCCTTGGGCTTCTTATCACTACTTCAGGAATGCCTAGCAGTGGCGGGCGAGCCTCTTAGGGCTGCCCGCCATTAACCTCCCGCAACTGCTAACCTGGCATCAGTGGCGGGCGCCCACCCACCAGTGGCAGCACTCTAACAGTGGCGGGCGGTGCAAATTATGTACGTTGTCACTTCACGGAACTATGTTGTCACTTCACGCAACTATGTACGCACCCAAACCAGAGTTTGGAAATAGTCTACTCTATAAGTTGCTAGGGAAACTAGATAAAAAGGGTGTTTAACTACAGTAAGAACAAGAAGGTAAAACAGTAATAAAAGAGACTAAGTTAGTAGGATGGTGCTTGAGTAGTAAAGTGTTCTCTAGGATTCTGAAGTCATTACCACAAGTATGAACCGTGCAACTAATGCGGAGCAAACGCTCTCTACCGTATCCTCTATCCACTCTTCATATGCATAAGTGGGTGGTTCCCGGTACATAATATGTTCTACTCTAATGTAGACTTCATGCCACATACACCACCAACCGTTGCTTCCCCACGCCGGTTATCACAAACGGTCAATTAAGGGTTTCCCCGTGGACACAGCCAGATGTGGGTTTACCTGTGCTCACCTATCAATCTGTAAAGACTAGGAATTGAGGATTTTACTGACACCTCAAATTACCTCAACAACCTACCCCGTACAGCAACAGTAGTTCCTCCACGGCCAATCACGGCAATAGTGCGAGCAAGGCCACTTTTCAACACTCATGAGAATACTAGCTCGAACATGAACAAGAGCATATTGGATCACTTGGGAATCATAACAATTCTAATCACAAAGTAGTTCATCCGTATCCTTGAGAGCAAATTCATCTACTCAAACATAAAGGAAAGGGTTAAGTTACAAGACGACATTGAGCCAGTGAAGGGAGAAGGCATGGCTGCATCGGTGATGATGATGGCAGCGGCGGCGACCATGGTGGTGATGACGGGGGTGGCACCGATGGAGGTGTCGGCGCGTTGGAGATGGCACCGGCCCGTAGGCCGGTGCTCGTGGTGGTGGAGCCCTCTCTTCTTCCCTTGATCGTGTCCCTTCCTCTATGGTGGTGATGGAGCAGCAATGGAGATGGATATGGATGTGTTCTTGGTGAATGAGATGTTGTGTGGCGGCTAGGGTTGAATATGACATATATAAGGTGCCTCCCTAGCCTCCTCCCTTGATGGGCTGCATCCAAGGGCTCTAGATGAGCCTTATCCTCTCCCAATCTCTTCTTTACGAGCCAAGGATCCTGTGGGATCGAACGGGATGGAATCGGTGAAGAATCCCTTCTGGAAGGGAAACTTTCGAAGCTATCTGCACATCATACGACCAGCCAAACGACTGGCCACGGTCGCATGAAATGTCATCTTTTGATTTGACCTCCGCCGGGAAAACGGCCTCCATTTCTTCATACAGACTCGGAATTCGACATTCTTGGGCTTGTTGGATTTGTATGAATGATGCTGATCCATGCCTAGTCTTAGATCTTGATTTGGAGCACTTTGGAAACATCACTTTTTTTGACCTCCGAAATGGCTAAGTTTGGCCCCTGGGTGACTCCGCATTGAACCCATCTTTGATCCTTTTGTCGTGCTTGGTCCTAGGTTGCTCCAAAACACCTGTAGACACAAGAAAACTAATAAAAACCAAATAAAATACTAAATGTGCAATGCTCACAAGGTAAAGAGTAAAAACTGGTTCATGCATAATGGACTACTATTTGGTTCAATGGGACATGATATATGAAGAGAACATGCAACAAATGAGCTCTAAAAATGCGTAAAATGTAGAGCCATCAGCGGGCGAGCTTTTCAATGGCGGACAGATTGAAATGCCCGCCACTTCTGAGTAAAGTATGTGCGGTGGGAATATATTAGTGCCCACCACTGATTATTGCACCAGGCTAGAATAGAAAATGCTGACATGGCAGCATATATTATGCTGCCACGGCAGTGTTAGCTGATGCAAATAGAGAACAGTTCGCAATAAATGCGAGCAAATTAGGAATAAAACTAGTGGTAATAACCCAGAATAAAGAACGAGAAGTACATTAAGAATAAATGAGTAATGCAAAATACATCGCCATCAAATATAGTGTGCTGATAAAGTTAAGCAACATAGTTAATAGGCCAAATATGTTTAGTCACGGTTGCAGTTGCGGCTGCCTCAATAAGCTATGTTAGGATCTTTTGTTTGTTGGACTCATGTTCTTTGGTGTTATTGTAAAATAGGTCAAACGACGAGCAGACCGTGTTGTTTATGATAGTCGCGAACTTGACTTTTAGTTCTTCGAGCACTAACCCAGCTTCGGCCGAATTGTTTTGTACTTCTTAACCCCATTTGAGGATTTTATCATGCTGCTTTAACATTTGCGCGGACCGTCTGAATTCTTCCATATGAATGCAGACATAGAAGCCACAATTCAGACTATTCACCGGTTATTGCATACAAGATAGATTGCTCCCACTACAGGAATCAGCTAATTTGCCGTCTGCCATAGCAGACGGCAAAGAACAAGGCCACCGACGGCAAACCGCTTTGCCGTCTGCCACGGACGGCAAACACTTCCGGCACTGAAATTCACAGTAATGACCTTGTTTGTCGTCTGCCTAACGACAGCGGACGGCAAAGAACTTTGCCGTCTGCTTTCCTGGCCAAGCTGACGGCAAATATCATGGACGGCAAAGAATAGCTGTTAGCCCCGTTAGGTGGTTAACGGCAGACTTTGCCGTCTGCCAGCGGACGGAAAACTTTGCCGTCAGCCCTATGACGTCAGCAGACCCGTGGCTAACCGGCACTTCTGCTTAGTGTTTGCCGTCTGCCAGGGCTGGTCTTTGCCGTCTGCCAGCAGACGGCAGAATGACCAAAATGGTCAGACCTGATGCTCCCAGGTTGCACAGGTTGCTGCCACGTGGCACCTTTGCCGTCCGCCTATCGACGGCAAAGGACTTTGCCATCCGCTGGCAGACGGCAAAGTGCCTGTATTGCCACTGTTTTGTTTGTTTTCTGTTATTTCCCTGCATTTTCAAAACACAAATATGATATATATAGCAGTCCATCAATGCATAGGCCATGTATCCAACATCTATCAGTCCATCAATGCAAGAGAACACATAGGATATTAAAAGATCCAATACATACATAGTTTCACGGAGTTCATCCATATATACATACATAGTTTCACATTGTTCATCAATACAAATCAAAACAAAAACTAAACACTAGCAGTCCATCAATGCCAGCTTCCATGAAGTGAATCAAACCTGCAAAAATGGGAGTAAGAAAGTTAGAAGAAGAAGAAGAAGAAGAAGAAGAAGAAGACTAGAAGAAGAAGAAGAAGAAGACTAGAAGAAGAAGAAGAAGAAGAAGAAGAAGAAGAAGAAGAAGAAGAAGAAGAAGAAAGAAAGAAAGAAAGAAAAAGAATAAGAATAAGGAGTAGAAGATGGAGAAAAAGAAAGAAGAGAAAAAGGAAGAATAATAATATATTTTCTTCTTCTTCTTCTCTCCTTTTCTCATCTTTCTTCTTCTCTTCTATCTTTTTATCCTTTTCCTTCTCATTCTTCTTCTTTTATTCTTTCTTTTTCTTCTCTTTCTTCTTCTATTCTTTCTTTTTCTCCTCTTCCTTGTTTTTCTTCTTCTTATTCCTTATTTGTGTCATTTTAGAGCTAACTTAGGTAATTATGCCATTTTTGAGCTAACTAAGCTTATTATGTCAATTTGGAGTAAAATAAGGTAAGTATAGGTCATTTTTGTGCTAACCTAGGTAATTATGCCATTTTTGAGCTAACTTAGGTAAGTATAGGTCATTTTAGAGCTAACTTAGGTAATTATGTCATTTTGGAGGAAAATAAGCTAAGTATATGACATTTATGAGCTAACCAAGGTTATTATGCCATTTTTGAAATGAATAAGCTAATTATGTCATAAATGAACTAAATAAGCTAATTATCTCATTTTGGAGGATAATTAGCTAAGTATGTCTTTTTCGGGGAAAATAAGCTAAGTATGTGGCATAATAGGGCTAACAAGCATGTACGAAGCTAAGTATGCATTTGTTAAGCAAAAATGGGAGTAAGAAAGTTAGAAGAAGAAGAAGAAGAAGAAGAAGAAGAAGAAGAAGAAGAAGAAGAAGAAGACTAGAAGAAGAAGAAGAAGAAGAAAGAGAAGAAGAAGAAGAAGAAGAAGAAGAAGAAGAAAGAGAAGAAGAATAAGAATAAGAATAAGAAGGAATAGAAGATGGAGAAAAAGAAAGAGGAGAAAAAGGAAGAATAAGAATATATTTTCTTCTTCTTCTCTCTTTTTCTCATCTTTCTTCTCTTCTATCTTTTTATCCTTTTCCTTCTCATTCTTCTTCTTTTATTCTTTCTTTTCTTCTCTTTCTTCTTCTATTCTTTCTTTTTCTCCTCTTCCTTGTTTTTCTTCTTCTTATTCCTTATTTGTGTCATTTTAGAGCTAACTTAGGTAATTATGCCATTTTTGAGCTAACTAAGCTTATTATGTCAATTTGTAGGAAAATAAGGTAAGTATAGGTCATTTTTGTGCTAACCTAGGTAATTATGCCATTTTTGAGCTAACTAAGCTTATTATGTCAATTTGGAGGAAAACAAGGTAAGTATAGGTCATTTTTGTGCTAACTTAGGTAATTATGTCATTTTTGAGCTAACTTAGGTAAGTATAGGTCATTATTGAGCTAACTTAGCTTATTATGTCATTTTGGAGGAAAATAAGGTAAGTATATGACATTTATGAGCTAACCAAGGTCAATATTATGCCATTTTTGACCTAACTAAGCTAATTATGTCATAAATGAACTAAATAAGCTAATTATGTCATTTTGGAGGATAATTAGCTAAGTATGTCTTTTTGGGGAAAATAAGCTAAATATGTGGCATATTAGGGCTAACTAGCATGTACGAAGCTAAGTATGCATTTGTTAAGAAAAACATTAGAGAAAACTTACCGTCGTCGTCATCACGGAGGTCAAGCACCGGGGT
Source organism: Elymus sibiricus (assembly GCA_039707655.1). Classification (NCBI taxonomy): domain Eukaryota; kingdom Viridiplantae; phylum Streptophyta; class Magnoliopsida; order Poales; family Poaceae; genus Elymus; species Elymus sibiricus. The sequence continues at coordinate 227,924,908 of CM077676.1, forward strand.
TGCTCTGGCAGTCGCGATCACCTGGAGAAGGTTGCCCTGGAGAAGGGGTGTGCGATGCGGCTCGGGAGTTATGTTGCACCAAAGATCATTTGCAATGTCTCGTTAGCATGATGACACTCAAATATTAAGACTAGTAACTAATGACCATTCAAATGAAACTCACCGTTCCCGTCTGAGCAATGACTGGCATCGGCGGAGGGGTCTGACCGGTCTTCTCGCACATAGACTGCACATTTGGTTTTAACGAGTCAGTCATATTAGTTAGTAATGAAACGAACATTACGTGCATGATTTGGCTAATATGCAGAAGAAACTTACCACGAGGAGCTCGTACATGGCCCGGTGAGCCAGATCATTCCGATTCCTCTCCTCCTCCAACAACCTAGCCATCTTCTCCTCCGCCAGCAGTTCCTTCTCCGCCGCCACCCGGTCCCTCTCCTCCAGAAGCGCCTGGGTTGTCGCTCTCTCTTTCTGAAGAGCAGCTTGCAACACCACTCCTCGTTAGCATTGTAATCATCGATGGCCGCACACACAATGTAATGGAGGAAAGATATCTGAGTCCATATAACTAACCTCGATGGCGAGATCGACTGGCCATGGACGAGTCCTTATCTCAGAACAGGAGCTCGTTTGGCGCGCCTTGATCTCCGGGAGAGTGAGAGGACAACGTATCAGTCCATCTCCAATGGCTAATGAGCCATGGGGCATCCCGCCACTAGATATCATCACCAGCTCTGGATCAATAGGATTCTGGCTCGGGTTAAAGTCCTCCCCTTTCCTCGCCTTCCCCTCCTGGTTGTACCTCACGAGCTTGTGGTGGGAGGAGATGTTGGTGAAATTCTCTGGATGATCGAGGTCAGACTCAGAGAATGCCTTGGCCTTCTTGTACGAGGCAGTATGGGCCATGGCAGAGAGGTCGTACACCTCAGGCACCTCCGTGTTATTGTGTCACGCTTAAAAGAGAGGAACAAAGTATTAGTAAAGGGCTCAAGCTAGCATGAAGAATGAATTGCATGAATCATGAAGCAAACCACATACCCAGTTCCGCCCGAATTATACCCCTTGAAATACCCTGGACGCTCTGGATCAGGCTCGAGAGCGTTTAACTGATCCAGGATCTGTTGGCCAGTCAACGCAGGTGGTGCAGAGTTTTTGACAACTCTACCTTTGGTGAAGTTCTTCTTGTCTTTTCTGAACTTATGGCGAGGATATAGGAACTGTCTATGCAAGTCGAAGAAAGAATACTTGCGACTCGCCTGCAGCCAATGAAACTGAAGAGCTGCCTTGCATGTGGGGCACGGGAACCTTCCATGCGTACACCAGCCAACGAATAGCGCATACGCCGGCAAGTCATGCATCGAGTACATGTACCAGACACACATTATGAAGTTTCGTTTGCTAGCGGCGTCGTATGTCTTGAACCCATTATCCCAAGCTTCTTGCAATTCATCCTTAAGCGGCTGCATGTACACATTCGTATTCTTCCCTAGATAGTTGGGCCCTGGAATTATCAACGTCAGGAAAATGTTCTTTCTTTGCATAATCTGTCCGGGGGGGAGATTGAGTGGAATGACAAATACAGGCCAACAACTGTATTGGGTTGCCATCATACCAAACGGATTGAACCCATCCGTGCCGATGAAGACTCGAGGATGCCTTGGATCTGCCGCTTTTTGCTCATGTAATGCATCGAAGTGCTTCCACGCAGAACCATCCGATGTGTGTACCATCATCTGATTCCCATCTGCATCTAGTTCGGTTCTTTTGCCCATTTTGTGCCATGTCATCTGTCTGGCCATCTCTTCGACCATGAAAAGACATTGAAGTCTTGGTACGATTGGCAGATACCGAAGAACATTAACGGGGATTTTGGTCTGCCTCTTCTCACCCATACCGTTGTCTACCACAACATACCTGGAAGAGTTGCAAATGGGACAATAGTTGAAGTCCGCATACTCAAGCCTAAATAAGGCACATCCTTTCTCACAGGCATCTATCTTCTCATAGGGCATCTTAAGTGCATGGAGGATTTTGTCCGACTGGTACAGGTATGCAGGCATTACATGGCCTTTGGGTAGAAAGCGTCCAAATAGTGTCATCATCGCGTCGTAGCATTCTCTGGCCAAGTTGAATTGAGCCTTCAGAGCAATTACTTGTGAGATGGCATCCAGCTGACAAAGCTCAGTGTTCTCGTGGAGAGGACGTTTTGAAGACTCCAACATTTCATTGAAGGCCTTTGCAGATTCCTCCATCTCATTGTCCGAATCCCGAGCATCATCAAAGTCTTGCACCATGTCTTTGATCCCGGTACCATGCTTGTCGGTGCGACGACGAACCACCTCAGCTCTGGTACGTTGGGCAGACTCTCCATGAAATGTCCACACCGTATAATCGGGCGTAAACCCCCACTTCTGCAGGTGTTTACCCATTTCATCCTCTTTCCTCTGAGAAAAGTTGTCGCACCTAACACAGGGGCACCAGGTTTTTCTCTGGCCATTTGCAAATGCGGCTTTCACAAACCCCTTGGTTTTTATTAACCATTCATTGGTCATGTCTTCCTGACTAGTGTGACCGGTGTACATCCACGCACGATCACTCATCTTGCCTACCTACTACACACCCAAGAAATATATATATAATTCAGCATATATATTCATCAGTTAATCAAGTTTGTCAATTTTATTACGTCCATGCAACCTACACGCTAATAGGTAAAGATAGGTCCTAATCCCACCCGAGTTTGTGTAGATTGGGTTCGTTTTCCCATGCTCTGCTCCGGATCCGACGCAAAATTTCGGTAGCACCTCCCCGCTGTTCTCCTGATAAACGTCTCGGCATTAAACAGAGAGGATGTGTACCCGGAGAACAACAGTGAGGCACTGACGAAATTCTGCATCGGATCCGGAGCAGAGCATGGGAAAACGAACCCAATCTACACATACTCGGGCTGTCCATGGATAACGTGGACAATTCGAAAGGATGGCAGTTATAAATATGCAAAGACATGCATATTTATAGATGCCGCCCTTTTGAACGGGAGACGCCTAGGTTACGAGACTTGACATGAAAGTAAAATCTAGTGGCATCGGCACGATGACTGGAACAGAGCAAATAGGGGAGGGGGAGGAGATGACAGTCGAGCTCACCCCTAGACCCTAGAGGCGATAGTCCAACGACGACGGCAACGGCAACGGGACCGACGGTGCTCCTGGAGGTGAAGAGAAGATCGTCGCTCTGATTGATCGACAAAATTATGATGTCAAATAGTTACTCACAATCTGGTCGGTGAAATTGCTTAAACATGATTATCAAAACCATACATCTATGTTCTGAAGGTTTTAGTTGTATCATCTATTTAATTTATTTATCAACATTGTTGCCCGTTGCAATGCACTGCCATTTAACTAGAAACCTACAAATAGAGTTTTATTTATATATACAAGCCAGAAGTTGCTATACGTATGCCTACGGAAGATTTCACTGCATCAAGGAAACAAACTTTAAATGTTCATGCCACTTATTTTTAGATACCTATTAATAAATTTCCCCAACTATAGTTTGATGTTCTTGCATCGGATGTTTTAGCAGTATGTAGATATGACACCGGTCGCCTGGCAAAAGCCAATGAAGACAGGCCGGCAAATGTTCTAGCTTGAAAATTCTCAAAAGTTCTTTTATTTCTACACTTCAAATTGTTATGCATATCGTTCATCTCATTTTTAAAGCATGTATATGTACATCTTCTACACTTTTGTTATCATCCAAAAAAAAGCAAATCAATCGTCGAGTCATGCATATGGTTTTCTGTTTCACCATTTAATCTCACTCTCCTTGAATATGAGGGCAAGGCATGTGAGTTGTCAAAAGGCATGGACAAGTGTCCTATTTCCAGATAATCATGATGCTACTTAAGCTTCAACTTCTTTGTGTGTTTCAAATTTGAGGTTGCTTCTAACAGACATGGACAAGAAGACTAAAGTTGCTTCGGTTATTACATGATCTGGTGCTAATAGTATGTCTTCCTCACTAACAAAATAGTATATGTCTAGATTTTTTGACCTATTTTCATTACTCACTAACAAAATTAAATTCATGCTAAAAATCTTGGATCGAGGAGGAGGGCTCACCTTGGATCGAGTAGGACGCCGCGGTGGTGGAGGAAGGCCGGTGGAGGAGGGCCGGCGCAGGGAGGAAGGCTGGCGCGGGGCGGGTCGGGGATGGCGCGGGGAGGACGCTGCGGTGGTGGAGGAGGGCCGCGGGGAGGGGGCGGCGCCGTGGCCTAGCTTCGGCGGTGGGGCGTCTCGTCCTGGAGCCGTTGCGGGACTCGCCGCGGCCTGGATCCGGCCCGGGCTCCTGCTGCGAGGTGGTCGGGGGAGGGGCGGGCGCAGGGGCCGGGGGGCGGGGCGGGCGCAGGGGCCGGCGGCGGGTCTGGCTGGCGGCGGTGCTGGGCGGCGTCAGGAATGGCGGGGCTGGGGCGGCGGGTGTGCTAGTGGGGTGTGGTGGGTGGGTGAGGTGGGGGGGAGAGAGAGAGGGGGAGAGGAGGGGGGACACGGCCGTTAGGTAGGCATCTTCTTTGCCGTCTGCCAGCAGACGGCAAAGGGCCAAAAGGCAGATGGCAAAGAGCTAGCAGACGGCATCCAGCCCGTCCATTTGACCTAGCCAGCTCCACGGTCCAGTGGGGCCCAGCTGGTCTCTTTGTCGTCTGCCTTTTGGCCTTTTGTCGTCTGCTGGCAGACGGCAAAGAATGCACCGATGGCAAACTATACCTTTGCCATGAGTCCGTTCTTTGCCATCTGCTTTTCGGAAGCGGACGGCAAACACCTTTTGTGCCGTCTGCTAGCAGACGGCAAAGAACTGGCTGACGGCAAATTAGCTGATTCCTGTAGTGTCCATCTGAAGGCCATTATTTTCTTTCCACTACCTTTGTAGTTTTTTTTTAACCGTGAGGCCTCCTGTATTATTCCAATCAAAAAGACATTCATCGAGAAGGTCCTTTTGGAGTGACTAGTCTTTTCCCGGGCTCTTCGTGGAATCCATCAAGTAACAATTGCACCTTTGAAGTCTTACCACTAAGAGAACCCAATGGTTGCTATGCAAAACAGAATAAACATACCACGAACATGAGAAAGTTACAAATTTTGAGACGTGAAAACATATATGAAGGAAAAGGTACAAAAGCAAAAGCGTAAAGCCAGAGAAGGACATACATGGGTCGGTACGGCATGAGGAGTAGTTTTTAAGCTTGTTATGTTGCATGAAATCCAGAAGGTAATTCTTCATGCACCGTCTCCCTTCCTCATTTTTTAGGTTTTCCTCGTTCATGAGATAAGGGTCGGCTATGGCAACATCGAAAATATTCTGGCTTCTCACCTTAGTGGCTAGAAAAAGTGCCCAAAGGCTCATTAGGCAAGTTTCAAGACTGTAGCATATGAACATATAGAACATCTCTTTGAAATCTACATATATTTTATCCCTGCTGATTTTTTCAAAGAAAGTATATCCCTTTGGCACCTTCGTAGTGTAATGTGTTGGGTTAGCGATGGATCCTTGCTTGTTATTGGCTAGCTCTGAATCCACAATTTTGTTATGTAGAATCTTCATCTCGAGCCTAAGGTGCTCGTACACTTTGTCTGGTAGCATTCTCTTAACCGAGATATAGACAGGTGCTTTTGCGTTGCGAGCACATTGTTCATATGCCAAGGACTTCTTCGGTGCCTTCTTCTTTACAAGTGGTCTACCATTTCCACGTGTGGTGGTAGAAGTGTTTGCCTTAGTATTCATTTTTGCACCCTTTAGATGTGTGTTTCTTTTCTTTCACCAGTTGGGTGAAAATGGGTGGACAGGACATCGCTTCTTGGGCCACCACATTCTTTAGTGTTGTTGGAGTAAACTTTGGTTTTTTGCAAGGTTGTGTCTCGGGATGGGCTGGCGGCGTCTCCTCATCTGCAGCATAATTAGGATTTTGTGATTCTTCAAGCATGTGCTCTTCCCGCACATCCGTAGCCGATACGGGGTTGCAAAGACCTAGACGAGAGCATCTAGGTGGCGGTCCAATGCCATAGATGTTTGGAGATGGTGATGGTGTTGCAATGATGGGGATGGTCGGAGACGGTGTTCTGTTTGGGGATGGCTTGTCCATTATGATATGCCTTGAAGGCCACTTGAGGTAACCAATAAAGCATTCCGAAAGGGGCTGTGGCTCATCGCCCTCTTCCATAATGTTTTGTGGCAGAATCAAACTGTTGTATTGTGGGAACAGCCTAAGTAAACTGACCTTCCGCGCGCTCTCATCTAATTTGCTATTGTGCATGACATTTCCTGTAAAGACTCTAGCTTTTGTAACCTCCAACAAGTCGCCACTCACTCTAGCTAGGAGAGTGCAAGGAAGTTGTTCCTCCAACGAATGTGGTGATCCACCATGACCATCCATGACATTACTGATCGAGGGGCTGCCGCTCTTTGTGGGAGCAAGGGGCGGCGGCGTATGGGTATCCATCATTTGTGGCATATTTGTCGGCCCTTTGGACTCAATATGCTTTTGAACCACTCCTAGAAAACCAGGTAAGACTTCCTTTAACCTTTCGTTGACTAACTCATCTATTTTGTCTTTTTCCCTTCTTTCTTTTTCTGACTTAGTCATCATTTTCTTGGAGGGATAGTAGGCATCCCAAAAATTACTGTCGGCGCCGAGCTTACGGCCTCTTGTGGGCTCTCTCTTCCTTTGGAGGGCGTACAGAATTGGGTCGGATGACCACCTTGGGGCATCCTACGACTCTTCAGAGCTTGGTGTGTTTTGGGTAAAATTTGCCTACATGAACAAACTAGTATCGTTTAGAAACTGCTCCTAAACATATATGATGCAAAGTGGTTGTATATGCTAACTACGTACCGCTCTTTCGGTGCCTTCGCCACCTCAGGGTCCTCGAAGTAGTAGAGTCCGGTTTCTTTATCAAGCACCGCGAGGGCTCAAAAATACTTCTTGGCACATGGGTCCAGGACATTACTGAGGGACGTCGGTTGACCTTGTGAAGAAAACATAGGATGCTTATCCCATATTGGTTGCTTCCCTTCATAACCACGGGTGTCTAGATTGTGGTTCCCTACCATTTGGCTTCGGAGCTTCACAAACTTCTCTTTGTCCTGCTTGTATGTATCTAAGTCTCGGTAATCAAGGAACTCCTTCCATTCCTCATCGGTAGTACTAGGTTATAGCTTTTTGATATCCACTAAATCATGTCCGTCGTCCAATAGCTTGTTTGCATGGTATCTATTAGCACGCAAGGCCTTAGTGAACACGCGCATGGCATGGATTTCTGCAAGTGCATTGTCTTGGTCGTTGAACTTGAAACTATCTCTCATCTTTCCTAACAAGAGGATGGACCATTGTTTGTTTCTAGAGCCCCTTAAGGATCTAAGGTTGATGCCACAGTTTTCACGGGCGATGGCACCTAGGACGTACCCCATTTGGTTGCGTTCTTGATCAGACTAATGGGTGTCCCTTCTTTATTAATCCATTTTATTATGTAAGTAGTTGTACGCACCTTATTCCGTGACCTAGGCCTCCACGGCTGAATTTCCAAATCAGCTTGTGCACCATTCAGGTCTCCTTCCTCTTCAGCACCATCCAACTCTTGTTCCAAATGTTGGCCTCAATTTTGCAGACCATTGTTGGAATATTCTTCCCCAACTTGCACTTCCTCTTTAGCACCATCTGAATCTTCTTCCCCATCTAGCCCTCCATCTGCTGCACGATCGGTCTCCTCATGCAACTCGTAAGCATAATCAACATGAGAGGTGTGCTCATTGCATGCCCGATTTGGCTCATCCTGCTGGGAAGTCAAAGCCTCACTCCGAGACCATGTATGTCTCACCATCTTTTATCTGCAAAATAAAGGTTTCATCGGTAATGAGTCAAAAACGAAATAGAACTTCATAAAAAAATTGGCATGATGTGTGCTAAGAAAGAGACATATTAACTGCCAGAAATTCGACGAAATGGAAGTGAATCAACATTTCGTCAAAACTTTGGCACTCATTTCTATTCCCTGTAAAAGAAGACAACAAACCGCCATGAAATACACCACTGGCCATCGCCATTTATCAAAAAATATCAGCATAACCTTTGCTAAAAATTGGATGTATTGAATGCCAGAAATTCGATGAAATGGAAGTGAATCAAAGTTTTGTCAAAACTTTGGCACTCATTTCTATTCCCTGTAAAAGAAGACAACAAACCGCAATGAAATTCACCACTGGCCATCACCATTTATCAATAAAATTTGGCATAACCTTTGCTAAAAATTGGATGTATTGAATGCCAGAAATTCGATGAAATGGAAGTGAATCAACATTTCATCAAAACTTTGGCACTCATTTCTATTCCCTGTAAAAGAAGTCACGAGCATCAACATATAGCACAAGAAATTGTATCATATTCATCCATCTAACAACAACCCGCGAGCACGAACATAGCACAAGCAATGAATTTAAATTATTTCAACTCAATGAACATATATAGAGCAAGCAATGAATTCAAGCAACCGAGGCAGCGGTGTGTAGATGGCTGAGGAGCCATTGGTGGGGGCGGAGGCGCATCGGTGGATGGGTACGTGGAGATGGCCGAGGATCCATTGGTGGGGGCTAAGGCACGCTGGCGGAGGGGTCGGTGGAGAGAGCCGAGGAGCAAGGGCGACCGAGTGCACGCGAGCCGGCGTTGGATGGAGGAGGGAGGGGCGACTGGTGCCTGCAAGCCAAATAGGGTAGTGTAGCACTTTCACAGAAGTATCCCAATGAGTAATCGTCCCAACGAAGAGCGGAGAGTATTTATAAGTAGCATTTCTATCACACACAAGGCGTCACAGTTCTTATGTGAACTAACTGCTTATGCTTCTGCAAATATCGTTACAGTCCTAAATCACGAACAAACCAGTTTGACAAATATAAAGGGGATTGTAGTAACAACTAAGAGAGCTAGTAAAAGTAAAATAACATAAATAGGACTACTGTTTGGTTTCCTGCAGGGAAGAGATTAGGTGCGGAGAGATTTCAGCTCATGGTAAGAATTTATAAAGTGTGCCAGTGCGACAGTAATACCAGTTACCTTGTATTGTACTTGTAGTATTTGATATAAGGGTTCTGTAGGCGGTTCTCCCTATAGTTATGAAACTCCTCCATTAGGGATTATATTTCATTCTATGGTCCTGCTTCTCCGTTGCTACAAACTGGTCGTTTCCACAATTAAGGTCCTTAGACCAGAACCAAGCATTAAGTTCAATGGATCACCGTTATCTCGTATTGTCTCAGTCCTCATAGATATCTCCACCTGTCACATCATAGGTCACAGATTTTCTAAACAATACGTGTTACCTGTGTAGGTCTTGAGATCATTTTGCCTGGGCCCTTAAATTAGACAACATGCATAGAGTTCACCACTGCATAACAACATACTATATAGATCAAACTACTACGAATGCAAATGATGACATATAGAATAGGCACAGTTTAATCTCACCACTTACCTACATCTCCCACACCTAGGGGAATTACTCACACATCGTAAGAGGAGAATCAATCACAATGAAGATTAAGCCCATGAAAACCACATCAATAATACCGGCAAGATCCACAATAAGATGAAATGAATAATTCAAATAGTCTTGATCTTCAGATGAGATTGAGTAAAGTTACAAGTTGTTCTCCCAATTGGACTGCCCCTTACAATAGTGAAAGTAATGGTGATGATGATGGAGATGAAAGGACCAAAACTAAGATGATCTCCGAAGGTTCTTCAGATCCTCTCCTCTCCTGTTCTGGGTGTTGTGGCGGTGGCTAGGGTTCCTCTCTGCACTTGGGGCCTTCATGAAAGTTGTTTGTATAGAGGCAATGGAGCTGATGGCAGTCCATACGACCGCTCATACGAGCGCTTGCGGTCGTATCGAACTCCGTCTTTTATTCTGGTGCGCCTGTTGACTTGAGTTTCTTCAGGAAAGTTGCTCCGTTTGGCTTGATTTGCAGTAATCCTCCTTGGTTTCCTTCCATAACTGATATTTCCTGCCAAACATTGGGAAGGTGGATTTTCTTCTCTTTTGAGGGATTAGCGTTAGAAATATCCAAAGAGTAATAAGAATTCTAAAGAAACCAAGAGAAAATCACTACTAAAACATCACAAATTCTCGAGCCATCAACTCCCCCAAGCTTAGGATTTGCTCGCCCTCGAGCAAACAAGAAATCAAGAGAGTGAAAGGGAGCTTGATTGAATAGAAATAAGTTTTACCAGCTCGAGAGGATACATCATATCCATCTTCTCTTATCCTGCAATGTCATTCAAGAAAGTATTCGCAATTGAACAGCTGCACCTAAACTCGTTGCCTACCCACATGTAGTCTCTTATCACTAGTTATAATTTCTCAAACCAAATTTTATTCGCTAACCAAGTGTTTAGGCAAGTGAGAGCATTTTTCTTGAGATGGTCATTTGATTCAAATTTATTCAAAAACATTTAGGGGGTTTCAGACAAAAACAACAGAGAACTCAAGTATTTCATTAACCCCTACTAGTGCCTCCTAGTCATGGCTTTCAAACACTTCTCTCTTTCATTACTCTTTGGAATTCCAATTCTTTGTGACGGGGTTATACCAATATTTACTATATGCAATTAGGTTCCATTGTGGCTTAATTTTGTGCACTATGGATCAAGATCATTGTCTCTTTCGAGCTCAGTGATCAGTGCTCTTATTTACCACATACACACTCCTTTGGAGAAGGTCGGTCATTTACCACACAGTCTCCAAATTCATGACGGTGTCGCCTTTACGCGAATTATCTCAACATATAGCAACAAGACGTAAAACCAGCCTAGGCCTGAAGCTCCACGATTTTAGTATCGCGAATAAATTTTGGCATAACCTCAATCACTTAACATATTCATTCCTCCAAGTAATTCTATCAATAGGTGTCATCAAGTCAATCAGATTCAGCATATGGAGTTGAACTACTTGAGTGCTCGTTCCCTTCAAAAATTCAAACCCCTAAATTTTCTTTAACTTTTTATTGAAACAAAAACATGCTTTACCACAAAGTTCTGCTAGCAAAATTTTAAGTTGGGAATTATGACTAAATGATATTCAACTAACGTGGGGAACTAAATTAAGTGTAGCCAGTCAAATGAAAATTCTTTCTCAAATAACATCGCGAGATAAGGGATTATGCATATGTTATACCTTCTCGCGCTGGCTCACTTCTTCCCTCAGTCACATCTCCTCTTCATTCTCTTCACTTCCAACTTGCTAGCGGAGAACAAACCTGTGGGCTTGACGAAACAAAAACAAACGAAGAGAATTCCAACAAGGCAAGAACAAAGATTTCCTCTCATTTTATTATGCAGACTGAAAACAAACATGCTAAGAACAAAAAGAAAAAGAAAAAATAAGAAAAATAAATATGCATGCATGCATAACTAGGGGATGAGCTCCCCCAAGCTTTGGCTCTCGGCCTACTCTCTAGTCCATGTCCTCGTCATCGTTGCCCCCTGGCCAAAGTGTGGCCACTGCATCTGAGAGGGGCCGCTAGAGGATTGGCCTCCCATGCCAGGGTGTGGTTGCCAAAAAGAAAAGAGGGACTGTATGTTCCCACTAAGCAGGTTAATGTTGTTGTTGGCCTCTCGGAGGTCCGTGTGGATCCCTCCTACCTACTGCTGCAGCTGCTGAAACTCAACCCTAGGCACGTAGTCGTGTGGCTGCCCAAAGTGTACCTGCGGTGCATATTGCGGTGCAGGCTGTAGTGGAAAGTTGGGTGCATATAGGGGTGTATTTCCCCATGCATCCTAGCCGTGGGCATGCCCTGCTGCTGCGGCATCCCACTCAGGAGCGGGCTCGGGTTGAACATTGTTCCTGAACCCAGCTGCGTGCCTATGCTCATTGATTTCATCAATGGAGAGCAACCACATATCACGCGTAGAAATAGTAAAAGCTTGCGGCAAGGGCAAGCACACATCGGTAGTCTCAGAGTTAGGTAGGGGGCATTTGTAATAATGCTCCCCTTGCATAGGCCCAATAAAATGTATGTCAGTAATGATCCTACGGTTGAGCACCGTATGACCTGGGACATGCTCCATCTCATCAATATCGAGGCCTAAGTGCTCGGCAAGCCGAGTCACTATGCCTCCCACAACAACCACGCCTCTCGGCTACTTGTGCTGCCAGCCAAGGGGGTTCATTAGAAAAGCTCCCAAGTTAGGCTTGGGAGTATAATGGGGGTGGAGTGCTGCGTGGAGCACACACATGTCATAGCTCGACATGCCCCCGATGTTCTCCCTACCAAAAATAGTGTTGGCAAGGAATATCATGAAGTAACGAATGGCAGGGTTTTGTATGCTCAATACCTTCTTCCCGGAGAGGTCGTGCTCATCCTTGACGGAGATGAGTTCCCACGTACCCAATGCATCAGCGTTGAGCACACCCTTGGTATCGAGAACCCCTCGGTGCTCAAACCCGAAGGCATTGCACCACTGCTCATGCGTCATCGTATGCTGGACTCCCCCGAGCATGAAGGAACAACTCGCCGGCACCCTCGAATCCTTGAGAGTATGCTCGAAGGTGGAGAGGAACTCCATGGTAATCTGGCGGTACGTCAGGTAATGGAAGTTGCTGAAAACTCCCATCCCGACATTGTTCGTGAGTCACGCGAAGTCATTGTGGAGCCCTTGGGACTCCAAGAATGCGTCACATTTCCACTTTGTGGGCGTCATCCCCCGGTTGTTCAATCGCTGGAAGTCCTTGTTGACAACAACACGGAGATCGTCCCCCTCGTTCCGGGCACGCTTGGAGTGCGAGCCCATGGCCTTGTTCCCCGCAGCGATCGCTGATCTCATCATTTTCTACACACAACAAACATAACAACAGAAAAATATAAGTTTTACGTGGGATCGAGTTCTAATACTACCTAAGATCGATTCTAATCTATTACTTTGAATCTTAACATGTGTATCAGATGGAAATTCAAAAAAAAAATTGCATCTCATCTAGACTATAAAAATGGATGAAATCACCATCAAAACTTGCAAATAAACCATGGATCAGAAGAGAAACTTACCGAGGATGAAGATGCACGAATCAAACAAACAAAATTCATGAAGAAACGAAGGATTTGGAGAGTTTTCGTTAGGGTTTGAGAGAGAGAGAGAGAGAGAGAGAGAGATGAGCTTTGGGCGCTAGGGGGGAGGAAGAAGAAGATCCCCCTGCGTCGGCGGCCTCCATATATGAAAATTTGATCCAAAAGACCGCTCATACTAGCGCCCGTATGGAACGCCATCTCACATTGATTTCTATCGATCTAGGGTTTGCATACCTAGGACGGGCGCTCATACGGACACGAGCGTCCGTATGGAACACCGTCGTTTTCTCTGGTTGTTGAACACGTGCGGGGCAGAGTGTTAAACGGGCGCCCAAATGGACACGGGCGTCCGTATGATAGACCGTCTTTATCCCTGTTCTTCTGGTTGAATTCACTCGAAGGCTCAAACGACCGCATATGCGGGCGCTTGCCCCCGTTCGATAGGCTGACTTCTCTTCTGGTCCTTTTTGTGATTTCGGCGAGGGTTTCATACGACCGCTCATGCGAGCGCGGGCGGTCGCATGATACGCCGTCGTCCTCTCTGACCCTTTTTGACGTTTCTCTGGTTCCCTTATGCGACCGCGCATATGGGCGCATGTGCCCATTTGCTACGTTGTCTTCTCTTCTATTTGCTCTTCTCCTTAATTCTTTTCCTTCTCCTTTGTTTCTTTCTTCCTTCTTTTCATTTCTCCTACGATACAAAGTCAAAAACAACTCTTCCGAGAGATTTTCATCAGATTATTTATGAGAGAAAACCGACAAAGATAAAAATTTGATAATGTAATGGGTTGCCTCCCATTAAGCGCTGATTTTTAGGTTGCCCAGCTCAACCTCGCACCTTGGCATTACGTCAAGTCTCTGGTGGCCTGAGATTTTCTTTACTTACCGCGCATATTCGCTTAGGTGGGGGAATGTACTTCTCCTTTGCCCACGGCTTCTTCGGGAAGTACTTCACTATTTCTTCTTCGCAAATTCGGAAGGTTACTTTTCCTTCGGAGCAATCCAATGCGGCACCTGCGGTATTCAAAAATGGCCTACCAAGTATGATTGATAATTTTTCATCCTCGGGCATGTCAAGGATAACAAAATCAGAAGGTATAACATGTCTGTCTAATCTTAGCGGAACATTCTCAGCTACTCCCACTGGTTTCTTTGTGGATTTATCCTCCATCTGCAAGGTTGTACTTGTGGGCATACACATAGTGAGATTCAATTTATGATAAAGGGTTAGTGGCATTACAATAATGCCTACACCTACATCACAAAGAACATTATTTATATCAAGATTATCGATTGAGCAAGATATTGTGGGTATACCTGGGTCTCCCAACTTTTCCGGAATCTTGTTCTCAAAAGGATACTCCGTTATTGTAGCCACCTGTTCTTTCAGATTCATACTCCTTTTATTGTTAACAACGTCTCGCATGAACTTAGCAAAGGTAGGTATCTTTAACATATCAGTTACATGCATTGACATTTTAAGATCAGCTATTGCTTGTAAGAAGGAGGAATAAAGTGCATCATTTGAAGGTGGCCTAATAGCCTTAGGGTAAGGAAGAGTTTTCTTTGTCTTACCTTTTTCTTTATTCTTCGTTGCTTGTTTACCTCTCTCTTTGGTGGGATCAGGTGGTCGGAAGTTCTTATCCACCCTCGGTTCTTCAACTCCTCCTGTTTCCGGAGTTTCTTCTTCTTCGTTACTGTCACCATCTACTATTTCAGCATCAGGGTCAAATCTTTTTTTCGGCTTCCGCTTCATCTCCCTGAGCATCTTGGTGGACCTGTTCTTCCGGTTCTTCCTCACCAAAGAGAAGCTCCCTATTTTCCTGGGTTTGGTTTTGACTTTCTCTTCTTCTTTGCTCCTGCTCCTCCTCATACCATGCTGGGCCTTTAGGATTCTGCGTTCTTTTACCACCACGAGTCGAGATTTCATTAGTAGCAAAAATGTTCTCTTTATCTAACTGAGCAAGAATAAAATATTGTGTTTCAGAGATTTGAGAGCATTGAGTTTCTATCATGCGAGAGTGTTTATCGAGATTCTTTACCGCTTGACTCAACCCTTCTACCTTTTGGGAAAGATAAGCTATTACCTTTTCGTTATGATAGACACACCTTCGAAAGTACCTGTTGAAGTTATCATGATGGAATTTAAATTTGTTCATCGCCTCCTGAAGTTCATCCTCCTGGTGATAAATACTGAATATATCCACTTTTTCATTAAGAACTTGTTCAACAGGTTTACCTTTCTCTGGAGTGACCTTTTTAAATTCTTCCATGTCTTCAATATGGTATACTTTGCCCATTGGCTTGGCTGCCTCCTCAATATTCCATTGTTCTCGTGCAGTTACAATCTTCTCTATATGTTCCTTCCCCTCTTCTAGGGTTAATGACATAAATTGTCCTCCTGCACTCAAATCAAGAATGGATTTCAATTCCTCATTAATTCCATGATAAAACATATGAAGTATAACATACTTAGCATAACCATGGTTAGGGCATAAGTTCAAGAATCTAGAGTATCTCTCCCAAGCTTTGCTCAATGTTTCACCGTCTTCTTGAACGAATAAGGTGAGATTTTGTCTCAATTTAGTAATCTTTGAGCCTGGAAGAAACTTAGCCATAAATCTTTCAGCACACATAAGCCAGCTGGTTATACTTCCTTGGGGCAACCGATTATACCATTTCTCTGCATCATCCTTCAAAGAAAACCTAAAGAGCCTTAATAATATGAATTCTCGTGATACACCTTTCAATTTAAAGGTTCCACATAAAGTATCAAAGAACATCAGATGTGCTTGAGGGTCTTCTTCTTTGGTTCCTGCAAAGGCGTGCTTTCTGACCTCTACAGTAAGATCATAGTCAATCGAGTACTCTTTAGCAAAATTAGTAGAATATACTATAGGAGATCTAGAAATAAATACTGGAGCACAATGATCTCTGATAGTCTTCTTTGGCTTTGGAGTAATTGACAGCTGTTCAAACATAGTGTTAAGCTCAACAGTTTCACTATTTTTGTATTTTTCTATTAATGAAGGTTGTTGCTCCTGAGGAAAATGAGCAATATAATCTCGTAAATACGATTTTCCTGAAAGAGTAGATCCCTTGTGAGTTCCAGGAAACATCTACAATAACAATACCTGCAAAAACAGTTACGAAACAAATACTCTGCGCTTAGCTCCCTGGCAACGGCGCCAGAAAATGCTTTGGTGCCTGCAAGACAAACAGGGTAGTGTAGCACTTTCGCAGAAGCATCCCAATGAGTAATCGTCCCAACGAAGAGCGGAGGAGAGTATTTATGGGTAGCATTTCTGTCACACACAAGGTGTCACAGTTCTTATGTGAAGTAACTGCTTGTGCTTCTGCAAATATCGTTACTGTCCTAAATCACGAACAAACCAGTCTGACAAATATAAAGGGGATTGTAGTAACAACTAAGAGAGCTAGTAAAAGTAAATAACATAAATAGGACTACGGTTTGGTTTCCTGCGGGGAAGAGATTAGGTGCGGAGAGATTTCAGCTCATGGTAAGAATTTATAAAGTGTGCCAGTGCGACGGTAATACCAGTTACCTTGTATTGTACTCATAGTATTTGATATAAGGGTTCTGTAGGCGGTTCTCCCTAGAGTTATGAAACTCCTCCCTTAGGGATTATATTTCATTCTATGGTCCTGCTTCTCCGTTGCCACAGAGTGGTCGTTTCCACAATTAAGGTCCTTAGACCAGAACCAAGCATTAAGTTCAATGGATCACCGTTATCTCGTATTGTCTTTGGTCCTCATAGATATCTCCACCTGTCACGTCAGAGGTCATAGATTTCCTAAACAATACGTGTTACCTTTGTAGGTCTTGAGATCATGTTGCCTGGGCCTTAAATTAGACAACATGCATAGAGTTCACCACAACATAACAACATACTAGATAGATCATACTACTACGAATGCAAATGAGGACATATAGAATAGACACAGTTTAATCTCATCACTTACCTATATCTCCCACACCTAGGGGAATTACTCACACATCGTAAGAGGAGAATCAATCACAATGAAAAGTAAACCCATGAAGACCATATCAATAATACCGGGAAGATCCACAATAAGATGAAATGGATAATTCAAATAGTCTTGATCTCCAGATGAGATTGAGTAAAGTTACAAGTTGTTCTCCCAATTGGAATGCCCCTTACAATAGTGAAAGTAATGGTGATGATGATGGAGATGAAAGGACCAAAACTAAGATGATCTCCGAAGGTTCTTCAGATCTTCTCCTCTCCTGTTCTGGTTGGTGTGGCGGCGACTAGGGTTCCTCTCACCCCTTGGGGCCTTCACGAAAGTTGTTTGTATAGACGCAATCGAGCAGATGGCAGTCCATACGACCGCTCATACGAGCGCTTGCGGTCGTATGGAACGCTGTCTTTTACTCTGGTGCGCCTGTTGACTTGGGTTTCTTCAGGAAAGTTGCTCCGTTTGGCTTGATTTGCAGTAATCCTCCTTGGTTTCCTTCCATAACTGATATTTCCTGCCAAACATTGGGAAGGTGGATTTTCTTCTCTTTCGATGGATTAGCATTAGAAATATCCAAAGAGTAATAAGAATTCCAAAGAAACCAAGAGAAAATCACTACTAAAACATCACAAATTCTTGAGCCATCAGCGGCCGAGGGCGCGCGGGTCGCCGTTGGGTGTGATGGGGGAGTGGCAGACCATGCGGGGGTGCGCGGAGCCGGCGCGTGCAGGGGCGGCAGCGCGCGGTGGCGTATTGGGGGATTGGGTGGGGAAGCTTAGTTTTGTGAATTGCGCGTGGGCCGGGGGGGATAGCTTTCGTGGCCGACCACGCGGACGTAATTTTCATTCAGTCCCACCATGGAAATTTGAAAAAAATGAGTCAGAGTGGCGGGTGCTGCAGGCCGCCCACCACATGTAGTGGACTTACCAGTGGCGGGTCCTTCCTGGCACCCGCCACACATAATAGGTCTGACATCAGCAATTCAGTTTATCATTTTATAACATGAATAAATAACCTTCATATAACATTGTCGATCCACGGCGATTATCGATCCGATCCATATGTTACAAAATAAGTTTCATGAATACATGACACCACACGGCGATTGTCGATGGATCTATCCAAACCACATGTCTTAATATTACAAAAATAAGCTTCATGAATACATGATACCATGGCAATTATCGATCCAATCCACATGTCTTAGTATTACAAAATTACCTTCATATAACATTACAAAATAAGCTATTAATGCATTCTACTGACGGTCTTCACATGAATTTTCGTGATCTTCTTCTTGGTATGAACTATTGTCTTGTTGTGACTCCGTCTTAACCATGGTGCAATGTCGTCACTGGGCAATGTTGATCTTCTTCTTCTCGGTGCATGTTTTACGCCTCGCTCTTCTTCCGCAGGGTCATTGAATTGGTCATAGTCCTCCTCGTCATTGACTTTATCCCTTCAGATGATACTCCTCTTTCCTTTCCGGTAGACCACACGGCTAGGCTTAATTGGGTCTTTTATGTAGAAGCATTGGGACACTGTCTTGGCCAATACCCATGGCTCATTTAAGGCACTTATTGCAAGCATGTTCACGGACTCATTTCATGGTGGTATGACCATGATAGTGAAATAATCATCTTCTTGAAGTACTTGTTTCGCCAATCTAACACGGAACATGGGGAATATCCCTACATCCGCGTACCTTGGTTCCTAAATCTCTTCGATTCTACCGTAGTGTTTGTTCTTTTTGTTACCGGTGTAGGCATGTAGTGTCACCCTGATACGTCTCCAACGTATCTATAATTTATGAAGTATATATTCATGCCATGTTTATAACAATTTTATATGGTTTTGGTATGATTTGATTAGAACTAACCCGGACTGACGCTGTTTTCAGCAGAACTACCGTGGTGTTGTTTTTTGTGCAGAAATAAAAGTTGTCGGAATTGGACGAAACTATTTGACGATTTTTTTGGACCAAAAGAGACCCGCGAAGCTTCGTGGAAGGACCAGAAGCCTCACGAGGAGCCCACAAGGCAACACGGCGTGCCTTGGGGGGGTCATGTGTTGTTGCCTTGTGGGGCCCTCGTAGCTCCTTTTTGCGTGATTCCAACGCTGAGAAATCTTATAAATAGAGAAACCCCCAGAAATAAACCTAGAACTTCGTCTCCGCCGCCGCAACCTTCTGTACCAAAGAAAACCCATCTGGAGCTCCATTCCGGCACCCTGCCGGAGGGGGGAAATCATCACCTGAGGCCATCTTCATCATCCCGGCGGTCTCCATGACGAGGAGGAAGTAGTTCACCCTCGGGGCTGAGGGTATGTACCAGTAGCTATGTGTTTGATATCTCTCTCTCATGTTCTTGATTTGGCACGATCTTGATGTACCGCGAGCTTTGTTAATATAGTTGGATCATATGGTGTTTCTTCCCTCTCTATCTTCTTGTGATGAATTGAGTCTTTCCCTTTGAGGTTTCATTGTTATCGGATTGAATATTTCAGATTTGAGAACACTTGATGTATGTCTTGCATGTGGATACCCGTGGTGACAATGGGGTATTCTATTGAGTCACTTGATGTATGTTTTGGTAATCAACTTGCGGATTCCCGTGACCTTGGTGTAATCTAGGCATATGGGTTGGTACACGTTTTCATCTTCTTTTCTCCGATAGAAACTTTGGTGTACTCTTTGAAGTTCTTTGTGTGGATTGAATATTATGAATCTGAAGTTGTTTTGATGCATATCGAATAATCAACTCACGGATACTTGTGGTGACATTGGAGTATCTAGGTGACATTAGAGTTGGTTGATGCGTATCATATGGTGTTATTTTAGTACGAACTCTAGGTCTGTTTGTGACACTTATAGGGATGGCTCAATAGATTGATCGGAAAGGATAACTTTGAGGTGGTTTCGTAGCCTACAACAATTTCATCTTATGTTCTCCGCTAATAGGAACTTTGGAGTGATTCTTTATCGCACGTTGAGGAATTGTTATATGATTCAATTATGTTAGCACTGTTGAGAGATTGCACTAGTGAAAGTATGAACCCTAGGCCTTGTTTTCAAGAATTGCAATACCGTTTGTGCTCTATTTAATCACTTGCTACCTTGCTGTTTTTATATTTTCAGATTACAAAAACCTATATCTACTATCCATACTACACTTGTATCACCATCTCTTCGCCGAACTAGTACACCTATACAATTTACCATTGTATTGGGTGTGTTGGGGACACAAGAGATTTCTTGTATTTGATTGCAGGGTTTTTTGAGAGAGACCATCTTCATCCTATGCCTCCCACAGATTGATAAACCTTAGGTCATCCACTTGAGGGAAATTTGCTACTGTCCTACGAAACTCTGCACTTGGAGGCCCAACAACGTCTACAAGAATAAAAGTTGCGTAGTAGACATCAAGCTCTTTTCTGGCGCCGTTGCCGGGGAGGTGAGTGCTTGAAGGTATATCTTTAGATCTTGCAATTGAATCTTTTAGTTTCTTGTTTATTCACTAGTTTGGTTTTATAAAAGAAAACTACAAAAAAATGGAATTGAGGTTGCCTCACATACTTCATCTATATAATGTCTTTCTTGAAAATGATGGATCGGAAAATTGTGCCAAAGTGTTAGAAGAAGAATTCAATAAAATGTTTGGCATAAAATCCTTCAATGATAAGCATGATTGCAATGTTGTTAGTATGAATTCTTTGAATACCCATGATGCTAATGATATGCCAAGCCATATGCTTGGGGATGCTATGTTTGATGAAGATGATCTTTTTAGTCCCACTAGTTTTGATGAGCAAATTTATTATGATGATTGCATGCCTCCTATTTATGATGATTACAATGATGAAAGTGGGTTTGGAAGAGTGTCAACTTTATGTAATAATGATTCCACTATTTTGGAGGGTGTTGAATCTTATTGGAATAATGATAAAAGTGGATTTAGAGAGGTCACAACTTTATTTAATGATGATTCCACTATTTTGGAAGAGGTTTCAATTGATTATGACAATAAAGTTGCTATCTATGATGATTATTGTGATGACATGTATGCTATAAAGAATAATGATAACTATGAAACTTGTCATCATGATTTTAATTTTCAATTTGGTTATGCCAATCAAGTGTCATATGATAGTTATTTCATTGAATTTGCTCCCACTATTATTGATGAGAACAAATTTGCTTATGTGGAGAGTAATAAAATTTCTATGCTTGTGGATCATGAAAATAATGCTTCATGTGATAGCTATATTGTTGAATTTATTCATGATGCTACTGAAAATTATTATTAGAAGGGAAGATATGCTTATATATATTTTAACAATATCAAGTTTCCTCTCTATGTGTTGAAAGTTTCTAAGTTATACTTGTTTTGCACTCCTATGCTTGTTGATTCTTGCTCCCATAAATTGTTTGCTCACAAAATCCCTATGCATAGTAAGTGGGTTAGACTTAATTGTGCTTGTCATATGCTTCATGATGCTCCCATTATGTTTCAATTCTTTACTTTTATGCGAGCATCATTAAAATCATCATGCCTAGCTAAAAGGCATTAAAGAAAAGCGCTTGTTGGGAGACAACCCAACATTTATACCTACTGTTTTTGTGTGTTCACATGATTAATCCATTGTATTAATCATGTTTTATATGTTTTCTTTCAATAATGTGCCAAGTAAAGCTTTTTGGATAGTGTGGATACTTGTTGATTTGATTATGTGCAAAAACAGAAACTTTTGCGTCCAGTGCTGGAATTTCTATTCTATATTGGATCATGGGACAATTCTGAAATTTTTACACAGTATTGGGCTACAAATGTTTTACGTTGTCCTAATTTTTCAGAATTTTTGGAGGTACAGAAGTATGCTTTTTAATTCGCGCACTACATGCTGTTCTGTTTTTTACAAATTCTGTTTTTATTGCATAGTTTGCTTATTTTAGTGTTTCCATAGCTTGTATTGAGTAATATAAATTGTGGAAATGATGGAATACATTAGGTATTATGTGAGAACAATTATGAATCTTGTCTTGACAGTACCAAAGTGAATGATATATTTTCATACTAACCTATCTCACGGAGTTCCGTTAAGTTTTATGTGATTGATGTTTTCAAGTTTTGGGTGAGATAACGATATGAGGAGAATAAGGAGCGACAAGACCCTAAGCTTGGGGATGCCCAAGGCACCCCAAGGTAATATTCAAGGAAGACTCAAGCATCTAAGCTTGGGGATGCCCCGGAAGGCATCCCCTCTTTCGTCTTCAACATTATCGGTAACCTCACTTGGCACTATATTTTTATTCGTCACATGATATGTGTTTTGCTTGGAGCGTCATTTTATTTTGTAGAGATTTGCTTTCTGTTATAAATAATCATGTTTTCTATCTTTTAGTTCAATAAAATGCCAATTATAGCCTTTACCATGCTCAGTTTGCAAGTTTATGTGTTGCTGTTTGAAAACAGAAAGTTTTCTGTTATGTCCTGAATTTATGTGAATTGTTAGAACATGATAAAATCTGAAATTTTTACACAGTAAGAATGCATGAGTTCTCTGTCACGTGCTAATTTTTCAGAATTTTTGGAGTTAAAGAAGTATACTTTTTATTCCATTCTTTATAGACTGTTCTGTTTGGACAGATTCCTATTATAGTTGCATTGTTTGCATATGTTTGCCTATTTAGTGTTTCTATTTGTGGATAGGATTATTAAATATGCAGAGGCATTTAGTGTGCAATGTTTAATTATAATTTTAGTGATTTGCTACAGTAGAGGATGTTATGGTTTTGAGTTGATTTATACTAACTTATCTCACGAGTTCTTGTTGAGTTTTGTGTGGATGAAGTTTTAAGATTTAGGAGAAGCCATGATATGAGAGGAATTAAGGAGACACAAGAGCTCAAGCTTGGGGATGCCCAAGGCTCCCCAAGTCAATATTCCAAGAAGTCTCAAGCAACTAAGCTCGGGGATGCCCCAGTAGGCATCCCACCTTTCTTCATCAACACCTATCGGTTAGCCTAAGTTTTTACTTGTTCACACGATATGTGCTATTCTTGCAGTGTGCTTTTATTTTCATTTTGTTTGTTGTTTTAATAAAATTATCAGATATGAAATCTTGAATGAGAGAGAGAGTCCTCACATAGTTACTTAATTGTTTGACTACTCATTGATCTTCACTTATATCTTTTGGAGTAGTTTGTCATTCATTCTTGTGCTTCACTTATATCCTTTGAGTAAATTGTTGAATGAATTGGTTATCATAAATCTGAAATTATCCATGTTCCATATGCTTAGTACTAGTTTCACATTGGGTTTAGAAAGTAAATCAATTGAAATTTGACAATCATAATATTGGTCATACAAGCAATTCATGAATGATTAGTATATGGAAGAGAAATTTCACGTACAAATATATTATCTTGGACATCTTTTATGATTGTGAATACCCATTAATTATTTTCAAACTTGAGCAAATTAGTTGAAGTTGGACAAGGAATACAATGTAATGAGTTATATTTGGGTATATTTGCATAGAAGTTATATTGTTATGGATCCTCCAACATGTGGTGCTTGTTTAGAATCTTTTGCTAGCCAAAATTTCTATACTAAGAGGGAATACTGCTTGTGCATCCAAATCCTCGAGCCAAGTTTCTTCCATGAGTGTCCACCATACCTACCTATATACGGTATTACCCTGCCGTTCCAAGTAAATTTGCATGTGCCATCTCTAAAACCTTCAAATAAACAACTGTTTTGTGTGCCCGTACCGCTCATGGAATGACGGGGCGGTCAGTATCTTCCATGCTAAGCGGGTTATTCTCATGATGGGTGTTTATTCACTTGTCATTGCACGAGAGAGGCCGGTAATTGGCATGCCCAGTCCCGCAAAACAAAAACATATATAATAAAACAAAAGCTCCCCCTAGAAAGTTGAAAGTTTGGAGGGCACCCATGAATTTGGCTAGCCATGGCTTGTGTTTGAATGGTTGAGGGGGAGTTAAACTTTTCATTTCTGCATGGGAACCGGCCATAATGTGTTTAGTATGGAAGATATTGAATACCTTAGTCGTGACGTTGACAGGAAAGGCACACCACTCAAAATGTATTCATCTCTGTTTTAAGCTATGAGCTCTGGCACCTCTGCAAATCCCTGCTTCCCTCTGCGAAGGGACATTCTATTTACTTTTATGCTATTTACTTTCATGTTATTTATTTTTGTTGAGTCAACTTCTTATTCCAACCTATTCTCTAGTTAGCAAGCATCATGTGGTGGGGATAGATCCAGGCACATATAGCCATTCAAATATATTTGATCATGAATTATTATTGTTGACAATTATCTCTATGATAAATAAGTTGGGAGGCGAAACATCAAGCCCCTATCTTTCTCTATGTTCGACGGATGTTATTTGTTCTAAAAATATGCTTTGAGTATTAGCAATCATAGAAGACTATATGATAATTGAGTATGTGGAGCTCTTACTTAGACTTTGTTGAAAATGAGATGCATTCAAATTGTTTGGTGACTAAGAACATAGCTTGTTAAGTTTCAAGAGAATGTATTGTTTAAACCATAACATGTGAATCGATTGCTACTTTATCATGATGAGTTTTATGAGAAAGAGTTGTTGTTTATGATGCTAGGAAAAGTGATTGAAATTATCATTGATCAAACTTATGCACTATGCTAGCATTCACACTTCATAAATTATTTCTTTTATCATTTAACTACTCGAGGACGAGCAAGAATTAAGCTTGGGGATGCTGATACGTCTCCAACGTATCTATAATTTATGAAGTATTCATGCCATGTTTATAACAATTTTATATGGTTTTGGTATGATTTGATTAGAACTAACCCGGAATGACGTTTTTTTCGGCAGAACTACCGTGGTGTTGTTTTTTGTGCAGCAATAAAAGTTCTCGGAATTGGACGAAACTTTTTGACGATTTTTTTGGACCAAAAAAGACCCCCGAAGCTTTGTGGAAGGACCAGAAGCCTCACGAGGAGCTCACAAGGCAACACGGCGGGCCTGGGGGGGTCGTGCGTTATTGCCTTGTGGGGCCCTCATAGCTCCTTTTTGCATGATTGCAACACTGAAAAATCCTATAACTAGAGAAACCCCCAGAAATAAACCTAGAACTTCGTCTCCGCTGCCGCAGCCTTCTGTACCGAAGAAAACACATCTGGAGCTCCGTTCCGGCACCCTGCCGAAGGGGGGAAATCATCACCGGAGGCCATCTTCATCATCCCGGTGGTCTCCATGACGAGGAGGGAGTAGTTCACCCTCGGAGCTGAGGGTATGTACCAGTAGCTATGTGTTTGATCTCTCTCTCTCTCATGTTCTTGATTTGAACCGCGAACTTTGTTAATATAGTTGGATCATATGGTGTTTCTTCCCTCTCTATCTTCTTGTGATGAATTGAGTCTTTCCCTTTGAGGTTTCATTGTTATCGGATTGAATATTTCAGATTTGAGAACACTTGATGTACGTCTTGCATGTGGATACCCATGGTGAGAATGGGGTATTCTATTGAGTCACTTGATGTGTGTTTTGGTAATCAACTTGCGGATTCCCGTGACCTTGGGGTAATCCAGGCATATGGGTTGGTACATGTTTTCATCTTCTTTTCTCCGATAGAAACTTTGGGGTACTCTTTGAAGTTCTTTGTGTGGATTGAATATTATGAATCTGAAGTTGTTTTGATGCATATCGAATAATCAACTCACGGATACTTGTGGTGACATTGGACTATCTAGGTGACATTAGAGTTGGTTAATGCGTATCATATGGTGTTATTTTAGTACGAACTCTAGGGCTGTTTGTGACACTTATAGGGATAGCTCAATAGATTGATCAGAAACGATAACTTTGAGGTGGTTTCGTACCCTACAACAATTTCATCTTATGTTCTCCGCTAATAGGAACTTTGGAGTGATTCTTTATCGCACGTTGAGGGATTGTTATATGATTCAATTATGTTAGCACTGTTGAGAGATTGCACTAGTGAAAGTATGAACCCTAGGCCTTGTTTTCAAGCATTGCAATACCGTTTCTGCTCCGTTTTATCACTTGCTACCTTGCTGTTTTTATATTTTCAGATTACAAAAACCTATATCTACTATCCATACTACACTTGTATCACCATCTCTTCGCCGAACTAGTGCACCTATACAATTTACCATTGTATTGGGTGTGTTGGGGACACAAGAGATTTCTTGTATTTGATTGCAGGGTTGTTTGAGAGAGACCATCTTCATCCTACGCCTCCCACAGATTGATAAACCTTAGTTCATCCACTTGAGGGAAATTTGCTACTGTCCTACACAACTCTGCACTTGGAGGCCCAACAACATCTACAAGAATAAAAGTTGCGTAGTAGACATCACACCCCTGAATTCTGGTACACACCTTTCAGCTTGTCTCTGGCCTCCGTATAGAAAGTGTATCCATTGATGTGATAGGCTTGGTATGTGGTCACACTCATCGCGGGTCCCGATGCCAAGGAGAACAGCTCCGTTGCTCTGTCATCATTTTCTGACAATGGATGTTCTCGCATGTATGTCTTGAACCAACCCGTAAATTTTCTGTTGAGCTCATATGTTAGTTGCTCATTGGAGTGTTTTATCCCACGTGTCCTATATTCAGTTCTCAACTCCAACATATGCTTCCTAGCATATGGGTTGACACACTTAATGTGTTGTAACACCACAGTGTGAGCTTTTATGAAGTCTGGCTCTCGGTTGGGAATGTCAAAGCTGACATGCAAATCCTTTCTCCTTTTCTTGTGACCTACGCCCTTTAGCCTACCAATGTGCTTATTCTTGGGCATGCCCAAAGGTTTGTCGACTTCAAGGTAGTTTGTGCAAAATGAGATAACCTCCGCGGTTAGAAATCCCTGGACGATGCTTCCGTCTGGATGAGACTTGTTATGAAAATGTCATTTGAATATCCCATTTAACCTTTCGAAGGGGAACATATTGTGGAGGAATACTAGGCCTAGGTCTATGATGTCTCTGACAACGTGGACAAGAAGATGCACCATGATGTCAAAAAATGAGGACGGGAAGTACACCTCAAGCTCACATAGTATGACAGCAATCTCTTCTTTTAGTTTTTGGCAACGCTCGACGGTGATTGATTTATGAGAGATGATGTCAAAAAAAGTTACAAAGGTCTTGGAGTGTCTTTCTGACATGCAGTTCCATTATCCATCTAATTGCAACTGGCAGTATTTGTGTAATCATCACATGACAGTCATGCGACTTCATCCCAGATAAAGTTTTATTCTCACATGACAAATATCTGTGTATATTTGACGAGTGCCCGGAACTGACTCGAAGATTAGCAAGGCAGCTGAATATCTTATCAAGCTCCTCTGGAGACAGACTGTAGCAAGCGGGTTGGAATTTTGACACTGTTTCTTAGCCTTGCCAACGTCGCTTTCCTCCACATCAGCCCACAAATCCTCCCTAATTTTCAGTGCTTCTAGGTCTTTTCTTGAGCTCCCCGTATCTTTAGTCTTGTCTAGGATGTTCAAAATGGTAGCAACCAAAATCTCGCAAACATTCTTCGTGATATGCATGACATCGATAGAATGGGGCATGGAGAGATACTTCTAATATTTCAAGTCCCAAAATGGACTCCGCGTGTTCCATACTTTTAAGAGTGGCTCCACTCTCTTCCGTTTCTTTCCAGGCTCTGGACACTCTTCCCAGTTGTTCAACATTTCTAGGATTTCTATTCCACTTCTCTTGCGTGGCTTCCCTCGCTTTTCTTTTGTGTTATCAAAAATCTTCTCTATTTCTCCATTCATCACCTTTATTCAACCATCTTCTATGCCCCATGTAAACTGTTTTATGAGAGGCCTTCAGATATAGACAATGAGTTTAATCCATACACCTAAACATGCACAGTTCCCGTGGCAAACCTGACCCTAATTATAACCGTATGCCGGATAGTCTTGCACCGTCGTGAGCAGCGCAGCTTTCATAGGGAAATATGTGCCCGTTTTATCACCATATGTCTGCACCCCTTAATCTGACCATAAAATTTCTAGCTCCTCCTTGAATAGTCGTAGATACAAGTTCATATCACTACTCGGTTGGCTTGGTCCTTGAATTAGCATGACCATGTGTAGATACTTTTGCTTCATGCACAACCACGGGGGGAGGTTGTAGATGCATACAACCATGGGTCAGGTGATGTGCACGCTGGTTTGGTTGCCAAAGGGATTCAGACCATCCATGCTATAGCCCAGCCTGACATTCCTATCATGTCCACTGAAATGAGGGAACTCGTCATCGATTGCTTTCCACTGGTGACCATCTGCAATGTGTCTAATCACTCCATCATCCTTGTTCTTCCTCGTAGAATGCCAAAGCATAAGCTTTGCCCGCTTCTTGTTTGCATACAAATGCTTCAGGCGTGGAATGATTGGAAAGTACCATACAACCTTATAAGGAGTACCGCTAGCGGGTGCTCTATCATCATCATTGTCTTCCCAACTGTTATTTCCCGGCTTGAATCGGGGAAAATTGCATGTTGGACACCTTATTAGCTTGGAGTGCTCGTTCCGGTAAATGATGCAATCATTTTTGCATGTGTGGTATTTTATCAGCTCCATATCAAGAGGACACAATACCTTCCTTGCCTCATCAATACTTTTTGGCAACACGTTGCCTTCAGGAAGAACATCATGCAAATACTTCAAGTTCATATCGACGGAAGTGTGTGTGCTATTACTTTTTGCCTTAATGTCCATAAGATTCATCGTGACACTTAGTCGGGTGTGTTTTGCCTTGCAACCAACGTACAAAGGAGTTTTTGAGATCTTCACGAGACTCGCCAGTTTGGCAGCCTCTCTACGAGAAGCTGTGTCGGTGCTAGTCTCTTTCACGATCAACTCTTGCATGTATTCGTCGTGCACCATTCCCGCCAATTTGCCCCCGATGATTGCCTCATCCGCTTCGGCCTCCTCAGTTTTGTCGGCCTCTTCACCGACTCATCATCTTCATAACCGTTGGACTGTTCAGCATGTCCATCCATCATCCATTCTTGTTCCTCATCAAGTTCCGCTCCTTCACATGACATCCCATCCTCACCATGACTTGTCCATGTCGTATAACTGGGCATGAAACCACAAGCCAACAGGTGCTTATGCAACTCTCCTAATTCAATTGTGTACATAACATCATTCTCGCAAATAACACACGGACAACATATTTTCTTTGAACCCCTTTTCCTAACATATTCCTCCGCAAACTCTAAGAACTCCATCAAACCATTAACAAAATCATTGGACGCCTTGGTATGGAGTACATCCAACTACGATCCATCATTCGACGCTAAAACCTTCAACATACATACATAACGTAATCGATTACTATTCGATCGAAGAATATGAAATATTAGGCATGACCTTTGCTAAAAATGGGACATATTGAGTGACACCAACTCGACGAAACGGAAATTAATCAACATTTCGACGAGATTTGGCACTCATTTGTATTCCTTGAAAAAATGCATCAAAGCATGCGATCAACCAAATGTTGAATTGCCCTACACATCCACCACGCCACACCAACAGTCAACTACGCATGCATGCTCAAACAATGATACATACTACTCAGATTTAAGCCTATAGAGATACAATTTAGAAAAGAGTTCTCACCTAAAACATGTGTCGCTCGTCTCTCTCTGATGTCGTGTCCGATTGATCAGATGAAATCAAGAAGAGAGAGGTGTGGTGGTTGGAGGGTTAGAGAGGGCGGTGGGGTCGATGAATGCTAATTAATTAGGGTGGAGGTGGGCCCGCGGAGTAACTATGCCATGGAAAAGTGGGTCCCATAAAGCTAAAGAGGAGAGAGAGCGACTAGGATGACCAATGGTGAGAGGAGTAAGAGGAAGAAGAGGGCCTTGTTGGAGAGGAAGAAGAAATTGGGGAGGGGAAGCTACTGTACTAGCCCACAAACACTATATGTGATCTCATCAGTGGCAGGTGCTAACAAGGGCCCACCACTACTAAGTGCCGTGGACAGCACCTCGCGCGGGGAAATGTTTTGTGGTTGGCAGAAATTATTGCTCGCCACTTCTGATTAACCTACCACTGGCGGGCGAGAAGTAGTACCCGCCACAACTATGTTCTGCCAAAATTGGACATCTGGCAAGGACAACTAGTGGTGGCTGCTAGGGAGCGCCTGCCATTGCTGGTTCATGTACCTGTGGCGGGCATTACTTAGGGCCCGTCACAAATGAGTTATGCAAACTAGTCCACTCTGGAAGATTTTACCTGTGGCGGGCGATGAAAAGGGCCCGCCACTGTCGCGCACATAACTGTGACGGGCTTGTTTTGGTACCCGCCACTGCTAATTTTCCAAAATAGCTGTGGTAGGTGCTGCGTAGTGCCTGCCACTCGCATGAGTTCACCTATAAGGCTTTTCCCAGTAGTTTATCCATGGTGGCCAGCTTTTCTTCAGTAGTATCCATTGCATTGACCTTACATAAAGTAGTATTTATATTCTTAACTACTCTTGTAGGTAAAGGGGTGATACGTCTCAGCCATATCTATAATTTTTTATTGTTCCATGCTATTATATTTTGACTTTTATATACTTTTTATAGCAATTTACATTATTTTTCTGGACTAACCTATTAATTGAGTGGCCAGTGTGAGTTCCTGTCTTCTACTTGTTTTTGGTTTCACAGGAAATCAATATCTACAGAGGTCAAATCACTTGCCAATTTAGTACGATCTTTTTGGGAACAAGAAACACTAGAAGCTTTGGGAGAGGCCGAGACGAGCAGCCAGGGGCCCACACGGCCTTCCCGTGCCCCCTAGGGGGCGCCAGCTGGCCGTGTGGGGCCCCCTACATCGCCTTCGGCCAATTCCACCGCCATACATCCCTATAAATATCGAAACCCTTAGACGTATTTTCAGAAGAATTTTATCGCCGCCGCAAGCTCATGTTCCGTGAAGATCCCATCTGGAGGCCTGTTCTAGAGCTCTGCCGGAGGGGGAAGCCATTGCCAGAGCCATCTTCATCAACCATTCCGCGAAGAACAAATAAGCAAGCAAACAACAAATAAAAGTAATTAGGCAAGATAGATAACAAGAAGGTAATGTGGTAGTGTGTAGGACTTATTTGTGTTGGAAGAAATGTAACACCCCCAGTATCATTCTACAGTGATCTCCCCCTAATGGTGGTCATGTCATCATGCTCACTAAGGCAATCTGCCACTTGTCTAAAATCCAAGCCAAATTCAAATTCAAATTGCATGTCAAATATTTACTTTTATTGTCATGCAAACAAAATAGTTCATTATTTGGCAAATATTCCCTAAGTATTTGTCATGTTGAAACCAACTTCTGTTAAATTCCCAAAATGCCCCTAGGAATTAATTTAGAGGTCCAGCAGCATTTATTTTGGCCTTTCTAGTTTCTAAAAATGCCTAACCTTTTCCTTATGGCTCCAAACTTTTTGTGCCAGCCCAAAATATTGCCCTGTATTTTTGTGCCAAGTTTCATGTTGAGCAAAATTCATTTGGTAGCTCAGATATTTTCAACAGGAGCTATTTCCTTTTTCAGAAAAGAAAAAGAGGAGAAAACCTCCTGTGCACCTCGGCCCAACTAGCAACAGTGGCCCGGTCCACCTCCTTCTTCCCCACCTGCTCCCACCTCGTTGCCGTGCTCACCATGGCCGAGAGCCAGCCGCGCCGTCCTCCGCTCGCCACGACGCCGGAGCAGGTAGGAGGAGGGGATAAGGCCCTCCCCCGACGCCCCCTCGCTCTCCCTCAGGACTCCCTGGCTTCCCACCTTTCTCTTCCCTCGCTCTCCCTCTCTCATTCGCCCACACCCGAGCGGGCAGACCGCCGCGTCGCCATCGTCGGCAAGCTCCGGAGCCGCCCCAAGCCATGGCAGGATGTCCAGAAGCTCCCCACTGTCGACCTTGTCTCCTCAACCGCGTCGCCGGTCGCCGCCACTGTCTCGCCATGGATCCGCGCTCTGGCTCATCCCCGACCCCGTCTGAGCTCGTATTCTTCCCCACTGTGAGCTCACGGACCTCGGTGACCTCTCCTCTCTCTTCCCCGCATGCTGTAGCCACTTAGCCGGCGAGGCCGTGCCTCGGCCGCCGCCCGACGCCGTCGTTGCGGCCAACTCCAGTCATTTTTGCCCGAACCGCACATGCCACCACACTCACCTCGCAGTGCCCGTTCTTCCGGTGGTCGCGGCCGCTCGTTTGGTCGCCGGAGATGAGCGCGCGGTCGTCGCCGGCGCGCTCTGTCTCGCCGTCGTTCACCGCTGACGTGGCACCCTCGTTAGTGGCTAATCATCCACTAATCCCCCCCAGCCACTGACAACTGGGCCCCCAGGCCACTAACTTTTAATTAGCATTTATTTTAACAGTTAAATGGCCCTGTGTGAATGACAGCTGGGGCCCACGGTACTGTTCACATTTGACCTCAGTCAACCATTTGACTGTTGACTGCTGAGTCAGCACACCCCTGGCCCCACGAGTCAGTGACTGTGGCTGGCTCAGTCTGGGTATAAACGTATCTGCACTGTTTATTTTTTGAATTAAATAAAACCAATAATTTTCAGAAATTGCTAAAACTTCAGAAATTCGTAGAAATTCAACCGTAGCTCGGATCAAAAAGTTTTCAACATGAAAGTTGATCAGAAAAATCCAACGAATCCGATCATGTCATCTGCATGCATGTCAGGACTCTCTAAGTAGGAGAACCTGCAACTTTTGGCCTATTTCTGGCAGATGAATAGTGTCTGACTACCGGCTAATTATTCCAACTTAAATTCTAAAATAGCTAAAATGGTTTAGAGATGCATTAGGTCACCCTTGCATTGCATTTTTGCCATGTTAAGCTCTGTGTTGCATATGTTTGCTGTGTATTTATCTGTTTCCTCCCCCTCTTCTCTCTGGTAGATTCCGGCACCGACGTGACCCCTGAGGACTGCTTCACCACTGACGACCCCTCTTTCCCCGCAAAGCAAGCAAGCAAGCAACCCCCCTTGAACATGCCTATATCGCCTATTCTTTCTCCCTCATGCTTGCATTAGAATTGCTATAGTTTTGTTCTAAAATACCTATTCTGATGCATAGCCTGTTTTTTGTAAACTGCTTTTGATACTTTACCTGATATCCTAAATGCTTAGTATAGGTTGGTTGGTAAACCATCCGTGGCCCTCTTCCTTGTCTTAGTTGCCCCGCTTTAGTACCAGTGTCCCGTTCGATGTGATCGACGGGCTGAGAC
The DNA here is from genome assembly GCA_039707655.1 of Elymus sibiricus. Classification (NCBI taxonomy): domain Eukaryota; kingdom Viridiplantae; phylum Streptophyta; class Magnoliopsida; order Poales; family Poaceae; genus Elymus; species Elymus sibiricus. The sequence goes on from CM077676.1 coordinate 227,958,296, forward strand.
CTGCACATCACCGCACACCCCAAAGTTGCTCGACTCTGCAGAGCTATCATCGGGTTAACGAGGGTGATACCTCTTATCTCACTCCCGATGTTGTCTTTGTAGTACAGTTAGTCGGTTGTGGATATCGAGGGTGATTCCTCTTTCTCCACCTCCGATGAAGCTTCTGTCGTGCAACCCCGCAAGTGTGAATGCCATCGAGGGTGATTCCTCCGGACTCACCTTGACGGATACATCGGGTGGTAATCCAACGAGGGTGATTCCTCGGATTCCATCTTGATGTTATGGACACACGGTAACATTGGCTTTACTACTGTTACTTGATAAAGTCGGGTCGGCCCCGAGGGGTACCCGCGAGTGATGTGGATTCGGGTTGACCATGAGGGTACCCGAGAGTTGATTACGTGGCACGGCCGGGCATTCTTAGCCCTTGCCGTAAGTCCACGAGACGGGGCGACGGGTTCACATGATCGTGAGTCTCTGCTCATTTCCGCGAGCTCCCAACACACTAATGGGTTAGGATATGTGATCTGAGTAGGCCTCTGGCCTTTTTGCACTAACCACCACGCGGGAATAGTATGGGCACTCGGCGTCGTATGTATCAGCCGAAGTTCTTCAGATGTCAGCGATTGAGCGGCGTGGGCCGGGTTGGACTGGGAACGCCCGCGCTTGTATTAAGGGGTCCAGGTCTGCTCCCGGCCGCCCACGCAACGTGCAGGAGTGCAAAGGGTGATGGGCCCAACACCCCTTCGCACTTAGGATGTAGACCGGCGTGCTGGCCTCTCTGTTGAACCTAGGTAGGGCTACGACGTGTCGATCAGCCAAGGCCGGGCATGGACCGAGTAAGTGTGTCCGGCCAGAGTTAATCGAGCGTGTTGGGTAAGTTGGTGCACCCCTGCAGGGAAGTATATCTATTCGAATAGCCGTGTCCACGGTAACAGGACGCTCGGAAAATATCCCGATATTTTACAACTAGAACTGGTTTGAATATGATAGCTCCAGGATCGCTTTCTCGCAGGGAGTCGAGGAAGGATCTCTGGGTGAGGTTACTACTTGTTGCTACTACTTTATATGGTACTAATTTGCACTCTTCTTATGCTGCAAGACCCTGAAGATGCTAGTCTTCGATAGGCTAGGCCTTCTCTCTATTCTGGCATTTCTGCAGATATAGCCTTTCTTGACACCGATGCATATTTAGAATAGATCTGATGTAAGTCTTGCGAGTACTTTGGATGAGTACTCATGGTTGCTTTGCTTCCCCTTTTTCCCCATACCCGAATGCTGCGACCAGATGATGGAACTCAGGAGCCAGCTGTCACCGCCGACGACTACTACTACCCCTCCTGCAGAGCTTACTACTACGTGGAGACCACCGACGACCAGGAGTAGATAGGAGGCTCCCAGGCAGGAGGCCTGCGCCTTTTCGATCTAGTGTCATTGTTTTGCTCAACCTTCTTAAGGCAGCTTGTTTAACTTTGTGTATGTACTTAGATACAGTTGTTGCTTCCACTAACGCTTGTACGCGAGCTATGTATTCGAGCCCTCGAGGCCCCTGGCTTGTAATATAAAGCTTGTATGACTTTTATTTGTGTTTAGAGTTGTGTTATGATAACTTCAAGTCAGTCCTTAGGCTTGAACATGTGCATTCGCGTGTATGATTAGTGCACGATTAAGTCGGGGGCATCACAAGAAACTCCCCGGCAACTGTGCCAGAAATATTGCTTGCTCTCTCGTAAGAGTGGTTGGGTAACCCCTAAGTGTAAGGGTGAAGTAAAATAGAAATAGGTATATCATTCGATTAAGAATCAAGGTTTATGCAACCAGTAGGGGTTTCCACAGCAAACAAAATCCTCGGTACCTACACACAAAACACAAGACCCTCTTGCCCCCAACGTTTCAAGAAGGTTGTCAAGCCTCTTGTATTGCTAGTTATAATGGTAAATTTCACGGTATGGTAAGAACTGATAGATAGATAAAATAAATAAAATGGTACATCAAAGTAAAGTATTTTTAATGATTTTGCAGTAAAGGAAAATAGAACCCCAGGGCCATAGGTTCACTAGAGGCATCTCTCCAAGGAACATAAATGTGCTGTGGTGAACAAATTACAGTTGGGTAGCGATAATTGTAATATTTATATTTCTGATTATGATCATTCATGGCATAATCATGCATAGGCATTAGGTCTAGACCGTTATCCAACTACATCTACAACTAATACTTCACCCCAAGACTGCTATCTAGCATGCATCTCGAAGTATTAAGTTTACAATAAACAAAGCATTGCAGTAAGCATGATGACATAATGTAGACAGTAAAACTATAATCTAAGTGTAATAAAGAAACAATTGTTTCCTCCTTAGTGGTAGACTAAGGCATAGCCTAGTGGTAGAAATGGGCTTATACCTTCCCATTCACCCAGGTTCAAGGCGTGGTTCTTGTAGTTTAGGTTTGTTGCACCAATTATACTGTAGGGGCCTCCTTTACAGTCTTATTGTCAAAAAAATACAATACATGTCCGTTCCCCTTCTAGTGACTGGGATAGATCACCGCAAGATTGAGCCCACTACCATGCAAGACTCCCTTTGAAGAACTACCAATCAATCCTGGCCAGAGACGACAAATAGATCGGAGAGCATACATGACTACTTCATTATGCAGCAAAGAAACTTCAAACGATTCAATATAATTCAATGAAAAATCTGACCATAAAGTGAAATTCATCATATCCCAACAAACACAACCACTGATTACATCACATTGATCCTGATCTTGTGAGGCAGCTCATGGGAACTTTTTATTGAATCACAAGGGAGAAAGGATGCCATCTAGCTACTGCTATGGATAATAAGGTCCAAGGAAACTACTCACACATGGTTATGGTGGCAGCCAGGTTGATGAAGATGGATTCGGTGATGGATTTCCGCTCCGGCTGGGTGCTGGACCAGGCCTCCAAATTGGGTCTCCCCGGAATAGGAACTTGCAGCGGCGAAAAAAACCGTGAAAATGGTACGGAGGGTTTCTCGAGTTATGGGATTTATAGGCGAAAGAAACAGCTTAAGGTGGTGGCCAGGGCTCCCACACGGCCTTGATAACCCACAAGTATAGGGGATCAATTGTAGCTTTTTCGATAAATAAGAGTGTCGAACCCAACGAGGAGCTAAAGGTAGGATTTATATTCCCTTCAAGTTCTATCGACCACCGATACAACTCTACGCGCACTTAACGTTCGCTTTACCTAGAACAAGTATGAAACTATTTTGTAGGTGATAGGATAGGTTTGCAAGAATAAAACTAGATGTACTTAGCGAGAATAAAACTACGAGTAATTTGCAAGATAATAAAAGTAAGTTGTTTAGTAGAAAGTTTTTGTAACACAAGAGAATGATTTGTCCATAGGCAATCGATAACTAGACCGGTAATCATTATTGCAATTTTATATCAGGGGGAGGCATGAGCTAACATACTTTCCGTACTTGGATCATATGCACTTATGATTGGAACTCTAGCAAGCATCCGCAACTACCAAAGATCATTAAGGTAAAACCCAACCATAGCATTAAGTATCAAGTCTCTTTACTCCCATACGCAACAACCCCCTTACTCGGGTATGTGTTTCAGTCACTCACGCCACCCACTATAAGATAATTATGAACGTATTGCAAACACTATAGCGGGAATCCGTCACGCTTGCACGACACGGAAGGCACCATAGGACAGCACCAAAATAAAACATACAACTCAAACCAATCACGATCATCAATCAACCCATAGGACAAAAAGAATCTACTCAAACATCATAGGATGGCCACAAATCATTGGATAATAATATGTAGCATTAAGTACCATGTTTAAGTAGAGATTACAGCGGGGAGAAGAGGTGTTACACCGCTGCATAGAGGGAAAGAGAGTTGGTGTTGACGGCGGCGAATTTGTTGGTGTAGATCGCCATCACGATGTTTCCCCCCGGCGGCGCTCTGGCGCCACCGGAAGAGAGGGGGGGAGAGCCCCCCTCCTTCTTCTTCTTCCTTGGCTTCCCCCCTAGATGGAAGGAGAGTTTCCCCTCTGGTCCATGGCTGCCATGGCGGCGGAGGGGCAGGAGCCCCTCCGAGATTGGATATCTCTCTCTGTTCTCTTCTCTTTCGCGTTCCTGTTTTCTGGCCTTTCACCGTTTCTTAAATTACCGGAGATCCGTAACTCCGATTGTGCTGAAATTTTAACACGATTTTTTCCAGATATTAGCTTCCTTGCGACCGAAGAAGAGCCCCAACCCACTTACGGTGTGCCCACGAGGCACCATCGCGCGCCAGGGGGGGCCGCGCCCAGGTGGCTTGTGGAGGCTGTGGGCCTCCGTTTGCGTTGATTCCACCTCCCAAAAATCACATATATTCCAAAATAATTCTCCGTAAAATTTTATTGCATTTGGACTTCGTTTGATATGGATTTTCTGTGAAACAAAAAACTTGTAACAAACAGGAACTGGCACTGGGCACTGGATCAATATGTTAGTCCCAAAAATAATATAAAATGTTGCCAAAAATATGTGAAAGTGGTAGAATATTGGCATGAAACAATCAAAAATTATAGATATGATGGAGACGTATCAGCATCCCCAAGCTTAATTCCAGCTCGTCCTCGAGTAGGTAAATGATAAAAAAGATAATTTTTGATGTGGAATGCTACCTAGCATAATCTTGATCATATAATCTAATCATGGCATGAATATTAAGACATGAGTGATTCAAAGCAATAGTCTATAATTTGATATAAAGACATCAATACTCAAGCATACTAACAAACAACCATGTCTTTCAAAATATCAACGCTAAAGAAAGTTCTCCCTAGCCCATTATGCTCAGTCACTGATCCATTCATGAAACACACTCAAAATTAACTACACCCAATGCACTGTTGGAAATATGCCCTAGAGGCAATGATAAATTGGTTATTATTATATTTCCTTGTTCATGATAATCGTTTATTATCCATGCTATAATTGTATTGATTGGAAACTCAAATACATGTGTGGGTACATAGACAAACACTGTGTCCCTAGTAAGCCTCTAGTTGACTAGCTCGTTGATCAAAGATGGTTAAGGTTTCCTAGCCATTGACATGAGATGTCATTTGATAACGGGATCACATCATTAGGAGAATGATGTGATGGACAAGACCCAAACTAAGAACGTAGCATATGATCGTGTCAGTTTATTGCTATTGTTTTCTGCATGTCAAGTATCTGTTCCTATGACCATGAGATCATGCAACTCCCTGACATCGGAGGAGTACCTTGTGTGTATCAAACGTCGCAACGTAACTGGGTGACTATAAAGGTGCTCTACAGGTATCTCCGAGGATGTCTGTTGGGTTGGCATGGATCAAGACTGGGATTTGTTACTCCGTATGACGGAGAGGTATCTCAGGGCCCACTCAGTAATACAACATCACAATGAGCCTTGCAAGCAATGTGACTAAAGTGTTAGCCACGAGATCTTGTATTACGGAACGAGTAAAGAGACTTGCCGGTAACGAGATTGAAATAGGTATAGAGATACCGACGATCGAATCTCGGGCAAGTAACATACCGAAGAACAAAGGGAACAGCATACGGGATTAACTGAATCCTTGACATAGATGTTCGACCGATAAAGATCTTCGTAGAATATGTAGGAGCCAATATGGGCATCCAGGTCCCGCTATTGGTTATTGATCGTAGAGGTGTCTCGGTCATGTCTACATAGTTCTCGAACCCGCAGGGTCTACACACTTAACGTTTGGTGACAATTAGTATAGTTGAGTTATTATGTTGGTGACCGAAAGTTGTTCGGAGTCTCGGATAAGATCCCGGACATGACGAGGATCTCCGGAAGAGTCCGGAGGTAAAAATTGATATATGTGATAATAGTGTTTTGATCTCCGGAAGAGTTCCGAAGTTCACCGGAAGGGGTTCCGGATGTATACCGAAGTGTTCGGGTGCAGCAACACTTTATATTGGCCAAAGGGATAAAGCCCACGAGGTGTTGGAAAGTGCAAAAAGTAGTTTTGCTGCCACGTAAGCGGTACTACCATTTTGTGAAGCGGTACTACCGCCCAAGCGGTACTACCGCTTGTGTGAAGCGGTACTACCGCCCAAGCGGTACTACCGCTTGTGCGCGGTACTGCAGGGATCCGAGTTGGACTCTTTCCCTGCGGGCCAAACCGACCTTGTGCGGGCAAAACCGACCTGGAGGAGGCTTTTACTCCAAGTTTAGACCCCAAGGCTCAACATATAAATAGAGGGGCAGGGCTAGCACACGGGATAGATCAAGATTTCCCCAAGCCGTGTGCGGCAACCCTAACCCTCTAGTTCCTCCGTCATAATCTCCGTAGCGCTTGGCGAAGCCCTGCAGAGATTGTTCCTCACCACCATCACCACGCCGTCGTGCTGCCAGAACTCAACCACTACTTCACCATCGCTCGCTGGATCGAGGAGGTGAAGGCGTCATCAAGCCGTACGTGTGTTGAATGCGGAGGTGCCGTCCGTTCGGCACTAAGTTCGTGATCGGATCGAGGGACGACTTGCGATTTGGATCGCGGAGACGTTCGACTACATCAACCGCGTTTCTTAAACGCTTCCGCTTAGCGATCTACAAGGGTATGTAGATTCACTCTCCCTCTCGTAGATGCTCATCACCATGGATAGATCTTGTGTGTGCGTAGGAAAAATTTTGTTTCCCATGCAACGTTCCCCAACAGTGGCATCATGAGCTAGGTCTATGCGTAGATGAGATCTCGAGTAGAACACAAACGAGTTGTGGGCGTGGGTGTATACATATTGCTTGCCGTTACTAGTTGATACTTGATTCGGCGGTATTGTGAGATGAAGCGGCCCGGACCGACATTACGCGTACACTTACGCGAGACAGGTTCCTTCAACTAACATGTAACTTCGTTGCATAAAGATGGCTAGCGGGTGTCTGTCTCTCTCACTTTAGTTGAATCGATTTCAATGAAGAGGGTTCTTTTAGAAGATCAAAAAGCAATCACTACACCACGTTGTGGTTTTGCGTAGGTAAGAACGGTTCTTGCAAACCCGTAGCAGCCACGTAAAATTTGCAACAACAATTAGAGGACGTCTAACTTGTTTTTGCAGGGTATGTTGTGATGTGATATGGCCAATTACATGATGAGATATATGTGATGTATGAGATGATCATGTGTTTTATAGAATATCATGACTTGCATGTCGATGAGTACGGCAACTGGCAGGAGCCATAGAGTTGTCTTTAATTATTGTATGACCTGCGTGTCAATCATTAAGCGCTATGTAATGCTTTACTTTATCGCTAAACGTTAGCAATAGTCGTGGAAGCAACAGTCGGCGCGACAACCTTATGGCGACACGTTGATGGAGATCAAGATGATGGAGATTATGGTGTCATGCCGGTGACGATGGAGATCATGCCGGTGCTTTGGTGATGGAGATCAAAAGCACAAGTTCATGGCCATATCATGTCACTTATGATTTGCATGTGATGTTAATCCTTTTATGCATCTTATTTTGCTTAGGACGACGGTAGCATTATAAGGTGATCCCTCTCTTAAATTTCAAGATAAATTGTGTTCTCCCCGAGTGTGCACCGTTGCGAAAGTTCGTCGTTTCGAGACACGCCGTGATGATCGGGTGTGATAGACTCCACGTTCACATACAACGGGTGCAAGCCATGTTGCACACGCGGAACACTTGGGTTAAACTTGACGAGCCTAGCATGTACAGACATGGCCTCGGAACACAAGAGACCGAAAGGTCGAACATGAGTCATATAGTAGATATGATCAACATGAAGATGTTCACCATTGAAACCACCTCAACTCACGTGATGATCGGACTTGAGTTGGTGGATTTGGATCGTGTTACACTCGAATGACCGGAGGGATGTCAATTTGAGTGGGAGTTTTTTAAGTAATATGATTAACTAAACTCATTATCTAGAACAATAGTCTAAGTTGTCTTTGCTATATTTATGTTGTAGATCATGGCTCGCGCAGTAGCACCCCTGAATTTTAATGCATTCCTAGAGAAAGCTAAGTTGAAAGATGATGGAAGTAACTTTGTGGACTGGGCCCGTAATCTAAGGATTATCCTTACGGCTTCCCAGAAGGCTTATGTCCTTGATGCACCGCTTGGTGATCCACCCGCTCCAGTTGAGTCTCTAGACGTTGTGAACGCCTGGCAGGCTCGTTCTGATGATTACTCAATAGTTCAATATGCAATGTTGTATGGCTTAGAACCGGGACTTCAAAGACGTTTTGAATGTCATGGAGCATATGAGATGTTCCAGGAGTTGAAGTTTATCTTTCTGAAGAATGCCCGGATCGAGAGATATGAGATCTCCGATAAGTTCTATACTTGCAAGATGGAGGAGAACGGGTCTATCAGTGATCACGTGCTCATAATGTCTGGGTACTCCACCCGTCTGGCTGAATTGGGGATGCCCCTTCCGCCAGAGGCTATCACTGACAGAGTTCTTCAATCATTGCCACCAAGCTACAAGAGCTTCGTGTTGAACTATAACATGCACGGGATGAACAAGTCAGTCGCCGAGCTGTTTGCGATGCTGAAAGCCGCTGAGTCTGAAATTCAGAAGGAGCATCAAGTGTTGATGGTCAATAAAACCACTAGTTTCAAGAAAAATGGCAAGGGTAAGAAGGGTAAATCTAAGAAGGGTGGCAAAGCAGTTGCTGCTCCTGTGAAGAAACCCAAGGCTGGACCCAAACCAGAAACTGTGTGTTTTCATTGCAAGGGAACTGGACACTGGAAGCGGAACTGCCCCAAGTATTTGGCTGACAAGAAGGCGGCCAACAACAAACAAGGTATATATGATATACATGTTATTGATGTGTACCTTACCAACTCTCGTTGTAGTGCCTGGGTATTTGATACCGGTGCGGTTGCTCATATTTGCAACTCAAAACAGGAACTGCGGAATAGACGGAGGCTGGCAAGGGACGAAGTGACGATGCGCGTGGGAAATGGTTCCAAGGTTGATGTGATCGCCGTCGGCACGCTCGCTCTTCGATTACCGTCGGGATTAGTGATGAACCTAAATAAGTGTTATTTGGTGCCTGCGTTAAGCATGAACATTATATCTGGATCTTGTTTATTGCGAGACGGTTACTCATTTAAATCAGAGAATAATGGTTGTTCTATTTATATGAGTAATATCTTTTATGGTCATGCACCCAATGTGAGGGGTTTATTCTTATTGAATCTCGATAGTAATGATACACATGTTCATAACATTGATGCCAAAAGATGTAGAATTGATAATGATAATACCACTTTCTTGTGGCACTGCCGTTTAGGTCATATTGGCGTAAAACGCATGAGGAAGCTCCATGCCGATGGACTTTTGGAGTCACTTGATTTTGAATCACTTGACACATGTGAGCCATGCCTCATGGGCAAGATGACTAAAACGCCGTTCTCTAGAACAATGGAACGGGCAAGTGACTTATTGGAAATCATACATACTGATGTATGCGGTCCGATGAGCATTGAGGCGCGCGGTGGTTATCGTTACTTTCTCACCTTCACTGATGACTTAAGTAGATATGGGTATATTTACTTAATGAAACACAAGTCTGAAACGTTTGAAAAGTTCAAACAATTTCAGAGTGAAGTTGAGAATCATCGTAACAAGAAGATTAAATTCCTACGATCTGATCGAGGAGGAGAATATCTGAGTTATGAGTTTGGCAGTCACTTAAGACAATGTGGAATTGTTTCACAATTGACACCGCCTGGAACACCACAGCGTAATGGTGTGTCCGAACGTCGTAATCGAACCTTATTGGATATGGTGCGATCTATGATGTCTCTTGCCGATTTGCCACTATCGTTTTGGGGTTATGCATTAGAGACAGCTGCATTCACTTTAAATAGGGCACCATCGAAATCCGTTGAGACGACGCCATATGAACTTTGGTTTGGCAAGAAGCCAAAGCTGTCGTTTCTTAAAGTTTGGGGATGTGATGCTTATGTCAAAAAGCTTCAGCCTGAAAAGCTGGAACCCAAAGCGGAAAAATGCGTCTTCATAGGATACCCAAAAGAGACAGTTGGGTATACCTTCTATCTCAGATCCGAAGGCAAAGTGTTTGTCGCTAAAAACGGAACATTTCTTGAGAAAGAGTTTCTCTCGAAAGAATTGAGTGGGAGGAAGATAGAACTTGATGAGGTTGTTGAACCTTTACTTCAACCTGAGAGTAGCACAGTGCAGAAAGTTGTTTCTGTGGAGCCTACATTAGCTGAAGAGGAAGTTAATGATGATGATCATGAAGCTTTGGATCAAGTTGCTATCGAACCTCGTAGGTCGACAAGGACGCGTACTGCTCCCGAGTGGTACGGCAACCCTGTCTTAGAGGTCATGTTGTTAGACAACGATGAACCTACGAGCTATGGAGAAGCGATGATGGGCCCGGATTCCGAGAAGTGGTTAGAGGCCATGAAATCCGAGATGGGATCCATGTATGAAAACAAAGTATGGACTTTGGAAGTATTACCTGAAGGGCGTAAGGCCATTCAGAACAAATGGATCTTTAAGAGGAAGACGGACGCGGACGGTAATGTCACCGTCTATAAAGCTCGACTTGTGGCAAAGGGTTTTTCACAAGTTCAAGGAGTTGACTACGATGAGACCTTCTCACCCGTAGCGATGCTTAAGTCCGTCAGAATCATGTTAGCAATAGTTGCCTTTTTCGATTATGAAATTTGGCAGATGGATGTCAAAACAGCATTCCTTAACGGTTTCCTTAAGGAAGAGTTGTATATGATGCAACCAGAAGGTTTTGTCGATCCAGAGAATGCTGACAAAGTTTGCAAACTCCAGCGATCCATTTATGGACTGGTGCAAGCATCTCGGAGTTGGAATATTTGCTTTGATGAAGTGATCAAAGCGTTCGAGTTTATACAAGTTTACGGAGAAGCTTGTATTTACAAGAAAGTGAGTGGGAGCTCTATAGCGTTTCTAATATTATATGTGGATGACATATTGCTGATTGGAAACAATATAGAAATGTTGGAAAGCGTGAAGGAATATTTGAACAAGAGTTTTTCAATGAAGGACCTAGGAGAAGCTGCTTTCATATTAGGCATCAAGATCTATAGAGATAGATCAAGACGCTTAATAGGACTTTCACAGAGCACATACCTTGATAAGATTTTGAAGAAGTTCAAAATGGATCAGTCCAAGAAGGGGTTCTTGCCTGTTTTGCAAGGTGTGAAGTTGAGTAAGACTCAATGCCCAGTGACTGCAGAAGATAGAGAAAAGATGAGTGTCATCCCCTATGCTTCAGTCATAGGCTCTATTATGTATGCAATGCTGTGCATAAGACCCGATGTCAGCCTTGCCATAAGTATGGTCGGAAGGTTTCAAAGTGATCCAGGAATGGAACACTGGACGGCGGTCAAGAATATCCTGAAGTACCTAAAAAGGACTAAGGATATGTTTCTCGTTTATGGAGGTGATCAAGAGCTCGTCGTAAAGGGTTACGTCGATGCAAGCTTTGACACTGATCCGGATGACTCTAAGTCTCAAACCGGATACGTGTTTATTCTTAATGGGGGTGCGGTTAGCTGGTGCAGTTCCAAGCAAAGCGTGGTAGCTGATTCTACATGCGAAGCGGAGTACATCGCAGCCTCGGAGGCGGCGAAGGAAGGTGTCTGGATGAAGGAGTTCATGACAGATCTTGGAGTAGTGCCTAGTGCGCTTAACCCAATGACTCTGTTTTGTGATAACACTGGTGCCATTGCTCTAGCCAAGGAACCAAGATTTCACAAGAGGACCAGACACATAAAGCGACGCTTCAATTCCATCCACGATTACATCAAGGAGGACGACATAAATATTTGCAAAGTACACACGGATCTGAATGTTGCAGATCCGATGACTAAACCTCTTCCAAGGGCTAAACATGAACAACACCAGAACTGCATGGGTGTTCGATTCATTACAATGTAAATCACATAGTGATGTGAACTAGATTATTGACTCTAGTGCAAGTGGGAGACTGTTGAAAATATGAACTAGAGGCAATGATAAATTGGTTATTATTATATTTCCTTGTTCATGATAATCGTTTATTATCCATGCTATAATTGTATTGATTGGAAACTCAAATACATGTGTGGGTACATAGACAAACACTGTGTCCCTAGTAAGCCTCTAGTTGACTAGCTCGTTGATCAAAGATGGTTAAGGTTTCCTAGCCATTGACATGAGATGTCATTTGATAACGGGATCACATCATTAGGAGAATGATGTGATGGACAAGACCCAAACTACGAACGTAGCATATGATCGTGTCAGTTTATTGCTATTGTTTTCTGCATGTCAAGTATCTGTTCCTATGACCATGAGATCATGCAACTCCCTGACATCGGAGGAGTACCTTGTGTGTATCAAACGTCGCAACGTAACTGGGTGACTATAAAGGTGCTCTACAGGTATCTCCGAGGGTGTCTGTTGGGTTGGCATGGATCAAGACTGGGATTTGTTACTCCGTATGACGGAGAGGTATCTCAGGGCCCACTCAGTAATACAACATCACAATGAGCCTTGCAAGCAATGTGACTAAAGTGTTAGCCACGAGATCTTGTATTACGGAACGAGTAAAGAGACTTGCCGGTAACGAGATTGAACTAGGTATAGAGATACCGACGATCGAATCTCGGGCAAGTAACATACCGAAGAACAAAGGGAACAGCATACGGGATTAACTGAATCCTTGACATAGATGTTCGACCGATAAAGATCTTCGTAGAATATGTAGGAGCCAATATGGGCATCCAGGTCCCGCTATTGGTTATTGATCGTAGAGGTGTCTCGGTCATGTCTACATAGTTCTCGAATCCGCAGGGTCTACACACTTAACGTTTGGTGACAATTAGTATAGTTGAGTTATTATGTTGGTGACCGAAAGTTGTTCGGAGTCTCGGATAAGATCCCGGACATGACGAGGATCTCCGGAAGAGTCCGGAGGTAAAAATTGATATATGTGATAATAGTGTTTTGATCTCCGGAAGAGTTGGGCCAAAGGGATAAAGCCCACGAGGTGTTGGAAAGTGCAAAAAGTAGTTTTGCTGCCGCGTAAGCGGTACTACCGTTTTGTGAAGCGGTACTACCGCCCAAGCGGTACTACCGCTTGTGTGAAGCGGTACTACCGCTTGTGCGCGGTACTGTAGGGATCCGAGTTGGACTCTTTCCCTGCGGGCCAAACCGACCTTGTGCGGGCAAAACCGACCTGGAGGAGGCTTTTACTCCAAGTTTAGACCCCAAGGCTCAACATATAAATAGAGGGGCAGGGCTAGCACACGGGATAGATCAAGATTTCCCCAAGCCGTGTGCGGCAACCCTAACCCTCTAGTTCCTCCGTCATAATCTCCGTAGCGCTTGGCGAAGCCCTGCAGAGATTGTTCCTCACCACCATCACCACGCCGTCGTGCTGCCGGAACTCAACCACTACTTCACCATCGCTCGCTGGATCGAGGAGGTGAAGGCGTCATCAAGCCGTACGTGTGTTGAATGCGGAGGTGCCGTCCGTTCGGCACTAAGTTCGTGATCGGATCAAGGGACGACTTGCGATTTGGATCGCGGAGACGTTCGACTACATCAACCGCGTTTCTTAAACGCTTCCGCTTAGCGATCTACAAGGGTATGTAGATTCACTCTCCCTCTCGTAGATGCTCGTCACCATGGATAGATCTTGTGTGTGCGTAGGAAAATTTTTGTTTCCCATGCAACGTTCCCCAACATGCACAAGTATGGCAATAGTGCTCTCCAGTTGGTGCTTTATAAGAGAAGATGGAGACTCAATAAAAATAAAAATGCATAAAAGTAAAATAGATAGGCCCTTCGCAGAGGGAAGCATAGATTTGCAGAGGTGCCAGAGCTCAAAGCTTAAATTAGAGAGATAAAATTATTTTGAGAGGCATGCTTTTCCTATCAACGCTACGACCGAAAGTTCCCAATATCTTCCATGCTAGACACATTATAGGCGGTTCCCAAACAGAAAATAAAATTCATTTCCTTTCCACCATTCTTTCACAATCCATGGCTAGCCGTATCCACGGGTGCCTTCCATACCAACACTTTCCAAGGAATTTTGTTATTATTATTTTTGATTCATTGTGGGACTGGGCATCCCTATTACCTGCCACTCTCTAGTGCAATGACAAGTGAATAAACACTCATCGTGAGAATAACACACCTAGCATGGAAAATATTGGCCACCCCTGCCGCCACATGAGCGGTACGGGCACACAAAACAAAAATTTATTTCGAATAATTAGAGTTGGCACATGCAAATTTACTTGGAACGGCATGGAAATACCGCATATAGGTAGGTATGGTGGACTCATTTGGCACAACTTTAGGTTTAAGGATTTGGATGCACAAGCAGCATTCCCGCTTAGTACAAGTGAAGGCTAGCAAATAGATTGAGAAGAAACCAACCAGAAAATGAAAACGGTTATAAGCATGCATTGAGAATAACTAACACTGAATAATGCACCATAAGTAGGATATAACTTCGTTGCATAACTATTGACTTAACGTGCATGCATACGGAATCACAAATCTTAACACCAATATTCTTACTAAATCACAATTACTCACTAGCATAACTCACATATTATCATCTCCATATCGCAAAACTATTGCAAGGAATCAAACATATCATATTCAGCGATCTACAAGGTTTATGCAGGATTTTCTAACTAACCATGTGAATGACCAATTCCTGTTGACTCTCTAAATAGATATAAGTGAAGCAAGAGAGTTTAATTCTTTCTATAAAATACCACACTCTAATAAATATAAGTGAAGCAAAAGAGCATTCTACAAATAACGGTTTTCTATATGAAGAGAAACGGGCATCCAAACTTCAAATGATATAAGTGAAGCACTTGAAGCATTCTATAAAGCCATACTCAAAAGATATAAGTGAAGTGCATGAAGCATTCTATAAATCAACCAAGGACTATCTCATACTAGCATGGTGCATTTATTAAAAGAAAAAGAAAATGCACACGATGCTCCAAGAATTTACGCATATCATGTGAACAAAACAAAAACCGAAACATACCGATACTTGTTGAAGAAAGATGGGATGCCTTCCGGGGCATCCCCAAGCTTAGATGCTTGAGTCTCCTTGAATATTTACTTGGGGTGCTTTGGGAATCCCCAAGCTTGAACTCTTGCCTCTCCTTAATCTCCTCATATCGATACCACCTCGATCTTCGAACACTTCATCCACACAAAACTCAACCGAACTTTTTATTAGCGGGGTTAGTACATATAACATCAAATCCCATCATGTCCTGCTGTAACATTATTGTATAATTATAATCAAACATTAACCACTGTATGCTATCACAATTCTATGGCTCCCAAGTCAACGGGGCTCAACAAGATTTCAAACATACGCAAATAACGAAACTATAACAGCAATCTGTGAAAACAGGACAGTCTGTAAAGATGCAGATGGTACATATACTTATTTAACTCAAAAAATTCTGAAAAATTAGGAAAAAATAAAAAAATTGCATAGAAGTACTGTGTAAAAATTTCAGAATGTTTGCATGTTCCAGTAAATTATTAAAATTCAAGCACTACAACAAAAGTTTCTGTTTTTGCACTGCACATACCAAACAAGCAATTTAAACATCCTAACGGTAAATCTTGGCACATTATTTTTATAATACAATGGATTTGTACAAGGGGATAATTAGTTTTGTTGAAAAGTTTCTGTAATCAAGGTTCACAAAGTTTCCATGGGCATGAACAAAGTTCAAGGCTAGCCCCCACTTCCACATTGCTCATATGTCTCACTTTCACTTTTCTTTTTGTAAAAGTTTTAGGTTCCCCTCTATATTTTTTTGTTTTTAAACTTTATAAAAGCACACAACAGAAATAAATGACTCTCTAAAACTTCCGGGTTGTCTCCCTGGCAGTGCTTTCTTTAAAGCCATTAAGCTAGGCATAAAGTGCTCAAGTAATCGATCCACCCGGATCCCAAGGTATATCAAAGCCAATTTTAATTAACAATGATTTGTAATTTAGTAGTGAGCACAAAGCAACATATATCATGGAACAACAAAGTCTAACTCTCTTCCTATGCATCGGCATGTCATAAAAGAACAATTCATGCACATCAAGTAAAGGCCCATGCATAGTATAAACAGTTTCTTGCAATTTTATCGTATTGGAAACATAGAGTGGTTGAGATGTAGTTCCTCTCTCATAATAATTGCAATTAGGAGCAGCAAGCACATGCATATTATATCCATCAAAATCATCATGTGCAATGGTAAAACGCAACCCATCCATATAATCCTTAATAAGCGCAAACTTCTCCGATATAGTGTAGTTGGGAGCATTCAAAAAGATAATAGGACTATCATGTGTGGGTGCAATAGCAACAATTTCATTCTTAACATAAGTAACTATAGCAAGTTCATCTCCATAAGCATAATTCAAATTGGCATCATGGCCACAAGCATAGCAAGCATCAATTTCATCAAAAAGGGATATTTTGAACGAATCAAAGGGATCATAGCAATCATCATAGCATTCATCCTTCGGTAAGCACGAAGGGAAATTAAACAATGTATGAGTTGAAGAGTTACTCTCATTAGAAGGTGGGCACGGGTAGCTAATCCGCTCTTTCCTTTTGTTCTTCTCCCTCCTCGTCATCTTTTTCATCTATGAGCTCACAGTGTCATCAATTTCTTCTTCCATAGACTCCTGCAAAATATTAGTCTCTTCCTGGATAGCGGAGGTGTCCTCAATATATTCTTTCACATAAGCATTAGAAGCATAGTTTTCATGGCAATATTTAAGTATGGCAAAATTTTCAGATTTGTAAAGAGTAGCATCATACTTTTCAATCAAAGAAGTAATTTCATAAGCACCCTTAAAAGCAACACATTCTTCAATTTGTTCAATATCATAGTAACTATAAACACCTTTAGCATAAGAAGATATGATTCCATTATCACTAAACTCACATTGGTAGGGAAGGTGTTTCTTAGGGTCTTCAGAACAACAAGTAAAATCATGTATTTCGCATAAATTCCAAGCATAGCAATGCATAGTATTAATTTGATGCCATAAAAGTTTCCCTTTTTGAGATAAGCAGAGTCGCACAAAATGAGCATTATCATCTAATGATTTTCCCTCAACTAAGCTAGTTGGGTTTTTAGCACGAGCACATAGGGATCGAAGATGATCCAAGTAGAAAGCTTCAGTAGTATGATAGATTTTGGGTGGTTCTTCAACCATTGGTTTAGCATGTACAACTAATTTTTTTGGTATTTTGCGTTTCCTACCCATAACTAAAGTTAGAAAACGAAAGCACAAAATAAAATCTACTCAGTGATAAACCAAACAAGCACACACGAGAATATCAACCCCACGCTATTGCTCCCCGGCAACGGCGCCAGAAAAAGGTCTTGATAACCCACAAGTATAGGGGATCAATTGTAGCTTTTTCGATAAATAAGAGTGTCGAACCCAACGAGGAGCTAAAGGTAGGATTTATATTCCCTTCATGTTCTATCAACCACCGATACAACTCTACGCGCACTTAACGTTCGCTTTACCTAGAACAAGTACGAAACTATTTTGTAGGTGATAGGATAGGTTTGCAAGAATAAAACTAGATGTACCTAGCGAGAATAAAACTACGAGTAATTTGCAAGATAATAAAAGTTAGTTGTTTAGTAGAAAATTTTGTAACACAAGAGAATGATTTGTCCATAGGCAATCGATAACTAGACCGATGATCATTATTGCAATTTTATATGAGGGAGAGGCATGAGCTAACATACTTTCCGTACTTGGATCATATGCACTTATGATTGGAACTCTAGAAAGCATCCGAAACTACCAAATATCATTAAGGTAAAACCCAACCATAGCATTAAGTATCAAGTCCTCTTTACTCCCATACGCAACAACCCCCTTACTCGGGTATGTGTTTCAGTCACTCATGGCACCCACTATAAGAGAATTATGAACGTATTGCAAACCCTACAGCGGGAATCCCTCACGCTTGCGCGACACAGAGGGCACCATAGGACAGCACCAAAATAAAACATACAACTCAAACCAATCACGATCATCAATCAACCCATAGGATAAAAAGAATCTACTCAAACATCATAGGATGGCCACAAATCATTGGATAATAATATGTAGCATTAAGCACCATGTTTAAGTAGAGATTACAGTGGGGAGAAGAGGTGTTACACCACTGCATAGAGGGGAAGAGAGTTGGTGTTAATGGTGGCGAAGTTGTTGGTGTAGATCGCCATCACGATGTCCCCCCCCCCCCGGCGGCGCTCCGGCGCCACCGGAAGAGAGGGGGAGAGAGCCCCCCTCCTTATTCTTCTTCCTTGGCCTCCCCCCTAGATGGGAGGAGAGTTTCCCCTCTGGTCCATGGCTGCCATGGTGGCGGAGGGGTAGGAGCCCCTCCGAGATTGGATCTCTCTCTCTGTTCTCTTCTGTTTCGCGTTCCTGTTTTCTGGCCTTTCACCGTTTCTTAAATTAATGGAGATCAGTAACTCCGATTGCGCTGAAATTTTAACATGATTTTTTTCCAGATATTAGCTTCCTTGCATCCGAAGAAGAGCCCCAACCGACTTACGGTGTGCCCACGAGGCACCAACGCGCGCCAGGGGGGGCGCGCCCAGGTGGCTTGCGGAGGCTGTGGGCCTCCGTTTGCGTTGATTCCACCTCCCAAAAATCACATATATTCCAAAATAATTCTCCGTAAAATTTTATTGCATATGGACTTTGTTTGATATGGATTTTCTGCAAAACAAAAAACATGCAACAAACAGGAACTAGCACTGGGCACTGGATCAATATGTTAGTCCCAAAAATAATATAAAATGTTGCCAAAAATATGTGAAAGTGGTAGAATATTGGCATGAAACAATCAAAAATTATAGATACGATGGAGACGTATCAGGCCTCCCCACACGGGCGGGCCCTGGGCGCGTGGAGGCCCGGGGTGGCCCCCTGGCCCCTCCCGACACTTTCTGTAATCTTCATGTCCTAGAAAAAATCGTCAAAAATCCCCGTGGTATTTTGAGTCCGTAGATATTGATTTTCTAAAAAGTCAAAAACATGCAGAAAACATCAACTGGCTCTGGGCACTGAATTAATAGGTTAGTCCAGAAAAGTAATAAAAATTTCTATAAAAAGTATACAAAAGTGATATTATAATAGCATGAAACAATAAAAATTATAGAAACGTTTCAGATGTATCAGGATACACCAGTGGTGGCGCGCATGATATGTGGGTGCCGCAGGTATGCACGTATCTTTATTTGCCTCCGCCCTCGTGTAATTATATTCAAGTGGATTAGTGTACGAACGAAGAGCTATGTTTTCACATGTGTTATCCGGATCATAATTGCGGTGATGACTCTGTAACCCTCGAGAACGCTTTACTACTCTGGCCCCACTCCACTTAGTTTAGTCCCTTTTAGTTTTCATCCTTTATCTTTTTGTTTGTAGTTTAATAAACCTCTTTTTATTTGTCTTCTTAGCAACCGACTAGTGAACTATTTCCAAACTTCGGTTTGGGTGCGTACAGAACTGTGTAAGTGACGATGTAGTTGTGGGGTTTGTAGTGCCTTCCTATTCGCTCCCTGTGCGATCAACATACCTTACTTACCGCGAAATTGCTAAAAAACCATGTGCACTTGTAGGACATCAGGATCCTGCATTATTAAGAGTGGATCAAACGAGTTCGCAAAATATTTGCTCAAGTCAATCATCACAAAACACACTCCATGATACGTCTCCAACGTATCTATAATTTATGAAGTATTCATGCTATATTTACATCAACTATATATGATTTTGGTGCACTTTTATACTATTTTTATGGACTAACCTATTAATCTAGTGCCTAGTGCTAGTTCCTGTTTTTTGCTTGTATTTGGTTTCACGAAAAATAATTATCTAGGAAGGTCCAAACACGATGCCAATTTTTGACAATTTTTTACCAGAAGGAACCCTAGAAGCTTCGGAAGATGACCAGACAAGCCACAAGGGCCCCACATGGATTGGTGGCGCGGCCAGGGGGTAGGCCGTGCCACTTATCCATGTGGGCCCCTTGGGCCACATTTTGGCGTAATTCCAACGCCACAAATTGTTGGGGAACGTTGCATGGGAAACAAAAAAATTCCTACGCACACACAAGATCTATCCATGGTGATGAGCATCTACGAGAGGGAGAGTGAATCTACATACCCTTGTAGATCGCTAAGCGGAAGCGTTAAGAAACGTGGTTGATGTAGTCGAACGTCTCCGCGATCCAAATCGCAAGTCGTCCCTCGATCCGATCACGAACTAGTGCCGAACGGACGGCACCTCCGCGTTCAACACACGTACGGCTTGATGACGCCTTCACCTCCTCGATCCAGCGAGCGATGATGAAGTAGTAGATGAGTTCTGGCAGCACGACGGTGTGGTGATGGTGGTGAGGAACAATCTCTGCAGGGCTTCGCCAAGCACTACGGAGATTATGACGGGAGAACTAGAGGGTTAGGGTTGCCGACACACGGCTTGGGAAATCTTAATGTGTCCCGTGTGCTAGCCCTGCCCCTCTATTTATATGTTGAGCCTTGGGGTCTAAACTTGGAGTAAAAGCCTCCTCCAGGTCGGTTTTGCCCGCACAAGGTCGGTTTGGCCCGCAGGGAAAGAGTCCAACTCGGATCCCTGCAGTACCGCGCACAAGCGGTAGTACCGCTCACGAGCGGTAGTACCGCTTGAGCGGTAATACCGCTTCACACAACCGGTAGTACCGCTTATGCGGTAGTACCGCTTCACACAAGCGGTAGTACCGCTTACGCGGTAGTACTGCCTTACCAGCGGTAGTACCGCTTAAGGCAGCAGCAAAACTTCCTTTTGCACTTTCCAATACCTCGTGGGCTTTACCCCTTTGGCTCATATAAAGTGTTGCTGCACCCGAACACTTCGGTAAACATCCGGAACCCCTTCCGGTGAATTCCGGAACCCTTCCGGAGATCAAAACACTATTATCACATATATCAATCTTTACCTCCGGACTATTCCGGAGATCCTCGTCATGTCCGGGATCTTATCCGGGACTCCGAACAACATTCGGTCACCAACAAAATAACTCAACTATACTAATCGTCACCAAACGTTAAGTGTGTAGACCCTGCGGGTTCGAGAACTATGTAGACATGACCGAGACACCTCTACGATCAATAACCAATAGCGGGACCTGGATGCCCATATTGGCTCCTACATATTCTACGAAGATCTTTATCGGTTGAACCTCTATGTCAAGGATTCAGTTAATCCCGTATGTTGTTCCCTTTGTTCTTCGGTATGTTACTTGCCCGAGATTCGATCGTCGGTATCTCTATACCTAGTTCAATCTCGTTACCGGCAAGTCTCTTTACTCGTTCCGTAATACAAGATCTCGTGGCTAACACTTTAGTCACATTGCTTGCAAGGCTCATTGTGATGTTGTATTACCGAGTGGGCCCTGAGATACCTCTCCGTCACACGGAGTAACAAATCCCAGTCTTGATCCATGCCAACCCAACAGACACCCTCGGAGATACCTGTAGAGCACCTTTATAGTCACCCAGTTATGTTGCGACGTTTGATACACACAACGTACTCCTCCGATGTCAGGGAGTTGCATGATCTCATGGTCATAGGAACAGACACTTGACATGTAAAAAATAATAGCAATAAACTGACACGATCATATGCTACGTTTATAGTTTGGGTCTTGTCCATCACATCATTCTCCTAATGATGTGATCCTGTTATCAAATGACATCTCATGTCAATGGCTAGG
The DNA here is from genome assembly GCA_039707655.1 of Elymus sibiricus. Classification (NCBI taxonomy): domain Eukaryota; kingdom Viridiplantae; phylum Streptophyta; class Magnoliopsida; order Poales; family Poaceae; genus Elymus; species Elymus sibiricus. The sequence goes on from CM077676.1 coordinate 227,980,187, forward strand.
AAACCTTAACCATCTTTTGATCAACGAGCTAGTCAACTAGAGGCTTACTAGGGACACAGTGTTGTCTATGTACCCACACATGTATTCGAGTTTCCAACCAATACAATTATAGCATGGATAATAAACGATTATCATGAACAAGGAAATATAATAATAACCAATTTATTATTGCCTCTAGGGCATATTTCCAACAGTCTCCCACTTGCACTAGAGTCAATAATCTAGTTCACATCACTATGTGATTTACATTGTAATGAATCGAACACCCATGCAGTTCTGGTGTTGTTCATGTTTAGCCCTTGGAAGAGGTTTAGTCATCGGATCTGCAACATTCAGATCCGTGTGTACTTTGCAAATATTTATGTCGTCCTCCTTGATGTAATCGCGGATGGAATTGAAACGTCGCTTTATGTGTCTGGTCCTCTTGTGAAATCTTGGTTCCTTGGCTAGAGCAATGGCACCAGTATTATCACAAAACAGAGTCATTGGGTTAAGCGCACTAGGCACTACTCCAAGATCTGTCATGAACTCCTTCATCCAGACACCTTCCTTCGTCGCCTCCGAGGCAGCGATGTACTCCGCTTCGCATGTAGAATCAGCTACCACGCTTTGCTTGGAACTGCACCAGCTAACCGCACCCCCATTAAGAATAAATACGTATCCGGTTTGTGACTTAGAGTCATCCGGATCAGTGTCAAAGCTTGCATCGACGTAACCCTTTACGACGAGCTATTGATCACCTCCATAAACGAGAAACATGTCCTTAGTCCTTTTCAGGTACTTCAGGATATTCTTGACCGCCGTCCAGTGTTCCATTCCTGGATCACTTTGAAACCTTCCGACCATACTTATGGCAAGGCTAACATCGGGTCTTGTGCACAGCATTGCATACATGATAGAGCCTATGGCTGAAGCATAGGGGATGACACTCATTTTTCTCTATCTTCTGCAGTCACTGGGCATTGAGTCTTACTCAACTTCACACCTTGCAAAACAGGCAAGAACCCCTTCTTGGACTGATCCATTTTGAACTTCTTCAAAACTTTGTCAAGGTATGTGCTTTGTGAAAGTCCTATTAAGCGTCTCGATCTATCTCTATAGATCTTGATGCCTAATGAAAGCAGCTTCTCCTAGGTCCTTCATTGAAAAACTCTTGTTCAAATATTCCTTCACGCTTTCCAACATTTCTATATTGTTTCCAATCAGTAATATGTCATCCACATATAATATTAGAAACGCTATAGAGCTCCCACTCACTTTCTTGTAAATACAAGCTTCTCCGTAAACTTGTATAAACTCGAACGCTTTGATCACCTCATCAAAGTGAAGATTCCAACTCCGAGATGCTTGCACCAGTCCATAAATGGATCGCTGGAGTTTGCAAACTTTGTCAGCATTCTCTGGATTGACAAAACCTTCTGGTTGTATCATATACAACTCTTCCTTAAGGAAACCGTTAAGGAACGCTGTTTTGACATCCATCTGCCAAATTTCATAATCGAAAAAGGCAGCTATTGCTAACATGATTCTGACGGACTTAAGCATCGCTATGGGTGAGAAGGTCTCATCGTAGTCAACTCCTTGAACTTGTGAAAAACCCTTTGCCACAAGCCGAGCTTTATAGACGGTGACATTACCGTCCGCGTCCGTCTTCCTCTTAAAGATCCATTTGTTCTGAATGGCCTTACGCCCTTCAGGTAATACTTCCAAAGTCCACACTTTGTTTTCATACATGGATCCCATCTCGGATTTCATGGCCTCTAACCACTTCTCGGAATCCGGGCCCATCATCGCTTCTCCATAGCTCGTAGGTTCATCGTTGTCCAACGACATGACCTCTAAGACAGGGTTGCTGTACCACTCAGGAGCAGTACGCGTCCTTGTCGACCTACGAGGTTCGATAGCAACTTGATCCAAAGCTTCATGATCATCATCATTAACTTCCTCTTCAGCTGTTGTAGGCTCTACAGAAACATCTTTCTGCGCTGCGCTACTTTCAGGTTGAAGTAAAGGTTCAACAACCTCATCAAGTTCTATCTTCCTCCCACTCAATTCTTTCGAGAGAAACTCTTTCTCAAGAAATGTTCCGTTTTTAGCGACAAACACTTTGCCTTCGGATCTGAGGTAGAAGGTATACCCAACTGTCTCTTTTGGGTATCCTATGAAGACGCATTTTTCCGCTTTGGGTTCCAGCTTTTCAGGCTGAAGCTTTTTGACATAAGCATCACATCCCCAAACTTTAAGAAACGACAGCTTTGGCTTCTTGCCAAACCAAAGTTCATATGGCGTCGTCTCAACGGATTTCGATGGTGCCCTATTTAAAGTGAATGCAGCTGTCTCTAATGCATAACCCCAAAACGATAGTGGCAAATCGGCAAGAGACATCATAGATCGCACCATATCCAATAAGGTTCGATTACGACGTTCAGACACACCATTACGTTGTGGTGTTCCAGGCGGTGTCAATTGTGAAACAATTCCACATTGTCTTAAGTGACTGCCAAACTCATAACTCAGATATTCTCCTCCTCGATCAGATCGTAGGAATTTAATCTTCTTGTTACGATGATTCTCAACTTCACTCTGAAATTGTTTGAACTTTTCAAACGTTTCAGACTTGTGTTTCATTAAGTAAATATACCCATATCTACTTAAGTCATCAGTGAAGGTGAGAAAGTAACGATAACCACCACGCGCCTCAATGCTCATCGGACCGCATACATCAGTATGTATGATTTCCAATAAGTCACTTGCCCGTTCCATTGTTCTAGAGAACGGCGTTTTAGTCATCTTGCCCATGAGGCATGGCTCACATGTGTCAAGTGATTCAAAATCAAGTGACTCCAAAAGTCCATCGGCATGGAGCTTCCTCATGCGTTTTACGCCAATATGACCTAAACGGCAGTGCCACAAGAAAGTGGTATTATCATTATCAATTCTACATCTTTTGGCATCAATGTTATGAACATGTGTATCATTACTATCGAGATTCAATAAGAATAAACCCCTCACATTGGGTGCATGACCATAAAAGATATTACTCATATAAATAGAACAACCATTATTCTCTGATTTAAATGAGTAACCGTCTCGCATTAAACAAGATCCAGATATAATGTTCATGCTTAACGCAGGCACTAAATAACAATTATTCAGGTTCATCACTAATCCCGATGGTAATCGAAGAGCGAGCGTGCCGACGGCGATCACATCAACCTTGGAACCATTTCCCACGCGCATCGTCACTTCGTCCTTTGCCAGCCTCCGTCTATTCCGCAGTTCCTGTTTTGAGTTGCAAATATGAGCAACCGCACCGGTATCAAATACCCAGGCACTACAACGAGAGTTGGTAAGGTACACATGAATAACATGTATATCATATATACCTTATTTGTTGTTGGCCGCCTTCTTGTCAGCCAAATACTTGGGGCAGTTCCGCTTCCAGTGTCCAGTTCCCTTGCAATGAAAGCACACAGTTTCTGGTTTGGGTCCAGCCTTGGGTTTCTTCACGAGAGGAGCAACTGCTTTGCCACTCTTCTTGGAGTTACCCTTCTTACCCTTGCCATTTTTCTTGAAACTAGTGGTTTTATTGACCATCAACACTTGATGCTCCTTCTGAATTTCAGACTCAGCGGCTTTTAGCATCGCAAACAGCTCGGCGACTGACTTGTTCATCCCGTGCATGTTATAGTTCAACACGAAGCTCTTGTAGCTAGGTGGCAATGATTGAAGAACTCTGTCAGTGATAGCCTCTGGCGAAAGGGGCATCCCCAATTCAGCCAGACGGGTGGAGTACCCAGACATTCTGAGTACGTGATCACTGATAGACCTGTTCTCCTCCATCTTGCAAGCATAGAACTTATCGGAGATCTCATATCTCTCGATCCGGGCATTCTTCTGAAAGATAAACTTCAACTCCTGGAACATCTCATATGCTCCATGACGTTCAAAACGTCTTTGAAGTCCCGGTTCTAAGCCATACAATATTGCACATTGAACTATTGAGTAATCTTCAGAACGAGCCTGCCAGGCGTTCACAACGTCTAGAGACTCAACTGGAGCGGGTGGATCACCAAGCGGTGCATCAAGGACATAAGCCTTCTGGGAAGCCGTAAGGATAATCCTTAGATTACGGGCCCAGTCCACAAAGTTACTTCCATCATCTTTCAACTTAGCTTTCTCTAGGAACGCATTAAAATTCAGGGGTGCTACTGCGCGAGCCATGATCTACAACATAAATATAGCAAAGACAACTTAGACTATTGTTCTAGATAATGAGTTTAGTTAATCATATTACTTAAAAACTCCCACTCAAATAGACATCCCTCCGGTCATTCGAGTGTAACATGCTCCAAATCCACCAACTCAAGTCCGATCATCACGTGAGTTGAGGTGGTTTCAATGGTGAACATCTTCATGTTGATCATATCTACTATATGACTCATGTTCGACCTTTTGGTCTCTTGTGTTCCGAGGCCATGTCTGTACATGCTAGGCTCGTCAAGTTTAACCCGAGTGTTCCGCACGTGCAACATGGCTTACACCCGTTGTATGTGAACGTAGAGTCTATCACACCCGATCATCACGTGGTGTCTCGAAACGACGAACTTTCGCAACGGTGCACACTCGGGGAGAACACAATTTTATCTTGAAATTTAAGTGAGGGATCACCTTATAATGCTACCGTCGTCCTAAGCAAAATAAGATGCATAAAAGGATTAACATCACATGCAAATCATAAGTGACATGATATGGCCATGAACTCGTGCTTTTGATCTCCATCTCCAAAGCACCGGCATGATCTCCATCATCACCGGCATGACACCATGATCTCCATCAACGTGTCGCCATGAGGTTGTCGCGCCGACTGTTGCTTCCACGACTATTGCTAACTCATAGCGATAAAGTAAAGCAAAACGGCGAAAATAATTAAAGACAACTCTATGGCTCCTGCCAGTTGCCGTACTCATCGACATGCAAGTCGTGATATTCTATACAACACATGATCATCTCATACATCACATATATCTCATCATGTAATTGGCCATATCACATCACACCATACCCTGCAAAAACAAGTTAGACGTCCTCTAATTGTTGTTGCAAATTTTACGTGGCTGCTACGGGTTTGCAAGAACCGTTCTTACCTACGCAAAACCACAACGTGGTGTAGTGATTGCTTTTTGATCTTCTAAAAGAACCCTCTTCATTGAAATCGATTCAACTAAAGTGAGAGAGACAGACACCCGCTAGCCATCTTTATGCAACGAAGTTACATGTCAGTTGAAGGAACCTGTCTCGCGTAAGCGTACGCGTAATGTCGGCCCGGGCCGCTTCATCTCACAATACCGCCGAATCAAGTATCAACTAGTAACGGCAAGCAATATGTATACACCCATGCCCACAACTCGTTTGTGTTCTACTCGAGATCTCATCTACGCATAGACCTAGCTCAGATGCCACTGTTGGAGAACGTTGCATGGGAAACAAAAAATTTCCTACGCACACACAAGATCTATCCATGGTGATGAGCATCTACGAGAGGGAGAGTGAATCTACATACCCTTGTAGATCGCTAAGCGGAAGCGTTAAGAAACGCGGTTGATGTAGTCGAACGTCTCCGCGATCCAAATCGCAAGTCGTCCCTCGATCCGATCACGAACTAGTGCCGAACGGACGGCACCTCCGCGTTCAACACACGTACGGCTTGATGACGCCTTCACCTCCTCGATCCAACGAGCGATGATGAAGTAGTAGATGAGTTCCGGCAGCACGATGGCGTGGTGATGGTGGTGAGGAACAATCTCTGCAGGGCTTCGCCAAGCACTACGGAGATTATGACGGGAGAACTAGAGGGTTAGGGTTGCCGACACACGGCTTGGGAAATCTTAATGTGTCCCGTGTGCTAGCCCTGCCCCTCTATTTATATGTTGAGCCTTGGGGTCTAAACTTGGAGTAAAAGCCTCCTCCAGGTCGGTTTTGCCCGCACAAGGTCGGTTTGGCCCGCAGGGAAAGAGTCCAACTCGGATCCCTGCAGTACCGCGCACAAGCGGTAGTACCGCTCACGAGCGGTAGTACCGCTTGAGCGGTAGTACCGCTTCACACAACCGGTAGTACCGCTTATGCGGTAGTACCACTTCACACAAGCGGTAGTACCGCTTACACGGTAGTACTGCCTTACCAGCGGTAGTACCGCTTAAGGCAGCAGCAAAACTTCCTTTTGCACTTTCCAATACCTCGTGGACTTTACCCCTTTGGCTCATATAAAGTGTTGCTGCACCCGAACACTTCGGTAAACATCCAGAACCCCTTCTGGTGAATTCCGGAACCCTTCCGGAGATCAAAACACTATTATCACATATATCAATCTTTACCTCCGGACTATTCCGGAGATCCTCGTCATGTCCGGGATCTTATCCGGGACTCCGAACAACTTTCGGTCACCAACAAAATAACTCAACTATACTAATCGTCACCAAACGTTAAGTGTGTAGACCCTGCGGGTTCGAGAACTATGTAGACATGACCGAGACACCTCTACGATCAATAACCAATAGCGGGACCTAGATGCCCATATTGGCTCCTACATATTCTATGAAGATCTTTATCGGTCGAACATCTATGTCAAGGATTCAGTTAATCCCGTATGCTATTCCCTTTGTTCTTCGGTATGTTACTTGCCCGAGATTCGATCGTCGGTATCTCTATACCTAGTTCAATCTCGTTACCGGCAAGTCTCTTTACTCGTTCCGTAATACAAGATTTCGTGGCTAACACTTTAGTCACATTGCTTGCAAGGCTCATTGTGATGTTGTATTACCGAGTGGGCCCTGAGATATCTCTCCGTCACACGGAGTAACAAATCCCAGTCTTGATCCATGCCAACCCAACAGACACCCTCGGAGATACCTGTAGAGCACCTTTATAGTCACCCAGTTATGTTGCGACGTTTGATACACACAAGGTACTCCTCCGATGTCAGGGAGTTGCATGATCTCATGGTCATAGGAACAGACACTTGACATGCAAAAAATAATAGCAATAAACTGACACGATCATATGCTACGTTTATAGTTTGGTTCTTGTCCATCACATCATTCTCCTAATGATGTGATCCTGTTATCAAATGACATCTCATGTCAATGGCTAGGAAACCTTAACCATCTTTTGATCAACGAGCTAGTCAACTAGAGGCTTACTAGGGACACAGTGTTGTCTATGTACCCACACATGTATTTGAGTTTCCAACCAATACAATTATAGCATGGATAATAAACGATTATCATGAACAAGGAAATATAATAATAACCAATTTATTATTGCCTCTAGGGCATATTTCCAACACAAATTCCTATAAATACCAAAACCCTTCGTCGTACCCTCAGAACAATTTTCCCGCCACCGCAAGTTCCTGTTTCATGACGATCCCATCTGGAAGCCTTTTTCGGCACTCTGCCAGAGGGGGGATCCATCCACGGAGGCCTCTTCATCAACCTTACTACATCCATGGTGATGTGTGAGTATTTCATCCTCGGGGCTAAGGGTATGTACTAGTAGCTATGTGTTCAATCTCCCTCTCTCTCTCTCTCATGTTCTTGATGGATTCGATCTTGATTGTATCATGAGCTGGATTAATAAAGTTGGATATTATGAGGTTCATCTCCCTCTATCCTTTTTGTGGGGAATTGAGTCTTGCTCTTAGAAGTTTTTTTTATGTTGTATTGAATACTTTGGATTTGAGATCACTTGATGCATGTCTAGTAATTAATTTGCGGATAACCGTGGTGACATTGGGGTGCTGTAAGCATAAAGGTTGAACGATAATGTCATATGGTGTTGTTGTAGTACAATCTCTAGGACTATCTGTGACACTTTGGGGGTGGTTTAATAGATTGATTAGAAAGACAACTTTGAGGTGGTTTGCTACCTACATGATTTCATCCTACTTTCTCCCATAGAATAGAAACTTTGGAGTGATTTTTGCTGCACTTTGAGGGATTATCATGTGGTTCAATTATGTTAATGATGTTGAGAGTTGGCACTAGCGAAAGTATGAAGCCTAGGCCTTGCTCCAAGCATTGAGACACCGTTTTACTCGATTTTGTTACTTGCTAACTTGCTGTTTTTATTTATTCAGATTACAAAAACCTATTTCTACCATCCATATTACACTTGTATCACCATCTGTTCGCCGAACTAGTGCACCTATACAACTGACAATTGTATCGGGTGTGTTGGGGACACAAGAGATTACTTGTATTTGGTTGCATGGTTGTTTAAGAGAGAACCACCTTCATCCTACACATCTCGCGGATTGATAAACCTTAGGTCATCCACTTGAGGGAAATTTGCTGCTGTCCTACAAAACTCTGCGCTTGGAGGCCCAACAAAGTCTACAAGAATTAAGTTGCGTAGTAGACATCAAGCTATTTCTGGCGCCATTGCCGGGGAAGTGAGTGCTTGAAGGTATCTCTTTAGATCATGCAATTGAATCTTTTAGTTTCTTGTTTTATCACTAGTTTGGTTTATAAAAGAAAACTACAAAAAAATGGAAGTGAAGTTGTGCCAAATTCTTTATCTTTATAAAGTTTTCCTTGAAACCTATGAATCTAATAATTGCTATCAATTTCTAAAGAATGATTGGCTTGGCATATATTTAATCAAGTAAGGGAGTTATATTATATAGACAATGAGACTATGATAGTGCATATCATTAATCAAGTAAGGGAGTTATATTATATAGAAAATGAGCATTTGTATTATTAAGTTGAACCTATCATGTTGTGGTGGTAAGTATCTCCAAGTGAAGGACAAATGATTGGCTTGGCACATGTTTACACATATTTGATAAATTCCAAATTCAGCCTTGGTGGTGTTCAGGTTTGTAGTTTGTCATCATGATTATATTTTTTCAATAGTGTTACTATTAGAGAATGTCTGATTGTGGTTTTTTTGCTTGGTAAAGTGGTTGCTCCCAGTCTTTTGTTAGCCTTTTCCTGTACTAAGCAGAATTACTGCTTGTGCATCCAACCCTTGAAACAAGTTTATGCCACAAAATGTCCACCATAACTACCAATAGATGGCATTGCACTGCCATTCCAAGTAAATTTGCATGTGCCACCTCTAAATCTTCAAATAAACTTATGTTTTTTGTGTATGTACAACTCATGGAGCGGTGGGGGTAGTCACTAAATGTGTTTTACCCACAACGTGTGTTTATTCGGCTTGTCAAATTTATGAGAGAGGTTGGTAATAGGGATGACCAGTCCCAATAAAAAAACTAATGTTGAAACAAGCACTCCCCCGGAATAGTTGAAAGCTGGGAGGCACCCGTGGATTCGGCTAGCCATGGTTTGTGTTGGTTATGGTGGAGGGGGAGTATAAAAGCATGGGAAGATATTTGAAACCTTTGTCGTTAAACCTGAAAGGATCGATATGGTTGACTAGAGGGGGGAGAATAGGCAACTACTAATTTTTATCTTTTCTTAACAACCACAAGTGGAGTCGGTGAAGACGAGGATGTGTTACCGAAGTTCCTTCTCTTTAGGGGGAAGTACGTCTCCATTGGAGCAATGTGGAGGCACAATGCTCCCCAAGAAGCCACTAGGGCCACTGTATTCTCCTCACACCCTCGCACAATGCAAGATGTCGTGATTCCACTAGTGGTGCCCTTGAAGGCGGCGACCGAACCTTTACAAACAAGGTTGGGGCTCTCTCCACAACTTAATTGGAGGCTCCCAACAACACCACGAAGCTTCACCACAATGGATTGTGGCTCCGAGGTGAACTCTTCCGTCTAGGGTGCCCAAACCCCCAAGAGTAACAAGATCCGCAAGGGATTAGTGGGGGGAATCAAATATCTCTTGGTGGAAGTGTAGATCAAGGCCTTCTCAAGCAAACCCTAAATCATCAACAAGATTCGATGGCTAGGGAGAGAGATCGGGCGAAAATGAGCTTAGGGACAACAATGGAGCTTGGGGGAAAAGAGGTAGGTCTTCTTGGGAAAGAAGACCTCCTTATATAGTGGGGGGGGATCCAACCATTTTTTGCCCACAAGTCATGCACAAGCGGTACTACCGCTCGGGTGAGCGGTACTACCGCCCTGCATGGCAGTTCTGCCCACAGTGTGTAACTGACACAGTCACGGACGCAGTTCCGCCCACAGTTGTATCTTATGATGTTCATCTACCTCTATCCTTTTTGTGGTGAATTGAGTCTTGCTCTTTGAAGTTTCTTTGTGTTGGATTGAATACTTTGGATTTGAGATCACTTGATGCATGTCTAGTAATTAACTTGCGGATAACTATGGTGACATTGGGGTACTCTAAGCATAAAGGTTGAATGATAGTATCATATGGTGTTGTCGTAGTACAATCTCTAGGACTATCTACGACACTTTGGGGGTGGTTCAATAAATTGATTGGAAAAACAACTTTGAGGTGGTTTGCTACCTGCGTAATTTCAACCAACTTTCTTTGATAGAATAGGAACTTTGGAGTGATTCTTTGCTGCACTTTGAGGGATTATCAAGAGGTTCAATTATGTTAATGATGTTGAGAGTTGGCACTAGGGAAAGTATGAACCCTAGGCCTTGTTTCCAAGCATTGAGACATTGTTTTACTCAATTTTTTTACTTGCTACCTTGCTATTTTTATTTATTCAGATTATAAAAACCTATTTCTACCATGCATATTACACTTGTATCACCATCTCTTCGCCAAACTAGTGCACCTGTACAACTGACAATTGTATTGGGTGTGTTGGGGACACAAGAGATTACTTGTATTTGGTTTCATGGTTGTTTGAGAGAGAACCACCTTCATCCTACACCTCTCACGGATTGATAAACCTTAGGTCATCCACTTGAGGGAAATTTGATGTTGTCTTACAAAACTCTGCACTTGAAGGCCCAACAAAGTCTACAAGAATTAAGTTGCGTAGTAGACATCATTCCACTCCAATCCTACAAAATTGTCTATAGTCATAAAGCCGAACATGTTCCACGCTTGTCAATAACCAAACATAACCATCTGGCCTGACTATCCGGGTTGCTAACCGAACTGTCCGGCTCATGGTCGGACTATCCAGGTGGCTAGTCATACTGTCCAGCTTAACCCCACAGAACATTAGTAGCCAATTCTCTTAAGACGTACCAAGGATCGGACACTAAACCAGGGGTTGCTTTCATCTGTGACATTTGGCGGACTTTCCAGGTAGATAGCCAGATTATTTGGCACACTATCAGATTGCCCAGGGTGCTTGCTAGACTGCCCGGTGATACGTCTCCAACGTATCTATAATTTTTGATTGTTCCATGCTGTTATATTATCAATCTTGGATGTTTTTATATACATTTACAACAATTATATACCATTTTTTGGGACTAACCTATTAACTTAGTGCCCAGTGCCAGTTGTTGTTTTCTGCCTGTTTTTTGTTTTACAGAAAATCAATACCAAACGAAGTCCAAATGCCACGAAACTTTTTGGAGATTTTTTATTGGACAAGATAAACACTAGAAGCTTCGGGAGAACACCAAATGCCAGAGGAGGTGGCCATGAGCCACCAGGGCGTGCCTGGGGGGGCAGGCATGCCCTGGTGCCTCGTGGGCCCACCTCAGCTCCGTTTGACCTAATTCCACCACTATAAATTCCCAAAAAATTAGAAACCCTTGGGGGAGTCCACGAAATACTTTTTCCACCACCGCAAGTTTCTGTTCTCGAGAGATCCCATCTGGAGGCCTTCTCCGGTACTCCGCCGGAGGGGGAATCGATCACGGAGGGGCTCTACATCAACCTTGCTGCCCTTTCGATGATGCGTGAGTAGTTTACCACAGACCTTCGGGTCCATAGTTAGTAGCTAGATGGCTTCTTCTCTCTTTTTGATCTTCAATACAATGTTCTCCTTGATGTTCTTGGAGTTCTATCCGATGTAATCACTTTTTGCGGTGTGTTTGTTGGGATCCGATGAATTGTGAGTTTATGATCAGATTATCCATGAATATTATTTGAGTCTTCTCTGATCTCTTTTATACATGATTATTATAGCTTCGTATTTCTTCTCCGATCTATTGATTTGGTTTGGCCAACTAGATTGATTTATCTTGCCATGGGAAGAGGTGCTTTGTAATGGGTTCGATCTTGCGGTGCTCAATCCCAGTGACAGAAAGGGACATGACACGTATGTATCATTGCTATTAAGGGTAAAAAGATGGGGTTTATTCATGCGTGAATTTACTTTGTCTACATCATGTCATCTTGCTTAAGGCGTTACTCCGTTCTTTATGGACTTAATACACTAGATGCATGCTGGATAGCGGTCGATGTGTGGAGTAATAGTAGTAGATGCAGGCAGGAGTCGGTCTACTTGTCTCGGACGTGATGCCTATATACATGATCATTGCCTTGGATATCGTCATGATTATTTGCTTTTCTATCAATTGCCCAACAGTAATTTGTCTACCCACCGTATGCTATTTTTATGAGAGAAGCCTCTAGTGAAAACTATGGCCCCCGGGTCTATCAAAATCATATACTAAAACCCTAAAAATATTTGCTGCACTTTTTCTTTATTTATTTATTTTGTATTTTTGTTTCAATCTATCTATCTATCACATACAATTTAATCTTGCAATTTACCGCCGAGGGATTGACAACCCCTCGTTTGCGTTGGGTGCAAGGATTTGTTGTTTGTGTGCAGGTACTGCTAACGAGGTGTTGCGTGATTCTCCTACTGGATTGATAACCTTGGTTTCATAACTGAGGGAAATATTTACCTCTACTGTGCTACATCATCCCTTCCTCTTCGGGGAAAATACCAACGCAAGCTACAAGTAGCAGGAAGAATTTCTGGCGCCGTTGCCGGGGAGACATCATCAACATCTATCAAGTACCTTTGCATAAACTCTCATCTCGTTGCATTTATTTTATTTGCCTCTCGTTTTCATCTCCTCCACTTCTAAAAAGTTTTTACAAAAATACAAAAATATTTTTCATTTGCCTTTTTCTTGTTTGCTTGTTTGCTTGCTTGTTGTCTTGTTTGCGTAGTCACGATGTCTCAAGAAAATACAAAATTGTGCAATTTTTCAAATACTAATAATAATGATATTAATGCCGCCTTGTTAAATCTTGTTATGAAAGAACAATTTTCTGGTAGTCCTAATGAAGATGATGCATCCCATCTTAACACTTTCGTAGAATTGTGTGATATGCAAAAGAAAAAAGATGTGGATAATGATATTGTGAAATTAAAATTATTTCCGTTCTCATTGCGGGATCGTGCAAAAATTTGGTTTTCATCTTTACCACGAAATAGTATCGATTCTTGGGATAGGTGTAAAGATGCTTTTATCACCAAGTATTTTCCTCCCGCGAAAATTATTTCCCTTAGAAATCAAATTATGAATTTTAAGCAACTTGATCATGAACATGTTGCCCAATCTTGGGAAAGGATGAAATTAATGATAAGAAATTGCCCTACTCATGGCTTAAATTTATGGATGATCATACAAAAAAATTATGCGGGATTAAATTTTGTCTCTAGAAATCTTTTAGATTCTGCCGCAGGTGGTACTTTTATGGAAATTACTTTGGGAGAAGCTACTAAATTGCTTGATAATATTATGGCAAATTATTCACAATGGCATACTGAAAGAGTTCCTACTAGTAAAAAAGTGAATTCTGTTGAAGAAATTAATACTCTGAGTGATAAAGTTGATGCGCTTATGAAATTGGTTGCTAGTAAAAATACTCATATTGATCCTAATGATGTGCCATTGTCCACTTTGATTGAGCAAAATAATGATGCCATTGATGTGAATTTTGTCTCGCGAAACAATTTTAATAATAATGCTTATAGAGGTAATTTCAATGCTAGACCATTTCCTAGAAATTCCTCTAATAATTATGGCAATTCCTATGGTAATCCTTACAATAATAATAATAGGATGCCCGCTGATCTTGAAAGTAATATTAAAGAATTTATTAATGCTCAAAAAAATTTCAACACTACGATAGAAGAAAAATTGAGTAAACTTGATGATATGTCTAGGAGCATTGATAGAATTATTCATGATGTGGAAAATCTTAAGACTAAAATTTTGCCACCCAAAATTGATATTAATGAATCTATTAAAGCTTTATATGTCTCCATGGATAAGAGTAAGAAAAGAACCGCCATCCTAAAAGCTAAACGAGAATTTTTAGAAAAAGCGATTCCTCCCGGTTTTTATCGTAGTCACGATGAGGATATTAAAATGATTGGTGTTTCATCTATTGATTCTTTGTTTAGAAATATCAAACTTGATGAAAATGGGACTGAAGAAGATTCAACTTTATCTAAAGAGCGTCCCCATAATTCGGAGGGCAAAAATCTTGATAAGAAAATTGCTAAAAGTGGGTTTGGAGAGGTAAAAACTTTAAATAGTGATGTGCCCACTCTCTTGGATTACAAAGATTTTAATTATGATAATTGTTCCTTGATTGAGTGCATTTCTTTCTTACAATCTATGTTAAATTCACCCAACGCTTATGAGCAAAACAAGGCTTTTACTAAACACATCGTAGAAGCAATGATGAAAGAGTTAGAAGAAAAGCTAGAACTAGAAATTTCAATTCCTAGAAAATTATATGATGAATAGGAACCCACCATTAAAGTTAAAATTAAAAATTATGAGTGCAATGCTTTATGTGATTTGGGTGCTAGCGTTTCCACAATTCCAAAATCTCTATGTGATGTGCTAGGTTTTACCAATATAGATGAATGTTCTCTTAATTTGCATCTTGCGGATTCTACTATTAAAAAGCCTTTGGGAAGAATTAATGATGTTCTTATTCTTGCAAATAGGAACTATGTGCCCGTTGATTTTATTGTACTTGACATTGAATGTAATCCTTCTTGCCCAATAATACTTGGTAGACCGTTCTTACGAACCATAGGTGCCATTATTGACATGAAAGAAGGGAATATAAAATTTTAGTTTCCATTAAAAAAGGGTATGGAGCATTTCCCTAAGAAAATAATTAAAGCACCATATGAATCCATTATGAGGGCCACTTATGGAATCAACTTGAAAGATGACAACACTTGAAATTATGCATTATGCCTAGCTAGGGGCATAAAACAATAACGCTTGTTGGGAGGCAACCCAATGAATAAAATAAATTTTTATATTTTGTTTCTGTTATTTTGTGTTTTCACATTTATGCTACTGTTATGATTGTGTTTTTGTGTTTTTAATTAGTGTTTGTGTCAAGTAAAGCCTTTGGGATGATTTGGAAGATAGTATAATTGATGCTGTTTGGAAAACAGAAAGTTTTGCGTCCAGTGCTGGAATTTTGGTTCTGTACTGGAGTGTCAAAAAAATCTGAAAGTTTTACACAGTATTGGTGTATGAATTTTCCACGTTGTCCTAATTTTTCAGAATTTTTGGAGTTACAAAAGTATGGCTTTTAAATAGATTGCTACAGACTGTTCTGTTTTTGACAGATTCTGTTTTTGATGCACTACTTGCTTGTTTTGATGAAACTATGGATTGTATCAGGGGGTATAAGCCATGGAGAAGTTATAATACAGTAGGTATAATGCAAAAATAAAATATGAATGGGTTTGCAACAGTACTTAAAGTAGTGATTTGTTTGTTATACCAACGGATCTCACGAAGGTTTTGTTGAGTTTTGTGTGATTGAAGTTTTCAAGTTTTGGGTGAGATCACGATGGATGAAGTAATAAGGAGTAGCAAGAGCCTAAGCTTGGGGATGCCCGAGGCACCCCAAGGTAATATTCAAGGAAGACTCAAGCGTCTAAGCTTGGGGATGCCCCGGAAGGCATCCCCTCTTTCTTCTACCAACCATCGGTAATTTTACTTGGAGCTATATTTTTATTCGTCACATGATATGTGTTTTGCTTGGAGTGTCATGTATTATATGAGTCTTTGCTTTGTTTGCTTTTTAGTTTGTCACAATCATCCTTGCTGAACACACCTATTTTGAGAGAGCCACACGATCATCATAATTTGTTAGAATACTCTATGTGCTTCACTTAAATTTTTTGAGCTAGGCAGTTGCTCTAGTGCTTCACTTAAATCTTTTTGAGCATGGTGGTGGCTATATTTTGAAGAAATAAACTCTCATGCTTCACTTATATTATTTTGAGAGTTGATAAGATGAAAATTTTGAAGAAATATTTGCACTCTCATGCTTCACTTAAATCTTTTTGAGAGTTGATAATAGTAATGGTAATTTGCACAAGATATGAATTTGGTCCCAAAGTGATGAATATTCAAGAGGGATATAATAAAAACTTTCATATAGATCATTGGATATGATAAGTGTGATTCCTTGCAATAGTTTTGCGATATGGAGATGATGATATGTGAGTCATGTTAGTGAGTAATTGTGATTTAGTAAGAATATTAGTGTTAAGGTTTGTGATTCCCTATGCATGCACATTAAGTCAATAGTTATGCAACGAAATTATATCCTACTTATGGTGCATTATTCAGTGTTAGTTATGTTCAATGCATGTTTATGACCGTTTTCGCTTTTTGGTTGGTTGCTTCTCAATCTATTTGCTAGCCTTCATTTGTACTGACCGGAAATACTGCTTGTGCATCCAAAATCCTTAAACCCAAGTTGTGCCAAATGAGTCCACTATATCTACCTATATGCGGTATTTCAATGCCGTTCCAAGTAAGTTTGCGTGTGCCAAGTCTAATTTTCAAAATATTTTTCCGTTTTGTGTGCCCGTACCGCTCATGAAGCGGCAGGGGGTGGCCATTATTTTCCATGCTAGGTGTGTTATTCTCACGATGAGTGTTTATTCACTTGTCATTGCACGAGAGAGTGGCTGGTAATAGGGATGCCCAGTCACACAATGAAATCAAAAATTAATAACAACAAAATTCCTTGGAAAGTGTTGGTATGGAGGGCACCCGTGAATACGGCTAGCCATGGATTGTGAAAGAATGGTGGAAAAGAAATAAGATTTACTTTCTGTTTGGGAACCGCCTATGATGTGTCTAGCATGGAAAATATTGGGAATTCTCGGTCGTTTTCGTTGACAGGAAAAGCATGCCTCTCAAAATATTTTCATCTCTCTAATTTAAGCTTCGAGCTCTGGCACATTAGCAAATCTCTGCTTCCCTCTGTGAAGGGCCTATCTATTTACTTTTATGCAATTTTTATTTTTACTTTGAGTCTCCATCTTTTCTTATAAAGCACCAACTAGAGAGCACTATTGTCATACTTGTGCATTGGATGTAGCTAATATTTGAGTGTGTTTCATGAATGGATCAATAATTGAGCATAATGGGCTAGGGACAACTTTATTTAGCGTTGATATTTTGAAAGGCATGGTTGCTTGTTAGTATGCTTGAGTATTTATATCTTCATGTCAAATTATAGACTATTGCTTTGAATCATTCAAGTCCAAATGTCCATGCTATAAAAGAAAAGAATATATGATGAACATGATAGGCAGCATTCCACATCAAAAATTCTGTTTTTATCATTTACCTACTCGAGGACGAGCAGGAATTACCCGGCTTGGTGCTCCAAATCAATAGAGTGCATTTTATCGTAGTGGATGGTTCGCCAGCCGATTTACCACGGGAACGACAGTTCATCTGGATATCTGTCTGACTATCTGAGCTGCATGTCGTACTATCCGTCTAATGGCCTCACTCCTCTCTATTTTCCTCCCATGTCTATGCCTTCCTTCAGCGGTCGGACTATCCGGGTTGGTTATTGGACTGTCCGACCCATGCAATTTCTGCCTCAAATGGATAGTTCACTTGAGGCCTATATATACCCCTCCACCACTTTGTGGAGTGGTTGTCCAACACATTGGAAGAACCCTAGAACTTCAAAAATTCTTCCTCTCCTTTTCCTAAACCAAATCTTAGATCCATGAGAGATTTGTGAGAGTTCTTGAGAGACATTTCACCCATTGATAGATCTTTTCCTCCTCTCTCTTTTGACTGAAGCAATTTGTGATTTGAACAAGTCTTAGCTTTTCCCCGTTGATCTTGTTACTCTTGGAGGTTGGAAACTCGTAGGTGGTAGGAGTCTTCAGTGAGGAATTGACTAGTGATTTACCCCCATGAAGTTTGTGAAAGTTTCGAGGTCGCCTCAAGGTCTACCACTGGTGATCGAGAATCACATTCTTTGTGATATCTTAAGGAGAATAGGGTGAGACTTCGTGGTGTTGGTGTGACTTTGTGGTAACACCCGTCCCTCCAACAGTAATTAGATTCCCTCCAAGGAGGTGAACATCAGGATACATCCTCTCATTGTGTCGTCGGTTATCTCCAACCCTAGCTCCCTACTTGTGGTTTACTTTGGTCACTTGACCTTGCAATCATTAAGTTGTTCAAACCATTATTATTGCACTTGTAATCTCACCCCCCCCCCCACCACCACCACCACCAATTGTTTAGGCTCAACTTTATATTCCGCATTTCCCTAAAGTTTCTACCAATCAATTAAAATTTGTAATTGTACATATTCACCTTCCCTCTAGGGCCATCTCGATCCTTTCAGTTTGCCATGTAGGCATGGGGTGGTACCCTGGCTATAATTTTGGTTATTCCCTCAACAAGACTCCACTTGAGCCGGAGGTATCAGAATCTTCTTTGTGCCTTTGGGTCAACAGTAAAATCTTGAGGAGCTTCTCTCGATGTCTTGGTTTCTTCAACGGATTTGGAGTCTCGAAGGACACTTGACAAGCTTTCATGATGCTTGTTAGCGATGGCTAGAACATATCATTAGCCAAGGAAAGGAGGGTGAAATCTTGGTCCTATGAATCCCCGTGACCCTGGTGGCAATCTTCCTTATTATCTCTGGCTCTTCATGGGTGTGTCTGCTGCCTCTCGTAGGCTCAATTTCAACTCCATGAGATATTCCGTAGGAATCTAGTGCCCCTTTCAGGAATATAATGCACCTCAATAAATTTATGGAGTCATAAATGACCTCGGAAATATTTTGCAAGAATTTGGGGCACCTCTACAAATTGTATGGAGTCGTGAACATTGGAAACATTTGGCAGGAATTTGCAACCCATCTGCCTCTCTCGAAAGTCCTAAGGCCATGAATGCGCCATTTGATCCTTGGTGACAAGTTTCCTATTTTTCATGATGTTTCTTCTCTTGTTTTTTCATCATTTATTCGCTTTGTGTTTTCTAGACAGCAACGCCCCATTTGTGTTTTCTAGGGACAATGCCCCATTTGTGTTTTCTCTAGTTTTGTCATTAGGGCCGAACAACTGACAAGTTACTAGGCAGTATATAATTGTTTTTTCATTATGTCTTCTCTTAGTATTTTCTCTTGTCCCTTTTATCGAGTTTTCAATCTTCTGGTTGCATCCACAACATTTGTAATTATGGTGTTGTGCATATCTTGCTGGCGAAGAGAGACGATGAGTAATGAAATATGCTGGTATCCCTCTAGTTCTATGAAGTTAGTCTTTCATATGTTACATTCTTGATCTCATAATCGATCAATCAACCCTCTAGTCGTTCGTCAAAGAACTGTACATAAACTCGGTTCTCTCGATCGTCTAATTTGTAGAATTTTGCTGTTTGCGGGGAGTTCTTGTATAACTTTGTTGTCCTGCCTTGATGGCCGACTATGTGATGTTATGGTTGGTTGATTTGAGCAGTTGGACTGAATGATGCCCAAAGGCACACAAAAAAACTATTACGTATAGTCAATCTTAGTTTTTTAATACATATAAGCCGACCTGTATGACTTTTGTCCAGAAAGGAGACGTAGTCACCAAAAGCTTGTAAGCGGTATTAGCCAAAACAATGGGCATTCGCAGAAACCACATCATATGCATGCATTTTCACAGAGGCTAGTACGTAGCTATAGTAGCTACATGTGACTTACAACAAAGATATAGATAATTCGCAACAGTCAACAGCCAAAGGAAAATGGACACGCACATTTGGGTACAAAATAAATTAATAAAGACGATTAGACAGTTTCAACTCTGGCCATGACGACAAGTAGACAAAGGGTTAAACTATCCGTTGACGTCAACAAGATAAAATATATTCCCTCAAAAAATAAGATAATATATATAGAGGAATATCATAGCTTTGCGATAACATATAGACTCTAGGTTTTCGCCTAGCTACTTTGTTTCATCCGGCGCACTTATATGTGTGACGTCCCAAATCCAGGGCGTTGACAAATGCATATGCATGCATGCGTACGTGGATATGCATCTACATCCATCACAGTGCCAGCTGTGTGGCACCTAGCTGAGCTCAGTGGCCAATCAGCTCGGTGACGTGAACGTATCGCTCGTTCAAATTTGTAAGTACAATGTATCAGCTTGTTTTCTTTTCCGACGGAAATGTGGTAGCGAGGTCAACGATATCTTAGTTTAACGAGTCAAACTACACATGCATGCATTATGTCAAAGCTGGTATACATTTTGATAATATCTGCCTAGGCAATGATCTAAGCAGGGATACTTGAGGTTTCGTTTTGTTACCCTAGGTTTTTTAATTTTTTTGCGGGAAAAATAAGTTTTTTATTGCTTAATCTTGGGAATTACAATCGTTCCAGTGCAACAAATCAATCTCATTTGGTCAAGATCTAGGCGAAATTGCTGTTCGCATGTGATGATGCCCTATTTGAGCTAGTCGGTGTGCAGCACTATTACAAAAACGGCGCACATTGCCAATAGAAAACTGTCCACTTTGCGCAGAGCATACTTTTAATTTCGCCGATCATGGATGCCATCGTGGATCGATCAATCTCCAACTGCTTGATCATGTTGGCTGCCACTTCATAATCAATTTCGATGATGAACAACTTCATGCTCCACTCATAGGTCAGGGCAATTCCCTCCATACACGCAGCCGGCTCCGCTTCAAGAGGACTATTACTAGTATGCAAATGACGGCTTGATGTGAAGACTATCGATCCTACGTCATCTCGGAGCATCATACCAGCACCCCTTGTGCACGCCTCCATGTTGTAAGCGTCATCCACATTCAACTTGTTTCAGTCAAGCTAGATCACTGGTTTCATTCTTAGACTAGGAGGAGAAGCACCCCAACAGTCTGCTATTGGCTAAATCTACCTCCATGTCACATCATTGTCCTTTGTTGTTGAGCATCAATGTTTGCATTCACTCTCAATGGAGGTTCTGCTTCCAAAGCTTTTGGACCAAGTTGCCGGGGTTTTGGCGGAGGTTGAGAAGGCTTGGGCAGCTCCTGCGCAGGTTTTGACAAGATGGTGGTTTTGCATAATAAGTTGGCCATGTGGTGGCCAAGTATCTCGGTCCATGGAGTGCCCAAAGTGTGGAAAAGATTAGAGCAGTTGCTTCTTGCCAATGAGATCATCCTCGGGTTGGAGAAGGTGCAAAACGAAGAGGTCCCCCCCCCCCCCCCCCCCCCCGCGGAAAGGTGGCTCGGGGTGGATCTCAAGAGGAAATGTCTTGGTTTTGCATCCCTGCAACACACCATTGCTCGTCAAAAATCACGCGTCACGCACCTAGCTGAAGGCGATGCCAACACTGCATTTTTTCATGCGCCTTCAACCTGAAGGTGGCACCATAAGATAATGTTAAAGTTGCAGAGAGGGGCCACGTTGAGCACGGATCAGGAGGACATGGAAGGGTTTGCCTTTGATCACTTCATGCATATCCTTGGGGCCATGGCTGATAGAGGATGCACGGTCAACCTTCCGGCGCTTGACCTGACCAGGGAGGATCTTAGGGAGCTTGAGGAGGTTGTCATGGAAGAGGAGGTTTGGTAGGCAATCAAATCACTACCGACCGATAAGGCCCCTGGGCCGGATGGTTTCACGGCATAGTTCTACCAAGTGGCATGGGATATTATCAAGGTGGATGTCTTGGCAGCAATTCAACAATTCTTCTATGGAGACAATCGCAGCTTTGATCTGTTAAACAAGGCCCTAATTAATCCATTGCCAAAAAAGGAGGATGCGGTGGACATTGGCGACTACCGCACATTAGCCTGTTGTATAGCTTTACAAAGAGTGTGACAAAAATCTTAACGCTCAGACTGGCGAAGAAGTTGAGCCACTTGTTGGCAACAACAAAAGTGCGTTGATCTCGAGAAGATGCATTCAAGACAATTTTGCACTCATTCTCAGACTGTCTAGGTGCTTCACAGAAAGCATGTGGCGTCAATGTTTCTCAAATTGGACGTTGCAAAGGCATTCGATTTGCTGGTCTGGTCGTTTCTTCTGGAGGTTCTTGCCCGCAGGGGGTTTGGTGCAATGTGGAGATATTGGATTTCTTCAATCCTGTCCTCGGCTTCTACACGAGTTCTCATCAATGGGCGACCGAGGAAGAAGATCTGGCATGCTAGGGGTCTTAGGCAGGGAGACCGAATCTCCCCGATGCTATTCATCTTGCCATGGATGTGCTCAACGCCCATGATCCGCAAGGTTGAGCAGCAGGGCTTGTTGGACTCGATGGCCAATGTAGGAATCAAGAATTCTGTAAGAAACCCATAAATAATTTCCAGACCGTGTTGTGTTTAATCGTCAATCCAGGATCAACTTGACAATACAACGAAATGGTATCATTGCAGAACATTTAAAACAAGTATAAGTTTAATAACTCTTGCCACAAGGCGTACATAGTGAAATGTCTCATGACATTTATTACATCATAAAACAACATAAAGTAAAATGCATAGCGGCTCCATCTCAGCCACATGCAGTCGATGTAGTCCACGTGACCTCACTCCTCAGGATCATCATAATAGTCGTAGTCTACGCCCTCGTCTTCTTAGATCTCTGAAGTGCAATAGAAGTATTGCCATGAGTACATTATGTACTCAATATGCCTCCTTCGGAGAAGACCCTAATAGCTACATGTGGCTTCAAAAGAAGGCTATATCGCTCATTTGCATTAAAGCTAATTTTGTTTCAAATAGCACAATAGTTGCATAGAAGCAATTTTAGATGATAACATGTTTTATCTCCAACATAACTTTGCTCAAAGTGAGGATCCTTGATCAACTCACACTCTTCATAGGTTCCAAGAATAGGGGCAAAGAGGAAATAAGGAAGACAAGTCCTGTATGTCAAGAAAGATTCATGTGTCGTCCATGACCGTGGACACGGCTATTTGAATAGTTTTACACTCTGTAGAGGTCGTACACTTTACCCACATGACACAATCCCGTCTTGCTGCCACCAGTGACTGCTGGTTAGTACACCATACGGTATACCGGCAGGGAGATTGTGACGAGGTCTTTTGACTAGATGCCCAAAGATGTGACATGCCCACCGGGTCTGGTGCATGAAACTGAGAGTCTGTCCTTAAACGCCCCCCCCCCCCCATCTATGCCGAAGATACTCCCCGCAAAAGAGCTATCCCATCTGCAGTACGGTGACATCGACACCTAAGGTTGAATAGCTTACTTAACCAAGCCAGTGCCCATATAGCATGTGGTTGTATTGTTAACACAATCTTCAAATCCAAGAGTTCTTAGGCCTCATGAGGCACGGACGACGAATTGTCCCCTTCAGCCTATGGTGGGAAGCCAATCGCTCCTTCAATGCTCGATTCATCTGTCGCCCATGCCAGTATTTAGATGGTAAGTTCCACCCAGAGTAGAAGAGGATAGTGAAATCAACAAGGACCAACCGGCCTAGCTCGGCGACAAGTTCCAAGTGTCAATGACCCAAAGAATAATAAGCATGGCTAAACATTTCTACTCTATCGGAATACTATATAATTCTACTTAGGTGTCAAGTAAATAGGCGACAAACTGATTAAGGTAATGTGTCAATCGACACACTAGCTACGAGATTAAATTGAATGCATATAGTAACCATAAAATAAAATGCAATGTTTTAAAACATAGGATAAGCATGATCAAAGAAGGAGGCATGCCTTCATTGTCGAGTCCCCCGTTTCCGTCTTCCTCTTAGTGCTCCTCCCCGGTACCGTCACCTCCTACCCGTAGTAACAGCAAAGCAAAAATATATACATGAGCAATAAAATCCAAATAACATCCAAAAAAAAAAACAATATAGGAAGGATGGGTAGCAAGATCTGGATTGATATGGGATTCAAAAGGAGGTAGCACGATTGAAGATAGTTGAGAGGATTCAACGGATTGGTTGGGTTTAGGTTTAGCGTGACTAAAGCAAAGCTTGGTCATCACGACTAACGTTCTAAATTGTATTGTGCTAACTGAACTCTACTAGTTCCAACTATATATACCCCCGGCTAACTATATAGAAAATAAATAAATAACGAATGATATGACATGAACAAAAAAAAAAATCCTATGCATTTGAACAACAAGGTTTACATGGCATGAAAAATATAATATTTTACCATAAATAAATATTTAGATAACATATAAATATTTATAATGGTTAATAGCATGAAAACATGACATCAACTATTGTATTCAACAACAAGCATCAGAAAATTCAACCAAGCTAACTTTATAAACAAACTAGTTAAGTTACAAAACATCATATGACAACATGATCCGAAAACCGTGCTAAAATATTATAGGCTCAAATCATTTGGTGTCTAAATAAAAGAATCTACACACACATGTAACAAAAGGATAAACAATATCCTAGGCATGTCATGATTAATCTATCCTATAGGAATTAAACTAAGTTTAGATTAAACATGAAAATTTCTACGCATGGCAATATTGTTCCAAAAAGTATGCATGCATATATTACGTCTATGTACAGTATCAAATATCATCACACTCAACTAACGTGCATCATTATTAGAAAAATATGTAGTACTATTTCTAGAAAATTCTACGACGAATCCTAATAACACGAAATAAGTTGAAAATACTCATAGGCATGCTATAGACATGGACATACTAAAATTTAAACAATTTTGCATGACTTGAACTTCGACAAAATATTCACATATGCACTCGTACGAAATATACTTAACACAAAACAAATCTTACTCGATGAAAAATAATAACCATCAACTCCTAAACGTTTTCCTAGCACAATAAAAAAAATCGCCCAATGGGTTTAGGCTTGGGTTTAGATCACCGAGCACTCGTCGGGGATGGAAACATTGATGAAGACATGGACGTGCTCCGGTGCTTGTTGTTGTCGTCGATCTTCGGTGATGTAGAGATGATGGGCGCTGCTCCTTGCGACGAGGGGAACTCCATGACGTGGATGGAGTCGACGGACAGGTCCTCGGGTGACGGCGGCGTCGCCCCCGAATGGTGGCAGCGACATGGCTCCGCCGTGCGCGCGACCAACGACGACGAAAAACCGAAGAAAGATGTCTAGGAGGTGGGATATGGTGAGGGGGTTCGACTGGTGGAAGGAATCGGGCCTAAGTGCTCACCTATGTCGACGGATAGGCGGAATATGGTGTAGATGTTGCTCTGGTGCGGGGAGGATTGTCGATGATGCAAAACGAGGTGGAGGATGAGACCAGGGGGCTTTTATAGAGGAAGGCGCGCGTGGTGACGCAAGTGGATGTAGAAACGGTGGTCTATAGAGGGAGATCGAGGGATGAATGTCAATGGCCAGCATTCGGTTCGTCAGTTTCTTGTGTGGTGTTAAGTCTATTAAACGTGGAACGAACAGACCGAATGGACCCATCATTTCGTGGGAAATAATTCTTGTGTTGATGACAAAATGAAACGGTGATGGAAATTGATGGGGCAAAGAGAAGAAAAGGCCCAGCTCCTATTGTGTATTTCGCAACTTGGAGCACCCCCCAGCGCTCTGGGCGGGCCATCTACACTTCTTTTTCTATTTGGTTTTCTTTTTCTTTTCTTAAATGCGTGAAATTTTTCAAATTCATAAACTTCTTCAAAATCAATGAACTTTTTCCAAATTCGTGAACTTTTTCTTCAAAATCGATAAATTTTTCAAGTTTTGTGAACTTTTTTTAAAAATCGATGAACTTTTTTCAAATACGATGAACTTTATTTCCAAATCGATGAACAATTTTCAAATCTGTGATTTTTTTCAAATTTGACGAAGTTTTTCCAAATCGATGAACTTTTTTTGAAAATCCGCAAACTATTTTTTCAAATTCATGAACTTTTTCAAATCGATGAACTTTTTTCATTTTTGTTGCTTTTTTTCAAAATCACGAATTTTTTAATTCATGAACCTTTTTCAAATTTCTGATTTTTGTTCAGAAGTCAACGGTCAACTGTCAGATGGTCAACTGGTCAACGAACCAACTCAGCCACATGCATGCGTGCGAGAGATTTGCGAGCGAGCAAGCGAGCGCTGCTTCATGCTTTGCTGGGCCGGCCCGCTACTGCTCGCTTCGAGCAACAGGAGAGCACTGGGCGATTCCTATTCAGCGCTTTAAGCGCCCGTTAGAGGCATTCCTGCAAACGGGCGCTCACGCTCCTCCATTCCTCGCTACTAACGGGTCGGCCCATATAACGTTTAACGGAGAGATTTTTTTCCTGGTTTTGGGAAGTTTCCAGAAGCTTTCCCAACCGGTTTTGGGAAGCTTCTGGAAGCTTCAGGTCGGGTTTTTTCGTTAAGGTTTTTCTGGACCGGTTTTATGAGGCTTTATCTTTTTTTCCTTTTTCTTTTTTCTTTAGATTTTTTTCTTTTCTTTTTTCTTGTTCCTTTTTCGTTTTTTTGTTAACATTTTCCTTTTTTCAGAATCGATGAACTTTTTTTTCAAAATCGATGAACTTTCTTTCATTTTTCGATAAACTCTTTTCAAATTCGATGAATTTTTTTTCAAATTCGTTGATTTTTTTTAAAATCAGTGCACTTTTTAAAATTCGATGAACTTTTTCAAATTTGATGATCTTTTATTCAAAATCGGTGAACTTTTTTTAAAATTCGATGAACTTTTTTTTCCAATTCAATGAACTTTTTTTTCAAAATCGATGAACTTTTTTGAAGTTCGATGAACTTTTTTTGAAATTCGGTGAACTTCTTTTCAAATTTGTGAACTTTATTGAAATTTCATGTACATTTTTGAATTAACGGATTTTTTGCGATTTATTTTTGTTTTTCATTTTTTTTAAGTCAACGATTGACCGGTCAACTGCGACTAGTCAGCTGCGAACCAGGCGACCAGTCAACACCGAAGTTACGCGGGCAGCCAGGGAACGCTCGCGTTTTGGGCCGGGCCCAATAGCGTGCCTGCGTGAGCGCCGGGACCCCCTAGTTGGCGCCAAAGGCGCTGACTAGGAGCTGCCAGAGCGCCGAACAGGAGGTCCCAAGAAGAGGAGGGACAACAATGGGGTAGACTAGTGCCGCTCGTTCGGCTGGGTGGCTGGGCCGTGCAGCTTTCTGCAGCAGACTGGGCCTTGGGCCTATGATTGATTTGGTGGCTGAATAGAATAGATAGATAGATAGAAAGACAACGTCCCCTAAAAAAAAGATAGAAAGACAACGAGAATGGAGAGGGAGATATGCTACGGTGCATGGATGTGAGATACGCCAACAATGGCTAGGTAGAAACGCATGTATTGGTCCATGGACCAATGAAAGAAGAGAGAGAAATTCAAAAGCAAGATAGAAATTTCTGAACTAGTAATAATACAACAAAAGAAAAATCAAAACAATTAGGAAAAATCCAAGAAAAACCATGAAAGCAAGATAGATAAAGAGAATCCAATAAAATATATGAACGACTAAATTGCCTCACGATATTACGGAATTATTTTCCTCTTCTCATATGCTAAATTAATTCCAAACCCATTGGTAAATTAATTCCAAACCCATTGGTATTAATTTGAGCAACTCCAAATAAAATACATTACTATTACTATAAGATTATGTTGCAACATCCTTAGCTTTAGAAACAAAATTGAACTCCCGAAAAAAAATCAGGATGTTACACTATTCCTATATGCGGATGATGATCAAGGAAGTTTTTGAAATCTTTGAAGAAGCATCTGGGTTGCAAGTAAACATGCAAAAGAGCTCCATCATTCCTATCTGGTGTTCACAACAAATGGTGGACATTGTTATTCCTAACCTTCCATGCACGATGTCTACTTTCCCATGCAAGTATTTGGGCTTGCCGCTAGCACCACGTAATCTAAGGAAAGAGGAGCTACAGCAGCTAATTGACCAGATCGCGAACCAGCTAGGTGTATAGCCGCTGGGTGCATAGCAGGTGGTAAGAAGGCCTCGTGCCATTCAAGCTTGTGAAACGGTGAGCACCAGAGGCTATCATCGTACGCACGTGAGGACGCTCCTAGCAGTTTATTTTCACACTCTTTGTCATCATGACCAATCATTCCACACCAAAAGCAATAACGCGACACCCGTTCATATCTCAAGCGGGAGATGAACTTGTTTCTTGCATCCCTCTTCCTATAGCTATCTTTGGTTGCAAGCGTTTGTTCAATGGCACCTCCACTCTAATGCATAGAAACTTCCCCATTTGGCTTCCGTCATCCTCCGCATCAACGTCCCACGCCATGCCGAGCAACCCACCAAGAAATTCTCCATAAGCTGACGTCCACTTGTCCCATGAGACATTATACGCGTGCACACAATGGCACCGAATCAAGAGATACTTCAAAAGGTTGTTGATTCCCATTAAAAGGAGCCACGAGCAGCACATTCTCCCCTCTAAATCCACGGCCCTCCATGCTCAACAAAGGTGAAGTCTCTCTCTGAAAATAGTGTTACCACATACCAGTTCCTTCTCAATCTTGCAATGTTCAGTCCCATACGAACCTTCCAGATCTTCCTAGAGTGATTTGTTATGTCCTCGACATCTGGTCTCCACTCATTCACGTACCTCCCAAGCAACCTCCATCACCACAGCGCCGCCACCAGTTCCACAACCGGCTCATCTTCCACCACAATATCATCATCTAGGTCCACTTCTCCCCCCCCCCCCCACCTGCTCATCTGGCTCGTCAAATCCAACTCCTTATTCATCATGCAAATTGCTTGTATCATCCTGATCCACCACTCCCTCCATAACCAGATTAAATTGGTTTCCCGCGGGTACAATCTCGCCGTCGTGGGACGACTTCGGGTGGCTAGGGTCCTTAGTAGTTCCCCCTTGATCACCCAATCGCTAGCAGACGCCATCAAACACACATGAGCAAGCTCTTTCAATTGCCCTGGGTCGTAGACAAACAGATGGTTTTCGCGCAACACAAATGGATCTGAAACTTTCGTCTCTCCTTGAGGTTTTAAGGGTGGTTCCCGAGATCTCTCCTTCCTTTCAACGTCAACCTTGACAAAAGTAGATGACAGGGACTCGGTTCCCCGATCAGAGACACGAGACTGACATAGACACGTATTGCTCCCGTGCATGGATGGGATGGCGGCGCGATCGTCCGCGTGATTGCCAAACCCTAACCCTGGCGTGTAGCCATACTTGTGCCAAACCTGGATTCCAGGAGTATGTCTTGGGGTGGTTTTGGAAGGGCTTTGTTACAATCTTGTGACAAATAGGGCGCAACCTATTCACCAAGAACTTTGCTACAATCTTGTATATAACATTGAACAAGCTTATAGGCCGAAACTTAGTTACTTAACCAAGTTATTTACCTTGGGGATAAGGACGATGACTGTTTCATTACACCTTCTAGCATAACACCAGGGCTACAAAATTCCTTCACAACCTTTATAGGGGCTTGGCTAATGCACGCGCGAGCATTGCAGCGCTCGTATTCCGACCAGGGTAGGCTGTTCCTGATTGAGAAAGTGCATCAGGGCGCATTATGGAAAGATTAAGAAAATGGGGGGCCCACCAAGTTAAATTTAGGGGGGGGGGCATTAATTGAGAGATGGAAAGGTGGATGGGCTCACCGGAAATTCAGGGGTTGTCACTGATCTCCTTGTCTGACAAAGGGGCACATAGCTTCTCATTCATCTCTATAGTAGCGTGTTGTTCCAACAGATCCAAAACCGGTGCAAGCTGGAGTGTGTCATCACGTATGAAAATCTGCTAGGGGACGATCTGAGAGAGACTGTCACTGATCTCCTTATCTGACAAAGGGGCATCACGGTTTGAGAGATGGAAAGGTGGGTGGGCTCACCACGGTTTTCATGCACGCTTTTTCCAAAGAAACTAACTAGTGTTGAAGGAAGAAATTATAAAGGCTATGAAGGATTAGCACTAGTGTTATGCCTGAGGATATAGATGAAACGATCACTGTCCTTATCCCCAGGGTAAATAACCCGGTTAAGTTAACTGAGTTCCAGCGTATAAGTTTGTGCAACGTTATATACAAGATTGTAGCAAAGTGCTCCTGTTTTGTTATGCTAGCTTGTGCAGTATGATTGGAAAAAGACACTTCATATGTCCTGAATAAACTGAAGCTCTTGTTTGATTGGAAGAGTATGACAAGGAAGATCTCACAAAACAGTGCATGAATCGTTGTTTTCTGCACTTCGACATACAAAATATATAAATTTTGATAATAGCCAGGCAATAATCTACGTAGAGATGCTTGAGGTTTCGTTCCATTAAGCTTGTGCACTATGATTGAAAAATAAAATAAACTTCATTTTTTAATAAATTAAAGCCCTTGTTTGATTGGAAGAATACTCACGTTTTTTAAGGAAAAGAGTAGCACTTACAAGCAAAGATCTTGCCGAACAGTGCACTTCGACATAAAATTTTGGGTCATTTTGGAAAGAAAAGTAAAAAAAAAAAAGGTAGGACAAGAGTACAAGCGGCAAATCATATTGCCCGCATGGATCGACGGATAGTGAGCAAATACGTACCCTGTGGTACTCTTGGGTGGTCCATAGTGGAGGTGTCGGCTTTGCTCATTCTTTTCTTTTTTTTTTCTCAATTTTTGTCATTTTGTTTGTGCGGCTTTCCATGTTTTTTTTTCTTTTCCCTTTTATGTTTTATCAATCTTTGTTTTTATGCGTTTTTATATTATTTATTTAAAAAAAACGTGAAGATTGTTTTGTTAGTTGGATGAAGAGTTTTTTAGTATCAACGAACACTTTTCAAATTTTGTGAACATTTCTAAAATCCATACACATATTTCATAAAACACCATCAACATTTCCAAACTTTTGAAAAAAAAATGATTTTCAATATCGATGAACATTTTCTAAATTCAAAAATAAAATTTTCGTCCACATATGAATTCCTATTTTTAAACTGCTTTTATCAGAGTATTTTCTTTAAATCCATTATTAATTGGAAAATTTTAAAAAGAAACGTAATGATAGATGGTGCTGGCCCACTGGTGCTTTTACTTTTGAGGGGCGTCCACTGGTGCTGGGAGTGCACGGTCGGCCGGTATTCCGCGCAGCAGGCGTGGAATAGAAGGTCGCAGTACAAGCTCAGCCCAGAATGAATGGAGTGACATGCACCGACACATCTATAAATAGCCCAGGAGCCAGTTTTAGCTGGCCCACCGGCCTAAGCGGAGATACACAAACTTTCAAACTACCCCTAAAGAAACTTTCAAACTGGGAGTAAGCAAAGCATGCATACCTACCTGCCATAATGTGCACGGCAGTTCAAGTGGGGATGATCATGCATAGTCATCATCACCAATTCATCACTACTACTATTATTGTCTAGCTTGGGACCGAACCGAACTACCAGTAGTTAGCAACTAAGAAATGACAAAAGTGTAGGGGAGTATTTCCAAGTCATTCCAACACAATAAAGAGAGTGACAACACACGGCACCAATCATGATCCACCTAGATTAATTAGCACACAAAAGCAATCACCAAGTTATTAAGGGGAGTGAGCATTTTTTCAGGGGAATTAAGCGAAGTCATTTTTTTTAGTATAATCCGGCATGATTAACCAGCTTGATCACATCAGAAAATTGACGAGGAAGGAACAAGTGTAGGGTAGCTAGCATAGCACAATGTAGAGCTGGATGTCCCAACAACAATGTCATCCAAGAAAGCACATTATATTCGCTCCAAGATGAGCTAGCTAGCCGGCGTATTATACACAAAAGGCCAGGCCAGCAACAACAGCATCGGACCGCATATAACAAACATATAAATATAAATATATATGATGAAATGAATCAGCAACAATGTTGCATTGGCTAGGTCAAATCAACGGACAAGCATAAAGACAATCATCTTCCTTTCTTTCATTCCTCCTAGGCCTGCATTGTATGTAGTATATGTAGATTCTTCTCTCCCACACGGAGGAGTGAGTACAAATGGAGCTACCAGTGACAATGTGCTAAATAATTAATTAACAATGTCGATCTTGTCTCACAACGGAAAAGAGGGTGCTAATGTGGGAACAATGAACAATGTACCATGCGAATTCGCAATCGAACGATCGATGTAGAGATTACTGTTAATTAAGCGGTATTTTTTGTAAAAACAATCCATCAGAAAAATGCTTCTAGGACTAGCTGCTAGAGTCATGTACCTACCAAATGCTGGTATGGCCTATTGGTATGGTGAGAGGGGAGGAGAGAGAGGGGAGGGAGAGAGGTTGAGATGGACATGTCGCTTACTCCTTCCATTCCATTCCATGGTGGTTGGCTTCTCTTTCTAGTTGGGCGGTGCTATCTTTTCTCATTTCTTTTTTTTCTCTCTTTCCTTTCTTGATATGTGAGGAGTAGAAGTTCTTCCTTTTTGCGTGCTCTTCCTTCCCATGGCATCTTTCCTGGCAGTGCCGTTTCACCTTTTGATCATGGATGGATTGGATGGATGGGTGGCATTGGTCACGAACCGAACGGCGCCCGGTGGGGTGTCCCCTTCCGCCGCCGACCCTGGGGCCGCGCGCCGTTCTTGCTGCCGCCGGCCTCGGCCTCGGCCTCGCTGCCGCCGCCGCCGTCGACATTGCCGACGACAGCCGCCCCGTGCCCGTGCCCGTGCCCATGCGTCTTGGTGTCCACCAACTGCATGCGTGAGCGTGACACGGACGAGAAACGGATTAAACGTGACCGAACCAATCGAACGAACGGCATTGGCATTGTGCTGTGCCGAAAAGAATGATTGAAAGAAGGGAAATCATGCAATTTATCTTGAGCGAGCAGAGCAGAAAAGAAGGGAAGGGTAGGTGTACCTTGCATCCGAGGGAGCAGAAGCGGAACGGGTCGAGCAGCGCGCGGCCGCAGATCTCGCAGTTGTAGGGCGACGCAGCGGCCTTCCCCGCGGCGGCGCCGGCGCCGCGCGGCTGGGGCCGCTCGTTGAGGAAGAGGACCCTGGCGCTGTTGATGACGTAGGTCTGGACGCCGGCGATGTCGAGGACGTCCTCCACCTCCGTGACGCGCACCACGTCGTGGTAGGACGACCGCCGTATCTGCTTTCCGAACCCAATGCCGGCCAAGAAACAGAGGACAGGAGGGATCATTCAAAACGCAACCTTTTTCTACTATCAAGAAGACAAGAGAAGGAGTGGCATTGGCACCTGGATGACCCGGTGCGCCGCGTGGCGGTGGGAGCGGCAGTAGTAGCAGAATGCGGCGGGCGTGGCGCGGCAATCGATGCAGAACATGTTGCACTCGTTGCGCGGGGAGCCCGGGTGCGCCGCGCAGGCCAGGAAGAAGCGGGTGCCCAGGAGCGCCTCCAGCCAGGCGGGCACACCGGACCCTGAGCTGTCGTCCTCCGACGCGGGCGGCGCCACCCGCCGCATCATCATGCCCACGGCCACGACCACGATCAAGAGCGACCCGCCGCCGGGCAATGCCGCTGCGCTAGTTAACAGGGGAGAGGGGAGGAGAAGGGGAGAAGAAGTAGGGGGAAAGAGAAGCAGGAGTAGCGTTTGGTGTTTGGTTTGGTGGCTTCTCTGCCTCCCTCCCTCCTTGTTCGTTTCCTTGGGCGGCGTGTTAATTGGCGTGCGTTGCCTTCTCCGCTCGCTCTCTGTTTCTCTCTCTTTCTTGGATGGATGGATGGTCACGTGCGGCGCGACTGCTTGATTGCTCCCTCTCCCCTCCTCTCCCAGCACTAGTGTCTAGTACTACTAGTAGTAGCACTGTAGAAGAAGTAGTAGTGCTATCTATATATGCAATGTCGGCGAGGAGGTGAAGCTGAAAGTGAAACTGGTCCGTCAGAAAGAGAAAAGCAGAGATTTCCACCAACATCACACTCATCGATGTGGATTCTTCTTCCCATCCTTCTTTGTAGCAGCAGCAGGTCATGGTCGAGGGAGGGCCGTGTGATCATGATTGGACATCGATCCCTATGCTATGCATCTTCTCCTTGCGTCTTGGTACACATATATACAGAGAGAGAGAGAGAGAGAGAGAGAGGTTTCGAGTGACAATCTGACAGAAGATGATGCAGTTGGTGTTGTGTTGGCATGGACCGCTTCGCTGCTGGCCAGGCCCAGGTATACGTTCAAAGTTGCTTTGATGTTGCCGTAAAGCGAGCGAGCTAGCGGTTCCATTCATTCATTCCTTGATTCAGCTAAGCAAAAGCCAAGATACATACATACAGTGATCGGGCTAAAAGGAAACGGAAAGAGTGACTGGCTTTCAGGAGGATTTATCGGGTTTCTTCCTTTTCTTCCCAGTAATCACATTCCACATGCTGCGTTGCTCATCCTTGACGGAAGCCGATGCTTCCAAGCAAGCAGAACCAGCTTGCTCCGTTTGTCCATTCATGCCTGCCTTCCTTTCGCATTAGCTGTCTCTTCAACAACTTGCATGCTCCAATAACCATTCTCTTTCCTTAATTTTCTTCTCGTTTTCACTATGTGCAATGCATCCACTAATGCAGAGACCGCGGGTTCCACCCTCCTTTTCGAAGAAAAAAAAATCCCCTTTCTTCCTTCATCTACACGGGTGCACTTTGATTCAGGATGTTTAATCACAAAGGTTATTTTAGGAGGTGTGTATAAAAATATGAATCACCCTAAGATATGAGGATCATTTTTGGACCAATTGAAATAACGCCGGCCACTACTAGCTAGCTGCTGATGCTGCATCGATCGTCATAATGAATTGCACTCATGCATATGCTGACTGTATCTCTATTTATATGTGCACACCACAATACAACACATAAGGACCACATCAATACGTGACACCGGCCGCCCGACTGCTAAATACAAAGTGAAGCTGGCCCATCACCACATTTTTTTCTTTAATTAACAGCATGTACAATTGGACGGGGCAAATTCGACCCCTCCCCTTCCCTCAAATGTCCGTCGAAGCGTCTGGATGTGTCCACGCACAATGTCGCCCGGCCAGCCACATCCCTCATATTCAAACTCTCATTTTCATGCAAAAACACACGCATTGAGTGGTTTGCCCTCGGTTTGTTCATACAAAGTGACTGCCAACCACATCTGGCAAATAAGAACCCTCAAGACAATGCAACAAACACAACAAGCAATACAAATGACAAAAAGACAAATGACAAAAAACAAATGGGCACGCACCTGCACATCCGTTGATCTGAGCCGTGATCCAGAAATTTGTTTTGGCGGAAATTGCTTGAAAAAGTGACGAAAATTCTGTACCCTGTCAATACGACACAATATACATGTTTAGCTTTAAACTAATACTTCGTCCAATCGTTCATGTACGTACGTTCCATCTTTCCGTCCTTTTCGATTCCTCTTTATTCTTAAATCGGTTCTTCTTTTCAACCATGTTCCATTAATTTGTACTGTTCACATTCTTCTTCCTCAGTGCACCTGTTCCGCTCTCACCTTTCCCTACTCTTCGCTTTCGCCTCATCTACATTCTTCCTTTCAACCCTTTGATCGTGTTGTTTCTCAGTTTCTTCTACGTCCGTACAGTTATCTTCCTCCTGTTCTGTCCCATCGCAAGTTCATGCCATGCTATTTCTCATCACAAATTCATGCACTCTTTATTCGATGCAATCTTTTTCGTACGCCACATTATGCCATCTTGGACATATTCGTCCTTCCATTCAAACTTTTTCGTTACTGATAACGTTACGATTTCATTGTTCCTAGCGCGATGATTCTTCTACAATTTGATTTTATTATTACTCCTAACCCTCTAGATCTTGTTCTCAAGTTACGTTCTACGAAACTTACCTTCTGTTTCTTTTCTAACGTACATTTGTCTTTTATAAGTTCTATCCGTCGAAACTTGCATTACACAACATATGTACATAGCAAGTTTCGCTATCCGAAACTTATCGCGACAAAACCGTTTTCGTCAGTTTTGTTCTTTCATACAAAAAATTATAATTTCCCTTTTTCGTGCGCTCATCCCACATGTCGTTGCTCTGAGTTACGAAACATTTATTTCTGCGGTACCAAGTCCACTTGCCCCGCAGAAGCATCAACTTCTTAGCACCTACTATTTTCCCCTCCGTGTTCTTTCTTTCCAGTGTCATCTTGTAGATCTAGTACGTTCTTACTCGTACCGGACGTTGCTGCTGCTGGTCGGCGGAAGTCAGTGGGTCCAACCGTCGGCACCCACGACAGCTACTGTCGGTGTTCGTCTACTGTTGGCGTCCCGGCTCGCCCTAGGCGAGAAAACCCCAATGGAGTTGAATCCAATGCATGAAATGAAGGTAAATTACCATGTATTCCGCTTAATCTCGTTCAAATCCGGGTCCAATGATTAATATGTACAAAATGGATTGTTCGTTATTCATTAGTGTGCAATCTGTTATGACCTTAGAGGCTTGTGCGTGATACGTCTCCAACATATCTATAATTTTTGATTGTTTCATGCTATTATATTATCACTTTTGTATGCTTTATATGCCATTTTATATTATTTTTATGGACTAACCTGTTAATTTAGTGCCCAGTGTCAGTTCTTGTTTTTTGCCTGTTTCTTTGTTTCGCAGAAAAACCATACCAAACAAAGTCCAAACACGATGAAATTTTACAGTGATTTTTTCTAGACCAGGAGAGACCCTAGAATCTTTGGGGGAGTACGAGACGATGAACGAGGGGGCCACAAGCTCAGGTGGCGTGCCACCAGGGGGCGCGCCATGTGAGCTTGTGGGCCCCCCGTGGCTCCGTTTGCCCTAATTTCAAGCCTATAAATTCAGAAATATTCGAAAACCCCAGAGCAAGAGCCGAAACAATTATTCCGTTGTCGCAAGCCTCTGTTCTTCCGTGATCCCACCTAGAGGCCTTTTTCGATACTCCGTCAGAGGGGGAAACCATAGGGGTGGCAATCTTCATCAACCTTGTTGCCTCCATGACGATGTGTGAGTAGTTCCTACGGGACCTAGGGGTCCATAGAAGTAGCTAGATGGCTTTCTCTCTCTCTTTTTGATCTTCAACACAATGATCTCTTCGGAGATCTATTCGATGTAATTCTCGCGGTGTGTTTGTTGGGATCCGATGAATTGTGGGTTTATGATCAGATTATTCATTGAAAGTATTTAAATCTTTTTGAGATCTATTTATGTGTGATTTTATAGCCTTGTATTTCTTTTCGATCTGTCCGTCTTCTTTGGCTAAGTAGATTGATTTATCTTCAGTGGAAGTGGTGCTTGGTAGTAGGTTCAATCTTGCGGCGTCCTTACTCTGTGACAGGAGGAGTTCCAAGGCACATATTGTATTGTTGCTACTAAGGATAAAATGACGGGGTTTGAACATATTACTTGGTCTTACTTTGTCTACATTATATCATCTTGCTTAAAGCGTTACTATGTTTGTCATGAACTTAATACTTTGAGATGCATGCTGGATAGCGGTCTTGGGGTGGAGTAATAATAGTAGATGCAGTTGGATTATGGTCTACTTGTCGCGGACGTAATGCCTATATATGAATCATGCCATGAAGAACCATAATCATAACTATGCATTATTCTGTCAATTGCCCAACAGTAATTTGTTTACCCATCGTTGCTATGCTTATGAGAGAGATGCCTCTAGTGAACCTATGGCCCCCGGGTCCATTCTCCATTAATACTAAAACCCTAAAATTGCTCGTTGTTTTTCTTTTCGTTTCTTTTCTTTTCTTTTATTTATATATCTACCACTATCATATTTAATCCTTGCAATTGGCGGGAGCAAGGGGATTGAGAACCCTCTTGCCTTCGTTGGGTGAAAGCATTTGCTTTGTGTGTGTGCATGTACCGTTCACGTTGTTTGTGTGTCGTCTCCTTCTGGTTCGATAAACCTTGGTTCTAACTAAGGGGAATACTATTTGCTACTAGACTACATCACCCTTCCTCTTCGGGGAATCCCAACAATATCACAAGTAGCAAGAAGAATTTATGGCGCCGTTGCCGTGGAGGCTTCACCATACAATCCAGGTGCCTTCGCACACATTTAGCAATTTGCTTGTTTTTACTTTCTTTGCCATTTGCCTTTTATTTGCCTTCGCTTTTTCATCCCTCCTCCTTCTCATAAATAAATTAAAAATACCAAAAAATTTGTGTTGCTATCTTTGCTTGAATTGTGATCATGTCTGATCTTGAAGAAGTTATTGTTGAAAGTGCTAGTGAAGATAGTCCTAGCGAAACTCATAAGGAAAAACATGAATTACCTAATCTTGATAATGAACCTCTTTCAACATGGAAAACAAAAAAGTTTCTTTTGGGGAGTGGAAATATTATTGGAAAGAGTGTTATCCAAGAATTCTTTACATGCTCAGGTGTTATACCCTCAAGTGGGGGATCTATTCTTAAAAGGACAAATAATTATTCAGATGATATTGCTATGCTTGTGCTTAAACTTGAAAGAAAATTTGTTCATACTCACCCCACTTTGAAAGGTTGTTCTTTGAACTTCCTATTATTAATGACCCTAGGGTGAAAAAGTTAGCTACTATTATCCTTATGAATGATTTCCATTGCATAATTCAAGAAGCTAGAGATATCTTTGATTTTTATGAAATGAATTATGAATGCCCCCTAATAGAAGAAGTTCTCCATGATCGAGATGCCATGCGTAGAATGGCATCTAAGGATTATCATGCTTTTGAGGAGAATGCTAGAAAAAGAGTCCCAAATTTGGCCTTGATTCAACATTCATTTAATAGCACCAATAATAAATATGATTCGATTGTTAGAGGGAATCATCAAGGATTCATGGAAGAATGCTTTAAGGATACTAGAATTCCTATACATGATGAATTTATACTTACATATGATGAAAGTATTTATAAAGAATTTTTGAGATATGACAATACGTGATACTATGCATTATCCTTAGTTAGGGGCATTAAACAATAGCGCTTGTTGGGAAGCAACCCAATAGTTATGCTTTTTATTTTATGTGTCAACATGATTATTGCTACAGTAATGATTATGTTTGTATCTTTGTTTTTTTTGTGCCAAGTTAAGCCTTTAGGTTGATGTGGATGATTGTTTATTTGGTTCTGTGCAGAAACAGAAAGTTTAGCATCCAGTGCATGAATTTACATTCTGTACTTGAGCTTGGTAAATTATGAAATTTTTACACAGTACTATGTAAAAAAATTACGTTGTCCTAATTTTTCAGAATTTTTGGAGTTACTGAAGTATGACTAAAAGTTCCATCATTACGTATTGTTCTGTTTTAGGCAGATTCTGTTTTTATTGCATAGTGTGCTTATTTAAAAGTTTGTATGGATTGTATCGGGGGGTATAAGTCATGGAGATGATAGAATACAGTAGGTATTATGTAATAACAATTATGAATCTATCTTTGATAGTGCCTAAGTTAACGATTTATTTTATTATACTAATGGATCTCACGAGGTTTTGTTGAGTTTTGTGTGGCCGAAGTTTTCAAGTTTGGGGTGAGATGACGATGGAAGAAATAATAAGGAGCGGCAAGAGCCTAAGCTTGGGGATGCCCAAGGCACCCCAAGGTAATATTCAAGGAAGACTCAAGCGTCTAAGCTTGGGGATGCCCCGGAAGGCATCCCCGCTTTCGTCTTCGATCTATCGGTAACTTCATTTGGAGAAATATTTTTATTCGTCACATGATATGTGCTTTTCTTGGAGCGTCTTTTGATTTTCTTAGGTTTGCTTGTTTATTTCCACAATCATTGTTTCCTGATCACACCAATTATGAGAGACACACACTCATCAAAAATTTATAGAATGCTCTATGTCCTTCACTTATATCTTTTGAGTTGAGGCAATTGCCCATGTTCTTCACTTATACCTTTTGAGCACGGCGAGAAATATTTTATAGAAATTATTTGCACTCTCTTGCTTCACTTATATCTTTTTGAGAGTTAAATAGGTAGTGGTAATTTGCATGAGTTATATGTTTGGACAAAAATAATAGGTATACAAAGGTGGTATAATAAAAACTTGCATGTAGATCACTGAATATGTTGCGATTGATCAACAATATTGAGGTTATAATATGAAGGTTTACTAGTGGATAATCTTGGTTTAGTAAAAATATTGATATTAAGGTTTGTGATTTCCACATTCATTAAAGTGTCGGTTACGGCATGGCTAGAAAGTTGGAGCGTAATTTATCCTTGATTGATATCCTTTGTGTTGTCCGGATCAGGGGCGTGCGATGGTTAACTCCTCCCAACCTCCCCCCTAGGGGCATGCGAGTAATACTTTGCTTCAAGGGATTCTAGGCTTTCACAATAAATACTTGAGTTCTTCATGACTAATGTGAGTTTTTGGACTATAAGCACTTCCACCTATCCATATCTTGCTAGCCTCTTCAGTACCGTGCATTGCCCGTTCTCACCTCGAGACTTGGTGCAAACTTCGCCGGTGCATCCAAATCCCGTGAAATGACTCGCTCTTTCACACATAAGCCTTATTATATCCTTCCTCAAAACAACCACCATACCTACCTATTATGGCATTTCCATAGCCATTTCGAGATATATTGCCATGCAACTTCCACCGTCACTATTCACATGACTTGAGCATTCATTGTCATATTGCTTTGCATGATCATATAGAGCTGACATGATATTTTGTGGAAAATCCACCATTCATCATTGTTATACATGTTACGCTAGATCATTGCACATCCTGGTACACTGCCAAAGGCATTCATATAGAGTCATATTCTTTCAGTTTATCGAGTTGTAAGTAAATAAAAGTGTGATGATCATCATTATTAGAGTGTTGCCCCTACCAGCGAGGAAAAGAATGGTGGAGACTAACGAGTCCTCGAAAAAGTGGGGATGAGGTCCATGAGACTTTTCTAAAAAAATGAAAAGAAAAAAATGGGAAAAAAAGAGAGGGGGGGGGGGGGCAACATTACTATCCTTTTTCCACACTTGTGTTTCAAAGTAGCACCAGGATCTTCATATAGAGAGTCTCCATGATTTGTCACTTTCATATACTAGTGGAGTTTTTACATTATAGAACTTGGCTTGTATATTCCGATGACGAGCTTCCTCAAATGCTCGAGGTCTTCATGAGCAAGCAAGTTGGATGCACACCCGCTTAGTTTCATATAGAGAGCTTTCATACACTTATAGCTCTAGTGCATCTTTTGCATGGCAATCCCTACTCCTCGCGTTGATATCGATCGTAAGGCCTCTCCATTGCCTAAGTATCAGCCACGTCGATGCGAGACTTTGTCTTATTTTTGTCTTCCCTTATAAACCCCAATCATCATTCTCTTTGCCATCCAAAGTGCTAAGTCCATGGCTCACACTCATGTATTGAGTGAAGTTGAAAAGCTATAGCGAGAAAAAGTATGATCCAATTGCTTGGTTTGGCACCGGGTTGTTCATGATTTATATTTTATGTTAGGAAGACCGAGCTATGCCATTCTTACAAGATTAAATGCCGAAGGAATAACGTTCTTTAGCATTCTTTATTTTGAAAGGCAATGATTATTTTCTAGCATTCTTCCATATTACCGTTTTGATATCAAATTAAATCATCGCTTCCCAATATTCATACCGCAAATGATTACATGGTTAAAACATGCTAGATAGCATTTCACATGAAATTTTTTGTTTTTATCATTTACCTACTCGAGGACGAGTAGGAGTTAAGCTTGGGGATGTTGATACGTCTCCAACGTATCTATAATTTTTTATTGTTTCATGCTATTATATTATCACTTTTGCATGCTTTATATGCTATTTTATATTATTTTTATCGACTAACCTATTAACTTAGTGCCCAGTGCATGTTCCTGTTTTTTGCCTATTTCTTTGTTTTGCAGAAAATCATACCAAATGAAGTCCAAACACGATGAAATTTATTTTTCTGGACCAGGAGAGACCCTAGAAGCTTCGGGGGAGTACCAGATGGTGATCGAGGGGGCCACAAGCTCAGGTGGCGCGCGCCATGTGAGCTTGTGTGGGGGGGGGGGGGCGTGGCTCCGTTTGCCCTAATTCCAAGCCTATAAATTCAGAAATATTCGAAAAGCCCCAGAGCGAGACCCGAAACAATTCTTCCGCCACCGCAAGCCTCTGTTCTTTCGCGATCCCATCTGGAGGCCTTTTCCGGTACTCTGCCGGAGGAGGAAACCATTGGGGAGGCAATCTTCATCAACCTTGCTGCCTCCATGATGACGTTTGAGTAGTTCCTATAGGACCTACGGGTCCATAGCAGTAGCTAGATGGCTTTCTCTCTCTCTCTCTCTCTCTCTCTCTCTCTCTTTGATCTTCAATACAATGATCTCTTCAGAGATCTATTCGATGTAATTCTCACGGTGTGTTTGTTGGGATCCAATGAATTGTGGGTTTACGATCAAATTATTCATTGAAACTATTTTAGATCTTTTTGAGATCTATTTATGTGTGATTTTATAGACTTGTATTTCTCTTCGATCTATCCGTCTTCTTTGGCCAAGTAGATTGATTTATCTTCAGTGGGAGTGGTGCTTGGTAGTAGGTTCAATATTGCGGTGTCCTTACTCTGTGACATGAGGAGTTGCAAGGCACGTATTGTATTATTGCTACTAAGTATAAAATGACGGGGTTTGAACATATTTCTTGGTCTTACTTTGTCTACATTATGTCATCTTGCTTAAAGCGTTACTATGTTTGTCATGAACTTAATACTTTGAGATGCATGTTGGATAGCGGTCTTGGTGTGGAGTAATAGTAGTAGATGTAGTTGGATTACAGTCTATTTGTCGCGGACTTAATGCCTATATATGAATCATGCCATGAAGAATCATAATCATAACTATGTGCTATTCTGTCAATTGCCCAACAATAATTTGTTTACCCACCGTTGATATGCTTATGAGAGAGATGCCTCTAGTGAACCTATGGTCCCTAGGTCCATTCGCCATTAATACTAAAACCCTGAAATTGCTCGCTATTTTTATTTTCTTTTATGTTATTTTATTTAATATCTACCACTATCTGATTTAATCCTTGCAATTGGCGGGAACAAGGGGATTGGCAACCCTCTTGCCTTCGTTGGGTGCAAGCATTTGCTTTGTGTGTGTGTGCAGGTACCATTCATGTTGTTTGTGTGTCGTCTCCTTCTGGTTCGATAAACCTTGGTCCTTAGCTGATGGAAATACTATCTGCTACTAGACTACATCACCCTACCTCTCCGGGGAATCCCAACAATATCACAAGTAGCAGTGCGGCGATGAGAACACTCTGAAGAACAATTGCTTCTCCCTCTTCCTTCCAGAACACTGCATAGAAAAAGGTAAGTTTCAAATAATTATTGAAGTCTTAATTATCATTATAGAGTATTAGTAATTATGTGGTCACTTATTCACTCAAGAAGATGTGGATCCAACTTATGTTCAGTACATATGAAATATTCACCAGGGCACTCCGCCCGGGTAGCCTTTATCGCCAGACGGTCGCCGCACACGCCAACCAAGGATATCGCACTGGCGCACGCTTTTACAAGATGTATCACATACACAGGCATTTCTACAAGACAGATTTACAAGCTATTGTGGCTTGAATAGTACAACATAGTCATATAAGGCACTTTACATAGATAGGGGCAACATAATTTATCTTTTCAGGGGAACACGGACTTGGAGCGGCTCCAATCCATAGTGATGTAGGGCAAAACCCTAATCAGTGAGACTTGTCCCGATGTTCGGGAATTGGAAGTGGATTCGAGGAGGAACGTGAAGAACACGAGGGGAAAACATGGAGAAATCAAAGGGGGGAAACACTCTATTGGACAAGATTCACTCCAAGTACTACTCAAATCACAAGCAATACAAGAGGTGCATCAAGATCAAAGAATAACAAGGGAAATAAAGATACAAGTTAGTTCATCCTAATCTCAAGGAGAGATGGGTCTTGAATCCATGCGTGGATCTTCCCTAAGAAGGGGTCTTGAATCCCTAAGGATCATCTCCAATGGAGGCCTTGAACTCCAATGGAGTGTCTCTCTCTCAAGAGAAATCCCACAAGGGGAGATACATGAGCTAAGCTCTATGATATGAGATCTATTCTTAACTATCCCTAGAAATGAGGAGGTGAAGGGGTATTTATAGCCCAAGTCACGAAGGGGTAAGTGAGTGGCAAAAGAGGAAGAGATACAAAAGGGATTTGCCCAATTCTGCGCGCAGGCATGCCGTATGTCCGGGGCTTCACGAGGCATCGGATGTCCGGGATGGGGGC
Organism: Elymus sibiricus; assembly: GCA_039707655.1. Taxonomy (NCBI): domain Eukaryota; kingdom Viridiplantae; phylum Streptophyta; class Magnoliopsida; order Poales; family Poaceae; genus Elymus; species Elymus sibiricus. The sequence continues at coordinate 228,024,530 of CM077676.1, forward strand.
CGGATGTCCGGCCGAGCGGGGGTCTCACTTCTGGACTCTTCTGGCCGGATTTCTGGGCACGTGCCGGATGTTCGGTCGGTCGGGGTGGCGCCGGATGTCCGGCCGCTGTTGCTCTTCGGCCGCTCGGGGGCGCTGCTCCTCTTCTTTTGCACAGGCGCCGGATGTCCGGCCGCTGCAGTTTCAGCAGCACCGCCTTCTTCCGTCATCGCTTCCATGCTTCCTTCGCGGATGGTGTAGTCATTTCTTTGCGCTTGCACTCCTTCTCATCATCCGTGAAGCTCTGATAACACCTATGCATGCACACGAGAGGAGTGTCAAGTAGTATACCATCCTCGAAGGGGTCAAGTGAATACGTGTAAAGGAGATGATTCACCTTTATGTATGTGAAGTAGACGTCGCACATGTCACTTGCCAAATGGACTCTTGACATGGTGATGTCCGTGGGATGCTCCGCATCATCCCCTCCCCCTTGGAAAAGATGCGACCTCGGATCGAAAACCAATTCACCATGGGAAAGATATGTCGTCGCCGTGTAAGAGTGGACGGTCACCAAGTACTCATCATCTTTTCCAGCTCGAAATGGGCACTCTCCAATGTTGCACCATCTTGTAATTCCTTTGAAAGGAGCAAAGAAAACAAACACTTGGAAAAAAATGTGGTTAGCGTTAGTGCAAAACCAAACATTCAAGTGGTGAGACACCCAACAAGTGTTGTCATCATGCATAGCATATGGTGTGACAGGATTGCGGCATGACAATATTTGTGAAGTGAGCACAATCAAAGACATAATAATCATGGCCAAGAAGCAATATCATTCTATGTGGCCAAGCATGCACAAAGTGATCAATGAAAGGTATATGGTAGGCATAGGAATTATTCACAACACCATGGAAGATGAGATGTCTAAACACATGGGGCAAGTGCAAGACAATCAAAGCATAATGTGTATAGGGTGTCGTGAAAATAGTGTGGCACTCAACACAATGGATAGAGAAATTGTTCATTGTGTGTGAGGAAACCAAGTCAATCATGTGACAATCAATGGGGCATGGCATATGTGAAGAGATGCATTGTTGCAACCAAACAGATGATAGGAGCAAAAACTCAACAAGTTGGATGCAACACACAAGGCATATATGTCATGAGGCATGGCAATGTGGCAATGACAAGTCGAAGCAAGATCTATAGCATGTGTGCAAGTGGTGCAAGCAACACATGAAGTATTATCCACGATATCGAATATTCATGCTCATGGGTTTAGGGTTCTCAAAAGAGAAGGATATCACCTCGAAAGCGTGTCCTTGTGCGTCCTTCACAATGCTGAAACACAAGCAATTGCGATATAGAAGCGTCGTGGTCAAAGGTGTACTTGGCTCGCTCACAAGAGCTCGAATGGTCAACTCACGTGAAGTGGAAGTTGACACGAAGTTGAAGTATCCTACACATACACACAACAAAGCAAAGAATGTATGTGCATGGTAGACAAACACATCATCCATCATGATGGTTTTCTTCTTTTGCACATAACCATTAGAAGTTAAAGTGCATGAATAATATGATGCAACAATCTTTATGTTCATGGCACTAGGCATATGGTGCATAGAAGAAAGACAAGCATGCTTCACATGAAAGATGATACAAGCTCCAAGCATATGGGAGAAAGCTATATGGGGGCTATCTCATTAGCAAGACTAAAAGCATTGTTGCACTCAATACATGGCAAATCATCTAGCATGAGAGAGGCAACATATGGAGCAATTGGACAACATTCAATATCAATCATGTGCAAAGCATGAAAATGGATGCCATCAACCGCATGAAACGAGCAAGTATGAATCATGGGTGATGCAATGCACAAATTAAAGCAAGCAAATCAATCATTTCATGCAAACTAGTAGTGCGAAGATGCAACGTACTAGAGAAAATCATGATAATCATGTCATGTGAGCAAATAATAGGCATAAGAAATGCGCATGACATATTGCAAGCACGAAAACAAGGCAAGATCAAAATATCATCATTGTATTGGCGAGAAGTCCTATGTAACGAGCATTTGATCAACATGACTCTCCCAACACAAGCATCAACAATAGCATGGGTCACAAAGGAAACATGGCGATAACTAGAGGTATCACCTCCAAGGTTGCAAACACACATACAAGTACTAGAATCATGAATCATGTGAAATGCAAAGCATGGGTCACCAAAGCATGTCTTCCAAATGGAAATGAGCATACCATGCAAAGTGAACATGGCAAGATGGGCATAGAATATGTAATGGACAATAACCTCTAACCATGTGAGGGCCATGTAAAACAAATGCGTGCTACTTGTGATATGCGTTGGGATTTCCCCGAAGAGGAAGGGTGATGTAGTATAGTAGCAGATAGTATTTTCCTCAGTTAAGAACCAAGGTTTATCAAACTAGTAAGAGACTCACGCAAACAAACATCGACAGTACCTGCACACACACACAACAAATACTCGCACCCAACGCGGGCAAGAGGGTTGTCAATCCCCTTGTACTCGTTAATTGCGAAGATTAATTCTGATAGTGATAGATAGATAAATTGCAAAAGAAAATAAAAGTAAATAAATTGCAGCAAGGATATTTAGGGTTTTAGTAAATATAAAGTGAATGGACCCAGGGGCCATAGCATTCACTAGAGGCATCTCTCTCATGAGCATAGCAACGGTGGATAAATTACTGTTGGGCAATTGATAGAAAAGCGCATAATTATGACGTTATTCATGGCATGATCAATATATAGGCATTACGTCTGAGACAAGTAGACCGACATCTATCTGCATCTACTACTATTACTCCACCCCTTGACCACTATCCAGCATGCATCTTAAGGTATTAAGTTCATAACAAACAAAGTACGTAATGCTTGGAGCATGATGACATAATGTAGACAAAGTAAGACCAAATAATATGTCCGAACACCATCGTTTTACCCTTAGTAGCAACAATACAATACATGCCTTGCTACTACTCCTGTCATAGAGTAAGGGCACCGCAAGATTGAACCTACTACCAAGCACCTCTCCCACTGAAGATAAATCAATCTACTTGGCCAAAGAAGACGGATAGATCGGAGAGAAATACAAGGCTATAAAATCACATATAATAAATCTCAGAAAAGACTCAGTTACTTTCAATGAATAATCTAATCATAAACCCACAATTCATCGGATCTCAACAAACACACCGCAAAAGGATTACATAGAATCGATCTCTGAAGAGAATATTGTATTGAAGATCACAAAGAGAGAGAGAGAGAGAGATCTAGCTACGGCTATGGACCTGTAGGTCCTGTGGGAACTACTCACACATCATCATGGAGGCAGCAAAGTTGATGAAGATGGCCTCTGTGATGGATTCCCCCTCTGGCAGAGTACCGGAAAAGGCCTCAAGATGGGATCGCGGAAGAATAGAGGCTTGCGGCGGCAGAAGAATTGTTTTGGGACCTCCCTCGGGGGTTTATGGATATATGTGAATTTATAGGCCAAGAATTAGGGTAAAAGGAGCAGCAGGGGGCCACAAGGGGACAGGGCGCGCCACCTGCCTTGTTGCCTCCTCGTTTGTCGTCTCGACTCCCCTTGAAGCTTCTAGGGTCTCTTTTGGTCCAGAAAAAATTGTCAAAAAGTTTCATCGTGTTTGGACTTCATTTGGTATGGATTTTCTATAAAACAAACAACAAGCAGAAAACAACAACTAGCACTGGGCACTGAGTTAATAGGTTAGTTCCCAAAAATGATACAAAATGGTGTATAAAGCATACAAGATTGATAATATAATAGCATGAAACAATCAAAAATTATAGATACGTTGGTGACGTATCAATGCGCGAAGTCCTTGCGCAAAGTGGGTGGGTGGAGGGTAAGTACTCCATAGTGGTGCACATCTATGTTGCTCTCTAGAGGTCGTTTCGTCAACTCATGCACTTGCGAGGTTGACGAGGAATCATGTGTACCTACACAACAAGGAGACAAACGAAACAAAGTGTGTGCGTGGTAAACGTACACATCATCCATCATGATGTGTATGTGCACGTATGAGTTAGCACAAGATATGTAATGCTCAAAGAAATTTGAGGCATGGTATAAGAACATGTCATCCATCATGAAAGAATAGTTGTTATGTATAACACAATGGGGAAACAAATTGAGCATGCAAGTGTATGGCACATCAATAGCATTTTTATTCACGGGGAGCATATTGTGCACACAATCATAGGAGTCATGCAATTCATAGGTTGGGTCAAAATCTCCTAATTTGTATGAGGAAACTATGGGGGTCTCATATGCAATAGCGGAAGCATTATATGGAGAAAATTGACAACATGGCAAATAATGCATGTCCGAAGCTAGGTGGTCATGGCATGGCATATGATGGCAATGATGCAAAGGGAGCATATCAGTATCATCACAAGAATGTGGCACCCCGGCTCAGAGAGACCGGAACACCCCATATTCCAGCCCAGAGATCAAGTCTTCTGGAATACGGCACTGCTTGGCATAGAACAAATCAGCTTTTTATGACAAATAACACGAGTACAAAGGTTCTGAAGGCACGAAGGTTACAGGGGCATGTCGACACTTCGCCTGCTCAGATAGCTCTATGCTAGCAGCGAGACATCTCGAAGCGGAATAAAATCTAGCAGCGGAACAACGGCGACGGTGATGAACTCCACTCCGTAGGGACTCTGGCTGGGACGTATCCTAGAGCGCAACCTCGGGATCCTCGACAAACAAGCAATCATGGCATGACCTGCAATCTGGCATGACACGCCAGGTGAGTACTTTGAATGTACTCGCAAGCTCACAGCAACCAAAGCAATCAAGACATACAACAACATGACATTTACAGGTTAATCAGTAATGATGAACAAGGTACTACTAGACATGAGCATGGCAACAACATGAACATGGCAACAACATGAGATGGCATGTACATATGATTCATGATATGAACATGATGATACTAGCAGTAGCATGCAAGGGGGTCGACATTTAAGGTCTCATGGACCAACTTACTCTGCTCGGAGATGATCTCGTAACCACAAACTTACCATCATGATCATCACATGACCACACGGAGCTTGATCTCTACCTGTGATCATCGCATGACCACATAAAGATCAACCAACTTCTTTTCTCATCGAACCGGGGTTGTTTATCATTCAGCTTATTATTTCTGTTGACCCATAGTGTGACCTACTACGAACTGTGTCCATGACCGAGGACGCGGCTATCGATAGATTATACACTCTGCAGAGGTTAGTACACTGTACCCACACTACGGAACTCATGGCCTCGTGCTCCCATTCGGGTGGACCAACGACATTCCGACAAAACCAGTCTATTGCATGACACTCTCCCGGCCACTCCGACAAACTCCCCTTTGGGCTATGTCCTGGGTGACCCTGGTGCCAACATGTGACACCCGCCACCTCTGTGGCTGCCACCGTCGTGGCCAAACATAAACATCGTCCCAAACGGGGACCTCGGATCCATACAACTCGGGTCCTCAAGGTTATGACTGCCTACCGTGCCAGGGTAGCGCCAGAGCACAACCTTCCCTCGTAGGAGGCACCGGCGAGAGGCATGACAATAGACCGCATTAGGGCCCCCCATAAGGCAAGTGTGGCTGCACTGGTTAGCTCGATTCGGTGGCACCATGACTCAGCCAACAGATTTGTTCAAGTTCGATTAATGTCAGGTTCACTTGAAGGGTGATGAGCTGAGTCATAATAAAATGATAATGCATATGAGCATGATATCAACATAAACATGGATGGGCAACATAACCATTTAACAACATAACATCAACAATGATAAGTCATCTATTCTACGGGATGCAAATGCACATGGCATAATGACGATCATGAATATAACAAGTATTTTCATATCCATCCATAATGATTCATATGAGCATATTGTTATCACTAGCATCTGAAAATAATTCCGAGAACTAACATGATAATAATAATCATTCAACTTACTAGATGCAAATGAACAAGGCATAAGAACGAGCATGGATTCACAAGCATATATTATTCACAAAATAATTAAATGAGCAACCACTCATTAAATATTCAAGTGGAAAACCATGGCTACTACAATGTCATCATGCAAGTGGCTATTGTGGCTTGCCTGGGGATGAAAGGACCACCGGGGAGAAGTGCGGAGATACTTGCGGAAAAATCGCCGGAAAAGTTCTCTCTCTCGGAGGGGGGCTGAATAGAAGGCAGGGGCAAAATGGTCATTTTCAGAATGTTACAACATGGTGAAAATGGTACCATCGGAACGGGCTCGACGAACTGAGATCGTGGGCTTTTGAATCACCTTATTCGGAGTTGCGGGTGAAAAGTTACGGCCGTTCGTTCGATAGGCAGAAAAACAAATAAAAATTGAGTTTTTCTGCTGCTAACGGACAAACGTCCGCTATATAACCCTTTCGGCCGGCAGCTGAAAAAGAGAAAGCGTATTTGGCGGAATATGCTTTCCGCGAAAGAAAGCGCATTCTTGACTGGAGTAACGGCCGTTTATGCTTTCAACAAACGAAAGCGCATTCCGCGGAGTGCGTCTCCACTCAAATATGCGCGGGCCCGGGGTTGACTCATGTGTCTTGCCGACAGGTGGGGCCGCTGGGTGGTGGGACCCGTGCGGACCAGTCAACGTCTTCAACCTCTCCCTCGCGCCCGCTGGACAGAGGAGAGGCGCGCGGCGCCGGCGCTCTCCGGCGACACCGGCCATCTCCGGCCGAGGTGAGGACACCGGCGAGCTCGGGAGAGCGGGCCGCATCCGCTCCCGCACCGCATGGACGCCGGGGAGGGCTGGAGCCACGGCGGCGCGCGGTGGCCGAGGGCAGGGGCGGCGGCCGTACTTGGTCACACGGCCATGGGCACGGGAGGAGGGGAGGACTACGGGGTGAGCTCCGAGGTGGCATTGGCGGCCTCTGGTGGTGGCTAGAGGAGGAGAGAGGCTTGGCCTCGAGCTAATTTTAGAGGAGATCGGTGGCGGCCATGGCGGCCGTGATGAGCGAGGAGAGGCTCCGGTGCTCGGGGAAGAGGTCGGGGCGAGCGCTGGGAGGGATAGGAGGCTGGTGGTGAGCTCGGAGGACCTCGGGGATGGCTTAAATAGCCACGGCGATGATGCCGTCCCCGGATGCCACCGCGGACACAAAGACGATGCCTCCGGCGAGGAGGCAGGGCACGCGAGGGCCATGAGGGCGAATGGAGAGGCAGAGAGGAGGCGCACGCGACGCTAAGGACATGAAGGGGCCGCCGGGAAGAGGGGCCCGACGCTAGGCGACGCGCAGAGCGCGGCCACTGCGGCAGAGCACGCGCACTGAGTGTGGTCACCGCGCAAATGTGGCGTTGCCACGCGCTCTGGTTGCCCCGGGTGTGTCTGGCGAGTTACTCACTCCCCCACTAGCTACTCCAAGCAACAAAACAACAACAGTGGCTAAGGATGTGACCAGAGGACGCCAAAAGCCTAAAGCACAGGAAGGTGTTTGATCTGAACTGGGGGAGTTCTACTCGGGGTAGGGTTCTGATCTTTAGCTAGGCTTGATCAAACACTAAGGCCATTACTTGGGTAAGTTTTCAGCTCAAATAGATGAAGATATATAGCACTTGCTTCACAAATGCAAAAATTGGCCAGAATATAGATCAGGAAGTAGAACTCACATAGATGCTTGGGTTGGTCTGAAAATTTGTGGTGCATGATCATTTGGACATATTAAGGTACCATAAAAATTTCATCCCAATTGGATGAATAAAAATGGTACTTTCTTCACAATGTTCCTCACTGGATAGAAACTTGGGGGAATTTTTCAGAGAAGAAGGCTTGGCTAAATAATGTGAGTTTTGGCATGCTCACATTATATAAGGACATTTAGGTCCTGGATTAATTTCAGAAGTTTTGAAGAAATATAAAATATAGTTGCTTCACAAACTGAAATTGTGACTAGAAACCAAGATTGGATGGTGTGCTCACATAGATTGTTGGATGGAGATGAAATTTGGTGGATAGTCATTATTTGATCATATAAATGATATCCCAAAATTTCAACTCATTTGGATAAGCCTAGCTAGTACTTCCTTCACAAAGCTTCTCTCTGGACAGAAACTTTGGGAATTTTTTGAGGAAGATTTACTAGGCAAATGAAGTTGAATTTTGGTATGTGCCAATAATTTGGATAGGAAAAAGTGCCCAAAATTGTTTAGGGCAATCAAGAAAATATAAATAGCACTTCCTTCACAAAGTGCCATTTTGGGCAGAATGGAAAATGAATATTCCTGAATTATTTTTGAACTAGGCAAGGATGGATTTTGACATATTTTTGGAATATATGATCCAAATAATTTATGAGAATTTTGTGGGAATTTTTGGAATGGCAGAAATATAGGTTGCTTCACAACCTAGGGCAAACAGAGTTATTCCTTTAATAGAAAAAGGAATATTCCCAAGAAATAAATATTGGGGTTGGGCTAAGATGGAAATTACATGGCCTTGGGATAGATTTGGGAATGACAAGCCACTAGGAAGTGGCAGGAGAGAAGATCTTCCCAGGTTTCAAGACCACATAGCCACGGAAAAAGGAACTCCAAATAAAAATTCAAAGAAATCCAAGAGAAAAAGAAAGGGCCAAAAATTGGGGTGTTACAAAGAAATACAAATGCCAATAACCATGTGCTTGTCATCTATGCTATATGTGCAAATTGGGTTTATTTAATGGGATATGCATAGTTACTACGATGAGATTGCAAAGATGCGATATGGTTGATCTCATGCATAGCATATGACAAGTCAAGCGGATTGTCAAACATGATGTGACCAAAAGAATTTTAACAATTTATCCTATGTAACATGGCATCACAACTAATAGACTCCACATAAGAATCCTCAAACTCATCATAAATGGGAAATAAATCATCACATGAGGAAGCCGAATTATCATGAAGCATGTCAATAGGGAGATCATCATCATGCAAGTAATCAATGTTCACTAGTGGGGCAAGAGCATCACCATCACCTATGTTACCTTTATCATTCCACACATGTGGTGTAGGTGAGGTGGAAAAGACCAAATCGTGGTCAATATCATCATCTTGATGGAACCATGTGAGGGGTGCATCATATTCCACCATGGTCATCGTCTTGTCCATAAGAGGGACGAAGTCGTCGAGAATCAGGGTGTCATCGTATATGGGACCTAGCACCAAATGAGAAGACACAATAGAGGTAGAGGTTAAGTCGTTAGAAATCAAAATGGCCTCACATGACCTATCAACTATCTCACTCTCTCTATGTGGTGGCTCACTCACTCCCTCAAGGTAGGTGCACTCAATGTCGTGGAGTCACTCAGCTCACTCAAGTGGTGTGGGTTGTGGCTCTCCTCACATGGGAATTGGGGCAGCTCATCATAAATGGGGCTAGTGGTGAAATCACTCTCACTCTCAATATAGTGGCATAAGTTCCTTAACTCATCTCCAAATGCCACCATGGTTGAAGAGAAAAATCCCATACTCAACTGCCTCATCACCGTTGCCATGGATGAAGGCCGAAGATGGCACATCATCACTCGCCTCCATGACCGAGGGGAATATCCCATGCTAGGTCATCTCACTTTTGCCTCCAAAGATGGAAGCAACATCCTTGCTCGCCACCTTGCCGCTTGCCTCCAAAGCATGTTCCTTGAGGGGCTCCATAGTCGTCGTCATCGTCGTGCCGTCTTCAAAAAGAGTCGTGGTAGACTTGGCATCATTAATGCCACAAAGAGGGATGATGGTGAAGTCAAACTTGGGAGCATCGTCTTGGAGCTCGTCGGGCTTGGACATCTTGGTGGTACCATCCTCATGCTCGTCGTCGTGGAGTGTGGTCATCGCGAAGTGTGCTCAGGGTGGAGAAGCCTTGGCCTTCTTGAGTTCTTGTTCTGCCTTGAGAGCACCAATGTAGAGGTCATCGAGAGACTCATAGTTGTTGAGGAAGATAGTCTTACGATGTCATTGTTCAATCCCGTGGTGAAGTGGAACTTCATCCAAATGGGGTCGTCCACACCGGCTCGTCGCAAGGCTCTCTTCATCTCCATGAAGTACTCGTCGAGGGACTTGGATCCTTATATGGTGTTCTCCAATTAGCGAAGAAGATGTTTCATGTAGGTGGGAGGCACAAACTCTTGCCGCATAGCTTTCTTCGTCTTGGGCCAACTCATGTCGAAGCTCTTTGAAGGTGTGTGAAGGCACCATGTCGACGCATAGTCGTGGAAGTTCCGTGTGGGGCACTTCACTTGATCTTCGGAGGGGACTTGATGTAGCTTGAGGTAGTAGTCCATCTTGCGCTCCCACTCAAGGTACTCTTCGAGGTCGTGACTCCCATATAAAGGAATCTCATAGTCAGTGTCGAAGGCATAGTAGCTCGTGGAAGTCGCAGACTTGAACTTGGGGAGCTTCTCTTGAGCGTAATCCTGAGGTGCTTGTCGATGAAGATGCCTTCAAGTCACTTGGCAAAGATGCCAAGGTAGGTGGTGAAGTCGTTGAGTGGTGGTTGGTGTTGAGCTCTTGACCTTCACGCTTGTTCGTGGGTGCACACCTTGATGTTGGTGCTGTTATTTCTTCATGCCGGTGATGGTGTTGATGTCGATGTCGATGTGACCTTACCGAAGATGGTAGCTTGGAAGCATGTGCACTTGAGCGCCTTCTCGAAGATGAGGAAGACCTCTTACAGGTGTTGATGAGGGCTTTGAGCTCTTCCAAGTGTTTGTCCATCTTGGCGTCGATGTGGTCCTTGATGGCATCGAACTCGTCATTGTGGTTGTAGACCAAAGTAGATGTGTCGTCCCTATCCATATAAGCACTCAGGAAGGTGTGAGAAAGAGATGGAATGAACATACCAAGTTACCTCTTTCCAAAGTTGTAGATGGATCTCAAAAGACCACAATGTATGCAAGGAAAAAAGTGCACTTGGCGAAAAACCTTATCCAATCCTCACAACCTACACAGATAGCTTACAGTGGAGCTCGGTGGGGTTAGTGGCACAAAATATCAAGCAAATTGAAGTCCAAGATATGTAAATGTTGAAATTAATCCAAAGGACTAAAAATGCAAAGAAAGTGATCAATAATGTAGAGGAGGGCAATAGGAAACACACGCGGTGGGACAAATGGGGCTTGTGCAACTATAGGGGTGAGCAATACAAGATTGCCTAACAAATACTAAGCTCGTGTTGCACAAACACAAGGAGAGACACTATCTTGATTGCATGTTTGGGAACGATTCACCACTTGGCACTAATCCTATACATGCAAGCAAAACGTTTCCTATTCCATGTATCCTCATGCACAAGTATCTTTCTATGCTGAACTCTCTTTGCTTATAAGCTTTGATCTCTTTCTTGCTTAGAAGGTTTTTTTTGTTTGTGTTTTTTTGCTCTTTTTCTTCCTTTCCACTATTCTTTTTGAGCCTCAACCAAACACACGAGATATGTATCACAAGATATTTATGGGAGCAAGCAATTGCACTATATGATATTTCAAATGATGCAACAATATGATATCGTATCACTATGGTGCTCAAGTTTTCGCGAAGCCCGACAATACTCGGATAGCTAGTCTCGATAGGTAAGGAGGTAATCGCAAAGATGGTGGGGCTATCAAGGTGTAATGGCAAGGAAGGAAAAGTTTTTGACGGAATGGATACCTTCGTCACACTTAACCTTTCACGATGTCGGGCGTAACCGGCCTTGCTTCCAGTTGAACTTGGTCTCAAAGGATGGATGATCATCGTCGTGTGCGAAAGCTTGTGGTGGATGTAGTCGATGGAGCGATACATGTTGTCTGGTAGTTGATGATGAAGTAATCATTCCTAAGTAGTCAAAACACCTTAGGAGACTCAAATCACTACTCAAGCAACCACAAATGCGATGGGGATCAAAATGAGTTAGGTTGCGGAAGACTAAGGTGGTATTGTGGATGATATGGTGGAGGGACTAGGCAAAGATGCCAAAATTCAAAAACTTTGATGGAGTCAAATGTCGGTGGAACTAAGTTTGATGGATGGTGGATGTCAATAGCTACAAAACGAGCTAAAAAACGCCGAAATCAAACTCCGGATGAAGTAGTTATGGCCGAAACAGTGAAACACGGGAGGCTGAAACCTATAGGGGTCGGACGTACGGGGTTAGGCGGGCAATCCAGGCACTGATGTCCAGTACCGATGCCCGTTTTGGCGCTCCAGGAGTTGGATATCTGGCCGAGGGCCCGGATGTCCGGCCCGACGATTTCCAGATCGTCATTTGGACCTCGAAAACTCGATTTTGGGCGGAAATAGGTGATTTCAAAGCTAAAATTGATGGGGGAAAAGAAGAATTAGGGCTAGGGAACACCAAGGGAGGTAGATCCACTTGCCAAACACTAGATCCATGGAAAGAAATCAACAAAAACTCACTAGAAGCATCAAACAGCAAGAAAAAAATTGGGCTCTTTTTGTGGGGAATTTTTGAAATTGGGGAGAAAAATTCGAACTAAATCAAGAAAAGTGAGGGGTAGGGTTCCAAATTCGTGGAAACCTATGCTCTGATCCAAGATGATGTAGGGAAAAACCCTAATCAGTGAGATTTGTCCCGATGTTCATGAATTGGAGGTGTATTCGAGGAGGAACGCGAAGAACATGAAGAACACGAGGGGAAAACATGGACAAATCAAAGGGGAAAACACTCTATTGGACAAGATTCACTCCAAGTACTACTCAAATAACAAGCAATACAAGAGGTGCATCAAGATCCAAGAACAACAAGGGAGATAAAGATATAAGCTAGTTCATCCGAATCTCTAGGAGAGATGGGTCTTGAATCCATGGGTGGATCTTCCATAAGAAGGGGTCTGTAATCCCTAAGGATCCTCTCCAATGGAGGCCTTGAACTCCAATGGAGTGTCTCTCTCTCTCAAGAGAAATCCCACAAGGGGAGATACATGAGTTAAGCTCTATGAAATGAGATCTATTCTTAGCTATCCCTAGGAATTAGGAGGGAAAGGGGTATTTATAGCCCAAGTCACAAAGGGGTAAGTGAGGGGCAAAAGAGGAAGAGATACAAGGGCTTTGCCCAATTCTGCGCGCAGGCATGCCGGATGTCCGGGGGTAAGCCGGATGTCTGGGGCTTCACGAGGTGCCGTATGTCCGAGATGGGGGCCGGATATCCGGCCGAGCGGGGGTCTCGCTTCTGGACTCTTCTGGCATGATTTCTGGGCATGTGCCGAATGTCCGGTCGGTCGGGGTGGCTCCGGATGTCCGGTCGGTCGCCGGATGTCCGGACGCTGATGCTCTTTGGCTGCTCGGGAGCGCTGCTCCTCTTCTTCTGCACAGGCGCTGGATGTCCGGCCCTTGCCCAGATGTCTGGCCACTGCAGTTTCAGCAGCATCGTCTTCTTTCGTCATCGCTTCCACGCTTCCTTCGCGGATGGAGTAGTCGTTCCGTTGCGCTTGCACTCCTCCTCGTCATCCATGAAGCTCTGATAACACCTATGCATGCACACTAGAGGAGTGTCAAGTAGTATACCATCCTCGAAGGGGTCAAGTGAACATGTGTATGTTGGGAAATGTAGTAGAAAACAAAAAAAATCCGCGCCTACGCACACCCAAGATCAATATGAAGATGCATTACGGGTTGGGATCACGATCGTTACCATCACCGAGTTGCAGCTGAAGAAGAATGTGTCGGTGTAGATCGTACTTGGAGTCCCTCGAACCGTCGATGAACGATTCCGCGAACCGCCCATGAACAGTCCCTCGAACCGAAGACCGAAAGCATGGCCTCTCTACTTGGTTGCAAGCTTGCAACCTTCACGATCTGGCAGCGCTTCGCCGTCCAGAGCTAAGCATCGCCAGAGAATTAGAGGGAGGAGATTAGATCCACACTGGGCTTCTAATTATGAGGATTAGAGGAACTAGACCAAGCTCTAATTAGTCAACTAGGACCAACTAGAACTAGGGCTAGATGAACTAGAGGAGGCTCCAAAACTTCTGTGTTCAAAAGAGCTCAATACCTCAAGTATATATAGGATAGAGGGAGAGGGGGCAACCAAGAGGAGGAGAAGGACTCCCCTCCCCTTGCGCCAGCCAAGGAGGGAAGGGGAGTCTTTCCCCTTCCCCAATTCGGCCTACTTCCATAGGGAAAGGCGGCGCCTCCCTACTTGGGCCCTTGTGGCCCAAGTTGCCTTCCTCCACTTGGCCTTTTAAGGCCTGCTGATATTAAATTAAATATAAAAGTGTTCTAAATATTTTTAGACACTTTTATATATAATTTAACATCCCCAGAAACATTTTCCACCTATATATATTTATCGGTAATACCTGGTATTACCCGATACTCTCCGAAACCCTTCCTGTGACCCCGAAACGCTTCCAGATCCTCTCAGAACTATTCCGAATATTAATGAAACAATTCCACAAATATATTCTCATTACTCCCATCCTACTAACACTCAATAGATCGTGATTGCCTTAAGCTTGTGACCCTGTAGGTTCAGTAACTCACAGACATGAACGAAACCCTTCGTTCAATGACCGACAGCGGAACCGTGGACGTCCATATCGATCCTTGTGAGCACACGAATAATATTCGAGTGAACCTTCGGTTATCATGTGATATTCCCTTTGCTTCGTGATACTTCACAAAACCCGGGATGTGTCGGTATCCTCCTGAGTCATCACATGCTCACTATACCGTAGTCCTCGTTACCGGTTTTGTTCTTCTTTCTTGTTATCGTGTTCTGGCATCCCCGTGACGAAGTCACTTGTGTCTGGCCAGATGATGATGGATGCTGTCACACCGAGAGCAAGGCCCTAAGAATATCTCTCCATCATCGGAGGAGCAAATCCTGCTCTCGAGCTATCTAGTCCCATGTCAAACTTTCTGATGAGCCTATAAGTTGTTGTTATGATCACCATGTTACAGGTGATGTTTCAGCAACCCCAAAGTCCACTGATGACCCACAAGTATGGGGGATCAATAGTAGTCCTTTCGATAAGTAAGAGTGTCGAACCCAACGAGGAGCAGAAGGAAATGACAAGCGGTTTTCAGCAAGGTATTCTCTGCAAGTACTGAAAGTAGCGGTAACACATAGTTTTTTAGCGGGATAATTCGTAACAAGTAACAAGTAACAATTGTAACTAAAGTGCAGCAAGGTGGCCCAATCCTTTTTATATCAAAGGATAAGCCAGAACAATCTCTTATATAAAGCAAACGTTCTCGAGGACACATGGGAATTATCATCTAGTCACTTTCATCATATTCATTTGATTCGCGTTCGCTACTTTGATAATTTGATATGTGGGTGGACTGGTGCTAGGGTGCTGTCCTTACTTGGACAAGCATCCCACTTATGATTACCCTCTCTCGCAAGCATCCTCAAATACGAAAGAAGAATTAAGATAAATCTAACAATAGCATGAGACATATGGAGCCAAATCAGCCCCTTACGGAATAAAGCATAAACTAGGGTTTAAGCTTCTGTCACTCTAGCAACCCATCATTTACTTATTACCCCACAATGCCTTTCCTTAGGCCCAAGTATGGTGAAGTGTCATGTAGTCGATGTTCACATGACACCACTAAAGGAAGCAACAACATACATATCATCAAAATATCGAACGAATACCAAATTCACATGATTACTTATGACAAGACTTCTCCCATGTCCTCAAGAACAAAAGTAACTACTAACAAATCACATTCATGTTCAAGATCAGAGGAGTATTGAATATCATTAAGGATTTGAACATATAATCTTCCACCAAATAAACCAACTAGCATCAACTACAAGATGTAATCAACACTACTAGCAACCGACAAGTACCAATCTGAGGTTTTGAGGCAAAGATTGAATACAAGAGATGAACTAGGGTTTGAGATGAGATGGTACTGGTGAAGATGTTGATGAAGATTGGTCCTCCCATGATGAGAGGATCGTTGGTGATGTCGATGGCTTCGATTTCCCCCTCCCGGAGGGAAGTATCCCCGGCGGAATCGCTCCGCCGGAGGGCAAAAGTGCTCCTGCCCAAGTTCCGCCTCGAGACGGCGGCGCTTCATCCTGAAAGTCCTCCTCCTTTTTTTTCTAGGGTAAATGGCTTCATATAGCAGAAGGAGGGGGCCAGAGGCTAGCTATTGCCTTGTGAGAAGCATGTGGCCCCCCTCTGGTATTTCTTTGTTCCAGTATTTGTCATATATTCAATAAAAAATCCTCATGAATTTTCAGGTCATTTGGAGCTCTGTAGAATAGGTATCTCTGCTGTAGCGTTTTAGGTCCAGAATTCCAACTGCCGGTAATCTCCCTCTCCAAATAAATCTTGCAAATTAAGAGAGAAAAGGAATTAGGATTGCATCATAAAGTGAAATAATGACCAAAAACATTATAAATATCAGTAGGAAAACATGATGCAAAATGGACGTATCAACTCCCCCAAGCTTAGACCTCGCTTGTCCTCAAGCGAAAGCCGAAATCGATAATCATGGCCACATGTTTAGAGAGAGAGAGGTGTCGATAAAACAAAATACGGACATGAAAGCATCATGATCAATACTATAGCAGCAATATATCATCATAAAACTTCCCATAAACAAGTAATAATTCATCACAATATCGAAGTATAAAGCATAAACTTTCTTGAAGACTAACAAACTATGTCCTTAGTCAATGAAACAATTACTATTCATCATATTCCAGGAAGAGTCTATATAAGAGCTTTTGTTTAGCAAGTTCACATACTCAACTATCATTTAGTCTTCTATGATTGCTGACACTCATGACATATTTATGGAGCAAAAGCTTCAATCAGGCACATAGGAAGATGGGGGTTTGTAGTTTCACCTCCCAACCGATTTACCTCAAGGGTAATGTCAATAATAATAACTCATGATTACTTACATCCAACTGGATATATGTGCCTAGATCTTTCCCCACCACATGATGCTTGCCAAGAGAAAAATAAAAATGGAATAGAGAAGAATACTATTGACTCTTGCATAAAAGTAAATACAGAAAAGTAAAAGACAGGACCTTCATAGAGGGAAGCAGAGGTTGTCATGCGCTTTTTATTTTTGGATGTGCAAACTCTTATTTTAAAGGAACGTCACTTTAAATTGCCCCTTGTGATAGCAATCTTTATTATGCAGTCTGTCGCTTTTATTTCTTCACCATCACAAGTTCATACAAAGCTTATTTTCCCTTACAATAAAATTTCATACATATTTAGGGGGCAATTTTTATTGCTTTTTTGCACCAATGACAACTTACTTGAAGGATCTTATTCAATCCATAGGTAGATATACTGGACTCTCATGACATGAAACTAGGTTCAAGGGTTTTGGATGCACAAGTAGTATCTCTACTTAGTACGGATTTTTTGGCTAGCAAAAGATAGTGAGAAAGCACCACATGTTAGAGGATCCATGACAATATAATTTCTATGTGAATATAAGCAAACATAACTCATTACATTGTCTTCCTTGTCCAACGTCAACTCTTTGATATAGAATATTTAGTGGGGGCTCACAATCATAAAAGATGTCCAAAGTAGTATATTTATATGTGAATCCTCTCTTCCTTTATTAATCTTTCATGAATTGCATCAATGACCAATGCTATGTTTGTCAATTTCCAATAAATTTTATGGGATTTCTATTTCGGTGCCCCTCATTGCTTACTCCTCCTCAGTTTTGCCCAAGCCAAGTTTTTTTGCTCACTTTTCCCCTCCACCGCGCCACCCACCCTCACCAATGCCCAAACGGGGGTTTGCCATTGGTCAAGGGAGTTGACTGTTAGCTGCCGCTGTTACTGATGAGTGGGACACACCGTGCCATGTGGCGCTCTCACAATCGGCCGGATATGTGCCCGCATACATGTGTAGTCACATCACGGTCACGTCGGCATTTTCACACCACACGGTTTCCCATGCGAGGAGTCGCGTCGCCGGCGTGCCCGCCAGGCGCCTATTAATACATTTTATAGCCGTGTGGTGCACCGGCATTCACTCACTCCTGTCCCAATCCCCTCCCCTCCCCTCGCCGCCCCACTGCCTTCTCCGCCGTGCGCCTCCACCAAACCCTAGCCGCCTCCCCTTCCGCAGCCGGAGCAATGGCCAGCCACGGTAGTGGGGCGGGAAGCAGCAGCCAGGAGCGCCGCCGCGCGATGTTCGTTCCGGGCATGCCACGCACCCTCCGGGTCAACGAGGCGTCGCTCCTCGCCCACTGTGGCGTCATGGTGCCGCCGGACACGCGCCTGCCGTCCGGCTGGCACATGAGCTTGGGGGCTCGTGGTGGAGCCTGTCCCCACCGTTGGCACGCCAGCCATGTCACGCGCGATTCGCACGTTTCGGGAAGGCTTGCCGCCGGAGGAGTGGTCCAAGCCGCGCTACGCGCTCGGCAGCCAGCGGTAGTCGGAGATCCTGGCATAGGAACACACCGCCCGCATCCTGCACTACGACGGCCGCTACCCGGCCTCGTGGAACAACATCGACAAGAGGTACGCCTTCTGGGAAGGGTGTACCTTCCCCGATGTCATGGCCGCGTGCCACTCACAGCTCGGTCTGGAGGAGGGCGACTGGGCTTCGCCGCCGCGGGCCACGCCTCGACTCATGCCGCGGGCCACGCCCACATCTGCAGGAGGCGGTGGCGGTGCCAGTAGTAGCCGGGGCCTCCACGTTCCAAAGCTGGAGCCAGGGACGCCCGGGACGAGCTCTGCAGTGTGCCGCGCCGGCCTGCGCATCCCGAAGCCGGAGCCGGGGACGAGCTCTGTAGTGCGCGGCGCCGGCCTGCGCATCCCGAAGCTGGAGCCGGGGACGAGTTCCCGTGGCGCACCTCTACTAGTCCCAAAGCCCGAGCCAGGGACGAGCTCGCGCGGCCCCGTACTCGTGCCCAATCAGGCGCCCGGGACAGGCTATGGTGGCCCCCTGCTCGAACCCAAACCGGAGCCGGAGCCGCCGCTGGTGGTGGAGTACAGGGGGACGGTGGTCAGCGAGGCCGGCGACCCTGTAGACATGCCAGGGCTCCTCCTGGCATTGCGCGAATCAACAAAGGGGCCGCAGCGCCACCCCGATGACCCGGTGGACTCGTCGGGCCTGCGATAGGAGGTCGTCGCCTCGGTGGCCGACGTCACCATCGACCTCATGAGCGATGACGAGGACGACGACAAGCAGGAGGAGGGCCACGAGGACGGCTCCTCAGGCATCGACAGCAGCTCCGACCTGGACGACAACGACCAGTAGCTAGGTTTAGGGTTTATATCTGTACAAATTTTAAACTTTTAATGAAATTTGGTGCTGTTTGAATGTCCAAATTGAATGCCAGTACGTATGCATGTTTGGGTGTCCAATTTGTGCCCTGTTTGCTTGTGTGTGACAACTGGTGACCCACATTTAATGAATCTGCTAAAATAATTCGGTGTTTTCAATCAAACATTGCCAAATTTTCAAACTTGTCATATTTCAAACTTGTTATACTGCAAGTTTAATATTTTTCCCACAAACTAGTGCACACAAGATGGCTCCATGCAAAGGAATTTCATTTTTGAGCCTTTTTTCATTTTCCCTCTTTTTTTTCAAAATGGGGTCAAACTTGAAGTGTTGACCATTGATACAAAAAGGTTTGGAATTCCTACTTTCCTTGTCCCAAGTTCATCCACCACCAACATTGGAGCATAAAATGATTTTTTTGGAATTTTCAGGACCAAATTACATCACACTTGTAGTTCAAATTTGGGCAATTTCTGATAATTCACTAAAAGTCAACTAAATGGATGGAATATAGCAATAGTACTCTAATAGATTCTAGTGCGAAGACCCTTCACTGTGCGCAGATACAGGGTCAAGCTTGTTGGGTTCATTTTCTGGATGACAGACGAACATACATCTTCAAAATTAGAAAAAATGTTAATTTCAGGAAGGAGAAGAAGAAGGCGACTGTTGTACCTGAACGGATGTGGATCCAATAACAAGTTCGGAGAATTTGACAGACGAGTAGCCCACCACTGTCAATTTCGGCGCAGAAATGACACTGATTCTTGTTGGACCTTGTTGATCAACTACAAGTAATCTCTTAAGTAAAGGTGTGTCCTCAATGACCATACTGTGATACACCTTCTGTGATCTCTTGTTGCAGCACCAGCAACACATATAAATTGTCCGGAGAGTCATGGAGGTGATGTGGAAGCTACTCAACCCATTGATCGCCGGAAGACGAAGGTACTCGAGTGCAGTACAGCCGCGGAGCAGGCGCTCCATGTCATCCTTGGGGATGCAGACGGCAACGAGCTCGAGGGAGAAAAAGAGCGGGCGCGTCATTAATCGGGGGCAAATGGCAGTTCATGAACCTGGCGAGCCGCTGCGTGGGTGCGAGGCGGAGCACGGACGGTGGCAGCAAGTGCATATGTCCATCATTAAAACCGAGCTCCTCGAGGTGATCTAGGGCGGGGGATTAGAACCACTTGTCAAGCTTGGCTAGGTCCTTGCCGTTGGAACGGAACTTGCCCATGATAAGGCCTCTGATTGGGCCAAGGTGCCTGCCGAGGATCTGGGACAATGCGTCCAAGCTTTTGCGATAGCCATGGCAGATCTTGTGGACGTCGATGAGGTCGAGAGGGGTGGAGTGCCATAGGGGGCGCCACCGCCGGGAAAGGATGGTTGTCTGCGCACCATATTTGATTGGGAGGAGGGAGATGATGACGATCAACATATCATCGGGGAGGCCGCTGATGAAGTCTAGGCCCGCTGGAGTCGCTTGCGGTTCTTGCTCGACCCGCCTCCACTTGTTGGCAGCCTCATCCTCCACCTCCAGAGTCTCCTCGGCGGCGACGCTATCTGATAGGAGTGGATGAGTGGGAGGATAGGGAATATTTAGTTAGAATAGGGCAGAAGAAAAGTGTATTGGTAACTAGAAGTTACTAGGTAGGAACAGACTTAACAGAGTCAGAAAATGGAATCCCTATTGGTTGCTTAAATACTACACAATTACTTTGATATTGCTAGGTAAGTCAACATGCAGATACTTGAAAAGAACACTTACTTCGAACAAAGTCTGGACGGATGATATCGTCGGGGAAGTTAGCATATATCATATGACCAGGCTCTTTTAGGTGCAGTGCAATTTTAGTGCCAGCTTTCACTACATAAAACTTAGAAATTTCTCTCCAAAGGCCCGCGCCAAAATAGGAGTGACCATGTTCATCAAGTTTTACGGAAACAACGATTGTAAATCCATGGTTTGTGTTCAAAATGACATTCCTGGAATCTTCAGTTATGTAAAGGCCAAGATTGTGTACTACAGTTGCTGTTGCAAAGCAAGGGATGTAGTGCAGGGAATGATAGGATTGTTAAAGAATAGGGTAACATGCAAATATGGGAGCAATTGAAAGAACAGTACACATCAGTTGAAATCAAAGGACACAAATTTATAATTAAACAGTTAGTGTAACCATGATGTCATGCAAATATGAGAGTAATCGAAAGAACATTACAACATTAATTTGCCTAATATAGAAATAAGAAAAATCCCCTTTGACGTATATGCTGCATGTGGCACCTTTTATCCAAATGTAGCAATATATACTATATGCTCAGAAAAGTAGGCCATGCCAACCGAGGTAGGGTGAGATTGAACATACCGTGCGCTTCCTGAAGTCAGCTGGTACGGTGAGATGGAACTCCTTAGTTGTCTGGCCGAGGCCGCATAGGCCTAATGTCTCCTTACACTGTACACTCTATGAGTGAAAGAAAGCCCTCGAACCAGCTAGAAGAAAAAAGAATTCACGGCGAATTCGGCCGGGTGATTAAAAGGGGCAGATGGACTGGGATAAGAGATGAGCGAATATTTTAGTAAATTAGTTACCTGGTTCTCCATGAGAAAAACCCCCCAATACCCTAGATTCCCCAATCGGGCAGAGCTGGGTCGACGGTGAGCAGCGTCGAGAAAGTCGATGGCGATAGGCGGCGGCAAGCAGCAGTGGCGAAATGCGGTGGGGTTTGCCGGCAGCTGGCGGCGGCAACAGGCGTCGAGCTACATGGTTGCCGCGGTGATACACGGTGACATGCAGAGTCACAGAGGAGTGCAGGAGCGAATGGGGACTGGGGGGTGGCGGGCGGGGTGAGGGTTTTGTGATGTGGGGATGGTGAGGGTTTTCTTTTTTCCTTTTTGAATTTGGTGGTGAGGGTTTTCTGTCCCACAAAGCGTTTCGGAGGCAACGGTTTGGTAGAGCCAACCATGTGTGATTAACATCACTCCGGTGTATTTTCAAAAAAAAACATCAGTCCGGTGTGAGGGTGATACGGAGTGCCGTTCGATTTGTGTACATCCTACGGTGAAGACGTGCGATCCGTGGGGATGCATTCTGGCCAATCAGAACAAACATGTCGCGGCACAATGAAAGTCATCGCACACGGTTCCAACCTGGGAAAATCACCAAGTTTCAGGGTGGGTCCACATTTCCTTCGTCGGTTGAATCTGAAATTTTTACCCACGCTAAACATTCAACCTAATATGCAAAAAATTCCATCAACCAAACTGATTGCATACTCATCCCACATGTAGACATAAGTAAACATAGATATAAGCATACTCAGGCATAGATAATAAGCGTACTCAAGCATAGTTCAACCATATATAGTTCAACCGATATTAAGCATACTTAAGCATAGTTATAATTAAGACACTACATAGCCATATATAGTTCAATCCCACATCTCATCTGCCGACAGGCCTGCACGAAGGTGAAGCTTCTCCAGGTACTCAGCGTACGCGGTGTGCGCCACCCTATGAGAATACTTCTGCTTGAAGGAGCCAATGACTCGTCCTCTTGCATGCGCCAGAACACTTTCATACTCATGATGAAGCTTTTGGTTGCAAAACGGGCATCCAAAGCCCCTATTCCAGGTCCTCACACGCCTGTTATGCAGCCCCGCATAAAGCTCCCTGAGCTTTTGCCTCTTGAACCTCCTCTCGCCATCTTCGTCCTCGCTGTCGACATCGTCAGATAGCACCTATACATATAGTAAAAAATGTGGCATCAGTATATTTTATAATAATGCGAATTCAGCAGGCAGAGTTTATGAAACATAATATATCCTGTGACAGCGTGAACCCTAAATCATCAAGTGATCTTGATGAAAGAAATGCATAAATAGAGAGCACACAACTTAGTGCAACAAAATTAAGAGTCTGATTGGTTTGCTACCAACATTTGGCAGAATCAAAAGTTTGGTTTGCTACCGGCATTTGGCAAAATCAAAAGTTACCAACACTTGGCAACCTTTTGTGAGATTGGCAATGAACAATGGAATGCAAACTAATCTCTAGCGAACATTTGGGAGTTGCCAAAATTTGGCATGCCAACGATTTTTGGCATCAAACCAATTTACATGCCGTAAAGTAGGATTAGGATTTTATGGCTATTTTTTTTAGACAGATCCAAAGATTTGGTTCGATTTTTTTAGCACAATCATCTATGTACATACCAATCTAGAATTTTTTTTGGCACAAGCATATATGTAGGACATTCAAAATTAATTGTCAAGATCTGGCTAGGAATTATTAGCAACTCTAACCCTAGTCGGATTATTTTTTTAGAAGAACAGCGAGGCTCCTCTGCGGTTCCATTACTCGAATGAAACCCTCATAGTGTCATACATCAGCTCACTAAGAGGAGCAGTTCGAAAGCAATAGCTAAAGGGAAATACACAACGACAGAAGTATGAGGATTAGAAGTTATCCTGCGCCCCAAAGGGGTCCCTAGTCGGATTATTAGCAGAAATCATTTGTACAGAAGAAACAATTAATCACTTATCATTTGTACCATTCAAACAATCAATACACTACACGGATCTATCGAATCTAACTCAGATTTCATGGATTGAGAGAACATAAGCATAAGATTTCTATTCGAAAAAGGGGGAGGCAGGACTAACCATAGAAACCCTTGGATATATTTGCCACATAAATGGGTATAGATGACTAACCGGTTATCCGTCGTCATCGGAGTCATCGCCGGAGTTGTCGCCAGAGTCGCTGTGGACCTTCGGCTCCGGCTGTGGAAGCACGACGCCGTCAACGATGTCAATGTCACGCTTCTGCCCGCGCGAGACCTCATTGGCGGTGACGGCAACCTCTGTCTCCAGCTTCACGCCGTACTCAGGTGCTTCAGTAGCCCCGGTGTTGCCACTCCCTCCGATGGTGCACTTCGGCGGCATCCTCATACACTGACGGCGGTGACGACTTGTCGAGGATGCAGGCGGAGAGAGAGGATTGTGTGTGTAGTGAGAATGGGGGGTGCGGCCGCCTATTGTGACCAGCAGCTCGGGCGCGCCATTAATATGGAGCAGTGGGAGCGAGGCGGGCGGCGGTCAAAGGGCTGGCTCACCTCTGCGCAGCGGACTGCTGGCATGCCTACCGTCATTTCACACAGCTACTCGCACGCCTCCCGGTGACACTGCGCAGCGAACACGCCTCCCGGTCTGCCTGCGCAGCGGACTGCTTGCATGCGTCCCGTCAACTGGCACGTATATTGTTTTTCTTTTTTGATGATTAATTCTGCTGCTTTATTACTTAACCGAAGCATGGCACGTACATTGTTGGTCTAACGCCCATGGTATGAATAAATAAGCCGTTTGCGATATTGGTTGCCAATTATTAATAATCCCGCGTTTGTAAGAAGAATATATCAAAACTTGTCTCAAATTTGACAAAAAAATACAATATCATAGTGTATTGGTGTCCATATGACACCACGATAAGTTTCATGAATTTCAACTAAGTTTAGGATTTACTGGATTTTAAAAATCAAGATTCTCAATGTTTGAAATTTCTTGCATGGGGACTAAACATGCACCCAGGGACACACATATGATTTTCCAATCCATTTTGGTGCACTATCACGTGTGCATGTAGCTCAAATTTGATTTTTGCACATTATATCCCTAGGAAATCAATCAATGTATAAAAACGTCCGAATGATCTCTGATTTTTTCCCCCAAATTTTAACACGACACTCCTTTGGTCACATATGTTCACCGCGGAATTTTTTTAACATGCCTCGTAGTGGCGGTGGTGGTGCGGTGTGTGTCGGGGGGGGGGGTCCGGCAGTACACTACGAGTTGTGAGCCACCGTGTGGGATTGACCGTTTTGTGAGGCAAGTGCCACATCAAAGTCGTGAATTGGTTATTTAAAACATTACACAACCCTTTCATACATACATGTTTGGCCCACATGCATGCATGGTGGTCCTCGGACACTCCCTCGTGCGGTTATCAGCGATGCGCCCATTTGTTAGCCCGCGAAGGTTAACACTTTTCACCGACATTGAGAGGCATTTGACCAAAGGTGGATTCATCTTGGGATGTGCTACTGTGTGGATCATGGTGAGATTCCAGATCAAAGTTCGAGCGCGTGCGTACACATGAATCCCTCCCACCGGCTCGAAGTGAGGGGGACTACGACACGTCGTGAACCCTGTTTGCGAAGCATGTGCCACATCAAAGTTGTGTAGTGGGTATTCAAACATCACACAACACCTCTTTGGGCCACATGCAGGCGGTGGTTATCCTAGGACACTCACTCGCGTGTGACACTTTCTGTGGGCCCACGAGGTCGTCGTCCATCACTTTGACCTACAACGAGAGAGGTTAATTTGACCAACAAGGATGATTCTTTTTGGTTTGTGTTATGGTAGGAGTATATAGTACGCGTCGAAGAGGGGGGAGGGGACCAGCATATACTACGTGTCATGAACCTCGCTCCGTGTGGGGATTTTTCGGTTTCCGAGGCTGGTGCCACATCAAAGTTGTGCATTGGGTATTCAAACATCAC
Source organism: Elymus sibiricus (assembly GCA_039707655.1). Classification (NCBI taxonomy): domain Eukaryota; kingdom Viridiplantae; phylum Streptophyta; class Magnoliopsida; order Poales; family Poaceae; genus Elymus; species Elymus sibiricus. Next base: position 228,050,387 of record CM077676.1, read on the forward strand.
ACAACACCTCTTTGGGCCACATCCAGGTGGTGGTTGTCCTACAGGACACTCACTCGCGTGCGACGCTTCCATCTATGGGCCCGCGAGGTCGTCGTCCATCACTTTGACCCAACGAGAGAGGTTAATTTGACCAATAAGGAGGATTCTTTTTGGTTTGTGTTACGGTAGGAGTATATAGTATGCGTCATAGAGGGGGAGGGGACCAGCATATACTACGGGTCATGAACCTCGCTCTGTGTGGGGACTTTACGGTTTCCGAGGCAGGTGCCACATCAAAGTTGTGCATTGGGTATTCAAACATCACACAAACACCTCTTTGGGCCACACATGCAGGCGGTGGTTATCCTAGGACACTCACTCACGTGCAATGCTTCCATCCGTGGGCCCGCGAGGTCATCGTCCATCACTTTGACCTACAGCGAGAGAGGTTAATTTGACCATCAAGGAGGATTCTTTTTTATTTGTGTTATGGTAGGAGTATATAGTACGCGTCGAAGAGGAGGAAGGGGACCAACATATACTACGTGTCATGAACCTCGCTCCGTGTGGGGACTTTACGGTTTTCGAGGCAGGTGCCACATCAAAGTTGTGCATTTTGGGTATTCAAACATCACAAGAACCACACACCTCCGTACATATGTTTGGCCCACATGCAAGCGATGGCAGTTGTCCTCTGGCACTCACTCACACGGTTATCGGCGATATAGATACTTTCCATCTGTGGGCCCGCTTGGTCCATCACTTTGACCGACAGCGAGAGAGGTTAATTTGACTTAGGAGGGGATTAATTTTTGGTTTGTCTTACGGTATAGGTCATGCTGTGAGATTACATAATATAGTTTGATCGCATGCATGCGTACGCATGAATCCCTCCCACCAGATCGAAGTGGGGGAGGGGCGGGGCAGCACACGACGCGTCATGAACCGATCTCGCTTTGTGTGGGGACTGTACGATTTTCGACGCAGGCGCCACATCAATGTTATGCATGGTATTCAAACATGCATGCATCACCTCCAAACATATGTTTGGGACACATGGATGCAGTGGTTGTCTTCGGATAGTACTCTCCCTCGCGTGGTTATCGGCGGCAAGCCTATATATTCATGGGCCCACGTGGACGTCCATCACTTCGACCGACAATGAGAGAGGTTACCAGGGTGGATTCTTCTTCTTTAGTTCGTATTACCGTATAGTAGGTCATGGTGAGATTCCATACCTAAGTTTGAGCGCATGTGTACGCATGAATCCCTATCAACGGCTCGAAGTGGGGTGACATACATACTACGCGTCGTGAACCCTCGCTCCGTGTGGGGACTTTCCGGTTCCAAAGCACGGTGCCACATCAAAGTTGTGCATTGGGTATTCAAACACCACACAACACTTCCATACATATGTTTGGGCCACATGCAGGCAGTGATTGTCTTCGGGCACTACTCCCTTGCGTGGTTATCGGCGAGCTAGACCATCTGTGGGGTCGCGTGGACGTCCATCACTTTGACCAACAACAAGAGAGGTTATACGACCAAGGTGGATTCTTCTTGGTCTGTGTTATAGTACGTCTTGGTGAGATGCCCTCTTCCACCGACTCAAAGTGTGTGTGTGTGGGGGGGGGGGGGGCTACTTCGCACTTCCTGAACCTCCGTGGGGTCGGGGATGTCTGGTTAATTTGCGAGGCACATGTGCCACATCAAAGTTGTGAATTGGGTATTTAAATATCACACCACCCTTTTCTTACATATAGTTGGGCCACCCGCAGGTGGTTCATATGTGGTCTCACCCATCTCGCGCCAGAAGCACACATTTGTGGGCCCGCACACGGTCCACCTTTGACCGGAAGCGAAAGGGGGGGTTTGACCATGATGGACTCCTATAGGTTTAGTGTTACGGTAGGGTGAGATGTCAGACCTAGCTATTTGGGGGCATGTGTTCATAGCTGGGATTCCCCTCCCACCGACACGAAGTGTGTGTGAGTGTGTGTGGGGGGGGGGGGGGGGGGTGGCGGACTAGCAATTCTGTGCGCTTTGTGAGACAGGTGCCACATCGAAGTTGTGCATTGGGTATTTGAACATCAAACTAGCCTTTTCATACATATATTTGGTCCACATGCAAGTTTGTTCATGTTCTGACCCTTTCCCGCTTTTTTTGACCATGCTACAGACACGGTTCCCTCAGACTACCTGTGTGCCACGCCCGTGCCCCTGTCACTCACATCAGCACAGTAGATTGGGCTCCACGAGGCTTCCCTCGCAATCTCAAAAATATGTACCCGCTTGGAGGGTTTTTCTGTTTGATAGCACCCGATTATTATGTTTCGACCGTGTGTGATGTTTGTTGCCCCTGCTCCCGCCTAAATGGCTCAAAAGTATCTATCCGCCTGGAGGGTTTTTCTGTGTGATAGCACACGATTATTATGTTTCGACCGTGTGCGATGTTGTTTGCCCCCGCTCCCGCCTGCATCCCTCAAAAATATCTACCCGTCTGGAGGTTTTTTCTGTTTGATAACACACGGTTATTATGTTTTGACCATGTGCGATGTTGTTTACTCCCGCTCCTGCCTGCATCCCTCAAAAATATCTAGCCGCCTGGAGGTTTTTTCTGTTTGATAGCACACAATTGTTATGTTTTGACCGTGTGCGATGTTTATTGTTCCCGCTCCCGCCTGCATCCCTCAAAAATATCTACCCACCTGGAGGGTTTTTCTATTTGATAGCACACGATTGTTATGTTTGGACCGTGTGCTATGTTTGTTGCTCAATCCCTTCATCCAAATTTTCAGTAGCCCCGACATTTTACTCCCGCCTAGTAAAATTTTCAGTAGCCACGTCATTTCCTCAAACACCACCTTGGCCCCCTCCACACACACACCCCAAAAACTCCGCGCGCACACACACACACACATGACCCCTCCCTTGCTCGAAACCCTAGCAAGGTCACCGCCGCCGCCGCCGCACTGCCTCCATCGTCAACATCTGCCGGTTTGCCCGTGCAGGTTACCCACCGATCTCCATACCCTAGCCGCCCTGAGTTTATTAGATGACGCCTGCCAAACGCCCCTTTCCCATAGATTCCCATCCCCCACTCCAGAGCGTCGCAGCCTAAGCCTGGCTACGCTTCCCATGGAGCTCCAGGAGCTAACGGCCCAAAAGAGGTTTATTGCGGCCTCTTCGCCTGACATCGGCGAGGTGGCCGCCGAGGAAGCTGACGACGATTACTGGCCGCAGGCTCTCAATCAGCGGGCTTGATTATGTTGGTATGTCGCAAACGCCGGCTACGACATCGAGGTCGTCGACAACGATGGCCTGACCCGGGCTATGTCAGAGGTTAAGTGGCCCACCCCCAACCCCTCGGGTTCAACCGCCATCGATCTCATCCATTGCCCCGTCGCTGATCTCCTCTGGCCCACTGTCAAGAATTTGCCATCCTACATCGCCATCGAGCCCCTTTTGTCATTTCTGAAGGACACATTCTGCGACGCTGGCTTGGGATCCTCAGTTGCCAAGTCAGACCTCATCGACGGTGACCACAAGGAGGGCACCCTCTCCGGATCTTCCAAGGGGAAAGAGCCCATCTGCAACATCAGGGAGGGCACTCTACAACCGTGCTCTTCCAAGGGGAAGGAGCCCATCTGCGACAACATGGAGCGCACCAAGAGTCCGTGCTCTTCCCATGGGAAGGAGCCCATCTGTGACAAGTGAGGAAACCCATGATTGTTTTGCCGTGCCTCTTCACAGGGGGGAACCCATGATTTGTTTTGTCGAGCCCCTTTTGTAGTGAGAATATGTCCAGTTTTAATTGCTATATTTGGTTGTTTACAGTATGCCTTGTTTATTTCAGTTATTCACAGTGTGATGCTCTATATGTGCAAGTATTTACAATGCAATACAATTTCATCAATACCAGTTTCAACAATACCAATATGAATGACTATATTTGCTTGTTGTTAAGCCTGTTATAGCTATCATATGCCTCTTTCAACGTTTTTTGGTTGTTCGGTTGTTTGTAGTTAGTATATGTCCAGTTTCAATTGCTATCTTTGGTTGTTCATTGTATGCCTTGTTTATTTCAGTTATTCTCAAAGTGATGTTCTATATGTGCAAGTATGAACTGTGCAGTTCAATTTCATCAATACCAGTTTCAACAATACCAATATGAATGACTATATTTGGTTGCTGTTAAGCCTGTTGTAGCGAGCATTTGCCTCCTTTAACATTTTCTGGTTGTTCGGTTGTTTGTAGTTAGCATATGTCCAGTTTCAATTGCTATCTTTGGTTGTTCGTAGTATGGCTTGTTTATTTCAGTTATTCACAAAGTGATGTTCTATATGTGCAAGTATGAACTGTGCAGTTCAATTTCATTAATACCAGTTTCAACAATACCAATATGAATGAATATATTTGGTTGCTGTTAAGCCTGTTATAGCGAGCATATGCCTCTTTTAACGGTTTTTGGTTGTTTGGTTGTTTGTAGTTAGCATATGTCTAGTTTCAATTGCTATCTTTGGTTGTTCGTAGTATGCCTTGTTTATTTCAGTTATTCATAAAGTGATGTTCTATATGTGCAAGTATGAACTGTGCAGTTCAATTTCATCAATACCAGTTTCAACAATACCAATATGAATGACTATATTTGGTTGCTGTTAAGCCTGTTGTAGCGAGCATATGCCTCTTTTAACGGTTTTTGGTTGTTCGGTTGTTTGTAGTTAGCATATGTCCAGTTTGAATTGCTATCTTTGGTTGTTCGTAGTATGCCTTGTTTATTTCAGTTATTCACAATGTGATGTGCTATATGTGCAAATATGAACTGTGCAGTTAACACACCGTTCCACTTGTTGTTTTGCTTAACTAGCGTACTTAAACCTGCACACTGAAGCTATCATTTGAAGATTATGTTGTCTACCATGGATATATTTGGTTGATGTTTAGCCTGTTGTGCTTAACATGCCTTTCGATGTACTTACACAGGACAATATTGGGAACGACTGCTGTTTTCCATCGAGGTTAGTTTCATCCCATGGCTTATATATACTCACTGTTCAGGATATCTGTAGCTGGTACCTGATGTCTACTACACAACTTATTCTTGTAGACTCATGTTGGGCTTCCAAGCGCAGAGGTTTGTAGGACAGTAGCAATTTTCCCTCAAGTGGATGACCTAAGGTTTATCAATCCGTGGGAGGCATAGGATGAAGATTGTCTCTCTCAAACAACCCTGCAACCAAATAACAAAGAGTCTCTTGTGTCCCCAACACACCCAATACAATGATAAATTGTATAGGTGCACTAGTTTGGCGAAGAGATGGTGATCCAAGTGTAGTATGGATAGTAGATATAGCTTTTTAAAGTGCGAACAATAAAAAACAACAAGGTAGCAAGTAACAAAAGTGAGCATAAATGGTATTGCAATGCTTAGAAACAAGGCCTAGGGTTCATACTTTCACTAGTGCAATCTCTCAACAATGCTAATATAATTGGATCATATAACCATCCCTCAACGTGCGATAAAGAATCACTCCCAAGTTCCTATTAGCGGAGAACATAAGATAGAAATTGTTTGTAGGGTACGAAACCACCTCAAAGTTATCCTTTCTGATCGATCTATTGAGCTATTCCTATAAGTGTCACAAACAGCCCTAGAGTTCGTACTAAAATAACACCATATGATACACATCAACCAACTCTAATGTCACCTAGATACTCCAATGTCACCACAAGTATCCGTGAGTTGATTATACGATATGCATCAAACAACTTCATAATCATAATATTCAATCCGCACAAAGAACTCCAAGGAGCACCCCAAAGTTTCTATCGGAGAAAAGATAATGAAAACGTGCATCAACCCCTATGCATAGATTACCCCAATGTCACCACGGGAATCCGCGAGTTGAGTGCCAAAACATATATCAAGTGAATCAATATAATACCCCATTGTCACCATGGGTATTCATATGCAAGACATACATCAAGTGTTCTCAAATCTGAAATATTCAATCCAACAATAACGAAACCTCAAAGAAAATATTCGATTCATCACAACAAGAATAGAGAGGGAAGAAACACCATATGATCCAACTATATTAACAAAGCTCGCGATACATCAAGATCATGCCAAATCAAGAACACGAGAGAGAGAGAGAGATAAAACACATAGCTAACGGTACAAACCCTCAGCCCCGAGGGTGAACTACTCCCTCCTTGTCATGGAGACCGCCGGGATGATGAAGATGGCCTCCGGTGATGATTTCCCCCCTCCGGCAGGGTGCCGGAAAAGGGCTGTAGATGAGATCGTGGAGGTACAGAGGCTTGCGGCGGTGGAGTCGAAGTTCTAGGGTTATTTCTGGGGGTTTCTCTATTTATAGGATTTTTCAGTGTTGGAATCAGGTCAGACGGAGCCACGTGGGCCCCACGAGGTACCAGGGCGCGCCTGGGGGGGGGGGGGGTGGTGCGCCCTGGTGCCTCGTGGGCACTGGGTGGCCCCCCTCCAGTGGGTCTTGGTTCCAGTATTTTTTATTTATTCCATAAAAAATCTCCAAAAAGTTTCATCCAATTCCAAGAACTTTTATTTCTGTACAAAAAACAACATCATGGCAATTCTGCTGAAAATAGCGTCAGTCCGGGTTAGTTCTAATCAAATCATACCAAAACCATATAGAATTGTTATAAACATGGCATGAATACTTCATAAATTATAGATACGTTGGAGATGTATCAGTACCATATAGGCCGGGGGCTGATAAGGGATTAATCGGCGAATCGGACATTTAACTGAATATATCTGTAACCCATTTATCGGTAGGTTAACTAGGGCCATATCTAATATATCTGAGGCTACATAGCAACATGCATTGTAATGAATGTCTAAATATGCAATCCTAGGCTACATAGCAACAAGGAAGAGTGTTACCTTAATGTTCTGATGATGTCTAGATATACATAGAAGAGCAGCAACAACAACAACAACAACACAACAGTAGTTAACTGCAGTTAATCGGCCGATATTTGTAACAATGTAATAAACTCCCTCCACCCCATAATATAAGATGTTAATTCATCCAATATGTGAGTATATTGGATGTAATAAGATCTTATATAATGGGACGGAGGGAGTGTTGTACTACATCATTGTGCAATTGTTGTTTAGCTTCTAATATTAACTTGGTGCTTTTAGGTACATATGTCATTGGTAAAGATCCGTGCTTCAACCCTTTTTGCGTATGGGACAATGAGATATTCATGAACCAGCATCAAGTGAGGAAACTGATAAAGATTGTTAGTAAAATGGGTCAAAAGATGGCAATTGAACTATTTGTTTACACTTTATCCAAGACAAAAGTGAACTGCAGGATGGTAAGTAAGAACTTTGCAGCCTTCTTTTTACTGTCCATAATGAGTTGTGTTAGATGACAATGTCTGAATCTTTTTCCGTTGCAGTGGTTCCCAAAGCAGTTTACTCAAGATTACCTCTCAAACTACATGATTGGTGGGCATGCAAAGGTTAAAGTATTTCTACCAGAACACAATGACTATCTAGATGTCCTCATGAAGACAGTGAAGGATGGGCGGTCGGCCATCACAAGGGGTTGGACTAGAGTCGTGTGTGTCTTCTGTATGGAGGAGGGCACAATATGGGCATTCCGCTTCACCTTGTTCAGCAAACAGAATGTCTTTTGCCTCTTTCTTTACCGTCTTTAATAGTACAAGTATACAACCCTGATTCATCATTCTTTATTTGGTGCTTATGTAATTCTTTTTTTATGTAACTCTTGAACATATGTACCTGTGAATCGAATAATGCATTGGTTGTTGAACCTGATGGATATGAATAAAGTTATAGCCTACTTTCAAATTCAAATTCGGTACAATTTTAAATAGCAGCGATTAAATTAGGTTGAAAATACACTCTGCACGTCATTACGGCGCACACGGTCTGTGAAGCACAACATGTGTGATATACATCATAATCCGACACGGTTCACAGAGAGGAAACATGTGCGACCATGCACACAGTTGCCGTTTGCAAAGCGTGTGTGATGTCAGACAATATCACAAACGGTGCGAGCAAACTAAATGTTTGTGATAGTCGCTTTATCGTACACGCTTTACAATCATGAACTGTTTCTGATGTCGTACGCATCGTGAACATTGCACCACAGAATAGCGTGTGCGATAGTTATCCTGTACGACACTGGTATGACATTCCGATGTTTCATAATCCTATCCGACACTCGTACGATGATTAACTAATCTCTTAATTATATATCGCATACGGTTCGAGAGAAGTGAATGTGTGTGATAGTCTCCTTATCATACACGCTTTACAATCATGAACAGTTTGTGATGGGGTGCGCATCGTAAACGTTGCACCACACAATAGCGTGTGCAATGGTAATGCCAACACACACGCATAGCAAGGATGGAGCGTTTGGGATATTCGATATATCACAAACAGTTGTGTGACGAAACGCGTTTGGGATAGATGCGGGCATCGCATGCGCTTAGTTCTGGAAAACGTATGCATTCCTAATCCCTATCCCCGATGGATTTTGGGTTGTGTGGGAAGGACCCCCCTATCGCACACACAGGCAAGGCGACGGTTTAAAACTCCATCGTGGAAAGGGGTTAAAAATCGTTTGTATAGCAGCTCGCTGTACCTGTGGTAGTATGGATAGTAGATATAGGTTTTTGTAATCTGAAATAATAAAAACAGCAAGGTAGCATGTATAAAAAGTGAGCACAAACGGTATTGCAATGCTTGAAAACAAGGCCTAGGGTTCATACTTTCACTAGTGCAATCTCTCAGCAGTGCTAACATAATTGAATCATATAACAATCCCTCAACGTGCAATAAAGAATCATGCCAAAGTTCCTAGCAAACGGAGAACATAAGAAGAAATTGTTGTAGGTAGCAAAACCACCTCAAAGTTACCCTTTCCGATCAATCTATTGAGCCATCCCTATAAGTGTCACAAACAGCCCTAGAGTTCGTACTAAAAGAACACCATATGATACGCATCAATTAACTCTAATGTCACCTAGATACTCCAACGTCACAACAAGTATCCGTGAGTTAATTATTCGACATGCATCAAACAATTTTAGATTCATAATATTCAATCCAACACAAAGAACTTGAAAGAGTACCCCAAAGTTTCTATCGGAGAAAGTAGAACGAAAACGTGCATCAACCCCTATGCCTAGATTACCCCAATGTCAACTTAGGAATCCGCAAGTTGCTTACCAAAACATACATCAAGTGACTCAATTGAATACCCCTTTGTCACCGCGGGTACCCACATGCAAGACATACATCAAGTGTTCTCAAATCGAAAATATTCAATCCGATAACAATGAAACATCAAAGGGAAAGACTCAATTCATCACAACAAGATAGAGAGGGAAGAACACCATATGATCCAACTATATTAGCAAAGCTCGCGGTACATCAAGATCGTGCCAAATCAAGAACACGAGAGAGAGAGAGAGAGAGAGATCAAACACATAGCTACTAGTACATACCCTCAGCCCCGAGGGTGAACGACTCCCTCCTCGTCATGGAGACCTCCGGGATGATGAAGATGGCCTCCGGTGATGATTTCCCCCTCGGGCAGGGTGCCGGAAAAAGGCCTCCAGATGGGATCACTTCGGAATAGAGGCTTGCGGCGGCGGAGTCGAAGTTCTAGGTTTATTTCTGGGGGTTTCTCTATTTATAAGAAATTTCAGCGTTGGAATCACGCGAAAAGGAGTTACGAGGGGCCCACAAGGCAATAGCACACGACCAGTCCCCAGGGCGCGCCGGGTTGCCTTGTCACCTCTTCGTGGGTCTTCTGGTCCTCCCACGAAGCTTCGGGGGTCTCTTATGTTCCAAAAAAATTGTCAAAAAGTTTCGTCACGTTTGGACTTCGTTTGGTATGGATTTTCTGGAAAACCAAAAACAAGCAGAAAACAGTAACTGGCACTGGGCACTAGGTTAATATGTTAGTCCATGAAAATCATATAAAAGTCATATAAAAGTGCACCAAAACCATATAAAATTATTGCTAACATGGCATGAATACTTCATAAATTATAGATACGTTGGAGATGTATCAGCATCCCCAAGATTAATTCCTCCTCGTCCTCGAGTAGGTAATTGATAAAAGAAATAATTTATGAAGTGTGAATGATAGAATAGTGCACAAGTTTGATCAATGATAATTCCAAACACTTTTTCTAACATCATAAAATCAACTCTTTCTCATAAAACTCATTATGATAAAGTAGCAATCATTTCACATGTTATGGTTTAAACAATATATTCTCTTGAAACTTAACAAGCTATGTTCTTAGTCACCAAACAATTTCAATGCATCCTATTTTCAACAAAGTCTATGTAAGAGCTACACTCAATTATGATATAGTCTTCTATGGTTGCTAATACTCAAAGCATTTTTTTAGAATAAATAGCATCCATCGAACACAGAGAAAAATAGGGGCTTAATGTTTCGCCTCCCAACTTATTTATCATAGAGATAATTGTCAACAATAATAATTCATGATCAAATATATTTGACTCGATATATGTGTTTGGATCTTTCCCCACCACAAGATGCCTGCCAACTAGAGAATATGTTGGAATAAGAAGTTGACTCAACAAAAACAAAATTGACAGAAAAGTAAAAGATAAGCCCTTCGCAGAGGGAAGCATGGATTTTCTTATGTGCCAGAGCTCATTGCTTAACACAGAGATGAATACATTTTGAGTGGTGTGCTTTTCCTGTCAACGTCACGACTAAGGATTTCAACATCTTCCATGCTAAACACATTATTGGCGGTTCCCATGCGGAAATGAAAAGTTTACTCCCCCTCAACCATACAGACACAAACCATGGCTAGCCGAATTCACGGGTGCCCTCCAAACAATCAACTTTCCTGGGGGAGTTTATTTTTTTATACGTATCTTTTTTTTGTTTAACGGGACTGGGCATCCCAATTACCAGCCTCTCTCATGCAAGGACAAGTGAATAAACACCCATCATGAGAATAACCCGCTTAGCATGAAAGATACTGACCGCCCTGTCGCTCCATGAGCTGTACGGGCACACAAAACAGATGTTTATTTGAAGGTTTTAGAGATGGCACATGCAAATTTACTTGGAATGGCAGAGTAATACCGCATATAGGTAGGTATGGTGGACACTCGTGAAAGAATCTTGGCTCAAGGATTTTGGATGCACAAGCAGTATTCCCGCTTAGTACAAATTTGTTGGCTAGCAAAGATTATAAACAAGCACCACATGTTGGAGGATCGATAACAATATAACTTCAATGCAAATATATCCAAACATAACTCATTACGTTGTCTTCCTTGTCCAACTTCAACTTATTTGATCAAGTTTGAAAATAATTAATGGGTATTCACAGTCATAAAAGATGTCCAAGATAATATATTTGTATGTGAAATTATTAATGGGTATTCACAATAAAAATAGAATCTGGCAAAAACAGAACAACATGTAGTGAGCGAATTAAAAAGCATACTTATGTACCTCCATTTTTTTTGAAAAATTAGGAAAACATAAAAAAATTGTATCTCAATACTTTGTAAAAATTTCAGAATTTTCACACACTCCAGTACAGAATATAAATTCTAGCACTGGACGCAAAAGTTTCTATTCTTGCACAGAATCAAATTAACAAGCATTTGCACTATCCCAAAGGTTTTACTTGGCACATTATTGAAAGAAAACATATAAAACATGATTACTACAGTATCTTAATCATGTTGACACACGAAAAAAGTAGGGGTAAATGTTGGGTTGTCTCCCAACAAGCGCTTTTCTTTAATGCCTTTTTGGCTAGGCATGATGATTTCAATGATGCTCACATAAGAATAGTAATTGCAACATGCAAGAGAGCATCATGAATCACATGGCGAGCACATTTAATCCTAACACACTTCCTATGCATAGGGATTTTTTGAGCAAACAATTTATGGGAGCAAGAATCAACTAGCATAGGAAGGCAAAACAAGCATGACTTCAAAACTTTCAACACATAGAGAGGAAACTTGATATTATTGAGATATGTAAACGCATATGTTCCTCTCTCATAATAATTTTTAGTGGCATCATGAATGAATTCAACAATACAACTGTCACATAAAGCATTCCTTTCATGATCCACAAGCATAGAATTTTTATTACTCTTCTCATAAGCAAGTCTCTTCTTATTCATAATAGTGGGAGTATCATATGAAACTCGAATATTATAAATTGTTTCCACATTAAAAGGGTAATGTTCAGTAGAAGGGTAATCATATTTATGACAAGTTTTATAAAGATAATCATCACTACTTTTTATAACATAGGTATCATCACAATAATCATCATAAGTAGCAACTTTGTTCTCATCATAATCAATTGAAACCTCTTCCAAGATAGTGGAATCATTAATAAATAAAGTCATGACCTCTCCAAATCCACTTTTATCATTATAATAAGATTCAAAACCCTCCAAAATAGTGAGATAATTATTATCTAAAGTTGACACTCTTCCAAACCCACTTTCATAATTATTGCAATCATCATAAATAGGAGGCATGCAATCATCATAACAAATTTGATCATTAAAAGTAGGGGGGCTAAAAGGATCATCTTCATTAAGCATAGCATCCCCAAGCTTAGGATAAACATTATTTGTAGCAAATAAATTCTCAAACATATCATTCTCATCAAACATAGCATCCCCAAGCTTGTGGGTTTGCATATCATTAGCATAATCACTCTTATCATCAATAGTATGAATAGCACCAATAGTATAATAGTTATTATCATCATAATTTCCCAAGTTGGTGCCAAAAAGATTTTCAAGATTATAAGAAGTATCATTATCTTCCCAATCATAATTATCACAACAAGTAATAGGCATAACAAAATCATCATCAAGTGTATCATCTTCCACAATTATTTTTGATTCATTCTTATGAGGCACAGCAATAATGGGAGCAACATTATTTGGTAGAGATACCTTTTTACCTCTACTTTTCCTTCTTTTCTTCTTCTTCTTCACCACATTGTGTGTGGGTTTAATTAAGTCTTCCGAGCTTCTTAGTGAAGAGATCGGTTGGATAGGAAGCTCCTCCTCGTCACATGTTTCATCATGAGGGAAAATAAGAGGGAAAGGGGGAATCTTTACCCTTCCATTAGTATTCCTTTTATATTCTATTGGTTTTCCCGTCTTTCTAAAGTTGGCTATATAAGCATTCTCACTGCAATTTACCACACAAAACATATAGGGTTCTCTTAGACTACATTCAGTATAGTCTGTGAATATGAATGCTTCAAACCAACTATTTTTATGTGAAAATTCTTCACACCCCAAAAATAGACAAAGTTCATTATAAATTTCAAGGGTGATCAAGTTATTACAATATTTGGCCACGATTTGATCATGAAAAAGCATGCATTGGAAATTGAGATGGCTAACTTCATTGCAAAGTTCACAAGTAATGAGATAAAGAGAACATAATTTTTTAGCAAAATCATCTATCACTTTAAGCCACCATTTAGTTTTGTCATGTTTATGCTTCTTACAAAATCTATCATCCCTAAGTGGCATGTCCTCACAAAGTTTATGCACTCCAAAAAATTGACATGCTTATAAGAAACAATTTTATCATGACTAGTACAATCATCATTAGTATTATGGATATTCATAGAAAGCATACTAACACCATTGCAATCATGCTTATCATTCAAAGATTTTATGCCAAACATTTTATTGAATTCTTCTTCTAACACTTTGGCACAATTTTCTGATCCATCATTTTCAAGAAAGACATTATAGAGATAAAGCATTTGAGGCAACCTCAATTCCAGTTTTTTTTGTAGTTTTAATTTATAAACCAAACTAGTGAACAAGAAACAAAAAGATTCAACTGCAAGATCTAAAGATATACCTTCAAGCACTCACCTCCCCGGCAACGGCGCCAGAAATAGCGTGGTGTCTACTACACAACTTATTCTTGTGGACTCTGTTGGGCCTCCAAGCGCAGAGTTTTGTAGGACAGCAGCAATTTTCCCTCAAGTGATTGACCTAAGGTTTATGAAGATGGTCTGTCTCACACAACCCTGCAATCAAATACAAGAAATCTCTTGTGTCCCCAACACACCCAATACAATGGTAAATTATATAGGTGCACTAGTTCGGCGATGAGATGGTGATACAAGTGTAGTATGGATAGTAGATATAGGCTTTTGTAATCTGAAATAATAAAAAAAGCAAGGTAGCAAGTAACAAAAGTGAGCACAAACGGTATTGCAATGCTTGAAAACAAGGCCTAGGGTCCATAGTTTCACAAGTGCAATCTCTCAACAGTGCTAACATAATTGAATCATATAACAATCCCTCAACGTGCAACAAAGAATCACTCCAATGTTCCTAGCAAATGGAGAACATAAGAAGAAATTGTTGTAGGTAGCAAAACCACCTCAAAGTTACCCTTTCCGATCAATTTATTGAGCCATCCCTATAAGTGTCACAAACAGCCCTAGAGTTCGTACTAAAATAACACCCTACGCATCAATTAACTCTAATGTCACCTAGATACTCCAATGTCACCACAAGTATTCGTGAGTTAATTATTCAACATGCATCAAACAATTTTAGATTCATAATATTCAATCCAACACAAAGAACTTCAAAGAGTACCCCAAAGTTTCTATCGGAGAAAGTAGGATGAAAACGTGCATCAACCCCTATGCCTAGATTACCCCAATGTCACCTCGGGAATCCGCAAGTTGATTACCAAAACATACATCAAGTGACTCAATAGAATACCCCATTGTCACCACGGGTACCCACATGCAAGACATACATCAAGTGTTCTCAAATCCAAAATATTCAATCCGATAACAATGAAACCTCAAAGGGAAAGGCTCAAGTCATCACAACAAGATAGAGAGGGAAGAACACCATATGATCCAACTATATTAGCAAAGCTTGCGGTACATCAAGATCGTGCCAAATGAAGAACACGAGAGATAGAGAGAGAGAGAGAGAGAGATCAAACACATAGCTACTGGTACATACCCTCAGCCCTGAGGGTGAACTACTCCCTCCTCGTCATGGAGACCGCCGGGATGATGAAGATGGCCTCCGGTGATGATTTCCCCCTCTGGCAGGGTGCCGGAAAAGGCCTCTAGATGGGATGATTTCAGAACAGAGGCTTGCGGCGGTGGAGTTGAAGTTCTAGGTTTATTTCTGGGGATTTCTCTATTTATAAGAAATTTCAGCGTTGGAATCATGCAAAAAGGAGTTACGAGGGGCCCACAAGGCAACAACACACGACCACCCCCCAGGGCGCACCAGGTTGCCTTGTCACCGCCTCGTGGGTCTTCTAGTCCTCCCACGGAACTTTAGGGTCTCTTATGTTCCAAAAAAAATCATCAAAAGTTTCGTCGCATTTGGACTTCGTTTGGTATGGATTCTGGAAAACCAAAAACAAGCAGAAAACAACAACTGGAACTGGGCACTAGGTTAATACGTTAGTCCATGAAAATCATATAAAAGTCATATAAAAGTGCACCAAAACCACATAAAATTATTGCTAACATGGCATGAATACTTCATAAATTATAGATACGTTGGAGACGTATCATATACCCATTGGATTTAGGAAAAGGTCCCATATAATGAAAGCCCCAAACATCAAATGGTTCAATAACAAGTGAATAATTCATAGGCATTTCCTGGCGTCTACCAACATTACGAATTCTTTGACATTCATCACAAGAAAGGACAAACTTACGTGCATCTTTGAAAAGAGTAGGCCAATAAAAACCAGACTGTAAGACCTTATGTGCAGTTCTGTCTCCCACATGCACTACAAAAAAACACTTCCGTGATGATACGTCTTTGTCACAGTAGGTCAAGTTTTCTGTCATGCATGTACCTCCATGACAATTTTATGACAGAACCAAGATAGTCATACCTGTGCTGTCGTAGAAGTGTTCCATGACAATACTGAAATTATCATCACGGAAGTGTCCACTTCCATGACGATAAATGTCACGTCATGGAAGTGTTTTCGTCAAGGGTAACCAACACGTGGCATCCACCGTAACAGGTCGCCGTTAAGCTATCGGATTCCGGTTTGGATCCGATAACCCGTTAGCAGCCCTGACCAATGGCGATTTTCCACGTGTAAATTTCTCATTCGCCGGCCGATCCACGTGTCAGCTCAGCGTTGCGACAGATGTCATCCATTCATTGGACGAGAGACGCCTATGATACATCGACACGTGGCGCGGCCCAACAGTGGCCCATTTAGGTTATAAAGGCCGGCCTGTTTGACTTGGTCATAACTTAGCGGGCCGACCCATGGAAAGCCTGTTAACGGCCTGTTCGCATACAGCCCATTTACGGCCCGGGTACTCACAGCCCGTTAGGGCCTTTCAATATTCGGCCCAGTAACGTCATGTGGGTCGTCCCATATGATTCCAGCCCGTTGTCACTTTCGGCCCATCTATGGCCCATGAAGTCTTTTGGCCCATATGAGGCCTTTTGCATCTCTGGGCCCATTGACGGCCCGTGGTGAAATAGGCCCATCATGAACAGTAAACTGCTTTGAGCCCATTAACGGCCCATGCTTCAGTTGGACCGTTTCCTGCCCGTGTTTTCTTTCGGCTTTCTAAGGGCCCATAAATTCTTGCGCTCATTTCCGGCCCTTGATTATTTACGGTCCATTACTGGCCTATTATGCTAATGGGCCAAAGTCAGCTCGTGGTGACAATCGGTCCGTTTGTGGCCCGTTAACACGTTGGGCCGTTTTCATCCTGTCCTGTAATCCGGCCCATGAACGACCCGTCATGCCTGTTGATAGAATTAAGCCTCTGCTGTCTTCCAGCATGTTAACGGCCCGTTATGGTCTGGGCCCATAAATGGACGGTTCCGATTTAGGCCCGTTTATGGTCAATATTGCGGTCCGCTTTTGGCCCATGAACAATACGACCCATGGATCCTACGGCAAGTATGAGACCCATGGATATTACGGCCCGTAGGACGGCCATGGATCCCTACGGCCCGTAGGAGGCCCATCATTACCACATCCTGTATGTGGCCCATGGTTATTGCGGCCACTAGCAAACAGAGGAAAAAGAACTGCAGTGATTACAAGAAAACAAATAAATAAGCAAGCAACTAATGCTAGGCTATTACGGTGATTACAGACATTACATCCACTGGGCATCAAAGTTCGCCACCAGTGCAAATAAAGGGAACAACAAAGCACCATATTGCATACACTGGGCATCTAAATTGGCCAACAATGCAAATAAACGCGGCAGCAAAACAAGTCCAGAACTGAAACAACTTCAAAAGAGCTCAAGAAACGTTATCCTGGGTATCCTCCATGCTGGCAATAAGCTTAGCAAGCTTATTAGCTTTATCTTGTTTGGCGCTAAAATCCTCCAACGCTTGCTGTTGCACCAGAAAGTATGCATCTAAATTCTCCAGGAACTTCCTCAGTCCTTCGGCTTCTTGTCGCAACACAGCTGATCGATGTCTTTCAGCTTGTAGTTGAGACTCAAGAAACCGAACTGATTCAGACAGCGAGTTTGAAGAGCTTGTGCAAGCGGTAGTGGCCAGTAACTCGAACACTACATCAAGACAGGACTTTGGGGTTGTCTCACTGTCTTCAAGATAGTTTTCCTTATTTGTTTTATCAGCTTTGTTGGAGACCAGTAAGGTTGTCTCACTATCTTCAACCTTATCTGCAATACTTCCTTTACCATTAATTAATGTGGTACTCTTCTCCAATATTCTGTTAGCATTCTAAAAGAAGAAACAAGCAGACACATAACAGGTTTAGCATGTAGTATATGAAACTCATTTTGGTGAACCAGTTCAGTAGGAAGGTGGACATGATTAAACTATCAAGTCTTCTATTGCAAAGTAGTACATTATAAAAGCATCAAACAAACATATATCTATGTGCTACTGTCACTGCATTGTCTTGCCAAATCAAAATAGAGACACGGTTCAAATCATATCAGTTCAAGACAAAATAGCATTGAAATAATATAAGTGTGGGAAAGTACACGTCACCACAAGATTTCAGATGGGTACCACGGGTATACATGTACAACTAACAACACTATTGGCCCTGTTTTGATGCTAGTAATATGCATGATATGAGAAGACAACTGTCTACACAACTGAAATTGAAATCAACATAGATCAATTTAGAAGAGCAAACCAGTTAAATAAACATGTTTAAACATACCTGTTGTGCCATTGGACTTTCGATTGGATCCTTCTATTTAAAAATTAGTTGGTATGAGTAAATACAGTGATACAAGAGCAAAGCAGTATGCACCATAGCTATGGAATCTTACCTGAGAACAGTTGTTCTTCAGGTTTAAGCACTTGTTCTACAAGAAGAGAGTAAAGTAAGATGCAGCCATATAGTACTTCAAAATGAAATATGATCTCATAGACCCTACCAGATTCATGGGTCTAGACCAATACAGAACAAGGCGTTCCCAGTCATCGTCCCGTAAATGTGTCTCCGGAGAAAGTAAGGGAATTTGATGAGTTTCCTTGCCAGTGAAATACGTTTTCTTCAGGTAATTCTGATACTGCCACAAAGCATTCTTGAAGATAGCACAGGTTACCTCATCCTGAGTTTCCAAATCGGTCATTCTCTACACAGAAAAATGGGAACATTTGTTGTGTTATAATCAGCAGGGAGGTAGAACATATGGGACAAAGCAAAGTAATTTCCATGAATACTTACACATAACTCCTGGAGGAACACCTGCAACTGGCTTTTTCCTTCATCTTCAGTATAATATTTCCATGATGGGAAGATATGCACATAGGATTTAACAACATCAAATGCGATAGATGCTAAACTACGGATGACTGGTTCTGCTTCGTCCACAGGAATATGTGTACTAACTGGTGGAGTTGGGGTTTGCCATGGTAGTCCTGGCGCTTTGGGCACTGGAGCTGCCTTACTAACTGCTCTTGTTTTGGAGCTCTGTTGTGGAGATGGTGTTGTGTCAACTGGAACTGGGTTACTATCTGCTGGGATTGGGGTTAGATTGGGTGAAGCTAGTTCTCTGTCCATCGGAGTAGGGGTACAATCTGCGTTTGTCTGGGTTATGTGTGGTAGGGCTGGTTCTTGTGCAAGTACAACCGGGGTGCTATCTCCATCGACAGGTAGCGTTGTTTTATTTGAAGACCGTGTTTTTACTCCGCTAGATACTGCCATCACCCCCTCCATTTCAAATGGCTGATAAACAAGAAAAGTAGTTGAATGTACAGACCTTTTATGAGACAGATGCAATAGATAGTGAGGAAAAAAGAGGGCATGAAATAGTTCACATATATGTTGTTTAACTAAACAGGATAGCATGACATAATTTCACATATATGATGTCTATCTAAACATTATAGCATGACATAATTCAAAGATATGATGACTAACTAAAAAGGATGGCATAAGATAATTATATGATGTCTTTAGTAAACAGGTTCGCATGACATAATTCACATACATGTTATCTAAGTAAACAGGATGGCATGATATAATTCACATATGTGATTTATATACTAAGTAGATGGCATTCGCATATATGATGTCTAAACTAAGCAGATGGTGTTGAATATTGTGTATATGATGTCTAAACTATGCAATGCAAGACATCATATGCATGATACGAGCAGTATAACCATGCCAATTTAGAGCATACACCTTGGGGGGGGGGGATAGGACTGGTCATCTATCTCTGAATCCTCCTCCGAGGAGCTATCTGGACCCAACAAGAGATCTGCTTCGACAGGTAGCACTGTCTGCTCTGAAGAACTTGTTTTCACTCCAGATTTTTTCATCACCCACCCAAATGGCCGATTCATAGGAAGAGTAGTTGAATGTACAAACATTGTCGACAAATGGAAATGTAATGGAAAAAAGGAATGGCAAGATATAATTCAAATATATGATGCCTGGCTAAACAGGATGGCATTGCATATTTCACATATACTATGGCTGGCTAAAAAATATGGCATTGCATAATTCACATATGTGATATAGAAACTAAACAGGTGGCATTACAGAACATGTCTAAACTAAGCAGATGACATATATGATGTTGAAAGTAAGCAAAGCAAGGCACCATATGCATGATATGACCAACATCATCATGCCAAGTTAGAGCAAACACCTCGGGGGATAAATAGGAGCGGTTAGCTCCCTCTGACTCCACCTCTGAATAGCTATCTTCCGCTGGATTACAATCTGGAGGAGGGGGGTGGGGTTGCCATTGCACCCACCATGGAGCGATGTCTGCATGACATTGTATTGCCGCGCAAGACTCTTCTCTTTTTCTCTACATGTTCAGCATGACTGTGTACAATAACTGGCATGCATACGAAAAAATATAGTGAGATTAAGTAAGGAGAGCATGCAGAAATCTAGAGTGATGGTAACAACCAGTGGATAGATCCAAAAATAATGATAGCAGGCAAATGATAGCTTAATTTAATAAAAAGATAGATGATGGCTGCTTTACTATTTGTTTCCCACCCAAGATGAACGGCATAGTAGATACCCTAGATGAAACATATAGTAGATCAATATACTGTTCATTGCTGCCTCGATATGTGCCCCACAAGCATTTTCAAACTCAAGTTTGAACATTAATTTGGACCTGACTTGGAGTCTAAGAGATGAACATGATGATAAACTAGCAGGTAATATTAAGCAATGCATAAACTAAGCAGAAACAAAAGAGTGCGACCTCTTTTGCGGACCCGTGTACTCCTCAGGTTCATCTGCTGAGTCGATGATGGTGATGCAGTTGCGGTGGCTGCCGGCAGCTGATACGTCTCCAACGTATCTATAATTTTTGATTGTTCCATGCTATTATAATATCAATGTTGGATGTTTTTATATACATTTACAGCAATTATACATCATTTTTTGGGACTAATCTATTAACTTAGTGCCCAGTGCTAGTTGCTGTTTTTTGCTTGTTTTTGGTTTTCTAGAATATCAGTACCAAACAAAGTCCAAATGCCACGAAACTTTTTGGAGATTTTTTTCTGGACATAAGAGTCACTAGAAGCTTCGGGAGAAGATCAGAAGATAGAGGAGGCGGCCACGAGCCGCCAGGGCGCGCCTGGGGGGGGGGGCAGGCGCGCCCTGGTGCCTCGTGGGCCCACCTCTGCCCCTTTTGACCTAATTCCACCTCTATAAATTCTCAAAAATCGGGAAACCAACAGAGGATTCCACAAAATACTTTTTCCGCCGCCGCAAGCTTCTGTTCTCGAGAGATCCCATCTGGAGGCCTTTTCCGGCACTCCACCAGAGGGGGATTCGATCACGGAGGGGCTCTCCATCAACCTTGCTGCCCTTCCGATGATGCGTGAGTAGTTTATCACAGACCTTCGGGTCAATAGTTAGTAGCTAGATGGCTTCTTCTCTCTTTTTGAGCTTCAATACAATGTTCTCCTCGATGTTCTTGGAGTTCTATCCGATGTAATCACTTTTTGCGGTGTGTTTGTTGGGATCCGATGAATTGTGAGTTTATGATCAGATTATCCATGAATATTATTTGAGTCTTCTCTGAACTCTTTTATGCATGATTATTATAGCTTCGTATTTCTCTCCGATCTATTGATTTGGTTTGGCCAACTAGATTGATTTATCTTGCAATGGGAGAGGTGCTTTGTAATGGGTTCGATCTTGCGGTAATCAATCCCAGTGACAGAAAGGGACATGGCACGTATGTATCATTGCTATTAAGGGTAAAAAGATGGGGTTTATTCATGCATGAGTTTACTTTGTCTACATCATGTCATCTTGCTTAAGGCGTTACTCCGTTCTTTATGAGCTTAATACACTAGATGCATGCTGGATAGCAGTCGATGTGTGGAGTAATAGTAGTAGATGCAGGCAGGAGTCGGTCTACTTGTCTCGGACGTGATGCCTATATACATGATCATTGCCTTGGATATCTTCATGATTATTTGCTTTTCTATCAATTGCCCAACAGTAATTTGTTTACCCACCGTATGCTATTTTCATGAGAGAAGCCTCTAGTGAAAACTATGGCCCCCGGGTCTATCCAAATCATATATTAAAAATCCTAAAAATACCTTGCTGCACTTTTACTTTATTTATTTTATTTTATATTTTATTTTAATCTATCTATCTATCACCATACAATTTAATCTTGCAATTAACCGCCAAGGGATTGACAACCCCTTGTTTGCGTTGGGTGCAAGGATTTGTTATTTTGTGTGCAGGTACTGTTAACGAGGTGTTGCGTGATTCTCCTACTGGATTGATAACCTTGGTTTCATAACTGAGGGAAATACTTATCTCTACTGTACTGCATCATCCCCTCCTCTTCGGGGAAAAACCAACGCAGATGACAAGTAGCAGGAAGAGTTTCTGGCGCCGTTGCCGGGGAGACATCATCAACATCTATCAAGTACCTACGCATAAAAATTTCATCTCCTTGTATTTATTTTATTTGCAGTTGCCTCTCATTTTCATCTCCCCCACTTCTAAAAAAGTTTTTACAAAAATACAAAAATATTTTCTGTTTGCCTTTTTGTTCGTTTGCTATCTTTGCTTGTGTGCCGTGTGTCTTCTATTTGCTTGCATCTTTGCTTGCTAAAAATCTATTGATATGGATCCTCATCCACTTGCTAATCTTTTCAAAAGATCCAATTATGATGAACCAATTGCTAGTGAGTTGAGTGCACTTGATTATCTCTATGAAGTTTTGCTTGAAAATCATGAATCTAAAAATTGTGATGAAGTATTGAAAGAAGAAATTTATAAAGTGATTCATGATAGCTCTTTCAATGAAAAGCATGATTGCAATGATGTTATTATAAATTATATTAATGTCAATTGTGCTAATAATATGCAAAACTACAAGCTTGGGGATGATGATACTGTTATATCCACTACTTATTGCAATGATCATGATTGGGGTGATAATGCTTCTTATGATCTTGAAAATTTATTTAAGCCTCATGATGAATGTGCTATTGATAATAATGTTTGCAATAATATTGAAAGTGGGTTTGGAAGAGTGTCAACTTTAGGTAAAAAAGAATCCCACATACTCGGAAAGTGGGTTTTTCACATGCTACATGATGCTCTCTTAGTGTTTCAATTATTATCTTTCTTGTGAGCATCAATAAAATTTCAAGCCTATCTTAATGGGCATAAAACAATAGCGCTTGTTTGGAGGCAACCCAATGAATAAAATAAATTTTTGCTTTTTTGTTTCTGTTCTTGTGTGTTCACACAATTATGCTACTGTTATGATTGTGTTTTTATGTTTTAGTTAGTGTTTGTGTCAAGTAATGCCTTTGGGATGATTTGGAAGATAGTATAATTGATGCTGTTTGGAAAACAGAAAGTTTTGCATCCAGTGCTGGAATTTTAGTTCTGTACTGGAGCTTCATAAAAATCTGACATTTTTACACAGTATTGGTATATTAATTCCCCACGTTGTCCTAATTTTTCAGAATTTTTGGAGTTACAGAAGTATGGCTTTTAAATAGATCTTTACAGACTGTTCTGTTTTAGACAGATTCTGTTTTTGTTGCATAGTTTGCTTATTTTGATGAATCTATGGATCGTATCGGGGGCTAGGAGTCATGGAGAAGTTGGAGTACAGTAGCATTATGCCAATATTAAATATGAATCAATTTACTACAGTACTTAGAGTTAAGGATTTATTTGTTATACTAATGGATCTCACGAAGGTTTTGTTGAGTTTTGTGTGATTGAAGTTTTCAAGTTTTGGGTGAGATCACGAT
This sequence comes from Elymus sibiricus, assembly GCA_039707655.1. Classification (NCBI taxonomy): domain Eukaryota; kingdom Viridiplantae; phylum Streptophyta; class Magnoliopsida; order Poales; family Poaceae; genus Elymus; species Elymus sibiricus. The sequence continues at coordinate 228,074,216 of CM077676.1, forward strand.
AGATGAAGGAATAAGGAGTGGCAAGAGCCTAAGCTTGGGGATGCCCAAGGCACCCCAAGGTAATATTCAAGGAAGACTCAAGCGTCTAAGCTTGGGGATGCCCCGGAAGGCATCCCCTCTTTCTTCTACCAACTATCGGTAATTTTACTTGGAGCTATATTTTTATTCATCACATGATATGAGTTTTACTTGGAGCGTCGTGTATTATATGAGTCTTTGCTTTGTTTGCTTTTTAGTTTGTCACAATCATCTTTGCTGGACACACCTATTTGAGAGAGCCACACGTTTATCATGATTTGTTAGAATACTCTATGTGCTTCACTTAAATTTTTTTGAGCTAGGCAGTTGCTCTAGTGCTTCACTTCAATCTTTTTGAGCACGGCGGTGGCTATATTTTGAAGAAATATTTGAACTCTCATGCTTCACTTATATTATTTTGAGAGTTGATAAGATTAAAATTTTGAAGAAATATTTGCACTCTCATACTTCACTTATATCTTTTTGAGAGTTGATAATAGTAATGGTAATTTGCACAAGATATGAATTTGGTCCCAAAGTGATGAATATTCAAGAGGGATATAATAAAAACTTTCATATAGATCATTGGATATGATAAGTGTGATTCCTTGCAATAGTTTTGCGATATGGAGATGATGACATGTGAGTCATGTTAGTGAGTAATTGTGATTTAGTAAGAATATTGGTGTTAAGGTTTGTGATTCCCTATGCATGCACATTAAGTCAATAGTTATGCAAAGAAATTATATCCTACTTATGGTGCATTATTCGGTGTTAGTTATGTTCAATGCATGTTTATGACCATTTTCGCTTTTTGGTTGGTTGCTTCTCAATCTATTTGCTAGCCTTCATTTGTACTAAGCGGGAATGCTGCTTGTGCATCCAAACTCCTTAAACCCAAGTTGTGCCAAATGAGTCCACCATACCTACCTATATGCGGTATTTCCATGCCGTTCCAAGTAAATTTGCATGTGCCAACTCTAATTTTCAAAATAATTTTCCATTTTGTGTGCCCGTACCGCTCATGAAGCGGCAGGGGGTGGCCAATATTTTCCATGCTAGGTGTGTTATTCTCACGATGAGTGTCTATTCACTTGTCATTGCACGAGAGAGTGGCTGGTAATAGGGATGCCCAGTCCCACAATGAATCAAAAATTAATAACAACAAAATTCCTTGGAAAGTGTTGGTATGGAGGGCACCCGTGGATATGGCTAGCCATGGATTGTGAAAGAATGGTGGAAAGGTAATAAAATTTATTTTCTGTTTGGGAACCGCCTATGATGTATCTAGCATGGAAGATATTGGGAATTCTCGGTCGTTTTCTTTGACAGGAAAAGCATGCCTCTCAAAAATAATTTTATCTCTCTCATTTAAGCTTTGAGCTCTGGCACATTTGCAAATCTCTGCTTCCCTCTGCGAAGGGCCTATCTATTTACTTTTATGCAATTTTTATTTTTATTTTTGAGTCTCCATCTTCTCTTACAAAGCACCAACTAGAGAGCACTATTGTCATACTTGTGCATTGTGTGTAGTTAATATTGAGTGTGTTTCATGAATGGATCAATGATTGAGCATAATGGGTTAGGGATAACTTTCTTTAGCGTTGATATTTTGAAAGACATGGTTGCTTGTTAGTATGCTTGAGTATTTATCTCTTCATGTCAAACTATAGACTATTGCTTTGAATCATTCAAGTCCAAAAGTCCATGCTACAAAGAAAAGAGTATATGATGAATATGATAGGTAGCATTCCACATCAAAAATTCTGTTTTTAACATTTACCTACTCGAGGACGAGCAGGAATTAAGCTTGGGGATGCTTGATATGTCTCCAACGTATCTATAATTTTTGATTGTTCCATGCTATTATAATATCAATCTTGGATGTTTTTATATACATTTACAACAATTATATATCATTTTTTGGACTAACCTATTAACTTAGTGCCCAGTGCCAGTTGCTGTTTTTTGCCTGTTTTTGGTTTTCTAGAATATCAGTACACAAACGAAGTCCAAATGCCATGAAACTTTTTGGAGATTTTTTTCTGGACATAAGAGACACTAGAAGCTTCAGGAGAAGATCAGAAGATAGAGGAGGTGGCCACGAGCCACCAGGGCGCGCCTGGGGGGGGGGGGGGGGGCAGGCGCGCCCTGGTGCCTCGTGGGCCCACCTCTGCCCCTTTTGACCTAATTCCACCTCTATAAATTCTCAAAAATCGGGAAACCAACAGAGGAGTCCACGAAATACTTTTTCCGCCGCCGCAAGCTTCTGTTCTCGAGAGATCCCATCTGGAGGCCTTTTCCGGCACTCCGCCGGAGGAGGATTCGATCACGGAGGGGTTCTCCATCAACCTTGCTGCCCTTCCGATGATGCGTGAGTAGTTTACCACAGACCTTCGGGTCCATAGTTAGTAGCTAGATGGCTTCTTTTCTCTTTTTGATCTTCAATACAATGTTCTCCTCGATGTTCTTGGAGTTCTATCCGATGTAATCACTTTTTGCGGTGTGTTTGTTGGGATCCGATGAATTGTGAGTTTATGATCAGATTATCCATGAATATTATTTGAGTCTGCTCTGAACTCTTTTATGCATGATTATTATAGCTTCGTATTTATCTCCAATCTATTGATTTGGTTTGGCCAACTAGATTGATTTATCTTGCAATGGGAGAGGTGCTTTGTAATAGGTTCGATCTTGCGGTGCTCAATCCCAGTGACAGAAAGGGACATGACATGTATGTATCATTGCTATTAAGGGTAAAAAGATGGGGTTTATTCATGCGTGAGTTTACATTGTCTACATCATGTCATCTTGCTTAAGGCGTTATTCCGTTCTTTATGAGCTTAATACACTAGATGCATGCTGGATAGCGGTCGATGTGTGGAGTAATAGTAGTAGATGCAGGTAGGAGTTGGTCTACTTGTCTCGGACGTGATGCCTATATACATGATCATTTCCTTGGATATCGTCATGATTATTTGCTTTTCTATCAATTGCCCAACAGTAATTTGTTCACCCACCGTATGCTATTTTCATGAGAGAAGCCTCTAGTGAAAACTATGGCCCCCGGGTCTATCCAAATCATATATTAAAAGTCCTAAAAATACCTTGCTGCACTTTTACTTTATTTATTTTATTTTATATTTTAGTTTAATCTATCTATCTATCACCATACAATTTAATCTTGCAATTAACCGCCAAGGGATTGACAACCCCGTGTTTGCGTTGGGTGCAAGGATTACTTTATTTATTTTATTTTATATTTTAGTTTAATCTATCTATCTATCACCATACAATTTAATCTTGCAATTAACCGCCAAGGGATTGACAACCCCTTGTTTGTGTTGGGTGCAAGGATTTGTTATTTTGTGTGCAAGTACTGTTAACGAGGTGTTGCGTGATTCTCCTACTGGATTGATAACCTTGGTTTCATAACTGAGGGAAATACTTATCTCTACTGTACTGCATCATCCCCTCCTCTTCATGGAAAAACCAACGCAGATCACAAGTAGCAGCAGCGGGGAAGGAAATTTGAGGCGGCGTAAGACGGTAAGGAGTCGTGATGTCTGGTATGGTGGTCGCTTCTGTCGATGGAGCAGCTCAGGTGAGGTGGACGACGACGCGGCAGGAGCAGGACAAACCACACAAAGTTTTCTTCGACACCTATCTATAAATGAAGTAATTCTGTAAGGGCTCCTTTGACTTGCAGGAAGTGCACAGGAATGCAAAGAAACACGGCAAAATTAAAGTCAAACCAGTTGCAAATGTGTACAGTTAGAATGTTATTATGCCACTAATGCACTTAGTATTCTTTTCATGCATAGGATTTTGATAAGTAGGTCCAGGTGGATGTTAAAATATCTGTGTTTTTCCTTTGAAATAGACACGAAAGGAAAAAATCCTTCAGTTTTGTTTTGCTCCATTCCTTTCAACCAAATGCATGAATAATTGAATAGTAGGGTACCATAGGAAAATTTCCTATTGCTATGTTTTTCCTTCACTTTTTCCTTTGAACTAAAATAGCCCTAAGGGATCGACATGAATGTAGAGTAAAAAGTGATGCGACAAGTGTACAGCCTCTTTGGCGTAGCCGTGTCGACCTCAGCATCATTGGGCCGGTCACTGAAAATGTTGCGGCGGAGGTGGCTGTCGGAGCTGGGGAAGAAGATCTGAGGCGTCTGTAGATGGCGTCGAGGGTACTGCTCTGTGGTGATGGATGGTTCCGTCATTGGAGTAGCTCCGGCGAGCTGTACGACGTCGAGGTTGAAGCAGTACAAGACAAACATCGTTAATCTAAAGTGGGATTCTAATACCATCTCCAATAGATGATGTAAAATACATCACCAAAAAGTGCTAGCTGTAAAATTTACATCACCAAAAGACAACCAACTCCAACAGATGATGTAAAAACTGTTGACTCTGAACTTAACTGTCGAAACTGAATTTTACTGTCGAAACTAAATTTTACTATCGAAACTGAACGCACTAGTAGCAGACAAGCACTTCGTTGGTAGTTTAGGCCGCTCGAGCACTGGTAGCAGAGAAGCAGTGATCTAAATCAGCAGCCGCTCAACAGGGAATGCACTAGCAGCTAGTAGCCGGAGCAGCAGCATGAACGAGAGCCAGAGTAGCAACTTGTGTAGCTGTAGCAGCCCGTGTACCAGCATCAGCAGCGCGAGCGAGAGCCGGAGCAGCAGCACTAGCTCCAGTTGGTATGGCCGCCGCCGCCGAGGGAGCCTCGCAATGGGGGGAGATCAGCCATGGAGGATGTCGCCATGTCGGAGTGGGATCGAGCACCGGCGGCGCCGTGAGGTCGAGTGAAGGAGAAGATGCGATGAGTGTACAACCTCTTTGGTGCCGCCGAGTAGGCCTCGGCTTCATCCGAGGAGTCGGTGAGGATGCTGCGGTTCCGGTGGGGCAGGTTAAGGCGGCGCTGTGGGAATGGAGCAGCCGCGATAGACGAGGCGATCATCGGAGCAGCTCCTTGGAGGTGGAGGATGGGGCGGCTGAACCGGCGAGACGACGAGATCGACGACGAATCCTCGTCAGGTGCGGTGGATGAGGGATGTCGAGCTGTTGCGGTGGACGACGTCGTCGGGAAAGAGGCTCCGGCGGGGCGGCGGTGGGGGGGGGGGGGCGGACCGAGGAGGGTTGGGTTTCACGGCTGGTGGAGAGAGGTTTTGGCGGCCTCGGTTTTTGAATGGGGAAAAGAAGGGGATGGGAGGGGGGAACCATGACTTAGGGACACGCTTGTCCGAAATGTAGGGTAAGTTACAATAGTACCCCTACCAATTTGAACTAGAGGCTCTTTCTGCCTAGGGGTAGAACGAGGATTTCGTGTGTCGGGATTTCGCAGGAGGAGGGAGTTTTCACGCGTGTTGTAATTTCGGGATAGCAAGGCGCGGGTTGAGAAGGAGGGACTTTTCGGAGCACAAACAGACAAAGAGATACCAAATTTGAACTACAGGCACATGCTCGAGTGCACCAAAATGGGTTGAAAAATCGTATATGTGTCCTTGGGTGAATGTTTAGGTCCCATACAAGAAATGGAAGTGAATTTCAAACGTCTGGGCGTCGTGGCTCGGTCGAAAACATTGAGAAAATTGGTTTTAAAATTCATGTAAATCCAAAAATTGCCTAAAAATCACGGAACTTGGCATGGTGTCTTGACATGGCACCAACATGCCTTGGTAAAATTTGTGTTCGATTTGGAACAAGTTTTGGTATAAGCTTCTTACAAACCGGAGCCTCTCTCAAGAAGGCTCATGGTTCCGACAGGGAACGTGTCACCTTTGTGAGCGAAACGACATACGCTACCCCTTCCTGCCTTGATTTGTTTTTACATAGGCAACATAGACCGATAGGAGTGTCGTGCTAAAATTTGGAATTATTCCGGGTTCGTTTGGCCTTTTTATACATTTATTGAGTTTTCTAGGCATTTAATGTGCATAATTCAAATTTGAACTACATGCACATGCTCCAGTGCACCAAAATGGGTTGAAAAATCGTATATGTGTCCTTGGGTCAATGTTTAGGTCCCATGCAAGAAATGGGAATGAATTTCAAACATCCGGGCGTCGTGGCTCGGCCGAAAACATTGGCAAACTTGGTTTTTAAATTCCTGTAAATCCAAAACTTGCCTGAAAATCATGAAACTTGGCATGTTGCCTTGACATGGCACCAACATGCTGTGCTAAAAATTTTGTTTGATTTTTTGAAGGTGCACACATTAACAACAAACAAAGTCATTTTGGAACAAAGAGTTGCCACGTTACAATCGGAAACACAAGTGTTATTCAAACCGTGGGCGTTGTACTAACCATTTATGTGCCGCCACGCGTCCCCATTTTTATTAGCTAGGAGGTGCCGTGCGGGGTTGCTATTTGAGTAGACGGGAGGCATGGAGCAGACCGTTGCGCAGGCTTAGCGGGAGGCGAGCCCTTTGACCTCCATCCGCCGCCCACCTCGCTCCCAACTTCTCCATTAATGGCGCCCGAGCCTGGCTAGGTCTCAGTCGACTGAGATTTAAGGGAGAAAAAAGAAAATTTGAAAACAAAAATTTGCACGGATAACTCACGGACATAGCCTCGACTGAAACTTAACGAAGACTTAGAAAGACTGTTATATATGATGACGATGGCAATGGATAGTAATTGTCTTACATATCCAGGAAGACAATTTAAAATGCAACACGCGGCAACGCCCGGAAGACACATGGGCAAAAGAAGAAGGAAGAAGACGCAGACAACAATCTGGGTCGCTGCTCTACTCCTTGATGGGTTGCTGCAGGGCACGAAGTTCCTCCAACTCCTTCTTCATCGCCTCCATGACCTTCACTTCCTTTCGCCTCTCCTCCGCCATCTTCGTCATTACATCCATGGCGATGGAGTTCTCGCGGCGAACGACAATGATATCTTTCATGTCCTCAATACTTCGCTTGACAGCAGCTTTGGATTCCCGCACCAGCCTTTCGCGCTCGATGCGGAGGTTGGCATTATCGTCCATAATTTTCTTGACCATGGCGGTCATCTTCTTCATCACGGCAGTGCTCTCCTCGTGCTGCTTTGCACTGCCAGCGATCTTGGCCCTCAGCACATCGTGCTGGGTGCGGAGCTTCGCCTTGTCATCCCTTAGTCCCCGGATGACGCCGATCGCCTTATCAAATGAGGCATTGATGTCCTCGTGCAGCTTCGCCCAGCCGGAGATCTCATCCTTCAGGTTATTGAGCTCAGCGCGCATGCGCCTGCGAGAGCCCTCGCCTTCCCGGAAGAGATCTTCCCAGGCCGCCGCGACGCGGCAGGACCTCTCTGCTGATTCCGCGGTGCGGCGGGTCATCCTTGCGGCTTCCACGGCGCGGCCGGACCACTGTGCTACTTCGGCGGCGCGGCAGGACCTAAGTGCTGTTTCGGCTGCACGGCGGGACCTCTGTGCTGCATCGGCGGCATGGCGGGACCTCGCGGTTGCTATCGCAGCGAGGCAGGACATCTCTACTACTTCCGCTTCCCTGCTCGCCGCTTCCTGGTCAATTCTCGATGAAGAACTCCTACGGGCCATGGCAGACGCAAGGAACGAAGAAGAAAGACTTGTTTGTTTGTTGATGAGGAATTGAGGTGGATTGTGCAGTCATTTTCGAGTAGGTAGTATTTAGAACCTAGTAATAAGCTGCTAAGTTGGAAAACGTTTAGATTTTGATCGGTGTGAATAGGTTTACAATTAAATATAGCGTGGTAATTTGGAATGTGACGGGAAACAAGCTCAAAATTTATTAACGCTTCTGGTTTCGAAGTGCGGCACGATTCCTGGATGGTGTAACGTGGGCAAGCATTCTCGGATGCGTACGTGGCGTGTGCACCGCAATCGGCGATGTTAGCACACGACTTGTGCCACCGCGCACAATTATTTTAATTAGACTGTGTGACCGTATGAGTAATGCTAGACGGACGGAGATTTACTTAAGGATTTTACAGGGTAGCTGAAGTGGACCAGTAGAATTGGAGATTAGGGGAGGTTGGGGCCCACCCCTGCTGAAAATCAGGGGGGGGGAGAAAGATTAGTTAGTTGAAGATCGTGTAAAACACCCGTAACAGGTCCGTGTGTATAGGATTATCGGTGCCCGTATATCGCAGACTCCTTGATCTAGCTGAGAGCATCTCCAACAGCCTTTCTATATTTGCACTCACTTACTCCCTCCGTTTCTTTTCAGTCTGCATATAAAGTTTGGTGAAAGTCAAGCTTTCTAAAGTTTTACTAACTTCATATTAAAAAGTAACCTCCTCCAACAGCCTTTGTATAAGTGGTCCCCCACCTTATTTTTTTACAAAGCTTGCTAAATCTGCCATCCCACTTTGTATATTTGCAAACCCAAAGGATTCTGTGCACAGGCTCATCTGCACCCGGCCAGAAAAAAAATAACAAAAAATTCAAAAAATTCGTTTTTTTTGCATGGTAGAAAATTTGATGCGTGAGGTCCGCTCCAATTTTCAAATCATTTGGACATCCGAGCAACTCTCGGCAAAAAAGACAAATCACGTCAGAACAGTGCATGAACAGTAACCTCTTTAACTGACCCTGAATTTGTCTTTTTTGCCGAGAGCTGCTCACATGTGCAAATGATTTGAAAATTGGAGCGGACCTCACGCATCAAATTATTGACCATGCAAAAAAAATATTGGAATTTTCTGAATTTTTCTAGTATTTGTTTTGATTTTTTTCGTCAGCGCGGGTGCAGATGACCCTGGGCTCAGAAGATGATTATCGAAAGGGCACTTCCTAAATTTGGCAAGGCTTTGTAAAAGTGGTCCCCTTCATATTTTTGTCTCAATGACTAGTGGGCCAGTGTGTGATGTTTACGTGTATGTGTGAGCTGCGTATGTGCGTCGTGTGTGCATGTATGTGTGTGATGCGTGCGTGTGTACGTGTACGTGTACGCGTGTGTACGTGTACATGCGTGTGTAGTGTACGCGTGTGTGCTGCGTGTGTGTATGTGTACGCATGTGTGTACATGTATGCGTGTGTGTACATGTACGCATGTGTGCTGATTCTGTGTACGCATACGTGTGTGCACACGTGTACACGAGTTGTGCTAGTAGACGTGTGATGTGTCTATGACAAACTGTCCCCACATGTCATTGTGTGTTTTGTACAAATAAAGCAATCCGATATACAAAGGCTACCAAAGCAAAAAACATGTTGGCTTTGTAAACCTTCTCTCTCCTCTTGCTATAACATATTTTTATAGCAATCCAATATACAAAGGCTGTTGGAGATGCTCTAACCGTTTCTGTTGTTTTGGCTCATCGGAAACAATTCATCCGAGTGAACTGTTTGCCGTCTATCGCACACACCTTGATCTGGCCGACCGTTTCTATTGTTTTTGCTCATCGGAAACAGTTCATCCGAGTGAACTGTTTGCCGTCTATCGCACACACCTACAGTAGTGTCTCACACGCACGCGCACACACAGACACACATCCCCTCTCTTATTGATATTGTAGTCGTACCCTCCGTTTGTCTAGTAGGCCTCTCCCACCATCTCCGAGAAGCAACTCCACCACCACCCCTCTGGCACTCTAGCTCTGTCTCTCTCCCAACTTTATTCCTCTCCTACACATATGTATGGATGCCGATCGATCTCCCTCGATACATAGCTAGGTGTCTCCTTCTCCACACATATACTAGTCGATCTACACCTCTAGTTAGGTCACTGCCCCCCCCCCCCCCCCACACACACCGATAGTCGAACGCTCTAGTTAGGTCTCCCTGCTACACACAAACTGCACCTGTCCCCTCTCACATTCTAGTAGGCCAGCCATCCTATATCTTTGACGTGCGCGCACACAAGTTCGCTGGCTCTCTTTATCGATCTCGCACCCATACACTTTCATCCCTCTCTTCGATTCTATCGATATATATCTCACACCGATGATCCCTCCCCTCTCTTCTCGTGGATCGCCCCCTCTATATATGATATATCTAGGCCTCCATTTCACACACATTGCACATGTTACATTTTTTTGAGATATCATTGACTCATATTCCCTGTCCATCTCTCACGCACACAAATACACTTACGAAATCACCCCCCCCCAAAAAAAACACTCACGAATGCACTCACCATCTCTCTCTAGGTTTGTATCTCTCTCTCACACACACCCACATAGGTGGGGTACGTGCACGAAGAGAAGAGGTGCATGCACCACGCATGTACTCACATCTTGTTCCCAACCACACCCGCGCGAGTACACGGTGGAGCTCATTTATGTACGAAAAGGCAGCCCACGTGATAATTTGATGAATGTAGCGGTTGTTCACTTGATGGTGGGTCGTGTACAATGCGTGAACGAAACAAAGTGCGACTTGACGCGTTTGCGCGTTAATTTTAAATAAAGTTTATTCCTCAATGGCACGTACAAAATATAAAATGATTGTTATCGAGAGAAAAAAGAACACCGCTGTACTATACTAGTATAAAATATAGGCAGGAGCCTCAATGCTTGCTTGCTGGGGTTCGTCTCTTCACACTTTCTCACACAAGACGGCTGGGGCCAATCCCTCTCTCTCACTGCTGGTCACTGATCCGACCGGATCCCGTCCGCCGGTGGAAAGGGAGGGTGTGTAGCGTTGCCCCGGTCGCCGGTGTCGAGGCAGGAAACTCACTACCGGCGTGTCCTGATCTGCGGTACCCGCCGTTCTCTCCGACCAAGCTCCGGCGCGGTGGGGCCTTCGCCCCTTGCTCGCTGCCGCAGCAGATCCAAACCGCCGCCGCCCTCCTAGTTACATCCCGACGACCCTCAGGTACTGCTTCCTCTGGAACCGGCCTTGCTCCACGGCCCAACTTCCCAGGTCGCTGCACGTGGAAAATCCTGCATGTGGATCTTCTCTAGTTCTTTGCCTAAAACGTAGCTCGGCTGGTGTACCTCCCATTTTGCAATCTCGTCCTCACACCGTTTGAGAGAAACCACTGTGCTGCTATCTCCCCCTGAAGACAATGAATATGCTTCTTTTTGTCGATGTATGTGTCATCAACTGTTATTGACCAGTAATTGTTTCCTTTCTACCTCTTTGCAAACAGGGCTATCCATTTCACCTCGTTGCTATTGCGACCTTTTGGTGAACTGCACAAATCACTTTTTTCTTAAGAGCGTTTTGTGCAGTTCCACTAAAATGTCACACGGGCAACGTTTCTACATTTCAGCAGGACTGCACAAAGGGAGATTGGTTGTGCTATCCTCCTCATCCAACTCCGAGCCTAATCTTCTCCAACAAGTAGTTAGTTTTATGAGAGATTGCAAAGGTGATCAGCTTCTATTTGTGTGTGTATGTTTCATCACCTAGTGCCACTATTATTGTAAAAAGACTTATTCATATCTTTGCAAACAGGGATGCTCAGCTCGATTTTAGTGGAACTGAACAAAATGATCGGATGGTCCATGTCCTCCATAGACTTCTTTCTTGGCTAACATGTCTTGTTAAGTTCGACAGAGCTGCGTGAAACTAGCTGCCGACCAATGAACACCGTGGCCCGGAAATGGAACCATGCCTACGGACAGCATCGATCAATTTTTTTATTTTTATTTATTTGTAGACCTTCTCACAACTTTTTCTTCAGTTGTGATGTAAATATTGGGGCTGATCTGTGAATCATTGTGATGCATTAGCATCCATGTTAGTTTTTTTGTATTTGATGGAATGTTGTAACGAGACAACCTTGTATTTGATGGAATGTTGTAACGAGACAACCTTGGAGGCAAGTGGACAAGGAAACCAAAGTTGAAAGCTTCATAGCATTACAATATAATTTATTATGCTGGAAAATTATGTGACATATAAACAAATCCTGAAAGCTTGATAGCAATGCCAGAAACCATTGAACTTCCTTTCGCCGACATGTGGGACATCCAGCATCCTCGTCCACGTGCCATGGACCAATATTGAGTGCACAACCGTAGAGGGTTCACCCCGATCGTTGCGCCATAGTAATAATGACTATTGAGCAGTCAAATCACAGGGCCCCACCTTTGCCATAGTAAGTTGCTCGGACGAAGCAACCATCATTTCACTATACGTTGAATCCGCTCGTACTCCAATATTCCCATAGTATGTTGCTCGGACGAAGCAAGCATCATTTCACCTTTCCCAGAGTAAGTACCTCCTTTCTATTCTAGAAACCACCACACGCGAATATTGGACGGTAGCAGCATAGCATCAATATGGGTTTATGGGGCTCAATTCAAAAATTGAAACCAACCAATGAACTACTAGACAGTGAGCGTTTGGAGTAGTACTACATATCAACGCATGCATGCATGCATGAGGAGTACAATGACCAATAACATTTACATGCATTGGTTAGTTTTCTATTAATCCTTGCACGCAAAAATTTAATGCGCTTTGAAATCTAAACATGTGATTGTGACTTGTAAAATTTAGAATGACAAAATGGTATAGCAATACAAAAATTTGGAGATTAAGCTCTATAAACCATATGTGAGTGATATACTGTAGCAAGACGGTTGCCGGGATTAGTAGAAAGTGAAGTGCCTTTTTAGCGGGGATTTGCATCAATCTATGAAGGTGCAAAACCAAGTGTTACTACTACACCAAACAAGTTCAAAATGAGAAACTAGACTCACTCACGGAACTCCTATCGCGTTTGGTCTATCAGTCAAAGCGGTTCCTCTTGGCATATCATTTTTTTTAGAACGCTCTTGGCATATCACTAACATGTGGGAGGGAGTGGGAGCAAACCGACCTCAATTGACGGCAAAATCGCCAACCCGCCACACTTTGAGAGAAAAAAGGAGCTAGAAGCGATACGGGCTGGTGGAGCTAGCTAGGTGTCGCACGGAGGCCGAGAATATGGTGATAGCGTGAGGTGGGCCATGTTTGATGTAACTACACTGGGCTGCCGTGTTTCTGACTCCTCCGGTCTAGTACTCCACCGCGCTGTTCCTGGCTCCTTCTCAATCGTCGGAAATCGTTCTTCTTCCTTTTGCCGACACGTGGGACATCCAGCATCCAGGTCCACATGTCATGCAAGAATATGGAGATAAGTAGTGTAAGTGAGACTCACCAACGGTCACCAACGTAGGTGGAGTACGTGCACGAATCACCCACAAAAAAAGGAGTACGTGCACGAAGAGAAGAGGTGCACGCACTGACGCACGCACTCTTTGCCTCTTTCTCTAACACACACGCGCGGGTACACGTTGGAGCTCATTTCTGTACGAAGAGGCAGCTCACGTGGTAATTTGACGCATGTAGTAGCTGTTCACTTAAGTGGAGGGTCGGGAACCACGCGTGAACGAATCAAAGTTCGACCATGACGCGGCGGCGCGTTATTTGTAAATAAAGTTTTTTTCTTCAATGGCACGTATGCATTTTTTCTTCTTCAATGGCACGTGAATCGTGCACGTACAGTGATGGAGCACGAGATGGTAGCCATGGACATGGTCAGCCCTTTTTGGAGACTACTAGTACATAAATTCAGACAAAACTTATATGCGGACTATAAAAAGGACCGGAGGGAGTACTACTTTGATGTGTCTCATCAACTCGCAGAATGAGGAGAAGCTTGCTTACAACGCCCTCTCCCTCGCACACGCATGCTCGGTGGCTCACAGGACGAGGAGAAGCTTTTGCTTACTACGCGGTGGATGTGCAGTAGTTCATTCGGTGTCAGATTGTCAGAACTATATACTCCTACTACTCGTACTCGTACTACAGTAGTACTACTAGTAGTAGTACCATCATCATTGTTCGACTTCCGGAAGAGGCGAAGAGCCAAGCGCAAGGTCAGTTATAGCCAAAGCTGCGCCACCTTTTAGTAATCTCACAAAGCGTGTCGGAGCCCGTGCAACAGCCACACAAGTAGCACGTACACACTTACTAGTAAGTTCTAAGGGACATATGCCAATATGCCACACAAGTTTATACCCCATTCCTGTATTAAAATTTGTGCACTACTCTACATAGATTAACAGCGCTCCCATAATTTTGTGCATGACTACTCCACTTAAACATTATCAATGGACTCCATGTACACCACCTGGTTCCAGTCCCAGGCATTCTTCATAGAAGGCATGATCCATAGCGGCGGGCAACGGGAACCATGGTCGTAGCTTTCTAGTGTGGTTCCACACGATGGAGATTCATCCTAGCTGAAGCGGCATAAATCAGGAATCTGGACCGATCCCAAGCCCACTTCTGAGGTTCTGACCGTCCTGGCCCACCAAAAAGCCCTTCCCCTCCCGCGCGCGCTTCGCGCCTGGCGCCAGCTGCCCGCATTCACGCCGCTGTAGAGCGCACCGCTCCACAATGAAGGCGGCTCAGACTACCCATAGTGGGAGTAACTTCAGTAGTAACATAGAGTCCAACTCAGCAAATTTGCTTATGTGGCAATGATTTAATGCGGAGAGAGATGATTTGAGTAACATAGCTAGTTACTCATACTATGGGTAAAATCACGCATACCAAGACAGGATGAGTCTATAGGCTAATAAATGAAGTGTTGCATGACACCACACATATGTTACTCCCCATTATAGAGGTAGTAACATAGACTAGTAACATATGCATGTTACTAGTCCAAGTTACTCCCCACTATGGGTAGTCTCAGGGCGGACGCAGTTAGAGTGAGAGGTCGCGTCCGCCATTGAAGCGGCGTGCTGGCTGAGGGTGCCGCCCGCTGCACGCCCGACTGAATGCGCCTCCTCGCCGCATTCAAACACCTCCATTAAACCTGCGTGGAAGGCGATAAACCTAGTACATCCACACGTCCGTTCAGGAGCGGGCCGGCATTAAACGCAATGCCATCCAAGCTCGTCCTTCCACCATTTTCTTCACTCTTTCGATGGCATCCGACGAGCAGGAAGAGTTGTTCTCCGGCATAAAAGCCGGCTGGGTGGCCCGCCTAGCCCGGCGGTTACAAGCGAGGCAGCTCGCTACTCCACCTCCCTCGCCTAGCCCGACGGAGCCAGTTGCCACCCCCAGCCAGCGCGTGGTTCAATAACTCGATGCTCTAGGCTAGCTCGAGTAGGACTGGCGAGTTGCTCCACGCCCGCACGGTGCTTCCAGTGCCTGCGATCGCGCCATCCACCGTCGACGCGCGTGTAGCCATGCCATGCAGGCAGAGAAAGAAGCCGGCTGCACGGATGTCGATGAGGTGGCGGCCCACACGTCCGCGCCCGCTGCCATCATCGAGGAGAAGTAGAAGACGGGAGGCCGCCGCCGCTTGTATCCCATGAAGGCCACCGCCGGTGTCTTGCACGGTTCTTCTTCAGCACAGACCATCGTCAACCCCGCATGGGCTCCACGGAAGCGGAGGCGCCCCCTTCCCCTCCGGCTGAAGCATTAGCCGGGGGTTCCACTCCAATGAGCGGTTGGGAAGCGAGCCACCCTTTGAGCTGAAGCATATACCTCCAGGGCTCCCGGCAGTCCAGTGATCGGGCTGCCGGACATGAGGAAGACAAAAGGAGCCACCGACGACCATTTAGATTAGGTATTAATTATATCTCTAGAACCGGACTAGCACCGCTTAGTTGATGTAAATGTAATGATATCCGTCATGTTTATATGAAAATCTGTCATGTTTATATGAAATCCGGCCGTGTTTGCACGAATTTCGTCTTGTTGGTTCGAACTGTTGTCAAAATGTATGCGGCTACGGTTGGATGGCATCCTCCCGCATCCGTGTCCGCTCTCACGTACACGCGCGCACACACACACGCTCGCGACTTTTTGTACACATCATCTATGTCTAGGTCAGTGTCTTGTTGTCTTTGAGAGAGAGAGAGACACACACACACACACAGACGCACGCCCATGAAGAGCAGAAGCGCACGCACGCACTTGATCATTCCCTCACGCACACGCGCGGGTACACGATGGAGCGCATTTGCACACGAAGAGGCAGCTATGATAATTTGACCCATCTAGTTGTCCACTTAACGTAGGGTCTGGGACCACATGTGAGCCATACAAAGTGCGACCTGAACGTGGTGGCGCGGTTATTGATCGAGTTTTTTTACTGGTACGTTAAATGAAAAGATGGCTCCCCGCGTATTCAATTTAAAACAATTTCTACGGAGAGGAAAAAAAATTACTCCACTATATATGTAGGCTGGAGCTTCGGGACTTGCTTGCGAGGGTTGCTCTCTTCTTCTAACTCTCTCACCCTCTCCAGATCTAAACAAGACGATGGTGTCCACTCTCTCTGTTTCTCTCTCTTCTCACCAGTGGTCACAGATCCGGCCGGATCCCTTCCCCTGGGTAGGGTACGAGGTGCAACGTTGACGCGGTCACCATTGGCGAGGGTGGAAGCTGACACGCGCCGTCTTCTCTGACCCGGCGCTGGCGTGGGTGGTCCTCTGCAGCCTTGCTCACTGCTGTCGTGTTGGCCGATCCAACCGCCTACCTCGCCACATCCCGCTGACCAGAGGTATAGCTTCTTTTAGAACCGGCCTTCTTCTAATGGGCCAGCTCCCCACGTCGCTGCATCCTTTTTTCCCATCAAGTTTGGTTTGCTCCCCACGTCGCTGCATCCTGCATGTGGATATTCTTCAGTCCAAAGCTCACCATGTATCTAGATAGCCGCGTCGGCTTGTCGAACACTCGAACACCACCTAAATTTTTACTATTAGAGGAAAAAAGGTAATGCATGAAGATAAATAGATGGCCTAGTTGAATGTGGAATTTTTTTTGGTGGTGGGCGGGGTAGCAAAGACTGGTTAACGAACCAATCTCTTTGTTGAAAAGGGCAATAAAGTAGGGTGGGGGCGAAGGGTGGGGGAAGTACTAGTATTAAGATTCTGGCCTGACCGGTCTCTTGGTCAAAAAAGGAAAGAAAGTGAGGGGGTGCTGGGTGGACAACGCAACTGAGAATGAGCACGACTAGATTTCCTGTGGTCACACAGCATAAGGTCACTGACGAGATCACGAGAACAAAAATGGCACAAATCGAGACATTCAGCTTGCATGTTTGCCGCTCTCGGCAACCACCTCTGCCTCACCACTTTATTCCTCGGTGGAGGTAAAACATGCTTGTGCCTCACCTGTCCCTATGCCCTTACTGCAGCTGTTAATCTAATATCTGGTAAAATGAAACAATGCCACTGTTAATGTGATGTCACTCTTAAGTAATGTTGCTATAAATCTATTGCCATTGATAAACTAAAGCAATGCCACCACCGTTTTATGAAATGCTTCTATCTTGCTTTATTTCCCATGAAGAGTGCTTTGGGGTGTTACACTTAAATCTCACGCCGGTAACATAGCTTCATCTCAGTGGAACTGCAGAAATTTAATTGCACATTTGGTTGACACGATGATGTATTTCTCCTTTCCATATCACCCTTTGTTAGACCGATCATTCCTGTTAACTGTGCACGTAGCTACTGATCATGTGCTACTATCATCACACAGTTATAATGCAATTGTTATGCATGTTAATCTAAGCCCCCGTTAATCTAGTGCCCGTGTTGATCTGATGTGATGGCACTTCTTAGTTAATGCACTTTTTCATACTGTCAATGTTATGCCATTGATAACATGTGAGATGCTGCTGTTAATCATATGCCACAGCAAAAAATGACACTGCTTAAATAACCCTATCACATATTTCTACAAATAGGGTTGTCTATCTCCATGTGGTTTCTATTTGTGCAAACAGAAGCACAAACCACAATTTTAGTAGAACCACACAAAATTAGATGGCTGCATCTACCTGCTGTCAGCTAACCTCACGGTGCTCGAGGTATTCCTACATTCGTAACTAGGTATAATAACCAACGCAAGATGAAATAATCTTATTCTTACATTGACTTGATGATCACAGTGTAGAACGAGGCTGTCATGTGTGGAGGAGCGAACAAGCAGTGTAGCCGCCCCGTCGATGCAAGATAAAAGACACCGAGTCATAGATGGCCTAGCCGGCGAGTAGGGGTCGTGCAAACAGCTATGCATAATTTTAGTGGAACTGCACAATAAAGATATTGGGGTGAGTTGGACAGATTTTCTACAGCCAAACGGAAGGAATTGCACTGATCGATTGGATCAAATTTCCTCCATGGCATGAGATGAGACCCCATGGTGGAAATCAACTAACCACTTATAAAATTATGGATAATCTTCCTCACGCAGGTCAGTACCCCTTCGTCCAGATGATCGTGTTTTGTCATGTCGAGCTATTGATATGTGCTACTGTTTTGCAACACCGTTTAAGTACAGTTATTGTTTCCTATCTTTTCACATTTAGGACAATGAAGATGATTTTAGTGGAACTGCACAAACTGGTCTGATGTTGAGTGATCTCTATTGCCTCCTCTATTTGCTGCAATGTGTCAGCGTTAATTGCAAGATGAGCCAGCGGGCTAGCTGTGGAGTTGCCAACATGCTCAAAGTGCACTCAACATTGAGAAGAAAGAAGCATGCCCAGGAAATTAATGCGTAGGGAGGCCCTTTGCTCAGAGAAGCATCGATCGTTTTTTCTTGATTTCTACACCTTCTCACAGCTTTGTCTTGGTTATAGTCTGGTGAATCATTGAGATGCATAAACATGCTGAACTTATATATGTGCTTGTGAATGTTATCTAGTATGCATATTGTATCTTGTGAAGCTTAGTTTAATGTGAATGTTGACTAGCGTGTGAACATTTAGAATCTATATTGTGGGCCTGTTATTTGATGCCTCATTTGTGCCGTGCTTCGACCAGTGTGAGTGTCTGCATGCATTACCGCACCCTCTAATTTGGTGGATGCCAAGCGGGCCCGAGGAGGAGCCATAAGTTTTTTTCAAGTTGAAAAAGGTTACCGGGCAGGACTGCAGGAGCCATAAGCTGGAGTGCGTCTTTTTTTTTTGCGAATGGGCCATAAGCTGGAGAGCTGGAGAGTGTCTCTAATGGGCTGTCTCTAGTGTTAAGACCGACCAGTACAAGAGCCAATCCATCTTAAAGCCCATATTTTTGTAGGAAAAGCCCATATTACTTGAAGAGGGGCGCTCCCAAAAAACCCCTTCTTCCTCCTCGCTCCCACTTCACTGTTCACTGCAGCTCGCTCCTACAGAAAACCCGCTCCCCTTCTTCCTCACCTCACTCCTACAGAAAACCCCCGCTCCCCTTCTTCCTCACTCCTACAGAAAACCCCTGCTCGCCTTCTTCCTCACTCCTACAGAAAACCCCAGCCCCCCTTAACTAGGCTCTTCTTTTGCTACTCTGCTCAAACCCATGAGCTCGACGCGGCGCCCGCAAGGAAAATGGAGTCGGCTGGCCCCATCGTTAAGAAGATGAGGCTCCCTCCAACGGCGACGCCGGTTGTAGTTCCCGCACCCGGCAGCATGGGGAGAAGCAGCGAGCCTCCCCCCTGGATCTGAGGAACCCGAAGAATCTCGGGAGGACCGCATCAGCGATTTCCCGGACACCATCCTTGGGGAGATCATCTCGCTTCTCCCCACCAAGGATTGCCGCCGCACCCAAGTCCTCGCATCTCGATGGCGCCCTCTATGGCATGCTGCGCCTCTTAATCTCAACTGTCGTGGCCTATCTCTGTTCAATGATTTTGAACTCCCCGGAGCCATCATCTCCTCCCACCAGGGCTCCGTTCAACGCCTCTGCATCCCGACATGCTACCTATGCATGCCCTGCACGGTGGACGCCTGGCTGAAATCCCCTGAATTCAAAAAACTCCAGCTGCTTGAGTTGTACTATTCCCACATAAATAACATACCACATTCCGAACGCCATGTACTTGTGCCCTCAGCATCGATGTCCATCTCGCGGTTTTCCTCCTCTCTCCACACCGCCACCTTCGCCCTGTGCAAACTACCAGACAATCTGGTACAAAAGCTTCGAATCCCACTTCTCAAAAAACTTTCACTTGTGGTGGTTCATATATCGGAGGCCTCACTGCACAGCATCATCCAATCCAGTTGCCCTGCCCTGGAGTGCTTAGTGCTTCTTTTGACAGTTAAAATCGGTTGTCTCTGAATAAAGTCGCCTAACCTTGTAAGAATTGGAATTTCTTTTGACGTAGGGGAGCTCATCATCGAAGATGCCCCTTCACTTCAAAGGTTGATCCTTGATTCTTGTTATGCACCTTCGCAAATAACTGTCGTCTCTGCGCCTAAACTGGAGACCTTGGGTGTAATTCATGATCTCTGTGATCATTTCAAGATGGTGTTTGGCTCCACAGTTATCCAGGTATTGTATATTACTCCCTCCGTCCCATAATATAAGAATATTTTTCAAACTGTTTTAGCTTCAAAAACGTTCTTATATTATGGGACAGAGAGAGTATCATCTACACTTTTGTAATCATAAGATGCATTTTTCATTTGTTCGCATAAGTTTTATATCATCTTGGAGTACACTTTTTGTACTAATATTATGTTCTATGCTCAATGAAGAGTTTGTCCATGGATAGCCTATCAGTGGTGCTCGATTCCGTCAAGATCTTATATATCACTATTAATACTTTTGATCTAAACAAGATTGTTGGCTTGTTGCGATGCTTTCCATGTCTGGAGAAGTTGTATAAAGGTGATGATTTCACGCACATTGGAAGCCCATATATAGTGTACAAGAATTAATCGTTCAGTTGTTGCTCTTTCGACATACTCTTTTTTTAGACCTTAACTGTTTTCAATCTTCATGTCTACTTAGGCAGCAGGACGGGGTACAAAAGGTATAACCAATCAGTGGCATCATAAGCATCGGGATTTTCTCAATTCTCATGGCATTCATTTGAAGACAATAACGCTGGAAGGATATGTAGCCACTCATGCAAACACTAGATTTGACACATTCTTCCTGCTGAATGCGAGGACACTATTGTCCATCAGGCTTAAATTTATTAACAATGAAGTTTTGACGGATGGATATGTCGAAGAGCAAAAAAAGGAGTTTCAGGTGGACAAGTGGGCTTCTGAACATGCCAGTCTTCTTTTTACATCATCTTGTGGTCATATTCCATTGAATTTTACGACCCGGGATGTTCATTTTATGGATCTAACCGATCCATTTGATTGTGACTACTAAAAACACTGCTGCAGTTAGATGTTGTTGCCCTTTTCAATCTGGGTTTAGTCTAAACCTGATGAACAGTTAACCCTCATGCTTTTGTATAGTTTGTAAGCTGGAGTTAGATGTTGTTGCCCTTTTCAACTCGGCTGTGGCTGTCATATTTTCTTTGAAACAAGGCAAATGGCTTGTCATTTATTTAATTAAGAGAGAAATACTGTAACAAATCCAAAGCAAGGGAAATAACATCACTCTCGCCGGCTCCTGGAGCTCATTGTGCATTACAGAACCCAAGTGCTTAGCGCCCGCCAGCAGCCACAAACTTATTTTGAGCTAGCACACCAAATGGGCTGTAATTCCTAATAAGAAAGGCTGCATCGCCGTGACAGATTTGGATTCTGACATTTGGGACCCACAAGGAAATCCAAGGTGGTGTCGACTTAGTCAACAAACGATTCTGCCAGCCAGCCATTGGATTGACATCCAACATCTGTCTTGTTTCTTCTATCTCTTGTCTTCTTCCTCCAGATGCCCAAACGAAACCACACCATCGGTCCTGCCTGCTACCACCTGTTCCCGCCTCCCATGGCCGGCTGTGCCTCCGCCCATGCATTGCCGCCCCACCGTACCCTCAAATGTTGGCCAGTCCATCCCTCCACTCCCCCACATGTCCTGTTATTCTCCGACGACGTCAGCCCCAACCCGCACCCGCACCCGAACCAGTCAACCCTCGTACTCCCCCCTGCCTGCGAGTCTGCGACTACACTGCCGCATCTTCCACTGCTCCTGTTCATTCCCGTCCGAGGCCTCGCCGTCGCCCTCCGTTTGGCGTTGTCAACATGGTCAACAACCGAGAGGAATCAGGAGATGACTGTACATGGAGAGGATGACAGTAGGGACCCACGTGGGTCATTGCAGTACGCAAGCAAGTGCCTCCTTATTACAAGCCAAAAAAAATGCTTCCTCCTAATGGTTTGACATCTGGGTCCCATACCATTGTCAACGTAGTCAATAAGCGAGAGAATTGCCCAACGAGCGGCTGACACCAGGGACCCAGCAGCCCGCGCAATTGTTTTTTTTGTTTTTGAGACGGAGCAGGGTATCAACTGGGCTGTGCGGGGGCTTTAGCCCATCTAGCCCAGGCTTTTATTTTCTGTTTACCACATGACCAGCCCAGTTGTTTTTTTCTCTTTCTGAAAATGGCTAGCCCAATTCTATTGTTTTTTGCAGAATACCCAACCGAGGCTTACTTGCTTTTCTCAGCCCTGCTGGGCTGCAAATCTTTCAAGCTGGGGAGGGATGTATTCGGGGCTTGCCCAGAAAATGTACTATAAGTACTAAGAAATGGGCTATAAATTTTAAAAACAACACAGCAAACCAGCAATTAGTTTCAAATTACTTTTTTTAGGATTTCGATATTTTAAATTTCATTGATTTTTTGCGGTGAAAATTTCATAGGATTTTAAATAAATATAATTTTATTTTTCAAATTAGTTTGAATCTGACTCGAAATTTCAGGATTAAAAACAGTTTGGACCCCACCGACATATGCAAAAAGTCGTTGAATTTTTTAACCGTGGCCAGAATATGGGCTGTAATGCTAACAAAAAGAACATGGGCTTCAAAAAAATCTTTAAGAATTAGCAAATGGGCTGTAAATTATTATATTTTTTGGCAAATGGGCTGTATGCTATTTGCCACAGATTTGGAGGCTGACTTGTGGGCCTACTATGTTGACATGTACGTAAGGCTTTGTGAACTTAGTCAACAAACGATTCTAGCGGCAGTGACCGTTGGATAACATCCAACGGTCGTGCTGCTTCTTCAATCTCTGATCTTCTTGCTCCAGCCGCCCAAACCAGCGCCGGCGGGACCGCCTGCTCCCGCCTCCCATGGCCGGTTGTGCAGCCGCGCAGGCCTCACCGCCCCCTCCTACTCCCACCGCTAGCCAGGCCATCCCTCTACTCACCCACACCTCCTGTTATTCTCTGGCGACACAAGCCTCACACCGTAGCCGAACCAGTCAACCCTCGTACTCCCCTCAGCGTGGGCATCCACTGCTATGGCTTTGCCGGCTCCGGGTCGTTCCCTTCCTGGGACTCGCCGTCATCGACCGTGTTGGTGCTCTCGGCGCGACGTGGTTAAAAACGACAGCCAAGCAAGTGCCTCTTTATTACGCGAAAAAAATGATTCCTCCCCCTGACCGCTGGGACCCACCAGCTATAGCTTCGCACGGAAGGAAGTGCCTCATTATTACGTGGAAAAAAATGTTTCTCCCCATGACAACTGGGACCCACTGGATTTGGCGGCTGACTTGTGGGCCTACTAAGTTGACGCGTACGTAGGGCTTTGTCAACTTAGTCAACAAACGATTCTAGCAGCAGTGACCGTTGGATGTTAATCCAACGGCCGTGCTGCTTCTTCAATCTCTGATCTTCTTGCTCCAGCCGCCCAAACGAGCGGCAGCGGGACCGCCTGTTCGTACCTCCCGTGGCCGGCTGTGCTGCCGCGCAGGCCTCACCGCCCCACCCTACTCCCACTGTTGGCCAGGCCTTCCCTCTACTCACCCACATCCCCTGTAATTCTCCGGCGATGGCAGCCTCATACCGTAGCCGAACCAGTCAACGCTCATACTCCCCTTGGCGTGGGCATCCACTGCCGCGTCTTCCCCGGCTCCGCATCGTTCCTTTCCTAGGCCTCGCCGTCGTCCACCGCCTTGGTGCTCTCGGCGCGGCATAGTCAACGTGGTCAATGAACGAAAGCCATCGGAAGAGGACTGTACGCGGTGAGGCTGACAGCTGGACCCACCAGTTACATCTTCGCTTGCAAGGAAGTGCCTCCTTATTACGCGCAAAAAAAATGATTCCTCCCCCTGACAGCTGGGACCCACCTACTATATCTTTGCATGCAAGGAAGTGCCTCTGTATCCTCCCTGACATCTGGGACCCACCCGGTCGAAGCGTACGTAGCGTTGTCTGCCTGGTCGCGAACGTGTACGTACATACTGGTCGATCGGTCTCATGAACTGTGGCCGTGTAAGGAGCGGCACATGTCGTAGTAGAGCCCCATACATAGCAGTTCAGGCAGTCCCATCTAAATTGAGTACATGTACGTACAGCCACACTGCAAAAAATACGGCCACGTACGTACATACCCCAGCAAGAGTCAACGCATACTCATGCATACGTACGGCCAGGCCTCGTGCACATGGAGAGAGGCAACGGACAACAGCAATGGCCTCCTATTCATCGGCAGCCAACCGGCTGGGTCGAAACGGAGGAAATAGTGTTGTGTTCATCGGGAGCCAAGCGACTGGGTCGGAACATGTCCTGTTCATCGGGAGCCAACCTGCTTGGACGGAACAGCCGAAACAGGGTCCTGTTCATCGGGAGCCAACCTGCTTGGACGGAACAGCTGAAACGGGGTCCTGTTCATCGACTCAGTGTCTGGCGTACCGCAAAACGGAGGAAACGGCCTTCTGTTCGACCGCCTACGGTTGAAACGGGGTCCTGTTCATCAGCTGGGGGTCTGGCATACCGCAAAATGGAGGAAACGGACATCTGTTTAACCGCATACGGTCGAAACGGGGTCCTGTTGATCGGGAGGGGTCTGGCATACCGCAAAATGGAGGAAACGGACTTCAACCCAACTGCCTATGGTCGAAACAGAGTCCTGTTCATCGGGAGGGGTATGGCGTACCGCAAAACGGGACTCCACGGGCTACTGTTCATCCACCGTCGACTTCCTCCAGCCTCCACCGGCTACTGTTCATCCAGCCTCCACGGGGTCCTGTTCATCCAGCCTCCACCAGCTACTGTTCATCCAGCCTCCACGGGGTCCTGTTCATCCACCCCCAACTGGCTGGGGTATGGCATACCACGGCACGGCCTCCTCGGGGTCCTGTTCATCCAGCGCTAACCGCCTACACGGCCGGGGTCCTGTTCATCCAACCCCCACCGGCTGGGGTGGGGCATATGAGCGGGCGGCTGCAACGGGAACTGTTCATCCACAGCCAACCAACCGGCTCGATCGATGCAAATCTCGACTCGTTCTACGTGTATCGCGCGCGCGGCAGCAACGGACACTGTTGAAAAAGAGTCTAAATGAGAAAAAAACTTTGTATTAATTTTTCTAGACCAGAAGAGACCCACAAAGCTTCAGGAGAAGACCAAAAGAGCCACAAGGAGGCGACAGGCCTAGAGGGCGTGCCCAGGGGGGTAGGCGTTCCCCCCAGGCTTATGGGCCCCTCGTAGCACCTCCTGACCTAATTCCAGTGCTATAAATTCCCAAATATTCCCAATATACCAGAGAGACAGAAGTGAAAACCTTTCCGCTGCCGCAAGCCTCTGTTCTTCTGCGATCCCATTTGAAGGCCTTTTCCGGTACTCTGTCGGAGGGGGAATCGATCACGGAGGGCTTCTTCATCAACCTTGCTGCCCTTCCGATGATGTGTGAGTAGTTTACCACAGACCTACGGGTCCATAGCTAGTAGCTAGATGGCTTCTTCTCTCTCTTTGATCTTCAATACCATGTTCTCCTCGATGTTCTTGGAGTTCTATCCGTTGTAATCTTCTTTTGCGGTGTGTTTGTTGGGATCCAATGAATTGTGAGTTTATGATCAGATTATTCATGAGAAATATGTGAGTCTTCTCTGAACTCTTTATGCATGATTATTATAGCTTTGTATTTCTCTCCGATCTATCAATTTGGTTTGGCCTACTAGATTGATTTATCTTGCAATGGGAGAGCTGCTTTGTGATGGGTTCAATCTTGCGGTGCTCAATCCCAGTGACAAAAGGGGACATGGCACGTATTTGTATTGTTTCCATTAAGGATAAAAAGATGGGGTTTAATCATATTTCTTGAGTTTACTTTTTCTACATCATGTCATCTTGCTTAAGGCGTTACTCTGTTTTATACTTGATACCCTAGATGCATGCTGGATAGTGGTCGATGGGTGGAGTAATAGTAGTAGATGCAGGCAGGAGTCGGTCTACTTGTCTCGGACGTGATGCCTATATACATGATCATTACCATGAATCCGTCATAATTATTTGCTTTTCTATCAATTGCCCAACAGTAATTTGTTTACCCACCGTATGCTATGTGTTCGAGAGAGAAGCCTCTAGTGAAAACTATGGCCCCCGGGTCTACTTTATCATATATAAAAAACCTAAAAATTCCTTGTGGTAATTTATTTACTTTTATTTTATTTAGTA
Organism: Elymus sibiricus; assembly: GCA_039707655.1. Lineage (NCBI taxonomy): Eukaryota > Viridiplantae > Streptophyta > Magnoliopsida > Poales > Poaceae > Elymus > Elymus sibiricus. Next base: position 228,100,464 of record CM077676.1, read on the forward strand.
TTTTAGTTTATCTATCTATCTATCACTATCAGAATTAATCCTTGCAAATAACCGCTAAGAGGATTGACAACCCTCTTATTTGCGTTGAGTGCAAGTGTTTGCTTTTGTGTGTGCAGGTCGCTTAACAGGATTTTGCTTGGTTCTTAACTGAGGGAAATACTTATCTCTACTATACTGCATCATCCTCTCCTCTTCGGGGAAATACCAACGCAGTCTACAAGTAGCAACCGGCTAGTTACGTCTCGCACAGGGGCTTGATCGGCTTCAGTAAGCAGCGAGAAGGATCGATTGGGTTCAGTTAGCAGCGAACGAATCACTCGTGTTCAGTTAGCAGTTAAGGGATCGCTCGGTTTTAGTTAGCAGCGAAGGGATCGCTCGGCTTTAGTACGCAGTGGGATCGATCGCTCGGGTTCAGTACGTGTAGTAGTGCGAGGGATGGATCGATCGCTCGGGTTCAGTAAGTGAACGCCTCGCTCGGGTTCAGTTAGAGAATGCCTCGTACACACACGCGCGCATGAGAGAAACGCGCAAACCACACTGCATCGCTCGGCCCCGACCACCCAACGTAACCGGGAACTCCCTGAAAATTTCCTTGCCCTCACTTCTACCACGATTTTTTACGTCATGGACGGCCCAAAGAATGTCATGCGGGTGCGTCTCCGGCCCGCCCAGGACGAAAAGCCCATTTTATGTCATAATTTTTGTCATAGAAGTAGGAGCCCGCCAAATCTATGATGATACATGTTTTTTCACAATTATTGTCATAGAAGTGTCACAACCATGATAGAAAAAGTTTTCGTTCGGGCCATAATGTCACGGATGTGTCTTTTTTTTGTAGTGATGGTGTCCTCCGTATGCCTCGGAGTGACACTTCCGTAGGATTTGTTCCTGTTCATGCTCAGGTACACAACGTCTAATAACACCATCTACTCCTTAATATAAATGTGGGTCATCCCAAAAGTAGTGTCTTAAATCAAAGAAGAATTTTTTCTTTTGTAGGTATGTATAGCTAGGTGGGATATATTTAACAATGATGTAATTAGCATAGTCTGCATTCCAAGGACTATTACAAGAAGTAGAAGCATTTATAACAGCTAACTGCTCATCAGGAAAACTATCATTAATAGGAAGTGGGTCATCAAGAACATATTCCATCCTAGACAAATTAACTGCTACAGGGTTCTCAGCTCCCTTTCTATCAATAATATGCAAATCAAATTCTTGTAGTAGAAGAACCCACCTAATCAGTCTAGGTTTAGCATCTTTCTTTTCCATAAGGTATTTAATAGCAGCATGATCAGTGTGAATAGTTACTTTAGAATTAACAATGTATGATCTGAATTTATCACATGCAAACACAACTGCTAAAAATTATTTCTCAGTAGTAGCATAATTTCTTTGAGTACTGTCTAGTGTCTTACTAGCATAATGAATGACATTCAATTTCTTATCAACTCTTTGACCTAGAACAACACCAACAACATAGTCGCTAGCATCACACATTATTTCAAAAGGCAAGTTCCAATCAGGTGGTTGAACGATGGGTGCAAAAATTAAGGCTTTCTTAAGTATTTCAAAGGCTTCTACGCAATCATCATCAAAAACAAATGGAACATCTTTTTGTAACAGATTAGTAAGAGGCCTAGAAATTTTAAAGAAGTCTTTTATGAACCTCCTATAAAACCCAGCATGACCAAGGAAACTTCTTATACCTTTGATATCTTTAGGACATGACATTTTCTCAGTTGCATCAACTTTAGCTTTGTCTACCTCAATACCTCTTTCAGAAATTTCATGCCCAAGGACTATACCCTCATTCACGATAAAGTGGCACTTCTCCCAATTCAAGACAAGATTAGTTTCTTCACATCTCTGCAAAACTCGATCAAGATTGCTTAAACAATCATCAAATGAAGCTCCGTAAACAGAAAAACCATCCATGAATACCTCAACAATCTTTTCACAAAAGTGAAAGAATATAGCAGTCATACATCTCTGAAAAGTAGCGGGTGCATTGCATAAACCAAAGGGCATACGTCTATAAGCATAAGTTCCAAAAGGACAAGTAAAAGTGGTTTTCTCTTGATCTTCTTTTGATACAGGTATTTGAGAAAAACCAGAATATCCATCTAGGAAGCAAAAGTGTGTATGCTTAGATAATATTTCTAACATTTGATCAATAAAAGGCAAAGGGTAATGATCTTTCATAGTAGCTTTATTTAATTTCCTAAAATCAATTAGCATCCTATAACCAGTTACAATTCTTTGTGGGATAAGTTCATTTTTATCGTTAGGAACAATAGTAATGCATCCTTTCTTAGGAACACAATGAATAGGATTTACCCATATACTACCAGCTATAGGATAAATTATCGCTGCCTCCAAAAGCTATAATATTTCAGTTCTTACCACATCCTTCATTTTAGGATTTAGACGTCGTTGATGATCAACAACGGGTTTAGCATCTGGCTCCATATTAATCTTGTGTTGACATAAAGTGGGACTAATGCCCTTAAGATCATCAAGAGTATATCCAATAGCTACATGGTGCTTCCTCAGAGTTTTAAGTAATCTCTTTCTTGATGCTCTGAAAGGTTAGCACTGATAATAATAGGATATATCTTCTTTTCATCAAGATAAGCATATTTCAATGTATCCGGTAATTTCTTTAATTCAAACATAGGGTCACTCTTAGGTGGGAGAGGATCTCCAAGAGTTTCAACAGGTAAATTATGCTTAAGAATAGGTGTTTGTCCAAAGAATATTTCATCTATTTCATTTCTTTCATTCATATGCATATCATTTTCATGGTCTAGCAAATATTGTTCTAAAGGATCTGTAGGAGGAACAATAATAGAAGCAAGACCAATAATTTCATCTTTATTAGGCAATTCTTTATCATGAGGTTGTCTGCGAAACTTAGTGAAATTAAACTCATGAGATACCTCACCAAAATTAACGCTGACCTTTTCTTTGTTACAATCAATCTTAGCATTAACTGTATTGAAGAAAGGTCTACCAAATATAATGGCACAAAAATCATCTTGTGGTGATCCAAGAACTAAAAAATCGGTAGGGTATTTGATCTTACCACACAAGACTTCAACATCTCTAACAATCCCAAGTGGTGTAATAGTATCTCTGTTTGCAAGCTCAATAGTAACATCAATATCTTCGATCTCAACAGGTGTAATATCATTCATGACTTCTTGATAAAGAGAAAATGGAATAGCACTTACAATAGCACCAATATCACATAAACCATGATAGCAATGATCTCCAATTTTAACAGAAATAAAAGGCATGCCAATTATAGGTTTATTTTTATCTTCAGTTTTCTGGCTTAGCAATTCTAGTTGCTTCATCAAAAAAATATATGACATGTCCATCAATATTATCAACCAAAAGATCTTTAATCATTGCAACATTAGGTTCCACTCTAATTTGTTCAGAGGATTTAATTGGTTTAATATTACTCTTATTAACCACAGTTGAAGCTTTAGCATATTCCTTAATCCTAACAGGGAAAGGAGGTTTCTGAATATATGCAGTAGGCACAACTAGATCAACATTATAAATGATTGTTTCTTCTTTAGCTATAATAGGTTCTTCCTTTACTTCAATAGGTGGATGAAAGTTAAACCATTTCTCCTTAGGGAGATCAACATGAGTAGCTAATGATTCACAAAAGGTAGCTACTATCTCAGAGTCAAGTCCATATTTAGTACTAAACTTATGAAAAGCATCAGTTTCCATAAAAGATTTAACACAATCAAACTCAAGTTTTATACCTGACTCTTTACCTTTGTCGATTTCCCAATCTTTAGAGTTGCATTTAATTCTTTCTAGAAGATCCCATTTGAATTCAATAGTTCTCTTCATAAAGGAACCAGTAGAAGAAGTATCGAGCATGGATTGATCATTATGAGAAAGCCGGGCATAAAAGTTTTGTATAATTATTTCTCTTGAGAGCTCATGATTGGGGCATGTGTGCATCATATACTTAAGCCTCCCCCAAGCTTGAGCGATACTTTATCCTTCACGAGGCCAAAAATTATATATATAATTCCAATCATGATGAACCAAATGCATAGGATAAAATTTCTGGTGAAATTCCAGTTTCAACCGGTTCCAATCCTATGTTCCGGTATCATCCAATAGCCTATACCAAGTCAATGACTTTCCCTCCAAAGATAAAGGGAATACCTTCTTCTTAACTCCATCCTTGGATAAACCTGCAAGCTTAAATAATCCACAAATTTCATCCACATAGATCAGGTGCATATCAGGATGTATTGTTCCATCTCCTGCATAAGGATTAGCTAGCAGTTTCTCTAACATACCCGAAGGAATCTCATAATAAATACTTTCAGTAGGTTCAATAGGTTGACGGGAAACTCATATTGCTTTCATTTGAGGTGAAGATACCCCGAAGAAGCCCCTCAAAGGATTACTTTCCATAGTGACAAGTGACAGTAAATTTCAACACGTATTAAAAAATGTTTCCTTACCAAATTCCACTTACCAAAGGCACTTCACTCCCCGGCAACGGTGCCAGAAAAGAGTCTTGATGAACCACAAGTATAGGGGATCAATCGTAGTCCTTTTTATAAGTAAGAGTGTCAAACCCAACGAGGAGCAAAAGGAAATGACAAGCGGTTTTCACCAAGGTATTCTCTGCAAGTACTGAAAGTAGCGGTAACAGATAGTTTTTTAACAGGATAATTCATAACAAGTAACAAGTAACAATTGTAACTAAATTGTAGAAAGGTGGCCCAATCCTTTTTATAACAAAGGACAAGCCAGAACGATCTCTTATATAAAGCAAAGCGTTCTCGAGGACACATGGGAATTATCATCTAGTTACTTTCATCATATTCATTTGATTCGCGTTCGCTACTTTGATAATTGATATGTGGGTGGACCGGTGCTAGGGTGCTGTCCTTACTTGGACAAGCATCCCACTTATGATTACCCTCTCTCGCAAGCATCCGCAACTACAAAAGAAGAATTAAGATAAATCTAACCATAGCATGAAACATATGGATCCAAATCAGCCCCTTACGGAATAACGCATAAACTAGGGTTTAAGCTTCTGTCACTCTAGCAACCCATCATCTACTTATTACTCCACAATGCCTTCCCTTGGGCCCAAGTATGGTGAAGTGTCATGTAGTCGACGTTCACATGACACCACTAAAGGAAGCAACAACATACATATCATCAAAATATCGAACGAATACCAAATTCACAAGATTACTTATGACAAGACTTCTCCCATGTTCTCAAGAACAAAAGTAACTACTCACAAATCATGTTCATGTTCAATATCAGGGGAGTATTGAATATCATTAAGGATATGAACGTATAATCTTCCACCAAATAAACCAACTAGCATCAACTACAAGATGTAATCAACACTACTAGCAACCGACAGGTACCAATCTGAGGTTTTGAGGCAAAGATTGAATACAAGAGATGAACTAGGGTTTGAGATGAGATGGTGCTGGTGAAGATGTTGATGAAGATTTGTCCTCCCATGATGAGAGGATCGTTGGTGATGTCGATGGCTTCGATTTCCCCCTCCCGGAGGGAAGTATCCCCGGCGGAATCGCTCCGCCGGAGGGCAAAAGTGCTCCTGCCCAAGTTCCACCTCGAGACGGCGGCGCTTCATCCCGAAAGTCCTCCTCCTTTTTTTACAAGGGTAAATGCCTTCATATAGCAGAAGGAGGGGGCCAGAGGCCAGCTGTGGGCCCCCCAAGGCATCAGGGCGCGCCATGTTGCCTTGTGAGCAGCACGTGGCCCCCCTCTGGTATTTCTTTGTTCCAGTATTTTCATATATTCAATAAAAAATCCTCGTAAAGTTTCAGGTCATTTGGAGCTCTATATAATAGGTATCTCTGTTGTAGCTTTTTAGGTCCAGAATTCCAGCTGCCGGTAATCTCCCTCTCCAAATAAATCTTGCAAATTAAGAGAGAAAAGGCATTAGGATTGCATCATAAAGAGAAATAATGACCAAAAACATTATAAATATCAGTAGGAAAACATGATGCAAAATGGACGTATCATCCACCATACGGTAAGAAGTGACTATGATACTCTCATGGTCTACGGAGCAAAATCACATGTTAACACTCCGTGTTATTTCAATTGATTTCAGACGATATTATCTCAATTCATAACAAACAAGTTTGGGTCGATTCAATATGATCGTTCTTCCAACGTCATAATCTCAATGTTGTTTTAGGACTATCGTTACACTTAATGATATCCTAAGATCCGGAAAACGTGATCACAAGCAACACTTGAGCTAGTCCTAGAGGCAAGACTAGGAACCTTTTATTTAACCGTTTATCATTCCACACGTGCATATGAGTTTTCCACTGAATCACATATTCCAGGATCATAGCAGTTGTAGCATAGAATATAAACTCTTTAATTATGAATACGGAAATATAATAATACAAATATTATTGCCTCTAGGGCATATTTCCAACAGTCTCCCACTTGCACTAGAGTCAATAATCTAGTCTACATAGTCTCTTTAACACCTATGGCTATCCGGTGTTGCTCATGCTTTGCTCATGGTAAAGCCTTCGTCATCGGGTCTGATACATTCAAATCTGGGTGAATCTTGAGAATTTTCACATAGCCCTTCTCAGCATATTGTCGGACAATGTGATACTTGCGTTCAATGTGTCTGGTCTTCATGTGTGATCTTGGTTCCTTAGCTTGAGCAATAGCTCCACTATTAGCCATTGGATTCATCACACTTGGGACTACACCAAATTCTTCAAGAAACTTCTTGATCCAGAATGCCTCCTTTGAAGCTTCTGAAGCCGCAATATACTCTGCTTCTGTCGTAGAATCCACAACAGTGTTTTGTTTGAAACTCTTCCAAAAAATTGCACTACAATTAAGTGTGAAAACATAACCTGATTGAGATTTATAGTCATCTATATCAGTCATGAAGCTATCATCGATGTAACCATTTACAACGAGTTCTTCATCTCCTCCATAAACAAGGAGCATATCCTTTGTTCTTCTGAGGTACTTAAGAATATTCTTAACTGCTGTCCAGTGAGCCAGTCCTGGATCACTCTGGTACCTGCTACTAACACTTAGTGCATAAGAAACATCTGGTCTTGTACATATCATAGCAGACATGATGGACCCAATAGTAGAGGCATATGGGACTCCACTCATTTGCACTCGCTCATCAACTGTCTTGGGACATTGATTTCTGCTAAGTGTTATGCCATGTGACATTGGGAGAAAACCTTTCTTAGCATTCTCCATTTTAAACCTCTTTAAAACTTGGTCAATGCACGTGCTCTGACTTAGTGCTATTAGACGTCTCGATCTATCTCTATAGATCTTTATGCCTAATATATATGCAGCTTCACCTAAGTCTTTCATTGAAAACACACTCTTCAAATAGTCTTTTATTGTGCCAAGAAACTTTGTATCATTTCCAATCAACAATATGCCATCTACATATAATATCAGCAACGCTACAGAGCTCCCACTAAACTTCTTGTATACACAAGCTTCCTCATCATTTTTAATGAAGCCAAACTCTTTTACCACTTCATCAAAACGTTGATTCCAGCTCCTTGATGCTTGCTTCAAACCATAGATTGACCTTTGAAGCTTGCACACCTTTCCGGCATCCTTTGGATCGACAAAAGCTTCTGGTTGTATCATGTATACATCCTCTTTCAGATTTCCATTTAGGAAAGCAGTTTTGACATCCATCTGCCATATCTCATAATCGAAATATGCAGCTATAGCCATCATAATCTGTACAGATTTTAGCATTGCTACTGGAAAGAAAATCTCATCATCATCGACTCCCTCGACTTGCGAAAACCCTCTCGGAACTAGCCTTGCTTTGTAGATGGTGGGATTACTATCCGCGTCTATTTTTCTCTTGAAGATCCATTTACATTGTATGGGTTTTGCACCCTCTGGAGGATCGACCAAGTTCCAAATTTCGAATTGCATGGCTTTGAGCCATTCTTTTGAGCTGGGCGCCACCATCGCTTCCTTGTAGTGTGCAGGTTCATCATCTTCTAAGATGAATATTTCATTATGAAACCATTCAGGAGGTTCGATAACTCTCCTAACCTACATGCTTCAATCACAGTCTTAACTGGAGTTACTACAACTGGTGCAGTATCATCTGGTTCAGCTGTGTGGACATCTTCTAGAACAGATTCCGTTTCATTAGTCCTATCCACTTCTGGAGATTCAGTAATCTCGTCAAGCTGTACTGTCCTCCCACTTACTTCTTTAGCGAGAAACTCCTTCTCGAGAAAGTGTCCATTCTTAGCGACAAACACTTTGTCTTCGGACTTTTGGTAGAAGGAATACCCAATTGTCTCTTTGGGATAACCTACAAAGTAGCATTTGTCTGCTTTGGGATCGAGCTTATTTGGCTATAACGTTTTACATAAGTCTCGCAACCCCAAATCTTGAGATGTGACAAGTTGGGTTTCTTCCCATTCCATAACTCATATGGTGTCATCTCTACAGATTTAGACGCTGCTCTATTTAGTGTATATGCTGCTGTATCAAGTGCATATTCCCAAAATGATAAAGGCAGATCGGTAAATGACATCATCGACCTCACCATGTCTAACAGAGTTCGGTTACGGCTTTCAGACACTCCATTTCTCTGAGGAGTTCTGGGAGGAGTAAGTTGTGAGACAATTCCACAATCACTTAGATGTTTGCTAAACTCATGACTTAGATATTCTCCTCCATGATCTGATAACAAAAACTTTATCTTTTTTCCACGATGATTCTCAACTTTGTTCTGAAATTCTTTGAACTTTTCAAATGTTTCAAACTTATGTTTCATTAAGTAGATATAACTGTATCTACTTAAATGATCAGTGAACGTTATGAAGTATAAGTATCCACCGCGCGCCGGTACACTCATCGGACCACATACATCACTATATATTGTGTCCAATAATTCAAGCACCCATTCAGGATGACCAGTGAACATTGTTTTAGTCATTTTACCCATCAGACAAGCTTCACATGTATCGAATGATTCAAAATCAAACGATGCTAATACCCCATCTTTATGAAGTTTCTGCATACGTTTCTTTCCGATATGACCAAGGCAACAGTGCCACATATAAGTGGTATTATTAGTCTTCTTAAGACGTTTAGCATTAATGCTAAAGACATCTTTTTAACATTCAAGATCCATTATGAATAAACCACCAACAATGGGTGCAAATCCATAAAACATATCCTTATAATATATCAAACAACCATTGTTTTCTGATTTATAAGAATAACCGTCACTTATCAAACATGATCCAGAGATAATGTTCTTACATAACTTCAGAACAAAATAACAATTATTCAATTCTAAAATAAATCCCGAATGCAAACTTAAAGACATGACACCGACGACTTGATCAGCAATCCCATCACCATTCTCGACGCGCATCACGACTTCATTTCTACTCAGCTTGCGAATCTTCCGTAGTCCCTGCATCATGCTGCAAATATGAGCAACAGATCCATTATCAAATACCCATGACTTGGAGTTTTCAGCAAGTAGAATATCAGTAACATTAACTTGTATAACTTTTATACCTTTACCAGAAGACGAGTTCTTCTTATCCGCCAGATATTTCGCGCAATTTCTTTTCCAGTGTCCTTTCTCTTTACAGTAGTAACATATAGTCTCGCAAGATGCTCCACCCTTGTTTCTCTTGGTGTTGCGTTTTTCAAAACTTTCTATTTTTTTACCAGCAACTTTTGCTGATTCTGCAATCTAATCTCATGGTTCTTGAGCATTGCTTCATAAAGCGGAGTGAAGATCAAATAATTTTTCGGTGTCTTGGGAAAATTAATTCCCATTGCAGTTACACTATCATAATAGTCTGTAAGCCTGTCACCTTGCTCAATACTTTCAGCTATCTTGCACTCATCCATTGCTTCAGTTATCTTATGAACTTCAGCTGGGTCTTTGTGGTACAGAACTTCCAGTGCCTCGACGATTTCGACGGTACTGAGTTGTCGATAACCTTTCTATAACACTTGATCCATGCATGATAGCATAATACTTTTAACAACACTAAAATCATTTTTGCGAGATAAAAAACACATTGATGACATCTTGAGACGCTCTGGGCGCCAGATAGTCACCAAGTGGTTGATCCAGCCCATATTATTTCTTAGCACTCCAGAGAACACATCTTAGAGTGTGGATCCAATCCTCATAGTTTCCACCATTTGCAGCTAACTTTTCTTTCTCTAACAGAGGTGCTAAATTTAAACCATTGCAAGCCATTGATCTACAACAACAAACACAAGATTCACTTTAGACATAGTTCATAATTAATTTGCACTAGTGTTTAAACAATTTTAATATAAAGTGCACTCCCACTCTAATTAATATCTCTCATAATTAATAGTGAGTGATTCAAGATCCAAATCTAGTTCTCAGTCATTGATGTGGACATCACTGATGACGAGAATTTTGACCGGTAGGCAAACTTTTGCCGATCATATCCCCATATGACTCTTGTTCATCTTTCGATGCTTCGTGCTCAGAGCTCAGAACGATTCTGCTAGAACTTCAAGACAACCGAGTGCCATCTGCATACATGGTCTGACCATCCCCGTCTTACACCTCACATCCCGTTTGTACTCATGTGGACATGATGCACTCCGGAACGCTACGTGTTATAGACGGTTGAAAAACTGGGAAGAGCACCTTTTAACTTGATATTTACAGTGAGAGATCACCCTAATAATTGACTACTGCGCAATCAAAGGGTGCAAACAACAAAGGGATAAACATCTCAGGCAATTCATTAAAAGCATGATATGGTATAGCCCTAGGCGCCGGGAATCCTTCATGATCATCTTCAATCTCCAGTTGAAGCGTCGTGACGGCCAATATTTCGTTGTCGTGGCAACCATTTCAAAAATGTTGTCGTGGCGGCAATTTTCAGAAAACGTTGTCGTGGCGACCATTTCAGAAAACGTTGCCGTGGCACCAAATTCAGAAACTCCTCCGTGGCACGAAATTATAGCTCCTTGTCCCGCACCTAGTACACCTTCTCCTCGTCGGGGTCCTCCATGTACGTTTGCCATCATCACCTGTAACCTGTAGGCTATCTCTATGATATTTACATTAACGTGGCAATCTCGTGGCTCCAGCCATCATGTCGTGACACGCAGGCCACTTAACATTACAACATATAACCATCTCATACATAAACTCATTATCATGATGAAGGCTATACCACATCATATGCATACTCTGCAATTCGGGGTGTGTGAAACAAGAGACTTAATTAAAAATCTCTAGCCGCACTAAACTTCGTCAAATAAGCATGACCCCTTAGAAGATCATCCATCTTCAGCACCCTCTTGTGTACGCGACGGTTCACTATTCTTGACTATGATGAAGCCCAAGGAACTGTTAGCAGATCGTCGACAGCCAGAGCCGATCGATTGCCAGAACCTTGTAACAAAGCTACATCATACTATCGATGAATTGAACCGAAGCAACACTCGAGGGCAGCATAGCAAGAACATCAACCCTCACATCCACATGTGATCTAGATCGTAACCTGCACCTACTCATATAACTGCTCATGATGCCACTGTTGGGAAATGTAGTAGAAAACAAAAAAAAATCGCGCCTACGCACACCCAAGATCAATATAAATATGCATTACGGGTTGGGATCACGATCGTTACCATCACCGAGTTGCAGCGAAAGAAGAATGTGTCGGTGTATATCGTACTTGGAGTCCCTCAAACCGTCGATGAACGATCCAGCGAACCGCCCACGAACAATCCCTCGAACCGAAGACTGAAAGCACGACCTCTCTACTTGGTTGCAAGCGTGCAACCTTCATGATCTAGCAGCGCTTCACCGTCCAGAGCTAATCGTCGCCGAAGAATTAGAGGGAGGAGATTAGATCCAGACTGGGCTTCTAATTATGAGGATTATAGGAACTAGACCAAGCTCTAATTAGTCAACTAGGACCAACTAGAACTAGGGCTAGATGAACAAGAGGAGGCTCCAAAACTTCTGTGTTCAAAAGAGCTCAATACCTCAAGTATATATAGGATAGAGGGGAGATGGGGCAGCCAAGAGGAGGAGAAGGACTCCCCTCCCCTTGCGCCAGCCAAGGAGGGAAAGGGAGTCCTTCCCCTTCCCTAATACGGCCTCCTTCCATAGGGAAAGGGGGCGCCTCCCTACTTGGGCCCTTGTGGCCCAAGTTGCCTTCCTCCACTTGGACTTTTCAGGCCTGTTGATATTAAATTAAATATAAAAGTGTTTCTACATATTTTAAGACCCTTTTATATATAATTCAACATCCCCAGAAACATTTTCCACCTATATATATTTATCGATAATACCCAGTATTACCCGATACTCTTCGAAACCCTTCCGCTGACCCCGAAACGCTTTTGGATCCTCTTAGAACTATTCCGAATATTAATGAAACAATTCCACAGATATATTCTCATCACTCCCATCCTACTAACACTCAATAGATCGTGATTGCCTTAAGTTTGTGACCCCGTAGGTTCAGTAACTCACAGACATGAACGAAACCCTTCGTTCAATGACTGACAGCGGAACCGTGGACGTCCATATCGATCCCTGCGAGCACACAAATGATATTCGAGTGAACCTTGGGTTATCATGTGATGTTCCCTTTGCTTCGCGATACTTCACAAAACCTGGGATGTGCCGGTATCCTCCTAAGTAATCACATGCTCACTATACCGTTATCCTCCACTGCAAAAAAATGACACATCCGTGACATTATGGACCAAACGAAATCTTTTTCTGTCATGGTTGTGACACTTCTATGACGATAATTGTGACAAAAACACGTATCATCATAGATGTGGTGGGCTCCTACTTCTATGACAAAAAATTATGACAGAAAATGGGCTTTTCGTCCTGGGCGGGCCGGAGACGCACCCGCATGACATTCTTTGGGCCATCCATGACGTAAAAAATCATAGTAGAAGTGAGGCCGAGGAAGGTTTCGGGGAGTTTCTGGTTACGGTGGGTGATCGGGGCCGAGCGATGCAGTGTGGTTTGCTCGTTTCTTACTGAACCCAAGCGAGGCGTTCACTTACTGAACTCGAGCGATCACACTAGCTACGTACTGAAGCCGATCGATCCCTTCGCTGCTAACTGAACCTGAGCGATTCCTTCACTGCTAACTGAACCCGATCGATCCTTCTCGCTGCTTACTGAAGCCGATTGAGCCCCCGTGCGAGACGTAGCTAGCCAGCCGATGTTGGGTTGCCTCTCGATGAACAGTGCCCGTTGCTGCCGCGCGCGCGATACGTAGAACAAGTTGAGACGCATCGATCGATCGAGCCCCTTGCACGAGACGTGGTGAGTTAACCTAGCCGGTTGGTTGGCTGTGGATGAACAGTTCCTGTTGCTGCCGCCCACTCGTACGCCTCACCCCAGCCGGTGGGTTGGCTGTGGATGGACAGTAACCTGGCCATGTGAAGGTGGTCGGCGCTGGATGAACATGATCCCGAGGAGGCCGCCACACCGGTTGGGGGTGGATGAACAGGACCCCGTGGAGGCTGGATGAACAGTAGCCAGTGGAGGCTGGAGGAAGTCAACGGTGGATGAACAGTAGCCCGTGGAGTCCTGTTTTGCGGTACGCCACACCCCTCCCGATGAAGAGGACCCCATTTCGACCGTAGGCGCTCGAAAAGAAGTCCGTTTCCTCCATTTTGCGGTACGCCAGAGCTCTCCCGATCAATAGGACCCCGTTTCAACCGTAGGTGGTTGAACAGAAGTCCTTTTCCTCTGTTTGCGGTACGCCACACCCCTCCCGATGAACAGGACCCTGTTTCAACCGTAGGCGGTCGAAAAGAAGGCCGTTTCCTCTGTTTTACGGTACGCCAGACCCCGAGTCGATGAACAGGACCCCGTTTCGGCTGTTCCGTCCAAGCCGGTTGGCTCCTGATGAATAGGACGCGTTCCAACCCAGTCGCTTGGCTCCCGATGGACACGACGCTGTTTCCTCCGTTCTGACCCAGCCGGTTGGCTGCCGATGAACAGGAGGCCGTTGCTGCCATCCGTTGCCTCTCTCCATGTACACGAGCCCTGGCCGTACGTATGCGCGAGTACGCGTTCGAGACCCTGCCCGTATATGTACGTACGTGGCCGTATTTTTTGCCGTGTGGCTGTACATACATGTACACGATTTAGACGGGGCTGCCTGAACTGCTACGTCAGGGGGGGGGCTCTACTATGACACGTGCCACTCCTTACACGGCCATAGTTCATCATGGCAGAGAGACCAATCGACCAGTATGTACGTACACGCTTGCGACCAGACAGATAACGCTACACACGCTTCGACCTAGTGGGTCCCAGCTGTCAGGGGGATAAGGAGGCACTTCCTTGTGTGCGAAGATATAGCTGGTGGGTCCCAGCTGTCATGGGGAGGAATCATTTTTTTTGCGAAACAAGGAGGCACTTCCTTGAGTGCGAAGATGTAGCTGGTGGGTCCTAGCTGTCTGGGGGAGGAAACTTTTTTTCCGGCATAATAAGGAGGCACTTTCCTTGCGTGCGACCATGCACCTCGTGGGTCCCAGCTATCAGCCTCTCCACGTACAGTCCTATTCTGATGACTCTCGTTTGTTAACCACACCGCGCCGAGCGCACGAAGGCGGTGGACGACGGCGAGGCCACGGACGGGAACGACCAGGAGATGGGGAAGATGCAGCAGTGGAGTCGCAGACGAAGAGGAGTATAATGTACGAGGTTTGACTGGTTCGGTGCGGCCTGGGGCTGCAGTCGGCGGAGAATAACAGGAGGGGTGGAGGGGTGGAGGGATGTCCTGGCCGGCAGTGGTGTAGCGCTTCGCAGCGAGGCATGCGAAGCAGCGCCGCTGGCAGCCGGAGGTGGGAGCAGGAGGTCCCACCGGCGCTGGAGGAAGAAGACGAGAGATTGAAGATGCATGCCGGCCGTTGGATGTACATCCAACGACTACGGATGTCAGAATCATTTGTTGACTAAGTTGACAACGCTTTCCGTAGGCTTCGACCTATTAGCCCACATGTCAGCATCCTTGCGTGCGAAGATATAGCTGGTGGGTCCTAGCTGTCAGGAGGAGGAATAATTTTTTTTGCCTGTAATAAGGAGGCACTTCTTTGCGTGCGAAGATGTAGCTGCTGTGTCCCACCTATCAGGGGGATGAAATATTTTTTCCTCGTAATAAGGAGGCACTTCCTTTTGTGCGAAGATGTAGCTGGTGGGTCCCAGCTATCAGGGTGAGGAATAATTTTTTTTCGCGTAATAAGGAGGCAGTTGCATGCGTGCGTCCATGGACCTGGTGCATCCCCACTGTCAGCCTCTCCACATACAATCCTCTTCCGATGACTCTCGTTTGTTCACCACGTTGACCACACCGCGCCGAGCGCACCAAGTCGGTGGACGACGGCGAGGCCTGGACGGGAACGACCAGGAGATGGGGAAGACGCGGCAGTGGAGTCGTAGACGGAGAGGACTACGGGGGTTAACTGGTTCTGGTGCGGCGTTGGGCTGCAGTCGGCGGAGAATAACAGGAGGTGTGGAGTGATGGAGGGATGGCCTGACTGGCGGTGGGGTAGCACTTCGCAGCGAGGCGTGCTAAGCAGAGCCACTAGCCACCGGAGGCGGGAGCAGGCGGTCCCGGCGGCGCTGGAGGAAGAAGACGAGAGATTGAAGATGCATGCCGGCCCTTGGATGTAAATCCAATGGTTATGGATGTCAGAATCATTTGTTGATTAAGTTGACAACGCCTTGCGTATGCTTCGACCTATTGGCCCACATGTCAGCCTGCAAAAATGTGGCACATATTCAACCCATGTTTTTTAGAATTTACAGTCCATTTGCTGGGATGGGTGAACAAATAATGTAGCATCTATGCGGTCCATTTAATTTTTTTCTAAGAAATCACAGCCCATTTACACTTTCTCAAAATACATGAATTTGCTGGGCTTGTTGTAAATATACTGTTGGGTTTGACGGAGCAATGTTATCTAAAAATAAATCGGGGCTGGGCATTTTATTATATATGAAATTAGATAATTAGCATGTTATTGCTCAAAAAAATGAGCGCGTTATTATTACATTGGTCCTTAAATCTGAGCAAGCTTTTGTACGCAATCACCAGGATTTTTGTTGTAAAAAAAACCCAGGATTTTCCTTGCAAACTTCTGTTAAACATTATTTTTTATAAGTTAATAAGACATGGGATATTTTTTTTAATATATATAAGTACCTAGTAAATATATGATAATAATAATATATAATAACATAAAATAATTAAAAAATATATAATATAGTTAGAAGGGAAAACATAAGTTGGACCTGGCATTCTTATTCTTATATATAGAAATATAGAAAAGAGTTCTGCGTTTTCTTCAAAAAAACATAAGTTGGGTTGCGGATGTTTAAGACAAAATAAAACCTAGGCTAGGAGGCCCATGGGCCAGTAGATACATGCTGGAGCTCAAAACAATAAGTTTGAACCACTGTGTCGGCATGTCATGGGTTGTGCATGTTAAAAAACAAAACCTAGGCTAGGCAGGCCACAACCCAGCTGATACTTGTTCGCCCTCTGAAAAAATTATACCTGCTAGCTCGCCGATGAAATTCTTCGTTGTAAATTTATCTCGTTTATTGACTACATTGACAAACCCGTGGGCCCCAACATCAGTATACCATTAGGAGAAACGAATATCCATTTCTGAGAGGAAGTTTTTTTTCCAATGAGGCACTTGCTTGCGTTGGGCCATGGACCTTGTGGGTCTCGACTATCAACCTCTCCACGTATAGGACGGGGACGAACCAGAGCCGGGGAAGATGCGGCAGTGTAGTAGTAGGTTGCGCCTCTTCTTTCTGTCGAGTACGCCGCAGTAGCCCAGTAGCTACACCCCCTCCCCCGCACCTGCTCGGTCCGGGTTCGATTACCCCTGGTGTAGTCGAAATATACCCAATTTTTTTGCCTCTGCTATTACTGACAAGTGGGCCCCCCCTTGTCATCCACACACACCACCTCCAACACTAGCCGGAATTTTGTCCCTAGTTTTCTCTGTTTATCGCACTCTCAACATTCTCTGGGCATTTTGAAAATAGCATATCTTTTTGACTGTGCATCATATAAAGATGTGCTACACATGAATGTTGATCAGCATGATGTGAGCTTGCTATTAGTTCCATTTTTGACCATGAATAAAATTTGGAACATGATGTTATCCCTGTTTGAAAAGGGCGTGTTGATATAAATGCTCTACCTCCGAAACTTGCAGTTTCTTATCTGAAACTAAAACTTGCAGTTTCTTCTCTGAAAATCACATAATCTGCACTTTTATATGAAACTACATTTTTGAAAGTACTAAAAATAGATCTCTGGAATTCAGAAAATACTTCATATGCTCAATACTGCAAAGATCTGAAATTCAAAAGACATTCATATCTGTATGTACCCAAAATACACAACACAAAACACAATTCACAACCTGCAAATACTGATAACCCTAAGCTCCTCCTATGATTATTCATCGGGACATTCCCCTCCTATTCCTCTGCGGCAAACTACCGCCCCGTGAGACGATGTGAACGGCGAGGGAACCTTGGAGAATGGTGGGGAAGCGTCATCGCACCAACTTCTTTCCTCCTCTTGATGTTGGGTACGGTCGACGAAGACTCCACCGGCTCGCTCTGACATGGCACCCTCAAAAATGATACCGTGTGGATGCTCGATCCTTGATCCTCTGGATGCTCGATCTTGGATCGATACACCCACCACCTCTGCCTCATGACTGGATTCGGCGAATCTTTTAGCTCTTTTTCAGATATTTGGCCATCGCCATCACCGTCGTCGCCAATTGCCGCTGGTTGTCAAACCAAGACTGTATCTCCATCATCCTGGCTAACTTCTCAGGGTCGCCATCTGCGATCGTCATGTATCGGTTGTACTCCTCCATCGATCTACTTCTCCATAGCAACTTCACTCGCCGGCGGTGGTTTTGGAATGGAAGAGGAGCAGCGGCGGTTTTGGAATGGAAGAGGAGAGGAGCAGGCTGTGGTCTTGGAATGCAAGAGGAGCGGCGGGCGGCGGTTTTGGATTGGACAAGAGCGGCGGCGCGCTGTGAGTGGATCCCTCCTAATAACTAATTTACCCCTCACTTAAACTTGAGTACTGATCCCATGTTACCTAGTACTACCCTAATCTACCGTTAGATCTAGACCAACTGATGGCTTATAAAAATGCCAACTACCCTAAAACTTTCTTTTTAGTTTGCATATAAAATTTGGTCAAAGTCAAACTATGTCATGTTGGACTAACTTGATAGGAAAAAATACCAACATTCACAATATGAAACCAATATTATTAGACGCATCACAAAATTAACTTTCATATACCATATAACTTTGGTATTGTAGATGTTGAATTTTTTAATATAAATTTGGTCAAAGTCAAAAGAAATGGAGGGAGTATTGAAGAGCCTGATAGGGTTGCTATCGCCTGCATCATCATGCCGTGTTTCACAGCTTCCAAGATTCACAACTAACTCATAAGACTCCCACAATAAGTACAACAAAGATGCCTATGCATCTCAATGATTCACAGATCAGAGCCAATATTAACTTTAAAACTAAAACAAAGTTGTGAGAATATGTACAGGTAAAGAAAAATCGATTGATGCTTCTATGAGAAAAGAGTAATCCCTGGAAAAGTGCCAATATATCCAGCAAACCATAAACCTAATTGATGTAAGCTATTTGATTCAAGGTTTTGTTGCAATACTGAAACCAGTCCAGTTTATGGGCATGGACGTCAAACACCGGCAGATTAACATGTCCCGCATAAGCGGGTCGCCAAGAACTTGTGGAACCATCCGAACATCTGTGCCATTCGAAGCCATGTTATTTTAGATGGTGGCACTCACACTCTGCATATGCGGGTTCCATCTGAACATTTGTGCAGTTCCACTAAAATGTAGCTGAGTAACCCTGTTTGCATAGATAATGAAAAAGCGTGATTAATATAAAAGTGGCACTTGTTGATGAAACATACACTAATAAATAGAAGCAACTTCATTTTCTTAATGGGAAAAGATTGCGATACAATAATTTTATTAAAAGAAAATACAACAGTAGCACAATATGACAAAGCACGATGATGTGGATGAAGGACATGACTGACCTGTGTGAGATGAGTTAGTGAGATCAAGTTATTCTTCAGGTCGCCGTATCTTACCATGAAGGGAATTCATTGAAAACTATGAACAAATTCAGTGTGGCAGTAGGAGGGGCCTTGAGTCATTCCAATGTTTTCTTTTGTGCAGTTCAACTAAAATTATGGCACCCACCGTGCTACGAGGGAGAGAGGGGCCCTGCGCCGCCTCGACGGTAGGCCTCATAGGGACTGATAAGTGGACTCAACGGTAGGCCTAATAGGGCACATCGACTCAATTCTCCCGGATACACCTTCTACAAGTGATGAACCAGGAAGGGCCTTGCGTCATTCCAAACACTTTTTTTATGCAGTTCAACTAAAAATTAAGCATCCCTGTTTGCAGAAATTCTTAAACGTGTCATTACTTTAAGAATGGGACTATTTGATGAAACGTATACTAACAAAGAGAAGCACTTTCATTATCTACATTGGAAATGAAATGATAGCGAAGACAGTAGCTTTGTTTTAACTATATTATTACTTCATTTTATCAGTGGCACTAGCGGTGCCAAAACATTGCCTCAAATTATTAGTTGCATTAGATTAAGGTGCGAAATAATAACATTATTGCTTTCTCATGGCAGTGCCAAAACATTTGGAAAAGATCACTAGCTGCATGCAGAGTCAACATGCAGAGTGAACATACATGATCGTTCTGGCAAAGGGTAGTACCAAAAAGGAACATACCTCGTCATGGGAACCATATCTGCAGTCAACGCCATAGTAGATGGGCTGACACCAGTCACCAACATGGATGATTATATTCATGCGACCTTTTTGTGCAGTTCACCTAAAATGAAGCAATGTTTGCATCATGCAGTTAGCAAGAAGTACTTGGTCCCATGAGCTCGTAGCTTCTTCATTAGTTGCACTAAAAATGAGCAACATCAAGGTTGGTCGTCAAGCTCGTGGAATGTGCAACTATAATTTGGATATGCTTTTGTGCAGTTCAACTAAAATCAAGCGTCCATGTTCGTTACACAAATATGTGCAAAGTGCCATTGTGGTGATAGTGACGGCTAATCTTGCAAAGGCTAATTAACTGTTGGAGGAGATTAACCACTGAGTTCAATGAGAAGGTTAGGAACTCCAATCACCCTTTGTGCGGTTCCACTAAAATCAAGAGACGTTGCCCGTGTGACATTTTAGTAGAACTGCACAAGACACTCTTTCCAAAAAAGAAGTGTTTTGTGCAGTTCACCAAAAGGTCACAATAGCAATGAGGTGAAATGTATATCTCTGTTTGCACAAATAGGTAGAAAGGTAGGTGAATAACAAGTGATGAAACATACGTCAAATGAAAAGAAGCATTGTCCTTATCTTAATGGCAATCATAGAAGGACAGCAGCAATTTCTAAAGCTGCAACATTGCTGCGTATTACCGGGGGCATTAAGATTAACAATGACAACTGTTAAATTTGACATTAGTTTAATGGTGCCATTGCTTGATTTTACCAGCTACATTAGATTAACAGGTGCTAAAGATTTGGTATAAGGGCATGTTACAGTAGGCAGACCAGGACAGTTGCATTTCTAACGAAAAGAAGCAACTTACTTATCTTAATGGGAAATATAGCAGGACATTAAAATAGTGCCATTGCTTCATATTACTGGGGGCATTACATTAAAAACAACATTGATTAAACATGTAATTACTTTAACAGTGAGATTGTTGCATTTTACCAGCGGCATTAGATTCACAACAGTTAAAAATTGCCATAAGGGCATCAGACAGTGGGCGCACCAGCACCATGTACCTCCACCGATGCATAAAGTGGTGATGCAAACAAACATCCAAACAGGATATCTGGGTTGGTCCCATTTTTTTACACTATAGCCACCTTTTACTATGTGAGGGCAGCAAATCTAGTGTTGGAAATACTCTGTTGACTTGTCCCCTAGGCCCCACTTTCTTTCCTTTTTCAACCAGTAGATCGGTTCTATATCCAGTTTGTACTGTGTTTTCCCTTTATTTCCCTTTTCAACCAAGAGACCGGTTGGGTAGTCAGTCTCTACTACCCCCACCCCCGTGTTTCCTCTTTGAACCAAGTCCTCGAGTCATGCTAGAACCTTTCCCCCGTTCTTCCCGCTTTGAACCAAGTCGTAGATTCGACTGCATGAAGTAGCTTTACCTCTAACAGTAATAATTTAGGTGGCTTTGGAACAGCCGATCGAGCCTATCTACGAGGGGAGCTGAGAAGTAGAAAAAGATCCACATGCAGCGACGTGGGGACCTGGGGAATAGAGCAAGGCCGGTTTTGACATACTGCTGGAAAGGTGGGGCTGTGTGATTTGACGGCTGTTACTGCTAGAAAGGTGGGGCCTTGTGATTTGACTGCTCATTATAGTCATTATTACTGCGGCGCTACGACCGGGGTGAGTCTACCCTCCATGGTGTATAGGTGCTACGCATGCCACATATGCAAAAAAAATCTGATGTGACAAGGTAAAGAGAAGAGAGAAGAGTTTGGTGACCCTAGGAAAAACCAATGCGAAGCGAGCGGACCTATGCAAAACACTTAAATGTGAGAAGTTTATGCAAAGCATGAAGGAGTTTAGTTCTCAAAGAATTAAAAAGCTATGCTAATTTTTTAGTAGACTTTAGCACCCCATCTAAGCACGTAGTACTATGCATAATTTGGTGCATGAAACATCGATCCAAATGCTGGCTGTCCCACATCCAGCATCATATGTGGCACCCCGGCTCAGAGAGACCGGAACACCCCGTATTCCTGCCCAGAGATCAAGTCTTCTAGAATACGGCACTGCTTGGCATAGAACAAACCAGCACTTTATTATGAATAAACGGGGTACAAGGGTCCGATAGAATAAAGGTTACAGAGGGCACGACGACACTTCGCCTGCTAAGGTAGCTCTATGCTAGCAGCGGAACAACTCGAAGCGGAATAACTTCTAGTAGCGGAACAACGACGACGGTGATGAACTCCACTCCGCAGGGACTCTGGCTGGGACGCATCCTAGAGCGCAACCTCGGGATCCTCGACAAACAAGCAATCACGGCATCACCTGCAATCTGGCATGACACGCCAGGTGAGTACTTTGAATGTACTCGCAAGCTCACAGCAACCAAAGCAATCAAGACATACAACAGCATGGCATTTACAGGTTAATCATCAAAGATGAACACGATACTACTAGAACAACATGAGCATGGCAACAACATGAGCATGGCATGTACATATAATTCATGATATGAACAGGATGATACTAGCACTAGCATGCACGGGGGTCGACATTTAAGGTCTCATGGACCAACTTACTCTGCTCGAAGGTTACCTCATAACCACCATTTATATCAATCTTTCTTACCATCGTGATCATCACACGATCACTTCATGATCCACCATCATCATGAACACCATCGTGATCATCTCGTGACCACATAAAGATCAACCAACTTCTTTCCTCATCGAACCAGAGTTGTTATTATTTAGATTTATTATTTATGTTAACCCATAGTGTGACCTACTACAAACTGTGTCCATGACCGAGGACGCAGCTATCGATAGATTATACACTCTGCAGAGGTTAGTACACTATACCCACACCACGTAACTCATGGCCTCGTGCTCCCATTCGGGTGGACCAACGACATTCCGACAAAAACAATCTATTGCATGACACTCTCCCGGCCACTCTAACAAACTCCCCTTTGGGCTATGTCCTGGGTTACCCCGATGCCAACATGTGACATCCGCCACCTCTGTGGTTGCCACCGTCGTGGCCAAACATAAACATCGTCCCAAACGGGGACCTCGGATCCATACAACTCGGGTACTCAAGGCTTATGGTAGCCTACCTGATCAGGGTAGCGCGCACCCATAACCTTCCCTAGTAGGAGGCACCGGCGAGAGGCATGACAATAGACCACATTAGGGCCTCCCCATCCAGGCAAGTGTGGTTGCATTGGTGAGCTCGATTCGGTTGCACCATGACTCAGCCAACAGATTTATTCAAGTTCGATTAATGTCAGGTTTAACTTGAATGGTGATGAGCTGAGTCATAACAACATAATGAAATAACAATGCATATGAGCATGATATCAGTGTAACCATGGATGGGCAACATAACCATTCAACAACATAGCATAAAAAATGATAACTCATTTATTCTACGGGATGCAAATGAGCATGGCATACTGACAATCATGAATAAAACAAGTATTTTCATAATAAGCCCTAACTATTCAAATGAGCATATCGTTATCACTAGCATCGGAAAATAAATCCGATAACTAACCTGATAATAATAATACTAGCAAATAATCATTTAACTTAGTAGATGCAAATGAGCAAGGCATAAGAACGAGCATGGATTAACAAGCATATAATATTCACAAAATAATTAAATGAGCAAACATTTATTTAAATATTCGAGTGAAAACCATGGCTACTGCAAGGCCATCATGCAAGTGGCTGTCGTGGCTTGCCTGGGGATGAAAGATTCATTGGGGAGAAGTGCGGAGACACTCGCGGAAAAATTGCCGGAAAAGTTTCCCTCCCGGCGGAGCTGTTTTAAGGGCAAGGGAAAAATGATCATTTTCATAGTGTGACAACCTCATGAAAATGATACCATCGGAACGGTCTCAACGAACTGAGATCGTGGGCTTTGGAATCACCTGAATCGGAGTTACGGTCGCGAAGTTACTGCCGTTCGTTCGTTAGGCAGAAAAAGAATAAATATGTGTTCATTTCTGCTGCTAACGGACAAACGTCCGCAATATAAGGGTTTCGGCGGCGGCTGCTGAAAATAGAAAGTGCCTTTCAGGAAATGCGCTTTCAAACGGGGAAAGCGTATTTTGGTCCGAAGAAGAAACGGATTACGCTTTCTTTAACTGAAAACGTATTTCAGTCAAAACCGTTTCCACTTATCCACGTCAGCGCTGGCAGGGTCAACCCTGGGTGTGACCGACAGGTGGGGGCCGCGGTGGGGTCCACGGCCAGCTGGAGGGGTCGCCGTCTTCCTCCTCTCGCCCGCGCGCGACCGGAGCAGAGGCGGGTTCCGGCGATGGCTGCCGGCGGCTCCGGCCACCGTTCGCCGTGCTCCGACCACCGGCGAGCTCGTGGAACTGAGCTGCACCCATCCCCGCATAGCACGGACGCCGGGGAGGGCTGGAGCGGCGGTGGCTCGAGGTGGCCGTGGGCAGGGGCGGTGGCCGTTCTTGGGGTCGAGGCTACTGGCGTCCCGGCGACCGAACGAGTAGGTGGGGAGGGTTATGGAGGCTAGGGAAGGTCCTTGGTGGGGTCAGGAGGGAGAGGGAGGGCTCGGTTCACCAGAAGTTTAGAGGAGGTCGGCGGCGGCCATGGCGGCCATTGGAGAGTAGGGGGAGCTCTCGAGCTTGGTTGAGTGGCGGGGGTGGGCTAGGGGAGAGCGGTGAGGAAGCTTGTGAGGTCGGGAGGGCTCGGGGTGGCTTTATATAGCCGAGGCGGCGATGCCCTCGCCGGAAGCCGACGGGAGCTCGCGGTTGATGCTTCTGGCACGACCGCGTGCGTGCGCGCACGCGCGGAGGGGGAGAGAGGGCTAGGGGAGGTGCATTCGGTGCAAAGGTGCCGCGGGGAGCAAGAGGACAAATGCAACGCGACGACGGCCGCAGGCATCCCGGGACGGCGTGCTCGCCGGAGAGGAAAGAGGAGAGGGGGAGGGGTCCAGAGGGTACACGCGGACGCAGGGGAGTGGGAGCAACTCAGAGGACATGGTGTGGTGGCGAGAGCTCGGCGTTTGGGCGGCGGCAGAGGGACCCGAAGTCCAGAGAACGCTTTCGGCATGCCAGACCGCGTGGTCACCGTGTGAACAGGCGCACGCGGTGCACTCTGGCCAACCAAACGATGTCTAGCGTCTTGTCCTTCCTAATTGGGTCCTACCGGAGGTGATAGCTCAAAGAAAGTCACTGTGAGTTGATGGGAGGGATCGACTGAACTTGGCTGTTGTAAACTTAGGCTGGAAGTAGAGATCAAATGGGATGGGATAAGGAGTAACCAGGATGTCTCAGGGGTTTAGGGTAGGAAGGACTATGATCCTGGGGATTTTGAAAAGATTTGGACTAATATTCGTCATAGTTGCTTTACAACCACATATTCTGGTCCAGAAAGAAGATCATGAAGTAGCACTCACGTGGTTGCTTGGGTTGAGCTGAAAATTTGTGTAGCATGATCATATGGGCATATGAAGGTACCATAAAAATTTCATCCCATTTGGATAAATATAAATGGTACTTTCCTTCACAATGATCCACACTGGACAGAAACTTGGGGGAATTTTGTGGAGAAAAAGGTTTGGCAAAATAATGTGAGTTTTGGCATTCTCACATTATTTAGGGATATTTAGGTCCTGGATTAATTTCAGAATTTTTGAAGCTATAGAAAATATATTTGCTTCACAAACTAAAATTGTGACCAGAAACCAAGATTGGATGGTCTGCTCACACAGATTGTTGGATGGATATGAAATTTGGTGGAGACTAATTATTTGATCATATAAATGACCTAACAAAATTTCAACTCATTTGGATTATCCTAGATAGTACTTCCTTCACAAAGCTTCTCTCTGGACAGAAACTTTGGAAATTTGCTGAGGAAGATTTACTAGGCAAATGGAGCTGAATTTTGGCATGTGGCAATTATTTGGATAGGAAAGAGTGCCCAAAAACTTTGAGGGCAATAAAGAAAATATAAATAGCACCTCCTTCACAAAGTGCCATTCTGGACAGAATGGAAAATGAATATTCCAGAATTATTTTTTAACTAGGCAAGGATGGGTTTTGACATATTAGTGGAAGATATGATCCAAAGAATTTATGAGAATTTTGTGGGAATTTTATGGAAGAAAGAAATATAGGTTGCTTCACAACCTAGGGCAAACAGGGTTATTCCTTTAATAGAAAAAGGAATATTCCCAAGGAATAAATATTGGGGTTGGGCTAAGATGGAAATGACATGGCCTCGGGATAGATTTGAGAGTGACAAGCCACTTGGAAGTGGCAGGAGAGAAGATCTTCCCAGGTTTCAAGACCACATAGCCACGGAAAAAGAACTCCAAATAAAAAATTCAAAGAAATCCAAAAGAAAAAGAAAGGGCCAAAAATCGGGGTGTTACATCATACTACTAGTAGTATGTTATAGTAGTACGTACGGACGTACTGTACTAGTATCGTTGTTCTCTCTTTTCTACTGTAGTAACTCAGCCGACGCGCGGGGCCGGGAGAGTGTGCCTATGGTCGGTTGCTCAATTGCGGTCCCATGTGTGAAGTGCAAACGCAAGATGACGTGTGTTCCATTCCGTGAGCGGCATGCCGGAGCGACCATGTAGGTGCGACGCGAACACGACGAGCGTGCTGTATATGTACCACCTTTTTATTTAATTTGAGCTTGTTACTTTTGCTCCAAGGCACAATCCATCAATACATACAAAACTATATTTAAAAGGCGAAGGCAGGGCAGTTTCGCCTAGTCGGTTTGACAGAGAGGTGAGGAGGAGGAGGTAGTAGCGGATTCAACTTACTGCGGGAAAGGTGGGGCTTTCTGATTTGACAGCTCATTACTGCTGGAAGGTGGGGCCTTGTGATTTGACTGCTAGTTATAGTCACTATTACTGCGAGGGGTAAGTCTCCCCTTTCGTTCCCCACTCTAATCTGGTGCATGACACGTCGACCCGGATGCTGGTTGTCCCACATGTCGTCGAAAGGAAGTATAATTATTGCCAACGACCTAAGGAGGAGAAAAGAACCGTGCGGTATACTCTAGTTTTCCACTGGAGTAGTAACCCGATGATACGTCCAATTTGCATCATGATTTCTTACTGTTATTTATAATATATTTGGTTATTATTTCCCTTTATGATGCAATTATTATGCCTTTTCTCTCTTAATTTGCAAGATTTATATGAACAGGGAGAATACCGACAGTTGGAATTCTGGACCTGAAATAGCTACAGCAGAGATACCTATTCTACGGAGCTCCAAATGACCTGAAATTTCACAAAGATTTTTTATTGAATATATAAAAAATACTGGAGAAAAGATATACCAGAGGGGACCCACCAGTTGCCCACAAGGCAACAAGGCGCGCCCCCTAGGAGCGCCATGATGCCTTGTGGGGCCCCTGGCTGGCCTCTGGCCCCCTTCTTCTGCTATATAGGCTCATTTTCCCTAAAAAAATTAAAGAGAAGACTTTCGGGACGAAGCGCCGCCGTCTCGAGGCAGAACTTGGGTAGGAGCACTTTTGCTCTCCGGCGGAATGATTCCGCCGGGGATACTTCCCCCCTGGAGGGGGAAATCAGAGCCATTGACATCACCAATGATCCTCTCATCGTGGGAGGACCAATCTTCATCAATATCTTCACCAGCACCATCTCATCTCAAACCCTAGTTCATCTCTTGTATTCAATCTTCGTCTCAAAACCTCAGATTGGCACCTGTGGGTTGCTAGTAGTGTTGCTTGCATCTTGTAGTTGATGCTCGTTGGTTTATTTGGTGGAAGATTATATGTTCAGATCCTTAATGCTATTCAATACCCCTCTGATCTTGAACATGAATATGATTTGTGAGTAATTACTTTTGTTCTTGAGGACATGGGAGAAGTCTTGTCATAAGTAATCATGTGAATTTGGTATTCGTTCGATATTTTGATGATATGTATATTGTTGCTTCCTTTAGTGGTGTCGTGTGAATGTAGACTTCATGACACTTCACCATCTTTGGGACTAAGGGAAGGCATTGTGGAGTAGTAATTAGATGATGGGTTGCTAGAGTGACAGAAGCTTGAACCTTAGTTTTTGCACTATTCCGTAAGGGGCTGATTTGGATCCATATGTTTCATGCTATGGTTAGATTTATCTTAATTCTTCTTTCATAGTTACGGATGCTTGCGAGAGGGGGTAATCATAAGTGGGAGGCTTATTCAAGTAAGAACAGCACCCAAGCACCGGTCCACCCACATATCAAATTATCAAAGTAGCAAACACAAATCAAACAAACATGATGAAAGTGACTAGATGAGAATTCCCATGTGTCCTCGAGAACTCTTTGCTTTATATAAGAGATCGTTCCAGCTTGTCCTTTACTATAAAAAGGATTGGGCCACCTTGCTGCACTTTGTTATACTTGTTAAGAATTATCTTGCTATCAAAACTATCTGTTACCGCTACTTTCAGTACTTGCAGAGAATACCTTGCTGAAAACCGCTTGTCATTTCCTTCTGCTCCTCGTTGGGTTTGACACTCTTACTTATCGAAAGGACTTCAATTGATCCCCTATACTTGTGGGTCATCACCCGACGCGGAGAAGTGCGAAACACGGCAGCCCAGTGCGATATGGCTATAAAAAATGATCTAGTTTGCTTGTGATCCCACGACACCTTTCATCATTACCACTGTTTTATTCATTCCTCGTGGCCTAGTACAAAAGAAATAATATGATGACAATGGCAACGGATAATAATTGTCTTACCTATTCAGGATAATTTAGAAGGACACATGCGAAAACGCCCGAAAGACACAGTGGCAAAAGAAGAAGACACAGGGGCAAAAGAAGAAGGAAGATTACTCGGAAAAAAAGAAGGAAGACGCAAACAACGGTCTAGGTCGCTGCTCTCTACTTCATGAAGGGTTGCTGGGCGCAGAGTTCTAACTGCTTCTTCATCACCTCCACGACCTTCATCTCCTCTCGCCTCTCCTCCGCCATCTTCTTCATTGCTTCCATGGCGCGGGACTTCTCGTCGCGAGCGTGCGTGATCTCTTTCACGTCCTCATGATGTTGCTTGACAGCAGCCACACTCTCGGTGCGGAGCTTCGCCATGTCATCCCTAAGTTCCCCGATGACAGCAGTCAGCATCTTCATCGAGGCAGTGCTCTTCTCTCGCAGCTTCTTCCAGCCGGTGATCTCCTCATTCAACAGCCTGAGCTCGTGCCAGAGCTTCGCCTTGTCCTCCTGAAGTTCCATGATTTTGCCGGTCACCTTCTCAACCAAGGCATTCCTCTCCTTCAGCAGCTTCACCAAGCCGGCGATCAACTCCTTCTGCGTGTTGACCTGAGCGGGCATGTCGTCGCGGGCTAACGACTTCAGCATTGCCAGCTCGGCATGTTCGCCTCCATGGCGAATGCGCTTCTGAGAGCCCTCTCCTGCCCATGAGAAATGTGCAGTAATATTCGAGTAGTTAGTTTTCCTTTTTATAACCTAGTACTAAGTACTAATATGCTGCAAAGTGGGAACACGTTTAGGTTTGATCGGTGTGAACAGGTTTGCAATTAATTATAGCATGGTACTTTAAAAAGTGACGGGAAACAAGCTCGAAATTAATTGATGGTTTTGGTTTCGAAGCCCGAAACGCCTTCCGATGAGTTCTCACGACCAAGCATTCAAAAACTCGTGATAAATCAATGACCATCTTTTTCCAAACGACCAACTATTTTCATAGAAATATAACACATATAGATGGAGTATTTTCATAGAAATACAATACATAGATGGAGTGATTATCACAGTTGCAAACCGCCATGTCGCTGCGTGTTCACCGCAGCAGCAATTGAGTAGGTCACTGCATCGCTGGTGGGGAAGGAAGGCAGGTCACCTCGCCTAGGATGCATCCCCAGCGCCGCCGCCGCAACTGGTTGAGCGATTTGGCTTCTCCTACCGCCCATTTGAACAGTTGCACCAGCTTCTCATGCCATTCCGTGGGCAAGCGCGTTCTCTCCTCTGCAGTCGACCCCGTGAATATGATCTATGCCATTAGTCCCAGCTTGAAATCAACGCGACGCTGCCAGATGTTGACATCCCTAAGCATCTCACCCCTGAGATCGACATGCGCCTCAGCCTTGTGCTTCGCCAGGTGCTGCTCCTTCGAACTTGTCTCCAATTGATGCAACGCTTCCTCGATCCGATTTGCCCTTGCTGCCCACCACCTGCAACGCAGCCTCGGCATGTCCTCCGGCGCCACCGATCTATGATTCCAGAGCAATGGATCCCCTCTGAAACACATGTGGGTTTCGCTCAAAGGCGGCAGTGCTGCGGGCCGCAGGGAGAGGGAAGCCCGCGGGATGCTGGGATCTAAGGGATTATCCATGGCGGAATCCGATGGTCGAGGCGGGGAGGCGAGGGTAGGCGGTGGGAGAGCCCTACTAGGCTAAAATAAAGATACAACTCTAGTCCGTCCATTTTTAAATACAAAGGCCACCAACAGTAACCGAGGCAAAAATTGATGACGTTGCCTCGTAGTAGAGCAAGTATAATAAGGTGACGTAAGCGGGTTGTAAGGATTTAAATATTATATTATTGCTGAGTTGGAAGAGAAAGAAGAGAAGAGAGAAGAGAAGCGGGCTGTAGACTTACAGCCGGCTATAGCACGAGCTCCAAGAAGCTTTGAGAGAGTGGAAGCTGCGCCATATGTTGACAAAGTAGTACTTTTTTTATAGCCAACTACTATACGTGTAGGCTATTACATTGGCTATAAATGACATGGCAACATGTTATAGCCAGCAGCTGGCTATATTATTAACCATGCTCATACTAGCAACCCATGATTTAACTACTCGCATGCATGTAGTGGATGATAGTAATGTCATTCTCAACTACTTCCTCCCTCACGTCCACTCAATTTGCATGCGCTGTATTAATTCACCATCCATTAAGTGAATGACTCTACATGCGTCAAATTATCACGTGGGGTGGCTCTTCATACAAAAATGTGTTCCACCGTGTACCCGCGTGTGTGTGTGCGAGGGAATGAGTGCATGCGTGCACATCTTCTCTTCGTCCACATACTCCACCAGTGTGTGGGGGGGAGAGAGAGTGGTATACATAGACCTAGAGAGAGATGGTGTGTGTCAGAAAGAGTACCCGCGCGCGTGTGTGAGAGACGACGAGTGCATGCGTGCACCTCTCCTCTTAGTGTACGTACTAAACCTATAGTACAAGTGTATGTGTGTGACATCGACCTATAGAGAGATGGTGTGTGCCAGCAGTCCCGAGAGAGTCGTCAGTGTAGGTGTGTGCGTGGGGAGGAGGGAGAGAGATGATACTTATGTGTCACGCAGTGCGTGTGAAAAAGAGGCTAGTCAATAGTTCGCCACGAGCCTATTCCTGGCGAACGCCCCAATAACCGTAAGATCTGCATCCGACGGTGGAAGTTATTGGATGAAAACAGCACTAAAAAAGAAATGCCATGGCATTTCTTTTTACTGCCACACCATGCCCTCCCCTACACATGAAACTGCCACGTGACCGTTCGTAACTGCCGGTTTTCTAGAAATCCCGATAGGCCGGGCTTTTGGCGGTAGGCGGGGAGCTTGGACTGTCGGTTTGCTCACATGCGGTCGCACATGTCAGTGATGTACCAAGCCGATGCGCGTCCCATCGGTGAGCGGCGGGCCGGACCAACCGTGTGTTGGTACGACGCGAAGGTGACATGCTGTAAGTTTACCGCCTACTCCTTGACGAGATTAGTCGATACAAATCCCGTTTAAGAAAGGGTAGGGCGGCGTTTTTTCCGTGCGGAAGGCGTGGGAGTTTTTTTTACAATGGGATGGACCCGGCACTGCAAAAGTCAAAGCGGTGGGCAGTACTACTATGCTTGTCGGAGGCGTATGTGGGGCCGCATTCTCGGATGCGTTTGTAGCAGAGCCGGACGCCCGCCAACCTCTCGCAGCGATAGCGAGGAGCCCGCTGCTGGCTATTTTCTATATAATCAGCTTTGAAATTTTCAATCGTTCACGTGTGATGTGATATCAACCGTTGATTGTTGTTGATCCAATGGTCTAGGTGGCTGGGATTCACATCTATCAAAACCTAATTGTACCCTGTTGTGTCTACATTCTTCTGGAACCAGCAACAACGACTGTGATCAATCCACACAACAATCTCGCAATAACACCTTCCCCATGTGCCACGTGGCCTCATGGGTGCCCCCACATCATTTTAATCATAATATATTGACTGAAAAAAGAGAGACATTTTGTAGCGTGCCATTGGAATTCTAACTTTCGTGGTTTTGCACATAATGGAAGTACTAGTGGCACATCATCTAAAGCCTTTCTACACACACATTTCTTATACAAATGTGCTCCATCGTGTACCCGCGCGTTTGTATATGGGAACGAGTGCGTGCGTGCACCTCCTCTCTTTCGTACACCTAGTCTGTGTGTCTGAGAGAGAGATGGTGTGTGCAAGAAATCACGAGAGATTCGTGAATTTTTGTGGGGGGAGGGAAATATAGAGGGAGTATGTGTCAATATAATTTGTGTGAAAGAGATGCCTATATACATATATGTATGTGCATGGGGTGATATACGCGAAGGGAGGGGTGGGGTCGTCTGCGCAAGATATCGATAGAGACAGATAGAGAGAAGAACTCTATGAGCCTACAAGCACTGGGAGAGGGGGGTGTTGGAAGATGGTGCGAGAGGCCAACTGGACGGAGACTCGGAAGGACTGTACAAGTGCGGGATCGATATTTAAAGAGAGGGGGCGAGAACGTGCGCGGTTGCGCGCGTCTGAGAGATGAAGCGCAAGGAATGGATGATGAGAGGTGAGACGATGGATAGACAATGTGTGTGTGGTAGCTAGGCAGTCCTATCTAGCGAGGTTGATTGATCGATGTGTACGTGGGAAAGAGGGCGAGACCTGATTAGATATAGATCGATCGCTTTGTGTGGAAAATGGGGAAACACCTAGCTATATATATACAGAAAGGAATATCGGTTGGTGCACATGCATGGGAGGGATAATTAAAGAAGGCCCGAAGTGACGAAGAGGGGGAGGTGTGTGTGTGGGTGTGTGCGAGAGTCCTACTAGTTAGAGGTACCGTACGAGTGCGAGATCGATAATAAGATATGAGGGGGCGAGAGCGCGCTCGCGCACGCGCGCGCGCGCGCGTGTGTGTGTGTGCGCGTGTGTGCGCGCGTGTGCATGTGATATGTCAGCGTCGTATCTACTTTTCCAAACACTTTTGCTCTTGTTTTGGACTCTAATTTGCATGATTTGAATGAAACTAACCCGGACTGACGCTGTTTTCAGCAGAACTACCATGGTGTTGTTTTTGTGCAGAAATCAAAGTCCTCGGAATTGGACGAAACTTTTTGGAGATTTTTTATGGAATAAATAAAAATTACTAGTGCAAGAATCAACAAAAAAGGGGCCACCTGTTGCCCACAAGGCAACAGGGCGCGACCCCCCCTAGGGCGCGCCCTGATGCCTTGTGGGGCCCACAGGCGGCCGTCTGACCTAATTCCAACGCTATAAATTTTCTTTCCCCGAGAAAAAAAAAGAGAAGAAGTTTCTTCACGTTTTACGATACGGAGCCACCACCACCTCCAGTTCTTCATCGGGAGGGCTGATCTGGAGTCCGTTCGGGGCTCCAGAGAGGTGGATTCGTCGCCGTCGTCATCATCAACCATCCACCGTGTGTGAGTAATTTCTCCATAGGCTTGCTGGACGGTGATGGGTTGGATGAGATTTATCATGTAATCGAGTCAATTTGTTAGGACTTTGATCCCTAGTATCCACTATGTTCTGAGATTGATGATGCTATGACTTTGCTATGCTTAATGCTTGTCACTAGGGCCCGAGTGCCATGATTTCAGATCTGAACCCTCTATGTTTTCATGAATATATTTGTGTTCTTGATCCTATCTTGCAAGTTATATGCAACTATTACGTGTTATGATCCGCATACCCCAAGGTGACAATAATTGGGATTCTTTCCGGTGATTACCATAGTTTGAGGAGTTCATGTATTCACTAAGTGCTAATGCTTTGTTTCAGTTCTCTATTAAAAGGAGGCCTTAATATCCCTTAGATTTCCTCCTGGACCCCGGTGCCACGGGAGGGTAGGACAAAAGATGTCATGCAAGTTATTACTATAAGCACTTATGACTATATACGGAATACATGCCTACATTACATTGATGAATTGGAGCTATTGTGTATCGCTCTAGGTTGTGACTGTTACATGATGAATGTCATCCAACATAATTATCCAACATTGATCCAATGCCTACGCTTTTCGCATATTGATCTTTGCTAAGTTACTTTCGTTGCTGCTGCTGTTACAATCACTACAAAACTGCTACTGCTACTGTTACTGTTACTGTGCTACTGTTGCTACTGCTATCAAAACTATCATACTACTGTGCTACTAAACCCTTTGCTTCAGATATTTAGTTCTCCAGGTGTGGTTGAATTGACAACTCAACTGCTAATACTTGCAAATATTCTTTGGCTCCCCTTGTGTCGAATCAATAAATTTGGGTGAAATACTACCCTCGAAGACTATCGCGATCCCCTATACTTGTGGGTTATCAAGACCTTTTTTTGGCGCCGTTGCCGGGGAGCATAGCTCTATTTCTTGAGTCACTTGGGATTTATATCTGTTGATCACTATGTCGAATCTGAAAGACGCTAAGACCAAAATCGTTCCCTCTAAGACGAGGGAAGGTAAGGAACTTCCATCACACTCTGCACTTGATTCACCTTCTGTTTTGAGTAGGCTTGCGACACCACCACCTACTATTCATTCTAATCTCTCACAAGTTATTGATGAGACTACTTCTACTATGAATGAAACTATTGATGATGCTAGTACTATGCTTGATGATACTGTGCCACTTGGTGAATTTCTTGATGAACAAATTGCTAGAGCTAAAGAAACTGAAAATGTTGAAACTCTTGAAAACTATAATTCACCTATTATGCTTAGTCCTCCTACTAGAGTTGAAATGCCTAAGATACCTGATGGTTATGTTTTTGATAGACAGACAGCTAGGGCAATTCTTGCCTGTAATGATAGAGATGAAGTTAGAAAATTGCTTACTGAGTTGAAAGAAAAATCTATGAGGGAGAGAATGAAATATGATCCTAAGTTTGCTACCTCCCCCATATTTGTTACTAATAAGGATTATGAATTCTCTGTCGATCCTGAGTTAATTACTTTGGTTGAATCTGATCCTTTTCATGGTTATGAAACTGAAACTGTTGTGACACACCTTACTAAATTAAATGATATTGCCACCCTATTTTCTTATGAGGAAAAAATTCGCTATTACTAAATTCTTAAGTTGTTTCCTTTCTCATTAAAGGGTGATGCTAAGAAATGGTTTAATACTCTTGCTCCTGGTTGTGTGCGTAGTCCCTAGGATATGATATATTACTTCTCTGAAAAATATTTTCCTGCTCATAAGAAACAAGCTGCCTTATAGGAAATATTTAACTTTGTGCAAATTGATGAAGAGAATCTCCCTCAAGCTTGGGGGAGGCTTCTCCAGTTACTTAATGCTTTGCCTGATCATCCTCTTAAGAAGAATGAAATACTTGATATCTTTTATAATGGACTAACCGATGCTTCTAGGGACTACCTAGATAGTTGTGTTGGTTGTGTTTTCAGGGAATGAATTGTTGGACAGGCTGAAGAACTATTGAATAATATATTGAGAAATGCCGATGATCGGACACTTCCTAAACCTCCACCTAAGCCAACTCCGAAGAAGAGAGGTATTCTATTCCTCAGTCCAGAAGATATGCAAGAAGCTACGAAATCTATGAAGGAAAAAGGTATTAAAGCTGAAGATGTTAAGAATCTACCACCTATTGAAGAAATACGTGGACTTGATATTCCGACACAGGTAGTAGAGGTAAATTCTCTCACTAGATTTGATGAAAATGATATTCCCTATAATAAATCTGCTAGACAATGCTTGTATGAATATGATAATTACATCATTAAGTGTCAGGCCCATTTCTGGGATAAATCACAGAAGAGCCTCAAGTCATACCAGCCCCAAGAACAACTAGTAGACTTCCTTGATATAGATAACCAGTACAAATATAATATTACACAGGGTTTAGTCAGAGTGCTCAACAATTATTACAAGCTTGCCAATATACTATGGTGGTGGAATAACACAGTGGTGTGGTGGTAGAACAACACTGATACAATAAAATAAAGTCAAGAATCAGTGTGAGGCTTGACTATTTTATTGGTGTAGCGGAAACACAGCGGATGATACATGTGGTCGACTCCAAGATCACAGGTTGACTGACTGGGACACCTCTAAGCGTCGGGCTCGCTAGCGCAATCTCCTTCCACAAGCTCGTCCTCATCCAGGTCTGGCCAATAAAATAGCCAGGGACAAGCCAGTGAGTACGTTTGAATGTACTCGCAAACATTATGAACAAAAGATATACCGAATGCATATGCTCATGCTGGATTAAATGAGATGCATATGTTGGCTGAAATTAAATTATGGCATGATAAATATTAGCATGTGTA
Organism: Elymus sibiricus; assembly: GCA_039707655.1. Lineage (NCBI taxonomy): Eukaryota > Viridiplantae > Streptophyta > Magnoliopsida > Poales > Poaceae > Elymus > Elymus sibiricus. The sequence goes on from CM077676.1 coordinate 228,137,005, forward strand.
GTGGTGTGAGTAAATAAATATTAGTGACAAACAAAGAAAGTTCAAAGTGGATAATCGGGCTAGACAGGACCGCCCGAGAATCCAAAAGAAAATATAAAGTGGAAAATCGGACGAGACAAGACAGCCCGAGTATCCAAGAGAAATGCCAAACGGGTGTCTAAAAGAGAACCGGGCGAGATAGGACCGCCCGAGAACTCAAGCGACGCCATGAGAGGTCTTGAAAAGAAATATCAAACGGGTGTCTAAAAGAGAATCGGGCGAGACAGGACCGCCCGAGAACTCAAGCGACGCCACGAGAGGTCTTGAAAAGAAATGAGTATCCCGGGTAGTCTAGCCAGCCCATGAGATACTCAGAAAATAAAAATAAGAGAAACGGTTAGTCCATATTAATACCAATAATATTCATGACAACTACAATATTTATGATAGCGTCAGTGGCGACAATAATTATCCTGCAAAATAAATCATGCTCAATTTTAATTATTTTTCCTCCCGAGACCTACACCGGGACCGACACTTGACCCTTCCCAGCTAATGTCCTTGACCGTGGACACGGCTATTCGAATAGATATAACTCTACAAAGGGTGATGTGATTTCTTTAGTCAGCACCATGACGCTGGCTAATTCCCATTACGGTCTTTGGATTGAAAACACGCCTGACCAGCACACACCAGATTAACTTTCCGGATGCCAGGAATCACCCAAAGCATTGTTAAAGAAAAACTCTAAGTTGGGGAGACTACAATCTCGAATAGCATGGGATCACTATTCATACGCGCGGATTACAAGGGGTGCCCCCCTCTCGGCCCAGCCGGATACACCCATGCCCCCTGACCTGATGACGGGCATTAGTCCATGGCCGTGGAAACCCTCATCATGGCCCTCTATGTGGTGTGTACACAGACAGGGGTTAGCAACTTACTAAACCGTACTTCCCTCGCGGGAAGACTCGTGGCAGCACGGTGTTTAGCTAGGTGTGACGGACCAAGACTCGATCTAGGTCGACTCAGGAGGTGTTGTTATTATGACTGGCATGCCCCACATGCCGCTGTGACACCGTCGTGTCATAACGAGACCGTGCTCACCAGCACGTCCCAGGCAGGAGACACACTCCTGAATTCTCACCACACACGTCACGTTAGAATGATACCTTGAATGCATGCAAGATATGCACAAGATGACATGACCGATGCATGCTTACACTACTACTACATATGTGGTGCAAATTTCGAACCGATGCAACCATGCAATCACCATATCCCAGGTTCAAAAATGCTTGCCTTGATCAAAGTAGTCAGAAAGAGATCCCTCGAAATTCCCAGCAAAGTCCCCCTCTTCTTTTTCTATACAAAAGCAAATTCAAATTAAAATTAAAATTCCATAAGAGTACAAAAACTTGTCTCAAAATATTTTCAAATAAATACTAAAAATAACTAGAGAGAAAAATAAGAATTTCAAAAAAAGAATCAACTCAAACAGAGTTGTGGTTTAAAAGTTATTAAACTTTTAAACCCAGGGGCCTTTCTGCAAAAATCCAGGTCCCTGCGTTGTTTAAATAGAAAACGGTTCGGCCAGAATACGTTTTCCAGCACGAAAAGCATAAAACAAAGAATACGCTTTCGTTTTAACTAGAGAAAATAATAAAATGCTGACGGGTGGGCCCCACCGGTCAGGTTTGAATTTGAACGTGCTCGCGCGCGAAGACAGTGGGGAGGTGACGATCACCGGCGACGATCGCCGGGGTTCCAGTGGGTGGCGATGCTCAAAACGTGATCAGTGAGTCCGTCCGCGTTGGTGGGTGGCGGTGGTGGTCGCCGGCGAGCACCAGAACGACGGCGAGGTCGACGCCGGCGGACGGTGGTTCGGGTGGAGTTGCCTCTCGCCGGAGAGAGCTTCTGTGGTGGAATTGAGGTGCGGGATCGATGATTGGGTGCACAATATGACTACATGCAAGTTTTGAGCGTTGGAGATGGAGTGGTGGTGATGCGCTGATCATCGGAGGTGGTGGCGGGTCGGTGGTCGCAGAGGCGGAAGGCGACCTCTCCGAGGTCGGGGAAGAGTGCGGGAGCTCGATTCGGAGTGTGTGTGGGTGGTGCCTGAAGTGAACGGAGCTCGGGTGCTCCTATTTATAGGCGGCTGAGGGGGTCAGAGGCGGAGTGGATTACGCCGAAGTAACTCCGGCCGACGTAGTAGCTAGGGGCGGTGGTCAAGGGCGGTGAGTGATAAGTGAGGTCAGTGGAGTTATCTAGAAGCGCCAGTGCGGGCGACGTCGAGCTGTGGCCTTATCCGTGGCGAGGCTCGAGTATGGCTACGGTGGCAATGACTGGCTCCGACGGCTGCCAGGCGGGGCCAGGCGGTGTGGACGGTGCACGAGGATGCGGAGGGAGGCGCCGCGTGGAGAGAGAGTAGGTGGGGGAGGGCAGCAGCAGCAGTGAAGATGGCGGGCGCCGTGGTGATCCGCTCGGTTGCTGCGGCCGAGGACGGTGGCAGTTGCACCGGCCACCTCCTATACTGTCGGCGGCGGGCAGCTGACCAGAGGGCCCCTCGGCGTCCCATTTATGGCCAGAGGAGGCATGGAGGAGAAGGAGAGGTGGTGGAGTGTGGTGCACGACGTCGAATCCCTCTGCTCTCTGGACAATTCAGGTAACTGAATTTTGACAGAGATGAACAGTACGCACACCACCTATATGATGGAATGATAGAGAGGTCTAGGTATTTTATTGATTTTGAGGAATTTTTGTGGTGAGGTGTTGATGCACAAGAGAGTGTCTGGCAAAGTTTCGGAATTTTTGGAGTTATAAAAATTGAGTTTCTATCAGAGAGTTTGTTTGTGGTCCAAATTTGAATTGAAGGAAATTTGACATTTTTGAACTATGGAACCCAATGTTTTTGGTGAAATGGGTTGTGGGTACTGTCTAGTTGCTAGGGTAATTTTTGTGGTTGCAGAAGAATCATAGAAAATAGGGTTCCTTTGTAAACCAAAGAAACTAGGATAGATATAAATTCCAACTTTGGATTTTATTTAAAATAAGAGAAATATTTTTGTGGAGTGGGAAAGTATTGGGCACTGTCCTAGAAGGTGTGAGTGACTTGAGGGATAATTTAGGAGTGACAGAAAAATTATTGAATGGATTTTCTATAAGAATGAAAGGAGATGAAAGGGACCATTTCATTGAAATGATCTAGTCATTCAAAACTTTTCTGAAATAAAATTATTTTTGATCTTTCAAAAATAATTGCCCAATAAATAAATCATCCAAAATAGAACCATTTAAAAAAATGAAACCCAATTAAAAATTAAAATGAATTTCAGAACAGAAGAAAGAGAATAAGAAGAATTGGGTCAAACTAATTCAAAGTATTTTCTTTTAATAAAAAGATTTGAAAAATCCAGAGAGAAAATTTTGGGGTGTTACAACACCTACCCCCCTTAAGCAAAATCTCATCCCCGAGATTTCAGCTGTCTCTCAAACAGGTACGGATATTCATTCCTCAGATGATCTTCTCTTTCCCATGTTGCTTCTTCCTCAGTGTGATTACTCCACTGAACCTTGTAAAATATTATCACATTCTGCCGGGTCCTCCGTTCAGACTCCTCCAAAATCTTTATAGGACGTTCCCTATATGTATGATCTGGTTGGATATCCAGGTCTTGATGTTGGACTTGCTTTTCTGGGTTACTGACACATCTCCTTAGCTGTGAAACGTGAAACACATCATGAACATCTGATAATTCTGCTGGTAGCTCCAGTTGATAGGCAACCTTGCCTCTCCTTGCAATTATTTTGAACGGTCCAATAAATCTTGGTGCCAATTTTCCTTTAACTTTAAATCTCTGTAGCCCCCTCATTGGGGATACTCTAAGATACACGTATTCATCGGTTTCAAAATTGATCTGACGGTGTTTCTGATCATAATAGTTTTTCTGACGGCTCTGAGCTGCTTTCAGTCTGTCTCGGATAAGTTTCACTTTTGTTTCTGCTTCTTTGAGAACTTCTGGGCCGAGGATTCGGCTGTCTCTGGTTTCAGACCAATTGAGAGGGGTACGGCATCTTCATCCGTATAGGGCTTCGAAGGGTGACATTTTTAAACTGGCTTGATAACAGTTGTTGTATGAAAATTCCGCATATGGCAAACTGTATTCCCAGCTGACCCCATAAGTAAGCACACATGCTCTCAGCATGTCCTCCAATATTTGATTTACCCATTCAGTCTGTCCTCCTGTCTGCGGGTGATATGCTGTGCTGAATACCAGTTGAGTCCCTAAGGCTTGCTGCAGGTGTTCCCAAAACTTAGAGACAAACTGAGTGCCTCTGTCAGAGACTATGGTCTTGGGTACTCCATGTAAGCAAACAATTCGGGAGAGGTATAACCTAGCAAGCCTCTGTGTTGAGTATGTGGTTTTTACCAGAATGAAATGTGCCACCTTGGTCAATAAATCAGTGATAACCCAGATAGCATCATTCCCGTGTCATGACCTTGGTAATCCAACAATAAAATCCATTCCTATCACATCCCATTTCCATTCAGGCACTCTGAGTGGCTATAATAATCTTGCTGGCCTCTGATGTTCTGCCTTTATACGCTGACAGGAGTCACACCGTGCGACATATACGGCGATATCCCTTTTCATCCTGTGCCACCAAACTTTTCCTGTAAGTCCTTATACATCTTGGTTCCTCCTGGGTGAATGGAGTACTGAGTTGTGTGGGCGTCTGCCAATTTTTTTTTGCTTTAGCTCTTCCTTGTTGGGTACGCATAACCTTTTTCCGCACCATACGATTCCCTGACTATCAATGGTAAATTCAGATGCCTTCCCAAATTTACCTTCCTTTTAATTCCTTCGATGCTGGGGTGTCATTTCTGAGCTTCTTTGATCTGATCCTCCAATGTTGATTTTATTTCTAAACGGGCAATGGTTCCTTCCGTGACTAGAACCATATTAAGCTTGGCAAATTCCTGGTTGAATTCATGTTGTGAGAATTGCACACTATCATTGTCGGTGCATGGATTTCTGCTCAGAGCATCTGCCACAACATTGGCCTTACCCGGGTGGTAATGAATTCCCACATCATAATCCTTAATTAACTCAAGCCATCGACGCTGTCTCAAGTTTAATTCTGGCTGGGTGAAGATATACTTAAGACTTTTGTGGTCCGTGTATATCTCGCATCAGTTACCAAGAAGGTAATGTCGCCATTCCTTGAGTGCGTGTATCACAGCAGCTAACTCCAAATCATGGGTAGTGTAATTTTCTTCGTGTCGTCGTAGTTGTCTTGAGGCATACGCTATGACTTTTCCTTCCTGCATTAATACACATCCAAGTCCCTTCCTGGAAGCGTCACAATATATTTCAAAATTTTTGTGCACATCTGGCACGATCAGAATAGGTGCCGTGGTTAACCTCTTCTTTAATTCTTGCAAACTTTTCTCGCAAGCTTCGGTCCACTCAAACTTTTTATCTTTCTTGAGTAGCTGGGTCATGGGTTTGGCTATGGTGGAGAATCCTTCAATAAATCGCCGATAATAGCCGGCCAGACCAAGAAAACTTCTGACCTCAGTTACGTTGGTGGGTTGCTTCCACCCTAAGACATCTTTCACTTTGGTTGGGTCCACTGCTATCCCATCCTGTGTCAGTACGTGTCCCAGAAAACCAACTTCTCGTAACCAAAATTTACATTTGCTGAATTTGGCATATAGTTGATTTTTCCGTAATTCTTCCAGGACTATCCGAAGATGTTGCTCATGTTCTTCTGGCGTCTTGGAATAAATAAGTATATCATCGATGAACACAACCACGAACTTGTCCAAATATTTCATGAAGACCTTGTTCATGAGATGCACAAAATAAGCAGGATTGTTGGTTAATCCGAAAGGCATCACTATGAACTCATATAATCCATATCTGGTGGTAAAGGCAGTCTTGGGTATGTCTGACGATCGGATTCTTAATTGATGGTAGCCTGACCTCAAGTCTATTTTTGAGAATACCTTGGCTTCTGCCAGTTGCTCGAACAGGTCTTTGATTCTTGGCAGTGGATATTTATTTTTGATGGTAGCCATATTGAGTGCCCTGTAATCAATACATAACCTCAGGGTACCATCCTTTTTCTTAGCAAATAAAACCGGCGATCCCCATGGTGATGAGCTGGGTCGAACATAACCTTTTTCCATTAATTCCTTAATTTGTTTCTTTAGCTCAGCCAATTCTGTCAGAGCCATACGATAAGGCTTCTTATAAATGGGTGCCGTTCCAGGCGCTAGCTCAATAACAAATTTAATTTCACGATCCGGTGGCATTCCTGGTAGCTCCTCTGGAAATACATCAGGGTATTCGCACACCACATGAACCTTGCTCAACTCTGTCATATCCACTTGATTTAATTTTCCCTGTGAAGTAGAAATCTTCCTTGTGCCAAATTTTATTGTCTTCCCTTGACAATTTGTCAGAGTCACTGTACGGTTGTAGCAGTCTATAAAACCTTTATTTGTGGTCAACCAATCCATTCCCAAAATAACGTCTAGATCGACTGCTTCCAGTACAATAAGATTGGCTAGAAACTTCATTCCTTTGATTTCAATATTCACATCCTTGCAGTACCATTGTGTGCTTTGCTTCGATCCTGGGGACTGAATAACCATTGAATTTTGGAAAGGCGAAAAAGAAAACTGATTCTCCGAAGCAAATCTTTTAGAGATGCACGAATGCGAAGCTCCAGAATCAAACAAAACTGTAGCTTTAACTGTGTTGACAGGGAACGTACCAAACACGATGTCCGGTGCGTTTTGCGCTTCCTCAAAGGTAACGTGATTTACCTGTCCATTCCTTTGGTTGTTGTTGGGGTTGCTGTGTCGTGGGGCTGCATTATCACTGCGGCCATTGTTGTTGGGCTTCGAAACATTATTGTTCCCCTGTTTTGGGCATTGCTTGGCATAATGCCCTTCTTCTCCACAAGAAAAACAGGTAACGCCAGGACGGAATGTTGTGTCCTTGGTCTTGTTGATGAATGTGCTGTGACTCTGCTGCGGTCGTGGTGTTGGAATTGGTGGTCGTGGTGCCACAGGCCTCTGAAATTCATTTCGGGGCCTGTTGTTGCGCACTTGTACTGACTGGGTCATACGGCGTTTGCGAATTTCATTCATGTTGCGGTGCTCATTGTCCAGAATAATGGCCTTGTCTACCAGTGTCTTGAAATCTGGAAAGGTGTGGACCACCAGTTGGCACTTCAGAGATGGAACGAGTCCATCAAGAAATTTCTCCATCTTTTTGTTTTCTGTCGTGTACTCATCATTGGCGTACCGAGATAACTGAGTAAACTGGTCCAGGTACTGAGTTACCGTGGTGCCTCGCTGCTTGAGGTCCTCAAATTCCCTTTTCTTCAACTTCATAATACTGTTGGGGATATGTGCTCCCCGGAAGTTTTCCTTGAATTGTTCCCATGTCATATCTGCTCTATTGGGATGAGTGTGGCATATATTTTCCCACCATGATGCTGCTGTCCCAGAAAAATAGTGCGGAGCATATAGCACTTTTTCCTAGTCCGTACACTGAGCTATGACCAATTTTCTTTCCATATCACACAGCCAATCGTCTGCCTCCAGAGGTTTGTCTGTGTGAGAAAATACAGTTGGATTGGTCCTCTGGAGATCAGATAATTTTGATCTGTGCTGATGCTGTCCTTGGTGATTTCCCATATTTATTAAGTGCTTCATAATTTCTTGATTCTGCTGCTGGCTTTGCTCATACAGACGGCATACCTATGAAAATGCTGAATCATTACTCTGCTCACTTGCCTGTCCTTGTGTGAAATTATTTCCCATCTGTGCAAAGTTGTCCTCTGGCGGACTGGGCATGGAACGGGTCCAGGGACGATGCATTTTGTTTCTGGGGTATTTGTGTAACACCGATGAGGAAAGAAAATATATAAAGGAAGGAAATAAATTTTTAAGAGACCGAAAATAATTTCCCTCCCAAAAATGTAAGTGCATGGATGTAGCAGGCTGTAACACACATGCAGATTTAATTATACAAGCAGGATTAATTATACATGCAAGATTTAATTATAAATGCATGAGATGCATGCAAAAAGAATGTTAGTACTAACTCTATTACTAGCGTCCGTGCCTAGGGCTTCCTACAGTCAGCCTGGCTCTGATACCAAGGTTTGTCTGGCCCATTTCTGGGATAAATCACAGAAGAGCCTCAAGTCATACTAGCCCCAAGAACAACTGGTAGACTTCCTTGATATAGATAACCAGTACAAATATAATATTATACAGGGTTGAGTCAGAGTGCTCAACAATTATTACAAGCTTTCCAATATACCACGGTGGTGGAATAACACATTGGTGTGGTGGTAGAACAACACTGATACAATAAAATAAAGTCAAGCGTCAGTGTGAGGCTTGACTATTTTATTGGTGTAGCGGAAACACATCGGATGATACATGTAGTCGACTCCAAGATCACAGGTTGACTGACTGGGACACCTCTAAGCGTCGGGCTCGCTAGCGCAATCTCCTTCCACAAGCTCGTCCTCCTCCAGGTCTGGCCAATAAAATAGCCAGGGACAAGCCAGTGAGTACGTTTGAATGTACTCGCAAACATTATGAACAAAAGATATACCGAATGCATATGCTGGATTAAATGAGATGCATATGTTGGCTAAAATTAAATTATGGCATGATAAATATTAGCATGTGCAGTGGTGTGAGTAAATAAATATTAGTGACAAACAAAGAAAGTTAAAAGTGGATAATCGGGCGAGACAGGACCGCCCGAGAATCCAAAAGAAAATATAAAGTGGAAAATCGGGCGAGACAAGACCGCCTGAGTATCCAAGAGAAATGCCAAACAGGTGTCTAAAAGAGAATCGGGTGAGACAGGACCGCCCGAGAACTCAAGCGACGCCACGAGAGGTCTTGAAAAGAAATGAGTATCCCGAGTAGTCTAGCCAGCCCAAGAGATACTCAGAAAATAAAAATAAGAGAAACGGTTAGTCCATATTAATAAAAATAATATTCATGACAACCACAATATTTATGATAGCGTCAGTGGCGATAATAATTATCCTGCAAAATAAATCATGCTCAATTTTAATTATTTTTCCTCCGGAGACCGACACCGGGACCGACACTTGACCCTTCCCAGCTAACGTCCTTGACCGTGGACATGGCTATTCGAATAGATATAACTCTGCAGAGGGTATAGTCTTTACCCACGTGTATGAGATTTCTTTAGTCAGCACCATGACGCTGGCTAATTCCCATTACGGTCTTTGGGTTGAAAACACGACGGACCAGCACACACCAGATTAACTTTTCGGATGCCAGGAATCACCCAAAGCACCGTTCAAGAAAAACTCTAAGTCGGGGAGACTACAATCTCGAATAGCATGGGATCACTATTCATATGCACGGATTACAAGGGGTGCCCCCCTCTCGGCCCAGCCGGATACACCCATGCCCCCTGACCTGATGACGAGCATTAGTCCATGGCCGTGGAAACCCTCATCATGGCCCTCTATGTGGTGTGTACACAGACAGGGGTTAGCAACGTACTAAACCGTACTTCCCTCGCGGGAACACCCGTGGCAGCACGGTGTTTAGCTAGGTGTGACGGAACAACACTCGATCTAGGTCGACTCAGGAGGTGTTGTTATTATGACTGGCATGCCTTACAGGCCGCTGTGACACCGTCGTGTCATAACGAGACCGTGCTCACTAGCACGTCCCAGGCAGGAGACACACTCCTGAATTCTCACCACACACGTCACGTTAGAATGATACCATGAATGCATGCAAGATATGCACAAGATGACATGATCGATGCATGCTTACACTACTACTACATATGTGGTGCAAATCTCGAACCGATGCTACCATGCAATCACCATATCCCAGGTTCAAAAATGCTTGCCTTCATCAAAGTAGTCAGAAAGAGATCCCTCGAAATTCCCGGCAAAGTCCCCCTCTTCTTTTTCTATACAAAAGCAAATTCAAATTAAAATTAAAATTCCATAACAGTACAAAACTTGTCTCAAAATATTTTCAAATAAATACTAAAAAAACTAGAGAGAAAAATAAGAATTTCAAAAAAAGAAGCAACTCAAACAGAGTTGTGGTTTAAAAGTTATTAAACTTTTAAACCCAGGGGCCTTTCTGCAAAAATCCAGGTCCCTGTGCTGTTTAAACAGAAAACGGTTTGGCCAGAATACGTTTTCCAGCACGGAAAGCGTAAAACAGAGAATACGCTTTCATTTTAAACAGAGAAAATAATAAAATGCTGACGGGTGGGCCCCACCCGTCAGGTTTGAATTTGAATGTGCTCGCGCGCGAAGACAGTGGGGAGCCGGCGATCACCGGCGACGATCGCCGGGGTTTCAGTGGGTGGCGATGCTCGGAACGTGATCAGGGAGTCTGTCCGCGTCGGTGGGTGGCGTTGGTGGTCGCCGGCGAGCACCAGAACGACGGCGAGGTCGACGCCGGCGGACGGTGGTTCGGGTGGAGTTGGCTCTCGCCGGAGAGAGCTTCTGTGGTGGAATTGGGGTGCGTGATCGATGATTGAGTGCACAATATGACTACGGGCGAGTTTTGAGCGGTGGAGATGGAGTGGTGGTGATGCACTGATCAGCGGAGGTGGCGGCGGGTCGGTGGTCGGAGAGGAGGAAGACGACCTCTCCGAGGTCGGGGAAGAGTGCGGGAGCTCAATTCGGAGTGTGTGTGGGTGGTGCCTGAAGTGAACGGAGCTCGGGAGCTCCTATTTCTAGGCGGCCGAGGTGGTTAGAGGCGGAGTGGATTACGCCGGAGTAACTCCGGCCGATGAAGTAGCTAGGGGCGGTGGTCAAGGGCGGTGAGTGATAAGTGAGGTCAGTGGAGTTATCTGGAAGCGCCAATGCGGGCGACGTCGAGCTCTGTGGCCTTATCCGCGGCGAGGCTCGAGTATGGGTGCGGCGACGATGACTGGCTCCGACGGCTGCCAGGGGGGGCCAGGCGGTGTGGACGGTGCGCGAGGATGCGGAGGGAGGCGCCACGTGGAGAGAGAGTAGGTGGGGGTGGGCAGCAGCAGCAGTGAAGATGGCGGGCGCCGTGGTGATCCGCTCGGTTGCCGCGGCCGAGGACGGTGGCCGTTGCACCGGCCACCTCCTGTACTGTCGGCGGCGGGCAGCTGACCAGAGGGCCCCTCGGCGTCCCATTTATGGCCAGAGGAGGCGTGGAGGAGAAGGAGAGGTGGTGGAGTGTGGTGCACGGCATCGAATCCCCCTGCTCTCTGAACAATTCAGTTAACTGGATTTTGACAGAGATGAACAGTATGCACACCACCTATATGATGGAATGACAGAGAGGTCTAGGCATTTTATGAATTTTGAGGAATTTTTGTGGTGAGGTGTTGATGCACAAGAGAGTGACTGGCAAAGTTTCAGAATTTTTGGAGCTATAAAAATTGAGTTTGTATCAGAGAGTTTGTTTTTGGTCCAAATTTGAATTGAAGGAAATTTGAATTTTTGAACTGTGGAACCCAATGTTTTTGGTGAAATGGGTTGTGGGTACTGTCTAGTTGCTAGGGTAATTTTTGTGGTTGCACAAGAATCATAGAAAATAGGGTTCCTTTGTAAACCAAAGAAACTAGGATAGATATAAACTCCAACTTTGGAATTTATTTAAAATAAGAGAAATATTTTTGTGGAGTGGGAAAGTATTGGGCACTGTCCTAGAAGGGGTGAGTGACTTGAGGGATAATTTAGGAGTGACAGAAAAATTATTGAATGGATTTTCTATAAGAATGAAAGGAGATGAAAGGGACCATTTCATTGAAATGATCTAGTCATTCAAAACTTTTCTGAAATAAAATTATTTTTGATCTTTCAAAAATAATTGCCCAATAAATAAATCATCCAAAACAGAACCATTTAAACAAAAATTGAAACCCAATTAAAAATTAAAATGAATTTCAGAACAGAAGAAAGAGAAGAAGAAGAATTGGGTCAAAATAATTCAAGTTATTTTCTTTTAATAAAAAGGTTTGAAAAATCCAGAGAGAAAATTTTGGGGTGTTACATTAAGCGAGAACACTTTAATATGTATGTTAGCAATCAACTAGAACAAAATGCCATCATGATTGAACGCTTGAGTGATTTGATGTTTAGAACTGCGAATGATGTTAAATGCTTGAGTAAACATGCTTCTATGGTTCAGACTCAGTTAGAACAAATAGCTAAGTCACAAAATGATTTGGTTGATGAGATGAGTAATAAAATGAATGATCATGCTGTTAGAGTTGTTACTAGAGGAGGTAGAATGACTCAGGATCCTCTATATCCCGAAGGTCATCCTAAAAGAATTGAACAAGATTCTCAAAGAAATAATATTGATGCACCTAGTCCATCTAAGAAGAAAAAGAAAAAGAAAAATGATAGGACTTTGCATGCTTCTAGTGAACATGAAATAGAAAAACCTCCTGAGAATCATAATGATACTTCTATTTCTGATGCTAAGACACAATCTGGTAATGAACATACACCTAGTGATAATGATAATGAATATGTTCATGTTGATGCTCAACCAGATAATGATGTAGAAATAGAATCTGCTGTTGATCTTGATAACCCACCTCCTAAGAATAAAAGATATGATAAAAGAGACTTCATTGCTAGAAAACATGGGAAAGAAAGAAAACCATGGGTTCAAAAACCTATGCCTTTTCCTACTAAACCATCTAAAAATAAGGATGAGGAAGATTTTGAGCGCTTTGTTGAAATGCTTAGACCTGTCTTTTTGCGCACTCGCTTGATTGATATGTTGAAAATGTCTCCCTATGCTAAATACATGAAAGATATTGTCACTAATAAAAGGAAGATACCTGAAGCTGAAATCTCCACCATGCTTGAAAATTATTCTTTTAAGGGTGGAGTACCTAAAAAGTTAGGAGATCCTGGAATACCTACTATACCATGCTCCATTAAAAGAAGTTAAGTTAAAACTGCTTTATGTGATCTAGGAGCCGGTGTTAGTGTCATGCCTTTATCTTTATATAGAAGACTTGATTTGAATAGGCTCAGACCCACTGAAATATCTTTGCAAGTGGCTGATAAATCAACTGCTATACCTATTGGAATTTGCGAGGATGTGCCTGTTGTTGTTGCAAATGTTACTATCTTAACAGACTTTGTTATACTTGATATGCCCGAGGACGACAACTTGTCGATTATCCTTGGAAGACCCTTTTTGAATACTGCAGGGGCTATTATTGATTGCAATAAAAGCAAGGTCACTTTTCATGTTAATGGTAATGAGCATACGGTTTATTTCCCAAAGAAACAAACTTCAGTGAATGGTATCAATTGTATGGAAAAGGTTTCAACAATCACTATTGGGGGATTCAAATTTCCTCTTCCTACTATCAAAAAGAAATATGTAATTCTTATTGTTGGCGAGATGCATATCCCCGTTGAGGTAACTTAGTGTTATACGAAAATTCTTCGGTTTCATGTCACTCGGAAATAGTTTGTTAATAAGAATTGATCAACCTTATTAACGGATTCTTTTTGAAGAGCATGTGGTCGATAAATTTAGTAAGCACAACTTTCTGTAACCATAATTTGCTCTCTGTCATTTTTAGTTTAATAATATAAAATGCCATGATTATCCTATTTTCTGAATTATCCATGCAATAAAAAATGGCCCAAAAATAAAAGTGCTCAGAATGCAATAAAATTTTAACATGATTTTTTTTGGAATATTTAAGAATTTTTGGCACTGAAAACAACCCAGGGGGTGCACCTGTTGCCCACAAGGCAACAGGGCACGACCACCCCCTAGGGGCGCGCCAAGATGCCTTGTGGGTCCTACAGGGACCCACTCACTTATCTATTCAACCCACTTCATCTCCTACCTCCAGAAAAAATCATGGTCGCTCTATCTCTCTCTCTCTCTCTCTCTCTCTCTCTCTCTCGTGTTCTTGCTCCCAAACCTGAGATTTTCGATCTCTTTGCTCGGAGCTCCATTTCTGAAACTGTTTTGAGGGATTGCTCCTTGGTATGTGACTCTCCCATTGCTCCAATTAGTTTTTGCTTTAGTGGATTATATTTTGCATAAATTGCTGCTATTGGTGCTAGTGAAAATGAGCTTGCATGTTAAATTCTTTGAGTTCTAAGTAGTTTGAATGCTTGACATGGCCTCTAGGCACTTGTATGAGTAGTTGCTATCAATCTTGTGAAGTTTTGTTAACATCTTTTTGTGGTCCAAAATTTTTCAGAAATTTGTTCGTAGGAATATGAACATTTTCAGGAGGAGTTCATCAAGGAGGAGGTCCTCTGAAGCATCATCGAGTGAAAGCCCAGCACGCCAATCATACGTTCAACCAAGGGCAAGTTCGGTGCGAGGTGCCGAAGCAAAATCGTGTCGATGGCCGTGCAACGAGTTCATGCTAGGTGCAGGCATCAAGGAAGAGTTTGACCAATATATTGACAACACCGAGCTATCCGCCTTCATCGCAGATAAGCCTCCACAACACTACAGCCTCACTCATTCATTCACTCAAAAATTTGAGTATCACTCTCGCACTTCTAGAGTTTCAATTCATCTCTATGATAGATCTTATAGTATGTCTCTAGAAGAATTCTGTGATGCTTGAAAAATTCCATTTTGGGGTTCACTTAGCGAACCACGACAATCTGATTATGAACTGTTTCTCAATAGTCTTTGCAATGGTGAGGATACGAGAGTTACACAAGCTAGAATAAAAATCATTCACTTTCCCTCTATTCGTTATTTTGCACTCTTTAATGGCAAATGCATTGTTGGTAAACAAGACTGTAGTGCACTTTGTGCTCCTGACCTGGGCCTTATTCACACTGCTTTAACGGGTAGTAGACATTATAATCTTGGGGCCATTGTTGCATGTAGGTAGCACCGCAACTCGGGTAATGGTGATTTGTATGGAGGAATTTATGCCTCCTAGGTAGCTGCAAGGCTAGGGGTCTCGCCCAGGCCTAATGATCCGCTTTTACCTGATAAATATTTGAATTTTGGGGCAATGTAGAACCATGAGTTTATTAAGCGCAACACTCGTAGATATGACTATAACCTGATATTCGATAAATGTCGTTCTGTGTTTGTTGTTTTGCCTGCTCCTGTCCTCTTTGATTTCCAGAACAAACAGATATATTTTGTTAATGAGAATGAGGTGCACGAGTATAATGCAGCAGTTGAGACGGCTCACCTCGCTGAGGAGGCGGCTCAGAACACCTCCACGAACTACCACTTTGATTATTATCCTGGACAGCCATGGCATTAGACCAAGCTGGGCCAAAAGCCTAAGCTTGGGGGAGTACGTATTTCTCACCGACATTACATTCATGTTCACACATTCATTCCAGTTGTCGGTGTTCATCCTTTTTCATTGTATATCCATGTTAGTTTTATTTTCGCTTTCTTCTTGTGTGTTTGAAAAACTTCAAAAACCCAAAAATATTTCTCGCTTCTTTTTGGTTTTTCTTTCTTGTTTGTTAGTTTGTAGTAATAAAAGAAAACCCAAAAAGATTTCTCATTTCTTCTTTTGCTTGTTGGGAGCTCTCCTGTGTAAATAGTTTTTCTCGCTTTTCGTTTTTCTTCTTTAATTTGCTTTCCTTCAGAAAAACTAAAAACTCCAAAAATATTTCAGTGTGTTTCTCTGAATTTCTTTTCTTTTCGTCGAGTCGTCGTAGGGAGAAGACCACGATGAAAATGTTGAGTGGCTCTCATATGCTTTATTGTTGATCTAACGAAGAGCCAATATTACCTTGTCTTCTCCCTTGAATAAAATGGTTGCAGATTCCAGCTTGGTCCACGGCACACTTGCACTCTTATTATTTTCACATCATTTGGTTGTGCAAGTGAAAGGCAATAATGACGATGATTTGATGAAGTGACCGTGGCAAGGAAAAGCTGGTATGAACTCTTTTGGTTTTTGTTTTTGTAAATATGTTTAACTCAGTATCCATGATTCAACATATTATGAGTAAACATGTTTGTGATGACAATTAGAGATTATAGTTGCTCATGCCATGCTTAAGTAGCCAGGAGTGGATAATGATTTATCTTGGATGTCAACATGCATTAAAATTGTTATGATGTAGTATGTTAATATGGTATCCTCCTCTGAATGTTTCAAGTGGCTTGACTTGGCACATGTTCATGCATGTAGTTGATTCAAAACCAGCATAGCCTCCACAATATTTATGTTCAGGGTATCTATATCCTACTCATGCTAGTATTCAATGTTAATTATTCTCAATGCATGATCATGACCGTTTTCGCTCACTAGTTGGTCGCTTCTCAATCTATTTGCTAGCCTTCGCCTGTACTAAGTGGGAATACTGCTTGTGCATCCAAAATCCTTAAACCAAAGTTGTTCCAGATGAGTCCACTATATCTACCTATATGCGGTATTACTCTGCCGTCCCAAGTAAATTTGCATGTGCCACCTCTAATCATTCAAATAAACATCCATTTTGTGTGCCCGTACCAATCATGGAGCGACAGGGGGCGGTCAGTATCTTCCATGCTAAGCGGGTTATTCTCGAGATGAGTGTTTATTCACTTGTCATTGCACGAGAGAGGATGGTAATTGGGACGCCCAGTCCTATGCTCAAAATTGAAATTACATAATGCAAACAAACTCCCCCGGAAAGTTGTTGGTATGGAGGGCACCTGAGGATTCGGCTAGCCATGGCTTGTGTTGGTATGGTGGAGGGGGAATAAACTTTACCTTTCCGCTTGGGAACCGCCTATAATGTGTTTAGCATGGAAGATATTGAAAATTCTCGGTAGCAACGTTGATAGGAAAATTACACCTCCCAAAATTGTTTTTCTTCTCCAATTTAAGCTTTGAGCTCTGGCACCTCTGCAAATCCATGCTTCCCTCTGCGAAGGGGCTATCTATTTAATTTTATGCTATTTACTCTATGTTATTTTACTTTTATTGTTGAGTCTCACCTTGTCATTATAAGCACCAATCCTGAGAGCGCTATTGTCATCCTTATGCATTGGGTATAGTTAATGTTGTGTGCATCATGACTAGATCTCTTCTACCCTGAATTACAATGTTTAGTCGCTGCTTGAACTTTGGAGGTGCTCTGAATTTATGCTTTGCGATCTCAGAAAGGGCTAGCGAGATACCATGTTATCATATTATATCATGATTGTTTTGACAAATTGTTGGCATTTGAGATATGTGATTATTGCTCACTAGTTGATTATGCCATTGATATGAGTAAACATAATTTCTAAGTGTTATTATGAGCATGGCTAGTTCATGATCTTTGCTGAAAACTTGGGTGCTATTTAAGCTTATATACGGATACAAGAACAAAAGAGTTCGTAAATTTTTTTCTTTATCACTTTTAGTTTGTTAACTGAATTGCTTGAGGACAAGCAATGATTTAAGCTTGGGGGAGTTGATACATCTCCGTCGTATCTACTTTTCCAAACACTTTTGCTCTTGTTTTGGACTCTAATTTGCATGATTTGAATGAAACTAACCCGGACTGGCGTTGTTTTCAGCAGAACAACCATGGTGTTGTTTTTGTGCAGGAATCAAAGTCCTCAGAATTGGACAAAACTTTTTGGAGATTTTTTATGGAATAAATAAAAATTACTGGCGCAAGAATCAATAGAAGAGGGGCCACCTGTTGCCCACAAAGCAACAGGGCGCGACCCCCCCTAGGGCGCGCCCTGATGCCTTGTGGGGCCCACAGGCGGCCGTCTGACCTAATTCCAACGCTATAAATTCTCTTTCCCCGAGAAAAAAATAAGAGAAGAAGTTTCATCGCATTTTATGATACGGAGCCGCTGCCACATCATGTTCTTCATCGGGAGGGCTGGTCTGGAGTCCGTTCGGGGCTCCGGAGAGGGGGATTCGTCGTCGTCGTCATCATCAACCATCCTCCATCACCAATTTCATGATGCTCACCACCGTGTGTGAGTAATTTCTCCATAGGCTTGCTGGACGGTGATGGGTTGGATGAGATTTATCATGTAATTGAGTCAATTTGTTAAGGCTTTGATCCCTAGTATCCACTATGTTCTGAGATTGATGTTGCTATGACTTTGCTATGCTTAATGCTTGTCACTAGGGCCCGAGTGCCATGATTTCATATCTGAACCCTCTATGTTTTCATGAATATATTTGTGTTCTTGATCCTATCTTGCAAGTTATATGCACCTATTACGTGTTAGGATCCGCATACCCCAAGGTGACAATAATTGGGATTCTTTCCGGTGATTACCGTAGTTTGAGGAGTTCATGCATTCACTAAGTGCTAATGCTTTGTTCCGGTTCTACATGGAAATGAGGCCTTAATATCCCTTAGATTTCCTTATGGACCCCGCTGCCACGGGAGGGTAGGACAAAAGATGTCATGCAAGTTCTTACTATAAGCACGTATGACTATATACGGAATACGTGCCTACATTACATTGATGAATTGGAGCTATTGTGTATCGCTCTAGGTTGTGACTGTTACATGATGAATATCATCCAACATAATTATCCATCACCGATCCAATGCCTACGCTTTTCGCATATTGATCTTTGCTAAGTTACTTTCGTTGCTGCTGCTGTTACAATCACTACAAAACTGCTACTGCTAATGTTATTGTTACTGTGCTACTGTTGCTACTGCTATTAAAACTATCATACTACTGTGCTACTAAACACTTTGATGCAGATATTTAGTTCTCCAGGTGTGGTTGAATTGAGAACTCAACTGCTAATACTCGCATATATTTTTGGCTCCCCTTGTGTCGAATCAATAAATTTGGGTGAAATACTACCCTCGAAGAGTGTCGCGATCCCCTATACTTGTGCGTTATCAGCGTGCGCGCATGCCTCGTAGCTGGGGCATGAGGGATGGATGGTGAGAGGAGGAAGGGACTGTGTGTACATGTGTGTGTGGTAGGCAGACCTGCTAGCTAGAGGGGTATATCGATCGGGGTGTGTGTGGGCAAGAGAGGGCGATGGAGAGATCTACCTAGCTTGAGAGATCGTGGGAGACAGACTTGAAGAAAGAGATTGTGTGTGTGTGCGATGCATAATGCTGAGTGGGAGTGTGTGTGCATGCATGCACGAGAGAAAGTTAGTGGTACAACTATAAAGAGAAGACGACTGTGTGGGTGTAAAACACTTGGTGAGATCATAATCAATATAAAAGTGAATTCAAATATTTGAATAAGAGATCATGATGTTTGAAACCCATGCATGCATGAATATAATTGAGATATGCGTGGTGTGGTTTTGAATCGAGCATGCTATACTATATACACATCGAACAAGGTCAAATTGATTTGAATTTGAGGTACCGATGGCAGGCATCGTTTGGCCACATTGCATCCATGCATGGACACAACTATTCAAATTGGAGAAAATGGGTGGCATTCACAGCTAATATATAAATGTTGTGTGTGTGTGTGTGCGTGCATGCGTGTGTGTGTGTGTTGGGCGTGTTAAGCACATTATACATATCAAACATGGTTTAGATTCTGAACATCTAGGTAGAGCATACATGTACTATGATTTGAATTCAACATAAAATGGATACACATATTTTAATTCGAGATCATATGTACATGTAGTTCATATTTAAATGGGAATTTACTACTATATTCATGTCATGTGTTGTGAAGATAATATTTAGATGATGGTATAACTAACCTGACAACAATCCCATTCAAATACGGAAAATGGACTCAATTTTAGTCCATATGGTAGACGGTACAAAATTGTTTTTTGTTGTTGTTGAGGGAAGTACGAATTGATTTGGTACCGTACACATTAAGCTTGTTCTCCCGAATTTTTAAGTTGTTCGTTGTTGTTTTTGAATGGCATTTGTAGTAATTCATATAGTAAAACGGGACATGACTCTCTCTTGTGTGGTGCAAATTGTTTTTGTTTTTGTTTTTTTGTACACGTTAAGCTTGTTCTCCCGAAATTTCAATCCGCGCCTTGTTATACCGAAATTTCATGCTATCTCTTTGTCTCTTGTGCTGCGAAACTCACACCTCTTCAGCCCGCGCCTTGTTATCCCGAAATTTCAACGCGCGCTAAAACTCCCTCCTCCTCCGAAATCGGTCGCACCGCCCCGACACGCGAAATCCCCCTTCTACCCCTCAGCCGAAAATCCTGCCTCGACGTCCCATGGTCCTAACGGGTAGGGGTACTTTCGTAACTTACCCCACATTTTGGACAAGCACGTCCCTAAGCCATGGTTCCCCCCTCCCATCCCCTCTGCCCCCATTCGTACACCGAGGCCGCCAAAACCCGTGAAACCCCACCCTCCTCCGTCCGCAACCCGACTGCCACCCAGCCGGAGCCTCTTCCCTGACGACATCGTCCACCGAAACAGCTCGACGTCCCTCATCCACCGCACCAGATGAGGATCCTTCATCGATGTTGTCGTCCCGCCGGTTGAGCCGCCCCGTCCTCCACCTCCAAGGAGCTGCCCCGACGTTCGCCTCGTCTATCGCGCCACCTCCATTCCCACAGCGCCGTCTTCACCTGCACCACCAGAACTGCAGCACCATCACCGATTCCTCGGATGAAGCTGAGACCTAGTCGGCACCACCAAAGAGGTTCTACACTAATCGCTGCATTTTCTCCATGATTCGATCTCACGGTGCTGCCGCTGCTCGATCCCGAGCCGCCATGGCGCGGCTCCATCGATGGCGGCGTCATCGGCCACTTCCTCCATGGCGTCTCTCCGCCATGGCATTGCTCCCTCGGTGGCGACGTCCACATCAGCAGGAGTTGATGCTACTGTTGCTCCGGCTGTCGCTGGCCGTGCTGCTCTGCTCTTGCTCTTGCTCACGCGGCTGCTCTGCTCTTGCTCTCGGTCGCGCGGCTGCTCTACGCTTGCTCTTGCTCGTGGTGTTGCTCTACTCTTGCTCGCACTGCTGCTGCACGAGCAGCAGCTCCGGCACTCGCTCGCGCTCCTGCTGCTGCTACCTGAGCTACTGCTACGGCTCTCGCACGCGCTGATGCTCCGAGCGCTGCTACTGGTGCACGACCAGCTACCCCGGCTGCTCTCTGGCGGTACATTCCCGGCTGGAGCGGCTGCCGATTTAGATCACTGCTTCTCTGCCACTAGTGCTCGAGTGGCCAAAACTACTAGTGCATTGCTTCTTTGCTACTAGTGCGTTCAGTTTTGACAGTAAAATTCAGTTTTGACAACAAAATTCAGTTTCGAGAGTACATTTCAGTTTCGACAGTAAAATTCAGTTTCGACCGTTAAATTCAGTTTCGACAGTTAAATTCAGTTTCGACAGTTAAGTTCAGAGATGAGCGGCTGATGTATTTTACATCTAGCTCTTTTTGGTGATGTATTTTACATCATCTATTGGAGATGCTATTAGAATCCCACTTCAGGTTAACGTTGTCTCTCTTGTCTTGCTTCAGCCTCGCCGTCGTACACCTCACCGGAGCTGCTCCAACGACAAAACCGTCCGTCACAGCGGAGCAGTACCCTTGGCTCCATCTCTAGACGCCTAAGATCTTCTTCCCCGCCTCCGATAGCCACATTAGCCGCAGCATCCTCAGTGACCAACCCAATGATGCTGAGATCGACATGGCTTCGCCAAAGAGGTTGTACACTTGTCGCATCGCTTTTTTACTCTACGTGTAATATATATTGTCCACTGAGCACACATAGTAATGAGAAATATGAATAGTTTCTCCTATATGACAAGCAATGAGGTACTAGGCAAGTTAGCTATCCGTGATGGACTCTCTCGAAAGCCATCATTATTTATTTCTGCGTGTTGGAGCTGTGCATGTGTAGATGGGCCTGGGAGTTGAGCTAGTAGGCTGTGGGCTGGGTCGAAAGTAGTAGAAGTAGTACAAAAACATTTTTGGAGTGTAGGCTTTTGCCTGTTCAAGCCTGCCTACTAGAATCACCATTGGTTGAAAGGAAAAGTGAAGGAAAAACATAGGAAATGGAAAGTTTCCTATGGTACTACTATTCATGCATTTGGTTCAAAGGAATGGAGCAAGGGAAAATTATAGGATTTTTTTCCTTTAGTGTCTCTTTCAAAGAAAAACCATAGGAATTTCAATATCCACTTGGACCTCCTTTTCAAATTCCTATTCATGATGAAAGTGCCACTTATCCCCGGGTGGTTTTGGTAATCAATAACAACATATAGATCATTGATCTAATATTCATTGCTAATAGATTTCAGAAAAGATCAATGATTGGCATGGCAAGGACTAATGGATGTGGACCCCTCAAAATGTCAAAGGGCAAGTTTGGCATCTACAAGACTCTTCATTTTCATTTTAGTGATCAAAGATCACATTGAGTCCCTTAGGAAAGCCAATACTATTAAAAGGGGATGAGGTGTTAATGATGAGGTTGTTGCTCAAAGTGCTTAGTGGTATTGATCCAAAAACCCTCAATCATTCTCCCACAATCACATCTGTCCAAACCCTAAATTCCTATCTCGGTCCCACCGAAACTACTTCATTCGGACTCACCGAGACCATCACTCATATTACCATTGCCAAACCCTAGCAATTCGGTTTCACCGAAAAGGATCTCGGTCCCACCGAGATGGCTTTGCCAAGTTTCTATAATGCCATTATTTCACTTCGGAATCACCGAGTTGAAATAATCGGAACTTCTGAAACTAAGCTCTGCCCTAGCCTTTGCACTTCGGTCCCACCGAGTTGTTCCACTTCGGTCCCACCGAAAAGCCTAAAGTTCACACTTTTTACAGTAGTCGGTCTCACCGAGTTTATGTTCAGTCTCACCGAGCTAGGTCAAAAAGTGTGAAACGGTTGGATTTTTGATGAAGGCTATTTATACCCCTCCACCCCCACTTACTCTTAGAGAGAGCCATCAGAATGTGCCTACACTTCCACCATACATTTTCTGAGAGAGAACCACCTACTCATGTGTTGAGAGCAAGAGATTCCAATCCAACCATTTGAACCTTGATTTCTAGCCTCTTCAAGTTGTTTTCCACTCCAATCCTTCTCCTACCCAAGCCAAATCTGTGTGAGAGAGATTGAGTGTTAAGGAGTCTATCCTTTCAAGCACAAGAGCAAGGATTTCATCATCAACACACCATTTGTTACCTTTTGGAGAGTGGTGTCTCCTAGATTGGTTTGGTGTCTCTTGGGAGCCTCCAAGATCATGTGGACTTGAACCAAGGAGTTTGTAAGGGCAAGGAGATCGCCTTCTTCTTGAAGATCTACCCCTAGTGAGGCTAGTCCTTCGTGGACGGAAGCCATGGTGGAATAGGCAAGGTTGCTTCTTCGTGGACCCTTCGTGGGTGGAGCCCTCCGTGGACTCGCGCAACCGTTACCCTTCGTGGGTTGAAGCCTCCATCAACGTGGACGTACGATAGCACCACCTATCAGAACCACGTCAAAATCATCATGTCTTCATTGCGTTTGAAATCTTCAAACCCCTCCTTTACTTACATGTGCAATGTTTTACTTCCCGCTGCTATACTCTTAGAATTGCATGTGTAGGGTGATACTTGACTTGGTGTATTTGCTAAAATCTGCCCACAACTAAAATTGGGAAAAGGATAGATTTTTATTTGGTCAAGTAGTCTAATCACACCCCCTCTAGACATACTTTCGATCCTACAAGTGGTATCAGAGCTTTGGTCTCCATTGCATTGGTTTCACAACCTAGGAGAGTATGGAGTCTAGTGAGGGAAATTACCACCGTAGAGGTCCATATTTTGATGGTACAAACTTTGCTAGTTGGAAGCATAAGATGAAAATGCATATTCTTCGTCATAACCCCGTCGTTTGGGCTGTTGTTCGTGTTGGCTTACAAGGTGAATTCTTTGAGGATGGTAAGGAATCGGATCATGAAGCAACTGCGGAAGAATTGAAGATGTTGCAATACAATGCTCAAGCATGTGACATTCTCTTCAATGGTTTGTACCCCGAAGAGTTCAACAAGATCAGCTGCCTCGAGAATGCAAAGGAAATTTGGGATACTTTGGTTGATATGCACGAGGGTACCGAGTCCGTCAAAGAATCCAAGTTGGATGTGCTTCAAAGTCAACTTGACAAGTTCAAGATGAAGGATGGTGAAGGAGTCGCCAAAATGTACTCTAGGCTTGCTCTCATCACAAATGAGATTGTCGGCTTAGGAAGTGAAGAGATGACCGACAAATTCATCATCAAGAAGATTCTTAGAGCCTTGGATGGAAAGTATGACACCGTGTGCACATTGATCTAAATGATGCCCAATTACAAAGATCTCAAGCCTACGGAAGTCATTGTAAGGATTGTTGCTCATGAGACGTCACTCGAGGACAAGGAGGAGCTACACAACAAGTCTAGTGGTGCTTACAAAGCCTCAACCGATGCTCCCACAACTTCAAGCGACAAGCTAGTATCCGATGAAGAGATAAGCCTAATGGTGAAAAGGTTCAACAAGTTCTACAAGAGTAGAGGAAAAGAAAGGAGCTCAAACTCAAGAAACTATGAGCAAAGATCATCAAGTCGTGGCCGTAATTACTACAATTGTGGAAGACCCGGACACTACTCCAATGAGTGTACGGCACCTCACAAGAAAAGAGACGAATCACCAAGAGGAAGACATAGAAGAGATGAATCACCTCACAAGGAGAGAAGGAGTATATATGATCTTTATGAACGAAGACCTTCTCGGAGAAGCAAGGATTCGGAAAGGAAGGACAAGTCATCCAAGAGCTACACTAGAAGAAGTCATCAAGCTCATGTTGGTGAATGGATTTCCGGCTCTGACTCCAACAACCAATCCGAGAGAAGTTATCACTCCAACTCCGACTATAGTCAAGATGAAGGTGTTGCCGGACTTGCTCTCGTATCCTCCAACTCCTATCACTACAAAAAAAACACTTCCGTGATGATACGTCTTTGTCACAGTAGGTCAAGTTTTCTGTCATGCATGTACATCCATGACAATTTTATGACAGAATCAAGATAGTCATACCTGTGCTATCGTAGAAGTGTTCCATGACAATACTGAAATTATCATCCCGAAAGTGTCCACTTCCATGACGATAAATGTCGTGTCATGGAAGTGTTTTCGTCAAGGGTGACCGACACGTGGCATCCACGGTAACGGGTCTCTGTTAAGCTATCGGGTTCCGGTTTGGATCCGATAACCAGTTAAAAGCTCAGACCAATGGGGATTTTCCACGTGTAAAATTCTCATTCGCCGGCGGATCCACCTGTTAGCTCGGCATTGCGACAGATGTCATCCATTCATTGGATGAGAGACGCCTATGATACGTCGACACGTGGCACGACCCAACAGTGGCCCATTTAGGTTAAAAAGGCTAGCCCAGTCGAAGGCCCATAAGATTTACTCAGGTACTATTGGGCCGGCCCACTAGCGTCCTGCTTAAACATGGCCCATTTACGGACCACCGCCAGACCGGGCTCGTAAATTGTTCGCTCAGTCTTTGGGCCCCGTTACGGCCCAATGAGTTTTCGGCCTGTTAAAGGCCCGATGTAGAAATGGGCCCATTTCAGCCTGGTGTGCCTTTCGGCCTGTTAATGGCACGTGCTACACATGGGCCATATATGGTCCGACGCGACATTCGGCCCCTTAACGGCCCGTGTTCTCGGTGGCAAAATTTCAGCCCAACCTGACTTTAGGCCTGTTAAAGGCCTGTCGTATAATTCGGCCCGTTGGTCCTCTACTAAGCTTTCGGCCTACTAAAGGCCCATGATATGATTGGGCCAACCAAGGCCCGAGAAAGGTTTCGACCTGGTAGCGGCCCGTCATGTAACTGGGCCAATAACGGTCCGAGGTATATTTCAGCCTGCTAAAGGCCCATGATCGACAAATGAAAATGGAGGCCCAACAAGCTTTTCGGCCTGCTAAAGGCCCATGCTGTCTTCTGGGCCATAACAGGCGAGCAGAATATTCAGCCTGTTAATGGCCCGAAGCTACATGGGCCGACCTAAAGTTTGGGCCCACTAGAGGCCCATGTGAGTTATGGGCCTAGGCATACCGTGTCCATGAAGGGCCATTACGGCAGGTCCGCGCAGGCCGGAGTAAAGCCTGTTGCATGGAACCCATTAATGGCCCACTGAATTGCAGGCCCGTTAGAGGCGCATGTTTCGGCCCGTTCGCCTGAATCAGATTTTCACCCTTTTTCTGATAGCGAATGATGACATATATGGTAAATACGAATTAAGAACAAACCTACACTATACAATAAAGAAATAATGGCATAGTAACTTAGAATAAACCTACACTATACAATAAAGGAATTAGGGCATATTACATCCACTGGGCATCAAAGTTCGCCACCAGTGATCATAAAGCGCAACCAAGAAGCAGATTACAAAACCTGAGCATCCAAGGCCCTGCCATAGCAGCGCAACAAAATAATACTGAACCAAGACCACTTGAACACAGTTCAAGAAACATTAGCCTTGCGCGGGAGCTACTGCGCAAGCAGCTGCGCAAGGCAGTAAGAACGGCCTAGCATGTCGGTCATATCTTCCAGCTCTAGCTGCTTAGCAATGAGGTTCTCATTGGAGTTCTCTGCGATCTTCCTTAGAGATTGGACTTCAAGTCGAAGTTGAGTTGCACTATGCCTTTCTGCTTGCAGCTGAGACTGAAGAAGTTGAACTGATTCAGGCAGCGACTTCTGTGAGCTTGTGTGACTGCTAGTCTCAAGTAACTTGAACACTGCATCAAGACATGACTTTGGGGTTGTCTCACTATCTTCAAGATGTTTTGCCTTCTTTGCTGCAATATACATTGGGTTTGTCTAAAAGTCTTCAGCAGACTTGTGTGTGCCATCAGGCATATCACCCTGAAACAACAAGACAGATGACAAGTTTTGCACGTATATAAACAAAGATGGTAACTGCGCTGTCAATTCCATCTAGTTTCACATTACAAAATAAAGAGATGATTCAAAATGTCAAGAGCATAATTTGGCATTGTACATAATGCGGTGAGCTACACCGCACTACTGGATTACAGATCAACAACACAAGCATAGATGCAGGGCAAAAGAAAATCATTGTATCTCTTTTCGTTAACGTGCATGACATGTTCATATCATTAGCCAGATCAGTTAAGACAAAGCAGAAATGACAAGGTGCAAATGTGCGCAGCTTCACCACGCACTAGATTACAGATCAACAACACAAGCATACATGTAGGGCTAAAGAAAATCAATGGATCTGTATTGAATAATGTGCATGGTATGAATAAGGAATTTGGTTTCACGACCAAAACTTGAAACTTGCAGTTGTTGCGAACATGCATTTTGATAGAAGCAACAAACTAAACAGCAGTTGATGATAGGGATTATGAGCAAATTAAACAGCAGTTGAGGAGAAAGGCTTTAGAAGGACGAACTTACATTAACAGTTAACACCGGCTCTATAATGCCCTTCTCCATGTCAAGGGAGGGATAACTCAAGAATTTCAGCACAGAAACTTCTTCATAAGCATTACCTGTACTCTACATTTTGTAGAGAGTAATTATTGATATGATAATACTGGAAGGGATAGAGGATAATGAAGATAAGATGCACAGTGATGCTACATAATCAACTACCTATCCATGTAAGTACAGCGTTATAGGACAAAATGTACTGACAAGAGCAATGGGTTACATTTCTGGACTGGCATTGTCTGTGTATTCAACTTTTTGGTAAGATTAAGTATAGATCTGATAATTTTTAGGAAATGGTGGGCGAGGGAGACAAGATGAAGAGTATTGCAACACAATGAACTACTCACTCCGTCCCATAATATAAGTGTTTTGTACACTAGTGTAGTGTACAAAACGCTCTTATATTATGGGACGGATGGAGTAGCTGTTAATGTAAGTACAGTGATACAAGACGTTCGGTCCTTAAAAAAGGACTTCAGAGCTAAAGTTCTTCAGAAGCATTGGGTTGATTCTAAATTTATGTAAGAGTCAATACATATCTTATAATGTCGACCAAATGGAGGATAAGGAGGCTAACATGTGCTGTGATGCTACATAATCAACCAGCTATGAAAGTAAGTATGGTGATACAGGGCAAAAGGTACTCACAAGAGCAATGGAGTGTGCAGTATAGTTGCGAGATCCTGTTGTCCCTTGAGGATGGATATTCTCCAGCAAACAGTTTTCATACAAGTGAGACGGTAAGGCACATGCAGAAATGTAGTTCAGATTGTGATGTGATATCATAGACAGTACCTTACGCTGCAGACGAGACCAGTGTGTAACAAGCTTATTCCAGTCACTATCTAGTAAATGAAACACTGGAGACTTTACAGAAATTTCGTTTAGAGGCTTGCCATCGAAGTGTGCTTGCCTCAGGTAGCAACGATACTTCCTCAAAGCGTGCTTGAAAAGCGCAATCAAGCTTTGCTCGTGTTGACTATCCAGTTTGGTCCTCACCTATTTAAATGAATGAAATATCTTGAGTTCTGTCAGCAGAAACATAGGCACTAATTACCATGAATAACATTAGTACATTACTTACAAGTAAGTTGTGGAGGAAGATTGGAAATTGTTGTTTGTCTGTAGTATAATCTTTCCATGAAGGAAAGACGCGCACAAAGTTCCTGACAACAATAAAAGCTTCGTCTTCTAAATTGGGAAGAAGTGGAACAGGGGTCCTATTTGCTGCAATTGGGGCTCTCTCCAGTTCGAAAAGGAATTTGGCAACTGGAGTTGGTGTACTCTTTGCTGGAATGGGGGTTTTGCGTCGTAGAGCTGGTGCTGTGTCAACTGGAATCGTCATACTTTTTGCTGCATATGGGGTCTGCTGAGTTGGGGGATCTGAGATGGCCAGTGGGGTAGGGGTAGAGTCTGCTAGAGTTGGGGCTGTGTTTTGTGGGTCTGGTGATATTGCCACTACACCTAATGGGCTATTTGATTTATCAGGTGTCACTACCTTTTCCAAATACTTTGTTCGTGCTCCATCGCGATCAGCAATCGCCCTCTTCCTTTTGAACGTCTGATACACAAGAACAGCATTTCAATGGACAAATATGGTATGATGACAGATGGAATATGTACTGAAAATGGATAGGCATGGCATATTGACATATATGATGTGTAAAATAAGCCAATGGCGGTGTAACAAAGTAGAAGCAATGCAAAGCATCATTTGCAAGATATGTGCGACCAATATAACCTTGCCAAGTTAGAGCAAGCACCTTGATGGGTGAATAAGATAGGGCATCTACCTCTGACTCCTCCACTAGGGAGCTACATTGACTTAGATCTCCCTCTAGCTCAGAATCATTGTTAGGATCATATTCTGAACACGAATCTGTTGGTGGAGAGCGTGCGCATTCCATTGCATCCAGACTGGATCTCAGTCCCTTAAGGCCAAGTTTGATAGCCATGTCATTGTTCTGCTTTATTCTTCTCATGCGCCCAAGCTCATAATCATTATGATGATGTTTAGTATCTAAGATTCACGAAAACATAAAAGGTAGTCAGATTATCTTTGGAATGCATTGCGGATTCTACTCCAATAGTGTCTCCCTACAAACCCCTGTGTATACAAAGTTCATCCCCCAACCGTGCTGACCAGACCACACATAGAAATGCAAACCTCTTATGCCTCTATAAGGGGTGGACACACATTTCAAAACTGAAGTAGGAACATTAGCATCATATGAAATTCGTATTTGAATAAATAAACTTCAGAATTATGAGTGGCATAATGTTTAGCCTCAAGGGTGGAGCACTGGTAGTGTGACACAAAGAACGTAGGCAGATTGTATTCGATGTAAAAGATCATAGTCTATGTAAAACGTGGATATAACACTTTTCTTTCTATACAATGCAGTGTTTGTTGCCCACACATGATGGAAGAGATCACACAGAAAAATACTATTAACTAAAGTTTGCGGTTCCAGGATTTTGAAACAGGGTGATCCACCCTAAAAAAATATTGACAACAAATATGACAAGGCAAGCATAAAGCTAGTGAATCAATCATTACTTGTGAGCTTACTAGGACAAGTATGCAGAATCGTAACTGCAGTAAGAGACCGTCTAAAATCTGAATCAAGAAGTTGGGCTAGCACTTATTGTTTGCAATTAATCGAAGTGAATAATTGGATATCATATCAAATGAGTAACAAAGACTAGTAAAATTGTCAACAAACCTGGCCTGCGGTAGTAATCTGGGTCAATGTCACTATGACCAACAATCAACATGACTAGTGTTTGTTCCTAGGCGAGCAATTTTGAAACCCTGTCAACTCTACAGGTGCTAAAGATTACT
This sequence comes from Elymus sibiricus, assembly GCA_039707655.1. Lineage (NCBI taxonomy): Eukaryota > Viridiplantae > Streptophyta > Magnoliopsida > Poales > Poaceae > Elymus > Elymus sibiricus. Next base: position 228,167,262 of record CM077676.1, read on the forward strand.
GAAACATCAAAACCATTAAATGTAGGTAGCACCCAGTACACAACAAACCCTAATGAGAGTCCTGCCTAATGAGTGATGAATCAATTAGAAAATGGGTGATGGGAAGTGGCTCCTGAGTGTTGAGGACGGCGTATCTCAGGATAAATCGGGTTGGCTGAGTGGGTGCTGCACGCCTGAGCCCTGAGCAGACTAGGAAGCTGGGCACGCCGGCACGGCCGGGTAGCGGTGACGCTGTTGGGCGAGCGGCTCCTGACCTCCTATTAGTCCGGCATCTCCACCTAAAGTCATGGCGTCCGGCGACGGCAAGTCGCCAGCGAGGTATGCGGCTGGCGGCGAGTAGAGATCGGAAGTGGAGCAGAGCAAAGGGGAATCGGGGTCTGGAGGCACTGGCATTGGCTGGCTAACCATGTTCTAATCTCTTATGGTATACAGGCCGACCCTAAATCCCAGGGTGGGCCGCGGCCCATGCTGGCCACCCTGTAGATCCACCCCAGCGGCACACATGCATTTCGAAATTAAATTAGGAACACTCAGCTGACCAATTAAATGACTCTGTTTTACTAATATCAGCATCATATCAGATTCGTATTTGAACAACTAAGCTTGTTTAGCTTGATAGGTGGAGCAGTGCTATTATGACACGAAGCACGTAGGCTGATCGTATAGTGATCATAAAAGGGGGGAGACCCTACGCATGATCAATTAAACCCTATTATGACTGTGCGATGGCAGATCTGAAGCTGCAAACCGCACAAAGGCTACGTAGCAACCAATGTTTGTGTTGAACTAACAACTAAGATTTTAAGAGCTGAAAAGAAAGTACAGTAAACAACTGACGATCTATTTTCTGGTTGAGATCAAAAAGTTGAGCAGATATGAAAGAGTACCACCTCTCTTGTGGCGCCGTGTAGGCATCGGGGGTGCGATGGCTGTCAGTGGCGTGGAAGCAGATCTGTGACGGTAGACGGAGGCATCGGGAGATAAGTCCCATTGCGGTGGACGAGAAGGTCGTCGGAGCGGCCCCGGCAAGGTGGACAACGGCGCGGATGAAGCGAGGGGACGCGATGCAAGGCTCCTGGTCCGGCGCCGTGAATGAGGAACGTCGATCTCTTGCAGTGTACGACACGGTCTGGGTAGGCGCTCCGGCATGGTGGAGGACGGCGGCGATGGATGGGGTGGCGGACGGAGGAGGCTGGTGTGGAGACGGTGTTCTGGCACCGACGGTGTATGAATGGGAAAATGGAGGGAGAGGGGTCGGGGGAGCCATGTCTTTGGGACGCGGCGCTTGTCTGAAATGTGGGGAAGTTACCAACTTAGCCCCCGTTTAAAATTTCGGACGTCTCATCGGTTGGGGATAGGACGGTAATCTCGCATCTCCCCAATATTTTCCGAGAGCGATTTCGGGCGAGGAGAGGGTGTTTTGGCGCCCACGGTTGGCGCCCACGGTGTATGAACGGGGCTGACGGGTAGGGCGGTTGTGTCACGTATGAGTGAAGTTACAAACCTGCCCCTACTTGAAATATTAGTCTAGATCGATTTTGGCCGAGGAGAGTTTGTTTTGCCGCCCACCGTGTATGAATGGGGAAATGGAGGGGGAGAGAGAGATCTTTGGGATGAGCTTGAATCAAATGTGTTTTGCCGCCCACCGTGTCTGAATGGGGTGAGAGGCGGTCATGTCACGTCTGAGTGAAGTTACAAACCTACCCCTATTTAGAGCAGTGGAAATCGGGCCGATAGGTTGTGCGTGTCAGGGGTAGACAGTAATTTCCATCTCCCAAACACTGGTTTCGGGCAGCCGATGTGGGAGTGGGTGTTTTGCCGCTTCTTTCGAATCTTGGGAGAATAAGCATTCACGTTTACCCTGGTAACTAAATTCAAACCCATTTTGTATTCGATTACGAAAAAATCATTCTATGTTTTTTTATATATCTTCAAAAGCACAACAGAGATGTATTCCACCTTTATATATGAATATGATTTACAAATGCCATGATACTCGAATTCAGAAGGTTGAATCCAGTTTAAGGTGAATACGAATATTTGAAACAACTTTATGTTCAACTCAATTGTAACATGTATGACACAAGCAGCATATAGTGTACTCCCATTTAGATATGAATTTCAGAAGCCAAGCGATGTCTCAAAATTCAAAATATTGAGCCAACCAACCAATAATATAGAAAACTAACAGACATATGACCACATATAGATTATATGGATCAATAATATGAACTAACATACATAAGCCAGGCCGCTGTACCTTTTTTGGCTAGAAGAGCATCTTTTTTTGTACCAAAGCTAGTACAACATCTTGGCCCTTTCAGATGCGTGCCACTTAAGGCCCATCTATACTACTATTTTTCTGGAATGCACAATCAGCCCGATTAGCATATTTTGTAGGCCTGACATAGCAAACAAAATGAAATGTCTTTGCCTCAAAAAAAATGAAATGTCTCATGTTCTTATCAATTATTACAGACTCGTGCTCAAAAAAAAATACAGACCAAAAAACAATTATTACATGATCTCTAAAACAAATGGTTCCAATCTATTACATGAACAAACAACACAAAGGTAATTCAATGATGGAAAAAACATTTCACCTATGATTTACCAAGTGGGATTTTAATTTCCTTTTTTCCTCCAGGACCTTAACAATGCGGTCAGTCTCAGCTTGCTTCGTTGTGAAATCCACCAAATATTTAATGGTTTTCATGAATACTACTTCCGATTGTGCTGTTTCCTTCCTCAACATGTCAACTTCATCTCTAAGTGCAGAAGCAGACTCTCTTTCTACCAATAGTTTAGCCTCTAGAGCATCAACAGTTGGCAATTCACGATGCACGATTGGGCCGGTGCCAGTGCTCTGGGATGATCCAGCGTCCATGGGGATCTCGCTCTTTGATCTTGGGCTAACAAGTTATAGCAGCAAACCAGTTAAACAAGGAAGTTTTTCAGAACATACCTGTTGTGCCATCGGAGTTTCAATTGGATCCCGAAAACTTGATAGTTAGGAAGCATAAATAAAGTATTGCAAGAGCCATAAGAAACTAACGTCAAACTAGTAAAACTAACCAGTTTTGGTAACGTATCTAATTACACATGAACTAGTAAAACTAACAAGTTTTTGGCAACCTATTAAAGCAACAAGTCGGTAGAGTTTACCAGCAACACATACATCTCTAAATTTCATTCATGTAAGCAAAATGATTCTGACACATATATAAGTTAAAAAGATGGTGTCCCTCATATAAACCTGACAGTTGTCTCTCCATGAACATGCAAACATTACTAGTGCTAGAAGTCATAACAGGAAACAAGATAAAAAACAGGGTATCAGAAGGTAAATTACACATGAATTTTTGTTGCACCCTAGAAGTAGATATGACCAGCTATCTACGTGCTTAAGTAGCTATTGAAGTTCAGGCACAGGTAGTTCTATAACAGTAAGTAACAAACACAAAGATAGGTGTAGTCTATAATAGGATTAATAGGCCATGGCATTATGTAATTAGTAGCAAACTAAATTAAGGCAAGCAAGGTAATTGAACAATTTTTTAATCAGTGCCTAACTAAAATTCCGAGAAGCAGATAACTGAACTTACGCTAGCTCTTTGTACAGGCACACTACAACTTCTTTTTCGCTTACGAGGTTCTACGAAGGAGTCCATGACATCACTTGCTTGGATACGTAGTCCCAATACTCCTTCCTTCCCACACTGCATTTTGGTAAGTCAAATGGTTAATCTTATAAGATGGTTCGACCTTGTTATATTATATGAGGACAGGTTGTGAGACTAGTTGTAGCAATACACACCACACTGGCTTTTACTGTATAATTCATGCGATTATATTTGGCCTATCGAGATCTAAGCAATCTACAATATGATGAAAAGACTGACATCCTTCTCATTATTGGCCAACTCAGTTCATAGAAACAAGCAATTCAACCATTATGTGGATAAATCAAAAGCGGCACTGGAATACATTTCACTGCCCCAAACATACATGCAAGCCAGTACGAATTAAATGAAATGCAGGTACTTATGCTAGCTCGTTGTACAGGCTCTGTTGGGGATATTTCCCAGCGTGTAGACCCGGCAGAAAGATGACCCGGCTATAGAGCTGAAGGGCTCGGCGAGGCATCTCACTGCTGGGCCTTGGAGAAGCCAAGAGGGCTAGCTTAACAGGAGGCCCGGTGAGAAGAGGCGGCTCAATGGACAGGCCGGCTTAAGAAGAAAGATAAGGCAAGGAAGACTCTTGAGGAGTAGGTAGAATAAGAGTAGGATACGGGTTAAGTTTACAACTCGGACTCTCATGTAAACCTAGGACTCTACCTATATATAAAGGGGAGTGCCTATGGCGGAAAGACTAAGTTGCAATCCCTTGAGAGCTAGGTTAGCGATTCCGCATCCCTGTAATCGAGATCCAAAGCAATATAATCAAGCAGGACGTAGGCTTTTACCTCCACCATGAGGGGCCGAACCAGGGTAACTCTGTGTCTTCTTGTCCCCGATCAACCCCGTCAAGCTTCCACCTTCGTGCGATGGCCTCATCTCGAAGTCCTTTCACAAGGGCATCTGTCAAGCTAAAACCACGACAGTTGGAGCCCACCGTGGGGCCTACGCACGATGGAGTTGAGTTCTTGGCGGGAGCCCTCCCATGGTTCGGGAAGTACGCGGTCGGCAAGATGATGAAGAGACGCCTTGGGAAGCTCCACATCGACGATTCATACTGGGGCCCCGACGTCGACTCGATCGACTACGGGTATCTAGTCCCCTTTGGCAAGATCCATACCTTCATCGTTGTTGTCAGCGAGTCGGCCGCCGGATTGGTGGCTGTCATTGGCGTCGAATCAGCCCGCCGCGCCGGACCCCCTCAGGCGAGACCCGGCCCGCCGCAAGCCGGCCGGAAGCATGCATTCGTAGGGTTCACCCAGGGGGTGGCCTTGTCGAAGAATTCCCTTTCCCAAGATGATACGCTTGTGCAATCTGACGGCGAGTCCTCGATGGGGGAAACCGAGTCGATCCGTCCCTTGTACGACAGGAGACTAGGAGGATGCACTAACAAAGTCTTTCTCGGAAGCCCTGAGCCACCTCGGTTCGTTGCGGTGTACATGGCAGGCAGGCAGGACCCGCCTCCCCCTCGCGATCTGGCTGATCCAGCGGCTAGGTAGAATCTCAACATCGTCGGCTCAGGAGGAGCCGGCGCGGCCACCGCCGGCTCAGAAAGGACCGGGGAGCAGGCGCTCGCGGAGCTGATGAATACCCTAGCGACTCTTTTGGCCGAGTCGGTGACAGTGGAGAACGCGGCGGCACGCAACGCAGAGATCATGAAGTGCCGCAAGTAGATGACCAAGATCCAGGAGGATATCAATGCTGAGAATACTCGCATGGCAGAGGCCCAAGCCCGGCTTGTCGAGGACACAAAGCGCTTGGAAGAGGAAGCCCTCTAGTTAAGCCGCCAACAGGCTGAGTCTGAGTTTGTTCACCAGAGGCGCCATCAGAGCCGGCTTCTGGCTCAGATTGAGCCAACTCAGCTGTTCACTACGCCAAATGATCCACGGGCTCTGGTGAACCCAGGGGCTGGTGTTATATCTCCAGAGGGGCCACCGCCGCGACAGCCGGCTCAGCATCAGACGCCGGTTCCTCAGCAGCAGTTGCCGCATCGCTGGTTCCAGACCCCAATTGGACACTATTCCAATCCGGCGGACAATGTCCTGGTGGCGACTCACAACTTGGCAGCAATTCCGATTAAAGGGGATGGTCCGGCTCAGGTGGAGGCCAGGAACGCCATTGAGATGCTCAAGACAGCAGTGACACAGCAGGCAAACTACTCCCGTAGTCAACACCGGCTTCACTCGACTCCTCACCAGAGCCGCACCAGGAGCCAGCGCCCTGAGTCGTCGGCCATTTCCAGTAGCCCACAGTGCAGGAGGGCTGTACAACCATTGGCGGATCAGCCACCACCCAGGATCCCAAACGCGCAAGAGATAGTGGACACCGCTCGGGCTCTATGAGCGCTGGAAGAGGAAAACGCACGAGCAATGCATAATCAGCCCACAGCGTAGGACCATCCCACCACAGCCCAGACAGCTGGTCGCCTTGGCGGCTTATCGAGTCGCGGGATTGGAACTCCCTGTCTAGTCCCAGCGTTGCGAGATGCACGCATGCCTCTAGACTTCAAGGGTCCTCGCAAGGTACCTAATTATACGGCAGATCTAGAGCCGGCCCAGTGGGTTGAGAGTTATGAGTTAGCAATGGATCTGTTGGGCGCTAGTGAAGCTGTGTGTGCATGCTATCTACCTCTCATGTTGGAGGGCCCGGCGCGTACCTGGTTGAAGAACTTGCCAGCGAATTCCGTTAACACCTGGCAGGAATTGAAGGAGCGCTTCATCAAAAAACTTTAGGGAACCTACAAACGGCCAACCACGATTGTTGACCTGGAACATTGTGTTCAGCGTGAGGTTGAGTCGGCGCACCACTGGTCCCGCCGAGTTGCAGAAGTCATTCATTCTTCAGATAGCATCACAGCGGCTTAGGCGGTTCTTGTTCTGGAGCGGACATGTAAATTTCAACCCCTGGTTCAGATGTTAGGACGCCTCAAGAGGAAGGTCCAGGACATGGGCGATCTTATGGACGTTCTAACCCGGTATGCCGAGTCAGATAATACGAAGGACCCTACCTCTGATGATGACAAGTCCGGTAAGGGCAAGAAAAATGGTGGCAAGGGCCACCAGCCAAACGATGGCAATGGGCAGGTCAATGGTGGCAACAAGCGCAAAGGTTATGAAGCCAGCTCTGATTTGGTAGCAAATACCAACACCGGTGGAGGAAACAAACGGCACAACAATGGTGCCAGGAAGCATTTTTCCCGCACCTTTGAAGAGGCCCTCAAGGGGCCATGTCCAAAACACAGTATCGATGGCAAGCCGTCTGCCCACTCCTGGGAGAACTGTTACATTATGCAAGAATTCTCCAAGAGGGTGTTTCAGAACCATCACAATGCGGGCGGCAGCGGCGGACACCCCGGTGACCTCGGACCCGGCAATCAGGGAGCCGGCTCACACGGACCTTTCGCAGGCCCAGGGTTCAAGGGGAATCAAGGTCATAATGCCGGGTTCCAGGGGGTTGGCAACGCCGGAGGCAATAATCAACGCAACCAGGGTAACCATAGCAATCAGAACCAAGGTGGCCTGTCTGGATTCCAGAGTAACCCGAAGCAGTTGAATAGTGGTCAGTATCATGTCTTCACAACCAGTACCTGCAAATGGGGTCGGAAGGTTTAGCGAAGAGCCGCCAATCTGGTCGAGCCAGCAGTTCTATATTACCTCAACTGGTCAGAGCAGCCGGTCACCTGGTGTCGGGCAGATCACCCAGAGTTCGTTGATCATCCGAGTCATCTGGCTTTGGTGGTGGTGCCTCAAGTCGGTGGGTACACGTTGACAAAGGTACTTATGGACAGTGGCAACAACATCGATATGTTGTACTATGACACCTTCAGACGGATGAATTTATCTGAGAAGCAGCTCACCCCTTCCACCACAGTTTTTTCACGGCATCGTCCCTGGCAAATCAGCCTATCCCATTAGCAGAATTTCTCTGGAGGTATCCTTTGGGGATGAGCTTAATTACCAGTCGAAGTTTTTATCTTTCGAAGTGGTGAAGCTCAAAAGTCCATATCATGCTCTTTTCGGAAGGCCGGCTTATGCGAAATTCATGGAACACCCATGTTATGTATATCTGAAGTTAAAGATGCCCGGGCCAGAGGGTACCATCACTGTTAATGGTAATAGGAAAGTGGCCCTGGAGTGTGAATAGGGAGATGCGGCATATGCAGAAACGGCTTGTGCTGCTGAGGAATTGAAGTACTATAAGGACAACGTCGACCCGGCTGACAGGACTTTTCTCAAGAAGCCGACGACTGAGTCTGACCCATTGCTCAAGTTTAAATCGTCCAGAGACACGAAGCAAGTTGACTTTGTCCCGGGTAACTCCTCAGAGCAGTTCACCATCGGGGCAAATATGGATCCTAAATAGGAAAGTGCGCTCATCGAGTTCATCCGTGAGAACCGGGACATCTTTGCATGGAAACTGTCTAACATGCCAGGTGTACCGAGAGAACTCGTTGAGCACTCCCTTAATGTGGATCCTAAGTTTAAACCTATCCGACAGTACCTCCGTCGATTCAGTGAAGAAAGGCGAAAAGCTATTGGTGAAGAAGTGGCTCGGCTTTTAGCGGCCGGGTTCATTGTGGAGGTGTTTCATCCTGAATGGCTGGCTAACCCGGTTCTTGTTCTGAAGAAAAATAGGACTTGGCAAATGTGTCTGGATTACATGGATTTGAATAAGGCTTGTCCTAGTGATCCTTTCGCACTGCCCCGTATTGACCAGATCATTGATGCTACGGCGAGTTGTGAGTCCTTATCCTTTCTGGATGCTTATTCTGGTTATCATCAAATCAAGATGAAGTAAGAGGACCAGGAAAAGACGGCTTTCATTACACCATTTGGAGCTTTCTGCTACACGTCCATGCCGTTTGGTCTAAAATGTGCGCAGGCGACTTATCAGCGTTGTGTTCAGATTTGTTTCCAAAAGCAGATTGGGCGTAATGTTCATGCGTATGTTGATGACATTGTGGTTAAATCTCGGAAGAAGGAAACCTTGCTGGATGATCTCAAGGAGACGTTTGACAACCTCCGAGTTTATCAGATGAAGCTTAACCCAGAGAAGTGTGTCTTCGGTGTTCCTGCGGGGAAGTTGCTGGGATTCCTCGTTTCTGAGCATTGGATTGAAGCCAACCCGGAAAAAATCATGGCAATCATGTCTCTGGGCAAGCCGACTAATATCAATGCCGTCCAAAAATTGGCAGGACGGGTTGCAGCGTTGAGCTGGTTCATAAGCCGGCTTGGTGAAAAGGCTATCCCACTTTATCAAATGCTCCGGAAGTCAGATAACTTTGTTTGGAGCGATGATGTGGATCAGGCTTTTGAGTCTCTTAAGAAGCAGTTATCTGAGCCGCCCATCCTTGCAGCTCCTCGGGAGAAAGAGCCCATGCTGCTATATATTGCGGCTAACAATAAGGCTGTCAGTGTTGCAGTTGTTGTAGAACGCAAGGAAGCAGGCAAGGAGTATCCAGTTCAGCGCCCGGTGTATTATATCAGTGAGGTGCTAACAGAGTCCAAGAAGTGGTGTCCGCATTGGCAGAAGCTGGTATATGGTGTGTTCATGGCAAGCCGAAAGTTGAAACACTAATTTCATGAGCACCTGATCACTGTGGTAAGTTCAGCACCCCTTGGCGACATCATTCAGAACAGAGAAGCCACTGGCCGGGTTGCAAAATGGGCGATTGAGCTGCGGCCGCATAATCTCAAATATATGCCGCGAACTGCTATTAAATCTCAAGCTTTGGTGGATTTCATCAATGACTGGACTAAATTGCAGGCTTCGGAGGAAAATCCTGATACCACTTATTGGTCTATTCACTTTGATGGTTCCAAGCGGTTGGAAGGCTCGGGGGCTGGAGTTGTGATAACTTCCCCATGAGGTGACAAATTTTGTTATGTCTTGCGACTTATGTTTCCTTGTACTAACAATGCAGCTGAATATGAGGCTTTGCTTCATGGACTCCGTATGGCCAAGGAGATGAATTTGAGCCAGGTCAGGTGCTTGGGCGACTCATATTTGGTGGCTCAGCAAGTTTCTGGAACCTGGGATTCCAAGGTTCGTCTCATGGCGGCTTGCCGACACGAAGTGATAAATATTGCTGGCTACTTCACAGGATATCAGGTAGATCACATTGATCGCCGGCTTAACAAGGTGGCGGACGCATTATCTTGTTTGGGGTCTCAACGGAAGCCTGTTCCGCCCAATGTTTTTTTTGGATGTGTTGCACAACCCGTCAGTCAAATTGCCGACGGAGGAAGATCTTGCTGTTCCTGATCCACAGGCGGCTCTAGTGGCCGCTATTCATCTATTCCTGATTGGACTGTTCCTTATCTGGCTTATCTAAGCCACGGTGAGCTCCCAGCAGAGGAAATCATTGCTCGATAGATCATCAGGAGGTCTAAGTCCATGACTATTGTCAATGGCGAGTTGCATAAACGGAGTGTCACGGGTGTTTTTCAGCGTTGTGTTTCACCTGAGGAGGGCCGTGTAATTCTTAATGAGATCCATTCTGGTGATTGTGGTCATCATGCCGGCTCAAGTTCGTTGGTTGCCAAAGCTTTTCGTCATGGGTTTTACTGGCTCACGACTCATGTGGATGCAGAGGATATTGTATGCAAGTGCGATGGTTACCAGAAGTATGCTCGTCAAGCACATGTGCCAGCTCAAGAGTTGAGGATGATTCCAATAACCTGGCCCTTTGCAGTCTGGGGGCTCGATATGGTTGGGCCCTTCAAGCGATCCAAGAATAAACATATTCATTTGTTGGTAGCTGTGGACAAGTTCACCAAGTGGGTTGAAGTAGAGCCGGTCAGTCGGTGTGATGCTGCTATAGCAGTTAAATCCCTCAAGAAGCTGATCTATCGTTTTGGTTACCCGCACAACATTATTACAGATAATGGTACTAATCTTTCCAAAGGAGTCATGAAGCAGTTTTGCCAACAGGAGCACATCAGGTTGGACTTAGCATCTGTGGCGCATCCTCAGTCCAATGGACAGACAGAACGAGCTAATCAAGAGTAGTTGCGTGGTATCAAACCCCGGCTCATGGTGCCTTTACAACACACGCCGGGTTGTTGGGAAGAAGAGTTACCTGCAGTACTTTGGAGCATATGGACTACTCCCAACAGGTCAATAGGCTATACGCCATTTTTCCTTGTCTATGGTGCAGAGGTTGTGCTGCCAAGTGATATACGTCATGATTCTCCCCGGATTGTAGCTTATGTAGAGGCTGACAATGAGCAAGCTCGTCAGGATGCTCTTGATGCACTGGAAGAAGAACGTGAACTTGCTGCGTCCAGATCAACGATTTATCAACAAGACCTACGTCGCTATCATAGCCGTAGAGTTCGAAGCCGTACCTTTCAAGAAGGCGACTTAGTGCTCCGTCTAATACAAGACCAGACAGGCATGCATAAGCTTTCGCCTCCTTGGGAAGGACCCTTCGTCATCAGCAAGAATCTCAACAACTGGTCATATTACTTGGTTGATATACGTGAAGCAGATATGTCACGTACCTCTAAGGAGGAGGGAAGTCGACCTTGGAATATTGCGCATCTCCGGCCGTATTATACCTAAGGCACAGATTGAATAGTATCTTTTGTACATACCTTCATCATGTATATACCTATTCTGATCAATGAAATAAATTCGGCGTCTCTGTATAGGAGAGATTGTCGTTTCACCTCAAAATTGTGTGTTGAGTCTTTATTCTTTGATCAGCGGTTACTTGGGGCTTCCAACTCATCGAGTTTAGCTTTAATATCCCTTTTACCCGGCAAACTGCCAAATTTTTCTTGGTTAAACCTGCATGTTAGCTTGATGCTACTCCAACAAGGTGACTCGATGTACGCCCGATGAGTCAATCACAGAGTGACCCTGAACTCGTCCGAGTTAAAACATCGACTGGTTACATGAGAGCCGGCTTTCAGAAAGCTAGGATAAACCAAAGGAGGCAATAAGCCTGCTTCATGAAAGCGCATCAGTCGTGCCTTGTAAGCTTTCTTTTAAGTTTCTGTTTTGCATTATTGTTATCATTTGCATACATGCATACATCCATACATGGCATATAGGTTATTAATGTTATTTCTTGTTTATTCTTAAAACGGCAACATGATTGCCGGGTTGTCACACCACCGCTAATACGGGCGGTCCGGACGGCTAAGTTTTGGCCATAAGCCGCCATCACCAACCAGGTTTTTGGATCATGGATTTTGACAGTTATTCAGAGTCTGTTACACAGATGGCCTTCGTTATAATAGACTGGCCCTTGAAGCCGAGTTCGGGATCCACACCTTGATAGAAACAACAAAATCTTATGGCTTTCAAATTGCAAGGTTTCAAAAGACAAATCTTACAAGCAAAAACAAGTGCACGATGGCACTTGTATCAGCAACAGTTTCAAGATACTACACTATTACAAGCCGCCCCAGGGCTATGATCAAGATAAATATTCCATTACAAAGTTTATGGGCCGGTGTTCTACTCCTCCGGGTTGAGATCGGCGCCAGAGGTTGAAGGAGCGCCATGCGCCGGCTCTTCACGGTCGTTGTCATCCGTCGTCTCTTCCTGACTTGGCGATTCATCGTCAACCCACTGGATTGAGCGCAAAGCTTCAAAAACGGCGTTGGCTGATATCACAGGTGAAGGGTCGATGTCAGGGGCGAAGGTGTGCTTACGCGGACGGGTTAAGGCAGCCGGTGTTGGGTTAGGCGGCTCAATCCGTTCATTGGATTCAGAATACCCGGCTTGATATTTGGACAGGTTAATCTCTTCAGTCATTGCTGTGGCGGCGACCCGGGTCTCCTTGACACACCGCTAAAAATCCTTCTTGGTGAAGGGTGAGTCATCGATGTTAAACTCTGAATATCCAGCAACTAGTTGTGCCAGGTCAAGCTCTAGTGCATACGCCTTAGCGCATGCCAAGGCGGTCAGTGCTCCGTGACGGCAAGCCGCCTTCTTCCACTCCTCAAACTATTTGGGCACCACTGACAATTCCTTCAGCATATCAGCAATAAGTTGGGGTGGCCCCTTGGTATTTTTTGCGGCCATTATACAGCGTGAGCCGCCGATATAGAGCTGTTCCGCAAAGGTGTAGACCGCCTTTAGTTTTACCAGCGGCTGTTCCACAAGATTGTGATTCCTTCGGCCTACAAGTCAAGGGGCAGCAATGTCAGCAACGCCGGCTTAGCATTTTCAGCCGGTACGTTTGACAACGTTGAGTCTTTCCTACTTACCAAAGATTGTGTTGCACATGTTTGTGATATGACCCTTCAGGGTGGATAGTTCTTGAGTCACTGGCTCAAGTTTTGCCTCTGCCTCATCAGTGCATTCTGTTAGGCTGGTCTTTTCCTTCTCAAAAGTCTCCACAGCCGTCTTCAAAGTGTCTCTTACCAGGAGTAAGGATTTGTGAGCTTCTGCCGATGATTGCTCCACTGCTTCCCGGAGTTTCTTCTCTCTTTTTGCCTCCTTCTGGAAGAGGGATGCTTGAGATTCGACCTGGTTCAGCATGTCCTGCATGGCAATTTTACAATTACAGAAAGATATATAGTAAGGCTTGAGCCGCCATGCTGGTTGACCCGGCAATTGGAATTTGCATTTGTCAGTATTTTATCAACTACAACAACTCCCATGCAGATGCAAGCATTCCACATGGCACTTGGGGGCTAACGCATACTTTGTTCTCTATCACTATATACAGAGACCCGGCCCATCATCGCATGATGAGCCGGCCCTTGGGGGCTACAAGGTTGATCACAAATTTATACAAGTCCCTGGTCATCATCGTCTAATGACCCGGCACTTGGGGGCTACATATATATATATATATATATATATATATATATATATATATATATATATATATACAAATATAGGAAGTTACGTCATATTTCCATGTCAGGGATGTCACCATTGCGATTTCAGTATCCCGGGTCTCAGATAGCCGGGTCAAGACAGTTTGATGCAAGTAATTGATGTCCTGATCTTCAAAGGAATGATAGTGTAGAGCCGTCTTTCCCTTGTCCTTTACTGGTGACTCAGTCTTGGTAGGAATCTTTGTCAACACAGTGGAGGTTTCTGGCGGAAGATTTTGAACTTCACCAGTCACCATTATCTCATCTTGAGCTTTATCAGAAGGCTGTTCTTCAATTAACTTTTCCTTCTCTTGACTGGCAGGGGGAAGAGAAGTGTGAGCTGGGCTAGCAGTAGTATCTTGGGGTGGTGGGTCACTCTGAAAGGCCAGCTCATTGAGAGAGTCCGGGTCAAAGGTTGTGGCCTCTTGAGTAGGGCCTGCCGATACCACAGGGTTTGATGTCCCGGCCACAGTCTTCTTCTTGATAGCTTTGGCGCTGCATAAAGTAAAAGGGTTATTTGAATAGTGGATAAAGACCAAGTGTGTTATGTATGAAAGGTAGAGTCAGTTTCTTTACCCAAGGTTGATGTTGAAAGCTGGCGCTTGAGTAGCGCTAGATTCGTCTGAAGAAGGGGATGTCAAGTAGGCTGAGTCGTTCAGAGTTAATGGCTCCTTGAAGTGGCCGGCTTGAGGAAGTGAGGAGGTAGGGTTGCGGGGGACTTCAGAACGAGCCCTTCGAGCAGGCGGCTCATCCAGTAACCCGTCGCTGAGCTCTCCCTCACTGCTCCGAGTCTTCCTTTTAGAGGTTCCTGTGTGCTGCGTTTTCTTCAAAAGGAATTGTGGATCTAAATGCGCATCTCGGTGTGAAAATAGAACTTTTCGGACTGCAACCCGGAATTTCTTTCGGACGGGTACTGGTGAGTCGGAATCGGAGGAGATCAAAGTTTCCTCTGGCGCGCCGACGTGGCTAGTCTCAACATGTTCCTGAGAAGAGGTGGCGTCAGCAAGTTGATTAAATAGGCGACCAACGGAATCAAGTTCTACCTCTTGATCTTCGTGATCTTCTGGGTCTTCTTCACTATCTTCTCGGGGAGGGGTGGGGTCTTGAAGTTCGACCTTCCACCAATCAGAGTTTTCCTGTACGATGACGGGTTGATGAAAATACAATAAAGGAAATGCAGTATGAACATGTTAAAGGGCAATAGTAAGGACGCTGGCTCACCGAGGGTGCCGGGTTGTTTGCATAAAAGGGAGAAAGTCCCATGATCTTAATATCATCTTTTGTTTCACCAATAGCTTCTTGGCGAATTTCAAGACATCTTTCTCCTGGAGGTTGACCCGGCTAAATCAAAGCGGGTCTTTCGGCTCGCCGGAGTAAGTGTGCAAGAGCCGGTTCCTGAAGCCCAGAGGCTGAATGCGCCATTCTATCCAAGTCTGGGTCAGGTCCACACCGGTAAGACCATGAGCAGTCAAAGCATTTATTCTTGAGTATAGGGGTGCCAGAGCCTCTCTCTCTCTTCTTGGGAGGCGAAGCCCGGGAAGACGATGGTGGCATCAAGCCGTCTTGACCGATAACCTGGAAATGGATGCTGCCCATCGGGGGAGGTATCCTTGCAGTAGAACCAGGTTCTGTACCATCCCTTAGGGTGGCTTGCCGGCTTAGCGTCAGGGAAGGTTGTGTTCTTCCTTCGCTAGATGGTGACTCCACCAAGTTCAAGGCTTGGTCCATCTTTGTGTTCTGTGTGATGATTCAAGTAGGAAAATTCTTGGAACAGCCTGATGGACGGCTCAAGCTGCAGATAAATTTCACAGAACACTTGGAACTGGCACAAGTTGTGAACAGAGTTGGAACCCATGTCTTGAGGTCTGATGTTGAAAAAATGAAGCACATCCCGGAAAAAATTCGAGCCGGGGGGACGGAATCCTCGGTGCAGATGATCAGTGAATAAGACAATTTCATTCTGACCTAGCTGTGGGTGAATTTCTTCTTCTAGCGCACGCCATTCGATTTCTTCCTTAGGTGGTAATAACCCGGATTCTACCAGGGATTGTAGCCTGAGCTCTGACATGTTAGACTTTGCCCAGTTGACATACTTAACTTTTGGAGCAATGGATTCAGCTGAGACAATATCGTAAGCCGGCAGTTAGAATATTCGCTGGGTCACGGGAAGGAATGCAAGCATATTCCGGGTCATGGTTTCTGACACAGGATAAGCCGGGAATTACATAGCGTAGATTTTTTACAAGTGTTGAGCATAGTCTGGGTTATGAGTCAGTAAACAAGTTTCACATGAATTAATAAATTCTGCAGATCTGAAAAATGCCCTAAAATAGGAGGATAAATTTAGGTCTGTTCTTCACAGTAAGAGATGAACCGCATCGGGGATTTATTCAGAACAGAGTAATAGATCTATAATGCATGGGAAATATGGCGGACCGATTCTACGAGCTACAAGGTAGGAACCTGTGGGTGTTCTTGGATCTACTGGCAGTTGCCATGATGAACTACGAAGAACAACAGAAGAACTAGCGGTAATGGTGAAACAAGCACTTACAGATTTGAATGGGGAGCCGTGCAGCCTTCGGGCGTTGAGGGCGCGGCTGCGTAGGAGTAGATGAACTCCGGCGGTGGCAGAAGTGAACGGATGACGTGGTCTCCGATGGTGGCAACGAGTTCGAGAGGGCGCGACAACGTCGGAGAAGCAGAGGAAGAAGATGAATGAAAACCAGTAGGAAAGGAAGTGGGAAGAGCGTCGACCTATTTATGGGCGCGGCGGAATCTGAAACGGCATGCACGGAGCCCTAGGCGGCGTAGTTAACAGTGGCTAAAAAGGCTCCTCGATTTTCACGCTTGACAAGACAATACAAACGCACTCAAAGATTCATTGTGATGTCATCCCAGATTTTGTGGAAGTGGGAGGTGACATCATGAAAGAAAACGATGAATAAATACCAAGTCTATGGATGAGGAATGACCCGGAAAGCTGTTAAGCCAGAAAGCTAGTCTGACGGTGAAGGATGCAAAAAGAGCTGGTCCAAAAGAAACATTTTGGGAGTACCGCTTCATTGGAAACTTCTTCATTACTTTATTTTTTTCAGGTTGGAGTTTAACATGGATAAATCCAGGTCAAACTGAGGGCTAATGTTGGGGATATTTCCCAGCGTGTAGACCCGGCAGAAAGATGACCCGGCTATAGAGCTGAAGGGCTCGGCGGGGCATCTCACTGCTGGGCCTTGGAGAAGCCAAGAGGGCCGGCTTAACAGGAGGCCCGGTGAGAAGAGGCGGCTCATGGACGGGCCGGATTAAGAAGAAAGATAATGCAAGGAAGACTCTTGAGGAGTAGGTAGAATAAGAGTAGGATACGGGTTAAGTTTACAACCCGGACTCTCATGTAAACCTAGGACTCTACCTATATATAAAGGGGAGCGCCTACGGCAGAAAGACTAAGTTGCATTCCCTCGAGAGCTTGGTTAGCGATTCCGCATCCCTGTAATCGAGATCCAAAGCAATATAATCAAGCAGGATGTAGGCTTTTACCTCCACCATGAGGGGCCGAACCTGGGTAACTCTGTGTCTTCTCGTCCCCAATCAACCCCGTCAAGCTTCCACCTTCGTGCGATGGCCCCATCTCTAAGTCCTTTCACAAGGGCATCTGCCGTGCTAAAACCACGACAGGCTCACTGCAGCTCTGCTTGCACTTGGGATGTTCCATGAAGAAGTCCATGTTACCACTTGCTTGGATGTGTAGGACGTGTACTCCTTCCTTCCCCCTCCGCATTTTTGGCACGGCAAATGGTTGATCTAATGAGAGGAATCGACCTTGCTGTTCTACCCGAGGACAGGTACTTACAAGGTTATACGAGCGTGCAGGATGTGTACCAGATCCCGTAGCGCCGTCATGCTTCGCTGAAAAATGGTTTTGCTTGTTTCAGATGATAGCTCCAGAAGAAATAAGAGTTGAAGTTAGAGTTGCATAGGCATATAAGCTAAGAGAGCAGTAAAAGGATATCCAAGCATCGTCGGAACAGTGCACAGCGCAGTGATATGTGGATACCTAGTTCGGGCCGGCGTTTAGGCATACTCGCCTAGAGTGCGGGTCACTTTAGAGCCGTTGAGGGTGATGCGCTTGCGTTGGCTGGCCGCATACAGAAGCAGATCTTGAGCGGCGGCGGAGCGCTACGATGCGGTGGACGAGGCCGTTGGTGAAGCACTAGTGGGGGGGTGGAGGTGTGACGATGTGCTCGGTGAAGTAGCCCCGGTAAGGTGGAGGACGGCGTCGGTGAAACAAACCTGATGTGGTGGAAGTCGGTGTCTGTGAAGCACGTCGGCTGCAGCGGCCGACGTTGTCCGTGGACCACCCGGTGCGGTGGACGAGGGCATAGATGAGGCAACTCCGGTGCGGTGGTACAGCGCGACCATCGTCTTCGTCATCGTCGTCTGGTACGGAGGTGGGGAACGAGACGAGACGAGGGGCGATTCGAATTTTCCTTGGGTGGCAGTGAATTAGGGATTTCAGCGCTCTAGACGCGGAAGGGGGGAGAAGGGGGATTTTGCAGGGCTGGAATCCGGGCCGCCAGATATTTCAATCCGAAACGTGGAGGCGCGCAGTTTATAACATCCGTACGACACACGCCACCACCATGACACGACCGTGGTCTACCTGGTGTGCCTACATTTGAGAATGCAAACGAATCTTTTTTTCATTGTCAAACGAATCTGTATGTATTACCATGCCCGTGGTTTCCTTGCAAATAATTAGTCCTTCGAAATGACATACTAGTAATTAATTAATGATGAGTTCTTTGAATTAGAGTGTGTTTGTGACATAGCGATCTCCAATTCTAAAGTGGATTTCGCATTTCATGGTATCCATGCTAATTTTTTGAATGCAAATTCATATGTATAAGATTAACACTATGGTGGTGAGAAAACTTTGGATGTATTCAAGCATATGAGAACACACATACAAAATACCACAACAAACGAGCCAATGTTAGTGCATCAACTTTTCCAAACCATGCATGTATGGCACGAATTCAAAATAATTACAGAAGCCAAATACATGGTCCTCAATTCAAATTTTACAATGTGCACTAAATTGAAATGTCAATATTAAGTCTATTTCTATCCACCTTCAAATGTTGTGTTTAGCCCCCCCCCCCCGACACACACACTACATACTTCCTCTATCGATCAATCTTCCACTCTTAACCACCTTATAGAGCTATTGGTTTCCGACACCCGCTCATTCTTTCTCTCCATGTTTCGATCTCTAATTCTCTCAAATACACAAACCCCTTTCCCCCACTCTCTCAACAAACGTATTTCTCTCACACACCCGCCATTGCACTCCATGCCGAGCTCTCTCTCTCTCTCTCCCTCCCAACCTCTCTCGCTAGATACATACATTGGCTCTCTAGACCCCCCCCCCCCTCTCGCGCACATGCACGCACGTTGTCTATCTAGGTCACCCTCTCCACACCGTCTCACTCTTTCAGCCGCACGGCGGCCCATACTCGCTCAATCTTTCTCCCTCTCTCTCTTTATCTATGTCTCGATTAACCTTGCTTTCTCTCTCACACAAACATTATATTTCCCTGTTTGGGCCTCGATCGACACACTACATACTCTGTCACACGGATTATCTATCTAGGTCACTCTCACCAAACCGTCTCACTCTTTCGACCATTTGGCGGCCCACACTCGCTCAATCTCTCCCTCTCTCTTTATGTATGTCTCGATTGACCTCGCTTTCTCCCACACACAAATGATATATCTCCTTGTTTGGGCCTAGTTCGACATATTGTATATACTCTCTCTCGCACATTATCTATCTAGGTCACTCTCTCCAACCCGTACTTCTCACTCTTTCGACCACATGGTGGCCCACACTCGCTCAATCTCTCTCTCTTTTTCTATGTCTCGATTGACCTTGCTTTCTCTCACACACAAACGATATATCTCCCTGTCCGGGCCTCATCCATACTCTGTATACTCTGTCATGCACATTGTCTATGTAGGTAAATTTCTCAAGATCTCCCTTACAGCCCTCACCCTCCACAAAAGCTCGATCGCACAATATCTCTCCAGAGCATATCTCTCTTTTGACCGAATGTCGGGCCACACTCACCCTATCTCCCTGTCTATCTATGTCTCAATTGACCTCGCTTTCTCGCGCTGTCTCTCCCACACATAGACGCTACCTCTCCATCTCTCGCAGGGCCGGAGCTATTTACATTGCCAGGGGGACTATGCATCCATCCTTGGATTAATTTGTGAAGGCATTTATTTCGGAGGGTTTAGGTTAGTTTTTTTCTAGCATTTGGCCCACAACCACTCCAAACACCGTTGCCCCCCTGCGGCCCTGCCCCTCCCCCAATTATTTCCCTCTAGCTCCATGACCGCTCTCTCGCACGCTCTTTGTCACCTTTCCCGTCGCACCATGATATTTTTGCAAAAAAACTCTCGTGTTTTCTTTAATTATTAGGAACAAGCTACAAACTACACACCGGGGGTCCACCTGTAATGGAACAAATTTCGCCCCATAAATTAAAATGCTACAAACTACACACAAGGGGACCCACCTGTCATGGAACAATTTTGGATCCACATAAATTAAAAATAAAAAGGACGAGGATCGAACAAACGACCAGGTCCTTCCAGGCACACGTCAATGATTTGGTGCCCAGGCTCATCTGCACCCGGTCAAGAAAAAATTGACAAAAAGTTCAAAAAAATTCAAAAATTGACAAAAAATTCAAAAAAGTCAAAAAAATCCAATTTTTTGTGTGTGCTAGATAATTCTTTGCGTGAGGTCCTCTCCAATTTTAAGAGCATTTGAACATCTTAGTAGCTCTCAGCCAAAAAGACAAATTGGGTCAGAATAGTACATGAACAGTACACTCTTTTAGAGTCCCCAAATCTATCTTTTTTGCCGAGAGCTACTCAGATGTCCAAATGATATGAAAATTGGAGCGGACATCACGCACCAAATTGTCTACCATGCAAAAAAATGGAATTTTTGAAATTTTCTAGTATTTGTTTTCATTTTGTTCTTCAGCGTGGGTGCAGATGAGCCTGGACTCAGAAATGGATTGTCGCGTTTGTTGTATCTTTAGTGGATAACATGTTTTTATATTACTTTCAGTACATCAGTGGGACCGGCTCGTCAGCACGTACTACTCCCCTTCATTGAGGCACTTACTGGTGGGTCCCATGTCTGCTCTCTCTCCCTCCTCCCCTTCTACTCCCATGGGTGCAGACGAACGGGCAAACACGAAGAACCCGTGAGCTAATAAACATGGCGCACCACCCAGGGTAGATGCCCAATGCCGTCGACTGTATCTGGACGCGTTCACAAGTTACGGCTTCACCTACTACTACAAGTATAGGAAAAAAAAGTGACCGTGACGGACAAGTTCAGGCACCCGTGGTGTATTTAACTAGTAGTAATAATTAAATGCGTGGATAAATGTATGTATCGCCTAGTGCTCGAAGGGACCTGCTCGCGCCCTACAAGTATTTGGTATTAACATAGGTATTTATATGAAATGTTTGCGATGAGAAGGAATACATGTCGCTTGATGACTTTGTTTATTTAATTTGATAAGGCTCTAGTAGAACACTCAATCGATCAAACCATAGATTTCATTCAGTCTAACTGTGACTTTACATTCATACCATGATCGAACTAAAAAAATTAATGAATAAAACTAATTGCAGCAGCTGCGGGTGCGTCTTGCAGCGGGAAGCGGCTCCTCTGTCGTGCCCTGTGTGCCGTTGGGCCACTGGCCGGTGGCGACGGCGGCGTCTTGTGTCGGCCTTGGCATACTCCTGGATGTTGGCCCAAGCTTCAAGGAAGGCCAGTATGTTCTGGACTTCGGTCTCCAGGAGCAGTCGATGGCAGCGACCCACGCTGCTGAGGGGGGCATTGGCACCGGCGCGGGGACAGGCGCTGGCAATGGCGCGACGGAGACATTAGTGGGCCCGTGCACCGGCACGGGCGCGTGCATCAGTGCACGCGCAGGCGCATGCGCTGGTAGGTGCACGGACGCGTGCAAGTCAGCGGGGACCTCGTGGATCCCCGCAGCTTCAAGCCGGGCAACAGTGTGCGGCTCCTGCCCATCAATGGCACGGGGATGGGCGCTAGCGCTGGCGCGGCGACGGGAGCTGGAACAAGCGCGGGGACAGACGCGGCGACTTCCCGCACGACCAAGTCAAGCTCGTCTGAAACCTCATTAGGGTCTTCCTCAGGAAACTGGAAGACTAGGGGCAGCCCATCGTGATGCGCCATGGTGTACGGTGAGGTCAGGCTGATTAGAGGCAGACAACAGGAGAATCGGAGAGGTAGAGAGAAGATTGTAGCGAGAGCGGGGAGTGCGGCGGTGATTTAAACTGCGACGCGGGCGCCATTAAAAGTGGGTGTGGATGGAATGAAGGTGGGTGGCAGAGGCTGGTCAAAGGGCTCGCCTCCCGGGGAGCCTGCGCAGCGGCCTGCTCGCACGCTTTGCGTCGACTCACACGCTTGCTCGGATGGCACCTACCTATGAGAAGCGGGACGTGTGGTGGCACGCTGGTCTAATGCCCACGGTTTGAATATATTAGGGAACCGTTCGCGTTAACGTGATAGCTCTTTGTTCCAAAATACCTTGGTTGTTCATGTGTGCAACTTTTCATAAGTGGCTTGTCTCAAATTGATCAAAAAAATTGCCATAGCCTATTTGTGCCGTATCACGAGACCATGCGCAGTTTCATGAATTTCTGGTGAGTTTTGCATTTTCTAGAATTTGAAAACCAGGATTCGAAACAATATCATTACATGCATCATGAAATAACCTTTCAGGCGATACATCTTTATTGTTGTAGTAGATGTTCATATTTTTTAAGATAGAATTTGGTCAAACAGTGCTTAGTTAGACTTCAAACAATGCATTGCATCATACTCTAATAATAATGCATGTCACCAAAAATTATGTCGTTCGACTCGTATTTGAACATAGTTTCCAGTGATATTATTTTTGGTTACATGCATTAACATTTTGTTAGTTAAATGTAAGGCCAAAATTTAGCACAAAATGCGAAGAGGACCAATAAACTAAATTTTGACCTTACATTTAACTAACAAAATGTTAATGCATGTAACCAAAAATAATATCACTGGAAACTATGTTCAAATATGAGTCGAACGACATAATTTTTGGTGACATGCATTATTATTTTCTTAGTTAAATCCATGGTCAAAGTTTGGCACAAAATCCTAAGGGGACTAATAAACCAGGACAGAGGTAGTAGGCAATGGAGTTGATGGGTGACCTTGGGTAGCGGCGACCGAGGGACTTGAACGTGCTCGGCATGGTAGGTAACGTGGGCTAGTTACTAAAGCATCCCTCCACTGTTCATCGGTAGTAGTAGGAGTAGTCATTATGGACCGGGGACATAAGGGGAATTCCACAGGGCTAGAATTCTGGCCGCCAGATATTTCGATTCGAAACGCGGAGGCTCGAGTGGAGGCGCGAAGTTTTATCGCGGTTCTTTTGGTTGGGGTTGGCTAGAGTACCACGCACGCCACCACCACGTCACGAGCCCGGTCTGGCTGGTACGCCGTCGGGTGCTACCATTCGGGAATGCGAAAGGAATCTTTTTTTTGATCAGGAAAGGAATCTTTTTTAAAATTGGCGAACGAATCTATATGTATTACAATGCCCGTATTTTCCTTGCAAATAATTGGTCATTCCAAAAGGGTCGGTAATTGATTTATGACGAGTGATATAGTGATCTCAACGTGGATTTCACATTTCATGGTATCCACACTAGGGTTTTGAATGCAAATTCAAATTTAAAAGATGAACGGTATGGTGGTGAGAAAACTTTGTATGTATTCAAGCATATGACCACACACGCACAAATACAACAACAAACGAGTCAGTATAGTGCATCTACTTTTCCAATCCATCCATGTATGGCAAGAATTCAAAAATAAAATATAAGGAATATATGGTCCTCAATTCAATGTTTACAATGTACACTAAACTGAAATGTGAATATTAAGTCTACTACTATGTACACTCAAATGTTATGTTAGGTCTGTCCATCGCCCCCCCTTCAGCACACATACTTCATGTATCGATCGATCTTCATCTCTTTGTTAATAGAGCTATTGGTATCCGACACACGCTCATTATTTCTCTTCATGTTTTGATCTCCATTTATCTCACACCCGCCCTCACGCTCTCAACAAATGTATTTCTCTCACACAACCTCCTCGGGCCCTCCATGACGAGCTCTCTCTCTCTCCCTCTATATCGCCCTCCCTCTCTCCCTCTAAACACATATGTTGCCTCTGTAAAAAAACTCCATGCACGCCACGCGCACAAACACAAAGTCTATCTAGGCCACTCTGTCGGTAACAATCTCCCTCTAGCCCTCACTACAGCTTCCTTGAATGATATCTCTCTGTATCGTCTTTCTCATTCGAGTGTACGCTAGCTCACACTAACTCGATCTCTCCCTCTATATATGACTCAATTGACCTCGCACACATAGACACTCGCTCTATGCCTCTTGCATAGGCGGAGCCACGCATGTAGATTGTCGGGAGGGGGGGTAACCCCCGAGTTACCCCCAACCTTAGATAAAATTGTGAAGGTCTTTTTTTAGGACGGTTTAGATTATATTTTTTAAACATTTGGCTCCACCCTCCCAAACACCGATGGGTTGTGCCCCCACCCCCCGGGAGAATATCAGGTGCTCCCACCTTAGATGTTATATGGTGATACGAGTTCTTGTGTGCCGTTAGATCTGAGATCCAATGGCTCACACGAGGTCTGAATATTTTTGTAAAAAAATGTTAACGAGTTTGGGAATTGCACACAATTAGTACAAAAACTACTTAGATGCCATTGGATGCCAGATCCAACGGCCTCGAAGCTCGTATCACCGTAGCATCTAAGATGCAGGAGCACCTAATATTCTCTCGTCTATAAGAATATCACGTGCTACCACACCTTAGATGATGTGGTGATACGAGCTCCTCAGAGCCGTTGGATCTGAGATCCAACGGCTCCTAGTAGGTCCGAATGGTTTTTGCAAAAAAAAACCTCAAAGAGTTTGGGAATTGCTCACAAGTACAAAGACTATACTCAGATGCCATTGGATCTCAGATCGAACAGCCTCGAAGCTCGTATCACCGTAGCATCCAAGCAGCGAGAGCACCTGATGTTCTCTCGCGTGGGAGAATATGAGGTGCTCCCATACTATAGATACTACGGTGATACGAGCTCCCGGGAGATCTAACGGCTCCCATTCGGAGGTCTGAATGTTTTTCCAATATAGGCCTCAAAGAGTTTGGGAATTGCGCAGAAGTACAAATAATACGCACATGGCATTGGATCTCAGATCCAATGGCTGCTAGCAGCTCGTATCGCCGTAGCGGCTAAGCTGCGGGGAGCACCTTATATTCTCTCGTAC
Source organism: Elymus sibiricus (assembly GCA_039707655.1). NCBI lineage: Eukaryota > Viridiplantae > Streptophyta > Magnoliopsida > Poales > Poaceae > Elymus > Elymus sibiricus. Next base: position 228,192,247 of record CM077676.1, read on the forward strand.
GTGAGAATATTGGGTTCTCCCACACCTTAGATGCTACCATGATACGAGCTCATGGGAGCCGTTGGATCCAAGATCCAGTGGCTCACAGAGGTCTGTATGTTTTTTTGCAAAAAAGCCCTCAAAGAGTTCGAGAATTGCGCAAAAGTACAAAGACTACTCACATGCCATTGGATATCAGATCCAACGACGTACAATCTCGTATCACCGTAGCATCTAAGCCGCGGGGAGCACGTGATATTCTCCACCGCTGTCACTTTTGTTCCTAAACTTGTAAAATACGTGTAACTGGTGCCGTAACTTGTCTAACCACGCAAAGTGTTTGTGCAAAAAATCCCTCGTACACAGAAATATCGGAACAACACACGGGGGTTCCACTCATCATCGAACAAATTTGGACCTAAAAATAAAAAATCAGAAGGACGAGATTCGAGCCGGCAACCTAGACTACAAAGCGTACGTCGATAGCCAGAAATAGCAACGGTTGTTGGCTTTTTCACATAACTTGATTTTATACTGTATTGTATCACGTTGAGTAGAGTAGAGGGAGTGGCTCGTCAGCACGTGCATGAACGTTGACTCACTTACTGCCTGGTCCCATGTCTGCGATCTCTCTCTCCTCTCCATCTAGTACTACAATCTTTAGATGCACGGGCAAACACGAAGAGCGGCGTGAGCTGGCCGTGGTGTTATTATAACTAAAAAAATGCTTGGAAAATAGATGAATTTCCTAGGAACAAGGGACCTCATGGCTGGTCGAGACGGAGCTAACCACACCTATCCTCCGTGCCACATTAGCATGATGAAGCTGTGTGGCTAGTGGGGTGTTTTCGACCCACTAGCTGGGTCCCGAGTTCTTACCATAGCTACGTCTCATATATTTTTACACGCACATTTTCCTCCGTATTGAGACGTGGCACACCCTACCGCGCAGTTTCTGGGTCCTCCCCGGTGGTGCACGCATATTTTCTTCCTTACTGAGACGTGGGACGATGGGAGCGTGGGACGCCCTACCGCACAGTTTCTGGGTCCTCCTCGATCGTAGCGCCGAAGTAATGAGTCATCAAATCACAAAACCCCACCTTTCCTGCCGAGTAGAAGCACGGTGGCTAGCTAGTTGGGCTAGTGCGACCGATCAGCTAGGCCGTTGCCACATTTGTTTTTTCAAGCATTTTTTCCCTCCTTGCGGCTAGGTAAATTAAAATAATATCCACCGCTGCGTTGCTTTGGTCCTCGGGCGCGGCAGGATTCTTTTTTTGTTTGCGGGAGCAGGCGCGGCAGGAATTAGTCATGATGACTCCGCCAGTAAAACCCACTGCTCCCTGATGTGAAAAGGCATCGACTTGGTTTCCCATGGTGAAAACCAAAAGATTTACCCCGATCCCTCTGCCTTCCCATAGATTGCATTACCTTCCATCTGTTTCGCCCCCTTTGCTTCCTTTCCCCATTGCTTCTACCGGGTTCCATGGCGGCGCACCAGATCACGGAGTCTGAGGTGAGGCGCCTAACAAAGGAGCTCCAGGCCAAGGATGCGGAGCTCAGGGCCAAGGACATGGAGATCCTTGAGCTCAGGGAGGAGAAGAGTGCCATGCTCTTCCATTATGAGCGGGAGTTCATGGAGCTTCAAAAGCGGTAGGAGTCCACCACAAAGATGCTTGAGGCGTCGGCGGCGTTGTTGCAGAAAGCGGGAGATACCCTAGGCGGCCAGGTTGCCCTGATGGCAAGCCGGCTGGAGCGGGAGCGTGCCGATCGTGACGAGGTCCAGGATCGCCTCAACCACTTGCTAGACCATGTTGCCACGCAAGTGTTGCAGCTGCGCGATGCCTACCATCGTGCCAGCGCGACCATGCCGGCCATCGGGCTAAACCCATTCGACCAGCCCATCGACTTCAACGAGCTGCGGCTTCCTGACCTGGTCTCCTTCTTCACCTATATCTCCGAGGAGCTGAACCGTCTCCGCGCGGTAGTGGGGGCGGCGCTGGACAAGGGGGGGGGTGCGGGCAGCCGTCGCCATTGCCGGGCGAATCCTCTCCGGGCGACGTCACCAGAATCCATTTGTGCCATTGGACGCCGTCTTTGACGAGCTGGCTCCCGTCGACCGGGAGCGGGCTCTGCGGCGGTGGCACCCTGCATCACCACCGTCATGCGCCTGGAGAAGAAGAGGGACTTCGGTGCTGTTTAGGCATCCTCTGCATGGGCATGTCACTGCGTAATATGACCGTTGGATCAAACTCAGACGGTCCAGAACAGTCACTGTAGCATAGAGCACTGTAGAGGCTTGCTTAGTATGGTTCCTGTTCGGTCGAGCACTATAGCAGCATATTCTCCATGCACTGTACCCCGAGTAATGTTGACATTGATCTCACCGTTCATTCTCGATCGGACGTTAAAAAATGGGCATGTTACACTACTGTTCATAGGTGACATGCGCACAGCATGCCACTGGATGTCAATCCTCCCGAGGCACCCTTCCAGAGCAGCTGCCGCCTCCATCCCTTGATTCTACTTCTCCGGTTGCCTTGTCTACCAAAAATAATAGTACTCCACCACAGGTCAACTGTACGCCGAGGTAGCACGGGATAGAAGGCACGTACACGCAGGGGACCCACCCAGGACCGTATTCATGAATACTAGCCGCGATGTAAACCAAAAATATGTTGAAACACTCGCAACAATATCCCTCACAATAGATTTATTTATAATCAGTTACTTTTCTTCGGGTGGTATAATCAGTTTACTGTACATCATTTTTTATCGTCGTATTTTACTACACTGGCAACAAGATAAGATTGATGTATGAACCACTGCACATGCCTAGTAGTAGGAGTACTAGTAGTGTAAGTTCAAGTGGCTGCCGTGTTTCTCACTCCATCGTAAGAGTGGAAACACTTGCTGTAATCAAAAAAAATATTTTTCTAAGAAATAGTGGAGACGATGTACCGCGTGGATCCTCCTCCACGGTCGTCGGGAACCTTGCCACTCACTTTCGCCGACGTGTGGGACAGCTAGCTTCGGGGTCCACTTGCCATGCACCAAATTACTCTGCACTAGAGTGCACAACTACACGGTGGACTTACCGTGGTCGTAACGCCACGGTAATGCCCCATGAGGCGTCAAATCACAAAACCCCACGTTTCCAGTAGTAAGTTGGACGGACGAAGCAACCATCATTTCACTCTTCTTCCTCATCTTCCTCTCTTCAAGAAAACTCCACTCGCTTCTCGCTTATCTTGTTCCTCATTTCTTCAAGAAAACCCCAACTCGCTTCTGCCATTGTTCTTCTCTCCCAAAGAAGGAAAGGTGAGCACATCAATGGTGCTGCTATACTTCCGTTCTAGTCATCTTTTGCAACCCCACGACCGATCCTAACTCCCTCTCTGTTCTTCTTTTGGGTTTCTGATTATCGTTTTCTTTCCTTTTATTTCTATTTGACAGTTTCTTGATGGACCCTGGAGCACTGGCCAAAGTGATGTCTATGGCTCTGGCCAAAACCGTCGAGGCTCAGATTCTGAAGAAGCGCAAGCACCCCACCGAGATGACCATGGACAAGCTCAAGGCCATCGTGCTACTTGTGAGCTGCGTTGGTAATTCCCTGAAGAGGATGGGAGATGCAGTACAGTAGATATAAGTATTTCCCTCAGTTATGAAACCAAGGTTATCAATCCAGTAGGAGAATCACACAACACCTCGTTAGCAGCACCTGCACACAAAACAACAAATACTTGCACCCAACGCAAACAAGGGGTTGTCAATCCCTCGGTGGTAAGTTGCAAGATTAAATTGTATGTGATAGATAGATAGATTGAAACAAAAATACAAATAAAATAAATAAACAAAAAGTGCAGCAAGGTATTTTTAGGGTTTTAAATATATGATTTAGATAGACCCGGGGGCCATAGTTTTCACTAGAGGCTTCTCTCAAGAAAATAGCATACGGTGGGTAAACAAATTACTGTTGGGCAATTGATAGAAAAGCAAATAATCATGATGATATCCAAGGCAATGATCATGTATATAGGCATCACGTCCGAGACAAGTAGACCGACTCCTGCCTGCATCTACTACTATTACTCCACACATCGACCGCTATCCAGCATGCAGCTAGTGTATTAAGTCCATAAAGAACGGAGTAACGCCTTAAGCAAGATGACATGATGTAGACAAAGTAAACTCACGCATGAATAAACCCCATATTTTTACCCTTAATAGCAATGATACATACGTGTCATGTCCCTTTCTGTCACTGGGATTGAGCACCGCAAGATCGAACCCATTACAAAGCACCTCTTCCCATGGCAAGATAAATCAATCTAGTTGGCCAAACCAAATCAATAGATTGGAGAAGAAATACAAAGCTATAATAATCATGCATAAAAGAGATCAGAGAAGACTCAAATAATATTCATGGATAATCTGATCATAAACTCACAATTCATCGGATCCCAACAAACACACCGCAAAAAGTGATTACATCGGATAGAACCCAAGAACATCGAGGAGAACATTGCATTGAAGATCAAAAAGAGAGAAGAAGCCATCTAGCTACTAACTATGGACCCGAAGGTCTGTGGTAAACTACTCACGCATCATCGGAAGGGCAGCAAGCTTGATGTAGAGCCCCTCCGTGATCGATTCCCCCTTCGGCGGAGTACCGAAAAAGGCCTCCAGATGGGATCTCTCGAGAACAGAAGCTTGCGGCGGAGGAAAAAGTATTTCGTGGACTCCTCTGTTGGTTTCCTGATTTTTGGGAATTTATAGTGGTGGAATTAGGTCAAAAGGGGCAGAGGTGGGCCCGCCCTGGTGGCTCGTGGCCACCTCTTGGGGCTTCTGGCCTTCTCCCGAAGCTTCTAGTGTTGGTTATGTCCAGAAAAAAATATCCAAAAAGTTTCGTGGCATTTGGACTTCGTTTGATATTGATATTCTGTAAAACCAAAAACAGGCAGAAAACAGCAACTGGCACTGGGCACTAAGTTAATAGGTTAGTCCAAATATTGATATATAATTGCTGTAAATGCATATAAAAACATCCAAGATTGATAATATAACAGCATGGAACAATAAAAAATTATAGATACGTTGGAGACATATCAGCATCCCCAAGCTTAATTCCTGCTCGTCCTCGAGTAGGTAAATGATAAAAACAGAATTTTTGATGTGGAATGATGCCTATCATATTCATCATATATTCTTTTCTTTTGTAGCATGGACATTTGGACTCGAATGATTCAAAGCAATAGTCTATAGTTTGACATGAAGATATAAATACTCAAGCATACTAACTAGCAACCATGTCTTTCAAAATATCAATGCTAAAGCAAGTTATCCCTAGCCCATTATGCTCAATCATTGATCCATTCATGAAACACACTCAAATATTAGCTACACACAATGCACAAGTATGATAATAGTGCTCTCTAGTTGGTGCTTTATAAGAGAAGATGGAGACTCAAAATAAAAATAAAAATTGCATAAAAGTAAATAGATAGGCCCTTCGCAGAGGGAAGCAGAGATTTGCAAATGTGCCAGAGCTCAAAGCTTAAATTAGAGAGATGAAAATATTTTGAGAGGCATGCTTTTCCTGTCAATGAAAACGACCGAGAATTCCCAATATCTTCCATGCTAGACACATCATAGGTGGTTCCCAAACAGAAAGTGTTGACACACGAACGCGTCACGCGTACCCTCGACGCCGAGGGTGATGCACCGCAGCTCACGTCGAAGGAGGCCTGTCCGGAAGCGCGGTACGCAAGCAATCCGGCGGGCGCTTTTGAAACCCGACGCACCGCTTCTCCGGGATGGAACCCGTCAGGAGTCACGGATGGACGATGGGCTGACCTAGGTCGATTCGCTCGCCCCTAGGGCCTCGAGGTTCGCCGTCCTGCAACAAGAAGAACGAACGAAGAACGAGAAGAAAGATACAAGGGAGAGGGGTAAAAGTAGGGTAAAAAGATGTAGATGTGTTTGTTTGATTGTGTGTTGTTTCAATCGGCCATCACCTCTTCTATTTAAGAGGGGGTTGAACTTCCCGTACAAGACACGGACCCAAATTTCCGTCCAAAGGGTCAAAAATACTAGCCAAACAAGGACACTTCAAAATCTGTCCGAATCTGCGTGAACGGCAAGCGGTAGTACCGCTTCTTGGCACGGTAGTACCGCCCAAGCGGTACTTCCGGGTATTAGTACCGCACCACTTCCGCGCGGGTGTCCAGAAGTGTTTTTTAAGCGGGAGTAGGGCGGTAGTAGAAGCGCGGTAGTACCGCGCGAGGGGTACTACCGCTTATGGGAGCGGTACTACCGCCCTCTGCTATAGCAGCATCTTATAACGGCTGTAACTTTTGCATACGATCACGGATTGAGACGATTTTTATATCAAAATCGACCAATTCGATGAGACGAAGACAATCCGTGTAGATCATTTTCTCATATGAGGTCGTCTTAGGGTCTTAATCAGCCGAATAGTGTTCTGGATACAAAATCTCAGTACTTCGAACACAACTTCGGCCTTAGAGATGAGATCGGATGGCTATGGCCCAAATATCAAAGTTTCTCCTTTCGACGATACGGAACTTTCTCACTTTAAGCACTTTTCCATTTGAGGCCTTCTTAATTATGTTTTTGACCATGCCAAAATCTGATGTCAACACATGCCCCCCTGTTTTTCGGCAAAACTTGTGTGCCGAAAAATAACTTGCACAATGCTTTTTCTAAGGATGATGTCAACACTCCATCGGCCATTTATGTTCTTAGGGCGATAATCATATATCGGCCATGTTTGCTCTTAGGGCGATAATCATATATCGGCCATGTTTATTCTTAGGGCGATAATCATATATCGGCCATTGCCTATTTAGGCTTCTTGCCACACACTCGGGTGGTACTTCTTCAAATATTTGCCATTAAGAGCTCGAGGCAGCAATGTTCCTTGTATGGATTCCACCAAATATGAATTTCCGGGAACTATTCTTGCAATCCCGAAAGGACCTTCCCAACTTGGAGACCACTTCCCGAATTTTTTGTATTTCGAACCAATTGGTAGAATCACCTTCCACACGAGGTCGCCAACCTTTGTTGCACCATGCCTTGAGATTCTATGCGCCCACAAAGCCTCAGACAATAGCTCATGCCATCTTCTTGGATTATCCTCAATCTTCTTCTTGATGAGCTTGATCAATATCTTATTGCTAGACTCAGCTTGTCCATTGGCTTGAGCATAATACGGGGAGGAATTGAGCAACTTTATCTTATATGATTCGGAAAATTCTCTAACTTGATGTGACATGAAAGATGAACCTTGATCCGTAGTTAATGTTTGCGGAATACCGAATCTATGAATAATGTGCTCACTTATGAATTGAATTACCTCCGTATGTGTCATATTCTTGAGAGGTACTGCTTCAGACCATTTAGTAAAATAATCAGTTGCCACCAACACGAACCGATGCCCCTTTGAAGAGGAAGGATGAATTTCTCTAATAAAGTCTAATCCCCAACCTCTAAAAGGCCACGGCTTGATAATAGGATGTAACATAGCAGCGGGAGCCAACTGAATATCACCAAACTTTTGACAAGCTTCACATCCTTTAAAATACCTAAAGCAATCGTTGATCATCGTCGGCCAATAAAATCCAGCACGTCGTAATAACCACTTCATCTTGGGGGCCGACTGATGAGTGCCGCAAATTCCTTCATGAAGCTCTCCCATAGCAATTCTCACTTGGTCTTCGTCCAAACACTTCAAGAGAACATCTTCAACCGTTCGGCGATAAAGACCATCGTCTCTCATTGTATATTTGAAAGCCATGCGCCGAACAGCCCTGTCCACCCTTCCACTCAGATTGCACAAGTAATCAATAATGGGCTTCCTCCAGTCATGATTTTCATCTGCACTAGATTTATTGTTAGTGACCGAATCAATGGGCTATGGTTCGGTCTCTCCTATGTTAACAAGACAAGACATCGGCTTTAGAGAGATATGAAACATGCCATGATCGACATGATAGCCGGATGCTTGCTGTGCCAAATCGTTTTCTCTCCAATTATCATGTCTAGATATATGAGCAATGCTAAAATGATCCAAAGTAGAAATTATATCTAGACATTTATCAAGATAAATATTAAGTGATTCGTCTAAACATTGAAAAACTTTGGATGCTTGTTGTACTACTAATAACGAATCACCAAAAGCCTCAATATGTGTAGCACCTATAGCAAGCAACATCTCTAAGCCGAATAACAATGCTTCATATTCGGCTTGATTATTTGTGCAAAAATATTCTAAGCGGCATGAGGCTTCAAAAACAGCACCATGAGGAGATATATAAGCAATACCAACACCTTGGCCGTTGCTACAAACTGAACCATCAAAATATAATCTCCATGGTACTAATGAGACAAGGTTTATATCAATATCTTGCTTGTCATTAATCCGATGCTCAACGATAAAATTAGCAACAATTTGGCCTTTCATGGATTTTAGAGACTCATAAGCCAAATCATACTCAATTAAAGCATAAGCCCATTTACCAATTCTACCACTAAGAATTGGTCTATGCAACATGTATTTAATGACATCGGTTTGACAAGCTACTATGCAAGCACTTGGTACTAGATAATGTCTCAATTTTGTGCAAGCATAGTATAAGCATAGGCATAATTTTTCAATAAATGTATACCTTGTCTCGGCATCCAATAGGCGTCAGCTCAAATAAGTGATAGCATGCTCTTTTCCTTCGGTTTCTTGAGTCAAAACATCTCTAATAACGCCTTCCTCGGCTGCAATGTAAAGTCTAAAGGGCTCTCTATGCTTGGGCGCCTTCATCACCGAAGGAGTGCACAAGTAATTCTTAATCATATCAAATGCTTCTTGCTGTTTTGCCCCCCAAGTAAAATCAACATCATTCTTCAACCGAAGGATATGAGTAAATGCATCAACCTTCCCTGACAATTAGCTATGAACCTCCTCAAATAATTGACCTTGCCAAGGAATTTTTGCATATCTCTCTTGCATGTTGGAGCCTCCACTTTTTGTATAGCTTCTATCTTTTTGGGATCAATCTCTATGCCATCTTCATGAATAATGAAACCCAAAAACTTACCAGCCGACACGCCAAACGCACACTTCAAAGGATTCATCTTCAGCCCATATTTCTTCATCCTCTCAAAAGCTAAACACAAATCGGCTAAGTGAGATTCAAAAGCATCCGATTTGACAACAATATCATCAATATAGACTTCAAGTATAACACCGAGTAAATCATGAAAGATCAAATTCATAGCCCTTTGATATGTGGCGCCGACATTCTTCAATCCAAAGGTCATCACTGTCCACTCAAATAATCCAAGGAAACCGGGGCACTGAAAAGCCGTTTTGGACACGTCCTCTTCGGCCATAAAAATTTGGTTGTACCCCGCATTGCCATCAAGAAAGCTAATAACCTTATGTCCAGAAGCATCATTAATAAGCATGTCAGCTATAGGCATGGGATACTCATCTTTGGGCGTAGCTCTATTCAAATCTCTGAAATCAATGCACACCCTCAACTTGCCGGAGCCTTTCTTTTCCACTGGCACAATATTAGAAATCCACTCGGCATACCTGGGGATGAATTCATGGTAAAGGTCTCAATGGCATGGTTGAAGAATATGAATGATGTGCTAACCGAAGATTATTTTTTGTGGACGAAAACCTTCGGCTTAATTTCTTATGAGATTCTTTCTCCTTCTTCACTTTTGTTGTACTTGTTACAATAGAAGCTTGCACATTATTTTCTGTTTGACTGCTCTTCTTGGGAACCCATGCCATGTTCTTCTTTCTCAGTTCATGTGCACTAAGCTTTTGTAATTCCTTGTTTTGCCAATACGATAAGCCGAGTGGGCGCCTCAGCTGTGATGGCAATTCTTTTCTAACCTTGTGCACTCTCATCTTCTTTTGTTCAGATTTGGCATCTTGATTTTGAACATTTGCTTGCTCGACTTCTTTGCCTTTAGTAGCCAATGTTAACACTTTAATTGGCTCTTTATCATTTAAAATAAAATCTGAAGTGGCACACGTACGACCATCTTTTTTGACTCGATATACTTGCTTGACCACCTCTTTCTTCTTTCTTGAGCTCCGGACCGATTCCTTTTGAGTGAAATGGTCTTGGTTATGTAATTGTTCATCAAATGTTGATCTTCTTGGAGCTGCATAATCTTGATGAGATGGTTCAAAATAAGATGAATAATGTGCCCTTGATTTATACCTGTCCCGTGGTGGATATTGATTCGTATAAGCACAGGGAGGTATCCATGGCATTGGCATTGACGTCCCAAAATATGGATATGAATACGACGCATTGAAATTTCCCTTCTGCCAATACCGTTCTTTAGATTTGCGCCTAGGGGGTAATCTTGATGCTTTTGAATTACTTGGCCGATAAGCAATCTTTTCCTCACTTATCTTCTGATATTTTTCCAATAGCTGCGCGAAAGTGACTTTCGGCTTTTTACCTTTGCGTTTACTTCGGCCTTTGCTTTCTTTGGTTGTGCTTGCATCGATCATTGGATTTTCTTGTTCCCCCCAGTGCTTGGCGTCTTCACCGTAACTTTGATAGAACCATTGCCTTCAAGAATATCATCATTGTACTCATGAATAATTTTTGCACTTGAAAGCTTGATCCCATCACCTGCAGCTTTTACCTTCTTGTCTTTAAATGGATCGGCTTGAAGCAGCCGATGCAAAATCCTTTTGCCATCAGGACCAATAGGAATAGCCTGGTCATCCCTTGGTGTTTTAACAAGTCTCAATCGTCCACTATCAATGGCCGATTTAACTATTTGACGAAACATATTGCAGTCCTCAAAATTATGCTTGAACGAATCATGCAACTTACAATACATTCGTCCTTGGATTGATGGCTTTACACGGTGATCAAGAATTCTAATATAATCATTCTTCAGCAACAAATCAAAAATCTGATCACACATGTTTGAATTGAAGGTAAACCTTTTATTTTCTAGCCGATCTTGCTGTGAGAACGGCTTTGGAGTTAAGCAAACGAATGGTTCAGATTTGGCACCCCATTCGGCTATGCATTGTGTCTCGCACTCTATCTCCGATGACTTTGGATAAGATATTGCAATAGCATCGGTTTTCTCAAAAGATTCAAAACTTGGCTTTATGTTTCTGAAATCAAAACTGTTATAACATATATGTCTCATTTGAGACCAAATGCAAGCCAAGTATGAAATAAGCAAAGCTACCCATGCATATATAAACTTTAAATAAGACAATGGGAAGTACTTTGACTGCGATAGTAAATCTTTATCGGTCTCTATAAATGGTGCAATGGGTTGACCAATATGCTTTATAACAATTTTGTTGCTAACAAGTAAATCACCCTCCTTCATTGGTCTTTCAAAAGTATTTATGATAATTTTTCCAATAGATGCATCAACAATAAAGTTGTGACCAAATCTAAAAATAGGTAAATCACTTGGTAGACATACCTCTTCATACACGTTGGGAGAGTATGATGGTTGTAACACTTGAATAATACTTTGATCCACTTTTGAATGACTCTCCAACGCTTTATCCTCATCTTTTCCTTGATTCCGTGCTTCATCACTCGAATGATCTTCAAGTGAACTTTGCTTAGCTGCACGCTTGTGTTCTTGATGTTCATTATTAACCAAACTTTGTTCGACCATATTACTTTGTTCTTGATGCTCATCAATTTCCTTGGCACGGAACTCGTAGGGCAGGAAATAGGTTCCCTCAACTTCAGAAGAATCAAGCACAACTGTTTTGTGCTTGCCATGCCCTTTCTCAATGGTGCTTGCCTCTTTGGATTTGATTGGTTCGGAATACATAGTAGTTGATTCGGCTTTTCCAGCCGAAGAACTTTCACTCTTCGAATCATCATTCTTTTCATTGGCTCCTATAATTGGCAAGACTTCTTCTGTAGTTGATTCGGTACATGTAATGTTTGATTCGGCCTTTTCAATAACCGAAATAACTTTGTTACCTGAATCAATACTTTTCTCTTTTTGAATTTGCAAGGCTTCTCGCTCTTGTCTAATTTTAGCCAATATCTCAGCTTGGTGAGCTTTAAATTTTTTCATCTCAATTTCTATCCAATCCTCATGAGATTGCCCCCCAATGCTTTGAGACTCTTTCGGCAATGAAACTTGAGTGTTGCCGAAACTTTGCAATTGTTTAGGGGGTATATAGCATGCTTCAACAGTAGGTGAAGACATATGAATTGGTGTAGAACTATATTTTTCCTCGCATAGTCTATCAATTGGCAATGATTCATCTTCATACAAAACTCTAGCTTTTATTGCATCATAATCAGGAAACAACCCCTTTTCATGTTGTTCAAGGCAAAGAGCACTAATCCTGTTATTTTGGGCTAGCCTCTTTTTTAACGAAGCCACGTCAGCTTCTGTAAGGAATTGCTCCATAGTATTTTCATATTCTTTCGGCAATGAGGTGTTGCCGAAATTTTGCAATTGTGTAGAGGATGCATTATATGCTACTACATTAGATGAAGGCATGTATGCTCCTGCAAATTTATCACTTATTCGGCTATGACCATGAAGGTGTGAAGCCGAATTATGAATATCAACAATTGCATACGGTGCTGACACATTACTAGTATGAGGTGTAGCATATGATGGTTGATGGTAATTGGCCGAATAACTAGTAGTAGCATAGCCAATTCCACTATCCACCGGCACATTTGAATTAACATATTGCAAGTTAGGTGCCGATGAATAAAAAGGTGAAACACTTTTTTGCATATTATTGAAAGTTCCAACATGAGGTGTTTCAACTTGATTAACCAAACTCATCATGTTGTTCATCGGCATATGGATTTCTGGGGTTGCCGATGCATGAGAGTTGGAATACATATGGTGCATGTTACTAGTATCATAAGAAGTTGAAGCTTGTAAATTACTTTGAATCGGCCCTTGCACATAATTAGATGTATAATTGACAAAACTAGGGTTGGCCGATAGAGCATACTCATTGAACGATCTAGTAACACCATATGAATTATTTGCATCTACATGAGGGGATTGAGTATTCATATTACCTTTGTAGATTGCAAACCCTAGATGACGATCTCTTCGTAGCAAGAATGGGCCGGAGACCGTTCAAAGCTTCGTCCCCAGCGGAGTCGCCAAAAAGTGTGTTGACACACGAACGCGTCACGCGTACCCTCGACGCCAGGGGTGATGCACCGCAGCTCACGTCGAAGGAGGCCTGTCCGGAAGCGCGGTACGCAAGCAATCCGGCGGGCGCTTTTGAAACCCGACGCACCGCTTCTCCGGGATGGAACCCGTCAGGAGTCACGGATGGACGATGGGCTGACCTAGGTCGATTCGCTCGCCCCTAGGGCCTCGAGGTTCGCCGTCCTGCAACAAGAAGAACGAACGAAGAACGAGAAGAAAGATACAAGGGAGAGGGGTAAAAGTAGGGTAAAAAGATGTAGATGTGTTTGTTTGATTGTGTGTTGTTTCAATCGGCCATCACCTCTTCTATTTAAGAGGGGGTTGAACTTCCCGTACAAGACACGGACCCAAATTTCCGTCCAAAGGGTCAAAAATACTAGCCAAACTCGGACACTTCAAAATCTGTCCGAATCTGCGTGAACGGCAAGCGGTAGTACCGCTTCTTGGCACGGTAGTACCGCCCAAGCGGTACTTCCGGGTATTAGTACCGCACCACTTCCGCGCGGGTGTCCAGAAGTGTTTTTTAAGCGGGAGTAGGGCGGTAGTAGAAGCGCGGTAGTACCGCGCGAGGGGTACTACCGCTTATGGGAGCGGTACTACCGCCCTCTGCTATAGCAGCATCTTATAACGGCTGTAACTTTTGCATACGATCACGGATTGAGACGATTTTTATATCAAAATCGACCAATTCGATGAGACGAAGACAATCCGTGTAGATCATTTTCTCATATGAGGTCGTCTTAGGGTCTTAATCAGCCGAATAGTGTTCTGGATACAAAATCTCAGTACTTCGAACACAACTTCGGCCTTAGAGATGAGATCGGATGGCTATGGCCCAAATATCAAAGTTTCTCCTTTCGACGATACGGAACTTTCTCACTTTGAGCACTTTTCCATTTGAGGCCTTCTTAATTATGTTTTTGACCATGCCAAAATCTGGTATCAACAGAAAGTAAAGTTTATTTCCTTTCCACCATTCTTTCACAATCCATGGCTAGCCGTATCCACAGGTGTCGTGCATACCATCACTTTCCAAGGAATTTTGTTGTTATTAATTTTGATTTCATTGTGGGACTGGGCATCCCTATTACCAGCCACTCTCTCGTGCAATGACAAGTGAATAAACACTCATCGTGAGAATAACACACCTAGCATGGAAAATATTGGCCACCCCCTGCCGCTTCATGAGCGGTACGGGCACACAAAATGGAAAAATTATTTTGAAAAATTAGAGTTGGCACATGCAAATTTACTTGGAACGGCATGGAAATACCGCATATAGGTAGATGTAGTGGACTCATTTGGCACAAGCAGTATTTTCGCTTAGTACAAATGAAGGCTAGCAAATAGATTGAGAAGCAACCAACCAAAAAGCGAAAACGGTCATAAACATGCATTGAACATAACTAACACCGAATAATGCACCATAAGTAGGATATAATTTCTTTGCATAACTATTGACTTAGTGTGCATGCATAGGGAATCACAAACCTTAACACTAATATTCTTACTAAATCACAATTACTCACTAACATGACTCACATATCATCATCTCCATATCGCAAAACTATTGCAAGGAATCACACTTATCATATCGAATGATCTATATGAAAGTTTTTATTATATCCCTCTGGAATATTCATCACTTTGGGACCAAATTCATATCTTGTGCAAATTACCGTTACTTTTATCAACTCTCAAAAAGATATAAGTGAAGCATGAGAGTGCAAATATTTCTTCAAAATTTTAATCTTATCATCTCTCAAAATAATATAAGTGAAGCATGAGAGTTTAAATATTTCTTCAAAATTTTGGCCACCGCCGTGCTCAAAAAGATTTAAGTGAAGCACTAGAGCAACTGCCTTGCTCAAAAAATTTAAGTGAAGCACATACAGTATTCTAACAAATTATGATGAACATGTGGCTCTCTCAAATTGGTGTGTCCAGCAAAGATGATTGTGACAAACTAAAAAGCAAACAAAGCAAAGATTCATATAATACACGATGCTCCAAGCAAAACACATATTATGTGACGAATAAAAATATAGCTCCAAGTAAAATTACCGATGGTTGGTAGAAGAAAGAGGGAATGCCTTCCGGGGCATCCCCAAGCTTAGACGCTTGAGTCTTCCTTGAAAATTACCTTGGGGTGCCTCGGGCATCCCCAAGCTTAGGCTCTTGCCACTCCTTATTCCTTCATCCATCGTGATCTCACCCAAAACTTGAAAACTTCAATCACACAAAACTCAACAAAACCTTCGTGAGATCCGTTAGTATAACAAAACAAATCACTACTTTAAGTACAGTTGCAAACCCATTCATATTTTATTTTTGCATTATACCTACTGTATTCTAACTTCTTCATGGCTTATACCCCCCGATACAATCCATAGTTTCATCAAAACAAGCAAGTACTGTCTGTAGCAATCTATTTAAAAGCTATACTTCTGTAACTCCAAAAATTCTGAAAAATTAGGACAACGTGGGAAATTCATATACCAATACTGTGTAAAAATTTCATATTTTTATGACGCTCCAGTACAGAACAAAATTCCAGCACTGGACGCAAAACTTTCTGTTTTCCAAACAGCATCAATTATACTATCTTCCAAATCATCCCAAAGGTTTTACTTGGCACAAACACTAATTAAAACACAAAAACTCAATCTTAACAGTAGAATAAATATGAAAACACTCAATAACAGAAAAAAAAAAATTATTTTATTCATTGGGTTGCCTCCCAACAAGCGCTATTGTTTTATACCCCTAGCTAGGCATAATGCATAGTTTCAAGTATTATCATCCTTCAAGTTGATTCCATAAGTGGCCCTCACTATGGACCTGAAGGTCTGTGGTAAACTACTCACGCATCATCGGAAGGGCAGCAAGGTTGATGTAGAGCCCCTCCGTGATCGATTCCCCCTTCGGCGGAGTACCGGAAAAGGCCTCCAGATGGGATCTCTCGAGAACAGAAGCTTGCGGCGGCGGAAAAAGTATTTCGTGGACTCCTCTATTGGTTTCCCAATTTTTGGGAATTTATAGTGGTGGAATTAGGTCAAAAGGGGCAGATGTGGGCCCACGAGGCACCAGGGCGCGCCTGCCCCCCCCCCAGGCGCGCCCTGGTGGCTCATGGCCACCTCCTAGGGCTTCTGGCCTTCTCCCGAAGCTTCTAGTGTTGGTTATGTCCAAAAAAAATCTCCAAAAAGTTTCGTGCCATTTGGACTTCGTTTGATATTGATATTCTGTAAAACCAAAAACAGGCAGAAAACAACAACTGGCACTGGGCACTAAGTTAATAGGTTAGTCCAGAAAGTGATATATAATTGTTGTAAATGCATATAAAATCATCCAAGATTGATAATATAACAGCATGGAACAATCAAAAATTATAGATACGTTGGAGACGTATCACATCGCCTTGGCCAAGGCCACCTCTCCGGGATCCCTCGTTAAACCGGTCGAGGTAATATCTCTTGTTGACGATCTTTTTGGAGATCTTGATCGTGTTTTCTGATCTAACTTGCAAAGTGCTTGCTAATATGCGATGTTTGTGTAATGTACATGTAGTACTAGTAGTATAACTTTCTGGGGATCTTTCATGTGGTTTTTGTGTGCCAAATGACTGTTCTAAATGTCTCTTTTGACCAAAACATGCGAGAGGTTGACATGCATATGATTTTTGCACATAACACAGATTTCTTATAGATTACTTTCAACTACTTTATGAACATCAACGCTAGTTGTAGGAAGAGAATATAGTACCCTCAGTAACTTGTGTTATGGGTATTGTAAGTAATCGCTCTGTTCACAGATATATGATGTTCTAAATTTTTTGTGTATCTGATGTAGACATGTTTTAGTGTCTTTGTTCACTCATTTTTGTGCTTATATGTAGTCTTATATGGAGTAAAATATAAAAAATCATCTTATATTTGTGAACGGAGGCAGTAATAAAATATTGGTTTCTGTTTGAATTAGAACCAGGTCCGCTGTGGAGATGAAGTTCTCAAAGTCATGCCGTGTGAACTGGAAGACCTGAGGATGTGCACTACTAAACTATCTAGCTACCTTGTCCTTGTAGCCACATGTCATGAACAAGTGTTTTCCTGTAGCATTGTTGTCAGGCGTGTTCTCGAGGGTGTACTTCACCACAACAATTTTGTAGATGTGCCTGCGATTACGAAGGGTGTGGTTCTTGTAAAGCTTCCCAACAAATCTAACATGGATTGTCTTCATCGGCATGTCTATGAGTGGAAAGACCACACTGTTAGGTTCTCCAAGGTTGACGGGATGGCGAAGGTGCCGATAGACATCTCTCATGATGTCCATAGCCTAGTTAGTTATGTGGGGCACATCCCGTAGGTCGGTGGCAAGAAATAGTCTGCAAAGTTTAATTAGTGTAACTTGGCTTGTGTGTAGTAAGTAATATTATTCAGTACTTGATTTGTGTGTGTGAACCCTATATGGGTTAGTACTGCCGCTTTTGTTTTGTGGTGAATCTTGAGAACACTCTATGTTAATGTTTTAGAAATGGTGAACCTATAATACCAATTTCGGTTGTTTGACATCTGTGTTTTTTCATGCCAGTACAGTACTCCCTCTATTCAAAGACATAAGATGTTTACAATTTTTCTGAATCAGAAGTATATAGAGTTAGACACGTTTTGGTGTGTTTGTCCACTCAATTCAGTCCGTATATTTTGAAATATCCAGATCATCTTATTTTTGTGGATGGCGGGAGTATACATCAGTTATGGTTACACTCCGATATATGTATGCATTGCAGGGTTTATCGCACCCACCAGGATTTCCATTCCCACGGATGTTCGCTCCATACGAGTTGTCACGACCTTTGGACTATCTTGCTTGTGGGAGTAAGGAGAGGCCCTGCATGCCACCCGTAATTGGAAAAACAACCTTCAATTTAGAACTTGAAGATAGTGATTTCCTGGTAAGGATTAAGTCGTGTCACATAAAGTAAATCTCATTGATTAACTGTTATGTTTTCTTACTTTTGCTACAATTTTACGATGCTGG
This sequence comes from Elymus sibiricus, assembly GCA_039707655.1. Taxonomy (NCBI): domain Eukaryota; kingdom Viridiplantae; phylum Streptophyta; class Magnoliopsida; order Poales; family Poaceae; genus Elymus; species Elymus sibiricus. Next base: position 228,210,499 of record CM077676.1, read on the forward strand.
TTTTGCCATGTCACATTCATTACAGAATAAACCGTTTGGTTTGCTCTATGATGGTTATTTTAGCATGTTTCACTTCTTATGATGTGTCAATAACGAAGGCACTGTCCATCACTTATATTAGTGGACACAATTGGATCCGTCTGTTGTTTGAGTACAATCTGAAGCCCTCTGATCAACTGCAGTTTACTTTAACAAACACGCCAGAATTAGTCCTTGTCGCCTTTAAAAGAAGGAAAGAAAAGGACTGGATCCGGGTCACGGAGCCGGAGGAAGTTCAAATTGCTCATGTGCACTCTCGCTTAAGAAGGATGCGTAGCAAAGTTACAAAGCTGCAGTTTGAAATCAAAGCAGACAAGAGACGAGCGCTGTTGTCTCGCACATCGGTACCACCTCCAGCATCGGCAGCCGCAGCGGATCGAGCACCGGCATCGGAAATGGCTCTAGCACTGACAGCGGCAGCATCTCTGTCTGATCCAGCAGAGGATTGGGCACCGACCATGTCAGCGGATCAGGCTGATGTACCAGAGGATCCGGCACCGACACCTGCACCAGCTCCAGAAGGAGCACCGTCTCCGGCAGCAGCAGCAGCACTACCAGTCGCACCGCCACAGGCACCAGCAATGGCTCCAGCACCTGCACCAACACTTGAACTTGCACTTGCACCGGCAACAGACTGGGCTGCAGTTCGCACTGCATATTCCAAAGTCCTTACAAAAACCGACATCTCCAGCTCTTTGGTAAGCACTGGCAGCCCAAGTGCTTCGTTCTTTTGTCTTTCCATGTTGTTTCACATGATTCACCGTGTTGATCTAACTGTTTGCGTATGTCCTCTTGTTTGCAAACAGAAAATTCCTAGAGCAATGAGGGAGTCGTTCAATAATCCGGGCGACCATGGCCAAGTTTCTCTTACCATGCGCAGCCTTAGTGTCACTACTGCAGGTGACCGCTAACGCGACACATGATCAGAGACCCCGCGACCAAACTGTGTGCGATGCATGAATCGCAAACGGTGTCGTAAAAAAACCGTCCCCAATAAGACGAACTATTTGCGATGCAGGAGACATAAAAAATGATTCAGATTAGAGACGCGTGTGCGATACGTGGCATACAGTTGATCCATACGAACTGTTTGCGATGAGCCAGAACAACAGAAACGGGCAACCAGTTCAAGGTGTGTGCGATACACGACTTACAGTTCACTCGGATGAACTGTTTGTGATTACCCAACACAACAGAAACGGGTAGCTAGTTCGAGGTGTGTGCGATACATGGCATACAGTTCACTCGGATGAACTGTTTGTGATTACCCAACACAACAAAAACGGGCTGCCAGTTCGAGGTGTGCGCGATATACGGCATGCGGTTCACTCAGATGAACTGTTTGCGATGATCCAGAAGAACAGAAACGATTCGGCGTAACAAGATGTGTGTGATATCCGGCAAACAGGTCGGTAATCAGAATTGTGTGCAATAATTATAGACAGCGCATACGATTGTTTGTTGTGAATTGTGTGCTCGACAGGGCACACAATTCAAGAAACTAACTGTGGGCGATAATGTAAAAGATCTCTATCGACTACGTATTGCTAACCGTCTGCGATGAGATTGACAGGGGAAACAGATTAATATGAGCGAACGGCAACAGAGATATACAGTCTGCTTAATTTAGTCCTTCTTCTTGTTGTTGTTGTTGGATGGCTCCGCGACATCATCTTGGTGAGGATGCTTCTTGCCACTGAACGTTGGCTTTTCATCGCCGCCGCTGTCATCATCATCATTGATTTCCTTGTCGTCATCCTCCTCATTCGAACATTCCTCCTCCTCATCATCATCGTCATCGTCTTCATCGTCCTCCGACGGGTCCTCGTCTGTCTGGCCGTTGTCCGACGACTCGGACGGTGGCGTCCCTTCCATGATCCGGATAAAATCGAGGTCAGGGCTCGACGCCGGACTCATGGAAGACGAGCGGGATGATTCCGAGGTTGACATATCATCGGGCGGAAGACTGCTGGTGGAACTGTCGTCCTCGCTGTCACTCGACATGGCTGCGGTACGTACACAAAGCGAGATTGTAGAGTGTGTATAAGTGTGTAGTGCGGCCGGCCGGGACGATGAAGACGGTGGAGACTGAAGCGGGGTATGAAGAAAAGAGGAATGGCAATTGAAGCGGGGGATTGACGGTTTTTATTGGTGCCTTGGCAGGCGGTTCGAATCCTAATATAATCAACCAGAATTATTAGTGCCCAGTTGCTCCAAATTCACGCGGTTGCGCAGTTCTCAATGTGATAATTACACACACAGGTTGGAGCGTCCAAATGTGAAACAAGAAGTTTTCATAGGACAGTTGTCAAGCAATAGATGAGCTCTGCTTATTGATGTAGCCAGTAATAATCAAACAAAACCCCTAATCATCATTACAAACAGCGCATAGAAGATGGCTAATGCGATAACTACAACTACACATGCTAGTTCCTTCTTGTCTCTTGCTTTCATCTGTTGCCTGTGATTGAGTCTTTCTTGCTTCATCATAGTGATTGTACACTCCAGATCAGTTAGTTTCTTCTTCAGCTTTACGTTATCTTCTGCGAGCTTGGTGATAACACTCCGAGCCCTGCCATGCCATTCATCATCCAACCAGTTAACAAAGGCACAAGCCTCATATCCCTGCCAATGTTAAATATTCAGGATGGGCGGGGGCATTAACTCAACTTAAATGATGAACTTAGCACTAACCTCTAAGGGGCAACTAAGAAACCGTCTGCCAATGTCAAATCCCTCCGTGCATACACGTCGAGCGGGAGTGTGTCTGTGCGCACACCTCAGCTTTTGGTACTTCTCGGTGGCGCAAAACTCGGAGTCGAACTCATGTTGCAGGAGTCTGGAGTCATACTCCGGATCTGGCGGTTGATCTCTTTCCTGGGTGGGGGAGCGGGGGTCATTCAGGACAGATTGAGCAGGGAGCTACTTTAATTTGGACATGCTAAACAAGATCGGGATTGGTTGGAACCTGACAAGATGATTTGGATCCGTAGTACACCGGCCTTCTGATGACCTTTGGCAAGCGCTCGGTGGTGACCGCCATCGTGGCGGCGCCGCCCATCACACTGCCAAGGGAGATGATACGAGCCGGAGCAGCCGCACCGAAACCATCAGCACCACTCGTCCGCATTCCCCCAATGTCAGCGCCACGCGAGGGAATTTGGGGGCTATCTAGGGATTTGGGGGAAATGGGGAAACTATGGGGATCTGATAACGGTCGGGAACTACTTATCACCCTCTGTTGTATACGGCACACGGTTTGTACATATCATTTGTGTTCGATATTACAACTTCACACACGATTTCCACACGAAACCATGTGAGAAGACAACGTGCATGACACACGGTTCCCATGACATAACCATATGTGATATACTACCTGGTACACATGGGGATGCAATAATGGAGTTAATACTATAAACAACCGCTCTGCAGATACCCGTCAAAAAATAAAAACAGCCGCTCTGCATAGAGATGGGTGCGGCGGCCGAGGTAGCGGCTACCGGATAGGAGGTCAATCCTCGGTCGGTCGTGGCGGCGTGATAGGAGGTCAATCCTCGGTCGGCGGCGGGAGATAGGAGGAGATCTCAATCCTCGAGGTAGACGGCGGCGTGATTGGAGGACATCCCTCGCGGTCGAAGGCGGGATAGTGGAGCTCGAACTTCAGGCGGATGCCCCACTAAGCTTTGCTCATCGACCTTGCTATCTCGGCGTGCCGCGGCATCGCGCTTCTTTGTTCGCTGGGTGGAGGTTGCCGCGCAGCTAATTAATTAAGGTATTCTTTTTGTTGAGTGGCTTAATTAAGGTATTCAACTCATAAGGGTAGTATACTGTACTTTGCGTGTAAATTGACTGGTCATTAATTTGTGTCATCGCACGGCTGGATAAAACAATATGGAGCGCCATCCGTAAATTATGAAAATAAAATCTTGTGATTTATGCATGCATCTTTGGGCATCAATTAATCCATTTATTAATGCTTTTTTGAATTACCCCTCGTGTGGTGCAGATGGAACGATCTGAATGGATGACGGGTCAGCGAAGCTCAAAGTTTGCGAGTGGCGTGACGGAATTCATCACTTTGGCTCAAAGGACAAAGAAGAGAGTCCGTAACGATGATTACATCCTGTGTCCATGCAAGGATTGTGGCAATACAGAGTCACATAAAGTTACAGACGTTGAGTACCACTTATTCAAGCGGGGATTCATGGATGGATATACACGTTGGACTAGACACGGTGAAGAGCCGGTCATGGATGAAGGTAACCAGGGCGGCGAGATGCCAAACCCCGATCAGAGTCACATGGATGTTGAATCTAACCTTGGGGCTCAGACGTCAAGCTACCAACGGAACAAAGACAATCGAAAAACCCCACTGGAAAACCAAGACGGCGACGAAGACGACGACCTTGATGGTATGCCAGATTTTGCTGCTATGATTGCAGATTTCCAGGGCCCAGATAAAGAAATGGTTGGGTACAAGGATCTGCCAACCATTGATGCAGACGCAAAGAAAGATTTGTATCCAGGTTGCAAAAAGAAATATTCCAAGTTGAGTTCCACACTGGTGCTTCTCAGATTTAAAGCAGAAAATGGTCTATCAAACAAGGGCTTCACAGAGTTGTTAGGTCTTTTCAAAGACATTCTTCCAGAAGATAATGTGCTCCCCAAAAGCCCGAACGAAGAGAAGAAAGTTGTTTGCCCATTGGAACTTGAAGTCCAGAAGATACACGCTTGTGTGCATGATTGTATGTTGTACCGCGGTGAGTACAAAGATTTGTGTGCATGTCGCATATGCAAGCATCCATGATACAAGCGCAGGAAAGCAAAGGACAAGGACAAATTGGATGACAAGATCAAGACAGGAATCCCGTTCAAGGTTGTTTGGTACTTGCCTTTAATTCCAAGGTTGAAGCATTTGTTTGCCAACCCTAGAGAGGCAAAGAGGTTGTGGTGGCATCATGATGAGCGAATTGCGGATGAATATTTGAGGCACCCGAAAGATGGGGCTCAGTGGGAGTCAATCAAGGAAAAGCATAAAGACTTTGCCATGGATCCTAGAAGTATATGGCTCGGGGAGTGTACTAACGGGATGAATCCATTTGGCGATATGAGCACCAAACACAGCACATGGCCGGTGCTTCTGTGCATATATAACCTTGCTCCTTGGTTGTGTATGAAGAAAAAATACATCATGATGTCAATGATTATCCATGGCCCGAAGCAACCTGCAAATGACATCGACATTTACTTTGAGCTACTGGTATAAGAACTGCTGACATTGTGGGTAAAAGAGCCTGGTGTAAAATGTTATGATGCTTACAAAAAGGAGATTTTCGATCTACATGCGTTGCTGCTGCACACCATTCAAGATATGCCGGCATTAGGCGACATGTCGGGGCAGAAAACAAGGGGAGATGTAGGATGTGTCACATGCATGGATAGGACAGCGAGTAGATTTCTTCCCAACTGGCACAAAACCGTGTATTTGCGTCATCGTAGATTCTTACGGAGAGAGCACCCATACCGAAAGATGAAAGCTGAATTTGATGGTACGGTAGAGGTAGGTTTGGGCCCAAGACCTTATTCTGGGAAGGAGGTCCACAGAATGGCTAAAGAAATTGAAGTTGTGCTTGGCAAGGGACCCGGTTCGTCGTCGAAAAAACACACAGGACGCAAGTGTTTAAGAAGAAATCAGTGTTCTGGCAATTACCTTACTGGGAGATTCTAAGTGTATGTCACTGTATCGTTGTCATGCACGTAGAGAAGAACGTATGTGAAAGCATCCTTGGTACTCTGCTCAAGATTAAAGGTAAAACAAAGGATGGTGACTGAGCATGACTCGATATGCTTGGTGATCAACCAAAATGCATGAATGAAGCAGAAGATGGTGACAAATTCCTCCACGTTTGCCAGAGTTACAATTTCACTGCAAAAGAAGCAAAAGAGTTCTACAATTATTTGTTGTCAATTAAGACACCCTCTTCCTACTCCGCAAACATCAGAAGTCTCGTGGATGTGAGCACGGGTAAAATGAAGTTGGCACACATCAAGTCACATGATTGCCACGTAATGTTGACACAAATCCTCCCGGTGGCCATCAGGAATTTGATGGACACAAACATAAGAAACACACTCATTGATCTCTGTGATTTCTTCAACCAACTATGGCAGAAAGTGGTAAATCATGAGGAGCTGGATCATATGCAAGAGGATATTGCAAGAATATTGTCCAACCTAGAGATGTTTTTCCCACCATCATTCTTTGATGTCATGGTCCATCTCATTGTGCACCTTGTTGGCGAGATAAATTATTGTGCTCCTGTGTTTCTTTGCAACATGTATCCCTTCGAGCGGTTCATGGGAATATTGAAGCGCTATTGTCGAAACCGATGTCATCCAGAGGCAAGCATCCTACAAGGTTATACCGCGGATGAGGTGGTTGAGTTTTGCACCGAATACATGAAACAAAGACCTATAGGTTTGCCCCTCTCTCGCCACGAGGGAAGGCTGGCTGGTAAGCCGGTCCTTGCTGGTGTGCCACACGCTGCACCCGGAGATGAGACCGATCAAGCCCATTTGACGGTACTGCTTAACAGCCCAGTTCTCGGCGCTTATGCTAGAGAACACTTGGCGGAGATACGACGAAGCTTCTTACCCAAGGTGCATCCATCAGATGTCGTGATGAAGGCACACAATAAGGACTATGTCAGATGGCTGAAGGATTGTTTGTCACGCGGATCCATGGATGACATAGCAACGTGGTTGGCACAAAAGCCATCACCTACGGTATTGAGGTACCAAGCGTATGACATAAATGGCTACACGTTCTACACTGAGGAACGTGATAAGAAGACCTCATATCAGAATAGCTCCATTTGAATAGAATGCATAACTGTAGATGAAGCTGATAAAAGGGTAATACTATGGAATCATCGAAGAGATTTGGGAGCTTAACTATGTGAAAGTTAAGGTGCCATTATTCAGGTGCAAATGGGTCCCTCTTAGTGAGGTAAAGGTTGATGAGTACAGGAAGACCAGTGTTAACAAGACAAAGATGGCATATCACAAGGACCCGTTCATTCTTGCCAGCGATGCAACTCAGATTTTCTATGTGGAAGACCCCTTGCATAAGAACTGCCATGTAGTGATGCGTGGGAAGAGGAGGGTACTGGGCATCGAGGGTGTTGCTGATGAGGACGAGTACGATGAATTTGCTGAGATGCCAGCCAAGGGATCACGCACCAAACATAAATAGAGGCTGAAAATCATCAGAAATCCTAAGTTCATTTGGGGTCAACCTAATGATCCCAGTTCTCCCATGTACATGGGAATTAATACGTATCACTATTTATTATGTCTACTCTGCAACTTAATTCATTCAATTAGAACTGTCGCATGTACTGAATTGTGAGTTATGCCCGGCCTTCTGTTGATCGAAGAACGATTAATATGTTGACCTTGATATGTCGTCAGCACAGGCAATGAGAGTTTGAACTATTTATGATTGTATACCCTATAGCTAGCACACTCAATTGATGTCACTCCAGTATGTATGAACAGAACATATGCAATCTGGTTTGCAAATAGAACACGGTTCATTCACGAAAGCCGTGTGCCTACCAAACCATGGCCGATGACCCCTGCTGTGCGTGATGTGAGTCGTGCGTTCTGATTGGCTAGAACCCAAACCCCATGGATCGTACGTCTGCACCGTTGGATGCACACAGATCGAACGGCAATCCTCATCCCTTTCATCACCACATGCAGTTGCAGTTGGGATTTGTTTTATATGCACTAAATGCCTGGTAAATGCAAAAAATGGCTTGAATATAGCAAAGGAGCCCCGAAATACGCCAGAAAATCAAACCTAGGGTCTAATAGTGATTGCGTACTGTGGAAAAAATTTGAGGCGAAATGATGAAGTCGCCAGCAACTGGAGTTCGAATTGCCATGTCTCCTTTTGGAAACTATGATCCTTCTTGTGAGATGCTCCGGTTTCCAAGGAGCGATCATCCAAACTTGTGCCAAACTTTACCAAAAAATTTCCACGGGGTCTTGAGAGCACGCCATGGTGGCACACCGATTTTCATGGTTTTCGGACTCCATCTGCATTTCCTGTAATTAAAATACCAACAAGACCAACGCCGGTGGCCGCATCTCGCATCCGAAATGTTTGAAAATTCTTCCCATTCCTTGGACATGAATGAAAACACACAAAGCAACACACAAATGGTTTTGTACACCTACTTTGCAAGTAGCCCACATGTAGTTGCGGTTGGGATTTGATTTATATGCACAAAATTCACGTTAAAATGCAAAAATGGCTTAAATATAGCAAACGAGACCCGAAATGCGCCAGAAAATCAATACTTGGGTGCAATGGTGATTGTGTACCATGGAAAAATTTCCGAGGCAAAACAATGAATTCACCGACGATTGGAGTCTGAATTGCCACGTCTCCTATTGGGAACTATGATCCTTCTTGTGAGATGTTCCGGTTTGCAAGGAGCGATCATCGTAACTTGTGCCAAACTTTACCAAAAAAATTCCACTCGGTATTGAGATCGCGCCACGGTGACACACCGATTTTCATGATTTTCTAAGTCCATCCGCATTTCCTGTAATTAAATTACCAACAAGCCCTACGCCGATGGCCGCATCTCGCGGCCGAAATGTTTGAAAATTCTTCCCGTTTCTCGGACAATGAATTAAAACTAGCAAAGCGACACATAAATGATTTTTACACCTTCTTAGCTAACACCCACATGTAGTTGCAGTATGGTTTTGATTTATATAAACTAAATGCATGGTAAATACAAAAAATGTTTTAAATGTAGCAAACGAGACTTGAAATGCCCCAGAAAGTCAAACCTAGGGGTATGATGGTTATTGCGTACGGTGGAAAAAAGTTGTAGGCGAAACGTTGAACTCATGTCTTCATTTCAAAATTACCACGTCTTCATTTCAAACGAAATTATGCTGCTCCTTGATGTAGATGTTTTCCAATAGCACACGGTTCAGTCACGAAAGCCGTGTGCCTATCAAACCGTGGCCGATGACCCCTACTGCCCGCGATCTGAGTCGTGCGTTCTGATTGGCCAGAACCCAAACCCCACGGATCGTACGTCTGCACCGTTAGATGCACCCAGATCGAACGGTGATCCTCATCCCTTTCATCACCACATGCAGTTGCAGTTGGGATTTGATTTATATGCACTAAATGCCCGGTAAATGCAAAAAATTGCTTAAATATAGCAAAACAGCCCCGAAATGCACGAGAAAATCAAACCTAGGGTATAATAGTGATTGCGTACCATGGAAAATAATTCGAGGCGAAACGATGAAGTCACCAGCAACTGGAGTTCGAATTACCACGTCTCCTTTTGGAAACTATGATCCTTCTTGTGAGATGCTCCAGTTTGCAAGGAGCGGTCATCCAAACTTGTGCCAAACTTTACCAAAATTTTTCCACAGGGTCTTGAGAGCATGCCATGGTGACACACCTATTTTCGTGATTTTCGGACTCCATCTGCATTTCTTGTAATTAAAATACCAACAAGACCTACGCCGGTGGCCGCATCTCGCATCTGAAATGTTTGAAAAATCTTCCAATTCCTTGGACAATGAATGAAAACATGCAAAGCGACACACAAATGATTTTGTAGACCTTATTTGCCAACACCCACATGTAGTTGCGGTTGGGATTTGATTTATATGCACAAAATGCATGGTAAATGCAAAAATGGCTTAAATATAGCAAACGAGACCCGAAATGCGTGAAAAATCAATCATGGTGTGTAATGGTGATTGCGTACCATGGAAAAAAATTCAAGGCAAAACGATAAAGTAACCAATGATCGGTGTCCGAATTGCCACGTCTCCAATTGGGAACTATGATCCTTCTTGTGAGATGCTCCGGTTTGCAAGGTGCGACCATGGTAACTTGTGCCAAACTTTACCAAGAAATTTCCACTAGGTCTTGAGATCCCGCCACGGTGACACACCGATTTTCGTGATTTTCGAAGTCCATCCGCATTTCCTGTAATTATATTACCAACAAGCCCTATGCCGGTGGCCGCATCTCGTGGCTAAAATGTTTGAAAATTCTTCCCGTTTCTCGGACAATGAATAAAAACTAGCTAACCGACACAAAAATGATTTTTACACCTTTTTTGCTAACACCCACATGTAGTTACAGTAGGGTTTTGATTTATATGCACTAAATGCATGGTAAATGCAAAAAATTGCTTAAATGTAGCAAACGAGACCTGAAATGCGCCAGAAAATCAAAGCTAGGTTATGATGGTGATTGCGTACCATGGAAAAAAATTGAGGCAAAACGTTGAACTCACGTATTCATTTCAAAATTACCACATTTTCATTTCAAACGAAATTATGTTGTTTGTGCACACGGGCTCGTAGAGGCTTCCATTTGCATACGCCTTTCCGCGCCGCGACCGACGCCCTTTTTTCACCGAAGCCGCCAACACCCCCCCACCGCCCGCCCCCGTTTCACTCAACAATCCGCATATTCTACCAAAACTCCATCGCCAGCTCCCCCCTCCCCCAAATCCACACTAGAACCCTATCCGGCGCCGGCTTGCTCAACCCGGCCGTGTGCCCGCTCTTCGGCATCAACCCTACCTTCGCTGTCGTTCCCAACACGCGGCTGCCCGCACCTCGCCGTCTTCGTTTGCTCGCCAGCCGCCCTCGACCATATCGATCCTGTACCCGTTGCCTCTCCTGCCGGGTTTGCACAAAAAGCTGTCAGTTACCGCTCTGCATATTTCCTCGTGATCCCTCTTCCTATTTGGTTCTGTAAGTTCCCAAATTGGCTATACAATAATGTAGAGCGTATATATGTTCATTATCTACCTTCCTAACTTGTACATATAAGCTGTATTTGTTACAATTAGTTATTTTCGATTTACATATCGTGGGCGCCCGAGTCACACAAAATGAACAAATTAGCCGTACATTTTCCAAATTATTACATGATATGTCTAGACAGCTTGCTACCAAGTTGTTAGCGTTATGCTTATCCCCCATTTCTGAATTTCGCATTTGTTCTCTGTAGATGTCGAGTAGCAGCGATAGCACTCATGCTTCAGGCGATGTATCTTCATCTGAGTCCGACAACCCTAGGTCTCCAGCAGATGATCAGGGAACAAGTAATCTGGAACGGGATAGAGCTGCCTCAATCACCCTTCCGATCAGGACACGGAAGAACGCTCCAAGAAAGCCCACACACCAGCCTAAAGGTGTGTATGAAGTAACCGACATCGATTTAAAGTCTTGGGCTCCAACTAAACCAGATAAAGCACGCACGAGGTTCAGGAGTGTGTGTGGATTTGTTGGCAGGGCAAGGCTCAACATTAATCTGCCGGGGTTTCGGAAGGCTGACACAGAAACACGGCACAGGATAGTCCGAGAGATCATGGAACACTTCAACGTTCCAGAGCAGTGGAGAATGCAGGTGGAACACGCTGCACTGAAGAAGGCCAGGGATGCTTGGAGAAACTAGAAGCACGTGTTGTACAAGAAGTACTTGAGTGAAGGCATGGACCCAATCCCTGCATACCCCCAAATTACAAAGGCAGACTGGGCAAAATTCAAAAGGGTCAGGGCAACTGCAGTGTTTACCAATAAGAGTGCCAAGCAATCCGAACTTCAGAAGAGGAACACACACCCCCACCATATGGGTGTGGCAGGAAACTACGGCATGAAACCGATATGGGACCAGGAGGACAAAGAAGCAGTAGTTGCGGGTGGAAAACCGGCCTTTAGTGAAATCAGGGGCGAATGCGCTAGAGACTACTTGCGGGCACGCGCAAGGAGGCGTGGTGATGGTTCTTATTACTTTGAAAACTCACATGACAAAGAACTGTATCGCGTGATGTTAAAGGCTTCCACCAGCAACCCTGGAAGGTTCTATAGGAACTCAGGGCCATGTGACATTCTGTCCGATGCTCTGGCAACAAAAGAGCCCCCTGGCCGTGCAAGGGGTATAGGTGTAACGCCCCGGACACACCCGTCGGTGGTCGTTACTCCTGGGATGTAGACTGGCCCCACAGATCAATACTAGTCTTTCCTGTGCACTTTGTCCTCACTCGTGCGCATCCGGGACCAACTTCCCGGTCGGTCACCCATCCTGAAATTACTCCAAGCTGAGCACGCTTAACTTTGGAGTTCTTTCCGAATGGGCTCCCGGAAAAGAAGGAATTCATTATTGATATGAGTAGTCTAACATCCCTATTAAGCCAGGCTATCACATACACCCCCACTCAGAGGAACCGATGTCCTCGTCCGGCACAGGAACATTCCCTCTTGGCACATACGTCTGTGCATCCAGTCCGGTACATGTGCCATGCCGTGTGCCACGACGGGTCACAAACGTCATGAACAACATGACCGCACACCTGTCCGCAAACATCCGTGTAACCGCGAGGGTCGGCTCTGATACCAACTTGTAACGCCCCGGACACACCCGCCGGTGGTCGTTACTCCTGGGATCTAGACTGGCCCCACAGATCAATACTAGTCTTTCCTGCGCACTTTGTCCTCACTCGTGCGCACCTGGGACCAACTTCCCGGTCGGTCACCCATCCTGAAATTACTCCAAGCTGAGCACGCTTAACTTTGGAGTTCTTTCCGAATGGGCTCCCAGAAAAGAAGGAATTCCTTATTTATATGAGTAGTCTAACATCCCTATTAAGCCAGGCTATCACAATAGGTGTCAATGTCTCGCACAAGAGAGCTTTCACACTCAGCAAAGAAGAGATGCTCGCCTTGAAAAAAGCGAGGAGTGAACAGAAGAAGGAAGAATTGTATGAAAGGTTGAGGATGGACATGTATCCGAAAGTTCAAATGGAAATTGAGGAGTCAATGATGATGCAGAAGACTCTAACACTGAGAGACAGCCAACAGACGGGAGGAGGCGGGCATGGACGATGCTGCTTATTGCGCGATAGCACCGCACAAGAGTAGGTGTGCATCAACTGACCCCAGCGACACTAAGACTGCAGCTGCACATGATGATGCTATATCTGATATATCCGGAATGAAAGACAAACTTAGGGGCGTGCTGACACATTATGAAGGTACGTTAAAATGTGCAACCGCCTAGGTTTTGTCCCCCCACTCTGAAGGGGGCCTCTTGTTGGACAATGTGCCATTGAAGCCGGGCTGTGTGAAGTGCTACGTGACTGAAGTAAAGCCTGGATTCAATAAATTTGCCCTAAAGAATGTCCTAGGGGACTGTGATGAGGAGAGGACCTTGCAAGAAACATTGTTAAATCATATCCAGTGGCCACGAAAGGAAATAGACTTCATAGATGAGATCCCTCAAGCCCCGCCAAGAGCAATCAATGTCGCCCTTCAACCGGCGACTCTCTCCTTGCCACAGCAGCTCTCGCGTGCTTCCACCGAGGAACCTAAAACTCGTAATCCGATGGCTGATGCATCAACCTGTGATCAGCCCGCCCGATGTCGTGCCGTATAGGCCATGTCATCGTCTACCCCTGAGCAGCCAGTGGCAAGGCCTACAACTGCTGAAGACGCACCACCGGTTCAGATGCCGGCCACTGAAGCAGCAGGGGGAGACATAGCGGCACCGCATGCTCAGCAGACCAACCCGGTGGAACGGACTGCTAAGCAGTCAGAAGGTCCGGAACCGCCTGCTCATCAGTCCGTCGGTTCGTAGCCGCATGATCAGCATACCGATGCATCGGCACTGCCTGCTGAGCAAACCAACGTGTTGGCACAGCCTCCTCAGCACACCGATGTGTTGGCACCACCTACGCAGAAGCCCGACATAGCTTCACCGCCTGGTCAGCAGTCCGACGCCTCTGCTCCTACAGCTCAACAGTTCGTCACAGCAGCACCGCCAGCTCAGCAGTCCGGCGTAGCTAAACCGTCTGCTCAGCAGCCCATCGTATCTTCACCGCCTGCTCTGCAGCCCGTCTATCAATGATCCAGACCTTGCACCAGAAGTGCTTCAAGTAACAAGAGGAAAGCGGCCACGGCCGCACCCGCGAGGAAGCGGCCCTTGAGACCGAGGAAGAATGCGAATGATAGCCTCTTACTAAAAGCACTCATCGCCCAGAACCAAATTACTAGCAAGTTGTTCGAATGAGAGAGTTATACTGGTTCTGACAGCTTGCCCGATGAAGAAGTCAAAAGGATACTTGCTAAAAATAAAGCAAACGTACTTGTAGCACGCAAGTACGTCCACGGCCAGCCATTTCTTGTTGACGAATACTTAGAGGAGTGCAGTTCCAGTTGCCACAAGTTACATAAATATTGCATGGATGCAATGTCAGAAGGTCATAAAGGTCTGCTAGTCCACTACGACAGTGATCATTTCGGTCACGATCAAGGATCCATCAGTGTGGAATTCAAGGACTTTCATCTCTTCTTCAACTTCGATGTGCTCGATATGACTTGTTAAATGCTTGATGTTGTAAGTACTTCGCCAACTCTGATCAACTTCTCCATACAAGGCTGTAAACGAAAAAAAAGCTAACTGTATTGTATTCCTCTCAGGGGATTGATCACGCAAAGAAAAATGGAGGCAGTGTATTTCATAGATCCTCACATAGCAAATGGCATATTATTATGTGGTGGCACAGATAATCGGGAGTGGGCCATTGACAAGGTCACTAGTATCTTGTGTCGCACGCCCCGTGCAGAACTCTTTCTCTGGCCATATCATGAAGGGTAAGTCAAATAAGCAACCACACATACATTGACCGTCTTTCACATTTCGTCATAGTTCGTAAGTTCATGGTTTTCTTAATCTGTAGCATTCATTGGATCTTGGTAGTCATTGCTCCAAACCAGAACAGAGTTTACTACCTGGATTCTCACAGAGATTCAATAAAGCCTCAGGATCTGACGCATCTTCAGCAATTCATGGATAGGTATTGAATTCTATGATGTTAAAATTTGCATTCATACCTGGTTCAAGAACTGAGTATGTGGAAATTCATCTTCATTTGCAGTGTGTTGGCATCGTGCATAACTAAATGAGGGAACCAGTTCAAGAGTGCACTACCTCTGCAGTACGAGATCGTTTATCCGGTAATACACTGAAATCCGTTATTTTCGGAAAATGTATCCAAATGTTTGCAAATACCTTTTCTTACGCTAGTCTAATGTTCAAGTTTCTAAATAAACCCCTTTCTATTTCTCTCCAAAGAAAAAATAAACATCTTCCACCGGTTAGGTTGCTCCTAACAGGGCAAATACATGACTAATTCTGTACAAAAAAATTCAGTGTCCTCAGCAACAACCAGGGACCAACCTTTGTGAATACTATGTCTGCAGACACATGATCTCCATCTTCAATTCTACTGATTGCTGTAATGATGCACGCAATTTAGCACCAGTAAGTCTGTATCTTAATTAATATCTTCTATTCCACTCGTATGGCACATTCTGATCTAAAAATCCTGCAGCTCATCTTTGAACCAATGACCCCCGAACTGCTCCTCCCTGGTGAATTGATGGAGGTTAGGAGATTTATCAGCAACTTCTTCTTGAATCACTTCATCAATCCCACTGGTGATAATGAAGATTTCAGCATGGCTGTTCCTGAAACAATGAGTAAACATTCAACACGAGTTAGCCGCTAAACATATACGCATGGATGCATTGTTTTCCATGTGATGAGGTCTTCGTATTTTGTACACTATGATTATGTACTGCATTTGTCGATAAATCAGTGGAATTTAGCTAGCATTTGTTCAATTGCATATTGTTGCAAATTCTGATGAATGTTCGTCCTGTGGACACTATTTGTTCAATTGCATATTGTGGCGAATTTGCTATTTGTAGGGCAATTCAAATGTGCTATTTTTGCTTTAACCTGGCCATTGATGCGCACACGGTTCGACTAAATGAGTGTGTGCAATCCAGAACGGAAAGCACACGCCACTCATAGCGGAACCATCGGTGATACACAACAAATCGCAGACGGTTTTGAGCACTTCTACGTGTGCGTAGGGGCTCTTGAACCGTTTGTGATAGCACATTATCGCACACGAGAGCTTAGAGGAAACTGTGCCCAATGCAAAATACAATCCCACTCGTAAATTGTTCAGGAAACGTGTGCGATGATGTCATGCATGTCAGACGATTGCCATATAATACTCGTGTGCGATGGGACAAATATCGCACACAGTTTCTATGATGGCCCGTTTGCCTTAGGTACTATTTCCCAAACTGTCCAATGTGAAACACCGTTTGGTTTCCCTGCGCAATTAGAAAAGTTTGACTCACCAATCCCACACGTGTGCCAAAAATATAGTGTGTGCGATATGTTCGTGCATCGCATACGATTACATTTGACGACGCATCTACATTAGCGCTCCCTATCGCGGACGGTTTCTGGGTCGTGTGGGAAGACCCCCCTATCGCACACACAGGCAAGGCGACGGTTTAAAACTGCATCGCAGAAAGGGGTTAAAAACCGTTTGTATAGCAGCTCGCTGTACCAGTGTGTGAATGAACCTGCGTAATATACCGTAAGTAGAAAGGATGGTCGCATGATGATTGATGCTAAAGGATGGTCAAGGTTCAAAACTCAATCAAATCTTGTGGTTGGGGATGATGCCAGAATCGAAGTTTCTCTGCAAGGAGATCTGGTCCTAATCAACTTTGAAATTCTTCAGTAGCAGCACGCAAATGCCGAACTGATCTATCCTCCGAGAGCTTTTGATGTAATATATGCCATGGTGAAACAAGTGTCTTGTGTGTATAAGTAGTACTAGCGTATATCACGTTGGACATCCTGAAAGAATTGCAACTCTGATTGCTGGTTAGGAACTGTCGTTCGATTTCAGTCTAACAGCTGTCGTGCTTTATTCAATTTTTTGTCTTCTCCTTGCGACAGCATCTAAAACCAGCGCCGTCCCTATCGGATGCAATATTTATGGGTTAAAATGTGCTGACTTAGAACACATGGGCCCCCAAACATGCATGCCCACCAGCCTGTGGCCCAAAGTCAAGAGCCGTCAGCCTATCTGAGCATTTTCTAAACACACACACACACACACACACACACACACACACACACACACACACACACACACACACACACACACACACACACACACACACACACATATATATATATATATAATTAGAGTGCACAACTGCATGGTAGACTCACCCCGGTCGTAGCACCACAGTAATGCTCAATGAGCCGTCAAATCACAAAACCCCACCTTTCCAGCATTAGCAGTAAGCTCGACAAACGAAGCAGCATTATTTCACACGACCTGAATCCCCTTCTCCCTCATTTTCTTGTTCAGAGAAAACCACCTCTCGGCGATTGCATAGGGTTTTCTCATGGAGAACCAGGTACGAAATCTTCATCCATCCCTGATAAATCCTTGTCCCTTTGTCGCCGGTAATCCTAGGATGGCAACCGCCGCCGTTGATGCATTTTTCTTCATACTAAATCTAGTGTGTTTCATTTGCAGTGCCCAAAGTGCGAGGACCCTACAGGTTTCTGTGCCCTTGGCGAGACGCCAGACTTGTTCCTTCTCATCCTAACACAGGATTTCAAAAAGGACACGGAATGTTCCTAGAATCCTCTTTTCTATCCGGTAGGGTTGGGGTTTTTGAAGATGCTGTCGACTAATTTTGAAATTTGGATTGCTATATTTGGATAAAAGGTACTAGTACCATGCTGAACACTGACGTGAAAGAGGAAATTATTTCTAGATTTGGATAGCGAATAAATTGTGTTCTCATATTATTTTTCCTGCAGTGCATCCCTTGCTCTGCCAGAACACATGTACTCAAGAAGGTCGGCCTTGCCATAACTGAATACACCATTATAATGGTCACATTGGAGACATGCCATGGATATAAGTTCACAGTTGGGTTCATTAACCAAGAAGATCGCTCCTTTTTTTTATGGCCAAACTTGGATAAACTTTGTCAAGTGTTACGGACTGAAAGTTGGCACACCAATGTTCATGGAAATTGCAGAACCTGGTCTTATCTTCCCTGTGACCTTCCACCCCGACGTCGTTCCAGTGGTTCATCCATGTTAGTTTTGTATCTGGTTCTTGCATGTGGCCTCTTTTACTTTGTAATCCACCTATTCTGTCTAACTGATCACAATTTGACTTTAGAAGTAGCAACAATTTGTGATTCCCTTCTCTCACAATAAGGCTACTTATAACTAATATTTCTTATAATTGGTGACACGCGTAGGTTATTACAAAGTGAAGGACACTACTCGTCTGTTATTTGATAAGAACTTGACGGTTACTGATGGCACCGAAGTCGACTGGGACGACATCCACCAATTCCTATACTTTATTGATCGTCTCGAGGACCTTGTGGGGCATTTCAAGGGTGGAAAGCCACGTGGGATATGTGTGCCACTGGTGCACATGTTGAACAGGTCCAACTGTGTCAAGAAACTGATGGTACGAGCTGTTTTCTGTTATATATGTTGTTCATAAACTCTTGCTTATACACAGTTTTACAGTTGTGTTCTTCTTCTTGAAACAGAAACTGCCCAGTTTTATTGTTCCTATACAGATGCCTGGCCATGGTCGACTAAGACTTGCGCTTGGTCACAACATGATGTTTATGTCAACCTACTCCATTTCCCTTAGAGGTGAAAAGATAATTATTCATGGGTGGTCTCAAATCATGAAGGCCCGACGATTGGAGAATAGGACAGAAGGTTATGTTCACGCTTTTCCATGGCTCTGAAGCGAATATCCTGTTTATTGACAACATTGCGAGATGAAGCCGCTTTCAGAAAGTTGTGGATGCGCGGGGTGGCACCTGGGCCTTGTCCTCGGGCTTGGTGGCCTCACCCTTCGTTAACAGTAGGCAAAGTAGCACTGTTCGAGGCATGCCTTGTATGGTTGAACCTGTATAAGTACTCATACTGCTTTCAGCTCTGGTTGTTAAGTGCTCCTGCTGCTTTCAGTTAACGTTGTTAAGTACTCCTGCTGCTTGTACACTCTGTCGTGTTTCTTCAGGCTCTTCTTCCTCTAGCCGCCAAAACCAAACCAGCGCCGGCGGGGCCGCCTGCTCCCGCTTCTCACGGCTGGTTGCGCCTCGACGCACGCATCGCCACCCTACCGTCTCCTAAATCATTAACGGCGACGTCAGCCCCACCCAGCACCCAAACCAGTCGACCCACATACTCCCCTTTGCCCGCGACTTCACTGCCGCATCTTCCCCGGTTCCTGTTCGTTCCCGTCCGAGGCCTCGCCGTCGTCCACCGCGCACCTTGGTGCGGTCACTGCGTCGCCACTGTTTGGCGTTTTCAGCATGGTCAACAAACAAGAGGAATCAGGAGAGGACTGTAAGTGGAGAGGATGACAGTATGGACCCACCATGTCCATGGCCGTATGCAAGGAAGTGCCTCATTGTTACAAGCAAAAAAGAAAATGCTTCCTCGTAGTGGTCTGCTGACATCTGGGACCCACGACATGTAACACCCCAAAAATTTAATCATATTATTATTAAGTAAAATTTGGCCAGAAATAAAATTTTGAATTATATTAGGTCTTTTATTTATTTTAGAGTATTTTTTGTTTCCTTTTTTCTAAAATTCTTCCCTCCATATAGAAAATTATTTGGAAAATATTGTGGGCTTTGGTAGTTTTCTTCAATCATTTCATTTATATTTTAAATAACAGTAGGAAATATTTTCATAATAAAACATGCCCCAAAATAATTCTTTTAATAGCATTTTCAATACTTGAAATGCTTCAAAATTATGAGGGTTCATATGATGCCTATAGATCACTTTTATGCAAAAACCCAACTTGGTCTTTTGAAAATTTTGAGCACAACATCCTCTTTTCAATTCTGTCCCATTATTAGGTTACAACTGCAACCCCAATTTTCCTTCATCAAATAATTCTGAAATTATTCCCACATATAGTCCTTCCAACCAAACCCTTAAGTCCAGAAGATCAACTCCATTTCCAACCTGGAAGACCTCCAAATAAATCCTCCAAGTTTGGGCCCAGAACTGAATTTCTCCAAAACTTGCACTAACAAGTTTTTGTTTTTGTCCAACTAACCCCAGCACCATCCTTATCATCTAAGGAGACTCCACCCTGGCAATTTTCACACCCAACGTAAATCCCTAGGTAGCCCTAGCATTTCATCAAGCAGCTCATGTGCATGGCAGAAATCTGCAAGCTCATGAACTTGCATTAGGCACTTGAGCATATGGCAAAACCATCATGTCTACCTGCTTTTCCATATAGAGGAGCCCCACTTTGCTAAATTTCACTTGCACTGGGACCATCTAGGCCACTCTGGCATTATGTCGAGCACGTTGTGTGTGCGCTCTGGACGTGGCCAGAGCGCCCGGGCTGCACCCGACGGCGCCCGAGCCCTGTCGACCCCGCTGCCGCCTCCCCCAGCTTGCCTCGCTCCCCTGCTAGCCACCTGCACCAGCCACCACCTCCCCACCCCGGAGCTCGCCCCCTAGCGCCGCCCTCCACCGGCCGGAACTGCCACCGACACGCGCCCGTCGCTGTCACTCACCGGCCAAGCCACCTGGCCGTTCCCGAGCTAGCCAGCGCACCCCCTTCATCACTTCGAGCCGCCGCCGCCCAGCAACCTCGCCACCGACCACGATTCGCCATGAATGGCTGCCGCCCGGCCGCCGCAGTCAGCTCGGGGACGGCACCGCTCAAGGCGCGTGGCATGTCCTCGAGCCAACCAGCGCACCCCGCCATCACTGAGAGACGCCGCCATCCGCACCTACCCCCACCGGCCTCAACCACCGCCGTAATTGCCATCGCTGCCATGCTTATCTTCTGGAGCCGCGGCACCGCCTTCTCCCCGCCTTTATAAGTCCTCCCAAGCTCGCCTCGCTGCATACACCTCTCCTACTACCCCCTGTGCGCTTCCCCGAGCACTGAATCAACCAGAGAGGGTCGTCTTCCTCGGCTCAGATAGCCACGGCCGCCGCCACTGTCGCGTTGGTTCTGGCACAACCGCATCCTCTCCCCTCCATTTCCTTCACCACTAGCTTGCTCTTGCCCCCACCGGCCCAATCTCCCTCTCGATTTTGCTCGGGGGCCACCGTAGACGAAATCCCCAATTTGGTTCCGCCGAAGTCCTCAGAAAGACCTCGCCGCCGGCGACCTCGTGCCTCCCTTCGGTCGTCCCTACCTGCACGGGATCGCCATGATACCCTGAACATGTGGATGGCATCAGATCCGCGAGAGGTGCCGCCGTTCACTGGCGAGCATCGCTGGAGCGCCGCCTCTGTTCGGCCAGAGGAGGAGGCGCACGCGGGCGACTGCTCAAACCTGACCAGTGGGCCAGGCGGGCCCATTGTCAGTGACCCAGCGCCGCTGATTCGTCTGTAAGTGGAGGCGGGTGTTCGCACACGAACACGTCACCGTGTACCCTCGACACCGGGGGTGATATACCGCAACTCACGTCGAAGGAGACCCGTCCGGAAGCGCGATACGCAAGCAATCCGGCGGGCGCTTTTGTAGACCCGAAACCCCACACGCCCGGGAGGGACCCCGTCAGGGTGCACGACGGCTATGGGCTGCCCTAGGTCGACCTGATCGCCCCTAGGGCCTCGTGGATTCGCTGCCTCCAATCTTGAAGAACGACGAAGAACGAGAAGAAGATACAAGGGAGAGGGATAAAAAGTAGATGAACACGAAAAAGTAGTAGATTGATTTGTTTGATTGTGTGTTGTTCAATCGGCCGTCACCCCTCTTGTATATAAGAGGCGGCTGGACTTCCCGTGCAAGGAAAGGTTTGGATTCACGTCCAAAACCCTAATTTGGGTCCAATTCGGAGTCCAAACTTTCCAAAACTGTTCGGTTTAAAAGTTGGTTGCACCTTGCGGGTCACTTTTGAGGCAGTAAATGATCTCGGATGGAAATGTGCCCAAAAGCAATTTTAACCGTTTCGACGAGAAAAACAACTTTCATGTTGAACATTTTTCGATTTGAGGCCATCTTGAGTGGTTTTTCGGCCGTTTTCTGAAGTCTGCAGCAGAGAAATCCGAAACCCGGATGGTTGCCCCCGGAGTGTCCGGCCTGCAGCAGAGAAATTTGAAACCCGGAGGGTTCGGCCATCTACTATAGCAGTATCTTGTAGCGGCTGTAACTTTTGCATACGATCTCGGATTGAGACTATTTTTATATCCAAATCAACCAATTCGACGAGACGAAGACAATCCGTATAGATCATTTTCTCATAGGAAGCCGTCTTGGAGGCGTAATCGGCCGAATAGTACTCTGAATATAAAATCTTAGTACTTTGAGCACAACTTCAGCCCTCGAGATGAGATCGGATGGCGATGACCCAAACTTCAAAGATATTCATGTCGATAATACGAAACTTCTTCATGTAGATCACTTATTCATTTTAGGCCATCTTAATAATGTCTTTGGTCATGCCAAAATCTGGTGTCAACACATGCCCCCTGTTTTTCGACATAGCTAGCGTGCCGAAAAATAACTTGCATAATGCTTGATCTAAGGACGATGTCAACACTCCATCGGCCATTTGTATGTGTTTAGGACGATAAGTATATATCGGCCATCTATATGCTTAGCGTGATAACTATATATTGGCCATTGCTTACTTGAACTTTCGATGCAAATTTGGGTGAAACCTTCCGGACTTCATTAATTCGACGATAAACTTCCATAGATATGCATGTCAAAGTCATCCTCCAAACTATATTTTCCACCCTTCTGCTAGGATCTTGTAGATAATCAACAATGAACTTTCTCCGATCCTTGCTTTCGCCTGCATAAAAATTTCATTAGTGGCTGAAGCAGTGGGCTTCAGTTCGGCCTTACCTATTTCAACGAGACTAAGCATCGGCTATTGATAAATATGCAATACACTGTGATCAACATGGTGGCCAGATGCTTGCTGTGCCAATTCTCTCCAATTGTCATGTCTAGATATATAAACAATTTGAAAGCCACCCAAGGAGAATATTACATCTAAACATGCCTTAAGATAAACTATAAGTGATTCGTCAAAACATTGATAATTTTTTGATATTCATTGCACTACTAGTAACGAATCACCGAAAGCCTCAAAAAGTTTCAATCCGAATAACAATGTATATTCGGCTTTGATTATTTATGCATAAATATTATAAGCGGCATGAGGCTGCACAAGAATAGTACCAAAAGGAGATATATAAACAACACCAACACCTTGGCCATTGTTATCAATTCAACCATCAAAATATAATCTCCATAGCACTAGAGAGACAAGGCTAATATTAATATATCATGCATGTCATAAATCCGATGCTCAATAATAAAACTAACAATGATTTGGCCTCTCGTAAATTTGGAAGATTTATAGGCCAAATCATATTAAGACAAAGCATAAGCCCACTCACCAATTTTGCTATGAATTGGTCGCAACATATTTTGAATGGCATCGGTCATAATGTCTCAACTCCATGCAAGCATAATATAAGCATACATATAAATTTCCATGCGCATGGACCTTGTCTCGCTCTCCAATCGAACTAAGGACGATGTTAGAATACTACACCGGCCATGCATTGACATACTCTTAGGACGATAGATAAATATCGGCCATTACCATAAGGTCCATGTAAACTTCATCCACCAAAGCACGTATAGCCGAAATAAACAAATGAAATAACAAATCAAATATTTTGGCTTTTTTGGATTAGCAACAAATATGTAACTAACCAAATGTATAGTGATTTGGTAATACCCTCTTGTGATGTAGAAAATTATGTTGCATCCATGGATCGAAATAAATCCATGGAGGATAATTGATCATACCTGGGGATGAATTCCATGGCGAAGGCATCAATGGCATGGTTGAATAATATGGATGATGTGCTAACCGAAGATTTTGATGTTGTGATGCAAACATTCGGCTTAATTGTTTGTCGCTTCCATCCTTCTCTTTCTTTACTTTTGTAACCCTTGTTGCAATAGAAGGCTGGACATCATTTTTATTTTGACTGCTCCTCTTGGGAACCCATGCCATGTTCTTCTTTCTCAGTTCATGTGCACTAAGCTTTTGTAATTCCTTCTTTTGCCAATACGATAAGCCGAGTGGGCACCTCGGCTGTGATTCTTTTTCAACCGATGGCAATTCTTTCTCGACGTCGTGCACTCTCAAATTCTTTTCTTCAGATTTGGCTCTTTGACTCTCAACAATTGATTGCTTCATCTCATTGCCTTTAGTAGCTTGTGTCAACATCTTAATTGGCTCTTTTTCATTTAAAACCAAATCTAAACTAGCACACTTGCGACCATCTTTCTTGACTTGATATACTTGCTTGACCACCTCTATCTTCTTTTTTATTGAAATGGTCTTGAACATATGACTGCTCACTGAACATTGGTCTTCTTGAAGCTGCATAATATTGGTGAGATGGTTTATAATAAGATGGAGAATGTGCCCTTGTATCATACCTGTCCCATGATGGATATGGATTTACGTGAGCATAGGGAGGCATCCACGACATTGGCATTGGCGGCCCAAAATAAGGATATGAATATGTTGCACTGAAATTCTCACTTTGCCAATACCGATCCTCAGATTTGCGCCTAGGGGGTGATCTTGATGCTTTTGAATTACTTGGCCGATAAGCACTTTTCTCTTCACTCCTCTTTTAATATTTATCTAATAATTGTGCAAAAGTGACTTTCGATTTCTTGTGCTTGTGCTTATTGCGGCCTTCATCTCCTTTGGTTTCGCTTGCATCAATCTTTGGATCCTCTTGTTGCCCCCCAGTACTCAGTGCAACCTTGATGGAATTCCCGCCTTCAAGAATATTTTCATTGTGTTCTTGAACAACTTCTTCACTTGAAAGCTTGATCCCATCATCCACAGTTTTTACTTTCTCATTATTTAATGAATCAGCTCGAAGAAGCCGATGCAAAAACTTTTTGCCATCAGTACCAATCGGAATAGACTGGTCATCCTTTGGTGTTTCAACAAATCTCAATCGTCCTTTATCAATGGCTGATTTGACTATTTGACAAAACATATTGCAATCCTCAAAACTATGCTTGAACGAATCATGCAACTTACAATACATTCGTCCTTGGATAGATGGCTCGACATGGTGATCAAGAATTCTAATATAATTATTTCTCAAGAACAAATCAAAGATTTGATCACACATGTTTGAATTGAAGGTATACCTTTTATCTTCTAACCGATCTTGCTGTGAGAACGGCTTTGGAAGTAAGCAAACAAATGGTTCAGATTTGTCATCCCCCCATTCGGCTATGCATCATATTTTGCACTCTATCTCCGATGTCTTTAAATAAGAAACTATACTAGCATCGGTGTTCTCAGAAGAATATAACATTGGCTTTAAATTTCTGAAATCAAAATAGTTAGAACATATATGTCTCAATTGAGACCATGTGTAAGCCAAGTATGAAACAAGCAAAGCTACCCACTTAGATATAAGTTTTAAGTAAACCAACGGGGAAAGCTTTGGCTGATCACTATCGGTCTCTATAAATGGCACAATGGGTTGACCGATATGCTCTATAACATTTTTATTGCTAACAAGTAAGTTACCCTTCTTCATTGGTCTTTCAAAATTACTTATAAGATTTTTCCTAATAGATGCATCAACAATAAAGTTGTGACCAAATCTGAAAATAGGTAAATCACTTGCCAGACATACCTCTTCAAATATGTTGGGAAAGCATGATGGTGGTGTGGCTTGAACAATATCATGCTTCGCTTCTGGATAGCTTCCCAACACCTCGTTGCCCTCTTTTTCTTGATTTCGTGCATCATTGCATTGAAGATCTTTGTCAACCGAACCTTGTTCGGCTACTTGTTCTTGTCCTTGAAGCTCGTCAATTTCTATGGCACGAAACTCATAGGGCAGGAAGTAGGTTCCATTAACTTCAGAAAAATCAAGCATGGTCATTTTGCTATGCTTGCCATGCCCTTTCTCAATAATGCTTGCCTTTTTGGATTTGATGGATTCAGAATATATAATACGTGATTCGGCTTTTTCAACCGAAGCACTTTCATGTTCTGAATCATCCTTCTTTTCATTGATACTACCAATTGGCAATGCATCTTTTATCTGAGCCGCTTCTTTTTCTATTTGTTTCTGGCGGCGAGCGGCAAAGGTGGTTTTAATCTTTTTCTCAATTTCAGCCCACTCCGGATATGATTGCCCCCCAATGCTTTTAGATTCTTTCGGCAATGACACACGGGTGTTGCTGAAACTTTGCAATTGTGTAGGGGGTGTATAATATGATGTAGTACTAGGTGAAGGCATATGCATTGTTGTAAAACCATATTTTTGCTCGCCAATTATATCAATTGGCAAAGATTCATCTTCTTGCAAAACTCTACCTCTTATTGCATTATAATCAGGAACTAGCCCCTTATCATGTTCTTCAAGGCAAAGAGCACTAATCTTGTTATTTTGGGCTATATCCCTTTTTAATGTAGCCACTTCCCATTCTGTAAGGGATTGCTCCACAATATTTTTAGATTCTTTCGGCAATGAGGTGTTGCCAAAATTTTGCAATTGCGTAGAGGATGCATTATATGCTACAACATTAGATGAAGGCATGTGCGCTCCTGCAAAATTGTCACTTATTCGGCTATGACCATGAAGGTGCAGAGCCGAATTATGAACATCTACAGTTGTGTACGGTGCCGAAAAATTAGCAGCATGAGGTGTAGCATAAGATCGTTGAGGGTAATTGGCCGAATAACTAGTAGTAGCATAGTCAATTCCCCTATCCACCGGCATGTTTGGATTAACATATTGCAAGTTAGTTGCCGATGAATAAACAGGTGAAACACTTTGTTGCATGCTATTGGAAATTCCTACACGAGGTGTTTCAACTTGATTGACCAAACCCATCATGTCGTTCATCGGCATAATGATATGTGGGGTTGCCGATGCATGAGAGTTGGAATACATATGGTGCATGTTACTAGTAACATAAGAAGTTGAAGCATGTAAATTACTTTGAATCGGCCTTTGCACGTAATTAGATGCATGATTGAAAGAACAAGGGCTGGCCGATAGAGTATACTCATTGAGCGATCTAGTAACACCATATGAATTATTTGCATCTACACTAGGGGATTGGGTATTCATATTACCTTTGTAGATTGCAAACCCTAGATGACGATCTCTTCGTAGCAAGAACGGGCCGGAGACCGTTCAAAGCTTTGATCCCCAGCGGAGTCGCCAAAAAGTGTGTTCGCACACGAACACGTCACCGTGTACCCTCGACGCCGGGGGTGATACACCGCAACTCACGTCGAAGGAGACCCGTCCGGAAGCGCGATACACAAGCAATCCGGCGGACGCTCTTGTAGACCCGAAACCCCACACGCCCGGGAGGGACCCCGTCAGGGCGCGCGGCGGCTATGGGCTGCCCTAGGTCGACCTGATCGCCCCTAGGGCCTCGTGGATTCGCTGCCTCCAATCTTGAAGAACGACGAAGAACGAGAAGAAGATACAAGAGAGAGGGATAAAAAGTAGATGAACACGAAAAAGTAGTAGATTGATTTGTTCGATTGTGTGTTGTTCAATCGGCCGTCACCCCTCTTGTATATAAGAGGCGGCTGGACTTCCCGTGCAAGGAAAGGTTTTGATTCATGTCCAAAACCCTAATTTGGGTCCAACTCGGAGTCCAAACTTTCCAAAACTGTTTGGTTTAAAAGCTGGCTGCACCTTGCGGATCACTTTTGAGGCAGTAAATGATCTCGGATGGAAATGTGCCCAAAAGCAATTTTAACCGTTTCGACGAGACGAACAACTTTCATGTTGAACGTTTTTCGATTTGAGGCCATCTTGAGTGGTTTTTCGGCCGTTTTTTGAAGTCTGCAGCAGAGAAATCCGAAACCCGGATGGTTGCCCCCGGAGTGTCCGGCCTGCAGCAGAGAAATTTGAAACCCGGAGGGTTGCCCCGGAGGGTCCGGCCATCTACTGTAGCAGCGTCTTGTAGCGGCTGTAACTTTTGCATACGATCTCGGATTGAGACGATTTTTATATCAAAATCGACCGATTCGACGAGACGAAGACAATCCGTGTAGATCATTTTCTCATAGGAAGCCGTCTTGGAGGCGTAATCGGCCGAATAGTACTCTGAATATAAAATCTTAGTACTTTGAGCACAACTTCGGCCCTCGAGATGAGATCGGATGGCGATGACCCAAACTTCAAAGATATTCATGTCGATAATACGAAACTTCTTCATGTAGATCACTTCTTCATTTTAGGCCATTTTAATAATGTCTTTGGTCATGCCAAAATCTTGTGTCAACAACGGGTTTCCCCTCAAGCCGCCTTCGCGCGACGAAAACTTATTCCAGGGAATACGCCTTCGACGTCGCAGCCCTCCCACGCGGCCGAGCGGCTAGGCCTGGCCCAGTTCGCACCGCACAGCTAAACAGCGCTCAGGGCGCGCTTCTGCCCTTCCTCTTTTTTCTTTTCCCGTAAATCTCAATTAATTCCACAGCCATAATTTCAAAACCCTCCATGCTCCTAAAATCATTCTCTATTAATCCAGCAAGGGTGAACATTTTTCCTAGGCTTTATTTCTGTAGGATTTATTAAATAGGCCATTTCTCTATTTATTCCAACTTAGAAATTCCCTAGGAAAATCATCTGAACTCCAAATAACTTAATTCTTTTTCTGTAATTCCTAATTTTTCATCTAGTTTATTTTAGTATTTATTTTAAAAAAATTCCAAACAACTTTTTAGTATTGTTTTTTACTTTGTGTGGTAATTGCAATACTTTTGAAAATAGGAAATGGAGGGAAGATAAAATTTTCAAAGTTTTGGAGTGCACCCAATCTTTCTGCATGCTCAAGGCAAGCATCTTGAACACTTGATATGGTGATTGCATGGTTAAATGTTTGCAAGAATAATTGTATCATGCATATGTTGAATTCAAATAAAATTTGCATGCATGTAGTGGTAGCATGTTCCTCGTACCGTGCAACGTTTGCTTGTCATGACTAACTTGCAGGAGCATGTATAAGAGAAATACCAATACCGGCAGAAGGGTGGTCACGTTGGAGCGTGATCATGCCTTGTTGGTTATGCATGTTGGGACATGCAAGGGCTGTGGCTCTGTTTTGGTGTTACTGTTGAAAGAACACTTTATTGTGCCAACCACTGCAGGAAAACTTAACCTCCTGAGTCGACCGTAGACCGAGTCTTGTTCCGGTAACCCCCATACTTATTTCGTGCTGCCACTTATTCCTGCCGCAGGTAGGGTACGGTCCAGTAAGTTGTTAACCCCTTTCCTGCACACACCGTACAGAGAGGCCATAGTGAAAGATACCATCTGATCACTGGTAGGCATGTCACTTGGTCCGGGGGCATGAATGGCCGGTCTGGGACCGAAGCGAAATGTTCATGCTATTGGAGGTCATTGTATGAGGCCTTCCCACTTAGAGTTTTACTTTACCGCTGCTTTGGGTGATTCCTGGCCTGGGAAAAATTAAGGCTGGTGCGTGCGAGTTAGGTGTGTTTTCAACCCAAAGACCGTAATGGGAATTAGTCAGCGTCTCAGTACTGGCTAAAGAAATCCTTTACTTGTGGGTAAAGAGTACACCCTCTGTAGAGTTTTAAAACCTATTCGAATAGCCGTGTCCGCGGTTAAGGACTATAGTCTGGGTTGGTCAAGTGTCGGTCTTAGTGTCGGTATCCGGAGCAAATAATTAAATTGATCACGATTCAATTTTGCAGGATAATTATTGTCACCACTGATGTCGGCATAACTATTATTGTTATCATGAATATTATTATTATGGACTAACCTTTTCTTTTATGTGCATCTCTGAGTACCTCATGGGATGGCTAGACTACCCGGATACTCAGTTTTATTTTCTTTCTGAATATCTCTTGGGATGGCTAGACTACCCAAGATATTCATTTTTCTTTTCTGAGTACCTCATGGGATGGCTAGACTACCTAGATACTCAGTTTTATTTTCTTTCTGAATATCTCTTTGGATGGCTAGACTACCCGAGATACTCATTTCTTTTCAGGACCTCTCGAGGCGTCGCTTTCAGACACCCGTTTGGCATTTCTTTTCAAGACCTCTAGAGGCATCAATTTTAGACACCCGTTTGGCATTTCTTTTCAAGACCTCTCGAGGCGTCGCGTTTAGACACCTGTTTGGCATTTCTTTTCAAGACCTCTTGAGGCGTCGCTTTTAGACACCCATTTGGCATTTCTTTGGATTCTCAGGCGGTCCTGTCTCGCCCGATTCTCCACTTTTATATTTTCTTTTGGATTCTCGGGCGGTCCAGCGCCCGATGTTCCATTAACTTTCTTTGTTTGTCACTAAAATTTTATATTTATTCTTCCGCACCGTATTAATATTTAACATGCCATGATTGAATTTCGGTCAACATATGCATATCATTTAATCCATCATGAACATATGCATTCGGTATATCTTTTGTTCATAATGTTTGCGAGTACATTCAAACGTACTCACTGGCTTGTCCCTAGCTATTTAATTGGCCAGGTCAGAATTTCAACGAGGAGTACTACAACGATGTCCATGCAGAGCCTAGGATAGCAGCCACACGGGATAAGAATTATCCGGGTCAGCTGTTCCTGTGGGAATGGAGCCCCATCGATGTTGGAGAACCACGAGTCACTTCCGTCACCCGTCACTAGAAATGATTGTTGTATCATTAGGCCTTTACGGTCTTGTATCCAATTCTTGTAATTGCTTGGTAATCTGTAACAAGGACGTGTCCAGCAGTAACAGTAATCCTGGGGCTGGTGATGACACGAGGGGTCATTTGTTGGGATATTGTGTCCCGGAAATCCTGCCCCGACACGACATTGTCAGCGTATAGTCAATAGACAAGAGAACTGCACAAGGGCGGCGGACACCTGGGACCTAGCAGCTATATCTTTTTTTTTGTTATTGTTGAGACGGAGCAGGGTATCAACTGGGCTGTGGCCCGTCTAACCCAGGCTTCTATTTTACGTTTACCACATGACTAGCCCAGCTATTTTTTTCTTTGTGAAAATGGCTAGCCCAGTTGTTTTTTTTTTCCTGATGAATACCCAATCGAGGCCAACCCAACCCAGGCCAACTTCTTTTTCTCCACCCTGCTGGGCTACAAATCTTTCAAGACGGCTGCAAATCTTAAAAGTAATATGAAATGGGCTGTAAATAAAAAAACACACAACTAATTGGCAATTACTTTCAAATTTCTAATTTTTTTTCACATTTTCAGATTTCAAATTTCATTGGTCATTAACCTAATTTAAATATATTTTGAAATTACTTTAAATATGGCTCGACATTTCGGGATGAAAAATAGTTTGGACCCCACCGAAATATGCAAAATTTTGTTTAAATTTTTAGCCCTGGTCCTGGCCAACAAAAAGAAAATGGACTGGAATAAATTGCATAAGAATTTGCAAATGAGCTGTAAATTATTTAAAAAAATAGCAAATGGGTTGTATGCTGTCCGCCATAGATTGGGAGGCTGACTTGTGGGCCTATTAAGTTGACGCGTATGCAAGAATTCTTTACTTATTATATATTAGTCAACAAACGATTCTAGCAGAAGTGGCCGTTGGATGTCAATCCAACGGCCGTCGTGCTTCTTCAATCTCTGATCTTCTTGCTCCAGCCGCCCATCCAGCGCCGGCGGGACCGCCTGCTCCCGCCTCCCGTGGCCGGTTGTGCTGCCGCGCAGGCCTCACTGCCCCCTCCTAGTCGCACTGCTGGCCAGGCCATCCCTCTACTCACCCACACCTCCTGTTATTCTCCGGCGACACAGGCCTCACACCGCAGCCAAACCAGTCAACCCTCATACTCCCCTCAGCGTGGGCATTCACTGTTGTGGCTTCGTTGGCTCTGGGTCGTTCCCTTCCTGGGCCTCGCCGTCGTCCATCGCGTTGGTGCTCTCGGCGCAGCGTGGTCAACGTGGTCAACAAACGACAGCCATCGGAAGAGGGATGTATGTGGAGAGGCTGACAGTAGGGACCCACATGGTCCATGGCCGCACGCAAGCAAGTTTCTCGTTATTACGTGAAAAAAATGATTCCTCCCCCTGACAGCTGGGACCCACCAGCTATATCTTTGCACAGAAGGAAGTGCCTCCTTATTACGTGGAAAAAATGATTCCTACCAATGACAAGTGGGACCCATCAGATTGGGAGGCTGACTTGTGGGCCAACTAGGTTGACGCGTAGGTAGGGCTTCGTCAACTTAGTCAACAAATGATTTTGGGCCTCGCCGTTGTCCATCGCCTTGGTGCTCTCGGCGCGGCATAGTCAACGTGGTCAATGAACGACAGCCATCGGAAGAGGACTGTACACAGTGAGGCTGACAGCTGGACCCACCAGCTACATCTTCGCATGCAAGGAAGTGCCTCCTTATTACGAGCAAAAAAAATGATTCCTCCCCCTGATAGCTGGGACACACCTGCTATATCTTCGCACACAAGGAAGTGCCTCATTATCCTCCCTGACAGTAGGGACCCACCCGGTCGAAGCATATGTAGCGTTGTCGGTCTGATCGCGAACATGTACATACATATTGGTCGATCGGTCTTTCTGCAACGCTGAACTGTGGGCGTGTAAGGAGCGGCACGTGTCGTAGTAGAGCCCCCGACGTAGCAGTTCAGGCAGCCCCGTCTAAATCGTGTACACATACGTACAGCCACACTGCAAAAAATATGGCCACGTACGTACATATACGGGCGGGGTCTCGAATGCGTATTCGCGCATACGTATGGCCAGGGCTCGTGTACATGGAGAGAGGCAACAGACGGCGGCAACGGCCTTCTGTTCATCGGCAGCCAACCGATTGGGTTGGAACGGAGGAAACAGTGTCGTGTTCATCGGGAGCCAAGCGACTGGGCCGGAACGCGTCCTGTTCATCGGGAGCCAACCGGCTTGGACGGAACAGCCGAAACAGGGTCCTGTTCATCGACTCGGGGTCTGGCATGTGCTACTTGAGAGCTGCGTTGGTAATTCCCTGAAGAGGAAGGGAGATGCAATACAGTAGAGATAAGTATTTCCCTCAGTTATGAAACCAAGGTTATCAATCCAGTAGGAGAATCACGCAACACCTCGTTAGCAGCACCTGCACACAAAACAACAAATCCTTGCACCCAACGCAAACAAGGGGTTGTCAATCCGTCGGCGGTAAGTTGCAAGATTAAATTGTATGTGATAGATAGATAGATTGAAACAAAAATAAAAAATAAAATACATAAGATAAAAGTGCAGCAAGGTATTTTAGGGTTTTTAATATATGATTTAGATAGACCCGGGGGCATAGTTTTCACTAGAGGCTTCTCTCAAGAAAATAGCATACGGCGGGTAAACAAATTACTGTTGGGCAATTGATAGAAAAGCAAATAATCATGATGATATCCAAGGCAATGATCATGTATATAGGCATCACGTCCGAGACAAGTAGACCGACTCCTGCCTGCATCTACTACTATTACTCCACACATCGACCGCTATCCAGCATGCATCTAGTGTATTAAGTCCATAAAGAACGGAGTAACGCCTTAAGCAAGATGACATGATGTAGACAAAGTAAACTCACGCATGAATAAGCCCCATCTTTTTACCCATAATAGCAATGATACATACATGTCATGTCCCTTTCTGTCACTGGGATTGAGCACCGCAAGATCGAACCCATTACAAAGCACCTCTTCCCATGGCAAGATAAATCAATCTAGTTGGCCAAGCCAAATCAATAGATCGGAGAAGAAATACGAAGCTATAATAATCATGCATAAAAGAGATCAGAGAAGACTCAAATAATATTCATGGATAATCTGATCATAAACTCACAATTCATCGGATCCCAACAAACACACCGCAAAAAGTGATTACATCGGATAGAACTCCAAGAACATTGAGGAGAACATTGTATTGAAGATCAAAAAGAGAGAAGAAGCCATCTAGCTACTAACTATGGACCCAAAGGTCTATGGTAAACTACTCACGCATCATCGGAAGGGCTGCAAGGTTGATGTAGAGCCCCTCTGTGATCAATTCCCCCCTCCGGCGGAGTACCAGAAAAGGCCTCCAAATGGGATCTCTCAAGAACAAAAGCTTGCGGCGGCAGAAAAATTATTTCGTGGACTCCCCTGTTGGTTTCCCTATTTTAGAGAATTTATAGTGGTGGAATTAGGTCAAAAGGGGCAGAGGTGGGCCCACGAGGCACCAGGGCGCGCCTGCCCTCCCCCCCAGGCGCGCCCTGGTGGCTCGTGGCCACCTCCTGGGGCTTCTGGCCTTTTCCTGAAGCTTCTAGTGTTGGTTATGTCCAGAAAAAAATCTCCAAAAAGTTTCGTGGCATTTGGACTTCGTTTGATATTGATATTCTGTAAAACCAAAAACAGGCAGAAAACAGCAACTGGCACTGGGCACTAAGTTAATAGGTTAGTCCCAAAAAAGGATATATAATTGCTGTAAATGTATATAAAAACATCCAAGATTGATAATATAACAGCATGGAACAATAAAAAATTATAGATACGTTGGAGACGTATCAACATCCCCAAGCTTAATTCCTGCTCATCCTCGAGTAGGTAAATGATAAAAACAGAATTTTTTATGTGGAATGCTGCCTATCATATTCATCATATATTCTTTTCTTTTGTAGCATGGACATTTGGACTTGAATGATTCAAAGAAATAGTCTATAGTTTGACATGAAGATATAAATACTCAAGCATGCTAACAAGCAATCATGTCTTTCAAAATATCAACACTAAAGAAAGTTATCCCTAGCCTATTATGCTCAATCATTGATCCATTCATGAAACACACTCAATATTAGCTACACACAATGCACAAGTATGACAATAGTGCTCTCTAGTTGGTGCTTTATAAGAGAAGATGGAGACTCAAGATAAAAATAAAAATTGCGTAAAAGTAAATAGATAGGCCCTTCGCAGAGGGAAGCAGAGATTCGCTAATGTGCCAGAGTTCAAAGCTTAAATTAGAGAGATAAAAATATTTTGAGAGGCATGCTTTTCCTGTCAACAAAAACGACCAAGAATTCCCAATATCTTCCATGCTAGACACATCATAGGCGGTTCCCAAACAGAAAGTAAAGTTTATTTCCTTTCCACCATTCTTTCACAATCCATGGCTAGCCGTATCTACGGGTGGCCTTCATACCAAGACTTTCCAAGGAATTTTGTGGTTATTAATTTTTGATTTCATTGTGGGACTGGGCATCCCTATTACTAGCCACTCTCTCGTGCAATGACAAGTGAATAAACACTCATCGTGAAAATAACACACCTAGCATAGAAAATATTGGCCACCCCCTGCCGCTTCATGAGCGGTACGGGCACACAAAACGGAAAATTATTTTGAAAATTACAGTTGGCACACGCAAATTTACTTGGAATGGCATGGAAATACCGCATATAGGTAGATATAGTGGACTCATTTGGCACAACTTGGGTTTAAGGAGTTTGGATGCACAA
Organism: Elymus sibiricus; assembly: GCA_039707655.1. Taxonomy (NCBI): domain Eukaryota; kingdom Viridiplantae; phylum Streptophyta; class Magnoliopsida; order Poales; family Poaceae; genus Elymus; species Elymus sibiricus. Next base: position 228,246,039 of record CM077676.1, read on the forward strand.
GCAGTATTTCCGCCTAGTACAAATGAAGGCTAGCAAATAGATTGAGAAGCAACCAACCAAAGAGCGAAAACGGTCATAAACATGCATTGAACATAACTAACACCGAATAATGCACCATAAGTAGGATATAATTTCTTTGCATAACTATTGACTTAATGTGCGTGCATAGGAAATCACAAACCTTAACACTAATATTCTTACTAAATCACAATTACTCACTAACATGACTCACATATCATCATCTCCATATCGCAAAACTATTGCAAGGAATCACACTTATCATATCCAATGATATATATGAAAGTTTTTATTATATCCCTCTTGAATATTCATCACTTCGAGACCAAATTCATATCTTGTGCAAATTACCATTACTATTATCAACTCTCAAAAAGATATAAGTGAAGCATGAGAGTGCAAATATTTCTTCAAAATTTTAATCTTATCAACTCTCAAAACAATATAAGTGAAACATGAGAGTTTAAATATTTCTTCAAAATATAGCCACCGCCGTGCTCAAAAAGATTTAAGTGAAGCACTAGAGCAACTGCCTAGCTCAAAAAATTTAAGTGAAGCACGTAGAGTATTCTAACAAATTATGATGAACGTGTGGCTCTCTCAAGTTGGTGTGTCCAGCAAAGATGATTGTGACAAACTAAAAAGCAAACAAAGCAAAGACTCAAATAATACACGACGCTCCAAGCAAAACACATATCATGTGTCGAATAAAAATATAGCTCCAAGTAAAATTACCGATGGTTGGTACAAGAAAGAGGGGATGCCATCCGGGGCATCCCCAAGCTTAGACGCTTGAGTCTTCCTTGAATATTACCTTGGGGTTCCTTGGGAATCCCCAAGCTTAGGCTCTTTCCACTCCTTATTCCTTCATCCATCGTGATCTCACCCAAAACTTGAAAACTTCAATCACACAAAACTCAACAAAACCTTCGTGAGATCCGTTAGTATAACAAAAAAATCACTACTTTAAGTACTGTTGCAAACCCATTCATATTTTATTTTTGCATTATACCTACTGTATTCTAACTTCTCCATGGCCTATACCCCCCGATACAATCCATAGTTTCATCAAAACAAGCAAGTAGTGCATCAAAAACAGAATCTGTCAAAAACAGAACAGTCTGTAGAAATCTATTTAAAAGCTATACTTATGTAACTCAAAAAATTCTGAAAAATTAGGACAACTTGGGAAATTCATATACCAATACTGTGTAAAAATTTCAGATATTTCTGACACTCCAGTAGAGAACCAAAATTCCAGCACTGGACGCAAAACTTTCTGTTTTCCAAACAGCATCAATTATACTATCTTCCAAATCATTACAAAGGTTTTACTTGGCACAAACACTAATTAAAAACATAAAAACTCAATCATAACAGTAGCATAAATGTGAAAACACACAATAACATAAACAAAATGTAAAAATTTATTTTATTCATTGGGTTGCCTCCCAACAAGCGCTTTCTTTATAGCCATTAAGATAAGCTTCAGATTTTATTGGTGCTCACATGAAAGATAATAATTTAAACACAAAGAGAGCATCATGAAGCATGTGAAAAACACATTTAAGTCTAATATAATTCCTATGCATAGGCATTCTATAAGTAAACAATTTATCAAGACAAACAACATCTAGCATATGCAAATAAGAAGAATGAAACACTAATAATTTCAATATCAAGAAAGGTAATTGAGTAACATAAAAGTTTCTACAACCATATTTTCCTCTCTCATAATAATTACAAGTAGGATCATAATCAAATTCAACAATATAGCTATCATATAAAATATTATCTTCATGATCCACATGCATAAAAGTTTTGTAATCTTCCAGAGTAGTGGGATTAACATCAACGTTTGTCAAACTATCTTGGAAGATTATAAAACTTTTAATAGTATTGCGAATATCATTATCAATAATAGATTCATCATGAAGCTCGAATAAATTTTCAAGATCACAAGAAGCACCATAATCATCACCCCAATAATGATCATTAGCGCAATTAACATTCATAGCATTTATACTAATGCAATTGCAATCACGCTTTTCATTCAAGAAGCTATCATGAATCACTTTATAAATTTCTTCTTTCAACGCTTCATCACAATTTTCAGATTCATGATTTTCAAGCAAAACTTCATACAGATAATCAAGTGTACTCAAATCACTAGCAATTGGTTCATTATAATTGGATCTTTTGAAAAGATTAGCAAGTGGATGAGGATTCATAGTGATCACAAATTTTTGTTTTACTTTCTGTTCTTGTGTATTGACATGGCAATAAAAGCAAGCAAGCAAATAATTTTTTTTCGGTGTTTTTGTAAAAACTTTTTAGAAGTGGGGGAGATGAAAACGAGAGGCAAATAAAATAAATGCAAGTAGATGAAAGTTTTATGCGTATGTACTTGATAGATGTTGATGATGTCTCCCCGGTAACGGCGCCAGAAATTCTTCCTGCTACTTGTGAGCTGCGTTGGTAATTCCCTGAAGAGGAAGGGAGATGCAGTACAGTAGAGATAAGTATTTCCCTCAGTTATGAAACCAAGGTCATCAATCCAGTAGGAGAATCACACAACACCTCATTAGCAGCACCTGCACACAAAACAACAAATCCTTGCACCCAACGCAAACAAGGGGTTGTCAATCCCTCGGCGGTAAGTTGCAAGATTACATTGTATGTGATAGATAGATAGATTGAAACAAAAATACAAAATAAAATAAATAAGATAAAAGTGCAGCAAGGTATTTTAGGGTTTTTAATATATGATTTAGATAGACCCGGGGGCCATAGTTTTCAATAGAAGCTTCTCTCAAGAAAATAGCATATGGTGGGTAAACAAATTACTGTTGGGCAATTGATAGAAAAGCAAATAATCATGACGATATCCAAGGCAATGATCATGTATATAGGCATCACGTCCGAGACAAGTAGACCGACTCCTGCCTGCATCTACTACTATTACTCCACACATCGACCGCTATCCAGCATGCATCTAGTGTATTAAGTCCATAAAGAACGGAGTAACGCCTTAAGCAAGATGACATGATGTAGACAAAGTAAACTCACGCATGAATAAACCCCATCTTTTTACCCTTAATAGCAATGATACATACGTGTCATGTCCCTTTCTGTCACTGGGATTGAGCACCGCAAGATCGAACCCATTACAAAGCACCTCTTCCCATGGCAAGATAAATCAATCTAGTTGGCCAAACCAAATCAATAGATCAGAGAAGAAATACGAAGCTATAATAATCATGCATAAAAGAGATCAGAGAAGACTCAAATAATATTCATGGATAATCTAATCATAAACTCACAATTCATCAGATCCCAACAAACACACCGCAAAAAGTGATTACATTGGATAGAACTCCAAGAACATCGAGGAGAACATTGTATTGCAGATCAAAAAGAGAGAAGAAACCATCTAGCTACTAACTATGGACCCGAAGGTCTGTGGTAAACTACTCACGCATCATCGGAAGGGCAGCAAGGTTGATGTAGAGCCCCTCCGTGATCGATTCCCCCTCCGGCGGAGTACCGGAGAAGGCCTCCAAATGGGATATCTCGAGAACAGAAGCTTGCGGCGGCGGAAAAAGTATTTTGTGGACTCCCCTATTGGTTTCCTGATTTTAGAGAATTTATAGTGGTGGAATTAGGTCAAAAGGGGCAGAGGTGGGCCCATGAGGCACCAGGGCGCGCCTGCCCCCCCCCCCCAGGCGCGCCCTGGTGGCTCGTGGCCACCTCCTGGGGCTTCTGGCCTTCTCCTGAAGCTTCTAGTGTTGGTTATGTCCAGAAAAAAATCTCCAAAACGTTTCATGGCATTTGGACTTCGTTTGATATTGATATTCTGTAAAACCAAAAAGAGGCAGAAAACAACAACTGGCACTGGGCACTAAGTTAATAGGTTAGTCCCAAAAAATGATATATAATTGATGTAAATGTATATAAAAACATCCAAGATTGATAATATAACAGCATGGAACAATCAAAAATTATAGATACGTTGGAGACGTATCAGCATCCCGCAAAATAGAGGAAACGGCCTTCTATTTGACTGCCTATGGTCGAAACGGGGTCCTGTTCATCGGCTGGGGGTCTGACGTACCGCAAAACAAAGGAAACGGACTTCTCCCCAACTGCCTACGGTCAAAACAGGGGTCCTGTTTCATTGGGAGGTGTGTGGCGTACCACAAAACAGGACTCCACGGGCTACTGTTCATCCACGGTCGACCACCCTCCAGCCTCCACCAGCTATTGTTCATCCACCATCGACTTCCTCCAGCCTCCACCGGCTACTATTCATCCAGCCTTCACGGGGTCCGGTTCATGCACCCCCAACCGGCTGGCCTCCTCGGGCACCGCCAACCACCTTCACACGGCCAGGGTACTGTTCATCTATAGCCAACCCACCAGCTGGGGTGTGGCGTATTAGCAGGTGGTAGCAACGGGAACTGTTCATCCATAGCCAACCAACCGGCTAGGTCAACTCACCACGTCTCGCGCAAGGGGGCTCGATCGATGCGTCTCGATGTAGGATCGAAAGTATGTCTAGAGGGGGGGGGGTGATTAGACTACTTGACCAAATAAAACTTAACCTTTTCCCAGATTTTAGTTGTAGGCAGATTTTAGCAATAGTACATGTCAAGCATCACCCTACACATGCAATCCTAAGAGTATAGCAGCGGAATGTAAGCAATTACATATGTATGTAAAGGTGGGATAGGATATTTCAAACGCAATGAAGACACGGTGGTTTTTGGCGTGGTTCCGATAGGTGGTGCTATCGTACGTCCACGTTGATGGAGACTTCAACCCACGAAGGGTAACGGCTGCGCGAGTCCACGGGGGGCTCCACCCACGAAGGGTCCATGAAGAAGCAACCTTGTCTATTCCAACATGGCTTACGTCCATGAAGGACTAGCCTCACTCGGGGTAGATCTTCACGAAGTAGGCGATCTCCTTGCCCTTACAAATTTCTTGGTTCAACTCCACATCTGGTTGGAGGCTCCCAAGTGACACCTAACCAATCTAGGAGACACCACTCTCCAAAAGGTAATAGATGGTGTGTTGTTGATGAACTCCTTGCTCTTGTGCTTCAAATGATAGTCTTCCCAACACTCAAACAATCCTCACAGATTTGGCTATGGTGGATGAAGGATTTGAGTGGAAAGCAACTTGGGAGAGGCTAGAGATCAAGGTTCAAATGGTAGGAATGGAATATCTTGATCTCAACACATGAGTAGGTGGTTCTCTCGCAGAAAATGAATGGTGGAAGTGTAGGCACGTTCTGATGGCTCTCCTTACTGAGAAGGAGGGGTGGAGGGGTATATATAGCCTCCACACAAAATCCAACCGTTACACACTTTTGACCCAACTCGGTGGCACCGAAACGATCATCTCGGTAGCACCAAACTGTGTAAAGGATATGAACGTTAGGAATCTCGGTGGGACCGATACGAACAACTCGGATGGACCGAAGTGCAATGGCTAGGGCAATCCTCATCTCGGTAGCACCGATTGCATCAACTCGGTAGGACCGAAGTGAAGCAATAAGGCAACAGAGAGTTGGCAAGCCATCTCAGTGAGACCGATTTGCAAACTCGGTGAGACCGAAGTAAGTGCAAACGATTACAGAGAGTTGGAAAGGCCATCTCGGTGGGACCGAGATCCGTTTCGGTGGATCCGATTTGTTACGGTTTGGCAGTGGCTAAGTCTTGGATGAACTCGGTGGGGCCGGATTGGAAATTTCGGTGGGGCCGAGTTGGACTTTAGGTTTAGGACATATTTGGGTAGAGATAGTGGTTGAGGGTTTAGGAATACTATCACTAAGCACTTGAGCAAAAGGACCATTAAGCAACACCTCATCCCCTTTTAATAGTATTGGCTTTCCTATGGACTCAATGTGATCTTGGATCACTAAACCAAAAATGTAGAGTCTTGAGCTTTTGCCAATCCTTGTCTTTAGCATTTTGAGGGGTCCACATCTCTAGTCCATGCCATGCCAATCATTGAACATCCTGAAATCTTAATCTTGAATGGACATTAGTTCAATGAGATATATGTAGTTATGAATTACCAAAACCACCAAGGGAGCAAATGTGCTTTCAATCTCCCCCTTTTTGGTAATTGTTGACAACATATAGATCAAAGCTTCGACAGATGATTAAGTAAATGAAAAACATCGTCGCTTTGAGAAGTATGTGATAAGCGAGAGCTCCCCCTAAATTTGTGCATTATTAAAAAATTTGCGTTTGAATGCAAATGCACAATTGATTAGGCTCATGGGTTACTCTCCCATGTCACATACATCTTGGTGGAGAGCGCAAAATGATAAGATTGGAATAATAGGCACGCATCACCAACATAAGTAATTGATCATACAAGATAATGAAAAGGATAAACATGGAACATCACAATAAGCATAATATGATCAATCAACATAGTATCTCACAAGCATAAACGACAGAATACTGTAGCAAGCGCACATAAAACAGAGTATCAACGAACAAGCCAACAAGTAGCAAATGAAACTCTCGAAGCAAATCAAAAACAAGAAACTCTCTCTCTCTCGAAGCCTATGATCTATACAGATTCTCCCCCTTTGGCAACAAGTACCAAAAAGTTCGAATCGTATAGCACTAGTCGGCTCTCTAGGCATGGTCCTCCGAAGCTCCTGAAGGTGACCTTCTGCTGGCAGCTCCAGTGTGCGTAGACGGCGTTGAGATGAGAGCATCCGCGAATGCTTCTGCTGATGACTGCTGGACTGGAGGAGTGGAGACCTGCTGTTGCACTGTGGCTGTGGCGACTGGTGCAGATACTGTGGTCCGTGGATCCACAACTGGTATCGCAGCTGACCTGGCATCCCTAGGCACTTGCTGAAACTATTCTGTGGTCGGTCTCTCATCTTCACTGTCATCTGATCTGGCTTGCTTGACAGCATCTACATCTCCTTGCAGCTGTTCCACTGAAGTCTGAATCTCAGTCACCTTGACATCCAAATCATGAAATTTGGTCTCAATGATCCGCTCAAAACTAGCCTGGGTCTGGGTGAGGTTGGCCAAACTTCGCTCAATCCTCAGAGTGGCTTCAAGCAGATATTGCATTTGATCCTTTGGTGTCTTGAGATTCACAATTGGAGCATTGGGAGCTGCTGCTTCCTGAGCTGCTTTAGCTTCTTGGGCTTTGCGGATTTCCTCTTGAGCTTGTGCAGACGTGGGATGCGAAGAATCCATCACTATGACGTTGTCCTCAAACTCTGGACGGAGTGGCAAATGCTCTCGATCAAGAAGATACGTGCTGGTTCCAACCTTGGAATTTATCAACAACTGAATATGTGGAGCATAACCACACGATCTCTTCTGATCTGCTGCTGTCCTCTTGATAGTCTCTACTATCAGGCTCATCACCTTGAATTTCTGAGGAGTATTAAATAAGTGCAGCAAGTTGATGGAGTGGCCACGAATCATCTTATCATCGCCTGACTTGGGTAACAAGGTGTACCGCAAGATTGTGTTTGAGGTGGCCAGACCTGGTAGCAAGTGCGTCACTGATCCAAGCTTATGTGTTTCAAGATCCTTCTGAGGAATTGCAGTGTACATGTTGGCCATAGAGTTGTGATCCATCTTGAGCTTGGCATATATGTCAATGTCATCCTCCTCTTCCTTGGGTGCACCAAGAAGATTTGCCCACTTAGAGATGGTAGACTGGTATCTTATACCCTCAGTCATCCACACTATTCTGCCATCTGGATAGAAATGAGCAGTAGAGTAGAATTGCATGATCATCTCATCATTCCACTTGGTCAACTTCTTTCCAACAAATTCATCAACACCTGCAATCCTGAAGCTTTCATGGACGTGGGGGAAATAATCCTCGTTCTCATCGATGTATTCCCAATCCACCCACTTCATGTCACTGACTATGGGCTTCTTGTCAAGCAATACTGTCTCATAAAAGTCATGTTGTTCACGGGTGTGAAAACGATAATCACAAGCAGTCCTTCTTCTGATAGCATAAGGATCTGACAATCTCCATTGACGCAGTCCTTTGTCCTTTCTCAACATCATGTTCTCAGCTACTGGGTGTGCGTTGTCATGGTCTGGTATCTTTGGCTTTAACTTTCTGAGCACTAGAGGCTCTTCATCAACATTTGATTCAGGCACTAGGGCCTTGTTCTTCTCTATAGCAGAAATGTTCCTGGTTGACCTTTTGGGTGCTGACACCTTTGGCTTGGACTTGGAGGGTGCAGCAGTCTTGATTGCATCAGACATGAGCTTCTGAGCTTTTGCAGGGGGTGCATTTGCTGGCTCATCCTCCTCTTCTTCTTCTTCCTCATCAATCATCATGGTAGGTCTGCCAATCACACAGGCAAAAGATTTCCTTATCCTCTTCTTCTTAGTTCCTGCAGCTGTCTCTGTGTCACTGGGCTTCTGCATTGTCTGCTGAGGCACTTTCCTCACAGCAATTCTCTCTTTGACAGAGGTAGGCTTTGTGTTGTACTCCTTAGCAAGCACTACTCTCTTTTTCTTGGTTGCTGCTTCATTTGCAACAAAGTCCTCATCCTCACTGTCTGAGGTTTTCTTCTTCCGTGTTCTGGTTGCAGCTTTAGGAAGATCTGGAGAGCTTCTCTCTCCCTCATAGAAACTTTCATTATGGCTTGATCCTTCACTTAGTACTGCATGCTGTTCAAACCTGTTCTGACTGTCACTGCCACTAGACATCTTGCTGAGCTGACCCTGTGAATAGATAGGTATGGGCAGAGTAGATGAGTCATCACAGAAGGCAGATTGTTTTTCATAAAAATGAGTTCAAACTTTAGTTCTAGGTTTTCACAGAATGCAGTTCGGATGGACCGAGTTGGTAATCTCGGTGACGCCGAAGCACACTACAGAGACATGGCACGCCATTTCGGTCAGACCGAGATGGGTTCCGGTGGCTCCGAGATGCTAGGGTTTCACTGAGATTCACTTTCGGTCTTACCGATTCGCACAACTCGGTGGCACCGAGATGTACTAGTGCTATGGCCAGAGGCCAAATCGGTAGGACCGAAAATGTCGAATCGGTCGGTCCAAGATGCATTCGGCGGAAACCTAACCCTAAATTTTTTGCTTGAATTTCGTTCAAACGAACTAATCTGGTGGAAAGAGGATTGCATTCGTGGCAAGATTACAGGCAATCCAATCGTGCATTGAATCGGAAAAGGGAAGCACGAAAGGGATCGAAACTCACCCTAACTCGGTGGAGTTTCTCTATGGCAGCAACGGCGGTGGAGATTTCCGTTGACGGTGACGGAATCCTGTGGCGAGGGTGCGCTGGAGACGACGGCGACGATCCGAAGACCAAAGGGGCGGCAGCAATGGGGCGCGGGCGCGTGACGTTTGAAGAAATTTTCAACCCACGATTCGCTGGGAATATATACCCATTCGCTGTCGGTGGCACCGAGTGGAACAAATCGGTAGCACCGAGACGTGCAACTGCTTGTAGTTACAGCAACTCGGTCCAACCGAGTTGGTCTAATCGGTAGCACCGAGATGAAAGCCTAGGTCAGTCTAAATGCTTTCGGTTCGACCGAGTTTGAGTAGGTTGGTCTGACCGAAATCAATTAGAAGGTTTTGGAGGTTCAACCATTTCAGATCGGTGGCTCCGAGTGCTCCTCACCCGGAGGGTCCGAAAATGACTTGTTCAATTTTTGTGATGCAGCAAGAATAGAATTTAGACAAGAAAGCATAGATAGCTAGAGAAGGTTCTTAGGCATTATTGTACATCCACTTGGCCAGAAAAACCAAGACAATCAAAACAACAAATGGATGTCCTCGAATGATGAAAACATGCAAATCAACATGCTCACACAATAAGATAGCAAAAGAAATATGTGTCAAACATGCACAACCAATTCTAGCATCTATCAAGCAATGGCGATGACTAGGTCATCTATATATGAGTATATTGACTTAGGAGCCAAATGAGAACATTTGATCATAGGTCATACTCATCGTTTAAGCACAAGTGGGGTTACCACTTTTACATAAAGCATTAATGTGTTCACAGAATTAGAGTTGCTTTAGCTCAATTTTTAGAGCAAAGCTCCCCCTAGATGCGATATCCCCCCTAAGAGGGTTGAACTAACCTTGGGTTTTGTCGATGATGACTTCATGTAGATGTTGAAGCTGTGGATGCTCAATGTTGATGTAGACCATCAAAAGTTGGGAGCAATCCTTTGGAGTTTTGTGCTTTCAATACCTACATGGGTTAGTCCCACACAAGGAACATACAAGGATATCCATAGACATAGAGTGAAATACACATGTGATGATGTCCATGAATGCATTGATTACCTTGTCCCTTGCCTTACCAACAAGAGGGTTTGTGACTCCATGAACTAGTGCAAAATGTGGAAGTTGGTTGCACAAGTCCTTGCCATAAAGAATATGAGTGAAGTTTGTTGGTGGAGTCACCCTCAAGAACTCTCTAGTTCTTCTTCTTTTGGATCCACATCAACTTGATGGGAATCCTTGGAGTTGTAGTAGCACTCGATGAAGTAGAACTTGATGAAGTCTTGGGAACCCACTTGACCATAGCTTGAGGAGCTTCTTCAAATGAATCAATTTCTTCTTGAAGCTTGTCCTTGCCTTTTAGCTTGTGGTCTTGTGGGGGAAGGTCTTCTTGAGCTTGTGTTCCCTCGAAGGAAGTAGGATCATACTTCTCTTGTTGAGGAACAAACTTCGTCTTGGGGTATTGACCTTCTTCCCACTCAACTCCATCGGCATTGAACTTTCGTTCAAAACCAACACCTTGGTTCTTCCGGTGCCTTCCTTGCTTGCGTATAATTTCCTCAAATTGTTTACTCCCGGCAAGACTCTTGTAGACACCTCTTTCTATAATTCCTTTCAATAGCATATTTTCTTGCTCAAGTGTAACTTGGCAAAGAGAATCATTAGTGGAATCAATAGAACTACTAGAAGCAACAACATTGGATTTAGCATTGTTATTGTTACTACTAGAGGTAGAACCATTTTTACCCTTGTTGCTAGTTTGCTTAGGTGTGGCATAAAGGTAGACAAGAGTAAACGTTTGGCAAGATATGAAGAACTCTTCTTTCGAAGATCGTCATTGATAGCTTTAAGAAACTCATGCTCTTGCTCTAAATTTAGCTTCTCGAAGCGTAGCTTCTCATGAGTTCTTAGAAATTCTCTATGATCCTCTTGAGTTGTTTCATGAGCTAACTTAAGACGATTTAGTTCTTTAGTTAGGCGCTCAATCTCCTTCATAGTATTGTCACTCGTTTCCTCTTGACTATCATGATTACTAGCATTTTCATCATAGCTCACATTACTAGCCCTATCAATAAGTAAATCATCATCACCAAGCAAATCATCTTCATCACTATTAAAATCAAGATACTCGGGGTGTGATACCTTGGGGCCTTTTGCCATGAAGCATCTTCCAATTCCTTCATTTGGTGAGTCAAATAGATCATAGGAGTTGGATGACACAAGTGCAAGTCTGACAACACCTTCATCTTGACTATAGTCGGAGTTGGAGTGATAACTTCTCTCGGATTGGTTGTCGGAGTCGGAGCCGGAAACCCATTCACCAACATGAGCTTGATGTCTTCTTCTTGTGTAGCTCCTTGATGACTTGTCCTTCCTCTCCGAATCCTTACTTCTTCGAGAGTGTCTTCGTTCATAATAATCATCTCTACTCCTTCTCTCCTTACGAGGTGATTCATCTCTTCTATGTCTTCCTCTTGGTGATTCGTCTCTTCTCTTGTAGGGATCCGTACACTCATTTGAGTAGTGTCCGGGCTTTCCACAATTGTAGCAATTACGGTCACGACTTGATGATCTTCTATCATAGTGTCTTGAGCTAGAGTTTCTTTCTTTTCCTTTGTTCTTGTAGAACTTGTTGAACCTTTTCACCATTAGGCTAATCTCTTCATTGGATACTAGCTGGTCACTTGAAGTTGTTGGAGCATCGGTTGAGGCTTTGTAAGCACCACTTGACTTGTTGTGCAGCTCCTCTTTGTCCTTGAGTGACATTTCATGAGCGACAATCCTTCCAATGACTAACGTGGGCTTGAGATCTTTGTAATTTGGCATCATTTGGATCAATGTGCAGACGGTATCATATTTTCCATCCAAAGCTCTAAGTATCTTTTTGATGATGAATTTGTCGGTCATCTCTTCACTTCCTAAGCCGGCAATCTCATTTGTGATGAGAGCAAGCCTAGAGTACATCTCTGCGACTCCTTCACCATCCTTCATCTTGAACTTATCAAGTTGACTTTGGAGCACATCCAACTTAGATTCCTTGACGGATTCGGTACCCTCATGCATATCAACCAAAGTATCCCAAATTTCCTTTGCATTCTCAAGGCGGCTGATTTTGTTGAATTCTTCAGGACATAGACCGTTGAATAGAATGTCACAAGCTTGAGCATTCTATTGCAACATCTTCAATTCTTCCGGGGTTGCTTCACGATCCGGTTCCTTGCCATCCTCAAAGAAGTCACCTTGCAAGCCAACACGAACAACAGCCCAAACGGCAGGGTTATGACCAAGAATATGCATTTTCATCTTATGTTTCCAACTAGCAAAGTTTGTACCATCAAAATATGGACCTCTATGGTGATAGTTACCCTCACTAGATGCCATACTCTCCTAGGTTGTGAAACCAAGGCTATGATCACCAAAGCTATGGAAATCAAGGCTTACGGAGACCAAAGCTCTGATACCACTTGTAGGATCGAAAGTATGTCTAGAGGGGGGTGATTAGACTACTTGACCAAATAAAACTTAACCTTTTCCTAGATTTTAGTTGTAGGCAGATTTTAGCAATAGTACATGTCAAGCATCACCCTACACATGCAATCCTAAGAGTATAGCAGCGGAATGTAAGCAATTGCATATGTATGTAAAGGAGGGATAGGAGATTTCAAACGCAATGAAGACACGGTGGTTTTTTGCGTGGTTCCGATAGGTGGTGCTATCGTATGTCCACGTTGATGGAGACTTCAACCCACGAAGGGTAACGGCTGCGCGAGTCCACGGAGGGCTCCACCCACGAAGGGTCCACGAATAAGCAACCTTGTCTATGCCACCATGGCTTACGTCCACGAAGGACTAGCCTCACTCGGGGTAGATCTTCACGAAGTAGGCGATCTCCTTGCCCTTACAAACTTCTTGGTTCAACTCCACATCTGGTTGGAGGCTCCCAAGTGACACCTAACCAATCTAGGAGACACCACTCTCCAAAAGGTAATAGATGGTGTGTTGTTGATGAACTCCTTGCTCTTGTGCTTCAAATGATAGTCTTCCCAGCACTCAAACACTCCTCACAGATTTGGCTATGGTGGATGAAGGATTTGAGTGGAAAGCAACTTGGGAGAGGCTAGAGATCAAGGTTCAAATGGTAGGAATGGAGTATCTTGATCTCAACACATGAGTAGGTGGTTCTCTCTCAGAAAATGAATCGTGGAAGTGTAGGCATGTTCTGATGGCTCTCCTTACTGAGAAGGAGGGGGTGGAGGGGTATATATAGCATCCACACAAAATCCAACCGTTACACACTTTTGACCCAACTCGGTTGCACCGAAACGATCATCTCGGTAGCACCGAACTGTGTAAAGGATATGAACGTTAGGAATCTCGCTGGGACCTATACGAACAACTCGGATGGACCGAAGTGCAATGGCTAGGGCAATCCTCATCTCGGTGGCACCGATTGCATCAACTCGGTAGGACCGAAGTGAAGCAATAAGGCAACAGAGAGTTGGCAAGCCATCTCGGTGAGACCGATTTGCAAACTCGGTGAGACCGAAGTAAGTGCAAACGATTACAGAGAGTTGGCAAGGCCATCTCGGTGGGACCGAGATCCGTTTCGGTGGATCCAATTTGTTAGGGTTTGGCAGTGGCTAAGTCTTGGATGAACTCGGTGGGGCCGGATTGGAAATTTCGGTGGGGCCGAGTTGGAATTTAGGTTTAGGACATATTTGGGTAGAGATAGTGGTTGAGGGTTTAGGAATACTGTCACTAAGCACTTGAGCAAAAGGACCATTAAGCAACACCTCATCCCCTTTTAATAGTATTGGTTATCCTATGGACTCAATGTGATCTTGGATCACTAAACCAAAAATGTAGAGTCTTGAGCTTTTTCCAATCCTTGTCTTTAGCATTTTGAGGGGTCCACATCTCTAGTCCATGCCATGCCAATCATTGAACATCCTGAAATCTTAATCTTGAATGGACATTAGTTCAATGAGATATATGTTGTTATGAATTACCAAAACCACCAAGGGAGCAAATGTGCTTTCACTCGACTCGTTCTACGTATTACGCGCGCGGCAGCAACAGGCACTGTTCATCGAGAGGCAACCCAACCGGCTATGTCTCGCACGTACGGGGGCTCGACCGGCTTCAGTTAGCAATGAAGGAATCGCTCGGGTTCAGTTAGAAGCGAAGGAATCACTCGGGTTCAGTTAGCAGTGAAGGGATCGATCGGCTTCAGTACGTAGCTAGTGCGATCGCTCGGGTTCGGTAAGCGAACGCCTCACTCAGGTTCAGTTAGCGAATGCCTCGCACACGCGCGCGCATACGAGAGAAACGCGCAAACCACACTAGATCGCTCGGCCCCGACCACCCACCGTAACCGGGAACTCCCTGAAAATTTCCTCGCCCTCACTTCTACCATGATTTTTTATGTCATGGATGGCCCAAAGAATGTCATGCGGGTGTGTCTCCAGCCCACCCAGGATGATAAGCCCATTTTCTGTCATAATGTTTTGTCATAGAAGTAGGAGCCCAACACATCTATGATGATACGTGTTTTTGTCACAATTATTGTCATAGAAGTGTCACAACCATGACAGAAAAAGTTTTCGTTAGGGCCATAATGTCACGGATGTGTCTTTTTTTGTAGTGTATGATCTATTTGATTCACCAAATGAGGGAATTGGAAGATGCTTCATGGAAAAAGGCCCCAAGGTATCACACCCCGAATACTTTGACTTTAATAGTGATGTGGATGGTTTACTAGGTGATGATGATTTACTTGTTGATAAGACTAGTGATGTGAGCTATAATGAACATGCTAGTAATCATGATAGTCAAGAGGAAATAAATGACAATGCTATGAAGGAGATTGAGCGTCTAACTAATGAACTAAATGCTCTTAAGTTAGCTCATGAAACAACTCAAGAGGATCATAGAGAACTTCTAAGATCTCATGAGAAGCTACGCTTCGAGAACCTAAATTTAGCGCAAGAGCATGAGTTTCTAAAAGCTATCAATGCCGATCTTCGAAAGAAGAGTTCTTCATACCTTGCCAAATATTTACTCTTGTCTACCTTTATGCCACAAGTCAAATCTAAGCAAACTAGTAACAAGGGTAAAAAGGGTTCTACTTCTAGTAGTAACAATAATAAGAATGCTAAATCGAATATTGTTCCTTCTAGTAATTCTATTGATTCCACTAATGATTCTCTTAGCCAAGTCACACTTGAGCAATTGTAACGAATTATAGAAAAGGGTGTCTACAAGAGCCTTGCCGGGAGTAAGCAATTTGAGGAAATTGTTTGCAAGCAAGGAAGGCACCGAAGAACCAAGGTATTGGTTTTGAACGAAAGTTCAATGCCAATGGAGTTGAGTGGGAAGAAGATCAATACCCCAAGACGAAGTTTGTTTCTCAACAAGAGAAGTATGATCCTACTTCCTTCAAATGGACAGAAGCTCAAGATGATCTTCCACCACAAGACCACAAGCTAAAAGGTAGGGACAAGCTTCAAGAAGAGATTGACTCATTTGAAGAACCACCTCAAGCTTTGGTCAAGTGGGTTCCCAAGGCCTCATCAAGTTCCACTTCATCAAGTGCTACTACAAGTCCAAGGATTCACATCAAGTTGATGTGGGTCCCAAAGAAGAAGAACTAGAGAGTTCTTGAGGGTGACTCCGCCAACAAACTTCACTCATATTCACTCATGGCAAGGACTTGTGCAACAAACTTCAACATCTTGCACTAGTTCATGGAGTCACAAACCCTCTTGTTGGTAAGTCAAGGGACAAGGTATTCAATGCATTTATGGACATCACCATATGTGCATTTCAAATGCACATCACCATATGTGCATTTCAAATGCACATCACCATATGTGCACTTCACTCTATATCTATGGATATTCTTGTGTGTTCCTTGTGGGACTAACCCATGTAGGTATTGAAAGTGCAAAATTCCAAGGATTGCTCCCAACTCTTGATGGTCTACATCAACGTTGAACATCCACATCTTCAACATCTACATGAAGTCATCATCGACAAAACCCAAGGTTAGTTCGTCCCTATTTGGGGGGATATCACATCTAGGGGGAGCTTTGCTCTAAGACTTGAGCTAAAGCAACTCTAATGGTGTGAACACATTAATGC
The DNA here is from genome assembly GCA_039707655.1 of Elymus sibiricus. Lineage (NCBI taxonomy): Eukaryota > Viridiplantae > Streptophyta > Magnoliopsida > Poales > Poaceae > Elymus > Elymus sibiricus. The sequence continues at coordinate 228,262,481 of CM077676.1, forward strand.
CTTATGTAAAAGTGGTAACCCCACTTGTGTTTAAACGATGATTATGACCTATGATCAAATGTTCTCATTTGGCTCCTAAGTCAATATACTCATATATAGATGACTATGTCATCGCCCATTGTATGATAGATGCTAGTGTTGGTTGTGCATGTTTGACACATATTTCATTTGCTATTTTATTGTGTGAGCATGTTGCTATGCATATTTCTCATTCGAGGACATCCATTTGTTGTTTTGATTCTCTTGGTTTTTCTGGCCAAGTGGATGTACAAGAATGCCTAAGAACCCTCTCTAGCTATCCATTCTTTCTTGCCTCAAATTCTCTTCATGCTATATCACAAAATTTGAACAAGTCTTTTTCGGAACCTCTGGGGGAGGTGCACTCGGAGCCACCGATCTGTCTAAGACTGAACTCTAAAACCTTCTAAATGCATTTTGGTGTGACCAACTCACTCTCATTCGGACCCACCGAAACCATTTAGATTGATCTAGGTTTTCATCTCGGTGTAACCGATTTGAACCAACTCAGAGTGACCTATATGATGTTCTGCTAGCAGTTACACATCTCGGTGCCACCGATTTGTTTCAATCGGAGCCACTGACAGCAGATGGGTATATATATCCAGCGAGCCCGTACAGTTGAAATTTCTCAAACATTTTTGACCTCGTGCCCCACTGTTGCCGTCGCCCCAGTCTCCGGACGATCGCCGTTCCATCCAGCGTGCCCTCGCAGTTGGATTCTGCCACCGTCAACAGAAATCACTCCCTCCGTTGCCGCCTTAGAGGATTTGCGCCAAGTTAGGGTAAAATCCGACCCCTTAGTGCTCCAATTTCTGATTCAATGCACTAGGGTTTCGCCATGATTCATGCTACTGTGTGCAAGTTCTATTCCATGAATAAACTCCTTAGATTAGATGCGAGTAAAGATTTTTGGTTTAAATTTCTGCATAATACATCTCGGACTAGCCGATCTGAAAATTTCAGAGTCACCGATCTGGTTTTGGCCATTGCACAAGTGCGTCTCGGTGCCACCGAGTTGTACTGGTCGGTGAGGCCAAAATGAAGTTTCTGTGAAACCCTAGCATCTCGACAAGACCGAACCACAAATCGGTCTGACCAAAACTGTGTGTCTGGTCTCTATAAAGTGCTTCGGTATCACCAAAATGTTTAACTCGGTTGTTTTGAAATGTCTTCTGTGGAAATTTGAAACTAAGATTTGAACTCATGTTTTTTGAAAAACCAGCTGCATTTTGTGATAACTCATCTACTCTGCCTATACCCAACTTCTTCATAGGTCTGTTTGCAAGATGTCAGATGCTAGTGACAGTCAGAATGCCTCCCAAGCCAATGTTGATCTAAGTGCAGGTTCTAGTCCAGAGGGCAGTTTTGATGAGGGCAGCAGGAGCACACCCAGTAATCTGCCCAAGGCAGCCAAAAGAACCAGGAAAGCTAAGGGCTCAGAATCTGAGGATGAGGACTTCCATCCTGAGGAAGTAACCTCCAAGAAAAAGCCAAAAATTATTTCCAAAGAATATGGCACTCAGAAAGAAACAGGAGTTACCAGGAAGGTCTCAGCCTCTACAGCTGCCAAGCCCAAGAGAACTACAAGGAATGTGCCATCAAGTGAGAAGAACAAGGCCCCAGTGCCTCAAGGAAATGATGATGATGTTGATGAAGCCACAGTGCTAAGGAAACTAAGACACAGACTGCCAGAACATAATGACACACATCCCATTGCTGAAAACATGAAGGAGGGGAAGGATAATGGTTTGAGGAAGTGGAGACAAACTGATCCATATGATGTGAGAAGAAGGACTGCTGTAGATTATCGCTTTCATACCAAGGAGCAGCAGGATTTTTATGAGGCAATTTTTCTAGACAAGAAGCCCATAGTCAGTGGCATGAGATGGGTGGATTGGAAATTCATTGATGCAAATGAAGACCATTTTCCTCATGTGCATAAGAGCTTCAAGTTGATTGGCATTGATGATTTCATTGGAAAGAAGCTGACATCATGGAATGATGAGATGGCTATGCAATTCTACTCCACTGCTCATTTCTATCCAGATGGAAGAATTGTATGGATGACAGAAGGTATCAGGTATGAGTCCTCAGTTGAGGAATGGGCTACCTTGCTTGATGTGCCCAAGCCAGAAGAGCATGATATTAATGTGTATGCCAAGCGCAAGATGGATCACAACTCCATGGCCAACATGTATAAGGAGATTCCATTGGCTGATGTTGACACTCACAAGCTAGGCTCAGTCTACCATCTATTGGCAGGACTTGCTACCTCCAACACCATCATGAGGCATACATTGATGCCCAAGTCAGGAGATGAGAGGATGATCAGAGGACACTCCATCAACATGCTGCATCACATTGATCATACTGAAAGATTCAGAGTCATGGATCTTATAGTTGAGACTATCACAAGGACTACAGCTGATCAGAAGAGGTCATGTGGCTTTGCTCCACACATTCAGATGCTTATCAACTCCAAAGTTAGTAACAAGACTTATTTGCTTGACCGTGAGCACTTGCCACTTAGGCCTGGGATTGAAGATAACACCGTGACCATGGATCCATCCCATCCCACTTCAGCCACAGCACAAGCCGAGAAGGAAGCAAGAGCAGAGGCTGCAAAGTCTGCACAGCCTAGAGCTACATCTGCTCCATTACTGAAGACAAAGGCCGACATATGAATCATATTCTTCAAGCCACTCAGAGGATCGAGCAAAGTTTGGCCACCTTAGCTGCGAACCAGAAGAGTCTTGAGAGGATTATTGAAACTAAATTCTATGACCTGGACGTCGAAGTAATAGAGATGCAAACCACCGTTTAGAGCCTGAAGAAAGAGGTGGATGAAGCAAAGAATGCTAGTAGTTATGATGAGCAGCATCATGGTACAGTACTTCCCACTACTACGCAGTTCAGGGCCCAGCTTAGGTCAGCAGTAGTTCCCGACACTTCCAGAGCCACAGTTTCAGCTCCAGCTGCTGCACCTTCAGTTGCTCCCTCAGCTGTTCCAGTTGTTGCCACTCCTACACCTGTCCCGCAGACTTCTTCAGAGGCATTTGCAGATGCTCTTCTCTCTACTCCGACATCAATGCACACCGGAGCTGCCAGCCAGAGGTCTTCACCGCCAGGAGCTGCCGGAGATCGTGTCTAGAGCGACGTTTAGCTCTATAACTATTCGATCTTTTTGGTACTTGTTGCCAAAGGGGGGGAATTTGTATAGATCATTAGAGCTTCTAGAGAGAGTGTTTTGCTTTTGTTCGTTTGTTTTCCTTTGAGAGTTTCTTGCTACAATTTGGTTTGTGTTACCTTTTGAGCTACTTTGTTAGTTATGTTTGTGATACTACGTTTGGTTATGTGTGTTTGATCATACGATGCCTCATGCTATGCTTACTGCCTATCTTTATCATTATCTATGTATGATCATTCACTTGGTTGATTGGTGATGAGTGCTTATGTTATTGTATTCTTATCATTTTGAGCGCTCCACCAAGATGTATATGACATGGAAGAGCAACCCATGATCCTAATCGATTGTGCATTTGCATTCAAACGCAAACTTTAAATAATGCACAAATTTAGGGGGAGCTCTTACTTATCACATACTTCTCAAAGCGATGATATATTCCATTGATCATATCATTTGTTGAAGCTTTGATCTATATGTTGTCATCAATTACCAAAAAGGGGGAGATTGAAAGTGCAACTTATCCCCGGGTGATTTTGGTAATCAATAACAACATATACATCATTGATCTAATATTCATTGCTAATAGATTTCAGAAAATATCAATGATTGGCATGGCAAGGACTAATGGATGTGGACCCCTCAAAATGTCAAAGGGCAAGTTTGGCATCTACAAGACTCTTCATTTTCATTTTAGTGATCAAAGATCACACTGAGTTCTTTAGGAAAGCCAACACTATTAAAAGGGGATGAGGTGTTAATGATGAGGTCGTTGCTCAAAGTGCTTAGTGGTATTAATCCAAAAACCCTCAATCATTCTCCCACAATCACATCTGTCCAAACCCTAAATTCCTATCTCGGTCCCACCGAAACTACTTCATCCAGACTCACCGAGACCATCACTCATATTGCCACTGCCAAACCCTAGCAATTCGGTTTCACCGAAAAGGATCTCGGTCCCACCGAGATGGCTTTGCCAAGTTTCTATAACACCATTATTTCACTTCGGAATCACCGAGTTCAAATAATTGGAATTTCCAAAACTGAGCTCTGCCCTAGCCTTTGCACTTCGGTCCCACCGAGTTGTTCCACTTCGGTGCCACCGAAAAGCCTAAAGTTCGCACTATTTACACTACTCGGTCTCACCGAGTTTATGTTCGGTCTCACCGAGTTGGGTCAAATTTTGTGTAATAGTTGGATTTTTGGTGAAGGCTATTTATACCTCTCTGACGGTGTCCTGGATTAGGGGGTGCTGACCGGGCCGACCCGTCTCCTCGGTTGGGACGATGTACCCCCGTACGTGACCAAGATGGACTCCGGAGGCTGTACGTGGGAGGCGTGATCAACGCTGTCTCTGCCGAAGACTTGCAGTACACTTCAAGATTTGTCCAGCCGCCTTATTCCCAGATACCGCCATTGTAACCCTAGGTACCCTCCCTGGCGTGTATATAAGCCATAGGGTTTAGCCCGTAGGGGGGACATCAACGCAACATTGCTTACCTAGTCATAGAAGTTAGATTCATATTACGATCTCGAGGTAGATCAACTCTGTACTCGATACATCTTCATCAATATAACAGAAGCAGGACGTAGGGTTTTACCTCCATTAAGAGGGCCCGAACCTGGGTAAAACATCGTCTCCATTGTCTCTGTTACCATCGATCCTAGATCCGCAGCTCCGGACCCCCTACCCCGAGATCTGCCGGTTTTTACACCGACACTGGTGCTTTCATTGAGAGTTCCGCTGCGTGATCACCGGAAGGGTCGATGGCTCACCTACGGATCAATCACACCAACAGCTGTGGGGACGTCTACGTCCCCGGTCAGCTCTTCGTCTTCGGCAGCATGATGTTCTGCGCTGATTTGACGGGACACTTGACTTCCGTCGAGAACTACACCCCAGGACGGATCATAACCTTCGGTGGCCTTGAGTACACTGCCGATTCCCGCGGCGAACTTGTCCTATCGGGATGGACGCCCGGCTTGACCGAAAGCTCGGCCGGTTCTGGTGGCTCGACCCCGGAACCGAGCTCTGTCATGACGTCTTTTGAGACTACCGACGCCGCCACTCCGGCGGATCTCCCCTTGACCGCTGGTTCGGAGAGAGATCTGGCTCCCACTCCCGAAGCGGTGCCAGAGGTGATTTCGGATCAAAACCCCAAATTACGTTCGGATTCTCTTCGCTCCGAAGACACGCCTGGTCACACACCGGATGTGCTTCGAATCAGCCCTACCCACGGCGCATCCATGGATCCCGAAGAATTACCTCACCTTGATGAGATGCTCTGCCGCATCCAGAGCATGTCCATCTCGGACGACAAGACTTCGGTTTACGATCAGATCGGACTTAAAGCCGACGATAGGGAAATTTACATCCCACCTACCACCCACCTAGTCGCCACGATCGATGACTTAACCGACGTGTTGTACTACGGCGATCCCTCAGATATGGAGGAGGACGCCGACGGCCCCATTGAGAACACCCTGCCCTCGGTCAACACGGGCAGGTGGACCGCCACATCCACCTACGATGTCTATATGGTGGACACCCCCAACTCCCCTCCAAGACGCCGGTGACGGCGCCGAAGGGGCAATAATGGGGAACCTAGTGGCAACAACGTAACAGCCAATAATGGCAACGAGGAGGACGGCGACGCCGATAACCCTGAGGAGGACATTCAAGCCTCCCCAGTAAGGAACGGCACACCAGACCACCCTCTTGTGGACTCTGATCCTGACGACCTCTTCGAAGGGGCTGACGACAATTACATGCCGGAGTCTGAGGAAGATGACAGCCTCGGTACCGAGGACTTCATCGTCCCCAAGGACCCCTTCGAACAAGAACGCTTCCGGCGACGCCTCATCGCGATGGCCCGGAGCTTAAAACGCAAGCAGCAGCGGCTGCAGGAAAATACTGACGCGCTAAATGAAAAGTGGGTTGAAGTGCTTTCCGTCGAGCAGGATATAGAGAACCGGCGCAATAGTGCACCGAAGTCTTACCCACATAGGCGCCTTCTACCAGAATTCGACAAAGAGCTTGTTGACGACCTCGATCGGCCCCCTAGAGGCCGGGACAGGCCAAGACGAGAAGACCATGGTGAAAGGCCACCCCCACGCCGTCATGGTAAAGACCCCCTGGACCACCTGGATCCTCGCGATGCTAGACGTCGTATTGAAGAAAATAGGGCTCCTCCTCGGTCCATCTATGGATCCAGGGGACGCGCCCCCGCTGGGCCCGACGGCTACGATGCCTGGATGGACAGGAACGACCGTGCCCGAGATCAAGCCTACTCACGGCTCTCTCCTGAGACTCGACGAGATCCTCCTCAGTCCCGAGGTCCAGCTCACCCAATCTGCTTTACAGACAGGGTGATGGAGCATCAGTTCCCGGAAGGGTTTAAACCCATTAACATAGAATCATATGATGGTACCACCGACCCAGCAGTCTGGATCGAGGATTTCCACCTACACATACATATGGCCAACGGAGATGACCTCCACGCCATCAAATATCTGCCGCTCAAGTTAAAGGGGCCGGCGAGACACTGGCTTAATAGCCTCCCTCCTCACTCTATTGGCAGCTGGGATGCCCTTGAAGACGCTTTTCGAGCAAACTTCCAGAGCACGTATGTCCGACCTCCGGACGCTGATGACCTCAGCCGTGTTACCCAGCAGCCAGGCGAATCAGCCCAGAAATTCTGGAACAGGTTCCTCACCAAGAAGAACCAGATTATAGACTGTTTCGATGCCAAGGCCATCGCCGCCTTCAAAAATAATATTCGGGATGAATGGCTAGCCCGACAACTCGGCCAGGATAAGCCGAGGACTATGGCTGCCCTGACCTCTCTGATGACCCGCTTTTGCGCGTGAGAGGATAGCTGGCTCGCCCGAAGTACTCATAACGGTGAAGCAGGCACCTCGGAAACCCGCGATGCCAATGGAAAACCGAAGTGCAATAAAAATAAGCGCAGGTATAAAAACGGCGGAAGCGACACTGAAGACGCCGCGGTCAACGCTGGATTCGCCGGACCTAAATCCGGGCAGAAAAGAAAACCCTATAAAGGGAACAAAGACGGACCTAGCCAGCTTGACAGGCTCCTGGACCGCCCATGTGGGATTCACGGTACGCAGGAAAAACCAGCAACACACACTAATAGGAATTGCAGGGTCTTCAAACAAGGCGGCAAGATAGCGGAAGAGGGTCAGAATAAAACCCAACACCGCAGTGACGACGAGGATCAACCTCGGCAGCCCAATAATGGAGGGCAAAAGAAATTTTCCAATGAGGTAACAGAGGTCAACATGCTCTATGTCACCCACATCCCTAAATGGGAAAGAAAGTGTGTGCTTCGGGACATATATGAGTTGGAGCCTGTCGCCCCGAAGTATAACCCATGGTCGGCTCACCCGATCACCTTCGACAAGCACGATCATCCGACCAGCATCAGGCATGGCGGCTCTGCGGGGCTTGTTCTGGACCCTATTGTTGATGGTTATCATCTAACATGCGTCCTGATGGACGGGGGCAACAGTCTTAACCTCATCTACGAGGACACGGTTCGGAAGATGGGCATTGACTCATCTCGGATAAAGCCGAGCTCTACCACCTTTAAAGGTGTCATTCCGGGCATCGAAGCCCGTTGTACCGGGACAGTCACCCTTGAGGTAGTCTTCGGTTTGCCCGAGAATTTCAGAAGCGAGGAGTTAATCTTCGACATTGTACCCTTCCGGAGTGGATACCATGCGCTCTTAGGACGCACGGCCTTTGCACGCTTCAACGCAGTCCCCCATTACGCCTACCTCAAGCTCAAAATGCCGGGACCCAACGGTGTCATCACGGTCAATGGTAGCACCGGGCGTTCACTCCAGACAGAGGAACAGACCGCGGCTTTCACAGCCGAGGTCCAAGCGTCCGAGGAGGCAGCCCACAGCGATAAACGCGCCGCTCGCTCCTTGAAGCGAGCGCGGGCCGCACAAGTCGACCTCGGCCAGCTACCCCCGCACCCAAAATAGGGATGCGGGCTCCTCACGTGCCCCAGCTGCGGGCACTACGTCCCCAGGGTGCACAACTTTGCACTCAAAATTCCCTGGGACGCCGAGGAGCCAATACAACTACCCACGCATCACACGCGGATCAACCACGCGAGGGCAAGGCTTAGCCCCCCTGCATAGACAGGCATCTGTAAAAGAAGTAGCCGAGCGTCACTACGTCTCTATGGCCTTAACCACAGAACGATACCGGCAAACACCTCCCTTTGAGGAACTCGGTCAATCAAACGCTTAGAGTGTATAAAGGGCCGGTCAGGCTTCAGCCTTCGCGAGTCAGTCGTCATCAATCAAGAGCGATCTGTTCAACAGTTCGGAAACGCAGACGTGCGGTAGGCTTCGGTCCGGATCCTTTAAAATCCGTCAGTAATTATCCGAACTGTTTTTTCCTCTTTCTTCCTTATTACTCACGTTGTATTCTTTCGATCACTCTCGTCACAACGGGGCATGTACATGATTGACACTATGAAATAAAGAAACAGTGCCCTTTCAAGGTCTTTATTTCATTTCTTTATCAGCATAGCTCCGGGACGATGAAGTATTTAAAAAAGATGCAATTGTGTAGGAAAGTCCGATGTATTCGGCGTCCCGGATTTTTGGCCTTATATGCATCAGTTTCGAACCTGGATTTTGGCCAATAGTTGGGTTGCCCGGCTCCTAAGTGTACCCCTTACGTTCCTGATGTATTCGGCAAAGGGTGTAACGGGAGAACCACTGCGATTGCACTGCCAGGTTAATTGGCATGGCGCCTCAGTGGAGAAAGCCGAAAACTGACTATCTGGGTAAGTGCAAACTGGTCTGCCATCCGGAGACCGCGTCAGGCGATGTGACGATAGAGATCACCCGTGTCAAACGAAGGGCTTTTATTTCTAGCCGAAGTGTGCCATGGCCTAGACCTCGGCCGCATTGGCCGCACACTCCCTATGTCGGGGGCTGGTCCTCAGCCCCCACAGTCAAACTCCTACGACTAAATGAAAGATGTCAAGCTACTATAGTCCGATTGCCTAGTTCCTTTAAGTCACTGACCACCTCTGGGTACCGAGACGTCGGCCAAGGGTCAAGTATGCCTTAAGGAACACCCTCTGTATAACCTGCACTGGGGCTGAAGCCGACGACTGGCCACTCTCATTTTAAAACGTCATATTGGAGGAATAATCAAATATTACAATAAAAACACATGGAATTTCAAGCCATCTTCATTTAAACCCGAGATAAAGTTTTTACATTATAGCACTGCGGCATTACGGAGCCTCACTTAAAAATACAGAGTGTCCTTGGGGCACATGGCCTCGGTGGTCCGAGCTCCGGCCTCCACTTCGGTGAAAAACTGCTCGGCAGTCCGTGGCTTGTCGGTAGGAGGGCCAGCGGCACACGTCTCCGCATCAACCTTGCGGAAGTGAGTCTTCACGCAAGCATATGCCCTCCGCGCCCCTTCGAAGCACGCGGATCTCTTCCAGCGCTCAACGCAGGGCACGGCATTTTGGAGACGGGATGTCAGACCGAAGAGACTCTTCGGCATGGCTTCAGCAGGCCACAAAGCGACGCAGAGATCTTGGAGTGCCGGCCTTGTCATGCGGTACAGCTCGACCAGCTGCTTCACTCGATGGTTCAGCAGGTACCCTGACGGCGACCCCGGGAATTGACCCCAGAAGGCTTTCTCCGCCTCATGGCCCGCCAGTTGGCCGAAGTATGCTACCGCATCCTCCGTGCTCTGCGGGAGATCCTTGAAGACCTCTGCGGAACGCCATAATTGGGTGAGCTCGACACAACCTTTGCTGCCAAACATACACTGCAGCAAAAATTTCTTACCCGAGGCGATTTGCTCTACTTGCTGGAGCACCTCGTGATCCACTCGGGTCGAGATCTTGAGCTCGGCGTGGGCGCATTGCAGCTTCTCGAGCTCCTCCTTCGTCTGCCGCCCCTCCTCCTGAAGTTTCTCGCGTGCTTCGAACACGCCCTTCAGGGTCTCCTCTATTTCCAGCACCCGTGCCTGGTGCTTCTCTCCGACCGCCTTCTCGGCAGCCCGGGCCTTCTCAGCCACAGCGGCAGCATTCTCCTGCTGCCGCACCTCTTTCCGAGCTCTGTCTAGCTCGGCCTTGAGCATCTCTAGCTCCGCTGTCAGCACAGTTCGGCCTTAGTTGTTTTCCTTCACACACGTTACACATATATAGCAAATCTGCACGGCAAGATTCAACTTGCTTACCTTGAGACTGCTCAAGTTTCCGGTTCATCTCCGCCATCTCTTCGGAGATGGAGTCCGGGGTCGAGGTCGCAACCTGGAACAAAATGGATCCTTATTGTAAAGGGAATAATTACGATCACTTATCGGCTCCTACTACGTCAAGCGACCCCGATGCCGGTATCTTGAAACCGACTTCGGGCTCGGGGGCTACTCACTCACTATGCCATTTAGAAGGCTATACTCTTATGTCTTCGGACAAAACCAACAAAAACAAAAAGCTTAAATAGACAACGTGAAAGCACAGAAATCGTACCTCGAAACCTACTGCGAGGTTCTTAAAAACCTAGTGCAGTACGGCCCCTGCGGACCGGTAGCTCTCCAGCGCCATGCCCATCAAGGCACGGTGCTCCTCCTTGATGGAAGAACCCCTCAGGGTCTCCTCCACTTCCTCGATCCACCCCACGCCAGCCCATCCCTGGGTAGTAGGCTGGGGTGACGGAATGACCTCGGATGTCTCCACCCGAGTGGCCCCCGCCTGTTGTGGTGGGGCCAAGGTAGACTCCGGCTGGGCCAGCAACTGGCCCAGTGGTTCCTTGATGACCTCGGGGCGCTCCGTCCTCGGATCTTGTCGGGCCGAGGTGTCGTCCTCGGCCGCGGTCACCACCACGTCGGCCCCTGTCAAGTTGACTTGGGGGACAAGGGTGGACGTCGCCTCCCCTAGACCGTCAGGCTTGGAGGGAGAAACAGCGGGCTCCGGAGTCCCGCTAGTTGATGGCAATCCGTCTGAGGAGCCGCTGGGGATAACCCTCGGCGGACTGCACATGAAACACTACTTGTGTAAAATTCTCCCTTGCTGGAAAAAGCGACTTAAGGAAAAACGATAGAGACAAGGGCTTACCCTCGAGGTGCCGGTTTCTTCCTCCCCATTGCGAGGGGGTCTTCCTCTGAGTCACCGGAGAGCTCGGCCCTCTCCGATGACTTGTTGGCGGCCTCGGATGAGGCTCGCCTCGGCCTCTTTGAGCCCTTCGGGGGCATGACCACGTCGGCGTCTTCTATCGCCAACCTCTTCCCCTTCAGGGGGGGGAATCTCCTCCTCGCCCTCCTCGGCGTCATCGTCTCGAGCGGCGGAGGTGTGGGTCTCTTCTGACTGGGTGACCGAGGTCCCCCTGGTCCGAGCACTGGACCTCCCTGTCTGGGGCTTCGTCCCTTTGGAGGTCACCACATGTGGCTCCTCGGTCAGAAGCGCCGAGAGCAGGGGAGTTGGGGGCTGCTCCGGCAGTGGGGCTGGGCATCGTACCCCTTTTACCCAGGCTGACCACTTCTACAAAATGCCGAAACACAACGATTCGAGTGAAACTTTCATCCTCGACAGAATTAACGAAGCACAGAGATTGAAGGGCAAAATTACTTACTGGGGGGGCCTCATAGCCGTGCTCGAGGCCGCGGTCCTCTCCTTCCTGGGGGATCTAATCCTTGGCCAGCTTCATTAGCTTTGTCCACATGGTGTCCAAGGTGGAGCGGAAGAAGGTGTTGATGGTGTCCATGTCTTCGGGCTTTTGTTCCCACATCGGTTTTGCCCGAAACTGGAGGGGAAGTATACGTCGGTTGAGCATGACATTGATGACGTCGGCCAGCTCAGCCTTCCCCGTCGTGGACCACCACAGGATCCTGTCGATCAGGGTCTCCAGCTCTTCCGGCTTCCCCCAAGCAACGCCCTTTTCCTTCCAGGACTTAAGTTTCTTGGGTGGCCCGGCCGAGAAGGCCGGGACTTCGGTTTGACCAGGGGCAAGAGGTTCAGTGATATAAAACCACTCCCTCTGCCATTCCTTCACCGTTTCGATGAAGGTTCCTTTGAACCAGATGGCCCCCTGGTTCTTGCTGACCATGGCTCCCCCACACTCCGCGAGATCCTGTCCGCTGGATTTCGGTTTGATCCCGAAGAGCTTCAGCCAAAGGCCGATGTGTGGCTCACAGCGGAGGAAAGCCTCACAAACTGTGATGAAAGCGGCGAGGTGGATAATAGAGTTGGGGGCCATGTGGTGGAAGTCTAACCCGTAGTAGAACATTACCCCACGCACGAAGGGGTGCAGCGGGAACCCCAGGCCTCGGATGAGGTGGGGGACGAAGACTACCCGCTCCCCGGCGTTGGGAGCGGCCACCAGTTGATCGGCCGATGGAGCGCGGGCAGCGATGGTGGGGGCTAGGTACCCCGCGTCGCGCAGCTCGGCGATAGTCGCCGCTGTCACCGTGGAGCCACCCCTGTGCCCCTTGAGCGTGTTGGCCATGGCTGGTTGAGAAGACCGAGCTCGCGAAAAAGATGGGCATGCTGGTTGGATCTGGGCGTTGGAGCTAGACGGCGTTGCAGTAGGGAAGGAATGGGAGCGTGCGTCGTTGCGCTGTTCTCCCTTTGGTTTTTATAGACCTATAAAAGGACAAGAGTCCCCTGCTGCGCCGATAAATTCGCGGCCACTATCAAAAATGCCGTTGACGCATATGGGGGGAAGACAAAATCTTGATGATATCCCTGAGAAAGCGGGCACGATCTCTGTTTCGAAGGGACGTGCCAGTAAACAAGTTGCCTCGAACCGTGATTTGAGGATGAGGCAGTAACTGCTCGACCCATCATGGAGCGAGCCTCTCCGTTAAAGTTGTCAGGCAGGATTGGATTGTTCATACCTATACGACCAGCCTTCGAGGCTAAGATACTTACACCCCTCGAGCAGGGTACCAGCTCGGTTGGACCACAGATATCGATGTCCTGTCAAAAAGAATCCGAAATGTAAATGGAACTCGTCTGTCAAACCAAAGACTCCGGATCCGAAGTGATATTTGTCGACCATCGTCCTCGGCGTAGAAGACTAGTTCGGGGGCTACTGACGCTGTCCTGGATTAGGGGGTGCTGACCGGGCCGACCCATCTCCTCGGTTGGGCCGATGTACCCCCGTACACGACCAAGATGGACTCCGGAGGCTGTACGTGGGAGGCGTGATCAACGCTGTCTCTGCCGAAGACTTGCAGTACACTTCAAGATTTGTCCAGCCGCCTTATTCCCAGATACCGCCATTGTAACCCTAGGTACCCTCCCTGGCGTGTATATAAGCCATAGGGTTTAGCCCGTAGGGGGGACATCAACGCAACATTGCTTACCTAGTCATAGAAGTTAGATTCATATTACGATCTCAAGGTAGATCAACTCTGTACTCGATACATCTTCATAAATATAACAGAAGCAGGACGTAGGGTTTTACCTCCATTAAGAGGGCCCGAACCTGGGTAAAACATCATCTCCATTGTCTCTATTACCATCGATCCTAGATCCGCAGCTCGGGACCCCCTACCCCGAGATCTTCCGGTTTTTACACCGAAACCGTCCACCCCCACTTACTCTTAGAGAGAGCCATCAGAACGTGCGTACACTTCCACCATACATTTTCTGAGAGAGAACCACCTAATCATGTGTTGAGATCAAGAGATTCCAATCCAACCATTTGAACCTTGATTTCTAGCCTCTTCAAGTTGCTTTCCACTCCAATTCTTCTCCTACCCAAGCCAAATCTATGAGAGAGAGATTGAGTGTTGAGGAGACTATCATTTGAAGCACAAGAGCAAGGAGTTCATCATCAACACACCATTTGTTACCTTTTGGAGAGTGGTGTCTCATAGATTGGTTAGGTGTCACTTGGGAGCCTCCAAGATCATGTGGAGTTGAACCAAGGAGTTTGTAAGGGCAAGGAGATTGCCTACTTCATGAAGATCTACCCCGAGTGAGGCTAGTCCTTTGTGGACGGAAGCCATGGTGGAATAGGCAAGGTTGCTTCTTCGTGGACCCTTCATGGGTGGAGCCTTCCGTGGACTCGCGCAACCGTTACCCTTCGTGGGTTGAAGCCTCCATCAACGTGGACGTACGATAGCACCACCTATCAGAACCACGCCATAATCATCGTGTCTTCATTGCGTTTGAAATCTCCAAACCCCTCCTTTACTTACATGTGCAATGTTTTACTTTCCGCTGCTATACTCTTAGAATTGCATGTGTAGGGTGATACTTGACTTGGTGTATTTGCTGAAATCTGCCCACAACTAAAATTGGGAAAAGGATAGATTTTTTTACTATACATGGTAGGGCAAAAAACCCCACTGCAATCTTTATTAAAAAGCAAGAAAACTAGGAGTCTTTATAGAAGGCTTGAGGTAAGCCAGAAAAGAGGAAGCAGAAAAGAAATAGGAAAGGAAAAGAAAGAAAGAATAAAAAAGAAAGGAAAAACTAAACAGACTAATCTAATTATTGCAACTGGCCATCCAGCCAAGAGTAGAACTCTCTAGCATACTTCTGTTTAACTCTATGTCTCAGCCATTGGAGCTCTTGCAGAAAGGTGTCATGCCATCTGTTGATTGTAGGCCTGATATTTTGGAATATAAAGTTATTCCTTGTAATCCAAATAGCCCATGCAGCCAGGATGATAATCTCCATGTGAAAGGGAACATGCAATTTATGCTTCATATCAGTAAATGCCTCCATGATAGATAGGTTAGGTTGCCTTGTGGGGCAAACAATGTCCCAACACTGAGCAGCAAAAGGGCAAGTCCAGAATAAGTGTTGCAGTGTTTCTTCCATGGGGCAATGAAGTGTGGCACAGTTATAATTATCCAGGTGGAAAGTTTTCCTTCTCAATAAATTCCTGGTGTTGAGTCTATCATGTAGCAAGCTCCAAAAGAATACTTCGTGCTTTGGTTGGCATGAACAGTTCCAGAGCCAATTGAAGTGTGGGGCAACCACTTTGATACCAATTAGTGCCTTGTAGGCCTTGGCTGTAGAGAACTTCTCATTCCCCCAAATATAGCTCTAGGTATTAGTGCAATCTTGAAATTCAGATCTTCTCAAATCATCACAGATGTTTTCAACAGTTTCAAATTCAGCATATGCCTGAGCAGACAAGGGCAGATTAAAAAGATCTTCCAGGTATTCAACTTGAAGGACTTTTTGAACTGTCATCCATTTGTCCTTAACAAAAGAGAACAATAATGGGAATGAGGCATCCAAGCAACCAGACCACCATAGATCCTGCCAGAAGTATACACTTTTACCATCACCTATGTTGCATCTTGCAATAGCTTTGAACTCATCATATAGGCCAATGCTTGATTTCCACCAGAAAGAGCCCTCTAACCTTTGCCCAGGCAATTTACCATCCATGTAATATGATTCCCAAACTAAGTTGACCCAGGGGATGCTGGCTCTGTTGTAGAATTTGTGCAAATTTTTGAGTAACAGAGCTTTGTTTTGAGCAAAAATGTTTAGGATACCTAGACCACCTTGATTCTTGGGTCTACAGACTGTGGGCCAAGCCACCAATGCTACTCTATGATCCTCTAGATCAGGTCCTCTCCATAAACAATGCCTCAAATATTTATTAATTTTGTTCTTAATGGTAACTAGAACATCCATACAACCCATGAAAAATATGATCAATGAGGTTAACACAGATTTGACTAATAGTAACCTTCCAGCCATTGTCATGAAACTGCTTAACCCCACCAATCATTTTTCCACTCTGCTTACCAAAGGTAAGCACTGTTCCAAAGATGGTTTTGATAAGCCTAGAGGTAGCCCCAGGTAATTTAGTGGAAAAGAACCTCTGTTGCATCTGAAAGTGTTTATTAAGATTTCCACTTTGTCCTCAAGAATGTTGATTGGTATTAGGTCTGACTTGACATAGTTTACTTTCAGCCCAGTGGAGTTAGCAAAAGAGTTCAGAAGAGCCTTAAGACACAATAATTGTTTGCTTTCAGCTTGCATGATCAACAAAGTGTCATCTGCATATTGGACTATTGGGAAATCAGGGCAGGAGGACACATTAATTGGTGGGGAAATCAAATCTAGGTTCATTTCTCTGTTTAGAATTGATTGGAGCAGATCAGCAGCCAACACAAAAAGTAGTGGGGAAAGGGGATCCCCCTATCTGACTCCTCTTTTACAATAGAACTTTTTCCCAGGCACACCATTGAGCATAATAGAAGAGGAAGCAGCCTTGAATAGCATAGACACCCAACCAATCCATTTTTGTCCAAAACCCTTGGCTCTGAGGATGTCAAGAATTGTCTGATGTTTAATGGTGTCAAAGGCTTTCTCAAAATCAAGTTTTAAAACCACCACCTCCTCCTTTGATCTTTGACATTGATGCAGATATTCAAAGGCCCATCCCAGACAATCATGGATAGATCTCTCTTTAAGGAAGCCATACTGATTGATGTGAACCATTTGTAGAATAACTTTTTCCAACCTGTTGGCCATTAATTTTGTGATAATCTTCAGAGAGTAGTTCAACAGAGAGATAGGTCTGTAATCATTAGGGTAGACTGGTGTCACAACTTTCGGGATCAAAGTAATGAAAGAAGTGTTAATGCTTTCTAGGGACACTGTGCCATTGTAAAATTCCTATATCAGCCTTCACACATCTTCTTTAATGATATCCCAACATTCTTTAAAGAATTCATTGTTAAAGCCAACAGGACCAGGGGATTTGTCATTAGGAAGCTCTTTAATCACTTGATAAATTTCCTCTTCAGTAAAAGGTTCTTCAAGCTTTGAGAAAACAGTAGGATCAATATCATTCCCCAATAAGTCCTTTAGATCAAAGTGCATAGAGGTCTTTTCAGAAGTGCCCATTCTTTTTTTAGAAGCTTCTAACAAAATAGCATCCTTGCCAGCATGGTCTGAGATTTCCACCTGGTCAGAGTTTTGAAGGATAGCAATATGGTTGTTCCTGTGATTAATAGAGGCCTTAGCATGAAAGATTTTTGTGTTCTCATCTCCAAAGTTTACCCCCTTAATCTTTCCCCTTTGCTTCCAATATATTTTCTGGTTTCTCAACAGTATTATTAACTGTTCCTTGAAAATTATCCTGCAGTTCCATTCATAAACACCCAAATCTCTGAATTCTTCAAAAATTTCAAGCATGAAGATAGCCTCATTGATTGCAGCAATTTGCTGCTTCAAGCAAGATAGGTTCTTGGACCATATTTTCAGAGCTCTTCTAAGATTTTTGAATTTTGCATTGATACTCTTTGCATCATCCATTTGACCCACAGGTATATTCCAAGCAGCAGTAACAATTTCTTTAAGAGAGGAGTGTTTAAGCCAATAATTCTCCAATCTGAACACCTTAGATTTAGGAATATTAGTGCCATTCTTAATCATACAAGGAAAATGATCAGACACTGGTCTGGCCAATGGAAGTACTATGGTGTCACGAAATGTACTGAGGATAGATTTTTATTTGGTCAAGTAGTCTAATCACCCCCCCCCCCCCTCTAGACAAACTTTCGATCCTACACATGAAGAACAAGACTAAGTGATAGTAGCATAATAGCATTATAACTATACATTTTCATGTGGTTTGACTTTAATATGACCATGCTTCTTTGCATTCATGTGATCTTCCAATTCCTGTGAACCAAACACCCAGATTGACAGAAATCCTGTGTTAGCAAATGCTTTGTTTTGCACGTGCATTCCTATCCTATTCCTGTGTATTTCCTATACCTGCATTGTTAGAATCCTCCAATTCAAATGAGCCTTTACAGAATTACTTCTGTTACAGATAGGTGTCAAAGAAAACTTCGTGTGGTTTGTCCCGCTCCTACCGCGCCATCGTCCGCCCCAGCTGAGCTGCTCCAACGACGGAAGCGTCCACTGCAGCGGAGATCCCCCCCTCCAGACCGTCTTTCGCTGCCTCAAATCTTCTTCCTCGCTGCCGGCAGCCACCACCACTATATTACCATCATCAACTGAGCAGATGACCTTGAGGACTACACGGGTCCGCAAGAGAGGTTGCACTCTTTCGTGTTTGCTTACGTTATGCATCGCTTAATATTACCGGCTACTTTATCGTCCTGTTCACCTCTTAGACTCCGAGTCAGGTCCAAACTAATAATCAAATTTCATTTTTTTAATGGTTGTGGCGTACATATCGGGGCAGCAACGAATAGTATCTCTGTCAACTATCTGCGTAATCTCGGGTGTCTACTATGTGTTTCATGTTGGGTGGGAAACAAACTGTAAAGGAGCCATTACCTGTATTTTTTAACTGAAGCTATTATCTGCCTGCTATCATTGGTTTTGGGTCTATCCACTGGTTGCTACCATCACTCTGGATTTCTGCATGCATTCCTTACATAACCTCACTATGTTTTATTCCTATGCATGTCAGTTATTGTACACAATGGTACTAAACATGTAGAGCAAAAGAGAAGAGCCTTGCGTGGCAATATAATGTCATACAAACGTCACTCCATGGTGGCCGCAATGGCAGCCCCCCCCCATTCCGGATTGTAATCAAGAGGAAGATAACTGTTCAGAGGGGGATTCAGAGGAAGCAGACCACTCCTATTTGCCCCCTGAGGTCTTTGCTCTCACTTGGCATGCTGATGTTGGTCATATCATGCATATGGCGCCTATCATTGCTAACTTTATACATCATATATGTCATCTGCTTACTTTAGACATGTTTTGTGTGAATGCCATCTGTTTAGTTTCTATATCTTTTTTTTAAACGTGGCAAAAGATTTGCCATTTTCATTGATTAAGAGAGGAGGAGTTGAAGGCCTGAGGCTAGAATACAATACATCACTCTTGCGGCATGCTGTTACACAAATGCTTTGCTCCCGCAAAGCTCCAAAGCGAGCACTCCTCTTAGATCTTGGCGACCAACACTCCCACCGAAACTACAGTGCTGCGGAAAACTCTAGTGTTTCGTTCCTTCCATATTTCCCAAGAGATAAGCATCATCAGTGACTCAAGCGGCCTTCTATTTAGTTTCTATATCATATATGTGAATTATGCAATGCCATCTTGTTTAGGCAGGCATCATATATGGGAATTTTGCAATGCCATCCTGTTTAGCCAGTCATCATTTATGTGAATTATATCATGCCATCCTTTTTTTTCATTACGTATTACATTTGCCAACAATGTTAGTACATTCAACTACTCTTCCTATGCATCAGCCATTTGACACGGTGATGGAAAAATCTGGAGTGAAAACAAGGTCTTCAGAGCAGACAGTGCTATCTGACGAAGCGCATATCTTGTCGGTTACAGATAGCTCCTCAGAGGAGGATTCAGAGATAGATGACCAGTCCTATTTCCCCCCCCCCAAGGTGTATGCTCTTACTTGGCAAGGTTATATTGCTCATATCATGCATATGGTGTCTTGCATTGCTATGTCATTTGCTTAGTTTAGACATGCTTTGTGTGAATGCCCCCTGTTTAGTGTCTAATTACCATATGTGTGAATTATGCAGTGCCATCTTGTTGCAAGGCATTATATATGTGAATTATGCAATGCCATGCTGCTTAGCCAGGCATCATATGTGTGAATTATATCATGCCATCCTTTTTTTGTATTACGTATTCCATTTGTCGACAATGTTTGTTTATTCAACTACTCTTCCTGTGCATCAGCCATTTGAATCGGTGATGGAAAAATCTGGAGTGAAAACAAGGTCTTCAGAGCAGACAATGCTACCTGCTGAAGCAGATATCTTGCTGGTTACAGATAGCTCCTCAAAGGAGGATTCAGAGACAGATGACCAGTCCTATTTTCTCCCTGAGGTGTATGCTCAAACTTGGCAGGGTTATATTACTCATATCATGCATATGTTGTCTTGCATTGCTTAGTTTAGACATCATATACACAATATTGAATGCCATCTGCTTAGTTTAGACATCATATATGCGATTGCCATCTGCTTACTTGCTTAGTATATAAATCATATATGTGAATTATATCATGCCATCATATTTACATAGACAGCATGTATGTGAATTGTGGCATGCCAACCTATTTAATAAAGACATCATATAGTTATATCATCTCATCCTGTTTACATAGTCATCATATTTTGAATTATGTCATTCTATCCGTGAATTATATCATGCCATCATGTTTCCATAGACAGCATGTATGTGAATTATGGCATGCCAACCTATTTAATAAAGACATCATATTTGAATTATGTCATTCTATCCTATTTAGTTAGCCATCATATATGTGAAATTGTGTCATGCCATCATATATGTGAAATTGTGTCATGCTCCTGTTTGGTTAGGCAACATATATGTGAATTATTTCATGCCCTCTTTTATTCCCCACTATCCATTGCACCTGTCTATCATACAATGTCTGTACATTCAAATACTTTTCTTGTTTATCAGCCATTTGAATTGGAGGGGGTGATGGCAATATCTAAGGGAGTAAAAACACGGTCTTCAGAAAATACAGTGCTACCCGTCGATGCAGATAGAACCATGGTTGTACTTGCCCAAGAACCAACCCCACCACACATAACCCAGACTCTCGCAGATTGTACCCCTACCCAGTTGGATAGAGAACCACCTACACCCCATCTAACCCCAACCCCAGCAGATAGTAACCCAGTTCCACTTGACACAGCACCATCTCCACCACAGAGCACCCAAACACGAGCAGTTAGTAAGGCAACTACAGTGCCCAAAGCACGAGGACCAGCACTGTGAACCCCAACTCAATGCTTAAAGCAGAAAAACAACTGTTCTCAGGTCAGATTCCGTAGCTATGGTGCATACTCCTTTGCTCTTGCATCACTGTATTTACTCATACCAAGTAATTTCAAATTTGAATGATCCAATTGAAACTCCAATGGTGCAACATGTATGTTTTCAACTTGTTTCTTTAACTGGTTTGCTGTTGTAACTTCTTGCTCTATGTTGATTTCAGTTTCAATTGTATAAATAGTTATGTTCTCATGTCATGCACATTACAAGTGTTGTTAGTGATGTTAGTTTCCCACACTTATATTCAGTCTATGCTGCTTTGTCTTAAACAGATAAGATTTGAAGTGCGTTTCTATCTTGATTTGGCAACATAAAATAGGATGGTATAGACAATACAGTGACCATAGTACATAAATATATGTTTGTTTCATGCACTACAAAAAAAAGACACATCCATGACATTATGGCCCGAACGAAAACTTTTTCTGTCATGGTTGTGACACTTCTATGACAATAATTGTGACAAAAACACGTATCATCATAGATGTGGTGGGCTCCTACTTCTATGACAAAAAATTATGACAGAAAATGGGCTTTTTGTCCTGGGCAGGCCGGAAACACACCCGCATGACATTCTTTGGGCTGTCCATGACGTAAAAATCATGGTAGAAATGAGGGCGAGGAAATTTTTTGGGGCGTTCCCTGTTACGGTGGGTGGTCAGAGCCGAGCGATGCAGTGTTGTTTGCGCGTTTCTCTCGTACGCGTGTGTGTATGCGAGGCGTTCGCTAACTGAACCCGAGCGAGGCGTTCGCTTACTGAACCCGAGCGATCGCACTAGCTACGTACTGAAGCCGATCAATCCCTTCGCTGCTAACTGAACCCGAGCGATTCCTTCGCTGCTAACTGAACCCGAGCGATTCCTTCGCTGCTAACTAAAGCCGGTCGAGCCCCCGTATGTGCGAGACGTAGCCGGTGGGGTTGCCTCTCGATGAACAGTGCTTGTTGCTGCCGCGCGCGCGATACGTAGAACGAGTCGAGACGCATCAATCGAGCCCCTTGCGCAAGATGTGGTGAGTTGACCTAGCCGGTTGGTTAGCTATGGATGAACAGTTCCCGTTGTTGCCGCCCGCTCGTACGCCCCACCCCAGTCGGTGGGTTGGCTGTGGATGAACAGTACCCTGGCCGTGTAAAGGTGGTTGGCGCTGGATGAACAGGACCCTGAGGAGGCCAGCCGGTTGGGGTGGATGTACAGGACCCCGTGGAGGCTGGATGAATAGTAGCCAGTGGAGGCTGGAGGAAGTCAACGGTGGATGAACAGTAGCTGGTGGAGGCTAGAGAGGGAGGTCGACCATGGATGAACAGTAGCCCATGGAGTCCTGTTTTGCGGTACGCCACACCCCTCCCGATGAACAGGACCCCTGTTTCGACCGTAGGCAGTTGGGGAGAAGTCTGTTTCCTCCGTTTTGTGGTACGCCAGAGCCCTCCCGATCAACAGGACCCCGTTTCGATCGTAGGCGCTCGAACAGAAGTCTGTTTCCTCCATTTTGTGGTACGCCAGACCCCCAGCCAATGAACAGTTCCCCGTTTCGACCGTAGGCGCTCGAACAGAAGGCCGTTTCCTCCGTTTTGCGGTATGCCAGACCCTGAGTCAATGAACAGGACCCCGTTTCGGTTGATCCATCCAAGCCGGTTGGCTCCTGATGAACAGGACGCGTTCCGACCCAGTCGCTTGGCTCCCGACACTGTTTCCTTTGTTCCGACCCAGCCGGTTGGCTGCCGATGAATAGGAGGTTGTTGCTGCCGTCCGTTGCCTCTCTACATGTACATGAGCGCTAGCCGTACGTATGCACGAGTACGCGTTCAAGACCTTGCCTGTATATGTACATATGTGGCCATATTTTTGGCTGTGAGGCTGTACGTATGTGTACACGATTTAGACGGGACTGCCTGAACTGCTATGTCAGGGGCTCTACTATGACACGTTGTCGGTGTAAAAACCGGCAGACCTCGGGGTAGGGGGTCCCGAGCTGAGGATCCTGGATCAATGGTAACAGAGAGGTGGGAGACGATGTTTACCTAGGTTCGGGCCCTCTTAATGGAGGTAAAACCCTACGTCCTGCTTCTGTTTATATTGATGGAGATGTAACAAGTACAGAGTTGATCTACCTCGAGATCGTAATATGAGTCTAACTTCTAGGGCTTGGTGAGCAATGTTGCGTTGTTCCCTCTCTACGGGCTAAACCCTATGGCTTATATACACGCCAGGCAGGGTATCTAGGGTTACAAGGTCGGTATCTAGGAGTAAGACAGCTAGACAAATCTTGAAGTATACTACAAGTCTTCGGTAGAGACAGCCTCAATCACGTCTCCCGTGTGTGGCCTCCGGAGTCCATCTTGATCACACACAGAGGCATATCGGCCCAACTGAGCAGACGGGCCGGCTTGGTTAGCACCCCCTAATCCAGGACACCGTCAGTAGCCCCCGAACTGGTCTTCTACACTGAGGACAACTTTCAACAGACATCACTTCGGATCCGGAGTCCTCGGCTTGACAGACGAGGTCCACTTTGCATTTCGGATTCTCTTAATGGAGCATCAACATCCGTGGTCCAACCGAGCTTGTACCCTGCCCGAGGTGGGTAGGTATCTTAGCCTCGAAGGCTGGTCGTGCAGGTATGATCAATCCAATCCTGCCTGACAACTTTATCGGCGAGGTTCGCCCCATGACAGGTCGAGCACTTACTGCCTCCCCCTCAAATTGTGGTTCGAGGCAGCTTGTTTACTGGCACGTCCCTTCAAGGCAGAGATCGTGCCCGCTTCCTTAAGGATATCATCAAGATTTTGTTTCCCCCCATATGTTTCAACGGCATTTTTGATAGCAACCGCGAATTTATCGGCACAGTGGGGGGGGGGACTCTTGGCCTTTCATAGGCCTATAAGAGCAAAGGGGAGAATAGCGCGATAGCCCACGCTCCCATCCTTCCCCCACTGTGCTTCGTCTAGCTCCAGCGCCCAGATCCAACCAGCGCGCCTTTCCCTTTCGCGAGCCCAACTCCTCAACCAGCCATGGCCAAGACCCTCAAGGGACACTGGGGCGGCTCCATCATGATAGCTGCGACCATTGCCGAGCTGTGCGACGCGGGGTATCTGGCCCCCGCCATCGCCGCCCGTGCTCCAACGGCCAGCCAGCTGGTGCCCGCTCCCAACGCCGGGGAGCGAGTGGTCTTCATCCCCCACCTCATCCGAGGCCTGGGGTTCTCGCTGCACCCCTTCCTGCGCGGGGTAATGCTCTATTACGGGTTAGATTTCTACCACCTCGCCCTAATTTTGTTCTCCACCTCGCCGCCTTCATCGCAGTCTGCGAGGCCTTCCTCCGCTGTGAGCCGCACTTCGGCTTATGGATGAAGCTCTTCGGAATCAAACCGAAGTCAAGTGGCTTGGATCTCGCGGGGTGCGGAAGGGCCATGATCAGCAAGAACCAGGGGGCCACCTGGTTCAAGGGCACCTTCATCGAAATGGTGAAGGAGTGGCAAAGAGAGGGGTTCTACATCACCGAGCCATTTGCCCCTGGTCAAACCAAAGTCCCGGCCTTCTCGGCTGGGCTTCCCAAGAAACTCAAGTCCTGGAAGTAGAAGGGCGTTGCTTGGGGGCAGCCAGAAGAGGTGGAGATCCTGATTGACAGGATCCTGTGGTGGTCCACAACGGGGAAGGTTGAGCTGGCCGACGTCATAAATGTCATGCTCAACCGCCGTATACTTCCTCTCCAACTTTGGGCTACCCCGATGTGGGCACAAAAGCCCGAGGACATGGACACCATCAATACCTTCTTCCGCTCCACCTTGGCCGCCATGTGGTTGAAGTTCATGAAGCTAGCCAAGGACAAAATCCCCAAGGCGGGGGAGGACCGCGGCCTCGAGCACGGCTATGAGACCCCCCGGTGCGTGGTTCCGCCCTTCAGTCTTTGTTTTCTGCTCATTGCGCCAAGGAATAAAGTTTTTACTCGAACCGCCGTGTTTTGACATTTTTGCAGAAGTGGCTGGCCTGGGTACAAGGGGTACGATGCCCGGCCCCCCTACCAGAGCAGCCCCCAACTCCCCTGCTCTTAGCGCTTCTAACCGAGGAGCCGCATGTGGTGGTCTCCAAAGGGATGAAGTCCCAGACGGGGAGATCAAGTGCTCGGACCCGGGGGACTTTGGTCACCCGATCAGAAGAGACCCACACCTCCGCCGCTCAAGACGGCGGCACCGAGGAGGGTGAGGAGGAGGAGGTTCCCCCTCCGAAGGGGAAGCGGTCAGCGTTGGAAGATGCCGACGTGGATATGCCACCGAAGGGCCCAAAGAGGCCGAGGCGAGCCTCATCCGAGGCCGCCAACAAGTCATCGAAGAGGGCCGAGCTCTCCGGTGACTCCGAGGAAGATCTCCTCACCATGGGGAGGAAGAAACCAGCACCCCGAGGGTAAGTCCTTGTCCTTGTCCTCCTTCCCTGAGTCATTTTTTCATCAAGGGAAATCTTTACAGAAGCAATCTTTCACATGCAGTCCGCCGAGGGTAATCCCAGCGGCTCTTCAAGCGGGCTGCCATCCGCCAGCGGGCCTCCAGAGCCCGCCGCTTCTCCCCCGAAGCATGATGGGCTAGGGGAGGTGACATCCACCCTGGTCCCCGACGTCGACTTGACGGGGGCCAACGAGGTGGCAACCATGGCCGAGGTCAACACCTCGGCCCAACAAGACCCGGGGACGGAGTGCCCCGAGGTCATCGAAGAAGGGCTGGGCCAGTCATTGGCCCAGCCGACGTCTACCTTGGCTCCGCCACACCAGGCGGAGGCTGCTCGGGTGGATACACCCGAGGTCATCCCTTCACCCCAGGCTACTGCCCAAGGACGGAATGGCGCGGGGTGGACCGAGGAGGTGAAGGAGGCCCTAAAGGGCTCTTCCATCAAGGAGGAGCACCGTGCTTGATAGGCACGGCGTTGGAAGGCTACCGCACCGGTCCACAGGGGCCGGCCTACACAAGGTTTTCAAGAACCTCGTAGCAGGTTTCGAGGTACGCCTTCTGCGCAATCCATTTGTTTTTTTAAGCTGTTTGCTTTATGAATTTTGTCCGAGGACATAAAAGTATAGCCTTCTAAACGGCTTAATGAGTGAGTAGCCTTCTGCCCGAAGTCGGTTTCAAGAAACCGGCATCGGGGTCGCTTGATTATATAGGAGCCCGTGAAGTAGCCCCCAGGGCGCTGCTTGAAGCAGTTGTCCTGGAGCCTTGTAGTGATCTTAACTATTCCCTTTCTAATAAGGATCTGTTTTGTTCTAGGTTGCGACCTCGGTTCCGAACTCCGTCTCCGAAGAGATGGTGGAGATGAACCGGAAACTTGAGCAATCTCAAGGTAAGCAAGTTGAAACTTGCCTTGTATTTTGGATTAAGAGGTATATATGAAAGAAAACAACTAAGGCCGAACTGTATTGACAGCACCAGGCTCGGGTGCTAGAGGTCGAGGAGACCCTGAAGGGCGTATTCGAAGCACGTGACAAACTTCAGGAGTAGGGGGAGCTCAAGAAGCTTCAACGTGCCCACTCCGAGCTCAAGACCTCGGCCCGAGTGGACCGCGAGGTGCTCCAGCAAGTGGAGCAAATCGCCTCGGGTAAGATATTTTTGCTGCAGTGTACGTTTGGAAGCAAAGGGTGTGTCGAGCTCACCCAGTTATGGCGTTCCGCAGAGTTCTTTGAGGATCTCCCGCAGATCGTGGCGGATGCGATGGCATACTTCGGCCAGCTGGCAGGTCATGAGGCGGAGAAGGCCTTCTGGGGGCAGTTTCTAGGGTCGCCGTCCGCACAGCTGCTGAATCATCGAGTGAAGCAGTTGGTGGAACTATTTCGCATGACGAGACCGGCGCTCCAGGACCTCTGTGTCACTCTGTGGCCTGCCGAAGCCATGTCGAAGAGCCTCTTCGGCCTGACGGCCTGTCTCCGAGATGCCGTGCCCTGCGTGGATCGCTGGAAAAGGTCTGCGTGCTTCGAAGGGGCGCGGAGGGCATATGCTTGCGTGAAGACTCACTTCCACAAGGCTGATAAGGAGCCATGTGCCACGGGCCCCCCTGCCGACAAGCCGCGGACCGCCGAGCAGTTCTTCGCCGAGGTGGAGGCGGGAGCTCGGACCACCGAGGCCATGTGCCCCAAAGACACTCTGTATTTTTAGATGATACTACGGAATGCCGGGGTGTACAATGTAAAGACTTTATCTTTTGTTGAATGAGAATGTCTTAAGGTTCCATGTGTGTTGTGTTATAATTTAATTATTCCTCCTATATGACTGTTTAAAATGAGAGTGGCCAGTCGTCGGCTTCAGCCCTAGTGTAGGTTATACAAAGGGTGTTCCTTAAGGCACACTGCACCCTTAGCCGACGTCTCGGTACCCGGAGGCGGTTGGTGTCTTATAGGAACTTGGCAATCGGACTATAGTGGCTTGATATCTTTCATTTAGTCATAAGAGTTTGACTGTGGGGGCTGATGACCAGCCCCCGCTGTAAGAAGTGTTCGGCCAGCTCGGCCGAGGTCTAGGCCCGAGCACACTTTGGCTAGGAATGGAAGCCTTTCATTTGACACGGGTGATCTCTATCGTCACATTGCCTGACGCGGTCTCCGGATGGCAGACCAGTTTACGCTTACCTAGATAGTCAGTTTCCGGCTTTCTCCACTAAGGCGCCATGCCAATTGACCTGGTGGCGCAATAGTAGTGGTTCTCCCATTACACCCTTAGCTGAATTCATCGGAAACATAAGGGGTACACATAGGAGCCGGGTAGCCCAACTATTTACCGAAATCTAGGTTCGAAACTGATGCATATAAGGCCAACATCCGAGACGCCGAATACATCAGACTTTCTTATACAATTGCATCTTTTTAGAGAACTACATCATCCCAGAGCTATGCTGATAAAGAAATACAATAGAGACCTTGAAAGGGCACAGTTTCTTTATTTCATAATATCAATCGTGTACATGCCCAGCTGTGACGAGAGTAATTGAAAGAGTACAATGTAGATGGTAAAGAATAAAGAGGAAAAACAGGTCGGATAATCACTAACGGATTTTAAAGGATCCGGACCACTACCTGCCGCACGTCTGCGTTTCCGGACTGTTGACCAGATTGTCACCATTGATGGCGAAGAATTTGCGAAGGTCGATGCCCTTCTGGCCCTTTATACACTCTAGGTGTTTGATTGACTGAGTTCCTTGAAGGGAGGTGTGGCCGAAGCCACTCTGTGGTTTTAAAACCACATAGAAGTTTGGCAGTTCCTTTTACAGGTGCTTGCCTATGCAGGGGCTCTAGGCCTCGTCTTTGCGTGGTTAATCCGCACCGATGTGTGGGTAGTCGTTCTGGCTCCTCGACGTCCTAGGGAATCTTGAGTGCGAAGTTATGCACTCTGGGGATGTAGTGCCCACTCCAGAGAGGGCACACGAGGAGCCCGCATCCCTATTTTGGGTGCGGGGGCACCTGGCCGAGGTCGATTTGTGCAGCACGGGCACGCTTCAAGGAGGGGACAGCACGTTTATCGCTGCGGGCTGCCTCCTTGGACGCTTGAACCTCGGTTGCAAAAGCCGCGGTCTGTTCCTCTGTCCGGAGTTAAACTTCTGTGTTGCCAATGACTATGATGACGCCGTTGGGCCCCGGCATTTTCAGCTTGAGATAGGCGTAATGCGGGACTGCGTTAAAGCGTGCAAAGGCTGTGCACCCTAAGAGCGCATGGTATCCACTCCGGAAGGGTACGATATCGAAGATTAACTCTTCACTTCGGAAGTTCTCGGGCGAACCAAAGACTACCTCTAGGGTGACTGTTCCAGTACAATGGGCTTCGACGCCCGGAATGACACCTTTAAAGGTGGTAGAGCTCGGCTTAATCCGAGATGAGTCAATGCCCATCTTCCGAACTGTATCCTCGTAGATGAGGTTAAGGCTGCTTGCCCCGTCCATCAGGACGCGCGTTAGATGACAACCATCAACAATAGGGTCTAGGACGAGCGCCGCCGATCCGCCATGCCTGATGCTAGTCGGATGATCGTGCTTGTCAAAAGTGATCGGGTAGGCCGACCATGGGTTATTCTTCGGGGCGACTGGCTCCAGCGCGTATACGTCCCGAAGTGCACGTTTCCTCTCCCTTTTAGGGATGTGGGTGACATAGATCATGTTGACCTCTGTTACCTCATTAGGAA
Organism: Elymus sibiricus; assembly: GCA_039707655.1. Lineage (NCBI taxonomy): Eukaryota > Viridiplantae > Streptophyta > Magnoliopsida > Poales > Poaceae > Elymus > Elymus sibiricus. Next base: position 228,291,651 of record CM077676.1, read on the forward strand.
ATTTCTTTTGGCCTCCATTATTGGGTTGCCGAGGTTCATCCTCGTCGTCGCTGCGGTGTTGGGTTTTACTCTGACCCTCTGCCGCTATCTTGCCAGCTTGTTTAAAGACCCAGCAATTCCTGTTAGTGTGGTTTCCTGGCTTTTCCTGAGTACCGTGGATCCCACATGGGTGGTCCAGGAGTCTATCAAGCTGGCTAGGTCCGTCTTTGTTCCCTTTAAAGGGTTTTCTTTTCTGCCCGGATTTAGGTCCGGTGAATCCTGCGTTGACCGCGGTGTCTTCAGTGTCGCTTCCGCCATTCTTGTACCTGCACTTATTTTTGTTGTGCTTTGGTTTTCCATTGGTGTCGCGAGTTTCCGAGGTGCCTGCCTCGCCGTTATGAGTACTTTGGGCGAGCCAGCTATCTTCTCCCGCACAAAAGCGAGTCATCAGTGAGGTCGGGGCAGCCATAGTCCTCGGCTTATCCTGGCCGAGTTGTCGAGCCAACCATTCATCTCGAATATTGTTTTTAAATGCGGCGATGGCCTCAGCTTCAGAGCAGTCTATGATCTGGTTTTTCTTGGTGAGGAACCTATTCCAGAATTTCCGGGCTGATTCGCCTAGCTGCTGGGTGACACGGCTGAGGTCATCAGCGTCCGGAGGTCGGACATATGTGCCCTGGAAGTTTGCTCGAAAAGCGTCTTCTAGGGCCTCCCAGCTGCCGATAGAGTGAGGAGGGAGGCTGTTAAGCCAATGCCTCGCCGGCCCCTTTAGCTTCAGCGGCAAGTATTTAATGGCATGGAGGTCATCTCCATTGGCCATGTGTATATGCAGGAGGAAATCCTCGATCCAAACTGTTGGGTCTATGGTACCATCGTATGATTCTATGTTGATGGATTTAAACCCTTCTAGGAACTGATGTTCCATCACCCTGTCTGTGAAGCAGATCAGGTGGGCCGGACCTTGGGACCGAGGAGCATCTCGTCGGAGGTCGGGGGAGAGTCATGAGTAGGCTTGATCTCGGGCACGACCGTTCCTGTCCATCCAGGCATCGTAGTCGTCGAGCCCGGCGAGCGCACGTCCCCTTGACCCGTAGATGGACCGAGGGGGAGCCCTATTTTCCTCAATACGACGTCTAGCATCATGAGTATCCAGGTAGTCCACGAGGTCTTTGCCATGACGGCACGGAGGTGGCCGTTCACCGTGGTCTTCTCGTCTTGGCCTGTCCCAGCCTCTAGGGGGCTGATCGAGGTCGTCAGCGAGCTCTTCGTCGAACTCCGGTAAAAGGCGCCTGCGTGGGTATGATTTCGGCGCATTATGGCGTCGGTTCTCCATATCTTGCTCGGCAGAGAGCACTTCAACCCATTTTTCATTTAGCGCATCGGTATTTTCCTGCAGCTGCTGCTCCTTGCGCTTTAAGCTCCGGGCCGTCGCAACGAGGCGTTGCCGGAAGCGTTCTTGTTCAAAGGGGTCCTCGGGGATGATGTAATCCTCGGTACCGAGGCTCTCGTCCTCCTCGGATTCTGGCATGTAGTTGTCGTCGGCCCCTTCAAAGAGGTCATCGGGATCTGAGTCTCCAAGAGGTAGGTCTTGTGTGCCGTTCCTTACTGGGGAGGCTTGAACTTCCTCCTCATGGTTATCGGCGTCGCCGTCCTCCGCGTCGCCATTATTGGCTGTCGCGTCGTTGCCACTAGGTTCCCCATTATTGCCCCTTCGGCCCCTTTGCCGGCGTCTTGGAGGGGATTTTGGGGTGTCCACCATGTAGACATCGTAGGTGGACGTGACGGTCCACCTGCCCGCGTTTACCGGGGGCAAGGTGTTCTTGATGGGGCCATCGGCGTCCTCCTCCATGTCTGAGGGTTCGCCGTAGTCCAACACGTCGGTTAAATCATCGATCGTGGCGACTAGGTGGGTGGTGGGTGGGATGTAAATTTCCCTATCGTCAGCTTTAAGGCCGATCTGATTGTAAACCGAAGTCTTGCCGTCGGAGATGGACATACTCCGGATGCGGTCAAGCATCTCATCGAGGTGAGATAAATCTTCGGGATTCAAGGATGCGCCATAGGCAGGGCTGATTCGAAGTACACCCGACGTGTGACCAGATGCGTCTTCGGAGCGGCGGGAGTCTGAACATAGTTCCGGGTTCCGTGCCGGAATCAATCCTGGCACCGGCGCAATTTCAGGGGTGGGAGCCGGATCCATCTCCGGACTAGCGATCAGAGAGAGACTGGCCGGAGTAGTGGTGTCAGGGGTCTCAAGAGATGCCGTAACAGAGTCCGGCTCTGGAGTCGAGCCTCCGGAACCGGCCGAGCTCTCGATTCGGCCAGGAGTCCATCCCGATAAGATGAGTTCACCACGGGAATCTGCAGTGTACTCGAGGCCGCCGAAAGTCACGATCCGACCTGGGGCATAGTTCTCGACAGAGGTCAGGTGACCCGTCGAGTCGGCACAAAATACCATGCTGCCGAAGATGAAAAGCTGGCCGGGGGCGTAAACATCCCCGCAGCCGTTAGTGCAGTTGATCTGCAGGTGAGCCATCAATCCTTCTGGTGATCGCGCAGCGGAACTCTCAATGAAAGCACCAGTGTCGGTGTAAAAACCGGCAGACCTCGGGGTAGGGGGTCCCGAGCTGTGAATCCTAGATCGATGGTAACAGTGACGAGGCAGACGATGTTTACCCAGGTTCGGGCCCTCTTAATGGAGGTAAAACCCTACGTCCTGCTTCTGTTTATATTGATGGAGATGTAACAAGTAAAGAGTTGATCTACCTCGAGATCGTAATATGAGTCTAACTTCTAGGGCTAGGTGAGCAATGTTGCATTGTTCCCTCTCTACGGGCTAAACCCTATGGCTTATATACACGCCAGGGAGGGTATCTAGGGTTACAAGGTCGGTATCTCGGAGTAAGACGGTAGGACAAATCTTGAAGTATAGTACAAGTCTTCGGTAGAGACAGCCTCGATCACGTCTCCCGTGTGTGGCCTCCAGAGTCCATCTTGATCACGCACAGAGGCATATCGGCCCAACCGAGGAAACGGGCCGGCTAGGTTAGCACCCCCTAATCCAGGACACCGTCACACATGCCGCTCCTTACACGCCCACGATTCATCGTTGCAGAAAGACCGATCGACCAGTATGTACGTACACGTTCGCGACCAGACAGACAACGCTACGTACGCTTTGATCGGGTGGCTCCCTGCTGTCAGGGAGGATAAGGAGGCACTTCCTTGAGTGCGAAGATATAGTAGGTGGGTCCTAGCTGTCAGGGGGAGGAATCATTTTTTTGCATGTAATAAGGAGGCACTTCCTTGCGTGCGAAGATGTAGCTGGTGGGTCCACCTGTCAGCCTCACCGCGTACAGTCCTCTTTCGATGGCTGTCGTTCATTGACCAGGTTGACTACGCCATGCCGAGAGGACCAAGGCGGTGGATGACGGCGAGGCCTAGGAAGAGAACGACACGGAGCCGGGGACAATGCGGCAGTGGATGCCCACGCGGAGGGGAGTACGAGGGTTGATTCGTTCGGCTGCGGTGTGAGGCTGCCGTTGCCGGAGAATAACAGGGGATGTGGGTGAGTAGATGGAAGGCATGGCCAGAGGTGGGAGTAGGGTGGGGCGGTGAGGCCTGCGCGGCATCACAGCCGGCCACGGGAGGCAGGAGCAGGCAGTCCTGCCGGTGCTGGTTTGGGCGGCTGGAGGAAGAAGATCAGAGATTGAAGAAGCAACACGGTCGTTGGATGAACATCCAACAGTCACTGCTGCTAGAATCGTTTGTTGACTAAGTTGACAAAGCCCTGCGTACGCGTCAACTTAGTAGGCCCACAAGTCAGCCTCAAAATCTGGTGGGTCCCAGTTGTCATGGGGAGGAATCATTTATTTTTTGCATAATAAGGAGGTACTTCCTTCCGTGCGAAGATGTAGATTGTGGGTCCCGGATGTCAGGGGAGGAGTCATTTTTTTGCGCGTAATAAGGAGGCACTTCCTTGCGTGCGAAGATGTAGCTGGTGGGTCCAGGCTGTCAGGTGGAGGAATCATTTTTCCTGCGCATGATAAGGAGGCGACCATGGACCATGTGGGTCCCAGCTGTCAGCCTCTACACGTACAGTCCTCTTCCGATGGGTGTCGTTCGTTGACCGCGTTGATGACGCCGTGCCGAGAACACCAAGGCTGTCGGCGTACGACACCTATGGGATCGTGTGGATCCCTTTTACGGTTTGGCTAGGGAAAAGATGTACACAAAGAGCGGATCCAACGATCAACGCGGGGATTTTTTACCCAGGTTCGGGCCGCTGAGTAGCGTAAAATCCTACTCCTGCTTTGGTTTATTGTGGGTGTTTAAGCTCAGGTACTCGGAGCGCTTCTTGGTGAATAGTACGCAAGAAGGGCGGCTACGCATGCCACTGGGCCAGAAAGCTCCTCCCCCTGTAGCTTCGCCTTGGGCCTCCTTTTATATGTTCAAGGGGTCACCAACAGTGGCAAACAGCACGTACAAGAGGTGTAAAGTTGCTACAGTGTTTACATGCTTATCACTGATGACTTAGGACAAACGCATTAAATGCTCCACTTAGCTGTCCCTTACTTTCTTGGGGACGGAAAAAGAGCCCGTCCCATCAACGCCGCTTAACCCCATCCGCCGCTAGTGCCATGACACACATCCAGGAGGACAAACCCTAAACGACAGGCTGGTCGCTGCGCTGGAGCGGTGGCAGGGCGGTGGGATCTTGCCGGGTGCGAGGCCTTGCCGGGCCTTCGCGAGCCTTCCCGGCAAGTATCTTGCCGGAATCCAGCCTTCGGTCTCCTGTCTTCTGATCATTAGCTTGAATGCCTTCTTGATAATCTTGTATCTGTTTCCAGCTGTCCTCCGGCAGGCCTTGCCGCTGGTATGGCTACAACCGTCCGTGCACAAGTATGGGGTACTAAAAAGACCCAAACTTCAGTACACCGACAGGAGCCCCCGGGCCTAGGCCATACACGGGTGCAAGGCGTTGTTGGGCTAGGCCCAAACAGTGCACGGGCACGCGTGGCAGGAGTTAACTGTCGTAATCATCTTATTTACCGCGCTCCCCCACGACGCGCATTAAATGCGGGACGTGGGATATGTGCGCGGAACGGCCGCAGTAGTAGTGCGCTCGTAAAAATGCATTCACATTGGTTAGTAAAGAGGCAGCCCCGCGCCTTCCCCATAAAAGGGAATCTGCAGAGGCGCTGCTCATTTACCTCTCGTCTTTTCCAATCTGGAAAAAACCGCCGTCGCCTTCTTCCTCGAGCTCGAAATAGAGCCCCTCCCCTTCATCCGCCTCCTCCACGCCCTCATCAGCCCCGGCCTCCGCTTCCACAGTCGCCATGCCGCCCAAAGCAAGCAAGGGCAAAGCGGTGAAAGCCGTCGACTCGGATGCAGAGACGGAGAAGATTGATCTGGTGGAGATGCGGAAGGAACACGCCGTCTTCGCCCCGACGCTCGACATGCGCGCCCTGATTGAGCGGTACATGTGTATGTGGGGGAAGAAGACGAGGGGTCACCCTGCAACTCGCGTGCTCCCAGCTTCCGTCAAGGGCGGCCTAGATAAATTCCCCTTCTTCGTCGCTTACTTTTACTGCGGGCTCTGCCCTCCGTTTTCTGATTTCTTCATAGACATCATGTACACATACGGCTTCCGTCTCTTGGATTTCACGCCGAATGCCGTGACATGCATGTCAGTCTTTGCCCATCTCTGTGAAAATTTCGCCGGAGTAGTTCCCAGCACAACCCTCTTTCGCCACTACTTCATTCCCCGTATCGAAATGGGAGACGCCCTTTCTGGTTCTATCACCTAGATTCCAAGGGCATGGAATAAAGATATATACCCAGACGGTCTCTACCGTAAGAAGTGGGATGAATGGCGGGCCGAGTGGTGCTGGATTAAGGAGAAAGATCCTCAGCCGTTCTATTCGCCCCGACAAATGAAAGTGGTTCGCGGCAAGGACTGGAGCTTCCTCGATCCTCACGATGAGAAGCTCACAATCGCAATTACCAGGATCCACCGTCTTAGGGTTGCCGGGCTTACAATAGAAATGATTGGCGCTGACTTCCTCCGCCGCCGCATCGCCCCTTTGCAGAACAAAGGGAGACCAGCCGGGGAGTTCCAAAATGCAGCAGATATCATGAGGCTGCGCCCTGGTCTGAACAACAACTTAACAGTCTTGCAGCACACAGCTCTCTGCCACAAACTGTTCAGGCCTGACGGGAAATATACGTTGCCGGCTGGCGTAATTCCCCTGTGCAACAACTCCGCTTTGAGCTCAATCATCGCCATGATGCCGGTGTGTAATGCTCACGGCCTTGACGGAACTTGGGACGAGCCATCCTCAGAGCGCGCATAGGAGTTCTTTGACAACTTGTCGGAGAAAACCATCCGGGAAGAGCCAACCCTTATCCGCCCCACCACTGATGAAGAAGTGGCTTATATCGCCAGCAAGGCGGAATAGGCGAATCTAGCCGCGGAGGCCGGCAGCTTTGGCTTTGCGGAAGAGGAAGCCACTGAAGAAGAAATAATGTCAGAGGAGGCCCTTGCCGAGCAAGGTGAAATTGCCGGGGAGCAGAGTGGCATGGTTGTCGGGAGCTCTTCTGTCGAAGACACAACCGAGGAGCAGCTGCATGAGAAGCCCCCAGCTCCAGAGAAGAAGAAACGTGTTCTTCGGAAAGTCGTCTCTGGCGTCCCAACACATCAGCCTTCATTGAGTGGTGAGGTTCCCAGCAAGGGGGCGGCCGGCAAGGCTGCACAGCGGCAAGGAGCCCAACAGCAACCCGTGCGACGTACGAGACGCATGACCGCGGCAACAACTGGAGCGGCGGGGGCGTCTCATACGACAGCACCAATAGCTGGAGCAGCATGATCACATCAACCTACTGCTTCTGTGGCAGCCAAGCGTCCCAGGACCTCTTCTCCACCCCCTCGCACGGACACTGTAGCGGAGGTTGACTTTGACATCTCCGCTTTTAGTCAGGAAAGAGAAGAGTAAGGGTCCTTGCCGCATCTTTCAACTTCTGAATTCCTGGTCTGGCTTAACTTATTTGTTTTGCTTTGGCCTGTCCCCACAGAGATACGGAAACGTTGGCACAAAGGATGGCAAAGAAGGCAAAGACTTCAATGGGTGATGAGCCTCCGGCAAGCACCGTAGGTGTGCCAGAGCCCATCGTCATCAGCCCACTACCTATTTTCCGCTGGCGAGCGTTGGGGAGAATATCTTCGCTGTTGACATCACCGGGCTTGCAGGAGAAGAACGGCAATAACGAGAGTCATTGGAGGCCGTCCCTGACGTGCCGCCTCCGTCGACCACGCCGCCCAGAGATGAACCTTCGGCAAGGGATTCCACTCGCGAGCCCACTCGCGTTGAAGAGGAGCCGGCAAGCACGGACACTGGCAACCCTACATCGGCAACTAATGTTGCCGGGAAAGGAGAAACCACCTCTCAACAGCTCGACACAGGTAAACCATTTGCCTTGGTGCACTTGTCATTCTTTCTTTATTTTTGTCTTCTTGATCTTCAACCTCGGTCTCATCTTGTTTCCTTTCTTGGTCTTCAGATCTCCCTTCGATGGAACAAATGGATGTTGATATTGTCATCGAAGAGACCGCCAAGGACGCTGCCGTCGAGGCCGACAGAGTCGCAGCTGACGAGGCCGCCAAGGTCGCACAGGAAGAAACCACCAAGGGGTCTGCTGAGGGGGCCGGCAAGGAGACCGGCGACCATACTGACGGTATTCCTGCCGCAGGAGCGCCTGGCGCTACACCGGTCGCGGAGCCCCCAGTTGCCGGCGAGGCAGTTGTCGAGGATCAACCGTCAACATCCGACGCCCCCCGCAAGCAGATACCTTAAGGTTCGCGACAACCTGTTCGTCAGCATACCAGGGATGGCAAGCACTGGGGTGCCAACCGAAGGAGAAATTTTTGATGAAGACGTCATCGCCGCCGCTGGACTCAAGATCGTTGATGAGCCACGCGCTAGCAGCAGCGGGTCCAGGGAAGAACAGCTCCTCCAAGCCATGAGGGACGACTTCCAAAAGCTTCAGGCGCTTCACCGCACCCGAAAGGAGAGGTTGGACTCCAGGGCGGCAGTTGTCGAGGTGGCGGAGGTAAATTTCCAGAAGCGCGTCGAAGTGACACGAGTCTGGTACGCCGAGGCTTTCCAGGAGCTGATGGCTGGCCGGGAGCAACTGAATCAGAGTTGGAACGAGTTCCTCTTAAAGCAGTCCGACGCCGAGAAGGCACAGGAGGAGGCTGCGCAGCAGGCTGCTGCAGAGGAAGCTTCGCTTAATGGAACGCCGCATCGGGCTCGACGCTTATGAAGAAGACCTTGCCGTTCGCGAAGAGGCGCTTGCCGCCAAGCTCCACAGCAAGGACGAAGAGATCGAGAAGCTTGTCGCGTGGCGAACCCAGGAACTGGAGCAGAGACACAAGGAAACACTCGAAGCCCTGGCCATAGACCATGCCGGCAAGTTAAAGGGAGCCATCGATGCCGCCGAAGCTGCAGAGGCCGCCAAGAACGAGCTGGGCGATAAAGTGAAGAGGCTGGAAGCGGATCTCAAGGGCCATGGCAAGGAGATCTCGATGCTCAAAGCCGACAGAGAGAAGACTCTCTACAGCCTGGCGGAGATGCAAACCGCCATGTCCGACAAGACCAAGGAGCTCCTCTCAGCCAATGAATCCATTGCTGATCTGAAACTAAAGCTGGCAACGCTGGAGGAGTCCCTTGAGAACAGCAAAGCTCGCGAGAGGGCTTTGATCAAAGATCTCCAGAGTGAGAAGAGCCTGCTCAACAGCGCCGCCGCCACTTATAATGACTTTGAGAAAGGCGTGAAGATCTGGACTGAGCGCCTTGTCGACATCGCGGAAAGGCTTGCCGCAGAACTGTCCACCATGGGCTTGAAAAACTTCAACTACTCTTCTGATGATAGGGTGTCTTCGAGTGCCAAGCTGACCATGTTCTTCGAGAGCATCGTTGACGCCCTCAAGCTGCTCCAGTCTGACCGAGCAACCCATCTGGCCAACGAATCCCGCAAACTCTGCCGGGCCGTCCTCCTCAAGGTGCTCGTCAAAGTGGTGCACAAGAACCCTGGCATCAACCTCACCAACGTTCTCGCTAGCTTGCCGGAGGATGTAGACCTCAAGGCACTCAAAAAGCTTGTCGCGCCCATCGTCGACAGAGTGAGCCAAGTCAAGAGGGTCGAAGGCCAGCGCAGGGACTAGCCGCTCCACTCCATTTTGTCGCCACCATTCCATGCCAAAGACAGTTTTTTCTTAAGTTAGAATCGCGGCGACCATCAATGTAATATAACTTGCTATGTTTTGGATGAATGTATGCTATTTCTCTTGTTTGATTTCTTTCTGTATGGTCCATGCCCTACGCTTATTGGGAACTTGCCGGTGTGCGCACCCTTGCCGCGAGCGCTTTGAGGAACGGATCCTTAGCAGCCTGCTGGAGGTGTCGCTGCCGACAAGATACCTTGACGTTTTCAGTGCAGCCACTTAAGCTGTTGAGCGGACTCGAAACAAAGTAAGGGCGCAACCAATCACGACAAGGTTCCCTCGCGTGCAGGTTTTCCATACAAAAGTCGAAATCGTTCAAGGAAAGTAAGTCTACAATAAAAATTTGCTTAAAAGTTTTGCAACTTAGCTTTTCGTTGTTGTACTCCTTATCGCAATATGTCGACTTGAACGTCGCCTGTTGGTGTCCATACCATCATTCCCCCCGGCAAACTTGCACGCGAGGAGACCTTCTGTCCTTTGAGAAAAAGAAAGAAGAGAAAATAGAGATATGGAGCCTTGGTGGTTCATTAATGCTTACCGAAAGCAGGTGTAATACAATATCTTAGACAAGCATGCATATAGATTGACATGAAAATCGACAAGAATTATAAAACACTTAAATTTATTCAACTATGCACAGGGTCTGCGCCTGGCTTTGTACAAAGGATCATATGCCTCTCCGGCAAAACTTGTACAAAAGGTGGTTGCCGGGTGACCCGGCAACCGCGCCTTATGGGTAGAACTTACGAAGGTGTTCGATATTCCAGGAATTGCTTACTGGAATGCCATCTTCGGTCTCCAGGCGGACTGCGCCGGGCCTGGTGACTCGTACTACCCGATAAGGGCCTTCCCACTTCGGCGTCAACTTGTTAGAATTCTTGGCCGACTGAACGCGCCGAAGAACAAGGTCGCCTTCCTCAAGGCTTCGGGCATGAACCTTGCGGCTATGATAGCGGCGCAAAGCTTGCTGGTAGCGTGCAGCTCGCACAGCAGCCCGAAGACGATCTTCCTCAAGGAGCGTGGTGTCATCTTGGCGCAGCTGCTCTTGCTCAAGCTCATCATAAGCGAGTACTCGAGGTGACCCGTATATGAGTTCTGTGGGGAGAACTGCTTCTGCCCCATAGACTAGGGAGAAGGGTGTCTGGCCAGTAGGTCGATTTGGTGTCGTTCTGATTGACCAAAGAACCGCCGGGAGCGCATCAATCCAGCATCTTCCGCACTTGCGCATCTTGTCGAAAGTCCTTGTTCTGAGACCTCGCAACACTTCAGCATTTGCCCTCTTCGCTTGGCCGTTGCTCCTCGGGTGAGCAACAGAAGCAAAACAGATTTTTCCGCCAAGGTCTTGGACGTACTGCATGAAGGTGCGGCTCGTGAACTGCGTGCCATTGCCGGTGATGATCCTGTTTGGCACACCAAAACGGCACACTAGTCCCTTGAAGAACTTGATGGCTGATTGTGCTGTCACCTTTCTCACTGCTTCCACTTCCGGCCACTTCGTGAACTTGTCGATAGCAACGTACAAGTACTCAAAGCCCCCGGCAGCGCGGGAAAAAGGGCCCAATATGTCGAGCCCCCAGACCGAAAATGGCCAGGAAAGAGGGATTGTCTGAAGAGCTTGAGGTGGCTGATGCAATTGCTTTGAATGGAACTGGCACGCTTCACACTTGGTTACTAGTGCAGTTGCATCTTGGAGAGCAGTGGGCCAGAAGAAACCTTGCCGGAATGCCTTGCCAACAAGAGCTCTTGAGCCTATGTGGGAGCCACATATGCCTCCATGTATCTCTGCCAACAGCTCCAGTCCATCCTCCCGAGGAATACACTTCAATTTCACACCGTTCGGTCTCTTTCTGTACAGGACATTGTCCACGAACTAGTACATACTAGACCGACGGGCTACTTTCTCCGCTTCTTCCTGTTCTTCAGGGAGTTCTCCTGTTTGAAGGAACTGGACGATGTGTTGTGCCCATGTTGGAACCTGTGGCTCGACAACAAGGACCAAAGGCATATCTTCGGCCGTGGGAGCGTTTGTCTCTACGGCAAGGGCTTGAGGCCCTGCCGGAGCCTGTTGCTCCCCGGCTAGCTTGGCGTTGTTCCCGGCAACTTCCTTGCCGGCGACTTCTGGGAGCTCTGCCGGAAAGTACTGGCCGGAACTCAACTTCCTTCTCTTGTCTTGCCTCGTCGATGGTGTTACGGATGGCTGAGTTAAGCGGAGCACAAAAGTTCCTGGTTCCACAGGTAACTTGAGGGCAGCACGTTTTGACAGGTCGTCGGCAATATTGTTCTCCGCACGAGGAACATGCTCTGTTTGCAACCCGTCAAAACGCTCCTCCAACTTCCTCACTTCATCTACATATGCTTCCATCAACGGGCTCTGTTAATTTGCCTGACGACAAGCTGTGAGTCACCTCTAACGATGAGCTTCTTAATCCCAAGGTCCGCCGCGATCCTGAGACCGGCAAGCAGCCCTTCATATTCTGCAGTGTTGTTTGTTGATCTCTCCCAGGGAAAGTGCATCTGAATTACATACTTGAGGTGCTCTCCGGTGGGTGCGACAAGCAGCACGCCAGCACCGGCGCCTTGCAGCGAGAAAGCCCCGTCAAAGTACATAATCCATTCTTGATATGTTTCCTTGCTGGGGATAGTTGTCTCTTGAATTTCTTCGTCTGGCATTGGTGTCCATTCTGCAATGAACTCCGCCAAGGCTCTGCACTGAATAGTCGAAGTGCTTTCAAATTTGAGACCAAAGCTTGACAGTTCCAATGCCCACTCCACAATTCTGCCGGTCGCATCTGGATTTCGTAAAATCCGCTGCAACGGGAAGCGAGTGACGACGGTGATTTCATGTGCCTGGAAATAATGGCACAGCTTCCTCGAGGCCATAAGGAGGCCGAAGAGCAACTTTTGCACGCCAGAATATCTTGACCTAGCCCCCTGCAACAGGGAGCTGACAAAATAGACTGGGTGCTGCACCATCTTCTTTTCTGCGTTGCTTCATTCAATTGCGCAGATCCTGCCTTGTCGGCACCAGACACTACCGGGGAGAATCCCAGCTTGTCTCTTGACGGGTTTGTCGCTGCTGCTGCTTCTTCGTCGACTTCTCTCTGCGCCACTAATGCAGCACTAACCACTTGATTCGTCGCTGCTAAATATAGCAGCAACGGCTCTTGTGGTTTAGGCGCGACTAGCGTTGGCGGAGAGTAGAGGTACCTCTTCAAGTACTACAGCGCTGCCTTCGCTTCCGGAGTCCATTTCATTGGACCGGCCTTCTTCAAGATTTTGAAAAAAGGCAGGGCGTGCTCAGCAGATTTGGAGATGAACCTGCTCAGAGCAGCAACGCAGCCGGCAAGTCGACGCACATCTTTGACACGTCTCGGTGCTTCAATCTGCTCAATTGCCTTGATCTTGTCGGGATTTGCTTCGATTCCACGTTGAGACACAAAGAACCCGAGAAGCTTGTCGGATGGAACGCCAAACACACACTTCTCAGGATTGAGCTTCAGATTGATCCTGTGCAAATTTGCAAATGTCTCTTCTAAATCTTGTATGAGCGTTGCCTTGTCCTTGGTTTTAACCACTATGTCATCCATATAAGCTTCCATATTTCTATGTAGCTGGGGCTCAAAACTGATCTGGACCGCTCTTGCAAATGTTGAACCAGCACTTTTCAACCCGAAAGGCATGCGTATGAAGCAATACGTGCCACATGGGGTGATAAATGCGGTTTTCTCTTCGTCTTCCTTTGACATGAAAGTCTGATGATACCCTGAATAAGCGTCAAGAAACGACAGCAAATCGCAGCCGGCAGTGGAGTCCACAATCTGGTCGATGCGCGGCAAGGGAAAAGGATCTTTTGGACAGGTTTTATTGATATCTGCATAATCGATACACAGCCTCCATTTTCCATTCGCCTTGCGCACTACAACTGGATTGGCCAACCATGTTGGATGGAGCACTCCTCTGACCAAACCTGCCGCTTCCAGCTTCCTGATTTCTTCGGCAATAAATTCTTGCCGCTCCAAAGCTTGCTTCCTAATTTTCTGCTTGACGGGCCGCGCATGAGGACAGACAGCAAGGTGGTGCTCGATTACCTCCCTGGAAACACCGGGGATATCAGATGGTTGCCATGCAAACACATCGACATTCGCCCGCAGGAAGGCAATGAGCGTGCTTTCCTATTTGTCATCGAGGGTGGAACTCACGGTGAAAGTTCCTCCCGTGCCATCATCCTTGACGGGCACCTTCTTAGTAGCTGGTGGAGCTGCCTTGGATTTCTTTCTCTTGATGGTGGAGCTCTCCGGCACATCCTCAACGGGAGCGCAGCACTCCGAGGAGGTGCGCTTGCCGGAGTGTGTGCTAGAGGTCTTGCCGGTCTTCTTCCCCCCGGGAGCTTCAGCGGCAGGAGCAAGTGCCTTGGCGGCAGGTGCTGCGACTGCCTCCTGGTAGAGTTGGTCTGTGCAGATAAGCGCATCCTTCTTGTCGGAGTTGATAGTGATGACGCTCATCGGCCCGGGCATCTTTAACGTATTATAGGCGTAGTGTGATGCCGCCATGAACTTGGCCAGCGCCGGACGACCAAGAATCCCATTATATGGCAATGGAATCTTGGCGACGTCGAAGACGATCTTTTCTGTTCTGTAGTTCAGCTCACTACCAACTGTTACTGGTAGTGTGATCTTGCCCTTCGGCTGGCTCCTTCCTGGGTTGATCCCTTGAAACGTGCCCGTTTCCTCGAGATCTTCGTCAGGAATTTGCAACTTCTTGATAACATCAGGCGAGATCAAGTTCAAACCGGCCCCACCGTCAACTAACATCTTTGTCACCTTGAGGTTGCGGATCGTTGGTGAAACCAACAAGGGCAAACACCCGACCGCAGTTGTGTGATCAGGGTGATCCTCGGCGTCAAAAATGATAGGCGTGTTGGACCATTTCAATGGTTTCCGGGCATCGATCGACGGCTCTATTGCATTAATCTCGCGCGCCCACTGTTTGAGTCGGCGGTGAGAGGAATGCAAGGAGGCGCCTCCGTCAACGCACATGGCTTCTGTAGCTTTCTGGAACTCGTGCTCGCTGGACTCGACGCCCTCTTCGTCATCATCGTCACCCCCCTGTTCCTTGTCGCGGCCTCGAGCGGGCCTCTCCTTTTGTTGCTTGGCCTTGCCGCGGTGACCTTCTCGACCACCGTGTTTCTTGCCAGACCCCTCAGCACCATCCTGGGCCTTCTCCTTGTCTCGCCTCTCATACTCAGCTTTCTGCTTCTCGACAAGCGGCTCAACTTGCTGGCAGTTTTGGAGATCGTGACCCTTGGTGCGATGGATCTTGCAGTATTGCTTGTCGGAGCCCTCCGGCTTGTCGGCAGCCGCCAAGGCCTGACATGAGGCACACCCGGCAACCTCCTTGCCGGGGCCATCAACCTTGATCTTCTTGGCAGTGCTGGTGTTGCCGGATCCCTCGACGGCAAGCACGGCCTTGCCCTTGTGCTTCTTGTTACGCCGTCGGCCTTTCTTCGTCGAGGTGGTGACGTCTTCGCCTTCATAGTCGATTTCTGCGCCAGCATCCTCGCCGAGGAATCTCCTTCCCTCCTCGCCCCGAGCACATTTGTCGGCCAGAGCATAGAGCTCGGCAACATCCCTGACCTTGTTCATTGCCAGCTCTTCCCGCATCTTGCGGTTGCGCACATTCTGATGAAACGCGCTAATAACTGTGGCAGGATGAACGTCTGGGATGTTGTGATGTATACGGCTGAATCTCTGTATGTACTTGCGCAAGTTTTCGCCCTCTTTCAGGGGGATGAGATGTAAATCTCTTTCCTGGCCAGGAGCCTGGTGGCCTCCAGTAAAGGCGCCGACAAACTCATGACACAAATCTGCCCAGGAGGAAATGGAATTCTCCGGCAAATGCATCAACCACGACCTGACGTTGGGCTTAGGCACCAACGGGAAGTAGTTGGCGAGTATCTTGTCGTCTCGAGCCCCGGCAGCCTGCACCGCAATGGTGTAGATGCTCAGGAACTCTGACGGGTGAGTCTTGCCGTCGTATTTCTCCGGCACCTCCGGCTTGAAAGTTCGGGAATTGGGCCACTGTACCCGCCGCAGCTCACGAGTAAACGCTGGATAGCTCACCTCGTAAGGCAAGCTACCAGAATACCCCGGCGCAGGCTCGTCCATAGTGGGTCCCGCGCGCCTGTCGGATTGACAACGCGCTTCCCGCCGCCGCTCGATGGTAGTTCGAGCATCTTCTTTGTTCCGTTCCCGAAGAACTTGACATTGATCGCGGCGAGCTCGCGGATCAGACGACGCTATGGAATCGTCATCACAGGCATCGACCCGCCGAGTTAGCGACCACTGTTGTTGTTGCGGAGGGGAGCGCATCATAATCGTACCGCCTCCGGTCTTTTCGCCATCAGCACGCACTGGCTCAGTGGACTGCCGCCGCGAAGGGCCCGCCTACTGCGGCCTGTCATCATTAGCCAAGCTGACGAGGCTCTGAATAGCAGATCTCCATTCTTCTAGCTTCTCCGCAGCAGGAGGGAAATCTAGGAGTAGCTGCGCTCGTGCCAACGCTTCTGCCGGTGTAGGCGGTGGTGAAAGGTGCGAAGAACGTGAGGTGCTCTGACTCCTAACTATGTTAGAAGGAGCTCCATCACGGTCTTGCGATCGCGCCCTGCTTCCACCGGCGTGTTGGCGTGCATACTGGCCCCGTGCATCTTGGGAGTGATGCACAGGGGTCTTTCCATGGGGGCGCCTGGAACCACCAACGTCGCGGCGCTGCCCGTCGCGCACGACCTGAGAAGGCCGCGGCGCATGCGCCGGCATGGGTGTCTTGGAAGGCGTCGTCCCATCCTTGGAGTTCGCTGCGCCACCCATAGGTAGCACGGCTCCGTCCTTAGACCTGGCAGTATGCGGGTTGTTGTCGCTGTTGCGAACGACACCGCTCGCCTGGCTCTGATCGCCAGAACGTCGTGGAGGCTCAAGACCTCCACCTCCTCCACCAGCGCCCACGCCGTCGCCCGTCTGTGTGGGTACGGGCGGGCCGAATGCGGATGGATCAACCGTCGTAGCACCTTTCTTCTTGGGAGCCATGGCGACGAAAGTGATCAAAAACTGGCGCGCTGACCGCTAGATCGGGTTCGCGCAATCTCTTCCCCTACCTGGCGCGCCAAAGATGTCGGCATACGACACCTATGGGATCGTGTGGATCCCTTTTACGGCTCGGCTAGGGAAAAGATGTACACAAAGAGCGGATCCAACGATCAACGCGGGGATTTTTCACCCAGGTTCGGGCCGCTGAGTAGCGTAAAACCCTACTCCTGCTTTGGTTTATTGTGGGTGTTTAAGCTCAGGTACACGGAGCGCTTCTTGGTGAACAGTACGCAAGAAGGGCGGCTACGCATGCCCCTAGGCCAGAAAGCTCCTCCCCCCTATAGCTTCGCCTTGGGCCTCCTTTTATATGTTCAAGGGGTCACCAACAGTGGCGAACAACATGTACAAGAGGTGTAAAGTTGCTACAGTGTTTACATGCTTATCACTGATGACTTAGGACAAACGCATTAAATGCTCCACTTAGGTGTCCCTTACTTTCTTGGGGACGGAAAAAGAGCCCGTCCCATCAGCGCCGCTTAACCCCATCCGCCGCTAGTGCCATGACACGCATCCAGGAGGATAAACCCTAAACGACAGGCTGGTCGCTGCGCTGGAGCGGTGGCAGGGCGGTGGGATCTTGCCGGGTGCGAGGCCTTGCCGGGCCTTCGCGAGCCTTCCCGGCAAGTATCTTGCCGGAATCCAGCCTTCGGTCTCCTGTCTTCTGATCATTAGCTTGAATGCCTTCTTGATAATCTTGTATCTATTTCCAGCTATCCTTCGGTAGGCCTTGCCGCTGGTATGGCTACAACCGTCCGTGCACAAGTATGGGGTACTAAAAAGACCCAAACTTTAGTACACCGACAAAGGCGGTGGACGACGGCTAGGCTAAGGTTGGGAACGACCCGAAGCCAGAGAAGACTCGGCAGTGGATGCCCACGGAGAGGGGAGTACGAGGGTTGACTGGTTCGGCTGCGGTGTGAGGCTGCCGTCGCCGGAGAACAACAGAAGGTGTGGGTGAGTAGAGGGATGTACTGGCCAGCGGTGGGAATAGGGTGGGGCGGTGAGTCCTTCGCGGCAGCATAGCTGTCCATTGGAGTCAGGAGCAGGCGGTCCCGTCGGTGCTGGTTTCGGCGGCTGGGGCAAGAAATCAGAGATTGAAGAAGCACATCAGTCGTTGGATTAACATCAAACAGTCACGCTGGTAGAATCGATTGTTCACTAAGTTGACAAAGCCTTGCATACCCGTCAACTTCATAGGCCCACAAGTCAGCCTCCAAATGTGTGGTAGACAGCATACAGCCCATTTGCTATTTTTGTGAATAATTTACAGCCCATTTGCTAATTCTTAAGGAATTTATTACAGCCCATTTTCGGACCAGTACCACAGTCAATAAATTCAATGAAATTTCACATACTTCGGTGTAGTCTGAACTATTTTAATCCCAAAATTTCGCGTTAGATTCAAACTAATTTAAAAAAAAATCCAATGATATTTAAAATCTCAAAATCCGAAGAAAAAGCCTAAATTTGAAACTAATTGCCAGTTTGCTGTGTTTTTTTATATTTACAACCTTTTTCTTATTATTTTTTTCTAGCAATTTTCTAGGCAAGCCGAATGCATTCCTCCTAGTCTAGATTTGTAGCCCAGCAATTCGCAAAACACAATTGCAGCCCAGCACGGTCCCGCCAGCGCGGGAGGAAGAGGACGAGAGATTGAAGAAGCACGTTGGCCGTTTGATTTACATCCAACGCCTCGGCTATCAGAATACACGCATTTGCTGGGCCAGCTGGATAGAGCAATGATATAAAAAATAAAAACTGGGCTGGGCATTCGTTTGGACAAGAGATTTTCTTTAATGATTTACAGGATGGCTGAAAAAATAATGTTGCGGACTGCAACCGATTAACCTTTTTAGTAGAATTTAAAGCCCAATTGTTTTTTTGGAATCCACCGATTTCTTGGCTGGATTAAAAAATAATGTTGCGGACAAGCCCCGTTTAATATTTTTGGTTCATTTACAGCCATTACCTTTTTTTAGAAATACACACATTTGCTTCTCTGGGTTAAATAGTAATGTTGGTCTAGCCACAACATTATTATAAAATATAAGACATTTTTTAGGCTATTTTATCCTACCAAAACGTCTTATATTTTTATACGGAGGGAGAAGAAAATAAGAACTTAGCTATGCATTTTTTCTTAAAAAAAGGTAACTCCGCATCCCATAGCCCATTCGGCAACTGCTGGATCCTGGTGTCAGCATATCATGGGTTGCGCATATAATAGGCTGGGCAGGCCAAAGCCCAGTTATAAACCAGTCTTTGGTGACTGCCTCTCCTTGTTTAATTCACTAGTTTATTTACTACGTTGATGAGTTTCTCAAAAAAAAATTACTACGTTGATGACAACCTGGAGGGTCCGACATGTCTGTATTTTACTGGAGGTGTGACTCTTTTTTTTTGCTTTTACTATTTATAGTTCTACTTGCAAAACATTTGTTTCGCGTCAGTCGCCGGCTGCAGGGTGGCGGGAGCATGCGGTCCGGCCGTCGCTGGTTTGGGAGGCTGGAGGAAGAAGAAGACGGGAGATAGAAGATGTAAGAGAAAATGCACGCCAGCCATTCGATATGAATCAAACCATTGGCAGAAAGAAAACACCCTTTCGACAGTTGATTCATTCAGACGAACAGTAGTAGTACTACTTAATTTGCTTCCACCACGACTTCACTTTTAGAAGCTGAAGCTGAACAAGACACTAGCCACGGCCAGCGCCAGCCGCATGGCCCCGACCAGCGCCATCCCCGCGGCCACGACATTCGACATTGCCATGGCCGCGGTCACCGCCGCCACCACGGCCACCGCGAGCGCCACCCCCATGACCGCGACCTCCGCCACCGCCACGGCCACCGCCATGGTAAAATGCGTGGAATCGAGCAAAGTTGGATTGGAGGGCGTGGAAATACGCTTTGGTGGCATCAGCGTCCAAGGCAGGCCATTCATCCGCGGCGGGCGCGGGGGCCCCAAACAGCTGCTCCACCTCCGCCTTCTTCTGGGCAACTATCTCCAAGCCCAGGTCCATCTCATCCCATAAAGGATCCAGAGGATTCGCGGGATGCTCATCCTCCTCCTCTCCAAAATTGAACACGAGTGGGTGCTCCTCCGGTTGCGCCATTGACGAGGGAGTGCTGGTGGATTGAAGATGGGAATGGGAGGCGCCAGAGAGAGGATTTGGGGGATAGAGGGTACGGCGGCGGCGTCTTATAGGCTGCCGCGGGCGCCATTAAGGAGGAGGTAAGAGCGGCGGCGGGCGGTCAAAGGGCGCGTCTCCCGATGAGAAAAGCTGCTGCCGCTGGCTCGCACGTCTCCTGGATGCACATGGATGACGCGTCATAGTCTCCGTAATTGGAGAGATTAATGACAGGCAGCCATCGCCGATGGTGCATTTAATGCCGCACTTCTTACATCCCCCGGCAGCGCGAGGGCCGAGGGGGAAGATGATGAAACTTCTGTCCCGCGCTGGCGGTTGGGGTATGGAGCGAGCTGGATTTAAGAGGGGGTGGGGAACACGGTGCGAGTTAGTACCGACGGCCCCTGGGCGGCAGCAGGCAGTCCAGCCACGCTGGTTTGGGCGGCGGGACAACCAGCAGAGGGAAGACTCAAGAAGAACATCAGACGCGAATTTGTTTTTCAGTGGCTCTCGATGGGGTATTTTTTTAGCTTGCCTCTCCACGATACAACTTGTTATTATAGCATCCCAGTCCATGGCAGACCAGCAACCCATTTGCTGGGCGGCCCAATCTACAGAAAATAGCACTTGTCGAAGCCCCAAAACAATGCAGTAGTGTGTTTTTTTAGAGGCCGAAAACAATATGGCCGGTGCTGAACGGGGCGGTTCAACCGTGTACGGGGTACCAGATGTCAGTCTGAAATATGTTGGGTACCCTATGTGTTCTAGCGTGATAATGCGCTAGGTCATTCATGTAGGATACAGTCGATCTGATCCCATGTAGTGTTCGTGTGTTAGCGGGCTATCAGTGCTTGTAAAGACTGAGCAAAAGATAAATAAGAGTTGATGCACCCTTGCAACCCTAACAAGCAGGTGCCATTCTTCTCGGGAGAATGGTGTGCCGTGTGACACTCACACGTCACAAGCCCACAGCATACAAGTTAACACACCAAGTACAACAGAATAGGTAAACATTCTGATCAAACTCAGGTTCACAAGATACGTTCTCCTCAAAAGATTCACATATACACAAGTTCAGCATGTTTATGCCTCAGAATGATTGAGATATCACAAGCCAATATTCATAGCCAACATTCACAATCAACAAAAAAGATTCACGTATACAAGTTAAGCATGTTTATGCATCCAAATGATTGAGAGATCACAACCAATATCCTCCATCGACACACTTTAATTACCTGGGGTGCAGACTGGTTAAGTGGTGTTCACTCGGTGCTACGTCTTGCTAAAATTAGTGCTTGTCTGAGCAAACTTTTGAGTACATAAGAGGCAGCACAGACCATCTGAACTTTGCTTGTAGGTTATGCTCATGATGGTGGCCTCGATGCCGCGAGAGGTTTGAGCATCTTGGCCACTACTTTCATCCAACTAGTTTACTGGCTCATCTTGGTCCTGTAGGTCGCCAAAATTCTACCATGCAGACAAGGAGGCGGTGGACAAAATGAACCACCAATTTTTTTTTTGCAGTTGAACTAAAATGGAGCATCCCTGGGGTGCAGATTGGTTAAGTGGTGTTCACTCTGGCACTTCTTGTCAACATCGATGCTTGTCTGCGTGAACTTTGGAGTACAGAGGAGCCAGCATAAGTATCTGACCATCTGATCTTTTTGTGCAGTTCTACTAAAATCAGCAACGTAACGCTTTGCTTGCAGGGTCTTCCCATTATCTTAATGGCTAAAGGAGGCAGTGAAGGCAATGAACCATCCACTGTGATTGCCATCCTTATTATCTACTTGTGGTTTAGATTAATCGAAAGGGTGCCAATATTTCTAGGAGTCGAGCATCCCTGTTTGCACAGATATTGAGAAAGTGAGATTTACTATAATAGCGGCACTAGTTCATTAATGGCTAAAGATAGCAACATAGTAGCCTTGCTTAAAGGTTGGTATTAGTTTATTTTATCAGTGGCATAGGCTCATCACGCAAAGAATTGGCGTGTACATAAGTTGCATTAGATTAACATGCAAAACTAAAGCACTTTCTCATGACAGTAGCAAACAGTAGCACAATACCAAATTGCCAATAGATATGACAAAGAACAATAATCAGGATGAAGGCTGTAGGCCGGTACCAACCTGTGTGAGGAAACTTATCAACTAGTACTTCCTTTGATTGGAAGTAGAGAAAAGCGACTGACAGGAAAGTAAGGAGGCAGTTGAGGCAATGAACCACCCAAAGTCTTTGTGCAGTTCCACTAAAATCGAGCATCCCTGTTGGCACATATATAGAGAAAGTGAGATTACTGTAATAGCGGCACTGGTTGATGAAACATACACTAACAAATAGAAGCATCCTCATTATTTTAATGGGTAAAGATAGCAACATAGTAGCCTTGCTTAAAGAGAGGTATTAGTTTATTTCATCAGTGCCAATTAGCTCAACACGCAAAGCATTGCCATGTATTATCGGTTGCAAAGATTTAACGTGCAAAGATAAAGCACTTTCTCATGACAGTAGCAAGCACGATACCAATAGAGATGACATCACACTAATCTGGATTAAGGACGTAGGCCGGTACCAACCTGCGTGAGGAAATTTATTCAAGTAATTCCAGAAGAGAAGATAAAGCGCTGACAGGAATCATTCAAGGGTATCCTCTTGTGAGATCATATCAAGAGATTATCAAGCACTTCCAGCAGAGTAAAAGCACCAGCTGGAATACATTCCATAGTATCCTCTTGTGCAGTTCCACTAAAATGTACGATTGACACAACATGATCCCTGTTTGCAGAAGTAGGAACGAGGTGATACCATCAATAGCTTAGTGAGAAATGATAGAAAGACAATAGCATATTTACAAGCTTTACGGTAGTTCGCATTTTTATAAGCCGTCCATTTGTCTCGATCCAACGGTAGATAAATAGGTAGTACTAGGTAGTACAGGCAAGGAAGTACTCAAAAGTACTACTTAACGTGCGGTCAGTACTCAAAATTAGGTGTTTTACCCTTTTCAGTAAGACTTAGCATTTAACAAAATTCATAACTAAACAACCATGCAGCACATAAATATATGCCATATAGATGTGTTGCTCATTTTTATGTGTACTATCTGCCCAGGTCATTTTATTTATCACTAAAAATCAAGAGCACATTGTTTTCAAAGGTAAAAGGACCTGTAAGGATAAGAAAGGACGATACCAGTGAGTGATCCTTCTTCATTTCCTCCTTCTTCTTCTTCGTCTTTGTCTTCTTGGTGTGTTTCCCTTTCTCCTCACCAATTTGTGAAACCAAGGACATGATTGGCCTTCAATGTCAGATTTGGTTTTGTAAGTGAGGGGGTACAAGTATACTAATAAACAATAGCATTATTTTCTCATGACCATAGCAAAATAGAGGTGAACAGATGCGCTAAATATCTATCTTACCAAGGGAAGGTTATGGTGCCAATATGGATGATGAGGATTGGAACACAGATCTACCTTTGTGCAGTTCCACTGAAATCGACCAACGATTCCGGTGTGACATTTTAGTTCAACTGCACAAAGCACTTCTCGCTTCTTTTAAGAAGTGTTTTGTGTAGTACACCAAAAGGCCCCAAAAGAAATGAGGTGAAATGGATATCCCTATTTGCACAAAAAGCTACAGAGGAAACAATCAGAGTCTCAAACAATTACTAATTACTGGCAATAACAATTGGTTAAACTTGTAATGACTAATAACAGTGGCATGGCTTCATTTTACCAGGGGCATTAGATTAAGAACAGCTAAATAGTTGCTATAAGGGCATGGGACAGTGGGTGCACCGGCACCATGTACCTCAACCGGGGCATAATTTAGTGATGTAGAGTTTGTTGCCCCAAGAGAAACAAACATCCAAGCAACATATCTGGGTTGGTCCCATTTTTATTCTCTTTAGCAACCTATTCCTATGTGTGGATAGCAAATCTAGTCCTGGTCATACTCTAGTGCCTTGTCACACCTAGCCCCCACTTTCTTTCCTTTTTCAACCAAGATATTGGTTGCTTATCCATTGTATACAACGTTTCCCCTATATTTCCCTTTTCGACCAATAGACCGGTTGGATAGCCAGTCTCTACTACTTTCACCCCCTTTCTTTCCTGTTTGAACCAAGTCCTATATACATACTACATCTTTTCCTCCCTTTCTTTCCTGTTTGAACCAAGTACAAGATTCAACTGCATGAAGTAGCTTTACCTCTAATAATTGAAAAAAATTAGGTGGCGTTGGACCAGCCGATCGAGCCTAGCTATGTGGGGGGCTGAGAGGTAGAAAATGATGCACATGGCGACATGGGGAGCTGGGGCAGTAGAGCAAGGCCGGTTTAGAAGGAAGATATACCAGAAGGTCGTCGGGGTGTGGCTAGGTGGGGGCGGAAGGCCGGATTCGCCAACACTACGGCAGCGACGGAGGGATAGGAGGACCTCTGGCGCCGGTGCTTGGTCAGAGATGACGGTGCGGCCGGCAGTGGGACTCCTCCCTCGCCATCGACGATGGCCTAAATGCTACACCTCCTCCCCTTCCTCGGTGGAGGGGATGCGTCCGGATATGTGACCAGCGATGAGCAGAGAGAGAGAGTGACCACTGCTATCTTGCTTAGATCTGGAGAGGATGAGAGTGTGTGAAGAGAGCAACCCTAGCAAGCAAGCGCGGAGCTCCTGCCTATATATACATATAGTGGAGTAGTTTTCTTCTTTCACTCCATAAAAACAATCGTTTAAAATTGTGTACGTGCCAGGTCGCACTTTGTAACGTTCACATGTGGTACTCGACCCTCCATTAAGTGAACAAACACATATATATTTTATGAACAAGCCCACGGCTCAAATTATCGGAAACGTGGGCTGCACCAACATGGAATATTATTTATATTTTCTATGTACAGTTTGACCAAATATATATTAAGTAGCAAACTTTTAATGCATGTCACCAAAAATTATATTGTTGGATTCCTATTTTTATGGAGTATTGGATTTGCTACATACAATTTATATTTTATTAGTTAAAATTTA
Source organism: Elymus sibiricus (assembly GCA_039707655.1). Lineage (NCBI taxonomy): Eukaryota > Viridiplantae > Streptophyta > Magnoliopsida > Poales > Poaceae > Elymus > Elymus sibiricus. The sequence continues at coordinate 228,316,209 of CM077676.1, forward strand.
TGGTCAAAATATAACACAAAATATGAGGGGACTACTCCCACTATGGCCCGTCTAACGGTAGACACGCTTGACCGCTTGGTAGCCCCTCGGTCGTCGAAACTGTTTCTATGACAAGCCGCTCTATTCCATTGTTTCATAGGCATGCGATCCATCAAGCATCCGGGCCCGAGTGCCGTCCACCAAATCACAGCGAGGTGCTACATGCTAGACTCACCAGTCAACCCGGTGTGGCAGTCATGACCCGTCATATCACAAAACCCATACCTTTACCAGTAGTAGTAAAGTGGCCTGGTAAGTTGGACGGGCGAAGCAACCATCATTTCACCGGAACGCTCACTCAATCCCTTTCTCCCCTCTATCTTGAAGAAAACCACACTCCAGGCTACTCCCTTCTGCCATTTTTCTTCTCTACCGACGAAGGAAAGGTGAGCGAATCAGTGATGCTGCTCTACTTTCTTTCCAAGATTTTTCTTTTGCGAAACACCGACCGATCCTCACTGCCTATTCTTTTCCCGTTGTCATTGTGATTATGGTTTCCTTTCGATTCCTTTTTGTTTGTCAGTTTATTCATGGATCCTGGAGCACTGGGTAAAGAGTTGCCGGCGGACAACCCACTCGAGACAGAGATCTCCAGGAAGCGAGCACCGGCCAACGAGTTGGCGATGTTGGCGGGCAAACCCATGGAGACGAAGATCTCCAAGAAACAAGCACCGGCCAAGGAGTTGACGACGTTGGCGGACAAACACCTGAACACACAGAGCTCCAACAACAGCAAGGCCCGAACCGTGCCTACCCCAGAAACCCTAATGGCCACATATGAGAGGCTCAAGGCCGGGTTTGAGGAGATAGTCGCCGTCGAGGAGCAGTGTTCCCCTGGCAAGACAATGGCCCCCGGAGGGATGGGATCCCCCGGTGAGATGCCCATGGTTTAAAAAAATATTGGCTTACCATAATTGTGGTCTTTGATTATTTGCAATGTGCTTGCTAATATGTTAGGGTTGTGCAGCTGCCGGTGGACGTCCTTGATGATTCCCATGCCGCGGTCCGTCCTGTGGACATTGCCCCAGAGATCGATGACACAAAATAGTTTTTCGGGCTAATCTTTCAACGTAGTTTGCATTGTGTTTAATTACCAGATGTGTGTTATCAAACCCTGTAGGGTCTATGTGGGCGGTACTTGATACTTTTGTTTGTTAGTGAATCATCTGAACCCTCTTCGAGTTATGGAAACAGATGTATCCTCACTAGCTTTTAATGTAATATATGGCATGCTGAGACGTATGTTTGCACAGTCTATCATATAAGCAGGGCTTGTTTGATGATTGTTGGTGTCAAACCTCATCTGAATCCGCATTGTGTTAGTAGGCTAGCTACTTTGCGAGCTATACTACTACTTGCAAACACCGAGCGAAGAGAAACGTTGGGGCTGATCAGCTCGTTCTACACCAAGAGCATCTCCAACACCCTTTATATATTGTATTGCTAAAAACTTGTTATAGCAAGAGGAGAGAGAAGGTTTACAAAGCCAACGTGTTTTTTGCTTTCTCAGCCTTTGTATATTGGATTGCTATATTTGTACAAAACACACAATGACATGTGGGGACAGTTTGCCATACACACTACACACTAGCTTACGTACATGAATACATATACTACCACAACTCGCCTCCGTACACGTCACATACACACACAACACACACGGGTACACGTACACGTACACACGCCACGAAAAAAATCCATGCAATAAAAAAAAGTATACAACACAGCACACATGTGGCATGCAAAAAAATTCCATGCAAAAAAAAATACACACAGCACACGAACACGCGCACACAGCACACACACGTGGGCGACATACATGGCCCACCGGTCATTGAGACAAAAATATGACTAGGACCACTTTAGTTGGCTTTGTAAAATTATAGCAAGTGGCCTCTCCACTTTGCAAATATACAAATAGGTTTGGCCGTCGATCTTTTGGAGGAAGCATGAACGAGTAGTACTTTTGCAGTGCCTAGAGAGTGTGTGTGTGTGTACGTGTGTTAGAGAGGGGTTGTGGGATGAAGAGAGACCCGAGAGAGAGAAAGGCCCTTCATTTCTTTTTAGTCGGCAACAAAATCATACAGAAACGTACGAATCCTAGAACATTGGTGTACAAAAACTTTCAAACGGTGCATTTTATACTAATACATTTCCATCAAATCTGGGCATGCGTCAAATCAACTCTGCAAGCAGTACAAAGGAGTGCTCCGACTTTATTAAAACATGGCCCACCTCACATTATCACCATATTTCTAGGAGTCCATGCGCGGCTGCCGGGCGATCTCTTCTCCCTCTTCTCCCTCCTCGTCTCTCTTTTTTCAGCCGGCACTCGGCGGGCGATTAGATTTTGGGTATCGTCGGTTTATTCAATTGCAGACCCACATGTCACTGAAAATGCAAGAAACGCGTGCGTGTTCCCTTTGGTGAGCGGCGTGCCAGACTGACCATGGGGGTGCGACGCGAACGCGACAGGCGTGCTTTAAGTGTGCCACCTTTTCCTTTTGAACTTGTAAAGTGTAACATTATCTTTCGCTTGCTCTTGCGATCGATCGGTAGAAATCCAGATAGAAAAAGACGAGCGCGGGGCTTTCCCGCGCGTTAGGCAGGCTAGTTTGGCCTAGTCGGTTTGCTCACATACGTGTCAGTGATATGCCGTGAGTGCCGTGAGTGGTCCACTTTCTCGTTTTGAACTTGTAAGTGCAACACTTGGTTTAGCACCTTCATATGAATGATCGATGCAAAACCCGGTTAGAAAAGATGAGTGAGCAAATATTATTTTCTGGAACCATCCTCCCTTCACGTCACGGACCATGTTCATATCCTGTGCTGCCACAGTGCCGTCCAGTCTTGGCGTGTGCTAGTGGTATTGATGCTACATTAGCTTTCTAGAAGAAGCGGATTCAACAAAGAGTGAAATGATGGTTGCTTCGTCTGAGCAACTTACAGTTGGATAGGTGGGGCCTTGTGATTTGATGGCTCATTAGTCATTATTACTGCGGAGCTATGACCGGGTGAGTCTCCCCTGCAGTTCTTTGTGATGCACTATAATTTTGGTGCATGGCAAGTGGACCCAAATGGTGGATGTCCCACATGTCGCCGAACGAAAGTATTCTACCCGCTATGGAGGAGAAGCAAGGAAACCGCGCGGTAGAGTGTCACTGCTGTTTTATATTTATTTCTTATTTTTAGTGTTTCTACTGTTACGACGGAGGAGTGCGAAACATGGCAGCCCAGTGAACTTGCATGTGCAGTGGTTCATATACTGTTTTTATTTAATGACTTGATGATTTGAAGATTGCTCACCATGCCTGCTGCTTGGTGTGCAGTGCTTCATACGGTAAACTTGTCTTAAGTCCGGCACGTAGCCTAGAAATCAATATACGGGGATAAATTGTTGCTTGGCACTTGCTGGATGTCCCACACGTTAGCGAAAGGACGAGGACAGGAACAGCGTGGGAGGGTGTCTCCACTTCTTCCATTTTTATGGAAGCAAGCGTCTCCATTCTACGAGGGAGGAGCGCGAAACATGGCAACACAGGTGATATGACTGTCCGGTTTTTCTTTGAGGGTGATTTGACTGTGTAGTTGTAGGGTCGGAGACCACACGTAGTACATAACGATACAAAGTGCGACCCGGAGAGACAGACGCGTCTAGTTGGAAGGTCTCGGACCATATACGTAAACAAATATCCAACCTAATACGGAGTATGTGCCTGCAATTAATATAGTAGGGTACTTAGGCACGTACATCATAATATCAACGTGCATTGCATGTAATATTTAGTGCTAGTAAGTTCTAAAAGACAAATGCCAACATGCCACGCAGGTTCATACTATTTGTGCCTGGCTACTTCACCTATATTTACTGCGGTACATTACTCAGGTTCGTAGGTGCCTGGGTACATGTCCGTTTCATAGTTCCAATCCCAGGTGTTCTTCATAGATGGCGCGATCCATAACGAAGGGCAACGGAAATACATATCATTGCAGCTTTTTAGTGTGGCTCCCCATGATGGAGACTCATCCAAGCTGAAGCGGCATAAGTCAGGGATACGGGCGTTCAAGATATTAATCTGGCGGTGCGCAATGAAAACGCACCCACTCTTCATGAACGGCAGGCCGTCGGCGTCGTGCACGGAAGGTGGCATCGTTTTCACTATGGGGTAGCTGTCCCCAATGAAAACTGAGTACTCTCCAAGTGTGTTCCTCTGCGCCCAGGTAGCATCACGGGGGTCGAACACGCAGCCGTTCATCTGGTACACCTGGCATCTCAAACCTGGACACATGGTGACGGGCATGGTCAAGGTCCATGCAGGAAAAATGTTGTGCAGCAAGCACAATAAGGTGGCGTAAGCAGAGGATAAGGATTAAAATAATATATTCTATATTTGCTTATTTCTATGATAGGGAAGGGAAGAAGTCTAGTAGGAGTAGATTAGAGCCAGCTGCGGCACGGGCTAGAAGAAACAATTTGAGAGTGTGACGTGGGAGATGTATATTAATTAAAATAGGAGGAGTCCTAGTAGTAGTAGTACTTTTTTTATTAGATGGGATTCAGGCTTGCTAGCCAGTACATTGCGGAATTGAAATTGCTAATTATAACTTGTATTATAATGTTGCGTCGATGACTATCCCAATCAATCAAAAAAAGAAAAGAACTACTCCTGATGGAGTATAACGAGACATGTACTGAATGTTATAAGATGACATGGCAATAAGATAGACTCTAGCTCCTGGCTCTACTAGTCTTAGATCGGAGATAACGGATTACCTGGGTACATAATCAGGGTCCGATCGTGATAGATCATGGCACCTTGCTGCCCTTCAATGGTACCATGGGTAACGACTGCTAAGATAGTACGTCCCAACTGGGTGTCGTCAGTTACAAGGTTTCAAGTGAGACCGAATGGCCCGTGCACATCCACGATCGGCGATTTCATTTTGATCGGGGGATGACTTTTCCCTGCATGCAACGATTTAATTCACCTTGAAATCTGAACATGTGATGTGGAGCAATAAATTTGAAACTTATAAAATGGAAAAACTAAACATATTAAACCGGAAGAGAGGGAGTATCCCGTAGGATGTGTCCCATACGAAACAAGTCCCCTGGTTTGTCACCGCGAAGATGCAGTTTAAAAGGAGCACAGCGTCTTCGTACTCGTACGACAACAAATCGGCCGCTGACAGCATGGTCCAGCTTTGAATGCCACGTGCAGGATGTTTCGTGAAAGCAATCGCGATGTCAAACACCGCGATGAGAGAGTAATCTTCGTTGCCGCACGACCTTTTCGGGGCTTCCGGGATTGCTATCTTCTTCAAACTCACCGTGGTTCCATTGTACCAATTCAGGAGGTGCCCCATTGGATGGCCAATCCCAATGCTGGACAAAGGTTCAACGGGAACGGTCTCACCGGTGTGAATGTTGTGCAAATTGATGTTGGTACCCTCCCGTACGTATGCAAGCCAATCTCCATTGGCACCAAGCCTAACATGTGCAATAGTGGGCAGTGGGGTAATTATGAAATGCAACACGGAAGTAGTCTTTAGAATACATTTACGTGATCAAACTCATCACTGACCTGCTCATCGGACAAAATCCGAGTGCCCCTCAACGTCGACATCTCAAGGGGCGTCAACTTGCAACTATGGCCACGCCGTGCTGGAGAGACCCCCCAGAAAACATCCTCGCCCTCAAGGATGCCTGGCAGACCAACTAGCATGGCATTCTCCCATGCATATTTACGCACCGTCTTAAAATATTTGGTGCAAGCACCGCTGAGTCTTGCGGATGTAAGGAAGTCGGAGCGACTTACAATTTCCCCCAAAGCATCATCGTCCAAGGTCTCCCAACCTCGACGAGGACGAGAAACACCACCGCCTTGGGAATCCATAGCAATGGCGACGAACTGCCTTCTCCCTTTGGGAACTGGTTTAGATGAGAGGAGATGGTAACCGCAGGGCTTCATCCCTTCGGAAAGGATGTTCTGCGGGTGCGCATTAGCAGTAGTGCGCTAGTGCGGTTTATATTTGAGATCAGGGAGCCGGCGGGCGGTTCGTTGTCTGGCATGTTCGCGTCCATCCACCTTCCCATAATTAAAGCACGCACAACATTTACGGCGACTGGGATTGGTTTGTTTTCCGGGCGCACTGACCAACGCGGACTAGCGGACCTCGTCGCCCTTTTTCGAGCACGACTTCGACAACTACTAGTACATGCGTGACACGGAAAATATCTAGTGCTACCAAGGCTTAGGTGCTACCGTGATACGGGCTTCTGGGCCGTCAGATTCTAAGATCGAACGGCTCCCGGTAACTCTGCAACATTTGCAAAAATGCACAGGAGCCCGTATCATGGTACCACCTAAGCCTCGATAACAGCAGATACTCTCTCGTGCGTGGCATGCCCGCATGCAAATCTTGCGTGGCAAAAATAAAAAAACGTGCGAGGCGGAGCGGTAGGCTGTCAGCCTGCATGTTGTAGCCATGTCATCTACACGCAAGCTAAAGGCCTGGTTGTACGTAGTACTCGTAGTTCCTTGGAGCTCGTGCTGCAGCTAGTGTAATCCACAGCCCGCTTCTCCTCCTTCCTCTTCCACCGCCCGGGCACGTCCGTGGGCAGTGACCGGTCAACCCTAAGATAGTACTCCCTCGGTTTTTATTTACTCCGCATATTACCTTTGACTAAAGTCAAACTTTGTAAAGTTTGACCAAGTTTGTAGAAAACAATATGAACATTTACAGTGACAAATTTATATGATGTGAAAATATATGCAATGATGTATCCAATGATATTGATTTGACGGAGTGTGTGTGTGCGCCTCTACTCTTCGGATATGTACTCCACCTTTTGCACCGGGATATAAATATTAGTACAATGGTACGTTAGCTTGTGATTTACCTGACCATATTAATGTGATTGTGTAAATAAAAATTTCTCAATTCCTGCTCGTGATTTGTGTCATATTTTAATGAGAAGTTTGCTAACTAAATTGCAGTGGAATTTGTCCATGTTATAAGTACACTAAGGTGACTGATAATCATACGGGGAAGGTTGGACGAAAGGTGTGGTACAAACAAATACTCCACCTAGAGCATGCGTGTGTGTGTCTGGCCAAGATAATTGCACGTTTAGTCCTTGTACTTGCAGTTGATGTCTAACATGGTCCTCATAGTCAGAAAGTGCTTCAATACAGTCCTCATACATGCAAATACGGTGTGTATACGGTCCCTGAGGTTGCAACAACGGTCCTGGCTATATGCCTCGTGTATGTAGCTTGTATGCCACCAATGCCATGTCAGCATCAATCCCACGGGTCATGCGGACTGAGTCAAACCGCTGGTCCACATCCGTATGAGACCCACGTGTCAGTGGCTGCGATAAATAAGAGATAATTAAAAGAAATGTGTAGACGGGGTTTCGAACCCGCAACCTCTGCCACTTGCAGCGCGAGGCGAACAACCAGGCCAAGTGCAATTATTTGTTATCGAGATGCATACTTCTTAATTAGGTTAGCTTGGTTAGTAGATATCCTAGTTGGGCCAAAGTAGAGCTGATCATGACATGCATGCTGATTTAGTCCAGTTTGCACATGCGCATACATTCCTAGACGTTTGCGTTTGCAGTAGTTGTTTTTCGAGTACTAGCCAAGTTTGAGTCTCATTCTTGTTGCTTGTGCTGTTTCTATCTGTACGATCGCCATATTCGAATAATTGATATTGTCGTAATGATTCTTAGTGTTGATGTAGCACGTGTTATGTGGTCAAGAACATACATGCATGCACGCATGCATGCGCGTCTAAGCAGTTAGCATGTACTCTACGAATAAACCAGAGCTTGTTACCCCGTCCCCTAAAAAAAGAGCATGTTACCATGAAAAATAAATAACCAGCGCATCTTTACCGTACAATATAATAGTGCTAACCTCCGAGGTTAGCACTTCCTAACTATGAGGACCATGTTAGACGCCGCCTGCTAGTACAAGGACTAACCATGCAATTATCTCGTGTCTGGTCGTATAGAGACTGTGTGAAAGAGAGAAGAGAGAGAGAGAGAGTGTGTTTGTGTGTGTGTGTGAAATGGAGTCTTCAGTAGGGAAAGTAATTAAGTGTGTGTGGCTTCATCATAGAGAGGTGATGTCTAATTAAAAGAATTGTGCGCGATGGTAATAACAAGCGCACATGGTTGATAGAACAAGTCGTGTGCTGACATCGCCGATTGCGGTGCACACGCCACATAAACGCTTGCCCAAGTTAGAGCATGGTTAATATAGCCACCTGCTGGCTATAGCATGTTGCCATGTCATCTATAATCAATGTAATAGCCAACACGTTGCTGGTTGTAATGGGAGTCTCATAAGTGGTATCATGCATGCCAACTAGACTTTTTGGATGATGTGGCACACAATTAAATGAGGAAAGAGAGCATGTGGTATCATATCATGATACCGTATCATGTTAAATGTTGTACTACTTTGTGTCATGCATGTCAATTAATAAGGCAACCTAAAATACTAACTTATGATACTATGCATTACGGAAGTAGTATCATACGCTAGTATCATATGCATGATACTAGTATATGATACTCCCCATTACAACCAGCCTAATAGTTTGCTATAAGAAAGTACTACTTTCTTAACATATGGCCCACCTTCCACTCTCACAAAGCTTCTTGGAGCTCGTGCTACAGTTGGCTGTAAGTCTACCGCCCGCTTCTCCTCTCTATCCTCCTCTCTCTCTTCCAACTCAGCAACAATATAATATTTAAATCCTTATAGCCCGCTTATGTCACCTCATTATACTTGCTCTTAATTACACCATCCGGGAATCGTGCCACACTTCGAAACCAGAACCGTCAAATAATTTTGACCTTGTTTCCCATCACATTCCAAATTACCATGCTATATGTAAGTGCAAACCTGTTCACACCGATCAAAACCTAAACATTTTCCCACTTAGCAGCTTATTACTAGGTTATAAATATGACCTACTCGAAAATGACTGCACATTCCTCCTCAATTCCTCATTAACAAACAAACAAGTCTTCGTCCTTCCTTGTGTCTACCATGGCCCGTGGGAGGAGTTCTTGGTCGAGAAATGACCACAGAGCAGCGAGCGAAGCAGCAGAGATGTCCCGCCTCACCGCGATATCAGCCGAGAGGTCCCGCCACGCTGCTGAAGCAGCACAGAGGTCCCGCCACGCCGCCGAAGCAGCACTGAGGTCTCGCCACGCCACCGAAGCAGCAGAGTGGTCCGGCCGCGCCGCGAAAGCGGCACAGATGTCCTGCCGCGCCGCGGAAGCAGCAGAGAGGTCCTGCCGTGTCGCGGCAGCCTGGATGGATCTATCGCGGGCACTCAAGGGCTCTCATAGGCGCATGCGCACTATGCTCAATAAGCTGATGGACGATGACATCCCCCGCTGGGCAAAGCTGCAGGAGGAGAGCTATGCCGCGTTGGATAAGTCGACCGGCATCATCCGCAGACTAAGGGGTGACAAGGTGAGGCTCTGCATCGAGCGTGACCTGATGAGGGCAAAGATCGCCGGCAGGGCGAAGCAGCATGAGGAGACAATTGCCGTGTTGAAGAAGACGGCCATCATGGTCAGGAAACTTATGGACGAGAATGCTAAGCTTCGCATGGAGCGTAAAATGCTCCTGGAGGGAACCGTGGATGCTCGCAAGCGATGTATTGAGGACGTGAAAGAGATCAAGGTGGACGAAATGACGAAGATGGCGGAGTAGATCGACGTGAAGTAGAGAGCAGCGACCCAGATCATTGTCTGCGTCTTCCTTGTTTTGCCCTTGTGTCTTTCGGGCGTTGCCGCATGTGGCATCTTTAATTATCTTCCTGAATATGTAAGACAATTATTATTATCCATTGCCATCGTCGTCATATATAGCAGTCTTGCTAAGTCTCAGTCGATGCTATGTCCGTGAGATCTTACATCAAGATCCATGCAAAATTTTCTTTTCAGATTTTCTTTTCTCTATCTTAAATCTCAGTCGACTGAGGCCTAGCTACGCCATTAAAACAGGGGCTCGGGCGCCATTAATGGAGAAGTTGGGAGCGAGGTGGGCGGCGTATGGAGGTCAAAGGGCTCGCCTCCCGGTGAGCCTGCGCAACGGTCTGCTCCACGCCTCCCGTCTACTCAAATAGCTACTCCCTCCGTCCAGGTGCATAGAGTGGTCTGCATGCCTCATTCAACCCACTCTCCATGCCCAGCCTTTTAAATCCCATAGTAAATAATTCTGGTTACATGCCTCGATACATGTCTCCCTCTGGTCCCTAGGTTGTGCATGCACCTTGTACTGCATGCTGATTTGCTACCCAGCACCTAAATTTATGAAGGGTGGGCGTGAGAAGTGGGTGGTAACCAAAAATGCTGCACTCACGGGCCTTTACGGGGCTAATACGGGCATCTTCCAACTAATCAAACAAGACCCCCCTTGATTTTCAGGGGGGGTGGGCCCCTTCCCAACCCCTAAATCCAATCCTAATCCTCCACGTTTGTGTAACACCCTTGTTTTCGCTCCTTGTTTTTTTCCTTCGCGGGATTTGAGTCCCGTCTTTTTTTTCGGTGTTATTGGATTTTCTCTCGCCCTTGGGTATATGAAGATGGTCATTTAGCCTTGCCTTTTCTATCCAACCAGAGATTCTCTCCAATTCAACCTTGCCACCCAAATTAAATTCTCAAGGTTTTGCCACCGAAACCCTACCTTCCGAGTCACCGAAAGGGAAACCCTAATTCCTTCCGTTACAAAGGAACCCCAATTTTCTTTGATCTGTTGCCTCCCAAACTTTTCCCAGTGATCATCCCACATCTATAAACCCTGGATATGCAAAAATATTGCCAAGTCATTTGCAATATTTCTCATTTAAAATTAATTCCTTTTTCTGCCAGTTAAAGGAATTAAATCCAAGAAAATATATATCCATCTCCAAAGTTCATGAAAACTTGTGGAGATATTCCTTGTGATCATACTGAGCTCCCATAAAAATATTGGCTATAATTAAATAAGGGAAATTGCATTTTCCTATATAAAGCTAATATTGCATTTTGCGCACTTTCTAAAGGAACTACCACTTTGGTAGCCAGGAAAAATCCTAAATAATTTGTGGAGCTTCTCCTATCCATATATTCACCATTTCCATCAAGAGCCCAAGCTCCATAGTTCAAATTTTGAGCACATCATCCAATTCTTGTTTCTGGACTTATTTTGAGGTTGTGAAGCAACAATATTTTATATTGCTTCAAAAATCTTGAAATTAATCCTCGACCCCACATTACCTATAAGATGTGAGCATGCAAAAATTCACATCATTTCATCTAGCCAATTTCTCTCAAAAATTCCACCTAGTTTCTGTCCAGCAGAAAGCTTTGTGAAGGGAGTACCACTCTGGTGTATCCAAATGAGCTGAAATTTTTCTAGTCTCTCCACACACCCAAATGACCTTCCTCCACCAAATTTCAGCCCAATCCATGTAACCATTTGAGCACAACATCGTGATCCAGTTTCTGGACAAAATGTTGCATTACAATGGGAGTACGTGCAAAACTGGTCCAAATAACCTGAAATTCTGCCAGAACCTACTCCTTCCTAACATAACTTGATGTGACAAAGAGCCAGCTCCTCTCTTTCATCCATTTCTTCAGAAGAGTCCACCCAAGTTTGCTGTTAGAATCTTCTTCTGCAAGTTTCTCTCACTTCAGAGCCCCCCAGATGGTTCTAGCCATTTCCTCCCTTATTTGAGCAGCGAGGGACCTGTTGGGCAAGCTGTGGCAAGCAGACACGCGCCAGGGCGTGCCATGGCCGTGGTGACCACGCCACAGACATGGCCAAACGCGCGCTCTGTGCGCTGGCGACGTCTGGTCGCATCGGGCAGGCCAGCTCCGGCCACCTTGGCTTGTCCCCGCGTGCCGACTGCCTCCCCGCCGTCCACGCACCCCCTCTCCCGCAGCTTCCCCCTCTCCTTTCTCTCTTGTTGCGCCACGGCGAGCGCCGCCGCGGCACTGTACCCCCGTGACCTCCCTCTGTCGCCTCCCTCCGCTGGCTTCTTCCTCCCAAGCCATCGTATCTCGTCAGGTTGGCAGCTCCCCGACGCCGGGAACTGGCCAGCCACGTCGCCCGCGGGCTCTAGAACTCCGGCCAGCTCATCGAGCGGCCGAGCTTATCCGGCGAGCTCCCGCGGCTATAAATAGCCCATCCCCGCACCTCTCGAGCTCACACCACTTCCCTCTCCCTCCCTAGAACCTCTCCGCTCGCGTGTTCGAGCTCCTCTACTCAAATCGCCACCGCATCGCCGCCATGTCCGCCGCTCGGCCCCGGCTAAATTCGGCCATCCCTGGCCCCCATTACTCCACCTGGGCACCGTAGCCGAACCCCACCGCCACCTCTACGCCCTCCCCGCCTCCATTCTGCCCCAGGGGAGGCCATGGCCTTCACCCCAAGCTCACCTGCCGCCTACTGCCTCCCCGCGTTGCCGCTCTCCCAGCCACCCCCTCCACTCCAGCTACCCATCTTTGGATGTGGTACTCGCCGGCGACCGCGCCTGACCCGTCGCCTGCCCTTGAAGCTCGCCGGAGCATCGGGTTCAATCGGAGCCGAAGCTCCCAGCCATGTCATTGGGAAGGAGGAGGGGAGGAGGAAGAAGAGAAGGAGGGAGGAGAGAGAGAAGCCTGACCGGTGGGGCCCGGACCCACCTGTCAGTGAGATAGGAGGCGCCACGTCAGTTAAGTGGAAACGTCTTCTGTGGAAGTCGCCTCCCCGTCCTGAAAGCGCATTTTTCCAAATACACCATCTGTTTTCAGCCGCCGGCGCTGAAACCCTTAAATTGTGAACGTTCGTCGGCTAAGGGCAAAAATGAACAGTTTCTGTTTATTTTCTGCCTAAATAATGAACGGCCACAACTTTTCGCTCGTAACTCTGATTCAGGTGAATCCAAAGCCCACTTTCTCAGTTCGTCGAGCCCGTTCCGATGATGTCACTTTCGCAATGTTGATACTTTCTGAAAATGCCCATTTTTTCCCTGCCCTATATTCAGCCCCTCCGAGAGGGAATTTTCTCCAGCGAATTCTTCCGCGAGGTGATCGCACTTCTCCCGGAGTATTCCTCGACCCCCAGGCAAGACGACCATCTGATATGTGCCCTAAAGCATTACTCTGTGTTATTCTTGCGTGTTTAATTAATGAATATGCATGTGTTAGAAATAATTGAACTTCTGCTAGGTGGAACTTGTTATTTACATTACCTGCTTATGCTTGTGTGCATAGTAGTAGGCTGTATGTGACTCAGAGGAACCCTTGCTTGTATTTCTTTGATGCCGGCACCACACCAGTGTTCTGTGCTGCTTTTGGCCATCTGGGGTGGATGCCGACTTTATATTTCTCCTTTCAACAACTGTCCCGTGCTCTGAGCTGCTTTTAGCAGTGACCCTATGCTCTGAGCTGTTCCTCGGCCATCTTAGGGAACTGCTACATTCTTCTTGTCAACACCGTCTCATGCTCTGAGCTGCTTTTTAGCTGTCTTGAGCCGGGGTTGAGTTATTCCAGTAACGTTCCAGATCAGAGTTGTAAAGACCGTTCTGGTGGCTACTGGTTTATTTGCCGGTTTCATGCAAGGGTTCAGATGGTTGTCATTTGCAGCTAAGACTTGTGAAGTAATAAACTTGCCATTTAAACATTGTTTCACTAATGACTCGGTGTGATATTATATGGAGACTGGTTGTCACGTTTCCATAGCTGTTAATTCATGCATTGTTACTGCTATTGCAAGGACAAGAATATGACTTAATAATGACAACCTCCTCCGTCGGCTGGATCGAGTCATAGTGCCACCGAACCGAGCTCATCAGTGTAGCCACATTTGCCTTTATGGGAAGGCCCTAGCTTGGTCAATTGTCATGCCTCTTGTCGGTACCACCAAAGAGGGGGGATTATGCGTGCGTGCTACCCTGGCCCGGTAGGCGGCGATAATCCTGTGAGCCCAGTTTATGGTTATGTGCACAGGTCCCCGTTTGGGACAGTTTTGTTTGGCCACGACGATGGCAGGTGTCAGGAGTGACACAGGGGCCACCTAGGACTTGTCCCTGGAAGGGTATGATTGTCGGTGGGGACGTAAGAGTGCCGGGCAATAGACAAGTTCTGTTGGAGCAGCACCGGTCCACACGAATGGGAGCATGAGGCCAGGAGCTCCATAGTGTGGATAAAGTGCGCAACCTCTGCAGAGTGTAAATCTATTCGAATAGCCGCGTCCTCGGTAACGATACACAGTTCGTACTAGGTCACACTATTTGGTCTGTGTCGAGTCTGGAGGAACAAACTATATAATGTTATTGCTAAGACTGAACCAGAGAATGGTAGGGTTTGGCAGACTTGCGGTGCAAATGCATGGACATCAGATAATGTCAGGGATATGAATGTCAGCCATGCGATGGCTATGAGATGAGTGGTCAGATGACCGCAAGAGTTAGACTGGATTTGGTTATGATTCGGATTGGATCATGAATATTTGGAGTATGAATTCATTACCCGATATGCTTTGTCTTCGTGATGTTGTTCTTAGTTCAGTAGTAATATTGCCGGATAATCCTGCTATGACATGTTGATTAATGCTGCTAGATAATTAATCTTACTGGATAATCCTGCCATAATGTAATAGTTAATATTGTAAAGATGACAAGTGCATGCTTGAATGCCATGGATTGCTTTGCTTGGTGTATATGTTGGTTTGGTTACTTGCGAGTACATTCAAAAGTACTCAGCGGCCTTCAATGTGGCCAGGTTCACCTAAGGATCCGACGTCCACTAGCGAGGAGCCGGAGCGTTCATGGGCTAGAAGAGTAACCCAGTCAGATCCCTGTGGATTGGAGCCGCTCCACGACCATGCTGCCTTAGATAGAGCTTTTCTGCTGCCATCACCTTTGTAAAATATCATGTAACACTTATATATCCATTAATAGAAATGCCTGTGTTCATGATACTTGTTGTAAACGCGCATGCCAGAGTGATTTCCTGGGCTGGTGTGTACGGCGACCGTCTGGCTACAGTGGTATTCAGGCGGGGCGCCACAACGGATGGTATCAGAGCCAGGCTGACTGTAGGTTACCCTAGCCAGACTTCATTGCCTCTTGATCGATAGGAAGCCCAGATGGATTTCAGCCATCTTTGCCAAATCGGCACGGCTACTATTGATCATAAGACAACCCCATAGGTTTTTGGCTCCATCAGACCTCAACTCTCATGGCCTTTGCCTTCGGTGTGAAATGTCCGCACCAAGCAACGACCCGTGAGCCCTTAACCCCTAGGAAACCAGATATCCCTACCTTGCTTGCTAACCATGGCATTTCTCGTCTCAAATCTAGTTTCCTGTGGGAAACGCCTATAAATTCCATATTCCCCCGATAACCCTAGGATCATTGACTAAGCCACTTTGGCTATGGTCATGCGTCGAGTGGATGTTCCCTAAGGAAGTAGTAGGAGCTTGACACCAATTGCTACCAGGAGCGTTGTGCGGTTTTGCTTCTAAATACTTAGAGGTACATCAAGTGCGCTATAATAGTTATACTAGTGAATCTTCGGCCACATGTGTAAGGTCCACAAAATTTGAGCTTTATTTGCTTTCCGGCATTTTTGGTTTTCGCGGTTCTTGTTTCTTTTGTCGATTCCGTTCCGTCGTTCTGACTGGATCCATCTGCAAGAGCTACCAAAGAAGACCAACACACAACTTGGATAATACCCAATAATTCAAATTCAGTAAGAGTCAAGCCAAGCCAACTGCCTGATATTCAGAATATTATCACTGGATCCGTCAAGAATGAAGAACGGGTCAGAAACAGAATCTGCGTGCTATAGACAAGGCCAGACTATACCTAAGGGAGTTTGCCGCAGAATAGATTACACCGAAGGAACAGTTAGATAAGCTATCCGTAATGAACACCAGCAGGGACAAATGATTCCATCCTCGATACAAGGATTATTTTAGTCAGTTGGGTGAACCTTGAGTCTTTTCCCAATGCGCTCAAGAACCATTTATTACCCACCGAAGACATATTTCAAGAATGTGAAGGTGCCGAGAGCAACAACAAAACTCTGGTACGTTGATATAAATTGCAAAGCATATTTTGGAATTCATCGGTGTACATGCAAATTTCCGGACACTGTGAACAAGGTTTGCGAGGAATATGGATGAGTTCACGGCCGCCCAGAATCAATGAGAATTTCAAATATGTGGAGGTTCAGCTAAACCGAATGGAATTATCCACCAACTGCTTACTATCAGCATACATCGGGATAAATCATCAACACGAAGTCGGCAACTGCTACAATGATCAGACCAGCAGAAGGACAAGTGGTGTGCATGACCGACAGAATATCTTCAGTCAAGGTATGGCCTATACCAAGTGTTGGCTCCGCTATGGGTAAATTCCGGATACATCGAAAGGAAGCCAGAATTGGCCACATGATTGACCACATGTCACAGTGAAAGGCTTCTGGTAGAAGAAACCCAGCCTTCCTCCGCAAGCTATCGAGAAGAGCTTGCGATGCAAGACTCCCAACCTTCCTCGCTACACTACTTGGTGAGAAAATCTTCTGGGATATGGTACTCCAATCTCCCTCAGCTGCTACCACGGAAGGCTTCCAACATAAGGTACCTGACCTTCCGCAGTAAGCCAAATGAGGGAAAGCTTCCGTGGTACGATACCCAGCCTTCTTCGGCACGCTACCTTGACAGAAGCTTCGAGCATAAGGAATTCAGCCTTCTTCAACACGCCATCAACAATCTTGTCAGAAGCACGAACTAGTCTGGACACACATCCGCCTCAAAACTCAGTGGTTATGAAAGGATTTACCCTACCCCTGCATATGTTGTGAGCATGCAGTCCTGTGGATCAGTTCATGCGAGCCACTCGTACATGGGAATGACTGTGTTCAGAGAAATATCGGCCCCATAGTTCAAAGCAAGGACATGAGCACAGCCACCCCTACGAGATATGCAAGAGTAAATTGTGAATACAGGCCCAACAAGCTGGGATATGACCAAGGAGCCATGATGGTAGGTCATGACGAGTTCCCCCAAAAGGAACACTCAAGAACAAGGAAGTTTTGAATAAACAATCTCCGCGACGGTCAATGAAGTAAAGCTTCACAGACAAGGTGATATTGCCAATCCTTGTCGGACTCTTGCATATACGGCCACAACAATGCAGCCAGCATGTTCTACTCATCTTGAATATGGGCCATCAGCCAAGAAAAAAGGCTATGCTCCAAAAGATGCTCTGAATGGCAGCCACACTATGTTTAGCTCAGAGATTTTAACAGGGATTATCGAGGATGTATGCATGCAATACCATACACCAAGAAGGATGTCTTGCCCATGAGAGTTAGTGTACGATGTATCGCAATAAAACCCAACGTAGCTAGCTCTAAGTTCTGGAAACCGAGCTATTTGTTAGTACTACCGCTACCCCACCAAGCAACAAACTACCAGGATAGATGGTTTGCCTGCCAGGAAAGAGAAGGATTCAATGCAGTCATTGCAAAAGACAACACTTGAGCCATCAGAAGAGACAGTTAAAAAGGTCAGTGAACCAACAAAGACAAGACAGCTGATGGATCCAAGTCACACACAGGTAAACCCCCCTTCGCCGGGAGGTAAGCCTAGAAATCTCGAGGACGAGATTTTCTTAAGGGGGGTAGGTTTGTAACACCCTGGTTTTCGCTCCTTGTTTTTTTTTCCTTCGCGGGATTTGACTCCCATCTTTTTTTTCGATGTTATTGGATTTTCTCTCGCTCTTGGGTATATGAAGATGGTCATTTAGCCTTGCCTTTTCTATCCAACCAGAGATTCTCTCCAATTCAACCTTGCCACCCAAATTAAATTCTCAAGGTTTTCCGCCGAAACCCTACCTTCCGAGTCACCAGAAGGGAAACCCTAATTCCTTCCGTTACATAGGAACCCCAATTTTCTTTGATCTGTTGCCTCCCAAACTTTTCCCAGTGATCATCCCACATCTATAAACCCTGGATATGCAAAAATATTGCCAAGTCATTTGCAATATTTCTCATTTAAAATTAATTCCTTTTTCTGCCAGTTAAAGGAATTAAATCCAGGAAAATATCTATCCATCTCCAAAGTTCATGAAAACTTGTGGAGATATTCCTTGTGATCATACTGAGCTCCCATAAAAATATTGGCCATAATTAAATAAGGGAAATTGCATTTTCCTATTTAAAGCCAATATTGCATTTTGGGCTCTTTCTAAAGGAACTACCACTTTGGTAGCCAGGAAAAATCCCAAATAATTTGTGGAGCTTCTCCTATCCATATCTTCACCATTTCCATCAAGATCCCAAGCTCCATAGTTCAAATTTTGAGCACATCATCCAATTCTTGTTTCTGGACTTATTTTGAGGTTGTGAAGCAACTATATTTTATATTGCTTCAAAAATCTTGAAATTAATCCCGGACCCCACATTACCTATAAGATGTGAGCATGAAAAAATTCACATCATTTCATCTAGCCAATTTCTCTCAAAAATTCCATCTAGTTTTTGTCCAGCAGAAAGCTTTGTGAAGGGAGTGCCACTATGGTGTATCCAAATGAGCTGAAATTTTTCTAGTCTCTCCATTCACCTAAATAACCTTCCTCCACCAAATTTCAAATTTCAGCCCAATCCATGCAACCCTTTGAGCACAACATCATGATCCAGTTTCTGGACAAAATGTTGCATTACAAAGGGAGTACATGCAAAACTGGTCCAAATAACCTGAAATTCTGCCAGAACCTACTCCTTCCTAACATAACTTGTTGTGACAAAGAGCCAGCTCCCCTCCTTCATCCATTTCTTCAGAAGAGTCCACCCAAGTTTGTTGTTAGAATCTTCTTCTGCAAGTTTCTCTCACTTCAGAGCCCCCTAGATGGTTCTAGCCACTTCCCTCCCTTATTTGAGTAGCGATGGACGTGTTGCGCAAGCTATGGCAAGCAGACACGCGCCAGGGTGTGCCATGGCCGTGCTGACCATGCCACAGACATGGCCAAACGCGCGCTCTGCGCGCTGGCGACGTCTGGTTGCATCGGGCAGGCCAGCTCCGGCCACCTTGGCTTGTCCCCGCGTGCCGACTGCCTCCCCGCCATCCACGCACCCCCTCTCCCGTAGCTTCCCCCTCTCCTTTCTCTCTCGTTGTGCCACGGCGAGCGCCGCCGCGGCACTGTACCCCCGTGACCTCCCTCTGTCGCCTCCCTCCGCTGGCTTCTTCCTCCCGAGCCATCGTATCTCGTCTGGTCGGCAGCTCCCCGATGCCGGGAACTGGCCAGCCACCTCGCCCGCGGGCTCTAGAACTCCGGCCAGCTCACCGAGCGGCCGAGCTTATCCGGCGAGCTCCCGCGGCTATAAATAGCCCATCCCTGCACCTCTCGAGCTCACACGACTTCCCTCTCCCTCCCTAGAACATTTCCGCTCACGTGTTCGAGCTCCTCTGGTCAAATCGCCACCGCATCGCCGCCATGTCCGCCGCTCGGCCCCGGCTAAATTCGGCCATCCCCGGCCCCCATTACTCCACCTGGGCACCGTTGCCGGCCCCTACAACCACCTCTATGCCCTCCCCGCCTCCGTTCTTCCCCGGGGGAGGCCTCTGGCCTCCACCCCAAGCTCACCCGCCGCCTACTGCCTCCCCGCGCTGCCGCTCTCCCAGCCACCCCCTCCACTCCAGCTACCCATCTCTGGGTGCGGTAGTCGCCGGCGACCGCGCCTGACCCGTCGCCTGCCCTTGAAGCTCGCCGGAGCAACGGGTTCAATCGGAGCCGAAGCTCCCAGCCACGCCATCGGGGAGGAGGAGGGGAGGAGGAAGAAGAGAAGGAGGGAGGAGAGAGTGAAGCCTGACCGATGGGGCCCGGACCCACCCGTCAGTGAGATAGGAGGCGCCACGTCAGTTAAGTGGAAACGTCTTCTGTGGAAGTCGCCTCCCCGTCCTGAAAGCGCATTTTTCCAAATACACCATCTGTTTTCAGCCGCCGGCGCTGAAACCCTTAAATTGTGAACGTTCGTCGGCTAAGGGCAAAAATGAACAGTTTCTGTTTATTTTCTGCCTAAATAACGAACGGCCACAACTTTTCGCTCGTAACTCCGATTCAGGTGAATCCAATGCCCACTTTCTCAGTTCGTCGAGCCCGTTCCGATGATGTCACTTTCGCAATGTTGATACTTTCTGAAAATGCCCATTTTGCCCCTGGCCTATATTCAGCCCCTCCGAGAGGGAATTTTCTCCGGCGAATTCTTCTAAGAGGTGATCGCACTTCTCCCGGAGTATTCCTCGACCCCCAGGCAAGCCGACCATCTGATATGTGCCCTAAAGCATTGCTCTGTGTTATTCTTGCATGTTTAATTAATGAATATGCCTGTGTTAGAAATAATTGAACTTCTGGTAGGTGGAACTTGTTATTTACATTACCTGCTTGTGCTCGTGTGCATAGTAGTAGGCTGTATGTGACTCGGAGGAACCCTTGCTTGTATTTCTTTGATGACGGCCCCACACCTGTGTTCTGTGCTGCTTTCGGCCGTCCGGGGTGGATGCTGACTCTATATTTCTGCTTTCAACAACTGTCCCGTGCTCTGAGCAGCTTTTCGGCCGTGTCGGGCAGCTGTTGAATTTCTTTTTGTAGCAGTGACCCTATGCTCTGAGCTGTTCCTCGGCCGTCTTAGGGAACTGCTACATTCTTCTTGTCAACACCGTCTCATGCTCTGAGCTGCTTTTCAGCCGTCTTGAGCCGGGGTTTAGTTATTCCAGTAACGTTCCAGATCTGAGTTGTAAAGACCGTTCTAGTGGCTACTGGTTTATTTGCCGGTTTCATGCAAGGGTTCAGATGGTTGTCACTTGCAGCTAAGACTTGTAAAGTAATAAACTTGCCATTTAAACATTGTTTCACTAATGACTCGGTGTGATATTATATGGACACTGGTTGTCACGTTTCCATAGCTGTTAATTCATGCATTGTTACTGCTATTGCAAGGATAAGAATATGACTTAATAATGACAACCTCCTCTGTCGGCTGGATCGAGTCATAGTGCCACCGAACCGAGCTCATCAGTGCAGCCACATTTGCCTTTATGGGAAGGCCCTAGCTTGGTCTATTGTCGTGCCTCTTTTCGGTACCACCAAAGAGGGGGGATTATGCGTGCGTGCTACCCTGGCCCGGTAGGCGGCGATAATCCTGTGAGCCCAGTTTATGGTTATGTGCACAGGTCCTCGTTTGGGACAGTTTTGTTTGGCCACGACAGTGGCAGGTGTCAGGAGTGACACAGGGGCCACCCAGGACTTGACCCTGGGAGGGTATGATTGTCGGTGGGGCCGTAAGAGTGCCGGGCAATAGACAAGTTCTGTTGGAGTAGCACCGGTCCACCCGAATGGGAGCATGAGGCCAGGAGCTCCATAGTGTGGGTAAAGTGCGCAACCTCTGCAGAGTGTAAATCTATTCGAATAGCCGCGTCCTCGGTCATGGGACACAGTTCATACTAGGTCACACTATTTGGTCTGTGTCGAGTCTGGAGGAACAAACTATATAATGTTATTGCTAAGACTGAACCAGAGAATGGTTGGGTTTGGCAGACTTGCGGTGCAAATGCATGGACATCAGATAATGTCAGGGATATGAATGTCAGCCATGCGATTTGGTTATGATTTGGACATCAGATGAGTGGTCAGATGACCGCAAGAGTTAGACTGGATTTGGTTATGATTTGGATTGGATCATGAATATTTGGAGTATGAATTCATTACGCGATATGCTTTGTCTTCGTCATGCAGTTCTTACTTTAGTAGTAATATTGCCGGATAATCATGCTATGACATGTTGATTAATGCTGCTAGATAATTAATCTTACTGGATAATCCTGCCATAATGTAATAGTTAATATTGTAAAGATAACAAGTGCATGCTTGAATGCCATGGATTGCTTTGCTTGGTGTATATTTTGGTTTGGTTGCTTGCGAGTACATTCAAAAGTACTCAGTGGCCTTCAATGTGGCCAGGTTCACCTAAGGATCCGACGTCCACTAGCGAGGAGCCGGAGCGTTCGCGGGCTAGAAGAGTAACCCAGTCAGATCCTTGTGGATTGGAGCCGCTCCAAGACCTTGCTGCCTTAGATAGAGCTTTTCCGCTGCCATCAGCTTTGTAAAATATCATTTAAGACTTATATATCCATTAATAGAAATGCATGTGTTCATGATACTTGTTGTAAACGCGCATGCCAAAGTGATTTCCTGGGCTGGTGTGTGCGGCGACCATCTGGCTACAGTGGTATTCAGGCGGGGCGCCACAGTTTGCTACTTCGTAAAGTCTGTACAAATCCTCCCCGTGAGTCAAGCATTGCTCGGTGGTAACTGCATGCGAAGGATTAGTAATTAATCGGCTCAATTGACGAGATTTTTTAGCGCGGATTATGTTAGTTATCACGGCCAATATTCACACGCCTAAATCACAGTGCAGCGCCTTAGGTGCCCTACGCACGGAGTGAGTACCCCACACGGCGCCTCCTAGCCAATAAAAATGGGGACGCATGGCGGCACATAAATGGTTAGTACAATGCCCACGGTTTGAATAACACTTGTGTTTCCGATTGTAACGTGGTAGCTCTTTGTTCCAAAATGACTTTGTTGGTTGTTAAGTTGTGCGCCATCAAAAAATCAGACAATTTTTTTACCACAGCATGTTGGTGCCATGTCAAGGCAACATGCCAAGTTTCATGATTTTCAGGCAAGTTTTGGATTTACAGGAATTTAAAAACCAAGTTTGTCAATGTTTTCGGCCGAGCCACGATGCCCAGATGTTTGAAATTCATTCCCATTTCTTGTATGGGACCTAAACATTCACTCAAGTACACATATACGATTTTCAACCCATTTTGGTGCACTGGAGCATGTGCATGTAGTTCAAATTTGAATTATGCACATTGCCTAGGAAACTCAACAAATGTATAAAAAGGCCAAACAAACCCGGAATAATTCCAAATTTTAGCATGACACTCCTATTTGTCTTTGTTGCCTCTGTAAAAAATATCAAGGCAGGAAGAGGCAGTGTATGTCGTTTCGCCCACAAAGGTGACACATCCCCTATCGGAACCATGAGCCTTCTTGAGAGAAGCTCTGTTTTGTAAGAAGCTTATACCAAAACTTGTCCCAAATTGAACAAAAAAAATTCCACAGCATGTTGGTGCCATGTCAAGACACCATGCCAAGTTCCGTGATTTTTAGCCAATTTTTGGATTTACAGGAATTTAAAAACCAAGTTTCTCAATGTTTTCGGCCGAGCCAAGACGCCCAGATGTTTGAAATTCATTCTCATTTCTTGTATGGGACCTAAACACTCACCCAAGGACACATATATGATTTTTTAACCCATTTTGGTGCACTGGAGCATGTGCATGTAGTTCAAATTTGAATTATGCACATTAAATGCCTAGAAACTCAAATAATGTATAAAAAGGCCAAACGAACCCGGAATAATTCCAAATTTTAGCACGACACTCCTATTGGTCTTTGTTACCTCTGTAAACAAAATCAAGGCAGGAAGAGGCAGCGTATGTTGTTTCGCCCAGAAAGGTGACACATCCCCTATCGGATCCATGAGCCTTCTTGAGAGAAGCTCCGGTTTGTAAGAAGCTTATACCAAAACTTGTCCCCAATCGAACAAAAAATTTACCACAGCATGTTGGTACCATGTCAAGACACCATGCCAAGTTCCGTGATTTTTAGGTAATTTTTGGATTTACATGAATTTAAAAACCAAGTTTCTCAATGTTTTCGGCCGAGCCACGACGCCCAGATGTTTGAAATTAACTACCATTTATTGTATGGTACCGAAACATTCACCCAAGGACACATATACGATTTTTGAACCCATTTTGGTGCACTGGAGCATGTGCCTGTAGTTCAAATTTGAATTATGTACATTAAATGCCTAGAAAACTCAATTAATGTATAAAAAATGCCAGATGAACCCGGAATAATTCCAAATTTTAGCACGACACTCCTATAGTTGCATGTTCACTGCAGATAAATGTTCTAGCAATTCAAACAGTGACCTTTCCTGCCGTAACCCCATTTTGTCTTTCAAATCAAAATGAAAAAATCAAGTACACCACAAACAGTTTGTTAGCAAGAATCGTGTGCGATGCAGTATATAATATCTTGGGGCTCCCTCATGTATGGCTTACGCCGGAAGGTTCGTCGGCTACAGTCCACCGGCCGCGCGTCAACCACACTTGCGCGCCAGTTATTCGCTGCACTGTTCGTAAAATTTCGGCAACCGTGGAAATATCTAGGTCCCTGCCCCCTCCCCCCACCAAAAGCCACAAAGGTGACACATTCCCTATCGGAACCATGAGCATTCTTGAGAGAAGCTCCGGTTTGTAAGAAGCTTATACCAAAACTTGTTCCAAATCGAACAAAATTTTGACCATAGCATGTTGGTGCCATGTCAAGACACCATGCCAAGTTCTATGATTTTTAGGCAATATTTGGATTTACAAGAATTTAAAAACCATGTTTCTCAATGTTTTCGGCCGAGCCACGATGCCCAGATGTTTGAAATTCACTCCCATTTCTTGTATGGGACCTAAACATTCACCAAGGACACATATATGATTTTTTTAACCCATTTTGGTGCACTGGAGCATGTGCATATAGTTCAAATTTGTATTATGCACATTAAATGCCTAGAAACTCAATTAATGTATAAAAAAGGCCAAACGAACCCGGAACAATTCCAAATTTTAGCACGACACTCCTATTGCTCTATGTTGCCTATGTAAATAAATCAAGGCAGGAAGAGGTAGCGTATGTCATTTCGCCCACAAAGGTGACACGTTCCCAATCGGAACCATGAGCCTTCTTGAGAGAAGCTCCGGTTTGTAAGAAGCTTAGACCAAAACTTGTCCCAAATCAAAAAAAAAATTTACCACAGCATGTTGGTGCAATCTCAAGACACCATGCCAAATTCCGTGATGTTTAGGCAATTTTTGGATTTACATGAATTTAAAAACCAATTTTCTCACTGTTTTGGCCGAGCCACGATGCCCAGATGTTTGAAATTCACTCCGATTTCTTGTATGGGACCCAAACATTCACCTAAGGACACATATATGATTTTTCAACCCATTTTGGTGCACTGGAGCATGTGCCTGTAGTTCAAATTTGAATCATGCACATTAAATGCCTAGAAAACTCAATTAATGTATAAAAAAAGCCAAACGAACCCGAAATAATTTCAAATTTTAGCACGACACTCCTATAGTTGCATGTTCACTGCCGATAAATGTTCTAGCAATTTAAACACCGACCATTCCTGTAGTAACCCCATTTTGTCTTTCAAATCAAAATGAAAAAATCAAGTACACCACAAACAGTTCATTAGCAAGAATCGTGTGCGATGTAGTATAAAATATCTTGGATCCTGCCCGAAAAAAAAAGAATACAAAATGGATTCGAATTAAGTTGGCACTGTAAACGTGAAACTTACTTTCTCCTAAAATTTGAACGAAGCGGCAAAACACCCAGTCCCTCCTCGGCCGTAACCGCCCAAAAAGAAATTTTGGGAGATGGAAATTTTCCATTACTGCCTATCCCTGACACACAATGCCTATTGGCTCAATTTCTATAGGCCTCGATAGGGGTAGCTTTGTAATTTTAGTCAAACATGACATAACCGCCTCTCACCCCGATTCATACATGGTGGGCGCCAAAACACAATCTCCACGGCCGAAATTGCCTCTCACCCCGATTCATACTCCGTGGGCGCCAAAACACCTTCTCCACCCCAGCCTCCTCCGTCCGCCACCCCATCCACCGCCGTCCTCCGCCACCATGC
Organism: Elymus sibiricus; assembly: GCA_039707655.1. Taxonomy (NCBI): domain Eukaryota; kingdom Viridiplantae; phylum Streptophyta; class Magnoliopsida; order Poales; family Poaceae; genus Elymus; species Elymus sibiricus. The sequence continues at coordinate 228,342,115 of CM077676.1, forward strand.
CGGAGCTGATACCCCGACGCCGTCATCCATTACAAGAGATCGACATTTCTCATCCACGGCTCTGGACCAGGATCCTTGCATCGCGTACTCTCGCTTCATCCGCTTCGTCGTCCACCTTGTCGGGGCCGCTCCTACGACCGTCTCGTCCACTGCGCCGGGACATATCCCCCACCGCCACCGTCTGCCCTCCCAGATCTGCTTCCACGCCGCCGACAGCCATCGCTACCGCAGCACCCTCGACGTCTGAGCAGATGCTTACACGGCGCCACACAAGAGGCGGTACTCTTTCGTATCTACTCAAGTTATTTATCTTAGAAAGAAAATAGATCGCCACTGCTTTACTATGATTTCTTGTCCATCTCTTAGAATCTTACTTGTTAGTTGAAAGGAAACATTGGTTGCCAAGTAGCCGTTGTATGGTTTGCACCTTCAGATCCGCCAAGGCACGCTCAACACTATACTCGCAATGCTTATGGTTTTCCCCTTTTATATTCCACACTAGCTAAATGATAGTCGACGGAATTTCAAATTGGGGTCAGTCGATTTTTGAGAGCTCGCTGGAGTTCGCCGTAGGGAAGGATGGATAAGGAAGGGGCTCGCCGGGGGGTACCCCATTATCAATCTTAAGGTTTCGGGTGGGCACAGTGGTAGGGGTGGTTCAAGGGAGGGCGGGGCGGCGAGCCAGTCGCGGGAGCACTGCCGGCCGCGGGGGGCAGGGGCCGGTGGTTCGGGCGGCGGCCCGTGCGGTGGTCTGTTGGGGAAGAAGAAGAGGTGAGCAAGAAGAAGGGTTAGGAGACATAGGATCTTCATCCAACCGCCTGAAATGGTCGACTGACCCAAATGATGAAAGTCAGGCGACTTGCATGTACCCATTCCCTTTATATTCAGTACCATCATCGTAGGTGCTTCGTGACGTGCTAGCACTGCTCCTCGACCCATCAAACTAAACAACATGCCACTCATAATTCCAAACTTAGTTGTTTAAATACGAATCTGATATGATGCTGATACTACTAAAACAGAGACCGTTTAATTGGTCAGCTAATGTTCCTTCTTTTGTTCGATAAGCACGTGCGCCACATATAGAGAGACAGCAGGGAGTTGCATTCTTTATGCGCTTTGGTTCATCATGGGTCGGCAACGAACATTTTATTATCCAAAATCTGCTTGCTCTTCTTTAACATGTTCCTCTTCTGTTCTTCTTTAATAAGTATAGTAGTACAGTATGTTCCTCATAGTGAAGAGGAGCAGGGACATTTCCAGTATACAGGTCTATTCGGTCGCTTGTGATGGATGCTTTCAACTCTTCGTGTTGGTCTGCCATAATATCCAGGAAATGCTGGGAGTTGTGTCGCCTTTGAGAGTTAGACTGATAGTAACAGTACTGCGCCTTCAGTTGAAGAGAGCTGGTATCTGAAGCCTTTCTAGCCTTACCGGCAATACTAGCCCATATTTTCCAGCAAGTTCCACTTTCCTGATTTTACTCGTGATGCTTAGGGTTTTCCCATTATATATACACTATGTTCTGCGTAGGTGCTTTGTGTGGTACTAGCAGCAGTCCACCCTTGAAGCTAAACAACACAGCAATCATAATTCCAAAGCTTAGTTGTTCAAATACGAATGTGATATGATACTGATATTAGTTAACAGACACACATTTAATTGGTCAGCTAATGCTCCCACTTGAGTTTCCAAATGCATGTGGCCACATGTAGAGAGACACCAGGGAATAGCATATCTTTGGGCGCTCTGATTCATCATGGGTGGGCAACCAACATTGTATGGAAAGAAGCGGAATCTCCATAATATGCTTCCTCTTCTATTCTTTAACATGTTCCTCTTCTGTTCTTCTTTAATAAGTACAGTATGTTCCTTGTTAGGAAGGGGATCAGTGACATCTGCAGTCGACAGGTCTATTGGGCCGCTTCTGCTAGATGCTTTCAGCACTTCGAGTTGGTCTGCCATAATATCCATGAAATGCTGGGAGCCGTGTGGCCTTTGAGAGACTAGACTGATAGTAACAGTAGTGCGCCTTCAAGTGAATAGAGCTGGCCTGTAGGTGATCGGTAGGGTTTCGATTAGTAGCGGCAATATAACCGCATGTTTTCCAGCCAGTTCCACTTTCCCGATTTATTTATGATGCTTATGGTGTCCCCCTTTTATCAACATTGCGATCTGCCTAGTGCCTTTGTGTCGTACTACAAGCACTCCATCCTTCAAGCTAAACTACATGCCACTCATATTTCCAAAGCTTACATTTAATTGGTCAGCTAATGTTAGTACGTGAGTTTTGAAATGCATATGTGCCACATATAGAGACATGAGGGAATACTATTTCTCTGTGAGCTCTTGTTATCATGGTTTGGCAATAAACTTTCTTTACTATATATTTTGAAACCTATCATCTGCCAACTATCCTTAACTCTGGAGCTCCCAATAGGGAGCCTATTTTTTGTGTGTAGTTGTGCTAGATTATATTAATGTACGCACCAAATTATAGAACACATGGGCTCTCTCATCAGAATCCAGTGATAGCACACAAGGGTTTACAGGGAGCCCCTATTATATTAGTACATCCTCTACATTACACAGATAATCTCACTACTATTTATGTTTTATGCTTCTCAGATAGTGAACATAATCACAATGAATATGAGAATGTGCACACCAGAAGAATATTGCGGAATAGTGCAATGGCTAACAAACTTGGCATCAAGGGATTGAGTTCCATTCTGGATGCGATGAAACCCACACGCTCCCCACCTACAGGTTCGTGTTTAGAATATGATCCTAATGACTATTCTGAGCTCAAGGAGTCAAAGGAAGATGGCCTATCCTGTTCGGCCAACAAGGTGCATGGGTTCTAATTTGGCAAGGTTTTATTGCTTGCACATATCTTGCATAAGGTGTCTTGCATTTCTTCTACTTCGTTGCACCACCATCTGCTTAGTTTACTCATCATATATGTGAAGATGCCATGCCCATCCATTATAAATACCTATTCCATTTGTCATCATACCATGTTTTTCCATTCAAATGTTATTCTTGTGTATCAGACATCCAAAAGGAAGAGGGTGACCGCAGAACCTGAAGGAGTAAAAGCAAAGTCCTTGAAAAGGTTGTGGTACTGGAGAAATCAGATAGCACCCCACTTATATTGGCGATAGAATCAGTGCCAGAAAACCTAGGATGTCGCAACTATGTTGCTCGCTGCTTTGCTATTGTTACCACCTGTTGTCCTGTATCCTTGTACTTACATTCATACCTGGTTGATTATGTGACATCAGTGTGCATGATAGCTTGCGTACCCACTATTTGCTCCAAATTATCAGATCTATATTAATGCTTACATTAATGTATAATAAACCCAATGCTTATGAAGAAGTTTAGCTCTGCATTGTTCTTCTAAGTATATGTTGTCCTTTATCACTGTAATTATATTGTCAGCTAGTTGTTCATGTACCATCACTTTGCAGCTTATTTTCCTTGCCCTCGATTTTGTACACATCAGATCTATATTTAATCTTACTAAAATGTTGAATAAAACCAATGCTACTGAAGAAGTTTAGCTCTGCATTGCTCTTGTCAGTACCTTTTTCCTGTATGATGTACTTACATTTATAGCTAGTTCATGATGTAGCATCACTCTGCATCTTAGCTTAAATAATCTCCATTTGTTCCTATATTATCACATCTATATTTACTCTTAACAAAATGTAGAATAAAGGCAATGCTTATGAAGAAGACTCTTTTGTAAACTTCTTGAATTGCCCCCCCCCCCATCAACATGGAAAAGGGCTTTATAGAGCCGGTCTTCACTACTAATGTATGTTTGTCCTTGTCACGCCTTCAAACTTTGTTGTGTATATTTGGATAGCTATTTCTGTTACTGCTGTTTATATTACGAAGAAGTCAGTGGTATAATTTTTGCTTCCGTCGCAGTTGGTCTCGTTGGTTAAATTTATGGTCAAACTTAGATCTCGGGAAGCACGGGTGCACTACATTGTGGAATGGAGGGAGTACCATGTAAATTAAACTAAACATAGCAAGTGATCTTCTTTAGCACTACATGTATGCTTGTGTTCTTGATCTGTAATCCAGTGGTGTGGTGAAACTACCAACTCCAGCACAATGTCATATCCTGCCATGTCTTAACTATGAACAATGCCATATTATGTTAATGTTATTTAAATCATCTCTTTATTTACCAATCTGAAATGGGATAAATTGATAGTACACTCACCATTGATGCTTATACATTCTTTAGCACTGCATGTATGCTTGTGTTCTTGATCTGTAATCCGGTGGTGTGGTTAAGCTGGCCACTCCTACACAATGCCATTTCCTGCCATGTCTTATTATGTTAATGCTATTTTAATCTGTGCCTCTTTATTTGCCACTAATAAATGGGATGAATTGACAGCACTGATGCTTATACGTGCAAAACCTGTTATCTCTCTGCTTGTTTCTCTTTCAGGGTGATATCACTGACGCCAGGAAGAACTGCCACAATGATAGTGAGACAAACCCATTGCTTGTCCCTCTAACATATATTGCAGGGATGAAGGCAACACATCTTGGGGATAGTGATACAACCCCAAAGTCATGTCTTGATGTAGTGTCAATGTTACTCGATAATAGTAGTGACACAAGCTCAATGAAGTCGCTGCCTGAATCTGTTCGACTTCTTCAGTCTCAAATTCAAGCAGAAAGACATGCTTCAGCTCAACTCATACTAGAACTCCAATCTCTATCGAAGATTAACCAGAAGTACAGGATGTCTATTGATGCTATGCAGCTAGAGTTGGAGGATATAAGCGTCAAACAAGCGCAGTCTCATCAGCTTGCTCAGCTGCTTGCGCTGCAGCTGCCGTGCAGGCCTAACCTTTCTTAACTGTGTTGAAGAGCTATTGGTTATGTATGTTTTGTCAGCGTGTCTATTTGCACTGGTGGCGACCTTTGATACCCAGTGTATGTAATCCACTGTCTGGTTGCGCTTTATTATCTCTGGTGGCGAACTTCGATGCCCAGTCGATGTAATATCCCGTTATTTCATTATTGTATAGTCTACATTTATTCGTAGTCACTATTCTGTAATTTAGTTACTTTCTTTTTTCAGAAGAATTTATTAACTGTACATGCTATCGTCGCTAGGTCGTAAGCTTCGACGTAGATCAATGGGCCAAAACGTTATTGGTCCGTCAGTGCTATATATAAAAAAATTAGACTACGCAAACGGGCCGGCCCGCAACTCTATATATGGGTCCAAACATGGGCCCATTATCATCTCGGGCCATTAGCAGGCCTGAACGTAAACCGGGCCCAAGTAGTTTTGGGCCTTTAATAGGCTCAGTAAACCGCGTGCCTTAGTTGGGCCAGAAAATACCATGGGCTTTTAACAGGCTGAAAATTAGATCGGGCCTGAATTATGCTGAATAATTCACGGGCCGACAGCAGGCCTAAATATACCTCGACCCATGATTGGCCCAATTATATGACGGGCCGTTCACAGGCCAAATTTATCATGGGCCGTGGTTCGCCCAATAACATGATGGGCTGTAAGCAGGCTGGGTGCAAAGCGGGCCATAATTAAGCCCAATTATTTCACGGGCCCTTAACAGGTCGATAGTCAGAGTGGGCTTAAATTTATCCACGAAGACCACGGGCCGTTAAGAGGCCGAAAGTCACTTGTACCAGAAATGGGCCCAAATGCTGCACAGGCCGTTAAGAGGCCGAAAGTAAATTGTACCAGAAATGGGCCGAAATGCGGCACGGGTCATTAAGAGGCCGAAAGTCACTTGTACCAGAAATGGGCCCAAATGCCGCACGGGCCATTAAATTGCCAAAAGTGAAACCAGGCTGAAAACGGCCCAATTGCGCAAAGGGCCTCTAACAGGCCCAAACTATCATCGGGCCGAACTCGGTCAAACAGTTCAACGGGCCTTTAACAGGCCGTAATACAAACCGGGCCATAGATGGGCCCAAAACACAGTGCACTGTTAACGGGCCATATCTGATATGGGTCATAATTTGGCCCAAAACATGGCAGGCTGTTAACGGGCCGGTCCACTAGTATCTAACAAAATCTTGTGGGCCTTTGGCTGGGCCGGCCCGTTTAACCTGAATGGGCCACTATTGGGCCATGCCACGTGTCGACGTATCATAGGCGTCTCTCGTCCAATGAATGGATGACATATGTCGAAGCGTCAAGCTGACACGTGGATCCGCTGGCGAATGAGAATTTTACACGTGGAAAATCCCCATTGGTCCGAGCTGTTAACGGGTTATCGGATCCAAACCGGAACCCGATAGCTTAACGGCGACCCGTTACGGTGGATGCCACGTGTCGGTCACCCTTGACGAAAACACTTCCATGATGCGACATTTATCGTCATGGAAGTGGACACTTCCATGATGATAATTTCAGTATTGTCATGGAACACTTCTACGATAACACAGGTATGACTATCTTGATTCTATCATAAAATTGTCACGGATGTACATGCATGACAGAAAACTTGACCTACTGTGACAAAGACGTATCATCATGGAAGTGTTTTTTTGTAGTGATGCTGTTATCCTGTCAACATTACTACTGAACTGGTTTACCAAAATGAGTTTCATATACTACATGCTAAACCTGTGATGTGTCTGCTTGTTCCTCTTTTAGAATGCCGGCGGAATATTGGAGAAGAGTACCCCATTATGCAATGGTAAAGGAAGTGATGCAGATAAGGTTCAAGATAGTGAGACAACCCTGACAAGAAAGCTGATAAAAACTATCTTGAACACAGTGAGACAACCCCAAAGTCCTGCCTTGATGTAGTGTTCGAGTTACTAGCCACTACCGCTGGCACAAGCTCTTCAAACTCGTTGCCTGAATTAGTTCGGCTTCTTGAGTCTCAAGTACAAGTTGAAAGACAACGATCAGCTGTGCTGCGACAAGAAGCCGAAGCACCGAGGAAGTCCCTGCAGAATTCAGATGCACACTTTCTGGTGCAACAGCAAGAGTTGGAGGATTTAACCACCAAACAAGAGAAAGCTAATAAGCTTGCTAAGCTTCTTGCCAGCATCATGGGTGCCCAGGATATCGTTTCTTGAGCTCTTCTGAAGTGGTTTCATTTCTGGACTTGTTTTGCTTCTGCATTTATTTGCACTGGTGGCCAACTTAGACGCCCAGTGTTTGTAATATGCTGCTTTGTTGTTTCCTATATTTGCACTGGTGGCGAACTTTGATGCCCAGTGGATGTAATGTGTGTAATCGACGTAATAGCCTAGCGTTAGTTGCTTGCTTATTTATTTACTTATAGTCTTGTTCATTTCTTGTAGTCACTGCAGTTCTTTTTCCTCGGTTTGCTAGTGGCCACAATAACCATGGGCCACATACGGGTCGTGGTAACCATGGGCCTCCTATGGGCCGTAGGATCCATGGGCCTCCTACGGGCCGTAAGATTCTTGGGCCTCCTATGGGCCGTTGGATCCATGGGCCTCCTACGCGCTGTAGGATCCATGGGCCTCCTACGCGCCGTAGGATCCATGGGTCGTACTATTCGTGGGCCAAAACCGGATCGCAATATGGACCGTAAACGGGCCAAAATCAGAACCGTTCGTTTATGGGCCCAGACCATAATGGGCCGTTAACAGGCGAGAAGACAGCACAGGCTTAATTCTATTAATAGGCATGACGGGTCATTAATGGGCTGGGTTACACGACAGGATGAAAACGGCCCAACGGATTAACGGGCCACAAACGGACCGATTGTTACCACGGGCTGAATTTGGCCCATTAGCATAACAGGCCAGTAACAGACCGTAAGTAATCGAAGGTCGGAAATGAGCCCAAGAATGTATGGGACCTTAGAACGCCGAAAGAAAACACGGGCTGGAAAACGGCCCAACTGAATCATGGGCCGTTAATGGGCTCAAAGCAGTTTACTGTTCATGATGGGCCAGATTCACCACGGGCCTTCAATGGGCCCAGAGATGCAAAAGGCCTCATATGGGCCGAAAGACGTCACGGGCCATAGATGGGCCAAAAGTGACAACGGGTTGGAATCATATGGGACGGCCCACATGACGCTGCTGGGCCGAATATTGAAAGGCCATAACGAGCCATGATTACCCGGGCCGTATATGGGCTGTACGCGAACAGGCCGATAGTAGGATTTCCATGGGCCGGCCTGCTAACTTTTGACCAAGTCACACGGGCCAGCCTTTTTAACCTAAATGGGCCACTATTGGGTTGTGCCACGTGTCGACGTATCGTAGGCGCCTCTCGTCCAATGAATGGATGACATATGTCCCAACGCCGAGCTGACACGTGGTTCCGTTGGCGAATGAGAATTTTACACGTGAAAAATCGCCATTGGTCCAGGCTGATAACGAGTTATCGGATCCAAACCCGCACCCGATAGCTTAACGGTGACCCGTTACGGTGGATGCCACGTGTCGGTTACCCTTGATGAAAACACTTCCATGACGCGACATTTATCGTCATGGAAGTGGACACTTCCATGATGATAATTTCAGTATTGTCATGGAACACTTCTATGACAACACAGGTATGACTACATTGATTCTGTCATAAAATCGTCACGGATGTACATGCATGACAGAAAACGTGACCTACTGTGACAAAGACGTATCATCACGGACGTGTTTTTTTGTAGTGCTCGTTACCTGTTTTGTTCTTCTTTATCGTTATCGTGTTCTGGCATCCCCGTGACAAAGTCACTTGTGTCTGGCCAGACGATGATGGATGCCGTCACACCGAGAGGGCCCTAAGAATATCTCTCCATCGTCAGAGGAGTAAATCCCACTCTCGAGCTATCTAGTCCCTTGTCAAACTTTCCAATAAGCGTGTAAGTTGTCGTTATGATCACCGTGTTACAAGTGACGTTTGAGCAACCCCAAAGTCCACCGTACGGTAAGAAGTGACTACGATACTCTCATGGTCTAAGGAGCAAAATCACATGTTAACACTCCGTGTTATTTCAATTGATTTCATATCATATTATCTCAATTCATAACAAACAAGTTTGGGTCGATTCAATATGATCGTTCTTCCAACGTCATAATCTCAATCTTGTTTTAGGACTATCGTTACACTTAATGATATCCTAAGATCCAGAAAACATGATCACAAACAACACTTGAGCTAGTCCTAGAGGAAAGACTAGGAACCTTTTATTTAACCATTTATCATTCCACACGTGCATATGAGTTTTCCACTGAATCTCATATTCCAGGATCATAGTAGTTATAGCATAGAATATAAAATCTTTAATTATTAATACGGAAATATAATAATATGAATATTATTTCCTCTAGGGTATATTTCCAACAGTGTAAAGGAGATGATTCACCTTTATGTATGTGAAGTAGACGTCGCACATGTTACTTGTCAAACAGACTCTTGACATGGTGATGTCCGTAGGATGCTTCGCATCACATAGGAGTCTGGATGGGTTACTCTTCCTAGCGCATGAATACTCTAGGCTTCTCGCTAGTGGAAGATGGATCCTTTGCTGAATCTGGCCTCATAAAAAGGCGAGTGAGTACTTTGAATGTACTCGTAAGTCAATCAACTAACATATATCACAAGCAAAGCAATCCATGGCATACAAACATAATATGCAGCAAATATCATAACAAGTCTAGCAAGCATAGCATGTCAAATTTATTTAGCAAGGTGAATAACTGAAATGAATACATTATGACAAAGATAAAGCATGTCAAGTAAATATATATAATGATCAAGTTACTCTCATGGTCGTCTCAAGATCATGTGTCTGTTCATACAAAGTCATCTCCAAGTTAGCATGGTCCCCGGACAAGTATTCTTATGGCCTTCAAAAGGATCAGAAAACAACTAGAGGGGGAGGGGTGAATAGTGTTGAAGTATAAATGCATAGCCCACCTTTCCCCATCAGCTTGAGCTTTTGGGTGAACTGGCTGGTGCGTGCAGTTCTACATGGTATCAGAGCCAAGAGGTCTTGAGTTCAAGACCCGGCTGGCACAATTTAAAGATAAAAATTGCAGCCCACTTTTGGTCCACATTTTGGCCTGAGGGAGCCACACGCGAGGGGGCGTTGAAGTATAAATGCATAGCCCACCTTTCCCCATCAGCTTGAGCTTTTGGGTGAACTGGTTGGTGCATGCAGTTTTACAAATAGGAGATTTAAAAAAAATTATTTGACAAAGCAAGTTTCTTGAAGAAGCACATCAGAAATACTCTCTAAGACAAAAACTAAATAGAGATAAAACTGTTGAAGTAAAAGACTTAGATAAATAACTAGGTAAATCTACTGAGATAAATCTATCGGAACAACTGGAAGAAGAATAAGTCGAAGTAAATTATGATAAGGCGAGCATATAAGCACACAACCTTAAGTACCGCCAGAAAGAAAACTACAACTAACATGGCGAGCAAAATGGTAAAGACTTGGCACATTTGAAGAACTGAATACAGACAGAAATTGTGAGGGAGAAGTTCTTAGCATACAGAGTCAAATTCACAAAGTAATGCAAGTAAGAAATAGAATTGTGGTGCTCAATGGTGACAAAGGATTACTTCGACCAGTTCACACTTCTAGCAAACTGCTACGCCTCGTTGGAGGAGTTTGTGATTGAACACACGAGCAAATCTCTCTCCACCCTATTCTCCTTGACATAAAGTCCCCCGGACTCCGGGCAATTAATAAAGTTTATGAATTGAAAATAGAGCTCACAAATTCAAATGTTTTGTTCACGGGGATTCAAGAGATGTTCATAACATTTTTCATGGATTCAAATATACTTCATGAAGTCAAACGCTGTTCACGGAATTCAAAAAATGTTCATGCAATTCAAATAATAAATTTCAATTTGTGATTTGTTTTTTGAATTTCATGAACTGTTTGAATTTGGTGATATTTTTTGAATTATGAAATAAAACTGAACATTGTGAACTAATTTTGAATTTGAAGAACAATATTTGATGTAACACCCCGATTTTTGGCCCTTTCGTTTTCTTTTGGATTTCTTCGAATTTTTATTCGGATTTCTTTTTCCGTGGCTATGTGGTCTTAAAACCTGGGAAGATCTTCTCTCCTGCCACTTCCAAGTGGCTTGGAATTCTCAAATCTATCCCAAGGCCAAGTCATTTCCATCTTAGCCCAACTCCAATATTTATTTATTGGGAATATTCCTTTTTCTATTAAAGGAATAACCCTGTTTGCCCTAGGTTGTGAAGCAACCTATATTTCTGTCTTCCACAAAATTCCCACAAAATTCTCATAAATTCTTTGGATCATATCTTCCACAAATGTTCCAAAATACATCCTTGCCTAGTTCAAAAATAATTCAGGAATATTCATTTTCCATTCTGTCCAGAATGGCACTTTGTGAAGGAAGTGCTATTTATATTTTCTTGATTGCCCTCAAAAATTTTGGGCACTCTTTCCTATCTAAATTATTGCCACATGCCAAAATTCAGCTTCATTTGCCTAGTAAATCTTCCTCAGCAAATTTCCAAAGTTTCTGTCCAGAGAGAAGCTTTGTAAAGGAAGTACTAGCTAGGCTAATCCAAATGAGTTGAAATTTTGGTAGATCATTTATATGATCAAATCATTACTATCCACCAAATTTCATATCCATCAAACAGCCTATGTGAGCACACCTTCAAATCTTGTTTTCTGATCACAATTTTAGTTTATGAAGCAACTATATTTTATATTGCTTCAAAAATTCTGAAATTAATCCAGGACCTAAATATCCCTATATAATTTGAGCATGCCAAAATTCACATCATTTTGTCAAGTAATTTTCTCCCCAAAATTCCCCCAAGTTTCTGTCCAGTGAGGAGCATTGTGAAGGAAGTACCATTTATACTTATCCAAATAGGATGAAATTTTTATGGTACCTTCATATGCCCAAATGACCACCCTCCACCAATTTTCAGCTCAACCCAAGCAACCATGTGAGTGATACTTCCTGATCTAGCTTCTGGACCAGATTTGGCAGTTGTGAAGCAACTATGCTAAATTTTGATCCAAATCTCTTCAAAATTCACAGGATCATAGTCCTTCCTACCCTAAAACCCTGAGACATCCTGGTTAGCTATTATCCATTCTAATTTGGTCACTACTTCATGCCTAAGTTTGCAACAGCAACCTTCAGTCGACCCTTCCCATCATATCACAGTCACTTTGGTCGATCCATCACTTCCGTGGGGCTGTAGGTTGGAGGGACAACACGGTAGACATATTTTTGCAGGCCATCGTGCCCTCTCCTCACCATGCCACGCGATGACCACGCCGTTGGCATGCATTTGGTGCGCTCTGTGCGTCGGCTAGCTCCGAGCACTGCCCTCCCGTCCGCTCTCGCTCGTCTCACCATGTCTACCGCGTCGCCCACAGTCCCCCGCGTCCGCTCGTGCCCGGGCCCCCTCCTCCTTCGCCCTCCTCGCGCCACGGTGGCCACGACCGCGTGAGCGTAGTGGCCGGTGGCCGACCGGACACCGCACCGCCCGCGTCTGCCACTCCACTAGCTCTCTCCCGTCGCCCTCAACCCCTCTGCGCGTGCGCTCGTGCACGCGGTCGTGCCAGAAGCATCATCCGCAAGCTCCCGTCGTCATCTAGAGGGAGCACCTCGCCTCGGCTATTTAAAGCCTCCCCGAGACCCATCGAGCTCTCCAGCCTCCCTCTCCACCTCCTCTAGCCCCGCCTAGCCACTCAAATGAGCTCGAGGAGCTCTCCTGCCCCCTAATGGCCGCCATGGCCACCATCGGCCTCGGCCAAAATCCGACCGCCCTGGTCTCTCTCCCTCCGCCCAGACCTCACCACTGCCCTCCCCTCGCCACCGCAAGCCTCCCCACCCCCTTCGCCGCGTCCCCGGAGCGACCTTGGGCTCGTCCCCAAGACCGGCCGACAGCCTCATCCCCGGGAGCGTGAGCCGCCGCCGCTCTGTTCCTCCTCGGTGGTCGAGATTGGGCCAGGTGGGCGCGGCGTCTCTTCCCGAGCCCGCCGGTGGCCGGACTTCGGCCGGAGGTGGCCAGTGGCGTCGGGGCCGGCGTCGGCCGTGCCCAGCCTCGCCTCCTCTGTCTCCCATCGAGAGGAAGGAGACGACCAAGCCAGGCGGGTCCCACCTCCCCACGGGTCCCACTTGTCAGCCGAACAAAGGAGTCAACCCTGGGCCCGCGCAGATTTAAGTGGAGACGTATTCCCCAGAATACGTTTTCGCTTACTAAAGACGTATTCGGTCGCGGCTGCGGGCGAGAGTGTGCTTTCCTTTGCCAGAAAGCGTATTCTTCGGAATACGCCTTCTGTTTAAAACCCAGCCGGCCGAAACTTTTATATTGCGGACGTTCGTTCGTTAGTAGCAGAAAAGAACAGATTTTTATTCGATTTCTGCCTAACGAACGAACGGCCGTATCTCGACAACCGTGACTCCGATTCAGGTGATTCCAAAGCCCACGATCTCAGTTCGTCGAGCCCGTTCCGATGGTATCATTTTCATGAGGTTGTCACACTGTGAAAATGACCATTTTTCCCTTGCCCTTAAAACAGCTCCGCTGAGAGGGAAACTTTTCCGGCGATTCTTTCCGCGAGTTCATCGCACCCCTCCCCGGTGGTTCCTCCATTCCCAGGCAAGCCACGACAGCCACTTGCAAGATGGCCTTGCAGTAGCCATGGTTTCCACTCAAATATTTAAATGATTGTTTGCTCATTTAATTATTTCGTGAATAATATATGCTTGTGAATCCATGCTCGTTCTTATGCCTTGTTCATTTGCACCTAGTAAGTTGAATGATTATTATTATCATGTTAGTTCTTGGATTTATTTTTAGATGATTGTGATAACGATATGCTCATATGAATCATTATGGATGGATATGAAAATACTTGTTATATTCACGATCGTCATTATGCCATGTGCATTTGCATCCTTCAAGTGAACCTGACATTAATCGAACTTGAACAAATCTGTTGGCTGAGTCATGGTGCCACCGAATCGAGCTAACCAGTGCAGCCACACTTGCCTTATGGGGGGCCCTAATGCGGTCTATTGTCATGCCTCTCGCCGGTGCCTCCTACGAGGGAAGGTTGTGCTCTGGCGCTACCCTGGCCCGGTAGGCAGTCATAACCTTGAGGACCCGAGTTGTATGGATCCGAGGTCCCCGTTTGGGACGATGTTTATGTTTGGCCACGACGGTGGCAGCCACAGAGGTGGCGGGTGTCACATGTTGGCACCGGGGTCACCCAGGACATAGCCCAAAGGGGAGTTTGTCGGAGTGGCCGGGAGAGTGTCATGCAATAGACTGGTTTTGTCGGAACATCGTTGGTCCACCCGAATGGGAGCACGAGGCCATGAGTTCCGTGGTGTGGGTACAGTGTACTAACCTCTGCAGAGTGTATAATCTATCGATAGCCGCGTCCTCGGTCATGGACACAGTTCGTAGTAGGTCACACTATGGGTCAACAGAAATAATAAGCTGAATAATAAACAACCCCGGTTCGATGAGAAAAGAAGTTGGTTGATCTTTATGTGGTCATGCGATGATCACAGGTAGAGATCAAGCTCCGTGTGGTCATGTGATGATCACGATGGTAAGTTTGTGGTTACGAGATCATCTACGAGCAGAGTAAGTTGGTCCATGAGACCTTAAATGTCGACCCCCTTGCATGCTAGTGCTAGTATCATCATGTTCCTATCATGAATTATATGTACATGTCATGCTCATGTTGTTGCCATGCTCATGTTGTTCTAGTAGTATCGTGTTCATCATTGATGATTAACCTGTAAATGCCATGCTGTTGTTTGTCTTGATTGCTTTGGTTGCTGTGAGCTTGCGAGTACATTCAAAGTACTCACCTGGCGTGTCATGCCAGATTGCAGGTGATGCCGTGATTGCTTGTTTGTCGAGGATCCCAAGGTTGCGCTCTAGGATGCGTCCCAGCCAGAGTTCCTGCGGAGTGGAGTTCATCACCGTCGCCGTTGTTCCGCTGTTAGAATTTATTCCGCTTCGAGATGTTCCGCTGCTAGCATAGAACTACCTTAGCAGGCGGAATGTCGCCATGCCCCTGTAACCTTTGTAATATCAGACCCTTGTACCCCGATCATTCGTAATAAAGAGCTAATTTGTTCTATGCCAAGCAGTGCCGTATTCCAGAAGACTTGATCTCTGGGCTGGAATACGGGGTGTTCTGGTTCCTCTGAGCCGGGGTGCCACATTTGAATTTGGTGAACTTTATTTGAATTTTTTTGAACTAAATTTGCATTTGATTAGCAATATTTTGGTTTGGCAAACTTTTGTTGATTCTTCATGGACTAAATTTGAATTCGGTGAAATTTTTTGATATCATGAACTAAATTTGGATGTCATGAACAATTTTTGAATTTCATGAACTTTTTTTAGTTTGGTGAACTATTGAGTTTCATGAATAATATTTGAATTTGTTGAACATGTTGAATATGGTAAGGTTTTGTTGATTTCATGAAATAAAACTGGATGTCATGAACAATATTTGAATTTGGCAAAACAAAATTTAGTTTCATGAACAATATTTGAATTTTTGAATTTATTGTGAATTTTGTGAATCTAATTGAATATCATGAACTAATTTGAATTTATTAACATTATTTGACTATGGTGAACTAATTTAAATTTGATTAATAATATTTGAAATTGGAGAACCTTTTTATTTTTCGTGGACTAAATTTTAATTTGGTGAACTTTTTTTGATATCGTGAACTAAATTCGGATGTCATGAACAATACTTGAATTTCGTAATCGTTTTTGAATTTGGTGAACTAAATTTGAATTTGTTAAACAATATTTGAATTCTTGAACTCTTCTTGAATTTCATGAACTAATTTTGAATTTCATTAATAATATTTAATTTGGACAACTTTTCATTATTGCATGGACTAAATTTCTAATTTGATGAACTTTTTTTGAACAAAATTTGGATGTCATAAACAATATTTGATTTTCACAAACTATTTTGAATTTGGTGAACTAAATATGAATTTCTTGAATAATATTTGAATTTGTTGAACTCTTTTTGAATTTCATGAACTAATTTTGAATCCGGTTAATTATATTTGAATTTGCTAAACTAAAATTGAATTTGATTAATAACATTGAATTTGGAGAACTTTTTAGATTCCATGGACTAAATTTCAATCTGCTGATTTTTATTTATTTTTTGAACTAAATTTGGATTACATGAATAAAATTTGATTTTCACGAACTTTTTTCAATGTATTGAACTAAATTTGAATTTAACTAATAAGTTTTAAATTGGAGAACTTTTAGATTCCATGGACTAAATTTCAATTTGCTAAACATTTTTTTAAACTAAATTGGATGTCATGAACAATATTTGATTTTCACGAACTTTTTTGAATTTGGTGAACTAAATTTGAATTTCATGAATTTAGTGAACTAAATTTGAATTTGATTAATAATATTGTATTTGGAGAACTTTTTTGATTCCATGGATTAAATTTCAATTTGCTGAACATTTTTGAACTAAATTTGGATGTCATGAATAATACCGTCATTATGCCATGTGCATTTGCATCCCGTAGAATAGATGACTTATCATTGTTGATGTTATGTTGTTAAATGGTTATGTTGCCCATCCATGTTTATGTTGATATCATGCTCATATGCATTATCATTTTATTATGACTCAGCTCATCACCCTTCAAGTGAACCTGACATTAATCGAACTTGAACAAATCTGTTGGCTGAGTCATGGTGCCACCGAATCGAGCTAACCAGTGCAGCCACACTTGCCTTATGGGGGGCCCTAATGCGGTCTATTGTCATGCCTCTCGCCGGTGCCTCCTATGAGGGAAGGTTGTGCTCTGGCGCTACCCTGGCGCGGTAGGCAGTCATAACCTTGAGGACCCGAGTTGTATGGATCCGAAGTCCCTGTTTGGGACGATGTTTATGTTTGACCACGACGGTGGCAGCCACAGAGGTGGCGGGTGTCACATGTTGGCACCGGGATCACCCAGGACATAGCCCAAAGGGGAGTTTGTCGGAGTGGCCAGGAGAGTGTCATGCAATAGACTGGTTTTGTCGGAACGTCGTTGGTCCACCCGAATGGGAGCACGAGGCCATGAGTTCCGTGGTGTGGGTACAGTGTACTAACCTCTGCAGAGTGTATAATCTATCGATAGCCGCGTCCTCGGTCATGGACACAGTTCGTAGTAGGTCACACTATGGGTCAACAGAAATAATAAGCTGAATAATAAACAACCCCGGTTCGATGAGAAAAGAAGTTGGTTGATCTTTATGTGGTCATGCGATGATCACAGGTAGAGATCAAGCTCCGTGTGGTCATGTGATGATCACGATGGTAAGTTTGTGGTTACGAGATCATCTACGAGCAGAGTAAGTTGGTCCATGAGACCTTAAATGTCGACCCCCTTGCATGCTAGTGCTAGTATCATCATGTTCCTATCATGAATTATATGTACATGTCATGCTCATGTTGTTGCCATGCTCATGTTGTTGCCATGCTCATGTTGTTCTAGTAGTATCGTGTTCATCATTGATGATTAACCTGTAAATGCCATGCTGTTGTTTGTCTTGATTGCTTTGGTTGCTGTGAGCTTGCGAGTACATTCAAAGTACTCACCTGGCGTGTCATGCCAGATTGCAGGTGATGCCGTGATTGCTTGTTTGTCGAGGATCCCAAGGTTGCGCTCTAGGATGCGTCCCAGCCAGAGTTCCTGCGGAGTGGAGTTCATCACCGTCGCCGTTGTTCCGCTGTTAGAATTTATTCCGCTTCGAGATGTTCCGCTGCTAGCATAGAACTACCTTAGCAGGCGGAATGTCGCCATGCCCCTGTAACCTTTGTAATATCGGACCCTTGTACCCCGATCATTCGTAATAAAGAGCTAATTTGTTCTATGCCAAGCAGTGCCGTATTCCAGAAGACTTGATCTCTGGGCTGGAATACGGGGTGTTCTGGTTCCTCTGAGCCGGGGTGCCACATTTGAATTTGGTGAACTTTATTTGAATTTTTTTGAACTAAATTTGCATTTGATTAGCAATATTTTGGTTTGGCAAACTTTTGTTGATTCTTCATGGACTAAATTTGAATTCGGTGAAATTTTTTGATATCATGAACTAAATTTGGATGTCATGAACAATTTTTGAATTTCATGAACTTTTTTTAGTTTGGTGAACTATTGAGTTTCATGAATAATATTTGAATTTGTTGAACATGTTGAATATGGTAAGGTTTTGTTGATTTCATGAAATAAAACTGGATGTCATGAACAATATTTGAATTTGGCAAAACAAAATTTAGTTTCATGAACAATATTTGAATTTTTGAATTTATTGTGAATTTTGTGAATCTAATTGAATATCATGAACTAATTTGAATTTATTAACATTATTTGACTATGGTGAACTAATTTAAATTTGATTAATAATATTTGAAATTGGAGAACCTTTTTATTTTTCGTGGACTAAATTTTAATTTGGTGAACTTTTTTTGATATCGTGAACTAAATTCGGATGTCATGAACAATACTTGAATTTCGTAATCGTTTTTGAATTTGGTGAACTAAATTTGAATTTGTTAAACAATATTTGAATTCTTGAACTCTTCTTGAATTTCATGAACTAATTTTGAATTTCATTAATAATATTTAATTTGGACAACTTTTCATTATTGCATGGACTAAATTTCTAATTTGATGAACTTTTTTTGAACAAAATTTGGATGTCATAAACAATATTTGATTTTCGCAAACTATTTTGAATTTGGTGAACTAAATATGAATTTCTTGAATAATATTTGAATTTGTTGAACTCTTTTTGAATTTCATGAACTAATTTTGAATCCGGTTAATTATATTTGAATTTTCTAAACTAAAATTGAATTTGATTAATAACATTGAATTTGGAGAACTTTTTAGATTCCATGGACTAAATTTCAATCTGCTGATTTTTATTTATTTTTTGAACTAAATTTGGATTACATGAATAAAATTTGATTTTCACGAACTTTTTTCAATGTATTGAACTAAATTTGAATTTAACTAATAAGTTTTAAATTGAAGAACTTTTAGATTCCATGGACTAAATTTCAATTTGCTAAACATTTTTTTAAACTAAATTGGATGTCATGAACAATATTTGATTTTCACGAACTTTTTTGAATTTGGTGAACTAAATTTGAATTTCATGAATTTAGTGAACTAAATTTGAATTTGATTAATAATATTGTATTTGGAGAACTTTTTTGATTCCATGGATTAAATTTCAATTTGCTGAACATTTTTGAACTAAATTTGGATGTCATGAACAATATTTGATTTTCGCTAACTTTTTTGAATTTGGTGAACTAAATTTGAATTTCATGAACTAATTTTGAATTTTATTAATTATATCTTTATTTGGTGAACTAAATTTGAATTTATTAATAATATTGTATTTGGAGAACTTTTTTTATTCCATGGACTAAATTTCAATTTGTTGAACTTTTTTGAACTAAATTTGGATGTCATGAACAATTTGATGGGGGTTTAAATAGCAGTATCAATTTTGAATTTTCAACTATCATCAAAATTGATACTGCTATTTAAACCCCCATCATTTTATCCTTAGTGGCAACAATACAACGCATGTCTTCATCCTTATTGTCACTAGATTAGAGCACCGCAAGATTGAACCCACTACTATGCACCACTCCTTCTGAAGAACTACTCATCAATCTTGGCGAGAGAAGACATATAGATCGGAAAGCATACATAGCTATTTATTATGCAGCGAAGAAACTTCAAAATATTCAATAATATTCAACGAACAATCTGATCATAAACCCACAATTCATCATGTCCCAACAAACACACCGCAAAATTACATCGGATTGATCCCGGTCATACAAGGAAGAAGGGGAACATGGTATTGAAGATCCAAAAAGAAAGATTGATCCATCTAGGTACTACTATGGACCCGTAGGTCCTAAGGGGACCACTCACACATTATCATGGAGGCAGCAAGAGGCCTCCTCCAATGGCTTCCCCCTCCGGCAAAACTCCGAAACAGGGCTCTAGATGGGATCTTTTCAGAACAACGGCTTGTGGTGGCGATAAAAGTCTTCTGAAGGAACGACGGATAGTTTCGGTATTTATAGGAATTTATGGTGGTCGAATTAGATCAAAACAATGCATAAGGGCCCCACAAGCTCAGGGGGTGCGGCCACCCCCCTGGCCGCGCCACCTGGCCTTGTGGGCCCCTCAGGCCTCCCCTCGACGTCTCCCGAAGCCTCCACTGTTCCTTCTGGTCCATAAAAATTGTCAAAAATTGGCATCGTGTTTGGAACTTCCTAGGTATTGATTTTCTGCAAAACCATAAACAAGCAAAAAAACAGGAACTGGCACTAAATTAATAGGTCAGTCCAGAAAAATAATATAAACAATATAAAAAGTATATAAATGTGATAATATAATAGCATGAAACAATAAAAAATTATATATACATTTGTGACGTATCAGGAAGCAACAGGGATTGTCCGTCGAGAGGCAACCAACCGGCTAGGTCAACTCACGTCTCGCGCGGGGGCTCGATGCAACACATCAATCGATCGCGCCAGCAAATGTACTCGCATGAGTCTCGCATCAATCGCTCGATTGGGTTCAGTAAGCAGTTAAGGGATCGCTCGGGTTCAGTAAGCAGTGAAGAGATCGCTCGGGTTCAGTATGTAGTGGGAGGGATTGATCTCTCGGGTTTAGTAAGTGAGGGATCGCTAGTTCAGTAAGGCGAGGGATCGATCGATTGGGTTCAGTAAGTGACAGGCTCGCTTGGGTTCAGTACGAAGCGAAGGGCTCGCACACGCACGCGTATGAGAGAAACACGCAAACCACCCCTGCATCGCTTGGGCCCGACCACCCACCATATACCGAGAAATCCATGAAGAACTTCTCACCCTCACTTCTACCATGATTCTTTACGTCATGGATGGCGCAAAGAACGTCATGTAGGTGCGCCTCCGGCCCACCCAGGACGAAAAGCCCATTTTGTGTCAGAATTTTTTGTCATAGAACTAGGTGCCCACCACATCCATGATGATACATGTGTTTTTCACAATTATCGTCATGGAAGTGTCACTTCCATGACATAAAATATTTTCGTTCGGGCCATAATGTCACGGATGTGTCTATATTTGTAGTGCTAGATCATATAGCTTGCCAATAGACATAAGATTGAATCCAAGGGATTGAACAAGCATAATATTGCCAATATTATTTTCCTTGGATATAGCAATTTTATCTAACCCAATTACCTTTCCTTTGTTGTTGTCGCCGAAAGTAATGTACTTCTGAGAAGAATCAGTTAAGTTGGGGTCGACAAACAATGACTTGTCTCCGGTCATATGACTAGTGCATCCACTATCCATGATCCATTCAGTACACCCAAAGACATAGTCCTGCAGGAGAATTAGGCTTTCTTAACCACCCACATTTTGGTAGGTGGCTGAGAAACATTCAATTTGGGATGAGCAGGATATGATTTCTTTCGGTAACCTTATGAGTTGTTTCTCGAGGAAGAGTTAGCATAATCGAAAGAATAAGCATTGTAATATTTCCCAGACATATGAGTATAATGGTTCGAAGAAGTATGCATATACTCATTCTGGTGAGCCTTTTCAAGAATGTATCGATCATTTTCAGCCTGCATGGTTAGAAGCACAATAACAGGTAATTTCTCAATGATAGACTTAGGAACCCAGATGTTTTTCTTCGGGGGTCCATTCCTGCTGTTTGGACCAATGTAATGAGCAAATGCTTCGCCACACTGGTTTTTGAACAGCTTATAGTTGTCAAGAGACTCATCATCGTCACATGCAGAAATAGGACAGTCATATCCTGGAAGTAATGCGGGATCGAGGGTTTTGTTCTTTGCAGGAACCCACACTATCTGAATATATTGCTTGGATTCCCAATAGGTGCCATTCTCATTTAATTTCCTTCCGAAACCAATTCCTTCCTTTATTGGATTGTTGTGAAGGATCGACTTCTTGAGAACATCGCAAAGGGTTTGATACCCTTTGAGACTTTTGAACAACCATGTCTGAAGAAGATTCTTCAACCTAGCATTTTTTCATCAGATATAATAGTGGTTCCCTCAAGTGAGGGGTTAGCAACCATATCAGCAGTAGAAGCATTTCTTTCAATAGTATCAGAGGATTCAGTATTTGTTTCAGCATTACTACATTTGAGACATGTTAAGCAAGGTGGGATAAACACAACATATCGTTCTTTAAGTTGCTGGGCGAGGAGATAATTTTGTATCAGAAAATCATCATGAGCCTCTCTCGGTAACTCGAGTTCCTGTTTCCTCTTTAGGTAATCATAAGTTAGCCTCTCATGATCAGCTGAGAGAAAACCATGACGTATGGATAATTCTTCCATTTGTGACTCGAGAGCAGAGTGCTCTTTTGTCAACTTTTGGTTTTTCTCCATCTCCTCGATCAATAACCCATCAGACTTCCTTAGGGTTTTCTCAATTTTCTCAAGAGCGTACTGTTGCTTCCTAGCAATTTTTATCAACTTAGCATGGTCATCGTCATCAGAGGAGAATTCATCACTAGCATACATCTTGTGATGTTTGGGAGGTACCTTTTCCTTCGAAGCTTTTGCCATGAAGCAGAACACGGGGGCCTCATCACCACTTCAGTTGTTGTCGAAGAAGTTTGACGCTGGTGTAGAGGCGCATGAGATACCGGCCATGCCTGAGTCCGATTCATCTCGTACTCTTCATCTTCATCGGAGTCAGAAGCTTCTTCTTAGGATTCCATTTCCTTCCCGATGTAAGCATTGGCCTTGTGAGAGCTCTTCTTGTGGTTGGAAGTAGACCTTAGAGGAGTTCTAGAAGAAAATCTTTACATAGACCTGGAGGAAGAGTTATCCTTCTGCTTGAAGAACATCTTGGTCTTCATCTCATCATCTGAGTCATAGTTCTTGCCCTGGCCCTTTCTATGCTTGTTACTGCCCGAGCCAAATCTTCCACTCGCTCGAATTTTAGCTTCCCAGAGTGGTTAGTTAAAAATGAAGTGTCTAGGCTTATTGCATTTGAAGCAAGTGTAGTCTTCCGAAGGTTTTGAGCTTGACGAGGACTTGGAGTTGCTTGAGCCTTTCTTCTGGAACTGATTTTTCTTTCAGAAGCGTTCAAAGCATTTTGTTATCAGTGCGAGATCCTTGTTAATACTTTCAGGGTCGTCGGTTTCTTCATCGGCATTATCTTCCAAGGAAGATTCAGCCACAACTTTGAGTGCGTGAATTTTTCGGTAACTTGAGCCATAAAGATATTTTTTTCTCTTCTTCTTGCTCCTCGTGCGTGTTCAACCTCTCCATGATATCAGCAGAGTCGGGTAACTTGAAGTCAGGTCTCTCCTTTATCATCAGGACAAGTGTGTCGAAGGAACTGTCCAATGAACTGAGCATTCTCACTACTTCATGATCAGTGATGTCTTTGGCTCCAAGACCTTGTAGTTCATTTGCAATGTCACTCAGATGGTCGAAAGTTTGCTGACAGCTTTCACTCCCGAGTCTTTTGAAGCGATTGAATTTTGCACAAAGTGTATCATTGTGAGCTTCTTTCTAAGTGGACATACCCTCATTGATCTTCCCGAGGATGTCCCGGATTTCTTTTGCACTTTCCAATCTTTAGTATCGAAGGAATTGTGACCGAGACAGTTGGCCGCACATTGCATCCTTTGCTTGGGCATCCATCTGAATGAGTCTTTTTCCCATGGACTAAGATATCCTGGTGTCTCGATCATGTAGCTGTGCTGCACAACATGCCACATGTCATCATCGATAGCGTTGAGATGAATCTTCATCTTCTCCTTCCACAATGGGTAGTCTGTCCCATCAAAGATGGGAATCTTCTCGCTTGACTTGTAATTCACTGAAGACATACTTAAACTCCAAGGTTGTTAGACCTTAATGAGTAGAGACAAGGAGTACCTTGCTCTGATACCAATTGTATGAACGAAGTATGTCTACTAGTGGTGAGGTGAATGGGAGATTTAAAATTTCTTTTGGGAAACTTCAAATCTCTCAGAACACGACAGCGGAATAAAATAGAACAAATACAAGTCTACGATAGAAAACTACTGAAACAATTCAAGATCGCGTACCGAACATAAATCACATGGTTGAAACTTAACCGAGGATAAACAATCAAACATAAATCAGGGTTAAGATGAAATGCTCGATGGTGATAGAGGATTTGGTAGACCAGTTCACTCTACTGCAAAAGAGCTACGTCTGGTTGGAGGGACTTGTGATTTAACACAGAAGATAAACTCTCTTCGTCCTATTCTCCGCAACAACAGGTTCGTCAACTTGTGCTGATCACTCGGGGTAGATGCTTGAGGCGATCTCCAGAACCTTCACAAACTTTGTCTTTGTAAACCACAATTAGTCTTGGTCACTGAAGAACTTGACACCTATCCGTCTAGAGAGTTGGCAACTGTCAAGAGTAAAAGGTGGAGCATACTAAACTTAGATCTCTGTGATGCTAAACCACTATCTATATTTTCGGCTCTGGGTTTTCTCTTGGTGGATTTTAAACTCAAATCTTCTGGAGAGAGGGTGCCTAGAAAATTTTGTCGGAATCACACGGAGCAGCCAACGGTGAACATTGGACCGCGGTGTGGTTATTTATAGCCGCGGACTTCCCGGGGAAAAATACCATTTTGGACATGACATCTAGCCAATGACCAACCGACACGTATCCAACGATCGGCACCCAACAACTTTACTTGAGGAACAAGTAAGCTGACTCCTCGGTCCGAATCAAATATGTCGCAGCCCCAAAGAACAACGTCTCTGGCTGGCGAGTATTGTTTTGGAACACAAAGAGATTTCTCTCAACTCTCATAGGTTCCGGTTTAGCATCAGAGAAACATAAGTTTCGAACACTATACCCATCTTGATAGTATGATGGTCCTATGACTTAAGAAAAAGAAAATGAACTATGAAAGAAAATACTACGTGTTTTCTTCGTCTTCATTCTTCTCGGCTGCAGTCAAATCTCTCGGACCAGGTACCGAAGCAATTGCTTCACTTCAGCAATTTTTGAGGGTCAACTTTCACGCATAATCTTCGATGATAATCTTTGCGCAGGTGATTATCTTCGGAGTTGTACCAAACTCCTCTTGACTCCATGGACCTATAATCTATGTGTGCACTACCAAATGCATTAGTCCCTCTTTGTTTCTGACAACAATCTCCAAAACACAAGGAGGCAAATTATTGCACCAACAATGTGTTGTGTTCTTTTTGATTAATCATTTTTGTACCTGCTTTTTTATTCTTTCTAAAATTTTAAAACTGATGTTCCTTTTTGCATTCTTTAACCCAATCCTATTTTTGTAAAAAAGTATATTTTTTAATGTAGTTGCTTTTCTTATGGCAGGTAGCAAGAGAGAAAAGCTTTGAACTGCACTAGAAAGATTTTTTACCATTTTTTTAATACTACACTTTTGAATAACCAAAGACATAAATCTTTCTTCCCTTAAAAAAAGGGTGTGACTATCTCACATCTAGATGTGAGATAATATCTCACATCTAAATTGTGACATCAGCAGGAGTCAACGCTCGTCCAGCCATTATTTGTTTTTTTCCTTCGCGACAAAAAAAATTGTAGGTAAGGCAGTGCTCTTCATAGGAATCGAACTCAGGACCACGTACTGGGGAACGCCAACTCCTACCACTCCAGCCGATGAATGCTAATGTTATTTACAAAGCGGGGAATTTAAACAAGGTAGTACAGCGTCGAGATTAGAAGACATTTTTGAATTTTTATGAAACCTTTTTTTTGCAAAGTGTGAACAAATTAAAAATGTCAAATATATTTGAAAACCCAAGTAATTTTAAAATTTTGAAAAATCTTTTTCAAATGTGAATACAATTTGTAATTCCGAACATTTTTTGAAAAATAAGAAAAAATTTGGTATTCCAAACAATTTCTTCACGAACAAAACTTGAAAACGTGAACAAATTTTGAAAATCCCCAAAATAATCTTTAAAGTGTGGACACATTTGAATATTCCGAACATTTTTTGAAAAATATGAAAAAAATTAAATAGTGCACGTCGCACAGCGACCGTCCCGTGCGGCGGGCTCGTGCGCGCTGTGACTCGGGCACGTCGCTATCAAACTACAGAAGGACGCAGTGACGACGATACAGTACGCTACAATATCTTTACATTCTGGTGATGCGCTCTTTTGCTGTAGTTTCCATGCATGCTGGTGCTTCACTGCGCTAAAGTACCTTGCATGCTGGTGTAATGGGACTAGTGAGTGCATCGAGTGATTAGAGTATTGGGTTGTTAACTACTACATGGTGGGACATTGCTAAATCAGTTTAAAAAAGCATGAATTTAAAACAAATAAATAAAGAAGAAACATAAAAAATGTTAATCATATATGACAAAAAGTTAAACATGTATATATAATATGTTTCTGATGTATACAATTTTTTTAATGTGTATTACAAAAGTTCACATGTGTTGAAAAAAAAAGAAACCGATGAAATCGACAAAAAAACAAAGAAAAATGAAGAAACCCAATAAAACCCAAAAAGGAAAAGCAAAGAAAAACAAAAAAAGAAAATGAAAACCGAAGAAACCCTATGAAAAAAGAATGAAAACAATGAAAACCAACAAAGAAATAAAGGAAAACAAAGAAACCTGATAAAAATCAAGAAAGAAACAATGAAACCCGAAAGAAAAACAAAGGTACCAATGCAAAAAATGGAAGTAGTAAAACCCAAGAAAGAAACAAAGAAAACCGATGAAAACCGAGAAAGAAACAAAGAAAAAGGAAAAGAAAAGAAAAACCAGTGAAAACCAAAAAAGTAACCAAAAATAAAAAATAAATAAATTATAATAATATTTAAAGAAATCATAAATTGAAAAACATTTTTTAGAAATTTAACAAAAATAAATTAAAAAGAAAAGTAAAAGGTCGGGCCCTAGTTGCGTGTCGATGGTGGGAATGCAACTCGGACAAAAAATGGTCAGGCCCCAGTTACGAGTTGATGGTGAGACTGCAACTAGGACAAAAAAAAGGTCGGGCCCCAGTTCTGAGTCAAGGGTGGACATGCAACTGGAATAAAAAAGGTCGGACCGGAGTTGCGAGTCTAGGGTGGACTTGCAACTAGGACAAAAAGAAAATTTCAGGGCCCAGTTGCGAGTCGAGGGTGGACTTGCAACTAGGAAAAAAAGTTTGGTTCAGTTACGAGTCGACGGTGTACTTGCAACTAGGACAAAAAAAATTCTCAGGGCCCAGTTTCTAGTCAAGGGTGGACTTGCAACTAGAGAAAAAAATTTGGTTCAGTTGCGAGTCGACGGTGGACTTGCAACTGGGACAAAAAAAGTGTTGAGCCCTAGTTGCGAGTCAAGGGCGGACTTGCAACTGAGACAAAAAAAGTTCAGGCCCCAGTTGCGAGTCGAGGGTGGGATTGCAACTGAGACAAAAAAGGTCGGGTCCTACTTGCGAGTTGATTGTGGACTTGCAACTGAAAAAAAAGGTCGGGCCCAGTTGCAAGTCGAGTGTGGACTTGCAACTGAAAAAATGTTCGGGCCCCAGTTGCGAGTCGATGTGGACTTGCAACTGAAAAAAGGTCGGGCCCTAGTTGCGTGTCGAGTGTGGACTTGCAATTGGGACAAAAAAAGATCAGGCTTTAGTTGCGAGTCGAGGATGAACTTGCAACTGGGACAAAAAAATATTGGACCTCAGTTGCGAGTCGATGGTGGACTTGCAACCGGGACAAAAAAAATTCGGACCCCAGTTGCGAGTTGAGAGTGGACTTGCAAATGAGACAAAAAAATGTTGAGGCCCTGTTGCGAGTCAAGGGTGTGATTTCAACTGGAACAAAAAGAAAATTCGGACCTCGGTTACAAGTTGAGAGTGGACTTTCAACTGGAACAAGAAAAAAGATAGCCCCTTATTTGTTGGTGGACAGTCAACTAACAGCGGTGGGGAAAATTCATGAATTTTAAAAAATAAAAAATAAAAAAATGGAAAAGAGAAAAGAGAAAAAAAATCATGAATTGAAAAAGTTTACGAATTTGAAACACACAAATGAAAAAAAGAAGAAAAAGGGAAAAAAAAGAAAAAAGATCATGAGCCAGCTCCAAGACTTGCGCATGCACCACAGTCAACAAACAATGGCCCGGCCCCAACTAGCATCGACATGGACATGGCTGCTGTCGCGGGAAAATGAAGATCTATGGGATCGAGAGGATCCCTTTACGGTTCGGCTGTGGGATCAATGTGCTACAAAGAGCAGGGCTAATAGATGTAAGAACAAGCAACGATTTATCCAGGTTCAGGCCGCTGTGAGCGTAAAACCCTACTCCTGCTTTGGTGGTTTGATTGTGTACGAACTCAAGATTACAAGGAGCGCAGATTGCCGGCAAGGTGCGCGGGAAGTGCAGCTACAACGCGTAATTGAACTAGGTGTCGACCGTTCTAACTGTAGCCATGGGCCTCCTTTTATAGGCCAAGGAGTTACCACAATGGCTAATACGGTCATTACAGGGAGTGAACAGTACTTGCACCGTCACCAAGTCTATCTCCTAACGGGGTAGGACAAGCACATTAAATGCACCGTTAGGTGCTACGCCAGGGAGGCGAGGCTTTGGGCAAAAGATCTGTGCCACCTGCCCAGCCGGCCTCCGGTTATCTTGACACGTCCCAGGGACGGGTGTCATTAAAGTTAATCCTTGCGTGGCATGCTGACACATGCCTTGACTAGCTACGTTTGACTGCCTGCCCGCTCGACACCTATCACACGAGCTTATCTAACCGATGATGAGGTGGAGCGGTAACGAGACAGACCGAGCCTGCTGGCACGGAGCTTTGTTGGCCCTTCGCTTGCTGGCAAAGAGCTTGCCGGCAACCAGAGTCTTGGTCTTCACCTTGCCGGTACGAAGCTTGCCGGCAAGGGTAATCTTGATCTTCAGTACTAGAACAGTACTTCTCGATGACCTGCCTGGAGGTCTTCTTAATGGTCTTATGTCTTGACGGAAGCAATCCTCCGGCAAGCCCTTGCCACCAGGAAGGCTACAACTACCTGTGCACAAGTTAGGGTATGAAGGCACCCATGTTTTAGTATACCGACAGGAGCCCCCGGGCTTGGGCCATACACGCATACGAGGCGTCGTTGGGCTAGGCCCAAACAGTGCACAGGCACGCGTGGCAGAGGATAACTGCCATAATCTTCTCTTTTACCACGCCCGCCACGACACGCATTAAATGCAGGTGTGGGAGAGGTGGAACGAAATGGCCGCGGGAGGTAGTGCACTTGAAAAGTGTAGCCACGTAGGACAGTAGAGAGCCAGCCCCCGCGTCTTCCCCCATCAAAAGGAATCCGCGAGGGGCGCTGCTCATTTACCCCCTTCTCCCAATCTATCCATCCGCCATCGTCTTCTTCCTTGCGCAAAAGCAGAGCGCCCCCTTCTTCTACCGCCGTGCCGCGCCCCCGCCTGCCTCCAAATCTGCTCTCCCCAAGGCAAGCATGGCTCCCAAGAAGAACCAAAACAAGCTGGAGAAGGCGGTCGACCCCAATGCAGAGGCGAAGAAGTTGGAGTTGGCAGCGGTGCGGAGAGATAATGTCGTCTTCAACCCGGTGCTGGATCAGAGCGATTTGGTGAATTGGTACTCGATCATGTGGGGGAAGGCGACGACCGCCCACACCGTGCCAGAAGTCCTTCCCGGCTCCGTCCAATCTGGCGAAGACAAGTACCCTTTCTTCACTGCCTATTTCTATTGCGGCCTTGTCCCGCCTTTCTCTGAATTCTTCGTAGAAGTCATGTACACTTATGGGTTCCGTCTCCTAGACTTCACCCCCAACGCCATGACTTGTATGGTCGTCTTTGCGCATATGTGCGAAAACTTTGTTGGCATAATGCCTAGTGTAGCCCTCTTCCGCCACTATTTTACTCCACGTATCGAAGCAGATGCCCTCTCCGGCAGCATCACTTGGATCTCCAGGGACAAAGATATCTATCTTCCGGGTCTGCTCCATCGGAAGTGGAACGAGTGGCGCGGAGAATCATGTTGGATCAAGGACGCTGATTTCCCCGATTTCTGCAAGCCCAGAATGACAAAGGTGGTGCGCGACAATGACTGGAGATCTTTCAACGCCGACGACAAGAAGCTCACAATCGCCACGACATGCATCCTCCGTCTCAAGGCTGCCGGCCTCACCATTGAAATGGTGGGGGCTGACTTCCTTCGCCGCTGCATCGCTCCCCTTCAGAACAAGGGCAGACCCGCCTGGGACTACAAGAACGTGGCAAATATTATGCGGGTGCGGACTAGACTGCATGCCAATCTGACGGTGCTACAGCACAGGGTCCTCTGTGAGCAGCTCTTCCGTGCCACCGGCAACTTCAAGCTGCCGGCAAGCATGGTACCCTTGTGCAACAACTCCGCCAGAGATTTCATCATTGCGATGATGCCGGCTTGCAATGCCCATGGCGTCGAAGCGCTTTGGCAGGAGCCGCCCGAAGACGTGGTACAGGAATGGTTTGATACCCTGGTGGAGAGGCCCGTCAGGGAGGAGAAAGACCTCATCTGTGACACCACCCCCGAAGAGTTGGCTTGTGGCGTCCCGCCTGAATACCACTATAGCCAGACGGTCGCCGCACACGCCAGCCCAGGAGATCACTCTGGCATGCGCATTTACAACAAGTATCATGAACACAAGCTTTTCTACTAATGGATATATAAGGCTTACATGGTATATTACAAGGGTGCTGGCAGCGAAAAAGCTCTATCTAGGGCAGCATGGTCTTGGTGTGGCTCCAATCCACAGGGATCTGACTGGGTTACTCTTCTAGCCCGCGAACACTCCGGCTCCTTGCTAGCGAACGTCGGATCCTTAGGTGAACCTGGCCACATTGAAGGCCGCTGAGTACTCTTGAATGTACTCGCAAGCAAACCAAACCAACATATACACCAAGCAAAGCAATCCATGGCATTCAAGCATGCATTTGTTATCTTAATAGTATTAACTATCGTGTTATGATAGGATTATCTAGCAAGATTAATCATCTAGCAACATTAATCATCATGACATAGCAGGATTATCTAGCATGTAAACTATCAAAGTAACTGCGGTATAACGAAGATAAAGCATATCAAGTAATTAATCCACACTACGAATATGTCATGATCCACACCAAATCCAAGTACTGTGTCCATCCGACTACTCACCTCATAGCCATCGCATGGCCAACACCATATACCTGACATCACCCGATATCCATGCATCTGCACTATAAGTCTGCCAAATCATACCTCTCTGTGGTTCAGTTTTAACAATACATTATATAGTTTGTTCCTCCAGACTCGACACAGACCAAATAGGGGCCTATACGAACTGTCCATGACGGAGGATGCGGCTATTCGAATAGATTTACACTCTGCAGAGGTTGTGCACTTTACCCACACCATGGAGCGCCTGGCCTCGTACTTTAGTACATGTTCCCATTCGGGTGGACCAGTGCTGCTCCAACAAAACCTTTTCTATTGCCCGGCACTCTTACGGTCCCTCCGACAATCATACCCTCCCAGGGTCATGTCCTGGGTGGCCCCTGTGTCACCCCGTGACACCTGCCACCGTCGTGGCCAAACAAAACTGTCCCAAATGGGGACCTGAGCTCAAATAACTTAACTGGGCTCACAAGGTTATCGCCGCCTACCGGGCCAGGGTAGCACGCACGCATAACCTTCCCTAGTTGGAGGTACCGACAAGAGGCAGGACAATAGACCAAGCTAGGGCCTCCCCATCCAGGCAAATGTGGTTGCACGGGTAAGCTCGGATAGGTGACACTATGACTCGATCCAGCCGACGGAGGAGGTTGTTATTATTAAGTCACATTCTTTAATATTGCAATAATAGTAACCATGCATGATGTAACAACTATGAAAGCATAACAACCTATCTCCATACAATATCACAGCGAGTCATTAACGAGACAATATTTAAATGGCAAATTATCACTTTACAAGGCTTAGCTGTAAGTGACAACCATCTGAACCCTTGCATGAAACCGACAAATAAACCAGTAGCCACCAGAACGGTCTTTACAACTCAGATCTGGGACGTTACCGGAATAACTCAACACTGGCTCAAGACGGCTGAAAATCAGCTCGGAGCAAGAGACGGTGTTGATAAAAAGAGTGTAGCGGTTCCCTAAGACGGCCGAAAAAACAACTTAGAGCATAGGGTCACCGCTACAGAAAGAAATTCAACAGCTGTCCGAGATGGCCGAAAAGCAGCCCAGAACACGGGCCAGTTGTTGAAAAGAGAAATATAAAGTCGGCATCCACCCTGGACGACCGGAAGCAACTCAGAACACAGGCGTGGTGCCGTCATCAAAGAAAGGCAAACAAGGGTTCACTGGCGTCACATACAACTCACCACTATGCACACAAGCATAAGCATATTAATTTAAACATGCAAGAATAACACAGAGTAATGCTTTAGGGCATATATCAGATGGTCGGCTTGCCTGGGGGTCGAAGAATACTCCGGTAAGAAGTACGATCACCTCGCGGAAGAATTCACCGGAAAAGATTCCCTCTCGGAGGGGCTGGATAGAGGGCAGGGGCAAAATGGTCATTTTCACAGTGTGAAAACATTATGAAAATGATGCCATCGGAACGGGCTCGACGTACTGAAGACGTGGGCATTGGATTCACCTCGATCAGAGCTACGGTTGAAGAGAAACGGCTGTTCGTTCGATAGGCAGAAAAACAAATAGTGACTGTGCTTTTCTGCTCTTATCTAGTGAACGTCCGCAATATAGAGGTTTCGGCCGGCGGCTGAATAAAGAAAACGTACTTATGGGAATACGCTTCCCTGCACAGAAAATGCATTTCAGCTTTAAGCCGTAGGAAAATACGCTTTCAGTTACAGAAAACGTAAACCAGGAAATGCGCTTTCACTTATCCACGTCACCGGGTCAACTGAGTCAATGCGTGAGGCCGACAAGCGGGACCAACTGGCCGGCTGGAGGTCGTGGTCGTCGTCCTCCTTCTGCCCGTGCTCGACCGGGGCAGGGGCGGGCTCCGGCGAGGTTTGCCAGCCGCTCCGGCCATCTCCCTCAGCGCCCAGCCTACCGGCGAGCTCGGGAGGCCAATCCGCATCCATCCCCGGAGTGCACGGACCTCGAGGAGGTCAGACTCAAGCGCTACTTTGGCAATGGCGGACGGCAGTGACGGCGAGGAGAGAGCGCACGGCTCGGCCACCGCGGAGAGATGTTGAGGATACGGGGAGGCTTGGGGTGGCCAGAGGAACACCGTGGAGTGGGTAAGATGGAGGGAGAGGGCGCGGCTCGCTCGAATTTGAGCCGGGGTCAGTGGCGGCCATGGTGGCGATGGGGAAGAAATGGAGCTCTTCGAGCTCAAACGATGGCCGGGGAGGATGCTAGGAGAGAGGTGGGAGCTGCTGGAGTGCTCGGGGATGCCCAGGGAGAGCTCGGGCTACGGCTTATATAGCCGGCCGAGGCGGCTTCTCGGCGACCACCGAGGCTTCGGGAGTTCGCTGCCTTGACAGCATCCCGGCGAGGTGGCGCGCGAAGAGTGGTGCCGACCTGACGCTCACAGAGGGAGGGGACGGCTCGAGGGGGAAGAAGCCAACGGGAGGGAGGAAGACGACGGCGTCACGGGGCGGACAGTGCTGTGGCGGCGACTGCCGTGGCGTGAGGAGGAGGAAATCGGAGAGGGGAATAGCCTACAGAGGGGCGCGTGGACGTCTTGAACACACTAGACATGGCCGGACAAGCCGGGGACGGCCGGAGCGAGCTGCACGACAAGAACAGTGCCGCAGAGCACCGTTTCTGCCTGCTGTCCACGCGGTCACCACGTGCACTACAAGCTCTGGTACTCTCCTGCATGTCCAACCTTGTCAAACAGGTGCACCACTGCTCAAATAGACAAGATGGGTCATTGGAGAGGCCAGGAAAGGTCTAGGTGGGTCGAGGGGATCCAAAAAAGTTTCTGGACAGAAACTTGGGGAGGAAGCTATGGTCAAACAGATGTTACAATGAGCTGGAAAAGATGTCACAGAGAAATGTGGTAGGAAGGAATAGACGATTGCCAAATTTTAGGCCATTTGGACAAGTTTTTCATACACTTCCTTTGCAATGCAATTTCTGGTCCAGAAACTGAATCTTGAAGCTGCACTCATATGGCTTCCTGAAATGAACTGAATTTTGGTGGAGATTGATTATTTGGAGATATGAAGGTGTTGGAAAAATTTCAGCTCAATTGGAAATGCCAAAGTGGTACTTCCTTCACAGAGCTTGGATCTGGACAGAAACTAGATGGAATTTTTGAGAGAAAATAGCTAAGTAAAATGATGTGAATTTTTGCATGGTCACATAATTTAGGGAATGTGAGGTCCTGGATTAATTTGAGAATTTTTGAAGCAATATAAAATATAGTTGCTTCACAACCTCAAAATAAATCCAGAAACAAGAATTGGATGATGCTCTCAAAATTTGATCTGTGGAACTTGGGATATTGATGGAGATGGTATATATATGGATATGAGATGCTCCACAAATTATTTGGGATTTTTCCTGGATACCAAAATGGTAGCTCCTTTGGAAAGTGCCCAAATTGCAATATTGGCTTTAAATAGGAAAAGGCAATTTCCCTTATTTAATTATGGCCAATATTTTTATTGGAGCTCAATATGATCACAAAGAATATCTCCACAAGTTTTCATGAACTTTGGAGATGGATAGATATTTTCCTGGATTTAATTCCTTTAACTGGCAGAAAAAGGAATTAATTTTAAATGAAAAATATTGCAAATGACTTGGCAATATTTTTGCATATCCAGGGTTTAAAAAGATAGGATGATCACTGGGACAAATTTGGGAGGCAAAAGATCAAAGGAAATTGGGGTTCCTTTGTAACGGAAGGAATTAAGGTTTCCCTTCCGGTAACTCGGAAGGTAGGGCTTTGGCGGCAAAATCCGGAGAATAAATTTGGGATAGCAAGGTTGGGTTGGAGAGAGTCTCTGGTGGGATAGGAACAGCAAGACTAAATGACCATCTTCATAAACCCAAGAGCGAGAGAAAATCCGACAACATCGGAAAAAAAAGACGGGAGTCAAATCCCGCAAAGGAAAAAAAACAAGGAGCGAAAAGCAGGGTGTCACAAACCTACCCCCCTTAAGAAAATCTCGTCCTCGAGATTTCCGGGCTTACCTCCCGGCTAAGGGGAACTTACCTGTGCACGACTTGGATCCATCAGTTGTCTTGTCTTCATTGGTTTACTGGCCTTTTAACTGCCTCTTCTGATGGCTCAGGTGCTGTCTGTTTCAGACGGCTGTATTGAATCCTTCTCTTTCATGTTAGGCAAACTATTTGTGCTAGTAGTTTGTTGGCTGGGGTTGGTGGGTAGCTTCGAGTATCGACAAATAGTCTGGTTTCCATGGCCTGGGACTAGCTGCTTCGGGTTTTATTGCAATACTTCGTACACTTATTGCCAATGGCAAGTCATCTTTTCTTGACACAGGGCTCATGTGCTCGTATGGCCTCGAGTGACTGGGGATGGCTTTCTTTCAGTCTGACTGTGGGTTCCGTACGAGGTGTTCCCTTCTGTCTCTTGCATTCTGACTTCGCCCTTAGGTGATTTCCAACTGAAATGTCGGGCCTGCTCACAAAGTAATCATAGATGGTAATCTCTGAGATGGCTCTACCATATATAGCCTCTGTGGTCCTTGCTATGACCACTGAGCTGACATAGTATGGCTATCATTCCGTGCATTCTGCGGAGCATAACCTCTGATCTTGGCTGATGGCCCATATTTATGATAAGTATGACATATTGGCTGCATTGTTGTGGCCGCATATGCAAGAGTCTGATAAGGATTGGCAATATCA
Source organism: Elymus sibiricus (assembly GCA_039707655.1). Taxonomy (NCBI): domain Eukaryota; kingdom Viridiplantae; phylum Streptophyta; class Magnoliopsida; order Poales; family Poaceae; genus Elymus; species Elymus sibiricus. The sequence continues at coordinate 228,378,057 of CM077676.1, forward strand.
CCTTGTGTGTGAAGCTTTACTTCATTGACCGTCGCGGATATTGTTTATTCAAGACTTCCTTGTTCTTGAGGGTTCCTTTTGGGAAACTTGTCATGACCTACCATCAGGACTCCTTGGTCATATCCCAGCTTGTTGGGCTTGTATTTACAATTTACTCTTGCATATCTCATAGGGATTGCTGTGTTCATATCCTTCTTTGAAGTATGGGGCCAATGTTTTTCTGAACACAGTCATTTCGTGTACGAGTGGCTCGCATGAACTGATCCCCTAGACTGCATGCTCACAACATATGCAGGGGTAGGATAAATCCTTTCATAACCACTGAGTTCTGAAGCAGAGGTGTGTCTGGACTAGTTCGTGCTTCTGGCAAGATTGTTGTGGACACGGTGGTGTGTTGAAAAAGGCTGAATTCCTTATGCTCGAAGCTTTTGCCAGGGTAGTGTGCCGAAGAAGGCTGGGTGTCGTACCTCAGAAGTTTCCCCTCAGGTTGCTTACTGCGGAAGGTCAGGTGCCTTATGCTGGAAGCTTTCCGCGGTAGCGTGCTAAGGAAGATGGGAGTGACGTACCCCATAAGATTCTTCCACCAGTGGCGTAGCAAAGAAGGTCGGGAGTCTTGCATCGCAAGCTTCTTCCGATAGCTTGCGGAAGAAGGCTGGTTTGCTTATATCTGAAGCCCTTGTCTGAAAATGTCATGTCAGTCATGCACACCGCTAATTCTTCTGTTGGTCTGATCATTGTTGCTGTCGAGGTTGCACAACTGATACAGACTTCATGTTGATAATTAATTCGGAATACCCTTTGCATTCCAACCAAGTGTTGCCAGTGGTGGGACATTGACGGATAATTCCGTTCGACTTAACCAAACCTCCAGATATTTGGAATTCTCATTGATTCTGGGCAGCCATGAACTCATCCATATTTCTTGCAAACCTTGTTCACTTTGCTCAGAAAATTTTGTATATACACCGGTGAATTTCCAAAATATGTGATGGAGCTTGTATCAACATACCGGAGTTTTGTTGTTGCTCTCAGCACATTCACATTCTTGCAATATGTCTTCGGTGGGTGATAATTGATTCTTGAGTCCATTGGGAAAAACTCAAGGTTCACTTTACTGACCAAAATAGTCCTTGTGTCAAGGACCGAATAATTTGCTCCTTAGGTGTAATCTATTCTGCGGCAAACTCCCTTGGGTATAGTCTGGCCTTGTCGGTTGCACTCAGAGTCTGCTTCTGACCCATTCTTCATTCTTGATAGATCCAATGATAATGTTCTGAATATCAGGCAATTGGCTGGACTTGACTCTTACTGAATTTGGATTATTGGGTATTATCCCAGTTGTATGTTGGTCTTCTTGTCGCCACTTGCTGATGGATCCAGTCGAAGCGGCAGAGCGGAACCGACAAAAGAAACAAAAATCGCGAAAAACCAAAAAGCAAATAAAGCTCAACTTTTGCAGACCTTACACATGTGGCCGAAGATTCACTAGTATAACTAATATAGCGCACTCGATGTACCTCTAAGGATTTAGAAGCAAAACCACACAATGCTCCTGGTAGCAACTGGTGTCAAGCTCCTACTACTTCCTTAGGGAACATTAAACTTGACGCATGACCATAGCCAAAGTGGCTTAGTCAGCAATCCTAGGGTTGTTAGGGAAAAGATGGAATTTATAGGCGTTTCCCAAAGGAAACTGGATTTGAGAAGAGAAATGCCATGGTTAGCAAGCAAGGTGAGGATATCTGGTTTACCTAGGGGTTCAGGGCTCACGGGTCGTTGCCTGGTGCGGACATTTCACACCAGAGGCAAAGGCCACGAGAGTTGAGGTCTGATGGAGCCAAAAGCCTATGGGGTTGCCTTATGATCAATAGTAGCCGTGCCTGTCTGGCAAAGATAGCTGAAATCCATCTGGGCTTTCTACTGGTCACAAGACAATGAAGTCTGGCTAGGGGAAACCTACGGTCAGCCTGGCTCTGATACCATCAGTTGTGGCGTACCGCCTGAATATCACTGTAGCCAGACGGTCGCCGCACACGCCAGCCCAGGAGATCACTCTGGCGTGCGCATTTACAACAAGTATCATGAACACAAGCTTTTCTATTAATGGATATATAAGGCTTACATGGTATATTACAAGGGTGCTGGCAGCGGAAAAGCTCTATCTAGGGCAGCATGGTCTTGGTGTGGCTCCAATCCACAGGGATCTGACTGGGTTACTCTTCTAGCCCGCGAACACTCCGGCTCCTTGCTAGCGAACGTCGGATCCTTAGGTGAACCTGGCCACATTGAAGGCCGCTGAGTACTCTTGAATGTACTCGCAAGCAAACCAAACCAACATATACACCAAGCAAAGCAATCCATGGCATTCAAGCATGCATTTGTTATCTTAATAGTATTAACTATTGTGTTATGATAGGATTATCTAGCAAGATTAATCATCTAGCAACATTAATCATCATGACATAGCAGGATTATCTAGCATGTAAACTATCAAAGTAACTGCGGTATAACGAAGATAAAGCATATCAAGTAATTAATCCACACTACGAATATGTCATGATCCACACCAAATCCAAGTACTGTGTTCATCCGACCACTCACCTCATAGCCATCGCATGGCCAACACCATATACCTGACATCACCCGATATCCCTGCATCTGCACTATAAGTCTGCCAAATCATACCTCTCTCTGGTTCAGTTTTAACAATACATTATATAGTTTGTTCCTCCAGACTCGACACAGACCAAATAGGGGCCTATACGAACTATCCATGACGGAGGATGCGGCTATTCGAATAGATTTACACTCTGCAGAGGTTGTGCACTTTACCCACACCATGGAGCGCCTGGCCTCGTACTTTAGTACATGTTCCCATTCGGGTGGACCAGTGCTGCTCCAACAAAACCTTGTCTATTGCCTGGCACTCTTACGGTCCCTTCGACAATCATACCCTCCCAGGGTCATGTCTTGGGTGGCCCCTGTGTCACCCCGTGACACCTGCCACCGTCGTGGCCAAACAAAACTGTCCCAAACGGGGACCTGAGCTCAAATAACTTAACTGGGCTCACAAGGTTATCGCCGCCTACCGGGCTAGGGTAGCACGCATGCATAACCTTCCCTAGTTGGAGGTACGGACAAGAGGCATGACAATAGACCAAGCTAGGGCCTCCCAATCCAGGAAAATGTGGTTGCACGGGTAAGCTCGGATAGGTGACACTATGACTCGATCCAGCCAACGGAGGAGGTTGTTATTATTAAGTCACATTCTTTAATATTGCAATAATAGTAACCATGCATGATGTAACAACTATGAAAGCATAACAACCTATCTCCATACAATATCACAGCGAGTCATTAATGAGACAATATTTAAATGGCAAATTATCATTTTACAAGGCTTAGCTGTAAGTGACAACCATCTGAACCCTTGCATGAAACCGACAAATAAACCAGTAGCCACCAGAACGGTCTTTACAACTCAGATCTGGGACGTTACTGGAATAACTCAACCCCAGCTCAAGACGGCTAAAAATCAGCTCAGAGCATGAGACGGTGTTGATAAAAAGAGTGTAGCGGTTCCCTAAGACGGCCGAAAAAACAGCTCAGAGCATAGGGTCACCGCTACAGAAAGAAATTCAACAGCTGTCCGAGACGGCCGAAAAGCAGCTCAGAACACGGGCCAGTTGTTGAAAAGAGAAATATAAAGTCGGCATGCACCCCGGACGGCCGGAAGCAGCTCAGAACACAGGCGTGGTGCCGTCATCAAAGAAAGGCAAACAAGGGTTCACTGGCGTCACATACAACTCACCACTATGCACACAAGCATAAGCATATTAATTTAAACACGCAAGAATAACACAGAGCAATGCTTTAGGGCATATATCAGATGGTCGGCTTGCCTGGGGGTCGAAGAATACTCCGGGAAGAAGTGCGATCAACTCGCGGAAGAATTCACCGGAAAAGATTCCCTCTCGGAGGGGCTGGATAGAGGGCAGGGGCAAAATGGTCATTTTCATAGTGTGAACACATTATGAAAATGATGCCATCGGAACGGGCTCGGTGAACTGAAGACATGGGCGTTGGATTTACCTCGATCGGAGCTACGGTTGAAGAGAAACGGCTGTTCGTTCGATACTCAGAAAAACAAATAGTGACTGTGCTTTTCTGCTCTTATCTAGTGAACGTCCGCAATATAGAGGTTTCGGCCGGCGGCTGAATAAAGAAAACGTACTTATGGGAATATGCTTCCCTGCACAGAAAAAACATTTCAGCTTTAAGCCGTAGGGAAATGCGCTTTCAGTTATAGAAAACGTAAACCACGAAATGCGCTTTCACTTATCCACGTCACCGGGTCAGCTGAGTCAACGCGTGGGGCCGACAAGCGGGACCCACTGGCCGGCTGGAGGTCGTGGTCGTCGTCCCCCTTCTGCCCGTGCTCGACCGGGGCAAGGGCGGGCTCCGGCGAGGTTTGCCGGCCGCTCCGGCCGTCTCACGCAGCGCCCAGCCTACCGGCGAGCTCGGGAGGCCAAGCCGCATCCATCCCCAGAGTGCACGGACCTCGAGGAGGTCGGACTCGAGCGCTACTTCAGCAATGGCGGACGGCAGTGACGGTGAGGAGAGAGCGCACGGCTCGGCCACCGCGGAGAGATGTTGAGGATACGGGGAGGCTTGGGGTGGCCAGAGGAACACCGTGGAGTGGGTAAGATGGAGGGAGAGGGCGCGGCTCGCTCGAATTTGAGCCGGGGTCAGTGGCGGCCATGGTGGCGATGGGGAAGAAATGGAGCTCTTCGAGCTCAAACGATGGACGAGGAGGATGCTAGGAGAGAGGTGGGAGCTGCTGGAGTGCTCGGGGATGCCCAGGGAGAGCTCGGGCTACGGCTTATATAGCCGGCCGAGGCGGCTTCTCGGCGACCACCGAGGCTTCGGGAGTTCGCTGCCTTGGCGGCATCCCGGCGAGGTGGCGCGCGAAGAGTGGTGCCGACCTAACGCTCACAGAGGGAGGGGACGGCTCGAGGGGGAAGAAGCCAACGGGAGGGAGGAAGACGACGGCGTCACGGGGCGGACAGTGCTGTGGTGGCGACTGCCGTGGCGGGAGGAGGAGGAAATCGGAGAGGGGAAGAGCCTAGAGAGGGGGGCGTGGACGTCGTGAACCCACTAGACATGGCCGGACAAGCCGGGGACGGCCGGAGCGAGCTGCACGACAAGAACAGTGCCGCAGAGCACCGTTTCTGCTTGCTGTCCACGCGGTCACCACGTGCACTACAAGCTCTGGTACTCTCCTGCCTGTCCAACCTTGTCAAACAGGTGCACCACTGCTCAAATAGACAAGAGGGGTCATTGGAGAGGCCAGGAAAGGTCTAGGTGTGTCGAGGGGATCCAAAAAAGTTTCTGGACAGAAACTTGGGGAGGAAGCTGTGGTCAAACAGAGGTTCCAATGAGCTGGAAATGATGTCACAGAGAAATGTGGTAGGAAGGACTAGATGATTGCCAAATTTGAGGCCATTTGGACAAGTTTTGCATCCACTTCCTTTGCAATGCAATTTCTGGTCCAGAAACTGAATCTTGAAGCTGCACTCATATGGCTTCCTGAAATGAACTGAATTTTGGTGGAAAGTGATGATTTGGAGATATGAAGGTGTTGGAAAAATTTCAGCTCAATTGGAAATGCCAAAGTGGTACTTCCTTCACAGAGCTTGGATCTGGACAGAAACTAGATGGAATTTTTGAGAGAAAATAGCTAAGTAAAATGATCTGAATTTTTGCATGGTCACATCATTTAGGGAATGTGAGGTCATGGATTAATTTGAGAATTTTTGAAGCAATATAAAATATAGTTGCTTCACAACCTCAAAATAAATCCAGAAACAAGAATTGGATGATGCTCTCAAAATTTGATCTGTGGAACTTGGGATCTTGATGGAGATGGTGAAGATATGGATATGAGATGCTCCACAAATTATTTGGGATTTTTCCTGGATACCAAAATGGTAGCTCCTTTGGAAAGTGCCCAAATTGCAATATTGGCTTTAAATAGGAAAAGGCAATTTCCCTTATTTAATTATGGCCAATATTTTTATTGGAGCTCAATATGATCACAAAGAATATCTCCACAAGTTTTCATGAACTTTGGAGATGGATAGATATTTTCCTGGATTTAATTCCTTTAACTGGCAGAAAAAGGAATTAATTTTAAATGAAAAATATTGCAAATGACTTGGCAATATTTTTGCATATCCAGGGTTTAAAAAGATAGGATGATCACTGGGACAAATTTGGGAGGCAAAAGATCAAAGGAAATTGGGGTTCCTTTGTAACGGAAGGAATTAGGGTTTCCCTTTCGGTAACTCGGAAGGTAGGGCTTTGGCGGCAAAATCCGGAGAATAAATTTGGGATAGCAAGGTTGGGTTGGAGAGAGTCTCTGGTGGGATAGGAACGGCAAGACTAAATGACCATCTTCATAAACCCAAGAGCGAGAGAAAATCCGACAACATCGAGAAAAAAAAGACGGGAGTCAAATCCCGCAAAGGAAAAAAAAACAAGGAGCGAAAACCAGGGTGTCACATGGCGCATATCGCCAACAGGGCGGCAGAGGCGAGAATGACTGAAGGCGCCAGTGGCTTTGGGTCCGTGGCAGCCGATGTTGATGAGGAGTCCGATGATGAAACGGTAGAAGAGCCGCTGGAGGAATTTGCCAGAGAGCAAGAGGGGCCTGCCGGGGAACAGGGCGAAGAAACTACCAAAGAGCAGGTGCATAGGGAGCCCCCTACACCTGCTGTTATGGCAAGAAAGCCTCGCATCCTTCGGAAGGCTATCTCCAGAGAGCCAGTCCATGGAGCATCTTCAGGCGATGAACTAGCCGACAAGGAGGCAGCCGGCAAGGCCACCGGACGGCAAGGATCTCGACGGCAAGCCCCTCAACAGCAGTGAGTGCAGCGTACCTCTATGAGGAAAACAACCGTACTGGCTGCCGGAGGAGGCGGGTCTTCTCGACTTGCCGTGCCCACGGCAACCAAGCGGGCCAGAACTTCTACCCCGCCCCCCTCCTCCAGCACCAAGCCCGAGAGCTTATATGATCTCTCCATCCTTAGCGACGAGGAGGAGGAAGAAGAGTATGTATCTTCGTCCACTTCCGTTAATTCCTGATTTCTTATTTGTGTTAATCTGACTTGCCCCGCCTTGCCTTGATTTGACAGCGATGGGGGGACCTTGGCGCAAAGGATGGCCAAGAGGGCGAGGACCATAGCAGAGGATGAGCCGGCAACAAGCACGGGACCAGGCGATGACATCGTAGATACCAGCCCTCGGCGCAGCCCCCAGTGTGAGGCCACTATTCACCGGCAAGTGTTGGTGTTGAGACATTCACCACTGACATCAGCACGGAAGCAGGAGAAGAGCGCCACGAGTAGGAACGCCCAGAGGCAGATCCAACTGGGACGTCTCCGTCAACCGCTACCCCGGAAAACGGCTCTCCAGCAAGGACCTCCACTTACGAGCCCATTCGCGCTGATGAAGTGCCTGCAACCGAGGCCAGCAACAACCAGGCGACGACAGCCGAGGTTGTCGGAGAGGAAACTGTTCCCTCTCAATAGTCTCAGCCCGGTAAGTCTTCTGTCGTTGAGTACTTTTCTCCTTAAATCTTCTTCTTTGTTTTCTTGAACTTGATCTGGGTCTTGATTTTCTCTCTTCTCCATCCTTTTAGATCTGCCTCCATCCGATGAAATGGACATCGACTCCACCATCGAGGAGATAGCGAGGGACACCGCCGACGAGGCCAGCAACATTGCTGCTGACGAGGCCGTTGATACGTCTCCATCGTATCTATAATTTTTGATTGTTTCATGCCAATATTCTACAACTTTCACATATTTTTGGCAACATTTTATATTATTTTTGGGACTAACATGTTGATCCAGTGCCCAATGCCAGTTCCTGTTTTCTGCTTGTTTTTTGTTTCATAGAAAATCCATATCAAACGAAGTCCAAATGCAATAAAATTTTACGGAGAATTATTTTGGAATATATGTGCTTTTTGGGAGGTGGAATCAATGCAAACGGATGCCCACAGCCTCCACAAGCCCACCCCCCTGGCGCGCGGTGGTGCCTCGTGGGCACACCGTAAGTTGGTTGGGGCTCTTCTTCGGCCGCAAGGAAGCTTATATCAAGAAAAAAATCGTGTTAAAATTTCAGCGCAATCGGAGTTACGGATCTCCAGATATTTAAGGAACGGTGAAAGGCCAAAAAAGGGGGGACGCGAAACAGAAGAGAACAGAGAGAGAGAGAGATCCAATCTCAGAGGGGATCCTCCCCTCCGGGAGCCATGGCGGCCATGGACCAGAGGGGAAACTCTCCTCCCATCTAGGGGGAGACCAAGGAAGAAGAAGAAGGAGGGGGGCTCTCTCCCCCTCTCACCCGGTGGCGCCGGAACGCCGCCGGGGCAATCATCGTGACGGCGATCTACACCAACAACTTTGCCGCCGTCAACACCAACTCTCTCCCCCTCTATGCAGTGGTGTAATCTCTCTATTCCCGCTGTAATTCTCTACATGAACATGGTGCTTAATGCTACATATTATTATCCAATGATTGGTGGCCATCCTATGATGTTTGAGTAGATTCGTTTTGTCCTATGGGTTGATTGATGATCGTGATTGGTTTGAGTTGTATGTATTATTTTGGTGCTGTCGTATGGTGCCCTCTGTGTCGCGCAAGTGTGAGGGATTCCCGTTGTAGGGTTTGCAATACGTTCATAATTCTCTTATAGTGGGCGGCTAGAGTGACAGAAGCTTACACCCGAGTAAGGGGGTTGTTGCGTATGGGAGTAAAGAGGACTTGTTACTTAATGCTATGGTTGGGTTTTACCTTAATGATCTTTGGTAGTTGCGGATGCTTGCTAGAGTTCCAATCATAAGTGCATATGATCCAAGTACGGAAAGTATGTTAGCTCATGCCTCTCCCTCATATAAAATTGCAATAATGATTACCGGTCTAGTTATCGATTGCCTAGGGACAAATCATTCTCTTGTGTTACAAAAGCTTTCTACTAAACAACTAACTTTTATTATCTCGCAAAGTACTTCTAGTTTTATTTTTGCAAAGTAGTTCTAGCATTACACCTACAAAGTACTTCTAGCTTCATACTTGTTCTAGGTAAAGCAAACGTTAAGTGTGCGTAGAGTTGTATCGGTGGTCGATAGAACTTGAAGGGGATATTAATTCTACCGTTAGCTCCTCGTTGGGTTCGACACTCTTATTTATCGAAAAAGCTACAATTGATCCCCTATACTTGTGGGTTATCAAGACCTTTTTCTGGCGCCGTTGCCAGGGAGCAATAGCGTGGGGTTGATATTCTCGTGTGTGCTTGTTTGCATTATCACTAAGTAGTTTTTATTTTGTGCTCTTGTATTCTATATTTAGTTATGGGTAGGAAACGTAAAATACCAAAAAATTAGTTGTACTTGCTAAACCAATGGTTGAAGAACCACCCAAAATCTATCATACTGCTCAAGCTTTCTACTTGGATCGTCTTCGATCCCTATGTGCTCGTGCTAAAAACCCAACTAGCTTAGTTGAGGGAAAATCATTAGATGAGCATGCTTATTTTGTGCGACACCGCTTATCTCAAAAAGGGAAACTTTTACGGCATCAAATTAATTGTTTGCAATGCTATGCTTGGAATTTATGTGAAATACATGATTTTACTTGTTGTTTTGAAGACCCTAAAAAACACCTTTCTTACCAATGTGAGTTTAAGGATAATGGAATCGTATCTTCTTATGCCAGAGGTGTTTATAGTTACTATGGTATTGAACAAATAGAAGAATTTGTTGCTTTTAAGGGTGCTTATGAAATTGCTTATTTGATTGAAAAGTGTGATGCTACTCTTTACAAATCTGAAAATTTTGCCATACTTAAATATTGCTATGAAAACTACGCTTCTAATGCTTATGTGAAAGAATATATTGAGGACACCTCCGCTGTCCAAGAAGAGACTAATGTTTTGCAGGAATCTATGGAAGAAGAAATTGCTGAAATTGTGAGTTCATTAGATGAAAAAGATAAGGAGGAGAGCGAAGAACAAAAGGAGGAAGAGCGGATTAGCTACCCATGCCACCCTTCTAATGAGAGTAAATCTTCAAATCATACATTGTTTAATTTCCCTTCGTGCTTACCGAAGGATGATTGCTATGATCCCTTGGATTCGTTTGAAATATCCCTTTTTGATGAAATTGATGCTTGCTATGCTTGTGGCCATGATGCCAATTTGAATGATGCTTATGGAGATGAACTTGCTATAGTTCCTTATGTTAAACATGAAATTGTTGCTATTGCACCCACACATGATAGTCCTATTATCTTTTTGAATTCTCCCAACTACACTATATCGGAGAAGTTTGTGCTTATTAAGGATTATATTGATGGGTTGCGTTTTACTATTGCACATGATAATTTTGATGAATATAATATGCATGTGCTTTCTGCTCCTACTTGCAATTATTATGAGAGAGGAACCACATCTCAAACTCTCTATGTTTCCAATACGATAAAATTGCAAGAAACTATTTATACTATGCATTGGCCTTTACTTGATGTGCATGAATTGTTCTTTTATGACATGCCGATGCATAGGAAGAGAGTTAGACTTCATCATTGCATGATATATGTTGCTTTGTGCTCACTACTAAATTACAAATCATTGTTAATTAAAATTGGCTTTGATATACCTTGGGATCCGGGTGGATCGATTACTTGAGCACTTTATGCCTAGCTTAATGGCTTTAAAGAAAGCGCTACCTGGGAGACAATCCAGAAGTTTTAGAGAGTCATTTATTTTTGTTGTGTGCTTTTAAAAAGTTTAAAAACAAAAAAATATAGAGGGGAACCTAAAACCTTTTCAAAAAGAAAAGTGAAAGTGAGAAAGACGAACACTGTTGAAGTGGGGGACGTCCTTGAACTTTGTTCACGCCCATGGAAACTTTGTGAATCTTGATTACAGAAACTTTTCAACAAAAATAAGTATCCCCTTGTACAAAATCCATTGTATTATAAAAATAATGTGCCAAGATTTACCTTTAGGATGTTTAAATTGCTTGTTTGGTGTGTGCGGTTCAAAAACAGAAACTTTTGTTGTAGTGCGTGAATTTACATTTTTTACTGGAACGTGCAAAAATTCTGAAATTTTTACATAGTACTGCTATGCAAATTGTTTATTTTTTCCTAATTGTTCAGAATTTTTGAGTTACATAAGTATATGTACCATCTGCATCTTTACAGACTGTCCTGTTTTCACAGATTGCTGTTATAGTTTCTTTATTTGCGTATGTTTGAAATCTTGTTGAGCCCCGTTGACTTGGGAGCCATAGAATTGTGATAGCATACAGTGGGTAATGTTTTATTATAATTATACAATAATGTTACGGCAGGACATGATGGGATTGGATGTTATATGTACTAACCCCGCTAATAAAAAGTTCGGTTAAGTTTTGTGTGGATGAAGTGTTCGAAGATCGAGGTGGTATCGATATGAGGAGAATAAGGAGAGGCAAGAGTTCAAGCTTGGGGATGCCCAAAGCACCCCAAGTAAATATTCAAGGAGACTCAAGCGTCTAAGCTTGGGGATGCCCTGGAAGGCATCCCATCTTTCTTCAACAAGTATCGGTATGTTTCGATTTTTGTTTTGTTCACATGATATGCGTAAATTCTTGGAGCGTCATGTGCTTTTTATTTTTCTTATAGTGATGCACCATGCTGGTATGAGATAGTCCTTAGTTGATTTATAGAATGCTCTTTGCACTTCACTTATATCTTTTGGGTATGGCTTTATAGAATGCTTCATGTGCTTCACTTATATCATTTGAAGTTTGGATGCCTGTTTCTCGACACATAGAAAACCGTCATTTGTAGAATCCTCTTTTTCTTCACTTATATTTATTAGAGCATGGTCTTTTGTAGAAAGAATTAAACTCTCTTGCTTCACTTATATTTATTTAGAGAGTTAACAGGAATTGGTCATTCACATGGTTAGTCATAAAATCCTACATAAAACTGGTAGATCACTGAATATGATATGTTTGATTCCTTGCAATAGTTTTGCGATATAGAGATGGTAATATGTGGGAGGTACTAGTGAATGATTGTCGTTTAGTAAGAATATTGGTGTTAAGGTTTGTGATTCCCTATGCATGCACGTAAAGTCAATAGTTATGCAACGAAGTTACATCCTACTTATGGTGCATTATTCAGTGTTCGTTATGTTCAATGCATGTTTATGACCGTTTTTCGTTTTTTGGTTGGTCGCTTCTCAATCTATTTGCTAGCCTTCACTTGTACTAAGCGGGAATGCTGCTTGTGCATCCAACTCCTTAAACCTAAAGTTGTGCCAAATGAGTCCACCATACCTAACTATATGCGGTATTTCCATGTCGTTCCAAGTAAATTTGCATGTGCCAACTCTAATTATTCAAAGTAAATTTCTATTTTGTGTGCATGTACCGCTCATGTGGTGATAGGGGGTGGCCAATAGCTTTCATGCTAGGTGGGTTATTCTCACGATGAGTGTTTATTCACTTGTTATTGCACGAGAAAGTGGCAGGTAATAGGGATGCCCAGTCCCACAATGAATCAAAAAATAAAATAACAAAATTCCTTGGAAAGTGAAAAGTTTGAAGGCACCCGTGGATATGGCTAGCCATGGATTGTGAAAGAATGATGGAAAGGAAATGAATTTTATTTTCTGTTTGGGAACCGCCTATAATGCGTCTAGCATGGAAGATATTGGGAACTTTCGATCGTAGCGTTGACAGGAAAAGCATGCTTCTCAAAATAATTTTATCTCTCTAATTTAAGCTCTGAGCTCTGGCACCACTGCAAATCCATGCTTCCCTCTGCGAAGGGCCTATCTATTTTACTTTTATGCAATTTTTATTTTTATTTTGAGTCTCCATCTTCTCTTATAAAGCACCAACAGGAGAGCACTATTGTCATACTTGTGCATTGGGTGTAGCTAATATTGAGTGTGTTTCATGAATGGATCAATGATTGAGCATAATGGGCTAGGGATAACGTTCTTTAGCATTGATATTTTGAAAGACATGATTGTTTGTTGGGATGCCTGAGTATTGATGTCTTTATATCAAATTATAGACTATTGCTTTGAATCACTCGTGTCTTAATATTCATGCCATGACTAGATTATATGATCAAGATTATGCTAGGTAGCATTCCACATCAAAAATTATCTTTTTTATCATTTACCTACTCTAGGACGAACAGGAATTAAGCTTGGGGATGCTGATACGTCTCCATCGTATCTATAATTTTTTATTGTTTCATGCCAATATTCTACAACTTTCACATATTTTTGGCAACATTTTATATTATTTTTGGGACTAACATATTGATCTAGTGCCCAGTGCCAGTTCCTGTTTTCTACTTCTTTTTTGTTTCACAGAAAATCCATATCAAACAAAGTCCAAATGCAATAAAATTTTACAGAGAATTATTTTGGAATATATATGATTTTTGGGAGGTGGAATCAACGCAAACGGAGGCCCACAGCCTCCACAAGCCACCTTAGCGCGCCACCCCCCTAGTGCGCGGTGGTGCCTCGTGGGCACACCGTAAGTCGGTTGGGGCTCTTCTTCAGCCGCAAGGAAGCTTATATCGAGAAAAAAATCGTGTTAAAATTTCAGCACAATCGGAGTTACGGATCTCCGGATATTTAAGAAATGGTGAAAGGCCAGAAAAGGGGGGACGTGAAACAGAAGAGAACAGAGAGAGAGATCCAATCTCGGAGGGGCTCCTCCCCTCCGGGAGCCATGGTAGCCATGGACCAGAGGGGAAACTCTCCTCCCATCTAGTAGGAAGACCAAGGAAGAAGAAGAAGGAGGGGGGCTCTCTCCCCCTCTCACCCGGTGGCGCCGGAATGCCGCCGGGGCAATCATCGTGAGGGGGATCTACACCAACAACTTCGCCGCCGTCAACACCAACTCTCTCCCCCTCTATGCAGTGGTGTAACCTCTCAATTCCCGCTGTAATTCTCTACTTAAACATGGTTCTTAATGCTACATATTATTATCCAATGATTTGTGGCCATCCTATGATGTTTGAGTAGATTCGTTTTGTCCTATGGGTTGATTGATGATCGTGATTGGTTTGAGTTGTACGTTTTATTTTGGTGCTGTCCTATGGTGCCTTCCGTGCCGCGCACATGTGGGGGATTCCCGTTGTAGGGTTTGCAATACGTTCATAATTCTCTTATGGTGGGCGGCTAGAGTGATAGAAGCTTACACCCGAGTAAGGGGGTTGTTGCATATGGGAGTAAAGAGGACTTGTTACTTAATGCTATGGTTGGGTTTTACCTTAATGATCTTTGGTAGTTGCGGATGCTTGCTAGAGTTCCAATCATAAGTGCATATGATCCAAGTATGGAAAGTATGTTAGCTCATGCCTCTAATTCATATAAAATTGCAATAATGATTACCGGTCTAGTTATCGATTGCCTTGGGACAAATCTTTCTCTTGTGTTACAAAAGCTTTCTACTAAACAACTAACTTTTATTATCTCGCAAAGTACTTCTAGTTTTATTTTTGCAAAGTAGTTCTAGCATTACACCTACAAAGTACTTCTAGCTTCATACTTGTTCTAGGTAAAGCAAACGTTAAGTGTGCGTAGAGTTGTATCGGTGGTCGATAGAACTTGAAGGGAATATTAATTCTACCTTTAGCTCCTCGTTGGGTTCGAAACTCTTATTTATCGAAAAAGCTACAATTGATCACCTATACTTGTGGGTTATCAGCCGTCGGGAGGACTAACGAGGAGGCCGTCAAGGCTGCTCATGAAGAGGCCGCCAAGGACACCGCCGAAGAGGGTGGCAACAAGAGTGCCGAGGCCACTGAAGACATCCTTGTCTCATGAGTGCCAAGCGTTGACTTGGCCATGAGGGCGATCCTGACCAGCAGGGCGGTCGCGGACGACCACCCTTCGGCATTTGAAGAGCCCTTCTCAAGCAGATACCTGAAGGTTGGCGACAACCTGTTCGTCCGCCTCCCTGGGACGTCAAGCATCGGGGCGCCCACGGAAGGAGAAGTCTTGGATGATGATATCATTGCCGCTGCTGGGCTTGAAGTCGTCGATGAGCCACATGCCACCACCAAAAAGACTAAAGAATAGCAGCTCCTCAAGGCCATGGGCGTGAATTTTTAGAAGCTTCAGGCATGCTACCTTAGCCGTACCGAGAGCTTGGATTCCAGGGCTGCCGTCCTTGACAAAGCAGAGGAGGAGTTCAAGAAGCGTGTGGAGGAAACGCAGATCTGGTATGCGGAATGCCTCCAGGATCTCCAAGAACAGCACACTGAGCTCGCCAAGGCCAAGGAACAGTTCATCTTGGAAAAGGCTGAAGTCGACAGGGCACATGAGGAGGCTGCGCAGAGGATAGCGACAACCAAGGCAGGGTTGAACGAGCGCAAGGTTGGCCTTGACGCTCATGATGAAGAGCTTGCCGCTTGTGAAGCAGAGCTTGCCGCTATGCTTAGCGGCAAAGATAATGAGATCCAGGCCCTCATTTCGCAGCGGACCCAGGAGCTGGAGCGCAAACATAAAGAGGCCATCGAAGCTCAAGCTACAGAGCATGCCGGCAAGATCAAGGAGGCCATCGATGCTGCCGAAGCCGCAGAGGCCGCCAAGACCGAGCTGGAAGGCAAGGTGCGAGCGCTCGAAGTAGATATCGCTGCCAACGGCAAGGAGATCTTGGCGCTCAAAGCAAATGCAGAGAAGGCAACTCACACCTTGGCGGAGCTGCAAACTTCAATATCATCCAAGAACCAAGAGCTCACCAAGGCCAACGACACGATTGAAGATCACAAGATGAAGTTGACCGCCTTGGAGAAGTCTCTTGATGAAGCCAAAAAGCGTGAGAAGATCTTGACGAAGGACCACCAAGATGAGAAGACCTGGCTTGAAACTGTCGCGAACTCCTTCAACGAGCTCAAAGGCGCCTACAAGCTTTGGACTGATCGCCTTGTGGTTGCCACGGAGAATCTTTCTGCACAGTTGTCTGCCATGGGCTTGCCAGAATACCACTACTCCATTGCTAAAGGGGACACCGCCAATGCCAGGCCTACTCTCTTCTTCGAAAGTTTGGTTGAAGCGCTGGAGAAGCATCACGGGGCTCGAGCTGCATACCTTGCCGGCAAACCCCGCAAGCTTTGCCGGGATGTTCTCTTCAAGGTGCTCGTCAAGGTGGCGTACCGAAACCCAGGCATTGATCTCACCAAAGTCTTTGTCAGTCTACCGAGGGGAGCTAAAACCAGGATCGCCGAAGAGCTCATCGCGCCCATCGCCGATAGGGTTGGCCAGATCCCCAAGACAGAGGGTGGGGTCAGCCATTGAATTTGCCGTAAGTGGGGCCATGTAAAAGACAGATTCATCTTAAGTTAGATCTGCACTATGGCATTGATGTAATATAACTTGTGTTTTGAATGGATGTATGGATGTTATTCCTCTTGTCTTATTCTGTCTTCGCATGATTTCTGTACCCTACGCTTGCCGGAATCTTGTCGGTGCGCGCACTCTTGCCGGGAGCACTTGAGGAACGGATCCTTAGCCGCTTGCCGGAAGTGCCACTGACGGCAAGGTTACACTTGACGATCACAACGCAGCCACTTAAGTTGTTGAGTGGACTCAAAACAAAGTAAGAACGTAGCTGATCACGACAAGGTTCCTTAGCGTGCAGGTTTCTCATATGAAGGCCAAAATCGTTCAAGGAGAAATTGCAACTACAACAAAGAATTTATTTCAAAGTTTTTCAACTTAGCTTTTTCTTTGCTGTACTTCTTGTCATAGAATGATATCTTGAACGTCACTTGGTAGTCAAGGTTTCTTAGCATGCAGGTTTCTCATACAAAGGCCAAAATCGTTCAAGGAGAAATTGCAACTACAACAAAGAATTTATTTCAAAGTTTTTCAACTTAGCCTCTTCTTTGTTGTACTTCTTGTTGTAGAATGATATCTTGAACGTCACTTGGTACCCATACCATCACTCCCCCCAGGGAAACTTTTTTTTTGACTATACACAGTAGGGCAACACCCCACTGCAATACCCCCAGGGAAACTTGTACGCGAGGAACCCTTCTGTCCTTTGAGAAAAAGAAAGAAGAGAAAAGAGGTGGCTAGAACCTTGACGGTTCATTAATCATCTTATGCAAGGTAGAATGTAACACAACACTACCTGCAACACATAACTAAATATGTACTTTGACAAAGAGTTGTGAAACACTTAACTTTTATTCAGTGTGCACAGGGTCTGCGCCCGGCTCTGTACATAGGATTACATGCCTTGCCGGCAAACTTGTACAAAAGAGGTTGCCAGGCAGCCCAGCAACCACGCCTTATGGGTAAAACTTGTGAAGATGCTCAATATTCCATGAGTTGAGCACCGGAGTGCCATCTTCGGTCTCTAGGCGGACTGCGCCAGGCCTAGTGACTCGTACCACCAGGTAAGGGCCTTCCCACTTTGGCGTCAACTTGTTTTGACCCTTCATGGACTGAATCCGATGAAGAACAAGGTCGCCTTCCTCAAGGTTCCTGGCATTCACTTTGCAGCTATGATAGCGGTGCAAAACTTGCTGGTATCATGCAACACGAACAGCAGCCCGGAAACGATCTTCCTCAAGGAGCGTGGAATCATCTTACCGCAGCTCATCTTGATCCTCCTCATCGAAGGCCAAAACTTGAGGTGACCCATATCTAAGTTCCGTGGGGAGCACCGCTTCTGCACCATAAACAAGGGAGAAGGGTGTCTGGCCATTGGCTCGACTTGGTGTCGTTCTGATTGACCAAAGAACCGCCAGCAACTCTGTGATAGCCTGGCATAATAGGGATGATACACACTCATATCAATAAGGAATTCCTTCTTTTCCGGGAGCCCATTCAGAAAGAACTCCAAAGTTAAGCGTGCTCAGCTTGGAGTAATTTCAGGATGGGTGACCGACCGGGAAGTTGGTCCCGGGTGCGCACGAGTGAGGACAAAGTGCGCAGGAAAGACTAGTATTGATCTGTGGGGCCAGTCTAGATACCGCCAAGAGTAACGACCACCGGCGGGTGTGTCCGGGGCATTACAAGTTGGTATCAGAGCCAGGTTTTCGCGGTTACACGAATGTTTGCGGGCCAGGTGTGCGGTCATGTTGTGCATGATGTTTGTGACCCATTGTGGCACACGGCATGGCACATGTGCCGGACTGGACGCACAGACGTATGTGCCAAGAGGGAACGTTCCTGTGGCCCGACGAGGACGTCGGTTCCTCTGAGTGGGGGTGTATGTGATAGCCTGGCATAATAGGGATGATACATTACTCATATCAATAAGGAATTCCTTCTTTTCCGGGAGCCCATTCGGAAAGAATTCCAAAGTTAAGCGTGCTCACCTTGGAGTAATTTCAGGATGGGTGACCGACCGGGAAGTTGGTCCCGGGTGCGCACGAGTGAGGACAAAGTGCACAGGAAAGACTAGTATTGATCTGTGGGGCCAGTCTAGATCCCGCCCGGAGTAACGACCACCGGCGGGTGTGTCCGGGGCGTTACAAACTCTTCCACCCAGCGCCTTCCACATTTGTGCAGCCTGTCGAAAGTTTTGGTCTTGAGACCACGCAGCACTTCTGCATTTGCCCTCTCTACTTGTCCATTGCTCCTTGGGTGAGCAACAGAGGCGTAGCAGATCTTGTTTCCAAGTTCTTGGCAATATGCTATGAAGGCGCGGCTCGTGAATTGGGTGCCGTTGTCGGTGATGATCCTGTTGGGTACACCAAAACGAGCAACCAATCCTTTGAGGAACTTGATGGCTGACTGTGCCGTCACCTTTCTCACTGGCTCTACCTCAGGCCACTTTGTAAACTTGTCGATCACGACGTACAAGAATTCAAAGCCCCCGGTAGCATGGGGGAAGGGGCCGACGATGTCGAGCCCCCAGATCGAGAAATGCCAGGAGAGGGGGTGGTTTGGAGGGCTTGAGCTGGCTGGTGGATGTCCTTGGAGTGTAACTGGCATGCTTCACACCTGATGACCACCACCAAGGCGTCTTGAAGGGCTGTCGGCCAGTAGAATCCTTGACGGAACGCCTTGCCAACAAGCGCGCGCGACCCAATATGAGAGCCACACATCCCTTCATGCATCTCTTCCAACATCCTCTATCCATCTTCCCAACAGATGCACTTCAATTTCACCCCGTTTGGTCTCTTCTTGTACAAAATGTTGTCAACAAATTTGTACATCCTTGATTGACGGGCTACTCTTTCTGCGTCTTCTTGCTCATTTGGAAGATCTCCTGTTTGAAGGTACTGGACAATTGGCTGTGCCCATGCCTGAGCCTGTGGCTTGACGACAAGGTCTAAAGGTACTTCTTCCTCTGCGGGAACGCTTGCCTCGACGGCACGAATCTAGCATGCCGGAAGCTGCAGCTCACCGGC
This sequence comes from Elymus sibiricus, assembly GCA_039707655.1. Taxonomy (NCBI): domain Eukaryota; kingdom Viridiplantae; phylum Streptophyta; class Magnoliopsida; order Poales; family Poaceae; genus Elymus; species Elymus sibiricus. The sequence goes on from CM077676.1 coordinate 228,397,518, forward strand.
CAAGGGTATCTTGTCGGTGGTATCTACTTTCTTGGTGGCTGCCGGCAGCTTTGCTGGAAAGTAACCACCAACGTCTTGCTTTATTTTCTTCACCAGCCTTGATGGTGTAATGGATGGCTAAGTCAGATGGAGCAAAAAAGTCCCTGGTTCCACAGGCATCTTTTGGGCGGCAAGCTTTGACAGGTCATCGGCAATCCAATTCTGGGCACGGGGAACGTGCTCTGCTTGTAGACCATCAAAGTGCTCTTCCAACTTCCTCACCTCATCAATGTACGCCTCCATCAAGGGGCTCTGGTAATCCTTGTTGACCTGCCTCACCACAAGCTGTGAGTCGCCTCTGATAATCAACTTTCGAATACCAAGGTCGATTGCAATGCGCAGGCCGGCAAGCAACCCCTCGTACTCAGCAGTGTTGTTGGTGGCCTGCTCCCTAGGAAAGTACATCTGAAGCATGTACTTGAGGTGCTCTCAGGTGGGTGCTATAAGTAGTACGCCGGCACCGGCGCCTTTCATTGTGAAAGCACCATCAAAGTACATGATCCAATCGTCAACAGTTTCCTTGCCGGGGAGAGAGGTCTCTGGGATTTCTTCGTCTGGCGTTGGGGTCCATTCTGCAATGAATTCTGCCAAAGACCTGCTTTGAATTGTTGAGGTACTCTCAAACTTCAAATCAAAGCTTGACAGTTCCAATGCCCACTCCACAATCCTGCTGGTAGCTTCTGGATTTCTCAGAATTCGTTGCAAAGGAAAGCGAGTGACGACGGTGACTTGGTGTGCTTGAAAGTAGTGGTGCAGCTTCCTTGAGGCCATGAGAAGGCCAAAGAGCAACTTCTGCACACCAGAATACCTTGACCTAGCCCCTTGCAGGAGGGAGCTGACAAAGTAGACTGGGCGCTGCACCATCTTCTTTTTCTGCACGACTGGTTGATCTGGCTCACTTGCTTGCACAATCTCTGGCTTGTCGGCACCTAACCTTGCCGGAGAAGATTCTGGCTTGTCGGGTCGTGGCTCTGCGGCTGCTGCCTCCTCTTCATCTGCCACTCTTTTAGCCACAAGTGCAGCACTAACCACTTGATTCGTTGCCGCTAAGTATAGCAGCAACGTCTCTTGCGGCCTAGGCGCAACTAGGACTGGCGGAGAGGACAGGTACATCTTCAAATCCTGGAGCGCGGCCTCCGCTTCCGGAGCCCAAGTCACTAGGCCTACCTTTTTCAATATTATGAAAAATGGCAAGGCGCGCTCTGCCGATTTGAAGAACCTGCTGAGAGCGGCAACACAGCCGGCAAGACGCCTGATGTCCTTGACGCGTCTTGGTGCTTCAATCTGCTCAACTGATTTGATCTTGTTAGGGTTGGCTTCAATCCCTCTCTGAGATACAAAGAACCCAAGAAGCTTGCCAGACGGAACACCGAACACGCACTTCTCGGGGTTGAGCTTCAAGTTGAGTTTGCGCAAGTTTGCAAATGTTTCTTCCAAATCTTGGATCAGTGTTGACTTGTCTCTGGTTTTGACCACAATGTCATTCATGTAGGTTTCCACATTTCTGCGCAACTGTGGCTCAAAACCGATCTGAACTGCTCTGGCAAATGTTGCCCGACACTCTTTAACCCGAAAGGCATACGCAAAAAGCAGTATGTGCCACATGGAGTGATGAATGCTGTTTTCTCCTCATCTTCCTTGGCCATAAAAATCTGATGATAACCAGAATAGGCGTCAAGAAAAGAGAGTAACTCACAGCCGGCAGTGGAGTCCACAATCTGGTCGATGTGTGGCAAAGGGAAGGGGTCCTTTGGACAGGCTTTATTTATGTCAGTGAAGTCTATACAAAGCCTCCACTTCCCATTCACCTTGCGCACTACCACTGGATTGGCTAACCACATGGGGTGTAGCACTCCTCTGACCAGGCCTGCCGCTTCCAGCTTCTTGATCTCTTCGACAATAAACTCTTGCCACTCCAAGGCTTGCTTTCTGACCTTCTGCTTGATGGGTCTCGCATGAGGGCAGATAGCAAGGTGGTGCTCAAGTACCTCCCTAGGAACGCCGGGGATGTCAAATGCTTGCCAAGCTAACACATCGACATTCGCCCGTAGGAAGGCAACAAGCACTACAAAAAAAACACTTCCGTGATGATACGTCTTTGTCACAGTAGGTCAAGTTTTCTGTCATGCATGTACATCCGTGACAATTTTATGACAGAATCAAGAGAGTCATACATGTGTTGTCATAGAAGTGTTCCATGACAATACTGAAATTATCATCACGGAAGTGTCCACTTCCATGACGATAAATGTCGCGTCATGGAAGTGTTTTCGTCAAGGGTGACCGACACATGGCATCCACCGTAACGGGTCGCCGTTAAGTTATCGGGTTCCGGTTTGGATCCGATAACCTGTTAACAGCTCAGACCAATGGGGATTTTCCACGTGTAAAATTCTCATTCGCCCGCGGATCCACGTGTCAGCTCGGCGTTGCGACAGATGTCATCCATTCAATGGATGAGAGACGCCTATGATACATCAATACGTGGCACGGCCCAACAGTGGCCCATTTAGGTTAAAAAGGCCGGCCCAGTCAAAGGCCCATAAGATTTACTCAGGTACTAGTGGGCCGGCCCACTAGCGGCCTGCTTAAACATGGCCCATTTATGGCCCACCGCCAAATCGAGCCCGTAAATTGTTCGCTCAGTCTTTGGGCCCCATTATGGCCCAGTGAGTTTTCGGCCTGTTAAAGTCCCGGTGTAGAAATGGGCCCATTTCAGCCCAGTGTGCCTTTCGGCCTGTTAATGGCACATGCTACACATGGGCCATATATGGTCCGATGCGACATTCGGCCCCTTAACGGCCCGTGATCTCGGTGGCAAAATTTCAGCCCAACCTAACTTTGGGCCTGTTAAAGGCCTGTCATACAATTCGGCCCGTTGGTCCTCTACTAAGCTTTCGGCCTACTAAAGGCCCATGATATGATTGGGCCAACCAAGGCCCGAGATAGGTTTCGGCCTGGTAGCGGCCCGTCATGTAACTGGGCCAATAATGGTCCGAGGTATATTTCAGCCTGCTAAAGGCCCGTGGTCGACAAATGAAAATTGAGGCCCAACAAGCTTTTCGGCTTGCTAAAGGCCCATGCTGTCTTCTGGGCCATAACAGGCGAGCAGAATATTCAGCCTGTTAATGGCCCGAAGCTACATTGGCCGACCTAAAGTTTGGGCCCACTAGAGGCCCATGTGAGTTATGGGCCTGGGCATACCGTGTCCATAAAGGGCCATTACGGCAGGTCCGCTGTGACGCCCCGAGACCGATGCTCCAGATTCCTTCCATTTATTTTTTCCAATGTTGCCGTGTGATTCGTTTGCTTGTTGCACTTTGCCATGTCATCATGTGCATTTCATCTGCATGTTTTCATAAAAACTTGCATCCGTTCGTAGTTGCCGGCTCCTCCCCGTTCCTTCCGTTGTCCGTTCTGAGTCCCGACACACTCGCACGCGCCCGCGGCACCTCCGAAATATTATTTTACAAGTGGGAATAAAATGTTCTTGGAATGGGTTGAAAGTTGACGTGCGGTCCTATTATGTTGTAGGTAGACCACCTGCCAAATTTTGTCCCATTCGGAGGTCGTTTGATGCCCAACGGATAACCTATAGCGGCACTATAGCCGGACAAAACGTCAGACGTTTCGGAATTCTGTTCTTGCTGCCGGGCTGCCATCTTCCCTCTCTTCTCAGCCCACACCTCTCCACACAACCCATCTAGCCCACCTAGCTACCCCCTCCGCTTCGGATCGTCCAATGACGATCGAACGGTCCGAAAACAGACTAAAACCCTCCTAACCCTAGCCTACCTGCTATATAAGGAAGGCCTCCTCCTTCCAAAACTAGCCTAATCCTAACCCTAGCCTCCTCCCACCTCGGGTTCGCCGCCGCCTAACCGCAGCCCGCCACTTGGCTCCACCACTAGCCGCCGCCCGCGGCCTCTCCCGAGATGCCACGTCACCCTCTGCCTTCCCCCCAGCCACCGTGGCCCGCCCGGGCACGAGGCAGGCCCGCCCGAGCCCATCGGGGCCCGGGGCAGTCCGCGTGCGCCCAGCCGCCCGCGCCGCCATTCTGCCTCGCCGCCGCCCAGCGCCGGCCTCCTCCTCGCAGCTCGCCTCACCGGAGCCCCAACCGCCGCCGCCCGTCCGCACCACGCCGCCTCGCCCGCAGCTCCGCGCCGCCCCGCGCCTTCCCTCGCCGCCCGCAGCGCGCGCCCCGCGCCCTAGCGCTGCCGCCGCCCGTCTGCTCCACTGCGCCGCCGCCGCCCGTCTGCTCCACTGCGCCGCCGCCGCCTCGTCGTGCCGCCCTGCGCCCGTGCCTGCCCCACCGACCGCCGTCGACGCCGGATCCAGTCCCGGGAACCCAAGCCCCGCCGGATCCGCCCATCCCCGACCTCGCCGGCGCCTCTCCTCCTTGTCCCCGTCACCGGAACCGCCATGGCCGCCCGACCTCCTCTGCCTCGCGCCGAGATGGCCCCGTCCCGGATCCGCGCCGTACCACCAACCAAACGGAGCCCCTGCACCGGCTCGTCCCACACCGCTTCGTACCATTTTCCCGGGAGGGTAATTTCCACTCCCTGAATTTCAACATCATGGATGCATCTTGTGTGGGCCCCATCTTTGTGCATGTTTGTCCGATGGAGATGATCTATATATGTAAATTGCTCTACTCTTCGTGCTCTACATGATGGTGTCATTTGCATTCATGTTAGGATCCATCTACATGTCATAATATCTGTTGCAAAAGTGCATCATGCTATTAACTGCAGAAAGCTATTAATATTTGTCACTTTGTCATTTTTGTGTGATTTAATACATGCACCATATAAGCAACTTCTCAACATGACTTTGGAGCATTTTCATGTCTTCTTGCTGCCAGTATTTATTTCATGCCATGATATGCCATGATGTGACTGCATGAGCTCGTAAACATGCCTAGTCAATGTTGCTGTTTTAAGTAAAAACTGTCTGTGATAAAACTTGTCAACTTTGCTTGATGGTAACCGCTAATCTAGAGCTCATATGTGTTTGATTCCTTCATGAGATTTGGTCTATGTAATGTCTACTTTATTGCCATGCCTTTGGTTGCCATGTAAATTTCCTGTAGTATGTCTCTTTCTTGCTCTCAAGTTGCCATCATATTAACTATGCTCATGTATATGCCCTGTTTAGCAGAACATTGCATTTTACATGGATCATATTGACTTAACCTTGATGCCTATGAACCTGAACCTTAAAGATGATTTGAAGTATGTTATCTCTACTTTAAGTGCATATCAAGTTTGTGCCCATCATGTTACTATAGCTTGCTGTTTGATGTTGGCAAAGTGCTATGTTGCTGTTTTGGGGCAGATTGTTAATATAACTTGTGCGGCTTGTAATTGTTGAACTGTTGCTCCGTTTTGATCATGTCCTATATGGAACTTGCTTAGATTTGCGTGTAGATTCATATTGTCATGTTGCATCCTTGATTTGAGTGTTTGTGGTTGATGTTTGCATGCATGTTGCATTATTGCCATGTTAAACTTGTTTAGCTCATATCTTCTAGGCCGTAGCTCCGATTTAAATGTTCTACATATGTAACTTGATTAGAAAAACATGTACATCATCTTGGTGCATGTTACCTTGCTGTTTAACAACTTTAACATTGTGTTTAATTCAGATCAGTACTAATTTCGAAATTTGCATATGGGGATTTTCCGGAATTGTTGTTTGTGTTTCCGGCCTCATTTAAACTTGCCTAGTTGTATGGATTGTTTATGCTTCATCTCTTGCCATGCTTAACAACATTTAATCTTGTAATGCATCATATTTGGATTGTGCATCATGCCATGTTTATGCTTGTGTGTTTACCATGTTGTTTGCTTCTTTCCGGTTGTGCTTCTTCTCGATAGTTCCGGTTCCGTTGCGATTGTGAGGATTCATTCGACTATGATTGGTTCGTCTTCTTCATGGACTCGATCTTCTTCCGAGCGGGATTTCAGGCAAGATGATCATGACCTTGGATATCTTTACTATCTTTGCTTGCTAGTTGTCTCATTGCTATCGCTATGTCGCGCTTCCTACCACATATATGTCAGCCGCCCATATGCCATGATACAGCCTCTAACCACCCTTACCCAGCAAACCGTTGTTTGGCTATGTTACCGCTTTGCTCAGCCCTTTTCTTATAGCATTGTTAGTTGCAGGTGCAGTTGCAGGTTGTTCCATGTTGGGACATGGATATGTTGGGATATCACAATATCTCATATTTAATTAATGCATCTATATATTTGGTTATGGGTGGAAGGCTTGGCCTTTTGCTTAGTGTTTTGTTCCACTCATGCCGCCTTAGTTTCCGTAATGCTGGTGTTATGATCCATGTTTAGCGTTCCTAACATGCTCAGGGGAATGGGACCCTCTTGATAGTTCACTTTGAATAACCGCTTCCAGCAAGGCCCAACATTGGTTTTACCATTTGCCTAATAACAACTAAAACTTGCATAGGGACTTTCCGGACCCCGAGGATTTTTAATCAACAAACCGGGCCAGTGCTCCTCATGAGTGTTGGTCCACCTACCTAGCAGCCTGCGGCGCCCCCTTGGAAACTTGGGTATCAGCTAACCATAGCCTTTGCATAGACGGTTGTGTCCTGAGAACGAGATACGCGGTTCCTATCGGGGTATCGACACACCGGGTGGTCTTGCAGGAATTTTGTTACCATTGTCAAAATGTCTTGTGCACCGGGATTTCGAGGATACTTTGGGCTATCTCGAGGTTGAGGTATTCCCACCGCAGCTTGTGTTGGCTTATGATGGGCCAGGTTGGAACACCCCTGCAGGGTTAAATCTTACGCGAAGTCGTGCCCGCGGTTATGTGGCGACTTGGATATTTATAACCTCCGGTTGTAGAGAACTTGACACTAATTCTAATTAAAATACACCAACCGTGTGCGTAACCGTGATCGTCTCTTTGCGAGGAAGTTCGACAAGAGAACACGGTGGGGTTATGTTTGACTTGTAAGTAGGTGCTCAGGATCACTTCTTGATCCATTATTAGTTTGCGACCGTTATGCGTAGATCACTCTTCTTATTCTTGTACTCGTAAGTTAGCCACCATACAATGCTTAGTACTTGCTGCAACCTCACCACTTTACCCCTTCCATACCCATTAAGCTTTGATAGTCTTGTTACCCATAGTTATGGGATTGCTGAATCCTCGTGGCTCACAGATTACTACAACAACAGATGCAGGTACAGGTAATGTGATGATCTGACGTGAGAGCGATGCGCGTCTGCTTTTGGAGTTCTTCTTCTTCGTCAATCTCGGGATAGGTTCCTGGTCGGCAGCCTGGGCTAGCAGGGTGGATGTCGTTCATGTTTTTCGTTTGTGTTTCATCCGTAGTTGGATTCTGCTCTTATGTATGGTGTTTGCTATGTATTGATGCATTCCTGTGAAGACTGTATGTATTTGTATGTATCCCCATCCATTATGTACATGGTACGATGTAATGATATCCACCTTGCAAGCGTCTTCGATATGCGCTTCTATCCCTGGTGGGGCCTCCGAGTCCCTCGAGGATAGGATCGCATATTGGGCGTGACATCCGCGCAGGCCGGAGTAAAGCCTGTTGCGTGGAACCCATTAATGGCCCACTGAATTGCAGGCCCGTTAGAGGCGCATGATTCGGCCCGTTCGCATGAATCAGATTTTCACCCTTTTTTCTGATAGCGAATGATGACATATACGGTAAATACGAATTAAGAACAAACCTACACTATACAATAAAGAAATAACGGCATAGTAACTTAGAATAAACCTACACTATACAATAAAGGAATTAGGGCATATTACATCCACTGGGTATCAAAGTTCGCCACCAGTGATCATAAAGCACAACCAAGAAGCAGATTACAAAACCTGGGCGTCCAAGGCCCTGCCATTGCAGCGCAACAAAATAATACTGAACCAAGACCACTTGAACACAGTTCAAGAAACATTAGCCTTGCGCGGGAGCTGCGGCGCAAGCAGCTAAGCAAGGCAGTGAGAACGGCCTAGCGTGTCAGTCATATCTTCCAGCTCTAGCTGTTTAGCAATGAGGTTCTCATTGGAGTTCTCTGTGATCTTCCTTAGAGATTGGACTTCAAGTTGAAGTTGAGTTGCACTATGCCTTTCTGCTTGCAGCTGAGACTGAAGAAGTTGAATTGATTCAGGCAGCGACTTCTGTGAGCTTCTGTGACTGCTAGTCTCAAGTAACTTGAACACTGCATCAAGACATGACTTTGGGTTGTCTCACTATCTTCAAGATGTTTTGCCTTCTTTGCTGCAATATACGTTGGGTTTGTCTCAGAGTCTTCAGCAGACTTGTGCGTGCCATTAGGCATATCACCCTGAAACAACAAGACAGATGACAGGTTTTGCACGTATATAAACAAAGATGGTAACTACGCTGTCAATTCCATCCAGTTTCATATTACAAAATAAAGAGACGACTCAAAATGTCAAGAGCATAATTTGGCATTGTTCATAATGCAGTGAGCTACACCACACTACTGGATTACAGATCAACAACACAAGCATAGATGCAGGGCAAAAGAAAACCATTGTATCTCTTTTCGTTAACGCGCATGACATGTTCATATCATCAGCCAGATCAGTTAAGACAAAGCAGGAAATGACAAGGTGCAAATGTGCGCAGCTTCACCACACACTGGATTACAGATCAACAACACAAGCATACATGCAGGGCTAAAGAAAATCAATGGATCTGTATTGAATAATGTGCATGGTATGAATAAGGAATTTGGTTTCACGACTAAAACTTGAAACTTGCAGTTGTTGCGAACATGCATTTTGATAGAAACAGCAAACTAAACAGCAGTTGACGATAGGGAGTATGAGCAAATTAAACATTAGTTGAGGAGAAAGGCTTTAGAAGAACGGACTTACATTAACAGTTAACACCGGCTCTATAATGCCCTTCTCCATGTCAAGGGAGGGATAACTCAAGAATTTCAGCACAGAAACTTCTTCATAAGCATTGCCTGTACTCTACATTTTGTAGAAAGTAATTATTGATATGATAATACTGGAAGGGATAAAGGATAATGAAGATAAGATGCACAGTGATGCTACATAATCAACTACCTATCCATGTAAGTACAACGTTACAGGACAAAATGTACTGACAAGAGCAATGGGTTACATTTCTGCACTGGCATTGTCTATGTATTCAACTTTATGGTAAGATTAAGTATAGATCTGATAATTTTTAGGAAATGGTGGGCGAGGGAGACAAGATGAAGAGTAATGCAACACAACGAACTACTCACTCCGTCCCATAATATAAGTGTTTTGTACACTAGTGTAGTGTACAAAACGCTCTTATATTATGGGACGGATGGAGTAGCTGTAATGTAAGTATAGTGATACAAGACATTTGGTCCTTACAAGAGGACTTCAGAGCTAAACTTCTTCAGAAGCATTGGGTTGATTCTAAATTTATGTAAGAGTCAATACAGATCTTATAATGTCCACCGAATGGACGATAAGGAGGCTAACATGTGCAGTGATGCTACATAATCAACCAGCTATGAAAGTAAGTATGGTGATACAGGGCAAGAGGTACTCACAAGAGCAATGCAGTGTGTAGTATAGTTGCGAGATCCTGTTGTCCCTTGAGGATGGATATTCTCCTGCAAACAGTTTTCATACAAGTCAGACGGTAAGGCACATGCAGAAATGTAGTTCAAATTGTGATGTGATATCATAGACAGTACCTTACGCTGCAGACAAGACCAGTGTGTAACAAGCTTATTCCAGTCACTGTCTAGTAAATGAAGCACCGGAGACTTTACAGAAATTTCGTTTAGAGGCTTACCATCGAAGTGTGCTTGCCTCAGGTAGCAACGATACTTCCTCAAAGCGCGCTTGAAAAGCGCAATCAAGCTTTGCTCATCTTGACTATCCAGTTTGGTCCTCGCCTATTTAAATGAATGAAATCTCTTGAGTTCTATCAGCAGAAACATAGGCACTAATTACCATGAATAACATTAGTACATTACTTACACGCAAGTTGCGGAGGAAGATTGGAAATTGTTGTTTGTCTGTAGTATAATCTTTCCATGAAGGAAAGATGCGCACAAAGTTTCTGACAACAATAAAAGCTTCGTCTTCTAAACTGGGAAGAAGTGGAACAGGGGTCCTATTTGTTGCAATTAGGGCTCTCTCCAGTTCGAAAAGGGATTTGGCGACTGGAGATGGTGAACTCTTTGCTGGAATGGGGGTTTTGCATCGTAGAGCTGGTGCTATGTCAACTGGAATCGTCATAATTTTTGCTACATATGGGGTCTGCTGAGTTGGGGCATCTGAGATGGCTAGTGGGGTAGGGGTAGAGTCTGCTAGAGTTGGGGCTGTGTTTTGTGGGTCTGGTGATATTGCCACTACACCTAATGGGCTATTTGATTTATCAGGTGTCACTACCTTTTCCAAATACTTTGTTCGTGCTCCATCGCGATCAGCAATCGCCCTCTTCCTTTTGAATGTCTGATACACAAGAACAGCATTTCAATGGAGAAATATGGTATGATGACAGATGGAATATGTACTGAAAATGGATAGGCATGGCATATTCACATATATGATGTGTAAAATAAGGAAATGGTGGTGTAACAAAGTAGAAGCAATGCAAATCATCATTTGCAAGATATGTGTGACCAATATAACCTTGCCAAGTTAGAGCAAGCACCTTGATGGGTGAATAAGATAGGGCATCTGCCTCTGACTCCTCCACTAGGGAGCTACATTGACTTAGGTCTCCCTCTAGCTCAGAATCATTGTTAGGATCATATTCTGAACACGAATCTGTAGGTGGAGAGTGTGCGCATTCCATTGCATCCAGACAGGATCTCAGTCCCTTAAGGCCAAGTTTGATAGCCATGTCATTGTTCTGCTTTATTCTTCTCATGCGCCCAAGCTCATAATCATTATGATGATGTTCAGTATCTAAGATTCACAAAAACATAAAAGGTAGTCAGATTATCTTTGGAATGCATTGCGGATTCTACTCCAATAGTGTCTCCCTACAAACCCCTGCGTATACAAAGTTCATCCCCCAACCGTGCTGACCAGACCACACATAGAAATACAAACCACTTATGTCTCTATAAGGGGCGAACACACATTTCAAAACTGAAGTTGGAACATTAGCATCATATCAAATTCGTATTTGAACAAATAAACTTCGGAATTATGAGTGACATAATGTTTAGCTTCAAGGGTGGAGTACTAGTAGTGCGACACAAAGCACGTAGGCAGATTGTATTCCATGTAAAATATCATAGTCTACGTAAAAGGTGGATATAACACTTTTCTTTCTATACAATGCAGTGTTTGTTGCCCACACATGATGGAAGAGATCACACAGAGAAATACTATTCACTCATGTCTGCGGTTCCAGGATTTTGAAATAGGGTGGTCCACCCTAATAAAATATTGACAACAAATATGACAAGGCAAGCATAAAGCTAGTGAATCAATAATTACTTGTGAGCTTACTAGGACAAGTATGCAAAATCGTAACTGCAGTAAGAGACCGTCCAAAATCTGAATCAAGAAGTTGGGCTAGCACTTATTGTTTGCAATTAATCGAAGTGAATAATTGGATATCATATCAAATGAGTAACAAAGACTAGTAAAATTGTCAACAAACCTGGCATGCGGTAGTAATCTGGGTCAATGTCACTATGACCAACAATCAACATGACTAGTGTTTGTTCCTAGGCGAGGAATTTTGAAACCCTGTCAACTCTACACGTGCTAAAGATTACTGAAACATCTGAACCATTAAATGTAGGTAGCACTCAGTACACAACAAACCCTAATGAGAGTCCTTCCTAATCAGTGATGAATCAATTAGAAAATGGGTGATGGGAAGTGGCTGCTGAGTGTTGAGGATGGCGTACCTCAGGATAAATCGGGTTGGCTGAGTGGGTGCTGCACGCCTGAGCCCTGAGCGGACTGGGAAGCTGGGCACACCAGTGCGGCTGGGCAGTGGTGACGCTGTTGGGCGAGCGGCTCCTGACCTCCTGTTAGTCCGGCGTCTCCTCCTAAAGTCATGGCGTCCGGCGACGGCAAGTCGCCAGCGAGGCAGGCGGCTAGCGGCGAGTAGAGATCAGAAGCGGAGCAGAACAAAGGGAAATCGGGGTCTGGAGGCATTGGCTTTTTTGTTTTTTTAGCAAAGGCATTGGCTGGCTGACCATGTTCTAATCTCTTATGGTATACAGGCTGACCCAAAATCCCAGGGTGGGCCGCGGCCCACGCTGGCCACCCTGTAGATCCGCCCCAGCGGCGCACATGCATTTCGAAATTAAATTAGGAACACTCAGCTGACCAATTAAACGACTCTGTTTTACTAATATCAGCATCATATCAGATTCGTATTTGAACAACTAAGCTTGTTTAGCTTGATGGGTGGAGCAGTGCTATTATGACACGAAGCACGTAGGTTGATCGTATAGTGATCATAAAAGGGCGGAAACCCTAAGCATGATCAATTAAACCCTATTATGACTGTGCCATGGTAGATCTGAAGCTGCAAACCGCACAAAGGCTACTTAGCAACCAATGTTTGCGTTGAACTAACAACTAAGATTCTAAGAGCTGAAAAGAAAGTACAGTAAACAAGTGACGATCTATTTTCTGGTTGAGATCAAAAAGTTTAGCAGATATGAAAGAGTAACACCTCTCTTGCGGCGCCGTGTAGGCATCTGGGGTGCTATGGCTGTCGGCGGCGTGGAAGCAAATCTGCGATGGTAGACGGAGGCATCGGGGGATAAGTCCCATTGCGGTGGACGAGAAGGTCGTCAGAGCGGCCCCGACAAGGTGGACGACGGCGCGGATGAAGCGAGAGGACGCGATGCAAGGCTCCTGGTCCGGCGTCGTGGATGAGGAACATCGATCTCTTGCAGTGGACGATGCGGTCTGGGTAGGTGCTCCGGCATGGTGGAGGAGGGCGACGATGGATGGGGTGGCGGATGGAGGAGGCTGGTGTGGAGATGGTGTTCTGGCGCCGACGGTGTATGAATGGGAAAATGGAGGGAGAGGGGTTGGGGGAACCATGTCTTTGGGACGCGGCGCTTGTCTGAAATGTGGGGAAGCTACCAACTTAGCCCCCGTTTAAAATTTCGGACGTCTCGTCGGTTGGGGATAGGACGGTAATCTCGCATCTCCCCAATATTTGACGAGAGCGATTTCGGGCGAGGAGAGGGTGTTTTGGCGCCTACGGTGTATGAACGGGGCTGACAGGTAGGGCGGTTGTGTCACGTATGAGTGAAGTTACAAACCTGCCCCTACTTAAAATTTTAGCCTAGGTCGATTTCGGCCGAGGAGAGTTTGTTTTGCCGCCCACCGTGTATCAATGGGGAAATGGAGGGGGAGAGAGGTCTTTGGGACGAGCTTGAATCAAATGTGTTTTGCCGCCCATGTTTGGCGCCCACCATGTCTAAATGGGGTGAGAGGCGGTCGTGTCACGTCTGAGTGAAGTTACAAACCTACCCCTATTTAGAGTAGTGGAAATCGGGCCGATAGGCTGTGCGTGTCAGGGGTAGACAGTAATTTCCATCTCCCAAACACTGGTTTCAGGCAGCCGACGTGGGAGTGGGTGTTTTGCCGCTTCTTTCGAATCTTGGGAGAATAAGCATTCACGTTTACCCTGGCAACTAAATTCGAACCTATTTTGTATTCGATTAGGAATCTTTATAAATCATTCTATGTGTTTTTTATATATCTTCAAAAGCACAACAAAGATGTATTCCACCTTTATATATGAATATGATTTACAAATGCCATGATACTCGAATTCAGAAGGTTTAATCCAGTTTAAGGTGAATACGAATATTTGAAACAACTTTATGTTCAACTCAATTGTAACAAGTATGACACAAGCAGCATATAGTGTACTCCCATTTAGATATGAATTTCAGAAGCCGAGCAATGTCTCAAAATTCAAAATATTGAGCCAACCAACCAATAATATAGAAAACTAACAGACATATGACCACATATAGAGTATATGGATCAATAATATGAACTAAGGCTAGAAGAGCATCTTTTTTTGTACCAAAGCTAGTACAACATCTTGGCCCTTTCAGATGCGTGCCACTTAAGGCCCATCTATACTACTATTTTTGCTGAATGCACAATCAGCCCGATTAGCATATTTTGTAGGCCTGGCATAGCAAACAAAATGAAATGTCTTTGCCTCAACAAAAAAAATGAAATGTCTCATGTTCTTATCAATTATTGCAGACTCGTGCTCAAAAAAAAATACAGACCAAAAAACAATTATTACATGATCTCTAAAACAAATGGTTCCAATATATTACATGATCAAACAACACAAAGGTAATTCAATGATGGAAAAAGCATTTCACCTATGATTTACCAAGTGGGATTTTAATTTCCTTTTTTCCTCGAGGACCTTAACAATGTGGTCAGTCTCAGCTTGCTTCGTTGTGAAATCCACCAAATATTTAATGGTTTTCGTGAGTACTGCTTCTGATTGTGCTGTTTGCTTCCTCAACATGTCAACTTCATCTCTAAGTGTAGAAGCAGACTCTCTTTCTACCAATAGTTTAGCCTTTAGAGCATCAGCAGTTGGCAATTCACGATGCACGATTGGGCCGGTGCCACTGCTCTGGGATGATCCAACGTCCATGGGGACCTTGCTCTTTGATCTTGGGCTAACCTGTTTTGCCATTACAGTTTCGATTGGATTCAAAAAAGTTGAAGTTAGCCGAACATCTCAACTGCAGTTAGAACAGCAACCCAGTTAAACAAACAAGGATTTAAAGAGTTGCGATTGGATGCTGAAAAGTATAGGTTATTAACATCATTAGAGCAACCGGTTGCAGCAGCAAAGCAGTTAAACAAACAACCTATTGTGCCATTGGAGTTTCTCTTGGATCCTGAAAAGTTGAGTAGTCAGTAACTTGATTAGAGCAACAAGTTATAGCACCAAACCTGTTGCACAAATAAGTTTTCCAAAATGTACCTGCTGTGCAATTGGAGTTCCAATTGGATCCTGAGAATTTGAAGTTGGTAACATGATTAGAGAAACAAGTTACAGCAGCAAACCAGTCAAACAAGGAAGTTTTTCAGAACATACCTGTTGTGCCATCGTAGTTTCAATTGGATCCTGAAAACTTGATAGTTAGCAAGCATAAATAAAGTGTTGCAAGAGCCATAAGAAACTAACATCAAACTAGTAAAACTAACCAGTTTTGGCAACGTATTTAATTACACATGAACTAGTAAAACTAACAAGTTTTTGGCAATGTATTAAAGCAACAAGTCGGTAGAGTTTACTAGCAACACATACATCTCTAAATTTCATTCATGTAAGCAAAATGATTCTGACACATATATATAAGTTAAAAAGACGGTGTCCCTCATATAAACCTAACAGTTGTCTCTCCATGAACATGCAAACATTACTAGTGCTAGAAGTCATAACAGCAAACAAGATAAACAAACAGGGTATTAGAAGGTAAATTACACATGAATTTTGTTGCACCCTAGAAGTAGATATGACCAGCTATCTACGTGCTTAAGTAGCTATTGAAGTTCAGGCACAGGTAGTTCTATAATAGTAAGTAACAAACACATAGATAGGTGCAGTCTATAATAGGATTAATAGGCTATGGCATTATGTAATCAGTAGCAAACTAAATTAAGACAAGCAAGGTAATTGAACAATTTTTTAATCAGTGGCTAACTAAAATTCCGAGAAGCAGATAACTGAACTTACGCTAGCTCTTTGTACAGGACACTGCAACTTCTTTTTCGCTTACGAGGTTCTACGAAGGAGTCCATGACATCACTTGCTTGGATATGTAGTCCCAATACTCCTTCCTTCCCACACTGCATTTTGGTAAGTCGAATGGTTAATCTTATAAGATGGTGCGACCTTGTTATATTATATGAGGACAGGTTGTGAGACTAGTTGTAGCAATACACACCACACTGGCTTTTACTATATAATTCATGTGATTATATTTGGCCTATCGAGATCTAAGCAATCTACAATATGATGAAAAGACTGACATCCTTCTCATTATTGGCCAACTCAGTTCATAGAAACAAGCAATTCAACCATTATGTGGATAAATCAAAAGCGCCACTGGAATACATTTCACTGCCCCAATCATACATGCAGGCCAATACGAATTAAATGAAATGCAGGGACTTACGCTAGCTCGTTGTACAGGCTCACTGTAGCTCTCCTTGCGCTTGGGATGTTCCATGAAGAAGTCCATGTTACCACTTGCTTGGATGTGCAGGCTGTGTATTCCTTCCTTCCCCCTCTGCATTTTTGGCACAGCGAATGGTTGATCTAATGAGAGGAATCGACCTTGCTGTTGTACCGGAGGACAGGTACTTACAAGGTTATACGAGCATGTAGGATATGTACCAGATCCCGTAGCGCCGTCATGCTTCGCTGAAAAATGGTTTTGCTTGTTTTAGATGATAGCTCCAGAAGAAATAAGAGTTGAAGTCAGAGTTGCATAGGCGTATAAGCTAAGAGAGCACTAAAAGCATATCCAAGCATCGTCGGAACAATGCACAGCGCAGTGATATGTGGATACCTAGTTCAGGCCGGCGTTTAGGCATACTCGCCTAGAGTGCGGGTCACTTGAGAGCCGTTGAGGGTGATGCGCTTGCGTTGGCTGGCCGCCTACGGAAGCAGATCTTGAGCGGCGGCGGAGCGCTATGATGCGGTGGACGAGGCCGTTGGTGAAGCACCAGCGGGGGGGTGGAGGTACGACGATGTGCTCGGTGAAGTAGCCCTGGTAAGGTGGAAGACGGCGTCGGTGAAACAGACCTGATGCGGTGGAAGTCGGTGTTTGTGAAGCACGTCGGCTGCTGCGGCCGACGTTGTCGGTGGACCACCCGGTGCGGTGGACAAGGGCGTAGATGAGGCAGCTCCGGTGCAGTGGTGCAGCGCGACTGTCGTCTTCGTCGTCGTCGTCTGGTACGGAGGTGGAGAAAAAGACGAGACGAGGGGCGATTCGAATTTTGCTTGGGTGGCGGCGAATTAGGGATTTGAGCGCTCTGGGCACAGAAGGGGGCGGGGGAGAAGGGGGATTTTGCAGGGCTGGAATTCGGGCCGCCAGATATTTCAATCCGAAACATGGAGGCGCGCAGTTTATAACATCCGTACGACACATGCCACCACCATGACACGACTGTGGTCTACCTGGTGCGCCTACATTTGAGAATGCAAACAAATCTTTTTTTCATTGGCAAACGAATCTGTATGTATTACCATACCCGTGTTTTCCTTGCAAATAATTAGTCTTTCGAAACGACATACTAGTAATTAATTAATGATGAGTTCTTTAAATTAGAGTGTGTTTGTGACATAGCGATCTCCAATTCTAACGTGGATTTCGCATTTCATGGTATCCACGCTAAGTTTTTGAATGCAAATTCATATGTATAAGATTAACACTATGGTGGTGAGAAAACTTTGGATGTATTCAAGCATATGACCACACACATACAAAATACCACAACAATCGAGTCAATATTAGTGCATCAACTTTTCCAAACCATGCATGTATGGCATGAATTCAAAATAATTACAGAAGCCATATGCATGGTTCTCAATTCAAATTTTACAATGTGCACTAAATTGAAACGTCAATATTAAGTCTATTACTATCTACATTCAAATGTTGTGATTAGCCCCCCTCCCCCCACCCCTGACACACACACTACATACTTACTCTATCGATCAATCTTCCACTCTTAACCACCTTATAGAGTTATTGGTTTCTGAAACCCACTCATTCTTTCTCTCCATGTTTTGATCTCTAATTCTCTCAAATACACGAACCCCTTTCCCCCACTCTCTCAACAAACGTATTTCTCTCACACACCCGCCATTGCACTCCATGCCGAGATCTCTCTCACCCTCCCACCCTCTCTCGCTAGATACATACATTGGCTCTCTAGACCCCCCCCCTCTCGCGCACATGCACGCACGTTATCTATCTAGGTCACCCTCTCCACACCGTCTCACTCTTTCGGCCGCACGGCGGCCCACACTCACTCAATCTTTCTCTCTCTCTCTTTATCTAAGTCTCAATTAACCTCGTTTTCTCTCACACATAAACATTATATTTCCCTGTTTGGGCCTCGATCGACACACTACATGCTCTGTCACGCGGATTATCTATCTAGGTCACTCTCACCAAACCGTCCCACTCTTTCGACCATTTGGCGGCCCACACTCGCTCAATATCTCCCTCTCTCTTTATGTATGTCTCGATTTACCTCGCTTTCTCCCTCACACAAATGATATATCTCCTTGTTTGGGCCTAGTTTGACATATTGTATATACTCTCTCACGCACATTATCTATCTAGGTCACTCTCTCCAACCCGTACTTCTCACTCTTTCGACCGCATG
The DNA here is from genome assembly GCA_039707655.1 of Elymus sibiricus. Taxonomy (NCBI): domain Eukaryota; kingdom Viridiplantae; phylum Streptophyta; class Magnoliopsida; order Poales; family Poaceae; genus Elymus; species Elymus sibiricus. Next base: position 228,415,995 of record CM077676.1, read on the forward strand.
GTGGCCTGCACTCGCTCAATCTATCTCTCTCTTTATCTATCTCTCGATTGACCTTGCTTTCTCTCACACACAAACGATATATCTCCCTGTCTGGGCCTCGATCCACACTCTGTATACTCTGTCACGCACATTGTCTATGTAGGTCAATTTCTCAAGATCTCCTTTACAGCCCTCACCCTCCCCAAAAGCTTGATCGCACGATATCTCTCCAGAGCATATCTCTCTTTTGACCGAATGTTGGGCCACACTCACCCTATCTCCCTGTCTATCTATGTCTCGATTGACCTCGCTTTCTCGCGCTGTCTCTCCCACGCATAGACGCTACCTCTCCATCTCTCGCAGGGCCGGAGCTATTTACATTGCCAGGGGGACTATGCCTCCATCCTTGGATTAATTTGTGAAGGCATTTATTTCGGAGGGTTTAGGTTAGTTTTTTTCTAGCATTTGGCCCACAACCACTCCAAACACCGTTGCCCCCCCTGCGGCCCTGCCCCTCCCCCAATTATTTCCCTCTAGCTCTGTGACCGCTCTCTCGCACGCTCTTTCTCACCTTTCCTGTCGCACCATGGTATTTTTCCAAAAAAAACTCTTTTGTTTTCTTTAATTATTACAAACAAGCTACAAACTACACACCGGGGGTCCACCTGTGATGGAACAAATTTCGCCCCATAAATTAAAATGCTACAAACTACACACCGGGGGACCCACCTGTCATGGAACAATTTTGGACCCATATAAATTAAAAATGAAAAGGACGAGGATCGAACAGGCGACCAGGTCCTTCCAGGCACACGTCAGCAATTTGGTGCCCATGCTCATCTCCACCCGGTCAAGAAAAAATTCACAAAAAGTTCAAAAAAAATCAAAAAATTGACAAAAAAGTCAAAAAAGTCAAAAAATCCAAAAAATATTGCGTGCTAGATAATTCGTTGCGTGAGATCCGCTCCAATTTTAAGAGCATTTGAACATCTTAGTAGCTCTTAGAAAAAAGACAAATTGGGTCAGAACAGTACATGAACAGTACACTCTTTTACAGACCCCAAATCTGTCTTTTTTCCGAGAGCTACTCAGATGTCCAAATGATATGAAAATTGGAGCGGACATCACGCACCAAATTGTCTACCATGCAAAAAAAATGGAATTTTTTGAATTTTTTCTAGTATTTGTTTTCATTTTGTTCTTCGGCGTGGGTGCAGATGAGCCTGGACTCAGAAATCGATTGTCGCGTTTGTTGTATCTTTAATGGATAACATGTTTTTATATTACTTTCAGTACATCAGTGGGACCGGCTCGTCAGCACGTACTACTCCCCTTCGTTGAGCCACTTACTGGTGGGTCCGATGTCTGCTATCTCTCCCTCCTCCCCTTCTACTCCCATGGGTGTAGACGCACGGGCAAACACAAAGAACGCGCGAGCTAATAAACATGGCACGCCACCCGGGGCAGATGCCCAATGCCGTCGACCGTATCTGGACGCGTTCACAAGTTATGACACCAGTTTCACCTAATACTAGTACGTATTTTACAAGTATAGGAAAAAAAGTGACCGTGACGGACAAGTTCAGGCACCCGTGGTGTATTTAACTAGTAGTAATAATTAAATGCGTGGATAAATGTATGTATCGCCTAGTGCTCGAAGGGACCTGCTCGCGCCCTACAAGTATTTGGAATTGACGCAGGTATTTAATATGAAATGTTTGCGACGAGAAGGAATACATGTCGCTTGATGACTTTTGTTATTTAATTTGATAGGGCTCTAGTAGAACATTCAATCGATCAAACCATAGATTTCATTCAGTCTGACTCTGACTTTACATTCATACCACGATCGAACTAAAAAAATAAATGAATAAAACTAATTGCAGCGGCGGCGGGTGTGTCTTGCGGCAGGAAGCAGCTCCTCTGCCGTGCCTTGTGTGCCGTTGGGCCACTGGCCGGCGGCGACGGCGGCGTCTTGCGCCGGCGTTGGCATACTCCTGGACGTTGGCCCAAGCTTCAAGGAAGGCCAGTATGTTATGGACTTCAGTCTCCAGGAGCGAGTCAACCGGCGGGAGGCGGCGACTGGCGTCGCTGCAAGGTAGCTGTCGACGGCGGCGACCCATGCCGCTGAGGGGGGCACTGGCACCGGCGCGGGGACAGGCGCTGGCAACGGCGCGGCGGAGACATTCATGTGCACGTGCACCGGCACGGGCGCGTGCGTCAGTGCACGCGTAGGCGCATGCGCTGGTAGGTGCACGGACGCGTGCAAGTCAGCGGGGACCTCGTGGATCCCCGCGGCTTCAAGCTGGGCGACAGTGTGCAGCTCCCAGCCCATCAATGCCACGGGGATGGGCGCTGGCCCTGGTGCGGCGACGGGAGCTGGAACGGGCGCGGGGACAGACGTGGCGACTTCCCACACAGCCAGGTCAAGCTCGTCCGAAACCTCATTAGGGTCTTCCTCAGGAAACTGGAAGACTAGGGGCAGCCCATCGTGATGCGCCATGGCGTACGGCGAGGTCAGGCTGACTGGAGGCAGACGACAGGAGAATCGGAGAGGCAGAGAGAAGATTGTAGCGAGAGCAGGGAGTGCGGCGGTGATTTAAACTACAGAGCGGGCGCCATTAAAAGTGGGTGTGTTTGGGATGAAGGTGGGTGGCGGAGGCTGGTCAAAGGGCTTGCCTCCCGGTGAGCCTGCGCAGTGGCCTGCTCGCATGCCTCGCGTCGACTCACATGCTTGCTCGGACGGCACCTACCTATGAGAAGCGGGACGTGTGGCGGCACGCTGGTCTAACGCCCATGGTTTGAATATATTAGTGAACCGTTCGCGTTAACATGACAGCTCTTTGTTCCAAAATACCTTGGTTGTTCATGTGTGCAACTTTTCATAAGCAGCTTGTCTCAAATTGATCAAAAAAATTACCACAGCCTATTTGTGCCGTATCACGAGACCATGCGCAGTTTCATGAATTTCAGGTGAGTTTTGGATTTTTCTGGAATTTAAAAACCAGGATTCGAAACAATATCATTACATGCATCATGAAATAAACTTTTCAGGCGATACATCTTTATTGTTGTAGTAGATGTTCATATTTTTTAAGATAGAATTTGGTCAAACAGTGCTTAGTTAGACTTCAAACAATGCATTGCGTCATACTCTAATAATAATGCATGTCACCAAAAATTATGTCGTTCAACTCGTATTTGAACATAGTTACCAATGATATTATTTTTGGTTACATGCATTAAAATTTTGTTAGTTAAATGTAAGGTCAAATTTTAGCACAAAATGCGAAGAGGACCAATAAACCAGGACGGAGGTAGTAGGCATGAACAAACGAAGCTCCATTATATACTCATCCTAGTGTAGTAGGCAATGGAGTTGACGGGTGACCTTGGGTAGCGGCGACCGAGGGACTTGAACGTGCTCGGCATGGTAGGTAACGTGGGCTAGTTACTAAAGCATCCCTCCACTGTTCATCGATAGTAGTAGGAGTAGTCATTATGGACCGGGGACATAAGGGCAATTTCGCAGGGCTGGAATTCCGGCCGCCAGATATTTCGATTCGAAACGCGGAGGCTCGGGTGGAGGCGCGAAGTTTTATCGCGGTTCTTTTGGTTGGGGTTGGCTAGCGTACCACGCACGCCACCACCACAACACGAGCCCGGTCTGGCTGGTACGCCGTCGGGTGCTACCATTTGAGAATGCGAAAGGAATCTTTTTTTTTATCAGGAAAGGAATCTTTTTTAAAATTGGCGAACGAATCTATATGTATTACAATGCCCGTATTTTCCTTGCAAACAATTGGTTATTCCAAAAGGGACGGTAATTGATTTATGACGAGTGATATAGTGATCTCAACGTGGATTTCACATTTCATGGTATCCACACTAGGTTTTTTAATGCAAATAAAAATTTAAAAGATGAACAATATGGTGGTGAGAAAACTTTGTATGTATTCAAGCATATTACCACACACACACAAATACAACAACAAACGAGTCAGTATAGTGCATCTACTTTTCCAATCCATGCATGTATGGCACGAATTCAAAAATAAAATGTAAGCCATACATGGTCCTCAATTCAATGTTTACAATGTACACTAAACTGAAACGTGAATATTAAGTCTACTACTATGTACACTCAAATGTTGTGTTAGGTCTGTCCATCGCCCCCCCCCCCTTCACCACACATACTTCCTATATCGATCGATCTTCATCTCTTTGTTAATAGAGCTATTGGTATCTGACACACGCTCATTATTTCTCTTCATGTTTCGATCTCTATTTATCTCACACCCGCCCTCACGCTCTCAACAAATGTATTTCTCACACACAACCTCGGCGGGCCCTCCATGACGAGCTCTCTCTCTCTCCCTCTATATCGCCCTCCCTCTCTCCCTCTAGACACATATGTTGCCTCTGTAAAAAAAACTCCATGCACGCCGCGCGCACAAACACAAAGTCTATCTAGACCACTCTCTTGGTAACTGTTGGATCGAGGAGATAGGTCTAGAGGGGGGTGAATAGACTCCTAACCAGCCAAATTAGCAGTTTTTAATTTCTCTTGGAATTTAGGCAGATTTTGGCACAAGTTAAGATCACTCCAATACTTTGTACACATGCATATCTAGAGATTGAGCAGCGGAAATAGTAAAGCATGCAATAGTACGGAAAGTAAAGGAGTAGAGTATGGAAGATCAAATGCAATGAAGACACGATGGTTTTTGGCATGGTTCCGATAGGTGGTGCTATCGTACGTCCACGTTGATGGAGACTTCAACCCACGAAGGGTAACGGATGCGCGAGTCCACGGAGGGCTCCACCCACGAAGGGTCCACGAAGAAGCAACCTTGTCTATTCCACCATGGCTTACGTCCACGAAGGACTAGCCTCACTCGGGGTAGATCTTCACGAAGTAGGCGATCTCCTTGCCCTTACAAACTCTTGGTTCAACTCCACATCTAGTTGGAGGCTCCCAAGTGACACCTAACCAATCTAGGAGACACCACTCTCCAAAAGGTAATAGACAGTGTGTTGTTGATGAACTCCTTGCTCTTGTGCTTCAAATGATAGTCTTTCCAGCACTCAAACACTCCTCACAGATTTGGCTATGGTGGAAGAAGGATTTGAGTGGAAAGCAACTTGGGAAAGGCTAGAGATCAAGGTTCAAATGGTAGGAATGGAATATCTTGATCTCAACACATGAGTAGGTGGTTGTCTCTCAGAAAATGAATGGTGAAAGTGTAGGCACGTTCTGATGGCTCTCCTTCCTGAGAAGGATGGGGTGGAGGAGTATATATAGCCTCCACACAAAATCCAACCGTTACAAACTTTTGACCCAACTCGGTGGCACCGAAACGATAATCTCGGTAGCACCGAACTGTGTAAAAGATATGAACTTTACGAATCTCGGTGGGACCGATACGAACAACTCGGATGGACCGAAGTGCAATGGCTTAGGGCAATCCTCATCTCGGTGGCACCGATTGCATCAACTCGGTAGGACCGAAGTGAAGCAATAAGGCAACAGAGAGTTGGCAAGCCATCTCGGTGAGACCGATTTGCAAACTCGGTGAGACCGAAGTGAATGCAAACGATTACAGAGAGTTGGCAAGGCCATCTCGGTGGGACCGAGATCCATTTCGGTGGATCCGGTTTGTTAGGGTTTGGCAGTGGCTAAGTCTTGGATGAACTCGGTGGGGCCGGATTGGAAATTTCGGTGGGGCCGAGTTGGACTTTGGGTTTTGGACATATTTGGGATTGAGAGAGTGGTTGAGGGTTTAGGAATGCTGTCACTAAGCACTTGAGTAAAAAGACCATTAAGCAACACCTCATCCCCTTTTAATAGTATTGGCTTTCCTATGGACTCAATGTGATCTTGGATCACTAAACCAAAAATGTAGAGTCTTGATCTTTGCCAATTCTTGTCCTTAGCATTTTGAGGGGTCCACGTCCTCTTGTCCCTGCCACGCCATTGTTGAACTTGTCTGAAATTCACTAGATAAAAGCATTAGTCCAACAACATGTATGTTGGCATGAATTACCAAAACCACCAAGGGAGCAAATGTGCTTTCAATCTCCCCCTTTTTGGTAATTGATGACAACATACATCAAAGCTTCAAATACGGATATAGCAGAGGTATGTATGAAACCTTTGAAGGAAACATGTAACATGCATGAGCTCCCCTGAACTCCCCCTGAAGATGCGCATACCATGATGATATCGCATGGGAAATATACATGCAACATGTATCTTGGCTATATGCATCAGAGCAATATATATGTGACATTAGGGTATCCTCATGTACAAGATTTTCTCCTTGCAAACAATATATACTTAGCAAGAGGTCAACCATGTACATGAGTGTGATGCATATCCTTACCTTGAAGTTCTTGATCAAGTACCTGAAGAAATACACTGGAGAAAACAGGGTTAGATAACACAAGATAATTTCTTCAAGAAAAAGACACAAGATCAACAAGAAACCAAGATTGGGATGACATGTAGAAGAGAGTATCACTAGGTGAATACTTCTTTGAAGCAGACATGTCCCCAAAAGAAATAGTTGTCTCCCCTTAAAGAACTTCCTCTCCCCCTGAATCTGACATGGATATTGGGAGTAGGTAGGGTGAGAAAACTAGACCGGCCAAAGAACAAACTAATCACTAATCATGTTTCTCCCCTCTTAGAAACATGTAACATTCTCTCCTCTTGTAAGGTGCATCTTTTGTTTTGAATAGATAAGCTTAAGCTTTGATTTATTCCTCTCTCCCCCTTTGACATCAATTTCCAAGAAGGGTCTTCAAGGTTATTGATTAAGTGAGTTTGGTCCTTGAGAAATACAGCTAGATGCATGTAGAGGATAAGAATCATCGAGTGGAGCTGGAGCAGAAAAACTCAGGGAAGATTTGACAGAAAATTCCTTAGAGCAGTCAAAATCGGTGACACCGAGTTGAGACAATTCGGTGGAACCGAGTTTGATGCAATGGAATATTTTTTCAACTCAGCTCACTAGTCAAGGAAATCTCACAAGGATTTGCAAAGAATTAACTGCGAATCAAGCTAAAAGAGAAGAAACAGAAAAGAAGCAAAGAAACGTCTAGATGAAGTTTTTTTTTTAAAGAAACACTCTAGCAAGAAGAGAACAAGCAGAAGAAACACTAGAGAACTTCATCTAGATGGGTCGGCGACTAGGTCACCTATGTTAGAGTATATTGACTTAGGAGTCAAGTGAGAGCACTTGATCATAGGTCATACTCATCGTTTAAGCTCAAAATGGGGTTGCCATTTTTCCTTTAAGCTTTTCAATGTATTCACACCTTGTTGAGTTGCTTTAGCTCATGTCTTTGAGTAGAGCTTCTCTACGATGTGAGAACTTACATTGGGATTTTGGTGATGTCCATGTAGTTGAACTTGATGTAGATGCTCTTGAGTTGAAGTTGGGAGCGATCCTATCTTTTGTAGTTCATCTTCCTACATGGGTTAGATTTGCAAGGAACAACATGTATATCCAAAATGACAAGAATGAAGCATAACTCAAATGTTGTCAAAGGATATGTTTAGGTTTTCTTGTTCCTTGTTACTCCATCAATTGTTGATACTTGAGTTATACAAGATTGCTCAAGATAAGAGTGTGATGCAATCTTGTGACATGAAGCTTGTCCAAGTACCTACAAAAAGTTAGATACCATACAAGGGAGCAAAATGTCCAAGATATAAAATGATCATGAAGGATATCATGGATTAGTCAAGAATGCTCATGCCCTTGTATGCATCCACATGAACCTCTAGTTCACGTTTGAAGCATCAATGATGTTCAATTCACTTCTCAAGTGACAAAACACTTTCTCATCAAGTGGTTTGGTAAAGATGTCTGCCAATTGTTTGTCAGTACGAACATGTTTAAGGTCAATATCACCTTTCTCAACATGATCTCGAATGAAATGGTGACGAACCTCAATATGCTTAGTTCGAGAATGTTGCACGGGATTGTGTGCTATCTTAATAGCACTCTCATTGTCACAAAGTAATGGTACACATCTCACATGCACACCATAATCTTTAAGAGTCTGTGTCATCCATAGTAATTGAGCACAACATGATCACGCGGCAATGTATTCCGCTTCGGCAGTAGATAGAGATACGGAATTTTGTTTCTTGGAGGACCAAGACACAAGAGATCTACCAAGAAATTGACATGTACCCGAAGTGGATTTTCTGTCAACCTTGTCTCCGGCATAGTCCGAATCGGAGTAGCCAACAAGATTGAAAGAAGATCCTTTGGGATACCATATGCCAAAGTTCGGTGTATGTATCAAGTATCTCACGATTCTTTTCACCGCCTTAAGGTGACACTCTTTTGGTGCCGCTTGGTATCGTGCACACATGCACACACTTAGCATAATGTCGGGTCGAGAGGCACATAGATATAATAATGAACCAATCATAGATCGATAAACCTTTTGATCAACCGGTTTGCCATCCTTGGTCAAGTCAAGATGTCCACTCGTGGGCATGGGAGTTTTCATACCTTTACTCTCTTGCATGTTGAACTTTTTGAATAAGTCCTTGGTATACTTTGTTTGAGAGACAAAGGTACCTTCCCTAGTTTGCTTGATTTGCAAACCAAGAAAGAATTTGAGTTCACTCATCATAAACATCTCAAATTTCTCCGACATCAACCTTCCAAACTTTTCACTAAAAGAGGGGTTAGTAGATCCAAAGATAATATCATCAACATAAATTTGGCATACAAATAATTCTCCATTAACCCTCTTAGTGAACAAAGTTGAATCAATCTTCCCAATTTCAAATCCTTTTTCAAGAAGAAACTTTGTCAAGCATTTGTACCAAGCTCTTGGGGCTTGCTTGAGACCATAAAGAGCTTTACGAAGTTTGTATACATGATTAGGTTTCTTGGGATTCTCAAAGCCGGGAGGTTGTTTAACATATACTTCCTCCTCAATTTCACCATTTAAGAAAGCACTTTTAATATCCATTTGATAAAGAGTGATATCATGGTGATTAGCATAAGCAAGTAAAATACGAATGGATTTAAGTCTTGCAACGGGGGCATAGGTCTCACCATAGTCCATACCTTTGATTTGTGTGTAACCTTGTGCTACGAGACGAGCCTTGTTGCGTACAACTTGTCCATCTTCATCTTGCTTATTCCGAAACACCCATTTGGTTCCAATGATGTTTTGCTCTTCCTTAGGCTTCTCAACCAATGTCCACACTTGGTTCCTCTCAAAGTTGTGTAGCTCTTCGTGCATTGCATTCACCCAATCAGGGTCCTTGAGAGCATCTTCTACCTTCAAGGGTTCAACACTAGAGATAAAAGAATAATGCTCACAAAAGTTAGCTAAACGAGATTTAGAGCGAGTAATTCTCCCGGTTTGGATATCTCCAAGTATTTGTTCGACGGGATGATCCTTGTCGATTCTTGCTCTAACTCGAGGTAGCTTTTTCTTGGGTTGTGGTGAGGCTTCCTCATCATCATCATCTTCTTCTTCTTCGTTGGTGTTGTCGTTGTTTGTTTGTGGAGGTGGAGAAGGAGGTTGAGGTGGATCATCTTGTTGCACTTCCTCATTCCCGTCGTCTTGACGTGTTCCACTTGTGGATGCCTCCATATCAGCTTGTCGTTCACCTTGATGTGAGGTTGGGGCTTCCACTTGAATAGATGAGGTACTCTCCTTTACTTCCATGGGGCGAATCTTGCCAATGGGCAAGTCTTGGATTGCTTCCGATGGTTCTTGATCTCCTACATCAAGTGGCAATTGCTCGACTTGCGAGCCGTTAGTCTCATCAAACTTCACATCTACCGTCTCTTCAACTTTTCGAGTGAAGTTTTTGTAGACATGGTAAGTGTGAGAGTTCGATCCATAACCAAGTAGGAAACCTTCATGAGATTTAGGAGCAAATTTTGAACGACGATGCTTATCAAGAATGTAACATTTTGAGCCAAATACTCGAAAGTATCCAACTTGTGGTTTGTTACCGGTGAGCAGTTCATACGCCGTTTTACCAAGAAGCTTGTGAAGATAGAGTCGGTTTGTTGCATGACAAGCTGTTTCAACCGCTTCTGCCCAAAAATGTCTTGGCGTCTTGTATTCATCAAGCATTGTTCTTGCCATCTCAATAAGTGTACGGTTCTTCCTCTCAACAACTCCATTTTGTTGAGGCGTGTATGTAGCCGAGAACTCATGTGAAATACCCTCCTCATCAAGAAAGGTGTCCACATTGGCGTTCTTGAACTCCGTTCCGTTGTCACTCCGAACCTTCTTGATCTTCACTTCAAATTGATTTTGAGCTTTTCTTGCGAAGTTCTTGAAGATCTTTTGTACCTGTGATTTGTCATCAAGAAACAACACCCACGTAAATCTGGAAAAATCATCAACAATGACTAAACCGAAAGAGTTACCACCAAGACTCTTATAGGCGTTGGGACCAAACAGATCCATATGAAGTAGCTTGAGTGGTCTCCTCGTGGTCATAATGTTCTTTACGGGATGGCTTCCTCCAACTTGTTTTCCTGCTTGGCAAGCACTACAAAGTCGATCTTTGTCAAATATAACATCTTTTAATCCAAGAATGTGATCTCCTTTAACAAGTTTATCAAGGTTACGCATACCAACATGTCCAAGTCTTCTATGCCATAACCAACCTTTAGAAGATTTTGCAATTAAACATGTACGAGGTTGGGCTCTCTTTGTGAAATCAACAATGTATAGATCACCTCTACGAATACCGGTAAAGACTATATTATGATTATCTTGGCGAAACACTTGGCAATCTACTTTGGTAAATAGAACATTAAAACCAAAATCGGCTAGTCTAGATATGGAAAGAAGATTGTAACCAAGAGATTCAACAAGCATAACATTTTGTATGGAGCTATCATTGGATATGGCCACCTTACCAAGGCCAAGTACCTTACCCTTGGAGTTGTCTCCAAAAGTCACATACTTGCGTGGACCATCATTTTTTGTAAGCTCACAAAACATGTCTCTATCTCCGGTCATGTGATCGGTACATCCACTATCGAGAATCCACTCTTTTCCTCTGGCCATATAATCTCGAAGATTTGCCATAAGACTGAGATTCCTCATGGTCTTCTCAAATTCAATATCAAAGTCTTCGTCTTCATCATAATAGCCGTGCTCAACATCGTCATCATGCATGTGATTAACAGATTCATTAGTTTCATGATCATGACAATGTTCAAGTTTATGAATTCTAACAGTTTCCATGATAATATTGCTAATAGTTCTAACATCTCCTTTGGCATGCATGAGATCATGAAGCTCAAACAAGCAATCATCAAACTTAGGATCATTAGGACTCATCTTGTGTAAAGCAACAGCCTTATGAAGAATCTTATTAAGACTCTTTAGAGAATAATCGGGATATCGCTTTTCTAAATCATGCCATAGAGTATAAGCACATGCAAAGTTTCGCATACAACCAAGCACAATCTTAGGTAATCCTCTAATGATAAGATTGAAGGTTCTAAGATTACGAAGCATGTCAATTTCCTCTTCATGAGTAGGATGCAAGGGATCAATAGGGGGCACATAAGGATTATGAATATACTTGCTCAAGTTAAACTCATCAAAGATATCAAGCATTTCATCCCTCCAAAAGTTGTAATACTCCCCATTGAGAATACGCACTCTACGTCTAATACTCCCGAACATAGACATATCCATCTCCCTCCAATGGTTATGAAACCAAAGCAATGGAGACCAAAGCTCTGATACCAATTGTTGGATCGAGGAGATAGGTCTAGAGGGGGGGGTGAATAGACTCCTAACCAGCCAAATTAGCAGTTTTTAATTTCTCTTGGAATTTAGGCAAATTTTGGCACAAGTTAAGATCACTCCAATACTTTCTACACATGCATATCTAGAGATTGAGCAGCGGAAATAGTAAAGCATGCAATAGTACGGAAAGTAAAGGAGTAGAGTATGGAAGATCAAACGCAATGAAGACACGGTGGTTTTTGGCGTGGTTCCGATAGGTGGTGCTATCGTACGTCCACGTTGATGGATACTTCAACCCACGAAGGGTAACGGCTGCGCGAGTCCACGGAGGGCTCCACCCACGAAGGGTCCACGAAGAAGCAACCTTGTCTATTCCACCATGGCTTACGTCCACGAAGGACTAGCCTCACTCGGGGTAGATCTTCACGAAGTAGGCGATCTCCTTGCCCTTACAAACTCTTGGTTCAACTCCACATCTAGTAGGAGGCTCCCAAGTGACACCTAACCAATCTAGGAGACACCACTCTCCAAAAGGTAATAGACGGTGTGTTGTTGATGAACTCCTTGCTCTTGTGCTTCAAATGATAGTCTTCCCAGCACTCAAACACTCCTCACAGATTTGGCTATGGTGGAAGAAGGATCTGAGTGGAAAGCAACTTGGGAAAGGCTAGAGATCAAGGTTCAAATGGTAGGAATGGAATATCTTGATATCAACACATGAGTAGGTGGTTCTCTCTCAGAAAATGAATGGTGGAAGTGTAGGCACGTTCTGATGGCTCTCCTTCCTGAGAAGGATGGGGTGGAGGGGTATATATAGCCTCCACACAAAATCCAACTGTTACACACTTTTGACCCAACTCGGTGGCACCGAAACGATAATCTCGGTAGCACCGAACTGTGTAAAAGATATGAACTTTACGAATCTCGGTGGGACCGATACGAACAACTCGGATGGACCGAAGTGCAATGGCTTAGGGCAATCCTCATCTCGGTGGCACCGATTGCATCAACTCGGTATGACCGAAGTGAAGCAATAAGGCAACAGAGAGTTGGCAAGCCATCTCGGTGAGACCGATTTGCAAACTCGGTGAGACCGAAGTGAATGCAAACGATTACAGAGAGTTGGCAAGGCCATCTCGGTGGGACCGAGATCCATTTCGGTGGATCCGAATTGTTAGGGTTTGGCAGTGGCTAAGTCTTGGATGAACTCGGTGGTGCCGGATTGGAAATTTCGGTGGGGCCGAGTTGGACTTTGGGTTTTGGACATATTTGGGATTGAGAGAGTGGTTGAGGGTTTAGGAATGCTATCACTAAGCACTTGAGCAAAAAGACCATTAAGCAACACCTCATCCCCTTTTAATAGTATTGGCTTTCCTATGGACTCAATGTGATCTTGGATCACTAAACCAAAAATGTAGAGTCTTGATCTTTGCCAATTCTTGTCCTTAGCATTTTGAGGGGTCCACGTCCTCTTGTCCCTGCCACGCCATTGTTGAACTTGTCTGAAATTCACTAGATAAAAGCATTAGTCCAACAACATGTATGTTGGCATGAATTACCAAAACCACCAAGGGAGCAAATGTGCTTTCAGTAACTATCTCCCTCCAGCCCCCACTACAGCTTCGTCGAACGATATCTCTCTGTATTGTCTTTCTCATTCAAGTGTATGCTAGCCCACACTAACTCGATCTCTCCCTCTATATATGACTCGATTGACCTCGCACACATAGACGCTCGCTCTACGCCTCTTGCATAGCTGGAGCCATGTAGATTGTCGGGAGTGGGGGTAAACCCCGAGTTACCCCCAACCTTAGATAAAATTGTGAAGGTCTTTTTTTAGGAGGGTTTAGATTATTATTTTTTTACATTTGGCTCCACCCTCCCAAACACCGATGGGTTGTGCCCCCACCTCCTGGGAGAATATCAGGTGCTCCCACCTTACATGCTATATGGTGATACGAGTTCTTGTGTGCCGTTAGATCTGAGATCCAACGGCTCACACGAGGTCTAAATAGTTTTGCAAAAAAACGTTAACGAGTTTGGGAATTGCACACAATTAGTACAAAAACTACTCAGATGCCATTGGATCCCAGATCCAACGGCCTCGAAGCTCGTATCACCGTAGCATCTAAGATGCAGGAGCACCTAATATTCTCTCGTCTATAAGAATATCATGTGCTACCACACCTTAGATGATGTGGTGATACGAGCTCCTCAGAGCCGTTGGATCTGAGATGCAACGGCTCCTAGTAGGTCCGAATGGTTTTTGCAAAAAAAAACTTCAAAGATTTTGGGAATTGCTCACAAGTACAAAGACTATACTAAGATGCCATTGGATCTCAGATCGAACCGCCTCGAAGCTCATATCACCGTAGCATCCAAGCAGCGAGAGCACCTGAGATGTTCTCTCGCGCGGGAGAATATGAGGTGCTCCCATACCATAGTTACTACGGTGATACGAGCTCCCGAGAGATCTAGCGGCTCCCATTAGGAGGTCCGAATGTTTTTGCAATATAGGCCTCAAAGAGTTTGGGAATTGCACAGAAGTACAAATACTACGCACATGGCATTGGATCTCAGATCCAACGGCTGCTAGCAGCTCGTATCGCCATAGCGGCTAAGCTACGGGGAGCACCTTATATTCTCTCATACGTGAGAATATTGGGTTCTCCCACACCTTAGATGCTACCGTGATACGAGCTCATGGGAGCCGTTGGATCCAAGATCCAGCGGCTCACAGAGGTTTGTATGTTTTTTTGCAAAAAAGCCCTCGAAGAGTTTGGGAATTGCGCAAAAGTACAAAGACTACTCACATGCCATTGGATATCAGATCCAACGACGTACAATCTCGTATCACCGTAGCATCTAAGCTGTGGGGAGCACGTGATATTCTCCGCCGCTGTCACTTTTGTTCCTAAACTTGTAAAATACATGTAACTGGTGCCGTAACTTGTCTAACCACGCAAAGTGTTTGTGCAAAAAATCCCTCGTACACAGAAATATCGGAACAACACACGGGGGTTCCACTCATCAAGGAACAAATTTGGACCTAAAAATAAAAAATCAGAAGGATGAGATTTGAGACGTCGATAGCCAGAAATAGCACGGTTGTTGGCTTTGTTGCATAACTTGATTTTATACTGTACTGTATCACGTTGAGTAGAGTAAAGGGAGTGGCTCGTCAGCACGTGCATGAACGTTGACTCACTTACTGCCTGGTCCCATGTCTGCGATCTCTCTCTCCTCTCCATCTACAATCATTAGACGCACGGGCAAACACGAAGAGCGGTGCGAACTGGCCGTGGTGTTATTATAACTAAAAAATGCTTGGAAAATAGATGAATCGCCTAGGAACAAGAGACCTCGTGGCTGGTCGAGACGGAGCTAACCACACCTATCCTCCGTGCCATGTTAGCATGATGAAGCTGTGTGGCTAGTGGGGTGTTTTCGACCCACTGGCTGGGTCCCGAGTTCTTACCATAGCCACGTCTCATATATTTTTACACGCACATTTTCCTCCGTGTTGAGACGTGGCACACCCTACTGCATAGTTTCTGGGTCCTCCCCGGTGGTGCACGCATATTTTCTTCCTTATTGAGACGTGGGACGGTGGGAGCGTGGAACGCCCTACCACGCGGTTTCTGGGTCCTCCTCAGTCATAGCGCCGAAGTAATGAGTCGTCAAATCACAAAACCCCACCTTTCCTGCCGAGTACACGCACGGTGGCTAGCTAGTTGGGCTAGTACGACCGATCAGCTAGGCCGCCGCCACATTTGTTTTTTCAAGCATTTTTTCCCTCCTTGCAGCTAGGTAAATTAAAATACTATCCACCGCTGCGTTGATTTGGTCCTTGGGCGCGGCAGGATTCTTTTTTTGTTTGACGGGAGCAGGCACGGCAGGAATTAGTCTTGATGACTCCGCCAGTAAAACCCATTGCTCCCTGATGTGAAAAGGCATCGACTGGGGTTTCCCATGGTGAAAACCAAAAGATTTACCCCGATCCCTCCGCCTTCCCATAGATTGCATTGTCTTCCAGCCATTTTGCCCCCTTTGCTTCCTTTCCCCATTGCTTCTACCAGGTTCCATGGCGGCGCACCAGATCACGGAGTCTGAGGTGAGGCGCCTGACAGAGGAGCTCCAGGCCAAGGATGCGGAGCTCAGGGCCAAGGACGTGGAGATCCTTGAGCTCAGGGAGGAGAAGAGTGCCATGCTCCTCTGTTATGAGCGGGAGTTCATGGAGCTTCAAAAGAGGCAGGATTCCACCACAAAGATGCTTGAGGCGTCGGCGGCATTGTTGCAGAAAGCGGGAGATACCCTAGGCGGCCAGGTTGCCCTGATGGCGAGCCGGCTGGAGCGCGAGCATGCCGATCGTGATGAGGTCTAGGATCGCCTCAACCACTTGCTGGACCATGTTGCCACGCAAGTGTTGCAGCTGCGCGATGCCTACCGTCGTGCCAGCGCGACCATGCCGCCCGTCGGGCTAAACCCGTTCGACCAGCCCATCGACTTCAACGAGCTGCGGCTTCCTGACATGGTCTCCTTCTTCACCTATATCTCCGAGGAGCTGAACCGTCTCCGCACAGTGGTGGGGGCGGCACTGGACAAGGAGGAGGTGCGGGCGGCCGTCGCCGTTGCCGGGCGAATCCTCTCTGGGCTACGTCACCGGAATCCATTTGTGCCATTGGACGCCGTCTTTGACGAGCTGGCTCCCGTAGACCGGGAGCGGGCTCAGCGGGCGATGGCACCCTGCATCACCACCGTCATGCGTTTGGAGAAGCAGAGGGACGTCGGTGCTGTTTAGGCGTCCTCTACATGGGCATGTCACGGCGTAACATGACTCTTGGATCAAACTCAGACAGTCCAGAACAGTCACTGTAGCACAGAGCACTATAGAGGCGTGCTTCATATGGTTCCTGTTCGGTCGAGAACTGTAGCAGCATACTCTCCGTGCACTGTACCCCGAGTACTGTTGACATTGATCTCACCGTTCATTCTTGATCGGACGTTAAAAAAATGGGCATGTTACACTACTGTTCATAGGTGACATGCGCACAGCATGCCACTGGATGTCAATCCTCCCGAGACACCCTTCCGGAGGGGCTGCCGCCTCCATCCCTTGATTCTACTTCTCCGGTTGCCTTGTCTGCTAAAAATAATAGTACTCCAGCATAGGTCGACTGTACGCCGAGGTAGCACAGGATAGAAGGCACGTACACGCAGGGGACCCACCCAGGACCGTATTCATGAATACTAGCCGCGATGTAAACCAAAAATATGCTGAAACACTCACAACAATATCCCTCACAACAGATGTATTTATAATCAGTTACTTTTCTTCGGGTGGTATAATCAGTTTACTATACATCATTTTTTATCATCATATCTTACTACACCGGCAACAAGATAAGACTGTTGTATGAACCACTGCACATGCCTAGTAGTAGGAGTACTAGTAGTGTAAGTTCAAGTGGCTGTCGTGTTTCGCACTCCTCTGTCGTAAGAGTGGAAACGCTTGCTGTAATCAAAAAAAAATATTTTTTAAAGAAATAGTGGAGACGCTCTACCGCGCGGATCCTCCTACACGGTCGTCGGGAACCTTGCTACTCACTTTCGCCGACGTGTGGGACAGCCAGCTTCGGGGTCCACTTGCCATGCACCAAATTACTCCGCACTAGAGTGCACAACTGCACGGTGGACTTACCGCGGTCGTAGCGACGTAGTAATGCCCCATGAGGTGTCAAATCACAAAACCCCACCTTTCCAGCAGTAAGTTGGACGGACGAAGCAACCATCATTTCACTCTTCTTCCTCGTCTTCCTCTCTTCAAGAAAACCCCACTCGCTTCTCCCTCATCTTGTTCCTCATTTCTTCAAGAAAACCCCAAATCACTTCTGCCATTGTTCTTCTCTCCTAAAGAAGGAAAGGTGAGTGCATCAATGGTGCTACTATACTTCCGTTCTAGTCATCTTTTGCAACCCCGCGACCGATCCTAACTCCCTCTCTGTTCTTCTTTGGGGTTTCTGATTATCGTTTTCTTTCCTTTTATTTCTATTTGACAGTTTCTTGATGGACCCTGGAGCACTGGCCAAAGTGATGTCTATGGCTCTGGCCAAAACCGTCGAGGCTCAGAGTCTGAAGAAGCGCAAGCACCCCGCCGAGAAGACCACAGACAAGCTCAAGGCCATCGTCTTGGCCAAGGCCACCTCGCCGGGATCCCTCGTTTAGCCGGTCAAGGTAATATCTCTTGTTGACGATCTTTTTGGCAATCTTGATCGTGTTTTCTGATCTAACTTGCAAAGTGCTTGCTAATATGTGATGTTTGTGTAATGTACACGTAGTACTAGTAGTATAACTTTCTGGGCGATCTTTCATGTGGTTTTTGTGTGCCAAATGACTGTTCTAAATGTCTCTTTTGACCAAAACATGCAAGAGGTTGACATGCATATGATTTTGCACATAACACAGATTTCTTATAGATTACTTTCAACTACTTTATGAACATCAACGCTAGCTGTAGGAAGAGAATATAGTACCCTCAGTAACTTGTGTTATGGGTATTGTAAGTAATCGCTCTGTTCACAGATATAAGATGTTCTAACTTTTTTGTGTATCTGATGTAGACATGTTTTAGTGTCTTTGTTCACTCATTTCTGTGCTTATATGTAGTCTTATATGGAGTAAAATATAGAAAATCATCTTATATTTGTGAACGGAGGCAGTAATAAAATATTGGTTTCTGTTTGAATTAGAACCAGGTCCGCTATGGAGATGAAGTTCTCAAAGTCATGCCGTGTGAACTGGAAGACCTGAGGATGTGCACTACTAAACTATCCAGCTGCCGTGTCCTTGTAGCCACATGTCGTCAACAAGTGTTTTCCTGTAGCATTGTTGTTAGGCGTGTTCTCGAGGGTGTACTTCACCACAACAATTTCGTAGTTGTGCCTACGATTACGAAGGGTGTGGTTCTTGTAAAGCTTCACAACAAATCTGACGCGACCTGTCTTCATCGGCATGTTTATGAGTGGAAAGACCACACTGTTAGGTTCTCCAAGGTTGACGGGATGGCGAAGGTGCCGATAGACATCTCTCATGATGTCCATGGCCTGGTCAGTTATGTGGGGCACATCCCGTAGGTCGGTGGCAAGAAATAGTCTACAGAGTTTAATTAGTGCAACTTGGCTTGTGTGTAGTAAGTAATATTGTTCAGTACTTGATTTGTGTGTGTGAACCCTGTATGGGTTAGTACTGCCCCTTTTGTTTTGTGGTGAATCCTGAGAACACTCTATGTTAATGTTTTAGAAATGGTGAACCTATAATACCAATTTCGGTTGTTTGATATCTGTGTTTTTTCATGCCAGTACAGTACTCCCTCTGTTCAAAGACATAAGATGATTACATTTTTTCTGAATCAGATGTATATAGAGTTAGACACGTTTTGGTGTGTTTGTCCACTCAATTCAGTCCGTATATTTTGAAATATACAGATCATCTTATTTTTGTGGATGGCGGGAGTATACATCAGTTATGGTTACACTCCAATATATGTATGCATTGCAGGGTTTATCGCACCCACCAGGATTTCCATTCTTGCGGATGTTCGCTCCATACGATTTGTCACGACCTTTGGACTGTCTTGCTTGTGGGAGCAAGGAGGGGCCCTGCATGCCACCCGTAATTGGACGAACAACCTTCAATTTAGAACTTGAAGATAGTGATTTCCTGGTAAGGATTAAGTCGTGACACATAAAGTAAATCTCATTGATTAACTGTCATGTTTTCTTACTTTTGTTGCAATTTTACGAGCACCGTCTCCGGCAGCGGCAGCGGCACTACTAGTCGCACCGCCACAGGCACCAGCAACGGCTCCGGCACCTGCACCAACGCTTGAACTTGCACTTTCACCAGCAACAGACTTGGCTGCAGTTCGCACTGCATATTCCAAAGTCCTTACAAAAACCGACATCTCCACCTCTTTGGTAAGCACTGGCAGCCCAAGTGCTTCATTCTTTTGTCTTTCCATGTTGTTTCACATGATTCACCATGTTCATCTAACTGTTTGCGTATGTCCTCTTGTTTGCAAACAGAAAATTCCTAGAGCAATGAGGGGGAGCTCTTTCTTATCACATACTTCTCAAAGTGATGATGTACTTCATTCATTAAATCATTTGTCGAAGCTTTGATCTATATGTTGTCATCAATTACCAAAAAGGGGGAGATTGAAAGCACATTTGCTCCCTTGGTGGTTTTGGTAATTTGTAACAACATATATCTCATTGAACTAATGTCCATTCAAGATAAATATTTCAGGATGTTCAATGATTGGCATGGCAAGGACTAGAGATGTGGACCCCTCAAAATGCTAAGGACATGGATTGGCAAAAGCTCAAGACTCTACATTTTTTGTTAAGTGATCCAAGATCACATTGAGTCCATCGGAAAGCCAGTACTATTAAAAGGGGATGAGGTGTTGCTTAATGGTCTTTTTGCTCAAGTACTTAGTGACAGTGCTCCAAAACCCTCAACCACTTTCTCCATCCAAATATGTCCAAAACCTACATTCCAACTCGGCCCCACCAAAATTTCCTATCCGGAGCGACCGAGTTCATCTGGACTTAGCCACTGCCAAAACCCTAACAATTTGGATCCACCGATATGGATCTCGGTCCCACTGAGATGGCCTTGCCAACTCTCTGTAATCGTTTGCAATTACTTCGGTCCCACCGAGATTTGCAAATCGGTCTCACCGAGATGGCTTGCCAACTCTCTGTTGCCTTATTGCTTCACTTCGGTCCCACCGAGTTGATGCAATCGGTGCCACCGAGACGAGGTTTGCCCTAACCATTGCACATCGGTCCATCCGAGTTGTTCTGATCGGTCCCACCGAGATTCCTAATGTTCATATCTTTTACACAGTTCGGTGCTACCGAGATTTCTGATTAGTGCCACCGAGTTGGGTCAAAAGTGTGTAACGGTTGGATTTTGTGTGGAGGCTATATATACCCCTCCACCCCTTCTTACTCAGTAAGGAGAGCCATCAGAACGTGCCTACACTTCCACCATACATTTTCTGAGAGAGAACCACCTACTCATGTGTTGAGATCAAGAGATTCCATTCCTACCATTTGAACCTTGATTTCTAGCTTTCCCAAGTTGCTTTCCACTCAAATCCTTCTTCCACCATAGCCAAATCTGTGAGGAGTTGTTTGAGTGTTGGGGAGACTATCATTTGAAGCACAAGAGTAAGGAGTTCATCAACAACACACCGTCTATTACCTTTTGGAGAGTGGTGTCTCCTAGATTGGTTAGGTGTCACTTGGGAGCCTCCAACATGATGTGGAGTTGAACCAAGGAGTTTGTAAGGACAAGGAGATCGCCTACTTCATGAAGATCTACCCCGAGTGAGGCTAGTCCTTCGTGGACGTAAGCCATGATGGAATAGGCAAGGTTGCTTCTTCGTGGACCCTTTGTGGGTGGAGCCCTCCGTGGACTCGCGCAGCCGTTACCCTCCGTGGGTTGAAGTCTCCATCAATGTGGATGTACGATAGCACCACCTATCGGAACCACGCCAAAAATCACAGCGTCTTCATTGTGTTTGATATCTCCGATCCCCTCCTTTACTTACATGTGCAATTGTTTAATTTCCGCTACCACACTCTTAGAATTGCATGTGCAGGGTGTTACTTGACTTGTGTACTTGCTAAAATATGCCTACAACTAAAATTGGGAAAAGGTTAGGTTTTTATTTGGTCAAGTAGTCTAATCACCCCCCCCCCCTCTAGACATACTTTTGATCCTACAAGTGGTATCAGAGCTTTGGTCTCTGTAAGCCTTGATTTCCATTGCTTTGGTGATCATAGCTTTGGTTTCACAACCTAGGAGTGTATGGCATCTAGTGAGGGTAATTATCACCATAGAGGTCCATATTTTGATGGTACAAACTTTGCTAGTTGGAAACATAAGATGAAAATGCATATTCTTGGTCATAAACCCGCCGTTTGGGCTGTTGTTCATGTTGGCTTGCAAGGTGAATTCTTTGAGGATGGCAAGGAACCGGATCGTGAAGCAACCGTGGAAGAATTGAAGATGTTGCAATACAATGCTCAAGCTTGTGACATTCTCTTCAATGGTTTGTGTCCCGAGGAATTCAACAACATCAGCCGCCTCGAGAATGCAAAGGAAATTTGGGATACTTTGGTTGATATGCATGAGGGTACCGAGGCCGTCAAGGAATCTAAGTTGGGTGTGCTTCAAAGTCAACTTGACAAGTTCAAGATGAAGGATGGTGAAGGAGTCGCTGAAATGTACTCTAGGCTTGCTGTCATCACAAATGAGATTGCCGGCTTAGGAAGTGAAGAGATGACCGACAAATTCATCATCAAGAAGATCTGACGGTGTCCTGGATTAGGGGGTGCCAACCTAGCTGGCCCGTCTCCTCGGTTGGGCCGATGTGCCCTCGTACGTGATCAATATGGACTCCGGAGGCCGCACACAGGAGACATGATCGAGGCTGTCTCTACCGAAGACTTGTAGTACACTTCAAGATTTGTCCAGCCGCCTTACTCCTAGATACCGACCTTGTAACCCTAGATACCCTCCCTGGCGTGTATATAAGCCATAGGGTTTAGCCCGTAGGGGAGATCAACGCAATACCGCTCACCTAGCCCTAGAAGTTAGACACATATTACAATCTCGAGGTAGATCAACTCTGTACTTGATACATCTCCATCAATATAAAAAGAAGCAGGACGTAGGGTTTTACCTCCATCAAGAGGGCCCGAACCTGGGTAAACATTGTCTCCCTCGTCTCTATTACCACCGATCCAAGATCCACAGCTCGGGACCCCCTACCCCGAGGGCTGCCGGTTTTTACACCGACACTGGTGCTTTCATTGAGAGTTCTGCTGTGTGATCACCAGAAGGATTGATGGCTCACCTGCAGATCAACTGCGCCAACGGCCACGGGGACATTTATGTCCCCGGCCAGCTTTTCGTCTTTGGCAGCATGGTATTTTGCGCCGACTCGATGGGTCACGTAACCTCTGTCGAGAACTATGCCCCAGGTCAAATCGTGACTTTCGGTGGCCTTGAGTACATTGCAGATTCCCGTGGCGAACTCATCCTGTCGGGATGGACTCCCGGTCGGATCGAGAGCTCGGCCGGTTCTGGAGGCTCGACTCCGGAACCGAACTCTGTCACGGCACCTCTTGAGACCCCTGACGCCGCCACTCCGGCCAGTCTCTCCCCGATCGCCAGTCCAGAGATAGATCCGGCTCCCACTCCCGAAATTGCGCCGGTGCCAGAACTGATTTCGGCGCAGAACCCGGAATTATGTTCAGATTCCCTTCGCTCCGAAAACGCATCCGGTTACACGCCGGGTGTACTTCGAATCAGCCCTGCCTACGACGCATCCATGAATCCCGAAGAGTTATCTCACCTCGATGAGATGCTTGACTGCATCCGGAGCATGTCCATCTCGGACGGCAAGACTTCGGTTTACAATCAGATCGGACTTAAAGCCGATGATAGGGAAATTTACATCCCACCCACCACCCACCTTGTCGCCATGATCGATGATTTAACCGACGTGTTAGACTACGGCGAAGCCTCGGATATGGAGGAAGATGCTGATGACCCCACCGAGAACGCCTTGCCCCCGGTAAACGCGGGCAAGTGGACCGCCACATCCACCTATGATGTTTACATGGTGGACACCCCAAATCCCCTCCAAGACGTCGGCGAAGACGTCGATGGGGCCCTAACGGGGCACCCAGTGGCGATGACGCGACAGCCAATAACGGCGACGCGGAGGACGGCGATGCCGGTAACCGCGAAGAGGACGTTCAAGCCTCCCCGTAAGGAACGGCACACCGGACCGACCTCTCAGGGACACAGATCCCGATGACCTCTTTGAAGGGGCCAAAGACAACTACATGCCAGAATCCGAGGAGGACGAGAGCCTCGGTACCGAGGACTACATCGTCCCCGAAGACCCCTTCGAACAAGAAAGATTCCGGCGGCGCCTTGTTGCAACCGCCCGGAGCATGAAACGCAAGCAGCAACAGCAGCTGCAGGCCAATATCGATGCACTAAATGAAAAGTGGATCGAAGTGCTCTCAGCTGAGCAAGAAATGGAGAACCGGTGCCATAGTGCACCGAAATCATACCCACGTCAGCGTTTCTTGCCGGAATTCAACGAGGAGCTCGCGGACGACCTCGACCGACCCCCTAGAGGCCAGGACAGGCCAAGACGGGAAGACCTCAATGAACGACCACCTCCACGCCGTTACGGCAAGGACTCCGTGGATTATCTAGATCCTCACGATGCTCAACGTCGCATTGAGGAAAACAGGGCTCCCCCTCAGTCCATCTATGGATCAAGGGGACGTGCGCCCGCCGGGCTCGACGGCTACGATGCCTGGTTGGACAGGAACGGCCGCACCCGAGATCATGCCTACTCACGACTCTCCCCCGACCTCCGATGAGATGCTCCTCGGTCCCGAGGTCCGGCTCACCCAATCTGCTTTACAGACAGGGTAATGGAACATCAATTCTCGGAAGGATTTAAACCCATTAACATCGAATCATACGATGGCACCACGGACCCGGCAATTTGGATCGAGGATTTCCTCTTACACATACACATGGCCAACGGAGATGATCTCCACGCCATTAAGTACCTGGCGCTCAAGCTAAAGGGGCTGGCAAGGCATTGGCTTAACAGCCTTCCTCCTCACTCTATCGGCAGCTGGGAGGCCCTAGAAGACGCTTTTTGAGCAAACTTCCAGGGCACATATGGCCGACCTCCGGACGCTGATGACCTCAGCCGTGTCACCCAGCAGCCAGGTGAATCAGCCCGAAAATTCTGGAACAGGTTCCTCACCAAGAAGAACTAGATTATAGACTGCTCCGAAGCCGAGGCCATCGCTGCCTTTAAAAACAATATCCGAGATGAATGGTTGGCTCGACAACTCGACCAGGAAAAGCCGAGGACTATGACAGCCCTGACCTCACTGATGACTCGCTTCTGCGTGGGAGAGGATAGCTGGCTCGCCCGAAGTACTCATAACGGCGAGGCAGGCACCTCGGAAATTCGCGACGCCAATGGAAAACCAAAGCACAACAAAAATAAGCGCGGGTATAAAAATGGCGGAAACGACACTGAAGACGCCGCGGTCAACGCAGGGTTCACCGGACCTAAATCCGGGCAGAGAAGAAAACCCATTAAAGGGAACAAAGATGGACCTAGCCAGCTTGATAGGCTCCTGGACCGCCCATGTGGAATTCACGGCACTCAGGAAAAACTAGCAACCCACACTAACAGGAATTGCTGGGTCTTTAAACAAGCCAGCAAGATAGCGACAGAGGGTCAGAGTAAAACCCAACACCGTAGCGAAGACGAGGATGAACCTGGGCGACCCAATAATGGAGGCCAAAAGAAGTTTCCGGACGAGGTAACAGAGGTCAACATGATCTATGTCACCCACATCCCTAAAAGGGAGAGGAAGCGTGTGCTTCGGGACGTATATGCGCTAGAGCCAGTCGCCCCGAAGTATAACCCATGGTCGGCTTACCCGATCATGTTTGACAAGCACGATCATCCGACCAGCATCAGGCACAGCGGATCAGCGGCACTCGTCCTGGACCCTCTCGTTGATGGTTATTATCTAGCACGCGTCCTCATGGACGAAGGAAGCAGCCTTAACCTCATCTAGGAGGACACAGTTCGGAAGATGGGCATCGACTCATCTCGGATCAAGCCGAGCTCTACCACCTTTAAAGGTGTCATTCCGGGAGTCGAAGCCCGCTGTACCGGAGCAGTCACCTTAGAGGTAGTCTTCGTCTCACCAGAGAACTTCAGAAGCGAGGAGTTAATCTTCGATATTGTCCCATTCCAAAGTGGATATCACGCGCTCCTAGGGCGCACGGCCTTAGCACGCTTTAATGCAGTCCCGCATTATGCCTACCTCAAGCTCAAGATGCCGAGACCTAACGGTGTGATTACAGTTAACGGTAACACAGAACGTTCACTCCGGACAGAGGAACAGACCACGGCTTTTGCAGCCGAGGTTCAAGCGTCCGAGGAGGCAGCCCGCAGCGATAAACGCGCCTCCCGCTCTTTGAAGCGCGCCTGGGCTGCACAAATCAACCTTGGTCAGGTACCCCCGCACCCGAAATAGGGATGCGGGCTCCTCGTGTGCCCTCTCTGGAGTGGGCACTACGTCCCCAGAGTGCATAACTTTGCACTCAAGATTCCCTGGGACGTCGAACAGCCAGAACAATTACCCAAACGTCGGCGCGGATCAACCAAGCAAAGACGAGGCTTAGAGCCCCTGCACAGGCAAGTATCTGTAAAAGAAACAGCCAAACATGACTAGGTCTATGTGGTTTTAACCACAGAGTGACTTCGACAACACCTCCCTTAAAGGAACCTGGTCAATCAAACACTTAAAGTGTATAACGGGCCGGAAGGGCATCAACCTTCACAAGTTCCTCACCATCAATGGTGAAGATCTGGTCAACAGTTCGGAAATGTAGACGTGCAGCAGGTCGCGGCCCGAATCCTTTAAAATCCGTTAGCAATTATCTGACATGTTTCTTCTCTTCCCTCTTTACCATTTACATTGTACTCTTTCAATTACTCTCGTCACAGCTGGGCATGTACACGATTGATATTACGAAATAAAGAAACTATGCCCTTTCAAGGTCTCTATTGTATTTCTTTATCAGCATAGCTCCTCTGAGATGATGAAGCTCCCCAAAAAGATGCAATTGTATAACAAAGTCCGAGGTATTCGGTGTCTCGGATTTTGGCCTTATATGCATCAGTTTCGAGCCTAGATTTTGGTCAATAGTTGGGTTGCCCGGCTCCTACGTGTACCCCTTATGTTTCCGATGAATTCGGCTAAGGGTGTAACGGGAGAACCACTGCGATTGCACTGCCAGGTCAATTGGCATGGCGCCTCAGTGGAGAAAGCCGAAAATTGACTATCTAGGCAGGCGTAAACTGGTCTGCCATCCGGAGACCGCGTCAAGCGATGTGACGATAGAGATCACCTGTGTCAAACGAAGGGCTTTCATTCCTAGCCGAAGTGTGCTATCGCCTAGACCTCGGCCGATTTGGCCGAACACTTCCCACACCGGGGGCTGGTCATCAGCCCCCACAGTCAAACTCCTATGACTAAGTGTAAGATATCAAGCCACTATAGTCCGATTGCCTAGTTCCTATAAGTCACCGACCGGCTCCGGGTACCGAGACGTCGGCTAAGGGTCCAGTGTGCCTTACGGAACACCCTTTGTATAATCTACACTGGGGCTGAAGCCGACGACTGGCCACTCTCATTTTAAACAGTCATATCGGAGGAATAATTAAATTATAAAACAACACACATGGAATTTCAAGCCATTTGCATTCAACAAAAGATAAAGTTTTTACATCGTACACTCCGGCATTCCGAAGTATCATCTAGAAATACAGAGTGTCTTTGGGACACATGGCTTCTGTGGTCCGAGCTCCCGCCTCCACCTCGGCGAAGAACTGCTCGGCGGTGCGCGGCTTGTTGGTAGGAGGGCCCGCGGCACATGTCTCCGCATCAACCTTGCGGAAGTGAGTCTTCACGCAAGCGTACGCCCTCTGCGCCCCTTCAAAGCACGCGGACCTTTTCCAGCGATCCACGCAGGGCACGGCATCTCGGAGACAGGCCGTAAGGCCGAAGAGGCTCCTCGGCATGGCTTCGGCAGGCCACAGAGCAATGCAGAGGTCCTGGAGCACCGGTATCGTCATGCGAAACAGCTCCACCAGCTGCTTCACTCGATGATTCAGCAGCTGAGCGGACGGCGACCCTGGAAACTGCCCCCAGAAGGCCTTCTCCGCCTCGTGGCCTGCCAGCTGGCCAAAGTATGCCACCGCATCCGCCGCGCTCTGCGGGAGATCCACAAAGACCTCTGCGGAACGCCATAACTGGGTGAGCTTGACACACCCTTTGCTGCCAAACGAACACTGCAGCAAAAATATCTTACCCGAGGCAATTTGCTCCACTTGCTGGAGCACCTCGCGGTCAGCTCGGGCCGAGGTCTTGAGCTCGGAGTGGGCACGTTGAAGCTTCTCAAGCTCCTCCTTCGTTCATTGCCCCTCCTCCTGAAGTTTGTCGCGTGCTTCGAACACGCCCTTCAGGGTCTCCTCGACCTCCAGCACCCGCGCTTGGTGCATCTCCCCGGCTGCCTTCTCGGTGGCCCGGGCCTTATCGGCCGCAGCGGCAGCAGCCTCCTGCTGCCGCACCTCCTTCCGAGCCCTTTCGAGCTCGGCCTTGAGCGTCTCCAGCTCCGCTGTCAACACAATTCGGCCTTAGTTGTTTTCTTTAACACACATTATACCTCTTCGTCCAAAGCACAAGGCAAGTTTAAACTTGCTTACCTTGAGATTGCTCAAGTTTCCGGTTCATCTCCGCCATCTCTTCGGAGATGGAGTCTGGAACCGAGGTCGAAACCTAGAACAAAAATAGATCCTTATTACAAAGGGAACAGTTAAGATCACTAAAAGGCTCCAGGCCGGCTGCCTCAAGCAGCGCCCTGGGGGCTACTAAACGGGCTCCTGCTTAGTCAAGCGACCCCGATGCCGGTTTCTTGATACCGACTTCGGGCTCGGAGGCTACTCACTAACTAAGCCGATTGGCAGGCTGTGCTATTATGTCCTCGGACAAAACTCATAAAACAAACAGCTTAAATAAACAAATTGAATGGGCAGAGAGCGTACCTCGAACCCTGCTATGAGGTTCTTGAAAACCTCATGCAGGCCGGCCCCTGCGAACCGGTAGCCCTGTAGCGCCGAACCTATCAAGGCACGGTGCTCCTCCTTGATGGAAGAGCCCTTTAGGGCATCCTCCATCTCCTCGGTCCACCCCGCGCCGGCCCATCCTTGGGCAGTTGGCTGGGGTGGAGGGATGACCTCGGATTCATCCACCCGAGCAGCCTCCGCCTGGGTGGCAGAGCCGAGGTAGACGCCGGCTGGGCCAATGGCTGGCCCAGCCCTTCTTCAATGACCTCGGGGCGCTCCGTCCCCGGGTCTTGTTGGGCCGAGGTATCGACCTCGGCCATGATCGCCGCCTCGTTGGTCCCCGTTGTGCTGATGTCGGGGACCAGGGTGGATGTTGCCTCCCCTAGCCCGTCGTGCGTCGGGGTAGGAGCGGCGGGCTCTGGAGTCCCGCTGGCGGAGGGCAACCTGCTTGAGGAACCACTGGGGATTACCCTCGGCGGACTGCATGAAAAAAAGTCACTTCGGTAAAGATTTCCCTCGCTAAAAGAATAACTTGTCAAATTAAAAAATGGGAGACAGAGACAACAGCTTACCCTCGGGGTGCTGGCTTCTTTCTCCCCACAGCGAGGAGGTCTTCTTCTGAGTCACCGGAGAGTTCGGCTCCCTCAGGTGACTTGTTGGCAGCCCCGGGCGAGGTTCGCCTCGGCTTCTTTGGAGCCTTCGGCGGCATGCCTACGTCGGCGTCTTCCAACGCCGACCTCTTCCCCTTCGGGGAGGGGGGGGGGACCTCCTCCTCCTCACCCTCCTCTGCGCCGCCATCTTGGGCGGCGGAGGTGTGGGTCTCCTCGGACCGGGTGACCGAAGTCCCGCGGGTCCGAGCACTTGACCTCCCCCTCTGGGACTTCGTCCCTTTAGGGGCCACCACGTGCGGCTCCTCGGTCAGGAGCGCCGAAAGCAGGGGAGTCTAGGGCTGCTCTGGCAGTGGGGCTGGGCATCGTACCCCTTGTACCCAGGCCAACCACTTCTGCAAAATATCAAAACACGTTGATTCAGGCAAAATACTACTCCTCAGCACAATGGACTAAAGAATAACGATTAAGGGACCACTCACCGAGGGGGCTTCGTAGCCGTGCTCAAGGCCGCGGTCCTCCCCCGCCTTGGGGATTTTGTCCTTGGCCAGCTTCATGAGCTTCGTCCACATGGCGGGCAAGGTGGAGCGGAAGAAGGTGGTGATGCTGTCCATGTCCTCGGGCTTTTGTGCCCACATTGGGGTAGCCCGAAGTTGGAGGGGGAGTATGCGGCGGTTGAGCATGACGTTTATGACGTCGGTGAGCTCAACCTTCCCCGTAGTGGACCACCACAAGATCCTGTCGATCAGGGTCTCCACCTCTTCTGGGTTCCCCCAGGCGACGCCCTTCTCCTTCCAGGATTTGAGCTTCTTGGGAGGCCCGGCTGAGAAAGCCAGGACCTCGGTCTGACCAGGGGCGAGAGGCTCGGTGATGTAAAACCACTCCCTCTGCCACTCCTTCACCGTCTCGATGAAGGTTCCTTTGAACCAGATAGCCCCCTGGCTCTTGCTGATCATGGCTCCCCCACACTCCGCGAGATCCGATCTGCTAGACTTTAGTTTGATCCCGAAGAGCTTCAGCCACAAGCCGAAGTGCGGCTCGCAGCGGAGGAAAGCCTCACAGACTGTGATGAAAGCGGCGAGGTGGAGAACGGAGTTGGGGGCCATGTGGTGGAAGTCCAGCCCGTAGTAAAACATTACCCCGCGCACGAAGGGGTGTAGCGGGAACCCCAGGCCTCGGATGAGGTGGGGGACGAAGACTACCCGCTCCCCGGCGTTGGGAGCGGGCACCAGCTGGCCAGCCGCCGGAGCGCGGGCGACGGTGGCGGGGCTCAGGTACCTCGCGTCGCGTAGCTCCAAGATGGTCGCGGCCGTCACTACGGAGCCGCCCCAGTGCCCCTTGAGGGTATCGGCCATGGTTGGTGGTGGAGGTTGGATTCGCTAAAGGGAAAAATGGGCAGGATGGATCTGGGCGCTGGAGCTGGACGAAGAAGTAGAGGGGGAGAATGGGAGCGTGGGCTATTGCGCTGTTCTCCCTTTTGCTCTTATAAGCCTATGAAAGGCCAAGAGCCCCCTCGCTGCGCCGATAAATTCGCGGTTGCCATCAAAAATGTCGTTGAAGCATATGGGGGGAAACAAAATCTTGATGATATCCCTAAGAAAGCGGGCACGATCTCTGCCCCGAAGGGACGTGCCAGTAAAAAGGTTGCCTCGAACCACGATTTGAGGGGGAGGCAGTAACTGCTCGACCTGTCGTGGGGCAAGCCTCTCCGATAAAGTTGTCAGGCCGGATTGGATCGTTCATACCTGAACAACAAGCCTTCGAGGCTAAGATATCTACCCACTTCGGGCAGGGTACAAGCTCGGTTGGACCACGGATGTTGATACTCCGTTAAGAGAATCTGAAATGCAAAGTGGAACTCGTCTGTCAAGCCAAGGACTCCGGATCCGAAGTGATGTTTGTTGAAAGTCGTCCTTAGCATAGAAGACCAGTTCGGGGGCTACTGACGGTGTCCTAGATTAGGGGGTGCCAACTTAGCTGGCCCGTCTCCTCGGTTGGGCCGATGTGCCCTCGTACGTGATCAAGATGGACTCCGGAGGCCGCACACGGGAGACGTGATCGAGGCTGTCTCTACCGAAGACTTGTAGTACACTTCAAGATTTGTCCAGCCGCCTTACTCCTAGATACCGACCTTGTAACCCTAGATACCCTCCCTGGCGTGTACATAAGCCATAGGGTTTAGCCCGTAGGGGAGATCAACGCAATACCGCTCACCTAGCCCTAGAAGTTAGACACATATTACGTCTCGAGGTAGATCAACTCTGTACTTGATACATGTCCATCAATATAAACAGAAGCAGGACGTAGGGTTTTACCTCCATCAAGAGGGCCCGAACCTGGATGAACATCGTCTCCCTCGTCTCTGTTACCACCGATCCAAGATCCACAGCTCGGGACCCCCTACCCCGAGGTCTGCCGGTTTTTACACCAACAAGATCCTTAAAGCTTTGGATGGAAAATATGATACCGTTTGCACATTGATCCAAATGATGCCAAATTACAAAGATCTCAAGCCCACGGAAGTCATTGGAAGGATCGTTGCTCATGAAATGTCACTCAAGGACAAAGAGGAGCTACACAACAAATCAAGTGGTGCTTACAAAGCCTCAACCGATGCTCCCACAACTTCAAGCGGCAAGCTAGTATCCAATGAAGAGATAAGCCTAATGGTGAAAAGTTTCAACAAGTTCTACAAGAACAAAGGGAAAGAAAGAAGCTCTAGCTCAAGACACTATGAGAGAAGATCATCAAGTCATGACCGAAATTGCTACAATTGTGGAAAACTCGAACACTGCTCCAATGAGTGTACGGCTCCCTACAAGAAAAGAGATGAATCACCAAGAGGAAGACATAGAAGAGATGAATCACCTCATAAGGAGAGAAGGAGTAGAGATGACCGTTATGAACGAAGACCCTCTCGAAGAGGCAAGGATTCGGAAAGGAAGGACAAGTCATCCAAGAGCTACACTAGAAGAAGACATCAAGCTCATGTTGGTGAATGGATTTCCGGCTCCGATTCCGACAACCACTACGAGAGAAGCTATCACTCCAACTCCGACTATAGTTAAGATGAAGGTGTTGCCGGACTTGCTCTTGTGTCATCCAACTCCCATGATCTATTTGACTCACCAAATGAAGGAATTGGAAGATGCTTCATGGCGAAAGTCCCCAAGGTATCACACCCCGAGTATCTTGATTTCAATAGTGATGAGGATGATTTGCTTGGTGATGATGATTTACTTGTTGATAAGGCTAGTGATGTGAGCTATAATGAAAATGCTAGTAATCATGATAGTCAAGAGGAAACGAATGACAATGCTATGAAGGAGATTGAGCGTCTAACTAAAGAACTAAATGCTCTTAAGTTAGCTCATGAAACAACTCAAGAGGATCATAGAGAACTTCTAAGAACTCATGAGAAGCTACGCTTCGAGAAGCTAAATTTAGAGCAAGAGCATGAGTTTCTTAAAGCTATCAATGATGATCTTAGAAAGAAGAGTTCTTCATATCTTGCCAAACGTTTACTCTTGTCTACCTTTATGCCACAAGTTAAACCTAAGCAAACTAGTAACAAGGGTAAAAAGGGTTCTACCTCTAGTAGTAACAATAACAATGCTATATCCAATGTTGTTGCTTCTAGTAGTTCTATTGATTCCACTAATGATTCTCTTAGCCAAGTTACACTTGAGCAAGAAAACAAACTATTGAAAGGAATTATAGAAAAAGGTGTCTACAAGAGCCTTGTCGGGAGTAAGCAATTTGAGGAAATTGTATGCAAGCAAGGAAGGCACCGGAAGAACCAAGGTGTTGGTTTTGAATGAAAGTTCAATGCCAATGGAGTTGAGTGGGAAGAAGATCAATACCCCAAGACGAAGTTTGTTGCTCAACAAGAGAAGTATGATCCTACTTCCTTCAAGGGAACACAAGCTCAAGAATATCTTCCACAACAAGACCACAAGCTAAAAAGCAAGGACAAGCTTCAAGAAGAGATTGATTCATTTGAAGAAGCACCTCAAGCCTTGCTCAAGTGGGTTCCCAAGACTTCATCAAGTTCTACTTCATCAAGTGCTACTACAACTCCAAGGATTCCCATCAAATTGATGTGGGTCCAAAAGAAGAAGAACTAGAGAGTTCTTGAGGGTGACTCCACCAACAAACTTCACTCACATTTATTTATGGCAAGAACTTGTGCAATCAACTTCCACATCTTGCACTAGTTCATGGAGTCACAAACGCTCTTGTTGGTAAGGCAAGGGACAAGGTAGTCATTGCATTCATGGACATCATCATATGTGTATTTCACTCTATGTCTATGGATATCCTTGGATGTTCCTTGTGTGGGACTAACCCATGTAGGTATTGAAAGCACAAAACTCCAAAGGATTGCTCCCAACTATTGATGGTCTACATCAACATTAAGCATCCACATCTTCAACATCTACATGAAGTCATCATCGACAAAACCCAAGGTTAGTTCATCCCTCTTTGGGGGGATATCACATCTAGGGGGAGCTTTGCTCTAAGACTTGAGCTAAAGCAACTCTAATGGTGTGAACACATCAATGCTTTATGTAAAAGTGGCAACCCCACTTGTGCTTAAATGATGAGTATGACCTATGATCAAATGTTCTCATTTGACTCCTAAGTCAATATACTCATATATAGATGACCTAGTCATCGCCATTGCTTGATAGATGCTAGAATTGGTTGTGCATGTTTGACACATATTTCATTTGCTATCTTATTGTGTGAGCATGTTGATCTGCATGTTTTCTTCATTCGAGGACATCCATTTGTTGTTTTGATTGTCTTGGTTTTTCTGGCCAAGTGGATGTACAAGAATGCCTAAGTACCTTCTCTAGCTATCTATGCTTTCTTGTCTCAAATTCTATTCTTGCTACATGACAAAAATTGAACAAGTCATTTTCGGACCCTCCGGGTGAGGCGCACTCGGAGTCACCGGTCTGAAAGGGCTGAACCTCCAAAACCTTCTTTATGCATTTCGGTTGGACCAATCCACTCAAATTCGGTCAAACCGAAATCATTTAGATTGATCTAGGTTTCAATCTTGGTGTCACCGAGTTGAACATTTTGGAGTCACCGATTTGCTATACTGCTTGCAGTTACACATATCGGTGCCACCGAGTTGTTCCACTCGGAGCCACCGACAGCAGTTGGGTATATATACTCAGAGGGCAGCTACTATGAGGGAGAGAGGAGTTCTCCAGAATTGCCCAAAGCAGCTACTAGGGCAAGAAAGAAGAGAACCTCAGATGACGAGGATGAGGATTTTGTGGCTAGTGAGGCCACTTCAAAGAAGAAGAAATTCGTTCTTGCTAAAGAGTATGGAACTGCAGCAAGCTCCAAGGCCGCTGCTAGCACCAAAGACAAATCAGCAGTGAAGAAAGTTACAAAGAAAACCATGACATTTACACTTGAGGAACCAAGTGATGCAGAGGCAGCTGCTGCAGGAAAGAAGAAGAGGCCAAGGAAAACAGTTGCTCGTGTTATAGGCAAACCCTCCATGGCTGAGGAGGAAGAGGAGGAACCAACAGCTGATGCACCTCCTGCCAAGACTCAGAAGCTCATGTCTGATGCTATGAGGTCTGCTGCTCCCACCAAGTCCAAGCCCAAAGCTCCAGCACCCAAGAGATCTACAAGAAACATCCCTGCTACTGAGAAGAACAAGGCCCCAGTGCCTGAAGTTGATGCTGATGAGGAGCCACTAGTGCTCAGAAAGTTGAAACCCAAGATTCCAGATCATGACAATGCCCATCCAGTTGCAGAGAACATGATGCTCAGGAAGGACAAAGGATTGTGTCAGTGGAGATTATCAGATCCATATGCTGCAAGGAGGAGGACGCTTGTGATTACCGCTTTCACACATGAGAGCAACAAGATTTCTATGAGACTGTGTTGCTAGACAAGAAGCCTATTGTCAGTGATATGAAGTGGGTGGATTGGAAGTATATTGATGAAAATGAAGACTACTTCCCCCATGTTCATGAAAGCTTCAGAATTGCTGGTGTTGATGATTTCGTTGGATAGAAGCTTACCAAATGGAATGATGAGATGATCATGCAATTTTATTCGACATCACACTTTTATCCAGATGGCAGAATTGTGTGGATGACTGAGGGATCCAAATACCAGTCAACCATCTCTGAGTGGGCTGCTCTTCTTGGTGCTCCAAAGGAAGAAGAAGATGACATTGATATATATGCCAAGCTCAAGATGGACCACAATTCCATGGCAAATATGTACACAGCAATTCTTGAGAAAGATATTGAGACTCACAAGCCAGGTTCAGTGAAGCACTTGCTACCTGGTTTGGCCACCACTAATACAATCTTGAGGTACACTCTGTTGCCCAAGTCTGGAGATGACAAGATGATATGTGGCCACTCCATCAACCTGCTACACTTGTTTGACACACCGTAGAAGTTCAAAGTTATGAGCCTTATTATTGAAACTATCAAGAGAACCGCAGCTGACCAGAAGAGATCTTGCGGATATGCTCCACACATTCAGATGCTCATCAACTCCAAGGTTGGAATGAGCACATATCTACTTGATCGTGAGCATCTCCCATTGCGTCCAGAATTCGAGGACAATGTAGTGGTGATGGACCCTTCACACCCTACATCTGCCCAAGCTCAAGAGAGGATCCGGGCAGCTGAGGCAGCAAAAGAAGCCAGGAAGGCATCTGCTCCCAATGCACCTATTGCTAACCTCAAGACAAAGAATGACCAGATGACTTATCTGCTGGAAGCCACCCTGAGGATTGAGCGAAGTCTAGCCAACCTCACCAAGAACCAGGCGAGCCTAGAGCGGATAGTCGAGCCAAAGATTCATGATCTTGATGTGAAGATCACTGAGGTTCAGACTATTGTGGAGAAGCTGAAAGATGATGTTGACGCAGCCATGGCTGCTACTGATGATAGTGGAGATGACAGACCGACGACTAAGAGATTCCAGACAGTGCCTAGGGCATCCAGGTCTGCTGCAGTGCCTGTTGCAGATACGAGGACTACAGTCTCTGCACCTGCTGCTGCTGCTACAGTGCCACCTCCAGTCTCTACCCCTCCAGCCCAGCAGACGTCAGCTGAAGCCTTCGCGGATGCACTTCTCTCAATGCCATCTACGCACACCGGAGATGCCAGCTAGATATCACCTTCAGGAGCTGCCGAGGATTGTGCTTGGAGAGACGCATAGTCCTATACCTATTCGAACTTTTTGGTACTTGTTGCCAAAGGGGGAGAATTTGTATAGATCATTAGGCTTCGAGAGAGAGTGTCTTGCTTTTGCTCGTTGTTTTTCTTGAGTTTCTGCTACTATTTGGTTTATGCTACTTTGGTTTGATGTGCTTGTGAGATACTATGTGTGTGATTGATCATACTATGCTTCATGTGATGCTTAATGCTTATCCTTATCATTATCTTGTATGATCGAGGCATGTGATACTTGTTCGTTTTGTATGTGGTGTCAAACGTGACGCAGTCACCGAAATCTGCGTATGCAGCCTGGCAGCTAGCATTGGACCAGAATATATTTCTGATAATTTTCTTACCATCGTCATCAGTTCCAACATCTACATCAAAGAAGAAATTCTCATTCTCATTCTTCATCTCCTAAAAGAATGCAAACAATTTCTCCACATCATCTTGCGAATCAGTCCTCGCAAATTCTGCTTTCCTGCGAAAATGATCGAACTTTTTTGCTTACTTCCCCTGAGATAACTGCACCATGATTGTATAGATAACTGCAAAGAACGAACACGACACAACATAAGTGATACTTACATGTTAAGCACGTCCTTGTCTGTAAAAGGCAATTTGTCGCACCCACCGGATAACCAAGAAAGGAGACCCATGATATTCACATGCTTAACATTGGTCTTATGCAGGTCTTTTATGTATTCTTTCATTGTTGGATCTATCGTATTGTGTGAATGCAGGAAGACGAGCGCGGACGGGCTGATGAGGAGCCTGTGGTTGTGCTCAATGACAATGTCTTTGACAACACAAGTCCCGTTGTCTCTTTCTTTCAAGCGCATCATTGTCTTGCAACCAGTTCTCTTAGTTACTTTGTCGCACTAGCGATCTGCATCGTGAATAGAGGATATGTATTTGCCAGAGTGTATGCAATATAAGTAGCGTCTCTTCTTATTTCTCTGTCCTTTCCTTATCCCGAACCCAGCATTTTTGGCGTAGTCATTAAAAAAATTGAATGCATCATCATATGAATTGAATTCCTGTCCTAGCACTGGAATTAGTCGAGCAGGTATGTCTGGTCTCTGAAAAAATGGAAATAAAAACCATAACTGATATTTTTGCTTTCACATCAGCAACTTTTGTAAAAAGAAAAAAAAGCAGAAAAATAAAGATGTGTGATCGTGTAAACTCACGTGCGTGTATGACCGGAGCTCTGCTGGTGTTTGCAAGTGTCCATGCTGTATTGGACACGGTGGTGTGACGATAGGCACGTGGAGTAGTGGATCTCATGGTGGTAGTAGTCGTGATGAGGTTGGTCTGTTGCTGTGTTTCCTCATGGGATGTTTGCTCCATAACGGGTTCTGTGAGGAGACTGATTTGAGCAGAACATTTGTTGCTGAAGTTGATTTACTGAAAGAGAATTGCAGACGCCCAGTTTTGGTGTTGGCACTGTCTTCATCTTTCGTTGGCGGAACACCATGCGTCGTCGAGTGTTCTGCTTGCACGCGTGGTGCATTTTGCGCTTGTTCTCGTGTTTTTGGTTTGAGAACATAGACAGGCTCGTAGTCTTGGTCGTAGGTTTGTTGATCAACAATTTTAGTCCAGCTTTCAATGTAGTCACTGTCCGTGCCATCAGCATGCGTGTCATCAGCAGCTCCATTTTCTACCTGCATTAATAAACATTTTTTTTGTTCTCGTTAAAATACTAGTTATTTAACCGACAGTTATCTAGATTCAAGTAGCGAGCCAAACGTCAACTGGAAAATAGGGGTAAACTTCAACGGCATGGGAGAGTTAAACTGACATGTGCACACCAAAAATAACAAACATGCACAACGTGATAAGTGCACTAGTTTTATGTCCAAGCGTTTTTGTCTTTACCTCACTCGTCTCTATGACTGTTTCCAGCATGCTTATAAGGTGTCGTCGTTTATGCCTAGCAGCGCGCACCATAGGTCCATGATGCGGTATACTGATCTCATCACCTGTTGTTGACGGTGGTGGATATCTTGTAGTTTGATGTACTTCTGGCTTCAAGGCATACACTTGTTCATTTTTTTCTGGGGAACTCGGGGTGTCGATCTGAACAGTCCAGTAGGTAATATCATCACCGTCCGTGTTACCAGCATTTCTTTGTTCGAGGTTTTCTTCCACAGTTGATATGTTTATCTGTAAGTGGACAACATAAAAACTTACACTTAACTGCCGGCACACCCAATGCTAACTGAGCATGGTCAAATAGTAAATTAACTTTCCAACTTTTTTGTTAGATACCACAGAATTAGGGGAACATTTAACCACTGGCACTCCCAATCCTAACTGAGCATGTGCAAAAAACTATTTTCGGCACCCAATTTTTTTTGATAGCACGGGAAAACAGGGGGGAACAGTGAACTGCCTGAAATAGTAGTAGTATATATAGAAGATCATTTTGGGCAGTTATGTTTTAAGACCCAGACTAGTCGAATCATTGAGCAGTTATGCCCAGAGAAGACAGCAGTTATGTTCAGGGAAGTTAGCAGTTATCTTCGTAGATAGATGAAGCAAAAGAAAGTACCCGAGCTGAATTGTTGAGAGGTGGTCGCCGTCGTCCGTCAGCTACAGATTGAGTGTGGAAAGCGCCGATTACGTTCATTTGCGTCAGAGGCACCTTCCTCTTGATGCCCGGAGCTTCAGAGCGGATGATTGAGACGTTTTTTAGGCGAGATAGTCGGGATGCTAACTGAATCGTACCAAATCCATCTGTTGATTTCGTCGGCTTCATCCTCGACGAGTGGCCAGCAGTTGCGGCAGTCTTCTCGCTTGATTCCATAGCACGAGGCAGACAGAAGCTTCAGGTTAACCCGGGCGAAACTGGTCGCCGCTGCCGCCGCGCACTCCATCGCTCCGGCTACCGCCGTCGCTCGCTCGCGCGAGGCGGGGAGATGCTACAGGTTAACCCGGGCGAAACTGGTCGCCGCTGCCGCCGCGCACTCCCTCACTCCGACTACCACCGTCGCTCGCTCGCGCGAGGCGGGGAGATGCTACAGGTTAACCGGGGCAAAACTGGTCGCCGCTGCCGCCGCGCACTCCCTCGCTCCGGCTACCGCCGTCGCTCGCTCGCGCGAGGAGGGGAGATGCTACAGGTTAACCAGGGCGAAAACCGCCACCTCCGTCGCCCGCTCCCTCGCTCCGGCTGCCGCCGTCGCTCGCTCGCGGGCGCCGTCGAGCTACCGGTGGCTACCTATGGTCGGTGGGTGGTTGGTGGATCGAGATGCGACAAAGATTTTGTTTTGTAGCTTCCTAATACCAGGGGGTTCCTGAATAAGCTTATTTAGGAACTCTAGAGGGGGGTTTCTAAATAGTCCCACCCTATATATATATATATATATGTTTTTTTTAGAATAAAATGCTCAGATTTTTTTTGAGACATACAAAATGCTCAGATAGGCTGACGGCTCTTGACTTTGGGCCACAGGCCGGTGGGTATGCATGTTTGGGGGCCCATGTGTTCTAAGTCAGCACATTTGAACCCATAAATATTGCATCCGATAGGGACGGTGCTGGTTTTAGATGCTGTCGCAAGGAGAAGACAGAAAATTGAATAAAGCACGGCAGCTGTTAGACTGAAATCGAACGACAGTTCCCAACCGGCAATCAGAGTTGCAATTCTTTCAGGATGTCCAATGTGATATACGCTAGTACTACTTATACACACAGGACACTTTGTAGGATCGAAAGTATGTCTAGAGGGGGGGTGATTAGACTACTTGACCAAATAAAAACCTAACATTTTCCCAATTTTAGTTGTAGGCAGATTTTAGCAAGTACACAAGTCAAGTAACACCCTACACATGCAATTCTAAGAGTGTGGCAGCAGAAAGTAAACAATTGCACATGTAAGTAAAGGAGGGGATCGGAGATATCAACCGCAATGAAGACACGGTGAATTTTGGCGTGGTTCCGATAGGTGGTGCTATCATACGTCCACGTTGATGGAGACTTCAACCCAAGGAGGGTAACGGCTGCGCGAGTCCACGGAGGGCTCCACCCACAAAGGGTCCACGAAGAAGCAACCTTGCCTATTCCATCATGGCTTACGTCCACGAAGGACTAGCCTCACTCGGGGTAGATCTTCACGAAGTAGGCGATCTCCTTGCCCTTACAAACTCCTTGGTTCAACTCCACATCATGTCGGAGGCTCCCAAGTGACACCTAACCAATCTAGGAGACACCACTCTCCAAAAGGTAATAGACAGTGTGTTGTTGATGAACTCCTTGCTCTTGTGCTTCAAATGATAGTCTCCCCAACACTCAAACAACTCCTCACAGATTTGGCTATGGTGGAAGAAGGATTTGAGTGGAAAGCAACTTGGGAAAGCTAGAAATCAAGGTTCAAATGGTAGGAATGGAATCTCTTGATCTCAACACATGAGTAGGTGGTTCTCTCTTAGAAAATGTATGGTGGAAGTGTAGGCACGTTCTGATGGCTCTCCTTACTGAGTAAGAAGGGGTGGAGGGGTATATATAGCCTCCACACAAAATCCAACCGTTACACACTTTTGACCCAACTCGATGGCACCGATCAGAAATCTCGGTAGCACCAAACTGTGTAAAAGATATGAACGTTAGGAATCTCGGTGGGACCGATCAGAACAACTCGAATGGACCGATGTGCAATGGTTAGGGCAAACCTCGTCTCGGTGGCACCGATTGCATCAACTCGGTGGGACCGAAGTGAAGCAATAAGGCAACAGAGAGTTGGCAAGCCATCTCGGTGAGACCGATTTGCAAATCTCGGTGGGACCGAAGTAATTGCAAACGATTACAGAGAGTTGGCAAGGCCATATCGATGGGACCGAGATCCATATCGGTGGATCCGAATTGTTAGGGTTTTGGCAGTGGCTAAGTCCAGATGAACTCGGTGGCTCTGGATAGGAAATTCCGGTGGGGCTGAGTTGGAATGTAGGTTTTGGACATATTTGGATGGAGAAAGTGGTTGAGGGTTTTGGAGCACTGTCACTAAGCACTTGAGCAAAAAGACCATTAAGCAACACCTCACCCCCTTTTAATAGTATTGGCTTTCCTATGGACTCAATGTAATCTTGGATCACTTAACAAAAAATGTAGAGTCTTGAGCTTTTGCTAATCCATGTCCTTAGCATTTTGAGGGGTCCACATCTCTAGTCCTTGCCATGCCAATCATTGAACATCCTGAAATATTTATCTTGAATGGACATTAGTTCAATGAGATATATGTTGTTACAAATTACCAAAACCACCAAGGCAGCAAATGTGCTTTCGATCTCCCCCTTTTTGGTAATTGATGACAACATATAGATCAAAGCTTCGACAAATGATTAAATGAATGAAGTACATCATCGCTTTGAGAAGTATGTGATAAGCAAGAGCTCCCCCTAAATTTGTGCATTATTAATAATTTGCGTTTGAATGCAAATGCACAATCGATTAGGATCATGGGGATCATGGGTCACTCTTCCATGTCACATACAACTTGGTGGAGCGCACAAAATGATATGAATGGAATAGTAAGCACGCATCACCAAAAAACACAAGTGAATTTGGGGGTTTTCGTCGGTGTGAATAATCATCTTCAATCTACAATTTTTGGAGTTGCCTTGGTGGGGAATGAGAGTAGCGACTCATTCGAATGGATTTTTAATGCTTTTAAACGGTGTATGGGAAAAGACCCGACGTGCATACTAACAGGTATTGCCTTCAGCGCCTCCAGCCACTAACACTTTCTCCTTTATTTTGCCTACTACTTTTTTAAAAACAAAAACAACCCAAGAAATGACAAAAACATTGTTTTGCAGATCAATGCCCTGCCATGAAAGCAGCTATACCTAAGGTCTTCCTCAGAACTCATCACCGCCTCTGCAGATGGCACATTATGAAAAAAATAAAAGATCATCTGTCAAAATTATACTCAGAACATGACACATTTAAGGAAGACCTCGCAGCAGTCCTTAACCATCCACTCATGCCAGCAGAGTTTGAAGCAGCATGGCACGACCTCATGGACAAATACAACTTACAGAATGACAGCATCCTGCTCGGCCTATGGGAAGAGAGAACAACATGGATATCTGCATACTGGAAAGAAATATTCTACGCCAGAATGACGTCAACACAGAGAAGCGAAAGCATGAATCATGTCCTGAAAAAAGGTTTCGTGAAAGAAACACAAGTACTTCACATATTTGCCAGATAGGTCAATGAATGCATACAGAAGAGGCACCAGCTTGAGGTTGCCGAGACAATAGCTTCAACGGTAAGAGCAACTCCTACATTGTAAGTACATGCATATTAGAAAAAAAATAAAAAAAATTGAAGCCAACTATAGAAACCCTACTTGCTTAAAAAACTTGCAGCAGTTATCTTTCACTAGCTCCTGCAGTTGTACTTAAAAATAAATATAGGGCCTTCGGACAGTTAATTCAAAACTCTACCGTTTATATCTTGCAAATTGTATCGCTAACTTGTTTCTGCATATGCATTTGAAAAAATGGTAGTACATAGGGGAACAAAAAAAGGTCGCCTAAACGACAATGCTTGTTCCATGTTCCAGGGAGTCGGGAACCCTCAGACTAGGTTCCTTTTTGAGAAACAGCTGATGGACGTGTACACACGCGCTGTCTACAACTTATTCCGCGAAAGACTCTTTGAAAGCGGCGCCTTCCGAATCAAACAGTCCACTGAGCATCCAACGAAGTACTACGTACACCACTACAACCAGGAGAAAGAATTCGCATGGTCAAGGCACGAATTCCAGGTGGTTGCTGATGAAACAAATGGCGAATACGAATGCGAGTGCAAACTCTTTGATCACACAGGTAACGAGAAAAAAGAACTACTCATGATGCATAACTTCTTCTCTTGGCAATAAAACAAATGATCAACTCACAAAAAAAATGATGTCAATTCTGTCAAGACTATTCTTCCATCACATAATTGCGCTGCTGGAACACCTCCGAGTAGCTATAATACCAGATCGGTATATACTGCAATGGTACACAAGGGATGCAAACAGTGACTCGGCATTCAACCGCAGAGACTACAAGAGTACAACTGCAGATGGTACACTAATTCAATACCGTCGCACAATGCTGCTGAACGAGACACTGAAGACTGTGCAGAAGGGGGTAAAGACGGATGCAGCTTACAACAGGCTGATGACATGCCTGAAACAGGTGCAACCAGAGCTGGATGCTCTGAACGGTGATGACATGGAGTCAACGGGCAGCAAACAAGCATATGTAGCTGAAAATGAAGTTGCCCCTGATATGGCTGAACAAAATGATGTAGTGATTGAGAAGTTAAATATGGATGGTGATCGCGACAAAATCACCCACCCCCAGTGTGCAAAACAAAGGGTAGAAACAAACTGAGTGCAGCCATGAAACAAGAACAAAAGCCAACTGAAATCAGTGTGAAAAGCAGTTCAAAACCTGCTAGACCAGAGCCAGTTATTGGAAAAGATGGCAGGCCACTAGGGAGCAGAATTTGCAGCAACTACAATATGATTACTGGGCACAACAAAAGAACTTGCGTGAAAAGGCAGCTAGAGCAAAAGCTACTGCAAGCACATGAGAAAACATATGGGCCTGTGGACAATTCCAATGTGGCCGCAACTATCAAGAAACTGATGTCAAAAGCAAGTATGAAGGAGCAAGCTATCAGCGACAGCGAAAAAATGAGTGACGACGGTAATGAAACAAGTGATAGTGACGAAGACGCTGAGCCTTCACCAAAGAGGATGCACCGCAGCAAAGATGTTGTGCAAGGCAAAATCTTCAAGAAAAGATGCAAATAATGCAACAAGGTCGAAGGGCATAACACTCGTACGTGCGACATAGTCAGAATAGGCAATGAGATTCTGGAAATGACAGAGCAGATGGTTCACCAGGGACAGGACAGGG
The DNA here is from genome assembly GCA_039707655.1 of Elymus sibiricus. Taxonomy (NCBI): domain Eukaryota; kingdom Viridiplantae; phylum Streptophyta; class Magnoliopsida; order Poales; family Poaceae; genus Elymus; species Elymus sibiricus. The sequence goes on from CM077676.1 coordinate 228,460,258, forward strand.
CAAGTAAGCAAAAGCACAATACAAGGTCTCAGAAGCTTGCGGGAGCAAAAGGAGGTCAGGAGCCAACCAGACGGAGCAGCAGGCTCAAAAACTGAAAAAGAAAAAATAGATACACATGTGAAGCAAACAAAAAGTGCACTTGTAAAAAAGATTTTTGTAAATGGACATTCAACTTACGTGATGCATGTACAAACTATTCCCCTTTGTTGCATTTTCAGAATTATGCAATTAGCTTCCCCCTCCCCTCTCCTTTTTCTGCATGAATTTTTTTTAAAAAGGTCCAGTTAGCATGAGTGTGTTGCTGCAGTTAGCATGTACATATCCTCGCGACGATAAATTCCTTCAAATAACCTTACAAACTTCAATTATCATGCATGCTACAGTTAGCATGCATAAAACTAAACGTAAAAACAAAAAAAAACTTCAGTTAACTCCCGAAAAATAATGCAGTTAACTTTCATTCAGTCAAATGTGTTTAAAAAATGTGCAGTTAGCATGAGTGAAATGATACGGTTAGCCATGGACAGAGTCACGCAACGATTGCTTCTGGAAAAAACGTGCAGTTAGCATAAAGTGCATGCATACAGTTAAAACCTTCGCGACTCAATTGACTTCAGTTTTGCTAAAAAAGAAAAGGTTGCATGATAACTTGAAACAATGCTGACATTGATATATGATTTGAAAAAGAATGTGCAGTGCTATCCATTATTTATTTCTGAAAATTGGGGAAAAGGAGCAGTTATGGTACATGCGCCCGTCAGTTATAAAGGAGCTGCTCCCGATGGGCTTGCCTCACGAAGCGCCCGTTCCCCTCTTCCACCAATGTGAAAACTCAAAAGTCTCGAAGAAACGCGCCATTAAACGCGACGTGGGGAGGCCGGTTGGGTACGGGAATGCTAGACGTGGGTAGTGGGAATGCTAACTGACTCTTCAATCTCTCGAACACGCTACAAAAAGCCCTCTCCCCACTTCCAAAAATTCCCCAGAAAAATCACCTTCCACCTCCCCGCTCCCCCTTCCACCACTTTGGCGCAGAGCGAAGAGATCGCCTAGTCACCCATGGCAGGTCGTGTGGCGGTGCAGGTCGGTGACAAGAACGGCGACGACTACATCGTCAAGGCCCACCTGGAGAGGAAGCTCTTCGTCAAGTACACCGACGACCCGGCGAAGGCTGCCAACTACATCAACGACCTCGAGCGCTTCTCCGTGCAAGACCGCTACAGGGTGATCGGCCTGGACGTCGAGTTCACCCAGCCTCGCCACGGGACGCAGTACGTCGCCGTCCTGCAGCTCTGCGTCCGCGACAACGTCCTCCTCTACCACCACTGCAGGGCGAGCGGCACCTGCGACAAGCTCCAGCAGTTCCTCGGCGACAAGCAGTACACCTTCGCCACCGTCGACACCACCAACGACAAGAAAGTGCTGGCTAACACCGGCTTGAAGGTGGCCAACCTCATCGACATCCAGAAGCAGTACAAGGTGGCGGGCTCCGGCAAGACGCCCTCACAGAAAGATTCCCTCGAAGACCTCGCCAAGGCCATCATCTGTCCTTCTTACGAGAACTTGAAGAATACGATGACGAGGACGAAGAAGGCATGGTTGCACTCCAGATGGGAGGAGAAGCTCACGCTCGAGCACATTGCCTACGCAGCGATCGACGCCTTCGCCAGTTACGACATGTACAGGCGCATCTCGGCAATGCGGGAGTGCCTCCTCCCGTATACACCTGAGGAGGATGCTCCACAGTCCTCCAGGACCACTCGCCAGGCAGCAAAGCGCGGGAGGATGAACTGGTGAAAATGGAAATGGCAACGTCAGTAGCTAACTGCAGTAGCTCGAGCAGTTAGCATATAGGGAAAAGTACTACTTAGTTTCCTTATCCGTTTGCTTCAGTGGAATATATATAAATTAGGTTGCTTCTGCTATCAGTACTACTTTGGTTTGCTTATGATTCTGGTTTGCTCCTCATTCAAGTTTCCTATGCAAAAAAATGCCATCGCTGAAACAACAAGTTTGATATGTTAATTATGCAGTTATCTTAGACTATGATTTACGAGTATAAAAAGATATCACTCAGCGATAAAAAACAAAAAAGTGCTCTGAGGTGTAGTTAACTTGCTCCACGGCGGGCAGTTAGCCTCATGATACATTAAGAGTTAACATCCCTATGTTTGTGCTTTGTTAGCTCAAAAAATGTGTGTTTGTATATGCAGTTAGCATGCTGTAACTACATCCGTTAGCTTCCTCCTAGACAGCAGTTAAATTCATGCATTCGTGCACCTTGTTTCTTAAAAAAATAGAAAAAAATGGTTATTTTCACAACTCCAAAAATTGGGGGGGTGGTACGACTACCTCCCGACTAGCAGTTAACTTGCTGAAAAACATTTAGTAGAAGGGAAAAAAAGTGCTCTGATGTGCAGTTAACTTCCTCCACGACTGGAAGTTACCATCTTGAGACAGTGCAGTTAACTTCCTCCACGACTGTGATTGCTTTTTTGTCTCCTACAAAATTACATTTGGCTATACAAAATAAGCTTGCAGTTAGCATGCTGTAACTACATCCGTTAGCTTCCTCCTAGATAGCAGTTAACTTCATGCATTCGTGCACCTTGTTTCTTAAAAAAATAGAAAAAATGGTTATTTTCACAACTCCAAAAATTGTCTGAAAAACATTTAGTAGAAGGGGGGGAAATGTGCTCTGATGTGCAGTTAACTTCCTCCACGACAGGAAGTTACCATCTTTAGACAGTGCAGTTAACTTCCTCCACAACTGTGATTGCTTTTTTGTCTCCTACAAAATTACATTTGGCTATACAAATAAGCTTGCAGTTAGCATGCTGTAACTACATCCGTTAGCTTCCTCCTAGATAGCAGTTAACTTCATGCATTCGTGCACCTTGTTTCTTAAAAAAATAGAAAAATGGTTATTTTCACAACTCCAAAAAATGGGGGGGGGGGCAACCCCCCCCCCCCTACAAAAAGACTTCCTCCCGACTAGCAGTTAACTTGCTGAAAAACATTTAGTAGAAAAGGGAAAAAATATGTGCTCTGATTTGCAGTTAACTTCCTCCACGACAGGAAGTTACCATCTTGACACGGTGCAGTTAACCCGATGAATCACTTGCAGTTAACTCCACCATGTGATTGCCTTTTTGTCTATGCAGTTCGCATACTGTAACTACAGCCGTTAGCTGCCTCCTCAATAGCAGTTAACTAGATGCATGCGTGCATATTAGCTTAATGAAAAATAAATTATGTAAACTGCCCATCGGAGCAAAGACTTGCACGCGCATAATAATCCAGTTAGCATGCTTCCAGAAAATGAAAACTTTGTTGTACAGGTGGAAAATCAAAAAAAGAAACGCCCTATGTTAAAAGATGGGAAGTTCTTCAAAAGTAATTCATCCATTAAAGGTTAAAAAGGAACTGCTAGATATACAAAAAACAGTAGATAAAACTGATAAAACATTCCTAAACACATCGACATATTCATCTGCTTGCACCGCTGTCCTGCGATCCCGCTTCTAACAACTTAGCAATGTCAGCCATCTCCCCCGGCCACTGGTCGCGCCGAACCTCGTTATTAGGGTGAAAAAGAACATTAAAAAGGCACTCGGCCTTCCAGTATGCAGACTGTGGCTGCACAAAAACAAGATTGTTGTGTTCAGTTAGCATTTTACTATAAACTGATAAACAAGAATGGAGATCAAACAAACATGAAAAACAGTTGATTACAAAAAGAAATGATCCAGGAAAAATTACATCGCGCTTCTTCACTTCCTCTACTAGCTTGGTGCCATCATACAGATAAGCAGCTTTTAACATGTAAAAGCCGCATTCATTAACCCCTTGCTCGGGCATTTTTGCATAGCTACATCTCCCTGCCAGATGTTCCTAACTGGGCTGCCTTGAAGAGTTGTATGCAGCTTCGCCATACACCTCCTTCATCAACAACGTCATCCTGGACATCTGTGCAAAACAGAAAAATCTGAGACTTGCGAAAACTTTAAAACACAGCACGCATGTGAAAACAAAAAAAAGGAAATAAAAAGGTGAAAAAAGACCACATACGATTTCGACACGTTCTCCATGGAATCTGCTCCTTGAAAGGTTACGCCCAGTGTATCTCCACGAGTCATGGATATCCAGGGACTCGCGATACTTGTTCATAGTGTACAGAGTGAAATGATTCCGATTCCAATATGGGAGCATGATCTGTTAACATGCGAATCAGACGACAAAGAACCTAAAGGAAGTTAGCTACATGTGTCTCGGCAGTTTAGATGACCACACTACGAAAAAATTAACTTGGCGAAAAAACGACATGCACTAACCAGGTTTGCAGCGAGCAGATTCTCTTTTATGTATAACTTGAACTTCTGAGCAGCAAGTTTAACATTGAAGGGCGGCCTCGGGACCTCCTGCCCATCTTCATCGACTGGCGGATGGTACGGATCAATTTCCAGAAGATACTAGAAAAAAATAACAAACACAAGATGAGCATTTAGGATGATCGGGGAGGGGGCAGGGCAGGGTGCGGGCGCTAAGCCGGCAAATGAACATAGAAAAACAAAAAGAATGCTTCATAATAAATGATCGTACATTTATCACATAAGGACTGAGCAACACCCTATCTCCGGATTTATACACATGATTGCACTCAGGGCTCCCCTTCCAATAGCTGATCACAAGATCGATCAACTCAGTATCAATGCAGCCAGCAGGACCAAAGCAGGTGACCAGATATTTAGCATCAACTATAAATTCATCGCCAGTTGGAGGAGTGCACTTAAACAGAGGGACCCTGTGGAGACAAAAACAAATAGAAAAGGATGCATGAAGTAGCACCAAACGTATATGAACAAAAAGAAAGACCACATACATTTTGAAAAAAAAACATTGGACTCACTGTGGATACTTGTCGAGAAACTCCTTGCTAATTATTAGGTCCAGAATTTGTTTTGCAACAGCCACAAATGGAAACTTGAACGGCTTGAGCACAGGCACACGCATCCTCAACCTAGTTGACAGACTAACTGGCCTTTTATTAGACACTACCAATGGCACCTCCACTGATTTGCTCCTGGTGAACACTGTTCTCTTGCCACGCAAAACGAAATCATCATCATCACTCAGAACAAGAGGTGATTTCACTGTCGCTTTAACAGGACCAGCAGCTCTGGGCGGCAAACCCTTTTTAGGTGCCGGAGGCATAAAAGAATCATCGTCACTCTCCACACCACGATCCGCATCCTTCGGGGCAGCACGGGTCACCCCCTTAGATTTTGATTGCACACCGCCCTTCTTTACTTTAACAGCTTCAACTGACTTCAATATGTCATCATCCGATATTACCTTAATTTCTGGCGTCTCACATTGGCTCTCGAACAAACTAAAATTAGGCTCGTCTAGCCCTAGATCTGCAACACAAGAACCACAAAAAAAAGGCGCACGCGGGAGACAGGTGAGCACGGGGACAAAAAAATATAGAAAGGGGGCGTGTGCTGAGAATAAAATATGACGGCCACTAAAAAAAGAAAACATATACAAACCAACAAAAAAGAGAACAAAAAGAAAGGGCAATACCTCCAGAATAACCCAGCACCTCGCAAATATTAATGTCAAAAACCCCACAAGTAATCCACCTGTACAGGGTTTGAACCCTGACCATATAGATATCTTTTTGAGAAAACGCAGCATAACTCTCACCATCATATGTCTCCAGCAGTTCATTCATGAAAAACCCGCAGTCGGTGCTGTATCAAATAGTTATAAAACTATATCAGCATACACACGGAAAAAATCAGGATTTGCAAGTTAGTTCAATTCAGCTATGCAGTTACCTTCTATATGATATGTTACGTGACAGTTAGCTTAAAAACATCCATGAAAAAATAGTTCAAAAATAACAGGCGATTAAGAATATATGATGACCACGGATATAAAAACACATGTATGAAGTTAGCTTAATGCCTCCGCATGGTTACACGATGCACAAAAAATATAAAGATACAAGAATTATCTAAGATGTTCAGTTAACTTATAACACTTGTCCAGTTCAGTTCACACAGACCTAATTTACAGACATGGAAAAAATGAGCATATATATAACACAAAAATATGGCAGTTATGTTTAATTCGTTTGAGAAGATGCCACAAAGTTAAAAGACAAAGAGCAAAAAGAATAAAAATGAAAAATACTAATCAACAGTTAGATTTAAAATAGATAAACACGAGCTACACAAAAAAAAGAAGCAAAAGATGTATTACGGGTTTTCCTGCTGGGGCACAACGGTGTGGTGCAAACGGAAATGGTCAATGTTTGCCGGATCCAACTTCTTCTTCTTGCGCTCAGACGAGCCATTCCTCCAGAGCTGCTTAATGTTCTTCGCCATCCTATTTATGACCCTTATGCCACTCTCACTACCGGGGAGGTGCCAAGAGTCAAGCAGCTGAAAACGATGATGCTTAATGTTTAACGCAACAACACAATAGTGCCCCGCACCTTCCCTGGTAGCTGGAGGGTCAAAGACACCAAAGAGTACAATGTCTTTCTTATCCAGTGGCTCGTCGACATAGGCAGAAAAAAATCTGACCAAGTGCCTATTATCAAAGGACCCCCTCCAGATAGATTGCTGTAAAATGAAGAAGCAGCTCTGTTAACTATAAAACTCGTGAAAAAGAGAAGAAAAAAAACGTGAAATCTAGAATAATGTATATAAGACCTAACCGAAATATGGAATGGAGCCACCATCTTAGAAGAATTCTTGTATTTGGAATGAAGAAGGAAAATTCCTATAGCCGCAACCGCAGTGTTCAGCATGCCACCAACTCTGAAAGACTCAGCAACCTGCTCGATAGTTGCTTTGCAAAAATCATTCTCAAACAACACCTCATCCCTGGTATTGAAAAACAAACACGAAACATTTTACCAAAGGAAAAAAAATTGTTGGCAACAAATCAGAAACGGGGGAAGGACGAAACACATGGATGTGGATACATACTTTTTATTCTTGTCCTTCCTTAACCTCAAAACAGCAAAGTATAAGTCTTTCATGCGTTGCACCGCTTCCGGTGTGGCCGGGGTTTGCGTAAAACTGGAGACTGTTTGAGATGAATCTATAAAAAAGGGCGAAAAAAGGTCGGCAGTTAGCATAATGATACTGAATAGTTAATAAAAGCAAAAAATAGCAAAAAACCCATACGCCAGAAGCAGCTAAAAAAAAGCTACCTATCTCATTTAATGACACTCCCAAGTCATCACTCTCTGTCTCCTCGGAAGCGCCGTCAGCTCCAACTTCGTCAACGTTGGGTTCAACTTCAGGCTGGGGCTTAGCACTATAATTATCGCGCATCCCAGCTTTTGCAATTATATCTTTCAACTTCGCAGCTAACCCCTCGGAAACTTCAACGGGATTCCCAGAAAGTCTCGCAGGAGCAGATGCTGTGACTACCGGTCGGACGGACTCAACTACAACATCATTCTCACTAACTGCGACTCCAGTTGTTGTAACTGCCGGTGGCAATTTCTCAACTGCAACATGCTTCTCGCGCGCTGCAACATCAGTTGCTTCAGCGGACTGAGCTGCAACAATAACTACAACAGCCTGAGGACAAGTTGCAACAACAGGTGCAACGGGGCATGCAGGTGCTGCAGTTACTGATGGACCAGACGCAACTGTGACGCCCTCCTCACAAGTTATGGCAACTGTTGGTTCACCAAGTTTAGGATCCAAAGCAACACCGTCAACATTTGATTTATCTAGCACATGAGACGCATTTGATCCACCTACATCTTCGGGGCCTACTATACTAGCATGAGCATCACCACCTGAGTAGGTGTCCACAACTGCAGCATCCTTCAGAAATTCAGAAACAATAGCAGGCTTGGCGTCCTTGTTGGATGCACGTGCTCCGTCAACAACATGCACTTTGCGCACTGGAATATAAAAACCGTCACCTCCGGCTCCAATGCTATCATACACAGGTGGATCCCTCAGCGCTTGTTTTCCTTCACAGCCTGCTGCGAGATTGACTGCATCACCTCCCATGGAAGCACCGTCAGCAATGCCATCCATGACAAACACACTCGCACAAGCACCTCCAGGCACCTGTCTAGCTTCAGGCAATCCTGAACCACAATCAACTTTGTCAGCGACAAAACGGCTTGAATCATTTGAAGCGTGATCTTTAACTTCTGAACCACCTTCAATCGTAACTGGCACGACGCCTTGGCAATCAAACTCAACTTGCTTGCCTTTGGAAATGTCAACACTACCAGCGTGGACTTGCTGCACAAGATCTGTCTCATTAGATTTGTCGCACTCACCTTGGGCTGCGGGCTAGTCTGGTGCAGAAACTCCCTCCGTAAAATCAACACTATCATCAACACCCTTGCAACCCTCGTCAGAATCACCGCCCAAACGGTCATCATCAATGACATCGTCGTCACTAAAATCATGCGGGGGAGATTCAGCAGGGGGTTCTTGCTTCTCATCTTCATCGTCATCCGACACATTAACAACAACCTGGAAAAAAAAGCATGCACGCGTGATGTTGATGGGTATAAGGTCAGCAGTTAGCTATCTCGGATTCAGTAGTTAGCTATCTCGTACAACACAGTTAATCACCATGCGTAAAATAGGGAAGAGAAAAAAACAAAAAAAGATCACCTCACATCCTCACCCCGTTGCCCGGTATCATCATCGCCACGCACAGGGGCGGACGCGTCGTTCTTCTGCTTGCTAATCTGACTCACAATAATACGAGCATCATTTTCAAAGCCTTTGCATATGGCATCTTGTTTCTTCTTCAAATCATTAAAAGTGGTGCGAATGTACGCTGTCGCGCTCCGAAGACTACCAATGATAGCAACATCGCGCTCTGTAGCCTCCTTCATTGCATCTTCCCTTGGTCCATGACCTTCAGGGAAAATGCCAGCAATGCAGCCCAGCCGATCAGACGTCGTGGGAACTTCAGCAGCCAACTCATTCACCTTCCGTAAGAAGCCATCAATCTTCGCAAAGGCAGCATCAACTTCCATGGCATTACTGGATTTTTGTACTTTAAAGGCTACATCTGCAATCTGGCTACAGCCAGCCTCATCCTGTGCATGCTGTTTTGGAGCGCAGGTACTGATAGGGACGGGCGCATCAGGAAAGGCGCAATCACGAGTTTGCTCAAGGGAAACTTGCTCGCAATATGCAATCTGGTTACGGGATTTCCACTGAGCACATATAAAAAAACAAAAAACAAAATGGTGAATACTTTGCGTTAAAAAATGTGAAAATGATGCATCAATTACACAAAAACACCACACACAAAAAAATAGTTAGCTACACAAAGTTAAGAACATGGCTTGAGGCAGTTAACTCTCTATAAAACTCTAACGAAGCAGTTAGGTCCATACATAAAAAAACAAAGGAGTAAATAAATGTTACCTTCCAACAAAAAACATTTTAAAAAGATAGCAGTTAGCTCCACATAATAGGTGAAGTTGGCTAAACTTTCTACACTTAAGAAGACTCACAAAAAACACTTACAAACACATATAAGCCATTTAAAGTCGCACGAAAATACTTTAAGAGAGAAAAGAACACGTGTAAGTTGAAAAACTCACCCCAAGTTTTCCGAAGACATAGCCGTCCAAATCTTTCCCACCCTTCTTTACAATGTCTTTCAAGAAAATTGAATTCAGCACCTTCTCTGTCAGGAAATTTGCACGCGGAGTCTGCACATGCATCACAGACACAGCCTTTGATAGGCAACAATCAAGATACAAAAGGACTAGCACTACTCCACAACCTTCTGGACCAGCTTGTATGATATTTGGATCTTGCCATCTGATAGCTGCACGCTTCAACTCATCCACTACTAACTGGCAAAAATCCATCGTTGCCATATCTTCAAAAACAATACCATCTAGCATTGTCGCCTCCCTGCCTACACGGACAGCAGGACCTGGGCATATCATCTTGGAAAAAAGGATAGCAAAGAAAACCTTTACAACAAGTGCGTCCTTTGACTCATCGACTACAAGCTGCTTCAAGACATTCCTCAAGTCTTTCGTGTCAACCACAGAAGCTTTGCTGAAATCCAACTCTGCCTTAAATCTAGCCATTGACTCGTCATGGCCGCTATCAGCTGGCCTGGGAGCAGTGTCATCGCCCATGGGGAACCCAAAAGCCTGATGCATGGCTTCTCTGCTAACTACAAGAACTTTATTAGGGCCACAGTCAATACGCATCGTCGCCGTGTCAATCTTCTTCATCAAGTGACACATCAGAAGTCGCGACACATTGCCCTTCAAGACCCAGTCAAATACACAACCGAAACCAGCCTTACGAACAATGTCTTTATGTCATGTCTCAAGCAGAGCAGCCGCCTCAGAAACTTCTCCCAAAGAACAGCGAACAGTGACGTTGATCCTATCACAAGCACCAGCATTTGACACCGCAGACTTTGCCACCTTCTTCTTTGGTACAGTCCCATCAACCTTAGACCGACGCTTCCTAGCAACAACCTACCAAGAAAAAACAGGAAAAAAGAAGGCAGTTAGCATCCACACAACACGTCAGTTACCAACCAAAAACAAAAAAAAAAGGAATACAACATACGGACAAAAAGTAGCACACGTACATAATTCCCGTCGAGCCCATTGCCATCAACAAAAGGCCCTCCACAATCACCTCCAGCATCTGAACCCTCGAAAGAAGCACGCTTTCCACCAAGCTTAACACTCGGATAGACACGATCAACCACTGGACCACTGGCAATGCGTGGACTCCGACGCAGAGATGGAACAGCAATCTTACTGGTTACGCCACTGGCGGGATGGGTGCCACGATGTCCACGCTTAACCTTTGCAACAACCCTGCGCTTCCCGTGGCTAGAAGATACTTCAGGGCCGCCTTCGCTCACCGAACCCACATTTGCAGTTACATTCAGACTAGCAGCAATATCCCGTGATGTGCCAAACTGGGCACGGACTCCAGCTCCTGCATCCGGAACATGTGCGTTGCTGGTGACATTTAATGTATCGACTGGACCTTTGGGAAGTCTCAACCGCTTCTTCCTCTCATGAGCATCAACTTTCTCTATAAAAAATTTCCGCTTCCCTAGCTGCCTTATCTCCTCATCCCTCAACTGCTGTGAGACCATATAATCATGTGTAACAATCTCATTGCCCATGACTGGCTGCGATTGCGTATCGCACCACACTGGTGTCGGGCTGCACAAAATGTTGTCTCCGTCGGAAGCTCTACATGGTTCAACATTGGAAGGCGCAGTCATGTTGCGCGGCAGAGGCGAATCAAGCGCAACATGCTCGGCATTGATGTCATGGCAAGACTGCATGATGAAATTGTTAACATCTGGCGACGAAATACCTGCACGTTCCAGAGCAAAAAGGCACACGAAGAATAGTTAGGTAAAAAGATAAAAATACAAAAACTCAAAACAGCAACTAAAAAAACAAATGAGGAAAATAAATGAATTCGAACAAATTCCCACAGAAACCTTCAACACTGTCAGCAGTGCTATGAGGAGTGCAGACGACACCATCAACTTTGCGCGACTCATTTGTTTCACTCGCATTTGCTTTGCTATTAGCCATACCGCCCACCTGACCTGCATTCCCACCACTGCCTTCGCCATGAACTAGTGACACCTTGGCCAAAGCTGCCGCAGCAACATCAACTTCAACTGGCATATTAAGACATGGATCAGTAAAGTTAACAAAAAAATTGGTGGTGAACAAATGCAGAGAAAACAAAGAAAGCAGTTAACTGCTTCCATTTTCTGAAGTTATCTGCAATTGACAAAAATATGATAATAAAAGCAGTTAACTGCTTCCATTATCTGAAGTTATCTGCAATTGATAAAAAATATGATAATAAAGCAGTTAACTGCTTCCATTTCTGAAGTTATCTGCAACTGACAAAAAAATATGATAAGAAAGCAGTTAACTGCTTCCATTTCTGAAGTTATCTGCAATTGACAAATATATGATGACTAACCATTTCCACAGCCAGCAACCCTTCCAACTGAACTCATTCCGAAAAAAACACCTCACACACCCCGCCGCCACTACCTACAACAGAAAACGAGCGCAACTTATATAGATACTTTTGACTGAAAACATGAAGCTTAAACAGAGAATCGAAAATGGAAATAAACAAAACAAAATCAATTGCCCGCAGACATTGTGCCCAGTCGAATTCAGGAAACACAAGACCATTACACTCCCGCGCAGCCACTCGCACACCACACAAAAAAAACAATTGGCTCCCTCCCGCGCCGAAAACCCTAAGAAAAATACCTGAAACACACGCGAGATCCCCTTGCGGCTCCAACGGCGGGTTAAAGACGACTTCCGCCGTGCGCTTGCAGAACAAAACACGCCGTCTCCTGCTTCCGACGAATACCGCCGCACGACGGCCGGTTGGTTAGGGTTAGAAGCGCTCGTAAGTGGCGGCGCCGCAGCGTGTGCGCTAGGACGAAAAAAAGAGTTGCGGCGAGAGAAATAGCGACAGAGGGCCGCAAATGGAGCAGTTAAACAGATAGGCACTAAAGACGGCGGTGGTAACGGGCAGACAAATAAACGAAAGGACACATATAGGAAAAAGCCCATATAGGCCCAGCAGCCCAAATAAACGATACAGTTAACTCACGATACTTTACTGCTCAAACAACACAGCAGTTACCGCAAGCCCCCCTTGCACTTAGCACAACCATACACAAACAGTTACCCCTCCACCATCTCACTTAAAAAAAGCAAAAACAAAATTGTCCACCGCCCTCGCAGTTAGCTCAACCGTGCCCCGTCAGTTACTAGTCGAAAAATCTAAATTCGGCCATTAACACAACCATGCCACTGAAGTTAAAATCAAAATCGTATCTCATCGGTTTGCGCAAAAAAAAATTATCGAATCAGAAGCCTTCCGTATTATATATAAAAAAGCATAAACTATTTATATAGAAAATGATTGGGGGGGGGGTCCCCCCCCCCCTCAGTTAGCTCAACCTAACTGATCAATTACTGATCATCCACCTCCATTCAACAAAACAAACACATCCCGACTAAAAAATTAACTCAACCAAACCCATTTAGTTAGCCCAAAAAAAAACTTACCAAACAAGTTACCTCATATATATATATATATATATATATATATATTAAAAGGATAAAACTGTTTGTATACATAGTTTATACCATCTCAAAAAAGGCTCAACCTTTAACACAAAAGCAGTCACTACTCGACAACTTGCTTTCAGAAGTCAAAGCAAAATCCCCCCCCCCTTGCAGTTAGCTTGAACTCAACCAACAGTTACTACTCATCATATCGAGTTACAAGTTAACCCGATGAATCACTTGCAGTTATCTCGGGCTTACCCCTACAAGATATCTCAAAACTTCTCCAATCGAATACCTTGTATATGCATAAAAAAAGCGTAAACCTCCCCCAACCCTTCAATTAACTCAACCTTACGGATCAGTTACTCCATTCCATCTCAACTCGACGAATAACGCATGCCCCCTTGCGGTTAGCTCAGTCTCAACCAGCAGTTTACCTCGAACTTATCCAATAAAAATGCAAATACCTTCAGTAAGTACTAAAAAAGAAACAACACACTGCATCCACTGCAGTTAGGTCAGAAAATAACCAACAGCTTATACTCAACCATATCGAGTAAGGGAAGTTACCCCGTATACCATGCAGTTAACTCGGCTTTACCCAACAGTTAACTCAGTCTTAAAGTTATATCAGTCTTACCCAACCCTACCAAAAACAGAAACTGCCTGCCGTCCCACTATCAGAAGTTAACAAGTACACCACTTGCAGTTAGCTTACCGTAACCCAACAGTCAAAACAATCTTATACAATCAGTTGCCTTTGCATATTGTATAAAATAAAAAATAGAAAAGCAAAAACTATTTATATAGAAAATGTTGGGGGGGATCCCCCCCCCCCAACCCCCCCCCCCTCTGGATTGCAACACTCTTACAGACAGGGCAGTTAGCTTTCTGTTCACAGTCGGTTAGGACCTACCACGCGCCCGGTTGACTATGTTTTCTTTCCACCTGACACCTCCGCTCGAATAAACGCGCGAAAAATCAAAAAGAAAAGATGCAAAACTACCCCCGTCCAATCAAGTATTCAAATATGCAGCAGTGATATAAACGAATTACAAAGAAAAAACTTCCACATGGGCGAAAAATGAGACGCCGTGAAAAATTTATGTAGCTACGGAAAAAGAAAATTCCAAAATCGATCAAATTCGATTTACAGGACAAGAAATTGAGCGCCTACACAACAAAAACAAAGTGCTGCTAACGTCCCCCAACCAAACTACATTATAAACGAATCATATACGAAGAAATTTCGACCAAAGTTTACCTCCCGCGGGTACGCGCCGAGGAGCACCACTTCCGCCACCAACCATATTCCATCAAATTCGATTACAAAAAACCAAATTGAGCACCGCTCGTCACAGAAATAAGTGATGCAAACGTCCGCTAACCAAACTATAACATTAAAACGAACCATAAACGAAAAGATTTCAACCACCGCTACCTCCCACGGCTACGGTCGAAGAACACCAAATCCGCCACCCACCAAACTACCGGATTTTGTGAAGATAGCCGCTGAAAATAATCAAAATGCGTAGAATTTCTGAAAATATGACCAAAATTGTCGCGCCCAACATCCAATCCTGATGCGTTGCCGCGCTCGATTGCGAGTTCATCCGGCGAACGTATTTGAGTCCCGCTCAATGATCCAACACACGAAAATCATGCTCCAAAAAACGCGTACGTGCACTACTTTTGTACGGAAATCAAATTAGCACTAGACCATACCGATTCACACCAGTTTCGACTACGATAACGCATGAGACAGGTAGAATTAATGACTGAAAAAATAGCGACGACAAGCAGTTTTGTTTACTTCAGCTGGCAGTTAGGACGTGAGTATCAGGCAGTTAGGAACGGTTCCTGAATAGCTTATTCAGGAATGGGTTGCAGAATAGCTGGGATATATATATATATATATACATAAACACTATTCTGATCACGGGATCAGAATAACATTCTGATAACTAGTCGACCCGTCGCAGCAGTAGTAATTGAACTTCACTCATGGACAGGTTGAACTTCCGCAAGCATTGTCCAAATGGGTCTCGCGATATAACGTTGGAAAGCTATGAACACATGGATCACGACCTAAGTTAAATTTTTGTCAAAATCTACACGGTTTAAGAGCAGTTTTACAAACCGTTTTTCTTCATAGAAAAAAACATGAATCGTATTTTCGAGCCCATTTTTAAACCGTTTATCGGAATGAGGCAAATGATATGCCGTTGGAAAGCTGCTGAAAATCCGCTCATTCCACATATAGAAAGTTTTACCAAATTCCATACGGTTAAAAAGTAATTTGAAAAATGGCGAAATTTTTCAAACCGAACAGCCGATCTCGTTTTTTTGGCTTACTTTGAAAACGGCTAATCGTATTGATAGAAATGATATGGCGTTGGAAAGCTTATAAAAATGCACTTCTTTTTCATATAGAAAGTTTGTCCCAGTTTTGAACGGTTTAAAAGTAATTTAGAAAACGGTCGAAGTTCTTCCGAGTTCATATTTTTGGGTTATTTTTTAAATGGTTTGTCGGAATGCAGCAATGATATGGCGTTGGAAAGCTTGAACAAATGCGAAACTTTTATGTATAGAATGTTTCTCCTAATTCTTTACGGTTTTATGACAATTTTGAAAATAGCTAAAAACATTTTGTGGCCGTAATTTTCACAAACTTTGTCGGAATGGGGCAAATAGTATACCGTTGGATAGCTATCAAAAATGCGAAACCTTTTCATATAGAATGTTTGTTCTGATTCCTACCCGTTTTTAAGTAATTTTGAAAATGGCGAGATTATGCGTTATGTCTTCATTGCGAAAACAGAGTCTTCGGAAATGCACTGCGTGAAGAAGTTGAACTTCTGGGGCATGTCTGTTTGAACTTCACTCTGTTTTTCACGTGTTGTTTTTTGCCCGTAACTCCCCAACCACTTACTAGAATTGAGCAAATGATATACCGATGGAAAGCTGTTGAAAACATGCAACTTTCCCGTGTTGATCATTTTTTCATACTCGCGACGGTTCAAAAGATTTTTTTGAATACGTAAAAACATGTTTTTAATGGTATACATGAACTTTTAAACCGTTTATCGGAATGAAGCATATAATATACTGTTGGAAAGCTTCTGAATAGAAGCAACTTTTTCATGTAGACAGTTGTTACAAATTCGTTGTCGTTTGCGAGCAGTTTTAAAAATGGCTAAAAAAAACGTTGTTTTTGCCTCTCTTTTTTGACATGTAATTGAAGGTCGGACGTCTCGCAATATAATTTTTGAACCATGCAGGGAGGATCACGTGAACTTGTTGCAACAAACCTTTTAGTCTTTTAGTTTTCTATTCTTTTATTCTCATCTGAAACACATTTCGTGTAGTAGTTGAACTGCTCGCTGTTTTTCACTTTGAACTTCTGTTACGTATTTTTGTTCATAATTCCTCACGCGTTCGTCGGAGTTACACAAATTATATACCTTTAGGAACCTGTTAAAAAGACACAACTTTTTCTAATACGGTTAAACATTTGTTTAGAACAGCATACACCAATTTGTTTTAACCGTTTATTTGGAAAGATGTTGAATAGGAGGAACATTTTACATGTAGAGCATTTCGTTTCAATTTTTGTAATGCATTGAGAGAATTGTTTTAAAACATCAAAAACAACATCGTTTTTGTGTTTTGAACATGCAAATACAAGGTGAACCTCTCTCACAAGAATTTTTGAACTTTCCGAACATCGATCTGCTCCATTTTTTCAATATGAACTTCTAGTTTTTTTAGAAACGGGAAAAAACCAAAAAAAAATTGAACTGCTTCATTTTTAAAATTTGAACTTCAGATTTTTTTTTCTTTAGTAGTGGGAAAAATAAGATTTTTTTCTAGTAAATATTGAACCGCTTGGTTATTTTAGTTTGAACTACTATGTTTTTTAGAAACGAGGAAAAATCTTTTTATATAAATTTTGAACTACTCCACTTTTTAAATTTGAAATTCTTGTTTTTATTCTTTAGAAGCGGTTAAAAATCCGAGTTTTAGTAAACGTTGAACCGCTTTGTTGGTTTTAGTAAACGTTGAACATCCCTGATTTTTTTTATTGGGACTACCCCATGTTTGGTTTTTGAATATTTCCATTTTGCGTTTGAATCTGAACTTTTTTTACTTGTTCCTTAATTTTAATTCAAACTTCTTCGTTTTATTCTTTAGTAACGACAAAAAACTTCAGTTTTTTATAAACTTTGAACTTCTCTCTATTTTCAATTTGAACTTCTTAAATTTATTATAAGAAAAAGATAGGTTTTTTAAATAAGCATCAAACAAAAAAAAAATTAAATTGAACTTCATACTTTTATTTTTCCTAGAAACGGAAAGAATTTGAGTTTTCGGTATACATCGAACTACTTCGTTATTTTTAATTTGAACTTCTTGATTTTATTCTTTAGTAACAAGGAAAATCTGAGTTTTATAAATATCGAATTGCTCTACTTTTTTAGCTTGGACTTCTTGGTTTATTTCTTTTAGTAAAGCAAAAAATCCTAGTTTTGTAATAAATATTGAACCGGTCCGTTATTTAAATTTGAACTTCTAGAGTTTTTTTATTTAGAAATGATGAAAATCCTTTTTTTATTAATTTTGAAACTGCTCTATTTTTAAAATGAACTTCTTTGTTATTTTCTTTTTGAACTTCTTATTTTCATTCTTTAATAATGAGGAAAAACTGAATTTTGTATAAACATCGAACTGCTCATTTATTTCAATTTGGACTTCTTGGTTCTATTTCTTTTTGTAATGGAAAAATCCTAGTTTTTTAATAAATATCGAGCCGCTCCGTTTTTTAGATTTTAACTTCTAGGATTTTTTTTAACAGATTAAATCTCTTTTTTATAAATTTGTGTTGAGATGCTTTTTTTAGTTGGACCTTCTTGGATTTGTAATAAACATTGGACTTCTTCATCTTTTAAATTTCAACCTCTAGGTTTTTTCTAGAAACGGGGAAATCCAATTTTTTTTTTATAATTTTTGAAATGATCACTTTTTTAGTTTGAACTTATAGGTTTTTTTAGAATGGGGAAAATCCATTTTTTTACAAAAAAAATTGTACTGCTCTTACTTTCACCTTGCTGGGATTTTTTTAGAAACATGAACATATGTCTTGTTACAAACATAGACCTGTTTTTTTGTTTTTAAAATTTTCAATTTTGGGGTTTTTATTGAAAAAGGGAAAATCCATGGAAATATTTTTTGTACAAACATATGTGTGTCTCTTTCTGTTTTCTCATTTTTTTTGAACTCTCCAATTTATAATTTTGAACTTCCAAGTTTAACATTTTCTGGGTGAGGTATGTTTTCTTCTTTGTATATAAACATTGAATTGCTCTGTTATTTTAATTCGAACTTCTTCGTTTTATTCTTATAGTAACGGGAAAAATATCTGAGTTTTTTTTTGTAAAAGTTGAACAGTCCGAACTTCGCGTTTTCTTGTTTTTGAACTTTATTTCTTTAAAAACAGGGAGTATATGGGAACGAAATGTTCTTCATCCAGGAACAACAAGGTACTTCGCATAGGAATAAAAAATTATTCACACTGGGGACAGAATGTTCTTACTCCAGGAACAAAAATTTCTTCACATAGGAACACAAATTTATTCACACAAGGAACAAATGTCGCTACACTTTCTGCTTTTGCCAAGAAATACATGAACTACGAAGAAGCCTATCTCTCTCGCTTGAGAAGGTCTTCTTTGGCGATGCTGGACAATTGTACATGTCAACGCTGTGCAGGTAAAGATTTTCATCATTAGATTACCAAAATGAAAGTAGGGAACCCAAAGAAAAAAAGTTTTGTAAAAACTGTAAGAACTACATGTAATGTTCTGCAGATACCTAAACTGATCGAACTGGTCTGGGAATCAAGAATTGTCTGTTTGGAGCATCGTGCAGATTATTTTTGGCACTGGGTTAAAACTTATTCGTACATAGTTAATAAGTTTTACATAGCAGTACGTTTGGCTATAAAAGTGTCTGCTTGATCAATCACTTAACCAATATATGATCGTGTTCAAGTATTTCAAGGATGCACAGTATACTGATCAAAATGTTTTTTAGTACACACATGAGACCATAAGCTTCAGATAACGGAATGTCAATCTCAGAATTTTATCTAATAAATTACGAAGGAGCTAAGAAATGAAAAACAGGGAAAAAAACCCTCTCTGGATGTACTGAAATTTACATCTCTGAACCTTAATCCCAATTCACTCTGAACTTCAGTAACGCAGATTAAGAAGAAAACGAGTACCAACTAGCATGTACTAGCATAAACTTGAACTTTATAGTGAAAAGTTCACCACTATCTGAACAACATTTTTCTGAATTTTTATGCAAACCA
Source organism: Elymus sibiricus (assembly GCA_039707655.1). Taxonomy (NCBI): domain Eukaryota; kingdom Viridiplantae; phylum Streptophyta; class Magnoliopsida; order Poales; family Poaceae; genus Elymus; species Elymus sibiricus. Next base: position 228,479,769 of record CM077676.1, read on the forward strand.
TTTTTTATAAATATTTTTTTCTGTGCAAAACATTTTTTTTGCAATGTACCTGGTCATGCTCCTATTTTGTATGTGAACTTTGTCTTTGTGCCAAATTCATACGGTCATAGGATAGAGAAAACATTAAAGTTGGAAGCAAAGTATACACGTACAACGATCAAACGACACAGCGAGAAGAAGGCAGCCACCATTCTGCACATAAAACAAAGTAGTAAGAGCATGTTTAGGAATTAGGTAAAACACAATTGCACGACACACACACATCAGCGGCAAGCACACACACGTCCGTCAGAAATGTCCACTTAAGAAACAGAGAATGCAGCACTAGGCAACTCTGAACTGGACAACCAGGGGCTTCATTGCGACAGCAGCATGCATGAAGGGGTAGACGAAGGTGACCATGGTGGCGACGCTGCGGTAGGCCACCACGCCGGCATCATACATACATTTCTTGGAGATATACTGATGCATTCAGAATCACATTCGCATCTTCATTCTTCAGCTAAGTCATATGTAACGGAATCCAGTATGTAGTTTGGTTCTAGATAGTTGACTGATCAAGAAAGTTGCAAGTAAGTTAAATCGAGTGCGTACCTTGTGGAGTTTGCTAATCAACGTTGAAGCTAACATTCTTCTGCGTCTTAGAGGATGGCTTTGCCGCAACAATTGAATGGATGGATGGAATTAGCTACTAATGCAGACTATAACAGGCATGTCTTTTACAGTGCATGCACGAGCTGTATCGAACAGGTGATTTTGGAATGGAATGAGTACCTGAACGACAGCGTTGACAGAGGTGGACTTCGGGATGATGAGCGGTGAGGCGTTGACAGAGGTGAATTATCCAAGAAATTTAATACTTGAAAATAAAAATTGAAGTATCTGCAGTCAGAAATGAACTTGAACTTCTCGTCCCCCCAGACTGCTCCTTCATTTCATACAATTTCAGATGGAAAAATTAGGAAGAATATGACACAAGCTAGTCCAGTTCAGTTCAGAAAGATAAAGATCAAAAGATAAATATAATTGTTTTGCAGGAGTTCATAGAGGGAGAGCTGAGCAGGTCTCGCCACAGAGAAGAACAAGGAAGTTCAGAGAAAATCTTAGCAGTCGTTCTCCTCTGTTTTTAGTAGCAGAAACGCAGAAATTAAACACACCTGCTAGTGCGGCTGTTGGCCAGGGGCTCAATCGGGTAGCGGGTGTGGCGGCGGGTGGGGGTTTGCCAAGGGACTCGCGCATGAGGAAGTCGGTGCAGGTACGCCCATGGCGGAGCGCGGGGCTGCGGGTCGTTGGATCACCGGATGTTGCGCCGGGATGCTGGGCGGCGGGGTGCGTCGCGCCGGCGCTTGCTGGCTGGGGGACGAGTCATGGCTGCGCGCCTGGCCGGAGGAGGAAGGTGGGGCGGCGGCGCGTGCCGCCGGGGAGGAAGGCGGGACGGCGGCCGGATCCTGGGGCGGGAGCGGCGGGGCAAGGGCTCGTGCCAACGGGGCAATCGGGGGAGAGTGAGGTGCGGGACTGGGTGTGGGCGGCGGCCGGATCCTGTGGCGGCGGCGCCTCCGGTTGTAGCGTGGCGGGGCGGCGGCCGCGTCTGCGGTTGGGGGCCGGGTGGCGGCCGCGTCTCCGGTGGGGACGAGGTGGCGGCAGCAGCGCCGGTTGGGGTCGGGGCAGAGGGCGCGTCGCCGGTTGGGGCAGGAGGTGCGGGAGGTGGGGATCAGGATCGGGGAAGGTGCTGGGGTGGGCTTTTTTTTCCTGTTGTTGTCGCAGCCAGTTCCACAAACATCTCCATCGGGCCCGATGAGGTGTTTCTGGATTCTAGAAAAAGGAAAACACAAAGCCACTCAGGCCGTCCAATTAGAACGTCGCGAACGGCCCATACCCCCACCCACGACGTTCCCTGTGCGTGGTCGTCTCCAACCTCCTGCCTGCCTCCTACTGTCGGATCGCCGCCGGTATCCTACAGCGACGCCGCAGCCGGCCAGCCACCGCGACACCGCCGCCGCAACACCGACGCCGTCCTTCTACAGCGACGTCACTGCCGGCCTCCTACCGCGACTCAGCCGTAGCGACACCGACGTCGGTCTCCTCCGCAGCGCCGGCGCTGGCCTTCTCCCGCAGCGCCGCCGCCGGTCCCTGAATCGCGCATGCCCACAGCATCCACCGAATCGAGCGCCGCTGTTCCGGCTACGCGGGCCGCCGCTGTCGCACGAGCCCCACCGCGCGTCGTCGCTTGTCCTGGCTGCCTCACCCGCAAGCGCCCACCTGTTCCTTCGATGTCTCACTCGCAAGCCCGATTCCTCCCATTCTTGTGGTCGCTCGTGCTGCCCCTACGAGATCACCGCCGAGCTACATGTTCACTGTAAAAGTTCAGAGAGAGAAGTTCAGGTATGAACATGCCCAGAAAATTCAGAGAGTGAGCAGTGATTTGATTCTTTGCACATCACCTATTTGCCGCCTACGTCCCATCCACCACGGTGCCCGACGCCTCGCCGTAGACCTTCCATGCTGCCGCGGCCTTGCTCATGGCTACCCCGACATGCCCTGCCTCCAGCACTCTCGGCTGCCCCGGTAGCCTACTCCAAAATCTCCTCCGAAAGTTGGTTGTTTTTGCAGGTCGGTTTCACCTGATGTATCAGTTCATCTGTAGAAAAAGGAGCATTATAGGTGTCTACTCCGCTCACTATTGGAATATAAAAAGCGGCTGGATCTTGGTGCACCAAAGGAATAAACAGAGAGAAGAAGCAAAGCATAGAGAAAAAAAAAGACGGAAACCAACGATGTAGGGATAAGAAGGAACACGTGGCTGGGAATAAAAAAGCATGGGAAAAGAGCGGTTGTGAGCTAGCTCCCTGGTCACACTTTTGTTTCTTTTCTGTATTCGTTCCTAGCTACTACTTCCACACTGCATTTTTCTATTGTAAAATGGAAAGCAAAAAAGATCAGAGTGAGAGAGAGAACATGTGACAGAGAATTAAAAAATGTGTAGCATTACTCCACGTCATTTGCATTAGGCCCATTTGGCTAGTGTGTTTTCTAAAAGTAGGTGTTTATCTTTAAGAATATTACGCATGATAATTTGAAACTTTGCATGTATATCGGTAAATTTTATAAAAAATGGATTCTTCCCGTTTCTAAAATAACAGAGAGGTTCAAAACTAAATAACAGAGAAGTTCAAATATTTATTACGAAGAAAGAAAGTCAAATAAAAAAACAAAGAACGTCAAAAAGTTTATAAAAATGGGTTTTCCTATTTCCAAAAAAACTTAGAAGTTCAAATTTTAAAAAAGTAGAAGTTCAATGTCTATTACAAAAGCAAGAAGGTCAAATTAAAATAGCAGAGTAGTTCATTTTTTATATAAAAAAACAGGTTTTCCCCATTTCTAAAAAAGTAGGTGTAGGGCCCTAGATCCCGAGCGCCGCCGCCGGTCCCTAGATCCCACGCGCCACCGCGGCCTCCCGCACCGTGCCGAGCCTCCTCCTCCCTTAGCCACGTCGGCAACCCGGATCCAACCATGCTCCCCCTTGTGCTTCGTCTCCACTGACGCCCTGCCTCCCGCGCCGTGCAATGCTGAGAACAATCATCAAAAATTAGTCCTCCCCCTTTAATCATTCTGTGTAGATTTCTTGCAGTACTCTGTTTTTTGATGAATCACCGTATTTGATTGATTTATGTTATAGGGTGTGTTTTGAAGTTCATGTTCTCAAGACCGCGAAATTCAAAATGATGTAACTGAGAAAGTTCAGAAAAGCTTTATTTGTGTATTCTTCCACTAAAAATCCGCTCAACATGTTCATAGGTTGTTGTTCCGGGAAGTTCATACATTTTATTCGTGGAAAAACAGTTTCAGTTTGAAACAAGAAGATGCCATTCGTGTTATGTTGTTTTGCCGCTTGATGTTTACAAGTAAAAAATTGTCATTTCAAAAAATATACAAGAAGTTCGATGTTTGTAACAAAAGAATACTTTTCGGGTTTTTGCAAGAAGGTCAAAATATAAAAGAGAGTAGTTAATAAAAAATAGTTTTTTCCCGTTTGTAAAAGAAACCTAGAAGTTCAAATTTAAATAACAAAACGGTTCAATGTTTATTATGAAACTAGAAAATTTTCCTTTACAAAACAATAAAACTAAGAAGTCCAATTTAAAAAAATGAAGCAGTTCAATGTCCATAAAAAAAAGAGAAACACTACCTTTCAACCGGCTGATGACCTGCGTGTATCCACTAGGCCTCCGAGCGTCGGCATCTGACGCCCCCGGCAACCACCATGTATGCAAAGACACCAAGAGGTCGCCGGATCCATGCTGGTCGATCGCAAAGTTTTCCGGAGGAGGCGCGTCGGCCGGATCCACAACCAAGCGAGCTTCGACGCCCAGGGTTTCGCGCCGCACATTCCCAATTCCCGGTCAGTCGTCGCTTGTGCCATGGCCCTGTCCTTTCCTCCGTGCAGTTCCACCATGAAAGGAACAACTCAAAAAAGTTTAAGTAGATTTTCCCCGTTTTTAAAAAACTAGAAGTTCAAACAAAATAACTAGAAGTTCAAATTTAAATAACGGAGCGGTTCAATATTTATTATTAAATTAGAATTTTCCTCGTTACAAAATAATAACCCAAGAAGGCCAAATTAAAAAAAATAGAGCAACTCAAAATTTATAGAGAAAATGGATTTTCCTTGTTTCTACAAAAAACCTAGAGGTTCAAATTTAAATAACGGTGAAGTTCAATGTTTATTACAATACCAAGAAGGTCAAATAAAAAAACGAGCAGTTCAAAAAGTTTATAAAAATAGATTTTCCCTCTGTTAAAAAAAAGACCTAGAAGTTCAAATTTAAATAATTGAGCAGCTCGATATTTATTACATAACTAGGACTTTTCCCGTTACTAATGAATAACACCAAGAAGTCCTAATTAAAAAAATGAAGTTGTTTGATGTTTATAAAAACTCAGATTTTCCCCAATACTAAAGATTAAAACCAAGAATTTCAATTTTAAAAAACGGAGTAGTTCAATGTATATAAAAAACTCATGTTTTCTCGTTACAAGAGAATAAAAGCAAGAAGTTCACTTGGAAAAAGCGGAGCAGTTGATATTATATTTGAAAAAATCAGATTTTTCCAGTTACTAAAGATTAAAACCAATAAGTTCAATTTGAAATAACGAAGAAGTTTGATGTTTCTAACAAAACTCCAATCTTCACATTTCTAAAAATACACAAAAGATGTTCAACATAAAAAAGTTAGAGCAGTTCGATGTCTATAAAAACTTAGATTTTTCCGTTACTAAAGCGAAACAGAGAGAAGTCCAAATTGATAACTGACGGAAGTTCATGTATTGCATGGTCTGCATTTCGTATGAGAAAAAAGGAATAAAAAGGCAAAGTTTAAAAATTTTGTTGCTAGAAGTTCAGGTGCTCAGAGCGGGAAAGTTCAAAAATTCTTGTGAGAGAGGTTCACCATGTATTTCATTGTTCAAAAACACAAAAAAAGATGTTGTTTTTGGTGTTTTAAAATAATTCTCTCATTCCATTACAAATTTCAAACAAAAAAGTTCCTCTTATTCAACAACTTTCCAAAAAAGGGTTTATCGTATGCTCTATTGCAAAATAAACGGTTAAAACAAATTGGTGTATGTTGTTCGAAACAGAAGTTTAATCGTATTAGAAAAAGTTGCATCTTTTCAACAAGTTTCTAATGGTTTATCATTTGTGGAACTCTGAGGAACGGGTGAGGAATTACAAACAAATATACGTGACCGAAGTTCAATGTGAAAACAGCGAGCAGTTCAACTACTATACAGAATGCGTTTCAGATGAGAATAAAAGAATACAAAACTAAAAGCCTAAAAGGTTTGTTGCAAGAAGTTCACGTGCTCCACCCTGCACGGTTCAAAAATTATATTACGAGATATCTGACCTTCAATTACATGTTAAAAAAGAGAGGCAAAAACAACATTGTTTTTGCCATTTTTTAAACTGCTCTCAAACGGCAACGAATTTGTAACAACTGTCCACATGAAAAAGTTGCTCCTATTCATAAGCTTTCCAACCGTATATTATATGCTACACTCCGATGAACGGTTTAAAATTTTCATGTATACCGTTTCAAACACATTTTTATGTATTCAAAAAATTCTTTTGAACTGTTGCGAGTATGAAAAACTGATCAACACGGGAAAGTTGCGTGTTTTCAACAGCTTTCCATCGATATATCATTTGCTCAATTCCGGTAAGTGGTTTGGGAGTTACGGGCAAAAAATAGCACGTGAAAAACAGAGAGAAGTTCAAACAGACATGCCCTAGAAGTTTAACTTCTTCACGCAGTGCATTTCCGAAGACTCTGTTTTTGCGTTGAAGGCAGAACACATGATCTCACCATTTTCAAAATTACTTAAAAACGGCAGGGAATTAGAGAAAACTTTATATACAGATTTTTTTCGCATTTTTGATAGCTTTCCAACGGTATATTATTTGTCCCATTCCGACAAAGTTTGCGAAAATTATAGCCAAAAAATGTTTTTTGCCATTTTCAAAATTGTCGTAAAACCGTAAATAATTGGGAGAAACATTATATATATAAAAGCTTCGCATTTGTACAAGCTTTCCAACGCCATATCATTTGCTGCATTCCGACAAACCATTTAGAAAAAAGCAAAAATACGAACTCGGGGGAATTTCAGCCGTTTTCTAAATTACTTTTAAACCGTTCAAAATTGGAATAAAGTTTCTATATGAAAAAGAAGCGCATTTTCATAAGCTTTCCAATGCCATATCATTTGCATCAAACGGATAAGCCGTTTTCAAACTACGACAAAAAAACGAGCTCGGCTGTTCGGTTTGAGAAAATCCGCCATTTTTCAAATTACTCTTTAACCGTATGGAATTAGGAAAAACTTTATATATGTGAAATGAGCGAATTTACAGCAGATTTCCAACGCCATATCATTTGCCTCATTCCGATAAACAGTTTAGAAATAGGCTCAAAAATACGATTGATGTTTTTTTGTATGAAGAAAAACGGTTTGCAAAACTGCTCTTAAACCGTGTTGATTTTGCAAAAACTTTAACGTAGGTTGTGATCCACGTGTCCATAGCTTTCCAACGGTATATCGCAAGCCCCATTTGGACAATGTTTGCGGAAGTTCAACCTCTTTGTAGGTGAAGTTCAACTACTACTGCTGCGACATGTCAACTAGTTATCAGAATATTATTCTCATCCCGTGATCAGAATAGTATATATATATATATATATATATATATATATCTGAACCCCATATTTATGTATATATATTCCCCTTGATTTTTCTTATTTATAAAGTGGTGATATAAAAGATTTTTATATTTCTTTACAGAGGGAGTATCTCTCTTATCAAAAATATATTTATGTGTAACTAGTTACTCCTGTCCCCTTTCTACTTCATTTCGCTGATATGCGGGACATCCAGCAACCAGGTCCACGTGCCATGCACCAAATTAGAGTGCACAACTGCACGGTAGACTCACCCCGGTCGTAGCGCCGCAGTAATGCTCAATGAGCCGTCAAATCACAAAACCCCACCTTTCCAGCATTAGCAGTAAGCTCGACGGACGAAGCAGCATTATTTCACTCGACCTGAATCCCCTTCTCCCTCGTCTGCTTGTTCAGAGAAAACCACCTCTCGGCGATTGCTTAGGGTTTTCTCATGGAGAACTAGGTACGAAATCTTCATCCATCCATGATAAATCCTTGTCCCTTTGTTGCCGGTAATCCTAGGATGGCAACCACCGCTGTTGATACATTTTTCTTCATACTGAATCTAGTGTGTTTCATTTGAAGTGCCCAAAGTGTGAGGACCCTATAGGTTTCTGCGCCCTTGGCGAGACGCCAGACTTGTTCCTTCTCATCCTAACATAGGATTTCAAAAAACGCACGGTATGTTCCTAGAATCCTCTTTTCTATCCGGTAGGGTTGGGGTTTTTGAACATGCTGTCGACTAATTTGGAAATTTGGATTGCTATATTTGGATAAAAGGTACTAGTACCATGCTGAACACTGACGTGAAAGAGGAAATTATTTCTAGATTTGGATAGCGAATAAATTGTGTTCTCATATTATTTTTCCTGCAGTGCATCCCTTGCTCTGCCAGAACACATGTACTCAAGAAGGTCGGCCTTGCCATAACTGAATACACCAATATAATGGTCACATTGGAGACATGCCATGGATATAAGTTCATAGTTGGGTTCATTAACCAAGAAGATCGCTCCTTTTTTTATGGCCAAACTTGGATAAATTTTGTCAAGTGTTACGGACTGAAAGTTGGCACACCAATGTTCATGGAAATAGCAGAACCTGGTCTTATCTTCCCTGTGACCTTCCACCCCGACGTCGTTCCAGTGGTTCATCCATGTTAGTTTTGTATCTGGTTCTTGCATGTGGCCTCTTTTACTTTGTAATCCACCTATTCTGTCTAATTGATCACAATTTGACTTTAGAAGTAGCAACAATTTGTGATTCCCTTCTCTCACAATGATGCTACTTCTAACTAATATTTCTTATAATTGGTGACACGTGTAGGTTATTACAAAGTGCAGGACACTACTCGTTTGTTATTTGATAAGAACTTGACGGTTACTGATGGCACCGAAGTTGACTGGGACGACATCCACCAATTCCTACACTTTATTGATCGTCTTGAGGACCTTGTGGGGCATTTCAATGGTGGAAGGCCACGTGGGATATGTGTGCCACTGGTGCACACGTTGAACAGGTCCAACTATGTCAAGAAACTGATGGTATGAGCTGTTTTCTGTTATATATGTTGTTCATAAACTCTTGCTTATACACAGTTTTACAGCTGTGTTCTTCTTCTTGAAATAGAAACTGCCCAGTTTTATTGTTCCTATACAGATGCCTGGCCATGGTCGACTAAGACTTGCGCTTGGTCACAACATGATGTTTATGTTGACCTACTCCATTTCCCTTAGAGGTGAAAAGATAATTATTCATGGGTGGTCTCAAATCATGAAGGCCCGACGATCTTGGAGAATAGGACAGAAGGTTATGTTCATGCTTTTCCATGGCTCCGAAGCGAATATCCTGTTTATTGACCACATTGCGAGATGAAGCCGCTTTCAGAAAGTTGTGGATGCGCGGGGTGGCGCCTGGGCCTTGTCCTGGGGCTTGGTGGCCTCACCCTTCGTTAACAGTAGGCAAAGTAGCACTGTTCGAGGCGTGCCTTGTACGGTTGAGCCTGTATAAGTACTCATACTGCTTTCAGCTCTGGTTGTTAAGTGCTCCTGCTGCTTTCAGTTAACGTTGTTAAGTACTCCTGCTGCTTGTACACTCTGTCGTGTTTCTTCAGTCTCTTCTTCTTCCAGCCGCCAAAACCAAACCAGCGCCGGCGGGGCCGCCTGCTCCCGCCTCCCACGGCTAGTTGCGCCTCCGCGCATGCATCGCCACCCTACCGTCTCCTAAATCGTTAACGGCGATGTCAGTCCCACCCAGCACCCGAACCAGTCAACCCTCGTACTCCCCTTTGCCCGTGACTTCACTGCCGCATCTTCCCCGGCTCCTGTTCGTTCCCGTCCGAGGCCTCGCCGTCGTCCACCGCGCGCCTTGGTGCGGTCGCCGCGTCGCCGCCGTCTGGCGTTGTCAACATGGTCAACAAACGAGAGGAATCGGGAGAGGACTGTATGTGGAGAGGATGACAGTAGGGACCCACCATGTCCATGGCCGTACGCAAGCAAGTGCCTCATTGTTACAAGCAAAAAAGAAAATGCTTCCTCGTAGTGGTCTGCTGACATCTGGGACCCATGACATTGTCAGCGTATAGTCAATAGACAAGAGAACCGCACAAGAGCGGCTGACACCTGGGACCTAGCAGTTGTTGCAGTTTTTTTTGTTATTGTTGAGACGGAGCAGGGTATCAACTGGGATGTGGCCCGTCTAGCCCAGGCTTCTATTTTACGTTTACCACATGACCAGCCCAACTATTTTTTTCTTTGTGAAAATGGCTAGCCCAGTTGTTTTTTTTTCTGATGAATACCCAATCGAGGCCAACCCAACCCAGGCCAACTTGTTTTTCTCTGCCCTGCTGGGCTGCAAATCTTTCAAGACGGCTGCAAATCTTAAAAGTAATATGAAATGGGCTGTAAATATAAAAAACACACAACAAATTGGCAATTACTTTCAAATTTCTAATTTTTTTCACATTTTCAGATTTCAAATTTCATTAGTTTTTAACCTAATTTAAATATATTTTGAAATTACTTTAAATATGGCTCGACATTTCGGGATTAAAAATAGTTTGGACCCCACCGAAATATGCAAAATTTCGTTTAAATTTTTAGCCCTGGTCCTGGCCAACAAAAAGAAAATGGACTGCAATAAATTGCATAAGAATTTGCAAATGAGCTGTAAATTATTTTAAAAAATAGCAAATGGGTTGTATGCTGTCCGCCACAGATTGGGAGGCTGACTTGTGGGCCTATTAAGTTGACGTGTATGCAAGAATTCTTTACTTATTATATATTAGTCAACAAACGATTCTAGCAGAAGTGACCGTTGGATGTCAATCCAACGGCTGTCGGGCGTCTGCAATCTCTGATCTTCTTGCTCTAGCCGCCCATCCAGCGCCGGTGGGACCGCCTACTCCCGCCTCCCGTGGCCGGCTGTGCTGCCGCGCAGGCCTCACCGCCCCTTCCTACTCGCACCGCTGGCCAGGCCATCCCTCTACTCACCCATACCTCCTGTTATTCTCCGGCGACGCAGGCCTCACACCGCAGCCAAACCAGTCAACCCTCGTACTCCCCTCAGCGTGGGCATCCACTGTTGTGGCTTCGCTGGCTCCGGGTCGTTCCCTTCCTGGGCCTTGCCGTCGTCCACCGCGTTGGTTCTCTCAGCGCGGCGTGGTCAATGTGGTCAACAAACGACAACCATCAGAAGAGGGATGTACGTGGAGAGGCTGACAGTAAGGACCCACATGGTCCATGGCCGCACGCAAGCAAGTTTCTCCTTATTACGCGAAAAAATGATTCCTCCCCCTGACAGCTGGGACCCACCAGCCATATCTTGGCACGGAAGGAAGTGACTCCTTATTACGCGAAAAAACGATTTCTACCAATGACAAGTGGGACCCATCAGATTGGGAGGCTGACTTGTGGGCCTACTAGGTTGACGCGTACGCATGGCTTCGTCAACTTAGTCAACAAACGATTCTAGCAGTAGTGACCGTTGGATGCTAATCCAACGGCCGTGCTGCTTCTTCAATCTCTGATCTTCTTGCTCCAGCCGCCCAAACCAGCGCCGGCGGGACCGCCTGCTCCTGCCACCCATGGCCAGTTGTGCTGCCACGCAGGCCTCACCGCCCCACCCTACTCCCACCGCTGGCCAGGCCTTCTCTCTACTCACTCACATCCCCTGTTATTCTCCGTCGATGGCAGCCTCACACCGCAGCCGAACCAGTCAACCCTCGTACTCCCATCGGCGTGGGCATTCACTACCGCGTCTTCCCCGGCTCCGCGTCGTTCCCTTCCTAGGCCTCATCGTCGTCCACAACCTTGGTGCTCTTGGTGCGGCGTAGTCAACGTGGTCAATGAACGACAACCATCGGAAGAGGACTGTACGCGGTGAGGCTGACAGCTGGACCCACCAGCTACATCTTCGCACGCAAGGAAGAGCCTCCTTATTATGCGCAAAAAAAATGATTCCTCCCCCTGACACCTGGGACCCACCTGCTATATCTTCGCACGCAAGGAAGTGCCTCCTTATCCTCCTAGACAGCAGGGACCCACCCGGTCGAAGCGTACGTAGAGTTGTCTATCTGGTCGCGAACGTGTACGTACATACTGGTCGATCGGTCTTTCTGCAATGATGAACCGTGGGCGTGTAAGGAGCGGCACGTGTCGTAGTAGAGCCCCCGACGTAGCAGTTCAGGCAGCCCCGTCTAAATCATGTACACGTACGTACAGCCACACAACAAAGAATACGGCCACATATGTACATATATGGGCGGGGTCTCGAACACGTACTCGCGCATACGTATGGCCAGGGCTCGTGTACATGGAGAGAGGCAACGGACGGCAGCAACGGCCTCCTATTCATCGGCAGCCAACCGGCTGGGTCAGAACGGAGAAAACAACGTCGTGTTCATCGGGAGCCAAGCGACTGGGTCGGAATGCGTCCTGTTCATCGGGAGCCAACCGGCTTGGACGGAACAGCCGAAATGGGGTCCTGTTCATCGACTCGGGGTCTGGCGTACCGCAAAACGGAGCAAACAGCCTTCTGTTCGACCGCCTATGGTCGAAACGGGGTCCTATTCATCGGCTGGGGGTCTGGCGTACCGCAAAACGGAGGAAACGGACTTCTGTTTGAGCGCCTACGGTCGAAACGGGGTCCTGTTCATCGGGAGGGGTGTGGCGTACCGCAAAACGGGACTCCACGGGCTACTGTTCATCCACGGTCAACCTCCCTCCAGCCTCCACCAGCTACTGTTCATCCACCGTCGACTTCCTCCAGCCTCCATCGGCTACTGTTCATCCAACCTCACGGGGTCCTGTTCATCCACCCCCAACTGGCTAGCCTCCTCGGGGTCCTGCTCATCCAGCGCCAACCACTTTCACACGGCCAGGGTACTATTCATCCACAGCCAACCCACCGGCTGGGGTGGGGCGTACGAGCGGGCGGCAGCAACAGGAACTGTTCATCCACAGCCAACCAACCGACTAGGTCAACTCACCACGTCTCGCGCAAGGGGCTCGATCGATGCGTCTCGACTCGTTCTACGTATCGCGCGTGCGGCAGCAACGGGCACTGTTCATCCAGAGGCAACCCAACCGGCTACGTCTCGCATGTACGGGGGCTCGACCGGCTTCAATTAGTAGCGAAGGAATCGCTCGGGTTCAGTTAGCAGCGAAGGAATCGCTCGGGTTCAGTTAGTAGCGAAGGGATCGATCGGCTTCAGTACGTAGCTAGTGCGATCACTCGGGTTCAGTAAGCGAATGCCTCACTCGGGTTCAGTTAGCGAACGCCTCGCACACACGCGCGCGTACGAGAGAAACGCGCAAACCACACTGCATCGCTCGGCCCCGACCACCCACCGTAACAGGGAATTCCCCAAAAATTTCCTCGGCCTCACTTCTACCATGATTTTTTACGTCATGGACGGCCCAAAGAATGTCATGCGGCTGCGTCTCCGGCCCTAGGACGAAAAGCCCATTTCCTGTCATAATTTTTTGTCATAGAAGTAGGAGCCCACCACATCTATGATGATACATGTTTTTGTCACAATTATTGTCATACAAGTGTCACAACCATGACAGAAAAAGTTTTCGTTCGGGCCATAATGTCACGGATGTGTCTTTTTTTTGTAGTGGAGCGTGCTTTCCTATTTGTCATTGAGAGTGGCACTTATGGAGAAAGTGCCACTCGTCCCATCTTCCCTTGCAGAGACTTGCTTGGTCGCCGGCGTAGAAGCCTTGGCTTTCTTGCTCTTGCCGGTAGAGCTCTCTGGTATGTCCTCAACAGGCATGCTGCACTCTAAAGTGCGCTTCCCGGAGTCCTTATCAGAGGTCTTGCCGGTCTTCTTCTTCTTTCCTCCCCCGAGAGCTTTGCCGGCAGGAGCAGGTGCCTCAACGGCAGATGCTGCCACTAACTCCCAGTAGAGCTTGTCGGCGCAGATGATTGAGTCCTTCTGGTTGGACTTGATAGTGAGAACGCCCATCGGCCTTGGCATCTTGATGACATTGTACACGAAGTGCGACGCAGCCATGAACTTGGCCAGCGCCGGGCGGCCCAGAATTCCATTGTATGGCAGCGGCATCTTGCGACATCGAAGACAATCTTCTCCGTCCGGTAGTTGAGGTCGCTGCCAAATGTGACCGGCAGTGTGATCTGGCCTTTTGGCTTGTTCCTCCCCGGACTGATCCCTTGGAAAGTGCCTATCTCCTCGAGATCCTTGTCGGGGATCTGCAGCCTCTTGATCACGTTAGGAGAGATCAAGTTCAAGCCGGCCCCATCGTCAACCAGCATCTTTGTCACCTTGAGGTTGCGGATTGTTGGGGAAACCAACAACGGCAAACACCCGACCGCAGTAGTGCGATCAGGGTGATCCTCGGCGTCAAAGACGATGGGTGTGTGTGACCACTTGAGTGGCTTCTGTGCTCCCATCATGGGCTCCACGGCATTCACCTCACGGACCCATTGCTTTAGTTGCCGGTGCGAGGAGTGCAAAGATGCGCCTCCGTCAACACACATGGCCTCCACTGCATTCTGGAACTCATTTTCGGACCCATCTTCGTCCTCATCACCCTCATCTTCTTTCTGGCCCTGAGCGGCCTTCTCTTTCGGCTGCTTGGCCTTGCCGCGGCGGCCTTCGCGGCCACCACGGTTTTGCTTGCCGGTTCCACCGGCACCATCTTGGCCCTTCTCCTTGTCGCGCTTCTCATACTCAGCTTTCTGCTTCTCGGCAAGCTACTCCACTTGCCGGCACTCCTGGAGATCGTGGCCCTTGGTACGGTCGATCTTGCAGTACGGCCCACCGGTCTTGCCGCCTTTGTCACCTGCCACAGCCTCCCGACAGTCAGCGCATCCGGCAACCTCCTTGCCGGGGCTTTCTGCCTTGGGCTTCTTGGCGGCGTTGGCGTCACCGGGGCTTTCGACTGTCACTACTGACTTGCCTTTGCGCTTCCTGTTGCGCTTTCAGCCCTTCTTCTGTGGGGTTGATGCGTCGTCTGCGTCGTCTGCGTCGTCGTCCTCGGAGTCGACCTCGGCGCCAGCATCTTCCCCGGGGAGTCGCCTCCCCTCTTCAGCACGTGCACACTTGTCCGCCAAGGCGTACAACTCGTTGATGGTCCTAACCTTCTCAATATTCATCTCAGACTGCATTCTGCTGTTGCGCACGTTCGTGTGGAACGCGACACACACAGCTGTGGGATGAACATCAGGGATGTTGTGGTGCACACGGCTGAACCTTTGTATATACTTGCGGAGGGGCTCGCCATCCCTCTGGGGTATCACGTGCAAATCGCTAGCTTGACCAGGGAGCTTATGGCCACCCTGGTAAGCACCAATGAAGCAATGGCACAGATCCGACCAAGAAGAAATGGAGCCCTCTGACAAGTTCATCAACCACGATCTGACGTTGGGCTTGAGCGCCAACGGAAAGTAGTTGGCCAGTATCTTGTCGTCGTGCCTCCCGGCAGCCTGCACCGCAATGGTGTAGATGCCAAGGAACTCTGACGGGCTGAGCATGCCGTCATATATGTCGGGCAGCTCTGGCTTGAAGGCACGTGTGGACGGCCCGCAAACCTGCCGCAGCTCACGAGTAAACACTGGGCAGCCTACCTCGTAAGGTAAACACCCAGGGTACCCTGGCACAGGAACGTCTGCTACCGGCCCGGCACGGTCGTCTGATAGACGGCATGCCTCCCGGCGCCGCTCGATCTTCGTACGGGTGTCCTCGACGCGCCGTTCGTGGAGCACTTGGCGCTGGTCTTGGCGGCCCCGCGGATCCAACGATGCCATGGACATAGCGTCCTGGTCATCCGATCGGCGAGCTTGCGGCCGCTGTGGTTGTTGACGTGGAGGCGACTGCACCGTTGGCGCACCGTCTCCGGCACGGCAGCCAGTCGGTCCTGCCGGCACTGTGGGTGGTTGTCTGGAGGGTCCCACCTCCTGTGTTTTGCCGGGATCGGCAAAACTGATGAGACTCTGGATGGTGGCCCTCCATTCGTCCATCTTGTCAGGAGCTGGCGGGAAGTTCAAAAGCATTTGAACTCGCGCCATGGCTTCTGTCGCCATGGTTGGCATGACGGGGAACGCGGAACTGGACGGCGTTCAACTCCTGGTAGGGCCAACAGGAAGCTCGTCGCGTACCTGCTGCCGCAATGCATGCTCACCAACGGGTTGGCGTGGTGGTGGTGGTGCCTGAACATCGTGAGGACGATGCTCAGGGCCGGCTTGACGCCGTCCAGGACCACCAGCATCGCGCGGAAGCGTGGCGCGCCCATCTTGCGATGGTCGCGGCACACGGCCCACCGACGTCGCCGCTCCATCCTTGGACGTTGCGGCGGTTGGGTCCTGGCTTGCACTGGTCCGGACCTTATTGCTACGGTGATTGTGCTCACCAAAATGTCGTTGGAGTTGGCCGTCTGCGCCATCTCCGGTGTGGTGACTGCGATCGCCGGAACGGTGGGGATGTTGGACACCCGCACCGCCGGTGCCTCCTGCCCCGACCGTCCTAGCCGTAGCGCCCGCGTTGGCTGCGCCGCCTGCGGACGCATGGGAAGGCCGCTTGGAGGTGGTGGGAGCTGTCGTGGCTCCGCTCTTCTTCTTCGGCGCCATCGACGAAGGTGATGGGGCTGGTACTCACACTACGAACACTGATTCGTAGTACAAGACCCCCTACCTGGCGCGCCAAAGATGTCACGGGAAAACGACGATCTATGGGATCGAGAGGATCCCTTTGTGGTTCGGCTGTGGGATCAATGTGCTACGAAGAGCAGGGCTAATAGATGTAAGAACAAGCAACGATTTATCCAGGTTTGGGCCGCTGTGAGCGTAAAATCCTACTCCTGCTTTGGTGGTTTGATTGTGTATGAACTCAAGATTACAAGGAGTGCAGCTTGCCGGCAAGGTGCGTGGGAAGTGCAGCTACAACGCGTAATTGAACTAGGTGTCGACCGTTCTAATTGTAGCCGTGGGTCTCCTTTTATAGGCCAATGAGTTACCATAATGGCTAATACGGTCATTACAGGGAGTGAACAGTACTTGCACCGTCACCAAGTCTATCTCCTAACGGGGTAGGACAAACGCATTAAATGCACCGTTAGGTGCTACGCCGGGGAGGCGAGGCTTTGGGCAAAAGATCTATACCACTTGCCCAGCCGGCCTCCGGTTATCTTGACACGTCCCAGGGACGGTTGTCATTAAAGTTAATCCTTGCGTGGCATGCTGACACGTGCCTTGGCCAGCTACGTTTGACTGCCTGCCCGCTCGACACCTATCACACGAGCTTATCTAGCCGATGATGAGGTGGAGCGGTAACGGGACAGACAGAGCCTGCTGGCACGGAGCTTTGCCGGGCCTTCGCTTGCCGGCAAGGAGCTTGCCGGGAACCAGAGTCTTGGTCTTCACCTTGCCGGTACGAAGCTTGCCGGCAAGGGTAATCTTGATCTTCAGTACTAGAACAGTACTTCTCGATGACCTGCGTGGAGGTCGTCTTCATGGTCTTGTGTCTTGACGGAAGCAATTCTCCGGCAAGCCCTTGCCGTCAGGAAGGCTACAACTGCCTGTGTACAAGTCAGAGTACGAAGGCACCCATGTTTTAGTACACCGACAGCCGTGCACGAGATAACGCACCTCGAGCAAGCGCAACAGCGAGACAAACACGTTTGCGCGAATCTTAAAGAGGGACGAGATCCAAAGGCTATAGACTTAGATGTGATGTAGTTATTTCACATCTAGATGTGAAATAGCAAAACTGTTAAAAAAATGCAAAGTCTATATTTTCTAAATTTTATATCTTTTGTTCAGCTACTAGAATTAGAGAGAACAGAGCTATTACTGTGTGTTGTGCTACCTCCACGCTAAAAAAACAGAGAAACAACAACGTGTGATGAAGGAAACTCAAAAATAGAACAAACGAAACAGAAGGAAATATCGACACCTAATTGGGCTTTCAGGAGGTAGTGTACAGAATGGAGCAGAAGGAAACTCATGGAAAATCCTATAGGATGCTCACTGCATCGTAATATCGACCCTTCGCATAGGGGATACGCGAGCGAGCGATGCAGTGGGCCGGCCCATTATCTAGCGTTCGTATTTTTCGGTACTGTTTTTTCTTCCGGTTTTAGGAACCCTCTAGAAGGTTCCTGAACTGGTTTTTTATCCTGGTTTTATCGCTTTTTTGATTTCTTATTTTTGTTTCTTCGTTTTTAATTTTTCCATTTTCCTTTTTCCTGTTTCTTTCATCCTTTTTTCTGTTCATTTTTTGCTTTATCCTTAAATTCAACAATTGCATCAAATGTTCTTAATTTAAAATTTTGTTCAAATATTCAAAAACTGTTCACTTTTTCCAAAATTGTTCAATTTTCGAAAATGTTCAAATTTTTCACCACTTTTCAGAAAAAACTGGAGATTTCAATAAATAATTCAATTTAAAAAATTGTTCGCAAATTTAAAAAATGTTCATGTTTCCAAATTTGTTTGGGAGATTCAAAAAATGTTCCCATTTATTAAAATTGTTCACAAAATTCAAAAAATATACATGTTTTAAAGTATTTTTCGAGGGTTTCAATAATTGTTCAGAAATTTTCAAAAAAGTTCTTATTTTCAAATTTTGTTCCGGAGTTTTAAAAAAAGTTCCAGTTTTGAAAAAATGTTCGCGTTCCAAATTTTGGTTTGGAATATCAAAGAAATGTTCCAGTTTTGAAAAAAATGTTCGTGTTTTCAAATTTTGTTCCAGAAGTTCAAAAAATGTTTGTGTTCCATTTTTTTGTGGAATTTCAAAAAATGTTCGCATTTTGAAAAAATAATCGAGAGTTTTAGAAAAACGTGTTTCAAAAAATTGATCATTATTTCCAAAAAGTTCCCGTTTTTTAAAATATTTGAGTTTTTTTATAAAAAATGTTTAACAAATTTGGAATGTGTTCGCGTTTCATGAACATTCGCGTTTTTTCCAAAAAAAATTGTTTTGTGTTTGAAATTTCAAAAAAATTCGTATCGGCGCTGGGTTTGGTTCTTAATAATTTCGTGCAGTATTATGTCGAACAACGTGCACTAGCTCAACTGGTAATGGCACTTCTTCGGCAACAGGAGATTCTGGGTTCGATACTTAGAAAGCGTCACATTTTTTTTAGGTCTACTGTTGTTCGCTACCTTGGGCCGGCCCAGTCGTGGCGCCCCCGTGCGTCGGCGTGCTGCTGGACGCAACGAGCGTCCAATAGGAGCTCCCGAAACTCATTGCCTAACTGGTCTCCATTCTTCCTTGCCTTTTGCAGGCCCACTGAAGACAGCCCATTCCCCGGCTATTGCAATCTCTTTCTCGCTCGATGCGCACCATCATCCCGAGCTTCTTCTTCCTCCGTTCCCCTCGTCGAATCGAAAAAGAGAAAGAAAAATTACCTCCTTCTACAACCGCCGTCCGCCGTGATGCGCCGCCTACCTGCTGCTCCTCCCCGCCCAGTTCTCCACCCGCACATCTCCCCCGCGCTCGGAGTCCTGCAACAGCATGGCCGAGTGGCGATGGCAAGGACGACCCCCGTAGTATGCTGCTCCTACCTCCTACCAAATCGCAGGACGCCCAGCCAGGGCGCCGAATTCGAACCTCTACGATCCAGATCGACCGATCGGGACCGGGGTTCCTCAATGGCCCGAGCCAATCCCGTATCCGCGAGCGGCGGCGAGGCGTCGCCGTCGCCGTCGCCGGATGGCGGCAGGAACCCTTTCGCCCCGCTCGTCGAGCTGTGGCGCCGGACGGTGCAGCCGCTAGGGGACTACGGATTCGGCAAGCGCAGCGTTTGGGAAGGCGGCGTGGGGCTCTTCATGGTCTCCGGGGCGGCCCTGCTGGCGCTCGCGCTCGCGTGGCTCCGGGGGTTCCAGCTGCGCTCGCGCTTCCGCAAGTACAGCGCCGTGTTCGAGTTCAGCCAGGCGTGTGGGATCTGCGTCGGCACGCCCCTCAGGATACGCGGTGTCACCGTCGGGAGCGTCGTCCGCGTCGACTCTTCGCTCAGGAGTATTGATGCCTATGTTGAGGTGCGTTTCCACTCTTCTTGCTCTCTCTCCTCTTTTTCAATCAAATAATTGATACCAGCGGTTCCTTTTTTACTGCCATCCATCCATTTCTCACTGTAGTTTGTAGAATGTAGTATGCGAAAACTGAAAATGAAATGAAGCTGTTAATCCCTGACTCGGATAAAATCATCTCTCAAAGGTGCTGCATTGCCTTCTCTTCCTGACTGCTTACAATTCGCGCAACCACTTTACACTTTTCAAAACTGAACCATAATTTAGTTCACCCAGTGACTCATTATGTTACATTTATCTTGTTCCATAATCTTTTCAGCTCTCCAAAGAATAAGGGTCTGTCTAATCATCATCCGGCTGATTTCAAATTCGGTTTCAGTCAGTTTTCTTTTCTGTTCGGATCGGTAATTTGTCGCTTGGTGTTGACACACCCTCTTTGCTAATTCTCTGTCATCCTTTTTCGGGTCTCGGGTTGCCGTTTTTTTGTGTGTGTCCCCTACTCGACCCTCTTACGTGGGTTTGCTGCTCCTTTTCTCGCCAGAAATGCGTAGAGCAGAACATGCAGTTAGGGAATAGACAAGAACACAGTCAGAGGGTATACGACATGTAGAACACTTAGTCATAGTACCTGGTCACAGTTCAGTTACTTTTGGTCCGTGCTGCTCCCAGAAAAACTGCACAATGCGATGACAAAACCATTTTAGTCTATTCATACAGGCAAAAAGATGCGTTGATAAAATGAAAAAAAATCTACTCTGGCTTAGCAGAGAATGTACATCATGCTGCATAAATAAACTCTGCTGGGCGATGACTGACAAAAAAGACTCCTCACTGAACTAAAGAAGCACACTGGCTTCCATTACTTGTCTCACAAACTGAAGATGACTAGGATAAAAGCTCCTGACTAAACTAAAGAAGCACACTAGCTTCATGACCTCAAAAAAAAGAAAAAAGGAAGCCCATTGCTGTTGGTTTGCATCCTGAAGGCAATAGCATCAAAATGGGTGCATGCCATGAAATGAGATAACGAGACGACCTCCATCCTTCACTCAGGTGCGCGAGAGCTGGGCGTTGGGAAACTGAGAGAATGAAAGACCAAACTAAAAGTCTAAGAAAGGAACTGAGAGGTACTGATAAACAGAGAGCGGAAGGAACAAAATAATAGACTAAGAAGGAAAAATGAATAATCAGATGATAAAATGAATAAAAAAGAGGAACAGATTGAACTGAGGTACACTGAGAAACTAAGAAGAAACTGATAAAACAGATGAACTAAAGAAGACTGAAAAAAGAGAGAAACAGATCAAACTGAGGTACACCGAATAACTAAGAAAATGATAAAATAATGGAAACTGAAAAATTAAGGTACACCTGAGTAACCGAGAGAAATGAAATAACTGAGAAACCAAGAGTGAATCAAACTAACATACAGAGTGGAAACTGAGAATGAAAGAACAAAATACTGAGAAATTGAGGTAGACTGAGTAACCGAGAGAAATGAAAAAACTGACAAACAGAGCGGACTGAAACTGAAACCAAGAGAATGGAAGTGGTGAAACTCAGGAACATAGAGGACTGATAAGAGAGAATAATGATGAAACTGAAGAAAACAAAGACACGAATGAGAATAATTAAAAATAAAACTAAGAGGAAATGATAATACTGAAGAAAGAAAAGACTAGAATGAGAATTAATACTGAACAACTGAGAACTACATAACGCAAATATTTGCTAATCTGAAAACAAGATTAATAGTCTTTTACTTTACATATCAAAGATACATCTGTTCAAGCTAAGGTATAGAGTGATATTTACATTGCCAAAAATGTTCATATGTGATATAAGGTAGTAAACTGTGACCTGAGGGGCTTATCCAATGTATATCAATGCCATTACATTGGAAACTGCTTTTGTCCACACAATTAGAAAAAGAGCAAAACATACATTCCGAGCAACACAGAAAACTGCCCATAGTGCATGTTAGATCATCATCTGGGAAAATCAATCAAGGTTCGCTTCAGAGAATTCATCCTGCACAAAAAAGCATGCAAAAGAAAAAATAAAGTGTGAGCTTCCTGCTGGTGTGTGCTTGGTCATGAAACCCAAAAGGTGGAGAGTAATACCTCACTACTTCATCACTTGACGTGCTGCTTTGTTCCCGGCTCTCAACGTTGGATGAGCTACAAGCAGACCCATATGTTATCCTCCTACTTATAGGAGCCCTGCAAAAACATAAAACTTAAGGCTATGATTTTTTTTAGCAAGGATTACATATACAGATGGAGATATAACTGGAGGTGATGCTGTAAGCTAATTACATACATGACAAATGACAGTGCATTTTATGAGGACTCTACTGGCCACACAGATGAACATGACTAAGAACATGGCCTATTACAAAATTGAATATAGAGTGAACTGCATGAAAATGTACAAAGAATGATGAAGCTTTGTGCTATCCTATAAGGATTATTTCCTTTTGAACAGGGTGTGGATCACATAAAAGCACAGTAGCACACACGCGCGCACGCGCACACACACACACATGCAGCAGCACACCGCGCGCGCACATAAACATACCACACGAGGGGCAAAAGAGTCTTTTCAGGTGTCATAAAAGGCATAAAATTTAGACTCGTTGTTAGATAGGGAAGAAATCATTTGTCGATGTCAAATAGGGCATACATTTTAAACACGGTGTTAAATAAGGAATTCTCTCCAGATTTGAATGTCTACTGTGAGGACAATTCAAAGGAAAAACAAAGCTGATGATGACAAAAATGCAGGTTAGGGCCTATCAGGGGCCATCGTGCAATAGCAAGACAAAAGACGCATTAAGAACTGCTACTGACCACCACACAGCTGCTACCGGCCACCACAAGGAGAGCACTGCTAGAAAAAGTAGCACCCAGATTTGAAATTTTGGTTTCTCTTCAAGGAGAATATGGATACCAACGCCCCACAAATAGATCGATTCAATGCCCATTCACAAATCAACAGCACCCCCGTCCCCCACGAAATCAATGGCTGCTAGAAAACCCTAGGAAATTGGGGGAAGCAATCCGCCCCATCCGACCAAAATCTCCCTGCTCCCCATCAAGACAAACATGAATCCATCTGCATATATACCCCACTGCGATTAGCCCGTGGCTTGCAACACACCTCGATTAAGAACTCATGGAGTCGCCGTCCAATGTGCCGCTAGAAATGAAGAAAAACGCAAGACAGAATCACGTGGAGACTTACCCTGCCCGCCGACCGCAACCCCTCTGCTCGCCTCCCCGCTCTGGCTCTCTCCTCGTCCCCATCTCGTGGGGGATCGCGGCTGGCCTTGCTGCCGTTCGCCACCCTTGGTTTGCTCCCTCCTCTCTCTTCCCCCATGGCAGCGAGCCACCGCTCCCTCCCCGGCTGGCTGGAAATGAAAAATGGGTAACTGACAAACCCCGGTAAGAACCGGACAACCCGCTAAAAACTGGACAGCGTGCCAGAACAGGAAGCCAGCCTCATGAACCACACGTGGGCGTCGTGATATGTGCTGCATCCGCACAATCGGAGGCCAAAAAATCCGACTGAAGACGAAATCGTAACAGCCAGCTGAAAATTAGAAAATCTGAAGAATAATTATTCATGTGCCTAGTTTGCAGCTTACAATTATGTTGCTCCATTTCAACCTCCATTTCATCTTACAACACTATCTCAGCTATGTATTATCGGCCCATCTCTATTTAGGAATCTCGTTCTTCAATCTGTGCAAAGGTAGTTGGGTGTTGCTATTTCGATTTTTCCCTGAGAGGAAGTTACCGTTTTATACGAGTGGGATTGGCATGCTAGTAAGTTGTTTTTTCTTGTTGTTGCCTATGCTTACATTTCTTCGGTGTATAGAGTAAAGACTTATCTTTTTTTTGTAAAATGATAATATTTTGGACTCAATCTCTGATAGCTGAATCCTTCTATATGGCAGGTTGAAGATGATAAAATTATTGTGCCTCGTAATTCATTGGTTGAGGTGAATCAATCTGGTCTCCTAATGGAGACAATGATTGATATTACACCAAAAGATCCACTCCCAACGCCTTCAGTTGGTCCACTGGACGCAGACTGTTCCAAAGAAGGCTTAATCCTCTGTGACAAAGAGAGAATGAGAGGACAGCAAGGAGTAAGCTTAGATGCAATGGTGGGTATATTTACCCGTCTAGGAAGAGACATGGAGGAAATTGGTGTTCATAAAAGCTTCAAGTTGGCGGAAAAGGTTGCATCTATAATGGAAGAAGCACAACCTCTCCTTTCACGGGTACATTCTTCTTACTAGCTAGAGATGATACTCCACGCGTTGCTGCGGGGATTGGTTGCAGTACATTTCAATCAGATTTAGATGTATGGAACATGAATATTTGGATTAATAACTCCAGAACCAAAACTGAACATACATATAATTTATTAGATTACTAAATGTTTGTAAAATATTTATTTAGTATAAGTAGCATGCATGGTTGCATGTTGAGGTGTGCCTTTTCCCATGCATGGTGGCATGGTTGCATGTTGAGAGGCAAATTGAAAGCTAAGCAGTGGTAATTAAGACCCCTGGGGGAAAATAGGGAGTTTAGGTCCTGGAGGGTTGACAGGGAAAACTGCAACTGTAAATAAGTTAGTGGGGATCACCTATTTAGTTATATAGGATATAGGATTCTTGTGTGACAGTTTGCAACCTTTGATATGTTTGCCACATTTATTTTATGAATCCTCTGGTGAAACCAATCCATTTTACTCAATACTGCTGAATAGGATTTCATTTTACAAAATTCAAATGACCCTCGGCTGACAGGTTGGCAGTTTTGTAGTAACATTTCCCATTTCCCAAACCTCAGTTCTTTTTTATTTTGGAAGAAAGACTTGGTTGCCAGATGTATATGATGCTATTATAGGGGCCTGATTCTGCATAAATGATAGCTTTTCTTCGTGGTGGCATATATTATGTCCTAATTTTATGACTATTGCTACTCATCTCTAAGTATCAGCGTTCTTTTCATATATGTCCTGCATATGATTGGTATTGGGCATGCATACCAAGTAACATGGTCTGTTTGTTTAGCCGCTAAAAAGAAGTTGGTCATATTTACAATATCAGAGCTCAAAACTAACTCCTATCAAAACTGTGCTGCTTGGTTGAACTGCTGAGAATCTAAATATGGAATCCTAGAAGACGAATGTGAATATGAAACCCTAGAAGATGAATATGGAGCCCAGAAAACGAATGCCACTCAACCAAAGAAAGATAATGGAAAGTTGCCCGAAATGAGCACTAAAGACTTTTCGAGAAATCTCCTCGAAATCACCAGTATGCCTATCGAAATCGTGAGCATCAGCATGTAGGTTCCAGATCCAAGTGGTAGTATCAGGGCCCTTAGCTAGTGTTCTTGAGAAATGGCCGGGTCTGGCCCATTCCTCAAAAGATGTTTTTACAGGATCCCTATCCTCAACAATTTTTACTTCTGGTTCAGGCGAACGAATAATCATTAAGTCCTCCTCTTTCCGGACAAGACATACAATTCAAGATTAGGTCAATCATATCGCTGTTGCATACCTACCCTGGCACTGGCTAGCATGCTTGGCCAGCACTGTTTCAGGACCATCATCGAGAAGAAGGGACCTCCACTCAGTTGGAATGTGGTGTTCGGTTTTTCTTCTCTGTTTGCAAAAGCAGGGTGGCTGATGCTTTCTCCATATATGCAGTTTTCTGGACGTTAACATATTTGCAGAAAATAGAGAAATATGGTGGTCACTTGGTCTGCCATTAAATGTCATAAGCATCAACTTAAATGTTAGTGATGGAACAGATTGAAGCATTAGCTGAAGAAGTTCAACCTTTGCTCTCGGAGGTGCGTGATAGTGATCTGGTGAAGGATGTGGAGACAATAGCTAAAGGCCTGGCTGACGCATCTGGTGATTTAAGGTAGTGCTTTTAAGGGCG
The DNA here is from genome assembly GCA_039707655.1 of Elymus sibiricus. Taxonomy (NCBI): domain Eukaryota; kingdom Viridiplantae; phylum Streptophyta; class Magnoliopsida; order Poales; family Poaceae; genus Elymus; species Elymus sibiricus. The sequence goes on from CM077676.1 coordinate 228,505,452, forward strand.
GGCATCACTTGTAGTAATATATTCCTTGCACAAATCAAATTTGATTTTAATAAAACCTGCTTTGCGTTCTGAAAAGGTAAAACTGGACCCAGAATATTTTGTTGGAAAGAAGCTTCTCTGCATTGGAAATCCTAGCAACTGCTGTTTCTGCTTTCCTATAACCTTTGGAATGTATGCAAGAAGTGGTAGATAACCTTGACTCTTTTATTTTACTTGTCCTTGTGCAGAAGGTTGAAGTCTTCCATGCTTACCCCTGAGAACAGTGATCTAATCAAGCAGTCTATTTTCACCCTTATATTTACTCTGAAGAACATTGAGGTCTGTATCTGTATCCTTAGTTTTTTTTTTCTTTTTGTGAAATTGGGAAAAGGCATGCAAGGTTTTGACCTGTTACTTTCAGAGTATCAGCTCGGACATCTCTGGTTTCACCGGCGACGAGGCGACACGGCGGAACATCAAGCTGCTGATCAAGTCCCTTAGCAGACTATTGTGACCCCTCAGTTGAACAACGTGGATATCGGTAGAGTAGGCCATCCGTCCTGATGGGATCGGAGCATCTTTAAGAAGAGAAGCTGATTTTTTTTTTCTGCATTCTTGGCAAGAAAAGCAGTATTTATTCTTGTCGTCGAGTTATGCTAGGCCCTTTTTTGTTTTATTTTGTGCAGCACGGTTGTGGTTGAGCAAGTGTAAACAAGGAATACTACTCCCATTGTTTCTTACCGGTGGCTTTCGTTGATCGGTCGGTCGTCGTCGGGGCACAATTCAAAGCAGCAGCTTAGTAGGACTATCTCATCTCATCTTTTTTTTGGTTCTTCTTCCGAAAAGGATCCAGATCCATTACGAAAGTTCATCAAAAGTAAGAGCCATCTCAAACATTATAAAGATTACATCGATGTCTCTGGATCGTCGAACGCACCATGAGAAAACCCTAACCTCGCTACCCCAAGGAACCGGCAAGAATCTACGTCGGAGCTCCGTCTAATCTGTCCCGATGAATGGTCTCGAAGAGGTTCGGAGCCAGGAAGACCAACTCGAAGATGAAGCGTTGACCATGCGAGGACTAAAACCCTAACCTATCTAGTAGCCGGGGCCGAGGCACCAGGATTTGTCTCCCCGCCACCCGCCGCCAAAGCATGAATCTACAGACTCGCCTGTGTTAATCGAGGGGAGTAACACTTTGCCCTAGTCGCCTTGCTAGAGGGGAAAGAAAGAGTATCTCATCTCATCTCCAGCAAGCTACCAGAGAAGAACCGTTTACATCAAACCAAACTTGTGTGACTAGTTGGAGTACTACTATATGTATGTGATGATGATTAATTAAGTACTCCCTCCATTTTTATTTATTCCGTGTATTAGCTTTGAATGAAGTCAAACTTTATAACTTTACAGAAAACAATATGAACATTTACGATAATAAATCCATATGGTATGAAAATATACTAGAAGGATTGGGCGTGCTTTGCTGCGCCGTTGGTGTGGTTGGGTTTTCATTTTTTTACTCACTATGTTTCAAAATGCAAGGTATATTAGTTTTTTGAAAAGTTAAACCTCTTAAAGTCTGATCAAATTTGTAGAGCAGTATATCAGAATCCATAATATCAAATCGGTATCATTACATCATGAAATGAATTTTCATACTTTATTTATTTAGTATTGTGGGTATCGATATTTTTGGCTCTGAACATGGTCAAAATTAAAGAAAACTGAATTTCCAAAAAAACTAATACACCTTATATTTTGGAACTGAGGGAATATTTAGCTTGACGAGTGGGGGAGATGATTGAGTGTGTTTATTTTTATTTATATAATGTGGTGTCTTGGTGGGCCTTTCGTGGTACAGTATCACATGGTGGCGCTTTTTTTTCTAGGTGGTGAGACGATGCGCGGGATTGATATATTTTTATAGCCCGGTTGGTGCTAATTGATTTGAAAAATCGTTGGCCCGGTCAAAATCGTGAACCAAATCCAAAATTGAATACCTCATCGAATGGAAGAGCTCCAAAATTAGGGAGCATAGTAAATTATTAAAAGAATCATATTAAAAGAATTGAATGAGAGAGCTCCTTCAGAAATTGTTGACCCGGTCAAAATCGAATGGCAATTTCAAATTGGAGACCTCAATTGATTGTGAGGCCTTAAAAATTAGGGAGCATAGTGTTACTAGAATGGTTGGGCGCTCTTTGTTGCGCCGTTGGTGTTGTTTTTTTAGTGTTGTTGGGTTTCTTCAAAAAATAATCACTCTGTTTTAAAATATAAGATGTATTACTTTTTTAAAAAGTCAAACCGTTTAAGTTTGATCAAATTTGTAGAGAAATGTATCAAAATCCATAATATCAAATCAATATTTTTAAATTCATCATGAAATGAATTTCCATACATTTTTTGTTTAATATTGTGGATATCGATATTTTTGCTCTGAACTTGGTCAAAGTTCAAGAAATTTGACTTTCTACAAAACTAATACCCCTTATATTTTGACCCATGGAATATTTAGTTTGTCGGGTGGGGAGATGATAGAGTGTGTTTTATTTTTATTTATAATGCAGTTATTTGGTGGGCCTTTCGTGGTGTGATTTTGTGTTATCCGCTAACCAACCTATATATACGTGGGGAAATTTCTGTATCGGTGGTCGCATGTACTACTATATTGGTGCTACAATATCACATGGTGACGCTTCTTTTTTTAGGTGGTGGAAGGGTGCGCGGGATTGATATGTTTTTATAGGCCGGTTGCTGCTGATTGATTTGAAAAGTCGTTGGCCCAGTCAAAATCGTAGACCAAATCCAAAATTGAATACCTCAATTGAATGAAAGAGCTTCAAAATCAAGGGACATAGTGAATTAAAAAATTGAATGAAAGAGCTTGAGGAAGTGTTGACCCGGTCAAAATAGGTTGACCCAATTCTAAATTGAATACCTCGATTAATTGTGGGGCCTTAAAAATTAGGTAGCATAGTGTATAGTATAAAAGAATTGAATGAGAAAGCTTTAAGAAATTGTTGACCCGGTCAAAATCGGGTGACTCAATTCTAATTGGAGACCTCAATTGAATGTGGGCTCTTTAAAATTAGGGAGCTTAGTGTTATAGAGAACTAGAAGGGTTGGGCGCGCTTTGCTGCGCCATTGGTATTGTTGGGTTTCTTAAAGAAAAATCACTCTATTTCAAAATATAAGGTGTGTTACTTTTTTGAAAAGTCAAACCTTTTAAATTTGATCAAATTTGTAGAGAAATATATCAAAATCCATAATATCAAATCAGTATTTTTAGATTCATCATGAAATGAATTTCCATACTTATTTTGTTTAATATTGTGGATGTCGATATTTTTGCTGTGAACTTGGTCAAAGTTAAAGAAATTTGAATTTCGAAAACACTAATACCTCTTATATTTTGGAACTGATGGAATATTTAGTTTGGCCGGGGGGGGGGAGATGATAGTGTGTTTTATTTTTATTTATAATGCGGTGATTTGGTGGGCCTTTCGTGGTGTGATTCTGTATTATCCGCTAACCAACCTATATTTATGTGACAAAAATTTTATGTCGGTGATTGCATGTACTATATTGGTGCTACAATATCATAGGGTGGCGCTTCTTTTTTCTAGGTGGTGGGAGGGTGCGCATGATTGATATGTTTTTATAGGCCGGTTGCTGCTGATTGATTTGAAAAATCGTTGACCCGGTCAAAATCGTAAACCAAATCCAAAATTGAATACCTCAATTGAATGAAAGAGCTTCAAAATTAGGGAACATAGTGAATTAAGAAAAATGAATGGGAGAGCTTGAGAAATTGTTGACCCGGTCAAAATTGGATGACCCAATTCTAAATTGAATTCCTCAACTAATTGCGAGGCCTTAAAAGTTGGAAGCATAGTTATAGTATAAAAGAATTGAATGAGAGAGCTTTGAGAAATTCTTGACCCGGTCAAAATTGGGTGACCCAATTCTAATTGGAGACCTCAATTGAATGTGGGCTCTTTAAAATTAGGGAGCTTAGTGTTATAGAGGATACTAGAAGGCTTCGGCGCTTTGCTGCGCCGTTGGTGTTGATGGGTTTTCATAATTTTTAACTCTCTCTGTTTCAAAATATAATATGTATTTTTTAAAGTCAAACCTCTTTAAGTTTGACCAAATTTGTAGAGAAATATATCAATATGCATAATATCAAACCGGTATCATTAGATTCATCATGAAATGAATTTTCATATTTTATTTATTTAGTATTGTGGATGTTAATATTTCTGGCTCTGAACTTGGTCAAAGTTAAAGAAAATTGACTTTTTAAAAAGCCAATACACCTTATATTTAGAAATTGAAGGAGTATTTGTTTTGGCCATTGAGGGGAGACGATGGAGTGGTTTTTCTTTTTATTTATAATGTGGTGTTTTGGTGGTTCTTCGTCGGTGTGATTCGGTGTTATCTACTAATCAACCCATACTTATGTGTGAAAATCAATTTTTTTATCTAAAAAAAACTTATGTGTGCAAATTTTCTGCTTCAGTGGCTGCATGTACTATACTGGTGCTAAAGTATCACATGTTGACACTTATTTTTTTTGGGTGGTGAGAGAGTGCACGACCCTGATATGTTTTATAGCCTGATTGCTGCCAATTAATTTAAAAAATTGTTGACTCGGTCAAAATCACGAACCAAATTCGAAATTGAATACATAGATCTTTAAAATTAGGGACCATAGTGAATTAAAAGAATTTAATAAGAGAGCTCCTTGAGAAATTATTTCCCGGTCAAAATTGGATGACCCAATCCCAAATTGAAGACCTTAATAAGAGAGCTCCTTGAGAAATTATTGACCTGGTTAAAATTGGGTGACCCAATTTCAAATTGAAGACCCCAGTTGATTGTTAGACCTTAAAATTAGAGAGCATAGTGTATTTATAGATTCGATGATGAATCTAATGATATTGATTTTTTTGCGAGGATAATTCCGATCTATTCATCAACTATCAAGGTAGTACAAAGAACACCAGAAGTAAAAAATACATCTAGGTCCGTAGACCACCTAGCAACGACTACTAGCACCGGAGGGAGCCAAAGGCACGCCGCCGTCTTCGCCCGTCCCTCATCGGAGCCGGACAAACCTTGTTGTAGTAGACAGTCTGGAAGTCGTCGTGTTAAGGCCCCATAGGACCAGCGCACCAGAACAGTAACCGCCGCCGATGAAGAGAAGTGTAGATCAGAAGGATCCAACCTGTAGACACACGAACACAGACGAACGAAGACAGGATCCACGTGGATCCATCGAAGACAAACGCTAACCGAATCCCGCGAGATTCACCGGAGACAAACCTCCACACACCCTCCGACGATGTGATAAACACCACCGGGACGGGGACTAGACGGGAAGAACTTTATTCCATCTTCAGAGAGCCGCTGCCGCCTCGTCTCTCTGAGCAGGACACAAATCCTAACAAAACTCAAAAGAGCATGAAAAAACGGAGCCCTCCCGTCGGCAAGGGACGGGATCCACCACGCCTGCATGGCCTTAAGACCACAAGAGACGAGGTAGACCGATGGCGCACCGGCGGAAGGCAGTGAAACCCTAGCCAAAGGGTACTCTTTCTTCCACATGAAGAAACAAAACGATATTGATTTAGTGGTGTATTTATTATTATTATTATTTTACAAATTTGGTCAAAGTAAAACAGAGTAGTAATTTCCGCATATTCCCTAAAAATGTAATTCTGCGGAAATCCAATTCGGCTCTTGGGAGCATATGCTCATTTATATAACTAAATGACCTGTTGCGTCATTGGCGCAAAGAGCCAAAGACCAACTGCAGCCAGGAAGTTAAGCAAGTTATGGGCGACACGTATAGCAAAGGTTCGTTTTACAAATTATCCCCAAAGGGCATTATCAAAAAATGCAACAGAAGAGTAGATGAACCATTTGTAGGAGTTTTTTTTCCTTCTAATCCTACTACCTTGGAATAAAACTCTAGTTTACCCCCCTCCACCCCCCCCCCCCCCAAAAAACTCGACTTTTTTCTCTGCCATGTCCTCTGATAATTTCCAATCATTGTTCGAACTGGGATACAAATACATGTAAACGGGAAAGCACTTGCACACAAGCAAAAAGTAATCTTCTGCCTCGAGCATCATGAAACGTCACTCTGTGCATTTTAAAACCAAGCCAAAAAACCATAGCAATAATAAACCAAACCGACCATACCATTTTGAATTTCCTTTTTTATGGTATATACCCAAAAACCAAACGGTTAACCGAATAAACAGAAATAAAATATATATTTATATTTCTTGAGGCGAACGACCATACAAGCAGTCATTTCCATGTACAGTAGCCAGTTCTCTGCTAAGCACGTCCATTTTTCTTGTAACATGGTATTTGTTCTCTTAAAAAATGCTCAACATGTTCATAACCATCAAAGCATGAATCCATGGATGCATATATATATATATATATATATATATATATATATATAGGAAAATGCCTGTGTACTCTTGAGAGTACGTACTCTCATTGCTCATATACCACCTAGATGAATCTTTTATACCTCTTTATTATTTTTAATATACTTCATTAATAATTACTATATACCCTAAAATGAGTTTCATGAAAAATATCATGTGAGTTTACATATTTTTAAAGGTTTACGTATATACTGATTTATTCGTACGTGAAAAAGGTATATTACAAAAAGTACGTCACAAATAATATTTTTTTGGAAATACTTGTATTGAGGTATCTTAGAATATTTAATGAAGTATATTTAGAATGATAAAAAGGTATAATCAATGCGTATATGAGGTATATTGAAGATGGGAGTACATACTCCCAGGAGTACAGAATAGGAGTCCTATATATATATATCCTTATATAAAGTTATATACTGTTTGTATAAAAAGTATGTGTTTTGACCCATAAATTTGTAAATTATTATATGTCATTTTCAAATTAAACCATACCAAAATAATTTGCTATATACCGAAACCGAACCGTATTTACCAACGTATTAATATCAAACAAACCGGAAAAATGTATAAACCGAATGCACAGAGTTACGGAAACGGTAAGTGACGGTGTCCTGGATTAGGGGGTCCCGGCCTAGTCGATCTAGTCCATGGGCCGTACTCAAGGCCCGTCAAAAAGCAGGGACTCCGGAGGCTTCCAACTTGAAGAACCAACATATCGGGCCTCACCGAAGACTTGGCGTGTACCCCAAGGATATGAGTTTCGGCATGTGATCCCTAGATTGTAACCGACCATGTGTAACCCTAGATACCCCTGGTGCCTATATAAGTCAGCGGGTTTAGTCCGTAGAGGCAGAGATTCATCCATTATACCCCTAGGTTTAGACCATAACTTACGATCTCGAGGTAGATCAACTCTGTACCTTGATACATCCATAATACAAGCAAGAGTAGGATGTAGTGTTTTACCTCCTTAGAGAGGGCCCGAACCTGGGTAAATCTTCGTGTCCCTCGACTCCTGTTAACCAGCGATCCGATCTCACAGCTCGGGCCCCCCTACCCGAGATCTGCCGGTTTTGACACCGACATTGGTGCTTTCATTGAGAGCTCGCTGTCTGATCACCTTGGAACGATGGCTTCACCAACGGGCAATCTAAGTCCCCTTAGCACCGTCCGTGCACCCACGATCTTCACCAACGGGCCGTCTGATGGCTCCACGGATCTCGGACCGCTCTCCCCCTTCGAGGCGGCGGAACGTGATCGGGAAACCTGTTCGGAGCTTTACGCTACTTTTACGAGCTCGACCGATGGAGTCCGAATGGAGGAAACCTCAGATCTGAGCTCCCTCCCAAGGAATGAGCACGAGTGTGGATAGCTCAAGGAAACTGACGCATTGGACCTTAAGGCGAGCCCGGACACTTCCGCGCATCTTTCCCGCAAGGAACCTGGGGGCACCTCGGAATCCCCCCCGATCGGATTAAAGTTTTTGATCCTGCCCACCCCCCACGTCGAGTATTGCCCAAATAATTCGGGCCCTCCCGACGTCTGGGACTTAATTTATATAAAACAACGAGCCGATGAGATAGTTCGGTAGTTCTGGTCAAGATTCTTGCTTGTCAAGAACAAGATAACTGGCTGCCCGGACGTAGAAGCACTGGCGGCCTTCCGTCACGACTGTCACGATGAGGGTGTGTTAACGCCCTCTCTCGACGCCGAGTTCAGACTTTCTTAGAGCTGGTATCAAAGTTTTGCACCATTGAAGACGCATGGTTGGCTCCAGAATTAGCCCGCACAGGCAATTCAAAAGAATACGACCTCGCACGCGGGCAACCATTAAAGCGCCCCGTGCTAGCAGAGTCATCACGAAAAGGGAGGAAAACGGCATCTCCGACCGTCCTAGATAGACTACTGGATCAACCGTGCCCTATACACTCCGTCTCATTGAACACCAACCCAACTCACAACCTTCGCGCTTGTTGGGTCGTGAAACAGGTGGCCAAGGGTGGCGAGGCTCTCCTAGCAAACAAGCCCACCATTGATCATGCCACAGACTCCTCGGACGAAGCCGAGGTCTTGACGATTTACCAGACATATATATCAAAAAATCAAAGGAAAATGGCTCTGCACGAGCTCGGCCCTGCCCAGATACGCGCACCTCGGGCGGCGTGGTTAGACACGCCGATCACATTCGAGGAGCACGATCAGCCGGCAGTTGACCTACACCGGTGCCCAGCCGCCCTGGTCCTCGACCCAATAGTAGACGGATGCCGGCCGCATAAAGTGCTGATGGACGGAGGCAGCAGTTTGAATCTCATTTATAGAGACACTCTGGAAAAGATGCAATTGGATACAACCCGCATCCAACACAACTTCATCACTTTCAAGGGAATCATCCCCGGAAGAGAGGCACGATGTGAGGGAAAGATTACTCCTAAGAACTATCGGTCCGAGGAATTAACATTCCACGTTGTACCCTTCCGAAGTGGTTATCATGCCCTTCTAGGGCGAGAGGCATTCATAAAATTCTACGCCATACCTCATTATGGGTACATGAAATTAAAGATGTCGGGCCCTGCTACTTGTAGACTGCGTTGGTATTTCCCCGAAGAGGAGAGGATGATGCAGTATAGTAGAGATAAGTATTTCCCTCAGTTAAGAACCAAGATTATCAATCCAGTAGGAGAACCAAGCAAAATTCCATTAAGCACACCTGCACACACAAGAGCAAACACTTGCACCCAACGCAAATAAGAGGGTTGTCAATCCTCTTAGCAGTTATTTGCAAGGATTAAATCTTATAGAGATAAATAGATAAACTAAAAGACTAATTAAAATAAAAGTAAATAAATTGCAGCAAGGTATTTTTAGGGATTATATATGATAAAGTAGACCCGGGGGCCATAGTTTTCACTAGAGGCTTCTCTCTCGAACACATAGCATACGGTGGGTAAACAAATTACTGTTGGGCAATTGATAGAAAAGCAAATAATTATGATGGATTCAGGGCAATGATCATGTATATAGGCATCACGTCCGAGACAAGTAGACCGACTCCTGCCTGCATCTACTACTAATACTCCACCCATCGACCGCTATCCAGCATACATCTATGGTATTAAGTATGAAACAGAGTAACGCCTTAAGCAAGATGACATGATGTAGACAAAGTAAACTCAAGTAATATGATTAAACCCCATCCTTTTATCCTTAATGGCAACAATACAAATACATGTCATGTCCCTTTCTGTCACTGGGATTGAGCACCGCAAGATTGAACCCATCACAAAGCACCTCTCCCATTGCAAGACAAATCAATCTAGTAGGCCAAACCAAATCGATAGATCGGAGAGAAATACAAAGCTATACTAATCATGCATAAAAGAGTTCAGAGAAGACTCAAATATTTCTCTTGAATAATCTGATCATAAACTCACAATTCATGGGATCCCAACAAACACACCGCAAAAGAAGATTACATCGGATAGAACTCCAAGAACATCGAGGAGAACATGGTATTGAAGATCAAAGAGAGAGAAGAAGCCATCTAGCTACTAGCTATGGACCCGTAGGTCTGTGGTAAACTACTCACACATCATCGGAAGGGCAGCAAGGTTGATGAAGAAGCCCTCCGTGATCGATTCCCCCTCCGGCAGAGTACCGGAAAAGGCCTCCAGATGGGATCACGGAAGAACAGAGGCTTGCGGCGGCGGAAAGGTTTTCTCTTCTGTCTCTCTGGTATATTGGGAATATTTGGGAATTTATAGCGCTGGAATTAGGTCAGGAGGGGCAACGAGGGGCCCACAAGCCTGGGGGGCACGCCCTACCCCCCTAGGCGCGCCCTCCAGGCTTGTCGCCTCCTCGTGGCTCTTCTAGTCTTCTCCCAAAGCTTCATGGGTCTCTTCTGGTCCAGAAAAAATTAATCCAAAGTTTTTTTCTCGTTTGGACACTTTTTGATAATGATTTTCTGAAAAGGCAAAAACAAGTAGAAAACAACAGCTGGCACTGGGCACTGGGTTAATAGGTTAGTCCCAAAAAATGATATATAAAGGCATATAATTTCATATAAAACATCCAAGATTGATACTATAATAGCATGGAACAATCAAAAATTATAGATACGTTGGAGACGTATCAAGCATCCCCAAGCTTAATTCCTGCTCGTCCTCGAGTAGGTAAATGATAAAAACAGAATTTTTGATGTGGAATGCTACCCATCATGTTTCATCATGTAATCTCTCTCTTACGGTATGAATAATAAGATCCGAATGATTCAAAGCAATAGTCTATAATTTGATATAAAGACATCAATACTCCGGCATACTAATAAACAATCATGTCTTTCAAAATAAAAATGCTAAAGAACGTTATTCCTACAAAATCATATAATCCTGTCATACTCCATCTTCTTAACACAAAATATTTATCATGAACAACCCCGGTTTTAGCCAAGCAATTGGTTCATACTTTTTAATGCGCTTCAGCTTTTTCAACCCCCACGCAATACATGAGCGCAAGCCATGGATATAGCACTATGGGTGGAATAGAGTGTGGTGGTAGAGATAAATAAGAGAAGTCAAAAATAAGAAGATAGTCTCACATCAACGAGGCTAATCAACGGGCTATGGAGATGCCCATCAATTGATGTCAATGCGAGGAGTAGGGATTGCCATGCAACGGCTGCACTAAGAGCTATAAGTGTATGAAAGCTCAACATGAAAACTAAGTGGGTGTGCATCCAACTTGCTTGCTCATGAAAACCTCGGGCATTTGAGGAAGCCCATCATCGGAATATACAAGCCAAGTTCTATAATGAAAAATTCCCACTTGTATATGAAAGTGACAAAATAGGAGACTCTCTATATGAAAAACATGGTGCTACTCTGAAGCACAACTGTGGAAAAAGGATAGTAACATTGCCCCTTCTCTCTTTTTCTCTCATTTATTTTTTTTCTTTTTTTTCGTGGCTCTTTTTGGCCTCTTTTTTTTCGTCCGGAGTCTCATCCCGACTTGTGGGGGAATCATGGTCTCCATCATCCTTTCCTCACTGGGACAATGCTCTAATAATGATGATCATCACACTTATATTTACTTATAACTCAATATTACAACTATATGAATGCCTCTGGCAGTGTACCAGGATGTGCAATGGTGCTAGCGTAACATGTATAAAAAATGATGAACGGTGGCTGAGCAACAAATACTATGTCAGCTATATGATCATGCAAAGCCATATGACAATGACGATGTGTGTCATAAAAACAGAACGGTGGAAGTTGCATGCCAATATATCTCGGAATGGCTATGGAAATGCCATGATAGGTAGGTAGGGTGGTTGTTTTGAGGAAGATATAAGGATGCTTATGTGTGATAGAGCGTATCATATCACGGGGTTTGGATGCACCGGCGAAGTTTGCACCAACTCTCGTTGTGAGAAAGGGCAATGCACGGTACCGAAGAGGCTAGCAAATTGCGGAAGGGTGAGAGTGCGTATAATCCATGGACTCACATTAGTCATAAAGAACTCACATACTTATTGCGAAAGTTTATTAGCCCTTGAAGCAAAGTACTACTACGCATGCCCCTAGGGGGGAGGTTGGTAGGAGTTAACCATCGCGTGCCCCCGACCGCCACACAAAGGAAGACAATCAATAATAAATCATGCTCCAACTTCTTAGCATAACGACAGATCATACGTGCATGCTTCGGGAATCACAAACCTTAACACCAATATTCTTAGTAAACCACAATTATCTACTAATACCTCCCACATATTACCATCTTAATATCACAAAACTATTGCAAGGAATCAAATTTATCATATTCAGTGATCTACATGAAAGTTTTTATTATATCCCTCTTGAATACCTATCATATCAGGACCAAATTCATAACCCGTGCATATTACCATTGCTAATCATTAGACTCTCAAAAAGATATAAGTGAAGCATGAGAGTGCAACTATTTCTTTAAAATATAACCACTGTCGTGCTCTAAAATATATAAGTGAAGCACTAGAGCAACTGCCTAGCTCAAAAGATATAAGTGAAGCACATAGAGTATTCTAACAAATCACGAATAATGTGTGTCCCTCTCAAAAAGATGTGTTCAGCAAAGATGATTGTGACAAACTAAAAAGCAAACAAACTATATCACAAGACGCTCCAAGTAAAACACATATCATGTGATGAATAAAAATATAGCTCCAAGTGAGTTACCGATAGATCGTAGACGAAAGAGGGGATGCCTTCCGGGGCATCCCCAAGCTTAGACGCTTGAGTCTTCCTTGAATATTACCTTGGGGTGCCTTGGGCATCACCAAGCTTAGGCTATTGCCGCTCCTTATTCCTTTATACATCGTAGTCTCACCCAAAACTTGAAAACTTCAGCACACAAAACTCAACAGAAACCTCGTGAGATCCGTTAGTATAACAAACAAATCTTAAACTTTAGGTACTGTTGTAAATTGATTCATATTTAATATTGTCATAATGCTAATGTACTCCAACTTCTCCATGACTCATACCCCCCGATACGATCCATAGATTCATCAAAATAAGCAAACTATGCAACAAAAACAGAATCTGTCTAAAACAGAACAGTCTGTAAAGATCTATTTAAAATCCATACTTATATAACTCCAAAAATTCTGAAACATTAGGAAAACGTAAAAAATTCATATACCAATACTGTGTAAAAATTTCAGATTTTTCTGACGCTCCAGTACAGAATTAAAATTCCAGCATTGGACGCAAAACTTTCTGTTTTCCAAACAGCATCAATTATACTATCATCAACATCACCCCAAAGGCATTACTTGGCACAAACACTAATTAAAACATAAAAATACAATCATAACATAGGCTATAATTGTGTAAACACTCAAGAACAGAAAGTAAAAGCAAAAATTTATTTTATTCATTGGGTTGCCTCCCAACAAGCACTATTGTTTTATGCCCCTAGCTAGGCATAATGCATAGTTTCAAGTGTTGTTATCCTTGTAAGGAAGATCATCCATGCTCATCTCATACTCTCTTCTTTCAGCAGAAATTTTTCTAAGTGGGAAGAAAAAAAAACTCAAAAGGGCTAAATTTAATAGGGTCAAGATCCGTAAGATCAAATTTAGGAGGAGGGGATCCCTCCATTGGCCCTTTGTAAGTGATGACTATTTCCTCATTATACATGTTCCTTTGAATATGATCCTTTAATTTTTTCTCAAGAACTAACCCCAAACCATTGTTTTGTATAGAAAAATTATCATTAAGTTCAGAAATTTTATCAAGCAAAGTGAATGGGGGAACCTTTTTTATAAGATTCTCATTGTAAGCAGCATAATCTGGAGATTGTAATCTCCTTATTGCCTCGTGGTTGTAAATGATTTCTTATATAGGAGGGCATCCACTATTTATATTGTAATGAGCAAATATTTCACGGGTCTCTTTCATGTTGTGGCCAAATTCATAAGCTAGGAATAAAGTGACTACACGTTTAACGGAGAATGTTTGAAAACTCTAGGAGTATTCTTTGTATAGCGGGATGCATATGCACAAATTGTCTCTCAAATTCAACTATAAGAAAATATATGGCATCCGCAAAGCTAGAAGTTTTATTAAGAATTGACCCTCCTAGCATAGGTAACGTGCCAGCACAAGTAAAGAAATCCTGAATAACACCTTTTCCAATAATATTACCACTACCTATACGGAGTTTTTTAGTGTGCATGATAGTGGGTTGTTCTTTGTCAGGATCATTGATACGTCTCCAACGTATCTATAATTTATGAAGTATTCATGCCATGTTTACAAAAAATTTATATGGTTTTGGTATGATTTGATCAGAACTAACCCGGACTGACGCTGTTTTCAGCAGAACTACCGCGGTGTTGTTTTTTGTGCAGAAATAAAAGTTCTCGAAATGGGCTGAAAATTTACGATGATTTTTTGTGGACCAAAAGAGACCCCTGAAGCTTCGAGGAAGGACCATAAGCCTCACGAGGAAGCGACAAGCCTGGGGGGCGCGCCCTCCCCCCCAGGGCGTGCGGAGCAGGCTTGTCGCTCCCTCGTGGGCCCCCTTGACGTGAAACCAACGCCAAAAATTCCTATAAATACCAAAAACCCCGAAAAGAAACCTAGAACTCCCACGCCACCGCCGCAAGCCTCTGTACCGAAGCGATCCCATCCGGAGCCCTGTTCCGGCACTCTGACAGAGGGGTGGAATCATCACCGGAGGCCATCTTCATCATCCCGGCGGTCTCCATGACGAGGAGGGAGTAGTTCACCCTCGGGGCTGAGGGTATGTACCAGTAGCTATGTGTTTGATCCACCTCTCTCTCTCGTGCTCTTGATTTGGCATGATCTTGATGTATCGCGAGCTTTGTTAATATAGTTGGATCATATGGTGTTTCTTCCCTCTCTATCTTCTTGTGATGAATTGAGTCTTTCCTTTTGAGGTTTTGTTATTGTTGGATTGAATGTTTCAGATTTGAGAACACTTGATGTATGTCTTGCATGTGGATACCAGTGGTGACAATGGGGTATTCTATTAAGTCACTTGATGTATGTTTTGGTAACCAACTCGCGGATTCCCGTGACCTTGGGGTGATCTATGCATAGGGGTTGGTTGCACGTTTTCATTATCTTTTCTCCGATAAGAAACTTTGGGGTACTCTTTGAAATTCTTTGTGTGGATTGAATATTATGAATTTGAAGTTGTTTGATGCATATCGAATAATCAACTCACGGATACTTGTGGTGACATTGGAGTATCTAGGTGACATTAGAGTTGGTTGATGCGTATCATATGGTGTTATTTTAGTACAAACTCTAGGGCTGTTTGTGACACTTATAGGGATGGCTCAATAGATTGATCGGAAAGGATAACTTTGAGGTGGTTTCGTACCCTACAAAAATTTCTATCTTATGTTCTCCGCTAATAGGAGCTTTGGAGTGATTCTTTATCGCACGTTGAGGGATTGTTATATGATCCAATTATGTTAGCATTGTTGAGAGATTGCACTAGTGAAACTATGAACCCTAGGCCTTGTTTTCAAGCATTTCAATACCGTTTGTGCTCCATTTTATCACTTGCTACCTTGCTGTTTTTATATTTTCAGATTACAAAAACCTATATCTACTATCCATACTACACTTGTATCACCATCTCTTCGCCGAACTAGTGGACCTATACAATTTACCATTGTATTGGGTGTGTTGGGGACACAAGAGATTGCTTGTATTTGATTGCAGGGTTGTTTGAGAGAGACCATCTTCATCCTACGCCTCCCACGGATTGATAAACCTTAGGTCATCCACTTGAGGGAAATTTGCTACTGTCCTACAAAACTCTGCACTTGGAGGCCCAACAACGTCTACAAGAATAAAAGTTGCATAGTAGACATCAAGCTCTTTTCTGGCGCCGTTGCCGGGGAGGTGAGTGCTTGAAGGTATATCTTTAGATCTTGCAAATGAATCTTTTAGTTTCTTGTTTATCACTAGTTTGGTTTTATAAAAGAAAACTACAAACAATGGAATTGAGGTTGCCTCAATTACTTCATCTCTATAATGTCTTTTCTTGAAAATGATGGATCGGAAAATTGTGCCAAAGTGTTAGAAGAAGAATTCAATAAAATGTTTGGCATAAAATCTCTGAATGATGAGCATGATTGCAATGTTGTTAGTATGAATTCTTTGAATATCCATGATGCTAACGATATGCAAAGCTACAAGCTTGGGGATGCTATGTTTGATGAATATGATATTTTTAGTCCCCCAAGTTTTGATGAGCAAATTTATTATGATGATAACATGCCTCCTATTTATGATGATTATATTGATGAAACTGGATTTGGAGAGGTCATGACTTTATTTAATGATGATTCCACTATTTTGGAAGAGGTTTCAATTGATTATGACAACAAAGTTGCTATCTATGATGATTATTGTGATGCCATGTATGCTATAAGGAATAATGATAACTATGAAACTTATCATCATGATTTTAATTTTCAATTGGATTATGCCAATCAAGTATCTCATGATAGTTATTTTGTTGAGTTTGCTCCCACTATTATGAGTGAGAATGAAATTGCTTATGTGGAGAGTAATAAAAATTATATGCTTGTGGATCATGAAAAGAATGCTTTATGTGATAGCTATATTGTTGAATTCATTCATGATGCTACTGAAAATTATTATGAGAGAGGAATATATGGTTCTATATTTCTCAATAATATCAAGTTTCCTCTCTATGTGTTGAAAATTTTGAAGTTATACTTGTTTTGCCTTCCTATGCTAGTTGATTCTTGCTCCCATAAATTGTTTGCTCACAAAATCCCTATGCATAGGAAGTGGGTTAGGCTTAAATGCGCTTGTCATATGATTCAAGATGCTCTCTTCATGTTTCAATTCTTTATTCTTATGCGAGCATCATTGAAATCAGCATGCCTAGCTAAAAGGCATTAAAGAAAAGCGCTTGTTGGGAGACAACCCAATATTTATCCCTACTGTTTTTGTGTGTTCACATGATTAATCTACTGTAGTAATCATATTTTATAGCTTTTGTCTCAATAATGTGCCAAGTAAAGCCTTTGGGATAGTGTGGATGATAGTTGACTTGATTCTGCGCAAAAACAGAAACTTTTGCGTCCAGTGTTGGAATTTCTATTCTGTACTGGAGCACGATAAAATTCTAATTTTTTTACATAGTATTGGGTTACAAATTTTTTACGTTTTCCTAATTGTTCAGAATTTTTGGAGGTACATAAGTATGGTTTTTAAATAGCTCACTACATGCTGTTCTGTTTTTGACAGATTCTGTTTTCAATGCATAGTTTGCTTGTTTTAGTGTTTCCATAGCTCATATTGAGTAATATAAATTGGGGAAATGATGGAATACAGTAGGTATTATGTGATAACAATTATGAATCTTGTCTTTACAGTACCTAAGTGGATGATTTATTTTTATCATACTAACCTATCTCACGAAGTTCCGTTAAGTTTTGTGTGATTGAAGTTTTCAAGTTTTGGGTGAGATAATGATATGAGGATAATAAGGAGTGGCAAGACCCTAATCTTGGGGATTCCCAAGGCACCCCAAGGTAATATTCAAGGAAGACCCAAGCATCTAAGTTTGGGGATGCCCCGGAAGGCATCCCCTCTTTCGTCTTCAACATTATCGGTAACCTCACTTGGAGCTATATTTTTATTCGTCACATAATATGAGTTTTGCTTGGAGCATCATTTTATTTTGTTGATATTTTCTTGCTGTTATCAATAATCATGTGTTGTATCTTTTAGTTCCACAAAATGCCAATTATAGCCTTTACCATGCTCAGTTGGCAAGTTCATGTGTTGCTGTTTGAAAACAGAAAGTTTTCTGTTATGTCCAGAATATTACTGAATAGTCAGAACATGATAAAAATCTGAAATTTTTACATAATAAGCATGCATGAGTTCTCTGTCACGTGGTAAGTTTTCATAATTTTTGGAGTTAGGGAAGTATGAATTCTTATTCACCCTTTACAGACTGTTCTGTTTAGACAGATTTCGGTTATAGTTGCATTGTTTGCATATGTTCTTGTTTAATGTTTCTATTTGTGGATAGGAGTATTAAATATGCAGAGGAATTTAGTATGCAATGTTTAATTATAATTTTAGTGATTTTTTACAGTAGAGAATGTTAAGGTTTTGAGTTGATTTATACTAACTTATCTCACGAGTTCTTGTTGAGTTTTGTGTGGATGAAGTTTTTAAGATTTAGGAGAAGCCATGATATGAGAGGAATTAAGGAGACACAAGAGCTCAAGCTTGGGGATGCCCAAGGCACCCCAAGATAACATTCCAAGAAGTCTCAAGCAACTAAGCTTGGGGATGCCCCGGTAGGCATCCCACCTTTCTTCATCAACGCCTATCGGTTAGCCTAAGTTTTTACTTGTTCACATGATATGTGCTATTCTTGGAGTGTACTTTTATTTTAATTTTTCTTGCTGTTTTAATAAAATCCTTGGATCTGAAATCTTGAATGAGAGAGAGTCCTCACATAGCTACTTAATTTTATAACTACTCTTTGTTCTTCACTTATATCTTTTGGAGTGGTTTGTCTTTACCCTCGTGCTTCACTTATATCCTAAGAGTAAATGTTTGAATGAATTGAATATCAAATTATATATGCTTCATATGCTTGTCCCATGGGGAGTAATGACTTCACATATAAGAAGTTTAAGTGGTAAAATTTATTGAAAGTTAGCAAACACAGCATTGGTCACTTGAACAATTCATGAAAGAATATTGAAGGAAGAGAGATTTCACATATAAATATACTATCTTGGACATCTTCTATGATTGTGAGCCCTCATTAATTATTTTCAACCTTGATCAAGTAGTTGATGTTGGACAAGGAAGACAACATAATAAGTTATGTTTGTTTATATTCACATAGAAGTTATATGTTCTTGGATCCTCTAACATGTGGTGCTTGCCCCCTATCCTTTGCTAGCCAAAAATCCGCACTAAGTAGAGATACTACTTGTGCATCCAAAACCCTTGAACCCAGTTTCATGTCATGAGAGTCCACTATATCTACCTATGGATTGAATAAGATCCTTCAAGTAAGTTGCAATCGGTGCATAAAGCAATAAAAATTGCTCCTAAATATGCATGATCTTTTATTGTAAGGGAAAATAAGCTTTGTACGAACTTGTGATGGTGAAGAAATAAAAGCGACTAACTGCATAATAAAGGTTGCTATCACAAGGGGCAATATAAAGTGACGTTCTTTTGCATTAAGAGCTTACACATCCAAAAATAAAAAGCGCATGACAACCTCTGCTTCCCTCTGCGAAGGGCCTATCTTTTACTTTATGTATTTACTTTTATGCAAGAGTCAATAGTGTTCTTTTCTATTCCGTTTTTATTTTCTCTCTTGGCAAGCATCATGTGGTGGGGAAAGATCCAGGCACATATATCCAGTTGAATATAGGTGATCATGAGTTATTATTGTTGACATTATCCATGAGATAAATAAGTTGGGAGGCAAAACATTAAGCCCCTATCTTCCTATGTGTTTGACTGAAATGGTTTGTTCTAAAAATATGCTTTGAGTGTCAGCAATCATGGAAGACTAAATGATAGTTGAGTATGTGGAATTTGCTAAATCAAAGCTCTTACATAGACCCTTCCTGGAAATAAGATGAATTGCAATTGTTTGATGTCTGAGAACATAGTTTGTTAGTTTTCAAGAAAGTTTATGATCTATACTTTAACATGTGAATAGCTTGCTACTTGATCATGCGAAGTTTTATGAGATGAGCTACTGTCTATGATATATAATGATGCTAGAAAAAGTGTTTGGAATTATCATTGATCAAACTTATGCACTATGCTAGCATTCACACTTCATAAATTATATCTTTTATCATTTACCTACTCGAGGACGAGCAGGAATTAAGCTTGGGGATGCTGATACGTCTCCAACGTATCTATAATTTATGAAGTATTCATGCCATGTTTACAAAAATTTTATATGGTTTTGGTATGATTTGATTGGAACTAACCCGGACGGACGCTGTTTTCAGCAGAACTACCGTGGTGTAGTTTTTTGTGCAGAAATAAAAGTTCTCGAAATGGGCTGAAAATTTACGGTGATTTTTTGTGGACCAAAAGAGAACCCCGAAGCTTCAAGGAAGGACCAGAAGCCTCACGAGGAAGCGAAAAGCCTGGGGGGCGCGCCCTTCCCCCAGGGCACGCGGAGCAGGCTTGTCGCTCCCTCGTGGGCCCCCTTGACGTGAAACCAACATCAAAAATTCCTATAAATAGCAGAAACCCCAAAAAGAAACCTAGAACTCCTACGCCGCCGCTTCAAGCCTCTGTACCAAAGCAATCTCATCCGGAGCCCTATTCCGGCACTCTGCCGGAGGGGGGGAATCATCACCGGAGGCCATCTTCATCATCCCGGCGGTCTCCATGATGAGGAGGGAGTAGTTCACCCTCGGGGCTGAGGGTATGTACCAGTAGCTATATGTTTGATCTCTCTCTCTCTCTCTCTCTCGTGTTCTTGATTTGGCACGATCTTGATGTATCACGAGCTTTGTTAATATAGTTGGATCATATGGTGTTTCTTCCCTCTCTATCTTCTTGTGATGAATTGAGTC
This sequence comes from Elymus sibiricus, assembly GCA_039707655.1. NCBI lineage: Eukaryota > Viridiplantae > Streptophyta > Magnoliopsida > Poales > Poaceae > Elymus > Elymus sibiricus. The sequence continues at coordinate 228,526,044 of CM077676.1, forward strand.
TTTCCTTTTGAGGTTTCGTTATTGTCGGATTGAATATTTCAGATTTGAGAACACTTGATGTATGTCTGTCATGTGGATACCCGTGGTGACAATGGGGTATTCTATTGAGTCACTTGATGTATGTTTTGGTAATCAACTCGCGGATTCCCGTGACCTTGGGGTGATCTATGCATAGGGGTTGGTTGCACGTTTTCATTATCTTTTCTCCGATAAGAAACTTTGGGGTACTCTTTGAAATTCTTTGTGTGGATTGAATATTATGAATTTGAAGTTGTTTGATGCATATCGAATAATCAACTCACGGATACTTGTGGTGACATTGGAGTATCTAGGTGACATTAGAGTTGGTTGATGCGTATCATATGGTGTTATTTTAGTACAAACTCTAGGGCTGTTTGTGACACTTATAGGGATGGCTCAATAGATTTATCGGAAAGGATAACTTTGAGGTGGTTTCGTACCCTACAACAATTTCTATCTTATGTTCTCCGCTAATAGGAACTTTGGAGTGATTCTTTATCGCACATTGAGGGATTGTTATATGATCCAATTATGTTAGCATTGTTGAGAGATTGCACTAGTGAAAGTATGAACCCTAGGCCTTGTTTTCAAGCATTGCAATACCGTTTGTGCTCCGTTTTATCACTTGCTACCTTGCTGTTTTTATATTTTCAGATTACAAAAACCTATATCTACTATCCATACTACACTTGTATCACCATCTCTTCGCCGAACTAGTGCACCTATACAATTTACCATTGTATTGGGTGTGTTGGGGACACAAGAGATTGCTTGTATTTGATTGCAGGGTTGTTTGAGAGAGACCATCTTCATCCTACGCCTCCCACGGATTGATAAACCTTAGCTCATCCACTTGAGGGAAATTTGCTACTGTCCTACAAAACTCTGCACTTGGAGGCCCAACAACGTCTACATGAATAAAAGTTGCGTAGTAGACATCACTCATCATTGGCAAGATTATCTAATTTTTCTTTAGCAACTTTAGGCAAACCTTTCTTTTCATGTATAAGCTTCAAAAGTACGGAAGGATTGTCTAAAGACTCCACTCTAGTGGTGGGAGAATTACCGATTTTTCCAAACTTAGTCATGATGATAACTTCGAGCAAGCAAACTAGCAAAAAAGCAAATAAAAATATTTTTGTGTTTTTGTAAAAAAAATTAGAAGTGGGGGAGATGAAAACGAGAGGCAAATGCAAATAAAAGGCGAATAAAATAAATGCAAGTGGATGATAGTTTGTGCGAAGGTACTTGGTAATTTTGATGATGTCTCCCCGGCAACGGCGCCAGAAATTCTTCCTGCTACTTGTAGACTGCGTTCGTATTTCCCCGAAGAGGAGATGATGATGCAGTATAGTAGAGATAAGTATTTCCCTCAGTTAAGAACCAAAGTTATCAATCCAGTAGGAGAACCAAGCACAATTCCGTTAAGCGCACCTTCACACACAAGAGCAAACACTTGCACCCAACGCAAATAAGAGGGTTGTCAATCCTCTTAGCGGTTATTTGAAAGGATTAAATCTTATAGAGATAAATAGATAAACTGAAATACTAATTAAAATAAAATTAAATAAATTGCAGCAAGGTATTTTTAGGGTTTATATATGATAAAGTAGACCCGGGGGCCATAGTTTTCACTAGAGGCTTCTCTCTCGAACACATAACATACGGTGGGTAAACAAATTACTGTTGGGCAATTGATAGAAAAGCAAATAATTATGACGGATTCATGGCAATGATCATGTATATAGGCATCACGTCCGAGACAAGTAGACCGACTCCTGCCTGCATCTACAACTATTTGATACGTCTCCAATGTATCTATAATTTATGAAGTATTCATGCCATGTTTACAACAATTTTATATGGTTTTGGTATGATTTGATCAGAACTAACCCGGACTGACGCTGTTTTCAGCAGAACTACCGTGGTGTTGTTTTTTGTGCAGAAATAAAAGTTCTCGGAATGGGCTGAAAATTTACGGTGATTTTTTGTGGACCAAAAGAGACCCCCAAAGCTTCGAGGAAGGACCAGAAGCCTCACGAGGAAGCGACATGCCTGGGGGGCACGCCCTCCCCCAACGCGCGCGGAGCAGGCTTGTCGCTCCCTCGTGGGCCCCCTTGACGTGAAACCAACGCCAAAAATTCCTATAAATACCAAAAATCCTAGAAAGAAACCTAGAACTTCCACGCCGCCGCCTCAAGCCTCTATTCCAAAGCGATCTCATCCGGAGCCCTGTTCCGGCACTCTGCCGGAGGGGGAAATCATCGCCGGAGGACATCTTCATCATCCCGGCGGTCTCCATGACGAGGAGGGAGTAGTTCACCCTCGGGGCTGAGGGTATGTATCAGTAGCTATGTGTTTGATATCTCTCTCTCGTGTTCTTGATTTGGCACGATCTTGATGTATCGCGAGCTTTGTTAATATAGTTGAATCATATGGTGTTTCTTCCCTCTCTATCTTCTTGTGATGGATTGAGTCTTTCCCTTTGAGGTTTCGTTACTGTCGGATTGAATATTTCAGATTTGAGAACACTTGATGTATGTCTTGCATGTGGATACCCATGGTGATAATGGGGTATTCTATTGATTCACTTGATGTATGTTTTGGTAATCAACTCGCGGATTCCCGTGACCTTGGGGTGATCTAGGCATAGGGGTTGGTTGCACGTTTTCATTATCTTTTCTCCGATAAGAAACTTTGGGGTACTCTTTGAAGTTCTTTGTGTGGATTGAATATTATGAATTTGAAGTTGTTTGATGCATATCGAATAATCAACTCACGGATACTTGTGGTGACATTGGAGTATCTAGGTGACATTAGAGTTGGTTGATGCGTATAATATGTTGTTATTTTAGTACGAACTCTAGGGTTGTTTGTGACACTTAAAGGGATGGCTCAATAGATTGATCGAAAAGGATAACTTTGTGGTGGTTTCGTACCCTACAACAATTTCTTTCTTATGTTCTCCGCTAATAGGAACTTTGGAGTGATTCTTTGTCGCACGTTGAGGGATTGTTATATGATTCAACTATGTTAGCACTGTTGAGAGATTGCACTAGTGAAAGTATGAACCCTAGGCCTTGTTTCCAAGCATTGCAATACCGTTTGTGCTCCATTTTATCACTTGCTACCTTGCTGTTTTTTTATTTTCAGATTACAAAAACCTATATCTACTATCCATACTACACTTGTATCCCCATCTCTTCGCCGAACTAGTGCACCTATACAATTTACCATTGTATTGGGTGTGTTGGGGACACAAGAGATTTCTTGTATTTGATTGCAGGGTTGTTTGAGAGAGACCATCTTCATCCTACGCCTCGCACAGATTGATAAACCTTAGGTCATCCACTTGAGGGAAATTTGCTACTGTCCTACAAAACTCTGCACTTGGAGGCCCAACAACGTCTACAAGAATAAAAGTTGCGTAGTAGACATCAAGCTCTTTTCTGGCGCCGTTGCCGGGGAGGTGAGTGCTTGAAGGTATATCTTTAGATCTTGCAATTGAATCTTTTAGTTTCTTGATTTTCACTAGTTTGGTTTATAAAAGAAAAACAAAAAAATGGAATTGAGGTTGCCTCAAATGCTTTATCTTTATAGTGTTTTTCTTGAAAATAAGGATTCCGATAATTGTGCTCAATTGTTAGAGGAATAATTTAATAAAATGTTTAACATGAGTCCTTTGAATGATGAGCATGATTGCAATGTTGTTAGTATGAATTATTTGAATATCCATGATGCTAATGATATGCAAAGCTACAAGCTTGGGGATGCTATGTTTGATGAATATGATATTTTTAGTCCCCCAAGTTTTGATGAGCAAATTTATTATGATGATAACATGCCTCCTATTTATGATGATTATATTGATGAAAGTGGGTTTGGAGGAGTGTCAACTCTAGGTAATGATCCCACTACTTTGGAGGGTGTTGAATCTTTTTACAATATTGATAAAAGTGGATTTGGAGAGGTCACAACTTTATTTAGTGATGATTCCACTATTTCGGAAGAGGTTTCAATTGATTATGACAACAAAGTTGCTATTTATGATGATTATTGTGATGACATGTATGCTATAAAGATTAATGATAACCATGAAACTTGTCATCATGATTCTAATGTTCAATTTGGTTATGTCAATCAAGTACCTCATGATAGTTATTTTGTTGAGTTTGCTCCCACTATTATGAATGAGAAGAACATTGCTTATGTGGAGAGTAATAAAATTTCTATGTTTGTGGATCATGAAAAGAATGCTTTATGTGATAGATATATTGTTGAATTCATTCATGATTCTACTGAAAATTATTATGAGAGAGGATCATATGCTTGCAGGTGTTGCAATAATATCAAGTTCCCTCTCTATGTGTGGAAAGTTTTGAAGTTATGCTTGTTTTGCCTTCCTATGCTAGTTGATTCTTGCTCCCATAAATTATTTGTTCACAAAATCCCTATGCATAGGAAGTTGGTTAGGCTTAAATGTGCTAGTCATATGCTTCATGATGCTCCCCTTGTGTTTCAATCCTTTACTTTTATGTGAGCATCATTGAAATCATCATGCCTAGCTAAAAGGCTTTAAAGAGAAGCGCTTGTTGGGAGGCAACCCAATACTTATACCTATTGTTTTCGTGTGTCCACATGATTAATATACTGTAGTAATCATGTTTTATATGTTTTCTTTCAATAATGTGCCAAGTAAAGCCTTTGGGATAGTGTGGATACTTGTTGATTTGATTCTGTGCAAAAACAGAAGCTTTTACGTCCAGTGCTGGAATTTCTATTCTGTACTGGAGCGTGAGAAAATTCTGAAATTTTTACACAGTATTGGGTTACAAATTTTTACATTTTCATAATTTTTCAGAATTTTTGGAGGAACATAAGTATGGTTTTTAAATCGCTCACTACATGCTGTTCTGTTTTTGACAGATTCTGTTTTCGGTGCATAGTTTGCTTGTTTTAGTGTTTCCATAGCTTATATTGAGTAATATAAATTGTGGAAATTATGGAATACAGTAGTCATTATGTGAGAACAATTATGAATCTTTCCTTGACAGTACCTAAGTGGATGATTTATTCTTATCATACTAACCTATCTCACGAAGTTCCGTTAAGTTTTGTGTGATTGAAGTTTTCAAGTTTTGGGTGAGATAATGATATGAGGAGAGTAAGGAGTGGCAAGACCCTAAGCTTGGGTATGCCCAAGGCACCCCAAGGTAACACTCAAGGAAGACACAAGCAACTAAGCTTGGGGATGCCCCGGAAGGCATCCCCTCTTTCGTCTTCAACATTATCGGTAACCTCACTTGGAACTATATTTTTATTCGTCACATAATATGAGTTTTGCTTGGAGCATCATTTTATTCTGTTGATATTTTCTTGGTGTTATAAATAATCATGTTTTGTATCTTTCAGTTCAATAAAATTCCAATTATAGCCTTTACCATGCTCAGTTTGCAAGTTCATGTGTTGCTGTTTGAAAACAGAAAGTTTTCTGTTATGTCTAGAATATTCCTGAATAGTAAAAACATGATAAAAATCTGAAATTTTTACACAGTAAGCATGCTTGAGTTCTCTGTCACGTGGTAAATTTTCAGAATTTTTGGAGTTAGGGAAGTATGAATTCTTATTCACCCTTTACAGACTGTTCTGTTTTGGCAGATTGCTGTTATAGTTGCATTGTTTGCATATGTTTGCCTATTTAATATTTATATTTGTGGATAGGAGTATTAAATATGCAGAGGCATTTAGTATGCAATGTTTAATTATAATTTTAGTGAGTTGCTACAGTAGATAATGTTAAGGTTTTGAGTTGATTTATACTAACTTATCTCACGAGTTCTTGTTGAGTTTTGTGTGGATGAAGTTTTTAAGATTTAGGAGAAGCCATGATATGAGAGGAATTAAGGAGACACAAGAGCTCAAGCTTGGGAATACCCAAGGCACCCCAAGATAATATTCCAAGAAGTCTCAAGCAAATAAGCTTGGGGATGCCCCGGTAGGCATCCTACCTTTCTTCATCAACACCTATCGGTTAGCCTAAGTTTTTACTTGTTCACATGATATGTGCTATTCTTGGAGTGTACTTTTATTTTCATTTTGTTTGCTGTTTGAATAAAATTATCAAGATCTGAAATTTTTTATTGAGAGAGAGTCTTCACAGAGCCACTTAATTGTTTGACTACTCATTGATCTTCACGTTTACCTTTTGGAGTGGTTTGTCTTTACTCTCGTGCTTCACTTATATCATAAGAGTAAATGTTTGAATGAATTGAATATCAAATTATATATGCTTCATATGCTTGTCCCATAGTGAGTAATGACTTCACATATAAGAAGTATAAGTGGTAAAATTTATTGAAAGTTAGCAAACACAACATTGGTCACTTGAACAATTCATGAAAGAATATTGAAGGAAGAGAGATTTCACATATAAATATACTATCTTGGACATCTTCTATGATTGTGAGCCCCCATTAATTATTTTCAACCTTTATCAAGTAGTTGATGTTGGACAAGGAAGACAACGTAATGGGTTATGTTTGTTTATATTCACATAGAAGTTATATGTTCTTGGATCCTCTAACATGTGGTGCTTGCCCCCTATCCTTTGCTAGCCAAAAATCCACACTAAGTAGAGATACTACATGTGCATCCAAAACCCTTGAACCCTGCTTCATGCCATGAGAGTCCACTATATCTACCTATGGATTGAATAAGATCCTTCAAGTAAGTTGTCATCGGTGCAAAAGCAATAAAAATTGCTCCTAAATATGTATGATCTTTTATTGTAAGGGAAAATGAGCTTTATACGAACTTGTGATGGTGAAGAAATAAAAACGATAGACTGCATAATAAATGTTGCTATCACAAGGGGCAATATAAAGTGACGTTCCTTTGCATTAAGAGCTTGCACATCCAAAAATAAAAAGCGCATGACAACCTCTGCTTCCCTCTGCGAAGGGCCTATCTTTTACTTTATGTGTTTACTTTTATGCAAGAGTCAATAGTGTTCTTATCCGTTCCGTTTTTATTTTCTCTCTTGGCAACCATCATGTGGTGGGGAAAGATCTAGACACATATATCTAGTTGAATATAGGTGATCATGAGTTATTATTATTGACATTATCTCTATGATAAGCAAGTTGGGAGGCGAGACATTAAGCCCCTATCTTCCTATGTGTTTGACTGAAACGGTTTGTTCTAAAAATATGCTTTGAGTGTCAACAATCATTGAAGACTATATGATAGTTGAGTATGTGGAATTTGCTAAATCAAAGCTCTTACATAGGCCCTTCCTAAAAATAAGATGAATTGCAATTGTTTGATGACTGAGAACATAGTTTGTTAGTTTTCAAGAAAGTTTATGGTCTATAATTTAACATGTGAATAATGTCGTGGTGAAATCACGGCAGATGCCATGAGATGGCTAAAAGTGGGGGTCTGCGTGAGGACGCCGGTGGACTCTGGAGGCGAGGTTGTCACACGCGTGCGAGTGACACAAGGCGTACCCAGGTTCGGGGCCCCCCGGAGAGGTAACACCCCTAGTCCTGCCGAATGTAGTATGGAGTGCACAAGGGCTACAAGGTTGCTCCTGGAGCTGTTTGAGCGGAGGAGGAAGAAGGGGCTAGGCCGCCACTCTGCCTCTCCTGTGGGTGTGTGCGTGTGTGTGTTATGAGTGGAACTAGGTGAAGGTAATGCGAGCGACCCCCCTGCATGGAGGTCTCCTGGGGGGTCTTATAGCCCGACCCCCAGGGTTACATGGGGGCGGGACCCGGATGTCGGTGTCTAGAGCCGGCAGTGGGGCCCGCCGGCTGCGGGGCCCGCCGGCTGCCCGACACTGTGGCCCGTCGCCTCGTGCGTCATGGAGTGGTTGGCATCGTGGGGCTATAGTGGCACGCCGCGCTGACGTCGGTCGCCCGGGTCAGCGGGGTTGGCCGCACTGTAGCCACGCTCTTCTGGGGTTCGCGGTGCTGTAGCCACGCTCTCCCGTCGTGGAGAGCCGTCTTGTCGTACGGAGTGATGGGACGGCCGCTGACCCGTCGCCAGCCGGCTAGCGGCCAGCCGGACCCGGCATGGGGCCGAGTCCAGCCGGTCGGCGTTGGGAAGTCGGCCGGACGGCCAGCTGGATTGGAGGGGCACGAGCTGCCCCGAAGTTTTGAAAGGGGCTCCGGGTTCGGTTGCCTACCCGGGGGTTATCCCCCCGACAGTAGTCCCCGAAGCTGTAAAGGCTCGCCGGCTCCGAGCAGGGGGCCTTTGCAGCTTATCCCCCCCGAAGGAAGGAGGTTGTCGATGAAAGTGCATCGGCCTGATGCTGCGCATGCCGGGTGCCAGATGCCGGATCGCGACACCCGGCCGAGGTGGGAACCGAACGGTCCGACCGGCCAAAGCCCAGCCGGCGTGGGGGATCGCGCCAGCCGCCTGACGAGGCCCTGCCACGTGCAGCCCAGCGGCGGACGAGGCCTGCCAGGCCACGCGCGTGACGGGACATTGCAGCGGGCTGGGGACCCACCAGGCCATGGCCTCGGCCTGCGCGTGGGATTTACTGCGGCCGCGCGCGTCGGTTGGAGTTCTCGATGCAGTTATTGCACGACGTAATGCGCTCGCGCATTGCGGGGGAGTGGGGAACGTGGGCACAGACGATCTCACTCCCCCACGCCCGCCGCGGTCTTTAAATGGGAAGGAAGGGGGGAGAGGCCAAGGCATTTGCACTCTCGCCCCCGCCCGTTGCTTCGTTTTCACCTCCACTTCTTCTTTCTTGCGCACGAGCGGAGCTCTGTCGCAGCGACGCCTGCACGAGATGCAGCTGCGCCGCGCCGCGACTTGCGAGCGGGCTCTCTCTCTGCTTCGCCACCGTTCCTTCTTCTCGACCACGCCCCTCCCGCACCCGCCAATGGTGCCGTCGAAAGGCTCTTGGGAGGGGTCTGTGGTGACCGATGACGATCTCGCGTACCTCCGCCGCACGCGTCGGCCGCCGCCGCCGGAGCAGGTGGAGGCGTGCGCGCCCGGCGGGGAGACTGCGCCGGCGCCGCGGGACGGCGAGGTGGTGGTCTTCTACACCCACTTCCTCCGCGGGTTCAGCCTCAAGCAACAGGGGGCATCGGCCGGCGTCATGTCCGAGTGCGGGGCGGCCGTGGTGGTTACCCGGACGGCGGGACCCTTCCCGAAGCTCCCCCTCGAGGAATCCGCAAAGAAGTGGCAAAAATCGTTCTTCTACATGAGGAATGTCAACCCGGCCGTCGACTGCATCAACCTCCCCCCTTTCGTTGACGCGCCACCAGCTGAGAAGCTGAACTAGAGCCACAACCCGAGGAGCCCGTCGGCGGAGATCGTTGGCGTCTGCCGCCGGATCTAGGAGATGACGGACCGCGAGGGGTTCATCGCCGTGGACCTCATCGCGGCCTTCGTGGGGCGCCGGGTGCTACCTCTGCAGCGACGGCCGCACTGGATCTGCGACATGAGCGGCCGGCGCGACCCTTGCTGGCTGTCGACGAAGGAGTTGACGCTGGCCGAGATCGCCCAGCGCGTCAATGACATCTCCGCCGCCGGGCTCAAGGGGGAGAAGTGGTGATTCGGCAAGGAGCCGTACAGCCGGGATGCCCCGGCGCCAGCGGTGAGTCCTTGGTCCTTGTTTTTCACAGCGTCCGCCCTCTTCATGCGCCCTGACGCCTTGGGCCGGCTGCAGCACTTCCCGAGTCAGCTGATTTATGACGGCCCGAACCCCCTGGTCCTGCAGCCGGATCAGGCCGACTCGGACCCGGAGGAGGAGGGAGACGGCAAAGCGGAAGCAGGAGGCGGCAAGGAGCGCCTCGTGGACGTGGAAGCCGGCGGATCCGGCCAAGCCGGTAAGTTCCTAATCCCATACCACTTGCGCGAGTGGTCGGATGATGATGATGGTGAAGAGGGCAGTGCGTGCGATGCAGCACCACCAACCGCAGAGGCGGATGACGGAGCCGCACCCAGGGGGCGACAGCGGAGGACGGCTGGAGAGCCAGCGGCCGCGAGCCGGCTGCACGGGAAGCAGCAGGTCGAGGCACGGCCGGCCGTGAAACATGCAGCCACGGCGCTGCTGAGCGCCATGAAGAGGTCCGCCAAGAAGGCGCGCCGGGCGACGCCGTCGGCGGGCCAGAAGCGGGCGGTTCCCACGGTCATAGGGTAAGTTATCCTTATGCTTCGCTCTTGTCTTTTTCATTGCTGCACTATTTTTTTTCTTCGCACGTCGACCAGGAACGCGCTCGAGCTGGCAGAGGCGGCCGCGGCAGCGACGGCCGCGGAGGAAGCCGATCGGCAGAGGGGCCGGAGCGGCGCGGGGGAGCGCGTGTAGGAGATATGCCCTAGAGGCAGTAATATCAGTTACTTTGTATCTCCGAGTTTGTAATGAATGTTTATGTTCCATGCTATAACTGCAATGATTCTCGAGTCTGCAATAACCACGAGGCTCGGAGGGAAACTCATGTGCACGTGTGGTATAATAAACGGTAAAATGTATTCCTAGTCTTGCCTCTAAGACTGGCTCAAGTATTGCATGATGATCCTGTTTTCCTGATCATGGGCATGTCAATGCCGGCAATTTTGAGGGCACAATGTTAGTAGAACACTTGTGTTGAATCGACCCAACTTGATGTTATGCTATGAGATACATTCGTCATGAGTTAATGGTTAATAACACAGAGATAGTTAATGTTTGCATAATTCCTTAGACCATGAGAGTGTCGTGTTTCTTCATGCTTGTTTCATGAACTTTGGGGTTTGTTAAACGTCATCCGTAAATGGGTGGCTATTACGGCGGCTTACAGGTTCATGGAAAAGTATGTCAAGTAACTTGATAGCTCAAGATTGGGATTTGCTCCTCCGACGATGGAGAGATATTCTCGGGCCCTCTCGGTGTTACGGTATCCATCATCGTCTGGCCAGACACATTGTGATTTGATCACTGGGATGCCGGAACACGGAAACGAGTAAAGAGAACAAAACCGGTAACGAGGTAACTTGCATAGTGGACAAGTTGTTGATCCACAGGGATGCATAAATCTCACCTCGGGTTTTGTAATATATCGTGAAGCAACAGGAATAGCACACGGCAACTGGAGGTTCACTCGAATATTCATTCGTGTGGGTATAGGGGTCAATATGGGTGTCCACGGCTCCGATGTTGATCATTGATCGGAAAGTGTTCCGGGTCATGTCTATACTTCACCGAACCTATAGGGTCACACGCTTAAGGGTCATCTATCTGCTGAATACTAGACGGGGAGTCTGAGAGAAAATCACCGAAAAAGTTTCGGACGAAACGGAAACGTTCCGGAGAGAACACCGGAATAGTTCCGGTGAAACTGAAAAGTTGTTTCAGGGTATTCCATTAAGTCAAATTGGTTCTGGCACACGCCTGGAAATTCTTCGAGGATGCCAGAAGTGTTCTGGAAACTTCTGGGAATTTTCCGGGACAAAAACCGGAAATGTTCCGGAGCAGCCGGAACCGTTTTGGTTGCTTTTCGCTGAAGAAACATTGTTCCGAAATTGTTTCGGAATGTGTTCAAAATTGTTTTGGTGGGTGCTAGAATTATTCTAGGCACACAGAAATAATTTGGGTTTTAACGGACGCAGAAAAATGTGTTCGTGAATAGTGAAAAGCACTTTTTGGGCTGATTTGCAAATGGGGTTTTTCTTCTAGAAGAAAACCACTTTTGGTGTGTGAAAGGGAGGTGGAGCTCCCCAAGGGGGCTGCAAATTTCGGCCATGGCATGGGGGGGCCCTCCTTGAGGTGTCCTTCCACCTCATGGTGGATATCTTCTACACACCCTTATGTGGCATGTGGTGGAAAGATCCTAGGAAGGTCCTTTTGGTCTTTCCTCTACCCCTTGCTCCTCCTATAAATAGAGGTGGAGATTGCTCTCCAAAAGGAGATCATCCTTGCTCTCATACACATGCCATTTGACTTGTCTGGCTTCTCTCTCCCTCCCACGAAATAGTTTCGTAGAGCCGAAAGGCTGTCTGGGTTCCGGCAGGAACTAGCTCTGGACGGCGAAGCCCTGCCGGATAGCTGACACCGTATGTGTGCAACCCCGTAGAGAGATTGTAGTTTCGATCTTTTGCCCGAGGGGCTGTTTTCGAGTGTCCTCCCGAAGGGCTGTTCGAGTTACCGTTCGAGTTTCCGGCGTCCTCCCGAAGGGCTGTCCGGGTTACTGTTCGGGTTCCGAGGGTCCTCCCGAAGGGCTGTCCGCGACATCGTCCGGGGGACTGTCCGACCGCCTCCCGAAGGGCTGTCCGGAGTGGGAGTACATCCTTGCGGTTGGGAGGTTGTAAATCCTAGCTGCAGGGATCTGCACCGATGATCTACACCGACTCTTCTTCCGCTGCGCTTCGAGTCGGTAAGGATCAGATCAAACCTTGTATGCAGTCTCCATAGTGTTCCTGGGCGTGCTCGCTGTACCGAAATTTTTTGTTTTCTGTCGCGTTCCCCTACAGTGGCATCATGAGTCGTGCTATGCGTAGATGCAGGTTTCGATCTAGAATACATGGAGATGTATGGGTATTGCATAATATAATTTTGGAGTAGATAAGATCTATTGCTGAAAATTATTTATGCGGGTAGCAGAAGAAGTCTGTTACCCGATGTTCTTGTTGCTTCCCTGGAATTTGCGTTTGCTCAATCTCGAGACAGCATGGTGGAATTTCACAAAGTTCTGGCAATCCGCGATCCTGATTGATCAACGAAGTGCTATCAGTTCTTTGGGTTCCGCCATAGTCAAAAGAAAGATGAAATTCACAGATGAAAGGGCATTGCAGATATGATCTGCACGGGGGTCATGCGTATGACGAAGTTTAGTATGGGGCTCGAGATTTAATTATCTCGTGTTTCATACACCCCGAGATGTTAATCTAGCAATTTGAATTATCATACTTGATGATAAAACGTTGGTAGCTGCGGTTTAAGTCAAAACCTTAGAAGCCACGTAAAATAAATTTTTTCATAAACCGATTAGAGTCGTCTAACTTGGTTTTGCACGATGTGCATGTGATGTGATGTGGTATAGCAAGGCTCATATTAATTCGATTATGTATGAGATGACTATATGATGTAAATTTGTTAACATGACCTGCGTGTCATGATTCGGCATGATGGCTGGAGCCATATGATTGTCACTTTAATGACCTGCGTGTCAACCTTAAGTAATACACTAATTTTATTAGCTATAGAGATAGCAAATATTATCTGGTGCATCGACAAGGTGGTGGCAATCTTCGCGAAGGTGAACACCGACGCAAAATGCCGAAGACGAAGAAATACTTGACTTCTCCGTCAGAAAGGGCTATACCATATCATGCTATTATGAATTGCCTGAGATGTTTATCCCTTATGATGCACCCTTCTTGATTGCGCGGTAGTCGCTTTTTATTAGGGTGATCTCTCACTAAAAATATCAAGTAGATAGTGTTCTCCCAAGTGTAGCACCGTCACGGCACCTATCTTTTCGGGGTGCGCCGTGTCACACGGGCACGAACGATTAGTGAAGTGTGAGGCGGGTGAGTTGAGACCTCGCAGCAAGATCACTTGGTTGTCTTGACGTTCAGGCATGACCGTCATGAGCTCGGAACACACGCATCGAAAGATGAACAAGAGTCACATAGAGATGTGATTGGCAAGTTGGCCTACCGGTTAAGATTTTTCATCATCAGTGGTGTTACACCAATGGCGAACAATCAAAACGCGGATCTTGAATCACTCATAATCAATTTTGGGAGATATTGATTTGAGTGGGAGCGCACTTTAGAATAAAATTGTTTATTCACTAGTGCCAAAAATCATTATAAACAAAGTCTAAGTGAAACTTGTGTTTTCCGTTGTAGATCAAATGGCTCGCAACACCGCGTTCAACTTAGGCCTGATGTTAGAGAAAGAGAAGTTAGCTGCGACTGGAAACAACTATGCGGACTGGGTCCGTAACCTGGGGATTGTCCTCAGGGATGCTAAGAAAGACTATGTGCTTGATCAACTTCTAAGTGATTCCATTACGCCAGAAATGGCTCAGGATATCATCCACGTGTTTGACTCACGAAGGGATGATTTCAGTGTTGTTAAAAGTAAAGAACTTATGTTATCTTGCATGGATCCTGTGCTACAGAAACGTTATGAACGACTTAGTGCCTTCGAGATTATCGAGGCACTAAATGTTCTATATCACAAACAGGATTCAGCTGAAGTTCATGAGATGACTGAAGCCATGGAAGAATGCAATATACATAAGGAATCTCTAGTAAATGAACAAGGTGTCAGACTAGCAAACTATTATGATAGTATGGCTGAAAGGGGAATTAATTTTCCAAAGACACCTGGTAATGATTTGATCCTTACCTCGCTTTATGAAGCGATGCTCAAATCAAATGAGATAGGACTGCAGAATCAGCAAAAGTTGCTGGTGAACAAAACCGCCAGTTTCAAAAGGAAAGGCAAGCCTAAGGGCGGAGCCAAGTCTGAAACTGTGTGTTTTTACTGCAAAGGCACTGGACACTGGAAGAGGAACTGCAAGATATACATGGCAGATAAGAAGAAAGGTATAACTGTTATACGGGTTAATGTCATTGACGTTTTGCTTGCTAGCGAAAATTCTAAGTCTTGGGTATTTGATACCGGATCGGTTGCTCACATTTGCAACTCGATACAGGGACTTCAGAAGGTGCGCAAGTTAGCAAAGAATGAAGTCGTGATGCACGTCGGGAACGGCGCTGGGATTGCCGCTCAAGCCGTCGGCATTATGCCTCTAGATCTCCCTTCGGGATTTATCTTAGAACTAAATAACTGTTATTTTGTTCCACTGTTGTGTAGAAACATTATCTCCGGATCATGTTTAGTACACGATGGGTATTCGTACAAGTCTGAGAACAATGGTTGTTCACTTTATTATAAGGATATGTTTTATGGATTTGCACCCATTGTTGGGGGCCTTTTCATACTAAATCTTGAATGTGGAAATGATGTCTTTAACGTGAATGCTAAACGCCTTAAGAAGGCTGATACCACCACCACTTTCATGTGGCACTGTTGGCTTGGCCACATCGGAAAGAAACGCATGCAAAGACTTCATAAAGATGGAGTTTTACCATCTTTTGATTTTGAATCATTTGACACATGTGAAGCTTGCTTGATGGGAAAAATGACCAAGACGCCGTTCACGGGTCATCCTGAACGGGCGGGTGAGTTATTGGAAATAATACATAGTGATGTATGTGGTCCAATGAACACAGCCGCACGGGGTGGGTATTTCTACTTCGTGACTTTTACTGATGATTTAAGTCGGTATGGCTATATCTACTTAATGAAGCATAAGTCAGAAACCTTTGAAAAGTTCAAAGAATTTCAGAATGAGGTAGAAAATCATCGTGACAAAAAGATTAAGTTTCTACGGTCTGATCGCGGAGGCGAATACCTTAGTCATGAGTTTGGCCAACATCTGAGTGATCGTGGAATCGTTTCACAGCTTACGCCTACCGGAACTCCACAGCGAAACGGAGTGTCGGAACGACGTAACCGAACCTTGTTAGACATGGTAAGGTCGATGATGTCTCTTATAGATCTACCAATATCTTTTTGGGGTCATGCGCTAGAAACTGCCGCTCACACACTAAACAAAGCACCGTCTAAGTCTGTTGAGACGACGCCATATGAGATATGGCACGGGAAGAAACCCGACCTGTCGTTTCTCAAAATCTGGGGTTGTGAAGCTTATGTAAAACGTTTACAACCAAGCAAACTTGATCCTAGATCAGACAAATGTTACTTTGTAGGTTATCCCAAGGAGACAGTTGGGTATTCTTTCTACCACGCCTGCGAGAACAAAGTGTTTGTTGCAAAACACGTAGTCTTTCTCGAGAAAGAGTTTCTCACTAAAGAAGTGAGTGGGAGGACAGTACAACTTAATGAGATTAGTGAATCTTCGGCAACCGTTGATATGGCTAAGGAACCGGAAGCAATTCCGCTAATTATCCCTACAACCGAGCCGGAAGTTGTCGCATGTGATGCGGAAACTTCAGACAATGTTGTAACTGAACTGCGCAGATCAGGTAGGGCTATCCAGCCACCTGAGTGGTTTCATAATGAAATCTTCATTCTTGAAGATGATGAACCTGCGCACTACAAGGAAGCGATGGCGGGGCCCAACTCAAAGGAATGGCACAAGGCCATGAAATCCGAGATGGAATCCATGTACGAAAACCAAGTTTGGAACTTGGAAGAACTTCCAGATGGCGTAAAACCCATCGGTTGTAAATGGATTTTCAAAAGAAAGACGGACGCGGATGGTAACATTACTATCCACAAAGCTAGACTTGTCGCGAAAGGGTTCACGCAAGTTCCAGGAGTGGACTACGACGAGACTTTCTCGCCCGTAGCTATGCTTAGGTCCGTTCGGATATTACTAGCAATTGCTGCTTATTTCGATTATGAAATATGGCAGATGGACGTCAAAACGGCTTTCCTAAATGGAAACCTCAAAGAGGATGTATACATGATACAGCCAGAAGGTTTTGTCGTCCATAAGGATGCTGGAAAGGTATGCAAACTTCAGAAAGCCATTTATGGTCTGAAGCAAGCGTCAAGGAGCTGGAACATTCGTTTTGATGAAGTAGTCAAACAGTTTGGCTTCATCAAGAATGACGAAGAATCTTGTGTTTACAAGAAGTTTAGTGGGAGCGCAAAAGCATTT
Source organism: Elymus sibiricus (assembly GCA_039707655.1). Lineage (NCBI taxonomy): Eukaryota > Viridiplantae > Streptophyta > Magnoliopsida > Poales > Poaceae > Elymus > Elymus sibiricus. The sequence continues at coordinate 228,542,762 of CM077676.1, forward strand.
CTAATCTTGTATGTGGATGACATATTATTGATTCGAAATGACGTGAATTTTCTTAACGAAATAAAAGACTCATTGAAAAGGAGTTTTTCAATGAAAGACTTAGGCGAAGCGGCATATGTATTGGGCATCAGAATCTATAGAGATAGATCAAGACGCCTAATAGCGCTTAGCCAAAGCACGTACATTGACAAGGTGTTGAAAAGGTTCAACATGGAGAACTCCAAGAAAGGCCTTCTCCCCATGTCACCTGGCACAGTACTTTGCAAGAATCAGTGTCCTCGGACTCTCGATGAGCGAGTACAAATGAATGATGTTCCATATGCCTCGGCAGCTGGTTCTATTATGTATGCCATGCTATGCACAAGACCAGACGTTTCCTATGCGCTAAGTGCTAGCAGCCGGTACCAAAGTGATCCAGGATTGGAACACTGGGCCGCAGTCAAGGGTATTCTTAAGTACCTCAGACGGACCAAGGATTTACTCCTTGTGTACGGAGGTGATGAAGAGCTCATTGTAAGTGGTTACACTGATGCAGGCTTCATGACTGACCCAGATGACTTCAAATCTCAATCAGGCTATGTTTTCATATTGAACGGTGGCGCAGTTGATTGGAAAAGTTCCAAACAAAAGACTGTGGCGGATTCTACGACGGAGGCGGAATATGTTGCTGCTTCAGAAGCCTCCAAGGAGGCGGTATGGATCAAGCAATTTCTTGAAGACCTTGGTGTGGTTCCAAGTGCTCTGGATCCGGTGGATATCTATTGTGATAATAGTGGCGCCGTGGCTCAAGCAAGGGAGTCAAGTTCGCACCATAAGACAAGACATATTGAACGCAAATATAAACTCATTCGACATCATGTCGAAGCGGGTTTAGTGAAAGTACGCAAAGTTCACACGGATCTGAACGTGTCAGACCCGATGACAAAGCCTCTACCACGAGCAAAGCATGAGCAGCACCGGATTGCCATTGGTGTTAAGGAAGCCATGTAACTAGATTATGACTCTAGTGCAAGTGGGAGTCTGTAGGAGATATGCCCTAGAGGCAGTAATATCAGTTACTTTGTATCTCCGAGTTTGTAATGAATGTTTATGTTCCATGCTATAACTGCAATGATTCTCGAGTCTGCAATAACCACGAGGCTCGGATGGAAACTCATGTGCACGTGTGGTATAATAAACGGTAAAATGTATTCCTAGTCTTGCCTCTAAGACTGGCTCAAGTATTGCATGATGATCCTGTTTTCCTGATCATGGGCATGTCAATGCCGGCAATTTTGAGGGCACAATGTTAGTAGAACACTTGTGTTGAATCGACCCAAATTGATGTTATGATATGAGATACATTCGTCATGAGTTAATGGTTAATAACACAGAGATAGTTAATGTTTGCATAATTCCTTAGACCATGAGAGTGTCGAGTTTCTTCATGCTTGTTTCATGAACTTTGGGGTTTGTTAAACGTCGTCCGTAAATGGGTGGCTATTACGGCGGCTTACGGGTTCATGGAAAAGTATGTCAAGTAACTTGATAGCTCAAGATTGGGATTTGCTCCTCCGACGATGGAGAGATATTCTCGGGCCCTCTCGGTGTTACGGTATCCATCATCGTCTGGCCAGACACATTGTGATTTGATCACTGGGATGCCGGAACACGGAAACGAGTAAAGAGAACAAAACCGGTAACGAGGTAACTTGCATAGTGGACAAGTTGTTGATCCATGGGGATGCATAAATCTCACCTCGGGTTTTGTAATATATCGTGAAGCAATAGGAATAGCATACGGCAACTCGAGGTTCACTCGAATATTCATTCGTGTGGGTATAGGGGTCAATATGGGTGTCCACGGCTCCGATGTTGATCATTGATCGGAAAGTGTTCCGGGGCATGTCTATACTTCACCGAACCTATAGGGTCACATGCTTAAGGGTCATCTATCTGCTGAATACTAGACAGGGAGTCTGAGAGAAAATCACCGAAAAAGTTTCGGACGAAACGAAAACGTTCCGGAGAGAACACCGGAATAGTTCCGGTGAAACTGAAAAGTTGTTTCAGGGTATTCCATTAAGTCAAATTGGTTCTGGCACACGCCTGGAAATTCTTCGAGGATGCCAGAAGTGTTCTGGAAACTTCTGGGAATTTTCCGGGACAAAAACCGGAAATGTTCCGGAGCAGCCGGAACCGTTTTGGTTGCTTTTCGCTGAAGAAACATTGTTCCGAAATTGTTTCGGAATGTGTTCAAAATTGTTTTGGTGGGTTCTAGAATTATTCTAGGCACACAGAAATAATTTGGGTTTTAACGGACGCAGAAAAATGTGTTCGTGAATAGTGAAAAGCACTTTTTGGGCTGATTTGCAAATGGGGTTTTTCTTCTAGAAGAAAACCACTTTTGGTGTGTGAAAGGGAGGTGGAGCTCCCCAAGGGGGCTGCAAATTTCGGCCATGGCATGGGGGGGCCCTCCTTGAGGTGTCCTTCCACCTCATGGTGGATATCTTCTACACACCCTTATGTGGCATGTGGTGGAAAGATCCTAGGAAGGTCCTTTTGGTCTTTCCTCTACCCCTTGCTCCTCCTATAAATAGAGGTGGAGATTGCTCTCCAAAAGGAGATCATCCTTGCTCTCATACACATGCCATTTGACTTGTCTGGCTTCTCTCTCCCTCCCACGAAATAGTTTCGTAGAGCCGAAAGGCTGTCTGGGTTCCGGCAGGAACTAGCTCTGGACGGCGAAGCCCTGCCGGATAGCTGACACCGTATGTGTGCAACCCCGTAGAGAGATTGTAGTTTCGATCTTTTGCCCGAGGGTCTGTTTTCGAGTGTCCTCCCGAAGGGCTGTTCGAGTTACCGTTCGAGTTTCCGGCGTCCTCCCGAAGGGCTGTCCAGGTTACTGTTTGGGTTCCGAGGGTCCTCCCGAAGGGCTGTCCGCGACATCGTCCGGGGGACTGTCCGACCGCCTCCCGAAGGGCTGTCCGGAGTGGGAGTACATCCTTGCGGTTGGGAGGTTGTAAATCCTAGCTGCAGGGATCTGCACCGACGATCTACACCGACTCTTCTTCCGTTGCGCTTCGAGTCGGTACGGATCAGATCAAACCTTGTATGCAGTCTCCATAGTGTTCCTGGGCGTGCTCGCTGTACCGGAATTTTTTGTTTTCTGTCGCGTTCCCCTACAGCGCGAGGTGGTGGAAACCACCGAGGAGGTGCCCGCAGCCCACCAGTCCGGCGCCGCGCTGGAGGAGGCCGAGAGGGACGCCTGGAGGGCGCGCCAGGAGGCCGAGAAGGAGATGGCCGAGGACTCGGCGAGGGCATGGGCTGGCATCGTGGCCGAGGCCACGGCGAGGTGGAGTAGGACCGCCGAGGGGCCCGAATGGCCGGCCTGGCCGACGAGCTCGCCACCGCCGTCGCCGGCTGTGGAGCAACGCTCCAAATCGGTGCACGACCCGGCCCGCCGGGCGGAGGCGGACGCCTGTGCCACCGCCGAGGCGGCCGGCCGTGGCGAGACGGGCAGCCATGAGCCGGCGACGGACCAGACGGCCGACCCGAAGGAGCCGCCAGCGACCGACCCGGCCGGCGAAGTCGGGCGTGGAGACGAAGGAGGCCGCGGGCCGGAGGCCACGCTTGGCGGAGGGGGAATGCCGCCCCCGAGTGCGGAGGCCACGTCGGGGAGCTCCCGCGCCATGGTGACCATGGAGCCGCGGGCCGCGGGGCGCAGCCTTGAGCTGAGGCCGGCGGGCAGCGGGACCAACGCCGGGCCCTCGGCCCGACCACAGCGGAACTGGGCGGCGAGCACCAGCGAGGCGACGAGCGGCGCCCCCCAGAACGAGCTGGACATGGCGGTGGACGCCCTGCGGCTGCAGTTCGCTGACCACCGCGGCGAGTGGCAAAACTTCGCTCGGGCGGAGGACAGCCGGCTGCAACAGCTGGAGCGGACCGTTGCGGTAAGTTCGTGTTTTCTTGCGGCTTCGTCCTGCTTCTTCTTTCCCTTTCTTTGACCGGACGCGCCCCCACTAGGTGTAGCCCCCGAGGCCCGGGCCGGCTGCGCAGCAGGCGGGTCGGGCCTTCTCAGGCATTTTGTGCTAACTCTTTTCCTCGCAGTCCATCTACGACATGAGGGTGACGGTCTACAACAGCCTTCTCGGCCGGTTCCGCTCGGTGAAGGCCTAGTTGGCGGCCAAGGAGGAGAAGCTCCGCCAGGCCAAAGGTAACTTTTGCATGCTTCCAGTGGGGGCGCGCCAGCGCACCCACTGGGTGTAGCCCCCGAGATTCGGGCTGGCTGCACAGCAGCCGGGTCGAATCTTCTTGCTTCGTTCTTTGCTTTCTTCTTCATTTCTTGTCCGGCTTCTGACCGGGACCCGGATCCGGCCACGCAGCCACCGCTGTCGACCCGGCCGAGATGCAGGGGCTCCGGTGCCAACTGGCCAAAGCCGGCCAGCTCCGTGACCAGGCGGCCGCAGAGTGCAACCGGCTGCAGGAGGAGGCGGCCCGGGCGGTCCGAGAGAGGGACGAGGCCACAGCCGGCCACAAGGCTGAGCTGGACCGGCTCGCGGAGGAGCACCGCCAGGCGGTGGGGCGGAAGGAGGAGGAGGCGAAGAAGGCCGCCGAGGAGGTCGCCCAGCTCAAGGCGGCCCGCGATCGCAGCGCCAGCGCGTTGGCGGCGAGGGAGCGGGAGATGCTGCAGGAGGCGCTGTACATCGACGAGCTCTTCACACGTAAGTGTTTTCACTTGTTTTTGTCTTTGTTTCTTTCTGGTTCTGGCCCTTCGGCCTTTTGATCGATCTTCTTCCTTTCTTCTCCAGGGGTCTTCCCTGAGACCCAAGTGCCTGCCGAGGAGGCGGTGAACGCCCACCGGCAGGAGCAGAGGGCGGTGGGAGCCGACATCGAAGAGTACGCCGCCTGAACGGTGGCGGAGATCACCGTGGCTGCCAAGGCCCGCCTGGAGATGGTGGAGCGTGAAATGAACCGGCTTTTCGAAGCCGGCTTGTCGATGGTGGCTGCTCTCTTGCCGGCTGCGGTGGTGCCAACCACCGTCAGCCGGCTGGTGCGTTGGCTGGAAGCCGGCGCAGATCGACTTAGCGCATGGAGGGCCTCCGCGGCCCGGGCCGGCTCGGAGATGGCGCTCGGCTTTGTGCTATCCTGGTACCCGAGCGTCCGCTTGGACCAGCTGCGCGCACGGAGGGCCGGGGCGGAGGCGGACTTGGCGGAGTGGGCAACGCCGATCGCCGTGTGGGCCAGCAACATTGCGTCGTTCACCCCGCACGAGGAGTTCATGCCGGAGCGGGCGCCAGATGGCACGGAGCTTCCCGCCGACGACTTCGGCCTGACGCTCGAGGACCCGGAGGGCAGCTCGGCCGAGATGGAAGCCACGGCGGACGATGCTGCCGCCGACTTGGACGACACCGCCACCACGGGGGACCCGACGCAGAGCGATGCCGACGAGGCCACCGCATAGGGCTTTTATTTTTCCTGTACTTTTGTTTTTTGAACTCAAACTGTTCGTTAGTTGACAAGTCCACCCACTGGGGTGTAAGTTTATGTAAGACGACACTGCCGCCACGGGGGACCCGACGCAGAGCGATGCCGACGAGGCCGCCGCATAGGGCTTTTATTTTTCCTGTACTTTTGTTTTTTGAACTCGAACTGTTCGTTAGTTGACAAGTCCACCCACTGGGGTGTAAGTTTATGTAATGAACTATTGGCCGTGGACCTTTGTTGTGTATAAATGCATGCTTGTTTCCTTCTATGCTTGTTTTTGCCGGCTGGCGGTTCGCCCTTGCTTATTTCCTTAGGCCATTTTCTTGTTCCCTCCCCTTCTCGACCTCCTCCCCGCCAGCCGGACAGCCGGGAGCCGGTCTGTAGCTAGGACGGGGACCCAGACTCGAAAGAGAGTGGACAATACTTAGGCTTTAGGATTTGAGCGCAAGCGAAACACCCACTGGACCGGCTGGCTGCAGGCGGCGAAGCCGGCTGGAGCGCAGCCAGTCTGTGCGGCGATGAGTGAAAGAGATGGCCGGGTTGGCCGAGCCGGACATTCGTCCTTAGCCGCTTTTCGCGTGAGGGTGCTTTCGGCCTTTGGCTCTTGCCAGCCGGACAGCCGGGAGCCGGTCTGTGGCTTGTGGCAGAGAGAGGGCTTAGGCGGTATGCACGCTACTGGGCCGGCTTCAGAAGAGCAGGGCACGGGCTAGCCGGCGAGCCCTCGAGCCCCCGAGCCGGACGTGCCGACCCGGCGGGAGGGAGGCTAATGCGGTAAAGTACGCGAGGGAAACTAAAGCTCGATAGAGATGAAAAGGTAGCCCCCGAGTGTCGTTCGGGGGACCTGCTGCTTTCATTAACTTCCAAAAGGGGTAGCGATACATACATACACGATTCAACTGTAAAACGGACGGAGGAGCTCCGCGTTCCAGGGGTGTTCTGTCTCTTCGCCGGAGGCGTCTCTCTTGCGTTTGTTTTTCTTCTGCGCGTCGATGAGGTAGTACGCGTTGTTGCGCAGGGCCTTGCTGATGATGAAAGGGCCCTCCCATGGGGAGGACAGCTTGTGCTGGCCGGCTGTCCGCTGGACTAGCCGGAGTACGAGGTCGCCCTCGCAGAAAGCGAGGGGCTTGATCTTCTTGCTGTGGTAGTGGCGCAGGTTTTGCTGGTAGATGGCCGACCGGCTGAGAACCTGCAGGCGCGCCTCCTCGAGTAGGTCGACGCCGTCTTCTCGTGCTGCTTTGGCTTCCGCCTCCGTGTACAGGGTGACTCGAGGCGAGTCGAACTCAAGGTCCGTGGGGATGACCGCCTCGGCCCCTTAGACGAGGAAGAAGGGGGTGAAGCCGGTTGAATGGTTGGGCGTGGTCCGAAGACTCCATAGGACGGCCGGCAGCTCGTCGATCCAGCTGCCGGGTGATCGCATGAGTGGCTCGACGAGTCGCGGTTTGATGCCGGCTAGGATGAGGCCGTTTGCTCGCTCCGCCTGGCCATTCGACTGTGGATGTGCGACGGAGGCCAGGTCAAGCCGGATGCCGGAGACGGAGCAGTAACGAGCCAGCGCGCCTTTGGCAAAGTTGGTGCCGTTATCGGTGATGATGATGTTGGGGACGCCATAGCGGACAGCGATGTCTTTGATGAACTTGACGGCTGTTGGACCGTCGAGCTTCTTGCTCGGCCTTGCCTTGATCCACTTGGTGAACTTGTCGACGGCCACCAACAGGTGCGTCATGCCGGCTCCAGCGGTCTTGAAGGGTCCCACCATGTCGAGGCCCCAGACGGCAAAGGGCCACACGATGGGGATGGTCTGGAGAGCCGCAGCCGGCTGGTGGCTCTGGGCCTTGAAGTGCTGGCAGCCCTTGCACTTGAGGACCAGCTGTTCTGCATCCTTCAGAGCAGTCGGCCAGTAGAAGCCGTGGCGGAAGGCTTTGGCCACCAAGGACCAGGAGGCGGCGTGATGCCCGCACTCGCCTTGGTGGATGTCGCATAGGATCTCGAGGCCCTTGTCCATCTCGACGCAGCGCTGGAAAACACCGGTTGTGCTGCGCTTGACAAGCTCATTGTTGATGATGATGTAGGCGGAGGCCCAACGCTGCACTTGCCGGGCCTCGACCTCGTTCGCCGGGAGCTCGCCACTTACCAGGAAGGTAAGGATTGGCTATGCCCAAGATGGTGCCTCCACCACTGTGAAGACGGCAACTTGCACAGGACCGGCCGGATCGGGGGGTGGCGGGCCGGAGCCGGCAGCCCCCGGGGCTGGAGCGGCAGTCCCCGAGCCGAAGCCGGCAGCCCCCGGGGCTGGGTCAGAGACGGCAGCCCCTGGGACTGGAGCGGTAGTCCCCGGGCCGGAGCCGGCAGTCCCCGAGCCGGAGGTAGGGACCGTTGGGTCGGCCGGGACGAAAATGGACTCCGAATCCGGAGACGGCTTGATGGAGGGCTTGCGCAGGTGCTCGAGGGAGACGCCAACTGGGATGGCTTGCCGGGAGGAGCCGATCTTGGCAAGTGTATCTGCCACCTCATTCTCGGCTCGAGGGACGTGGAGGAACTCGCAGCCGTCGAAGCCGCCGGTCAGCTGCTGGACCAGGTTGCGGTAACTGGCCATGTTGGCATCCCTGGCATCCCACTCGCCAGAGACCTGCTGGACCACCAGGTCGGAGTCGCCGTAGCAGAGGATGCGCCGGATGCCGATTTCTTTGGCCAACCGGAGGCCGTGGACGAGGGCTTCGTACTCGGCGACGTTGCTGGAGGCGGCGAAGTGGATCTGGAGCGCGTAGCGCAGCCGGTTGTTCTTGGGGGAGGAGAACACGATGCCGGCTCCCAAGCCGGAGACCATCTTCGAGCCGTCGAAGTGCATGCGTCAGTGCGTCGAGTTGGGAGCCGGCGGCAAATATTGGGTCTCCGCCCAGTCGACGAGGAAGTCAGCCAGTGCCTGCGACTTGATGGTGGTGCGAGGCTCGTAGAGGATGGTGTGGCCGGCAAGCTCGATGGCCCACTTGGCGACCCGGCCGGAGGCGTCTCGGCTGCCCATGATCTCGCCGAGGGGAGCTGTGCTCACCACGGTGATGACGTGCTCCTGGAAGTACTGTTTCAGCTTCTTGGTGGCCAAGTACACGCCATAGCACATCTTCTGGTAGTGGGGGTAGTTCTGCTTGGAGGTGGAGAGGACCTCACTCAGGTAGTACACAGGGCGCTGGACCGGCTGCGCCTTGACCTGCTCAGGGCGCTCGACCACCAGGACCACGCTGACCACGCGAGTGGTTGCCGCGATGTACATCAGGAGTGCCTCCTTCTCAACCGGCGCGGCCAGGACGGGTGCGGTGGAGAGCAAGCGATTGAGGTCGCGGAAAGCTTCGTCTGCCTGGTCGGACCACTCGAAGGGCGTCGTCTTCTTCATCAGCTGATACAGGGGCAGGGCCCTCTCCCCCAGCCGGCTGATGAACCGGCTGAGAGAGGCGAAGCAGCCGGTGAACTTCTGGACGTCGCGCAGCCGAGCCGGCTTGCGCATGTGCTCGATCGCCTTGATCTTCTCCGGATTGGCCTCAATGCCGCTCTCCGAGACGAGGAACCCAAGGAGTTGGCCAGCCGGAATGCCGAAGACGCACTTCTCTGGGTTGAGCTTGATCTGGAACTTGCGCAAATTGGCGAATGTCTCCCTGAGGTCCTCCAGGAGGCTGAGGTGCTGCTTGGTCTTCACCACAATGTCGTCGACGTAGACGTGCACATTCCTGCCAATTTGTGGCAGGAGGCATGTTTGCATGCAGCGCTGGAAGGTGGCGCCGGCGTTCTTCAGGCCGAACAACATGGTGATGTAGCAATATGCCCTGAAGGGGGGTGATGAAGGATGTCTTGAGGGCATCCGCCGGGTCCAGCTTGATTTGGTGGTAGCCGGAGTAGGCATCCAGGAAGGACAGAAGCTCACAGCCGGCGGTGAAGTCGATGACTTGGTCGATTTGGGGTAGGGCAAATGGGTCCTTGGGGCAAGCCTTGTTCAGGCTGGTGAAGTCGATACACATGCGCCAGGTGTCGTTCTTCTTCAGGACGAGGACTGGGTTGGCCAGCCACTTGGGGTGGAACACTTCCATGATGAACCCGGCTGCGAGCAGCCGGGCGATCTCCTCGCCAATGGTTCTTTGCTTCTCCTCGAAGAAGCGGCGTAGCGGCTGCCAGACCGGTTTGGCATCCGGCCAGACGTGGAGTTTGTGCTCGGCGAACTTCCTCGGAACACCCGGCATGTCTTTGGGGGACCATGCGAAGATGTCCCGATTCTCACAGAGGAAGTCAACGAGCTCGCCTCCTATTTGCTATCGAGGCCGGTGCCCATGACAACGTACTCGCTAGAGTTGGGGTTGGACGGGTCGAGCAAAATCATCTTGGTGCTCTTGGCCGGCTTGAAGGACCCCTCGTCGGCCAGCTGCTTGAGCTGAGCCGGCATGACCGGCTGCTCGCTAGCCAGCGCGATGAGACGGTCGAGCTGGCGCCTCTCCTCGGCAATGACCAGCGACTCGGCCAGCTTCGAGCCAACTTGGGCGCACTCCAGGGACTTCTTGTAGTTGCCGGTGATGGTGATGATGCCCTTGAGACCCGGCAGCTTCATCTTGAGGTTGGCGTAGTGGGGGACCGCCATGAACTTGGCCAAGGCGGGCCGGCCCAAAAGCACGTGGTAGGGGCTGGCCAGGTCGACAATCTCGAACCAGATTGGCTCGCGGCGGAAGTGGGCGCTGGTGCCGAACAGCATGTCCAGCCGGACCTTGCTGATGGGGGAGCAAGAGGCACCCGGCACGATGCCGTGGAACACCGTCCGGGTGGGCTGCAGCTGGCTCTCCTTGATGCCGAGCTTGATCATGGTGTCACGGTAGAGGATGTTGATGCTGCTGCCGCCATTGATCAGCACCCGCGAAAAGTGGCAGGTGCACTTCCCAGTGACGAAGGTGGAGTCAAGGACGAGCGCGTAGCCACCCGGCGTGGGCATCACGGCCGGGTGGTCCTCCCGGGTCCAGCTGATGGGACGGTCGGACCAGTGCATGAACTGGCGGACCGGAGGGACGACGGCGTTCACCTCGTGCTGGTACTTGCGCTTGCTGTGCTTGTCATCACCCTCGCTGGTGAAGACGATGTAGGCCGCGTCCTGCTGGGGGTAGGCGTTGTTGGCGAGGGCACCAGATGCCGGAGGTGGCGGGGGAGGCGGCGGAAGCTGCGGGCCGGGACCGGGTGGCAGAGGCGGAAGGTCGCCACGCATCAGGTGCTGGGTGATGCTGTAGTTTCTGAGCGTGTGCGTGGATGGCTTCGCGCCGCCGTGATGCTTGCAGGGGGTGTCGAGCATTTGCTCGAAGGAGAGCTTGGGCTGCCAGGCCATCTTGCCGATGCGCTGGCGCTTGCCGCCGCCTTGCTCGGCCAGTTGCTCCTCTACCACAGCGGCCACTTGCTGGTTGTTGTAACGGGGAGCCGGCTGCTCACCCTTCTGCTTGTTCTTGTTGTTGTTGTTGTCTTGCCGGCGCTGGTTGTTGTCGCCAGCCAGCCGGGGGTTGGCCGGCTGGACCGGGACAGGCTTGCTGGATGCGTCGATCGAAATCTTCACACGCATCACGGAGTCGGCCGTGGCGTACTTGTCCGCCACAGCCATGAGCCCCGCCAAGGTGTCCGGCTCGTCACACATCAGCCGGTGCTTGAGCAGGGTGCCCTCTCGGCACCCATCGATGAAGTACTGGATGGCCTGCACCTCGTGGACTCCCTCGCAGGAGTTGCGCAGCTCCGTCCACCGCGTGAGGAAGTCGCGAAGGGGCTCGTCCGGGCCCTGGACACACATGGAGAGCTGGTGAAGTTGCACACAAACGCCTCCTCGAAGTCCAACTAGGAGTTCACGCTGCCGGCCTTCAGGCTGTTAAGCCATGTCCGGGCCGAGCTGAGCAGCATGAGGGGGACGTAGCGGACCGCCACGCGCCTGTTGCCGCCGGTGATGCCGACAGTTGTGGTGTAGTCAGTCAGCCAGTCTTCCGGCTTGGTGATGCCGCTGTACTTGGGGGTGTCGCGGGCCAGCGTGAACCCTTTGGGAAAGTGCTCCTCGCGGATGCGTGGCCCGAAACAAGCGGGACCAACGGAACTCTCCTCCTCGAGGGCCGTGGACCGCGCCAGCCGGTCGATGCGATGGTGGGCATCATTTTTGTCATAGGGCTCACGAGGGCCCAGCCGGTTTGCGACGGGGCCGCGCGGCACTGCACCGGCGGAGGCCGGCTGGGGCCGCCGAGGCGGCGGGGGAGGAAGCTCCGGCTGCTGGACCCGGTCGTTACCGTCTGTCTCGTTAGTGATGCCGTCGCCGGCCGTCGCAGCGCGGTTGTGCCGGCTCTGTCTTGCCCGGCGCCGGCCAGAGTGGCTGGCACTAGCGGTAGGGGAAGACGCCTGTTGCGTGTCCCGAAGGGCCCTCTCCGGGTCCGCGGTGTTCCCTGAGGCAGAGGCGGCAGGCTGGGTCGGACCGAAACGCTTTTGCTGCTCGTTCGTCGCGGTGATGAGGTCACGAATGCACTGCTGCTGCTACAGGAGCTCCTCGCCCTCTAGGAACTCGAGATCCGCCATGGAGGCCTGTGCCGCGAGCATGTTCTTGATGGGGGTGTCGTAGATGGGCCGGCCTGCGCCTAGCACACGGTCGATGGCGCCTCTGCGGAATCGCACCTCCGCAACCCGGCTGGGCTCAGCGGCGGCCGGCGTGAAGCCATGAACGCTGTCATACTCCCGCTGGGCGGACTCCAGCCGGTGCCGCGTTGCCGCTAGCACTGTGGCCTCGTCCAGCAGTTGCTGCCGGTTCTCGTCGAGCTAAGCCGCCGTGGCTGCCGGGTCGGCGTCGGGCGTGATAGGGGCTTGAAGTGGGTCGACACGGCGAGCCTAGGCCGCAGCCGTGGCAGCAGCGGCCGCGGCGGCCTTCTCCTTGCTGCGCGAGGAGCCGGAGTTGGCGCCAATGGTCAGCACCTCCGCACGGGTGCAGAGATCCGCAACGTCATCGGAGATGGTGCAGCCGACGGGGACGGGCGAGTCGGTGAAGCTGTGTACCTCGCTAGGGTACTCGTCGGGGATGAGCGCGACGAAGGGGACGACAGAGCAGCCTGCGGGCCAGGCGGCATCCGCGCCTGGCGCTGCGTCGCAGCCGGCGGGGTTGGCCGCGCAGGGCGCGCGGACCAAGCCGTGCGCAATGCGCTTGCCGGAGCTGGTGAAGGGCCTCGTCCAGAAGTTGACTCCGGCTGACTCCGCGAGCAGCCCCATGGTGGGTGCCAACTGTCGTGGTGAAATCACGGCAGATACCATGAGATGGCTAAAAGTGGGGGGCTGCGTGAGGACGCCGGTGGGCTCTGGAGGCGAGGTTGGCACACGCGTGCGAGTGACACAAGGCGTACCCAGGTTCGGGGCCCTCCGGAGAGGTAACACCCCTAGTCCTGCCGAATGTAGTATGGAGTGCACAAGGGCTACAAGGTTGCTCCTGGAGCTGTTTGGGCGGAGGAGGAAGAAGGGGCTAGGCCGCCACTCTGCCTCTCCTGTGTGTGTGTGTGTGTGTGTGTGTGTGTTATGAGTGGAACTAGGTGAAGGTAATGCGAGCGACCCCCTGCATGGAGGTCTCCTGGGGGGTCTTATAGCCCGACCCCCAAGGGTTACATGGGTAAATCTACATGGGGGCGGGACCCAGATGTCGGCGTCTAGAGCCGGCAGTGGGGCCCGCCGGCTGCGGGGCCCGCCGGTTGCGGGCCCTGTTGGCTGCCCGACACTGTGGCCCGTCGCCTTGTGCGTCATGGAGTGGTTGGCGTCGTGGGGCTACAGTGGCATGCCGCGCTGACGTCGGTCGCCCGGGTCAGCGGGGTTGGCCGCACTGTAGCCACGCTCTTTCGGGGTTCGCGGCGCTGTAGCCACGCTCTCCCGGGGTTCGCGGCGCTGTAGCCACGCTCTCCCGTCGTGGAGAGCCGTCTTGTCGTACGGAGCCATGGGACGGCCGCTGACCCGTCGCCAGCCGGCTAGCGGCCAGCCGGACCCGGCACGGGGCGAGTCCAGCCGGTCAGCGTTGGGAAGCCGGCCGGACGGCCAGCCGGATTGGAGGGGCACGGGCTGCCCCGAAGTTTTGAAAGGGGCTCTGGGTTCGGTTGCCTACCTGGGGGTTATCCCCCCAAAAAATAACTTGCTACTTGATCATGAGAAGTTTTATGAGATGAGGTACTATTTATGATATATAATGATGCTAGAAAAAGTAATTGAAATTATCATTGATCAAACTTGTGCACTATGCTAGCATTCACACTTCATAAATTATTTCTTTTATCATTTACCTACTCAAGGACGAGCAGGAATTAAGCTTGGGGATGCTGATACGTCTCCAACGTATCTATAATTTATGAAGTATTCATGCCATGTTACAACAATTTTATATGGTTTTGGTATGATTTGATTAGAACTAACCCGGACTGACGCTGTTTTCAGTAGAACTACCGTGGTATTGTTTTTGGTGCAGAAATAAAAGTTCTATGAATAGGCTGAAAATTTACGGTGATTTTTTGTGGACCAAAAGAGACCCCCAAAGCTTCGAGGAAGGACCAGAAGCCTCACGAGGAAGCGACAAGCCTGGGGGGCGCGCCCTCCCCCCAGGGCACGCGGAGCAGGCTTGTCGCTCCCTCGTGGGCCCCCTTGACGTGAAACCAACGCCAAAAATTCCTATAAATACCAAAAACCCCAGAAAGAAACCTAGAACTTCCACGCCGCCTCCGCAAGCCTCTGTTCCGATGCAATCTCATCCGGAGCCCTGTTCCGGCACTCTGCCGGAGGGGAAATCATCGCCGGAGGCCATCTTCATCATCCCGGCGGTCTCCATGACGAGGAGGGAGTAGTTCACCCTCGGGGATGAGGGTATGTACCAGTAGCTATGTGTTTGATATCTCTCTCTCTCGTGTTCTTGATTTGGCATGATCTTGATGTATCGCGAGCTTTGTTAATATAGTTGGATCATATGGTGTTTCTTCCCTCTCTATCTTCTTGTGATGGATTGAGTCTTTCCCTTTGAGGTTTCGTTATTGTCGGATTGAATATTTCAGATTTGACAACACTTGATGTATGCCTTGCATGTGGATACCCGTGGTGACAATGGGGTATTCTATTGATTCACTTGATGTATGTTTTGGTAATTAACTCGCGGATTCCCGTGACCTTGGGGTGATCTAGGCATAGGGGTTGGTTGCATGTTTTCATTATCTTTGCTCCAATAAGAAACTTTGGGGTACTATTTGAAGTTCTTTGTGTGGATTGAATATTATGAATTTGAAGTTGTTTGATGCATATCGAATAATCAACTCACGGATACTTGTGGTGACATTGGAGTATCTAGGTGACATTAGAGTTGGTTGATGCGTATCATATGGTGTTATTTTAGTACGAACTCTAGGGCTGTTTGTGACACTTAAAGGGATGGCTCAATAGATTTATTGGAAAGGATAACTTTGAGGTGGTTTCGTACCCTACAACAATTTCTTTCTTATGTTCCCCACTAATTGGAACTTTGGAGTGATTCTTTGTCGCACGTTGAGGGATTGTTATATGATTCAACTATGTTAGCACTGTTGAGAGATTGCACTAGTGAAAGTATGAACCCTAGGCCTTGTTTCCAAGCATTGCAATACCGTTTGTGCTCCGTTTTATCACTTGCTACCTTGCTGTTTTTTTATTTTCAGATTACAAAAACCTATATCTACTATCCATACTACACTTGTATCACCATCTCTTCGCCGAACTAGTGCACCTATACAATTTACCATTGTATTGGTTGTGTTGGGGACATAAGAGATTTCTTGTATTTGATTGTAGGGTTGTTTGAGAGAGACCATCTTCATCCTATGCCTCCCACGGATTGATAAACCTTAGGTCATCCACTTGAGGGAAATTTGCTACTGTCCTACAAAACTCTGCACTTGGAGGCCCAACAACGTCTACAAGAATAAAAGTTGCGTAGTAGACATCACTATTACTCCACCCATCGACTGCTATCCAGCATGCATCTAGGGTATTAAGTATGAAACAAAGTAATTCCTTAAGCAAGATGACATGATGTAGACAAAGTAAACTCAAGCAATATGATTAAACCCCATCTTTTTATCCTTAATGGCAACAATACAAATACGTGTCATGTCCCTTTCTGTCACTGGGATTGAGCACCGCAAGATTGAACCCATCACAAAGCACCTCTTCCATTGCAAGACAAATCAATCTAGTAGGCCAAACCAAATCGATAGATCGGAGAGAAATACAAAGCTATAATAATCATGCATAAAAGAGTTCAGAGAAGACTCAAATATTTCTCATGAATAATCTGATCATAAACTCACAATTCATTGGATCCGAACAAACACATCGCAAAAGAAGATTACATCGGATAGAACTCCAAGAACATCGAGGAGAACATGGTATTGAAGATCAAAGAGAGAGAAGAAGCCATCTAGCTACTAGCTATGGACCTGTAGATCTATGGTAAACTACTCACACATCATCGGAAGGGCAGCAAGGTTGATGAAGAAGCCCTCCGTGATCGATTCCCCCTCCGGCAGAGTACCGGAAAAGGCCTCCAGATGGGATCACGGAAGAACAGAGGCTTGCGGCGGCGGAAAGGTTTTCTCTTCTGTCTCTCTGGTATATTGGGAATATTTGGGAATTTATAGCGCAGGAATTAGGTCAGGAGGGGCAACGAAGGGCCCACAAGCCTGGGGGCGCGCCCTACCCCCCTGGGCGCGCCCTCTAGGCTTGTCGCCTCCTCGTGGCTCTTCTGGTCTTCTCCTGAAGCTTCGGGGGTCTCTTTTGGTCCAGAAAAAATTAATCCAAAGTTTTTTTCTCGTTTGGACACTTTTTGATAATGATTTTCTGAAAAGGCAAAAACAAGCAGAAAACAGCAACTGGCACTGGGCACTGGGTTAATAGGTTAGTCCCAAAAAATGATATATAAAGGCATATAATTGCATATAAAACATCCAAGATTGATACTATAATAGCATGGAACAATCAAAAATTATAGATATGTTGGAGACGTATCAGGCCCCAATTGAGTGATAACCGTCACAAGCAATCCAGAGAGGGCACTCAGGGCCGAAAATAAAACGACTTCACTTGCCCTCGAATCGCTTGCAGAGGCCTTTGCAGCCGAAGAGTTGACGGCACTCCGGGCCACGGTCAATTCGGATGACGTCATTCTGGACAAGAGGTCTAAATCAACATCATTCAAACCAGCTGACAAAATCGTTAAATTTCAAGTACACCCAACAGACCCGAATAAAACGGCATCCATTGGGGCTCATCTAGACCCAGAAATTGACGAAGCCCTTCGAAACTTCCTTCGGGAAAATTGGGACATCTTCGCCTAGCATCCATCAGACATGCCTGGCATCCCAAGAAACTTAGCCGAACACAACTTGAACATTATAAAAGGATTCAAACCAGTCAAGCAAGCACTTCGGCGATTCTCCGAGCCCAAGCGTCAAGCTATGGTGGAAGAACTGGCTAAGCTATTAGAAGCCGAGTTCATCCGCGAGATCAAACACCCTGAATGGTTGGCTAACCTGGTCATGCTGCCAAAAAAGGATAAGTCCTGGCCGCTTTGCATTGATTTCAAAGACGTTAACAAGGCCTGCCCCAAAGACCCCTTCCCACTGCCGCGCATCGACCAGATCATCGACGCCACGGCCGGACACGACTCTCTCTGCTTCCTGGACGCATATTCAGGATACCGTCAAATAAAAATGAAGGAATCCGGCCAGGAGGCAACAGCCTTCATAACACCCTATGGGCCGTTCTGCTTTAACACAATGCCGTTCGGATTAAAAAACGCCGGCGCAACATATCAACGCATGATCCAAACATGCCTGGAAAAATACATCGGCAAAACAGTCGAGGCCTACGTCGACGACGTGGTTGTAAAAACCAGGGACGTCCGGCAGCTAGTAAAGGATCTCGTCGAAATATTCGCCAGCCTCCGGGTCTACCACATAAAGCTCAACCCAGAGAAGTGCGTCTTCGGGGTACCAGCAGGCAAGCTGCTCGGATTCATTGTTTCCCATAGAGGAATCGAGGCCAATCGGGCAAAAATCTGTGCCTTGGCCGCGCTAGAAATCCCCACTGAGCTCAAGCATGTTCAGAAACTTACCGGCTGCGTAGCCGCCCTCAGCCACTTCATCTCTTGACTTGGGGAGAAGGCTTTACCGCTGTACAAGCTGCTGAAGCAAACAAAGAACTTCAAATGGACCAGTGAGGCAGGAGACGCTCTAGAAGAAATTAAAAGGCTTCTCGCCACCAACCCCATACTGGCAGCGCCAGGAATAGGCGAGCCGATGTTGCTATACATCTCGGCAACAAACCAAGTGGTCAGTGCGGTTCTCGTAGTCGAACGAGACGATGAAGGTCACAAATTCCAAGTGCAGCGGCCCGTATACTATGTTTCCTAGGTATTAACCCCGTGTAAAACAAGGTATCCTCACTACCAGAAGATCGCCTATGCAGTTTTCATGGCATCTCGGAAGCTACGACACTACTTCCAGGAGTGTTCTATCACCGTGGCATCCGAGGCCCCCCTGGGCGACATCATCAACAATAGGGATGCAACTGGTCGTATCGCCAAATGGGCAATTGAACTTCTCCCTTTCGAAATCACGTTTCACCCACGCCGAGCTATTAAATCTCGGGTGCTGGCAGATTTCGTGGCCGAATGGACAGAGGCCGAACTCCCTAGAGAGTACAATACATATTCACATTGGAAATTGTACTTCGACGGCTCCAAGATGCTGGCCGGATTGGGGGCTGGAGTAGTCCTCACCTCACCTACTGGTGATAATATACGATACGTACTACAAATCATGTATGCGGACTCAAATAACGTGGCCAAATACGAGGCCTTGTTACATGGCCCGCGGATCGCCGTGTCCATGGGAATCCAGCGTCTGGAGGTCCGAGGTGACCCCAACCTAGCGATATCACAAGTTAATGGTGAGTTCGACGTGAAGGACCCAAAAATGACGGCGTATCGAAACGCCATTCTAAGCATATCAGCTCACTTTGAAGGTTTGGAATTCCATCACATCCCACGAGACAGTAATCAAGCCGCCGACGTACTTGCCAGAATGGGCGCTAAATGCGACCCGGTTCCCGAAAACACGTTCTTAGAACGGATTTTTAAGCCGTCCGTGGTTTGGCAAGACGGGAACACCACGCCGGCCACCTCGGGCTCCGAAAAGGTCAACTCTCCGGCAGCCGAGAAGGACGAGGGAATAGTTGGGGGCTCGGCTGTTAAAGAAACATCTTCAGCTCACGAAGTCATGGCAGTTATCACGCCATGGACCGAGCCCTTCCTCAGATATTTGCTCCGTAACGAGTTACCCGAGGACCAAACCGAAGCCCAAAGAATAATTCACCGATCAAAGGCCTATCGGGTCCATGAAGGGGAGCTATATAAAAGAAGCGTCACTGGTGTCCTCCAGAGGTGTATAACCGAAGAGGAAGGGCGCAATCTCCTTGCCGAAATTCATTCCGGCATGAGCGGCCATCATGCCATAGCTCAGGCCCTGGTCAGCAAGGCCATCTGAGCTGGATTTTATTGGCCTACCGCCAAGGAAGATGCGAAAACTTTGGTTCAGCGGTGCCCCGGCTGCCAGGTTTTCGCCAACCAAAGTCACATGCCCCCCGCGGCCCTTCAGACAATTCCAATCACTTGGCCTTTCGCGGTCTGGGGGCTCGACATGGTCGGCCCTCTTAAAGGGGGATCGCATAAAAAGAAATACCTACTCGTCATAGTAGATAAATTCACAAAATGGATCGAGGCAAAGCCGGTGACCACAGCCGAGGCGGCGCCGGTCGTAGAATTCATCTCCGGCGTAGTATACTGTTATGGTGTTCCTCATAGTATAATCACAGATAACGGCACTAATTTTACCGCCAACGAGGTAAAGGCGTGGTGCGCCAAAATGGGCATCCAACTCAATTACGCCTCTGTTTACCATCCCCAAACCAATGGACAGGTTGAACGTGCCAACGGACTTGTTTTGAGTGGCATCAAGCCACGTTTAGTCCGATCCTTAAAGGAGGCCGACTGTCGTTGGGTAGAGGAGCTCGACTCCGTATTGTGGGGCTTACGTACCACGCCCAACCGGTCTACCGGCTATACACCTTTTTTTATGGTGTGCGGAGCCGAGGCTATCCTACCATGTGACCTCATCCACGATGCACCTCGGGTGCGGATGTACGAAGAGAGGGAAGCCGAGCTGGATCGGCAGGACGACCTTGACGCTCTTGAAGAGGAAAGGGATGTTGCTCGGGCATGTTCCACCTTTTACCAACAACAGGCACGGCGTTACCAGAGCAGGGAGGTCCGGACGAAGGCATTCAATAAAGGTGACTTGGTCATGAGATTTAATCCAGAAAAGCAGAAGACAAACTGTCCCCTAAATGGGATGGACCATTCATCATCGACCAAGTACTCACCGACGATGCATATCGTATTCGAGACCCCGAGGACAACAGCTTGGTGCCGCACCCCTGGAATGCTGCCCTGCTTTGACGCTTTTATGGTTAATTAAAGTCGTCCTCTAGATTGCCTTTCCGGTCACTCTTCTACTTAGCATTTAGTAGATTTAAATTTTCTTGTTTTTTCCAAAGTTGTTAAAACTTTTCGCTAGATGTGCTCGGTAAAGCCGAAGTGACTCAATTCCTTCGGACGCATCTTATATGTACGACTCACACCACGCTTGTAGCCTTTTTCGAAGCTGTGTAAATTTTGAAGCACTTTCGATGCCTCCTTCCAATTAAATCGTCGTACGCCCTTATATGCATCAACTTGACTTAAGTTTTGGCCAAGCTGGGTTGCCTGGCTCTTGTGCTTACCCCTACGTTCCCGATTATTCGACTAGGGAGTAAAGGGAGCACCTCTGCGATTGTTGCTTCCAGGTCAGCCGGATACGCACCTCAGACGGGTGAAGCCGAAAGCTAGCGTTCTTAAGAATATAGTTGGTCGGCTCCGATGGAAATACACTTAATTGGTTTTATATACCATTAATCACTGGGGGCTTTACGCTCACCTCGGACACATGTCCCGACCAGTTTCAAAATGGGCCAAACATTTCTACCCGAGGAAAGGAACCGATAGCGGAACTATTTTTCTTGGAAGGTGTTTCTTACGCCTAAACGTAATATAACACAAGCTCTGGTTCACTTTACTTTTCGAGCCCCATAGCCGGATTGCCTTGCTATCTAAAATACCTGGTTCAGTTTTCGATCAGAAGTAGGAAGCACTCCTCGCCCAATGGTCCAGGAGGGAGAAGCCGAAGGCTGGCTAGCAAAGTTTGTATAAACAGCTTTTGTAATACCATAAAGTACATAGCTACATAGAGTCATTACAAAAATCTCAAATTTTATCAAGATCGTCTTTCAAAGACTTAAGAGAATAGTCCCGCTGAGAGAAGCGCGCGACAGCCATCACGTCATCATAGACCAAAGAGGTTGGCGCCTCCTTCCCGTCGGCGCCAACGGGGCCAACCTCGGCAAGACGTTCTGTCTTTACGCTCGTGTAGCAAGTCTTGACCATGGCCCACGCCTCCCTCGCGCCCTCCCAACAGGCCAAAAA
This sequence comes from Elymus sibiricus, assembly GCA_039707655.1. Lineage (NCBI taxonomy): Eukaryota > Viridiplantae > Streptophyta > Magnoliopsida > Poales > Poaceae > Elymus > Elymus sibiricus. Next base: position 228,563,829 of record CM077676.1, read on the forward strand.
TTTTCAAGCCTGTATTCGGCGCCGAGCCCCTTTGAGGCGATCGGCGAGCTCGGACATGCCCTCGGGCACATTCTCTTCGGGCCATAGAGCTTTAAACACAACCTTCATCGCAATCCGAGCTCGCTCATGCACCTCGGTCAGCTCTGTCAGGGCGACTTCGGTTGGGTGGCTGCTGGCCTCTTTTAGCCGACCTGTCAGCAAAACTATATGAATACATATTAGCATATGACAGGAATAAGAGCCCTTGTAGCACGGCGGGAGGTACTCACCGGATATTTCTTCATCCGTTCTCTTATTTCCTCTCCTCGGCAGCAACCAACTGAGCCTTGAGCCGGTCAATCTCTTCGGCTTGTTGAGCATTCTTTGCTCTCAGCTCCTTTGTTTCATCCTTGCTTCGGGACAAAACGAGATGCTCGGCCTGCCGTTGTGACTCTGAATACACCAGGTCCTCACGGGCCTGCTTCAGATCTTTTTTCATCTGGCCGATGATTACCGCTGCTATGAATTATTAGACGATTAGGCATGGAACTCGTCTACCTTACAACAAAGTGCCATACACCAGATGCACTTACCGTGTGCTTCTCTGGTAAAGGCTTTGACATGCACAACCTCCCCCTGTGTGGCGCCAAGCTGTGTCTTGGTTTGGGTCAGCTCCTCGGACAGGTTCGCATTTTTCTCCCGAGTCGACTGCAAGTTGGAAGCAAGGTTTATCAAGCCTTTATATGCTCACTCGTGCCCATATTACGGCTTGGGGGCTGCGGGCTGTCGAGATCATACTCTACGATCAAACGAATCCACCTGTCGGGTGTACCATCCGGCAAGTGTCGTGGGGGCTACTGCCTAGTGCGGCGGTTGCATTATCGCAAGCTACAAAAGAGAATTCAAAACAGAAAATTACATGCAAACCTTGGGACAAGACGTCTACCGCCTTCTCGAAAACATTACGGATTGCGCCGAGGTAGGCATCCACCGAACTGAGGGCGTTGAACTCTTGGCTGGAAAAGAAGGGACTCCTTAGAGAGGCTCTCCGGCGCCTGTGATTCATTGCGCTTTCCACCTCAGAGGTGGTAGCCGAGCAAGTCCCCGAAGAGGCCGGTTGTGGTACTTCGGGAATATCCCCCATAGCTGGGATCGACTCCCCGTTGTTCCTTGGGGCCGAGGTGTTTGCCCTTTCCGCCAATGGTGTTTCTACGGATGGCCTACGCAAAAAGTAAATTGTCAGGCTGGTCATTCTCGGTCTCCGAAAAGGAGCGTAGTGTGGATAAAATTACCTGTTTGGGGGGGGGAGCGTTAAGCCCCGCTTCCGTGACCGCTTCCGTGTTAGGGGCACCCAGTGTGGCAATTGAAGGGCCCCCTTGCGGGGCCAAACTGCTGCGTGCACGCTTTGAGCATCGGCCCTTAGGAAGAGGAGTCAGGGTGCTTGGGGTTCCGCGAGTTGAAGCTCTCTTTCGAGAAGAAGAAGAAGAGGAAGGTTTTACCGATGAAGACGGTCGCGTCCCCGGTAGGTCAGGAATAATGGCCACTCTTGAGCCGTCAAGGCTCTCTTGAAAAAAGGTACCCTCTTCATACAGGGTCGATATTTCTTCATCTTCGTGGGAGGCAGGATCATCGTCACGACGATACTTCTCCGGTTCGGGTGCCGGGCAGTCCAGGGCCTCGACCCAGTGCCTCCACCTCTGCCCGGACGCAGCAAATAACCCTTACAAAAAAGAATAAATACCAATAGCTCGGATAAACGAGGAATTTTGGGATGACTTACCATTTCGGCCAGGTTTTGGTAAGACAAGCCGTCTATGAACTTCCGCTTAGCGAAGTCCGCGGCCTCTCCCTGGTATATACCGGCCAGGGCTGCGCCGAAGGCCGCGTCGTTTCGAAAGCTTTCCCGAATGGATCGGGTGGCGTCGTTGTCGCCGTTGTACATGCACAACAGGTGTTGTCGCTGCCGAAGAGGTTGGACCTTTCGGCTGATGGCCGTCGCCATCACGTCAATGATGGTAAGGCCAGTGTTCATCAAACACCTCACCTTCGCGGCCAGGGTGGCAACTTCCATGTCATCTTTTTGGGCGGTGCTCCGTGGCGTCCAGCTGAAACGCTTCCTCGGAGGATCCGAGGTAAAGGTCGGCAGCCCGGGCCGAACTGGTTCATGTAGAGGGACATCCTCCATGTAGAACCATTCAGACGCCCATGTATCGGTGTCTTCCCGAGGGGTGCCCGTGGGGTAGCCGGTCCTAGCTATGCGGCAGACCTCGGCTGCCCCAACTTCGTGTAACTTCCCGTCCTGGGAACAGGGCATGACGCAGAAGTACTTCCTCCACAGCCCAAAATGAGCCGCGCACCCGAGGTACATTTCGCAGAGGGCGACATACCCCGCGATATGTAGGATTGAATTGGGAGTCAGGTGGTGGAGTTGGATCCCGTATAATTCGAGCAAACCTCGGAGAAAGGAGTGGAACGGGAACCCCAGGCCGCATAAGAGAAAAGGAACAAAGCACACCTGTTCGTTCCCGTGAGGGACGGGGTGGCTATCAGCGTGTGCTTGCCCGTCCACGGATATCAAGCCTGGGCGGGTGGATGCTAGATCTGAATCAGGCAGATAGCCTTGGGTGGAAAGTCGATCCAACTGGAGACGCGTAATGGAGCAACTACCCCAGTCACCCTTGAGAGGGCCATGGGGACGCTTGGAAGAACCCGCGCCGCTCGCCATTTTTGGGGCTCTTGAAGCTAGATTTTGGGAGCAAGAGTTTGCGGTAGGCGGGGAAAGAAGGAAGGCCAAGATGAGCTTTGGATCGATTTTGGGTCCGGAGCCCGTTAATAAAAGCCTGGCGGAACGACGCTTCGACGTCTGGCCGTAAAGTGGCCTGGTTTCCAAGACAGCGCGTCGTTCGAGACACCTCGAGGTGGGACCAAAGCCGAAGTCACAAAGGGGAGCTCGCCTATCAAGCCGAAGACTCCAAGCCGAAGTAACATGCGCGATGAAGATGATCGTCCTCGGCGTTGAAGACCAGTTCGAGGGCTACTGACGGTGTCCTGGATTAGGGGGTCCCGGCCTAGTCGATCTAGTCCATGGGCCGGACTCAAGGCCCGTCAAAAAGCAGGGACTCCGAAGGCTTCCAACTTGAAGAACCAACATATAGGGCCTCACCGAAGACTTGGCGTGTACCCCAAGGATATGAGTTTCGGCATGTGATCCCTAGATTGTAACCGACCATGTGTAACTCTAGATACCTCTGGTGCCTATATAAGACAGCGGGTTTAATCCGTAGAGGCAGAGATTCATCCATTATACCCCTAGGTTTAGACCACAATGTACGATCTCGAGGTAGATCAACTCTGTACCTTGATACATCCATAATACAAGCAAGAGCAGGACGCAGGGTTTTACCTCTCCTTAGAGAGGGCCCGAACCTCGTCTCCCGTTAACCATCAATCCGATCTCACAACTCGGGCCCCCCTACCCGAGATCTGCCGGTTTTGACATCGACAGTAAGCCTTACTTTGATGAAATTTTATTTTAAGACCCAAACACTGTGACTCCATTTTATCTTGTCATACCCTGACCTGAGTGATGACCGAAGGCGCTCAAGTTCTTGCATGTCCTTTTTTTTTTAATTTAAGAAAGAAAAGCTAAAAAGGTATACTCTATTTTTATTCCAATGGCCATACATGCATGTAGTTTGAAGCGTCAGTTCAGGTGTACAGTGTACCACCAGTCAATATGCAGTGCGCAGCCGTAGCGGTAAAAGTAATGAGTTGGAGTATGATAGAATGCCTGCGCATGGACTTGGAAAAGGTATGTGTTGACTGTCAACAATGGTGGTGGATTGGATTGGATTCGATGGGTCCTTCCCAAGAGGAGAAGAGAAGGCCGAGCAAGCGTGCACCGCCTCCATTCTACTCCCATACCACGCTGCCCATAGTGATAGTACCAGCTTTTATAAATTCCAATGGACTGCTCGTGCCAGGTCCTTGTATCTACTCAAGTGTACTACTCGTATATAAGAACCATCTCATATTCCTCAAAAAAAAAAAAAAATCTCATCTCCCAAGCATAAATTCACTCAACTACTACTACTACCTACCAATTTTCTGGATGCAAAACCAGTGCAGCACTCAACTTAATCTTCTTCTTGCTTAATGAAATCGTGGCAAAGCTTTTGCCCTTTTCAAATCATGCATCAAAGAGAAAAAAGTTTGACAGCTGAAACGTACCCAAAAAAAAAAAGAAGTCTTGAGTATATCTATATACACGTATGGTACTGGTAGAACCGTTTCATCAGATAAGAAGACGAGAGTTTGGAACGGAAGGCAGTTCCGATTACGTATAGGGAAAAAAAAAAAGGGCCGGCCGGCAGCGGTACCGGTAGTCGTTCTCATGGCTCCTGGATTCTTGCGATGAGTTACCTGGATCATTATTCCAATCCAGGTCGGAGTAGTTTACACGTCGTCATCCGGACGGGATTCCAACAAACAGACGCAAACGATCTCCCCTCCTTGGCGTCGTTGTGGTACGACCTGTATACCGTATACAACGTCCCAGCACCACCATATATATCCAGCTCCACACGGCCTCCTGCTCCTGCTCCTGCGTGCGTCCTGTCATGTCCAGTCGTCGACGACGAGTCCCTGTCACACCACAATGGCGGCGGCGAGGTTGCTCCTGCTGTCCTGCGTCGCTCTCGTCGCGCTCCTCCTCGTCCTGCCCTCCCGCGCCGCCGCCGCCGGCACCGCCGATGGGTCGGAGGAGTGGGGATACGTGCAAGTCCGACCCAGTAAGAAAATTAGTGTTTCTCTTCTTGTTCTTCTTCTTCTAGCTCGTGACTGGCGTGGTTAACGATTGAACTCTGCAGAGGCGCACATGTTCTGGTGGCTGTACCGTAGCCCCCACCGCATCGACAACGGCACAGCGCCATGGCCGACCGTGCTGTGGCTGCAGGGCGGCCCGGTGAGTGGCTAGCACCAATTGAATTAAAGAATCAAGCAGTCCATGCATCTTCCATAGATGAGCATACTGATGATTCAATCTGGTATGCATTGCAGGGCGCGTCGGGGGTGGGTTACGGCAACTTCATGGAGATCGGGCCGCTGGACACGGACCTCAAGCCCCGCGCCACCACCTGGCTCAACAAGGCCGACCTCCTCTTCGTCGTAAGTAGCAACCTCTTCTTCTTCCTCGCGTGGGGCCTGGCAATGGCGATTGCTGGTTAGTTTTTGGTTTTTGAGATTGCTCCGCAATGGTGTGCAGGACAACCCGGTGGGCACGGGGTTCAGCTTCGTGGAGGGCGGCAACAAGAGCCTGATGGCGCGCACGGACGCCCATGCGGCGCGCGACCTGACGGCGCTACTCATCAAGCTCTACCGGCACAACAAGCGGGTGCAGGGGAGCCCGCTCTACATCGTGGCCGAGTCCTACGGCGGCAAGTTCGCCGTCACCACGGCCCTCACCGCGCTCAAGGCCATCCGACATGGACACCTCAAGGCCAAGCTTGGAGGTACAGCTTAACAAATCCATGAATGAGCTCGCCCATCATCATGCAGCCAATCTAATAATCCATTAACTGAATTTTTTTGGTTGATGTACTGTACCACGACGCATGCAGGTGTGACCCTGGGGGATAGCTGGATTTCACCCGAGGACTCCGTGGTAAGTCTTAACGACTGTCCCGTATTGTGCTTGCAGAATTAATAATCGAGTAATTAACAGAGAGAATTTACTGGGTGCAGTTGTCATGGGGCCCGTTGCTGTACCAACTGTCCCGTATCGACGAGAAGGGACTGCAGCAATGCGATAGGTAGAAAAACCTTCCAATTCTACGTGATCAAGTTAAAACCTTCCAATTCTGCTCGATCAAGTTAAAAAAAAAAACAGAATTAACGACGATGAGTGACACGCAGCCTCGCGAAGCAGATCATGGCGCAGCTCAAGGCGAAGCAGTACGCGGCGGCCGAGAAGTCGTGGGAGGACCTCGAGTCGGCCGTGCTCGAGCAAAGCAACTCCGTCGTGCGCATCCTCCCCCGTCCTCCTGCCTCTGCTTTGTTTGTGTTCTACTCCTATTATATTACTGACTTGTAATTACATGCTGGTGGGTGGCAGAACTTCTACAACATCCTCAAGGACGACTCGTCGGAGGACGCGGCAGTGCTGGCGACCGCGGGGGCGGCTGTGAGGAAGGTGGGGTACACGAGGTACCTGAGCTCCAAGGCGACGCGGGAAGGCGGCCTCGACGGCCTCATGAACGCCGAGGTCAAGGCCAAGCTCGGCATCATCCCCAAGAACTTCACCTGGGGAGAGCAGTCAGGCGACGTGTTCGAAGCCCTCGCAGGCGACTTCATGAAGCCAAGAATCCGCGAGGTGATTCATTGTTGCCACTACACTAGTTCCTAACTAATTTCAGTGCAGCTAATGACCGCTTAATTAACCTGCTGTGAGTGATAATGGATGCATGCAGGTTGACGAGCTCCTCAGACTTGGCGTGGAGGTGGCCATCTACAGCGGACAGGTATGGAAAAATCCACCATCTCTCTTCTGTCTGCCCGACTAGTTGATCCGTGCAATCCAAAGACCCAAGCCTGCACGCATTCGTTGCCTGTCGTCCGTCGATTGGTCTTGTCCGTTTGTTTTGACCGTCTAGTGTTGTATGCTGCACGGCGCACGCGTGCTTCCAAATCGATCCATGGATCAAAATCAAAATCCCTGACATGTGACGCCCCAAGTTTGTCCTAACCGCTGTTGCTTACCTGCAAGTGTGGTGCGGATGATCAATTTAATCACTGGACCGCGCAAACGCATCCCAGAATCTCTCAACTTAATAACCAGTAAAATACTGTATGATAAACTGCATTTTGTAATGAGATCCATCCGACTAATCAACGTTGGTTGTTGCAGCTCGATCTCATCTGCGCAACCAAGGGAACACTGGACTGGGTCCAGAAGCTCAAGTAAGTGCTGCAACTCACCTGTTCATGTGTGTGACTGACTGACTGTATTTGCAAGGAACATGTGAGTTTAACTGTTGATGCATGCTGGCAGGTGGGAAGGCCTGAAGAAGTTCACGGACTCGCCCAGAAAGCCGCTCTACTGCAAGGGGGGTGAAGGTGAAGCAGCCGACACCCAGGCCTTCCTTAAGTCGTACAAGAACCTGAAATTCTACTGGATACTCGGAGCTGGCCACATGGTAATCCAACACAAAACTTGCACTCACGCATTCATCAAATAATTCAGCACCCTACCATACTGCTGGTGTTGGTTGAGCATGTGAATGTGCAACTTAATGCAATAATTCCGTCCAGCCACAGCCATGGCTATTTGGATCAGTACAGGCTTGACCTGGAGGAGAGTGTGCATTCATCTAGTGGTTGGTGAGATAGTTTTCTCAAGGATCACATCCACATGCAGATGCACATATCTCTCTCTCTCTCTCTATATATATATATATACACGTACCTCATAAAAAAAACTGAGTATTTGCAGTGCCTGTAAGAAGAGGCAACAGGCAGAAATAGTGATAAATACTCCTAGATAGATAAGGGGTCAGGCAGGCAGGTGTACTCCATGGTTGGCTAAAATCTAATGCTCCACTTTTTCCTCTGACAGATACCGATCGACAACCCATGCCCTGCACTCGAGATGCTGGGTGACATTACACAATCTCCTGCTCGGTAGAGTATAAACAAGACGACGGCGACGCAACAAGCAGCCTGATACCCAAGGATTCGTTTTTCCTTTTTCTTTTCACAGTAAACTGTAAAAGTGGCGGACATTTATGAGATACTAGGAAAGATGAGAAAAGAGAGATAAATGAATAGAGAGAGACATCTGTTTGACTTTACAGCACACAGTACTGGTGTTACTTTTCGGTGACAGGGTATAGTCAAAAATCAAAATTTATTGCATACAGTTCCGCTGTCTCCTCACCACATATATATTATATAATCTACTCCTACTTAAGTAGAACAAGACAGCATAGAGCCAGGAGCTGGAGCGGCGTTTTGGAGCTTGGCCCATTTTTTTGAAAAATTCAAAATTCCAACTTTTCATTTCAAAAACATCTGAAAAAATTGTACAAGTAAACAAGAATGTGATGTGTATTTATAAAATTTCAAGATGAAATTCCTTGAAATGCGATCTGTGCAAAAAACAAAATCATGGACTTTTTTCGAAAAGGGACGCTTTTATTACTTAAAAGGTTTAAGCATTACACCGGCCTCTGCATAACTAAGATGCACACAGCCAATAAAGTCCTCACACCAAGCCAAAATAAAAGAAGAAGGCGATATACAAGGAAAATGATCCGTATAACACCTAAACGGAAGGTGGCCCAATCCCGAGATCATGTTGCCACTCACGTTGGGTAAAAGTATCCCTTGCCGTAGCCTCCAATCGTGTACACACCTCCGTAAACAGGTCTCGATTCTCCACTCGTTGTAGAGAGGACCATAAACGAAGAGTCCCGGTACATCTGTAGATAACCTGCATAAGAGAAGTACTTTTATCGTTAAAAACCTTATCATTTCTACATAGCCAAAGCGACCAAATCACGGCAAGCGCTCCCACCCTAAGAAGAATTCTAAACTTGTGATCAATCTCATGTAGCCAGTTGCCAAATACATTAGCAACACTACAAGGAGGATACAAGCCAGAAGCTATTTGGATGACTGACCATATAGAACGAGCCAATTTACATTGGAAGAATAAATGTTTTATTGTCTCATCATGCGGACAAAAGACACATTGTGTACTTCCATGCCAATTTCTCTTAATAAGGTTATCTTTTGTAAGAATGACTCCGCGACGAAGATACCATGCAAAGATTTTATTCTTAAGAGGTATCTTCATGTTCCAGATCATCTTATTATTATCAACTGGCACGTCAGACTGGATTAAAGCTCTATACATAGAATCCACTGAGAATTTCCCATTCCCATGTAGGTTCCAACGGAATACATCGGATCCTTGTGACAACTGTACCGTGGCTAACCGCTGGAGTAGTATGTTCCACGATTGGAGTCTAGGTCCAATTAAATCCCTTCTGAACGTCACATTTGGCGAAAATGATTTCAAAACCTTGGCGATAGTATCACCCTTGTGACGCACAATATTGTATAGTGCTGGATATTGTTCTCGGAGTGTAGCATTACCTAGCCACTTATCCTCCCAGAATCTAATTTCTGAGCCATCCTTAATCGAGAAGGAACCATAGCGGAAGAAATATTTCTTCGTTGCCATTAGTCCCGCCCAAAAATGGGAGTCCCCAGGCTTCCAATATACTTGGGATACCACCTTTGAACCCACATATTTTCTCCTTAGGAGGGTTTGCCATACACCATTTTCTGTCCATAACTTAAACAACCATTTGCCGAGGAGGGCCCTATTCTTAACCTCAAGGTCATGAATGCCCAACCCGCCTTGGTCCTTGGGACAGCAAACCACACTCCATTTAGCCAGCCGATATTTTTCTCTCTCGCTATCTCCTTGCCAAAAGAATCTCGATCGGAAGTAATCCAATCTATGTAATACTCCTTTCGGCAACTGGAAGAAGGAAATCATATATAGTACCATATTACTTAGTACTGAATTTATGAGGACCAACCTTCCACCCAGAGATAGCAGTTTACCTTTCCAACTACTAAGTCTTTTTTGTAGTCTCTCCTCGACGTGTTTCCATTCAGCATTTGTGAGTCTCTGATAATGTATCGGTATCCCCAAATAAGTGATCGGAAACTAGCCCAACCCGCATCCGAACATGTCAGCATACGGGTGGGCCTTGTCTTGAGCCTCGGCAAAACAAAACAATTCACTTTTGTGGAAATTGATCTTAAGCCCTGAGAGTTGCTCGAATGCTGATAAAATTAATTTCAGATTTCTTGCTTTCTCGAGGTCATGATCCATAAAGAGAATCGTATCGTCAGCATATTGAAGGATAGAGAGACCACCATCAACTAGATGATTCACTACCCCATCAATTTGGCCATCAACCTTGGCACGCTCAATCATGACCGCTAGCATATCCGCCACTATATTAAATAGCATGAGCGATATTGGGTCACCTTGTCGCAATCCTTTCTTTGTTTGGAAATAGTTACCAACGTCATCATTGACTTTAATGGCAATACTACCTCCAGTCACAAAGCTATGGATCATTGCACGCCACTCTGCAGAAAATCGTTTCATTCTGAGAGTCTGTTGAAGAAAAGACCACTTGACTTTGTCATAAGCTTTTTCAAAGTCGATTTTAAGAACCACCCCATTCAGTTCTTTTCAATGCAATTCGTGGACTGTTTCATGAAGGACAACAACCCCATCTAGGATGTTTCTGCCTTGCATAAAAGCAGTTTGAGAAGGACGAACCACATGTTCAGCAACCGAATTTAGCCTAATCGTCGCTACCTTAGAGAAGATTTTAAAACTAACATTAAGGAGGCAGATTGGACGATACTGTTGTATCCTTTCAGCCTCATTAACCTTAGGCAATAAAATAATTTCACCGAAATTTAAGCGAAACAACTCTAGTTGGCCGACGTGAAGGCAGCCAAACAAGAGTAGGAGATCATGTTTGATGACATCCCAAAAGTTCTGATAGAATTCAGCGGGAAAACCATCTGGACCCGGTGCTTTGTTGTGCTCCATTAGGAAAACCGCCTTTCTAACTTCCTCCTCGGAAAATGGAGCTGCTAGCAGGCTATTTTCCGCATCAGAAACTTGCGGGATGTCATCTATTCGAGACTCATCCATCGAGAAGTTTCCTTCCTCAGGGGTTCCGAACAGATTTTTGTAATAACTAGTTATATAAGACTTAAGTTGCTCATGCCCTTCAATCGTGCCCTCCTCCTGTTGTAGGGAATGAATAAGTTTCTTCCGGTGTCTACCATTGGCGACACCATGGAAATATCTCGTATTCGAATCACCTTTCAGGATAAACTGAGAGTTTGAATGTTGGTTCCACTTAAGTTCCTCCTCACGCAGCATGCGAGCTAACTGGGCATTCGATTGACTCTTGATCTCTATTTCGTGCTCAGAGAGAGGTCTAATCTCTGCCAAAGCTTCTATATCATCAATAATAGATGAAAGACGAAGCTTCTCCTTTTTGAGGATACCCGCAGTGTGCCAAGCCCAACCACCAAGGAACTTACGTAATGCACGCATTTTGTTGTACCATTTGTGTATTGGGGTAAGCCCGGCAACCGGTTTCTCCCACACCTCCTTGACCATGTCATGGAATCCGTCCCGATGCAACCAACCCAGTTCGAACTTGAACTTGCGTCTGTGCTGCGGTCGTGGCAATCCAGTAGTTAAGAGGATGGGTGCATGGTCCGAGATGGCCTCTATATGAGGTAGAGCGCGAACAGAAACCATAGGGAATTTGGATTCCCAGTCGGTATCCATTAATACGCGATCTAGTTTCTCATATGTCGGCTCCGGGAGACTGTTCGCCCAAGTGAACTGTCGTCCAATCATGGAAACCTCTCGCAAATCTAGACTGTCTATGACAGCGTTGAAAAGGAAAGGCCAATGATTATCAAACCTACCACGACTTTTCTCATTTGGAAATCATAGCAAATTAAAATCCCCACCAATGAGAATGGGGTAGGGATTATCTTTCGCCAGATTAACCAATTCACGGAGAAAAACAGCCTTGAACTCATCCTGGGCTGCCCCATACACGGCGACGAGGGTCCATGTGAAGTTGGCAGCTTTGTTTCGGATATGGAGTTTAATGTGAAACTCACCATCCGAACAAGCCAGAACATGCATAGTCCCTGTGTTAACGCCAAGTAAAATGCCCCCAGAACGACCTCGAGGTGGCCGTGAAATCCAATTATAGTCTATCCTGCCAGAAAGACGGTAAAGAAGACTTACTGAGAAATCACGTCTCCCTGTTTCAGATAAAGCCAAAAAGTCTAAATTATACTCCCTATTACATTCCGCAATGAATAGATGTTTAGCCAAGTTACCAAGACGTCTGCTATTAAAGAACATGCCATTCATGAGGAAACAATAGGAGATTTAGAAAATTTCTCCCTCTTAGAGGGTTTACGACCTTTTTTCGAACGATCAGACTTGGATTTATGACCGGAAGCTGTAAGCTCAATCAATGAACTAAGCCCGGGCTCCTCCAAACCCACGTCCAAAACCTCCCCTACTACATGAGCGAGTAGCTGACCATCTGATGTGGCATGCAGCTCCTCGTCATCCAGATGCGAGATGAAAGATTTACTAGAGACTCATGGTTTAACCTTTAATCGGTCATATTCCAAGTGTCTCAAAGCGTTTGCAGAAACAGAAATATCATTCTCATTATTTCCTAGACTAACACCCACTTTATTCAACTTAGAAACTATGGATGTAGTAGAAAAGGATAAAAACGATTTGGGTGATGACGAAGTACCTTGGCTGTCGAGGTTCTGCTCTGCTTTACACCGCATAGCCTTGACCAAAGAGTCCTCGTCACTATCCGTCCTACCATCGTCGGCCACCAAATGGCCTCATATTTGTTTTTTGTATAGCACCCATTTTAACGTATTTCGTCTTGAAAATTTACACACTTGTGCATTATGTCTCTAAGTATATGTGTAATTTTTTCAAATATTTTTGAAATGTGCAAATTTGAATTTTGATCATTTCAAATTCGGCCTCCATCGAGCATTTTCGCAGGAGTTGACTATATAAAACCGTTTTCATCAAGAGTCGACCTTATTAATTACTCTTATAGTAAAGTAGTTTTTTCTTACTTTCTCTCTCTTTCCTCTCATTCATCTAGAGTCGTCACTTATAGTCACTCGTATAGTAAGGTTGACTATAAGATTGTCTATTAAGGGCATCTCCAACGCAGACCTTAAAATGAAATTAGTATTTGTCCGTGATGATATTTCATGCAAACCTTGGCCACATACATTAGAAAGGGAATTTGAACAAACCAGGTGATTTTCATGCAAACACGACATAATTCACTTAAATTCGAACATAATTTACATAAAACGGATCATACAGTTGTGCTATGTGCAATGAAAATTGTGAGGAAACCATCTTGCACCTGTTCTGGGACTGTTCTTTTGCTCAGCAATGTTGGAGCTTGATCACTCCAGACAAGCAGAGGGGAATTTCCTTTTTTGATGAAGTACTTCTTGCTCACGACACATTTCCCAAGGAAATTGCTATGGACATCACTATTCTAGGACTAGTAGAACGCCCGTGCGTTGCCACGGGCTTTTTGAAAGTTTTACTGGTTGCATATGTAAACATAAGGCATATCAAATTTGTATAGAAAAGATAGCCACAGGATAACACAACAATGTTGCTCTGGTTGTATTTGTCCCGGCAGTTTTATCTCTTCTTCCATTGGTTCTAAATTTTCTCGACACACATCTTTTTTCTCATACCCCACCGACAAGACATAATTTGCTCTTCCCTCGCCCTCTTTTATCTCGTCCTACTCCTTGCTCTAGCTTTGGTATCATCACTCTATGTCACTCCATACAATTTCATTGTGACATGATAAGCTAGCTCTTACTATGCTTGTGTAGGATCGAGGAGATAGGTCTAGAGGGGGGGGTGAATAGACTCCTAACCAGCCAAATTAGCAGTTTTTAATTTCTCTTGGAACTTAGGCAGATTTTGGCACAAGTTAAGATCACTCCAATACTTTCTACACATGCATATCTAGAGATTGAGCAGCGGAAACAATAAAGCATGCAATAGTACAGAAAGTAAAGGGGTAGAGAATGGAAGATCAAACGCAATGAAGACACGGTGGTTTTTGGCGTGGTTCCGATAGGTGGTGCTATCGTACGTCCACGTTGATGGAGACTTCAACCCACGAAGGGTAACAGCTGCGCGAGTCCATAGAGGGCTCCACCCACGAAGGGTCCACGAAGAAGCAACCTTGTCTATTCCACCATGGCTTACGTCCACGAAGGACTAGCCTCACTCGGGGTAGATCTTCACGAAGTAGGTGATCTCCTTGCCCTTACAAACTTCTTGGTTCAACTCCACATCTGGTTGGAGGCTCCCAAGTGACACCTAACCAATCTAGGAGACACCACTCTCCAAAAGGTAATAGATGGTGTGTTGTTGATGAACTCCTTGCTCTTGTGCTTCAAATGATAGTCTTCCCAGCACTCAAACACTCCTCACAGATTTGGCTATGGTGGATGAAGGATTTGAGTGGAAAGCAACTTGGGAAAGGCTAGAGATCAAGGTTCAAATGGTAGGAATGGAATATATTGATCTCAACACATGAGTAGGTGGTTCTCTCTCAGAAAATGAATGGTGGAAGTGTAGGCACGTTCTGATGGCTCTCCTTACTGAGAAGGAGGGGGTGGAGGGGTATATATAGCCTCCACACAAAATCCAACCGTTACACACTTTTGACCCAACTCGGTGGCACCGAAACGATCATCTCGGTAGCACCGAACTGTGTAAAAGATATGAACGTTAGGAATCTCGGTGGGAGCGATACGAACAACTCGGATGGACCGAAGTGCAATGGCTAGGGCAATCCTCATCTCGGTGGCACCGATTGCATCAACTCGGTAGGACCGAAGTGAAGCAATAAGGCAACAGAGAGTTGGCAAGCCGTCTCGGTGAGACCGATATGCATAACTCGGTGAGACCGAAGTGAATGCAACCGATTACAGAGAGTTGGCAAGGCCATCTTGGTGGGACCGAGATCCATTTCGGTGGATCCGATTTGTTAGGGTTTGGCAGTGGCTAAGTCTTGGATGAACTCGGTGGGGCCGGATTGGAAATTTCGGTGGGGCCGAGTTGGACTTTAGGTTTAGGACATATTTGGGTAGAGATAGTGGTTGAGGGTTTAGGAATACTGTCACTAAGCACTTGAGCAAAAGGACCATTAAGCAACACCTCATCCCCTTTTAATAGTATTGGCTTTCCTATGGACTCAATGTGATCTTGGATCACTAAACCAAAAATGTAGAGTCTTGAGCTTTTGACAATCCTTGTCCTTAGCATTTTGAGGGGGTTCCATGTCCTCTTGTCCACGCCACGCCATTGTTGAACTTGTCTGAAATTCACTAGATAAAAGCATTAGTCCAACAACATGTATGTTGACATAAATTACCAAAACCACCAAGGGAGCAAATGTGCTTTCAATCTCCCCCTTTTTGGTAATTGATGACAACATACATCAAAGCTTTAAATAAAGATTTAGCAGAGGTATGTATGAAAGCTTTGAAGGAAATATGTAACATGTATGAGCTCCCCTGAACTCCCCCTGAAGATGTGCATAACATGATGATGTCTTATGGGAAATATACATGCAACATGTATCTTGGCTATATGCATCAGAGCAATATGTATATGTGACATTAGGATATCCACATGTACAAGATTTTCTTCTTGCAAACAATATATACTTAGCAAGAGGTCAACCATGTACATGAGTGTGATGCATATACTTACCTTGAAGTTCTTGATCAAGTACCTGAAGAAATACACTTGAGAAAACAGGGTTAGATAACACAAGATAATTTCTTCAAGAAAAAGGACACAAGATCAACAAGAAACCAAGATTGGGATGACATGTAGAAGAGAGTATCACTAGGTGAATACTTCTTTGTCGTAGACATGTCCCCAAAAGAAATAGCTGTCTCCCCTTAAAGAACTTCCTCTCCCCCTGAATCTGACATGGATATTGGGAGTAGGTAGGGTGAGAACACGCAAACAACAGCCAAAGAACAGACTAATCATGTTTCTCCCCTCTTAGAAACATGTAACATTCTCTCCTCTTGTAAGGTGCATCTTTGTTTTAAATAGATAAGCTTAAGCTTTGATGTATTCCTCTCTCCCCCTTTGACATCAATTTCCAAGAAGGGACTTCAAGGTTATTGATTAAGTGAGTTTGGTCCTTGAGAAATACATCTAGATGCATGTAGAGGATAAGAATCATCGAGTGGAGCTGGAGCAGAAAAACTCAGGGAAAATTTGACAAAAAATTCCTTAGAGCGGTCAGAATCGGTGACACCGAGTTGAGACAATTCGGTGGAACCGAGTTTGATGCAATGGAATATTTTGTCAACTCAGCTCACTAGGCAAGGTAATCTCACAAAGATTTGCAAAGAATTAACTGCGAATCAAGCTAAAAGAGAAGAAAACAGAAAAGAAGCAAAGAAACGTCTAGATGAAGTTTTTTTTTTGAAAAGAAACACTCTAGCAAGAAGAGAACAAGCAGAAGAGACACTAGAGAACTTCATCTAGATGGGTCGGCGACTAGGTCACCTATGTTAGAGTATTTTGACTTAGGAGTCAAGTGAAAACACTTGATCATAGGTCATACTCGTCGTTAAGCTCAAAATGGGGTTGCCATTTTTCTTTTAAGCATTTCAATGTATTCACATCTTGTTGAGTTGCTTTAGCTCATGTCTTTGAGTGAAGCTTCTCTAAGATGTGAGAACTTACATTGGTATTTGGTGGTGAAGTCCATCATGTAGTTGAACTTGAAGTGGATGCTCATGAATTGAAGTTTGGAGCTATCCTATCATTTGTAGTTCATCTTCCTACATGGGTTAGATTTGCAAGGAACAACATGTGTATCCAAAATGACAAGAATGAAGCATAACTCAAATGTTGTCAAAGGATATGTTTAGGTTGTCTTGTTCCTTGTTACTCCATCAATTGTTGATACTTGGGTTATACAAGATTGCTCAAGATAAGAGTGTGATGCAATCTTGTGACATGAAGCTTGTGCAAGTACCTACAAAAGGTTAGATACCATACAAGGGAGCAAAATGTTCAAGATATAAAATGATCATGAAGGATATCATGGATTAGTCAAGAATGCTCATGCCCTTGTATGCATCCACATGAACCTCTAGTTTACGTTTGAAGCATCAATGATGTTCAATTCACTTCTCAAGTGACAAAACACTTTCTCATCAAGGGGTTTGGTAAAGATGTCCGCCAATTGCTTGTCAGTCCGAACATGTTTAAGGTCAATATCACCTTTCTCAACATGATCTCGAATGAAATGGTGACGAACCTCAATATGCTTAGTTCGAGAATGTTGCACGGGATTGTGTGCTATCTTAATAGCACTCTCATTGTCACAAAGTAATGGTACATGTCTCACATGCACACCATAATCTTTAAGAGTTTGTGTCATCCATAGTAATTGAGCACAACATGATCCCGCGGCAATGTATTCCGCTTCGGCAGTAGATAGAGATACGGAATTTTGTTTCTTGGAGGACCAAGACACAAGGGATCTACCAAGAAATTGACATGTACCCAAAGTGGATTTTCTGTCAACCTTGTCTCCGGCATAGTCCGAATCGGAGTAGCCAACAAGATTGAAAGAAGATCCTTTGGGATACCATATGCCAAAGTTTGGTGTATGTATCAAGTATCTCACAATTCTTTTCACCGCCTTAAGGTGACACTCTTTTGGTGCCGCTTGGTATCGTGCACACATGCACACACTTAGCATAATGTCGGGTCGGGAGGCACATAGATATAATAATGAACCAATCATTGATCGATAAACCTTTTGATCAACCGGTTTGCCATCCTTGGTCAAGTCAAGATGTCCGCTCGTTGGCATGGGAGTTTTCATACCTTTACTCTCTTGCATGTTGAACTTTTTGAATAAGTCCTTGGTATACTTTGTTTGAGAGACAAAGGTACCTTCCCTAGTTTGCTTGATTTGCAAACCAAGAAAGAATTTGAGTTCACTCATCATAGACATCTCAAACTTTTCCGACATCAACCTTCCAAACTTTTCACTAAAAGAGGGGTTAGTAGATCCAAAGATAATATCATCAACATAAATTTGGCATACAAATAATTCTCCATTAACCCTCTTAGTGAACAAAGTTGAATCAATCTTCCCAATTTCAAAACCTTTTTCAAGAAGAAACTTTGTCAAGCATTTGTACCAAGCTCTAGGGGCTTGCTTGAGACCATAAAGGGCTTTACGAAGTTTGTACACATGATTAGGTTTCTTAGGATTCTCAAAGCCGGGAGGTTGTTTAACATATACTTCCTCCTCAATTTCACCATTTAAGAAGGCACTTTTAATATCCATTTGGTAAAGAGTGATATCATGGTGATTGGCATAAGCAAGTAAAATGCGAATGGATTCAAGTCTTGCAACGGGGGCATAGGTCTCACCATAGTCCATACCTTCGACTTGTGTGTAACCTTGTGCTACGAGACGAGCCTTGTTGCGTACAACTTGTCCATCTTCATCTTGCTTATTCCGAAACACCCATTTGGTTCCAATGATGTTTTGCTCTTCCTTAGGCTTCTCAACCAATGTCCACACTTGGTTCCTCTCAAAGTTGTGTAGCTCTTCGTGCATTGCATTCACCCAATCGGGGTCCTTGAGAGCATCTTATACCTTCAAGGGTTCAACACTAGAGATAAATGAGTAATGCTCACAAAAGTTAGCTAAACGAGATTTAGAGCGAGTAATTCTCCCGGTTTGGATATCTCCAAGTATTTGTTCGACGGGATGATCCTTGTCGATTCTTGCTCTAACTCGAGGTAGCTTTTTCTTGGGCTGTGGTGAGGCTTCCTCATCATCATCATCATCTTCTTCTTCGTTGATGTTGTCGTTGTTTGTTTGTGGAGGTGGAGAAGGAGGTTGAGGTGGATCATCTTATTGCACTTCCTCATTCCCGTCGTCTTGAGGTGTTCCACTTGTGGATGCCTCCATATCAGCTTGTCGTTCATCTTGATGTGAGGTTGGGGCTCCCACTTGAATAGACGAGGTACTCTCCTTTACTTCCACGGGGCGAATCTTGCCAATGGGCAAGTCTTGGATCACTTCCGATGGTTCTTGATCTCCTACATCAAGTGGCAATTGCTCGACTTGCGAGCCGTTAGTCTCATCAAACTTCACATCTACCATCTCTTCAACTTTTCGAGTGAAGTTGTTGTAGACACGGTAAGTGTGAGAGTTCGATCCATAACCAAGTAGGAAACCTTCATGAGATTTAGGAGCAAATTTTGAACGACGATGCTTATCAAGAATGTAACATTTTGAGCCAAATACTCGAAAGTATCCAACTTGTGGTTTGTTACCGGTGACCAATTCATACGCCGTTTTACCAAGAAGCTTGTGAAGATAGAGTCGGTTTGTTGCATGACAAGCTGTTTCAACCGCTTCTGCCCAAAAATGTCTTGGCGTCTTGTATTCATCAAGCATTGTTCTTGACATCTCAATAAGTGTACGGTTCTTCCTCTCAACAACTCCATTTTGTTGAGGTGTGTACGTAGCCGAGAACTCATGTGAAATATCCTCCTCATCAAGAAAGGTGTCCACATTGGCGTTCTTGAACTCCGTTCCGTTGTCACTCCGAACCTTCTTGATATTTACTTCAAATTGATTTTGAGCCTTTCTTGCGAAGTTCTTGAAGATCTTTTGTACCTGCGATTTGTCATCAAGAAAGAACACCCACGTAAATCTGGAAAAATCATCAACAATGACTAAACCGAAAGAGTTACCACCAAGACTC
The DNA here is from genome assembly GCA_039707655.1 of Elymus sibiricus. NCBI lineage: Eukaryota > Viridiplantae > Streptophyta > Magnoliopsida > Poales > Poaceae > Elymus > Elymus sibiricus. The sequence continues at coordinate 228,583,299 of CM077676.1, forward strand.
TTATAGGCGTTGGGACCAAACAAATCCATATGAAGTAGCTCGAGTGGTCTCCTCGTGGTCATAATGTTCTTTACGGGATGGCTTCCTCCAACCTGTTTTCCTGCTTGGCAAACACTACAAAGTCGATCTTTGTCAAATATGACATCTTTCACTCCAAGAATGTGATCTCCTTTAACAAGTTTATCAAGGTTACGCATACCAACATGTCCAAGTCTTCTATGCCATAACCAACCTTTAGACGATTTAGCAATTAAACAAGTACGAGGTTGGGCTCTCTTAGTGAAATCAACAATGTATAGATCTGTTGGAAATATGCCCTAGAGGCAATAATAAATTAGTTATTATTATATTTCCTTGTTCATGATAATCGTTTATTATCCATGCTATAATTGTATTGATTGGAAACTCAAATACATGTGTGGGTACATAGACAACACTGTGTCCCTAGTAAGCCTCTAGTTGACTAGCTCGTTGATCAAAAGATGGTTAAGGTTTCCTAGCCATTGACATGAGATGTCATTTGATAATGGGATCACATCATTAGGAGAATGATGTGATGGACAAGACCCAAACTATAAAACATAGCATATGATCGTGTCAGTTTATTGCTATTGTTTTCTGCATGTCAAGTATCTGTTCCTATGGCCATGAGATCATGCAACTCCCTGACACCGGAGGAGTACCTTGTGTGTATCAAACGTCGCAACGTAACTGGGTGACTATAAAGGTGCTCTACAGGTATCTCCGAGGGTGTCTGTTGAGTTGGCATGGATCAAGACTGGGATTTGTTACTCCGTGTGACGGAGAGGTATCTCAGGGCCCACTCGATAATACAACATCACAATGAGCCTTGCAAGCAATGTGACTAAAGTATTAGCCACGAGATCTTGTATTACGGAACGAGTAAAGAGACTTGCCAGTAACGAGATTGAACTAGGTATAGAGATACCGACGATCGAATCTCGGGCAAGTAACATACCGAAGAATAAAGGGAACAGTATACGGGATTAACTGAATCCTTGACATAGAGGTTCGACCGATAAAGATCTTCGTAGAATATGTAGGAGCCAATATGGGCATCCAGGTCCCGCTATTGGTTATTGATCGTAGAGGTGTCTCGGTCATGTCTACATAGTTCTTGAACCGGCAGGGTCTACACACTTAACGTTTGGTGACGATTAGTATAGTTGAGTTATTTTGTTGGTGACCGAAGGTTGTTCGGAGTCCCGGATAAGATCCCGGACATGACGAGGATCTCCGGAAGAGTCCGGAGGTAAAGATTGATATATGTGATAATAGTGTTTTGATCTCCGGAATTCACCGGAAGGGGTTCCGGATGTTTACCGAAGTGTTCGGGTGCAGCAACACTTTATATGAGCCAAAGGGGTAAAGCCCACGAGGTATTGGAAAGTGCAAAAGGAAGTTTTGCTGCTGCCTTAAGCGGTACTACCGCTGGTAAGGCAGTACTACCGCGTAAGCGGTACTACCGCTTGTGTGAAGCGGTACTACCGCATAAGCGGTACTACCGCTTGTGTGAAGCAGTACTACCGCTCGTGAGCGGTACTACCGCTTGTGCGCGATACTGCAGGGATCCGAGTTGGACTCTTTCCCTACGGGCCAAACCGACCTTGTGCGGGCAAAACCGACCTGGAGGAGGCTTTTACTCCAAGTTTAGACCCCAAGGTTCAACATATAAATAGAGGGGCAGGGCTAGCACACGGAACACATTAAGATTTCCCAAGCCGTGTGTCGGCAACCCTAACCCTCTAGTTCTCCCGTCATAATCTCCGTAGTGCTTGGCGAAGCCCTGCAGAGATTGTTCCTCACCACCATCACCACGCCGTCGTGCTGCCGGAACTCATCTACTACTTCATCATCGCTCGCTGGATCGAGGAGGTGAAGGCGTCATCAAGCCGTACGTGTGTTGAACGCGGAGGTGCCGTCCGTTCGGCACTAGTTCGTGATCGGATGGAGGGACGACTTGCAATTTGGATCGCGGAGACGTTCGACTACATCAACCGCGTTTCTTAACGCTTCCGCTTAGCGATCTACAAGGGTATGTAGATTCACTCTCCCTCTCGTAGATGCTCATCACCATGGATAGATCTTGTGTGTGCATAGGAAAATTTTTGTTTCCCATGCAACGTTCCCCAACAGTGGCATCTGAGCTAGGTCTATGCGTAGATGAGATCTCGAGTAGAACACAAACGAGTTGTGGGCGTGGGTGTATACATATTGCTTGCCGTTACTAGTTGATACTTGATTTGGCGGTATTGTGAGATGAAGCGGCCCGGACCGACATTACGCGTACGCTTACGCGAGACAGGTTCCTTCAACTGACATGTAACTTCGTTGCATAAAGATGGCTAGCGGGTGTCTGTCTCTCTCACTTTAGTTGAATCGATTTCAATGAAGAGGGTTCTTTTAGAAGATCAAAAAGCAATCACTACACCACGTTGTGGTTTTGCGTAGGTAAGAACGGTTCTTGCAAACCCGTAGCAGCCACGTAAAATTTGCAACAACAATTAGAGGACGTCTAACTTGTTTTTGCAGGGTATGTTGTGATGTGATATGGCCAATTACATGATGAGATATATGTGATGTATGAGATGATCATGTGTTGTATAGAATATCACGACTTGCATGTCGATGAGTACGGCAACTGGCAGGAGCCATAGAGTTGTCTTTAATTATTTTCGCCGTTTTGCTTTACTTTATCGCTATGAGTTAGCAATAGTCGTGGAAGCAACAGTCGGCGCGACAACCTCATGGCGACACGTTGATGGAGATCAAGATGATGGAGATCATGGTGTCATGCCGGTGACGATGGAGATCATGCCGGTGCTTTGGAGATGGAGATCAAAAGCACGAGTTCATGGCCATATCATGTCACTTATGATTTGCATGTGATGTTAATCCTTTTATGCATCTTATTTTGCTTAGGACGACGGTAGCATTATAAGGTGACCCCTCACTTAAATTTCAAGATAAAATTGTGTTCTCCCCGAGTGTGCACCGTTGCGAAAGTTTGTCGTTTCGAGACACGCCGTGATGATCGGGTGTGATAGACTCTACGTTCACATACAATGGGTGCAAGTCAGTGTTGCACGTACGGAACACTCGGGTTAAACTTGACGAACCTAGCATGTACAGACATGGCCTCGGAACACAAGAGACCGAAAGGTCGAACATGAGTCATATAGTAGATATGATCAACATAAAGATGTTCACCATTGAAACCACCTCAACTCACGTGATGATCGGACTTGAGTTGGTGGATTTGGATCATGTTACACTCGAATGACCGGAGGGATGTCAATTTGAGTGGGAGTTTTTAAGTAATATGATTAACTAAACTCATTATCTAGAACAATAGTCTTAGTTGTCTTTGCTATATTTATGTTGTAGATCATGGCTCGCGCAGTAGCACCCCTGAATTTTAATGCGTTCCTAGAGAAAGCTAAGTTGAAAGATGATGGAAGTAACTTTGTGGACTGGGCCTGTAATCTAAGGATTATCCTTACGGCTTCCCAGAAGGCTTATGTCCTTGATGCACCGCTTGGTGATCCACCCGCTCCAGTTAAGTCTCTAGACGTTGTGAACGCCTGGCAGGCTCGTTCTGAAGATTACTCAATAGTTCAATGTGCAATATTGTATGGCTTAGAACCGGGACTTCAAAGACGTTTTGAACGTCATGGAGCATATGAGATGTTCCAGGAGTTGAAGTTTATCTTTCAGAAGAATGCCCGAATCGAGAGATATGAGATCTCCGATAAGTTCTATGCTTGCAAAATGGAGGAGAACGGGTCTATCAGTGATCACGTACTCAGAATGTCTGGGTACTCCACCCGTCTGGCTGAATTGGGGATGCCCCTTCCGCCAGAGGCTATCACTGACAGAGTTCTTCAATCATTGCCACCTAGCTACAAGAGCTTCGTGTTGAACTATAACATGCACGGGATGAACAAGTCAGTCGCCGAGCTGTTTGCGATGCTCAAAGCCGCTGAGTCTGAAATTCAGAAGGAGCATCAAGTGTTTATGGTCCATAAAACCACTAGTTTCAAGAAAAATGGCAAGGGTAAGAAGGGTAACTCCAAGAAGAGTGGCAAAGCAGTTGCTCCTCTCGTGAAGAAACCCAAGGCTGGACCCAAACCAGAAACTGTGTGCTTTCATTGCAAGGGAACTGGACACTGGAAGCGGAACTGCCCCAAGTATTTGGCTGACAAGAAGGCGGCCAACAACAAACAAGGTATATATGATATACATGTTATTGATGTGTACCTTACCAACTCTCGTTGTAGTGCCTGGGTATTTGATACCGGTGTGGTTGCTCATATTTGCAACTCAAAACAGGAACTGCGGAATAGACGGAGGCTGGCAAAGGACGAAGTGACGATGCGCGTGAGAAATGGTTCCAAGGTTGATGTAATCGCCGTCGGCACGCTCGCTCTTCGATTACCATCGGGATTAGTGATGAACCTGAATAATTGTTATTTAGTGCCTGCATTAAGCATGAACATTATATCTGGATCTTGTTTAATGCGAGACGGTTACTCATTTAAATCAGAGAATACTGGTTGTTCTATTTATATGAGTAATATCTTTTATGGTCATGCACCCAATGTGAGGGGTTTATTCTTATTGAATCTCGATAGTAATGATACACATGTTCATAACATTGATGCCAAAAGATGTAGAATTGATAATGATAATACCACTTTCTTGTGGCACTGCCGTTTAGGTCATATTGGCGTAAAACGCATGAGGAAGCTCCATGCTGATGGACTTTTGGAGTCACTTGATTTTGAATCACTTGACACATGTGAGCCATGCCTCATGGGCAAGATGAGTAAAACGCCGTTCTCTGGAACAATGGAACGGGCAAGTGACTTATTGGAAATCATACATACTGATGTATGCGGTCCGATGAGCATTGAGGCGCGCGGTGGTTATCGTTACTTTCTCACCTTCACTGATGACTTAAGTAGATATGGGTATATTTACTTAATGAAACACAAGTCTGAAACGTTTGAAAAGTTCAAACAATTTCAGAGTGAAGTTGAGAATCATCGTAACAAGAAGATTAAATTCCCACGATCTGATCGAGGAGGAGAATATCTAAGTTATGAGTTTGGCAGTCACTTAAGACAATGTGGAATTGTTTCACAATTGACACCGCCTGGAACACCACAGCGTAATGGTGTGTCCGAACGTCGTAATCGAACCTTATTGGGTATGGTGCGATCTATGATGTCTCTTGCCGATTTGCCACTATCGTTTTGGGGTTATGCATTAGAGACAACTGCATTCACTTTAAATAGGGCACCATCGAAATCCATTGAGACGACGCCATATGAACTTTGGTTTGGCAAGAAGCCAAAGCTGTCGTTTCTTAAAGTTTGGGGATGTGATGCTTATGTCAAAAAGCTTCAGCCTGAAAAGCTGGAACCCAAAGCGGAGAAATGCGTCTTCATAGGATACCCAAAAGAGACAGTTGGGTATACCTTCTACCTCAGATCCGAAGGCAAAGTGTTTGTCGCTAAAAACGGAACATTTCTTGAGAAAGAGTTTCTCTCGAAAGAATTGAGTGGGAGGAAGATAGAACTTGATGAGGTTGTTGAACCTTTACTTCAACCTGAAAGTAGCGCAGCGCAGAAAGATGTTTCTGTAGAGCCTACAACAGCTGAAGAGGAAGTTAATGATGATGATCATGAAGCTTTGGATCAAGTTGCTATCGAACCTCGTAGGTCGACAAGGACGCGTACTGCTCCTGAGTGGTACGGCAACCCTGTCTTAGAGGTCATGTTGTTGGACAACGATGAACCTACGAGCTATGGAGAAGCGATGATGGGCCCGGATTCCGAGAAGTGGTTAGAAGCCATGAAATCCGAGATGGGATCCATGTATGAAAACAAAGTATGGACTTTGGAAGTATTACCTGAAGGGCGTAAGGCCATTCAGAACAAATGGATCTTTAAGAGGAAGACGGACGCGGACGGTAATATCACCGTCTATAAAGCTCGACTTGTGGCAAAGGGTTTTTCACAAGTTCAAGGAGTTGACTACGATGAGACCTTCTCACCCGTAGCGATGCTTAAGTCCGTCAGAATCATGTTAGCAATAGCTGCCTTTTTTGATTATGAAATTTGGCAGATGGATATCAAAACAGCGTTCCTTAACGGTTTCCTTAAGGAAGAGTTGTATATGATGCAACCAGAAGGTTTTGTCGATCCAGAGAATGCTGACAAAGTATGCAAACTCCAGCGATCCATTTATGGACTGGTGCAAGCATCTCGGAGTTGGAATCTTCGCTTTGATGAGGTGATCAAAGCGTTCGAGTTTATACAAGTTTACGGAGAAGCTTGTATTTACAAGAAAGTGAGTGGGAGCTCTATAGCGTTTCTAATATTATATGTGGATGACATATTACTGATTGGAAACAATATAGAAATGTTGGAAGGCGTGAAGGAATATTTGAACAAGAGTTTTTCAATGAAGGACCTAGGAGAAGCTGCTTTCATATTAGGCATCAAGATCTATAGAGATAGATCGAGACGCTTAATAGGACTTTCACAAAGCACATACCTTGACAAAGTTTTGAAGAAGTTCAAAATGGATCAGTCCAAGAAGGGGTTCTTGCCTGTTTTGCAAGGTGTGAAGTTGAGTAAGACTCAATGCCCAGTGACTGCAGAAGATAGAGAAAAGATGAGTGTCATCCCCTATGCTTCAGCCATAGGCTCTATCATGTATGCAATGCTGTGCACAAGACCCGATGTCAGCCTTGCCATAAGTATGGTCGGAAGGTTTCAAAGTGATCCAGGAATGGAACACTGGACGGCGGTCAAGAATATCCTGAAGTACCTGAAAAGGACTAAGGACATGTTTCTCGTTTATGGAGGTGATCAAGAGCTCGTCGTAAAGGGTTACGTCGATGCAAGCTTTGACACTGATCCGGATGACTCTAAGTCACAAACCGGATACGTATTTATTCTTAATGGGGGTGCGGTTAGCTGGTGCAGTTCCAAGCAAAGCGTGGTAGCTGATTCTACATGCGAAGCGGAGTACATCGCTGCCTCGGAGGCGGCGAAGGAAGGTGTCTGGATGAAGGAGTTCATGACAGATCTTGGAGTAGTGCCTAGTCGCTTAACCCAATGACTCTGTTTTGTGATAATACTGGTGCCATTGCTCTAGCCAAGGAACCAAGATTTCACAAGAGGACCAGACACATAAAGCGACGTTTCAATTCCATCCGCGATTACATCAAGGAGGACGACATAAATATTTGCAAAGTACACACGGATCTGAAAGTTGCAGATCCGATGACTAAACCTCTTCCAAGGGCTAAACATGAACAACACCAGAACTGCATGGGTGTTCGATTCATTACAATGTAAATCACATAGTGATGTGAACTAGATTATTGACTCTAGTGCAAGTGGGAGACTGTTGGAAATATGCCCTAGAGGCAATAATAAATTAGTTATTATTATATTTCCTTGTTCATGATAATCGTTTATTATCCATGCTATAATTGTATTGATTGGAAACTCAAATACATGTGTGGGTACATAGACAACACTGTGTCCCTAGTAAGCCTCTAGTTGACTAGCTCGTTGATCAAAAGATGGTTAAGGTTTCCTAGCCATTGACATGAGATGTCATTTGATAACGGGATCACATCATTAGGAGAATGATGTGATGGACAAGACCCAAACTATAAAACGTAGCATATGATCGTGTCAGTTTATTGCTATTGTTTTCTGCATGTCAAGTATCTGTTCCTATGACCATGAGATCATGCAACTCCCTGACATCGGAGGACTACCTTGTGTGTATCAAACGTCGCAACGTAACTGGGTGACTATAAATGTGCTCTATAGGTATCTCCGAGGGTGTCTATTGAGTTGGCATGGATCAAGACTGGGATTTGTTACTCCGTGTGACGGAGAGGTATCTCAGGGCCCACTCGGTAATACAACATCACAATGAGCCTTGCAAGCAATGTGACTAAAGTGTTAGCCACGAGATCTTGTATTACGGAACGAGTAAAGAGACTTGCCAGTAACGAGATTGAACTAGGTATAGAGATACCGACGATCGAATCTCGGGCAAGTAACATACCGAAGAACAAAGGGAACAGTATACGGGATTAACTGAATCCTTGACATAGAGGTTCGACCGATAAAGATCTTCGTAGAATATGTAGGAGCCAATATGGGCATCCAGGTCCCGCTATTGGTTATTGATCGTAGAGGTGTCTCGGTCATGTCTACATAGTTCTCGAACCGGCAGGGTCTACACACTTAACGTTTGGTGACGATTAGTATAGTTGAGTTATTTTGTTGGTGACCGAAGGTTGTTCGGAGTCCCGGATAAGATCCCGGACATGACGAGGATCTCCGGAAGAGTCCGGAGGTAAAGATTGATATATGTGATAATAGTGTTTTGATCTCCGGAAGGGTTCCGGAATTCACCGGAAGGGGTTCCGGATGTTTACCGAAGTGTTCGGGTGCAGCAACATTTTATATGAGCCAAAGGGGTAAAGCCCACGAGGTATTGGAAAGTGCAAAAGGAAGTTTTGCTGCTGCCTTAAGCGGTACTACCGCTGGTAAGGCAGTACTACCGCGTAAGCGGTACTACCGCTTGTGTGAAGCGGTACTACCGCTCAAGCGGTACTACCGCTCGTGAGCGGTACTACCGCTTGTGCGCGATACTGCAGGGATCCGAGTTGGACTCTTTCCCTACGGGCCAAACCGACCTTGTGCGGGCAAAACCGACCTGGAGGAGGCTTTTACTCCAAGTTTAGACCCGAAGGTTGAACATATAAATAGAGGGGCAGGGCTAGCACACGGGACACATTAAGATTTCCCAAGCCGTGTGTCGGCAACCCTAACCCTCTAGTTCTCCCGTCATAATCTTCGTAGTGCTTGGCGAAGCCCTGCAGAGATTGTTCCTCACCACCATCACCACGCCGTCGTGCTTCCGGAACTCATCTACTACTTCATCATCGCTCGCTGGATCGAGGAGGTGAAGGCGTCATCAAGTCGTACGTGTGTTGAACGCGGAGGTGCCGTCCGTTCGGCACTAGTTCGTGATCGGATCGAGGGACGACTTGCGATTTGGATCGCGGAGACGTTCGACTACATCAACCGCGTTTCTTAACGCTTCCGCTTAGCGATCTACAAGGGTATGTAGATTCACTCTCCCTCTCATAGATGCTCATCACCATGGATAGATCTTGTGTGTGCGTAGGAAATTTTTTGTTTCCCATGCAACGTTCCCCAATAAGATCACCTCTACGAATGCCGGTAAAGACTATATCATGATTATCTTGGCGAAACACTTGGCAATCTACTTTGGTAAATAGAACATTAAAACCAAAATCGGCTAGTCTAGATACGGAAAGAAGATTGTAACCAAGAGATTCAACAAGCATAACATTTTGTATGGAGCTATCATTGGATATGGCCACCTTACCAAGGCCAAGTACCTTACCCTTGGAGTTGTCTCCAAAAGTCACATACTTGCGTGGACCATCATTTTTAGTAACCTCACGAAACATGTCTCTATCTCCAGTCATGTGATCGGTACAACCGCTGTCAAGAATCCACTCTTTTCCTCCAGCCATATAATCTCGAAGATTTGCCATAAGGCTGAGATTCCTCATGGTCTTCTCAAATTCAATATCAAAGTCTTCGTCTTCATTATAATAGCCGTGCTCAACATCATCATCATCATGCATGTGATTAACAGATTCATTAGTTTCATGATCATGACAATGTTCAAGTTTATGAATTCTAACAGTTTCCATGATAATATTGCTAATAGTTCTAACATCTCCTTTGGCACGCATGAGATCACGAAGCTCAAACAAGCAATCATCAAACTTAGGATCATTAGGACTCATCTTGTGAAAAACAACAGCCTTATGAAGAATTTTATCAAGACTCTTTAAGGAATAATCAGGATATCGCTTTTCTAAATCATGCCATAGAGTATAAGCACATGCAAAGTTTCGCATACAACCAAGCACAATCTTAGGTAATCCTCTAATGATAAGATTGACGGTTCTAAGATTACGAAGCATGTCAATTTCCTCTTCATGAGTAGGATGCAAGGGATCAATAGGGGGCACATAAGGATTATGAATATACTTGCTCAAGTTAAACTCATCAAAGATATCAAGCATTTCATCCCTCCAAAAGTTGTAATACTCCCCATTGAGAATAGGCACTCTACGTCTAATACTCCCGAACGTAGACATATCCATCTCCCTCCAATGGTGATGAAACCAAAGCAATGGAGACCAAAGCTCTGATACCAATTGTAGGATCGAGGAGATAGGTCTAGAGGGGGGGTGAATAGACTCCTAACCAGCCAAATTAGCAGTTTTTAATTTCTCTTGGAACTTAGGCAGATTTTGGCACAAGTTAAGATCATTCCAATACTTTCTACACATGCATATCTAGAGATTGAGCAGCGGAAACAATAAAGCATGCAATAGTACGGAAAGTAAAGGGGTAGAGAATGGAAGATCAAACGCAATGAAGACACGGTGGTTTTTGGCGTGGTTCCGATAGGTGGTGCTATCGTACGTCCACGTTGATGGAGACTTCAACCCACGAAGGGTAACAGCTGCGCGAGTCCACAGAGGGCTCCACCCACGAAGGGTCCACGAAGAAGCAACCTTGTCTATTCCACCATGGCTTACGTCCACGAAGGACTAGCCTCACTCGGGGTAGATCTTCACGAAGTAGGCGATCTCCTTGCCCTTACAAACTTCTTGGTTCAACTCCACATCTGGTTGGAGGCTCCCAAGTGACACCTAACCAATCTAGGAGACACCACTCTCCAAAAGGTAATAGATGGTGTGTTGTTGATGAACTCCTTGCTCTTGTGCTTCAAATGATAGTCTTCCCAGCACTCAAACACTCCTCATAGATTTGGCTATGGTGGATGAAGGATTTGAGTGGAAAGCAACTTGGGAAAGGCTAGAGATCAAGGTTCAAATGGTAGGAATGGAATATCTTGATCTCAACACATGAGTAGGTGGTTCTCTCTCAGAAAATGAATGGTGGAAGTGTAGGCACGTTCTGATGGCTCTCCTTACTGAGAAGGAGGGGTGGAGGGGTATATATAGCCTCCACACAAAATCCAACCGTTACACACTTTTGACCCAACTCGGTGGCACCGAAACGATCATCTCGGTAGCACCGAACTGTGTAAAAGATATGAACGTTAGGAATCTCGGTGGGACCGATACGAACAACTCGGATGGACCGAAGTGCAATGGCTAGGGCAATCCTCATCTCGGTGGCACCGATTGCATCAACTCGGTAGGACCGAAGTGAAGCAATAAGGCAACAGAGAGTTGGCAAGCCGTCTCGGTGAGACCGATATGCATAACTCGGTGAGACCGAAGTGAATGCAACCGATTACAGAGAGTTGGCAAGGCCATCTCGGTGGGACCGAGATCCATTTCGGTGGATCCGATTTGTTAGGGTTTGGCAGTGGCTAAGTCTTGGATGAACTCGGTGGGGCCGGATTGGAAATTTCGGTGGGGCCGAGTTGGACTTTAGGTTTAGGACATATTTGGGTAGAGATAGTGGTTGAGGGTTTAGGAATACTGTCACTAAGCACTTGAGCAAAAGGACCATTAAGCAACACCTCATCCCCTTTTAATAGTATTGGCTTTCCTATGGACTCAATGTGATCTTGGATCACTAAACCAAAAATGTAGAGTCTTGAGCTTTTGCCAATCCTTGTCCTTAGCATTTTGAGGGGGTTCCACGTCCTCTTGTCCACGCCACGCCATTGTTGAACTCGTCTGAAATTCACTAGATAAAAGCATTAGTCCAACAACATGTATGTTGACATAAATTACCAAAACCACCAAGGGAGCAAATGTGCTTTCAGCTTGTCATTTGTTATTTCTATGGATTAGTAACGTTCATATGTAGGTGTGTGTTTATCAGCTATTTGGATTTTGGACTATTAGGCCATTCAAATAAATGCTTCCTATGATTTTCTTGAACTGAGGTCAAAGCAAGCGTAGCAAAAAACATACTGGTTTGGGAAGATGAAAACACAATATGCATGAACTCTTACTGAAATCTGATGATGATATTTTGAAACTGAAGATAGTTCCATCACTACATGCTTGCCCACCAAATAGAATTTAAACCACAGAGACATATGAAAAATAATCTAAGTGCATATTGGATGCCATATAATTTATTTACAAAATCATAGTGAACTTTTCAGAACAAGTATTGAAACAATTGGTCTTTCTTTCAAAAATTTAAAATTCATTCACAAACTCCGATGTCTTTCTCCCACTTCGCTACATATGTAGCGATCATCATGTACATTTCTCCACATGTAAGTCTCGCCCGAAACACAAATAGGTAAAATTCGTTGATGGTCTTCATCTTCCTTCTCCACTTCTCTGTCTGGTATTCACATATGCCTTCGGCTTGCGGACCTTCTTTCTTATGTGGGCATTTCTTCCAACTCCAAAGAATTGTTGCCGAGCTCTCATTGTTTGCTATGAGAAATGGTACAGGTGAAGGGAAAAAATTAATATAGGTAATCAAGGAGGACATGTGATAATCACAATATCCTTGCAACCCACACTCAGTAATGTGAACAAATGCGCAATAAAATTTGCCTCCAACTTCACATCAACCAATGCCTCGGCAGGGGTGAAGTGTTTAGGAAACATTTCAGAATATAAACAAAACATATGTAGACCATGCTACGAGATTTCAAGAAAATGTTTTAAACATTTCTTATTAACAAAAAGTACCAGTCACCTATTAGGTCTATAAATATTTCATTTCGGTTTCCCATGCTCATAAATTTTGCTGACCAGATATAGTCCATTGGAAGATGATAACTTGATCACCATGATCATTTATAGTTTGCTACAACGAGGATGGAATGATTGAGTAAAAAAGCAAAGCTTAGATTAATAACTCCAATTTCACCCAGAAACATCTCAAGTATATGTATATATATTAAACCAACATGACATCATATATACCTGGCACTGTACAGAAAAATTGCGAGCATTAATTACAATCAGTCTTACATATGAGCTAGCAGCTCTCTCTTTAGTTCCAATTAAATATGTACAACAGGGTAACAACAAGCATATGATAACTCATTTTCCTCATTTGTACATAGCTCAGAACTCGTACACATGATAGATTTGTTATCCTCTGTTCCCCAGCTAGCTATAGAATGTACATTCTCATCGGCCCCTATTACTAATATGATTTTCTTTGTGATTGCAAAGCACATATATAGCCTTCTAGTTAGAAAAACAGGGATGCCATACAGAGATAAGAACACACCAGAGATTTACCTGCACCTGGGTGAACTGCATTTTTCATCAATAAAGTTATGAAAAGAAAGAGAATAGCTCAACCAGAGATTTGCAGAAAATATATTAGCGGACACAAAGTGTCGTATGTGGTGTCGAGGTGAGTCGGACAATGGTCCAAAGTTTCCACCGACCTTGGACTTGACAAGATAGGCATCATGCTTGAAGGGGGTCGCAAGCTAGCATGGACAAAATGGTTCCCGTCAACTTGGTAATCCTGTGCGCTCGTCCTCAGAAGTGTAGTCGATACTCTCCTCTTTGGCCACCACTCATCGGCATAGAGATGCTAGTAATAGCCTGCATCATTCAATATGGAAATATAATAGTCCATCACAATGCACAATTACCCACAACAAAGGAAATTCTTTGTGAATCCAAAGTAACAATGGGTGGCAAATTTGATGCAACACAATATCTGAGCATCTAGGCAGAACAACATTACGTGTTACATTAATGAAATTTTGCAGCGGAACAGGGAAACACATATTTGCTTGCTCATAAGAAGTGCGCAGATGAAAGCGAATGCGCCACCGCCAAGGTCTCCTTGATGCGGGGATCCTTATTCGGCTCTGGATTCATCTCCACCAGCTTCAAAGAATTGAATGAGCTACATAGATGGACTAACAACTAAACCAAAGTGATATTAGTCTCTCAATATAGTAGAATGTGGTCCTGCAAATGGTAAATGGAAGATTCTTGAGGATAATTAAGAAAAGTACCTTTATTCTCAGCTGGGCTCCAACTTGCTCTCCTACCATGGCACTCGTAGAGAAGAGAACTATCAACAGGCAAGTCCACATTTTTCTTATACCCAAATAAGAACGGTATCAAAGATCAATGACCTAATATTTATCGAGAAATAAAACCAATTGAAGAAAGTGTCTTTCTTTGTTCGCTCAACTGGTTCAGTATCATCAAATTGGTCTGCACCGAAGTATGAAACACATGGCTTGATACCTCCAGCCCCTAAAGCAATCATATATACATAGTCCAACAAAGTAGGGCTGGTTGTGGACAAAAAGACCCAATGCATTGAGGGGGCTGGAGATAAGGAACTGAGGCTAAAAGTGTTAATGCTGTCATCCTGTGCAATCAAAATGAACATTGATGAGTCATTTGCACAATATATCAGCAGAAATAAGCACGTACTGGTACGTCAGATCCACAACTTAGACAAGTTTGCAAATATATGTGAAACATGCTACTTATATATCATGTTAAGAAATATATGTGAACTCGCTATTAAAAAAACTTTCACCCTTACTAATAAAGCATTGCCACAAATACAGCTCAATATATGACCCTCGCTAATTCCAAACCCCCGTGTAAGATAGTTGGTGTGTGTATATAGAGTAGAGAAATTAAGCCATAGAAAAAGAAACGTTTTCCCCATACATAATATGACTTGTCAGTATTGGTATTGATTTGTCCACGCTCGAACGACTTCTTCCACCAGATCCTAGCTTTCTTGCTTCGTACATAAGGCTGCCTCGGGCCTACTTGCATAGTAACGGGTTGCCATTTATTCATGCTAATTAACTCGCAAGACTAATTAAAGGGCAAGATAGATGTATAGATGCAAGTGCTCATGTACCTGATCCTGGCGGCCAGAGCGGCTTCCGCGGAGGTTCTCTACATGGCGTACAATAACGACAAGGAGGTGACATGGAGCGAGGCATGTGGCATGTTCAGCAGCTTTTGCAGGCAGGCCTGGACCTCGGTGGCCATGACCTTCGGCTCCGTTGTTCGCGACATCCTTCTCTCCCTCATCTCCCCCATCGGTCACGTGCTATATATATAGAAGAGAAACAGAATAAGAAAAATCACAGGGAAGATCTATTTACAACAACATGAAAGCTTTCATACGGTTTGTGCACTTAGAACCTTGTTCCCACTTCTCATTGGCAGTTTTGTGGTTGCATTGAAATTGCATGTGTTGTACTTGTTCTATATGACTTGCTAAAGCTGATGTTCTTGAATCGAGCATTAATGCGTGATTGGGACTGCTTACATACTTACCTAGATGTTACATTCAGTTGTTGAAAAACCTTTCGCTCATTTCAGTATTCTAAAGGACTAGTTGCTCAACTGCTGTCGATACATGATTTCCTCAAACATCAATGTAGTTGCCTCGATCTTCCTTACCTCTGCTCTTGGGTATTCCTGAGGGCTTGATACCTGTTCAACTTCTGTGGGTAAATCTTGTCACTGACGGCCCGCCTGCAAGTACTTTTGAGGTTTTTTCCATGACTCGGGCAGAAGAAAAAAATATACATGGTCGTTTCGCTCGCTGCCTCCGCTCCCTAGGGCGACGACGGCAGAGCTGAGGCGTGGTGGCAACACACGAACCTTGCCACGGATCTCAGTGCGGGATACTTAGTGGTGATTTGATAGATGATGCAGCATAGAACAAACATCTACAGTAGAAGCTTTAGCTAAGATAATTGGCAATCTAACAAGAGTATAATTCATGTCAGCTACCTATCAAGAAAAATCTAGCTGTGAAATGAGCAAAACCTATAGAACAACTAAATTTTTTTATTGAGGCTATCACAGTACAAAAATTGTGGGAAGAAATAGGAGCTTGCGACTGATCAGAAAGCAGCAGCTTCACCGGGGAGCTTCAGTTGTGCACACGTGGGACATCTGAAAATATGGAACTGTTAGCAAACAACCTGAACAGAATAGCTTGTCTGACCTTCACATTTATGCAAGTACAGATGAAATAATAAATAATTCTACTACTAACTCTCAACAGGAGAAGATATCCAAGAACCAGCTGTCCAAGGAAAGACTGGATATACATGGAAGCATCCATATTCAGATCAGATCAGATCGTACTGATAATCACATCCAGGGAAAACAACAATGTTTTTTCTTCTTCTGAAGAACCACCTCTCCTTTTTATGCAGGATTAAAAACCAGCAAAAATGTAACAATAGGGAAAATATAATTAATATCAGGAAATCATGGCCTGTAATGTGGGAGTTCCATATTAATTAATCAAAGGCTCAAGATAATTAATTAAGGACCAGATGAACAATGATTACAGATTAACCAGTGAAAAGAAATCAAATGAAGGCACGTGGATGGTACTTACATACATGCACATGCATGGATCCGAGGAAGATCTAGCTGGTGGCGATGGGGGGAAGATGGACAAGAAAACGTATTGGAGAGACGTGGGCTTGCCGCAGCAAGTGCATTTGAGCGGCGACGACTCCAACGGCCTCTTCTCCATCTCTCTGCTACCTGCGGGGCACGGCGCACAGCGGCGGGGCGGGGCGCGGACGATCGACGCAAGCAGCGGCGGGATCGCAGTGCTGCGGGGGAGGATGAATAGGGCTCGGCCTGCTAAGGGTGCATGGCGACCGGGCGTCATGTGGGACGGGACAGAGGTTGGGACGTGTGGGGTTGGGCTACTATGGAGGGTGGAGGCGATGGGTGGCGCGATGGGCGGCTCGATGCCGGGAGATACTCCACGTCGCGCACCTCCAGCAGCTTCGTCCCGCCGCCATGGCCACACGGATCTACAGAGGGAGGCGGCAGAGCAGAGGGAGGCCCTCGCAGGAGGAGGGGAAAGGGGGTGGGGTTCGGCCGTGTGGGCCTGCGGCTAGGGTTTCAGCGAGCAGTCTTTTTCCATGGTTTTATTCACCGGTTTAAAGTGAGGATTGAAAAAACCAGTATAGGGAGGTGGGGTTGGACTGAAAAAAATCGTGGGATAAGTGGTAGTGATCGTAGGAGGGGTGGAGGACGAACGAACAACGTATCAACTGCTCCTTTAGGAGTAGAGAGATGCAGGAATGTCTGAATGCAGAGGAATGGCAAGATTTTTAGAAAATAAGTACCCAGCCCCAGATGCTAGAAATTTCATCTCAAGCAAGACCTTCTGCTGGTCAGACACAGAACCAAAACAACAAATCTAGACTCCCTTGATCAGTGGATTGCATCCATGATCTAATTAGTTGCTCAATATAAATTCCTCATGTTGGAAAAAACTGGCATTGGATAGTCACGGCCTCAGGGCTGTTGTAATTCCTGTAATTTTATATATATTATATTTTAATAAATTATACTGTAGAACAATTGTTCTACTGTTCATGGTTCAAAAAAAAGGATCACATTTCGTTTGTTCAGCTAAAACTTAAAAAAAAAACTAAAGTAGCTTGTGCGGACGGTGACCTCGTACGCGTGGCCTGCCTGGACAGTGGCACCATCGGCGCACACTCTTGCGCTAGATCGCGCAATTCACAAACTGTCGCGGGATTGCCAAGCCTGTGACAGTTCCAGCATAATGTATTCATTGCTCCCAGCGATCCTCCTCGAGGGAGGCCGCCATAGATATCGATCCGTTAGATATGGTGTCCCCCCCGCCCCCTCCCCCCCCCCACGCTTGTAATCTGCCGCGAGACTCCAAGGTCGGGAAGGGAGGCCAACCACCCCTAGATCAGGCCGAGAGTCTGCGCAAACGTCAAGAACGAGGACATGCCACATCCACAGGTAGGAAAAGAATCGTCGCCGATGGAATCCCAATGGAGTAGGTAAACCCTAGATCGCCTAGGGTAGGTGTATCATCCGTTCCTAACACCGTAGTGTCCTCGCGCGAATGCTAGCGAGCCGCGACCCAATCTCACTCGCTTCGCCCAGTAATTTTTTTGATCGATTTTTTTGCTGCTATTGGTGCCGATAGGAAAAACACCGACCGGTTTTTAAAATACTGTTGAATAATAATTGTGAAATAAAAAAGTATATGGATTTTTAAAAAAGATCATGAACCAGACTTAAGTTGGTGAACTTGTTTTTTTTGTGAACTTTTAAAAAGTTCTTTGGAAAAAGCCAAGCTTTGGAAAAAAATTCATGAATTCTTTAAAAGCTCCTGAATATGAAAAAAAAATTGTGAATTTGAAAAAAAATTCACAAACCTGAAAAAACTTCACGCATTTTGAAAAAATCATGAATTTTAAAAATCTTCACGAATTTGAAAAAATATTTGTGGATTTTAAATAGTTTCATGAATTTTAGAAAAATTTAGGGATTTAAAAAATATTCACATATTCAAAAATAGGTTTTATGTATTTGGAAACGTTCGCATAGTTGAAAAAAATCATGAATTTGAAAAAGGAAAAATGAAAACGAAAAATATATAAAAAGAAGAGGAAAATATAAAAAATGATAAGGGGAAATAGGGAATAAAATGGCCAAAACGAAAAAGTCCGAATAGAAAACCGGCCGAAAGCAGAAGTAAAAAAGCACAACAGAAAACCGATGTTTCCAATTCCATAACCTGTGAAGGAGAAAAAAAAAATGCTCGCGGTGCGCAGAAGTAATTGGGCTAAGGCCCAAGTCGAACGGGGTGTGTGGTTTCTACCCGAAAAGAAGAAAGTGGCGCTTAAGGACGTGTTTGGTTACCTGCATCGTTTTTGGGCACTTTGCATACTTGACCCAGTTGAGCCTGGCTGAGCATATGCAGGCAAAAAACCAACATCTGCATGTAGATTGGTTGCCTGCATCCCCTCTCGCCTGCATGTGCCGAAACGGAAGGCATGTTGTTTGGTTGTGGCCTGATTTGAGGCGAAACACAAGTCCGGTTGTTTGGTTACATCCAGGACAATAGTGTGGTAACCTCCTCTTCGATGTGGTGAGGTTACCAGAGGCACAAAAATAGAGCAACCAGAACTGAACAAACTTAAGCACACATCAAAGTTTAACCGCACACAAAAGTTAAACATAGTACGATAAGTTTCAAAGTTTAACCGCAGCACATAGTCTTAAACCAACAACCAACAACTTCACTAGGAACGAGAGGTCATTTACACGGTCACGGCGAAGGCCTCGTCGTGCTTCTTGCATTTGGTAACCACCTCCATGCCGTCGTCGTTGAAGACGATCACCTTCATGCTGTTCGGGGTGAGTGATAACCCACAAGTATAGGGGATCAGTTGTAGCCTTTCTCGATAAATAAGAGTGTCGAACCCAACGAGGAGCTAAAGGTAGAATCAACATTCCATTCAAGTTCTATCGACCACCGATACAACTCTATGCACACCAATTTTTGCTTTACCTAGAAACAAGTAATAAAACTAGAAGTACTTTGTAGGTGTAATGCTAGAACTACTTTGCAAGAATAAAACTAGGAGTACTTAGCGAGAATAAAACTACGAGTAATTTGCAAGATAATAAAAGTTAGTTGTTTAGTTGAAAGCTTTTTGTAACTCAAGAGAAGGATTTGTCCCTAGGCAATCGATAACTAGACCGGTAATCATTATTGCAATTTTATATGAGGGAGAGGCGTGAGCTAACATACTTTCTGTACTTGGATCATATGCACTTATCATTAGAACTCTAGCAAGCATCCGCAACTACCAAAGATCATTAAGGTAAAACCCAACCATAGCATTAAGTAACAAGTCCCCTTTACTCCCATACGCAACAACCCCCTTACTCGGGTGTAAGCTTCTGTCACTCTAGCCGCCCACTATAAGAGAATTATGAACGTATTGCAAACCATACAACGGGAATCCCTCACGCTTGCGCGACACGGAGGGCACCATAGGACAACACCAAAATAAAACATACAACTCAAATCAATCACGATCATCAATCAACCCATAGAACAAAACGAATCTACTCAAACATCATAGAATTGCCACATATCATTGGATAATAATATATAGCATTAAGCACCATGTTTAAGTAGAGATTACAGCGGGGAGAAGAGGTGTTACACCACTGCATAGAGGGGGAGAGAGTTGGTGTTGACGGCGGCGAAGTTGTTGGTGTAGATCGCCGTCACGATGATTGCCCCGACGGCGTTCCGGCGCCACCGGGAGAGAGGGTGAGAGAGCCCCCCTCCTTCTTCTTCTTCCTTGGCCTCCCCCCTAGATGAGAAGAGAGTTTCCCCTCTGGTACATGGCCACCATGGCTCCCGGAGGGCAGGAGCCCCTCCGAGATTGGATCTCTCTCTCTATTCTCTTCTGCTTCGCATTCCTGTTTTCTGACCGAAAACCGTTTCTTAAATTCCCGGAGATCCGTAACTCCGATTGTGCTGAAATTTTGAGGGGATTTTCTTCTGGATATTATCTTTCTTGCGGAAGAAGAAGGGCCCCAACCGCCTTACAAGGGCGCCATGATACGTCTCCAACGTATCTATAATTTTTGATTATTCCATGCTATTATATTATCAATCTTGTATGTTTTTATATACATTTACAACAATTATATATCATTTTTTGGGACTAACCTATTAACTTAGTGCCCAGTGCCAGATGCTGTTTTCTGCCTGTTTTTTGTTTTACAGAATATCAATACCAAACAAAATCCAAATGCCACGAAACTTTTTGGAGATTTTTTTCTGGACAATACCAACACTAGAAGCTTCGGGAGAAGACCAGATGCCAGAGGAGGTGGCCACGAGCCACTAGGGCGCAGGCACGCCCTGGTGCCTCATGGGCCCACCTCAGCTCCGTTTGACCTAATTCCACCACTATAAATTCCCAAAAATCAGAAAACCAATAGGGGAGTCCATGAAATACTTTTTCCGCCGCCACAAGCTTCCGTTCTCGAGAGATCCCATCTGGAGGCCTTTTCCGGTACTCCGCCGGAGGGGGAATCGATCACGGAGGGGCTCTACATCAACCTTGCTGCACATCCGATGATGCGTGAGTAGTTTACCATAGACCTACAGGTCCATAGTTAGTAGCTAGATGGCTTCTTCTCTCTTTTTGATCTTCAATACAATGTTCTCCTCGATGTTCTTGGAGTTCTATCCGATGTAATCACTTTTTGCGGTGTGTTTGTTGGGATCCGATGAATTGTGAGTTTATGATCAGATTATCCATGAATATTATTTGAGTCTTCTCTGATCTCTTTTATGCATGATTATTATAGCTTCGTATTTCTTCTCCGATCTATTGATTTGGTTTGGCCAACTAGATTGATTTATCTTGCCATGGGAAGAGGTGCTTTGTAATGGGTTCGATCTTGCGGTGCTCAATCCCAGTGACAGAAAGGGACATGACACGTATGTATCGTTGCTATTAAGGATAAAAAGATGGGGTTTATTTATGCGTGAGTTTACTTTGTCTACATCATGTCATCTTGCTTAAGGCGTTACTCCGTTCTTTATGGACTTAATACACTAGATGCATGCTGGATAGCGGTCGATGTGTGGAGTAATAGTAGTAGATGCAGGCAGGAATCGGTCTACTTGTCTCGGACGTGATGCCTCTATACATGATCATTGCCTTGAATATCGTCATGATTATTTGCTTTTCTATCAATTGGCCAACAGTAATTTGTCTACCCACCGTATGCTATTTTCTTGAGAGAAGCCTCTAGCGAAAACTATGGCCCCCGGGTCTATCTAAATCATATACTAAAACCCTAAAAATACTTGCTGCACTATTTATTTATTTATTTATTTTATTTTGTATTTTTGTTTCAAACTATCTATCACATACAATTTAATCTTGCAACTTACCGCCGAGGGATTGACAACCCCTTGTTTGCGCTGGGTGCAAGGATTTGTTGTTTTGTGTGCAGGTGCTGCTAACGAGGTGTTGCGTGATTCTCCTACTAGATTGATAACCTTGGTTTCATAACTGAGGGAAATACTTATCTCTACTATACTGCATCTCCCTTCGTCTTCAGGGAATTACCAACGCAGCTCACAAGTAGCAGGAAGAATTTCTGGCGCCGTTGCCGAGGAGACATCATCAACATCTATCAAGTACCTACGCATAAAACTCTCATCTCCTTGCATTTACTTTATTTGCCTTTGCCTCTCGTTTTCATCTCCCCCACTTCTAAAAAGTTTTTACAAAAATACAAAAAAAATCGTTTGCCTTTTTCTTGTTTGCTTGATCGCTTGCTTGTTTTATCGCTATGGCTAGTTCTTCGCTCATTACTATTACCCCTGAAAATGAAGTACTCAATTTTAAACAAAGGAGAGGAGAGAATTTAAAAGATGCTTGGTATAGGATTTGTGATGCTCATAATAGATCAACCCGTAAACATTCCACCACTATCCTTCTTTGCGATTTTTATGTGGGTATTACTACTTAGTATAGATTCGTACTTGATACTATTACCGAAGGGAATTTCTTGATGTGTCCCTCTATGGATGCTTTCAATGCTATGGGAAATTTAGTGGGATCACCACCTATCACTGTTAATGAAACAACTTTGACTTTGGAACATGTTATGCAAAGGTTAGAAGCTATTGAAAGTAAAATGCCTACTATTGAACATCTTGAGAATTTAGATAAAAAATTTCATAATCATATCACTCAATTTGGTTCTAAGGTTGGAATCGCATTGAAAACCTTAAAGGAAAAAAGAACCGGTAGTTAATGAAAGAATAGAACAAAGCCCCGCTAGAATCGATAAGATAGAAGAAATTATTAATAATTTGGGGTCGGCTCTTTCCTCCGTTAAGAATATTGATAGAACTGCTCCCAATAAAAATTGCAAGTTCATATATGTTCCTAAAACCAATGGTGCTACTTCTAGTAAGGGAAATGAGGATCTTAAAATGATTAGCGTGCACCCAAATTTCATTGATATAATTAAGGAACCTATTCACAAAAGTAAAATTCTTGATTTGGTGCCTAGAAGTGTGATGATGAGAAACACCTATGTTAAATCTATTAGAAAAAAATGGATGTGTGATTTAGGAGTTGGAAACCAAAGATGACAATACTTGAAAGTATGCATTATGCCTAGCTAGGGGCATAAAACAATAGCGCTTGTTGGGAGGCAACCCAATGAATAAAATAATTTTTTACTTTTTGTTTCTGTTATGGTGTGTTTTCATATTTATGCTAATGTTATTATTGAGTTTTTGTGTTTTTAATTAGTGGTTGTGCCAAGTAAAATCTTTGGGATGCTTTGGAAGATAGTATAATTGATGCTGTTTGGAAAACAGAAAGTTTTGCGTCCAGTTATGGAATTTTTGTTCTGTACTGGAGGGTCAGAAAAATCTGAAATTTTTACACAATATTGTTATATGAATTTCCCACGTTTCTCTAATTTTTCAGAATTTTTGGAGTTACATAAGTATTGCTTTTAAATAGATTTCTACAGACTATTCTGTTTTTGACAGATTCTGTTTTTGATGCTCTACTTGCTTGTTTTGATGAAACTATGGATTGTATCGGGGGGTATAAGCCATGGAGAAGTTAGAATACAGTAGGTATAATGCAAAAATAAAATATGAATGGGTTTGCAACAGTACTTAAAGTGGTGATTTATTTTGTTATACTAACGGATCTCACGAAGGTTTTGTTGAGTTTTGTGTGATTGAAGTTTTCAAGTTTTGGGTGAGATCACGATGGATGAAGGAATAAGGAGTTGCAAGAGACTAAGCTTGGGGATGCCCGAGGCACCCCAAGGTAATATTCAAGGAAGACTCAAGCGTCTAAGCTTGGGGATGCCCCGGAAGGCATCCCCTCTTTCTTCTACCAACCATCGGTAATTTTACTTGGAGCTATATTTTTATTCGTCACATGATATGTGTTTTGCTTGGAGCGTCTTGTATTATATGAGTCTTTGATTTGTTTGCTTTTTAGTTTGTCACAATCATCCTTGCTGGACACACCAATTTGAGAGAGCCACACGTTCATCATAATTTGTTAGAATACTCTATGTGCTTCACTTAATTTTTTTTGAGCTAGGCAGTTGCTTTAGTGCTTCACTTAAATCTTTTTGAGCACGGCGGTGGCTATATTTTAAAGAAATAAACTCGCATGCTTCACTTATATTATTTTGAGAGTTGATAAAACTAAAATTTTGAAGAAATATTTGCACTCTCATGCTTCACTTATATCTTTTTGAGAGTTGATAAAAGTAACGGTAATTTGCACAAGATATGAATTTGGTCCCAAAGTGATGAATATTCAAGAGGGATATAATGAAAACTTTCATATAGATCATTGGATATGATAAGTGTGATTCCTTGCAATAGTTTTACGATATGGAGATGACGATACGTGAGTCATGTTAGTGAGCAATTGTGATTTAGTAAGAATATTAGTGTTAAGGTTTGTGATTCCCTATGCATGCACATTAAGTCAATAGTTATGCAAAGAAATTATATCCTACTTATGGTGCATTATTCGGTGTTAGTTATGTTTAATGCATGTTTATGACCGTTTTCGTTTTTTGGTTGGTTGCTTCTCAATCTATTTGCTAGCCTTCATTTGTACTAAGCGGAAATACTGCTTGTGCATCCAAACTCCTTAAACCCAAGTTGTGCCAAATGATTCCACTATATCTACATATATGCGGTATTTCCATGCCGTTCCAAGTAAATTTGCGTGCGCCAACTCTAATTTTCAAAATAATTTTTCCGTTTTGTGTGCCCGTACCGCTCATGAAGCGGCAGGGGGTGGCCAATATTTTCCATGCTAGGTGTGTTATTCTCACGATGAGTGTTTATTCACTTGTCATTGCACGAGAGAGTGGCTGGTAATAGGGATGCCCAGTCCCACAATGAAATCAAAAATTAATAACAACAAAATTCCTTGGAAAGTGTTGGTATGGAGGGCACCCGTGGATACGGCTAGCCATGGATTGTGAAAGAATGGTGGAAAGGAAATAAACTTTACTTTCTATTTGGGAACCGCCTATGATGTGTCTAGCATGGAAGATATTGGGAATTCTCGGTCGTTTTCGTTGACAGGAAAAGCATGCCTCTCAAAATATTTTTATCTCTCTAATTTAAGTTTTGAGCTCTGCACATTTGCAAATCTCTGCTTCCCTCTGCGAAGGGCCTATCTATTTACTTTATGCAATTTTTATTTTTATTTTGAGTCTCCATCTTCTCTTATAAAGCACCAACTAGAGAGCACTATTGTCATACTTGTGCATTGTGTGTAGCTAATATTTTAGTGTGTTTCATGAATGGATCAATGATTGAGCATAATGGGCTAGGGATAACTTTCTTTAGCATTGATATTTTGAAAGACATGTTTGCTTGTTAGCATGCTTGAGTATTTATATCTTCATGTCAAACTATAGACTATTGCTTTGAATCATTCAAGTCCAAATGTCGATGCTACAAAAGAAAATAATATATGATGAATATGATAGGCAGCATTCCACATCAAAAATTCTGTTTTTATCATTTACCTACTCGAGGACGAGCAGGAATTAAGCTTGGGGATGCTGATACGTCTCCAACGTATCTATAATTTTTGATTGTTCCATGCTGTTATATTATCAATCTTGGATGTTTTTATATACATTTACAGCAATTATATATCATTTTTTGGGACTAACCTATTAACTCAGTGCCCAGTGCCAGTTACTGTTTTCTGCCTGTTTTTTGTTTTACATAATATCAATACCAAACGAAGTCCAAATGCCACGAAACTTTGTGGAGATTTTTTTCTGGACAATACCAACAGTAGAAGCTTCGGGAGAAGACCAGACGCCAGAGGAGGTGACCACGAGCCACCAGGGCGCGCCCGGGGGGGGGGGGGGGCAGGCGCGCCCTGGTGCCTCATGGGCCCACCTCAACTCTGTTTGACCTAATTCCACCACTATAAATTCCCAAAAATCAGGAAACCAATAGGGGAGTCCACGAAATACTTTTTCCGCCGCCGCAAGCTTCTGTTCTCGAGAGATCCCATCTGGAGGCCTTTTCCGGTACTCCGCCGGAGGGGGAATCGATCACGGAGGGGCTCTACATCAACCTTGTTGCCCTTCCGATGATGCGTGAGTAGTTTACCACAGACCTATGTGTCCATAGTTAGTAGCTAGATGGCTTCTTCTCTCTTTTTGATCTTCAATACAATGTTCTCCTCGATGTTCTTGGAGTTCTATCCGATGTAATCACTTTTTGCGGTGTGTTTGTTGGGATCCGATGAATTGTGAGTTTATGATCAGATTATCCATGAATATTATTTGAGTCTTGTCTGATATCTTTTATGCATGATTATTATAGCTTCGTATTTCTTCTCCGATCTATTGATTTGGTTTGGCCAACTAGATTGAATTATCTTGCCATGGGAAGAGGTGCTTTGTAATGGGTTCGATCTTGCGGTGCTCAATCCCAGTGACAGAAAGGGACATGACACGTATGTATCATTGCTATTAAGGGTAAAAAGATGGGGTTTATTCATGCGTGAGTTTACTTTTTCTACATCATGTCATCTTGCTTAAGGCGTTACTCCGTTCTTTATGGACTTAATACACTAGATGCATGCTGGATAGCGGTCGATGTGTGGAGTAATAGTAGTAGATGCAGGCAGGAGTCGGTCTACTTGTATCGGATGTGATGCCTATATACATGATCATTGCCTTGGATATCATCATGATTATTTGCTTTTCTATCAATTGCCCAACAGTAATTTGTCTACCCACCGTATGCTATTTTCTTGAGAGAAGCCTCTAGTGAAAACTATGGCCCCCGGGTCTATCTAAATCATATACTAAAACCCTAAAAATACTTGCTGCACTATTTCTTTATTTATTTTATTTTGTATTTTTGTTTCTATATATCTATCTATCACATACAATTTAATCTTGCAACTTACCACCGAGGGATTGACAACCCCTTGTTTGCGTTGGGTGCAAGGATTTGTTGTTTTGTGTGCAGGTACTGCTAACGAGGTGTTGCGTGATTCTCCTACTAGATTGATAACCTTGGTTTCATAACTGAGGGAAATACTTATCTCTACTATACTGCATCTCCCTTCCTCTTCAGGGAATTACCAACGCAGCTCACAAGTAGCACGCCACAAGCCTGCCCGGTGCCCCTAGGGTAGGGGGGCGCGACCCTCGAGCTTGTGGGCCCCTCGGGCATCATCTCGTGTTGATTCTTTTCCCAAAAATCACATATATTCCAAAATAAATCTGCGTAAATTTTTATCGCATTTGGACTTCGTTTGATATGGATTTTCTGCGAAACAAAAAACATGCAACAAACACGAACTGGCACTGGGCACTGGATCAATATGTTAGTAACCAAAATAATATAAAATGTTGCCAAAAGTATGTGGAAATTGTAGGATAATGACATGAAACAATCAAAAATTATAGATACGACGGAGACGTATCAGCATCCCCGAGCTTAATTGCTGCTCGTCCTCGATTAGGTAAATGATAAAAAGATAATTTTTTATGTGAAATGCTACCTAGCATAATCTTGATCATATAATCTAATCATGGCATGAATATTAAGACATGAGTGATTCAAAGCAATAGTCTATAATTTGATATAAAGACATCAATACTCAGGCATACCAACAAACAATCATGCCTTTCAGAATAAAAATGCTAAAGAACGCTATCCCTAGCCCGTCATGCTCAATCATTGATCCAGTCACGATGTACACAACATTAACTATACTCAATGCATAAAAATGACAATAGTGCTCTACAACTGGTGCTTGAATGAGAAGGTGATGACTCAACAATAAAAGTAAAATAACATAAAGTAAATAGATAGGCCCTTCGCAGAGGGAAGCATGGATTTGCAGAGGTGCCAGAGCTCGAAGCTTAAATCAGAGATGAATACATTTTGAGAGGTGTACTTTCCTGTCAACGTCACGACCGAGGGTTCTCAATATCTTCCATTATAAACACATTATAGGCGGTTCCCAAGCGGAAAGGTAAAGTTTACTCCCCCTCAATCATTCAAACACAAGCCATGGCTAGCCGAATCCTTGGGTGCCCTCCATACAATCAACTTTCCGGGGGATTTTGTTTCATTATATATTCATTTTGATTACAGGACTGGGCATCCCAATTACCAGCCTCTCTCGTGCAATGACAAGTGAATAAACACCCATCGTGAGAATAACCCGCTTAGCATGGAAGATACCGACCACCCACTGCCGCTCCATGAGCGGTACAGGCACACAAAACAGATGCTTATTTGAATGATTAGAGGTGGCACATGCAAATTTACTTGGAACGGTAGAGTAATACCGCATATAGGTAGATATGGTGGACTCATCTGGAACAACTTTGGTTTAAGGATTTGGATGCACAAGTAGCATTCCCGCTTAGTACAGGTGAAGGCTAGCAAATAGATTGAGAAGCGACCAACTAGAGAGCGACAATGGTCATAATCATGCATTGCGAATAATTAACATTGGATACTAACATGAGTAGGATATAACTTCGTCGCATAACTATACATGCATGCTTCGGGAGTCACAAACCTTAACACCAATATTCTTAATAAACCACAATCATTCACTAGTACCTCCCACATATCACCATCTTAATATCGCAAAACTATTGCAAGGAATCAAACTTATCATATTCAGTGATCTACAAGTTTTATGTAGGATTTTATGACTAACCATGTGAATGAAAAATTCCTGTTGACTCTCTAAATAGATATAAGTGAAGCATGAGAGTTTAATTCTTTCTACAAAAGACTTGCCCACGCTCTAATAAATATAAGTGAAGCAAAAGAGCATTCTATAAATAACGGTTTTCTATATGTAGAGAAACATGCATTCAAACTTCAAATGATATAAGTGAAGCACATGAAGCATTCTATAAAGCCATACTCAAAAGATATAAGTGAAGTGCATGAAGTATTCTATAAATAAACTAAGGACTATCTCATACCAGCATGGTGCATTATTAAAATAAAAAGAAAAAAATAAACACAAAAGACGCTCCAAGAATTTACGCATATCATGTGAACGAAACAAAAACCGAGACATACCGATAATTGTCGAAGAAAGATGGGATGCCTTCCGGGGCATCCCCAAGCTTAGACGCTTGAGTCTCCTTGAATATTTACTTGGGGTGCCTTGGGAATCTCCAAGCTTGAGCTCTTGCCTCTCCTTATTCTCCTCATATCGATACCTCCTCGATTTTCGAACACTTCATCAACACAAAACTTAACCGAACTTTTTATTAGAGAGGTTAGTACATATAACATCAAATCCCATCATGTCCTGCTGTAACATTATTGTATAATTATAATCAAACATTACCCACTGTATGATATCACAATACTACGGCTCCCAAGTCAACGGGGCTCAACAAGATTTCAAACATACGCAAATAAAGAAACTATAACAGCAATCTGTGAAAACAGGACAGTCTGTAAAGATGCAGATGAAACATATACTTCTGTAACTCAAAAAATTCTGAAAAATTAGGATGTGATAATTTTTTTGCATAGAAGTACTATGTAAAAATTTCAGAATTTTTTCATGTTCCAGTAAAATATATAAATTCAAACACTACAGCAAAAGTTTCTGTTTTTTGCACAGCACACACCAAACAAGCAATTTAAACATCCTAAAGGTAAATCTTGTCACATTATTTTTATAATACAATGGATTTGTACAAAGGGATAATTATTTTTGTTGAAAAGTTTCTGTAATTCAAGATTCACAAAGTTTCCATGGGCATGAACAAAGTTCAAGGCTATCCCCCACTTCAACGGTGCTCGTCTTTCTCACTTTCACTTTTCTTTTTGAAAAAGTTTTAGGTTCCCCTCTATATTTTTTTTGTTTTTAAACTTTTTAAAAGCACTCAACAGAATAAAATGACTCTCTAAAACTTCCGGGTTGTCTCCCAGGCAGCGCTTTCTTTAAAGCCATTAAGCTAGGCATAAAGTGCTCATGCTATCGATCCACCCGGATCCCAAGGTATATCAAAGCCAATTTTAATTAACAATGATTTGTAATTTAGTAGTGAGCACAAAGCAGCATATATCATGCAATGACGAAGTCTAACTCTCTTCCTATGCATCGACATGTCATAAAAGAACAATTCATGCACATCAAGTAAAGGCCAATGCATAGTATAAACAGTTTCTTGCAATTTTATTGTGTTGGAAACATAGAGAGGTGGAGATGTGGTTCCTCTCTCATAATAATTGCAATTAGGAGCAGCAAGCACATGCATATTATATTCATCAAAATCATCATGTGTAATAGTAAAACACAACCCATCAATGTAATCCTTAATAAGCGCAAACTTCTCCGATATAGTGTAGTTGGGAGAATTCAAAATAATAATAGGACTATCACGTGTGGGTGCAATAGAAATAATTTCATTCTTAACATAAGGAACTATAGCAAGTTCATCTACATAAGCATAATTCATATTGGCATCATGGCCACAAGCATAGCAAGCATAAATTTCATCAAAAAGGGATATTTCAAACGAATCAAAGGGATCATAGCATTCATCCTTCGGTAAGCACGAAGGGAAATTAAACAATGTAAGAGTTGAAGAGTTACTCTCATGATAAGGTAGGCACGGGTGATCAATCCGCTCTTCCTCCTTTTGTTCTTTGCTCTCCTCCTCATCTTTTTCATCTAATGAGCTCACAGTGTCATCAATTTCTTCTTCCATAGGAGCCTGCAAAATATTAGTCTCTTCTTGGAAAGCGGAGACTTTCTCAATAAATTCACCAATATAGGCATTATATTCATAATTCTCATGGCAATATTTAAGCATAGCATAATTTTCAGATCTGTAAATAGCAGCATCACAATCTTCATACTTTTCAAACAAAGATTTAATTTCATAAGCACCCATAAAAGCAACAAATTCTTCTATTAGTACCACATCATAGTAATCATATATACCATTAGCATAAGAAGCCAAGGTTTCATTATCATTAAATTCACATTGAAAGGAAAGGTGTGGAGCCTTCATCTTAGAGCAACAAGTATAATCACACCTTAAGCACAAATTCCAAGCATACCAACGCAGCATTTTAATTTGATCCCATAAGAGTTTCCCTTTTTGAGACAAGCGGTGTCGCACAAAATAAGCATGCTCATCTAATGATTTTCCCTCAACTAAGCTAGTTGGGTTTTCAGCACGAGCACAAAAGGATCGAAGATGATCCAAGTAGAAAGCTTCAGCAGTATGATAGATTTTGGGTGGTTCTTCAACCATTGGTTTAGCAAGTACAACTAATTTTTTTGGTATTTTACGTTTCCTACCCATAACTAAGGATAGAAAACAAGAGCACAAAATAAAAACAACTACCTAGTGGAACAGAAAATAAAAACTACTTAGTGATAAAGCAAACAAGCACACACGAGAATATCAACCCCATGCTATTGCTCCCCGGCAATGGTGCCAGAAAAAGGTCTTGATAACCCACAAGTATAGGGGATCAGTTGTAGCCTTTCTCAATAAATAAGAGTGTCGAACCCAACGAGGAGCTAAAGGTAGAATCAATATTCCCTTCAAGTTCTATTGAGAGAGGGGGAGAGAGCCCCCCTCCTTCTTCTTCTTCCTTGGCCTCCCGCCTAGATGGGATGAGAGTTTCCCCTCTGGTCCATGGCCGCCATGGCTCCCGAAGGGCAGGAGCCCCTCCGAGATTGGATCTCTCTCTCTCTATGTTCTCCTCTGTTTCGCGTTCCTGTTTTCTGACTGAAAACCGTTTCTTAAATTCCCGGAGATCCGTAACTCCGATTGGGCTGGAATTTTGAGGGAATTTTCTTCCGGATATTATCTTTCTCGCGGCAGAAGAAGGGCGCCAACCGCCTTACAGGGGCGCTACAAGCCTGCCTGGCGCGCCCAGGGTAGGGGGCGCGCCCTTTGAGCTTGTGGGCCCCTCGGGCATCGTCTCGCGTTGATTCTTTTTCCCAAAAATCATATATATTCCAAAATAAATCTCCGTAAATTTTTATCGCGTTTGGACTTCGTTTGTTATGGATTTTCTACGAAACAAAAAACATGCAACAAACAGGAACTGGCACTGGGCACTGGATCAATATGTTAGTCCCAAAAATAATATAAAATGTTGCCAAAAGTATGTGGAAATTGTAGGATATTGGCATGAATCAATCAAAAATTATAGATACGACGGAGACGTATCAGTGAGCAGCTTGAAAGTCAGCATGTACCCGATCCTGACTTGGTGAACGGCGGTGAAGGTGGCCCAGCCCTGATCAAGGGTGACTCTGCCGTCGACCACCTTCACCGTGACCCTCCATGAGCAGCCGGTGTTCGTCTTCAGACTGAACTCTGTAGGCACGGCGGGGAAGTGCTTGGTGATGTCCAGAGGACAGAGCCTCCAGCTTCGGAGCAAAGATCACCTTGCAGAAGTGGGTTGGTCCTGCCTCCTCATGGTAGTGCCCGTAGTTCCTCCGCTTGGCGTTAGGGTGTTCCTGCACCGGCACCTCCACCAATGGCGGCACGACCTCCTTGCCCTTGTCCAATGGTGGCACCACCTCCTTGCCCTTGTCCAACTGCATTATCAACAACACGCAGTTCAAAGGTCAGCATTCAATACTACTGGCCTAACGCTCCTATATTTACCAACACTTCATACTCCGGCGATGCTCGACAGAGGGCCAAGTGGGCCAAGTACAAGGAGTACAACCGTCCCAATGACGACCGTGCCGCAGTGTACTGGACGACACGAACTGTGGTGGATCCGGCGGAGGAAGACGACGAGGTGCAAATGGTGGCCAGGGCGCCGGCGGCAGGTGACCGTGCAAGACCCATCGTTCTTGACCGTGACGATGAGGAAGAAGACGAACAGGAAGAAGAAGACGACGAGGAAGAAAAGAAGCCGACGCCCCACCGCTGCTCGACGCGACTCCAGGGTCGCCGCGGCTAGACAAGTAGGTTGTACCCCAATCCCCACCGCCACTCGACATGACTCCAGGGTCGCCGCGGCTAGACAAGTAGGTTGTACCCCAATCCCCACCCCCGATGTAATCGACCGATTAGGCATGAACTGAAGATGTGTTCAATCCCCCCACCCTCGATGTGTTCAATCCCCTCCCTCACTCTCCTATCGCGTGCTCAATTAAATCTAGCCTGTTCTCGACGGAGTTACTGTAGAGAGGTCAAAGAAACTTACCGCCATTGCCAATGCGCTCCGGTGGAGGTGTGAAGTCCCTGCGGTGGTCGCCGCCATCGTAGATCCTGCTACTGTCGCTCCGGTGGTCGCCGCCGCCGGTGTGAGTGGGGAAGAGGGGAGAGAGCGGTGAGGAAGGGAGGTGAGGGTAATTTATGACGGCGCTTCGGGAAACAACGCGACTTCTCGAGACTGCATCCACGCGTGCAACCGCCCACGCCCACGTGCCTAGGGTTGCACCGCTCGGGCCTGGCTCCACAAAAACGGCCGATTTGAGCAGGCCTAGAGGTGCTTTAATGTTCGTGCTATGCAGGCCAAACAGTCCATGCGGGTAACCAAACGACCCAAATTATTCCCACGCGGGCCTGGCCCGACCTAATGCAGCCTACCAAACGCGTCATAAGTCGCTGAATAAAGTTACCTCGCTTGGCGCGAATTGGAACGTACCACCGCCTACAGAAAGCGTCCAGTTGGGCCGGCCGAATTAGCCTCCTGCTTCGTATTTTTTTTATTTTTTTTGATATTTATTTTCTTTTGTTCATATTTTCCATTTTTTTACTAAATGCATTTATTCAAAACTTATATTTACTACTAATAAAATAAAAATCGTAAATTCAAAAAATAGAAACATAGTGTATAAAATTTGTTAGCTTAATTAAAAAAAACGTGACATTCGCAAAATGTTCACGTGTTTCAAAAAATGCAATTGAAATTTCCTAGAAAGGTTTATACCATGTAATTGAATGTTTGTGACATTCAAAACTAATAATAATTACCATTCAAAAAATTGTACCTTACATTTTAAAAAAAGTTCACATGTTCCAAAAAAAGTTTAAAAAATGCAAAATAAATGTACTCATTGTTTAAGAAAAATACTCAATGTGTAATTGAAAAATGTTTAAAATGCTCGAAAAAAATGTTCAAAACATGTATTTAAATATATATTAATCATGTATTTGAATTTTTTTAAAGCGTACACAAAACATGTTCTATACGTGAACGAGAAATTTACTATATGTTTGAAAAAAGTATCATTTAAAAAAATGTTAATCGTGTATTTGGAAAATATAAAACATATATTGATGTACATCGTGTATTTGAAAAATGTTCGGCATGCATAAAAAATTGGTTCCATGTGTACAATAAATATGTACATGTGTACCGACCAAATAGACATGCTGTCAAAAAAAGCAAAAACAAGCCAAAGAAAACCAGTGAAGAAACAAGGAAAACAAAAGAAAACCAAGGAGAAAAGGAAACCGATGGTGAAAATCAGAGAATATGGAAAACACCTGGTGAAACGCAAGAAAGAAACGAAAAAAAAATCAAAGAAATAAAGAAAGAGAACCCGCTATACCGAAAACACAAATAAATCGACAAAAACCCATACAGAAAACATAAAAGAAAAGAAGGCACTCAGAAAACCAGCGATACAGTAATATCGAATTGGGGCGGCCCGCACTGTAGCTACCCGAAAACCCTTCAAGTGAGGGGAGCTTCTATCTCGCTATAAGGTGACCGTTGACTAGTCCACCGGCGATCGTTGGCCAGGGAGAGTTAACTGTTAACTTTTTCAGAAAAAGAAAAAGTGCATAATTTTTTAAAAAAAATTCAAAATCTTTGGAAAAACAGTTCAACAATTTCTAAAAAATTCATGAAAGTTGGAAAAAAGTTTGCCAAATTTGAGAAAAGTTAAAGAATTTGAAAAAAAGTTCAAGTAGTGGAAAATTTTGTAATTTGGAAAAAGTTTGCAAAAATGAAAAAATTTCACGAATTTGAAAAAAAGTTCATAAAAGATATGAAAAAGTTCACAAAAATCGGGAAAAGCTAACGAATTTGAGAAAAAAGTTCATGTATTTGAAATGAAAAGTTCACAAACAATTGAAAATATTTATGATTTTTTTTTCATGAAATTGGTTAAAGTTCACGAAATAGAAAACGAAAAAATATAATAAATAAAATAAAAAATGGCACTAAAACCGAAAAATAAAAACAAAGAAAAAAAGAAAAAGAAAATGAGATAACCTTTGAAAAAAACCTATATGGGCCGGCACATTGAAATAGCAGTGTTGTGGAGGGGTTATGCGTCAGATAGTCAAATGCACTCTAACCGGCGCTTAAGGTGCCAAATAGGAGTTGGGGGAAAAGGGTGGCCTCACGAAGGATCGAACTACTGATCACTCGCTAGGGAAGTCCATTTGCTAGCCAGCTGAGTTGACGAGTGTAAGTGACAAGTGAACGGTGCGAAAATGTAAGAATGAACTACAACGGCAGATCCAAACACTTTCGGAAGATATTCGAACATCTATTTGGAAGTGCGATTTAAAAAAAAAGCCAAATATTGTTTGAAAAATTCGAACATTTTCCGAACATTGCGAACACAATTTTTGATTTCTTAAAAAACCATGATTTTTTTAAAATTCCCAAACATTTTTCAAAAATACGGACATCTTTTGAATTGGTGAATAAAATTTGAAAACGGGGACATTTTTTTTGAAATTCCTGAACATTTTTGGAAAATGCGAAGAATATTTTAAATTATTAATAACATATTTGGAAAACATAAAAATTTGCTGAAAGTTCTTTTTTTTAAGTATTTGTTTTGAATTTGTGAATAAATTTTAAGAACAGGAGCCTGTTTTGAAACCGTGCACATTTTTTGAAAATACGTGAATAATTATTTATGTTATGAACGAAATTTGAAAACATGAACATTTTTTAAAATTTTGAAAAAGGGAATATTATTTGAAATTTTGAACAATATTTAGAATTCCCAAACATTATGTCAAATGAAAAAGGAACTTGAAAAAGGGGAAAATGAAAAAGAAAATAAAAAGGAACAGGAAAAGTTTTTTTTTTAAAAAAGCAGAGAAAAAAGGAAAAACTATAAAGCCAGAAAACCAGTAAAAACTAAAAAGGAAAAACGATTCGACAAATGGGCCTCTCGTTTTGATGGTATTGGTAATAAGTGGGCCATAAATTCATTGGGCCGTTTCGTATGAGGGCAATTCTTATTCTGGCGTAGTTGACGTATGGCCCATAAGACGATGGAATGGATGGTTGAAGCGAACGGTTCCATCGCCGGCGCGAAATGAACGGGCGCTTCACGAGGAGACGGGTGGTTGGCATCTTCGCATGCAACAATGGCCTCCACAAACTCAGCTACAACAATGGCGCCCTGCCCTTCCTAGAATTGCATATAAATATAGATAGGTGCGAGCACGAATAGCCGGAACTAACTACCACCAAGACACGCGAGCATAGCTGCCATTGCCCGCCCGTCGACCGATCGAAGAGTGATTCGAGGTAGAAGAACTACAAGGGGCCGATAATGGCGGACGACATGGAGAGGATCTTCAAGAGGTTCGACACGAACGGCGACGGGAAGATCTCGCTGTCTGAGCTGACGGACGCGCTGCGGACGCTGGGGTCGACCTCCGCGGACGAGGTGCAGCGCATGATGGCGGAGATCGACACCGACGGTGACGGCTTCATCGACTTCAGCGAGTTCATCTCCTTCTGCAACGCCAACCCGGGACTCATGAAGGACGTCGCCAAGGTCTTCTGAATCAGTTCATTTCACCTCAACCGTCCGATCAAGGAGCCGATTCATCTACGTACGGCTTCGTATCAATTTCATGCAACTACGTACTCCGGTCCCGATCGAGCCTCAGCTTCACTTGAGGCCGGCCCTAATTTTGTTTGACCAATTGTTTTGCTACTAGTAGTAACTAGTGATGATCACTGTTGCATCATTTATTTATTTCATATCATCACAAGTTTCCTGTGTTTCTTTTCTTTCTCTACCTTTTTGTTTGTCGATCTTCGGCTTCAGCTCGATCGAACGATCCGTGCTGCTAATTGTTTGTGTACGGGTGATTAAGTAACTTGTGCACTTGTGCTTACTATTAATCAGTTGAAGCATTGCATGAATATACTGTCTAAACTTTAACCAATTGATGCCTCCCATGATTAAGTATCATGTTTTCCCAATAAATTAATCGGGTCAGGAGATTAGACAATGGGACATGATTGATGAGATTGGATCGAATTATGATCACATCAGGTTGGCCGGTGGAAGTCGAGCACATACAGATGCTCCAGCGCGTGCTGTATTCGTTCTCTGGTGGTGCATGCCATTGCCATCCACACGGGACTCTGAATCATTACCCCCATTGACACTCGGTAGGATTCATGCAATTCTCTTCTCGATGCGCTAGCTGTCTGCAAAGATGACCAAAGGCAGCATTTAAATCAAAAAAGGCTCGCGTTCCGCTTTATTATAAAAAAAACAATGACCATCATACAACTCCACACACACAACTAGTTACCACAACACAAGCACTCAACACACGCACTCTTGCGATTGCAGTCGGAGCAGGGGCTCTTATTCACCCAATCGGAAATTTCAAAGCACATCTATGATTTCTACTTGCAGCTGTTGGGCTCAGAGGAGCCCAAGCTGGTGGGTCTGAGGGCTGACCTGTGGGGGCAAGATCAGCAGTGTCCAGGGAGGAGAACGAGTCCCTTTTGCTGGCCTTTACGCGAGAAGAAATCGACGCTGCCCTGCGCTCTATGAAGAGCGACACGGCCCCAAGCCCCAACGGGTGGCCGATGGCCATGTTTAAAAGCTTTTGGCCTGCGTTTAATGAGATTCTGTTTGCCATCTGTAATGGTTTTGCGCTGGGGACGGTTGATATTTGGTGTTTGAATTACGGTATCTTATCGCTCTTCTAGAAGACTCGGTTAAGCAATTTAGGCCCATCGCACTTATTAATGTCCCCTTTAAGATCTGCGCTAAAGCGTGCGCAATTAGGATGTCGCCTATCGCTCACCATGTCATTAACAAGTGTCAATCGGCATTCATTCGCCGGTGACATATTTTGGAAGGTCCGGTAGTGTTGCAAGAGATCGTGCACAAGCTTAAGCGATCGCGTCAACCGGTCATCTCAAACTAAACTTCAAGAAGGCCTGCGACTGCGTGAACTGGGAGTACTTGCGCGAGGTTGTAGGGCACTTCTTCCGTAATAAGCGCGGGCGATCCACTGTCCCTGAGCCCCTTTAATTTTGTAATAGGGTGTGGTGTCCCACTTAATTCCCGGCGGTGTATCTCAGCTCCAGTACGCCGACGACACTATGCTCCTGTTCCAGCCGGACCTCCAGAGCATTGCCACGGTCAAGCTAATTTTACTGGCTTTCGAAACAATGTCGGGGATGAAGATTAACTTCCAGAAGTGTGAGGTTATCCCTATGGGTTTAGATGTGGCCGAGGGGCAGCGGGTTGCTGGCCTGCTGAACTGCTCACCGGGCTCCCTCCCGATCAAGTACCTGGGGCATCCCATTGCCTCCAAAAAACTTGCAATAGAGGATTGTGATCCCCTATGTGCAAAGGTTGCAGACCGGATATGTCTGTGGCGAGGCAAATTCATGTTGTTGATAACCCACAAGTATAGGGGATCAGTTGTAGCCTTTCTCGATAAATAAGAGTGTCGAACCCAACGAGGAGCTAAAGGTAGAATCAATATTCCCTTCAAGTTCTATCGACCGCCGATACAACTCTACGCACACTTAACGTTTGCTTTACCTAGAACAAGTATGAAACTAGAAGTACCTTGTAATGCTAGAATTACTTTGCAAGAATAAAGCAAGGAGTACTTTGCGAGAATAAAACTACGAATAATTTGCAAGACAATAAAAGTTAGTTGTTTAGTAGAAAGCTTTTGTAACACAAGAAAAGGATTTGTCCCTAGTCAATCGATAACTAGACCGGTAATTATTATTGCAATTTTATATGAGGGAGAGGCATGAGCTAACATACTTTCCGTACTTGGATCATATGCACTTATGATTGGAACTCTAGCAAGCATCCGCAACTACTAAAGATCATTAAGGTAAAACCCAACCATAACATTAAGTAACAAGTCCTCTTTACTCTCATATGCAACAACCCCCTTACTTGGGTGTAAGCTTCTGTCACTCTAGCCGCCCACTATAAGAGAATTATGAACGTATTGCAAACCCTACAGCGGGGATCCCTCACGCTTGCGCGACACGGAGGGCACCATAGGACAACGCCAAAATAAAACATACAACTCAAAGCAATCACGATCATCAATCAACCCATAGGACAAAACGAATCTACTCAAATATCATAGGATTGCCACATATCATTGGATAATAATATATAGTGTTAAGCACCATATTTAAGTAGAGATTACAGCGGGGAGAAGAGGTGTTACACCGCTGCATAGAGGGGGAGAGAGTTGGTGTTGACGGCGGCGAAGTTGTTGGTGTAGATTGCCGTCACGATGATTGCCCCGGCGGCGTTCCGGCGCCACCGGGAGAGAGGGGGAGAGAGCCCCCCTCCTCCTTCTTTTTCCTTGGCCTCCCCCCTAGATGAGAGGAGAGTTTCCCCTCTGGTCCATGGCCGCCATGGCTCCCGGAGGGCAGGAGCCCCTCCGAGATTGGATCTCTCTCTCTGTTCTCTTCTGTTTCGCGTTCCTGTTTTCTGGCCGAAAACTGTTTCTTAAATTCCCGGAGATCCGTAACTCCGATTGGGCTGAAATTTTGAGGGGATTTTTATCCGGATATTAGCTTCCTTGCGGCAGAAGGACACCCCCAACCGACATACAGGGGACCCACAAGCCTGCTAGGCACGCCCTGGGTAGGGGGCGCGCCCTCTGGGCTTGTGGCCTCCTCGGTCATCGTCTCACGTTGATTCTTCTTCCCAAAAATCACATATATTTCAAAATAAATATCCGTAAATTTTTATCGCGTTTGGACTTCATTTGATATGGATTTTCTGCGAAACAAAAAACATGCAACAAACAGGAACTGGCACTGGGCACTGGATCAATATGTTAGTCCAAGAAATCATATAAAATGTTGCCAAAAGTATGTGGAAATTGTAGGATATTGGCATGAAACAATCAAAAATTATAGATACGATGAAGATGTATCAGCATCCGCAAGCTTAATTCCTGCTCGTCCTCGAGTAGGTAAATGATAAAAAGATAATTTTTGATGTGGAATGCTACCTAACATAATCATGATCATATAGTCTAATCATGGCATGAATATTAAGACACGAGTGATTCAAAGCAATAGTCTATAATTTGATATAAAGACATCAATACTCAGGCATACCAACAAATAATCATGCCTTTCAAAATAAAAATGCTAAAGAAAGTTATCCCTACAAAGTCATATAATCCTGTCATGCTCCATCTTCTTAACATAAAGTATTTATCATGCACTACCCCGATGACAAGCCGAGCAATTGGTTCATACTTTTTAACGCGCTTCAGCTTTTTTAACCCCCACACAATACATGAGCGCAAGCCATGGATATAGCACTATGGGTGGAATAGAATGATGATAGAGATTAATAAGGGGAAGTCAAAAAAAAGGAAGATAGTCTCACATCGACGAGGCTAATCAATGGGCTATGGAGATGTCCATCAATTGATGTCAATGCGAGGAGTATGGATTGCCATGCAACGGATGCACTAAGAGCTATAAGTGTATGAAATCTCAAACTGAAAACTAAGTGGGTGTGCATCCAACTTGCTTGCTCATGAAGACCTCGGGCATTTGAGGAAGCCCATCATCGGAATATACAAGCCAAGTTCTATAATGAAAAATTCCCACTAGTATATGAAAGTGACAACATAGGAGACTCTCTATATGAAAAACATGGTGCTACTCTGAAGCACAAGTGTGGAAAAAGGATAGTAACATTGCCTCTTCTCTCTTTTTCTCTCATTTTTTTTGGTTTCTCTTTTTTTGTTTTTTTTTTTATTTTTAGCCACCACTTACTTTGTACTTTGACAATTTGCCACTCCTTTCATTGTAATTGATCCATTGCCATTCAATACTTTGCACCTTGATCTTTTGCCCTCTGTCGGGTGGGTCCCATGTAATATGACTAGAATATCCCAGCCCTACAGATTGACTATCCCCACCCTCTCGCCCGCAACAACGCAGGCGGCGGTCGGCGGCGGCGCTCGCCATCCCGGGCCACGCCCCGCTCTGTCTCCTCCCTCCCTCGATCCGCGCCATGGCCGCCACCCGGCAACCGTGAGTCATAACCACGCAGCCGCTGGGCGGGCATCAGAACACGCACCGGCGGGAGAGCACGCTGGCCCGGCGCGCGGTACTGCAGCGACCGGAGCGCGTTCATAAGCCGCGCCGGCGCGTGCGGAGTCGATCCCGCGACCTTCGTCACGCGAACCTCCACTGCCTCGTCGCTGATAAGGCCACGATGGAAAGAGCCGCTGCTGGCGCCGCGGGAAGCCGCCCTCGTCGCCGCTCCCCTACTTCTTCCCCATAGACTACGTTGTTGCTCCTCTGCTTCTTCTCCGTGGCGCCGCTCCCTTTCCACTCCGTCGAGCACAAGCAGCAGTAGCACGCGGCAAGCACAAGCAGCAGCAACACTTGGCGGCGAGCATGTACACGTTGCACACACACAAGCTAGCCAAGGTAAGCTAACAGGCTGGTTGATCGATTCTTTGCAAGACAAGCACGTACACAGATGCCTAAGCAGCTTAATTGATTCCGGCGAATAATGCAACAGGGGCGGTGGCGGCGGCGATGTACTGGTTCATCCCCTCCTGATTTTTTGATTTCAATTGGTGAATCGGCTGGCACTGGTCAAACTAGCACAAAGAGTATTTTGGTCCACTGATTTATGTATACATTATGTCGATCATTTCCAAGTATTGGTTTTGAGTGCAAAAGTGGCAAAAAATCAAATTGCAAAGTAAAGAGTGGCAACAGATCAATTACAATGTAAGGAGTGGCAAATTATCAAAGTGCAAAGTAAGTGGTGGCTAAAAATCAAAAACCCCTTTTTTTATGGGCTCTTTTTGGCCTCTTTTTTTTAGAACAGTCTCATGGACCTCATCCCCACTTTTTCGAGGACTCATTAGTCTCCACCATTCTTTCCTCACTGGGACAATGCTCTAATAATGATGATCATCACACTTTTATTTACTTACAACTCGATAAAAACTATACAAGATGACTATATATGAATGCCTCTGGCGGTGTACCAGGATGTGCAATGATCTAGCGTAGCAAAGATATCAAAAAATGGACAAGCCATGGAAATATCATGCTAGCTATCTTACGATCATGCAAAGCAATATGACAATGAATGCTCAAGTCATGTATATGATGATGATGGAAGTTGCATGGCAATATATCTCAGAATGGCTATGAAAATGCCATGATAGGTAGGTATGGTGGCTATTTTGAGGAAGATATAAGGAGGCTTATGTGTGATAGAGCGTATCATATCACGGGGTTTGGATGCACCGGCGAAGTTTGCACCGACTCTCGAGGTGAGAAAGGGCAATGCACGGTACCGAAGAGGCTAGCAATATGCGGAAAGGTGAGAGTGCGTATAATCCATGGACTCACATTAGTCATAAAGAACTCACATAGTTATTGCGAAAGTTTATTAGCCCTCGAAGCAAAGTACTACTATGCATGCCCCTAGGGGGATAGATTGGTAGGAAAAGACCATCGCTCGTCCCCGACCGCCACTCATAAGGTAGACAATCAATAATAAATCATGCTCCAACTTCTTAGCATAACGACAGACCATACGTGCATGCTTCGGGAATCACAAACCTTAACACCAATATTCTTACTAAACCACAATCATTCACTAGTACCTCCCACATATCACCATCTTAATATCGCAAAACTATTGCAAGGAATCAAACTTATCATATTCAATGATCTACAAGTTTTATGTAGGATTTTATGACTAACATGTGAATGACCAATTCCTGTTGACTCTCTAAATAGATATAAGTGAA
Source organism: Elymus sibiricus (assembly GCA_039707655.1). Taxonomy (NCBI): domain Eukaryota; kingdom Viridiplantae; phylum Streptophyta; class Magnoliopsida; order Poales; family Poaceae; genus Elymus; species Elymus sibiricus. The sequence continues at coordinate 228,626,323 of CM077676.1, forward strand.
GCATGAGAGTTTAATTCTTTCTACAAAAGACCACACTCTAATAAATATAAGTGAAGTAAAAGAGCATTCTACAAATAACGGTTTCTATATGTAGAGAAACAGGCATCCAAACTTCAAATGATATAAGTGAAGCACATGAAGCATTATATAAAGCCATACTCAAAAGATATAAGTGAAGTGCAAAGAGCATTCTATAAATCAACCAAGGACTATCTAATACCAGCATGGTGCATTATTAAAAGAAAAAGAAAAAGCACATGACGCTCCAAGAATTTATGCATATCATGTGAGCAAAACAAAAACCGAGACATACCGATAATTGTTGAAGAAAGACGGGATGCCTTCCGGGGCATCCCCAAGCTTAGACGCTTGAGTCTCCTTGAATATTTACTTGGGGTGCCTTGGGCATCCCCAAGCTTGAGCTCTTGCCTCTCCTTATTCTCCTCATATCGATACCTCCTCGATCTTGGAACACTTCATCCACACAAAACTTAACCGAACTTTTTATTAGAGGGTTTAGTACATATAACATCAAATCCCATCATGTCCTGCTGTAACATTATTATATAATTATAATCAAACATTACCCACTGTATGCAATCACAATTCTATGGCTCCCAAGTCAATGGGGCTCAACAAGATTTCAAACATACGCAAATAAAGAAACTATAACAACAATCTGTGAAAACAGGACAGTCTGTAAAGATGCAAATGAAACATATACTTCTGTAACTCAAAAAATTCTGAAAAATTAGGAAAAAATAAAAAAAATTCATATAAGTACTGTGTAAAAATTTCAGAATTTTTGCACGTTCCAGTAAATTATCAAAATTCAAGCACTACAGCAAAAGTTTCTGTTTTTTCACAGCACACACCAAACAAGCAATTTAAACATCCTAAAGGTAAATCTTGGCACATTATTTTTATAATACAATGGATTTGTACAAGGGGATAATTATTTTTGTTGAAAATTTTCTGTAATTCAAGATTCACAATGTTTCCATGGGCATGAACAAAGTTCAAGGACGTCCCCCACTTCAACGGTGTTCGTCTTTCTCACTTTCACTTTTCTTTTTGAAAAAGTTTTAGGTTCCCCTCTATATTTTTTTGTTTTTAAACTTTTTAAAAGCACACAACAGAATAAAATGACTCTCTAAAACTTCCGGGTTGCTCCCAGGCAGCGCTTTCTTTAAAGCCATTAAGCTAGGCATAAAGTGCTCAAGTAATCGATCCACCCGGATCCCAAGGTATATCAAAGCCAATTTTAATTAACAATGATTTATAATTTAGTAGTGAGCACAAAGCAACATATTTCATGCAATGACGAAGTCTAACTCTCTTCCTATGCATCGACATGTCATAAAAGAACAATTCATGCACATCAAGTAAAGGCCAATGCATAGTATAAACAGTTTCTTGCAATTTTATCGTATTGGAAACAAAGAGAGGTGAAGATATAGTTCCTCTCTCATAATAATTGCAAGTAGTAGCAGCATGCACATGCATATTATATTTATCAAAATCATCTTGTGCAATAGTAAAATGCAACCCATCAACATAATCCTTAATAAGAACAAACTTCTCCGATATAGTGTAGTTGGGAGAATTCAAAAAGATAATAGGACTATCATGTGTGGGTGCAATAGGAAGAATTTCATTCTTAACATAAGGAACTATAGCAAGTTCATCTCCATAAGCATCATTCAAATTGGCATCATGGCCACAAGCATGGCAAGCATCAATTTCATCAAAAAGGGATATTTCAAACGAATCCAAGGGATCATAGCAATTATCATAGTATTCATCCTTCGGTAAGTGATACGTCCAATTTGCATCATGATTTCCTATGAATAATTATTATGTTTTTAATCATTATTTCACTTTATGGTACAATTCTTATGCATTTTCTCTCTTATTTTGCAAGATTTACATGAAGAGGGAGAATGTCGACAGCTGGAATTATGGACCTGAAAGGGGTGAAACAGAGCTAGCTATTCTGCACAACTCCAAATGACCTAAAAATTTACAGAGCTTTATTTTGGAATATATAAAAAATACTGGCGAAAGAATCAATAGAAGGGGGCCCACCAGGAAGCCACAAGCCTGGGGGGCGCGGCCTACCCCCTAGGCGCGCCCCTGGCTTGTGGGGCCCCTGGCAGGCCTCTGGCCCCCTCCTTCCACTATATGAAGCCATTTGCCCTAGAAAAAATCAACAGGAGACTTTCGGGATGAAGCACCGCCGTCTGGAGGCGGAACTTGGGCAGGAACTATTTTGCTCTCTGGCGGAGCGATTCCGCCGGGGATACTTCCCTCCGAGAGGGGGAAATCGAAGCCATCGACATCACCAACGATCCTCTCATCATGGGAGGACCAATCTTCATCAACATCTTCACCAGCATCATCTCATCTCAAACCCTAGTTCATCTCTTGTATTCAATCTTTGTCTCAAAACCTCAGATTGGTACCTGTGGGTTGCTAGTAGTGTTGATTACATCTTGTAGTTGATGCTAGTTGGTTTATTTGGTGGAAGATTATATGTTCAGATCCTTAATGCTATTCATTACCCCTCTGATCTTGAACATGAATATGATTTGTGAGTAGTTACTTTTGTTCTTGAGGACATGGGAGAAGTTTTGTCATAAGTAATCATGTGAATTTGGTATTCGTTCGATATTTTGATGATATGTATGTTGTTGCTTCCTTTAGTGGTGTCGTGTGAACGTCGACTACATGACACTTCACCATCTTTGGGCCTAAGGGAAGGCATTTTGGAGTAGTAATTAGATGATGGGTTGCTAGAGTGACAGAAGCTTAAACCCTAGTTTATGCGCTATTCCGTAAGGGGCTGATTTGGATCCATATGTTTCATGCTATGGTTAGAGTTATCTTAATTCTTCTTTCGTAGTTACGGATGCTTGCGAGAGGGGGTAATCATAAGTGGGAGGCTTGTTCAAATAAGAACAGCACCCAAGCACCGGTCCACCCACATATCAAATTATCAAAGTAGCGAACGTGACGAACAAACATGATGAAAGTGACTAGATGAAATTCCCATGTGTCCTCGAGAACGCTTTGCTTATTATACGAGTTCGTTCCGGCTTGTCCTTTGCTACAAAAAGGATTGGGCCACCTTGCTGCACTTTATTATACTTGTTACTTGTTACGAATTATCTTGCTATCAAAACTATCTGTTACCGCTACTTTCAGTACTTGCAGAGAATACCTTGCTGAAAACCGCTTGTCATTTCCTTCTGCTCCTCGTTGGGTTTGACACTCTTACTTATCGAAAGGACTACGATTGATCCCCTATACTTGTGGGTCATCAAGACTCTTTTCTGGCGCCTTTGCCGGGGAGTTAAGCGCCTTTGGTGAGTGGAATTTGGTAAGGAAACATTTATATTACGTGCTGAAATTTATTGTCACTTGTCACTATGGAAAGTAATCCTTTGATGGGTTTGTTCGGGGTATCTTCACCTCGACCGAAAGCATTGAGAGTTGCTCCTCAACCTATTGAACCTACTGAAAATATTTATTATGAAATTCCTTCGGGTATGGTAGAGAAACTGCTAGCTAATCCTTATACAGGAGATGGAACGGTACATCCTGATATGCACTTGATATATGTGGATGAAATTTTTGGATTGTTTAAGCTTGCAGGTTTATCCAGAGATGGAGTTAAGAAGAAAGTATTCCCTTTATCTTTGGAGGGAAAGGCATTGACATGGTATAGGCTATGTGATGATACTGAAACATGGGACTGGAACCGGTTGAAGTTGGAATTCCACCAGAAATTTTATCCTATGCATTTGGTTCATCATGATCGGAATTATATATATAATTTTTGGCCTCGTGAAGGAGAAAGTATCGCTCAAGCTTGGGGGAGGCTTAAGTATATGTTGCACACATGCCCCAATCATGAGCTCTCAAGAGAAATAATTCTTCAAAACTTTTATGCTCGGCTTTCTCATAATGATCAATCCATGCCCGATACTTCTTCTATTGGTTCCTTTATGCAGAGAATTATTGAATTCAGATGGGATCTTCTGGAAAGAATTAAACGTAACTCTGAAGATTGGGAAATCGACAAAGGTAATGAGTTAGGTATAAATCTTGAGTTTGATTGTGTTAAATCTTTTATGGAAACAGATGCTTTTCATAAGTTTAGTACTAAATATGGACTTGACTCTGAGATAGTAGCTACCTTTTGTGAATCTTTTGCTGCTCATGTTGATCTCCCTAAGGAGAAATGGTTTAAATATCATCCACCTATTGAATTGAATGAAGAACATGTTAGTGTTAAAGAAGAAACAATTGTTTACCATGTTGATCCAGTTGTGCCTACTGCTTATATTGAGAAACCTCCTTTCCCTGTTAGGATTAAGGAACATGCTAAAGCTTCAACTGTGGTTAATAAGAGCAATATTAGAGCACCTAGATCTTCTGAACAAATTAAAGTTGAACCTAATATTGCAATGGTTAAAGATCTTTTGGTTGATAATATTGATGGACATGTCATATATTTCTGTGATGAAGCAACTAGAATTGCTAAACCAGACACTAAAGATAAAAACAAACATGTAATTGGCATGCCTGTTATTTCTGTTAAAATTGGAGATCATTGCTATCATGGTCTATGTGATATTGGTGCTAGTGTGAGTGCTATTCCGTTTACTCTCTATCAAGAAGTCATGAATGATATTGCACCTGTTGAGATTGAAGATATTGATGTTACTATTAAGCTTGCAAATAGAGATACTATTTCACCACTTGGGATTGTTAGAGATGTTGAAGTCTTGTGTGGTAAGATCAAATATCCTACTGATTTTCTTGTTCTTGGATCACCACAAGATGATTTTTGTCCCATTATATTTGGTAGACCTTTCTTGAATACAATTAATGCCAAGATTGATTGCACTAAAGAAATTGTCAGTGTTAATTTTGGTGAGATGTCTCATGAATTTAATTTCTCTAAGTTTCGTAGACAACCTCATGATAAAGAATTACCTAGTAAGGATGAAATTATTGGTCTTGCTTCCATTGCTGTGCCTCCTACTGATCCTTTAGAACAATATTTGCTAGACCATGAGAATGATATGAATATGAATGAAAAAAATGAAATAGATGAGCTGTTCTTTAAACAAGCACCTATCCTTAAACATAACTTGCCTGTTGAAACCTTGGGAGATCCACCTCCACCCAAGGGTGATCCTATGTTTGAATTAAAGCAATTACCTGACACACTTAAATATGCTTATCTTGATGAAAAGAAGATATATCCTGTTATTATTAGTGCTAACCTTTCAGAGCATGAAGAAAAGAGATTACTTAAAACTCTGAAGAAGCACCGTGCTGCTATTGGATATACTCTCGATGATCTTAAGGGCAGTAGTCCCACCTTATGTCAGCATAAAATTCATATGGAGCCAGACGCTAAACCCGTTGTTGATCATCAAAGAAGGCTGAATCCTAGAATGAAGGATGTGGTAAGAACTGAAATATTAAAGCTTCTGGAAGCAGGTATAATTTATCCCATAGCTGATAGTAGATGGGCAAGTCCTGTTCATTGTGTTCCTAAGAAAGGAGGTATCACCGTTGTTCCTAATGATAAAAATGAACTTATCCCACAAAGAATTGTAACTGGTTATAGGATGGTAATTGATTTCAGGAAATTAAATAAAGCTACTAGGAAAGATCATTATCCCTTGCCTTTTATTGATCAAATGTTAGAACGATTATCTAAGCATACACACTTTTGTTTCCTAGATGGTTATTCTGGTTTCTCTCAAATACCTATGTCATCTGAAGATCAAGAGAAAACCACCTTTACTTGTCCTTTTGGAACTTATGCTTATCGTCATATGCCTTTTGGTTTATGTAATGCACCTGCTACCTTTCAAAGATGTATGACTGCTATATTCTCTGACTTTTGTGAAAAGATTGTTGAGGTTTTCGTGGATGATTTTTCCGTTTACGGAACTTCTTTTGATGATTGCTTGAGCAACCTTGATCGAGTTTTGCAGAGATGTGAAGAAACTAATCTTGTCTTGAATTGGGAAAAGTGCCACTTTATGGTGAATGAAGGTATAGTCCTTGGGCATAAAATTTCTGAAAGAGGTATTGAAGTTGATAAAGCTAAAGTTGATGCTATTGAGAAAATGCCATGTCCTAAAGATATCAAAGGTATAAGAAGTTTCCTTGGTCATGCTGGTTTCTATAGAAGGTTTATAAAAGACTTCTCTAAAATTTCTAGGCCTCTTACTAATCTCTTGCAAAAAGATGTTCCATTTGTTTTTGATGATAATTGTGTAGAAGCCTTTGAAGTACTTAAGAAAGTCTTAATTTCTGGCTAATTTTTTTTAAATAATACATTTTTTTTAATAAATTATAGAAATAATATACGAATTTGAAAATTTTCAAAAATAGAATCCAGTCGGCTGGAGCTAAGCCGACTGGATTCAGTCGTCTGCGGCTAAGCCGACTGGCCCTAGCATAGCCGACTGCATGCCCCCCGCCGACTGCATGCCCCCCCCAGCCGACTGGGGCTCCTGTCGGCTACGGCTAAGCCGACTGGCCAGTCGGCTGGGGCTAAGCCGACTGGTTTTTTTTTACCCCCCTTTCGGTGATGCCGGTGATGCCCGCCGCCGCCATCCGGCTCATCTGACCTTCTGCGGCCACCATCCACAATGCAATGCAATTCTAGCGGCAAGGCAGAGTAGCCCCACAAGCCCTTTCTCTTTTCTCGTTGCCCATATGCTGATTTAGACGGTTTACATGCTGTGATGAGAGGAGGCAGTGAGGAGAAGAGGCAGTGACGAGAAGTGTTGTGAGGCTCAGTGCGCTGCCAGTCACACTCAGCACCGAAAGCAACACTGCCAGTCATACTCACCACCGAAAGTGAGGGAAAATTGATGCTGTCGGGTGTGGCCGCCGCAAGGCAACGAAAAAGTGCTACTTTCGGTGGTGAGTGTGACAGGAAGTGACTGGCAGTGTTGCTTTCGGTGCTGAGTGTGACTGGCAGTGCTACTTTCGGTGGTGAGTTTGACTGGCAGTGTTGCTTTCGGTGGTTAGTGTGACTGGCAGTGCTACTTTCGGTGGTGAGTTTGACTGGCAGTGTTGCTTTCGGTGGTGAGTTTGACTGGAAGTGTTGCTTTCGGTGGTGAGTGTGACTGGAAAACAGCAGCGCACTGAGCCTCGACGGTTATTTAAAAAGAGCTCTTCTCTGCCTCTTGTCCTCACAATACTTCTCCTCACTTCCTCTTCTCCTCACTACTTGTTGTGGTAGCATTAACAAATCCGCAGTGATGGGTGATCCTCGTCCATTTTCACGAGAGGCATCTCGTGATGTCTTGATGGGTGCGGTTTCCATGAAGTCCGGGCTTCATGGAACTCCAGGTGTATCTTTCGATGAATTAGTTAGCAGTGAGAGTAACTTGCGGAGGTTTAGACAAACAGCTTGTCATAGTAGAAACACAGCGGACATTCGACTAGAACTTTTTCGGTTGCGTGCAAGGTGGGAAAGACTTTGTGAACTAATATATGAATCAGCGCGATTCACACGATCATTTGATGATTTAGATCATCATGTGATAGATTTGCCAGTTGATGAATATATTGCGTTTCAAAAGGTAATTTAAATTTCGTATTTGATTTACATATTTAATATGTTTGTCGTTTTAATTCATTTTTGTTCATTTTGTGAATTGTAGAGATACAATGTGGACGCTAAAGAAATGAACCACGATGTCAGTATGTTGGCATGGTTCAAGCTTTTATTTGGGTCCGTTCCGCCGCCGAAATATGTATCAACTCATGATGGCTCAAGCTCGAAGAAGAAGAAATGCAGCGATGCATCACCAAAGCCCGGTGATGATGGTTACTCTTCCAGCGATGAGTTTATGTCAGCCAATAAAAAATCTAAGTCGAAGAAACATGTTAGTGAGAATAGTGATGATGACTTTATGTAGTGTTAGCGAGAAGCACGATGATGTCTTCATGTAGTTTGTATGCAGTATTATTTATGGTCAGTCGTACCGTTTAATTCAGATGTACTTGTATCTTAATTATCTGCAGCAGTCTCTCCGGAAATGTAACTCGATTAACAAAGCGAATGAACAGAAATATGTCTCTCGCATACATAGGTAGAATATGTCTCTCGCATACATAGGCAGATATATGTCTATCGCATACATAGCTAGATATAAGTGACACACAATCATCAGCCACCTCGTCCGCCACGTCGTTGAGGTGGTGTCTCCGGCGTCGGCCACATATACCTGTGGGGTGGCCGGATGATACGGGGAGGAAGCTCGGACCCGTCCAGGTCATACTGTGTTTCCTGTGTGGGAGGTGGTGCAAGAGTCGAATACATGTCCACCCACTCGTTGTGCTGCGACAAGTATTCCTGTGTGTTATGCCCATCGTCAGGCTCACTCTCCCACCTGGATTTGGACATAGACGCGTCATGTCCGGACATAGACGCCATATATCCGTAGCCTGCTGCGGGAGGGATGGAACATAAGTACTGACGAAATACGTAGTCGCAATCGATATTGGAAAGAATTAATATGAAGAAACATACCTGTAGGGGGGGTTGCATCACGTAGCCTGGCGTGGGACCCTGCTGCTGTGGTCCTGGCCGAAACACGTAGCCTGACGTGGGATCCTGCTGCTGATGCCACGCCGAACTACCAGCCTGGTCAGGACGTGGTGGCCTGGGCGTCCACTGCTCTGCTAGACGTGGACGCGGGTCATGTCGGTGATGCGTGGGGTCTACCTGACCAGTCGAGTGACGCGGGGGGCGTTGTACGGGCTGCTGATGAAGAACGTCCGAAGTGCGTCTGCACGTGATAGCCCGATACACAGCTCGTAGCCTCCCCTCAATGCGCGCCATAAAGTTCTGCACCTGAGGCCGAGCAACGAGTAGTGGTGCATCCGAAAGTGAACGCCGATAGTTGGACACCTCCTCGCCAAGTCCGATAGTCAACTCAGCCTGAAATTGTCACGACGATTATTAAGTATGCACGGCAAAGTATGTAACAACTAGATGCATTACACAAAGAGAATATATCTTACCGCCAATTGCCTAGAGCCCGAAATATCATAGCTCGGGTACATATCGGACACACTAGGGGCAGGTAACTCATCTGGGTGAGTGTGTTGAACGATGCATAACCGTGTTCTGCTCATGTACCGCTGCAAATAGAGATCGAATTCATCGAGATCAAACTCGACATTCTCCTGCCACACAAGTGTGTTCGCGGTCTCCCATTGTGTAACGTACGGCTGAACACGTTGTAGCCACTCAGCAGCAGTCCTGTGAATCCCCTTCCTTGTGATCCTAAAATTATGTTGTTAAACAATTAAGTAATGCTTCACTATGGACAATTGTGAAAGACAATTCAATATTGAATAACAAGACAATACCTGTGGATGTGTGCTGGCACCGGGTGCTCTGTAGGGGGAGGCACCTCCAACTGTTGAAGACCAAATTGCCTCATAACCCTCTGCTGGGCCATCTCCTCGACGAAGACGTCGAATATGATCTTCGCTTTCGTCATCCAGTAATCACTATCTCTGAAGCATAGCTCAGACATACCGCCGGGGTATCTTGCATTCATGACTCCTTGCGTGTACGGCTGCCAGATCACCCCAGTGTACAAATCAAATTGCTCGTTTAATGCCCTGTATGCTCGCCTAGTCTGATCACTAGCATAGCGTCTCTGCGGCAAACCCAAGTTAGTTTCAGCCATAGTGTACACAAAGAAGAAAATTATAACACGGGACATACCTTGCGACGTGTCCAACACAGACCGAAAGTAGGCATATCGATGCCTTCAGCATCGAACATTACGGGCATAGGCTCTTGAATACGTACGTCCGGTCGTCCTATAGAGAACCTCTCCCACGACCACAGTTGTAGAAATAGAGGGCATCCAAGAAGAGCTGACGTGGGTGCCGTCAGCTGGCAGGCGTTGCACATACCTCGATATGTAGCCGCTAAGACCGCCGAACCCCAACTCCTCTGTGTGATCTGAGCCAGCGTCTGAGCTCTCGCGATCTCTAGTGCAATAGGGATGTAGAGCGCGCTTATAGTGGTGACATGGTTCTCTGTGAACATCACCTTACCGAGAAGCCACAGTATATATGTCTCCAGGCTGCGAGTGATCTGTGTCGCATTCAACGGGACCTGCGGATACCCCGGGAACTTCTGGATCTGTATTGAGCAAAGATAAAGCATTAGTACATAGTGACAACTGAAAGATATGAGGTAGGGGAACTAACCTGGAAATGGAGCAACCAATCATACTTAGGTCCGTGATGCTCCGATGCCAGAGCCGGAGCACCGTCATAAAGACCCGCGAAACGTTGTGCAAAATCTTCCTGCCAACGAGCCGCTGCCTCCAACGGTCCGATGGCATGACCTGCCAACGGTAGTCCCAGCAAAAGTGACACATCCTGCAGAGTAGGAGCCATCTCTCCCCAGCGGAAGTGAAACGTGTGGGTCTCAGGCCTTCACCGGTCCACTAAGCACGTGAGCAAAGAGGTGTCGATGGCGACGCGTCTGGAGGTATCCGTGCGCTCAACCAGCCGCGCGAAAGGTAATAGGCCAGCCCATTTCAACCTGCATGTTAGGGCAATTCAGTTAGTGCGTCCCATCAATATACGTGATTGACACAAATAAATAAAGCACGTACCGTTCAACCCATCCCTCGTGTATCATCCAGTCTTCCCTTTGAGTGCGAGTGCACAGGGGCTCAAGCTGGCGCTCATAACCTACCGCCGCACGATGTTTACTATCAATTTCCGGATTAAGCAACGACATTTCTGTCATTCCTGCACATACAAATTTCAAACATATTGCCACAATTAATACAAATTTCAAACTTAGTGGCATATTTAATACAAATTTTAAACATAGTCCACACTTAATACAATTTGCAACATAATATCACAACTAATACAAATTTCAAACATAGTGCCACACTTAATACAAAGTTCAACATAGTTCCACACTGAATACAAATTTAGAACTTAGTGTCACACTTAATACAAATTTAGAAGTTAATGCCACACTGAATACAAATTTAGAACTTAGTGCAGCCTAGGTTCTTCCTCTCCCTCTTCCTCCTCTGCCTCCTCTTCCTCCTCTGCTTCCTCGTCCCCGGTTGCCTCGTCCACGCCCAGTACCACTGGCAGTGACGAAAGTGGGACAATTAGTGTCCCTATGGCCAATTTCATTGCATAAAATGCATTGCATAGTGGGGCCTCTCACTTCAGATTCATCCATATCATTCCGGATGCGATGACATTGTCGTCTGCCTCTACTTGTTCGCATATTCTCTGGGTCTGGAATGTACCGCCTTTCATCAGGATTAACGGTGCTGAAGTTACCCATTGAGCGAAATCCCAGCAACTCACCTGTCCAGGTATTGAGGACGGACTCTTTCAGAAAATATGGAGTCACAAACGAGATTGCGTCCATTCCAAGCTGCCCGCAAGCAGCAAGTACATGGGAGCATGGTAGGTGAAGCAACTTCGGTTTGTTGCATGTGCACTCACACGTTGGCCAGACTTCATTTCCAATTTTCACCTCATGCGTCCTCAGCTCATTTGCACAGCCGAATTTGTTGTTAGCTAAGCGGACCTCAAACCTTCTTTCTTGATTACCAATGGGGACTACAGTGTGTGACCTGGCTTTTTCCATCTTTTCTTCCATGTACTTCATAATCCTTTCACAGTAACGTGTGTTTGGGTTGTTCAACATATGTTGCTCTGCCTTTTGACGTCTATCTCTGAAGTACTTCACGGTGCCATAGAAAATACCCTCAACGATGGCTGTAAGTGGCAATGCCCGGTTTCCTCTGAGGACAAAGTTGTATGTTTCTGCGAGGTTGGTAGTCATGACACCGTACCTTGCTCCATGTGTGTCATGCAGCAAAGACCACCTCTCCAGAGGCTCATGCTCTATCCACTGCTCGAAGGTTTTAATCGACCTCCCGAGCCTTCTCCTAGTACCAGGTGGGTCAAATCCTGGCAAGTCACAAAGCCCAACGGACTCCTCCTCCACGGCAGCTGGTCCTGTTGCTAACTGTGCTGCTACTGCTTCAACATGTGCCCTGACCGCTGCATCTCTTGCAGCTTTCCTGTCCCTAACGTGTCTCCGCGTGCACACATTAAGTCTGTCACGTATCAAATTGTACTTCCATAGCTGGTTCTGCTTGCATAGTTTTTTGAATAGATTCATCAGGCTCTTATTTCTGAACTGCGAGAAGAAATTAGCCCCCAGATGGCGCATGCACCAACGGCTCTGCAAGTCCTGCCATGGAGTTTGTTCCTCAGGGCCAGGGTTTGTCAGTGTCTTTATCGCACTGAGTATACCTGCATGCCTGTCATGAAGGATGCACACATTGGGCTTATCCTTCACAACTGATATTTTCAGTTGCCTGAAGAACCATGTCCAACTTCCAATGTTCTCACTCTCAACAAAAGCAAATGCCAGTGGGACTATTTGATTTTGGCCGTCTTGACCAATGGCTGTCAGGATCTGACCCTTGTACTTGCCAGTCAGAAAAGTGCCATCTACACATATCACCGGTCGACAGTGCCTGAAAGCTTCGATGCATACACCGAAAGAGAAGAACAGTCGATGCAGCACCCTCACAGTTGGGAACTCTGGCATGAAGAGGTCTTCGATGTCGACATAGGTGCCCGGATTCCTGTCCTTCAGCGTCTGGAGGAGCCGGACAACTGAGTCATATGCATCGAAATAAGAACCAAATCTGCTCTCAAGCGCCTTTTGCTTAGCCCTCCAAGCCTTGCCGTAAGAAATTCTGTACCTGAACCTGACGAATACTTTTGTCTGGATAGCCTTAACTTCCATCGCTTTGCTCTCCACTATCTCACTGTAATACAACCTCGCAATAAGCGTGGATGAAAGGTTGGGATGATCTTGAGGGATGCAGGGAATAAGACATGTGTGATGAACTAGGTCACTGATCACCCAACTTGTGCCATACTTAGGGAGATAGCCGTGCACCCTGGCAGGACAACCTGCATTCTTGCATACCATTGTCAAGTATTTCTGACTGGACACCTCAGCTATGAAAACCCTTTGCGTGGACATTGCCCAATTTATTATTGCGTCCTTCAGAGCTTCTTTATTGGGATACATAGCACCGGTCGCAATGTTGTTTTGGTGATATTGCCAGGCAGAATCATGACCATCGTTCACGGTCATTGCAGATGAGAAGTCATGATTCCAAGAAGCAGGAATCGGGACCTCCTCTGCATTTTCTTCTTCATCTGACTCGTCAGAATTATCTGCATGACCACTTTCAATATCGGTGTCTTCTTCTTCCATGATGTTCTGCATGTGCCCATCTACCTCGTCCGCGTCCGCCTCGCCACTGTAATAACCATCGCCATTTCCTCCTTCTACCTGACTACTCTGCCCTTGTTCGTAACCATCATCTCCAGCATTTGACATAGATAACATCATCCCGTCACTGCTTTGCCCAGGATCGTTACCACCCTGGCCTTCGGGCGCAATTACCTCCTTTAGAACGGGAAGCACTAAGGCACAAGGATTGCATCCCCTTGTTTCGCAACCTTGTAACCAGCGCACCCACTGAGAATCCCTCTCTACTGGCCTCAAATAGAAGAAGACATTCGAACTTGACCGGGTCCACAATGCATGAACACCCACGGTCTGTGTTTCAGTATTCAGCCCTAAACATGCTGTCACCCATTCTTTCAACTGACTAAGAGACCATGTTTGAGGGTCGGTCAGTGCCACCTCTATGTGCTCAAATTCACTCAGATCAACCCCAATCTCATTTGTTTGGACATTACCAGGACCGTAGAAAAATATGAACTTCACTATATCAGACATCTCGGCTCACCTATAATTTTTTTTAACATGGACAGACAACTGTTAAACAACATGACAAACTACATATATTCACACTCCTAAATATTTGACAAGTACATAGATTAGGGAATATTAACGAAGCTAAATATTGAAACAACTTAATATATTATGGATATTACCGGAGCAACTAAAAATACTGACATACCTAAATATTTGACAGACCTAAATATTTGACATGCACATATAACACGGGATATTACCGGAGCAACTAAAAATACTGACAGACCTAAATATTTGACATGCACATATAACACGGGATATTACCGGAGCAACTAAAAATATTGACTGACCTAAATATTTGACATGCAAATATAACACGGAATATTACCGGAGCAACTAAAAATACTAACAGACCTAAATATTTGACATGCACATATAACACGAAATATTACCGGAGCAACTAAAAATACTAACAGACCTAAATATTTGACATGCACATATAACACGAAATATTACCGGAGCAACTAAAAATACTAACAGACCTAAATATTTGACATGCACATATAACACGAAATATTACCCGGAGCAACTAAAAATACTGACATTAATTTTTCAAAATATGTACAACTCAGAGAAATTATTTGACGACATAGGTATACCTTCGACGCGTGTGCCACTGCTTCTTGCTCCTCTCTTCAACTCAACCGCACCTCCTCCTCCTCCTCACCACCTCTTCCTCCCCAGCAGCAACTCCTCCTCACCACCACCTCTACCATGCTTCAACCACCTCCACCATGCCTCCTCCTCACCTCACTTGAACGAGAAAAAAAACTATCCTATTGGAAAAAAAATACCGTAGGCCACCGGAGTTGGCTATGATCTACTCTTTCTGTGGGTTGGATGCAAAAATGGATGGACCAGCGAGGAGATCGACGGGGGGTTGCGAGAGACTGAGAGAGAAATGAGAGAGAGAGCAAGAAGAGGAAGAAGGAGAGCTCACGGGCGCAGGAGGAAGGAGATAAGGAGAAGAAGGGAAGGAGAAAAGGAGGAGGGAAGGAGAAAAGGTGCGGTGGGCCCTGTCGGCCACGCCCCGGCCGATTGGACGGCCTGTCGGCTGCGCCGGGGCCGACTGGAACCCTGTCGGCTGGGCCGCAGCCGACTGCAGCGCGCCAGGCCGACTGGCAAATCCAACGTGACGGTCGACGTGTTCGGGCAAATCAGAAGCTGCCACGTGGCCTGTCGGCTTAGCCGTAGCCGACTGAACCTGCCACATGGCCTGTCGGCTTAGCCGTAGCCGACTGAACCTGCCACGTGGCCTATCGGCTTAGCTCCAGCCGACTGGATTCTATTTTTGAAAATTTTCAAATTCGTGTATTATTTCTGTAATTTATAAAAAAAAAGTATTATTTAAAAAAATTAGCTAATTTCTGCACCTATTGTTCAACCACCTGATTGGAACCTACCCTTTGAAATTATGTGTGATGCTAGTGATTATGCTGTTGGTGCTGTTCTAGGACAAAGAGTTGATAAAAAATTAAATGTTATCCATTATGCTAGTAAAACTCTAGACAGTGCTCATAGAAATTATGCTACTACTGAGAAGGAATTTTTAGCAGTTGTGTTTGCATGTGATAAATTCAGATCTTACATTGTTGATTCCAAAGTTACTATTCACACTGATCATGCTACTATTAAATATCTTATGGAAAAGAAAGATGCTAAACCTAGACTTATTAGATGGGTTCTTTTGCTACAGGAATTTGATTTGCATATTGTTGATAGAAAGGGAGCTGAGAATCCCGTGGCTGATAATTTGTCTAGAATGGAAAATGTTCTTGATGACCCACTTCTTATTAATGATGATTTTCCTGATGAACAATTAGCTATGATAAATGCTTCTCATAATACTCCTTGGTATGCAGACTATGCTAATTACATTGTTGCTAAATATATACCACCTAGTTTCACATACCAACAAAAAAAAGTTTTTCTTTGATTTAAGACATTACTTTTGGGATGACCCACACTTATATAAAGGAGTAGATGGTGTTATTAGACGTTGTGTACCTGAGCATGAACAGGAACAAATCCTACGTAAGTGTCACTCCGAGGCATATGGAGGGCACCATGCGGGAGACCGAACTGCACACAAGGTATTACAATCTGGTTTTTATTGGCCTACTCTTTTCAAAGATGCACGTAAGTTTGTCCTCTCTTGTGATGAATGTCAAAGAATTGGTAATGTTGGTAGACGTCAGGAAATGCCTATGAATTATTCGCTTGTTATTGAACCATTTGATGTTTGGGGTTTTGACTATATGGGACCTTTTCCTAAATCCAACGGGTATACTCATATTCTAGTTGCTGTTGATTACGTTACTAAGTGGGTAGAAGCTATTCCAACTAGTAGTGCTGATCATAACACCTCCATTAAAATGCTTAAAGAAGTTATATTCCCGAGGTTTGGAGTCCCTAGATATTTAATGACTGATGGTGGTTCGCATTTTATTCATGGTGCTTTCCGTAAGTTGCTTGCTAAATATGATATTAACCATAGAATTGCATCTCTTTATCATCCTCAGTCTAGTGGTCAAGTTGAATTAACTAATGGAGAAATAAAATTGATTTTGCAAAAGACCGTTAATAGATCTAGAAAGAATTGGTCTAAGAAACTTGATGATGCATTATGGGCTTACAGAACCGCTTATAAAAATCCTATGGGTATATCTCCATATAAAATGGTTTATGGAAAAGCATGTCATTTACCTCTTGAGTTAGAACATAAAGCATATTGGGCAATTAAAGAACTTAACTATGATTTTAATCTTGCCGGTGAGAAGAGGTTATTTGATATTAGCTCCTTAGATGAATGGAGAACCCAAGCTTATGAAAATGCCAAGTTATTTAAAGAAAAAGTTAAAAGATGGCATGATAAGAGAATTCAAAAAGGAGAATTCAAAGTAGGTGATCATGTTCTATTATACAATTCTCGTTTAAGATTTTTTGCAGGAAAACTTCTCTCTAAATGGGAAGGACCGTATATCATCGAAGAAGTTTATCGCTCCGGAGCCATTAAAATAAACAACTCCGAAGGCAATAATCCGAGAGTGGTTAATGGGCAAAGAATTAAACATTATATCTCAGGTACGCCCATTAATGTTGAAACTAATATTATTGAAACAATTACACCGGAAGTGCACATAGAAGAAATCTCCCGAAACGCTCCAGAAGCCTGAAAAGGAGTAGGTATGTGGTACGGTAAGTAAACCGACTCCAAAACATCCATAAAAGTATTTTCTGTCGGTTTTGGAATATATAAAAAAGTAGGAAAATAATAAACAGTCCGAAAAGTGCACGAGGAGGCGACAAGCCTGGGGGGCGCGCCCTACCCCCCAGGGCGCGCCTACCAGGCTTGTGGCGCCCTCGGGGACTTTCTTGACTCCGTTCTTCTTCCATATTACTTGTTTTGCATGGTAAAATTTCATTATATATACTCATGGGTGTTTTGACCACCGCATCGCAAGTTTCTCCTCTATTCTTGTTTCGTGTTGATTCCTGGCAGATTTTCGAGGCCGGGCATCATGTCTTCTTCCCCCAACAACGTGGGAGACAATGCTTGGTTGCTACAGATGGAACTCAGGAGAGAGGAGGAGGAGGTTACCATGGAAGAAGATGATGGAGATTCGCTAGAGGTCCACCCTCCGGCTTCCGAGAGGGGTACCCTTGCCGGCATCTCCACAATTCCAAATCCTCATCAAGCCATGAGAAGCACTACAAGCCATGGGAGTCCAGAGGTACAAGAAGGGCTTTCTCCTAGGAGGCCCTTACACAGGTTACATCGGAACAACTTTCATAACTTGGTTCACAATTATGGGGTTGAAAATACTCCTCGTATGCACATACCCTCCAATTGGGGGACATCTCTCGTCCAAGTGAAAGTGATGCAGGAAAGAATGCTTGGGGGCCAGAGAATAAGCATATTATGGCTGAAGTCCAAAAGAATGCAGAGATGATACATCATGTGCTCCGGGAAATTCAGAGCCTAAAGGAGATCCTAATTAATGTCATGAAGGACAAGCCTATCACTTCATCACCACCATCACCCAAGAAGGAGATTTGAATACATGGGTATGGGCACTACCCTTGGCTTGTGCCAAGCTTGGGGGGAGGTGCCCCGGTATCGTATCATCATCACTTTTTATCATCATTATCTATCTTAGTTCGATCTTTAGTTATTTCGTGATTTAGAAGAATAAAGTTTTAGTATGATTTAGTTTCGAGTGCTTGCTTTGTCATCTATCTATCTATGTAATCGTGTGAGAAAGTTATATAATAAAGATTAGTTTGAGTTGAGTGTTTTGCTTTTAATGATCCAATCTTAGAAATAAAGAAAGAATAAAATAAGATCATATGCTAATCCCATGGGGAATGATGACTTCACATAAAAGAAGTATAATTGATAAAACTTGTTGGAAGTTGACAAACATTGCATTGGTCATTGTAGCAATTCATGAAAAAGTAATAAAGGAAGAGAGGTCTCACATATAAATATACTATCTTGGACATCTTTTATGATTGTGAGCTCCCATAAAATATTCTATGTCAATTAGTTGACGTTGGACAAGGAAGACAACGTAATCGGTTATGTTTGCTTATATTCACATAGAAGTTATATTGTTGCCCCCTATCTTTTGCTAGCCAAAATTCTGTACTAAGTAGAGATACTACTTGTGCATCCAAAAACCCTTAAACCCAGTTTCATGCCATGAGAGTCCACCATATCTACCTATGGATTGAATAAGATCCTTCAAGTAAGTTGTCATCGGTGCAAAGCAATAAAAATTGCTCCTAAACATGTATGAACTTTTATTGTAAGGGAAAATAAGCTTTGTACGATCTTGTGATGGTGGAGCAATAAAAGCGACAGACTGCATAATAAAGGTCGCTATCACAAGGGGCAATATAAAGTGACGTTCCTTTACATTAAGAGCTTGCACATCCAAAAATAAAAAGCGCATGACAACCTCTGCTTCCCTCTGCGAAGGGCCTATCTTTTACTTCATGTATTTACTTTCATGCAAGAGTCAATAGTATTCTTCTCTATTCTGTTTTTATTTTCTATTTTGGCAAGCATCATGTGGTGGGGATTGATCCATGCATATATATCCAGTTGGATGTAGGTGATCATGAGTTATTATTGTTGACATTACCCTTGAGGTAAATACGTTGGGAGGCGAAATTATAAGCCCCTATCTTTCTATGTGTTCGATTGAAACTTTTGCTCCATAAGTATGCCATGAGTGTCAGCAATCATAGAAGACTAAATGATAGTTGAGTATGTGAACTTGCTAAACAAAGCTCTTACATAGACTCTTTTTGATAATATGATGAATTGCAATTGCTTCAGTGACTGAGATCATTGTTTGTTAGTTTTCAATTTGTTTTATGGTTCATACTTTAACTTGTGGATGAATTGTCACTTTTTCATGAGAAGTTTCATGATGATATATTGCTGTTATAATAAAGATCATGATGCTTCTTGTCCGTATTTTATTTTTATCGACGTCTCTCTCTCTCTAAACATGTGGTCATGATTATCAATTTCGACTTTCGCTTGAGGGCAAGCGAGGTCTAAGCTTGGGGGAGTTGATACGTCCAATTTGCATCATGATTTCCTATGAATAATTATTATGTTTTTAATCATTATTTCACTTTATGGTACAATTCTTATGCCTTTTCTCTCTTATTTTGCAAGATTTACATGAAGAGGGAGAATGCCGGCAGCTGGAATTCTGGACCTGAAAGCGGTGAAACAGAGCTAGCTATTCTGCACAACTCCAAATGACCTGAAAATTTATAGAGATTTATTTTGGAATATATAAAAAATACTGGCGAAAGAATCAACAGAAGGGGCCCACCAGGAAGCCACAAGCCTGGGGGGCGCGGCCTACCACCCTAGGCGCGGTCCCCTGGCTTGTGGAGCCCCTGGCAGGCCTCTGGCCCCCTCCTTCCACTATATGAAGCCATTTGCCCTTGAAAAAATCAAGAGGAGACTTTCGGGATGAAGCACCGCCGTCTCGAGGTGGAACTTGGGCAGGAACTATTTTGCTCTCCGGCGGAGCGATTCCGCTGGGGATACTTCCCTCCGGGAGGGGGAAATCGAAGCCATCGACATCACCAACGATCCTCTCATCGTGGGAGGACCAATCCTCATCGACATCTTCACCAGCACCATCTCATCTCAAATCCTAGTTCATCTCTTGTATTCAATCTTTGTCTCAAAACATCAGATTGGTACATGTGGGTTGCTAGTACTGTTGATTACATCTTGTAGTTGATGCTAGTTGGTTTATTTGGTGGAAGATTATAAGTTCAGATCCTTAATGCTATTCATTACCCCTCTGATCTTGAACATGAATATGATTTGTGAGTAGTTACTTTTGTTCTTGAGGACATGGATGAAGTCTTGTCATAAGTAATCATGTGAATTTGGTATTTGTTCGATATTTTGATGATATGTATGTTGTTGCTTCCTTTAGTGGTGTCGTGTGAACGTCGACTACATGACACTTCACCATCTTTGGGCCTAAGGGAAGGCATTGTGGAGTAGTAATTAGACGATGGGTTGCTAGAGTGACAGAAGCTTAAACCCTAGTTTATGCGTTATTCTGTAAGGGGCTGATTTGGATCCATATGTTTCATGCTATGGTTAGAGTTATCTTAATTCTTCTTTCGTAGTTGCGGATGCTTGCGAGAGGGGGTAATCATAAGTGGGAGGCTTGTTCAAGTAAGAACAGCACCCAAGCACTGGTCCACCCACATATCAAATTATTAAAGTAGCTAACGCAAATCAAACAAACATGATGAAAGTGACTAGATGAAATTCCCATGTGTCCTCGAGAACGCTTTGCTTATTATACGAGTTCGTTCCGGCTTGTCCTTTGCTACAAAAAGGATTGGGCCACCTTGCTGCACTTTATTATACTTGTTACTTGTTACGAATTATCTTGCTATCAAAACTATCTGTTACCGCTACTTTCAGTACTTGCAGAGAATACCTTGCTGAAAACCGCTTGTCATTTCCTTCTGCTCCTCGTTGGGTTCGACACTCTTACTTATCGAAAGGACTATGATTGATCCCCTATACTTGTGGGTCATCAGTATGCACGAAGGGAAATTAAACAATGTATGAGTTGAAGAGTTACTCTCATTAGAAGGTGGGCATTGGTAGCTAATCCGCTCTTCCTCCTTTTGTTCTTCGCTCTCCTTGTCATCTTTTTCATCTAATGAGCTCACAGTGTCATCAATTTCTTCTTCCATAGGTCCCTGCAAAATATTAGTCTCTTCTTGGGCAGCGGAGACTTTCTCAATAAATTGATGAATATAGGCATTATATTCATAATGCTCATGGCAATATTTAAGTATAGCATAATTTTCAGATCTGTAAATAGCAGCATCACAATCTTCATACTTTTCAAACAAAGATTTAATTTCATAAGCACCCATAAAAGCAACAAACTCTTTTATTAGTTCCACATCATAGTAATCATATATACCATTAGCATAAGAAGCCAAGGTTTCATTATCATTAAATTCACATTGAAAGGAAAGGTGTGGAGCCTTCATCTTAGAAACAAGTATAATCACACCTTAAGCATAAATTCCAAGCATACCAACGCAACATTTTAATTTGATCCCATAAGAGTTTCCCTTTTTGAGACAAGTGATAAGCCCTAAAGTATTCCCGTTGATCCAAAGTATCTCCCATTATCAAGTTGAATGGATATTTATCAGGATTATCAAAGTAGTATTTAATGTTTTCCACATAACCAGCATCGAGGGTTTTAGGAGGTTCCCCATCTCCATGAGTAGCAAGTATAGCTATTTTTTTTGGTATTTCGTGTTCCATATCCATAACTAAAGATAGAGAACAACTTAGAACAGAAAATAAAAACTACTTAGTGAAAAAGAAAATAAAAACTACTTAGTGATAAAGCAAACAAGCACACACGAGAATATCAACCCCACGCTATTGCTCCCCGGCAACGGCGCCAGAAAAAGGTCTTGATAACCCACAAGTATAGGGGATCAGTTGTAGCCTTTCTCGATAAATAAGAGTGTCGAACCCAATGAGGAGCTAAAGGTAGAATCAATATTCCCTTCAAGTTCTATCGACTGCCGATACAACTCTACGCACACTTAACGTTTGCTTTACGTAGAACAAGTATGAAACTAGAAGTACCTTGTAATGCTAGAACTACTTTGCAAGAATAAAACTAGGAGTACTTTGCGAGAATAAAACTACGAATAATTTGCAAGATAATAAAAGTTAGTTGTTTAGTAGAAAGCTTTTGTAACACAAGAAAAGGATTTGTCCCTAGGCAATCGATAACTAGACCGGTAATCATTATTGCAATTTTATATGAGGGAGAGGCATGAGCTAACATACTTTCTGTACTTGGATCATATGCACTTATGATTGGAACTCTAGCAAGCATCCGCAACTACTAAAGATCATTAAGGTAAAACCCAACTATAGCATTAAGAAATAAGTCCTCTTTACTCCCATATGCAACAACCCCATTACTCGTGTGTAAGCTTCTGTCACTCTAGCCTCCCACTATAAGAGAATTATGAACGTATTGCAAACCCTACAGCGGGAATCCCTCAAGCTTGCGCGACACGGAGGGCACCATAGGACAGCACCAAAATAAAACATACAACTCAAACCAATCACGATCATCAATCAACCCATAGGACAAAACGAATCTACTCAAACATCATAGGATTGCCACATATCATTGGATAATAATATATAGCATTAAGCACCATGTTTAAGTAGAGATTACAGCAGGGAGAAGAGGTGTTACACCGCTGCATAGAGGGGGAGAGAGTTGGTGTTGACGGCGGCGAAGTTGTTGGTGTAGATTGCCGTCACGATGATTGCCCCGACGGCCTTCCGGCGCCACCAGGAGAGATGGGGAGAGATCCCCCCTCCTTCTTCTTCTTCCTTGGCCTCCCCCTAGATGGGAGGAGAGTTTCCCCTCTGTTCCAGGGCCGCCATGGCTCCCGGAGGGCAGGAGCCCCTCCGAGATTGGATCTCTCTCTTTGTTCTCTTCTGTTTCGCGTTCCTGTTTTCTGGCCGAAAAACGTTTCTTAAATTCCCGGAGATCCGTAACTCCGATTGGGATGAAATTTTGAGGGGATTTTTATTCGTATATTAGCTTCCTTGCGGCAGAAGGACACCCCCAACCGACCTACAGGGGACCCACAAGCCTGCCAGGCGCGCCCTAGGTAGCGGGGCGCGCCCTCTGGGCTTTTGGCCCCCTCGGTCATCGTCTCGCATTGATTCTTTTTCCCAAAAATCACATATATTCCAAAATAAATCTTCGTAATTTTTTATTGCATTTGGACTTCGTTTGATATGGATTTTCTACGAAACAAAAAACATGCAACAAACAGGAACTGGCACTGGGCACTGGATCAATATGTTAGTCCAAGAAATCATATAAAATGTTGCCAAAAGTATGTGGAAATTGTAGGATATTGGCATGAAACAAACAAAAATTATAGATATGATGGAGACGTATCAGTTGTCAGGGGCTAGATTAATCCTTATGAATTCTAGTTTGTCCTCGCTGCCGATGTTTATCATGGGGCTTTTCCTTCTTGCTGTTGGGGTTCACGCCAAGCTCGATACCCCACGATCGAAGTTTTATTGGGAAGGAGCTGGATCGAAACATAAATATCACATGGTAAAGTGGGCGGCGGTGTGTCACCCCAAAAGCCAAGGTGGGTTGGGTGTGATGAATTCCAAGCTTATGAACATCGCCCTTCTGGCTATGTGGATTTGGGAGTTATCCCAAAACGAGTCGGGCCTGTGGGCTGAGCTGCTCAAAGCGAAATATTACCCGAACGGGTCCTTCTTTGAGTCTTTGCTAGGGGGTCTCCGTTCTGGAATGGGATCCAGGCGGTCAAACCGGCATTTGCCTTGGGGGCCAATGTGATAGCCTGGCTTAATAGGGATGATAGACTACTCATATCAATTAGGAATTCCTTCTTTTCCGGGAGCCCATTTGGAAAGAACTCCAAAGTTAAGCATGCTCAGCTTGGAGTAATTTCAGGATGGGTGACCGACGGGGAAGTTGGTCCTGGGTGCGCACGAGTGAGGACAAAGTGCGCAGGAAAGACTAGTATTGATCTGTGGGGCCAGTCTAGATTCCGCCAGGAGTAACGACCACCGGCGGGTGTGTCCGGGGCGTTACAAGTTGGTATCAGAGCTGACCCTCATGGTTACACGGATGTTTGTGGGTCAGGTGCACGGTCATGTTGTGCATGACGTTTGTGACCCTTCGTGGCACACGGCATGGCACATGTGCCGGACTGGACGCACAGATGTATGTGCCAAGAGGGAACGTTCCTGTGGCCCGACAAGGACGTCGGTTCCTCTGAGTGGGGGTGTATATGATAGCCTGGCTTAATAGAGATGATAAACTACTCATATCAATAAGGAATTCCTTCTTTTCCGGGAGCCCATTCGGAAAGAACTCCAAAGTTAAGCGTGCTCAGCTTGGAGTAATTTCAGGATGGGTGACCGACGGGGAAGTTGGTCCTGGTTAAATCCCTTTATGCCAAACTTACGCAAGGTCCGTGTTTAGATGTCGCGCGTGGCCTTTGGAAAGCGCGTATACCACTTAAGATCAAAAGTTTTCTGTCCCAAATGTTCCATAATCACCTACCGACGTTGTCCAATGTTGCCAAACACAATGGCCCTTCTGATGGCAACTGCTCTGTTTGCGGCGCACCGGAGGACACAAACCATGCCTTTTTCCGTTGTCACCTCCCAGTTTTTGCCTCGTGTGCTGTTCGGGACGCGGCTAGGACTGGAACCCTAAGTCCGGCATGGATCTGCTTACCTGCCTTGGGTCCCTTCGTGGCCAGGCTAGTAGAGTGATGTGGACTTGAGTAGGGGCACTTTTGTGGTCGCTTTGGCATATTCATAACAAAATCACCATTGAGGGCGCCTTCCCCTCTCACCGAGCTGATGTTATCTTCAAATGTACTGTTGATGTTTACTAAGCAACTTTATTCTTGTAGACTCTGTTGGGCCTGCAAGCGCAGAGTTTTGTGGGACATCAACAAATTTCCCTCAAGTAGATGATCTAAGGTTTATCAATCCGTGGGAGGTGTAGGATGAAGATGGTCTCTCTCAAACAACACTGCAATCAAATACAAGAAATCTCTTGTGTCCCCAACACACCCAATACAATGGTAAGTTGTATAGGTGCACTAGTTCAGCGAAGAGATGGTGATACAAGTATAGTATGGATAGTAGATATAAGTTTTTTTAATCTGAAATAATAAAAACAGCAAGGTAGCAAGTGATAAAAAGTGAGCACAAACGGTATTGCAATGCTTGGAAACAAGGCCTAGGGTTCATACTTTCGGTACTGCAATCTCTCAACAGTACTAACATAATTGAATCATATAAAATCCCGCAAAGTGCGGTGAAGAAACGCTCCAAAGTTTCTATTCCTATCGGAGAAAGTAGGATGAAATCGCGTAGGTAGTAAACCACCTCAAAGTTGTGTTTCCACTCAATCTATTGAACCACCCCAAAGTGTCACGAATGGTTCTAGAGATGGTACTCTGACAACACCATATGATATGCATCAATCAACTCTAATGTCACCTAATACCCCAATGTCACCACGAGTATCCGCGAGTGAGACGTGCATCAAGTGATCTCAAATCCAAAGTATTCAATCCAATAACAAAGAAACCTCAAAGAGCAAGATTCAATTCACCACAAAAGAGATAGAGGGGAAGAACACCATATGATCCAACTATATTAACAAAGCTCATGGTACATCAAGATCGTATCCTATCAAGATCACGAGAGAGAGAGAGAGATCAAACACATGGCTACTAGTACATACCCTCAACCCCGGGAGTGAACTACTCCCTCCTCGTCATTGAGGCAGTGGGGATGATGAAGATGGCCTCCGATGATGGTTTCTCCCCTCCGGTAGAGTGCCGGAAAAGGGCTCTGGATGAGTTTGCTTCGGAACAGAGGCTTGCGGTGGCGAAAAAACTCATCTAGGTTATCTTTCAGGGGTTTCTGGATTTATAGGATTTTCAGCATTGGAATCACGCCAGGGGGGGTTCCCGAGGACCCCACAAGCTGAGGTTGCGCGCCCAAGGGGGGGCCTTGAGCTTATGGGCTCCCCTGGCACCTTCTAGTCCTTCCCCAAAGCTTCCTGGGTCCCCTTCTTGTCCATAAAAAATCACCATAAATTTTTGTTGCGTTTGGACTTCATTTGGTACGGTTTTTCTGTGAAACAAAGAAAATAGACAAAAAACAGGAACCGGCAATGGGCACTAAGTTAATAGGTTTGTTCAGAAAAATCATATAAAAGTGCACCGAAACCATATAAAATTGTCGTAAACATGGCATGAATACTTCATAAATTATAGATACGTTGGAGACGTATCATCATCCCCAAGCTTAATTCCTACTCGTCCTCAAGTAGGTCAATGATAAAAGAAATAATTTATGAAGTGTGAATGCTAGAATAGTGCATAAGTTTGATCAATGATAATTTTAATCACTTTTTCTAGCATCATAAACAGTAACTCTTTCTCATAAAGCTCATCATGATAAAATATCAATCAATTCACATGTTATGGTTTACGCAATGCATTCTCTTGAAACTTAACAACCTATGTTCTTAGTCACCAAACAATTACAAATCATATTACTTTCGGAAAAGTCTAAGTAAGAGCTCCACATACTCAATTATCATATAGTCTTCTATGATTGCTAGTACTCAAAGCATATTTTTAGAACAAACAACATCCATCAAACACAGAGGAAGATAGGGGCTTAATGTTTTACCTCCCCACTTATCATAGATAATTGTCAACAATAATAATTCATGATCAAATATATTTGACTGGATATATGTGCCTGGATCTTTCCCCACCACACGATGCTTGCCAAGTGGAGAATAATTGAGGTTGGAATAAGTAGTTGACTCAACATGAAAAGTAAATAGATATGCCCTTCGCAGAGGGAAGCATGGATTTGCTAATGTGCCAAAGCTCATTGCTTAAAACAAAGATAATTTCATTTGAGAGGTGTACTTTCCCTGTCAACGGTTTAACGACAAAGTTTTCAATATCTTCCATGCTAAACACATTAATGGCGGTTCCCATGCAAACAGTTTTACTACCCCTCCACCATACTAACACAAACGATGGCTAGCTGAATCCACGGGTGCCTGCCAATTTTCAACTTTCCAGGGGGAGCATTTTCATAAATAATTCAGGACTGTGCATCCTTTTTACTAGCCTCCCTCAAATTTGACAAGTGAATAAACTCTCATCGGTGAGTAAAACACACTTAGCATGGAAGATGTTGACTACCCAATCGCTCCATGAGTGGTATGGGTACACAAAACAGATGTTCATTTGAAGGTTTTAGAGGCGGCACGTGCAAATTTACTTGGAATGACAATGAAATACCATCTATAGGTAGGTATGGTGGACACTCATGGAAGAAACTTGGTTTAAGGGTATTTGGATGCACAAGTAGTATCTCTACTTAATGCGGAATTTTTGGCTAGCAAAAGATTATAAGCAAGCACCACATGTTGGAGGATCCATAACAATATAACTTCTATGCAAATATACCCAAACATAACTCATTACGTTGTCTTCCTTGTCCAACTTCAACTTATTTGATCAAGTTTGAAAATAATTAATGGGTATTCACAATCATAAAAGATGTCCAAGATAATATATTTGTATGTGAAGTTTCTCTTCCTTATACTAATCATTCATGAATTGCTTGCATGACCAATATTGTGATTGCCAAATTTTAATAGATTTACTTTCTAAATCCAATGTGAAACTATTACTAAGCATATGGAACATGTATAATTTCAGATTTATGATATTCAATTCATTCAACAAATTACTCTTAAGATATAAGTGAAGCACACGAGTAAGCAATACACTACTCCAAAAGATATAAGCGAAGAATAAAGAGTAGTTAAGTGAATAAGTAGCTATGTAAAGACTCTCTCCCAATAACAATTTACGGATCTAAAGATTATATCAAATAGAAAACAAAACAAAAATAAAAGGACACTCCAAGAATAGCACATATCATGTGAACAAATAAAAACTTAGGCTCAACCAAGACTAACCGATAGTTGTTGATGAAGAGAGGTGGGATGCCTACCGGGGAATCCCCAAGATTAGATGCTTGAGACTTCTTGGATTATTAACTTGGGATCCTTGGGCATCCCCAAGCTTGAGCTCTTGTGTCTCCTTAATTCTTCTCATATCATGGCTTCTCCTATGTCTTAAAAACTTCATCCACACAAAACTTAACAAGAACTCGTGAGATAAGTTAGTATAGATCAATTCAAAACCTTATCATTCTCTACCATAACAAATTAATAAAATTATAATTAAACATTGCATACTAAATGTCTCTGCATATTTAATACTCCTATCCATTAGAAGAAACATTAAACAAGCAAACATATGCAAACAATGCAACTATAACAGCAATCTGTCTAAACAGAACAGTCTGTAAAGGATGAATACAAATTCATACTTATTTAACTCAATTTTTTTTTGAAAAATTACCACTTGACATAGAACTCATGCTTTATTACTGTGTAAAAAAATTCAGATTTTATCACGTTCTGACTATTCAGGACATAACAAAAAACTTTCTGTTTTGAAACAGCAACTCATAAACATGCAAACTAAGCATGGTAAAGGCTATACTTGACACTTTTATTGAAATACGAAGCATGATTGTGAATAAAAGCAAGAAAAGACCAACAAAAGCAAATGACACTCCAAGCAAAACACATAATATGTGAAGAATTAAAATATAGCTCCAAGTGAGGTATACCGATAGTCTTGAAGACGAAAGAGGGGATGCCACCCGGAGCATCCCCAAGCTTGGACGCTTGAGTCTTCCTTGAATATTACCTTGGGGTACCTTGGGAATCCCCAAGCTTAGGGTCTTCCCGCTCCTTATTCTCCTCATATCATTGTCTCACCCAAAACTTGAAAACTTCAATCACATAAAACTTAAGAGAACTTCACGAGATAGGTTAGTACAATAAAAATAAATCATTCCCTTGGGTACTGTCAAGAAAAGATTCATAATTTTCTCAAATAATGCCTACTGTATTCTATTATTTCCACAATTTTTATCGCTTAATATAAGCTATGGAAACTCCAAAACAAGCAAACAAAGAAAACTAGATAGAATCTGTCAAAAACAGAACAACACGTAAAGATCTAAGTTTTGGTCATACTTATATAACTCCAAAAATTCTGAAAAATGAGGACAACATAAAAACTTTGTATAGAAGAATTGTGTAAAAAATTCATAATTTTCTTACATTCCAGTACAGAAGTTAAATTCATGCACTGGACGCCAAACTTTCTGTTTTTGCACAGAACCAAATAAACAAACATCCACATCAACCTAAAGGCTTTACTTGGTACTTTATTAAAAGAAAAGATACAAACCATGATTATTACAGTAGCTTAATCATGTAGATGCACAAAAATAGTAAGGATAAATATTGGGTTGTCTCCCAACAAGCACTTACCTTTAATGCCTTTTAGCTAGGCATTGATATTTTTGAATGATGCTCACATAAAAGTAGGATTTGAAACACAAAGGGAGCATCATGAATCATAGACCAAACACATTTAATACTAACCCACTTCCTATGTGTTGTGGTTTTGTCACGGCAGATGTCCTCGTGAAAGGACTTAGTGGTGAGGCCATCGCAACTATGTGGAAGCTTGAACGGGGTTGATCGGAAACGAGAGACACGAGTTTACCCAGGTTCGGCCCCTCATGATGGAGGTAATTAAAAGCCTACTCCTGCTTGATTGATATTGCTGTGGATCTCAATTACAAGTGTGCAGATTCGCTAACCTAGCTCTCAAGAGATTGCAACTTAGTCCTTTTGTCCTAGGAACTCCCCTTTATATATTAGGTTGAGTCCCTAAGTTTACAGGAGATTCCGGGTCGTACTCGTGACCCGTAGCCTATTCTAACTCTCATTAATCTTGCTATTCAAGTTGGTAAGATTCCTCTTTCTGGGCCTTCTCCATGAGTCAGCCCACAAGATGAGAGCCGGGCGCCTGCCGGGTCTCACTTTGGGCTTCAGGCCCATCTTCGATTGTCTTCGTGCGAACTCGTCAGTGAGGTGACTCACTGTGCCTCTAGGTTCAGGCCCGGGTCACACTCACGCCGGGTCTCAACCATGGGGAACATCCCCAACATTGGCCCCCAATTTAGCTTGGATTTATCCATGCTAAACTCCATCCTGAAAATTTGAACAAAGGAAATCATGAAAGGTTGTGCTCTGATCCAGATCTTTCCTGAGCCGGCAATTGCTCCATCCTTCCTGTCCTTGTTACTATCTTTATTCGCAACTTCCTGGCCGGGTCAAAAATGTTTGCCGGCTCTCATGGTTCTTCTCCGTACTTGACCATTTTTGCCTCTTTTTATCATGACAACACTTCATCTGTTTCCGATATACGCGCGTGACATCATAACGGATCTTTGAACAGATATGCCAAATCTTGTCAAGCATGAAAATCGAGGCGCCCTTTGAGTAGAAAGTTACTGTGCCGTCTCGGGGCTCTACCATGCCGCTTCAATTTTTACCTCGCCCATAAATATGCCCGGGGAGGCCCCAGATCCCTTTTTACCATGCCTTCCTCTTCGTGCTCTTCTTCTTCCTCTCGCCTCCAGTGCCACCGCGCCGTCTCGAGCTTGACAACCCCAAGGTCCACATCGACAGCAACCTCAACACTGCCACGGGAATCCGTCAAGCACGCCGCGACCACGCTTGCAAAGCTCGAAGCCTTCAAGTCTCTCCTCGCAAATCTGTAACTACCCCATTCCATCTCCACTTTTTTCGCCACTGTTCTTCACCAGTTCATCGGTGTTCTTCGACATATGTAGTTGTTGATCTTAGGTATCCGTAAACTTTCATTCATAAGGCCTTAAAATAGCTCCGCTGTACTTTCAATCAATTTGTAGATCTCCTTCATTGCCTGAAATGAACTTCTTTGCTGTTTCATACCCATCCGTGTAATCAAAACTAGGTTTTTATTTTACTTTTGTGGTCATTTTATAGATCTTTATTGATATCCAATCTGCACAGTAGTTGTTTGTGACCACCTCGACCCGGGTCCTGTTTCACAGCTTTTGCCGGGTCTTAGATTACCTTTAGTATGTTGCCGGCTTATACTTTAGATAGTGTTTTGCCGACTCTCAGCCACTTTGGCTGGCTCATACCTGCACTATTCTTTTGCCGACTCTTGAAGTGTTGTGATTCATAGCCGCTCCATACTTTGAAGATATTAGCTTGATACCCACGATCCATGTGCTTAGAACTGACTTGTAATTTATTTCCTTCATTTCTTTAGCTGAGTTTTATTGCAACCAGCATCCATGGCTCCCAAGATAAGCAAAGCTGCCAACTGGACGAAATCATCAATGACTGAGCTCATGCTCAACGAGCTAGTGAAAGGCGACATGTTGCCGGCTCAAGAGTTAATTGAATGGCAGGTTCCATAAGAAGGGACCCGGCCCCAGCCAAGACATAACGAGGTTATCGTCTTTGGTGACCATCTAGACAGGGGATTCTGTCCTCTGGGTTCCAAGTTCTTCCGTGACGTTCTCCACTACTTCGATATCAGGCCACAAGACCTCACTCCTAACTCAGTGCTTAACCTGAGCAACTTTCAAGTTTTCTGCGAAGTGTATCTTCAAATTGAGTCGTTTGTCATTTTATTTCAAGAGTTCTTCTATTGCAACCGCCAAACTGAATGCAAAGGAGGACCAAGTCTGGAGTGTGGAGGAGTCACAATCCAACGGAGGAGGAACTCGGCCTTTCCAGACATGGCGCTGGAGAGTCACCCAAAAGGGTGGCATAAGACCTAGTTCTATTGCAGAGATACTTCCCCAAATCATCAGCACCCCCTGCCGAGTTATAGGCCTGACCCACTCGGCGCATCCAAGCAGTTCACTGCCTGTGCATCAAAGACAGAAAGGGAAGCACTAGTGTCGATATACTCCAAAATCAACGCCTTGATTACACACGCCTCTCCGGAGTCGACTTGACCCGGTGCTGGATGAGCCGGAGGATCCAACATCTTACCCTCAGGAACCGACTCGTGTATGAGTACACTGGACAGCAGAGTGACGACTTGCGCTTCAGCAGTCTCAACTTGTCTGCCGACGATCTGTTAAAGGCCACTAAGAAGCTTCTTGGTGAGACTCGTGACAAGATTGCTGTTGTGGGCCTTGCCCCTTTCTATGCTGGTAACCCAACCCCCAATGTAAGTTGCCTGGTCATTTCCATACTCGATTATTTGTGCAATTTCATTCTTGCTTTATCTAATATGCCGGCTCATATTACCTTAGGAGAGCTCTGATTGGTGGAAGACAAAGCCTGAAACCCCCACTCCTCCTAAGGACCGAAATCAGGAGGAGGTGGAAGAAGATGAAGACAATGAGGTAGAACTTGACTCCCTTGGTCGTCTCCATAATGAGCTTGCTGACGCCTCCACTTCTCAAGAACACGCCGAGACTAGCAGAGCCGGTGATGCAGTGGTAAACCCATCTTCCTTTGACCCAGAAATGCCTGGCCGAAGGAGAACCCGACATGCGATTCATAAGGTACCCTTCTCGTATCCATCAACTTACTTGGACAAATCTTTAACTTTGAAGAAAACGCAGCACGCTGAGAGCTTGAAGCAGAAGACCCAGAGTAGCTCCGACGAGTTATTTGATGGTCTTTCTTATGAAAGATCTCCACACCGGGCCCGTCTCCAAGTACCAACAAGCCCCACTGCTAGTCACCCGCAAGCCGGCGCATTTAAACAACCGTTAGATCGCGCCGACTTGGCGTATCAAACTTCTCCCTCATCTGATGAATCCAGTGCCACCCAGGTGCCGGCTTTCAATATCAACCGGGGGTAAGATTGTGTAACAAAGAACTTTGTCAATTTTCCACATATTCTGATCATTCTCTGATCACCATATCTTTGTTAATTTAGTGCCAAGGCCTTCATGAAGAAGAAGGTTGGCGGGTCTTCTACCGACCCAACAGGTATTGAAGAGGGGGGCCCTTCTCATGACGCGACAATGGACAACCCGGAAACTCAGGATGAGCCGGCTGGTCAGGGTGAACCGGCGAACCAGGATAACCCGGCGAGCCCTGTTCATGCCTCCACCCATGATACGTCTCGAACGTATCTATAATTTTTGATTGTTCCATGCTATCATAGTATCAATCTTGGATGTTTTTATATGCAATTATATGAAATTATATATCATTTTTTGGGACTAACCTATTAACCTAGTGCCCAGTGCCAGTTGCTGTTTTCTGCTTGTTTTTGGCTTTTCAGATAATCAGTACCAAACGAAGTCCAAATGCCACGAAACTTTTTGGAGATTTTTTTGGTCAAAAGAGACCCTGGAGACTTGGAGAGGAGGCCAGAAGGTTCACGAAGCCTCCACAAGGCAAAAGGGCGCGACCCTAGGGGGGCGCCCTGATGCCTTGTGGGGCCCATGTGGCTCCGTTTGACCTAATTCCACTCCTATAAATTCACAAATATTCGGAAACCATCAGAGAGCCAGAAGAGAAAACCTTTCCGCCGCCGCAAGCCTCTGTTCTTCTGCGATCCCATCTAGAGGCCTTTTCCAGTACTCTACCGGAGGGGGAATCGATCACGGAGGGCTTCTACATCAACCTTGCTGCCCTTCCGATGATGTGTGAGTAGTTTACCACAGACCTACGGGTCCATAGCTAGTAGCTAGATGGCTTCTTCTCTCTCTTTGATCTTCAATACCATGTTCTCCTTGATGTTCTTGGAGTTCTATCCGATGTAATCTTCTTTTGCGGTGTGTTTGTTGGGATCCGATGTATTGTGAGTTTATGATCAGATTATTCATGAGAAATATTTGAGTCTTCTCTGAACTCTTTTATGCATGATTAAATATAGCTTTGTATTTCTCTCCGATCTATCGATTTGGTTTGGCCTACTAGATTGATTTATCTTGCAATGGGAGAGGTGCTTTGTGATGGGTTCAATCTTGCGGTGCTCAATCCCAGTGACAGAAGGGGACATGACACGTATTTGTATTGTTGCCATTAAGGATAAAAAGATGGGGTTTATTCATATTGCTTGAATTTGCTTCTCTACATCATGTCATCTTGCTTAAGGCGTTACTCTGTTTTTATTAACCTAATACTCTAGATGCATGCTGGATAGCGGTCGATGAGTGGAGTAATAGTAGTAGATGCCGGCAAGAGTCGGTCTACTTGTCTCAGACGTGATGCCTATATACATGATAATTGCCATGAATCCGTCATAATTATTTGCTTTTCTATCAATTGCCCAACAATAATTTGTTTACCCACCGTATGTTTCTGCGCTCGAGAGAGA
The DNA here is from genome assembly GCA_039707655.1 of Elymus sibiricus. Classification (NCBI taxonomy): domain Eukaryota; kingdom Viridiplantae; phylum Streptophyta; class Magnoliopsida; order Poales; family Poaceae; genus Elymus; species Elymus sibiricus. Next base: position 228,660,707 of record CM077676.1, read on the forward strand.
ATCCTCTAGTGAAATCTATGGCCCCCGGGTCAATCTTTATCATATAAAAAACCCAAAAATACCTTGCTGTAATTTATTTACTTTTATTTAGTTTAGTAATTTACTTTATCAATTTATCTCTATCAGACTTAATCCTTGCAAGTAACCGCTAAGAGGATTGACAACCCTCTTATTCGCGTTGGGTGCAAGTGTTTGCTTTTGTGTGTGTAGGTGTTGTTCACTGGATCTTGCTTGGTTCTCCTATTGGATTGATAACCTTGGTTCTTAACTGAGGGAAATACTTATCTCTACTATACTGCATCATCCTCTCCTCTTCGGGGAAATACCAACGCAGTCTACAAGTAGCAGGAAGAATTCTGGCGCCGTTGCCGGGGAGACGTCATCAAAATCTATCAAGTACCTTCGCACAAACTATCAATCACTTGCCTTTTATTTTATTTGCCTTTTATTTGCATTTGCCTCTCGTTTTCATCTCCCCCGCTTCTATTTTTTTTTACAAAAACACAAAAATATTTTTATTTGCTTGTTTGCTTGCTTGCTTGTTTTATTGCCTTCATGTCAAACACTCAAGAACAGAAAGTAAAACAAAAATTTAAGATAATATGGATAACCTTAAATTTTTCTACTTGGATCATCTTCGATCCATTTGTGCTCGTGCTGAAACCCCAACTAGTTTAGTTGAGGGAAAATCATTAGATGAGCATGCTCATTTTGTACGTCACCGTTTGTCTCAAAAAGGGAGACTCTTATGGGATCAAATAAATTGTTTGCTATGCTATGCTTGGAATCTATGTGAGGCATTACTTGGCACAAACACTAATTTAAACATAAAAATACAATCATAACGGAAGCTATAATTGTGCAAACACTCAAAAACAGAATAAAAATTTATTGGGTTGTCTCCCAACAAGCTCTTTCTTTATAGCCATTAAGATAGGCTTGAGATTTCAATGATGCTCACATGAAAGATAGTAATTGAAACATGAAGAGAGCATCATGAAACATGTGAAAAACACATTTAAGTCTAACATACTTCCTATGCATGGGAATTTTATAAGCAAACAAATTATCAAGACAAGCAATATCTAGCAAATGCCAATAGGAAGAATGGAGCATTAATAATTTCAACATAACGAGAGGCAATTTAGTAACATGAAGATTTCTACAACCATATTTTCCTCTCTCATAATAATTACATGTAGGGTCATATTCAAATTCAACAATGTAGCTATCATATAAAATATTCTCTTCATGATCCACATGTAGAAAAGTTTTATAATCTTCCAAGATAGTGGGATTAACATCAACTAAAGTCATGACCTCTCCGAACCCACTTTTATCCAAAAATTCATAAGATTGATAATTCTCCAAAGTAGTGGGATCATTATTACCTAAAGTTGATGCCCTTCCAAACCCACTTTTAATAGTATTGCAAGCATTATTATCAATAACATATTCATCATGAGGCTTAAATAAATTTTCAAGATCATAAGAAGCATTATCACCCCAATCATGATCATTGCAATAAGTAGTGGACATAACAAAATTTTCATCCCCAAGCTCGTAGCTTTGCACATAATTAGCACAATTGTCAGTAATAGAATTTATAATAACATCATTGCAATCATGCTTTTCATTCAAGGAGCTATCAAGTATGGGTGCTATAGCAATAATTTCATTTTTAACATAAGGAACTATAGCAGGTTCATCTCTATAAGCATCATTAATATTGGCATCATGGCCATAAGAATAGCAAGTATCACATTCATCAACAGGGGATATTTCAATTGAATCAACGGAATCATAATTATCTATGGATTCATGCATATCATTATTTTCTTCCAAAGTAGCAGACATCCTCTCAATAAATTCATTAACATAGGCATTAGGAGCATAGTTTTCATAGCAATATTTAAGTATGTCAAAATTTTCAGATTTGTAGAGAGTAATATCATACTTTTCAATCAAAGAAGCAACTTCATAAGCACCCTTAAAAGCAACAAATTCTTCAATTTGTTCGATATCATAGTAACTATAAACACCCTTGGCATAAGAAGATAAGATTTCATTATCATTAAACTCACATAGGTAGGGAAGGTGTTTTTTAGGGTTCTTATAGCAACAAGTATTTACATATGATAGTATGATAGATGTTGTTGGAAAACAGAAACTTTTGCGTCCAGTGCTGGAATTTCTAATATTCGCTGGAGTGTCAGAACCTTCTGAATTGTTTACACAGTATTTACATATGAATTGCCCACGTTTTCCTAATTTTTCAGAATTTTTGGAGTTACATAAGTATGACCATAATTCAGATCTTTACAGACTGTTCTGTTTTAGACAGATTCTGTTTTTGTTGCATAGTTTGCTTATTTTGATGAATCTATGGATCGTATCGGGGGGTATGAGTCATGGAGAAGTTGGAGTACAGTAGCATTATGCTAATATTAAATATGAATCAATTTATCACAGTACCTAAAGTTAAACATTCATTTGTTATACTAACGGATCTCACGAGGTTTCTGTTGAGTTTTGTGTGCTGAAGTTTTCAAGTTTTGGGTGAGACTACGATGGATAAAGGAATAAGGAGTGGCAAGAGCCTAAGCTTGGGGATGCCCAAGTCACCCCAAGGTAATATTCAAGGAAGACTCAAGCATCTAAGCTTGGGGATGCCCCGGATGGCATCCCCTCTTTCGTCTACAATCTATCGGTAACTCACTTGGAGCTATATTTTTATTCATCACATGATATGTGTTTTACTTGGAGCGTCTTGTGATATAGTTTGTTTGCTTTTGTTTGCTTTTTATTTTGTCACAATCATCTTTGCTGAACACACGTTTTTGAGAGGGACACACATTATTTGTGATTTATTAGAATACTCTATGTGCTTCACTTATATTTTTTGAGCTAGGCAGTTGCTCTAGTGCTTCACTTATATCTTTTAGAGCACGGCGGTGGTTATATTTTAAAGAAATAGTTGCACTCTCATGCTTCACTTATATCTTTTTGGGAGTCTCATGATAGCAATGGTAATATGCACGGGTTATGAATTTGGTCTTGATATGATAGGTATTCAAGAGGGATATAATAAAAACTTTCATGTAGATCACTGAATGTGATAAATTTGATTTCTTGCAATAGTTTTGCGATATTAAGATGGTAATATGGGGGAGGTACTAGTAGATGATTGTGGTTTAGTAAGAATAATTGTGTTAAGGTTTGTGATTCCCGAAGCATGCACGTATGATCTGTCGTTATGCTAAGAAGTTGGAGCATGATTTATTATTGATTGTCTACCTTATGAGTGGCGGTCGGGGACGAGCGATGGACCTTGTCCTACCAATCTATCCCTCTAGGGGCATGCATAGTAGTACTTTGCTTCGAGGGCTAATAAAGTTTTGCAATAAGTATGTGAGTTATTTATGACTAATGTGAGTCCATGGATTATACGCACTCTCACCCTTCCGCAATTTGCTAGCCTCTTCGGTACCGTGCATTGCCCTTTCTCACATCGAGAGTTGGTGCAAACTTCGCCGGTGCATCCAAACCCCATGATATGATACGCTCTATCACACATAAGCCTCCTTATATCTTCCTCAAAACAGCCACCATACCTACCTATCATGGCATTTCCATAGCCATTCCGAGATATATTGCCATGCAACTTCCACCTCTCCATTTTTATGACATACATCATCATTGTCATATTGCTTTGCATGATCATATAGCTGACATAGTATTTGTGGCTCAGCCACCGTTCATCATTTTTATACATGTTACGCTATCATCCTTGCACATCCTGGTACACTGCCAGAGGCATTCATATAGAGTCATATTTTTGTTCTAGTATCGAGTTGTAATGTTGAGTTGTAAGTAAATAGAGGTGTGATGATCATCATTATTAGAGCATTGTTCCAATGAGGAAAGAATGGTGGAACCTAACGAGTCCTCGAAAAAGTGGGGATGAGGTCCATGAGACCGTTCTAAATAAAAAAAAGAGGCAAAAAAGAGGCAAAAAAGAACCATGAAAAAAATGAGAGAAAAAGAGAGAAGGGGCAATGTTACTATCCTTTTTCCACACTTGTGCTTCAGAGTAGCACCATGTTTTTCATATAGAGAGTCTCCTATTTTGTCACTTTCATATACTAGTGGGAATTTTTCATTATAGAACTTGGCTTGTATATTCCGATGACGGGCTTCCTCAAATGCCCGAGGTCTTCATGAGCAAGCAAGTTGGATGCACACCCACTTAGTTTTCATGTTGAGCTTTCATACACTTATAGCTCTTAGTGCATCCGTTGCATGGCAATCCCTACTCCTTGCATTGACATAAATTGATGGGCATCTCCATTGCCCGTTGATTAGCCTCGTCGATGTGAGACTATCTTCTTATTTTTGACTTCTCTTATTTACCCCTACCACCACACTCTATTCCACCCATAGTGCTATATCCATGGCTTGCGCTCATGTATTGAGTGGGAGTTGAAAAAGCTAAAGCACGTTAAAAAGTATGAACCAATTGCTCGGCTTGTCATCGGGGTAGTGCATGATAAATACTTTGTGTGAAGAAGATGGAGCATGACAGGATTATATGATTTTGTAGGGATAGCTTTCTTTAGCATCGTTATTTTGAAAGGCATGATTGTTTGTTAGTATGCCTGAGTATTGATGTCTTTATATCAAATTATAAACTACTGCTTTGAATCATTTGGATCTTATTATTCATACCGTAAGAGAAAGATTACATGATGAAACATGATAGGTAGCATTCCACATCAAAAATTCTGTTTTATCATTTACCTACTTGAGGACGAGCAGGAATTAAGCTTGGGGATGCTTGATACGTCTCCAACGTATCTATAATTTTTGATTGTTCCATGCTATTATAGTATCAATCTTGGATGTTTTTATATGCAATTATATATCATTTTTTGGGACTAAGCTATTAACCTAGTGCCCAGTGCCAGTTGTTGTTTTCTGCTTGTTTTTGGCTTTTCAGAGAATCAGTACCAAACAAAGTCCAAATGCCACGAAACTTTTTGGAGATTTTTTTTCTGGACAAAAGAGACCCCGGAGACTTGGAGAGGAGGCTAGAAGGTTTGCGAAGCCTCCACAAGGCAACAGGGCGCGACCCCGGGGGGGGCGCCCTGATGCCTTGTGGGGCCCACATGGCTCCGTTTGACCTAATTTCACTCCTATAAATTCACAAATATTTGGAAACCATCAGAGAGCCAGAAGAGAGAACCTTTCCGCAGCCGCAAGCCTCTGTTCTTCCGCGATCCCATCTGGAGGCCTTTTTCCGGTACTTTGCTGGAGGGGGAATCGATCACGGAGGGCTTCTACATCAACCTTGCTACCCTTCCGATGATGTGTGAGTAGTTTACCACAGACCTACGGGTCCATAGCTAGTAGCTAGATGGCTTCTTCTCTCTCTTTGATCTTCAATACCAAGTTCTCCTTAATGTTCTTGGAGTTCTATCCGATGTAATCTTCTTTTGCGGTGTGTTTGTTGGGATTCGATGAATTGTGAGTTTATGATCAGATTATTCATGAGAAATATTTGAGTCTTCTCTGAACTCTTTTATGCATGATTAAATATAGCTTTGTATTTCTCTTTGATCTATCGATTTGGTTTGGCCTACTAGATTGATTTATCTTGCAATGGGAGAGGTGCTTTGTGATGGGTTCAATCTTGCGGTGCTCAATCCCAGTGACAGAAGGGGACATGACACGTATTTGTATTGTGGCAATTAAGGATAAAAAGATGGGGTTTATTCATATTGCTTGAATTTGCTTCTCTACATCATGTCATCTTGCTTAAGGCGTTACTCTGTTTTTATTAACCTAATACTCTAGATGCATGCTGGATAGCGGTCGATGAGTGGAGTAATAGTCGTAGATGCAGGCAGGAGTCGGTCTACTTGTCTCGGACGTGATGCCTATGTACATGATCATTGCCATGAATCCGTCATAATTATTTGCTTTTCTATCAATTGCCCAACAGTAATTTGTTTACCCACCGTATGTTTCTACGCTTGAGAGAGAAGCCTCTAGTGAAAACTATGGCCCCCGGGTCTATCTTTATCATATAAAAAACCCAAAAATACCTTGCTGCAATTTATTTACTTTTCTTTAGTTTAGTAATTTACTTTATCAATTTATCTCTATCAGACTTAATCCTTGCCAGTAACCACTAAGAGGATTGACAACCCTCTTATTCGCGTTGGGTGCAAGTGTTTGCTTTTGTGTGTGTAGGTGATGTTCACTGGATCTTGCTTGGTTCTCCTACTGGATTGATAACCTTGGTTGTTAACTGAGGGAAATACTTATCTCTAATATACTGCATCATCCTCTCCTCTTCGAGGAAATACAACACAGTCTACAAGTAGCAACCCACCTGTTGTGGAGGAAGAAAGAGAAAATCCAGCACCAGAGCCGCCATTGGAAAGGACTCACGACGATGTGGTCATCACTGGCGAGCAACACGATGCTCCTGAGGTGTCAACTGCTTTAGCTAAGGTTGTAGCTAAAAATGAGTCGCCAAGCAAGGAGAAGGGGAAAACCAGCCTTCACTTCCAATCTTTCGAAGATCTGGATGTGAATACCTTGCATCAAGGTTACCTATCCCGGCTATCTGAGAGCCGGGATACTGAGATTGCTATGATCAATACTTTGAAGAGAAAGTATGAGGTATGTCTTGCTGCTCTCTCTTATGTATATATATGTAGCCTCCAAATCTTTAAGTAAAGAAAGTAGTGATTTGCTTGAATTTAAAGCTTTAAACAAATCCGGGTTGATAACTTTGACCCGTGTTATACTTTACACTTAGCTGTATTCAACTGTAGCCCCCCCAAGCACCGGGTCACTATGTAATAGTGGGCTAGGCGTTGTATGTTTGAACTTTAAATTTTGATAGGAGCAAGTGGTAGCCCCCAAGGGCCGGCTCATCATTATGTGATGAGCCGGGTCTTTAATTTAGAATGACTATGCATTAGCCCCCAAGTGCTGTGTTGCATGCTTGCAGCGACATGGGACTTTCATACAGTAGTTTGGAGTTGAACACTGTAGCCCCAAGCACCGGATTGCCTGCCTACGGTGACTCGGGGCTTTATAATGATAACTACCCTTTGTAGGATAAAATCAATTCTGCTGTAGCCCCCAAGTGCCGGGTCGTGCGCCTGCGGTGACTCAGGACTTAAACTGATTGATAACTTGTGATGTAGAAAGAACAAATATCCTGTAGCCCCCAAATGATGGGTCAGCCCCCTGTAGCGACTTGGGACTTCCAATATTGTATGTAACTGAAAATATGTTTGCAGGATATGCTGAATCAAGCCGAGTCACAGGTGGCCAGGTTGAAGAAGCAGGTGCAGACAGAGAAAGAGTTGCCAGAAAAAGCTGAAAAGCTATCCTCTGACTTCGAGGAATCTCTGATCAATTGCACCGACAAATTGGAGAAGGACAAAACTTCATTTGCTGATGAAAAAGCCGCCTTGCTCAAGAGCTGCAAACACTGAAGGGCCACATTCAGCAGATGTGCATATCCATCTTTGGTAAGTAATAGTCTTCCTGTTATCAACTCGCCAAAATAAATCCGGGTTATTGATGTTTACCCTTGTATTGATAGGCAGAAGAGGTCACAATGTGATGGGGCTTCCTTTAGTGAAGTTGAAAGGCGTCTACAAGTTTCTTGAACAACTTTATGTAGGCGGTGCCCATTGCATCATGGCTGTGAAGAACACCCAAGCTCCACCGTATCATATAATGGAGATGATCAAAGAATTTTCTACTGTCCCAGAGTGGATTAAGGAGTTGAGAAGATCGGCTTGCAGACAAGGGGCTATGAGTGCGCTAACGCTGGCCAAGGCATATCACCCCGAGATGCAGCCGGCTCTCCTTGCCGATGGGTTCCCCGAGTTAAATGCTGATGATACGGAGTTCACCGAGGAAGATTATCTTCGCTGCGTGCGGGCGACCCGGCCAGCAGCCACCAAGATCGCGGACGAGCTGGACCTGACCAAGTTCCAATTCGGCTACAATGAAGATGGGAAGCGCGGTAGTATACCACAACCGCAACCCATCGAGCTCATCCCGCCATGTAAGCAAGCCTTCGCCTCAGATGTCAACCCTTCAGATGTGCTTCATGAAGAAATGGTGTTTGAAGCTTTGTCCTCCATCCAGTAGGTGGCCGAAAGCCCCCATATCAACAAAGCTGATGAAGGCAGATCTTCTGAGCCGGCGCGTGTTAACCCGGCATCGATGGGAGCTGACGAGGAGCAGGCGAACCTCAACCCGGAAGATCCAAATGTTGGGTCTCAGCCCTCAACCACTTCGCAAGCTTGAACACTGAGATAAACTTGATAGTTGAAATAGCCTAGTTGGGGCTTGTAATAACTTTTGTCTAAACTTCTGTAGAGCTGACAGTGCCATCGAGCACTTGTTATTTTGTGCTAAACTTGGGCAACCTTTGAATGAATGTCTTCTATCTCGTGGTTGTGTTGCAACCCGGTATTTGATAGTAACGTATGATTCTAAGTGCTGTTTTTGCAAGACGTTAAATCATAAGACCCGGTTGCAATGCAACCCGACTAACTATTTTGAGCACTTGACTCCTCAAGTGTTTATATTTGCTTGATGAAAAATCAAAGATGTGGTTGCAGTGTAACCCGACAATTCATGTTGCCATTGTATTCGTACCATAATTGATGAGACCCGGCCTTTCTTAAAGATAAGGCCGACTTCTGCAAAAAAGATGTAATATATACGACTAATAAATTTAATACAAATTATAACGCAAAGTACTGGATAGCAGGAAAAATATAGTAATGCAAATTGTAAAAAGCCGGCTTTCGAGGCATGACATAAAGACCGGCTTTCGAGGCTCGAGTCTGAATTGCTTTCCAGTGGAAGCAGGCCTTGTAGCCTCTTTTGGTTTGTCCTAGCTCTCTGGAAGCCGGCTCTCACGTGACTTAAGCCGGTGTTTAACTTTGATGAGTTCAGGGTCATCAGTGTGATTGACTCATCAAGCGTACAACCGGGTCACCTTTTGTGAGTTGCATCAAGCTAACTGTAGGCATGTATAACCAAGTATTATATTTGCATATGTCGGGTTAAGAGGGATGTTAATAGCTAAACTCGATGAGTTGGAAGCCCCCAAGTAACCAATGATCAAAGAATAAAGACTCAACACACAGCTTTTGAGGCGAAACGACAAACTCTAGGATCCAGAGATGCCGGCTTTATTTCATTGATCGTAATATAGATATATACATGAGAGGTATGTACAGACAGGATGATACTGCCAATTATGAGACTTAAGTATAATATGGCCGAAGATGAGCAATGTTCCAGGGTCGGCCGCCCTCCTCCTCAGAGGTACGTGACTTATTTGCTTCATGTATGTCAACAATGTAATATGATCCGTTGTTGAGATTCTTGCTGATGACTAAGGGTCCTTCCCAATGAGGGGAGAGATTATGCATCCCTGTCTGATCTTGCATCAGACGGAGCACTAAGTCACCTTCCGGAAAGGTACGGCTTCAAACTCTACGGCTATGATAGCGACATAGGTCTTGTTGATATATCGCAGATCTGGACGCTGCAAGATCGCGTTCTTCTTCCAGAGCATCAAGAGAATCTTGGCGAGCAGCCTCATTATCAGACTCAACATAAGCTGCAACTCTGGGAGAATCATGGCGGATATCGCTTGGTAGCACCGCTTCTACACCATAGACCAGGAAAAACGGTGTATAGCCTGTCGACCTATTGGGAGTAGTTCGTATACTCCAAAGCACTGCCAGGAGTTCTTCTTCCCAGCATCCTGGGGTGCACTCAAGAGGCACCACGAGTCTTGGTTTAATCCCTCGCAACAACTCCTGATTAGCTCGCTCCGCCTGTCCATTGGACTGAGGATGTGCAACTGATGCCAAGTCAAGTCGGATATGTTCTCGCTGACAAAACTGCTTCATAGCACCCTTGGACAGATTGGTTCCATTATAAGTAATGATGCTATGTGGATAGCCGTAGCAATAGATCAACTTTTTTAGGAACTTGACTGCTGTGGCAGCATCACAATGACTGACTGGCTCTACTTCAACCCACTTGGTGAACTTGTCAACTACAACCAATAAGTGAGTATTCTTGCTCTTGGAACGTTTGAAAGGTCCAACCATATCAAGCCCCCAGACTGCAAAAGGCCAAGTAATTGAAATCATCCAAAGTTCTTGAGCCGGCACATGGGCTTGACGTGCAAATTTCTGGCACCCGTCACACTTGCGAACGATGTCCTCTGCATCTGCGTGAGCTGTAAGCCAGTAAAATCCGTGCCAAAAAGCCTTCGCGACCAAAGATCTTGAGCCGGCATGGTGTCCACAATCGCCATAGTGGATCTCATTAAGAATTGCACGGCCTTCTTCAGGGGAAACACAACGTTGAAAAACACCTGTAACACTCCGTCTGTGCAACTCACCATTGACGATTGACATTGACTTGGACCTCCCGATAATCTGCCGGGCGATGATTTCCTCATTGCTGAGCTCACCATGGGTAAGATACGCCAGATAAGGTACCGTCCAATCCGGTGTAGCATGAACAGCGACCACCAGAGCAGCTTCTGGGTCAGGAATAGCGATGTCTTCCTTCATCAGTAACTTGACTGATGGGTTGTGCAGAACATCCAAGAAAACGTTTGGTGGAATAGGGTTGCGCTGGGAACCCAGACGAGACAGTGCATCAGCTGCCTCATTAAGCCGGTGAACAATGTGATCAACCTGGTATCCTTTGAAGTGTCCAGCTATTACTGTGACAGCATGCTTGTAAGCCGCCATGAGGGGGTCCTTGGAGTCCCAAGTCCCGGAGACCTGTTGAGCCACCAAGTCTGAGTTGCCGAGACATCTGACCCGGCTGAGATTCATCTCCTTAGCCATGCGAAGCCCATGAAGCAGAGCCTCATATTCTGCTGCATTGTTAGTACAAGAAAACATGAGTCTCAAAACATTACAAAATTTATCACCTCACGGGGAAGTTATCAAAACTCCAGCCCCCGAGCCCTCCAATTGCGTGGATCCATCAAAGTGTATCATCCAGTATGTTGTATCTGGCTTCTCCTCAGGAGCTTGCAACTCAGTCCAATCATTGATGAAATCCACCAAAGAGACTTGATGGTAGTCCGTGGCACATATTTGAGATGATGTGGACCAAGCTCTATAGCCCACTTGGCAACCCGGCCTGTCGCTTCTCTGTTCTGGATGATATCTCCTAGAGGTGCGGAACTGACGACAGTAATGTGGTGTTCCTGAAAATAATGTTTCTGTTTCCGACTTGCCATGAACACACCATAGACCAGCTTCTGCCAATGCGGGTATTGCTGATTGGACACGGTTAAAACTTCACTGACATAATATACTGGCCGCTGGACAGGATACTCTTTGCCTTCCTCCTTGCGCTCCACACTGACTACAACACTGACGGCTTTGTTGTTGGCGGCGATGTACAACAACATCAGCTCCTTGTCCTGAGGGGCAGCAAGGATGGACGGCTCAGACAACTGCCTTTTGAGGGACTCCAAAGCCTTGTCTGCAGCATCATCCCAGACAAAATTATCTGTTTTCTTCAAAAGCTGATAAAGAGGGATTGCCTTCTCGCCAAGCCGTCTTATGAACCAACTCAAAGCTGCAATACAGCCTGTCAACTTCTGAACATCGTTGATAGTAGCCGGCTTCTTGAGAGTTATCGTGGTTTTGACACAGCAGATGCCCTTGTGAAAGGACTTAGAGACGAGGCCATCGCATAAGGGTGGAAGCTTAGCGGGGTTGATCGGGAACGAGAAGACGCGAGATTACCCAGGTTCGGCCCCTCACGATGGAGGTAATAGCCTACGTCCTGCTTGATTGTATTGCTTGGATCTTGATTACAAGGGTGCGAATTCGCTAACCTAGCTCTCAAGGGATTGCAACTTAGTCTTTCTACCGTAGGTGCCCCCCTTTATATATAGGTTGAGCCCTAGGTTTACACGAGAGTCCGGGTTGTAGACTTAACCCGTATCCTACTCTTATTCCTCAAGGTAATCTTCCTTGTATTATCTTTCTTCTTAAGCCGGCTCGTACACCGAGCCGCCTCTTCTCACCGGGCCTCCTGTTAAGCCGGCCCGCTTGGTATCTCCAAGACCCAGCAGTGAGATGCCCCGCAGAGACCTTCAGCTCTATGGCCGGGTCATCCTTCTGCCGGGTCTACGCGTCAGGAAATATCCCCAATATTAGCCCTCAGTTTGACTTGAATTCATTCATGTTAAACTCCATCCTGAAAAGCAAATGAAACATTAATAGGAAAAAGGTACCCCCGAATCTGTTTCTCAAGCCGGCCTTTGGAGCATCTTTCACTTCGAGGCATAATTTTCCGGCTTAAGAAACTCGCCAGGTCATTCTTTATCCCCAGACTTAGCATTTTTCTCCGTGACTTTGCTGATGACATCACATCCAATTTCTGCAAAATCCGGGATGACATCACAATGAATCTTTTAGTGGTTTCGCATCGTCTTGTCAGGCGCGAAAATTGAGGAGCCTTTTTAGCCACTGTTTACTGCGCCACCTCGAGCTTCGTGCATGCCGTTTCGGGTCCGCCGCGCCTATAAATAGGCCGACGCCCTTCCCCCTTCTCTTTTACTGCTCTCTGCTCATCTTCTTCCTCTACTCCTCCGATGTCGCCGCGCCCCTTCGAGCTCACCGGTGCCACCTTGAGCTTCGTCGATCGAGCCTTCCCCCCATCACCGGAGTTAATCCGGTCCTGCTTGCGCGGCCGCCTCCACCGTACCCGAAGGCCGCAAGTTCCTCCATCTGAATCTGTGAGCATTTCCTTCACCGTACCCGAAGGCCGCTGTTCTATTCCTCTGCTGTTCTTCTCAGTTCATCACATCAGCGGTCCATAGACCCAAGAACACCCACGGGCTTCCATTTTGATGTAGAATCGGTCCGCCATATTTCCGGTGCTCTGTAGATCTATTACCTCGCTCCGAACAAATCCCCACTGTAACTCATTTCTTATTTTGAAGAACAGACCTAGGTTTTATTTTCCTATTTTAGGCCATTTTTCAGATCTGCAGAATTTCCAAATTCATGTGAAACTTGTTTGTCGACTCATAGACTGGATCACCTCCAACACTTGTAATTTTTGCATTCCATAAAGACCGGCTTAGCTTATGCGTGATTTCTTGACCTGGGATGTGCTTGCATTCTTTCCTATGACCCGGCAAACATTCTAGTAGCCGGCTCATATTTTTGCTTGCATCAACCCGGAAAATCCTTGAACTGCCGGCTTATGATACTTTTATACTTCTCTTTTAGCTAAAGCCATGGCTCCCAAAGTTAAGTATGTCAACTGGGCAAAATCCACCATGACAGAGCTCAGGTTGCATGCTCTAGCGGACATCGGGTTACTACCGGCTAAAGAAGCAATTGGATGGCGGGACCCTGAGGAGGAAATCCATCCTCAACCAGATCAAAATGAAATCATTGTATTTGCTGAACATCTAGAGAGAGGCTTCCGTCCCCCCGGCTCGAAGTTCTTCAGAGATGTACTTCATTTCTTCAACATCTGGCCTCAAGGTCTGGCCCCCAACTCCATTTTCAATCTGTGTCAATTTCAAGTTTTCTGTGAGATTTATCTACAACTTGAGCCGTCCATCAGTTTGTTCCGAGAGTTTTTCTATTTGAACCACCAGACAAAGCACAATGATGGACCAAGCCTAGAACTTGGCGGAGTCACCATTCAACGGAGAAAAAACGCTGCCTTCCCGGAAGCCAAGCCGTCAAGCCATCCGAAAGGATGGTATAAAACTTGGTTTTATTGCAAGGATACCTCTCCAGAAGGGCAACACCCACTCCTGGGTTACAGAGCAAGCCAGCTCGACGCTGATATAGTTTTCCTGGGTTTCGCCTCCAAAGAGGAAAGGAAAGCGCTGGAGCCCTTGTACTCAAAGATAAATGCTTTGACCGCCCATGGCATCACCGGTGTTGACCTAGCCCAGACCTGGGTAGAGTGGCGTATCCAACCACTGAGCCTGAGGACCCGGCTTATGCACACTTATTTTGGCGAGCCAGAAGATTCACTCCGATTTAGCCGGGTCGACCTCCAGGAGAAGGAGGTTATAAAATTTGCCAAGAAGCTACTTGGTGAAACAAGAGAGGATATTAAGCTTGTGGGACTTGCTCCCTTCTGCATGAATAACCCGGCACCCGAGGTAACCGTCTTTTATTACTCTTCATCTTATCCATGCTGTTTTACCTTCATCTTAATTTTATCAACCCGTCATGGCACATGAAAATGCTGACTAGTGGCAGGTCGAGCTTCAAGACCCCACTCCTCCTTGAGAAGATAGCGAGGAGAACCCAGAAGACGATGAAGACCAAGAGGTAGAACTTGACTCCCTTGGCCGTCTGTTTAACCAACTTGCTGACGCCACCTCTTCACAGGAACAGGCTGAAACCAGTCACGCCGGCGAGCCAGAGGTAACACTGATCTCTTCAGATTCTGACTCACCAATACCCGTTCGAAAGAAATTCCGGGTTGTAGTCCGAAAAGTCCCATTTTCACATCGAGATGCTCACTTAGACCCACAATTTTCTTTGAAGAAAGCGCAGCACACAGGGACTTCTAAACGGAAGACCCGAATCAGTGAAGGAGAGCTGAGCGGCGGGTTAGGCAATGAGCCGCCAGTACGAAGAGCACGGACAGAGGCGCCGCTCAGCCCAACCCCTTCTCTTCCACACGCCAGTCGTTTCAAAGAGCCCTTGCATTTGAACGACTCGGCATATCAAACATCTCCCTATTCTAACGAATCGAGCGCCACTCAGGCGCCAGCCTTTAACATCAATCCTGGGTAAATAACCTGCTTACTCATGTGTTACAGGAAGGATCCTTGCTCTTATCCTTTAACTGAATGACTCTTTGTTCCTTGTGTAGCGTGAAGGCCATTAAGAAGAAGACCGCCGCCGGGTCATCTGACCCTGTCATTCAAACAGGCCCTTCTCAAGAAGACGCAGCATCTAACCCGGATATCCCGGATGAGCCGGCTTTTCAGAACGACCCGCCGCCCAGGACACTATTGCGAGCCCGGCTCATGCCTATCCTCCTGTCATTCAGGAGAAGGAAGATTTGATTGAAGAGCAGACTGCTGAGAAGGCCCAAGATGAAGTAATGGTGACTGGTGAACAACAGAATGCTCCACCGGAAACTTCTTCAGTCTTAGCAAAGATCCCTGCCAGGGCTGAGTCGCCCGTTAAAGATAAAGGGAAGGCGGCCCTCAATATCCAATCCTTTGAAGATCAAGACATCAACATGCTCCATCAGTCTATGATAACCCGGCTGTCTGAGAGCCGGGATACAGAAATTGCCATGGTGACTTCCCTTAAACGGAAGTATGAGGTAACCTTCTGTCTCCTGACTTAATATACACGTACTGTATGTAGCCCCCAAGGGCCGGGTCATTATACCATGATGATCTGGGACTTGTATGTTGCGATTAACCTGTAGCCTCCAAGGGCCGACTCATCATGATATGATGTGCCGGGTTTCTACATGTAGTGACATAGAACAAACTATGCATTAGCCCCCAAGTGCCATGTGGAATGCCCACATCCTCATGGGACTTTGTTGCATTTGAGAAAATGCTGATAAATGTAGCCCCCAAGGGCTGGGTCGACCAGAATGGCGATTCAGGACTTTATTATATAACTTCTAACTGTGGGACTACCCTACAGGACATGTTGAATCAAGTGGAAACACAAGCATCTTTCTCCCGAAAGGAAGCAAAGAGAGAGAAAAAACTTCGTGAAAGGGCTGAAGAATCATCTTCAGAATCCAACAAGTCTTTGTGTCTTGTGAGAAGCACACTGAAGAAATCTGAAGCAGAAAGAGCCGTCTTGGTCAATCGTGCGGAAGAAGCAGAAGCCAAACTTAAGCCGGTGGCCCAAGAACTGGCCATATTGAAAAATCAGATCACCAGCATGTGCAACGCCATCTTTGGTATGTAGCAAACTCATAAGCCACCAAACATGTCATGTTGTAAAATACCACGCCACCCGGACTAACTTGATATGTCTTCTTGCAGGCGGGAAAACTCATAACCAAGCTGAACGGCCATTGGTGAAGCTGAAAGCCGTCTACACTCTTGCCGAGCAATTATATATAGGCAGCGCACGCTGCATCATGGCCGTCAAGTATACCAAGGCCCCGCCCCACTTGATTGCAGATATGTTAAAGGAACTATCAATAGTTCCCAAATGGTTTGAGGAGTGGAAGAGGGCGGCTTGCCGTGCTGGGGCCCTGACAGTGTTTGCTCGCGCCAAAGCATATGTGCCGGAATTGGATCCGGCTCAAATCGTCGGCGGATATCCAGAGTTTAATGTGGATGATTCCCCTTTCACCAAGAAGGACTTCCAGCAATTCATAAAGGAAACCCGGGTTGCCGCCACTGCGATTGCAGAAGAGATGAATCTGTCCAAATATCAAGCCAGGTATTGTGAAGATAATGAGCGGATTGAGCCGCCTAACCCTGAGCCAGTGGCCCTTACTCGTGCGCATATGCCATCCTTTGCCCCTGATGTTGACCCTTCCTCTGTGATAACCGCCGATGCAATGTTTGAAGCATTGCGCTCAATCCAGTGGTCGGCTGGTGAATCAACAAGTCAGGAAGAGGCGGAGGATGACGACGATCGTGAAGAGCCAGGACATGGCGCTCCTTCAACCTCCGGTGCCAATCCTAACCTGGCAACATAGAACACCGGCTTGTTATTTAGTGCAGCTGAACATGGAAACTTTTGCTGTGGCCGCAGCCTGGTGGGCGGCTTGTAGTAGTTTTATATCAGAAACTTCTGCTAGTACAAGTGCCATCGTGCACTTGCTGTTTTTTTATTGCTTGTATAAACTTGCTGCTTGAAATGACAAGTCTTTGGCTGCTCAGAATACAAGCATAGAATCAGCTGCGTTAACTACGAGCTCACACCAGTGGTGTGTTAAGAAAAAATAACCCAGCAAGCCTTGCTGCGAGATAAAGAAAAAGTGACTATAATGCAGAATGTATGAAAACAAAGATTATGCATGCATGCAAGAAGGAACAATAATGCAAAACATGAATTTTAAATTGCCGGTTTACACAACATGATGTAAAGACCGACCTTTTTTAGGCACGATTCTGATTTGCTTTCATGAAGCAGGCGCTTTGGCCTTTTGGTTTATCCTCGCTTTCTAAAAGCCGGTTCTCACGTGACCAACAAACGTTTTAACTCTGATGAATTCAGGGTCACCTTTGTGATTGACTCATCAGGCATACGCCGGGTCACCTTTTTGGAGTAGCATCTTGCTGACAGGCAGGTTTAACCAAGTTTGGGCTTTTTGCCAGGTTAAAGGGTTTTGTAAGCTAACCTCAATGAGTTGGAAGCCCCCAAGTAACCAATGATCAAGCAATAAAGACTCAACACACAATTTTGAGGCGAAATGACAAACTCTCTTATGAAGAGCTGCCGGTCTTTATTTCATTGATCAAAATATGTATATACATGACAGAAGGTATGCACAAAAGATATGACCCAGCATACGACTTAGGTGTAGTATGGCCGGAGATGGGCAATGTTCCAGGGCTGGCTTCCCTCTTCTTTAGAGGTACATGATTTATCTGCCTCACGTATATCAACCAGGTAGTAGGACCCGTTGTTGAGATTCTTGCTGACCACAAAGGGCCCTTCCCAAGGAGGTGAAAGCTTATGCATGCCTGTCTGCTCTTGTATCAGACGGAGCACTAAGTCACCTTCCTGAAAAGTACGGCTTCGAACTCTACGGCTATGATAGCGACGTAGGTCTTGTTGATAAATTGCTGATCTGGACGCGGCAAGTTCGCGTTCTTCCTCTAGAGCATCAAGAGCGTCTTGGCGAGCTTGTTCATTATCTGATTCCACATAAGCCGCCACTCGAGGGGAGTCATGACGAATATCACTTGAAAGTACAGCTTCTGCACCATAGACCAGGAAAAACGGCGTATAGCCTGTGGACCTGTTGGGAGTAGTCTGTATGCTCCAAAGCACTGTAGGTAATTCCTCTTCACAGCAACCCGGCATGCGTTGTAAAGGCACCATGAGCCGGGGTTTGATTCCGTGCAGCAATTCCTGATTAGCTCTTTCCGCCTGCCCGTTGGACTAAGGATGCGCAACCGATGCTAAATCAAGCCGGATGTGCTCCTGTTGACAGAACTATTTCATGACACCTTTGGAAAGATTGGTTCCATTGTCTGTAATGATACTGTGTGGATAGCCAAAGTGATGTATCAATTTTTTTAGAAATTTGACGGCTGTAGCAGCATCACAACGGCTGACCGGCTCTGCTTCTACCCACTTGGTGAATTTGTCCACAGCTACCAACAAGTGAGTATGTTTATTCTTAGAATGTTTAAAGGGTCCAACCATGTCAAGCCCCCAGACTGCAAAAGGCCAAGTTATCGGAATCATCCTCAACTCTTGAGCCGACACATGAGCCTCGCGAGCATACTTCTGGCAACCATCACATTTGCGCACAATATCTTCTGCATCGGCGTGAGCTGTGAGCCAGTAAAACCCGTGCTGGAAAGCTTTCACGACGAGTGATCTTGAGCCGGCATGATGACCACAATCGCCAGAATGAATCTCATTGAGAATTGCACGGCCTTCCTCAGGTGAAACACAACGCTGAAAAACACCAGTGACACTTCGTCGATGCAACTCACCATTGATGATAGTCATAGACTTGGATCGTCTGATGATCTGTCGAGCGATGATTTCTTCTTCTGGAAGCTCTCCCCATCTTAGATAAGCCAAGTAAGGAATTGTCCAATCAGGTATAGCATGAACAGCAGCCACTAGAGCCGCCTCTGAGTCAGGAATAGCCAAGTCTTCCTCCGTTGGCAACTTAACAGATGGGTTATGCAAAACATCCAGAAAAACATTGGGCGGCACCGGCTTTCGCTGAGAACCCAAGCGAGAGAGCGCATCTGCTGCCTCGTTCTGCCGGCGATCGATGTGATTGAAAGCGCAGGTTATCTCCCAGAGGGGGGGGGGGTGAATGGGAGATTATTAGAAATTCGTCAAACTCTAATGAATTTGACGAAGATCAGAGTGAAGAAATAGAAACGCAAGGGAAACTAAGTCATCACAGAATCAGAATACATGCGATCAGGATACATAAGAGTGAAGAACTTGCAATCATACAATCATACAGGCATGAGGAAATAAAAGATAGCATGATCAAATGCTTCAGTTCAAATTCATCAGAGGATATATCACAAATTCGTCAGCAGTGGAATAAAGTAAGGGAGGGTGAGGAATTTGAAACCAGGTTGGCTCGGTGAAGACAATGGAATTTGGTAGACGAGTTCCAGTTGCTGTATCAACTGTACGTCTGGTTGAGGCGACTGAGTCGCAACTCAGAGGACACTTAGTCCTCACCGTATTCCTCTTGAGCTAAGGTCACTTAGACCTCACCCAATCACTCGTGGTAAGTCTTCAAGGTAGACTTCCAAAACCTTCACAGACTTGTTCACCGGCACGCCACAATTACTCTTGGGTGCTCAGAACATGACGCCTAACCATCTGGAGGAATGACAGTCCTCAAAGGTAACAAGCGTCGGATCACACAGATCAATCTCTTCAGTGATGCTCAATCACTTAGGCTCTGGTTGGGTTTTTCCTCACTTGGGTTCACTCAAAGTCGTCAGAGGATGGGTTGCTCTCAAATGACAAGTGTCAAGTTCTCTCGGAGCAGCCAACCAACAAGTGGTTGTGGGGGCGGCTATTTATAGCCAGGGGGCAACCTGACATAAATTGTCATAAATGCCCTTCTCTGATTCGACCATTGTCAGGATAAGGATCCACTCGACAGCTGGCACGCGGCACAGCAATGGTCTGAAAATTGAACTCTCAATTTCGTCAGGGCACTCAATTTCCTCACAGTAGGCAGATCGCACTGGCGAACTCCTAACTCCTCAGCCTGACCAAATTCGTTAGCGACCAGATGAACTTCGTCACTGTCGCTAGCAAATGCGTCAGCTGTACTAGAGATTTCCAAAGGCTTCACTCGAAGCGGCTTTTGTGTGTATAGGTTTGAGAAAGTTTGAGCATCACTTTGGAAATGTGAAATATGTTTCACCTAGACCCCCTTTAACAGTACGGTTTTTCGTATGACTCAAATAAGAAAAGAAACTACGAAAACCAAAGTTTTCAAGCTTCAAAGTCTTCACATCAATTTCTTCAAGGGTCGTACCAATTTCATCATCAAATTCTTCACTTGAAGAAATCTATTTTTAGGGGTCGTCTTCCATGTGTTAAACCAAATCTTCAGGGACTCTGTCTCCTGTGTATACTCACAAACACATTAGTTCCTCAACCTATTTGTCTTCAATACTCCAAAACCACTAAGGGGGCACTTGATGCACTTACAGTGATCAACTTGATAACCCTTGAAGTGCCCAGCAATATTAGTGACCGCGTGTCGATAAGCCGCCATAAGGGGATCCTTGGAGTCCCAAGTGCCAGAAACCTGCTGGGACACCAAATCTGAGTCGCCCAAACACCTGACCCGGCTCAAGTTCATCTCCTTGGCCATTCGGAGCCCATGAAGCAATGCTGCATATTCTGCTGCATTGTTAGTACATGGGAACATAAGTCTTAAAACATAACAGAACTTATCTCCTCGCGGGAAAGTTATCACAACTTTAGCCCCCGAGCCTTCGAGCTGCCTTGAGCCGTCGAAATGTATGGACCAATACGTCGTGTCGGGCTTCTCTTCGGGAGCCTGTAACTCTGTCCAATCATTGATGAAATCCACCAAAGCCTGAGATTTGATTGCTGTGCGAGCCACATATTTAAGATGATGTGGACCAAGCTCGATGGCCCACTTAGCAACCCGGCCCATGGCTTCCCGGTTTTGGATTATGTCCCCAAGAGGTGCTGAACTAACCACAGTGATTGGATGCTCGTGGAATTAATGCTTCAGCTTGTGACTAGCCATGAACACCCCATAGACCAGTTTCTGCCAATGCGGATATCACTGCTTGGACTCCGTTAATACCTCGTTGATATAATACACAGGGCGCTGAACTGGATATTCCTTGCCTTCCTCCTTGCGCTCTACAACAACTGCAACGCTTACAGCCTTGTTGTTAGCAGCAATATATAACAACATAGGTTCCTTCTCATGAGGGGCAGTAAGGACAGGCGGCTCAGACAACTATTTTTTGAGGGCTTCAAAAGCCTTATCTGCAACATCACTCCAAACAAAGTTGTCTGATTTCTTGAGTAGTTGATACAATGGAATTGCCTTCTCCCCGAGCCGGCTTATGAAGCGGCTCAATGCCGCAACCCACCCAGCCAGCTTTTGCACAGCGTTAAGGTTTGCCGGCTTAGCTAGGGTCATGATTGACTTGATCTTTTCCAGGTTAGCTTCAATGCCACGCTCAGAAACAAGAAATCCTAGAAGCTTTCCTGCAGGGACGCCGAAGACACACTTCTCCGGGTTAAGTTTCATCTGGTAGATGCGGAGATTGTCAAATAAGGTTTCTTTCTTGCGGGATTTAACCACAATGTCATCAACATATGCATGGACGTTCCGCCCAATCTGCTTGTGGAAACAACTTTGGACACAGCGTTGGTAAGTCGCCTGTGCACACTTCAGACCAAACGACATGGTCGTATAACAAAAGGCTCCAAAGGGTGTGATGAAAGCTGTCTTTTCCTGGTCCTCCTGCTTCATCTTGATCTGATGATAACCAGAGTACGCATCCAGAAAGCATAAACACTCACAACCTGCCGTAGCATCAATGATCTGATCAATATGGGGCAAGGCAAAGGGGTCACTAGGACAAGCCTTATTTAGGTCTGTGTAATCAACACACATCCGCCAAGTCTTGTTTTTCTTCAGAACAAGCACTGGGTTGGCTAACCACTCAGGATGGAAGACTGCCACAGTGAACCCGACAGCTAGGAGCCGGGCCACCTCTTCACCAATAGCCTTCCGTCTCTCTTCATTAAAGCGACGGAGATACTGGCGGACTGGCTTAAACTTAGGATCCACATTGAGGGAGTGCTCAGCGAGTTCTCTTGGTACACCTGGCATGTCAGAAGGTTTCCATGCAAAGATGTCCCGGTTCTCACGGATGAACTCGATGAGCGCACTTTCCTATTTGGGATCCATATTCGCCCCTATGGTGAACTGCTCAGAAGAATTACCCGGGGTGAAATCAACTTGCTTGGTCTCCCTGGCTGACTTAAATTTGAGCAAAGGGTCTGACTCCGTCGTTGGCTTCTTCAGAGAGGTCCTGTCAGCCGGGTCAATGCTGTCCTTATAATACCGCAATTCTTCTGCAGCACAAGCCGTCTTGGCATATGCTGCATCTCCTTCCTCGCACTCGAGCGCAATTTTCCGATTGCCTTCAACTGTGATGGTTCCCCTCGGCCCTGGCATTTTTAACTTCAGATAAACTTAGCATGGTGGCGCCATGAACCGTTCATAAGCCGGCCTACCAAATAGAGCATGGTACGGGCTTTTCAACTTGACTACCTCAAAGGACAGAAATTCAGAACGGTAGTTATCCTCTGAGCCGAAGGCCACTTCCAGGGATATTCTGCCCACAGGATAGGCTGACTTGCCAGGGACGATGCCATGAAAAACTGTGGAGGACGGAGTCAACTGCTTATTAGACAGATTCATCCATCTGAAAGTATCATAATACAATATATTAATGTTGCTGCCACCATCCATGAGCACTTTGGACAATGTATATCCGCCGACTTGTGGGACCACCACTAGAGTCAAATGACCGGGGTGATCAAGGAGCACTGGATGATCCGCCCGGCCCCAAGTAACCGGCTGCTCTGACCAATTGAGATAGTATGGGGCTGCCGGCTCAACCAAGTTGGCGGCTCACCGCTGCACTTTCCTATCACGTTAGCAGGTACTAGTGGTGAAGACATGATACTGCCCACTATTCAACTGCTTCGGGTTACTCTGAAATCCTGACTGGCCGGCTTGATGCTGATTTCCTTGGTTGTTCCGCTAATTGTTGCCTCCAGTATTGCGAGCCCCCTGAAACCCGGCGTTCTGCCCGTTGTTCCCTTGGAACCCGGGGCCTGCAAAGGGCCCTTGTGAGCCGGCTCCCTGGAAGCCGGATCCCTGATTGCCGGGTTGACCACCGTTACCACCGCCGTGGTGATGATTCTGGAAGTTCCGCTTAGAGAACTCTTGCATGATGTAGCAATTTTCCCAGGAGTGGCTAGATGGCTTACCATTGAAACTGTGCTTTGGACATGGACCCTTGAGCGCCTCCTCGAAGCTGAGAGGGCAATTACTAGAAGACTGCCTCCTAGAGCCATTGTTCTGATGCTGATTTTTGTTACCAGTATTTGTATTTGCTACCAGATCAGAGCCGCTTTCATAACCTTTGCGTTTACCACCGTTGTTGTTCTGCCCATTGCCATTGTTTTGCTAGTGACCCTTGCCAACGTTTTTCTTGCCCTTACCGGATTTTTCCTCATCAGATGGCAGATCCTTTGTATTATCTGATTCAGCATACCGGGTTAAGACATCCATGAGATCGCCCATATCTTGGGCCTTTCTCTTGAGTCGCCCTAATTTCTGGACCAGGGGCTGAAACTTGCATGTTCGTCCAGAACGAGCACCACCTGTGCAGCCGAGATGCTATCTGAACTGTGTATAACTTCCGCAACTCGGCGAGCCCAATGATGCGCCGACTCATCCTCACGCTGAACACAATGTTCAAGATCAACAATTGTGTGATGCTGGCTGGTTATACACTTCATGCGTGTTTTCCTCCTCCAACGCTCGTAGAGCCCGACCGGTGTCCACAATATCCTGTGCATTTGGAATCCTGGGTTGGTGCTGATTCCCCAGTGGTTGCGCGACTCTTCTGCGGTGTTCGCTGCTGGAAACTGCTGGCAACTCAGGGCGTTGGCTCCTGGTGCGGCTCTGGTGAGGGGTTGAGTGGAGCCGGTGCTAGCTATGAGAATAGTTGGCTTGCTGCACCATTGCTGTTTTAAGCATCGCGATGGCATTCCTGGCCTCAACCTGAGCCGGACCGTCTCCCTCAATTGGGATTGCCGCCAAATTGTGAGTCGCCGCCAGCACGTTGTTGACCGGGTTGGAATAGTGTCCAATTGGGGTCTAGAACTGGCAAGACGGTAGCTGCTATTACTGATCTGGTGTATGATGCTGAGCCGGCTCCCTCCGCCGCGCTGGCTGCTGCAAAAGCGGTCCTCCTGGGGGCACAACTCCAGCCCCCGGGTTTGCCGGAGCCGGTGGATCGGTTGGCGTGGTAAACAGCTGAGTCGATTCAATATTAGCTGGAAGCCGACTTTGATGGCGCCTTCGGTGGACGAGCTCTGACTCGGCCTGCCGGCGGCTTAAATAATGAGCCTGTTCATCCAGACGCTGTCTCTCCTCGGCAAGCCGGGCTTGCGCCTCTGCCATGCGGGTGTTTTCGGCATTGATATCCTCTTGGATCTTGGCCATCTGCTCGTGACACTTCATGATGTCCATGTTGCGTGCAACTGCGTTCTCCACAGTAACCGGCTCCGCCAACAGGGCTGTCAGAGTATTCATCAAGTCTGTGAGCACCTGTGCTCCGGTTTTCTGAGAGGCGGCAGTAGCCGCGCTGGCTCCTCCTGAGCCGGCTAGGGTGAGATTCTGCCCGGTCGCTGGATCGACTAGATCACATGCAGGATCTTGTCTACCCGCCATGTAAACCTCTACAAAGCGAGGCGGCTCACAGGCCTCTGGAAAGACTTCATCAGTATATCCCAGCCTTCCATCGTACAGGGGACGGATCGACTCGATTTCTCCCATCGAGGATTCGCCATCAGATTGAACGAGCGTATCGTCTCCAGACAGGGAGTTCTCCAACAAGGCCACCCCTTGGGTGAACCCTACAAGACGTGCTTCCGGCCGGCCTGTGGTGGGCCGAGTCTTGCCTGGCTTGGACTGGCGCGGTGAGCCGACTCGACGTCGATTACAGCTTCCAACCCGGCGGCCGACTCGCTGATGACACCGATGAAGGTATGGATCTTGCCAAAGGGGACCCGATATCCGTACTCGATTGAGTCGGCGTCGGGGCCCCAGTATGAATCATCAATGTAGAGCTTCCCATGGCGGCTCTTCGTCATCAAGCCAACCGCGTACTTCCCGAACCCTGGGAGAGCTCCCGCTAAGAACTCAACTCGACCGTGCGTAGGCCCCATGGTGGGTGCCAACTGTCATGGTTTTGACACGGCAGATGCCCTTGTGAAAGGACTTAGAGACAAGGCCATCGCACAAGGGTGGAAGCTTAGCGGGGTTGATCGGGAACGAGAAGACGCGAGATTACCCAGGTTCGGCCCCTCTCGATGGAGGTAATAGCCTACGTCCAGCTTGATTGTATTGCTTGGATCTCGATTACAAGGGTGCGAATTCGCTAACCTAGCTCTCGAGGGATTGCAACTTAGTCTTTGTACCATAGGCGCCCCCTTTATATATAGGTTGAGCCCTAGGTTTACACGAGAGTCCGGGTTGTAGACTTAACCCGTATCCTACTCTTATTCTACTTATTCCTCAAGGTAATCCTCCTTGTCTTATCTTTCTTCTTAAGCCGGCCCGTACACCGAGCCGCCTCTTCTCACTGGGCCTCCTGTTAAGCCAGCCCGCTTGGTATCTCCAAGACCCAGCAGTGAGATGCCCCGTAGAGTCCTTCAACTCTATGGCCGGGTCATCCTTCTGCCGGGTCTACGCATCGGGAAATATCCCCAACAAGAGTGGTGATAGCTTTAATTTTTTTCGGGTTAGCCTCAATGCCATGCTCAGAGACAAAAAAACCAAGATACTTCCCAGCTGGAACACCGAACACACATTTGGCCGGGTTGAGCTTCATCTGGTAGACTCGCAGGTTGTCAAACGTCTCTTTTAAGTCGTCAAGCAAGGTTTCTTTTTTCTGAGACTTCACCACAATATCATCAACATAAGCATGGACGTTGCGTCCGATCTTCTTATGGAAATAGTTCTGGACACAGTGCTGATAAGTTGCTCCAGCACTTTTCAGACCAAAAGGCATTGATGTATAGCAGAAAGCTCCAAAAGGCGTGATAAAAAGCCGTCTTCTCCTGGTCTTCCTTGCTCATCTTGACCTGATGGTATCCAGAATATGCATCCAGGAAACAAAGATACTTACAGCCAGCAGTGGAATCTATAATCTGATTAATGCGAGGAAGAGCAAACGGATCCTTGGGGCAAGCTTTGTTTAAGTCGGTGTAGTCAACACACATCCGCCAAGTCCCGTTTTTCTTTAGAACAAGCACAAGATTAGCCAGCCACTCTAGATGAAAAACTTCCACAATGAACCCGGCAGCTAGGAGCTGGGCCACTTCTTCGCCAATGGACTTGATGATGGAGTCAACTGCTTCTCCGACAAGTTCATCCGCTTGAAGGTGTCACAATAAAGGATATTGATACTGCTTCCTCCATCCATGAGTACCTTGGTTAATTTGTAACCGCCAACTTGAGGAGCAACCACCAAAGAGAGACCCCCCGGGTTGTCAATCCATGGCGGGTGATCCGCCCGATTCCAAGTCACTGGCTGCTCTGACCAGTTTAAGTACTCAGGAACTGCTGGCTCAACCAGATTGACGGCTCATCTCTGGAGCTTCCGGTCCACTGTTCAACTGCTTAGGATTGCTCTAAAACCTGGACTGACCTCCTTGATTCTAATTTCCTGGGTTGCTACACTGATTGTTACCTCCGCCATTGCCGGCCCCCTGAAACCTGGAGCCTTGACCGGTGTTTCCCTGGAACCCGGCACCGGAATAAGGGCCTTGAGAGCCGGCTCCCTGGAAGCCGGTCCCGGAACCGCCGGGTCCAAAATTTCCTGGATGTCCACCATTGCCACCACCGTTGTGATTATTCTGAAAAACTCAATTTTTGTATTCCTGCATGATGAAGCAGTTTTCCCATGAGTGGTTGGTCGGCTTACCATCAAAACTGTATTTTGGACATGGTCCTTTGAGAGCCTCCTCGTAACTACGAGGGCGATTACCAGAAAAGGGCTTCCTGGAATTGTTGTTCTGACGCTGGTTCTTGAAACCAGTATTGGTATTGGCAACAAATTCAGAGTTTCCCACAGGATTCTTGCGCTTGTGATTATTGTTGTTGTTTCCATTACCATTGTTCTGGTGACCCTTGCCACCATTTTTCTTGCCTTTGCCAGACTTCTCGTCATCGGAGGTTGGATCCTTTGTGTTATCTGACTCGGCATACCGAGTTAAAACATCCATGAGATCTCCCATATCCTTGACCTTCCTCTTGAGATGCCCAAGCTTCTGGACCAAAGGTTGGAAATGACAGTTTCTTTCCAGGACCAGGACGACTTGCTGAGCTGTGATGCTATCCGAAGAGTGGATAATCTCTGCAACGCGGCACGACCAGTGATGTGCAGACTCATCATCCTGCTGGACACAATGCTCTAAATCAACAATTGTGGTTGGACGCTTGTAAGTTCCCTGGAAATTCTTGATGAAGCACTCCTTCAGCTCCTGCCATATATTGATTGAATTGGCGGGCAGGTTTTCAACTATGTGTGTGCTGACCCTTCCAACATCAAAGGTAAATATCAAGCACAGACAGCATCACTAGCTTCCATCATGTCCATGGCGAGCTCATAGCTTTCAATCCACTCGTCTGGCTCCAAATCTACTGTATAATTGGGCACTTTGCAAGGACCCTTGAAGTCTGGAGGCATGCGTGCATCCCGTAGAGCCAAAACTAGACATGGAGTTCCGATGGTTCATCCGGTTATCCCAGCAGTGCGTACTGGTGGCTGGGTTGAGGCGGGCGGGGGTTGCACGACCGGGTGAGCATATGCTACTCATGTGTTTCCTGCCGCTGTCCCTTGTAGAGTGCGAACAGCGTCCACAATCGCCTATGCGTTTGAGACCTCCAGCTGTGGTTGATCTAGAGGCCGCTGCTGCGCCCTCCGGCGCTGTGCAGTACTGGAGACTACTGGTGACTCGGCATGTCTGCTCCTACCGCGACTCGGATGAGGAGTAGAATGAAGCCGATGTTGACTATGGGAGTAATTCGCCTGCTGTGTAACAGCTATTTTCAACATCGCAATAGCGTTCCTGGCCTCAATATCTGCTGGACTATTCCCCTCGACCGGAATCGCAGCTAAATTGTGAGTCACCGCCAGCACATTATCGACTAGGTTGAAATAATGCCCAGTCGGTGTCTGGAAGCGATGAGGCAGGTATTGGACCGGTGGCTGCTGAGCCGGCGGTTGCTGCTGTGCCGTACTGGGAGGGATGTTCCGAGTCAATTGGGGTATGACAGGTATTACACCCGGCATTCCAGTGCCAGCCCCCAGGTTTGCCGGGGGCAAGCAGGTCGCGTGGTGTGCCAAGTAACTGTGTCGGCTCGATGTTTGCCGGAAGTCGGCTTTGGTGCCTCCTCCAGTGTACTGCCTCCGACTCGTTCTGACAAAAACCCAGGTGAAGTGCCTCTGCCTCCAAACGTCTGGTTTCGCTGAGGATATGGGCCTATTTCTCCGCCATGCACATGTTCTCTACATTGATGTCCTCCTGAATCTTGGCCAGCTGCTCGCGACACTTTGTAATCTCCGCGTTCTCAACAGTTACTGGCTCCGACAAGAGTGTCCCAAGGGTAGTCATCATCTCGGAGAGTGCCTATGCTCCTGACTTCTGAGAACCGGCGGCTGCTGTGGGATTTTGACTCGACGCAGCATCAGCCGGGTTATGGTTCGTGGACGGATCTGTGATCAAACGCCCACTCTCATCATAACGAGGCTGATTCTGGTTCCCTGCCATATAGACCACCGCTAACCGAGTTGGCTAGTAAGACTCTGGAAAAACCTCATCATCAGAGTAACCACCCAACCTCTCATCAAACAGAGGAAGGATTGACTCGGTGTCTCCGACTGACGACTCGTCGTCAGAGTAGACGAGCGTGTCACCACCAGACACAGAGTTGTCTGCCAGATCTACTCCTTGTGTGAAGCCGACGAAAGCATGGGTCTGGCCAGGTCTCCCCTGGCCGGGTTTGGCCTGGCCGGGTCTGGCACGACGAGCTGACTTGACGGTGTCGGTGATGATGTTCAGCTCGGGGCCAGATTCGCCAATTACGATGATAAAGACATGGATCTTTCCGAAGGGGACCCGGTACCCGTACTCGATTGAGTCGGCAACGGGGCCCCAGCCAGAGTCATTGATGTAGAGCTTGCCGTGGCGACTCTTCGTCATCTAACCGATCGCGTACCTTTCGATCCCTGGAAGAGCTCCCGCCAAGATCTCAACTACACCGTGTGCTGGCCCCACGGTGGGCGCCAACTGTTGCGGTTTTGTCACGGCAGATGTCCTCGTGAAAGGACTTAGTGGTGAGGCCATCGCAACTATGTGGAAGCTTGAACAAGGTTGATCGGAAACGAGAGACGCGAGTTTACCCAGGTTCGGCCCCTCACGGTGGAGGTAAAAGAGTACTCCTGCTTGATTGATATTGCTGTGGATCTCGATTACAAGGGTGCGGATTCACTAACCTTGCTCTCGAGAGATTGCAACTTAGTCCTTTCGTCCTAGGAACTCCCCTTTATATAATAGGTTGAGTCCCTAGGTTTACAGGAGATTCCGGGTTGTACTCGTGACCTGTAACCTATTCTAACTCTCATTAATCTTGCTCTTCAAGTTGGTAAGATTTCTCTTTCTGGGCCTTCTCCGTGAGTCGCCCCACAAGATGAGAGCTGGCCGCCTGCCGGGTCTCACTTTGGGCTTCGGGCCCATCTTCGATTGTCTTCATGCTAACCCGTCAGTGAGGTGACTCACTGTGCTTAGGTTTAGGGCCGGGTCACACTCACGCTTGGTCTCAACCATGGGGAACATCCCCAACACTCTGCATAGGAATTTTATAAGCAAACAATTTATTGGAGCAAGAATCAACTAGTATAGAAAGGCAAAACAAGTGTGACTTCAAAACTTTCAACATAAAGAGAGGAAACTTGATGTTGTTGAAATATATATAAGCATATCTTCCCGTCTCATAATAATTTTCAGTAGCATCATGAATAAATTCAACAATATAACAATCACATAAAGCATTATTTTCATGATCCACATGCATAATTTTTTTATTAATCTCCACATAAGCAAATTTATTCTCATCAATAGTAGTGGGAGCAAATTCAACAAAATAACTATCATATGAAACTTGATTGACATAATCAATTCGAGCATTAAAATCATGATGAAAAATTTCATTGTTATCATTATTATTTATATTAGAAGTGCCATCACAATAATCATCATAGATAGCAACTTTGTTCTCATAATAATCAATTAACAGATCTTCCAAAGTAGTGGATTCAACATTAAATAAAGTCATGACCTCTCCAAATCCACTTTTATCATTATAATAAGATTCAACACCGTCCAAAATAGTGGGATCATTACCTAGAGTTGACACTCCTCCAAACCCACTTTCATCGTTGTAATTATCATAAATAGGAGGCATGCTATGATCATAATAAATTTGCTCATAAAAAGTAGGGGGGCTAAAAAGATCATCTTCATCAAACATAGCATCCCCCAACTTATTATTTTGCATATCATTAGCATCATGGATATTCAAAGAATTCATACTAATATCATTGCAATCATGCTTATTATTCAAGGAACTCACATTAAACATTTTGTTAAATTCTTCTTCTAATAATTTAGCATAATTTTCAGATTCTTCGTTTTCAAGAAAGACATCATAAAGATAAAGAATTTGATGCAACTTCACTTCCATTTTTTTGTAGTTTTCTTTTATAAACCCAACTAGTGAAAAACAAGAAACTAAAAGATTCAATTGCACGATCGAAAGAGATACCTTCAACCACTCATCTCCCCGGCAACGATGCCAGAAATAGCTTGATGTCTACTACGCAACTTTTTTCTTGGTGACTCTGTTGGGCCTCCAAGCGTAGAGTTTTGTGGGACAGCAACAAATTTCCCTCAAGTGGATGACCTAAGGTTTATCAATCCATGGGAGGTCTAGGATGAAGATGGTCTCTCTCAAACAACCCTGCAATCAAATACAAGAAATATCTTCTGTCCCCAACACACCCAATACAATGGTAAATTGTATAGGTGCACTAGTTCGGCGAAGAGATGGTGATACAAGTGTAGTATGAATTGTAGATATAGGTTTTTTAATCTGAAATAATAAAAACAGCAAGGTAGCAAGTGATAAAAAACGGTATTGCAATGCATGGAAACAAGGCCTAGGGTTCATACTTTCGCTAGTGCAATCTCTCAACAGTACTAACACAATTGAATCATATAAAGTCCCTCAAAGTGCAGTGAAGAAATGCTCCAAAGTTTCTATTCCCATCATAGAAAGTAGGATGAAATCATGTAGGTAGTAAACCACCTCAAAGTTGTGTTTCCACTCAATCTATTGAACCACCCCGAAGTGTCACGAATGGTTCTAGAGATCGTACTCCGACAACACCATATTATACACATCAATCAACTCTAATGTCACCTAGATACCCAATGTCACCACGAGTATCCGCGAGTGAGACATGCATCAAGTGATCTCAAATCCAAAGTATTCAATCCAATAACAAAGAAACCTCAAAGAGCAAAATTCAATTCACCACAAAAGAGATAGAGGGGAAGAACACCATATGATCCAACTATATTAACAAAGCTCATGGTGCATCAAGATCATGTCCTATCAAGATCACGAGAGAGAGAGAGAGAGAGAGAGATCAAACACATAGCCACTAGTACATACCCTCAGCCCCGGGGGTGAACTACTCCCTCCTCGTCATGGAGGCAGCAGGGATGATGAAGATGGTCTCCGGTGATGGATTCTCCCCTCCAGCAGAGTGCCGGGATAGGGCTCCAGATGAGATCGCTTCGGAACAGAGGCTTGCAGCGGCGGAAAAACTCATCTAGGTTAACTTTTCGGGGTTTCTGGATTTATAGGATTTTTCAGTGTTGGAATTACGCCAGGGGGGTTCCTGAGTGTTGGTGTCCTGGATTAGGGGTTGTTTGCCACGTCGGTCCGCCGGTTATGGGACGAGCCAACGACTCACAGAAGACTGATGAATGGGCCATGACTGGCCCTAGCCCTCGGCGTAATCAAGATGGAGATCTCCTGGAGGCTTGGCGTACACTTCAAGCGTATATGAAAGATTAGCATGTTTATCCCTACATTGTAACTGACCATGTGTAAACCCTAGGTATCCCGGCTTCTATATAAGCCATGGGGTTTAGTCCATTGAGTCACACATTCACATTCTCAAGGTTTAGAGCTTAGACAAACTCATACGATCTCGAGGTAGATCAATTTGTACTTTGTACTCCATCACAATCAATATATAAGAAGCAGGACGTAGGGTTTTACCTCCTCAAGAGGGCCTGAACCTGGGTAAAACATCATGTCCCTACTCTTCCTGTTACCATCTAGCTCAGATCACCAACCTCGGGACCCCCTACCCGAGATCTACCGGTTTTAGCACCGACATTGGTGGCCCATACAGGTCCCGCCAGGTGATCACGAGAGCTCAATGGTGGGTCTTCGGATCGATGATAACATCGGCTGCAGGGACATCTTTGTGCCCGGCCAGCTTTTCACCTTTGGCAACATTGTATTGCACGCCGACTTCGCTGGTCATCTCGGATAGTTGGAGAACCTTCCCCCAGGCCAAGCCCTCCGGTTTGGCAATATGGAATATGCCATGGACTCTCGCGGCGAGCTTGTCTTCTTGGGCTGGGTGTCAGATCGGCCCAAGGACTCTACGGACGTCGTCACCCGTGAGCCAGATTTGATCTTGGAGCAGGCCCACAACGAGATCCAATCTTCGGACCTAGCTTCAAGTCCGGATCCGAGAATCCATTCGTTGGTTCAGGCATCGAAGCCCCCCAGTGAGATTTCTGAGGTGGCGTCAGGCCACGCCTCGGCTCGATTGCAAGTCGGCTCCCCATACCATCTAGGTATTTGATGATGTCTCCCCGGGAACGGTGTCAGAAATTATTTCTGCTATTTGTGAGTTGCGTTGGGATTTTCCTCGAAGAGGAAGGGTGAAGCAATATAGTAGTGGATAGTATTTCCCTCAGTGAGAACCATGGTTATCGAACCAATAGGAGAACCAAGCAAATTCCTAGTAAGCAGTACCTACACACACCGCGACCAAACTATGTGCGCTGCATGAATCGCAAATGGTGTCGTAATAAAACTGTCGTATATAATACGAACTGTTTGCGATGCCGGAGGCATAAAAATCATTCGGATTAGAGACGCGTGTGCGATACGTGGCATACAATTGATCCATTCAAACTGTTTGTGATAAGCCAGAACAACAAACACGGTCAGCCGGTTCGTGGTGTGTGCGATACACGGCATACAGTTCACTCGGATGAACTGTTTGTGATTACCCAA
Source organism: Elymus sibiricus (assembly GCA_039707655.1). Taxonomy (NCBI): domain Eukaryota; kingdom Viridiplantae; phylum Streptophyta; class Magnoliopsida; order Poales; family Poaceae; genus Elymus; species Elymus sibiricus. Next base: position 228,694,196 of record CM077676.1, read on the forward strand.
CACAACAGAAACAGTCAGACAGATCAAGGTGTGTGCGATCAAGGCATACAGTTCACTCGGATGAACTGTTTGCGATTACCCAACACAATAGAAACGGTTCAACTTATCAAGGTGTGTGTGATACGCGGCAAACATGTCAGTAATCCAAAATGTGTGGGAAGACGGATAACAACACTGACGATTCCTGTGAATAAGCTGTCTGTGTTGTGGGCAAACGGTTGGTGGTAAATAATTGTCAGCAATTGATGAATTCATCACCGACGGGTTCTGTAGTTTAGTCCGTGTGCGATGTGATTTGCTTTGTCTGCACAACATCTATGCTCTGTCTACAGAACAACAAACATATATACTTATAAGGACATGATTGCATAACTAAATTTAACATCCAATGACGTTATATCACAGATACCTGAAAAATTGCAAGGTTCAAATTCCAGCATTACAAGGCCCAAATTGAAAGATTACAAGGTTCAAACTATTCTTATAAATCAGATTCATCTTCTTCAGAATCTGAGCCATGCACTATTTGTGCGAATGGATCAGTCACCGAGAAGTTATACATCGGTTTGATATTGTGATTTCCCAATAATCTGTCATATGTAGTTCCAAACTGAAATTCAGCTTCTGCAGAGACTTTTCCATTCAGTTGTAGACGCCTGCGCTGATCAGCAAACCATTCACTTCTGCACTCTAAATATAGTGCAAACCTCATTACCTTGAGCACACTTGCTCTCTGAACAAACAACCTGGCGAATTTAATCTCTGGTGTGGTGCCTCGGTAGTGGTTCAAAGTAATTTCTGTGAGATAAAGATCAAGGCATTCAATGGGATTGTTATATTGCGCCACATTTTCCACTTTCGGGCCTGCTTCTATCTGCAAACGAAGACAACATATTAGTGCCTAGCTGCAGTTTTGAAAACTTTGGGCCTCTTTGATTTGTAGGATTTCTAAAATACATGAATAGAGTGACATGACATCTTCAATCGTTCATGATTAACATCTCAAAAAATATATGTATTGAAATCCTACAAATTTCCTTTAGAAATCATACTACATTTGTCATTGTAATCATGGGTAAAAGTAACAACAAATTGTACTCCGTTGTGGTTAACAATTAACAGGAAAGGAGCATCACCTCGATGTATAGCTTCTCCATGCACGGAAAGCATCTAAGGAATCTAACAACTTCATCCAAATCGAGGCCAACAGATTGTAGTGCCAAGATCTTCACTGTGCGCGAAGACGGGGTCAAGCTTGTGGGAATCATTTTCTGGATGACAGCCGAACATAGATCAACAAAACTTAGATAAAATGTGATGTCCAATAAGAAGAATGAGAATAATAAGACTGTTGTACCTGAGCGGGTAATGATCCAGCAACAAGTCCAGAGAATTCAGCACACAAATAGTCCAACACTGTCAATCTCGGTGCGTCGTTGACCCTGATTCTTGTTGGACCTTCTTTATCAAATAGAATCAATCTCTCAAGGAAATGCACATTCTCAATGACCATTTCATGAAACACCAGAAATGACAGCCTATTGCAGCACCACCAATGCACATAAATCGTACGGGCATTCGTCGAGGCGATGCGAAGGCTACCGAACCCATCCATCACCTGAAGACAAAGGTACTCGAGCGCTGTACAGCCGCCGAGCAGGCGCTGCAAATCCTCCCTCGAGATGCGGACGCCCATGAGCTCGAGGTGCTTCAGTTTAGGGAGATGAAGAGCGGGCGCGGCATCAATCAGGGGGAAAAGGCACTGCCTGAATGTAGCGCGGCGCGGTGTGGGCGCGAGGCGGAGAGCAAACGACGGCAGCGAACACGGATGTCCAGCATGAAAGCTGAGCTCCTCGAGCCGATCTAGGGCGGGGGATAGGAACCACTCATGAAACATGAATTCGGCCCTGCAGTTGGAGCGGAAGTTGCCGATGACAAGGCGTCTGACCGGCCCAGGGTGCGTGGCGAGGATGTGGAACAATGCGTCCAAGCGTTTGCGCTCCCCTCTGCAGAGCTCGTCGTCCTCGATGAGGTCCAGGGGGGTGGAGAGCCAGAGGGGGCGCCACCGCCGGGAGAGGACAGTGGTCCACACGCTAGATTTGATGGGGAAGAGGGATATGATGGTTACCAACATCTCGTCGGGGAGGCTGCTGATGAAGTCCACGCTCGCGGGAGGCTCTTGCGATTCTGGATCAACCCGCCCCCGCTTGTTGGCCGGCTCGTCCACCATCGCAGCAGGCGGCGATTCTCGGCGGTGGTGCTTATAGATAAGAATGGAGGAGTAGGAGGATCACTGGAAACTGTTCTACGTACCTTCCCAAGGCGGCTGAAACCAAGGCCATCAATAAATTTTGCTCGCTGGCAGGTCAAAGGGCTCGCTTCCCGATGAGCCTGCATGGCGAACAGCTCACACGCGTCCCGTCTAATCAAACAGCTGCCCGCGGTAGTAAATGGTAAGTGGAACGCCCACAGTTGGAAGAATACAACCGTTTGCGATAATAACGTGGCAGCTATTTGTTCCAAAATGCCTAGAAAACTCAAATCATGTAAAAGGAAGGCAAAACGAACGCTGAATAATTTCACATTTTAGCACGGCACTCCTATAGTTGCATGTTGCCTTTGTAAAATAAATCATCACGGGAAGAGGCAGCGTATGCCGTTTCGCACATAGGGGTGACATGTTCCCTCTTGGAACCATGAGGCTTCTCTAGAGAAGCTACGGTTTGTAACAAGCTTATACCAAAAGTTGTCCCAAATCGGCAATTTTTTTACCACAGCAGGTTGGTGCCATGTCATGACACCATGCCAAGTTTCATGATTTTCAGGCGAGTTTTGGATTTACAGGAATTTTAAAACCAAGTTTCTCAATGTTTCCGGATGAGCCATGATTCCCAGATGTTTGAAATTCATTCCCATTTCTTGCATGGGACCTAAACATTCACCCAAGGACACATATATGATTTTTCAACCCATTTTGGTGCACTGGAGCATATGCCTGTAGTTCAAATTTGAATTATGCACATTAAATGCCTAGAAACTCAATTAATGTATAAAGAGCAAGTGCCTGTAGTTCAAATTTGAATTATGCACATTAAATGCCTAGAAACTCAATTAATGTATAAAAAAGGCCAAATGAACCCTGAATAATTCCAAGTTGTAACATGAAACTCCTATAGTTGCATGTTGCCTCTGTAAAATAAATCAACACGGGAAGAGGCAGCGTATGCCGTTTCGCACACAGGGGTGACACGTTCCCTCTCGGAACCATGAGGCTTCTCGAGAGAAGCTATGGTTTGTATGAAGCTTATACCAAAAGTTGTCCCAAATCGGCCAATTTTTTTACAACAACATGTTGGTGCCATGTCATGACACCATGCCAAGTTTCATGATTTTCAGGCGAGTTTTGGATTTACAGGAATTTTAAAACTAAGTTTCTCAATGTTTCCGGATGAGCCATGATGCCGAGATGTTTGAAATTCATTCCCATTTCTTGCATGGGACCTAAACATTCACCCAAGGACACATATATGATTTTTCAACCCATTTTGGTGCACTGGAGCATGTGCCTGTAGTTCAAATTTGAATTATGCACATTAAATGCCTAGAAACTCAATTAATATATAAAAAAGGCCAAATGAACCCTGAATAATTCCAAGTTGTAACACGAAACTCCTATAGTTGCATGTTGCCTCTGTAAAATAAATCAACATGGGAAGAGGCAGCGTATACCGTTTCGCACACAGGGGTGATACGTTCCCTCTCGGAACCATGAGGCTTCTCGGTAGAAGCTATGGTTTGTAAGAAGCTTATACCAAAAGTTTTCCCAAATCGGCCAATTTTTTTTACCACAGCATGTTGGTGCCATGTCATGACACCATGCCAAGTTTCATGATTTTCAGGCGAGTTTTGGATTTACAGGAATTTTAGAACCAAGTTTCTCAATGTTTCCGGACGAGCCACGATGCCCAGATGTTTGTAATTCATTCCCATTTCTTGCACGGGACCTAAACATTCACCCAAGGACACATATATGATTTTTTTAACCCATTTTGGTGCAATGGAGCATGTGCCTCGCGCGCGGACGCCGCCACACGGTTGGCTGCTTTAAACGATAGTTCGTGGTGTTTTCTCAAGGCCACCGCCGGTGTCTTCTAGTGAATTGTCCTCTGTAATGTTAATATGCAATCTGATCTACTGAAATGTGATGTTTAGTTAACAGTTTTGTTCAACAATTGCTATATTTCCCAGTAGTTCTTAAGCATGCTTGGTTTGGTTAACTGTCTGACTTCTAGCATACGTTCCATTCTGCAATATGGTGCTCAGTTAACTGTTTGGTTCATTTGTTGTGCTATCCTGTTAACTGTTTGGTTCAATTCTGCAATGTGATGTTCATTTGTTGTGGGTACAATTTTGTATTGTTATGCATGTGAGAAATACATCAAATTTGGCTGTACAAAATACGTAGTACATGAGAAACATATACATTTGTCATATTTCCTAGTTCTTAAGCATGCTTGGTTTGGTTAACTAGCTTTTCCATGCGGCACGAATTAATCTGCTGGATCTGCAATTTGTTTATTTTTCATTAACATATTCTACTGATAGTATGCCAACTCTCACTTAACCTGATCAATAACTGCCTTATATGTGTTGCAGGGAAACAATATGAGGCACTGAGGTTTACCATTGAGGTTCGCACATGCATGGTCCTTTGTCTAATAGCACATTATTGTGCAATTGCAGGAACCATTCTAATATTTAGGTTTTTAACAATTTGGTCTTGCACATGTAGGTCCTGTTGTCAGAGGTTTAGACCCACTATTCGACCCATTTTGCATATGGGGAAATGAGATGTCCATGAATATCAGTCAAGTTAAGAAACTCAGAAAGATTGTTAGGATAAAGAAACTAGCGACGAATAATAGCAAGATCTTTGTTTGCACAATGAAGAAGACATCAGTCAACTATAGGATGGTACTAACTCATTTACCTTGTTTTTTTTTCCTTTGCGCCATTTCAAAATTTAGAACAAATATTTATGCATATCTTTGTTTCCAGTCCTTTGCAAAGCACTTTACCGATGATTACCTCTCAGACCACCTACATGGTCAAGAGGCGAGGAAGGTATTCATTCAACACCCACGGTACAATATTGAAGTCTTCCTCAAGAGGACGAAGGTTGGGCGGGCAATTATCCACAGCCACTGGCCTAAAGTTGCAAGGACATTCAACATCACTGAAGGCTCAATATTCGCCTTCTGCTTCAGTAGTTTTCCCGATGAGATTCATCTGTCTATTTACCGTGTATGATGCTACTTTTGAAAGGTTTTAGATGTTGCATGTGAAACTTAGCGCTGTTGTGTAATGCCGTAGGTAGCTACATACCTATATGGTGTAACTGAGTGCTGAAGCTATCTGATGTAATTCAATTATGAAATCCTGGTTGCCGTAATACAGATATGAAATATATGGTGTGCTTGATATGAAATGTAAATTTGATTACTAAATGGATTATCAATAATTGGCCAATTAGCCTGCTTATTGGGTTTTTCTATTGCAGACGGTTTCTCAAACAACACCGTGGGCGATGAACTCAAACAACCCACACAGTTTCTATAAAGTAGGCGTGTTGGATCAATGAACAATCACACACGACTTCCGCCCGACAAATGTTTGTGTTAGGCCACCTTACACAAACGTTTCCACATAAAAATTGTGTGTGATGTACATACGAACGGAAACGTTTGTCTGGGATTCACCGTGTGGGACGTACATACGAATGGAAACGATGGCTCGCCCGATCGCACACAAGCTCTTTTTGCCCCACGTGTGTGACCGGAGCCTCCATCGCCGACGGTTTCTGGGTCGTGTGGGTTGGACCCCCCCTATCGCACACACATGCAAGGCGATGGTTTAAAACTCTGTCGCTGAAAGGGGGTAAAAACCATTTGTATAGGACGTCTCTGCACCAGTACAAGAGGGTTGTCAATCCCCTTGAACTCGTTACTTGCAAGGATTAAATCTGGTAATGATAGATATACAAATTGAAAAGTAAAATAATTGCAGTAAGGTATTTTTAGGTTTTTCTAATATGATTAATGTAGACCCGGGGGCCATAGTTTTCACAAGAGGCTTCTCTCTTGAAACATAGCATGCAGTGGGTAGACAAATTACTGTTGGGCAATTGATAGAAAAGCGCATAGTTATGATGTTATTCATGGCAATGATCATGTATATATGCATCATGTCCGTGACAAGTAGACTGAAACAATTCTGCATCTACTAGTATTACTCCACTTCGAGAGCGCTTCTATGCTTGCCTCTCTACATATTAAGTTCATAACAAACAGTGTAATGCATGAAATATGATGACATGATGTAGACATAATAAACTCAAGCAATATGATTAAACCCCGACATTTTACCCTTAATGGCAACAATACAAATACATGCCTCGCTACCCCTTCTATCATGAGGTGAGGACACCGCTGTGGCACCCCGGCTCAGAGAGACCGGAACACCCCATATTCCAGCCCAGAGATCAAGTCTTCTGGAATACGGCACTACTTGGCATAGAACAAATCAGCTCTTTATTACAAATAACACTGGTACAAAGGTTCTGAAGGCACGAAGGTTACAGGGGCACGGTGACACTTCGCTTGCTCAGATAGCTCTATGCTAGCAGCGGAACAACTCGTAGCGGAATAAATTCTAGCAGCGGAACAACGACGACGGTGATGAACTCCACTCCACAGGGACTCTGGCTGGGACGTATCCTAGAGTGCAACCTCGGGATCCTCGACAAACAAGCAATCACGGCATCACCTGCAATCTGGCATGACACGCCAGGTGAGTACTTTGAATGTACTCGCAAACTCACAGCAACCAAAGCAATCAAGACAAACAACAGCATGGCATTTACAGGTTAATCATCAATGATGAACACGATACTACTAGAACAACATGAACATGGCAACAACATGAGCATGTCAACAACATGAGCATGGCAACAACATGAGCATGACATGTACATATAATTCATGATAGGAATAGGATGATACTAGCACTAGCATGCAAGGGGGTCGACATTTAAGGTCTCATGGACCAACTTACTCTGTTCGGAGGTTATATCATAACCACCCACTTACCATCGTGATCATCACACGATCACCTCAGGATCAACCAAGCTCGGTATCAACTATACCATCGTGATCATCACATGACCACACGGAGCTTGATCTATACCTGTGATCATCGCATGACCACATAAAGATCAACCAACTTATTTTCTCATCGAACCGGGGTTATTATTATTCAGGTTATTATTTCTGTTGACCCATAGTGTGACCTACTACGAACTGTGTCCATGACCGAGGACGCGGCTATCGATAGATTATACACTCTGCAGAGGTTAGTACACTGTACCCACACTACGGAACTCATGGCCTCGTGCTCCCATTCAGGTGGACCAACGACGTTACGACAAAACCAGTCTATTGCATGACACTCTCCCGGCCACTCCCGACAAACTCCCCTTTGGGCTATGTCCTGGGTTGCCCCTGATGTCAACATGTGACATCCGCCACTTATGTGGCTGCCACCATCTTGGCCAAAACAACAACTGTCCCAAACGGGGACTCTGGATCCATACAACTTGGGCACTCAAGGCTTATGGCCGCCCACCGGGCCAGGGTAGCGCGCGCACATAACCTTCCCTAGTTGGAGGCACCGGCGAGAGGCATGACAATAGACCGAATTAGGGCCTCCCCATCCAGGCAAGTGTGGTTGCACTGGTGAGCTCGATTCAGTGGCACCATGACTCAGCCAACAGATTTGTTCAAGTTCGATTAATGTCAGGTTTAACTTGAATAGTGATGAGCTGAGTCACAGTAAAATACATAATGCAATAACAATGCAGATGAGCATGACATCAGTGTAACCATGGATGGGCAACATAACCATTTAACATAGTATCAACAATGATAAATCATTGAGTCTACGAGATGCAAATGAGCGTGGCATAAAGATGATCATGAATATCACAAGAGTTTTTCATATCAAACCGATAAATATTCATATGAGCATATTATTATCAAAAGCATTGGAAAATAAATATGAGAACTAACATAATAATAATACTAGCAAATAATCATTTAACTACTAGATGCAAATGAACAAGGCATAAGAACGAGCATGGATTCACAAGCATATATTATTCACGAAATAATTAAATGAGCAAACAATCATTTAAATATTCAAGTGGAAACCATGGCTACTGCAAGGCCATCATGCAAGTGGCTGTTGTGGCTTGCCTGGGGTTGATGGATTCACCGGGGAGAGGTGCGATGAACTCGCGGAAAGAATCGCCGGAAAAGTTTCCCTCCCGGCGGAGCTGTTTTAAGGGCAAGGGCAAAATGGTCATTTTCACAGTGTGACAACCTCATGAAAATGATGCCATCGGAACGGGCTCGACGAACTGAGATCGTGGGCTTTGGAATCACCTGATTCGGAGTTGCGGGTGAAAAGTTACGGCCATTCGTTCGATAGACAGAAAAACAAATTAAAATTGAGTTTTTCTGCTGCTAACGGACGAACGTCCGCAAATTAACACTTTCGGCCGGCTGAGTTAAAACAGAAAGCGCCTTTCCGAATAATACGCTTTCAGTATACTGAAAACGTATTTTTAGCCAAAACAGCTCAGAAGTGCGCTTTCAAAAACCGAAGACGTAGTCGAGTGAAATACGCTTTCACTTAAACTCCTGCAGACCCGAGTCAACGCGGTCGTCTGGCTGACAGGTGGGGCCGAGAGGTGGTTGGGCCCGCCCGGCCACATCACCTTCTTCAACCCCGCGCGCCCGCGATGCACAGGAGGGTGCTCGACGCCGGCGGCCGTCCCGGCGACCTCAGCCGTCTCCGGCAACGCCCAGCCCACCGGTGAGCTCGGCTCATAGCGGCGCATCCACCCATGGAGGATACGGAGCTCAGGGAGGGCGGGAGCTCGTGCTCCCTCGTCAATGGCGGACGGCGGCCACAGTCCCTTTCAGGCACGGCGTTCTGGGGTACTGGAGGAGGAGGGCAAGAGGTGGGGAGCTCCAGGGAGCTCGTGAGGGTCTCTGGTGGTGGCTAAGAGGGAGGGGAGCCCAGACTCACCGGAATTTAGGCCGACCCGAGCGGCGGCCGTGGTTGAAATGTGGAGGAGAGGGAGCTCCTCGAGCCCACTAGAGAGGTCGGGGTGGGTGCTGCGAGAGAGGGAGAGAGGTTGGTGAGGAGAGGAGGGCCTCGGGTGGCTCTATATAGCCGCGGCGAGGATGCCATAGCCGGACAACGACGGGAGCTCGCGGACGATTCCTCTGGCGTGACCGCGTGAACGCGCGCACGCGCGGAGGGGGGGTCTAGGGGAGGCTCATTCGGTGCAAAGCTATCACGGAAAGGAAGAGGACAAGGGCTAAGCGACGACGGTCGCGGGCACGCACTGCGGCATGGCTCGCCGGAGAGGAAAGAGGAGATGGGGAGGGGTCCAGAGAGGTTGCGTGGAAGCAGGCGAGTGGTGGCGACGCAGAGGACATGGTTTGGTGTCGCGAGGACGGCATTTGGGCGGCGGCAGAGGGCCCCGACGGCCAGAGCACGCTTTCGGCGCGCCAGACCGCGTGGTCACCACGTGCACTGGTGCACGCGGGACTTTAGGGCCGCTCACACTATGTCTACCATGTTGTCTCTCGTAAGTAGGTCCTACCTGAGGTGATAGATCGAAGAAAGGCACTTTGTGCTGATGGGACACTTCGATGAAAGTTTGTTGTTGCAAACTTAGGCAGGAAGTAGTGATCAACTGAGAGGTTATAAGAACTAAGCAAGATGTCACAGAGGCTTAGGGTAGGAAGAACTACCATCCTGTGGATTTTGAGGTCATTAGGGCAAGGTTAGAGTGCAGTTGCTTCACAACTGCCAAAAATTGGCCAGAATCTAGATTAGGAAGTAGCACTCACATAGGGTGTTTGATTGAGCTGAAAATTTGTGGAGGGTGATCATTTGGGCATATGAAGTTACCATAAAAATTTGGATAAGTAAACATGGTACTTCCTTCACAATTTTGGCATGATACTTCCTTCACAATGATCCACACTGGACAGAAACTTGGGGGAATTTTTCAGAGAAAATGGCTTCACAAAATAATGTGAATTTTGGCATGATCACATTATTTAGGGATATTTAGGTCCTGGATTAATTTCAGTATTTTTGAAGCAATAGAAAATATAGTTGCTTCACAAACTAAAATTGTGACCAGAAACCAATATTTGAAGTTGTGCTCACATAGATTGTTGGATGGAGATGAAATTTAGTGGAGAGTCATGATTTGATCATATAGATGATATCCCAAAATTTCAACTCATTTGGATAATCCTAGCTAGTACTTCCTTCACAAAGCTTCTCTCTGGTCAGAAACTTTGGAATTTGCTCAGGAAGATTTACTAGGCAAATGAAGCTGAATTTTGGCATGTGGCAATAATTTGGATAGGAGAGAGTGCCCAAAATTTTTGATGGCAATCAAGAAAATATAAATAGCACTTTCTTCACAAAGTACCATTCTGGACAAAATAGGAAATGAATATTCCTGAATTATTTTTGAGCTAGGAAAGGATGTATTTTGACATATTTGTGGAAGATATGATCCAAAGAATTTATGAGAATTTTGTGGGATTTTTATGGAAGACAGAAATATAGGTTGCTTCACAACCTAGGGAAACAGGGTTATTCCTTTAATAGATAAAGGAATATTCCCAAGAAATAAATATTGGGGTTGGGCTAAGATGGAAATGACATGGCCTTGGGATAGATTTTAGAATGACAAGCCACAAGGAAGTGACAGGAGAGAAGATTTTCCCAGGTTTCAAGACCACAAAGCCACGGAAAAGGAACTCCAAATAAAAATTCGAAGAAATCCAAAAGAAAAAGAAAGGGCCAAAAATCGGGGTGTTACAAACCTACCCCCCTTACGATAAATCTCGTCCTCGAGATTTGGTTGCTCAGGGAACCAGTATGGATATTCTGACTTAAGGAAACCGTTTCCAACTCGGGTATCCTTTTCCTTTATATGATGTTCCCACTGAATTGCATCTGACTGACTGCCTTGCTCTGGGGTGGTTTGCTTCACTGTATCCAACATTCTGACAAGTCTTCCTTCTTATGTTCATCCTTACTCTGACTCCAATTTTATGTCTGCTGGCTTGTTTGATATTATCATGACTCGGATTTTTATAAGTCCCGGAGTGACTTCCATTCGACGTGACATTCTTTATCAGCACCGATAGTATCAATGGAGTCGGGAACAAATTTCCTCGATGGACATGAAACATTCTATTCCTTGCGTCAGGTTGCTCGAGTAGATGCAGGTTCTCCGGGTCCAAAACAATGCTGAGAATCATAATCATTCTCTTGGCGGAATCTGACTGCTTGTAGGAAATTCTGAATCTTGCTGACTTCTTTGTCTCAGATCCGTACCGACGATTCAACTGTCACCCTGATATGAGGTCCTTACGAACAGAGTAGACCCCTTGGGTGTGTGTTCATGGTGATCAATACGGATTCAAACTGTCTTGTGTATCCGTACCATGCTGTTCATGCAACAATTATAATACCTGTATTGCCAGTCTTGCTTCTTCATTATCGTTTTCTTTTGTCCGAATCTTTTGCTGAAAGGGCTTGGCCATAAATATCTTTGATTCTTTGTGTGACCATAGGTACTGTCAGGTGCAATATTCCGGCAATCATACCTTATCCTTATCCTATGATCGTGCAACAGCGCTTAACTGGCAAGTTCATCATCTCTCAAGATCTAACTGTAGGGCAATGATCATCTGAACCTTTGCATAAAATCGGCAAATAAATCAGTAGCCACCAGAACGGTCTTTACAACTCAGATCTGGGACATTACTGAAATAACTCAACCATGGCTCACGACGGCTGAAAAGCAGCTCAGCGCATGAGGCCGTGTTGATAAGAAGAATGTAGCAGTTCCCTAAGACGGCCGAAGAACAGCTCAGAGCATAGGGTTACTGCTACAAAAAGAAACTCAACAGCTGCCCGAGACAGCCGAAAAGCAGCTTAGAATACGGAACAGTTGTTGAAAAGAGAAATATAAAATCGGCATCCACCCTGGACGGCCGAAAGCAGCCCAGAACACAGGGGTGGTGCCGTTACCAGAAAGAGGTAAGCAAGGGTTCATCATGATCATATACCAGGTCCACAGTTACTTGTATAGAGCTCACTGTTGTGGTCAATCATACATGACAATGACAGAGGTTAATGATATCACTTTGTTGGTTGGGAGGAAGCTAGCCTTGATATCCACTGTCAAGATTGTTGTTCCAAATTGTCTTACTTCATAGCTTGTCAGTCCTTGCGACACACTGAGGTGTATACTGGTTTTCTTCCTCTTCCCGTGGTTGTCGGATTCTCACCGTGCTTGCATCATCGTACGAGTGACTTGCATGACCTTGGCAGCATGTTCACAATATATAAGGAAGCATGTGTAACTGAGCATTCGATTCCCAAAGTAGACTTGTGTCCTGACTGATTCTTGCTTCTGACAAAACTGTTGCGGATCTGATTCTTGAGATGCACTGCCATATGCTGCCAACTCACTATGTAATATCTTGTACCAATGGCGATGACGGTTGGTAGTGCCGTACTGACGAAGATTTGATAGCTTGTGTTGGGAAGCCATCGAGAGTAGCATGCTGAGAAAGGCTGGATATCTTGCACTCGAAGCTTTTTCCGGGATAACATACTGAAGAAGACTGGGTACCGTATCTCAGAAACTTCTCCTCCTGGTTGCTTGCTGAGGAAGATTTGGTGACTTATGTTGTAAGCTTCCTGCGGTGGCTTACCGAAGAAGGTTGAGTATCTTGCACTATAAGCTATCCACATATCGTACCGAGGAAGACTGAGGAGCCTTGTATCGTAAGCTTCTCTGGTAGTGTGCGGAGGAAGACTGGATTTTCTTACACCAGAAGCTTCGCACTATAGTGTGCGGACTGAATGCCATATATATGTATACCCTTGATATTCCTTTGACCGGAAATGTATTGTTGTCTTGCACACCAATTGTCTTCCAGCTGGTTCATTACGATTATGATGGTTGCACACTGATGTAAACTTGATGCTGATAGTCATTCCAGAATATCATTTGTATTCAAACCAGATATTCTCCATATAATGCAGTCGGCTGAGAATTCCATAATGTTTAGCTGAGCTTCCAAATATTTGAAATCCTTACTGATTCTTCGAGTCCGGTGTCGGTTGATGAGCAACTTTCATAAGGGAAAATAAGGTAACACCGAGGGCCTAAAGAAAGAAGCCAAAAGAAACGACTAAAACAAAAGCACACACAACATTAAGATTACATACAAGCAACATCACATTTTACAGCTATTCACCTCACTATGCATGCCTACTTAAGCACACAATTCTCGAGGGAACTCCGGCACTACGATCTAATATGCTGTGGCGGTGTGCACGAAGATGAATCAACGGGTGGAGGGATTGGTGTAAGCAGAGCTACACCAAGCGCTGGATCAGCACCGGTTGCGTCAGGATCGGCTTAGCGGTGAGGACAGACTCGGTGATCATGTAGCGAGACACGGATGTCACGACCACATCATCATCAAGCGTACGGAAGGGACCCGTACTCGTCCAGTGAATGGGTGACAAGGTAGGATAGCCGTGGAAAACAAGATTTGCTAGCATTGCCCTTTTCTGGTAACAAAGACCAGTGAGGGTTGCCAAACGGTGGGTTGGATGGGATGATCCGGGGTAGAAGCATGTCTACCACCGAAACAATAGGTGGCTGGCGGAAAGATATTGGTGTGATACCTGTGCATCAATCCTGCAAGTGATCGACACCACTAGGTACCTCGGCATCACTCCGCTGGGACAGAGATGACACCAAACACCAACGAGCAATTATGCAAAACTGGAGGGTGCAGGTAGTGGATCAAAACCGATGCCACCTACACTCACAAGATCAGATCGTTAGCGACAAAATAATAAGTCTATATGAATGCTATGCAGCAGACAAATGCAACAACCAAATGCGACAAGCAAACTAGACTCTGAGCTACCGGTTTCTAACGCTCGCGCTGACTAGGGTGTCCTACAGCTAGACCTGCTCTGATACCAAGCCTTGTGACACCCCGGCTCAGAGAGACCGGAACACCCTGCATTCCAGCCCAGAGATCAAGCCTTCTGGAATACGGCACTGCTTGGCATAGAACAAATCAGCTCTTTATTACAAATAACACTGGTACAAAGGTTCTGAAGGCACGAAGGTTACAGGGGCACAGCGACACTTCGCCTGCTCAGATAGCTCTATGCTAGCAGCGGAACAACTCGTAGCGGCATAAATTCTAGCAGCGGAACAACGACGATGGTGATGAACTCCACTCCACAGGGACTCTGATAGGGACGTATCCTAGAGCGCAACCTCGGGATCCTCGACAAACAAGCAATCACGGCATCACCTGCAATCTGGCATGACACGCCAGGTGAGTACTTTGAATGTACTCGCAAGCTCACAACAACCAAAGCAATCAAGACAAACAACAACATGGCATTTACAGGTTAATCATCAATGATGAACACGATACTACTAGAACAACATGAACATCGCAACAACATCAGCATGTCAACAACATGAGCATGGCAACAACATGAGCATGCCATGTACATATAATTCATGATAGGAACAGGATGATACTAGCACTAGCATGCAAGGGGGTCGACATTTAAGGTCTCATGGACCAACTTACTCTGTTAGGAGGTTATCTCGTAACCACCCACTTACCATCGTGATCATCACACGATCACCTCAGGATCAACCAAGCTCGGTATCAACTATACCATCGTGATCATCACATGACCACACGGAGCTTGATCTATACCTGTGATCATCGCATGACCACATAAAGATCAACCAACTTATTTTCTCATCGAACCGGGGTTATTATTATTCAGGTTATTATTTCTGTTGACCCATAGTGTGACCTACTACGAACTGTGTCCATGACCGAGGACGCGGCTATCGATAGATTATACACTCTGCAGAGGTTAGTACACTGTACCCACACTACGGAACTCCTGGCCTCGTGCTCCCATTCAGGTGGACCAACGACGTTCCGACAAAACCAGTCTATTGCATGACACTCTCCCGGCCACTCCCAACAAACTCCCCTTTGGGCTATGTCCTGGGTTGCCCCTGATGTCAACATGTGACATCCGCCACTTCTGTGGCTGCCACCATCTTGGCCAAAACAACAACTGTCCCAAACGGGGACTCTGGATCCATACAACTTGGGCACTCAAGGCTTATGGCCGCCCACCGGGCCAGGGTAGCGTGCGCACATAACCTTCCCTAGTTGGAGGCACCGGCGAGAGGCATGACAATAGACCGAATTAGGGCCTCCCCATCCAGGCAAGTGTGGTTGCACTGGTGAGCTCGATTCGGTGGCACCATGACTCAGCCAACAGATTTGTTCAAGTTCGATTAATGTCAGGTTTAACTTGAATAGTGATGAGCCAAGTCACAGTAAAATACATAATGCAATAACAATGCAGATGAGCATGACATCAGTGTAACCATGGATGGGCAACATAACCATTTAACATAGTATCAACAATGATAAATCATTGAGTCTACGAGATGCAAATGAGCGTGGCATAAAGATGATCATGAATATCACAAGAGTTTTTCATATCAAACCGATAACTATTCATATGAGCATATTATTATCAAAAGCATTGGAAAATAAATATGAGAACTAACATAATAATAATACTAGCAAATAATCATTTAACTACTAGATGCAAATGAACAAGGCATAAGAACGAGCATGGATTCACAAGCATATATTATTCACGAAATAATTAAATGAGCAAACAATCATTTAAATATTCAAGTGGAAACCATGGCTACTGCAAGGCCATCATGCAAGTGGCTGTTGTGGCTTGCCTGGGGTTGATGGATTCACCGGGGAGAGGTGCGATGAACTCGCGGAAAGAATCGTTGGAAAAGTTTCCCTCCCGGCGGAGCTGTTTTAAGGGCAAGGGCAAAATGGTCATTTTCATAGTGTGACAACCTCATGAAAATGATGCCATCGGAACGGGCTCGATAAACTGAGATCGTGGGCTTTGGAATCACCTGATTCGGAGTTGCGGGTGAAAAGTTACGGCCGTTCGTTCGATAGACAGAAAAACAAATTAAAATTGAGTTTTTCTGCTGCTAACGGACGAACGTCCGCAAATTAACACTTTCGGCCGGCTGAGTTAAAACAGAAAGCGCCTTTCCGAATAATACGCTTTTAGTATACTGAAAACGTATTTTCAGCCAAAACAGCTCAGAAGTGCGCTTTCAAAAACCGAAGACGTAGTCGAGTGAAATACGCTTTCACTTAAACTCCTGCGGGCCCGAGTCAACGCGGTCGTCTGGCTGACAGGTGGGGCCGAGAGGTGGTGGGGCCCGCCCGGCCACGTCACCTTCTTCAACCTCGCGCACCCGCGATGCACAGGAGGGTGCTCGACACCGGCGGCCGTCCCGGCGACGCCCAGCCCACCGGTGAGCTCGGCTCGCAGCGGTGCATCCACCCATGGAGGATACGGAGCTCGGGGAGGGCGGGAGCTTGTGCTCCCTCGTCAATGGCGGACGGCGGCCACGGCCCCTTTCAGGCCCGGCGTTCTGGGGTACTGGAGGAGGAGGGCAAGAGGTGGGGAGCTCCAAGGAGCTCGTGAGGGTCTCTGGTGGTGGCTAGGAGGGGAGGGGAGCCCGGACTCGCCGGAATTTAGGCCGACCCGAGCGGCGGCCGTGGTTGAAATGTGGAGGAGAGGGAGCTCCTCGAGCCCACTAGAGAGGTTGGGGTGGGTGCTGGGAGAGAGGGAGAGAGGTTGGTGAGGAGAGGAGGGCCTCAGGTGGCTTTATATAGCCGCGGCGAGGATGCCATAGCCGGACGACGACGGGAGCTCGCGGACGATTCCTCTGGCGCGACCGCGTGAACGCGCGCACGCGCGGAGGGGGGGAGAGGTCCCGGGGAGGCTCATTCGGTGGAAAGCTATCGCGGGAAGGAAGAGGACAAGGGCTAAGCGACGACGGCAGCGGTCACGCGCTGCGGCATGGCTCGCCGGAGAAGAAAGAGGAGATGGGGAGGGGTCCAGAGAGGTTGCGTGGAAGCAGGGGAGTGGTGGCGACGCAGAGGACATGGTTTGGTGTCGCGAGGACGGAATTTAGGCTGCGGCAGAGGGCCCCGACGGCCAGAGCACGCTTTCGGCGCGCCAGACCGCGTGGTCACCGCGTGCACTAGTGCACGCGGGACTTTAGGGCCGCCCACACTATGTCTACCGTGTTGTCTCTCGTAAGTAGGTCCTACCTGAGGTGATAGATCGAAGAAAGGCACTTTGTGCTGATGGGACACTTCGATGAAAGTTTGGTGTTGCAAACTTAGGCAGGACGTAGTGATCAACTTAGAGGGTATGAGAACTAAGCAAGATGTCACAGAGGCTTAGGGTAGGAAGAACTACCATCCTGTGGATTTTGAGGTCATTAGGGCAAGGTTAGAGTGCAGTTGCTTCACAACTGCCAAAAATTGGCCAGAATCTAGATCAGGAAGTAGCACTCGCATAGGGTGTTGTATTGAGCTGAAAATCTGTGGAGGGTGATCATTTGGGCATATGAAGTTACCATAAAAATTTCATCCCATTTGGATAAGTAAACATGGTACTTCCTTCACAATGATCCACACTGGACAGAAACTTGGGGGAATTTTTCAGAAAAATGGCTTGACAAAATAATGTGAATTTTGGCATGATCACATTATTTAGGGATATTTAGGTCCTGGATTAATTTCAGAATTTTTGAAGCAATAGAAAATATAGTTGCTTCACAAACTGAAATTGTGACCAGAAACCAATATTTGAAGTTGTGCTCACATAGATTGTTGGATGGAGATGAAATTTGGTGGAGAGTCATGATTTGATCATATAGATGATATCCCAAAATTTCAACTCATTTGGATAATCCTAGCTAGTACTTCCTTCACAAAGCTTCTCTCTGGTCAGAAACTTTGGAATTTGCTGAGGAAGATTTACTAGGAAAATGAAGCTGAATTTTGGCATGTGGCAATAATTTGCATAGGAGAGAGTGCCCAAAATTTTTGAGGGCAATCAAGAAAAGATAAATAGCACTTTCTTCACAAAGTACCATTCTGGACAGAATAGGAAATGAATATTCCTGAATTATTTTTGAACTAGGCAAGGATGTATTTTGACATATTTGTGGAAGATATGATCCAAAAAATTTATGAGAATTTTGTGGGATTTTTATGGAAGACAGAAATATAGGTTGCTTCACAACCTAGGGCAAACAGGGTTATTCCTTTAATAGATAAAGGAATATTCCCAAGAAATAAATATTGGGGTTGGGCTAAGATGGAAATGACATGGCCTTGGGATAGATTTGAGAATGACAAGCCACAAGGAAGTGACAGGAGAGAAGATTTTCCCAGGTTTCAAGACCACAAAGCCACGGAAAAGGAACTCCAAATAAAAATTCGAAGAAATCCAAAAGAAAAAGAAAGGGCCAAAAATCGGGGTGTTACAACCGCAAGATTGAACCCATTATAAAGCACCTCTCCCACTGAAGATAAATCAATCTAGTTGGCTAAACCAAACGGATAGATCGGAGGGAAATACAAAGCTATAATAATCATGCATCATAAAGTTCAGAAAATACTCAATTACTTTCAATGAATAATCTGATCATAAACCCCTAATTCATCGGATCCCAACAAACACACCACAAAAGAAGATTACATCGGATAGAACTCCATGGAGATCATGGAGAACTTTGTATTGAAGATCAAAGAGAGAGAGAGAAAGCCATCTAGCTACTAGTTATGGACCCGTAGGTCTGTGGTGAACTACTCACACATCATCGGAAGGGCAGCAAGGTTGATGTAGAAGCCCTCCGTGATCGATTCCCCCTTCGGCAGAGTACCGGAAAAGTCCTCCAGATGGGATCAAGGAAGAACAGAAGCTTGCGGTGGCGGAAAAATTGTTTCGGGTGTCTCTCTGGGGGTTTTGGAATATTTGGGAACTTATAGTGTAGGAATTAGGGCAGATGGAGCCACGAGGGGCCCACAAGGCATCAGGGCGTGCCTACCACCCAAGGCGCTCCCTGTTTCATTTCCATCTCTTCGTAGGTCTTCTGGTCCTCCCCCGAAGCTTCTAAGGTCTCTTTTGTCCAGAAAAAATCGTCAAAAAGTTTCATAGCGTTTGGACTCCGTTTGGTATGGATTTTCTGTAAAACCAAAAACAAGCAGAAAATAGCAACTGGCACTAGGCACCGAGTTAATAGGTTAGTCCCCAAAAATGATATAAAATTGTATAAAAAGTATCTAAGAATGATAATATAATAGCATGAAACAATCAACAATTATAGATACGTCGAAGACGTATCAGTAACCCACCGATCTCCATCACCGCCCTGGCCTGATTGCTTAGATGGCGCCTGCGAAACACCCTCATGCCTCCAAATCCCCACCCCCTACTCCACAGCATCACCGCGTAAGCCCAACCACATATCACGCGGAGGTCGAGGAGCTGATGGAGGTCGCTGGCGCGGTGGCCGCTGTGCGTGTCGACTTGGAGGAACAATTCGCCTCCGACACTGCCTACTTGGTGCGGGTTCTAGCCCAAATGAAGTGCCCCAGCAACTACCCCTCGGAATTTACCAAGTATGAACTGTCCACTTCAATTTTACCAATAACAGTTGCCATGGCTATGTTTTGTACGGTTGATGCATTAAGCATGTTGTAGTAAACACGCCTAACCCGTCTTAGCTAATTTCCCTACCTTCTTCTACACAACTGGGCCATTCTCTGCTCTAGCAGCACTTGCCTTGCAATGTTTAACTCTGTCAATTTCAATTTCATCAGCACCAGTTTCAATTGCTATATTAGGTTGTCTGTAGTTAACACGTGCCTTGTTTATTTCAGTAATGCACACTGTGATGTTCAAGTATGAACTGTCTAGTTCAATTTCACGAATACCAGTTACAAACTTACAATGCACATGTTAGGTTGCTGTTAAGACTGTTGTAGTAAACTGTTCTATCCATTTTTTACTCTGCCCCTATGGTACCGTGCCACTACACGCAATGATTGTATCATTGGAGATGCTGTCGTTTAATTACCATTGCTATTTTTGGTGGATGTTAACCCTGTTGTAGTTAACATGCCTTTCCATGTACTTACGCAGGGCCACAATGGGCGATGCTGTTGTTTACCGTTGAGGTTAGTTCCATCCCAATGTCTTATAGTATTTTACATCATTTGTGCAATTGTAGTCTAGCTCGTAACATTTACTTGTTGCTTGTAGGTACACATGTCAGTGATACTGATCCACGCTTCGACCCGGAGGAACAACTCACCTCCGACGCGGCCGACTTGGTGCGGGTTCTGGCCCAAATGAAGTACCCCAGCAACTACCCCTCAGGATTTACCAAGTATGAACTGTCTAGTTCAATTTTACCAGTAACAGTTGGCATGGCTATGTTTTGTACGGTTGATGTATTAAGCATGTTGTGGTAAACACGCCTAACGCGTCTTAGCTATTTTCCCTACCTTTTTTCTACACAACCGGGCCATTCTCTGCTCTAGCAGCACTTGCCTTGTGATGTTTAACTTTGTCAATTTCAATTTCATCAGCACCAGTTTCAATTGCTACATTAGGTTGTCTGTAGTTAACACGTGCCTTGTTTATTTCAGTAATGCACACTGTGATGTTCAAGTATGGACTGTTCACGAATACCAGTTACAAACTTACAATGCACATGTTAGGTTGCTGTTAAGCCTGCTGTAGTAAAATGTTCTATCCGTTTTTTACTCTACCCCTTTGCTACCGTGCCACTACACGCAATGATGACATCATTGGAGATGCTGTCGTTTAATTACCATTGCTATTTTTGGTGGATGTTAACCCTGTTGTAGTTAACATGCCTTTCCATGTACTTACGCAGGGCCACAATGGGCGATGCTGTTGTTTACCGTCGAGGTTAGTTCCATCCCAATGTCTTATAGTTTTTTACGTCATTTGTGCAATTGCAGTTTAGCTTGTAACATTTACTTGTTGCTTGAAGGTACACATGTCAGCGGTACTGATCCACGCTTCGACCCAGAGGAACACCTCGCCTTCGCCGCCACCGACTTGCCGGGGGCTCTGGCCCAGATGAAGTGCCCCAGCAACTACCCCTCGGGATTTACCAAGTATGAACTTGCCAGTTCCATTTTACCAATACTAGTTGCAATGGTTATGTTTTGTACGGTAGATGTATTAAGCCTGTTGCAGTAAACACGCCTAACCCGTCTTACCTATTTTCCCTACCTTTTTCTACACAACTAGGCTGTTCTCTGCTCTAGCAGCACTTGCCTTCACTACAAAAAATGACACTTCCATGACATTATGGCCCGAATGATAATTTTCTTTGTCATGGATGTGACACATCTATGACGATAATTGTGACAAAAACACGTATCATCATAGAGGTGGTGGGCTCCTACTTCTATGACAAAAAATTATGATGGAAAATGGGCTTTTCGTCCTGGGTGGGTCGGAGACGCACCTGCATGACATTCTTTGGGCCGTCCATGACGTAAAAAATCATGGCACAAGTGAGGGCGAGGAAATTTTCAGGGAGTTCCCAGTTACGGTGGGCACTCGGTGGGTGGTCGGGGCCAAGCGATGCAGTGTGGTTTGTGCGTTTCTCTCGTACGTGTGCGTGTGTGAGGCGTTCGCTAAATGAACCCGAGCGAGGCATTCGTTTACTGAACCCGAGCGATCGATCGATCCCACTACGTACTGAAGCCGATCGATCCCTTCGCTCCTAACTGAACCCGAGCGATTCCGTCGCTGCTAACTGAACCCGACTAATTCCTTCGCTATTAACTAAACCCAAGTGATCGATCGCTGCTGCTTACTGAAGCCGATCGATCGATGCGTTGCATCGAGCTCCCGTGTGAGATGTGAGTTGAGCTAGCCGGTAGGTTGCCTCTCGATGAACAGTGCCCATTGCTGTCGCGCGCGCGATACACGTAGAACGAGTCGAGACTACTGTTGCATCGATCGAGCCCCTTGCACGAGACGTGGTGAGTTTACCTAGCCAGTTGGTTGGCTGTGGATGAACAATTCCCGTTGCCGCCGTCCGCTCGTACGCCCCACCCCAACCGGTGGGTTGGCTGTAAATGAATAGTACCCTGGCCGTGTGAAGGTGGTTGGCGCTGGATGAACAGGACCCCGATCGATGGAGGAGGCCGTGCCGCGGTACGCCACACCCCATCCGGTTGGGGGTGGATGAACATGAGCCCATGGAGGCCGTAGGCAGTTGCGGATGAACACTAGCCATGGAGGCTGGAGGAAGTAGACGGTGATGAATAGTAGCCCATGGAGTCCCGTTTTGCGGTATGCCACACCCCTCCCGATGAACAGGACCCTGTTTCGCCCATAGGCGGTTGAAGAGAAGTCCGTTTCATCCGTTTTGTGGTACGCCAGACCCCTCTCGATGAACAAGATCCCGTTTCGACCATAGGCGGTTGAACAGAAGTCTGTTTCCTCCGTTTTGCGGTACGCCAGACCCACAGCCGGAACAGGACCCCGTTTCGACCATAGGCGGTTGAACAGAAGTCCGTTTCCTCCGTTTCGCGGTACGCCAGACCCCCAGCCAATGAACAGGA
Organism: Elymus sibiricus; assembly: GCA_039707655.1. Lineage (NCBI taxonomy): Eukaryota > Viridiplantae > Streptophyta > Magnoliopsida > Poales > Poaceae > Elymus > Elymus sibiricus. The sequence continues at coordinate 228,716,965 of CM077676.1, forward strand.
CCCCGTTTCGACCATAGGCGGTTGAACAGAAGTCTGTTTCCTCCGTATTGCGGTACGCCAGACCCCCAGCCGATGAACAGGACCCTGTTTCGGCTGTTCCGTCCAAGCCGGTTGCTCCTGATGAACATGAAGCATTCCGACCCAGTCGGTTGCCTCCCGATGAACACGACGCTGTTTCTCCGCTCCGACCCAGCTGGTTGGCTACCGATGAACAGGACGTCGTTGCTGCTTACCCCCACTGTCGCCTCTCCATGTACACGAGCCCTGGCCGTACGTATGCGCGAGTACGCACTCGAGACCCCGCCCGTATGTACATATGTGGCCCTCTTTTTTGCAGCGTGGCTATGCATATGTGTACACGATTTAGACGGGACTGCCTGCACTGCTACGTAGGGGGCTCTACTATGACACGTGCCGCTCCTTACACGGCCACGGTTCATGAGACCGATCGACCTGTATGTATGTACACGTTTGCGACCAAACAGATAACGCTACGTACGCTTCGACCTGGTGGGTCCCAACTATTAGTGGGGAATAAGGAGGTACTTCCTTGCGTGCGAAGATGTCTGGTGGGTCCCAGCTGTCAGGTGGAGGAATCAATTTTTTTTTCGCGTAATAAGGAGGCACTTCCTTGCGTGCGAAGATGTAGCTTGTGGGTCCCACCTATCAGGGGGAGGAAACTTTTTTTTCCACATAATAAGGAGGCACTTCCTTCCAGCGAAGATGTAGCGGGTGGGTCCCAGCTGTCAAGCAAACCATATTTTTTGCGTGTGATATGGAGGCACTTCCTTGTGTGCGAAGATACAGCTAGTGGGTTCCAGCTATCAGGGGTAGAAATCATTTTTTTCATGTAATACGGAGGCACTTCCGGTTGGTCCCAGCTGTCAGGTGGTGGAATCATTATTTTGTGCGTAATAAGGAGGCACTTCCGGTGGGTCCCAGCTGTCAGGTGGAGAATCATTACTTTGTGCGTAATAAGGAGGCACTTCCTAGCGTGCGGCCGTGGACCCAGCTATCAGCCTCTCCACGTACAGTCCTCTTCTGATGGCTGTCGTTCGTTGACCATGTTGACCACGCCACGCCGAGAGCACCAATGCGGTGGACGACGGCGAGGCCTAGGAAGGGAATAACCCAGAGCTGGGGAAGACACGGCAGTGGACGCCCACGCGGAGGGGAGTACGAGGGTTGACTGGTTCGGCTACGGTGTTAGGCTGCCGTCGCCAGAGAATAGCTGAAGGTGCGCGCGAGTACAGGTATGACCTAGCCACCGGTGGGAGTAGGGTGGGGCGGCGAGGCCTGCACGGCAGCACAACCGGCCACGGGAGGCAGAAGCAGGCGCTCCCGCCGGCGATGGTTTTGGCGGCTGGAGCAACAAGATCAGAGATTGAAGAAGCAGGATGGCTGTCGGATGTCAATCCAACGGCTATGGTTGTCAGAATAGTTTTTTGACCATGAAATCATTTTGTTGACTTTTTTTGTTGACTAAATGGACAACGGCTGCGCTGGCTTCGTCCTCGTGGGCCAACAAAGTCAGCTTCGAAAGCTGTGGTGGACATGCAACCCATTTATTTAGTTTTTACAACCCATTTGATTTTGTATTCCAATACATCTATTTGCTGGGCTGGGTGAAAAAATAATAGTCTATTTACTATTTTTGAGAATTTACAGTGCATTTGATTTATTTTTCGAATACACCTATTTACTGGGCTGGGTGAAAAAATAATATTGCGGACATGCAGCCCATTTATTATTTCTGATAATTTACAACCCATTTGCTTTTAGTAGAAATAGACCCATTTTTTTGGATCGGTGAAAAAACAATGTTGGTCTGGACAGAGTATTTCTTATAAAAAAATAATACTGAGCTAGGAATTTTATTAAAAAACTTAAGTTGGGCTTGGCATTCTTATATAAAAATATAACGGAGTTGTGCATTTTCTTAAAATAACGCAGGCTGGGCTGCGCTTATTTTAGGAAAAAAGAAAACCTGGGCTGGCACGCGTCTTTCAGTCCAGTTGCATTGCAGATGTTCAATGAACAAGGCCTGTGTAGTACAGTACAACTTTACGTAGCTACTCAGCCCACATTCAACGATGCCTAAAATGGCCCAAACAAGGCTTGTGTACATTTTTTAAAGTCACTAAACTCAAATTATAACTTAAGAAAAAGGTAGAGTCCAGTGAAACCTAATTAAAAGTTGTCACGAACGAATAAATAATTCAGCGGGTCCCACTTGTTAGCGAGAGAGAGAGAGAGAGAGAGAGAGAGAGAAACCAATCCGTCGATGCTCGTGCACACATCTTTCAGCCATATGCATTGCTGATGCTCAGTACAAACTTATATAGTTGACACAATCATATACAACATCATAGCACATTGAGCTTGCATACAAAAATTTCACTCAGGCAGCACAATAGGGGTCGAAGCAGTGGATCACTACGGGTAGGGCTATCTTGAAACCAACAAACTCGTACATCACTGTTCATCGTCTTGATCAATGATGTGGAAATATCTTGAATGTTGTGCAAAGAAAATAGACAAACAACACAATAAGTTCTGCTAGCACATTAAGTTGACGTACACCCATCTAAAAAAAATCAGGTACAAAAATAGAACATGTCATAATCAAATGTATTGGCACATCAGAGCTTCACACCTATAGCTCGGATATAAGTAGTATCTGAGAAGATTCAGTTGTTACCTCAAATTAGAGCACCTCCAGGCAGCCCGCCTGGCCTCTTCTCCCAAAGAAGCAGTGGCCTCCGTTGCACGATGGAGTAGGCCCTGTGCCATCCATTGTTCCGAGCAACACGGGGAAAGTCTGATGTTGACTCCTGTAATGGACGTCGACGACGGACCCCGGCACCAGCCGCGGTGGCAGGACTTTGATTGATGGATTGACCACTTCTTCGACATGAACGAAGACTCAATACAGGTACATACCTAATGTGGTTCGTGACGGCCTTGGTGGCGACGAATAGTACAAACCCAGTTCCTGCACTGGTATCTCAACACCAACCACCTTCGGTATGGTGGACGACTTCTTCATCCATGCCATAACCGTCAGAGCCCAACTGTGTGGAGGAACAAACATACTTAAGAGCTCACCTCCTAGGTCGTTGATAAGCTCATTCATGGACTCGCTATTCCAAGTCCGTCGAGGCCTGCCGTGGAAGGTAAGCTTTGTTAAAAACTCAAGCTCAGAGGGCACCGAGCCCCATCCTGGGTGCCACCGATCGAAGCTCACCAGCGCGCCATTGCAGAACAAACGCCAGGAAGATTCAAACACACGACTGCAGTCGAATGTTATCCAGAACCTGGTGAAGAAATCAGCTGGTGGCGGACAGACTTGCACGAGCAAGTCACTTATTTGGATGTCATGCGCAATGCCAAGAGCTTTAACAAGGTCGTCCGGTGAGACGGGAGGCCGGTCGCCATTGATGGTTACCATCAACACTTTACCGGCAAACTGGTCGTGAAGCGCCGGCATGCCACTATTGAGCGACAGCATGCAGCGCCCAAAGGCAAGACGGACCTCAGGATCTCTGGCTCGGAGATCCACGTTGACCGGCAACATGATAGTGCGCTTGAGTACAGGGAGTAGAGGAGGGGGGTTTGGGGGAACTGGAGTAGGAATAAAGATTCTAGAGATGGGGAGGGGCGGGGAATTCAAGATGAAAAGGTAACATGAATTTAGAATGCCCGCCAGTACGCTCTTGCCGCGCAAACGCACGAAATCACCGGTTGCGCCCACATGTCGGCCTAAGAGTTCTTTTTTTAGTGCCTGGCCTCATAGTTCATAATTGGCCTATTTGGCATTACGTTACTACCCGGCCCATATTCAACGACACCTCACATGGCCCAAACAAGTGTACATCATCGAAAAGTCACTGAGCTCAAATTATAACTTGAAAAAAGGATATATAGACTAAACACTGGAGAATGGTGATGCCCTCATTTAGCCCATTAGCAGTTCGAAACAAAAAAAGTTTGAAACAATGATATATACAACATGCAAACACTGACTAGTGACTACTACTGACATAAACAGCGAGACATGAAAGTTCATAAGTCTTGCTAAACCACCAAAACGCACCCATCTGCAGCGCTCAGACTCTCGTGATCCAGACACAAATCACAAAGTTCTAAACAGAGCGAACTAGTACATAGTAAGAGTGACATAGACAAGGATGACCAAATTACAAGGAGTCTGCATAACAAAAGAGAACATCACCCATCCAGAACAAGCAGCAAAGACAGCAAGTCATTCAAAGAGGGATGATCCAGCGCCATAATAATTTCCAGCCCCCCTTCAGCCACCAGTGATTCGGAGACACCAGGACACCACCCTTTCAACGCAACAGCCCCATTACCTACCAACCTCAAGGCTTGAACCACATCACTGCCTTCCGGACTTGAGATGTCCAAGGATCAAAGTTAATCCTGATGCCTTTCTCATTCTCACCTTCTTTTGGCTGCATGCTATATCGTTGACAATCAGGGGCGTGTGATCTCGAAGTCCTAGGGTTCGCCGTGTACACATAGTTTTCCCTAGCAAACAGAGCCTCTCTGCCATCAGGATCCTTGCCAAGGGTGATCTCCTGGTTAATCGGATAATTGAGTCCGAGAAACAGAGAGTGTGAACCAAGGCTGTTTACCCGCCTCCAACTCAAAAATCTTGAAGGCCCCAACAAGCTGGAATCCTGCTCATAGACGTAACAGCCATTCTCTGGATACTCACGTATTTGACACTGCTTGTACATAGTGTTTTTTTTTGCAATATAACACTACCGGCCGATGCGCGTGAATGATCATCAGTCTTTCGCCGTCGTCTGGTCGAGCGAGGAAACAGTTGTACTTCCCTATTTTTGGCAAAGGTGGTGTGATTACAAAGGGCAGTAACTATAGGGACACTTCATCATATCAAAAAGGAGACAAAAAAGACAGGCATTGTTAATGTAAGATCAACATTGTTCAGAGTATGAGTAGGATAATGTAAGAAACAACATTGATCTATCCCTGTCGAAACTGAGAGGAAAATACAGGGAAGTGTATACTGGGGTCAAAAATATAGCAGTGCCATGCATGGTTATACTCATGTTATCTCGCACTCGATTCTTCAAGGAAACTACCATGCCATGCATGTTATGTAGTCATGTTCTATCCTCACAAATAAATTCTTCAGAGGAAACTAACACGCCATGCATTGTTATATACTCATGTTCTATGTGCAAAATTCTTGTGAGGATATTATTCTAGCCATAGATTGCTGAAGGGCGAATATAGGTATGTAGACATGGTAAGCATGACAGGATTTTACTACTTCCAAATATAGAGTCTTCCATATGCACTTTTACTTCCATACTAATGTATAGTTAGATGAAACCAACAGTGTTATGCATGTTTCTACATCATGAAAATGAGCGAAACTAACATGGCTATTGATACACACTCATATTTAGTAGTATAAAGATTACTATAAAGTTAGGAGAATATCCATATCTTCCTAACCGTTTGATTATTCAAGGGTACAAATTGGCTGTATAGACATGGTCACAATCACATGATTTAACTACTTCCAAATATAGAGATTACCATTTGGACTCCCAAATTTCCCTATTTTATTTCCTGATTTACGACATCCCTAATGCATTTCCATAGTTCTACTCAAATTCTGGTGTAACAGGGATATGCCAATCATCATAAAAGTTCAAACAATGTCACGGCGTTATCATTAAAATCTGACGAAAACAACTTACACGAGGTCTTCCAGCAATACGTGGTGCCATATGCATTGTCGATTGCGTAGATGATGCCATTGTGTTCAATAGCATCACAGAACTATGGATCACCATCGATGCAGCCCTTCAAGGGGAGTAGTGTCCACCTATAGTTGGCACCGCCACAAAGATAGGCAACTCCGCGGTCGAACAAGGCAATTAGCTTGAAGTCTGTGTAATTCCCAGATGTCGTGGGCACTTGGCAGATTACAACCTTCTGCAAAACATGGTCCGTCCAGCTGATATGGTAATCTACAGGACATGGGCCGCGATGGTAAATCCCTATATGATGAATGGGATGAAGGATAATCTCATGGGAGGTGTGGACGTTCAGGAGCACCCACTTCCTCTGGTATTCTTCGACGGCAGCCATCCAGTGGGAGTTCATGCCAACCCAGTACATACCTGACAAGAAGTTTCGGGTGATGGTGGTCGGATCGAAGTCGAGGGGCATGATGTGCACCTTCTTATCATGGTCATAGCGGTGATGAACATGGCATCCCACAAGAGCAGATAGCGGCATGCAGGTTGTCTTGAAAAGCTCAGGCGTTGCTTCGATGATGGCCGCGTGCAGGTCCCTCGAGCATGCAGCCAGCTGCATGATGGTTAACATATCCATACGCGAACAATAGAGGTTGAGGATGTCCCTGGGTAGATCGCTCCAGCCGCGGCTCATACGGATGCTGCGCGGTTCGGGTTCGACCATGGTTGATTTTGGAAGGTGGGGTTTTTGGGGCTTGATTTACGGGGGAGAAGGCTCTCGGTGCTGGCGCGGCTAGCAAGTAGAATGGTGGTACTAGGGGAGGTGAGCGAGGCGAGGGTACACAGAGGCACTGTGAGATGAAGAAGGGTGACCTCAGGATCTCCAGTGAGATGGAGATGGAGATGGAGATGGGGATGGAGTGGTGCTAGGGGAGAGGGAGCCGAGGTTAGGCATGCTGTACAGCAGTGGTGACAGTGACTGCACAGGGTGTGGCTGACTTTGGTAACCTGAACACGCCGCCTGGACTAGTGTCACCTCGGGCGCAGGGTCTGGTCACTTCAGTGTGAGGATTGGATGAATAATATTTTGACCAACAAGTACTACACCTGTACTACTACTAGTAGCAACATATAGTACAGTAGTACATTGGAAAGAGGTCGTGCTAGCATGCCTCTGGGTTCACTTCATCCTCCAGGTTGCATCCATATTGCGAGAAGACCAAAATTCTCGTGCATGCGGAAGCGCGAAGAAGGCCTTTCGTTTTGCAGGTCGGTCTACCTAGCCATCTAATCAACTGCTTGCATGCCACTTCTCCCATTAATTCTCCATCGGGAATCGATTTTCCTCGGGTTCATCACCTCTCCTTCGCTTGCATTCAAACCCCACTGGATTCACACTGTTTTAACCTCTTCACATATCTCTGAAACCCCTTTAAATAATCATCTTCTTCCACTCTGTTTAGCCACCTAATCCTAATACTCCAAACCATAGCCCTCTGGTCTGGCGGTTCCAAATGGAGAAAGAGATCCCTATGCAGGTTTTTAGCGTCAAACATGTGCCCAACGAAAGCTCCTTGAGGATAGCCGCCACCATCACCGACCACGCAAGGGTTGTTTGGGAGTGGATCAACAATGTATCCAACTCCCTCAAAAATGTGGAGATGAAGATCGTTGTTCTCGACACAGAGTACACCGAGCGTGTTAGTGGGAAGATTCAACGCGCCGCAGTCCTTCAGCTGTGCCTCGAAGTTGAAGTTTTGGTGTATCACATCATGCACGCGCCCTCCAAACCAGGTGAGCTCCACGATTTCATGTCTCGGGAGGACATATTCTTCTGTTGAGCTGCCATCGATGGGGACAAAGAAAAGCTGGCGCCGTACAACCTTGATGTGAAAAACATCGCTAACCTACAATCCAAAATTCCTGTAGAGGGTTGTAAGAAACCAACACCATCCCTATTCGACGTATCAAATTATGTACTCGGAACAATGCTTTAGAAGGGCGACGAGACGCTGGAATTAAGGTCGTCTGGATGGGAGATTTATCCCTTGACCTATGAGCGGATAAAATATGCAGCCCTCGATGCCCGTGCAAGTTTTGAGATAGCTGCAAGGTTGAAAGAGCTTGTAGCGAAGCCGTCCCCCACAGAAAATGAGAAAAAGAAGAAGAAGAAGAAGAAGAAGAAGAAGGGCATTATAGATGGATGAACTATTTCCTCTCTTATTCATAAAAAAACAATTTCCTCTCTGTATATATGGATAGATCAACAATTTCACTGGTGTGCGTGTCTTTGGAACAAGTGTAGTAGCGTAGGTCCGCTTGAATATAATGAAGTATTTATCCACCTAGTTTTCTCTCCTACTCCTTGCAATGATCAGTATGCAATGCTTGTGTCAGACAAGATGACAGCTTGTCCATGAACGCTGAACTACGGTGCCCATCACGTTTCCACCACTGCCACACGCGATTCCCACAACGCCGCTCGAACCCACGACACCACGTCCCCCGACGTGCGCCTCACCCCTCATGGCCCCACCTCCCCTCCGCCGCATGCGCCGAGAGGGGAATGAATCTGCTGCACCCCACCCTTATGGGGCTAGAGTGCATATCTGGTGGTACCACACCTTTAAATGCTACCGTGATACAAACTTCTGAGCCATTGGACCGTGGATCGAGTGGCCAGCATCGGTCAGTGTGAGTTTTGTAGAAAACTCCCAAACATTTTCGAAATGGCGCTTTGGTCCACAGCTTGAGATGTTGTCCATTGGATCACAGATCTAATGGCTCTGGTGCCTCCGTATCACGGTAGCAGCAGATAGTGCACCAAACTCGAGATTTGTTGTTTTTTTTCTAACGTTTTGTAACGTGGCACGGCATCCGGTGCACCTAAGCCTCTGAAAAATATTGTTGTGCACTCTAAAGATCTTTATATGCTCCAGAGCAATTGTGCATGTGGAGAGTATCTTCTATTCCTAAATATCTATACAACACATTATCTATTTTCTTTCCTAGCCATGCAACCATGCCACATAAGCTAGGCATGCATGCAATCCATAAATTGCAATATATTGCGTTACTGTCCAGCATGCAATGGTGCCACATCATCTATTCATGCCTGTTAGTCATAGGTTGTTTTTTGCATTGGTCTTAATCCTTCACATTATGTTAGAAATGGCATTCTTTTTAATAGTTGTATGATTAATCCAAATATTCATGTTCCATGCAACTAAACTCCAAAGGTCTGCCGAAGCCGAGGCAGAGGACGTAGGATGGGCGCGGTGGAGGCGTCGTCGTAGGAGGAGGAGAGCTCGAAGGATAATCTTGCACATCGGCCGCCACCTGCATATCGGCATGGGACTCCTCGAGCGCCCACTGGAGCTTGCGCTCCTCCAGGGCGTGGCGGAGTCACGGGATTTTCCTGAACCGCGATGGCCACCATGCAGTACTCCTCGTTGCTGGGGGCACGGTGCTCGCGTCCCGACTCCTGGGGAACTGTCTGGAGCACGCGCTCATCCACCTCATGAGCGGCGAGGGTGCCATGCTCGCACCCGTGCTTTGGAGAACACGCTCGTGTGCCTGAGCGGCGAGGATGCGATGTTTGCGGACGTGCTGCCGAAGCACGCACTCGTCCACGTCGAGGGTGGCGAGGATGCGATGTTCACGGGCATGCTGCCGGAGCATGCGCTCATCCACGTAGAGAGCGGCGAAGATGTGATGCTCGCGAGCATGCTGTTGGAGAATGCGCTCGTCCACCTTGTGAGCGGCAAGGACGTGATGCACCTCCTCGTGACCAACTAGGGCATGCTGCTGGAGCACGCACCCCCCTCGTGGCGGACGAGGGCGAGCCGCTGGATCACATTGTCCTCCGCGTGGGCGCGTTGCCAGTGAGGTCGCGCTACTCGCGGCCGTCAAGGGCGTGTTTCACCTCGGCGAGGTCGGAGACTCCGTCGTCTTCCTAGGCCACGACGCTGTCCACTTCGGCAACGGTTGCGTGCTCCGATGGGTGTTGTGTCCGTATGGGAGCTTCGAGCTACAGTACCAATGGGGGTGGGGGTTGACCTTTTCGTGGTTACACATGGCCTGACCGAGAAAAATATAATCTCAAGTAGCACAATATGTTGGAACGTGTCGGGGGCTGGCTAGTAGGAGCAGTACAATAAACATCACATGTACACCATATTTTGAGAAGGGTTTAATGTTATTTGTGTGAATTGGGTCAGTGTGGATGTACGAGTAGTACTACATCCATATCATTGAGATGCATGCGCGCAACAAACATTTGTGTGGAAGATTTCACCCTATGTTATATATTCTATTTGAGAGTGGATTCTATTTTTGTAATTGGAGCTCATTTTTCCAAGAGAGAATCAAGATAAGTGTCGTCCTTTGCTTGATTTCAATTTAGACTATCCATGTATTATTGCGAGAGATAGCTAGATATAGAGAGAATATTTGTGTCACAAAGACAGGGGGGGGGGGAGGTGGCAGCGAGACCTAAAGAGAGAGGGGCATATGCGTGTTTGAAAGACTGTGGGTGTCGGAGAGAGAGGAGTGTCCGAAAGGGAGGAAGAGGGTGTGTGTGTGTGCATGAGAGAAAGAGATAGAGGGGGGCATATGCGTGTACGAAAGACTATTGTGTGTGTGTTTGGAGAGAGAGGAGTGTCTGAAAGGGAGGAAGAGGGTGTGTGCGTGTGCGTGAGAGAAAGAGACATAGAGGGGATCGACAAGGTTATGGGGGCGGGGATATTGGGCGAGCGATAGTGTGTGTGCGATGAAGGGACACACAGACATCGTCTGTTTTCGTGTGTGAGAGCTAGATAGACCTCGTCAGCATAGCTCGTTGGGGGGGGGGGGGTAAAGGTTATGTGTGTGTGTGAGAGAGAGAGAGAGATAGTAGAGATAGAGAGCAATGCTTGTGTGTCACACGGAGACCTAACTACATAGACAGGTGTCGCGAGAAGGAGAGAATGGCGGTGTGCTTATTTTTTTGATGGGATGGGAGAGAGGCCAAGAGACATGGATCATGTGGAGAGGTGTGTGTGTTCCGAGAGAGAGGGAGGCGTGGACCTAGATACTGAGATGGGTGTGCATGTGTATGTTTTAGAGAAGGAATTGTCTAGCTGGTAGTTGATAACCCACAAGTATAGGGGATCACAACAGTTTTCGCGGGTAGTATTTCACCCAGATTTATTGATTCGACACAAGGGAAGCCAAAGAATATTTGCAAGTATTAGCAGTTGAGTTGTCAATTCAACCACACGTGGAGATAAAATATCTGCAGCAAAGTATTTAGTAGCACAGTAATATGATAGTTTTGATAGCAGTAGCAATAGTAACAATACTAACAGCAACAGTAACAGTAACAGTTTTGTAGCAAGTGTAAAGCAGTAGCAACAAAGTAACTTAGCAGAAACCAATATGAGAAAGTCGTAGGCATTGGATCGGTGATGATAATTGCGTTGGATGATATTCATCATATAACAGTCACAACCTAGGGCGATACACAATAGCTCCAATTCATCAATGTAATGTAGGCATGTATTCCGTATATAGTCATACGTGCTTATAATAAGAACTTGCATGACATATTTTGTCCTACCCTCCCGTGGCAGCGGGGTCCTTAAGGAAACTAAGGGATATTAAGGCCTCCTTTTAATAGAGAACCGGAGCAAAGCATTAGCACTTAGTGAATACATGAACTCCTCAAACTACGGAAATCACCTGAAAGAATCCCAATTATTGTCACCTTGGGGTATGCGGATCATAACACGTAATAGGTGCATATAACTTGCAAGATAGGATCAAGAACACAAATATATTCATGAAAACATAAAGGGTTCAGATCTGAAATCATGGCACTCGGGCCCTAGTGACAAGCATTAAGCATAGCAAAGTCATAGCAACATCAATCTCAGAACATAGTGGATACTAGGGATCAAGGCCCTAACAAATTGACTCGATTACATGATAAATCTCATCCAACCCATCACCGTACAGCAAGCCTACGAAGGAATTACTCGCGCCCGGTGGTGAGCATTATGAAATTGGTGATGGAGGATGGTTGATGATGACGACGGCGTCGAATCCCCCTCTCCGGAGCCCCGAATAGACTCCAGATCAGCCCTCCCGATGAAGAAAAGGAGGTGGCGGCGGCTCCGTATCGTAAAACACGATGAAACATCTTCTCTTATTTTTTTTCTCGGGGAAAGAGAATTTATAGCGTTGGAATTAGGTCAGACGGCTGCTTGTGGGCCCCATAAGGCATCAGGGCACGCCCTAGGGGGGGTCGCGCCATGTTGCCTTGTGGCCAACAGGTTTTCCCTCTTCTGTTGATTCTTGCGCCAATAATTTTTATATATTCCATAAAAATTCTCCAAAAAGTTTCATCCAAATATGAAAACTTTGATTTCTGCACAAAAACAACACCATGGTAGTTCTGCTGAAAACAGCGTCAGTCCGAGTTAGTTTTATTCAAATCATGCAAATTAGAGTCCAAAACAAGAGCAAAAGTGTTTGGAAAAGTAGATACGACGGAGACGTATCAAGTCCCCCAAACTTAACTCATTGCTTGTCCTCAAGCAATTCAGTTGACAAACTGAAAGTGATAAAGAAATACTTTTACGAACTTTTTTGTTCTTGTAATCGTATATAAGCTTAAATAGTACCCAGGTTTTCAGCAAAGATCATGAACTAACCATGCTCATAATAACACTTAAAAACTATATTTACTCATATCAATGGCATAATCAACTAGAGAGCAATAATAACATATCTCAAATGCCAACAATTTGTCAAAACAATCATGATATAATATGATAACATGGTATCTCGCTAGCCCTTTCTGAGACCGTAAAACATAAATGCAGAGCACCTCCAAAGTTCAAGCAGCGACTAAACATTGTAATTCAGGGTAGAAGAGATCCAGTCATGATGGACACAACATTAACTATACTCAATGCATAAGGATGACAATAGTGCTCTCAAGATTGGCGCTTAGTGCAAGAAGGTGAGACTCAACAATAAAAGTAAAATAACATAAAGTAACTAACATAAAAGTAAATAGATAGGCCCTTCGCAGAGGGAAGCAGGGATTTGCAGCGGTGCCAGAGCTCAAAGCTTAAATCAGAGATGAAAATAATTTTGGGAGGTGTACTTTTCCTGTCAACGTCATGACCGAGAGTTTTCAATATCTTCCATGCTAAACACATTATAGGTGGTTCCCAAGCGGAAAGGTAAAGTTTACTCCCCCTCCAGCATACCAACACAAGCCATGGCTAGCCGAATCCTCGGGTGCCCTCCATACCAACAACTTTCCGGGGGAGTGTGTTTGCATTATGTATTTTCGATTTTGAGCATAGGACTGGGCATCCCAAATACCAGCCTCTCTCGTGCAACGACAAGTGAATAAACACTCATCTCGAGAATAACCCGCTTAGCATGGAAGTTACTGACCGCCCCCTGTCGCTCCATGAGCGGTACGGGCACACAAAACGGATGTTTATTTGAATGATTAGAGGTGGCACATGCAAATTTACTTGGAGCAGCAGAGTAATACCGCATATAGGTAGATATAGTGGACTCATCTGGAATAACTTTGCTTTAAGGATTGTGGATGCACAAGCAGAATTCCCGCTTAGTACAAGTGAAGGCTAGCAAATAGGTTGAGAAGCGACCAACTAGAGAGCGAAAATGGTCATGATCATGCATTGAGAATAATTAACATTGAATACTAGCATGAGTAGGATATAAACACCCTGAACATAAATATCGTGGAGGCTACGTTGGTTTTGAATCAACCACATGCATGAACATGTGCCAAGTCAAGCCACTTGAAACATTCAGAGGAGGATACCATATTACTATACTACATCATAACCATTTTAATGCATGTTGACATCCAAGATAAATCATTATCCACACCTAGCTACTTAAGCATGGCATGAGCAACTATAATCTCTAATTGTCATCACAAACATGTTTAGTCATAATATGCTGAATCATGGATACTGGGTTAAACATATTTACAAAAACAAAAACAAGAAGAGTTCATACCAGCTTTTCCTTGCCACAGTCAGTTCATCAAATCATCGTCATTATTGCCTTTCACTTGCACGACCGAATGATGTGAAAATAATAATAGTGCAAGAGTGCCGTGGACTAAGCTGGAATCTGCAAACATTTTATTCAAGGGAGAAGACAAGGTAACATTGGCTCTTCATTAGATCAACAATAAGGCATATGAGAACCACTCATCAATTTCATCGTGGTCTTCTCCCTACGACGACTCAACGAGAAGAAAAGAAATTCAGAGAAACACACTGAAATATTTTTGGAGTTTTCAGTTTTTCTAAAGAGAGCAAATTAAAGAAGAAAAACGAAAAGTGAGAAAAACTATTTACATGGGAGAACTCCCAACAAGCAAAAGAAGAAACGAGAAATCTTTTTGGGTTTTCTTTTAATACTACGAACTAACAAATGGGAAAGAAAAACCAAAAAGAAGCGAGAAATATTTTTGGGTTTTTTTTGAAGTTTTTCAAACGCACAAGAAGAAAATGAAAATAAAACTAACATGGATATACAATGAAATAGGATGAACACCGACAACTGGAATGAATGTGTGAACATGAATGTAATGTCGGTGAGAGATACGTACTCCCCCAAGCTTAGGCTTTTGGCCTAGCTTGGTCAACTGCCATGGCTGTCCAGGATAATAATCGAAGTGGTAGCTCGCAGAGGCGCTCTGAGATGCCTCCTCAGCCAGACGGGCAGCCTCAACTGCCGCGTTGTACTCGTGCACCTCGCTCTCATGAAGAAAATATCTCTGTTTGTTCTGAAAATCAAAGAGGATAGGAGCAGGCAAAACAACAAACGCATAACTATATTTATTGAATATCAAGTTATAATCATAACTGCGAGTGTTACGCTTAAGAAACTCATGGTTCTGCATTGCCTCAAAATTCAAATATTTATCAGGTAAAAGAGGATCATTAGGCCTGGGCGAGACCCCTAGCCTTGCAGCTACTCGGGAGGCATAAATTCCTCCATATAAATCACCATTACCCGAGTTGCGGTGCAACCTACGTGCAACAATGGCCCCAGATTATAATGTCTGCTACCCATTAAAGCAGCGTGAATAAGGCTCAGGTCAGGGGCACAAAGTGCACTACAGTCTTGTTTACCAACAATGCATTTGCCATTAAAAAGTGCAAAGTAGCGAATAGCGGGGAAGTGAATGCTCTTTACCCTAGCTTGTGTAACTCCCCTGTCCTCACCATTGGACAGACTGTTGAGAAACACTTCATAATCAGATTGTCGGGGTTCGCTAAGTGAACCCCAAAATGGAATTTTGCAGGCATCACATAATTCTTCTAGAGGCATACTATAAGATCTATCATAGAGATGAAATAAAACTCTAGAAGTGCGCGGATGATATTCAAATTTTTGAGTGAATGAATGAGTAAGGTTGTAGTGCTGCGGTGGCTTATCTGCGACGAAGGCGGAGAGCTTGGTGTTGTGAATATATTGGTTAAATTCTTCCTTGATGCCTGCACTAAGCATGAACTCGTCGCACGGCCATCGACATGATTTTGCTTCGGCACCCCGTACCGAACTTGCCCTTGGTTCAACATATGATTGGCGTGCTGGGCTTTCACTCGATGATGCCTCGGATGACCTCCTCCTTGAAGAACTCCTCCTGAAAATGTTCATCTTCCTACAAACAAATTTCTGAAAAATTTTGGACCATAAAAAGATGTTAACAAAACTTCACAAGTTTGATAGCAACTACTCATACAAGTGCATAGAGGCTATATCAAGCATTCAAACTACTTAGAACTCAAAGAATTTAACATACAAGCTCATTTTCAGTAGCACCAATAGCAGCAATTTATGCAAAATATAAACCACTAAAGCAAAAACTAATTGGAGCAATGGGAGAGTCACATACCAAGGAGCAATCCCTCAAAACAGTTTCGGAAACGGAGCTCCGAGCAAGGAGATCGAAAATCTCAGGTTTGGGAGCAAGAACACGAGAGAGAGAGAGAGAGAGCTACAAAGATTTTTTTTTCTAGAGGTAGGAGATGAAGTGGGCTGAATGGATAAGTGAGTGGGTCCCTGTGGGACCCACAAGGCATCTTGGCGCGCCCTGGGGGGGTGGCCGCGCCCTGTTGCCTTGTGGGCAACAGGTGCACCCCCCTGGGTTGTTCTCAGTGCCGAAATTTCTAATATATTCCAGAAAAAATCATGTCAAAATTTTATTGCATTCTGAGCACTTTTATTTTTGGGTCATTTTTTATTGAACGGATAATTCAGAAAACAGGATAATCATGGCACTTTATTTTATTTAAACTATAAATAACAGAGAGCAAACTAAGATTACAGAAAGTTGTGCTTACTAAATTCATAGACCACACGCCCTTCAAAAAGAATTCATTAATAAGGTTGATCAAGTCTTATTAACAAACTATTTCCGAGTGACATGAAATCGAAGAATTTTCGTATAACACTAAGTTACCTCAACGGGGATATGCATCTCCCCAACAATAATAATCTCATATTTCTTTTTGACAGTAGGAAGAGGAAATTTAAATCCCCCAATAGTGATTGTCGAAACTTTATCAATACAATTGATACCATTCACTGAAGTTTGTTTCTTCGGGAAATAAACCCTATGCTCATTACCATTGACATGAAAAGTGACCTTGCTTTTGTTGCAAGCAATAACAGCCCCTGTAGTATTCAAAAAGGGTCTTCCAAGGATAATCGACATGTTGTCGTCCTCAGGCATATCAAGTATAACAAAGTCTGTCAAGATAGTAACATTTGCAACTACAACGGGAACATCCACACAAATTCAATAGGTATAGCAGTGGATTTATTAGCCATTTGCAAAGATATTTCAGTAGGTGTGAGCTTATTCAAATCAAGTCTTCTGTATAAAGAGAAAGGCATAACACTAACACCGGCTCCCAAATCACTCAAAGCAGCTTTGATATAACTTCTTTTAATGGAGCATGGTATAGTATGTATTCCCGGATCTCCTAACTTTTTAGGTACTCCACCCTTAAAAGAATAATTTGTAATCATGGTGGAAATTTTAGCTTCAGGTATCTTTCTTTTATTAGTGACAATATCTTTCATATATTTACCATAAGGAGACATTTTCAACATATCAATCAAACGAGTGCACAAAAAGACAGGTCTAAGCATTTCAACAAAGCGCTCAAAGTCTTCATCATCCTTATTTTTAGATGGTTTAGTAGGAAAAGACATAGGTTTTTGAACCCATGGTTCTCTTTCCTTTCCATGTTTTCTAGCAACAAAGTCTCTTTTATCATATCTTTTATTCTTAGTAGGTGGGTTATCAAGATCAACAGCAGGTTCTATTTCTACATCATTATCTGGTTGAGCATCAACATAAACATCTTCATTATCATTATCGTTGTCATTATCATTATCATTGTCATTATCATTATCACTAGGTGTATGTTTATTACCAGATTGTGTCTCAGCATCAGAAATAGAAGCATCATTTTGATTCTCAGGAGGTTTTTCTATCTCAGGTTCACTAGAAGCATGCAAAGTCATATCATTTTTTTTTCTTAGATGGACTAGGTGCATCAATATTATTTCTTTGAGAGTCTTGTTCAATTCTTTTAGGATGACCTTTAGGATATAGAGGATCCTGAGTCATTTTACCTCCTCTAGTAACAACTCTAACAGCATGATCATTCCTTTTATTATTCATCTCATCAAGCAAATCATTTTGTGACTTAGCAATTTGTTCTAACTGAGTCTGAACCATAGAAGCATGTTTACTCAAGCATTTAACATCATTAGCATTTCTAAACATCAAATCACTCAAGCGTTCAATCATGATGGAATTCCGTTTTAGTTGATTGCTAACATACATATTAAAGTGCTCCTGTTTAATGATATAATTATCAAATTCATACACTACACCACAACACTACAAAGACGACGTGCATCTGTTGGTATAAGTGAGCATCGCCGACACTTTTTTGTCCCAAACTATACTGACACACAATATGTTAGTGTTATAAGTGTTTGTGATACATTATCTGTCGTCAAAGCTCACAAAAAACACCGATGAAATTTCTGTCGGCAGATAGAGGCACTAACGATTGTGTGTGTCGCCGATTCATGGGGACACAAAAAGTGTCAGCGTTGTTTGGTTCAGCCCACGTCCGAAAAATATGACGTGGAAAGAGAGCCATGCGTGCGCCACGCGAAACACCGGATTCCCACCAGAACATCGGAAAAAAAACACACACCCGACCCCCCGACCCCGACCTGTTCAATTCCCAATCTCACCTCTCTCTCTCTCTCGCCACCCACACACCCTAAACATAACCCGACTACGCCACCGCCACAACCCACTCACCGGTCCCCTCGTGCCACGACATCTCGGACGCCGGCCTCCCTTTCCTTAATCCGCAGTAGCAGCAGCGCCGTCTGCGACGCAGGAGTACCGTCCGCCGCCGAGGAACAGCAGCGCCGTCCACCACCAAGGATCCGCCGCGTGCCGGGAACAACAGCACCATACGCCGGAGGATCCGCCGCACCGACTGCTGTTGAGGAGCAGCCCATCGTTCTTCTTCCGCCACAGGCGACCCCTGTCCCGGCCCCGCCTCCAGATCTCATCTTCTCGTATGTTGCTATATGGAGTTCACATTTTATTGTGAATGGTTTATAATCTGATGGCATGCCTTGTGTGATTATAGTCGGGTGGTTCCAGGCATAGGTCATGGCATTAGTGGTGTGGCGCTGTTGCTGTTTTCTCAATGAATAGTAGTCACTCGATGGATGGGAATTGCTACTGTAAGTCATCTCAAAAAGTAGTATTGACCCCCTAAAAAAGGAGTATTAACACAGTATGCAAAATTATTAGGCTACAGTTAGTATGGGGTACATCAGTACATGGACATATAAAAAAGTAAAGGATATACCTGATAGTGTTTGCTTGTCTTTGTCAGGTTTTTGAATTTATTAGTGTGTGCGTTCACTTCTAGGTCACTGCATCATGTGAAAAAACCTGGCGCTGCTACAATTTCTCAAAGATAAGGAAGTTCATGTGAAGAACCTTGGCGACACATGTGAGAAAAATATGTTTAGGTCAGTATATATACATATATAAATGGATGGAAGGAATGTTCATAGACAGTCTGTTAGTTGTTAGTTAGAAAACTGTAAAGAAGATAGTCTGCAGTAAAAGTGTATAAAAAATATAGGTCAATGATATACTGTGATAATACCTCCTTGTTTTTGTCTGCAACAGTTGATTAATTTTTTTGAGGGGGTTCAAAAAAACACTTCTTGAGCTTCCTTTTGAATTGCTGAATAGATTAGTTACGTTTTAATATGAAGTCTGGCTAGTGTGCTTCACGTGCTAGATTTTCCTGCGATGCAAAATCCTGCCCACCTATTATGCACCCAAATCTATATTATGCACATATCAAGCTTATGAAGGCCCAGTGGCTTTGATGCACGCCCATTACTCAATAAGAAAAGTAGAACAACCTATAAACATAGGAAAAGATTAACGCGCGTGCGCTTTTCCCAAAGATCTTCCCATAAGTTTGCCTTTTAATGTGTATATGTGACCTGGTTTTCTACTGTCAATTTTGACTCAGCTTGAACGTCTCAATGATGAACCCTTTTTGCACATGACATTTTTGAATTCTCTCCTCACGGCAGCAGGTGATTTTCTCATGGATGTTTGCACAGGAGCTTGTTATTGCTTCCATACTGGTTTTGTTCAGTTGGTCAAGTTGGTGTTACTCCCTCTACAGTGCAGAACAATACCCCTGGAGATGTGCAGAGTAGGCTATGTCATCCCCTGACCACAACGATTGGCTGCTACTGACAACGCGAGGTGATCTTTTTATATGTTCAATTCTTCAATTGTCGTTTCAAATCCTTGGACTAGTGGCTAGGATTGTATTAGTTAGTCGAAGATACCTATTTGTACCGAAGTTCAGTTAGTAAGTTGAATATAGCCCTCTTGTTCTAACCAGGTGTAGTTGAATTGAATATTTTTGATCTGCTGATCACTCTTGCTTTTTGCCAAAAATCTAAAATCCTTGGCCAATGGCATGTTAATTCTACATCGGTTGCTAGTTCTATGTTCATACAATACTTGGTCGGGACTGAAAACTGTAGCACTTGAGGAAGAAAGGAAGATTACCGATTCATTAGCATGTCAATAAGTCAATCTGCTCTTCTTCTATGTACTTGTCAGGGCTCATTAATAGCATGGTTCTGCTCACTGAAATAGGAGAGGCGCTGAACAAGACAGAAAAAGCACAAATGGCCAAGTACACTTGACAGAAGATTGATGAAACTGAGAGCAGGTAAAAACTAAGACCAAAGGCACTGAGACTTGAGTAATAATTCCAGTAAGCTCACAGTACTACTTCCACAACCGCGTATGATAAATTTTAAAAGTATGAATAAAGGCATAGAAATTAACACAAATTGCTAGTTTATGTCTTCAATGATTTCCGAACAGATTGGAAGTGCAAGCCTTGATGAATTCACATTCCACACATGTTTTGCGAAGTATTTGAAACGAAATTGCAATTGAAATCTAGATGCAGCTACGTGTAGATATATTTGCTGCTATTAGTACACATTTTTTTTCCTATCCAAGGTCTTCTACTATTTCAATACCCATCATATGTGAAAATCTGTGGTGATAAAAGAAACATATCTGCAATGTGATGTAATTTGTTCCTGATAGTGAAACTTAACAATATCAGTGGTGAAATGTTCACTCTTGTTTGATCTATTTTCTGGATTCCCTTTCCTTGTACTTCTAAGAAAATAATTAAGTCTTGCATTAGATATAGAACACCAAGACAATGTTAGTTGCATCTTTTATTGAGGAAGAAACTCATGCCCTCCTTACAATAGTAATAGCACACTAGATTTGATGACTCGATTATTTATAGAAGATATTCTCATGATTGCGTCTTGAGCTCAGTTCCAATTTGCAGTATGAAATATTGTAGCACTACTGCAGTAGCTGATCATGTGCAAGTTTTAAATGTGCACATGCTTTGAACTTTGTCTAGATGAATTGAGAGCATGTAGTAATTCAATGGATTATAGATGAAAACTGGGAGCACCTATTAAATAGTAGCCATGATTTCATTTTAAGTTTTCATAGATTTATCCCAGCAATTACTCATAGTAGACATCTGGTCTTTGAAATTGGCTTTGTTTTCATCAAGTGCCATTCCTGCTACTAAATATATGATTGCTGGTACATTTTTTTTAGAAAGGAGGCATCTGCCCGGCCTTAGACTGAGGCCCTTGCAGGTGCACCGAAGTTCATACAAGGTAATATATGACTGCTCGTACATGCATATTTACAAATGCATATATGATTGTTTGCTGATTGAGGAACTTCAAATGCAAATCTCTAAAATTACAATAAGAACCTTATTCCTGATGCCTTAGAACAGATCTGATTGCTTATCACTGAGTGCAAAAAATTTCAGAGTAAGCCATGTGATATGCTATATGTGCTAGCCTGACTTTGGTTGATGTTATGATAAAGGTATCTTGTGTAACCTGTTTGCAGCGCATCTACTTTTAGATCTTTAGGATCAAGGGCTACTTACAAATTTGAAGAAATTATCATTTTCTAAGATTGCTCAAACATATGAGTTCTTTTGCAGGGACTAATGGCAAAACGTAGCAAGGCAACAAGTTGATGTAAGATGTTCTGGTGATTGCTTTGTTCGTAACATGGTTGACACATTTTGTTCATATGGAAGTTCATGTCGGCTTGGTGATCAAAGACTTGGGCTCTTTCATAATGTTTTGTAGTAGTCAAGTGATTGAACAATTGGTCACATAGGAACTTGGCCATCAAATTTTGTAACAGACCACGGCTTGAATGTCAACTTATGTATGTCCTTAATCCATTGTAGCTATTTGAGTAAAGAAGACTAATGAATCTTCTATATATGTTGAATGGATCTTGTGCATTGAACAATGGTATATTGTGATGAATAGAAGAGTGTAATTGTGATGAATACAAGAGTGTAATTGTTTGTATATGTGAATCGAATATTATGAATTTAATGCCGTATTAATATATGGTGAATTTGCATTTGTGCTAAAATGTAGACCCTGACAACAAGTGTGTCGGCAGAAGTATTAGCGTTGCATTATCTGTTGGTGTAGCCCACTGTCGGATAAACTGTCGGCATATCTATGGACGTTGCACATGCTGTCGGCGTAGCACAATGTCAGATGAACTGTCGGTGTAGGGCTGTCTGTCGGTGTAGAAATGTCTGTCGGCAAAGCTGTCACCAACACTGTCATATTGTCTGTCGGCACAGATTTATCTGTCGGCAAAGACCTTTCCCGGCAGCACTGTAGGTGACAGTTCCTTTCTGTCGGCGAAGGTCTTTCCTGACACTAAATGTGTCGCCTTAGGTGACCCATCCCGACAGATTGTTTGACGCTGCTTTGAGTGTCGTGGTGTGATGATACAGGCATTGACTAGCAGATTTATTATACGGAATATCACCTTCATCAAATCTAGTGAGAGAATTTACCTCCACTACCTGTGTCGGGATATCAAGTCCGTGTATTTCTTCAATAGGTGGCAGATTCTTAACATCTTCAGCTTTAATACCTTTTTCTTTCATAAATTTCTTAGCTTCTTGCATATCTTCTGGACTGAGGAATAAAATACCTCTCTTCTTCGGAGTTGGCTTAGGTGGTGGTTCAGGAAGTGTCCACTCATTATCATTCTTCAATATATTATTCAATAGTTCTTCAGCCTGTCCAACAGTTCGTTCCCTGAAAACACAACCAGCACAACTATCTAGGTAGTCCCTAGAAGCATCAGTTAGTCCATTATAAAAGATATCAAGTATTTCATTCTTCTTAAGAGGATGATCATGCAAAGCATTAAGTAGTTGGAGAAGCCTCCCCCAAGCTTGAGGGAGATTCTCTTCTTCAATTTGCACAAAGTTAAATATTTCTTGTAAGGCAGCTTGTTTCTTATGAGCAGGAAAATATTTTTCAGAGAAGTAATATATCATATCCTAGGGACTACGCACACAACCAGGAGCAAGAGTATTAAACCATTTCTTAGCATCACCCTTTAATGAGAAAGGAAACAACTTAAGAATATAGTAATAGCGAATTTTTTCCTCATGAGCAAATAGGGTGGCAATATCATTTGACCTAGTAAGATGTGCCACAACAGTTTCAGTTTCATAACCATGAAAAGGATCAGATTCAACCAAAGTAATTAACTCAGGATCGACAAAGAATTCATAATCCTTATCGGTAGCAAATATGGGAGAGGTAGCGAACTTAGGATCATATTTAACTCTCTCCTTATAGATTTTTCTTTCATTTCAGCAAGCAAAGTTTTAACTTCATCTCTATCCTTACAAGCAAGAATGGCCCTAGCCGTCTCCCTATCAAAGACATGTTCATCAGGTGATTCAACTCTAGTAGGAGGACTAGGCATAATAGGTGATTCATAATTTTTAGAAGTTTCATTAATTTCAGCATTCTCAATTTCTTTAGCTTTAGCAAGTTGTTCATCAAGAAATTCACCAAGTGGCACAGTATTATCAAGCATAGTACTAGCATCATCATAGGTATCATTAATAGTAGAGGTAGTATCATCAATAACTTGTGACATATCAGAATGAATAGCAGGCGGTGGTGTCGCAAGCCTACTCAAAACAGAAGGTGAATCAAGTGCGGAGCTAGATGGCAGTTCCTTACCTCCCCTCGTCTTAGAGGGAACAATCTTGGTCTTAGCGCCTTTCAGATTCTTCATAGTGATCAACAGATATAAATCCCAAGTGACTCAACGAATAGAGCTATGCTCCCCAGCAACGGCGCCAGAAAAAGGTCTTGATAACCCACAAGTATAGGGGATCGCAACAGTTTTCGCAGGTAGTATTTCACCCAGATTTATTGATTCGACACAAGGGGAGCCAAAGAATATTTGCAAGTATTAGCAGTTGAGTTGTCAGTTCAACCACACCTGGAGATAAAATATCTGTAGCAAAGTATTTAGTAGCATAGTAATATGATAGTTTTGATAGCAGTAGCAATAGTAACAATACTAACAGCAACAGTAACAGTTTTGTAGCAAGTGTAAAGCAGTAGCAACAAAGTAACTTAGCAGAAACCAATATGAGAAAGTCGTAGGCATTGGATCGGTGATGATATTTGCGTTGGATGATATGCATCATATAACAGTCACAACCTAGGGCGATACACAATAGCTCCAATTCATCAATGTAATGTAGGCATGTATTCTGTATATAGTCATACGTGCTTATAATAAGAACTTGCATGACATTTTTTGTCCTACCCTCCCGTGGCAGCGGGGTCCTTAAGGAAACTAAGGGATATTAAGGCCTCCTTTTAATAGAGAACCGGAACAAAGCATTAGCACTTAGTGAATACATGAACTCCTCAAACTACGGCAATCACTAGAAAGAATCCCAATTATTGTCACCTTGGGGTATGCAGATCATAACACATAATAGGTGCATATAACTTGCAAGATAGGATCAAGAACACAAATATATTCATGAAAACATAAAGGGTTCAGATCTGAAATCATGGCACTCAGTCCCTAGTGACAAGCATTAAGCATAGCAAAGTCATAGCAACATCAATCTTAGAACATAGTGGATACTAGGGATCAAGGCCCTAACAATTTGACTCGATTACATGATAAATCTCATCCAACCCATCACCGTCCAGCAAGCCTACGAAGGAATTACTCACGCCCGATGGTGAGCATCATGAAATTGGTGATGGAGGATGGTTGATGATGATGACGGCGTCGAATCCCCTCTCCGGAGCCCCGAACTGACTCCAGATCAGCCCTCCCGATGAAGAACAGGAGGTGGCGGCGGCTCCGTATCATAAAACGCGATGAAACTTCTTTTATTTTTTCTCGGGGAAAGAGAATTTATAGTGTTGGAATTAGGTCAGACGACCGCCTGTGGGCCCCACAAGGCATCAGGGCGCGCCCTGGGGGGGTCGCGCCCTGTTGCCTTGTGGCCAACAAGTGGCCCCTCTTCTGTTGATTCTTGCGCCAATAATTTTTATATATTCCATAAAAATTCTCCAAAAAGTTTTGTCCAAATCCGAGAACTTTGATTTCTGCACAAAAACAACACCATGGTAGTTCTGCTGAAAACAGCGTCAGTCCAGGTTAGTTTCATTCAAATCATGCAAATTAGAGTCCAAAACAAGAGCAAAAGTGTTTGGAAAAGTAGATACGACGGAGACGTATCAGTAGTCATGTGATGGCGACCTAATCTTTCGATGAGAGTGGGGATAACTATTGATTTGGTGGATTTTGACGTTGATGATCCAACTATATCGTACCCGATGATACGAATCGACAATCGCTAATTAAACCAATCTCCGATGGTCACTGATCTTGCCGTATGCACGATCGACCTGAATAACGAGATTGAGTAACTGCAAGCAACCAAAGAACCAACAAGAACTAAGATAATGCAATCTAAATTTCTAATATGAATTAATTAAGGATAATGGTGGGGTTCCTCAGAGAGGATCTGAACAAGGCGGTAGTCCTACACATCTCGCAGATGCAAATTGTAGCGAAGTTAAACAATGTCTAAACAAAAACGCGAGTTTTAATATAGAAAAAAGGTAGCTATATATATAAAGAGAGACTATAGTACTAGATTTTTTATTTCTATAGTTATATCTATATCTATACTACTCCCTCCGTTTTTATTTTCTTCGCATATAGCTTTGACTGTAGTCAAACTTTATAAAGCTTGACCAAGTTCGTAGAAAACAATGTGAACATTTACACTAACAAATTTACATGATGTGAAAATTTATGCAATAATGAATCAAATGATATATATTTTGTTTTCTACAAACTTGTTGAAAGTATACAAAGTTTAACTTTAGAGAAACCTAATATGCGGTATTATGTATTATATATTCATAATTTTTATATAGTCAATTTGCTCACATGAGGTTCCACATGTTAGTTATATATGCCTAGCCAATGCTCGTTGACCGGCAGGCCGGAACGACAATGTGGGATGCGACGCAAATGGGACATGCTTGTTGTACGTGTTCCAGTTTCTCGTTTTGAACTTGCGAACGGGACAGGCGTGCTGCACGAGTAGTTTTGAATTTATAAGTTCGGTCGTAGTTTTGAATTTACGAGTAGTTCGGTAGGTTGGGTCATGCATCGTACGTAAATTACAAAGTTGGTGCAAAAGGTAAGCACTACGTCCATCCTGGTTTGTTGGTTCCATTTGTGCCAAATTTTAACCATAGATTTAACTAATTTTTTTTAATGCATGTCACCAAAAAATTTATCATTGGATTCGTATTTGAACATAGTTTCCAATGATATTATTTTTTGTGACATGCATTAACATATTGTCAGTTAAATCTAAAGTCAAAATTTGGCCCAAACACACGAAGGGGACCAATAAACCAGGACTAAGGTACTACTAGTTACAGTGATGCATATAATTGACGCCAAATGTGAGCAAAGGGATCACACATGTCTTTATCGACTGGAATGAGAATGCGATACAATAAGAATTAAGGCCACGACGACGCGATCACAATGGTGGTTACAGGAGGCAAGAAGAAAGATGCATCCATCAACGACCTCCTCCTACTCGACTCAGTGCGCCGGGCCACCGAACGGCGGCTGAGGAGTAGTAGCTTTTGTGGCGAGGTCAACGTGCTTCTGAACAAAGGCGTCCAAGGCTTCCAGCCGGTTGACAAAGGCCAACGTCGTAGCGTCCTCACTGGCCTTGTAGAGGCCTATGTACATGACATGCTCGTAGACATGGATGTGTAGGTTGATGAATTCTTGCAGGGCTAGGCGCCTCGCGGCGAGCGCAACCTCGAGGTGGACATTCTTCGTCGCGTCGACGGGCAGTCGCAGGGCCACCAGTGCTTAAAAGAGGTTCTCACCATGGAGGCCGATTAGGGTGGCAAGCAACGAGGAGCCTGGGCGCGCGGGCTGGAGGAGTACGGCGATGTAGTCCGCGAGCTTCTTGACGTAGGTGAACTTGTTGATGGTGTCGACGATCATCTTGTCTAACTGAGAGTCGTAGCAGGCGTCGACACGGGCCATGAACCAGCCGATCGCCAACACCGGCTGGAGACGTTCCTCGATGCTGTGCCGCAGGCCGACGTCGTGGATCATCTGGCACAGCTGCAGGCCGCTCGTGCGCATCGGCGCCATGGGTCTGGCTTCTGGTCACTTGGTTTGGGAATTGGAGTGAGCACTGTTGCGCTTAGTGTAGGTGCGTAGGTGCGTACGATCTGGTAGATGGATTGGAGTGGAGGGGTGCCTTTATATGAGTGCAAACTGCGTTACATTCACATCGTGCTGCCTCCTTTCCGCTTCACCCATTACTTCCCTCAGCATGCTAATTGAAGGAGGATGCATCATTGGCCGTTCAATGTTTCGGGAACCGCAACCCTCTCCCTCGTCTGCATTAAAGCCGCATCGGGAACTGTCCACTGTATTATATTGTTAGTGGTGGCGGACCTTAGAGAGCACCCACCACAACTACTTTTTCAGCCGCCAACAGACAAAACCTGCCAATCGACAGCACACAACAGCCGATGCACATTACGTAAGCAATCATACACATTACATTTAACATAACAATAATCTAAATTCAATACAAATAGATGTACACATTAGAGTACAATAACTCACGTCACATCATTAGTACATATAGCCTTCTCAGCGAAGCCTTCGACATGTTACATACATACAAGACCTCATGGTAACAACAACACCATAATAACAATGAACTGGATAAAGATAATCAAATTCTTTACTCGTCCACACGGTCTTGCATACTTCATAGTTGATTTTCTCTTTGCGGACATAGTTGGCGTAACGATCCTCTGCTTCTTTTTAGTCATATATCCTTTATAGCAGTTGTTCTTGTAACCGTCCACTTGTTCCTTGCATATCTCCCATGAATCATAAACTCCTGGATTCCTGCCAGTGTACACCACATACCAGTTCCACTTCATCTACGAAGATAAATAAAGAAGCTAACAAGTCAATTTCATAGTTATCCAATCATAGAGCAAAGTCATATAACAATCTTCATAGCATCATAGACGATACAAATGACGACGTTGCAGTTCACTAGTAGTTTGGAAGCAAAAGTTTAGCTCCATCATAGCAACTTAGAAATTAAGTTCACACACATCGATCATATAGATCACATGTAGGCACTGCATTAGTTGTTCAGAAGTAAAAGTTCAGCTCCATCACGAGCTCTCCTCGCCTTCCATCATCTTTGTGATCTCTGCTTGGGCGGTCCTCGGGGCCTCGACGGCTACTCGCGCGCTCTCGGTGCCTGCTCGCGCACTCTCAGCGGCTGATCTAGTTCTCTCAGCGGCTGTTCTCGTGCTCTCGGTTGCTGTTCTCGCGCTCTCGGCATATGCTGCAGTACTCTCGACGTATGCTTGAGCGCTCTCGGTGGCTGCTCGAGCACTCTCGACATAGGCGAGCACGATCTTTGTGTAGTGAGCCACCCTCGTGACGATGTCTACGGCAGTAGGAGTTCTGTCTACGGGTGTAGGAGTCCAAACGAGGCGTCTCGACTTCTCCATCTAAATCGCATTAAACAACTTGACATTTAGATAAAAAACATTTTTATGAAAGCAGATTTATGACAATAAAAAAGATAAAATTCTTACGACAACACTTCATATTTGTCCTTCGGGTAGACATTTCTGGCTCTTATGTTGGGTACTTCGACCGTCGGTGATGGTCGTTCTTCCCCCTCTCCTCCTGCTTCACCGCGGTCTTAGAGGAAGAAGAGGGAGAGGAACAACCCCCCATGACAACAGTCGGTTCATCTCTCAAGTGGTTGTATATATGGTGTACACTCACTTACTGTATTTACGACTGTCAGTGTTGGTTGTCCTTCATCTTCTCCTCCTGCCATATCAAAGTGTGTCCTCCGCCATAGAACAACTCTCATCTCACTTTGTGGATTAAGAGTGAGTATTGTCCACCCGAAGGAAAATACAATTAAATAGCTTGTTCATAAAAAAATAATAAATTTACAAAAAAATCGGCATGACCTTTGATAGAAATTGAACATATTGAGTGCCAGAAATTAAGCAAAACGGAACTTAAGCCATGTTTTGCGAAAACATTGGCACTCGTTATGAATACCTGCATCATGAAGAAAATATTGTACTATATGTTGATCCATATGTAGTACATAGTACTCTAGCACAAGCACTCAAATTAAAGACATCTACTTACGAAGATTCAATGGTACATCATATAACAAATTTTAACTACACTAGCAAAATGTTGCAGATGTACAAGTACAATAACGAGAACAACTAAAATCGGGCATGTACAGAGAGAAGGGAGGTGTGCTTACCGGGCCGGAGTCGGACGGCGGGCAGGACGAGGCCGAGGACGATGGTGGAGGTGTCGGCGGAGGACGAGTTCGACGGAGACGCTGACGATGTTGGTTGCGAAGGAAGGCGCATGCGATGGTGACGGGGAAGTAGTTGGAGGTAGCGTTGCACGACGAGGCCGACGAACTGCGAGGCAGCAATGGAAGGCGCGGGCGATGGGGAAGATTGGGTCCGCGACGCCGTTCGACGCGACGGACCACGACCTTGCCTGTGGCGACGGACGACGCCACGACGCTGGCGACGGCGGCGAAGCGAGAGAGACAGAGGGGAGAAAGAGATGTGTCCGAATGGATCTGAATGGGGTCACGGTGGATAACGTTATGTATAGCAGCGACGGGCGGTAAACAGCGCCCGCCACAACTATGTATGCGTGGTAGGTGGCAGGGTGACAAAACATAGCTGTGGCGGGCGACCAACATAACCCGCCACTGCAGACTCTGATAAAATTTGAAACCGGTTGGCGCGTGGGTACCCAAATATAGTTGTGGCGGTTGCCCCGGAGCACCCGCCATTGCTCGGAGTTTTAGCTGTGGTGGGCAGACCTACGTGCCCGCCACTGCTGCTTTTCGCTCCTGAAGAAATTAGGAAGCATATAGCTATGGCGGGTCCTCAGACGTGCCCGCCACTGTTACGTGTGTTGTAGTGGCGAGCACTTCTTAGCACCCACCATTACTTGTTTTCCAAAATAGCTATGGTGGGTGCCTGGTCTCGCCCGCCACTCTTTTGAGTTCACCTATAAGGCTTTCCTAGTTGTGTTTGTGTTACAGATCGATATTAGGGATAGGTAGATAGCATGTGCTCGAGGCATACATAAAGCAACAGGGAGATAAACAAGCAGGTGTGCATGTGTGTGCCCAAAATAAATGAAGAAAGAAATAATGTGTGTGTGTGGGCGCGCGCGCGTGTGTGTGTGTGTGAGGGAACTCTTCTCAAGTCTCAAAACAAAAGGTGCTGAGCTGGAATCCCATTATAAGGATTCATATGGTTCCGAGGATTGAGTTAACCTTAGGGATATGTGTGCAAGACGGAGTTATAATTAGAGACATGAGTGGCGGTGGGTGGGAGGAATTAAAGGGTAGGCATGTTCGACAGAGAGAGCGTGTGTGTTTTTGTGTGAGAGACTTATAGGATGAGGTGGAAAGACGAATTCTAACCTTGACGGAGGGAGAGAAATAGACGAATTGCGTGTTTGTGATGGAGACGCCCATGGAGAAGGGATATTCGTATGTGTGTAAGAGAGATTGCACAATTCATTCATGTATCACTATCTCCTGGTCGATGACGTGCCTCGCTCAAACTTAATCAATCTCTAGTTTGTATCGTGGCCGAAGATACACTATCGATTCAACGCTATAAGATTGGACACTCTCATAGTATCGCATAAGTTATATTGTTTTTTCTTTTCAAATAGCATTTTTCAATCATGCATGTCAAAGTTATAGTGATATTTCTTCAAACAACCACTGTAGTTATCATGTACATGCACCATTGATAGTGTTTTATTCAAATTCATTTGGTTTGGATGATTTAAGGTTCTATTATGAAGTAATATACATAATATTCATATTTGAATTCAACGGGTACTGCAATTTATGAAATGGAGGCCATGTAATCATATTTGGCAACAATTTTAAGTAGCGGACTATAATATCCATTTGTTACTGTACAATATATTTGAAATTAACACGTTGATGCATTGTGTTTAAAATAAATAACCAATGGCAGAAAATTATATTTTTTTACGAGAAATACATAGGCTGAGCGTTTGCTCTGTTTTTTATGAACGCGCCTTAGTTACACCCGTACGATCGGCCGCACCCGTGTGATCGTCCAACAAGTTATCGGTGAATCACCCAGCGTTATTGTCTTTTTTTTTGGGGGTTGATACGTCTCCAATGTATCTATAATTTTTTATTGTTCCATGCTATTATATTATCAATCTTGGATGTTTTTATATACAATTACAGCAATTATATATCATTTTTTGGGACTAATTGCCTATTAACTTAGTGCCCAGTGCCAGTTGCTGTTTTTTGCCTGTTTTTGGTTTTCCAGAATATCAGTACCAAACGAAGTCCAAATGCCATGAAACTTTTCGGAGATTTTTTTCTGGACATAACAAATACTAGAAGCTTCGGGAGAAGACCAGAAGACGGAGGAGGTGGCCACGAGCCACCAGGGCGCGCCTGGGGGGGGGGGGGGGCAGGCGCGCCCTGGTGCCTCGTGGGCCCACCTCTTTCATCTCCTTGTATTTATTTTATTTTCCTTTGCCTCTAGTTTTCATCTCCCCCACTTCTAATTTTTTTTACAAAAATACAAAAATATTTTCCGTTTGCCTTTTTCTTGTTTGCTCGTCTTATCATTAAGGCTAGTTCTTCGCTCGTTACTATGACCCCTGAAAATGAAGTACTTAATTTTAAACAAAGGGGAGGAGAGAATCTAAAATATGCTTGGTATAGGATTTGTGATGCTCATAATAGATCAACTCGTAAGCAATCCACCACAATCCTTCTTCGCAATTTTTATGTGGGTATTACTACTTGGTATAGATTCATACTTGATACTATTACCGGAGGGAATTTCTTGATGTGTCCCTCTATGGATGCTTTCAATGCCATGGGAAATTTAGTGGGATCACCACCTATCACTGTTAATGAAGCAACTTTGACTTTGGAACATGTTATGCAAAGGTTAGAAGCTATTGAAAGTAAAATGCCTACTACTGAACATCTTGAGAATTTAGATAAAAAATTTCATAATCATATCACTCAATTTGGTTCTAAGGTAGGAATCGCATTGAAAACCTTAAAGGAAAAGGAACCAATAGTTAATGAAAGAATAGAACAAAGCCCCGCTAGAATCGATAAGATAGAAGAAATTATTAATAATTTGGGGTCGGCTTTTTCCTCCGTTAAGAATATTGATAGAACTCCTCCCAATAAAAATTGCAAGTTCATGTATGTTCCTAAAACCAATGGTGCTACTTCTAGTAAGGGAAATGAGGATCTTAAAATGATTAGCGTGCACCCCAATTTCATTGATATAATTAAGGAACCTATTCACAAAAGTAAAATTCTTGATTTTGTGCCTAGAAGTGTGATGATGAGAAACACCTATGTTAAATCTATTAGAAAAAATAGATGTGTTATTGAGGAGTTGGCAACCAAGGATGATAATACTTGAAACTATGCATTATGCCTAGCTATGGGCATAAAACAATAGCGCTTGTTGGGAGGCAACCCAATGAATAAAATAAATTTTTACTTTTTGTTTCTGTCATTGTGTGTTTTCACAATTATTCTACTGTTATTATTGTGTTTTTTGTGTTTTAATTAGTGTTTGTGCCAAGTAAAGCCTTTGGGATGATTTGGAAGATAGTATAATTGATGCTGTTTGGAAAACAGAAAGTTTTGCGTCCAGTGCTGGAATTTTAGTTCTGTACTGGAGCGTTATAAAAATCTGAAAGTTTTACACAGTATTGGTATATGAATTGCCCACGTTGTCCTAATTTTTCAGAATTTTTAGAGTTACAGAAGTATGACTTTTAAATAGATCTCTGCAGACTCTTCTATTTTTGACAGATTCTGTTTTTGATGCATTGCTTGCTTGTTTTGATGAAACTATGGATTGTATCAGGGGGTATAAGCCATGGAGAAGTTAGAATACAGTAGGTATAATGCAAAAATAAAATATGAATGGGTTTGCAACAGTACTTAAAGTAGTGATTTATTTTGTTATACTAACGGATCTCACGAAGGTTTTGTTGAGTTTTGTGTGATTGAAGTTTTCAAATTTTGGGTGAGATCACGATGGATGAAGGAATAAGGAGTGGCAAGAGCCTAAGCTTGGGGATGCCCAAGGCACCCCAAGGTAATATTCAAGGAAGACTCAAGCGTCTAAGCTTGGGGATGCCCCGGAAGGCATCCCCTCTTTCTTCTACCAACCATCGGTAATTTTACTTGGAGCTATATTTTTATTCATCACATGATATGTGTTTTGCTTGGAGCGTCGTGTATTATATGAGTCTTTGCTTTGTTTGCTTTTTAGTTTGTCACAATCATCTTTTCTGGACACACCAATTTGAGAGAGTCACACGTTTATCATGATTTGTTAGAATACTCTATGTGCTTCACTTAAATTTTTTGAGCTAGGCAGTTGCTCTAGTGCTTCACTTAAATCTTTTTTAGCACGGCGCTGGCTATATTTTGAAGAAATATTTGAACTCTCATGCTTCACTTATATTATTTTGAGAGTTGATAAGATTAAAATTTTGAAGAAATATTTGCACTCTCATGCTTCACTTATATCTTTTTGAGAGTTGATAATAGTAATGGTAATTTGCACAAGATATGAATTTGGACCCAAAGTGATGAATATTCAAGAGGGATATAATAAAAACTTTCATGAAAGATCATTGGATATGATAAGTTTGATTCCTTGCAATAGTTTTGCGATATGGAGATGATGATATGTGAGTCATGTTAGTGAGTAGTTGTGATTTAGTAAGAATATTAGTGTTAAGGTTTGTGATTCCCTATGCATGCACATAAAGTCAATAGTTATGCAAAGTAATTATATCCTACTTATGATGCATTATTCGGTGTTAGTTATGTTCAATGGATGTTTATGACCGTTTTTGCTTTTTGGTTGGTCGCTTCTCAATCTATTTGCTAGCCTTCATTTGTACTAAGCGGGAATACTGCTTGTGCATCCAAACTCCTTAAACCCAAGTTGTGCCAAATGAGTCCACCATATCTACCTATATGCGGTATTTCCATGCCGTTCCAAGTAAATTTGCATGTGCCAACTCTAATTTTCAAAATAATTTTCCGTTTTGTGTGCCCGTACCGCTCATGAAGCGGTAGGGGGTGGCCAATATTTGCCATGCTAGGTGTGTTATTCTCACGATGAGTGTTTATTCACTTGTCATTACACGAGAGAGTGGCTGGTAATAGGGATGCCCAGTCCCACAATAAATCAAAAATTAATAACAACAAAATTCCTTGGAAAGTTTTGGTATGGAGGGCACCCGTGGATACGGCTAGCCATGGATTGTGAAAGAATGGTGGAAAGGAAATAAACTTTATTTTCTGTTTGGGAACCGCCTATGATGTGTCTAGCATGGAAGATATTGGGAATTCTCAGTCGTTTTCGTTGACAGGAAAAGCAAGCCTCTCAAAAATAATTTTATCTCTCTAATTTAAGCTTTGAGCTCTGGCACATTTGCAAATCTCTACTTCCCTCTGCGAAGGGCTTATCTATTTACTTTTATGCAATTTTTATTTTTATTTTGAGTCTCCATCTTCTCTTACAAAGCACCAACTAGAGAGCACTATTGTCATACTTGTGCATTGTGTGTAGCTAATATTGAGTGTGTTTCATGAATGGATCAATGATTGAGCATAATGGGCTAGGGATAACTTTCTTTAGTGTTGATATTTTGAAAGACATGGTTGCTTGTTAGTATGCTTGAGTATTTATGTCTTCATGTCAAACTATAGACTATTGCATTGAATCATCCAAGTCCAAATGTCCATGCTATAAAAGAAAAGAATATATGATGAATATGATAGGTAGCATTCCACATCAAAAATTCTGTTTTTATCATTTACCTACTCAAGGATGAGTAGGAATTAAGCTTGGGGATGCTTGATACGTCTCCAACGTATCTATAATTTTTGATTGTTCCATGCTATTATATTATCAATCTTGGATGTTTTTATATACAATTACAGCAATTATATACCATTTCTTGGGACTAACCTATTAACTTAGTGCCCAGTGCGAGTTGCTGTTTTTTACCTGTTTTTGGTTTTCCAGAATATCAGTACCAAACGAAGTCCAAATGCCACGAAACTTTTTGGAGATTTTTTTTCTGGGCATAACAAACACTAGAAGCTTTGGGAGAAGGCCAGAAGACAGAGGAGGTGGCCACGAGCCACCAGGGCGCGCCGGGGGGGGAGGGGCAGGTGCGCCCTGGTGCCTCGTGGGCCGACCTCTGCCCCTATTGACCTAATTCCACCACTATAAATTCTCTAAAATCGGGAAACCAACAGAGGAGTCCACGAAATGCTTTTTCCGCCGCCTCAAGCTTCTGTTCTCGAGAGATCCCATCTGGAGGCCTTTTCCGGTACTTCGCCATAGGGGGAATCGATCACGGAGGGGCTCTACATCAACCTTGCTGCCCTTCCGATGATGCGTGAGTAGTTTACCACAGACCTTCGGGTCCATAGTTAGTAGCTAGATGGCTTCTTCTCTTTTTTTTATCTTCAATACAACGTTCTCCTCGATGTTCTTGGAGTTCTATCCCATGTAATCACTTTTTGCGTTGTGTTTGTTGGGATCCGATGAATTGTGAGTTTATGATCAGATTATCCATGATTATTATTTGAGTCTTCTCTAAACTCTTTTATGCACGATTATTATAGCTTCGTATTTCTCTCCGATCTATTGATTTGGTTTGGCCAACTAGATTGATTTATCTTGCAATGGGAGAGGTGCTTTGTAATGGGTTCGATCTTGCGGTGCTCAATCCCAGTGACAGAAAGGGACATGACACATATGTATCGTTGCTATTAAGGGTAAAAATATGGGGTTTATTCATGCGTGAGTTTACTTTGTCTACATCATGTCATCTTGCTTAAGGCGTTACTCCGTTCTTCATGAACTTAATACACTAGATGCATGATGGATAGCGGTCGATGTGCGGAGTAATAGTAGTAGATGCAGGCAGGAGTCGGTCTACTTGTCTCGGACATGATGCCTATATACATGATCATTGCCTTGGATATTGTCATGATTATTTGCTTTTCTATCAATTGCCCAACAGTAATTTGTTCACCCACCGTATGCTATTTTCATGAGAGAAGCCTCTAGTGAAAACTATGGCCCCCCGGGTCTATCCAAATCATATATTAAAAATCCTAAAAATACCTTGCTGCACTTTTACTTTATTTATTTTATTTTGTATTTTTGTTCGATCTATTTATCTATCACCATACAATTTAATCTTGCAATTAACCGCCAAGGGATTGACAACCCCTTGTTTGCGTTGTGTGAAAGGATTTGTTGTTTTGTGTGCAGGTACTGTTAACGAGGTGTTGCATGATTCTCCTATTGGATTGATAACCTTGGTTTCATAACTGAGGGAAATACTTATCTCTACTGTACTACATCTTCCCCTCCTCTTCGGGGAAATCCCAACGCAGCTCACAAGTAGCAGGGGTCGACTTGATAGTATACGAGTTATTGCTGACGTGTGCGCTTTGTACACACTCGCGCATCACTGGATTCCCGCTTGCATTGTCCAAAATTAGTTGAAATTGTATACGAACGATCCCGTGGGCGGCAAAATCTCCCGCCTTCTTCTAAAACTTCCGCGACCTAGTCTGGAGCATGCAAAATTTCCCTTCTGTCCATGGTGCACGGAGAACAACATGGCCCTCATTTACATAATAGGTCGGGGTTGCCTTGGTAACTTCCGGTTCCCCCCACCACACGACACCCCCATTTCCTCTCCCCTCCTGCAAAAACGACTACTCCACAGCACCAGAGCACCTTACATCACGCCGTTCATACTTCATCGACGATTCTACCCCTTCCCCCTCTCGAAACCCTAGACTGCTCATCCACTGGCGTACCAGAGCCTATTCACTGTCAGCGTCGTCCACCTCACCGGATCTACTTCTGCGGCCGCATCTACCCCTTCCACCTCCCCTAGAAACTGTAGACTGGTTATCCACCATTGTACCATAGTCCATTCAGTGTCAACCTTGTCCACCGCACCAAATCTGCTTCGTCGGCGCTCTCGTCAACCGCAGCGCATCTGCAGCGGCTCCTTCCTACACCGCACCGGTGCCGCTTCGTCGACACCATCGTCCACACCCCAGGGGCCGCATCACCGACGCCCCTATCCACGGCCTCAGATCTGCTTCGTTGTCACCGTCGTCCACCCTACTGGAGCAGCTTCCCGACGCCCTCATCCACGGCCGCAGATTCGCTTCGTCGACACCATCCTCAACCCTACCGGAGCCGCTTCACTGACACCAAAGTCCACGGCCTTAGATCCGCTACGTCGACACCGTCGTCCGCCCTACCGGAGCAGCTTCCCGACGCCCTCGTCCACAGCCGCAGATCCACATCATCGACACCATCCTCAACCCTATCAGAGCAGCTTCACAGACGCACTCTTCCACGGTCTCAGGTCCGCTTCGTCCACACTACCGGAGCCTCTCACAAACACACTCGTCCACGGTCCTAGATCTCCTTCCTGGACTCCGGGGGCCATAGGTTCACTAGAGGCATCTCTCTCATAAGCATAGCAACAATGGGTAAACAAATTACTTTTGGGCAATTGATAGAGAAGCGCATAGTTATGATAATTCTTCATGGCATGATCAATATATAGGCATTACGTCCGTGACAAGTAGACTAAAATCTGTAAGCATCTACTACTATTACTCCACCCCAAGACCGCTATCCAGCATGCATCCTAAAGTATTAAGTTCATGACAAACAGAGTATCGCTTTAAGCAAGATGACATAATGTAGACAAAGTAAGATCAAATAATATGTTTGAATCCCGTCATTTTACCCTTAGTAGCAACAATACAATACGTGCCTTGCAACTCCTCCTGTCACAGAGTAAGGACACCTCAAGATTGAACCTACTACCAAGCACCTCTCCCACTGAAGATAAATCAATCTAGTTGGCCAAAAGAGAAGGATAGATCAGAGAGAAATACAAAGCTACAAAATCACACATAAATAAATCTCAGAAAAGACTCAAATACTTCCAATGAATAATCTGATCATAAACCGACAATTCATCGGATCCCAACAAACACACTGCGAGAATTACATCGAATAGATCTCTGAAGAGATCATTGTATTGAAGATCAAAAAGAGAGAGAGAAAGCCATCTAGATACTACTATGGACCCGTAGGTCCTGTGCGCTACTTACACATCATCATGGAGGCAGCATGGTCGATGAAGATTGCCTCCCCAATGGTTTCCCCCTTTGGCAGATCGAGTACCGGAAAAGGCCTCCAGATGGGATCTTGGAAGAACAGAAGCTTGCGGCGGCGATAAAATTGTTTCGGGTCTCGCTTTGCGGGTTTCTGGATTTTAGGGAATTGATAGGCCAGGAATTAGGTCAAACTGGCCCTTGTGGGCCCCACTAGTGCTGATGGCGTGCCCCCTAGGGGTGCGCCCTTTGAGCTTGTGGCTCCCTCGGAAGTCCTCTGGTCTCTCCCTGAAGCTTCTAGTGTCTCTTTTGGTCCATAAAAATCACCGTAAATTTTCATCGTGGTTGGACTTCGTTTGGTATGGTTTTTCTATGAAACAAAGAAATAGGCAAAAAAACAGGAACTGGCATTGGGCACTAAGTTAATAGGTTTGTCCATAAAAATAATATAAAATGGCATATAAAGCATACAAGATTGATAATATAATAGCATGAAACAGTCAAACATTATAGATACGTTGGAGACGTATCAACATCCCCAAGCTTAATTCCTACCCGTCCTCGAGTAGGTAAATGATAAAAACAAAAAAATTGATGTGTAATGCTACTGAACAAGTCGTAATCATGTAATTCATTACGGTATGAATATTGAGAAGCGATGATTTAAGGTACTATTTCATTTATTTAACATCAAGGCAACAATATGCATGAATGCTGGAAAATAATAATTGTCTTTCAAAATAAAAGATGCTAAAGAACTTTATCCCTACAAAATCATATAGCATGGCATGCTTAGTCTTCCCAGCAATGAAGTGTTAATCATGACTACCCCGATGACAAGCCGAGTAATCAAACTATACTTTTTCTCGCTTCAGCTTTTTCAATTCCACTCAATACATGAGCGTGAGCCATGGACTTAGCACATTGGATGGCATAGAGAATGATGATTGGGGTTTATAAGAGAAGACAAAAAATTAAGGAAGTCTCGCATCGACGCTGCTGAAAGTTAGGCAATGGAGAGGCCTTATGATCGATGTCAATGCGAGGAGTAGGGATTGCCATTCAACGGATGCACTAGAGCTATAAGTGTATGCATGCTCGCTATATGAAACTAAGTGGGTGTGCATCCAACTTGTTTCCTCATGAAGACCTTGAGCATTTGAGGAAGCTTATCATTGGAATATGCAAGCCAAGTTCTATAATGTAAAATTCCCACTAGTATATGAAAGTGACAAATCATGAAGACTCTCTATATGAAGAACATGGTGCTACTTTGAAGCACAAGTGTGGCACAGGATAGTAACATTGCCCCTTCTCTCTTTTTCTCTTTTTTAGAACAATATCATGAACCTCATCCCCACTTTTTCGAGGACTCATCAGTCTCCATCATTCTTTTCCTCACTAGGACAATGCTCTAATAATGATGATCATCACACTTCTATTTACTTACAACTCGATAAACTTAATAATATGAGTACATATGAATGCCTCTGGCAGTGTACCAGGATGCGCAATGATCTAGCGTAACATATATATCAATGATGAACGGTGGCTGTGCCACAAATATCATGTCAGCTATATGACCATGGAAAGCAAAATGACAATGAATGCTCAAGTCATGTGAATAGTAACATGGAAGTTGCATGGCAAGAATGGCTATGGAAATGCCATGATAGGTAGGTATGGTGGCTATTTTGAGGAAGGATATAATAAGGCTTAGTGTGATAGAGCATATCATATCAAGGGATTTGGATGCACCGGCGAAGTTTGCTCCTAATCTCGAGGTGAGAGTGGGCAATGCACGGTACCGAAGAGGCTAGCAAATATGGATAGGTGGAAGTGCTTATAGTCCACAAACTCACATTAGTCATAAAGAACTCAAATAGTTATTGTGAAAATCTAGAAGCCCTTGAAGCAAAGCATAAATTTTCATACCCCTAGGGGGATAGATTGGGAGGAAAAGACCATCGCTCATCCCCGACCACCACTCATAAGGTAGATATTCAACAATAAATGATGCTCCAACTTCATCGCAAAACTAGAGGCTATACGTGCATGCTTCGGGAATCACACACTTTAATACCGTTATTCTTCTAGACCAAAATTATCCACTAGTAAATTTTCATATTATCACCTCCATATCATTTATAAATCGCAACATATTCAGTGATCTAGATGCTACTCCCTCTGTCCCATAATGTAAGACCTTTTTTGACACTAGTGTAGTGTCAAAAAATGTCTTACATTATCGGACGGAGGGAGTAGTTTTTATTATACCACTCTTGTATACCTATCATTTTTGGAATAAACATATAACTCATGCAAATTACCATGACCTGTTTAAGTCTCAAAAAAATATAATTGATGCATGAGAGTGCAATTGATTTCTATAAAATATAAGTATCATCGTGCTCTAAAGATATGAGTGAAGCACATGAGCAATTGCCTTAACTCAAAAGATATAAGTGCAGCATAATGAGCATTCTAATAAATTGTGATGAATGCGTGTCTCTCAAAATTGGTGTGATCAGAAAACAATGATTGTGGAAATAAGAAAACAAATAAAACAAAACACACGACGCTGCAAGCAAAACACATATCATGTGATGAATAAAAATATAGCTCCGAGTGATATTACTGATAGATAGGAGACGGAAGAGGGGATGCCTTCTGGGCCATCCCCAAGATTAGATGCTTGGATTTTACTTGAATATTACCTTGGGGTGCCTTGGGAATCCTCAAGCTTCGAGTCTTGCCACTCCTTATTCTTTCGTCCATCGTCATCTCACCCAAAACTTGAAAACTTCAATCACACAAAACTCAACAAAACCTCATGA
Source organism: Elymus sibiricus (assembly GCA_039707655.1). NCBI lineage: Eukaryota > Viridiplantae > Streptophyta > Magnoliopsida > Poales > Poaceae > Elymus > Elymus sibiricus. Next base: position 228,758,035 of record CM077676.1, read on the forward strand.
GATCCATTAGTATAATAATGTAATCATTAGCTTAGGTACTATTATAAATAGATTCATAATTGTTCTTGCATAATACCTACTATATTCTATCATCTCCATGACTTATACCCCCCGATACAATCCATAGAAACATCAAAATAAGCACACTATGCAATAAAAACAGAATCTGTTTAAAACAGAACATTACGTAATGATGGAATATTTAGTCATACTTTTGTAAATCCAAATTTTTTGTAAAGTTAGGAAAACTTAAAAAGTTGCATAGCAGTACTGTGCAAAAATTTCAGAATTTTACCACGCTCCAGTACAGAATGTAAATTCAGCCACTGGACGCAAAAGTTTCTTATTTTGCATAGAACCAAATAAAAAATTATCCACATCAACCTAAAGGCTTTACTTGGCACAAAATTCAAAAGAAAAGATACAAAAATATTCTTTACAGTAGCAATAATCATGTTGACACAAAAAAATGAAAATAAAAAAAGTATAACTATTGGGTTGCCTCCCAACAAGCGCTATTGTTTAATGCCCCTAACTAGGCATAATGCATAGTATCACGTGTTGTCATCTTTATCCAATTCCTTAATTATGCAACGTGATTCTTAGGAGGTTTAGCGAGCATACTCTTATTCATAACACTCCTAGGCACAAAATCAAAGAATCCAGTATCAAATATAGGTTCATTTTTTATATTAATGAAATTAGGGTGAACACTAATCATTTTTAAATCTCCATTCTCCTTACTAGAGGGAGCACCCTTATTTTTAGGAACATACATGAGATTATAATTCTTGTTTCTAGGTGATCCCTCATTAGTTTTAATGGAATAAAAAGCTGAACCTAAAGTATTAATGAACTCTTCCAATTTATCAATTCCAACGGGACTTTGTTCCACTCTATTGGTAATTAGTTCTCTATCCTTTAGTAATTTTAAAGTGGTTCCCATCGAAGAGCCAAATTTAGTGACTTGGTTATGCGCCTTTTTTATCTAAATTTTCAATGTGTTCAATAGTTGGCATTTTGTTTTCAATAATATCTAACCATCGCATAATGTGTTCCAAAGTTAATGTCGTTTCATTTATCGTAATAGGTGGTGATCCCACTAAATTCCCCATAGCGTGAAAAGCATCCAAAGGGTGACTACTCAAGAAATTTCCTCCAGTAATAGTATCAAGTACAAATCTATACCAGGTAGTAACTCCCACATAATTTTTTTGGAGAAGAACAGTGGTGGATTGCTTACGAGTAGATCTATTTTGAGCATCATAAATCCTATACCAAGCATCTTTCAAACTTTCTCCACCCCTTTGTTTAAAGTTAAGTACTTCATTTTCGGGAGTGGAAGCAACGAGCGAAGAACTAGCCATAGTAACAAGCAAACATAGCAACACAAATATTTTTGGTATTTTTAATTTTTTAGAGAACTAGAGGGAGATGAAAAAGAGAAAGCAAATAAAAAAGGCAAATGGCAAAGAAAGTAAAACAAGCAAATGATAAATGTGAGCGAAGGAACCTGGCCTTGTTTGGTGAAGCCTCCCCGGCAACGGCGCCAAAAGTTCTTCTGCTACTTGTGATGGGCGTTGGGATTTCCCCAAAAAGGAAGGGTGATGTAGTATAGTAGCATATAGTATTTTCCTTAGTTAAGAACAAAGGTTTATTGAAACAGTAGGAGACACCATGCAAACAAGATAAGCGGTACTTGCACACACAAAAAGCAAATAGTTGCACCCAGCGAAAGCATAAGGGTTGTCAATCCCCTTGTCCTCGCCAATTGCAAGGATTAAATCTGATAGTGGTAGATAGATAAAATAAAATAGAAATAGAATAAAAAGGAAATAAATTACAGCAAGTATTTTTAGGGTTTTAGTAAATATAGAAGGTGGACCCCGGGGCCATAGGATCACTAGAGGCATCTCTCTCATAAGCATAGCAACGGTGGGCAAACAAATTACTGTTGAGCAATTGATAGAAAAGCGCATAGTTATGATAATTCTTCATGGCATGATCAATATATAGGCATTACGTCCGTGACAAGCAGACTAAAATCTATCAGCATCTACTACTATTACTCCACCCCAAGATCGCTATCGAGCATACATCTCAAAGTATTAAGTTTATGACAAACAGAGTAACGCTTTAAGCAAGATGACATAATGTAGACAAAGTAAGATCAAATAATATGTTCAAACCCTGTCATTTTACCCTTAGTAGCAACAATACAATACGTGCCTTGCAACTCCTCCTGTCATAGAGTAAGGACACCACAAGATTGAACCTATTACCAAGCACCTCTCCTACTGAAGATAAATCAATCTAGTTCGCCAAAAGAGATGGATAGATCAGAGAGAGATACAAGGCTATAAAATCACACATAAATAAATCTCAAAAAAGACTCAAATACTTTCAATGAATAATCTAATCATAAACCCACAATTCATCAGATCCAAACAAACACACCGCGAGAATTACATCGAACAGATCTCCGAAGAGATCATTGTATTAAAGATCAAAAAAAGAGAGAGAAAGCCATCTAGCTACTACCATGGACCCGTAGGTCCTGTGGGAACTACTCACACATCATCATGTAGGCAGCAAGGTCGATGAAGATTGCCTCCCCAATGGTTTCTCCCTTTGGCAGAGTACCGAAAAAGGCCTCCAGATGGGATCTTGGAAGAACACAAGCTTCCGGCGGTGATAAAATTGTTTCGGGTCTCGCTCTGGGTGTTTTTGGATTTTAGGGAATTTATAGGCCAGGAATTATTTTAAACGGGGCCCTGTGGGCCCCACAAGTGCTGGGGGGCACGCCCCTTGAGCTTGTGGCTGCCTCGGGAGTCCTCTGGTCTCTCCCCGAAGCTCTAGGGTCTCTTCTAGTCCATAGAAAATTACCGTAAAGTTTCATCGCGTTTGGACTTCGTTTGCTATGGTTTTTCTGTGAAACAAAGAAATAGGCCAAAAAACAGGAACTGGCACTAGGCACTAAGTTAATAGGTTAGTCCACAAAAATAATATAAAATGGCATATAAAGCATACAAGATTGATAATATAATAGCATGAAACAATAAAAAAATGCAGATACGTTGGAGACGTATCAGTGTGTGTTTGTGAGGTACCTTGTGACTCTGTAGTGTGTGGCTTTATTAATTTAAAGCCGGATGTCGCTGGCATCTTCGTTCTAAAAAAATATAAAAGGAGCAATTATAGTGATAGGCATGCAAGCTCGTGAGGAGAGGAAAGCACACCATGAGAAAGCTTATTCCTTGTCAATAGCCTTACACAGTCGATGAGACCACAAATGAAAATCAGAGATATAAGTTTGAGAGTAGTAGCCAAGTGAGTATTGATAGAGCAAAACACTTGGGCATTCCTAGCATCCCATATCTTTCAAAAAAGAAATAATAGGATGAAGTGCTATAGTGACTGGGGTAATCCGGCAGGTGCGCATTCCCACAATGCGTCGATGCTGTTAGGCTTGGAGACCCCAAGTCATTGCTAGACCTGGTCAATGAGAGGGCATTGTAGGAAGATGTGGGAGGTGTCCTCAATGTCGTGGTTGCACCTAGGGTGGCTGGAGTTGGCACCGATGTGTTTCTGAAGGGGGTTTGCCTAGCACTTAAGTCATCATCTAAACTGGAGCCAGGCGAAGCATTTGACCTTGGTGGGGACGCACGTGGCCAAGACGAGGTTATCGTGCATGTATTCATCTCTTTCCATGGAAAAGAGAGGATACGCGGTCCTGGTGGTGAAGGCCTCCCCCCATCGAGGAACCTTTGGTCATGATCTAGTGACTACATGAAGTTCTTCAGCAACAATAACAAATAATCCAATTCTTGTGAGGCATCAATAGTTAGGCGATTCCACAGGTTAGAGACTAAACCATCACGTAGAATATTAGCCACTCAGACGTGTTGTTTGATGGACTGTGTAAGTTTAGGATGGGAACAACAGTCGCCAAATAGGAGTGGTAGAGCCAAGTGTCATACCAGAAATAAGTATTTTGGCCATTATTAGTGAGGGCAAAGGAGACTTGTTGGAGAGACGGTAGTTGTGTGTTGATTGTTTTGAAAATGAAGGAAGTATTTGTGTGTGGGTTGATGAAAGCATTTGGATGATGCAAATTAACCCAATCTAACCAGGGAGAGGTGGAGTGCATTACAACTTTAGAAGAAAATTTTATTAGAAGACAATTATTTTGTTGATGCAAGTTTCTAAGACCCAAACCTCCAGTTTTTTTGGTTTGGACACATTTTTTCAATTAATTAAAGATTGAGCACAAGTACAAGTTTCCTCTGTAGCCCAGAAGAAGACTCAACAAAAAGCATCCAACTATTTAAGCACCTTCTTAGAGATTGAGAAGACCGACATGAAATAGGTAGCGAGGGAATCTAGGACAACAGATAGAAGAATTTGCCGATCGCCTTTATCGAGAGGTTTGGCCTTCCAACTGGCATGCTATTTATGGCAGATCTGTAGGATTGGTAGAAAGGCGTTGGATGGTAGTCTATTGGGTGAAAGCATGCCTATGTAGATCTATGGGAAGACTGAGATTTGGCATTTAAGGGTAGTGGCAATAGAAATAACGTAATAGGTTGTCACATTCATGGGGACAAAGATAGTTTTCGGGAAATTAAAAAAATCCAGTAGCTAGCGCAAAGTTTTGGGGGATGTTTGTAGTGTAGAGGCCGCTTTAGGCGAAGCCTTAGTGAAGATTAGGGTATCGTCCGTGTATTGCAGCGTGGTGGTGGGGGGGGGGGTAGGTTAGAGTAAACCAGGTGATGTAGGAATAGATGTTGAGAGTTTTGGCCAATATGCCATTGAAGTAGGTCCTCAACCATGATGAAGAGGTATGGTGATAAAGGGTCGCCCTGCCGAAGGCCATATTTGCAAGAAATCCAGCTTCCCGATACATTGTTTAACTAATGGCCGTTTTCCAGTGGAAAGAATGTTATTTATCGACAAGCAACAAACCTCGGGAAGTCCCCGTATAAGAAGGATAGAGGTAAGGGAGGACTAAGAGTCAGAGGTGAAGGATTTGCAAAAGTCTAGTTGTAGCATCATTGTTGGTTTTTTCCTGGTATGATAGACACAGGCGATGTCTAAAGCGTAGACGAAGTTTCCCACTATATTCCTACCCGAGATGAATCTTGTTTGGTCATCGTGCACTATGTAAGGGATTAGGGCTTTCAGCCTATTTGTAAAGACTTTTGCGACTCCTTTCATGCGGAAATTTTGTAGGGAGATTGGGCGGTAAGAGTTTGGGGAGGCATCACAGTCTTTTTTGGGAAGTAGAAAGACATGTGCTTGGTTCATGCGATTGGTTTGAGCCTGTAGAAGACAAAAGTCTAGGAAAAATGGTAGGATAACTTGGTTGCTTCGGGGCCAGAATTGTCAGGGCCGGTTTTCCAACAAAACATTTAGTGAAAAACCGCCCTAATAGTCTGGCCAGTACAGAAAATCCTTCTTACTGGTAGACAAATCCTTGATACAGAAATCCAGTAGTACTTAATATTATACAGGGTTGAGCGGAGGCTGCTCAACAATTTATTACAAGCACGCCAATATTACACATAATGGCGGATATGTCACAATGGATGTGGTGGCATAACTACTGACTCGTAAAAAATAAAAAGAGTGGTGGGTATGTCACAGTGGAGTGGGTGGCATAGCTCTAATATCTTACAGCGCATCAAGCGTCGGGGTGAGGCTTGATGATTTTATTTGGGTGGCGGAAGCATATATAAAACAAGTGACAACTCTAGGATCGCAAGAGACTGACTGGGACTCCTCTAGGCGTCGGACTCACTATCGAACTCCTCATCCATAAGATCGCCTTCGTCAACATCTGGCCAAGACAATAGCCAGGGACAAGCCAGTGAGTACTTTGAATGTACTCGCAAACAGTTTGGACATAAGATATAACAAATGCAAACATGATGCACATGAACAGATTAGCAATACACACATAGGCATTTAAATTTGCACAACAAAAATAAAGAAAGGAAGTCGGGCGGTAGTCCTCCCGAAATCCCAATAAAAAAAATAGAAGAAGACCGATCGGGTGTCTGAAGCGACGCCTCAAAAGGTAAGAAATAAAAGACATGCCTCAGTCGGGCGTCGGGGCGACACCACATAAAGGGCTTATGTCAAAATTTAAATAATAAGAAGGCCACAGTCGGACGTCTGAGCGACATCACATAAAGGGCTTATATAAAAAGTAAATGACAAGCAGGCCACAGTCGGACGTCTGAGCGACATCACATAAAGGGCTTATATCAAAAGTAAATGACAAGCATGCCACAGTCGGACGTCTGAGCGACATCACATAAAGGGCTTATATTAAAAGTAAATGACAGGCAGGCCACAGTCGGACGTCTGAGCGACATCTCATAAAGGGCTTATATTGAAAAGTAAATACAGCAATGCCACAGTCGGGCGTCTGAAGCGACGCCACATAAAGGGCTTATATCAGTAACATTCAAAATACGAGTAATCCAGGAGGTAACACCATCCCAAGGAATACCCGGCATATCACAATAATAAACAGGTTAGTCCATCCACAGGAATAACATTCAGCCAAATTTACTTCTGTTGTTTAACATATTAGTTCTCCAGAGACTGACACTGAGACTGACACTTGACCTGTCAACCAACGTCCTTGACCGTGGACACGGCTACTCGAATAGTTTTGACTCTGCAGAGGTTGTACTCTTTACCCACAGTCAACGGATTTCAGTAGTCACAAAGGACTACTTTCGTCTACGGTATTTTAGAAGAAAACACATCTAACCAGTACACACCCATTTTTCATCCCGCTGCCAGGAATCATCCTAGGCAATGTTCAAGAATAACCTTAAGACGGGGAGGCCACTACCTCGAATAGCATGGGATCAAATTTATATTGCGCGCTCTAAGGGGTGCCCCCCTCTCGGTCCAACCGGAAACACCCATGCCCCCTGACCGGATGACTGGCTTTAATCCATGGCCATGGTACCTTCATCACGGTCCCTCTATTTGGTGTGTCCATGGAAAGAGGTTTGCAACTTACTAAACCGTATTCTTTGCAGAAAACATGTGGCAGCACGATAAGAAGGTGAACGGGGACAAGACTCGATCTATGTTAACACTGGAGTTTAAACAGTTTTCTTTGTTAATACCGGCATGCTCCAACAATAACGGCGTACAACCTATCATGCCACAACATGACTAGGTTGTCTCATATCTCCTCAAGTTTTGTGGCTCACTTGCAACCCATCATTTAAGAGATATAACATTCTTAATGCTTATATAAACATGCCATGCAAAACACTATGCAAGCAACCATGCAAAACACTCGTCATATCAAAGGTTCAAACGTGCTTGCCTGGTTCCGAGTAGTCGGAGTCTAACTCGGCGAAGTTGACGGCACCGTCTCCTTCTTCGGTATCTACGAAATACAAATACGAATTCTAACGTAAATACCGCGCGTGACAAAAAGTTGTTCCAAATATTTTTCCAATAAATACTAAAAAAAACTAGACAGAAAAATAAAGATGACAGAAAAAGAATCAACTAAAAATCAGTTTTGGTTTAAAAGATATTAAGGTTTCAAACCCAGGGACCTATCTGCTATAAACAGAAAACTGCCCATGGGGTTTTCTGAGAAAAGCAGAAAACGCTTTGGAAGCAATACGCTAGCTCCAGAAGGAAAACGCATTTTGCCAGAATACGCCAACAGAAAACGGTTCAAAAAAGAAAAAGAGAGACTGACGAGGGGGTCCCACCCGTCAGGTTTATACCGGGCTCGCCGGCGCCAGAAGACTGCGGCGATCGCCGGCGACGAACCACGGCGAGACAGAAAGGGAGAGAGGTACCAGCGTGTTCAGGGGAGAGGACCGCGTCGATGAGAGGCGGAAGGGGTCGACGGGGAGCACCACAGCAACGGCCTCTTCCTCTCCGGCGGACGGCGGAGTCGGGCGGTGATGGATCTCACCGGAGAGAGTTGCCGCCACCAAATTGACGCACGGGTTAGAACGGCTGGTGGATAAGAGGGCTACTGGCAAGATTTGGGCGGCGGGGACGCACTAACCAGGGCGAATCGAGCCGGAGCCCGAAGCGGATCGGGGCGGCCGGAGTCGGAGAAGAAGACTCTCCCGAGTCCCTCTGGTGAGCTTGGCGAGGCTAGGAGGATAGGAGGAGAGGTTCTGGAGCTAGAGGAGGCTTGGGGGCTCTATTTATAGCCGGGTCGAGGAGGTGCCTGAGAACGGGATAACTCCGGCGAGCGATTACGGCGAGGCAGAGGTTGGACAGGGGGATTAGGCGACTGGGCATCGCCGGATTGGTCTTCTGGTTCCATTTGACGGTTCAGCTCGATCAAATTTGGCTTAGGGTCGAGACTTCGACAGGACGGAGCTCACGGGCTCGACGGCGGCAGAGAGCGCGCTCTGCGCCTCTCTGGCCACGGCGACTGCACCGCAGCGCGCTCTGGCGAATGAGATGGACACGCGGAGGCCGGTGGTGGCTTGGGCGGTGCGGAGGACGGCGTTCTGCGACACTGGCATCTGACGTCCACCAGGGGAGCTGCTGTCGCCGCGGAAGCTGCCGGGGCCGACGCGATGGCTCGCCACTGACGCACACATCCGGCCAACCGACCGTGCGGCGATCAGGATAAGAAGGAGGAGCAGGGAGGAAGGAGCCAAGGCAGGCACTGGCGAGATTGACGACGAACCTGACGAGAAACGACACTGTCAACACTGAATCTCTGAACTTTTCTGAATCCTTCGACAGAACAGTGCACTGAACCTGCTCGACGAAATGATTTTGGCACGCGGAAAAATTTTCTGGAGCTGAAACTTGGTGAGGGGGTCTCTTGATCCATCTAGAGGCTCCCTGATGTTTGTCAGAATTTTTGGAAGAAAGAAAATATGAATTCCATCCAAATTTGCAAATCTGGTCCAAACTTGCAGCAACCAGATTTTGAAATTTTTGAACTGTGGACCAGGAGATTTTTGGTGATCTAGGTTGAGGGTTCTAAGGAGAAGCTGGGGAAATTTTCTTGGGGTCAAAGATCACAGAAATCTGGTACTTCCTTTGTAAATCAAAAGAGTCCAGAAAAATGACAGAAAATTATTTGAGGAAGAATTAAATAGAATAAAAATCCCTAAGAGGTTGAAACCTACTATAATTGGATGCTTGACTTGATCCAAAGAAGATAGGATAGTTTTTGGAAGAAGATCTTTAGAAAAGGTTATGGCAAAGGAGTGACATAGGATTCCTCTTGAATATAAAATGATAAATCCAATAATAAAGAAATTCTTTTTAATAAAAGCAAAGGCAGAAAAAAAACCCTAGATTAATTGTGTTGAAATCACACAAGATGAAAAACCCTCAAGACCAGAACCAAATTTGAGAAAGGTCTCAAAAAGAACTGTCATCAAAAGTCATTTAGAAGGAGATTCTTTTAGAAAAGAAAGATTCAAATAACCTCCTCCAAAACCAAATAAAGAATTTTTGGCAACAACCAAATTAAATTTTTTGGGGTGTTACAACACCTACCCCCTTAGGAAAAATCTCGTCCCCGAGATTTCAGCTGATCCTTAAACAGGTGTGGGTGCTCTGCCCGAAGAAAATCCTCTCTTTCCCATGTTGCTTCACCCTCAGTGTGATTGCTCCATTGAACCTTGAAAAACTTGATTGAATTCTGACGGGTCCTTCTTTCAGACTCTTCCAATATTTTTATTGGACGTTCCCGGTATGTGAGGTCTGGTTGAACGTCAATATTCTCATGATACACGCTTCTCTGGGTTGCTCGCACATTTTTTTCAACTGGGAGATGTGAAATACGTCATGGACGTCTGACAGTTCTTCGGGTAGGTCTAGCTGGTAGGCTACTATGCCTCTTCGTGCAAGTATACAGAAGGGTCCAATAAATCGTGGTGCCAGCTTTCCTTTAACTTTGAATCTTTGCAGGCCCCTTATCGGGGATATTCGTAGATACACGTAATCACCGGGTTCAAAACTGACTTCACGATGTTTTTGATCATAGTAACTCTTTTGTCGGCTCTGTGCTGTCTTGAAACAATAAGCGACTACTTTACCCTCTTGCATTAGTACACATCCAAGACCTTTCCTGGACGCGTCGCAATATGCTTCAAAATTTTTGTGTATGTCTGGTATGACCAATACTGGTGCTGTTGTTAACTTCTTCTTTAACTCTTGAAAACTTTTCTCGCAGGCATCAGCCCGTTCAAATTTCTTGTCCTTCTTGAGTAGTTGGGTCATAGGTTTTGCTATGGTGGAAAATCCCTCAATAAACCTTCGGTAATATCCAGCCATCCCTAGAAAGCTTCGAACATCAGTTACGTTGGCTGGTTGTTTCAACTCAAGTACAGCTTTGATTTTTTTCTGGGTCCATGGCAACACCTTCTTGGGTTAATACGTGGCCTAGAAAACCAACTTGTTTTAACCAGAATTCACATTTGCTGAATTTTGCATACAATTTATGTCTCCTTAATTTCTCCCAGTACGATTCTGAGATGTTCAGCATGTTTTCTGGTGTCTTGGAATATACCAAAATATCATCAATGAACACCACGACAAATTTGTCCATATATTTCATAAACACCTTATTCATGAGATGTACGAAATATGCAGGAGCATTTGTTAGTCCGAACGGCATTACCGTAAATTCATATAAACCGTATCTGGAGGTGAATGCTGTCTTTGGAATATCTTATGTCCGTATTTTTAATTGATGATATCCCGACCTCAAATCAATTTTTGAGAAAACCTTGGCTTGAGCGAGCTGGTCAAATAAATCATTTATTCGCGGCAGCGGGTATTTGTTTTTGATGGTGACCATGTTCAGGGCTCGATAGTCCACACATAATCTCAGAGTGCCATCTCTCTTCTTGGCAAATAATACTGGTGAACCCCAAGGTGAGGAGCTGGGCCTGATATAACCCTTGTCCAATAATTCTTTTCTTTGCTTCTTTAATTCTACCAACTCGGATGGTGCCATTCTGTATGGTTTCTTGTAGATAGGTTCGGTGCCCGGTGCTAGTTCGATGATGAACTCTATTTCACGGTCTGGTGGCATACCTGGTAGCTCTTCTGGAAATACATCTGGAAATTCACAGACCACTGGAACTTTACTTAGTTCAGATATATCCACCTTGTTTAATCTTGGTTGTAGTGATATTGGTCTTTCTTGAGCTGAAATTCTTATGGTCTTTCCGTGATGATGAGTGAGAGTCACTGTCCGATTGAAGCAGTCAATAAAACCCTTATTTGTTGCTAACCAATCCATTCCAAGAATGACATCCAGTCCCTTGTTTTCTAGTACAATGAGGTTTGCCCAAAATTTCAATCCTTTAATTTCAATCAGCACACCTTGGCAGTAACTTTGAGTAATTTGCTTAATCCTGGGGGAATTGATAGTCATAGAATTTTCCAAGGGGAGAATCGGAAAATCATGTTGCAAAGCAAATTTCTTGGAAATGAACGAATGAGAAGCTCCAGAATCAAACAAAACCGTGGCAGGTATTGTGTTGACAGGAAACGTACCGAGTACGATATCTGGGGCATTCTGTGCTCCCTCCTTGGTCACATGGTTCACGTGACCCTTCCTGTGGTTGTTATTGGGGTTGAAATTGTTGCGCTTAGGAGCTGAATTATTTCCATTGTTGTTCGGCCTGGGAGCCGAGTTTCTTGGCTTTGGACACTGCCTGGCATAATGTCCTTCCTCTCCACAGGCGAAACAGGTAACGCCTGGGCGATATGTAAATTCCTTGTCCCTTGCATGGAAATTTCTATTTCGGTGCGGAACATTGGTTGAGGACTTGTTCGCCCCATTCTTCTGGAAATCATTCTTGTTTTTGATGTTGCGAGACTGAGCAGTCTGGTCCCTTTTTCGCTTGCGAAAATCCTCCAAGCTGCGACGCTCATTTTCCAGTGTAATGGCCTTGTCCACAAGTGTCTTGAAATCTGGGAAGGTGTGAACGACCAGTTGGCATTTTAGTGCGGGTGCCAGGCCGTCTAGAAATTTTTCCATCTTCTTATTTTCAGTCATATGTTCTTCATTGGCATAGCGAGATAATTGAGTAAACTGACTGTTATACTCAGTCACTGTCATGGTTCTCTGTTTGAGGTCATCAAACTCCCTTTTCCATATCTTCATAACACTTTTGGGAATGTGCGCTCCACAAAAATTTTCCTTAAATTCCTCCCAGGTGATGTTGTTTTCATTGGGGTGCATGTGTAGGAAATTTTCCCACCATGATGCAGCTGCTCCAGTAAGGTAGTGAGGTGCATAGAGTACCTTCTCACGGTTCGAACATTGAGCAATAATTAATTTCCGCTCAATGTCTCGAAGCCAATCATCGGCCTCAAGAGGTTTATCAGAGTGTGAGAAAGTTGGAGGACGTGTCTTTTGTAGCTCAGATAATTTGGAATGCTGCTGGTAGGGTTCGTGGTGATTTCCCATATTGATAATATGATTCATCATTTCTTGATGCTGCTGCTGGTTTTGCTCATAAAGGCGGCATACTTGAGAAAATGCTGCTTCACTGTCTTGCTGACTTGACTGTCCCTGTGTGAAATTGTTACCTGTCTGCGTACCATAATTTTCTTCTGGCGGACTTGGCATAGAACGAGTCCAGGGACGATGCATTTTCCACTCTGGGGGTATATTGTTGTAGAACTCATAAGAAACAAAAATCTGAGAGGCAAAAATAGATAATTCTTGCAAAGGCAGAAATTTCAAATACTCCATGCTTTTTTTTTAAAGCATTTGATTGCGCACGGAGAAGAACTGCTCAGTACGTATCTTACAGCAAGCATAATATACATCATATCACTCAGGATGCGCGTACACACTCCTGACATGTTATTTAGGCTAGTGCACTTCTCCATTTTCCTACATGATGCGCAACCAAACTACTTCTTACCAAGCCTATATAAACATATCATACAAGCTGCTGCTACTATGCATAAAGCTAAAACAAATTTACGCTAATAACCGATTAGCGATTGCACCTAGTGGCTTCCTACAGTCTACCTGGCTCTGATACCAAGGTTGTCAGGGCCGGTTTTCCAACAAAACATTTATTGAAAAACCGCCCTAATAGTCTGGCCAGTACAGAAAATCCTTCTTACTGGTAGACAAATCCTTGATACAGAAATCCAGTAGTACTTAATATTATACAGGGTTGAGCGGAGGCTGCTCAACAATTTATTACAAGCACGCCACTATTACACATAATGGCGGATATGTCACAATGGATGTGGTGGCATAACTACTGACTCGTAAAAAATAAAAAGAGTGGTGGGTATGTCACAGTGGAGTGGGTGGCATAGCTCTAATATGTTACATCGCATCAAGCGTCGGGGTGAGGCTTGATGATTTTATTTGGGTGGCGGAAGCGTATATAAAACAAGTGACAACTCCAGGATCGCAAGAGACTGACTGGGACTCCTCTAGGCGTCGGACTCGCTATCGAACTCCTCATCCATAAGATCGCCTTCGTCAACATCTGGCCAAGACAATAGCTAGGCACAAGCCAGTGAGTACTTTGAATGTACTCGGAAACAGTTTGGACATAAGATATAACAAATGCAAACATGATGCACATGAACAGATTAGCAATACACACATAGGCATTTAAATTTGCACAGCAAAAATAAAGAAAGGAAGTCGGGCAGTAGTCCTCCCGAAATCCCAATAAAAAAAATAGAAGAACACCGATCGGGTGTCTGAAGCGACGCCTCAAAAAGGTAAGAAATAAAAGACATGCCTCAGTCGGGCGTCGGGGCGACACCACATAAAGGGCTTATGTCAAAATTTAAATAATAAGAAGGCCACAGTCGGACGTGTGAGCGACATCACATAAAGGGCTTATATAAAAAGTAAATGACAAGCAGGCCACAGTCGGACGTCTGAGCGACATCACATAAAGGGCTTATATCAAAAGTAAATGACAAGCATGCCACAATCGGACGTCTGAGCGACATCACATAAAGGGCTTATATTAAAAGTAAATGACAGGTAGGCCACAGTCGGACGTCTGAGCGACATCTCATAAAGGGCTTATATTGAAAAGTAAATACAACAATGCCACAGTCGAGCGTCTGAAGCGACGCCACATAAAGGGCTTATATCAGTAACATTCAAAATACGAGTAATCCAGGAGGTAACACCATCCCAAGGAATACCCGGCATATCACAATAATAAACAGGTTAGTCCATCCACAGGAATAACATTCAGCCAAATTTACTTCTGTTGTTTAACATATTAGTTCTCCAGAGACTGACACTGAGACTGACACTTGACCTGTCAACCAACGTCCTTGACCGTGGACACGGCTACTCGAATAGTTTTGATTCTGCAGAGGTTGTACTCTTTACCCACAGTCAACGGATTTCAGTAGTCACAAAGGACTAGTTCCGTCTACGGTATTTTAGAAGAAAACACATCTAACCAGTACACACCCATTTTTCATCCCGCTGCCAGGAATCACCCTAGGCAACGTTCAAGAAAAACCTTAAGACGGGGAGGCCACTACCTCGAATAGCATGGGATCAAATTTATATCGCGCGCTCTAAGGGGTGCCCCCCTCTCGGTCCAACCGGAAACACCCATGCCCCCTGACCAGATGACTGGCTTTAATCCATGGCCATGGTACCTTCATCACGGCCCCTCTATTTGGTGTGTCCATGGAAAGAGGTTTGCAACTTACTAAAGCGTATTCTTTGCAGAAAACATGTGGCAGCACGATAAGAAGGTGAACGGGGACAAGACTCGATCTATGTCAACACTGGAGTTTAAACAGTTTTCTTTGTTAATACCGGCATGCTCCAACAATACCGGCGTACAACCTATCATGCCACAACATGACTAGGTTGTCTCATATCTCCTCAAGTTTTGTGGCTCACTTGCAACCCATCATTTAAGAGATATAACATTCTTAATGCTTATATAAACATTCCATGCAAAACACTATGCAAGCAACCATGCAAAACACTCGTCATATCAAAGGTTCAAACGTGCTTGCCTGGTTTCGAGTAGTCGGAGTCTAACTCGGCGAAGTTGACGGCACCGTCTCCTTCTTCGGTATCTACGAAATACACATACGAATTCTAACGTAAATACCGCGCGTGACAAAAATTTGTTCCAAATATTTTTCAAATAAATACTAAAAAAAAACTAGACAGAAAAATAAAGATGACAGAAAAAGAATCAACTAAAAATCAGTTTTGGTGTAAAAGATATTAAGGTTTCAAACCCAGGGACCTATCTGCTATAAACAGAAAACTGCCCTGGGGGTTTTCTGAGAAAAGCAGAAAACGCTTCGGAAGCAATACGCCAGCTCCAGAAGGAAAACGCATTTTGCCAGAATACGCCAACAGAAAACGGTTCGAAAAAGAAAAATAGAGACTGACGAGGGGGTCCCACCCGTCAGGTTTAAACCGGGCTCGCCGGCGCCAGAAGACTGCGGCGATCGCCGGCGACGAACCACGGCGAGACAGAGAGGGAGAGAGGTACCAGCGTGTTCAGGGGAGAGGACCGCGTCGATGAGAGGCGGAAGGGGTCGACGGGGAGCACCACAGCGACGACCTCTTCCTCTCCGGCGGACGGCGGCGTCGGGCGGTGATGGATCTCACCGGAGAGAGTTGCCGCCACCAAATTGATGCACGGGTTAGAACGGCTGGTGGATAAGAGGGCTACTGGCAAGATTTGGGCGGCGGGGACGCACTAACCAGGGCGAATCGAGCCGGAGCCCGAAGCGGATCGGGGAGGCCGGAGTCGGAGAAGAAGACTCTCCCGAGTCCCTCTGGTGAGCTTGGCGAGGCTAGGAGGATAGGAGGAGAGGTTCTGGAGCTAGAGGAGGCTTGGGGGCTCTATTTATAGCCGGGTCGAGGAGGTGCCCGAGAACGGGATAACTCCGGCGAGCGATTACGGCGAGGCTGAGGTTGGACAGGGGGATTAGGCGACTGGGCATCGCCGGATTGGTCTTCTGGTTCCATTTGACGGTTAAGCTCGATCAAATTTGGCTTAGGCTCGAGACTTCGACAGGACGGAGCTCACGGGCAAGACGACGGCAGAGAGCGCGCTCTGCGCCTCTCTGGCCACGGCGACTGCATCGCAGCGCGCTCTGGCGAATGAGACGGACACGCGGAGGCCGGTGGTGGCTTGGGCGGTGCGGAGGACGGCGTTCTGCGACGCTGGCATCTGACGTCTGCCACGAGAGCTGCTGTCGCCGCGGAAGCTGCCGGGGCCGACGCGATGGCTCGCCACTGACGCACACATCCGGCCAACCGACCGTGCGGCGATCAGGATAAGAAGGAGGAGCAGGGAGGAAGGAGCCAAGGCAGGCACTGGCGAGATTGGCGACAAACCTGACGAGAAACGACACTGTCAACACTGAATCTCTGAACTTTTCTGAATCCTTCGACAAAACAGTGCACTGAACCTGCTCGACGAAATGATTTTGGCACGTGGAAAATTTTTCTGGAGCTGAAACTTGGTGAGGGGGTCTCTTGATGCATCTAGAGACTCCCTGATGTTTGTCAGAATTTTTGGAAGAAAGAAAATATGAATTCCATCCAAATTTGCAAATCTGGTCCAAACTTGCAGCAACCAGATTTTGAAATTTTTGAACTGTGGACCAGGAGATTTTTGGTGATCTAGGTTGAGGGTTCTAAGGAGAAGCTGGGGAAATTTTCTTGGGGTCAAAGATCACAGAAATCTGGTACTTCCTTTGTAAATCAAAAGAGTCCAGAAAAATGACAGAAAATGATTTGAGGAAGAATTAAATAGAATAAAAATCCCTAAGAGGTTGAAACCTACTGGAATTGGATGCTTGACTTGATCCAAAGAAGATAGGATAGTTTTTGGAAGAAGATCTTTAGAAAAGGTTATGGCAAAGGAGTGACATAGGATTCCTCTTGAATATAAAAGGATAAATCCAATAATAAAGAAATTCTTTTTAATAAAAGCAAAGGCAGAAAAAAAACCCAAGATTAATTGTGTTGAAATCACACAAGATGAAAAACCCTCAAGACCAGAACCAAATTTGAGAAAGGTCTCAAAAAGAATTGTCATCAAAAGTCATTTAGAAGGAGATTCTTTTAGAAAAGAAAGATTCAAATAACCTCCTCCAAAACTAAATAAAGAATTTTTGGCAACAACCAAATTAATTTTTTTGGGGTGTTACAAGAATCTTTGATAGAAAGCTATGCCGAAACCATCCGGGCGTGGACTAGCTTGTAAGTTTATCTAGAAGAAATCATGCTTTATTTCCTCCTCAGATAAGGGTGTCGATGAGAAGTCAGCTGTGGTACAGGGGTTGGGTAGAGAACCTCAGGGTCGACGTTCCAAGTGGTGGTGAGGGTGTGTCCCATGATTTGGGTAGAGAACCTCAGGGTCGACGTTCCAAGTGGTGGTGAGGGTGTGTCCCATGATTTGGGTGAAATAATTCTTACACAGGGCCACCTTGTGTTCATGGGAGGTGAATGTTTTACCCGAGTGCACTAGAGAGAGTACATGATTTACTGAAGTCGTTGGGATGACAAGATATGAAGAAATTTAGTGTTGTCTCCAGCACTGATAGTTTTTTTCTAATTTTTGCATGCTCTTGCAATTAAGCAGTTTTTTCCTTAATTGTCGTCTGAAGAACCGAAACAATTACTAACAACAAACATGCTTTGGTAGTGGACAACATCTGTTGCTCATCTTTTAAGTCAATAAGTTGGATCTTTTTGCATCGGTTCTCCTGAACATGTGATGATGCACGCAAGGAAGCCCAATGACGGTGTCGTACACCGGGGGTGGCTCATCTAAATGAGCCTGGCCTCTCGGCCAACCAAGGGGCCACCAAGCCTGAGGCAAAAGGGAAACCCTAGGAGGGTGCCAGAGACCTTTCTTGCTTTCCAAGAAAGGGCGGCGGCAGAGGAGATTGCATCTACGCCCTTGTAAACCCTAGGTCTCCATCGTCTATATAAGGGAGGCTAGGGAACCTTCACAACCATCTAATCTAAGATAGAAACTCTCAGTAGCATCATGAAACACCACTGTAACCCCTCGCACAAGGTATCTCTCCACCATGAATAACAAAAGTAAGCAGGATGTAGGGTATTACACTACGAAGGCCTGAACCTGGGTAAAGCCCTCATGTGATCTCTGATCTCAGACTTCCAGCCGCACTTGGACCCCTACCGAGGGATCTGATGGTATTTTGCACCATTAGTTGGTGGCGCTTGACTGAGCTTGACCATCTAGAAGGTCGAGGGGGTGTTGGGCTACGTGCTGGACACGTCGGGAGGGCTCAGGACCACGTGCTGGCAAGGAGAGGGTGACGGGTGCATTGGCATGACAGGGTGGTGGTCACCACTGGCATGGTGTGCTCTGGTGCCTTCCAGCGGGCACCACTATGTCTAGGGTGTTGAGCAAAGTTAGGAGGGAGTGTAGGTGCATTAGTTGGGATCCCGGGAGTTTTAAGTTTTGAGTTGAGAATTCATGTTTAGTTTCTGCCAGAAACTTTGGAAAAATCTTAAGAACAAATGGCTGGGCCATTTGGTCTTAATTTTGGTGCATCTAGGTTATGTATGATGGACTACATATATGCAAATTTTGAGATTAAATGACTGAGTGAAAAATGCACTTCATGTAGAACTATGCTCTCTAGTCTATTTCTTTGGAAATTCACTATCGTCAAATGGTATGATGGAATTGGATGCAATTTGGGTGGCAGTGTTGTTTTGTCATGTTTGAGCATCATGGCAAATTTGGTATTAAATGGGTGGATGCAAAATATACTTCCTTCACAACCTGGTTAGGTGGATGCAAACTTTGGACAAATTGTGGAGGGAGCTATGGGTGTTGGATGATGATCAAAATTTGTGGATATGCATGCTATGAGTGGATGGGAATGCATGCAAAATATGAGCATTATAGGATGAAGCTACAATGCACTTGCTTTGCAAACTGACATATCTAGCAGAAACTTGAAAGGGATGTTCTGGTCAAAACTTGACTTGGGTGTGGGTGGTTCAAGATGGAAATGGTGAAGATATTTGTAGGAGAAGCTCTACAAATATTTTGGTGGTCTTAGGTGCAAGGAATATAGGTGGTGCAGTGCAACTGGGGTCCTATGGTTTCAGTTAGCAGAAGGGCAACTAGGGTTTTTGGGAGGTAAAAACCCTAATCCCAAGTAACTAGGCAAGTCACTACTCTAGTTTAAACACAAGAGTGCAAATAAAATCCTAGAACACCAAAAGAAAGAGACAGTAGGCAAAACTTGGAAAGAATTTTCCCGAAGGGAAAATCTAGAGTGTTACAAACCTACTCCGTTAAGAAAATCTCATCATTGAGATTTCCGAGCTTACCTTTCCTGGAAGGGAATCATACCTTGGGGGTTTCTCTGGAAGTGCTTGATGTCTTTTTCTTCCGGGCATACTGACAATTTCTATCTGTCTCGATTCATATTGCGATGTTGGATCTTTGGCGTTATTGGGGTTGATCTCCGATTGAATGATACCAATTTCTTCCTGATACTATGTCTTGCTGATGGTCTGACACTAAGCCTTGCGGATAACATCTCTGGTATATTCTGTACTACTCATGGTCCGATACCGGGTCTTGCTAATGGTATGGTTCCTTATTGTTGACGTGGCCGTTTTCTATTGATTTGGTGGCGTTGAATCCTCTTTGTGGAGGCGGTGTAGGCTTCTTCTAACTTGTTGGAATAATGGTGTATTCCGCTGATGTCCATGTGTTGGCAGGGGCTTACTGGGGTGTCCAATAATTGGTTTGCTTTGTTGGCGGTGTCCTATGCTAGCTTGGTATGCGCCTTGTTCTGACACTAAGTCTTGTACCCAGTGATGATACCAAGTGTCGTACGCGCTTGATACCAAGTGTTGTCTCTGACACCAAGCTTGTATTCCATCTGGTTTTGTACTTGCTTCCTGCCAGGTTCTGTCATACTTTTCCGGGGAATCTTCAGTTGAGCGGGAACTCAATCTTCAAATTTGGGGGACAATCCGTGTGTGCGGGAAGACTGAAGGGTGGAATTTTTGGGTGGCAAAATATCCATGTGCCTTCTGACGGTCCAATCATCTCATTTGCTGAGGTGGCTCTGCTTTCTGGGCTTCTTGTAGCTTGTTGATATGTCTTCGACGTATCTATAATTTTTCATTGTTTCATGCCATTATCCTACTATTTCCACATACTTTTGGCAACAATTTATATGATTTATTGGACTAACATATTAATCTAGTGCCCAGTGCCAGTTCCTGTTTTTTGCATGTTTTTGTATTTCACAGAAATCCATATCAAACGAAGTCCGCGATAAAACTTACGGTGACTTTTAATGGAATATATGTGATTTTTGGGAAAAAGAATAAATGCAAGATGATGCTCGAGGGGCCCACAAGCTCAGGTGGCGGCCCCCCTACCCTAGGGCGCTCTAGGTGAGCTTGTGGCCACCCCTTAAGTCGGTTGAGGACCTTCTTTCGTCGCAAGGAAGCTATTATTCGAAAAAAAATCATGTTAAAATTTCAGCCCGATCGGAGTTACGGATCTCTGGATATTTAAGAAACGGTGTTCAACCAGAGAAGAAAACAGAGAGAGAGAGAGACAGAGAGAGAGAGAGAGAGAGAGAGAGAGAGAGAGAGAGAGAGATCCAATCTAGAGGGGCTCCCGCCCCTCGGGGGCCATGTTGGCCAAGGACTAGAGGGGGAATCCTTCTCCCATCTAGGGGGAAGGCCAAGCAAGAATAAGAAGGAGGGTGAACGTCTCTCCCCCTCTCTTCCGGTGGCGCCAGAGCGCCGCCAGGGGAACCATCGTGACGACGATCTACATCAACAACTTCGCTACCGCCAACAGCAACTTTCTCCCCCTCTATGCAGCAGTGTAACCTCTCTTTTCCCGCTGTAATCTCTACTTAAACATGGTGCTTTATGCCACATATTATTATCCAATGATGTGTTACCATCCTATGATGTTTGAGTAGATCCCTTTTGTCCTATGGGTTGACAGGTGATCGTGATTGGTTTGAGTTGTATGTTTTATTTTGGTGCTGTCCTATGGTGCCCTTCGTGCAACCGCACACATGTGGGATTCTTGCTATAGGGTGTTGCAATATGTTCATAATTTGCTTACTATCAGGGTTGCGTGAGCAACAGAAACACAAACTCGGGTAAGGGGGTTGTTGCGTATGGGATTAAAGAGGACTTTACACTTAATGCTATGGTTGGATTTTACCTTAATGATCTTTAGTAGTTGCGGATGCTTGCTAGAGTTCCAATCATAAGTACATGTGATCCAAGTACAGAAAGTGTGTTAGCTTATGCCTCTCCCTCAGATAAAACTGCAATAATGATAACCGATCTTGTTATCAATTGCCTAGGGAAAAATCCTTCTCATTGTTCTACAAAATGTTCTCTACTAAAACAAGTAACTATTTATTATCTTGCAAAGTACTCCTAGTTTTATTCTCACAAAGTAAACTAGTTTTATTCTTGTTCTAGGTAAAGCAAACGTTAGTGTCTGTAGAGTTGTATCAGTGGTCGATAGAACTTGAAGAGAATATAATTCTACCTTTAGCTCCTCGTTGGGTTCGACGCTCTTACTTATAAAAGAGGCTACAAATGATCCCCTATACTTGTGGGTTATCACATTTTAGCTGTGTCTTGCCCGACCCAGGAAGTTCTCTGGCAGAGGCCATGCCCTCAGAGGCCACACTCACCCTGTGGGGTCCAACTAAGCATGGGAAGGAGGCCGCGGTGCGATAAAATATCATTACATCCAGCAAAAAAAGAGCATACCGTATCGGCTCGATGACCTTCCGCCTCGTGGGGGGCAGCACTGCCACCGGAATAACGAGCAATGATGGAAGCTCTGGGCCATCCCTGGGCCGACGAAAGTTAGGCGCCTCGGGTGCCAGACTAGAGGAGCTCCCTCCAGAGCCCGCCAGGATCACGACCTCCTTGTGGGGGTCGTCACATCAGAACCACCGCTGCCTCTGGCAGTAGTCTTGTTTTGCCCCTCTCCAGGGGGAGAGAGGCATCGTCCCTTTCCAGGGCGGCTCCGTCAACCTCTCCTTCCATATCCTCGTCTCGACGGAGGTCGTGACAGTTTCCCTTTCTTCTTAGGCGGAGGACGCTCCGGCGTGAGCCACATAAGTTTCTGCATGGCCGGACTCAGCTCCTGGCCTGGAACCAGGGGCTGCGACAGGAGGGCAGCGAAGCCCGCAAACTCCTGCAGAATTAAGAACTCATAATAAGTAACATGAAGATCTTTTTGTCCCAAGCAAAGCCAGGCAGAGAAGGTCACCTCTCTAGGGGGAGCCTCGCGATGGATGGCCTCCACCACAACCACCAACGAAATCTTGTCGGCCTCGTGCCCTGTCAGAAGGGTGAGCCGGTGGTGGACCTCCTTCTCCCTGAGCTCGTTCAGCGAAACCCGAGAGGGATCAGCCGGGCCTCAGTAATTGCACATCATCTCTCCGCGGGCCTGCAGAGGAAGCACATGGCGCTCCACCCAGGTTCGGGCTATGTGGCCCCCCTTTAGGCCCCTCTCCTTCAGCTGAACAGCGATGGCCGCCAGAAGCTGGGTATCGCTGGGGAGGTCATCCAGGGACTCCTAGGAGTTCACGCATGTTGGAGAACCCCCGTCAAAGGCTGGCAAGCTATCGTCGAGTCCGGACACATAAAACCAATTCTTATGCCAGGATCCCATCGACTTGGGGAGCTCCATTGGAAAGAATTGCCTGAGGGGCCGCAACTGAATGCTCACCCCGCCAAGGTCACGAATGCTACTGCCACTCATCTGCGGCCTATTGCAGAAGAAATGCTTGAATAAATCTAAATGTGGGGTGGTCCCTGATGTCTACTACACAACTTTATTTTTGTAGACTCTGTTGGGCCTCCAAGCGCAGAGTTTTGTAGGACAAAAACAAATTTCCCTCAGGTGGATGGCCTAAGGTTTATCACTTCTACTTTAATGGATTAAACAGAGGATGCATATTTACTTCTCAATATACATATAGTAAATGAAGCACATGACATTCAATTCATTCAAAAAATTACACTTACGATATAAGTGAAGCACAAGAGTAAATGACAAAGTACTCCAAAAGATACAGGTGAGGAACAAAGAGTAGTTAAGAAATTAAGTAGCTATGCAAAGACTCTCTGCAAACAAAAAACATTCAGATCTACACACTGTATCGAACAACAAACAAAACAAAAATAAAAGGACACTCCAAGAATAGCACATATCATGTGAACAAATAAAAACTTAGGCTCAACCGAGACTAACGGATAATTGTTGATGAAAAGAGGTGGGATGCCTACCGGGGCATCGCCAAGCTTAGACGCTTGAGACTTCTTGGAATATTAAAGCCTTGGGAATCCCCAAGCTTTAGCTCTCGCGTCTCGTTAATTCTTCTCATATCACAGTTTCCCCTAAATCTTAAAAAAACCATCCACACAAAACTTAACAAAAACTCGTGAGATAAGTCAGTATAAATCGATTCAAAACCTTAACATTCTCCACTGTAGCAAATTAATAAAATTATAATTAAACATTGTATACTAAATGTCTCTGCATATTTAATACTCCTATCCACTAATAGAAACATTAAACAAGCAAACATATGCAAACAATGCAACTATAACATCAATCTGTCTAAACAGAACAGTCTGTAAAGGATGAATAAAAATTCATACTTATTTAACTCCAAAAATTCTGAAAAATTACCACGTGACAAAGAACTCATGCATGCTTACTGTGCAAATATTTCAAGATTTTATCATGTTCTGACTATTCAGGAATATTCAAGACATAAAAGAAAATTTTATGTTTTCACACAACAACTCATAAACTTGCAAACTGAGCATGGTAAAGGCTATACTTGACACTTTATTGAAATAAAAGATACAAACATGATCATGAACAACAGGAA
Organism: Elymus sibiricus; assembly: GCA_039707655.1. Taxonomy (NCBI): domain Eukaryota; kingdom Viridiplantae; phylum Streptophyta; class Magnoliopsida; order Poales; family Poaceae; genus Elymus; species Elymus sibiricus. The sequence continues at coordinate 228,781,972 of CM077676.1, forward strand.
ACAAAGCCAAATAAAAGGAAATGATGCTCCAAGCAAAACACATATTATGTGATGAATAAAAATATAGTTCTGAGTGAGGTATACGGATACTTTGAAGATGAAAGAGGGGATGCCATCCGGGGCATCCCCAAGCTTAGATGCTTGAGTTGTCCTTGAGTATTGCCTTGGGAATCCCCAAGCTTAGGGTCTTGCCACTCCTTATACTCCTTCCATCATCATCTCACCCAAAGCTTGAGAACTTCAATCACACAAAACTTAACGAAACTTATGAGATAGGTTAGTACATAAAAGATAAACCATGTACTGTTAAGAAAAGATGCACATTTGTTTCCAAGTAATAGCTATTGTATAATATCATTTCCACAATTTTTATCTCCCAATATAAGCCATGAAAACATCCAAACAAGTAGATAACGAAAACAAAGCAGAATCTGTCAAAAACAGGACAGTCTGTAAAGGTCTAATATTCTACATACTTACGTAACTCACAAAATTCTGCAAAATTAGGAAAACATAAACAATTTGCATATAAGTACGGTGTAACAATTTCAGAATTTTGTCACACACCAATACATAATGTAAAATCGTGCACTGGATGCTAAACTTTCTGTTTTTGCACAGAACCAAATAAACAATCATCCACATCAACTTAAAGGCTTTACTTGGCACAAAAATCAAATGAAAAGATACAAACATAATTACTACAGTAGCAATAATCGTGTAGACACACAAAAACAGTAAGGATGGATATTGGGTTGCCTCCCAACAAGCGCTTTTGTAAATGCCTTTTAGATAGGCTTTGATATTTTTGAATGATGCTCACATAAAAGTAGGAATTGAAACAGAAAGGGAGCATCATGTATCATATAGCAAACACATTTAAGCCTAACTAACTTCCTATGCATAGGAATTTTATAAGCAAACAATTTATTGGAGCAAGAATCAACTAGCATAGAAAGGCAAAACAAGTGTGACTTCAAAACTTTCAACATAAAGAGAGGAAACTTGATGTTGTTGAAATATATATAAGCATATCTTCCCTTCTCATTATAATTTTTTGTAGCATCATGAATAAATTCAACAATATAAATTTCACATAAATCATTCTTTTCATGATCCACAAGTATAGAAATTTTATTACACTCCACATAAGCGAATTTATTCTCAACAATAGTGGTGGGAGCAAATTCAACGAAATAACTATCATGTGATAGTTGATTGAATGACTCAATTGAACATTAAAATCATGATGACAAGTTTCATGGTTATCATTACTATTTATAGCATACATGTCATCACCATAATCATCATAGATAGCAACTTTGTTGTCATAATCAATTGAAACCTCTTCCAAAGTAGTGGATTCAACTTTAAATAAAGTCATGACCTCTTCAAATCCACTTTTATCAATATTGTAATAAGATTCAACACCCTCCAAAATATTGGGATCATTAACTAGAGTTGACACTCTTCCGAACCCACTTTCATCATTGTAATCATCATAAATAGGATGCATGTTTTCATCATAGCAAATATTCTCATCAAAAGTAGGGGGGGCTAAAAAGATCATCTTCATCACACATAGCATCCCCAAGCTTATTGTTTTGCCTATCATTAGCATCATGGATATTCAAAGAATTCATACTAATATCATTGCAATCATGCTCATCATTCAAGGAACTCACATAAACATTTTGTTAAATTCTTCTTCTAACAATTTAGCACAATTTTCAGATTCCTTGTTTTCAAGAAAGACATCATAAAGATGAAGAATTTGATGCAAATTCACTTCCATTTTTTTATAGTTTTCTTTTATAAACCAAACTAGTGATAAAACAAGAAACTAAAAGATTCAATTGCAAGATCTAAAGATATACCTTCAAGCACTCACCTCCCCGGCAACGGCACCAGAAATAGCTTGATGTCTACTACACAACTTTATTCTTGTAGACTCTGTTGGGCCTCCAAGCGCAGAGTTTTGTAGAACAGCAGCAAATTTACCTCAAGTGGATGACCTAAGGTTTATCAATCCGTGGGAGGTGTCGGATGAAGATGGTCCCTCTCAAACAACCCTGCAATGAAATACAAGAAATCTCTTGTGTCCCCAACACACCCAATACAAAGGTAAATTGTATAGGTGCACTAGTTCGGTAATGATACAAGTGTAGTATGGATAGTTGATATACATTTTTGTAATCTAAAATAAATAAATAAAAGCAAGGTAGCAAGTGATAAAAGTGACCACAAACATGTATTGCAATGCTTTGAAACAAGGCCAAGGGTTCATACTTTCGCTAGTGCAATCTCTCAACAGTACTAACATAATTGAATCATATAAAAATCCCTCAAAGTGCGGTGAAGAAACGCTCCAAAGTTTCTATTCCTATCGGAGAAAGTAGGATGAAATCACGTAGGAAGTAAACCACCTCAAAGTTGTGTTTCCACTCAATCTATTGAACCACCCCAAAGTGTCACGAATAGTTCTAGAGATCGTACTCCGACAACACCATATGATACGCATCAATCAACTCTAATGTCTCCTAGACACCCCAATGTCACCACGAGTATCTGCGAGTGAGACATGCATCAAGTGATCTCAAATCCAAAATATTCAATCCGATTACAAAGAAACCTCAAAGAGCAAGATTCAATTCACCACAAAAGAGATAGAGAGGAAGAACACCATATGATCCAACTATATTAACAAAGCTCATGGTACATCAAGATCGTGTCCCATCACGATCACGAGAGAGAGAGAGGGGGAGAGAGAGAGAGATCAAACACATAGCTACTGGTACATACCCTCAGCCCCGGGGTAAACTACTCCCTTCACATCATAGAGGCAGCGGGGACGATGATGATGGCCTCCGGTTATGGCTTTCCCCGTCCGGCAGGGTACCGGAAAGGCCTCCAGATGAGATCGCTTCGCAACAGAGGCTTGCGGTGGCGGAGAAAAAGTTCTAGGTTAACTTTCGAGGGCTTCTGGATTTATAGGATTTTTTAACATTGGAATCACACCAGGGGGAGTCCCGAGGGTCCCACAAGCTCAGGTGGCACGCCCCTGGAGCTTGTGGGGGCCCTGGGCACCTTCTACTCCTTCCCCAAAGCTTCCTGGGTTTCTTCTTGTCCCTAAAAAATCACCGTAATTTTTATCGCGTTTGGACTTCGTTTGGTATGGTTTTTCTGCGACACAAAGAAATAGGCAAAAAATAGGAACTGACACTGCGCACTAAGTTAATAGGTTAGTCCATAAAAATCATATAAAAGTGCACCAAAACCATATAAAATTATTGTAAACATGGCATGAATACTTCATAAATTATAGATATGTTGGAGACGTATCAATCCCCAGGTAGCATTCGCAGAATGTAATAAATTTCATGATATGAAGAATGCACGTAGGGCTAAGATGGTGGAGCTGACACCCGAAGAAGAAAAGAAGCCCTGCACGGAAGGGTGTAGGGGGAAGCCAAGTCCGCGGCCAAAGAAATCGAAATGGAGAACTCGCTCACCGAGGAGCGGCGCTGGAAAGCTCTCCCTAGGCACGGGGGTCCGATAAGAAGAGCCGAAGGGAAAGATCCATTGGCCTTCAGCCTTTGGACCTCCCCATCTGAAGCAGTGGATGGAGACCACCTACTGGCGGCCGCGCCGGCCGCCTTCGGCGATTCGCCGATGGAGGTGGATTCCCTCTTCTGCTTCCTCTCAGCGTCCTTAGTTGCCTTGGCACCCCTGCCGCGGACTCGGGAAGAGAAGCTCGTCCTCGCCATCATCTCTCGCTCAGGAGAGGAGTCTAAAGAATCGAAGATCACGAATGTCGGAAGCAGGGAGGCAAGCAGGCTTGGTTAGTGTGCGAGGAGGAGATGGAGGCAGAGTGAGGAACCAGTCCCTCCCTTCACCTCTCTTATGGCCAACCACAGCACGCGTCGGGAATCGAGGCATCACGGCGTGCAACGTATCCCACATTCCACTACATTTGCAGTCGTGGTTGCTAACCTGACAATGAATACTGGGGGTACGAATGAAGGGGCAGAGCCTAGCTACAGCATAGGTGTGGCACTCGGTTTTTACGAGTTCGGGCCCCTCTCGGAGAAGGTAACAGCCCTACGTCTTGTAGCTCGGAGGCTTGTTTGCTCTTGTGGTATGTGATTACCGGGGGAAGTGATGACCCACAAGTATAGGGGATCAATCGTAGTCCTTTTGATAAGTAAGAGTGTCGAACCCAATGAGGAGCAGAAGGAAATGATAAGCAGTTTTCAGTAAGGTATTTTCTGCAAGCACTGAAAGTAGCGGTAACGAGTAGTTTGATAGCAAGATAATTCGTAACAAGTAACAAGTAACAAGTAACAAGTGTAACAAAAGTGCAGCAAGGTGTCCCAATCCTTTTTATAGCAAAGTACAAGTCGGAACGAACTCATATAATAAGCAAAGCATTCTCGAGGACACATGGAAATTTCATCTAGTCACCTTCATCATGTTTGTTTGATTCGCGTTCGCTACTTTGATAATTTGATATGTGGGTGGACCGGTGCTTGGGTGCTGTTCTTACTTGAACAAGCCTCCCACTTATGATTACCCCCTCTCGCAAGCATCCACAACTATGAAAGAAGAATTAAGATAATTCTAACCATAGCATGAAACATATGCATCCAAATCAGCCCCTTACGGAATAGCGCATAAACTAGGATTTAAGCTTCTGTCACTCTAGCAACCCATCATCTAATTAATACTCCACAATGCCTTCCCTTAGGCCCAAAGATGGTGAAGTGTCATGTAGTCAACGTTCACATGACACCACTAAAGGAAATAACAACATACATATCATCAAAATATCGAACGAATACAAAATTCACATGATTACTTATGGCAAGACTTCTCCCATGTCCTCAAGAACGAAAGTAACTACTCACAAATCATATTCATGTTCAAGATCAGCGGGGTATTGAATAGCATTAAGGATCTGAACATATAATCTTCCACCAAATAAACCAACTAGCATCAACTACAAGATGTAATCAACACTACTAGCAACCCACAGGTACCAATCTGAGGTTTTGACACAAAGATTGAATACAAAAGATGAACTAGGGTTTGAGATGATATGGTGCTGGTGAATATGTTGATGAATATTGGTCCTCCCATCATGAGAGGATCGTTGGTGATGTTGATGGCTTCGATTTCCCCCTCCCGGAGGGAAGTATCCCCTGCGGAATCGCTCCGCCGGAGGGCAAAAGTGCTCCTACCCTAGTTCCGCCTCGAGACGGCGGCGCTTCGTCCTGAAAGTCTTCTCTATAAATTTTTTAGGGCAAATGAGCCTATATAGCAGAAGGAGGGGGCCGGAGGCCTGCCAGGGGCCCCACAAGGCATCAGGGCGCGCCCAGGGGGGGCCGCGCCCTATTGCCTTGTGGGCAACTGGTGGGTCCCCTCTGGTATTTCTTTTCTCTAGTATTTTTTATATATTCAATAAAAAATCTCCGTGAAGTGTCAAGTCAATTGGAGCTCTATATAATAGGTATCTCTGCTGTAGCTATTTCAGGTCCAGAATTCCAACTCCAGTATTCTCCCTCTTCATGTAAATCTTGCAAATTAAGAGAGAAAAGGCATAAGAATTGCATCATAAAGTGAAATAATGATCAAATACATTATAAATAACAGTAGGAAATCATGATGCAAATTGGACGTATCAACTCCCCCAAGCTTAGACCTCGCTAGTCCTCAAGCAAAAGCCGAAATCGATAATCATGACCACATGTTTAGAGAGAGAGGCGTCGATAAAACAAAATACGGACATGAAGGCATCATGATCTTTATTATAATAGCAATATATCATCATAAAACTTCTCATGAAAAAGTGACAATTCATTCACAAGTTAAAGTATGAACAATAAACCATATTGAAAACTAACAAACTATGATCTCAGTCACTGGAGCAATCACAATTCATCATATTATCAGAAAGAGTCTATGTAAGAGCTTTGTTTAGCAAGTTCACATACTCAACTATCATTTAGTCTTTATGATTGCTGACACTCACGGCATACTTATGGAGCAAAAGTTTTAGTCAGACACATGGAAAGATAGGGGCTTATAATTTCGCCTCCCAACTTATTTACCTCAAGGGTAATGTCAACAATAATAATTCATGATCACCTACATTCAATTGGATATATATGTCTGGATCTTCCCCACCACATGATGCTTGCCAAGAGAGAAAAATAAAAATGGAATAGAGGAGAATACTATTGACTCTTGCATGAAAGTAAATACATAAAAGTAAAAGATAGGCCCTTTGTAGAGGGAAGCAGAGGTTGTCATGCGCTCTTTATTTTTGGTTGTGCAAACTCTTAATGCAAAGGAACGTCACTTTATATTTCCCCTTGTGATAGCGACCTTTATTATGCAGTCTGTCGCTTTTATTTCTCCACCATCACAAGATCGTACAAAGCTTATTTTCCCTTACAATAAAAGTTCATACATATTTTGGAGCAATTTTTGTTGCTTTTGCACCTATGACAACTTACTTAAAGGATCTTATTCAATCCATAGGTAGATATAGTGGACTCTCATGGCATGAAACTGGGTTTAAGGGTTTTTGGATGCACAAGTAGTATCTCTACTTAGTACGGATTTTTTGGCTAGCAAAAGATAGGGGGCAAGCACCACATGTTAGAGGATCCAAAACAATACAACTTCTACGTGAATATAAGCAAACACAACTCATTACGTTGTCTTCCTTGTCCAACGTCGACTATTTGACATAGAATATTTAATGAGGGCTCACAATCATAAAAGATGTCCAAGATAGTATATCTATATGTGAGACCTCTCTTCCTTTATTAATTTTTCATGAATTACAACAATGACCAATGCTATGTTTGTCAACTTCCAACAAGTTTTATCAATTATACTTCTTTTATGTGAAGTCATCACTCCCCATGGGATTAGCATATGATCTTACTTCGTATTCTCTTTATTTTATTTCTAAGATTGGATCAACAAAAGCAAAACACTCAACTCAAACTAATGTTTATTATATAACTTTCACACACTATTACATAGACAGATAGATCACAACGCAAGCACTCGAAACTAAATCATACTAAAACTTTATTCCTCTAAATCACGAAATAACTAAGGATCGAACTAAGATAGATAATGATGATAAAAGTGATGGTGATACGATACCGGGGCACCTCCCCCAAGCTTGGCACAAGCCAAGGGTGGTGCCCATACCCATGTACTCAAGTCTCCTTCTTCGGTGATGGTGGTGACGAAGTGGTGATGGGCTTGTCCTTTGTCTTCCACTTGTGGACACGAATTTCTTCTTTTAATTTATCATTCTCCCTTTTGAGATCCAAAATTTTACGACACAGTTTATCTAAATCTTCCTGCAAATGACGAAAGGGAGTAAATTGAAATTTTGGCACTTTCAGCGTACTGGGTAAGCTGGACCTCTCGAATTCAACAAGCATATATCCTGGCTGAGGCAGAGGAAGATCCTCTTCCTCCACACTGGGTTGATATTGCTTTCTCCTCAAGTCGGCCTCCTCCTCTTCGTCAGATGACCATTCGTAGGTATCAATATCCCCATAGACTCTAGGGATTGAAATAAGGTGTGAGACATAGCTATCCCCATCCGAGTCTTGAGGCGACATAGTGTGTCCAAATTTGTCAGGAAAAACAGCCCGAAACAAGAACAGAGGAGAAACTTGTGATGCGGTGGTCAAAACATACGGGAGTACATATAAAGAATTTTTTATCTTGCAAAACAAGCATACGAGAGAAAAATGGAGTCGGGAAGGCACACGAGGGGCCCACAAGGAAACACGGCACGCCCCAGGTGTGTTCGCGCCTTGTTGCCTTATGACCTCCTCGTGGGTCCTCTCGGATATTTCTTATTTTTGTATTTTTTTCTAATATTCCAAAACAGACAGAAATATTTTTTATGGAATTTTTGGAGTCGGTTTACTTACCGTGTCACATACCTACCCCTTTTCAGGGTTCTGGAGCGTTTCAGAAGGACTCTTTGATGTGTTCCTCTGGTGTCATCGTCTGAATAATATTAGTTTCAACATTAATGGGTGTACCTGAGATATAATGCTTAATTCTTTGCCCATTCACCACTCTCGGGTTGGTGCCTTCGGAGTTGTTGATTTTGATAGCTCCGGAGTGATAAACTTCTTCGATGATATATGTCCCTTCCCATTTAGAGAGAAGTTTTCCTGCAAAGAATCTGAAACGAGAGTTGTACAATAGAACTTGCTCACCCACTTTAAATTCCCGTTTTTGAATTGTTTTATCATGCCATCTTTTATCGTTTTCTTTAAATAACCTGGCATTTTCATAGGCTTGGGTTCTCCATTCATCTAAGTAGCTAATATCAAATAACCTCTTTTCACCAGCAAGTTTAAAATCATAATTAAGTTCTTTAATTGCCCAATAAGCCTTATGTTCTAACTCAAGAGGTAAATGACATGCTTTTCCATAGACCATTTTATAAGGAGATATACCCATAGGATTCTTATAAGCAGTTCTGTAAGCCCATAATGCATCATCAAGTTTCTTAGGCCAATTTTTCCTGGATCTATTAACGATCTTTTGCAAAATTAAATTTATTTTTCTATTACTCAATTCAACTTGACCACTAGATTGAGGATGGTAAGGAGATGCAATTCTATGATTAACATCATATTTAGCAAGCAATTTACGGAAAGCACCATGAATAAAATGTGAACCACCATCAGTCATCAAATATCTAGGGACTCCAAACCTTGAAAATATAACTTCTTTAAGCATTTTAATAGAAGTGTTATGATCAGCACTACGAGTTGGAATAGCTTCTACCCACTTTGTGACGTAATCAACAACAACTAAAATATGAGTATACCCATTAGAGGAAGGAAAAGGTCCCATATAATCAAAACCCCAAACATCAAATGGTTCAATAACAAGTGAATAATTCATAGGCATTTCTTGAAGTCTACCAACATTACCAATTCTTTGACATTCATCGCAAGAAAGGACAAACTTACGTGCTTCTTTGAAGAGAGTAGGCCAATAAAAACCAGATTGTAATACCTTATGTGCAGTTCTGTCTCCCGCATGGTGTCCTTCGTATGCCTCGGAGTGACACTTCCGTAGGATTTGTTCCTGTTCATGCTCAGGTACACAACATCTAATAGTACCATCTACTCCTTCTTTATATAAATGCGGGTCATCCCAAAAGTAATGCCTTAAATCAAAGAAGAACTTTTTTTGTTGATATGTGAAACTAGGTGGTATATATTTAGCAACAATGTAATTAGCATAGTCTGCATACCAAGGAGTGTTACGAGAAGCATTTATCACAGCTAATTGTTCATCAGGGAAATCATCATTAATAGGAAGTGGGTCATCAAGAACATTTTTCATTCTAGACAAATTATCTGTTACGGGGTTCTCAGCTCCCTTTCCATCAACAATATGCAAATCAAATTCTTGTAGCAAAAGAACCCACCTAATAAGTTTAGGCTTAGCATCTTTCTTTTCCATAAGGTATTTAATAGCAGCATGATCAGTGTGAATAGTAACTTTGGAATCAACAATGTAAGATCTGAATTTATCACATGCAAACACAACTGCTAAACATTCCTTCTCAGTAGTAGCATAATTTCTTTGACCACTGTCTAGAGTTTTACTAGCATAATGAATAACATTCAATTTCTTATCAACTCTTTGTCCAAGAACAGCACCCACAGCATAATCGCTAGCATCACACATAATTTCAAAGGGTAGGTTCCAATCAGGTGGTTGAACAATAGGTGCAGAAATTAAGGCTTTCTTAAGTATTTCAAAAGCTTCTACGCAATCATCATCAAAAACAAATGGAACATCTTTTTGCAAGAGATTAGTAAGAGGCCTAGAAATTTTAGAGAAGTCTTTTATAAACCTTCTATAGAAACCAGCATGACCGAGGAAACTTCTTATACCTTTGATATCTTTAGGACATGGCATTTTCTTAATTACATCAACTTTAGCTTTATCAACTTCAATACCTCTTTCAGAAATTTTATGCCCAAGGACTATACCTTCATTTACCATAAAGTGGCACTTCTCCCAATTCAAGACAAGGTTAGTTTCTTCACATCTCTGCAAAACTCGATCATGGTTGCTTAAGGAATCATCAAAAGAAGTTCCGTAAACGGAAAAGTCATCCATGAAAACCTCAACAATCTTTTCACAAAAGTTAGAGAATATACAGTCATACATCTTTGAAAGGTAGCAGGTGCATTACATAAACCAGAAGGCATACGACGATAAGCATAGGTTCCAAAAGGACAAGTAAATGTGGTTTTCTCTTGATCTTCTGGTGATACAGGTATTTGAGAGAAACCAGAATAACCATCTAGAAAGCAAAAGTGTGTATGCTTAGATAATCTTTCTAGCATTTGATCAATAAAAGGCAAAGGGTAATGATCTTTCCTAGTAGCTTTATTTAATTTTCTGAAGTCAATTACCATTCTATAATCGGTTACAATTCTTTGTGGGATAAGTTCGTTTTTATCATTAGGAACAACAGTAATACCTCCTTTCTTAGGAACACAATGAACTGGACTTACCCATCTACTATCAGCTATGGGATAAATTATACCTGCCTCCAGAAGCTTTAATATTTCAGTTCTTACCACATCCTTCATTTTAGGATTCAACCTTCTTTGGTGATCAACAACTGGTCTAGCATCTGGCTCCATATGAATTTTATGCTGACATAAAGTGGGACTAATGCCCTTAAGATCATCGAGAGTATATCCAATAGCAGCACGGTGCTTCTTCAGAGTTTTAAGTAATCTCTTTTCTTCATGCTCTGAAAGGGTAGCACTAATAATAACAGGATATATCTTCTTTTCATCAAAATAAGCATATTTAAGTGTATGTGGTAGTTGCTTCAAATCAAACACAGGATCACTCTTTGGTGGAAGAGGATCTCCTAATGTTTCAACAGGCAAATTATGTTTGAGGACAGGTGCTTGCTTAAAGAACAACTCATCTATTTCATTTCTTTCATTCATATGCATATAATTTTCATGGTCTAGCAAGTATTGTTCTAAAGGATCAGTAGGAGGCACAACAATAGAGGCTAGTCCAATAATTTCATCTTTATTGGGTAATTATTTATCATGAGGTTGTCTATGAAATTTAGAGAAATTAAACTCATGAGATATATCACCAAAATTAACACTGGCAGTTTCTTTATTGCAATCAATCTTAGCATTAACTGTATTCAAAAAGGGTCTACAAAATATAATGGGACAAAAATCATCTTGTGGAGATCCAAGAACAAGAAAATCAGTAGGATATTTGATCTTACCACACAAGACTTCAACATCTCTAACAATCCCAAGTGGTGTAATAGTATCTCTATTTGCAGGCTTAATGGTGACATCAAAATCTTCAATCTCAACAGGTGCAATATCATTCATGACTTCTTGATAAAGAGTAAATGGAATAGCACTCACACTAGCACCAATATCACATAAAGCATGATAGCAATTCTAGTTGCTTCATCACATAAATAAATGACATGTCAACTACAGGTTTATTTTTATCTTTAGTGTCTGGCTTAGCAATTCTAGTTGCTTCATCACATAAATAAATGACATGTCCATCAATATTATCAACCAAAAGATCCTTAACCATTGCAATATTAGGTTCAACTTTAATTTGTTCAGAAGGTCTAGGTGCTCTAATATTACTTTTGTTAACCACAACTGAAGCTTTAGCATGTTCCTTAATCCTAACAGGGAAGGGAGGTTTCTCAATATAAGCAGTAGGCACAACTGGATCAACATTGTAAACAATCGTTTCTTCTCTAACACTAACATGATCTTCATTTAACTCTATGGGTGGATGAAACTTAAACCATTTTTCCTTAGGGAGATCAACATGAGTAGCAAAGGATTCACAAAAAGTGGCTACTATCTCAGAGTCAAGTCCATATTTGGTACTAAACTTATGAAAAGCATCAGTTTCCATAAAAGATTTAACACAATCAAATTCAAGATTTATACCTGACACTTTACCTTTGTCGATTTCCCAAGCCTCAGAGTTGCGTTTAATTCTTTCCAGAAGATCCCATATGAATTCAATAGTTTTCTTCATAAAGGAACCAGTAGAAGAAGTATCGAGCATGGACCGATCATTATGAGAAAGCCGAGCATAAAAGTTCTGAATAATTATTTCTCTTAAGAGCTCATGATTGGGGCATGTGTGCAACATATACTTAAGCCTCCCCCAAGCTTGAGCGATACTTTCTCCTTCACGAGGCTAAAAATTATATATATAGTTCCGATCACGATGAACCAAATGCATAGGATAAAATTTCTAGTGAAATTCCAGCTTCAACCGGTACCAATCCCATGTTCCAGTATCATCCAATAGCCTATACCATGTCAATGCTTTTCCCTCCAAAGATAAAGGGAATACCTTCTTCTTAACTCCATCTCCGGATAAACCTGCAAGCTTAAACAATCCACAAACTTCATCTATATATATCAAGTGCATATCAGGATGCACTGTTCCATCTCCTGCATAAGGATTAGGTAGTAGTTTCTCAATCATACCTGAAGGAATTTCATAATAAATATTTTCGGTAGGTTCAGTGGGTTGAGGAGCAACTCTTATTTCTTTCGGTCGAGGTGAAGATACCCCGAACAAGCCCCTCAAAGGATTACTTTCCACAGTGACAAGTGACAGTAAATTTCAGCACATAATATAAATGTTTCCTTACCAAATTCCACTCACCAAAGGAGCTTCGCTCCCTGGCAACGGTACCAGAAAAGAGTCTTGATGACCCAAAAGTATAGGGGATCAATCGTAGTCCTTTTGATAAGTAAGAGTGTCGAACCCAACGAGGAGCAGAAGGAAATGATAAGCGATTTTCAGTAAGGTATTTTCTGCAAGCACTGAAAGTAGCGGTAATGAGTAGTTTGATAGCAAGATAATTCATAACAAGTAACAAGTGTAAAAAAAGTGCAGCAAGGTGGCCCAATCCTTTTTATAGCAAAGGACAAGCCGGAACGAACTCATATAATAAGCAAAGCATTCTCGAGGACACATGGGAATTTCATCTAGTCACTTTCATCATGTTTGTTTGATTCGCGTTCGCTACTTTGATAATTTGATATGTGGGTGGACCGGTGCTTGGGTGTTGTTCTTACTTGAACAAGCCTCCCACTTATGATTACCCCCTATTGCAAGCATCTGCAACTACGAAAGAATAATTAAGATAATTCTAACCATAGCATGAAACATATGGATCCAAATCAGCCCCTTACGGAATAGCGCATAAACTAGGGTTTAAGCTTCCATCACTCTAGCAACCCATCATCTAATTACTACTCCACAATTCCTTCCCTTAGGCCCAAAGATGGTGAAGTGTCATGTAGTCGACGTTCACATGACACCACTAAAGGAAGTAACAACATACATATCATCAAAATATCGAACGAATACCAAATTCACATAATTACTTATGACAAGACTTCTCCCATGTCCTCAAGAACAAAAGTAACTACTCACAAATCATATTCATGTTCAAGATCAGTGGGGTATTGAATAGCATTAAGGATCTAAACATATAATCTTCCACCAAATAAACCAACTAGCATCAACTACAAGATGTAATCAACACTACTAGCAACCCACAGGTACCAATCTGAGGTTTTGAGACAAAGATTGAATACAAGAGATGAACTAGGGTTTGAGATGAGGTGGTGCTGGTGAAGATGTTGATGAAGATTGGTCCTCCCACGATGAGAGGATTGTTGGTGATGTCGATGGCTTCGATTTCCCCCTCCCGGAGGGAAATATCCCCGGCGGAATCGCTCCGCCGGAGGGCAAACGTGCTCCTGCCCTAGTTCCGCCTCGAGACGGTGGCGCTTCATCCCGAAAGTCTTCTCTATAATTTTTTTAGGGCAAATGAGCCTATATAGCAGAAGGAGGGGGCCGGAGGCCAGCCAGGGGCCCTACAAGGCATCAAGGCACGCCCAGGGGGTGCCCTGTTGCCATGTGGGCAACTGGTGGGTCCCCTCTGGTATTTCTTTTCTCCTATATTTTTTATATATTCAATAAAAAATCTCCGTGAAGTTTCAAGTCAATTGGAGCTCTGTAGAATAGGTATCTCTGCTGTAGCTATTTCAGGTCTAGAATTCCAGATGCCGGTATTCTCCCTCTTCATATAAATCTTGCAAATTAAGAGAGAAAAGGCATAAGAATTGCATCATAAAGTGAAATAATGATCAAATACATTATAAATAACAGTAGGAAATCATGATGCAAATTGGACGTATCAGGAAGCTGAACCCTGCTACGGAGGGAGAGGGCAGCTTATATAGGAGTGCGCTGCGGCCTCTTCACCAGCACATCGCTAGGGTGTTTATGACAGTAACTACAACAGTTATGGATGTTTAACAGCTATGACTATGGAGTTACAGGTAATGGTAGCGGTAACTATGATTAAAGCCTAGTTGAAGACTACTCGACCCGTGCCGTCCTTACGTCTCCTCTATCCGAGTGGTGACGGCTAGCTGACTGGAGGGTGGACGTCCGAGTGCTGTCCGTGCAAGGTCTGAGTGAATCCTTCACGGGGTGCATCCGATTGCACCTGTGACCCTGGGATCTCTGAATAATGGTGTGGACCTCAGGTGGGCCCTAGATGTCAGGTCCTTGTCCCTACCGGTGGTAGGTGACCCCATCATTAGCCCCCGAATCGGTTGAGGCTTAACAGGATGAGTGAGTTGAACTTCTAGAGTGGTCCGAGTGCTTCGGGGGCACTCGGCCTCCTCTCTCTTGTAGTTATCCTTAGGAGAAGCCGCAACGGATTCTGGACTTGAGGTTTTTTGAATGATCGGATGGTGTCGATTGCTGGGCAAAACTTGGTAGCATTCGCATGTCTCTCGGGAGAGATGGACTTGAGGCCCGAGTGAGGGCATGCCATGAAACTCGAGTGGCGACGCCGGCGCATGGGCTGACTCTCCAGAGAGATGCCACTCCGTATCCCTGGGGAATGCTAGCGCGGGCCAACTCTGAGTCCAAATTTATCTGGCTCACGCCTTGGAGCCTAGTGATAGGGCCAAGTTAACCCGCAGAGGGGCGTCGAGCTCATCCTTTCGCAATCTTGGAGGTGACTCTAGTCGGGTGTTTAACGTGTCCGAGTGCACGGTGACCCACGGAGGGCGGTCGGTCGGGCCAACGGGTGTTTTTTAGGAAAAGAGGTGGACGCAATCTGTCAAGCTGATTCGCTGCGGGAATTCCGGGATTCGAAATCGCGCGTGCGCGTGCACGGAAGCGGTTACGCCGCGGCTAGTGGGGAAAGTGGGGCGTGACAACTCGATCCTTGCCCGAAAATCCGCCACGTGTCATGCTTTTCCTGCGTGCGCGACCGTCGTGGGCGCCGTCGATCTGGGATCTGATGGTTGAGGGCTGGCATGTGATTCTGCCCGTGGTATAAAAGCAGTTTTACAATGCTGGGGTAATTCCAGATCCACTTTGTCTCTGCCCCGCACTCTGCCCTCCATTCTCTCCTCTCCACCGTGCCGGAGCACTCGAGGCCATGGGGAAGGACTCCACAGCCAAGCTGGAGAAGGCGAAGAAGGCGGGGAGAGCCACACCGTCGAGCTCAGGGCCGTCAGCGAGCCGCATCGCGGGGGAGTGGATCCCCTCGTGCGTCACTGCGAAGCGGCTGGAAGAGCTTCTCGAGGAGGGCCTCATCCCGGCGGACGGGTGGAGGCGACCGGACGCGGGTGAGATCGAGCCCGCGCCTCAGGGAGACGAGCGTGTCCTGCTCGTCACCCACATTGAGCGAGGTTTCTCCATGCCCCTCATCCTTTCTTTCGGGCATTTTTGGACTTTTTCGGGATGCAGCTCCACCATCTTCCCCCCAATGCAATAGTGTATTTGTCGGCCTTCATCTCCCTCTGCGAGATCTACATTGGCTGCCCTCCGCATTGGGGTCTGTTCAAGCACATCTTCACGTGTCGGTCGATGACCGTGAAGAAAGACTCGCCAAGTGGGGAGAAGACCCACGTGACCCAGCTCTGCAGGGGCCTGGGTATTCAAGTGCGAGGGCGGAGTGCCTTCCCGAAGATGAGTTTCCCCGACTCAGTGAAGGGGTGGCAGGACAACTGGTTTTACTGCAATGACGTCCCGAGTGCGGGGTCTTTGACAGGTCTTCCCCCGTACTCGGGAGCAAGGGTTGTCACACCTCCGTCTCTAGAGGTGACCAAGGAGGAGAAGGCGGACGTCGGGATCTTGACCGTTGCCCTGGTTTGGTTTGTAAACGCCGGGGTTGACGGGATGGATCTGTTGGAGACCTTCCTTGCTCGGCGGATCCAGCCGCTGCAGGCCAGGTCGCACCCGATGTGGATGTACGAGGGCCCGGGTGATCCGACCCGAGTGCATCCGGAGGAGCTGACCGACGAGGCCCTGGCCGGCAAGATCAAGGCCATTACCTCGGCCCGAGACAACCCGCGCGGCGCCAGGAGAGTGCCTCCATACGAGAAGGACATCCAGCCAGTTGAGGTAATCTCACTTTTGATCAGTCGGATTGCAAGTAAGCTTCTTTCAGTGCTTCTGGATCTTGACTTCGTGTTTTCCTCCATTTCAGAGTTTCTAGCAGATGATTTCCAACGTGCCGGTGGTCAACCAGTCGCCGGAGGATGTGACGAGTGACACGGAGCGCCAGCACTCGGAAGACAACGATGAGGATGAGGAGGAGAGCGACTGTCGGAACCGTGGCTCCGGGGATCTAGAGGTTCGAATACTGGGGGCGAGCTAGTTCCTCCCAACCAAGGGTGACCACAGCAAGAGCGCTAGCATGGAGACACGACAGGGGACACGATGGTTCCCCAGGTTCGGGCCACCTTGCGGTGTAAAACCCTACTCCTGCTTGTTGTTGGGATTGCTGTGAGCAAGCAAGTATCCTTGCGTACAAGGTAGGAGAGGAAGGAATCGATCCCCTCTACAATGTCAGCTCTATCCCTTTTATAGCCGCCCTGGTCCTCTTCCCCTAAAAATCTAGGCGGGAAGGGATGCCACACTTGGTGGGTTTTGAAAGGGGACATGCGCCCAGGCTATTCTGACAAAAGACGATCTTCGCCTGCAAAGTTGCTATCCATGATGCGCTGGTAGGCTCGGTGGTGACCTCCGCCCTGCGTGCCTTGCTGCCTTGGTCTTCTTTCACCAAACGGGAAGTCCTTGGGACTTGCTTTGGAGGTGGGCAGCTGGGGCTACCCCCTTAGGACCAAAGAGGAAAGCCTCTCTGTCCGCGCCCGCTGGCGTGGCCTGTGCCACCGTTCGTCTCCACGCACGTCACCCACGTGATGGGCACAGGACCGCGCAGCCGACGTCAGGCTCGGGTGGTTCGGGCGGCCGCCTCGGGGGGCTGCCTCGGGAGGCAGCCTCGCGAGAGGGCCTAGCAAGGCTTCCGCCGCTCCTGCGGCTAAGTGTTGGTGGCTTGTGCCTTGAGGAGGGGTCCTCAGGAGGATGGTGCCTCGCGAGATGTCTTCGCTTCACGGCGCCCATAGATGGGCCACGTCTTGAGCCTTTGCCAAGCATCGTATCCTGGGCTGCAGGCAGATGGGCCGAGGTACCCTGGTTCCCAATGGCCCGATAGTAGCCCCCGGGCCCGTGGCGCGCACGTTCCTGCCCGTTGGGAGCGAAATGGCGTGGGCCCTGACAGACTGCGGGGCCCAGGTTCGACGCGTGGTGCACGATGGGATGTGGGACGGCCCCACTTCCCCACTACGCCTCGGTAACCGCCTACGCCTGCCATAAAGCCTGCCCGCACGGGGTGCAGGCCATCATTGCTTCCCTTCGCTGCTGCCTCAATTCTCGATGTCGAAGAAGACGAAGCAACAAGGGGGGCAGTCCCCAATAGCATTATAAAAGGGGGCGGAAGGAAGGCAGAGGCCTCCCCCGCCATCTTCTACCTCTGCCTTCCCCCTTCTTCCACGCTTCACTCTTCCTTGCTTTCTTCTAGGACCGCCGCTGCGATGGCGAGGGGGATAGGATGAGCCCGCGCATCTGCTGCTGCCACGAGGGTTCCCCCTCAGGGCCAGGAGCGCCCCTCAGCGGCCATCGAAGCGGGCCCTAGCGCTCGTGGTAGGGCCGCCACCCACGGCCGAGGCGGGTGCGGCCGCCCGTACTCCCCAGGAGGGATTCCACATGGCGGAGGCGGCACATGAGTTCATCATGGGGATGCATCGTCGGCCATGCAGCTGGCTCCGGCTCCCTGACTCCTTTGCGAGAGCGATGGTGGGCAGCGGGCCCCTAGGGCTGTGGCTGCAGGCGGACGGCTGCTGCAACGGCCCTTCCTGGGTGGCGATGGAGTTCTCCCCCGCCGGCTTCATGTTCCTGAAGCGGGGGTGGAAGTCTTTTGCCCTCGCCCGAGGCCTAAGTCGGGGGCATCTCCTCCAATTCAAGTATGAAGGAGCTGCCACCCTCTTCGTGAAGTTCTTTGAGGCCTCCGGTACCTACCTAGAGTGCTGCACGGAGGACGAGAGCGGCAGTGGCTCCGACTCCACCGGGGGGAGCGACAGCGACAGCAGCAACGATTCCAGCAGCGGGGGCGAGAGCGACGAAGGCTCCCCGCACATCAAGAGTGAAGATGAAGATTCCAACTAGACGCAGGTGGCGCCTGAGCCAGATCTTGAAGGCGCACCGTGCTCCCCCCTGGCCCCTCTCTCTTTGTTCCTATAATAGGCCGAGGTAGCCCCGTGGGGCGTGAAAAAACAATGTCTTTTGTTTAAGTACTTTATGATTTGCTGCAATGTGTGTTTCCTCGTCAGGCTCTCTCGTGAGGCCTATTTCCCTTTCCTTGTTTGCCTTAGTGCTCTACATCATCAGGACCCAGCCCCCGAGCGGGCTACAGCCGTCGCTGGTATGTCAGGTCGCGTTGCCTGGACAAGGCCAGGAGGTGCAGGGCACTGAGGGGCGGTAAGGACTCCTGAGGCGCGATGCTCAAGAAGTCCCCCTTTGACGTGCAAGCGGCTTGCGCGGAGGAGATAATGTCAGCGCTCAGCGAAGTTGCGGGGAGAGGAAATTTGAGAGGCGCCGAGAGCGGCTCGTGAGGTGTTTTTGTACTTAGCTCTTTCACGAATGTCGCTTGCCATATCGTGGCTGCGGAGTGCACCTCGCGAGGCTCCCGCTCGCGAGGGCTCCCGCTAGCACTTGGTGGAGGCAGTCGCCGTAGGTTGGCACGCGAGGCAGTGCTTGCGAGGCTCCCTGAGGGCTTACGGAGGCGTCTTGTCACGAGTCACCTAGCAAGGCAACGCTCGCGAGGCCTTCGAGTGCCTTATTCCTGAGACAACTTCATATCAATTTCACAAACGAGGGAGCAGTGCACGCTTGCCAGCTTGCTCGTGGGCGTCACACGAGGAGACGAGACACCAAGGACCTTGGTGAGGTGGCGTGCACGGGAGCAGGCCCGCGAGCCAGAGCTCGATCGCTTGGGTTTTGCAGTGCTGCTGGGACTGACCCGAGCACAGGAACCGTGTCCAGCCCCGCTCGCGAGATGCGCAGGAGGAAGGTCGCGAGCGTACACAGCTCCTAAGGCAAGCAACTTAGCAACACATAAAATATCTTAGGAAATAGAGCTTTACTGCAGCATAATAAGAAGTTCATTACACAACCAAAAAGAGATGCGGCTGCCGTGTCCGGCACGGGTCTGCTTGAGGTTGGTGCAGCCCGTGGGGCGCCCTCAGTCTCACATCCAAAAGAGAAGAGGCTGCCATGTCCGGCACGGAACAGCGTGAGGTTGGTGCAGCCCGTGGGGCGCCCTCAGAAGATTGTTCCACCAGCGCTAAGCATGGGGCTTCCACTAGGCGTGGGAACATTCCGCCAGCGCGGAGCATGGGGCTTCCACTGAGACATGGGCGAGAGCTCTCGCGGGCCCATCAGGCGAACGCAATGAGAGGCTACGGAGCATGTACAGCTCCACTTCGTTCATACGCGTGAGGGTCACGGGTAGAACTTGCGGAGGTCTTGGATGTTCCATGCGTTAGGCACAGGAACTCCGTCCTCCGTCTCCAGCCGAGCGGCGCCGGGCCTGGAGACATGAGCAACCCTGAAAGGGCCTTCCCACATGGGTGAGAGCTTGTGGAGTCCCTCTCTGAAGAGGATCCTTCTCAGGACGAGATCACCGACTTCGAGGGTGCGTGGGCGTATGTTGTGGCTATGATAGCGATGCAAAGCCTGCTGGTATCTGGCGGCGCGCAGGGCGGCCTGGCGACGGCCTTCTTCAAGGAGCAGCAGGTCGGCCTCTCGCGAGCCATCCTGACGAGCCTCATCGAAGGCGAGGACTCGCAGAGAGCCGTGCTTGAGCTCAGAAGGAAGGACTGCTTCAGCTCCGTAGATGAGGAAGAAAGGAGTCTTGCCAATAGGCTTGGTTGCTGTTGTGTGGATGGACCACAGCATAGATTGTAGCTCATCAAGCCAGCCCTTGCCGCAGGCTTCGAGCTTTTTCTTGAAGCTTCTCGTCTTGAGGCCCTTGAGGACCTCAGCGTTGGCACGCTCGGCCTAGCCATTGCTTCGTGGGTGCACCATAGAGGCGTAGCAGATCTGCGTGCCGAGGCTGGCGCAGTCTGACTTGAAGAGGCCGCTTGTGAATTGGGAGCCGTTGTCGGTGATGATGCGGTTGGGGACGCCAAAGCGGCTCATGAGGCCTTTGATGAACTTGACGGCAGAGCCTGCCGGAATGGTGCGCACGGGCCTGACCTCTGCCCACTTGGTGAACTTGTCGATGGCGACGTAGAGGTAGCGGTAGCCGCCAGCTGTGCGAGGGAAGGGTCCCAATATATCCAGCCCCCAGACCGCGAAGGGCCACGAGAGAGGGATCGTCTGGAGGTCTTGCGCCGGCTGGTGGATTTGATTGGTGTGGAATTGAGAAGTCTCACAGGATTGGACCAGCTCTGTGGCATCATGAAGCGCGGTGGGCCAGTAGAAGCTGCTGCGGAACACCTTGCCGGCAAGGGTGCGCGATGAGGACTGGTGACCACAGTCTCCTCCATGGATGTCGGCGAGCAGCTGGCGACCTTGTTCTTCAAAGATGCACCGCAGAGAGATGCCATTGAGGCACCTGCGGTACAGCTCACCGTCCTTCAAGCAATAAGCGGTGGCCTGGCGATCCACGCGCTCTGCCTCTGAATCCTTCTCCGGGAGGGTGCCATGAAGCAAGTAGGCCTTGAACTCAGTGGCACAGCTATCCGCTTCAGGCTCCAGCGCCAGCAGCATGCGAGCTCCTGAGGCCGGGCCGCAGTCTGGTGCGCCCATGGGTAGTGCAGGTGGGAGCTCCTCCTGAAGCAACATGGCGCTCACGGCAGGCGGAGTAGCTGATGGCTTGAGGAGCCTTTCCTCGAAGATGCCAGGGTTCTGAGGCTCGCGGCAATATGCTCGCTTGGCGATGTCGTCGGCCTTCTTGTTGCCGCCGCGAGAAACGTGCTGGAGCTCTAGGCCAAGGAAACGCTTCTCGAGCTTACGTACCTCTTCCAGATAGGCGTCCATGTGCACGTCCTTGGACTTGTAGCTTTTGTTGGAGAAGTTGACGAGAAGCTGCGAATCGCCCTTGATGGTGAGGAGCTTGATGCCTAGAGCAGAGGCAGCCTTGAGTCCGGCGATGAGGCTTTCGTACTCTGCGATGTTGTTGGAGACCTTGTCGTCGCGCTTGAAGCAGAGCTGGACGGCGTAGTCGAGCTTGTCTCCTGTTGGCGAAGTAAGCATGACGCCAGCTCCCGCGCCCTGTCGGGAGTAGGCGCCATCGAAGTGCATGGACCATCCGCCAGGCGCCTCGTCCCCAGGCAAGAGGGACTCGGCCTCGCGAGGCTCCTCCTGGGCGGATCCGTCCATTCCACTACGAAGTCAGCCAGGGCTGCACCCTTGATCACTGTCGTGGTGCAGAATTCCAGCTCAAAGGCTTGTAGTTCGATGTTCCACTTAGCGACGCGGCCAGCTGCGTTGGGGCTGTGCAGGACTTGCTCCAGGGGGTAGGACGAGATCACCTTGATGGAATGGCCTTGCAACTGGCAGTGCAGCTTCCTGGAGGCGACGAGGAGCGCGAGGAGGAGCTTTTGCTGCATGGGATAGCGCTCGCGCGCATCTCGCTGTACTGTGCTGATGAAGTACACGGGGTGCTCAACGAGGCGTGTAGTTCCCGTGGCAGCTTGGTCTTCAGGGGGCCCGAGGGGCTCATGAGGCTAAGGAAGCTCGGGAGGCGGCTCATGAGACAGCCCACTGGAGGCCTCCTGAGGAGGGCCCCCAGCAGTTGGAGGCGCGGCCTCGGGAGGCGACGCGTCAAGGGCCTCCTGAGGCGGGATCTCAACAGGTGACGGCGCGACCTCGGGAGGCACCGGCGCGGCAAGCTTCTTCTGTGCGCAGACGCACTCTTCTCGAACTGCCACCAGGGCCACGCTGGCCGTCTGGGGGGTGGCCGCCAAGTATAGGAGCAAAGGCTCACAAGAGAGCGGCGCGAGCATGATGGGCGGGCTCGTGAGGTACCTCTTGAGGTCTTTGAAGGCAGCGTCAGCCTCGGAAGTCCACTTGAAGGGGCCAGACCTCTTCATGAGCTT
Source organism: Elymus sibiricus (assembly GCA_039707655.1). Lineage (NCBI taxonomy): Eukaryota > Viridiplantae > Streptophyta > Magnoliopsida > Poales > Poaceae > Elymus > Elymus sibiricus. The sequence continues at coordinate 228,804,567 of CM077676.1, forward strand.
GAAGAATGGCAGGGCTCACTCGCCGAACTTGGAGATGAATCGCCCCAGCGAGGCCATGCATCCCACCAGGCGCTGCATCTCCTTGAGGCTCTAGGGAGGATTCATCTTCTCGATGGCCTTGATCTTCTCAGGATTGGCCTCGATGCCACGGTGGGAGACCAGGAAGCAAAGCAGCTTGCCGGAGGGAACCCCGAAGATGCACTTGTCTGGGTTGAGCTTGAGGTTGACCTTGCGCAGATTGTCGAATGTCTCCTGGAGGTCTGCGAGGAGGGACCAGGCCTCGCGAGTCTTGACGACGATGTCATCGACGTAGGCCTCGGCATTTCTTCCCATCTGGGGCCCCAAGACGATGCGCATCAGCCTCTGGAAGGTGGCCCCGGTGCTCCTGAGGCCGAAGGGCATGCAAATGTAGCAGAATATGCCGCGGGGGGTGATGAAGGCCGTTTTCTCCACATCCTCAGTCGCCATCTTGATCTGGTGATAGCCTGAGAAGGCATCTAGGAAGCATAGCAATTCACACCCGGTGGTGGAGTCCATGATCTGGTCGATGCGGGGCAGCGGAAAGGGATCTTGAGGGCAGAACTTGTTAAGGCTCGTGAAGTCGACGCACATTCGCTCTTTGCCGCACTTCTTGGGCACCACGACTGGGTTGGCGACCCATTCGGGATGGCGCACCTCAGGGATGACTCCAGCTTCCTGGAGCTTCTGAACTTCCTTGACGATGAAATCTTGCTTCTTTGGCGCTTGGCGCCGTGCCTTCTGTTTCACGGGGCGTGCGTTGGGGCACACCGCTAAGTGGTGTTCGATCACCTCCCTTGGCACACCAGACAAATTAGATGCTGTCCAGGCGAACACATCCGAATTTGCCCGAAGGAAGGTGACGAGCGTGTCTTCCTATGCAGGAGAAAGGCCGGTGCCGATGGTGAAGGCAGGGCCTGAGCCGCTGCCGTCCACCGACACTTTCTTCATCTCGGCGTGGTCCTGAGAGAACAGCTGCTTCTTCTCCGCGGGTGCAGCCTCATGAGGGTCGGCGACGTCTTCGTCGATAGGGTAGGCGATGGCGGCAGCCTTGTAGGCGCTCTCAAGGGAGTGGACCGCGTCCTTCTCGTCACAGCAGACGGTGATGATGCCACTGCAGCCGGGCATCTTGAGGACGTTGTAGGCGTGGGGGGTCACCGCCATGAACTTGGGGAGTGCCGGGTAGCCCAGGATGGCGTTGTACGGCAAGCCGATGTGCACCACATCGAAGTCGATGAGCTCGGTGTGGTAGTTCTTGCGGGTGCCAATGGTGACGGGGAGGCGCACTTGCCCCAGAGGGATGGTGGAGCCATCAATCACTCCAGAGAAGGGCCTGGTCGGCATCAGCTGGTCGTAGGGCACTTGGAGCTGCTCAAAGGTCTCGATGGAGATCATGTTGAGGCCAGCACCTCCGTTGATGAGCGTCTTGGTGATGACGACGTTGCTGATGGTGGGGGTGCACAACATGGGGACGGTGCCCGCAGCACTTGAGGACTTAGGGTGATCGTTGGAGTCGAAGGTGATTGCGTACTGCGACCACTTGAGGGGACGAGAAGCCTCAGGCCTCAGGAGGGCAGCGTTCACCTCGCGAGAGAACAACTTGAAGTGGCGGTTGGACGCGGGAGCCTGGGCCCCGCCAAGGATGCAAACCACACCGCGAGGCTCCTGGTAGCCCCCGGAGCCCTCGTCAGGCTGGTTGTTGTCGTTCTTTCGGGGTGGCGGCGGCAGCGGTGGGATAGCGGCGTTGGCCTGAGGGTTGGCCTCACGAGGCTGGTCGCTCCAGCCCTGCCGGATGTTGCCATTGCCATTGCGGTCTCCCCAGCGGTTGCCATTGCAGCCGCCTCCATGGCCCGCGCCACGGTCGTTGCGGTTGCCTCGACGGCCGAGGCGCTCATCGTGAAGCAGCTTGAGCTCGTGGCAGTCCTCGGTGCTGTGAGAGTGCGAGTTGTTGTAGGCGTAGAGAGGGCGGCTGTCCCTCTTGGGGTCGTCGCACTTGCGGCCGCGCTTCTGCTCGGGCTCCGCCGCGAGCACAGTAGGGCCCTTGCGCTTGGCATCCTTGCCCTTGGCCTTGGCAGTGTCTGGCGCCACGTCGGGGTCATTATGGACGAAGAGGCGACCTTCCACGGCCTTGGCGCACTTGTCGGCGAGGTCAAACAACTCGAGCACGGAATCGAGCTCATCATTGATAGCGATCTTTTCATGCATCCATACGTCTGTGACGCCGTTGGAGAACACGGAGACGATGGCGGCCTCGAAGGCACGCGGGATATTGTTCCGCACTTGGCTGAAGCGCTGGATGTATTTGTGGAGGGTCTCATCAGGGCGCTGGCGCACAGCGCGCAGGTCGTTGAGCGTGAGGGAGCGCTTGTGCGTGCCCTTAAAGTTGGCGACGAATTGCCGGCAGAGCTCGCCCCACGAAGTGATGGACGCCTCAGGGAGGTTCATGAGCCATGAGTGCGGGCCATCCTTGAGGGCCATGGGGAACCAGTTCGCCATGACCTTGTCGTCGCCGTTCGCTGCCTCGATGCTCAGGGCATAGAGTTGCAAGAACTCTATGGGGTTGGGGTGCCGTCGTAGCGCGGAGGCAGGTCCGGCTTGAACTTGGTGGGCCACACCATGCGGTGTAGCTCGCGGGTAAAGGCACGGCAGCCCACGTAGCTGGAGGGAATGACGCCGGTGAGGGCGGCGCGGTTCTGGAGACCGGCCGCCGCGACTTCCTGGATGGTCTGTCTTGGCGCTGGCGCTGTTGCTCGAGGAGCACGTGCACGTCGGGAGGCGCGCACCGGACGATCTGGCAGCTGGCCTCATCGCAGACAGGCGAGGACGCGCCGCGGGACGGCTCACGTGGCCGCGCGTCGCCCCGGCGTCTGACGACCTCATTGGACGGAGGAGGCGGCGGAGGAGCGCCGTGCGCTACGTCCTCATCGTGGGAAGGCGGAGGGGGAAGCAAGTGGGAAGGCACCGGAGCTTCTCCCACGACGTTGACGAGCTCGGTGATGCGGCCGAGCCAAGCATCGTAGCCGGCGTCGGTGGGGTGGTAGCGCAGGAGCTCGCGCGCCATGAGCAGTGCGGCCTGCGAGGCCGGCGCGTCGCGCCAGGCGAGTGAAGAGGTCGTGGCAGTGTGGTTATCCGCCTGCACGGACGAGTGGAGGGAAGAAGCCTGCTACTCCCTCGCAGCAGGGTCGGTGGCGCCGCCGGGGTGTGGTGTCGGCGGTCGTCATGGGCGACGGGCTCTGTCTGGGCCACCCTGGCAGCTCGGCGCGCGTACCGCTCACGACGAGCGTCGGCCATGGTGGTAAGGAGGCAAGGAGAACTGAGGTCGCCCCGTACCTGGCGCGCCAAATGTCGGAACCGTGGCTCCGTGGATCTAGAGGTTCGAACACTGGGGGCGATCTAGTTCCTCCCAACGAAGGGTGACCACGGCGAGGCTACAGCGAGAGCGCTAGCGCGGAGACACGGCATGGGACACGACGGTTACCCAGGTTCGGGCACCTTGCGGTGTAAAACCCTACTCCTGGTTGTGGTTGGGATTGCTGTGAGCAAGCAAGTATCCTCGCGTACAAGGTACGAGAGGAAGGAATCGATCCGCTCTACAATGGCAGCACTGTCCCTTTTATAGCCGCCCTGGTCCTCTTCCCCTGAAAATCTAGGCGGGAAGGGCTGCCGCACTTGGCGGGTTTTGAAAGGGGACACGCGCCCAGGCTATCCTGACAAAAGACGGTCTTTGCCTGCAAAGTTGCTATCCATGACGCGCTGGTGGGCTCGTTGGTGACCTCCGCCCTGCGCGCCTTGTTGCCTTGGTCTTCTTTCACTAAACGGGCAGTCCTTGGGACTTGCTTTAGAGGTGGGCAGCTGGGGCTGCCCCCTTAGCACCAAAGAGGAAAGCCTCTCTGTCCGCGCCCACTGGCGCGGCCTCTGCCGCCGTTCGTCGCCACGCGCGTCACCCACGTGATGGGCATAGGACCGCGCAGCCGACGTCAGGCTCGGGTGGTTCGGGCGGCCGCCTCGGGAGGCAGCCTTGCGAGAGGGCCTCGCGAGGCTTCCGCCGCTACTGCGGCTAAGTGTTGGTGGCTCGTGCCTTGAGGAGGGGTCCTCGGGAGGCTGGTGCCTCGCGAGATATCTTCGCTTCGCGGCGCCCTTAGATGGCCCGCGTCTTGAGCCTTTGCCAAGCGTCGTATCCCGGGCCGCAGGCAGACGGGCCGAGGTACCCTGGTTCCCAATGGCCCGACAACGACGAGGAGGAGGAGTACGACGACGACGACGAGGAGTACGACGACGACGACAAGAGGGACACCGAGAAGGGCGAGGAGGCTGAGTCCTCCCCATCCGAGACTATTCCCAGGGAAGGCCGCACCAAGGCGAAGAACGACCCGAGTGCCAAAGCAAGAGGTGCCCGAGTACTGAGTGATCCAAAGCCGACTGCTTCGGTTTCCTCGCGCAGAGCGAAGTGCCTTCGGGCGGATGCCGCTGACTCGGCGGAGAAGCAGCCCAAGCAGCAGAAGCAAGTCTCCGCCAAGCCTCGGAAGGTGGCGGTGCCAAAGATCAAGGTGGCGATGCCACTGACTTCGACGTAAGTACCCGAGACCAAATCTCCTTTCCACCTAGTTTTCATTCGTCTGATCCATCGAGTGACTTCTTAACTTGCAGCAACGAGACGTCGATGACTTCGTTGGATCCGAATGCTCCCAAGCGAGGCCAGATGGAGGGCGAGGCCGCCGATGCTACTACCTCCAAGGGTGTGATTTCGCCGATTGACGTTCATCTTGAATCTTGTCCGATTGGTTTTCAATTTGACGTTGTCTCCCGAATGTTCATGTAGCGCCGACTGAAGTCATTCATCTAGACGAAGAGGACAAGGCCGACCTGCCGAAGCCGGAGGCTGACAAGGGGGCAATGACTGGTTCCGACATCGTCATGCGGGAGGCTTCACCCGGCCAGAAGACTCGTGTTTCTTCTGCTAAGGTGATCAGGAAGCCCGTCGGTCCGAGTCCTCCAGCTTAGGCGAGCTCTGCGCTGGCGCCCACGACGCCGCCTCCCAAGCCTGCGCCTGTGCCACACTCGGCCCCTATCACTGCCTTCACCCTACATAGGGTCCCAGAGGACCAGGTGGGGGCGAGCAAGGAAGCCTTGGTCTAGGTCGAAGTGATGAACACCCGGCTAAGGGAGGCGTACGACGCCAGCGTGGCTCTGAAGACCAACGTCCGAGTAAGTGCCATTGTAAGTGCTATTCGGAGTTTTTGTTTTGAATTGGTAGTTAAACTTCCGTCAGTGGGTTTGCACAGGGCACACCCACTGGGTGTTCACTTGTTCCAGTGGGGGCACGCTGAGTGCACCCAGTGGGGGCACGCTGAGTGCACCCACTGGGTGTAGTCCCCGAGGCTACTGTTGACTGGAAGCAGTCGGCGGGAGTCTTAGAACTCTGCATCTTTCACTCGGGCTGACCAGGATCTTTACCGAGTGTGTCTGTTCCAGTGGGGGCACGCTGAGTGCACCCACTAGGTGTAGTCCCCGAGACTGCCAACGATTGCAGGCAATCGGTGGGAGTCTGATAGAACATACACATAGGCTTTTTTTAGCTCATCAACACGAGTCATTCTCCAATGGGGGCACGCTAAGTGCACCCACTGGATGTAGTCCCCGAGACTGCCGTCGACTGGAAGCAGTCAGCGGGAGTCTTAGAGTTTTTTATTCAGTAACACTCGGAGTGCGACCCCACACACGAATGGCCGAGTGGGAAGCTTGGTAGACTAGGAAGCTTTGAACTGATCGAGCTTCTCTGCCTTGCGGTCGACGATGAAGACCAGCGTGTTGTTTTCCTCAATTTTCTTCATTGCCGACTCGGTTATAAGAGGGTACTTCAGGATCTGGTACTGATCGAGCTTGTTCCTCCTTCAAGGAGGGAGCTTGTTTTTTCGGCCGACTAACAATTCACTTGTTTTGTAACAGAGGGCTTGCGAGCTGGGATCTCACTATGCTGCCTTGGAGAAGGAAGTGTCGCAGCTCCGAGTGGACTTGGATGCGGAGAAGCACAAGAGTGGCCGTCTGGAGAAGGAGAAGAACGCCCTGGGAGGTAGGTTCCACTGTTTGACTATTCGTCGAGTTGTATTCTTCCTTTGATCCGAGCCAATTCGCTTCGACAGATGTCCGTGGCGAGAATGCCCAACTTGTAATGAGGCTGAGGACTTCTATTTCTTTAGAAACCATGAAGCAGGCCCTCGAGGACAAGGACAAGTGGTTGGCTCTCGCGCAGAAGGAGGCCAAGAGTAAGACCAAGGCTGCCAAGGAGAAGCTAGCTTCAGTCTGCAAGCTCGAGGAAGAAATCGAGGTCCTGAAGGCTGCTGCTGAGGTGACCAGGAGCGAAGTTTCTGAACTCAAGAAGGTGAACGCCGAGTGGGAGACGAAGTACAGCACTCAGGCGAATGTTTTTGAGGAGGAGAAGAAGACTCTGAACGACTAGATCACGAAGCTCCTTGGGAAGAAAGCTGAACTGGAGCAGTACGTCCAGGAGTTTGGCGAGGAGATGGGAAAGAAACTTGAAAGTAAACAAAGCTGCTGAGTGAACCTTCTTCATTTCTGAATCTTTTGTAAGTGCTAATCTCGAACTATTTCTCTCGACAGAATTCTGCTATAATTTCGAACTGGAGACGGACCGAGTCGAGAAGGATCTGGACCCCTCAGGACAGCTTCTCAAGGACAGTGCCGCCATGGCCATTCTCCATCTGGAGGAGTGTCTCGAGAGCGCCGTGGGGTACATCATCCTTTTGAGGTCTGCCTTGTCAAAGATTGAACAAGAACTCCTCCCGGACAAAGAACTTCAGAGTGATGTGGAGTCCATGATGACTCGACTGAAGGATATCCCGAGCCGGGCGTAGGCCTAGAAGAAATCTGCTGCTCACTGCGGTGCTGACGTGGATCTTGCACTCGTTCGTGTCCATTGCAAGGACGTGTACAAAGGGAAATTGAAGTCTCTGAAGGTTGCCAACACGAAGAAGCTCAAGTTTGAGGACTTCATGGAGACGTTCATCGAAACCGCCACTCGGATCGCAGATGGCATCGACCTTGACACCTTCGTTGACCCGGCCAGTCCTCCCACAGAGGAGTGATCAAAAACATTTAAGTCTTGATTTGCCTCGGAATGCCGAGTGGTTAATGTAACCATGATACTTTAACGGGCCTCAGGCCCACGTACTTTGCTTTTGCTAGGAGTACTCGAACGGATCGGAGTTTACCCAGATATTTGGATCTTTGTTTCATTTGCCAATGTTGTTTCTTCTAACTTAGGCGAAAGGTGGTTCGCAGCTAAGCCCCCGAGTGTGGAGCGTGTCTGCACTCGGATAATTTTTGACTTAGGCAAAATCTGGTTCGCGGCTAAGCCCCCGAGTGTGGAGCGCGTCCGCACTCAGATGGTTTTTAACTTAGGCAAAATCTGGTTCGTGGCTAAGCCCCCGAGTGTGGAGCGTGTCCGCACTCGGATGATTTTTAACTTAGGCGAAATCTGGCTTGCAGCTAAGCCCCCGAGTGTGGAACATGTCCGCACTCGGATGGTTTTTAAATTAGGCAAAATCTGGTTCGCAGCTAAGCCCCCGAGTGTGGAACGTGTCCGCACTCGGATGGTTTTTAACTTTGGCAAAATCTGGTTCGCAGCTAAGCCCCCGAGTGTCCATTGCAAGGACGTGGACGAAGGGAAGTTGAAGTCTCTTAACGTTGCCAACACGAAAAAGCTCAAGTTTGAGGACTTCATGGAGACGTTCATCGAAACCGCCACTCAGATCGCAGACGGCATCGACCTTGACACCTTCGTTGACCCGGCCAGTCCTCCCGCAGAGGAGTGATCAAAAACATTTAAATCTTGATTTGCCTCGGAATGCCGAGTGGTTAATGTAACCGTGATACTTTAATGGGCCTCGGGCCCACGTACTTTGCTTTTGCTAGGAGTACTCGAACGGATCGGAGTTTACCCGGATATTTGGATCTTTGTTTCATTTGCCAATGTTGTTTCTTCTAACTTAGGCGAAAGCTGGTTCGCAGCTAAGCCCCCGAGTGTGGAGCATGGCCGCACTCGGATAATTTTCGACTTAGGCGAAATCTGGTTCGCGGCTAAGCCCCCGAGTGTGGAGCGTATCCGCACTCGGATGGTTTTTAACTTAGGCAAAATCTGGTTCGTGGCTAAGCCCTCGAGTGTGGAGCGTGTCCGCACTCGGATGGTTTTCAAGTTAGGCGAAATCTGGTTCGTAGCTAAGCCCCCGAGTGTGGAACATGTCCGCACTCGGATGGTTTTTAACTTAGGCGAAATCTGGTTCGCAGCTAAGCCCCCGAGTGTGGAACGTGTCCGCACTCGGATGGTTTTTAACTTAGGCAAAATCTGGTTCGCAGCTAAGCCCCCGAGTGTGGAACGTGTCCGCACTCGAATGGTTTTTAACTTAGGCGAAATCTGGTTCGCAGCTAAGCATACACCCACTGGGGGCGTGTGTGTTAGTTTCCGAACGCTGTTAGTCACCGGAGTGAAAACACGGTACTGGCCCAAATTAGATGAAATACAGGAAAAGTAAGACTTTTATCCATCCAATTTCATTCGGAATACTATTACAATGGGAATAAATTTATTCTAAGTGAAGAATTTGCGGAGCAGATCCGCATTCCAAGCTCGGGGCTCTTCTTCACCTTTAGCCAAGTTGAAGAGCCGATAGGCTCCGTTGTTCAGTACCTTCGATATCGCAAAGGGCCCTTGCCATGGGGCCGCCAGCTTGTGAGGTTTCTGCTGATCCATTCGAAGGACTAGGTCACCTTCCTGGAAAGCACGCCCCCTGACGTGTCTATCATGATAGCGGCGCAGGTCTTGCTGATATGCAGTCGTCCTGATAAGAGCCAATTCGCGTTCCTCCTCCAGTAGGCCGAGGCCGTCTTGACATGCTTCCTCAGCCTCCACCTCCGAGTACAGATCCACTCGAGGGGAGTTGTGGAGCAAATCACTCGGCAGAACAGCCTCAGAGCCATACACCAAAAAGAAGGGAGTGCACTTTGTGGACCGATTCGGGGTCGTCCGTAAGCCCCCGAGGACCGATGGCAGCTCAGGGACCCAGGCTCCTGCTGCGTGCATCAGGTCACACATGAGACGTGGCTTGAGCCCCTAGAGTATTAATCCATTCGCCCATTCTGCCAGTCCATTCGACTGAGGGTGAGCCACGGAGGCATAGTCAACCCGAGTGCCCTGAGAATAGCAAAACTCGCGGAATTCATCCGGGTCGAAGTTCGACCCATTGTCCATGATGATGCTGTGGGGGACTCCAAACCTGAAGATTATCTCCTTGATGAACTTGATCGCAGTCGGAGAGTCCAGCTTCTTTATAGGCTTCGCTTCGATCCACTTGGTAAACTTATCCACTGCCACTAACAGATGTGTGAACCCGGTGGCCCCGGTCCGGAGTGGACCGACCATGTCGAGTCCCCAAACTGCGAACGGCCACGCGAGTGGGATTGTCTTCAGCGCGGACGCTGGCTTGTGCGACTGGTTCGCATAAAACTGACAGATGACGCATTGGTCAACGATGTCACGAGCGGCCTCGTTGGCTCTGGGCCAATAGAAACCTGCCTGGAACACCTTGGCGACCAGAGTCCAAGAGGAAGCATGGTGACCACAGGTTCCCGAGTGAATCTCCTGCAAGATCTGATGCCCTTCCTCCGGCGTGATGCACCGCTGAGTGATGCCAGTGGCACTCTTCTTATAGAGTTGTTCTTCCATGACAGTAAAGGCTTTCGATCAGCAGACGATCTATCGAGCCTCCACTTCATCTTCGGGGAGTTCCTGCCTGAGCAGGTATGCGAGGTACGGCTCGGTCCACTCGGGAGTGATGACGAGCACCTCTTGGACCAGATCGACCACCGCTGGGATGTCAACTTCAGTCAGATTTGATGGCCCGACCGGTTGCGGGGGCTCCTCCACAAAAGGGTCTTCCTTGATTGTGGGCGAGTACAAGTGCTCCAGGAACACATTCTTCGGGACTGCTTATTGAGTGGAACCAATCTTGGCCAGGTCATCAGCCGCCTGGTTTTTGATTCGTGGGATATGATGGAGCTCCAGTCCTTCGAAGTTCCTCTCCAGCTTTCAGACGGCATGCAGTAGCCTGTCATAGCTGGGCTCCGGATGTCCCACTCCTTCATTACTTGGTTTACTACCAGGTCCGAGTCGCCATAGACCATCAGTCGGCGGATTCCAAGGGAGATCGCCATACGCAAACCGTGCAAAAGGGCTTCGTACTCAGCCTCATTGTTTGAAGAATCAAAGTGGATCTGAAGTACGTAGCTGAGCCTGTCGTCCTTAGGGGATATTAGGACAACACCAGCCCCCGAGCCATTTAACATCTTGGAGCCATCGAAGAACATAGTCCAATGCTCGGGGACACTCAGGGCCGGCTGTTCCTGTTCAATCCACTCGGCTAAGAAATCCACCAGAGCCTGCGGCTTGATAGCTATCTTGGCCTCAAACTTGATGTCCAAAGGGAGGAGTTCGATGGCCCACTTGGCCACTCGGCCCGTGGCATCTCTATTGTTCAAGATCTCCGACAGGGGAGCATCGTTTATCACCGTGACCGAGTGCTCTTGAAAGTAGTGAGCCACCTTCTTCGCAGTCAGGTAAATCCCGTACACCAGCTTCTGGTAGTGTGGATATCTTTGCTTGGAAGGGGTCAGAACTTCAGAGATGTAATAAACTGGCCACTGAATCTTGTAAGCTTTGCCTTGTTCCTCACGCTCCATAGTGAGCACAGTGCTAACAACTTGGCTCGTGGCCGTGATGTACAAGAGCAAGGGCTCTTGGCTGCCCGGAGCAGCAAGCACCGGCTGGGTTGAAAGTAGGGCTTTGAGTTCTTGGAACGCGGCCTGCGCTTCTGTCGTCCACTCAAACTTTTCTGACTTCTTCATGAGTCCGTAGAGTGGCAGGGCCTTCTCACCGAGTCATGAAATGAATCTGCTCAGAGCTGCCAGACAGCCCGTGAGTTTCTGTACATCATGCAGACGTTGTGGTTACTTCATTCGGATTACGGCACCGATCTTCTCGGGGTTAGCATCGATCCCTCGTTCAGAAACAAGGAAGCCGAGTAACTTGCCTGCAGGCACCCCGAAAGTACACTTGGCTGGATTGAGTTTGATTCTGTATCGGTGCAGGCTCACGAAGGTCTCGGCGAGGTCTGCCAGGAGGTCGGAACTCTTCCTGGACTTGACCACGATGTCATTCATATAAACCTCCACGTTCCGACTGATCTGCTTCTGTAAGCATTTCTGGATCATGCGCATGAAAGTTGCTCCAGCATTCTTCAATCCGAAAGGCATTGTGGTATAACAGAAACACCCGAATGGGGTGATGAATGCAGTCTTTATTTCATCCGGACCGTACATTCGGATCTGGTGGCACCTGGAGTACGCATCCAGAAACGATAAGCACTCGCACCCCGCAGTAGAGTCTATTATTTGGTCTATGCGGGGGAGAGGGAAGTGGTCCTTCGGGCAGGCCCGATTGATGTGTTTGAAGTCAATACACATTCGGAGAGATTTATCTTTCTTGGGAACTAACACGGCCTTGGCAAGCCACTCGGAGTGGTAAATTTCACGGATGAATTCGGTGGCCAAGAGCCGCGCAATCTCCTCGCCAATCGCCTTGCACTTCTCAGGAGTAGAGCGTCGGAGATGCTCTTTGACAGGCTTCATCTTCGGGTCAACTCCGAGTCGATGCTCAGCCAGTTCCCTGGGCACACCCGGCATGTCAGAGGGTTTCCATGAGAAGATGTCCCAGTTCTCACGGAGGAACTGGACGAGCTCGCTTTCCTATTTGCTGTCGAGCGTCGTGGATATGTTGGTCGAGGCAGTGTTTGGGTCCTCTGGGTGGATGTGAACCTGCTTCGAATCGCCGGCCGACTGGAAAGCGGATTCCACAGTCGGCTTCTTGCTTTTGAGAAGATCACTCGAATCGACCATCTTCTTGTACTCGTCTAACTACGCCAACGCCATCTGCTCGTCAGCGATCTGGGAGCCCTTCTGCAAGCACTCCTCGGCTATGTTCTAGTTTCCCGTGATGGTGATCATGCCCTTTGGCCCTGTCATCTTAAGCTTAAGATACACATAACATGGTCTGGCCATGAATTGTGCGTAGGCGGGCCTACCCAGGATGGCGTAGTAGGCACTCCGGAAGTTCACCACCTCAAAGGTTAACCTCTCTTTTCTGAAATTTTTCTCTCCGCCGAATACGACGTCGAGGGCGATTTGCCCGAGTGATTTTGCCTTTTTCCCGGGGATGACCCCGTGGAATTTCATGTTGCTTTTACTCAGTCGGGACATCGGAATGCCCATCGCCTCTAGAGTTTCAGCGTAAATGATGTTCAGCCCGCTGCCGCCGTCCATGAGGACTTTGCGCAGTCAGACTCCTCCAATGGCAAGATCGACCACCAGCGCCTGCCGCCCATGGATCGGTATGTGGGCCGGGTGATCCGACTGATCGAAGGTGACAGGAGTCTTGGCCCAGTCTAGGAGTTTAGTGACAGTCGGAACTGCCATATTGACCTCTCGGTTTATCACCTTGAGGCGACTCTTGCTTTCGACGTCAGCAAAGATCATCAGGACCTTCTCGACGGCGGGATAACCGGAGGCGTCTTTGCCCCCATCATCGTCTTCGTCCTCATCCTTACCTTACGAGGGATCTTGCTGCATCTCGTGCTTGAGCAGTCGGCACTCCCAAGTGGTATGCTTTGGCAGAATCAGGTTGCCATCCTCATCCCTCTTCGTGTGGATCCGGCAGGGCTGATCAAGGATGTCATTTTTTGGGGCAGCTTTCTTCTTGCTGGCCCACTCCTTCTTCTGCTTCGGCTAGCCTTTGCCTTTGCTTTGGCCGGCCAGGGCCGCGGCCTCAGCATTGCTGGCTGCCTCGGCCTTGCGCTTCTGCTTCTTGTTTTTATTGTGGTCTGACTGATTTGCATCTCCAGCCCGGCCTTTGCCGCTCCTTAGCCAGTCATCCTCTTCTCCATTGGCATACCAATTGGCTATCTCCATTGCATGACTATGAGTCAGGATCTCGGTTCGGCCAAACTTCAGAGCCAGCTCTCGATACCTGATGCCGGCCTTGAAGGCGCAGATCGCCTGGTGCTCGGTGACGTTCTCCACCGTGTTATGTAGGGTGGTCCACCGCTGGATGTACTCTCGGAGAGTCTCGTTGTGCTTCTACACACAGTGCTGCAACTCTGATAATCCACCCGCCCGCTTGTATGTGCCCTCGAAGGTCTTGACGAAGACTCGGGCCAGGTCGTCCCAGCAGTATATACTGCCGGGTGTCAACTGGTTAAGCCATGCCCTGGCTGATCCCTCGAGCATCAACGGCAGATGTTTCATGGCGACATTGTCGTTGCCGCCACCGATCTGGACGGCCAATCGACAGTCCTCCAACCAAATCTCTGGCTTCAACTCGCCAGTGAACTTACTGATACCCGTCGCCAATCTAAAATTGCTCGGGATGTCAGCAGCTCGAATGTATCGGCTAAAACACTCGGGTCCGGAGGGTGCGGATCCACTCGGAACGTCGGTGTCTAGGACTTCTCTCAGGGCCCGCCCTCTGTCGACTAAGTTCTGAGCGAGGACAGATCTCGCATTGAACCGGGGGTCCTAGAGGTCACCCGGACGGTGTGAGGGGCTCGGCCTTCGATCGTCCCTATGCGGACGCCTGTAGTCATAGGGCTGGCGCCCGTATGCAACGTCCCGTGGAGGGGGCATCCGGGTCTAGTCGTAATCGTCATGTTGCCGGGGCGAAATGACTCGGTCGCGCCTCCGCTGTCCATGGTGGTCTCTTGAGGAGGGTGATGCTCGGCGTCTTCCCGAGCCGATCGGACTATGGGCCTACTGAATAGTTTTGGCGCACACTGATGTGCTATGGATGCGATCACGGGACTATTACACGACCGTGTTCTGCGACAGGGCCGTCTTCAGGAGCGCTTGGATCTGACGGATCCCTTCTCCGGCTGCAGAATCGGAGGGCTAGATGAAATCAGCGATCCTGGTAGCCGCCACCAGGTTTTGCAGAGGACTGTTCAGCACCTGGTACTTCCGAGGCTGGTCACTCGGGAACAATCGGCGCTTGTGCCGACTGGAACTGGGGTGTTGGCGAGCGCGATCGTCCAACTCCTTCTGCAGCCGCTCTAGGCGATCCCGCTCGGCCAGAGTGGCCAAGCGCGCCGACTCCATGGCCAGGGCCTCAGGAGTCGTCCCGGTGACGGGGGTGTGCAAAGCTTGCTCATTACTCCGCCGGAGCTCATCGCTCTACTCCCAAGTGAGAGCTTGCAGGATATAAGGATTGTGATGGGGCAAATGGTCCCATGGTTGTCATTGTCGTGCCCGCGCGAGGTGCCCATGTGTCCGTCGCGGGGGCCAGAATAACCCGGAGGACCGTGGTGCTCCGTGCTAGCCATGAGGACCTCGGCGGTGGACTCCACGCTCTCACACTCCGACTCGCTGATGGAATCCTTGTGGAGCTCGACGAAGAGGTCGAGGGCAGGCTCGTCAGGCTCGAGAGTCGCCACGTGTTCCGCTGCGGCCTGGACGGCCACTGCGTGCTTGATCCAATGCTGGAGCCGTGAGCGCCCAGAGCGCTTGCGACGGCGTCCAGCAGGACGGACGGGAGCCACTCAGTATGGAACTGATGGCTGTCGGAGGAGGACTCCATACGAAGATGCATGGAAGTGCGCCGCGCCATGGATGGGCAGCGACTCCACGTCCAGCGGGGCCTCCCGGAGCCACGCTGAGTCATCGGCGATGAAGCTGAGCGCCCTGAAATGGATTTCACCGCCGACTAACATGGTGATGATGAAATTCCACCTGTACTGCTAAAATCGCTAAACGCACCTCCTCACGGTGGGCGCCAATTGTTGTGGTTGCGAACGTGACAATGAATACTGGGGGTAAGAATGAAGGGGCATAGCCTAGCTACAGCACAGGTGTGGCACTCGGTTTTTACGAGTTCGGACCCCTCTCGGAGAAGGTAACAGCCATACATCTCATTGCCTGGAGGCTTGTTTGCTCTTGGGGTATGTGACTACTCGGGGTAGCTGAACCCTGCGACGGAGGGAGACGGCGGCTTATATAGGAGTGCGCTGCGGCCTCTTCACCACCACATCCCTAGGGTGTTTATGACAGTAACTACAACAGTTATGGATGTTTAACAGCTATGACTATGGCAGTTACAGGTAACGGTAGCCATAACTATGATTAAAGCCTAGTTGAAGACTACACAACCATTGCAGTTCCCACGCCGTCCTTACATCTCCTCTGTCCGAGTGGTGACGGCCGACTGACTGGAGGGTGGACATCCGAGTGCTGTCCGTGCAAGTTCCGAGTGAATCCTTCATGGGGTGCATCCGATTGCACCTGTGGCCCTGGGGTCTCTGAATAATGGTGTGGACCTTAGGTGGGCCCTAGATGTCAGGTCCTTGTCCCTACCGATGGTAGGTGACCCCATCAGTCAAGACATCTTTAATCATGGGGGCGGAAATCCAGGCAAGTTTGCCATGATGAAGAAAAGACTTGACGAACCCCTGCCTAGCACTGATAGTACGGTCAGCAGGTGCGACCCTTCGAACACACTGGGGCAGGCCGGGTTCTCCCCTAGAGCTCCAAAAGCACGCTCTGCAGGACAGAGCGCTGTAAAGACTCATGAAGACCTACCTCATCGCTCCCAAGGAGATCTCCTGAATCTAGTCAGGGCATCACATGGGGTCTACACCTCAGGGCCTGGGCAAATGGATTACATGAAAATCCTAGCTGGAATCCAAGAGGAAGAAGGATCTGATAAAATTTAAGAGCCCGCCAAAGCTCTCGAAGACCTCTCCTGTGACCTCCGACGCGCTCGGGGGCTACTGAGGGTGTCATACACTAGGGGTGGCTCATCCAAAGGAGCCTAGCCTCTCGGCCAACCAGGGGACCACCAAGCCCGGGGTAAAAGGGAGACCCTAGGAGGGTGCCAGAGACCTTTCTTTCTTTCCAAGAAAGGTCGGCGGTAGAGGAGATTGCATCTACGCCCTTGTAAACCTTAGGTCTCCACCGTCTATATAAGGGGGGGCCAGGGAACCTTCACGACCATCTAATCTTAGATAGAAACTCATAGTAGCATCATCAAACACCATTGTAACCCCTCAGATGAGGTATCCCTCCACCATGAATAACAAAAGCAAGCAAGATGTAGGGTATTACTCTAGGGACGCCCAAACCTGTGTAAACCCCTCGTGTGATCTCCGATCGCATACTTCCAGCCACGCTTGGACCCCTACCGAGGGATCTGACAGTATTTTGCACCATCACCCAATGCCTAAGGCATTGACAAGTTGTTTTTATCTCACGTGAAAGATGGGCCAAGGCAGTTTGTTGTGGTCCATGGCCCAGTGGGGTATCCAGCACTGCTGGACGATCCTATGACATTTCGCGGAAAGGGCCCAACTAGGTTCAAAATGAAATTGGTGGGAGTGAGGAATAGAGGTGTTAACATGGACGATTAGTGGTACGTAGTCGGAGATAAAGAGAGGTAAGGACGACAAAGTTGTATTTGGGAAGGTATTATTCCACGCTAAATTAATAAGGCACGGTCCAAGCATTCTAGAATGAGTGAGAGCCTAGCATTTGCCCAAGTAAATCGGCAGTTTAGGAGTGAGAGCCCAATAAGGGACAATTAGCCTAGGGTGTTGTTAAACGTGTTAGCTTCTGACTGACGAATAGAGGGCTTGATTTTTCAGAAGAGAAGCACAACAGGTTAAAGTCTTTGATAATAAGCTAGGGAACCGATTGAGGTTGCTGGATAGGGATTACCAAATTTAGGAAGTATTGTTTTAGCACATGTTCAGAGGGGTGTAAACATTTTTCACTGCAATGGGAGTTGGGAAAGCCGTAGTAGCAATTATAGAGGTTACAAAGTAGGCATGGTTTTTGTGTGAGGTGATATTGAGGAAACTAGACTTGGCGGTAAAGAGAATGTCACAGATCAAATTTCAAAAAAATCTAAACCTGCCTTTTTCTAGATTTTCATTTGCCTCCTTTTCTTTGGATTTATCGGAATGTATTCAAGAAAATAGTTAGCCCATTTTCCATGTGACAAATGATCATGATCTTAACTAACCAAATCTTTTTCAAACTATCCTCTATGAGATGTGACAAGGCCAAGCCCCCACTTGGTCATTGTATATGTATTTTTCTTTTTAAGAAAAATCCTCTCTTCTATACCTTTGTGAAGGAACTCCATTTTAAATTAATTATTTTCTATCAAGAAAGTTGTTGTCGCATCTCATGATCATGTATACGCAAAATATGCACACAAAAAAGAGAAGGTACAACACAAAAAAATTCTCCCAACCCCCCCCCCCCCAAAAAAAAATTCTTTCCTATTCAAACAAAAAATATTTTTGAAATGTTAAACATGGAATTTTGACCTCAAACTTTGTGTGTAGTCTCTTAACATCATTAGGGAGCTACCATATCAATTAGAGATTCCAACTTGTCCATTAAACTCTTTCAAAAATAGATTTATAAAATGACCAAAAGCAAACTTGCACCATGTCGGTGAAGTGGACTTTGTCCATTTGGCTTGAAACTTTCTCAGATCCTAGTAAACCTCTAGGGACACGGCCACACCAATTTTGGAGTTCATCCTCTTCCTGTATAGAGTGCACTATCAGCATGCCAATGATGGCATGGTTACCGTGTAGTGGTGACTGCGCAGAGTCCAGGGTCAGCACTACAGGAGTAGTGCTTTCGCGCCACTATACTCACGATGTGACCCCCTTCGCTTCATCTCTCGTCAGAGTCCTCATGGACACCTCATGCGTCATAGCCCTCTCGCTCCCCTCATGGTCACCTCCGTCCTTATTCGCATAGACCAACACCGTGAGTACCGCCTCGACACACGTCATGAATTTCCGTCTCCACCTCCCCATAGTAGCAAGGAGCACCGACTGTACCTACCTAGCATCTACTCGCACCCCCATGGCCTCCATTGTAGTCAGGCGCGTGATACGTCTCCATCGTATCTATATTTTTTTATTGTGTCATGCCAATATTCTACAACTTTCGCATACTTTTGGCAACATTTCATATTATTTTTGGGACTAACATATTGATCCAGTGCCCAGTGCCAGTTCCTGTTTTTTGCATGTTTTTTGTTTCGCGGAAAATCCATATCAAACGAAGTCCAAACGCGATAAAATTTTACGGAGATTTATTTTGGAATATATGTGATTTTCAGGAAGAAGAATCAACGCAAGACGGTGCTCGAGGTGGCCACAAGGCAACAGGGCACGCCCGGGGGGGTATGGCTCGTCGTGTTGCCTTGTGACTTCCTCGTAAGTCCATTGGAGCCCTTCTTTCGCGCAAGAAAGATAATTTCCGAATAAAAATCCCCTAAAAAATTCAGCCCAATCGGAGTTACGGATCTCCGGGAATATAAGAAACGGTGAAGGGCCAAAAACAGGAACTCGAAACAGAAGAGAAGCAGAGAGAGAGAGATCCAATCTCGGAGGGGCTCCTGCCCTCCGAGAGCCATGGCGGCCATGGACTAGAGGGGAAACTCTCCTCCCATCTAGGGGGAGGCTAAGCAAGAAGAAGGAGGGGGGATCTCTCCCCCTCTCTTCTGGTGGCGTCGGATTGCCACCGGGGGAACCATCGTGACGGCGATCTACACCAACAACTTCCCCGCCGTCATCACCAACACTCTCCCCCTCTATGTAGTGGTGTAACCTCTCTATTCCCGCTGTAATTTTCTACTTGAACATGGTGCTTAACGCTATATATTATTATCCAATGATGTGTGGCAATCCTATGATGTTTGAGTAGATTCTTTTTGTCCTACGGGTTAATTGTGGTATTGTGTGATTGATATGAGTTGTATGTTAATATGGTGCTATCCTATGGTGCCCCCCGTGTCGCGCAAGCATGAGGGATTCCCGCTGTAGGGTTTTGCAATACGTTCATGATTCGCTTATAGTGGGTGGCTAGAGTGACAGAAGCTTACACTCGAGTAAGGGGGTTGTTGCGTATGGGAGTAAAGGGGACTTGTTACTTAATGCAATGGTTAGGTTTTACCTTAATGATCCTTAGTAGTTGCGGATGCTTGCTAGAGTTCCAATCATAAGTGTATACGATCCAAGTATGAAAAGTATGTTAGTGTATGACTCTCCCTCATTGCATATGATAAGTATCTATCGTGTTATATTCAATTGCCTATGGACAATCTTTCTCATCGTTCTACAAAAAAGCTTTCTACTAAACAACTAACTTTATTATCTCGCAAAGTAATCCTAGTTTTATTCCCGCTATGTACTTCTAGTTTTATTCTTGCAAACATATCCTATTACACCTACAAAGTAGTTTTATTTTTGTTCTAGGTAAAGCGAACGTTAAGTGTGCGTAGAGTGGTATTGGTGGTTGATAGAACTTGAAGAGAATATTAATTCTACCTTCAGCTCCTCGTTGGGTTCGACACTCTTATCGAAAAAGGCTACAAATGATCCCCTATACTTGTTGGTTATCAAGACCTTTTTCTGGCGCCGTTTCCGGGGAGCAATAGCGTGGGGTGAATATTCTCGTGTGTGCTTGTTTGCTTTATCACGAAGTAGTTTTTATTTTCTGTTCTAAGTTTTTTTATATCTTTAGTTATGGATATGGAACATGAAACACCAAAAAATTAGTTGTACTTGCTACTCATGGAGATGGGGAACCTCCTAAAACCCTCGATGCTGGTTATGTGGAAAACATTAAATACTACTTTGATAATCATGATAAATCTCTATTCAACATGATAATGGGAGATACTTTGGATCACCGAGAATACTTTAGGGATTATCGCTTGTCTCAAAAAGGGAAACACTTATGGGATCAAATTAAAATGTTGCATTGGTATGCTTGGAATTTGTGCTTAAGGTGTGATTATACTTGTTACTCTAAGATGAAGGCTCCACATCTTCCCTTTCAATGTGAATTAAATGATAATGAAACCTTGGTTTCTTATGCTAATGGTTTATATGATTACTATGATGTGGAACAAATAGAAGAATTTGTTGCTCTTAAGGGTGCTTAGGAAATTGAATCTTTGTTTGAAAAGTATGAAGATTGTGATGATGCTATTTACAGATCTGAAAATTATGCTATACTTAAATATTGTTATGATAATTATGAATACAATGCCCATATTGATGAATTTATCGAGAAAGTCTCCACAGCCCAAGAAGAGACTAATATTTTGCAGGAATCTATGGAAGAAGAAATTGCTAAAACTGTGAGCTCAATAGATGAAAAAGATGATGAGGAGAGCGAAGAACAAAAGGAGGAAGAGCGGATTGTTTTCACAGATTGCTGTTATAGTTTCTTTATCTGCTTATGTTTAAAATCTTGTTGAGCCCCATTGACTTGGGAGCCATAGAATTGTGATAGCATACAGCGGGTAACGTTTCATTATAAATATACAATAATGTTACCGCAGGACATGATGGGATTTGATGTTATATGTACTAACCCCTCTAATAAAAAGTTCGGTTAAGTTTTGTGTGGATGAAGTGTTCGAAGATCGAGGAGGTATCGATATGAGAAGAATAAGGAGAGGCAAGAGTTCAAGCTTGGGGATAACGAAGGCACCGCAAGTAAATATTCAAGGAGACTCAAACATCTAAGCTTGGGGATGCCTTGGAAGGCATCCCATCTTTCTTCCTCGACAATTATCGGTATGTCTCAGTTTTGTTTTGTTCACATGATATGCGTAAATTCTTGGAGCGTCTTTTGTGTTTATTTTTCCTTTTTCTTTTATGCACCATGTTGGTATGAGATAGTCCTTGGTTGATTTATAAAATGCTCTTTGCACTTCACTTATATCTTTTGAGTATGGCTTTATAGAATGCTTCATGTGCTTCACTTATATCATTTGAAGTTTGGATGCTCGTTTCTCTACATATGGAAAACCGTTATTTGTAGAATGCTCTTTTGCTTCACTTATATTTATTAGAGCGTGGTCTTTTGTAGAAAGAATTAAACTCTCATGCTTCACTTATATCTGTTTAGAGAGTCAACAGGAATTGGTCATTCACATGGTTAGTCATAAAACCCTACATAAAACTTGTAGATCACTGAATATGATATGTTTGATTCCTTGCAATAGTTTTGCGATATTGAGGTGGTAATATTGGGGCATGCTAGTAAAAGAATTAAAGTTGAGTATTAGTAATGTTGTTAAGGGAAGTATGTCTTTACGCAAGTAAATCCTCACGCATGTAAAGTGGTGGCCGCTGACATTAGCGGTGAGGTCAGAGCATGATTTATCATTGATTGAGTCTTTGTGTTGTTTGGATCGGGGGCGTGCGATGGTTAACTCCTCCCAACCTCCCCCCAAGGGGCATGCGAGTAATACTTTGCTTCGAGGGCTAATAGGCTTTGCAATAAGTATGTGAGTTCTTTATGACTAATGTGAGTCCATGGATTATACGCGCTCCTATCCGTCTGCAATTTGCTAGCCTCTCCAATACCGTGCATTACCTTTTCTCACCTCGAGAGTTGGTGCAAACTTCGCCGGTGCATCCAAACCCCATGATATGATACGCTCTATCACACATAAGCCTCCTTATATCTTCCTCAAAACAGCCACCATACCTACCTATTATGGCGTTTCCGTAGCCATTCCGAGATATATTGCCATGCAACTTCCATCATCATCATATACATGACTTGAGCATTCATTGTCATATTGCTTTGCATGATCGTAAGATAGCTAGCATGATATTTTCATGGCTTGTCCGTTTTTTGATATCTTTGCTACGCTAGATCATTGCACATCCTGGTACACTGCCAGAGGCATTCATATAGAGTCATCTTGTATAGTTTTTATCAAGTTGTAAGTAAATAAAAGTATGATGATCATCATTATTAGAGCATTGTCCCAGTGAGGAAAGGATGATGGAGACCAAGATTCCCCCACAAGTCAGGATGAGACTCCAGACAAAAAATAAATAAAAAAGGAAAAAAGGCCAAAAAGAGCCCACCAAAAAAAAGAGAAAAAAAATGAAAAAAATGAGAGAAAAAGAGAGAAGGGGCAATGTTATTATCCTTTTACCACACTTGTGCTTCAGAGTAGCACCATATTCTTCATATAGAGAGTCTCCAGAGTTGTCACTTTCATATACTACTGGGAATTTTAAATTATAGAACTTGGCTTGTATATTCCGCTAACGGGCTTCCTGAAATGCCTGAGGTCTTCATGAGCAAGCAAGTTGGATGCCCACCCACTTAGTTTCAGTTGAGCTTTCATACACTTATAGCTCTTAGTGCATCCGTTGCATGGCAATCCCTAGTCCTCGCATTGTTATCGATTGAAGGACATCTCCATAATCCGGTGATCCGCCGAGTTGATGCGAGACTTTCTTCCTTTTTGACTTGTCCTATTGATCCCTACCACCGCATTCTATTCCACCATAGTGTTATGTCCATAGATCACACTCATGTATTGAGTGGAGTTGAAAATGCTGAAGCGCATGAAAAGTATGATCCAATTGCTTGTTTTGGCACTAGGGTACTCTTGATTTGATATATCTATGCAGGGAAGACTCAGCGTGTCATGCTTACCACAACTAAGTGTATACAGGTTGTTTCCTTTAGCTCTGTTATTATGAAAGGCAATGATGAATTACATGCATGTTTTGTATTATTGTTTCGATATCAAATTGATAGACTATTTCCTTGAATCACTCGTATTTTAATATTCATGCCATGATTAGATTATTTGATCAAGATTATGTTAGGTAGCATTCCACATAAAAAATTATCTTTTTATCATTTACCTACTCGAGGATGAGCAGGAATTGGACTTGGGATGCTGATACGTCTCCTTCGTATCTATAATATTTCATTGTTTCATGCCAATATTCTACAACTTTCGCATACTTTTGGCAACATTTTATATTTTTTTTGGGACTAACATATTGATCCCGAGCCCAATGCCAGTTCCTGTTTTGTGACGCCCCTGGCTCAATCGTGCACTAATCATACACGTAAATGCGCACGATCAAGCCCAGGGACTCACGGGAAGATATCACAACACAACTCTAGACACAAAATAAAATAATACAAGCTTTATATTACAAGCCAGGGGCCTCGAGGGCTCGAATACATAAGCTCGAGTTACACAAGCGTCAGCAAAAGCAACAATGTCTGTGTACAGACATAACTAAACAAGATTGCCTTAAGAAGGCTAAGCAAAACATCGACAACTAGATCGAAAAGGCGCAGGCCTCCTGCCTAGGAGCCTCCTAAACTACTCCTGGTCGTCGATCTCCATGTAGTAGTAGGCTCCGCCGGTAGTAGAAGTCATCGGCATAAACAGCTGGCTCCGGGGTTCCATCATCTGATCGCAACAAACGCGTGTGGGAAAAAGGGGGAGCAAAGCAACCGTGAGTACTCATCCAAAGTACTCGCAAGACTTACATCAGAACTATTCTATTTATGCATCGGTATCAAAGAAGGGGCTGTATCTGTGGGCTAGACTGCAGAAATGCCAGAATAGAGAGAAAGGGCTAGCCTATCGAAGACTAGCATCTTCAGCGTCTTGTAGCATTAGAATTGTGCAGATTAGTAGTATAAAGTAAAGCAACAAGCATGTAGTAGCAAAGCCTAGAGATCCTTCCTCGACTCCCTACGAGAAAGCGATCCTGGAGCTTACAATTAAAGGAACATGTATCCAGTTCAAGTTGTAGTAGATCGGGATACAACACTGAGCGTCTTGTTACCGTGGACACGACTATTGGAATAGATAAACTTCCCTGCAGGGGTGCACTACTGTTACCCAACACGCTCGATTAACTCTGGCCGGACACACTTTTCCGGGTAATGCCCCGCCTCGGCTGATCGACACGACGTAGTCCTACCTAGGCTCAGCAGAGAGGTCCCCACCGGTCTACATCCTAAGTGCTCAGGGGTCTTGGGCCCATCGCCCTTTGCACTCCGTGTCGTTGTGTGCAGGGTGGATACCAGCGCCACCCCTCTCCTGGATGGCATGATCGGACCGTGCCACAATGCTGAACTGGACATCTGACAGAGCTTTCGGCTGATACATACGGTGCCAAGGGCCCCATTAAACCATTATCCCGCGTGGTGGTAGTGCGTATAGGCCAGTGGCCAACTCAGATCAATACCCAAATCCATTAGTGCATTATTAATTTTAGTCACAGTTGTCGGGACAAGTCCGGAGCTACCACCACAACCTGGGTGGTACCGCTAAACCGCCAGCCGCCACAGTAACTCTCGCGGGTGCTATCCGGGCCCGCCCGACTTTCATATCTATCTCTCGCGGGTACCCCTCGGGGCCGACCCGTCTTCAACAAGGGACGGAAATAAATGTAGGGTAACCGTGTGTCCATACATCAAGGGGGAAATCCGAGGAATCACCCTCGATGGATTCCCACTAGATGTATCCGTCAAGTTGAACCTAGAGGAATCACCCTCGACGGGTTCACACTTGAGGGGTTGGACGACAGAGGCATCATTGGAGGTGGTGAAAGAGGAATCACCCTCGGTAACCCACAACCGACAAGCTACGCTACAGAGATATCATCAGGAGTGAGGTAGGAGGTATCACCCTCGGCACTCGATAGTAGCCCTGTAGAGTCGTACAACTAAGGGGGGGTGCGGTGCTGTGTTCGGTCTCTGTACATCGATCACACTAACCGAGTCATCGGTAGTAAAGCTTGGCAACAAGGACAAGGGTGTGGGGCCATTGATGGATCACTAACCAGCCTATACTAAGCATTTAGGTCAACAGGTAAAGTAACAACAGTAGGTTACAAAATCAGGCTATGCAACAGAAAAGGAGCAATCAATTACAGTAGCAAAATCTAATGCAAGCATGGGAGAGAAGGAATGGGTGATATAGGAATGATCAAGGGGTTTTGCTTGCCTGGTTGCTATGCAGGCGAAAAGGAATCTGCAACGGTGTTGTCGATCCCCGGTTCGTCAGCGGTCTCGGAGTCTACCGGAGAAGAAGAGGGGGGAAGAAACAGATAAATACAAGCATACAAATGCAATCACTATGCATGACATGCCAAAATGATATGCAGGGGTGTTATACTGCATCTCTGAATATTTTAGATGTTTTAGGAATTTATTTGGAATTATTTATCTGAGGTCAAGCACTATTCATCTATCGGAAACAGGCAAAAAGTTCCATGTTCATCTACTTAGAGGGTTCTAACATGAGTGTAGTTGACATATTCGGATTTGTTAGATTTTTCTGATCATTTTTCATATATAAATTATTTTCATCCGAGTTACGGATTATTTTATATGATTTTTCCAAGTTTTAATCATTTTCTGGAATTTAATTTAAATTCGAAATTAAAATAGGAAAATGCTATGGGTACACAGAAGTGTACCCAGAAATGTGCATCTGTGGCTGACAGTGGGCCCAGTGAACTGCACAGCCAGCAGTTGACTGGGTCAACGTTGATTGGATAGTGGGTCCAGTGGGACCCACCTGTCATTGACTGGGTCCAGCCCAGTCAGCAGTTGACTGGTCAACTGGGCCCAATGGGACCCAGTAGTCAGTGACTGTTAGCAGTTAATCAAAATTAAACTAATCTAACTAGATAATTAGTGGGTGTGGGGCCCAGTGTCAGTGTCATAGGTTAGTATTTAGGTTATTTTAATTGTTATAATTAGCTACAGTGGGGGGCCCCACCTGTCATAGGGTCATTAGGGGCTAATTAACCCCTTGACACGGGGGACCCACCTGGCCACGTCACACCGCGTTCAAATGCGGTGGCGCACCGGCGGCGACCACTCGAGGCGGCGGTGATGCTCGGAAACGGCGCTCCGGCGTCAATTTGACGTGCGGCCTGTGCGTTCGAACACGCGTAGCGTCGCGCGTCGATCTATGGCACCGGTTTAAGCGGGGGAGGCCGAAGCTGGCCGGAGTAGCGGCGGCAGACGGCGGCGGTCTCGGGCGAGCTCCGTTACGTCGACACAGGGCACGGCACGTCCAGCGGATGGGCGCGTTGGCTAGCTAGGAGCTCAGGGAGCTCGACGCGCGGCTCAGGCGCGAGCTGTGGCTACTGTGACCACGGCGTTGCCATGGCCGGCGGGGAGGAGATTCGGGCACGACGGTCGCAAGCGCTAGAGACGGCGGGGCAAGGAGAAAGCAGGGGCAATCGGTGCAGCGCTCACCGAGGGAGCTCACGAAGGCTCGTTGGGTGCACGGGAGCGCAGGACGGCGACGAAATCGACGATGGCGTCGCGGTGGCCGGAGGTGGAAGAAGGCGGCAATCCGGCGACGTAGTTGTTCCCGGCTCGAGCGGTTGAGAGGGGAGGAGGTAGCGGTCGCTGGCGGTCCTTCCAGACACGGCCTCGTCGCTCGGGGACGGCGGTGGCCACGACTACGGCAAGCCCATGGCCTCGGTGGCGCTTGGCCGAGATGGGAGAGGAGAAGGAGAGGAGCGAGCGGGGTGTATAAGGGATGGCGCGAGTCCCCGAGGTGCCACGGCGCCGCTCTTATCCTCCCACGCCCTCCTGTAGCGGCGCGGCGACGTGGTTCGGCGGCGACGGCGCCCGGCATCGATCGCCACCGACGTGTGGAGGAGGGAGACGAAGACGGCTCTGTTGGGCTGGGCCTGCACACTGTGCACTAAGGCCTAGCCAACAGTGGCCCTTTTCTTTTCTTTTATTTCTTTTTTTCTGTTTTCTTTTTATAACTTCTGTCTCGCATTAATTCTTGACCCAAATGACTTTTGCAAAAATGTGCAACTTGTCCATTTAAATACTAGGCAAAATAAAGCACTGCCTCAAAAAGTTTGGAGGCAATATAATTTCATTTGAATTTTGTTTAATTAGAAATGAATTAAAGTGGCTATTAAAGTCATTGTTTTTGGGTTGTTAGGGTCAAATTGGGAATTCAAATATTGCTGGTTTTATTTTTATAATTACTTTGGGATTATTTGCAATATTGTGAACTATTTTGTTTTAATATTTGATGAACTTTTATTTTCACTTGCATTTTGAATTTTTGTTTAAAGTGGAATTTGAAATGAGATATGAACAAATGATGATTTAGCACTGCAAATGAAGATGACTTGGCATGATTAGAAGATGATCATTGTAGCATATTACAAGGGGGTGTTACAATTCTCCTCCTCTAAAAGAAATTCTCGTCCCGAGAATTCAGGAGGTAGAAGGGAAAAGGTCGGGGTATTCTTCACGAAGACGATCCTCGCGTTCCCAAGTGGCTTCATCTTCTGAATGATTCGACCACTGAACTTTAAGGAACTTGATTGCCTTCTGACGGGTTCGTCGTTCAACTTGATCAAGAATA
Organism: Elymus sibiricus; assembly: GCA_039707655.1. Lineage (NCBI taxonomy): Eukaryota > Viridiplantae > Streptophyta > Magnoliopsida > Poales > Poaceae > Elymus > Elymus sibiricus. The sequence continues at coordinate 228,831,931 of CM077676.1, forward strand.
CGGATCGGATGTTCCTTATAAGACAGGTCATCCTGCAATTCCAGCACTTTGTGATCCACTGCTCGGATCGGATCCTTAAAGCAGCGGCGGAGTTGTGACACATGGAAAACATCGTGAACCTGAGAAAGGTTCGATGGCAATTCCAATTGATATGCCACTTCTCCACGTCTTGCGAGAATACGGAAGGGGCTAATGTATCGAGGAGCTAGCTTGCCCTTGATTCCGAAACGGTGAGTGCCCTTCATCGGAGTAACACGAAGGTATGCTTGTTCGCCAGGTTGATAGACCATTACCTTGTGTTTTCGGTCATAATTGTTCTTCTGACGGGACTGAGCAGTCTTCAAATGTTCGCAAACAATACGAACTTGCTCTTCAGCGTGTTGGATAATGTCCGGACCGAAGAGTGGTCGTTCCCCAGTTTCTGACCAATTCAGAGGAGCTCGGCACTTACGTCCATAAAGAACTTCAAATGGTGCCATCTTCAGACTAGCTTGATAGCTATTGTTGTAGGAGAACTCAGCATACGGAAGGGATTCCTCCCATTTCTTGCCAAAGGAGATGACACATGCGCAAAGCATATCTTCTAGCACTTGGTTGACTCGCTCAACTTGACCCTGGGACTGGGGGTGAAAAGCGGTGCTAAAGGACAGATGAGTTCCCATAGCTTCTTGGAAACTTTCCCAGAACCTTGAGGTAAAGAGGCTGCCACGGTCTGAACTGATCTCCAACGGAACACCGTGGAGTGACACAATTCTAGAAACATACAAGTCTGCTAACTGACTAGCAGTGATTGTCTCCTTGACTGGCAGAAAGTGAGCAACCTTGGAGAATATGTCAATGATGACAAGAATAGCATCATGACCCTTCTGCGATCTAGGAAATCCAGTAATGAAATCCATTTCAACTTTGTCCCATTTCCATTCGGGAATAACAAGTGGTTGTAGAGTTCCAGCAGGTCTTTGATGTTCTGCTTTGATGCGACGGCAAACGTCACACTTAGCAACGTAACGAGCAATGTCTCGCTTCATATCAGGCCACCAGTACCACGGACGAATGTCTTGGTACATCTTGGTACTACCCGGATGAATAGACAAAGGTGTGTCATGTGCTTCTTTCATAACATCCGAACGTGAGTCCAGATTGTGCTTTCTGGGGACCACTAGGCGGCCTCTGAAGAACAAGGCACCATCATCATCAACAGTGAAGAACAATGAATTTCCTTTGGAGAGATAGCTCTTGATCTTCTCGACTTCGGAATCATACTTCTGCCTTGTCTTGATGTTGTGCTCGAGATCTGGTTCAACAACCAAGGTATTTAGATATCCTTGAGGAACTATCTCGAGATTCAGCTTTTGAAGCTCTTCATACAGTACTGGTTGCTGTAGCTGAACCTCGAGTTCACAATAGTAGGATTTATGGCTCAAAGCATCAGCCATTACATTAGCCTTGCCAGGGGTATAAGAAATTCCCAAGTCATAGTCCGTAATGGCCTCCATCCATCTTTGCTGACGGAGCTTCAGAGATGGCTGGGTGAACAAGTACTTCAAACTTTGATGATCCGTGTAGATCTCGCAACGATTACCAAGTAGGTAATGTCGCCATAACTTCAGTGCATAAATAACTGCTGCAAGTTCAAGATCATGCGTTGGATAATTCTCTTCATGAGGACGCAACTGTCGAGAGCCATAAGCAATCACTTTACGCTCTTGCATTAGGACACAGCCTAATCCTTTACGGGATGCATCACAATAAATCACGAAGTCCTTGCGAGAATCTAGAGGAGCAAGCACTGGGGCAGATGTCAGCTTGTCCTTGAGTGTCTGAAAACTTTCCTGACATTTTTCTGTCCACTCAAAATTAACGCCTTTGTGAAGTAGATCAGTCAAAGGCTTGGCAATCTCGGAGAAGTTCTCAACAAAACGGCGGCAATAGCTGGCGAGTCCGAGAAAACTTCTGACTTGCTTGACACTCTTCGGGGGAGTCCATTCAAGAATAGCCTGAACTCATTCTGGGTTAACAGCAATGCCATCTTTGGAAATCACGTGGCCGAGATATGTCACTTCAGACAACCAGAATTCACACTTGGAATACTTGGCATACAGTTGATGTTCACGCAACTTCTCCAGTACAAGCCGAAGATGTTCGGCATGTTCTTGTTCATTCTTCGAATAGACAAGGATATCATCCAGATAAACCACGACGAACTTGTCGAGGTAATCCATAAAGATGTAGTTCATCAATCGAGAGAATGTTGCTGGAGCATTGGTTAAACCGAAAGACATGACGGTGTACTTGTAAGACCCATATCGAGTAACGAAGGCTGTCTTCGGAATGTCTTCTTCACGAACTCTAATCTGGTGGTATCCCAGCCACAAATCAAGTTTAGAGAATTCTGAGGAACCAACAAGTTGATCATACAGATCGTTGATTCTGGGGAGCGGATACTTGTTCTGAATTGTTGCCTGATTGATAGGTCGATAATCTCGAACCAACCGATTCGTACAATCCTTCTTCTTGACAAAGAGAGAAGGTGCTCCCCAAGAAAAAGAACTGGGGCGGATGAAACCCTTACGAAGTGACTTGTCAATTTCCTCCTTAAGTTCAAGGAGTTCATGCGGCGGCATCTTGTACGGGCGCTTGGCAATGGGAGTAGTGCCCAGTTTCAGGTTGATAACGAATTCGACGGCCCAAGCAGGGGGTACTCCTGGGAGTTCCTCTGGGAAGACATCTTGAAAATCACAAACAACTGGAACGTTCTCGATGCCTTCAAGAGGTGAAGCATTCAATGCATTCAGGGCATATATCTGGCTCTCGACATTCTGAATTATCTGGGCTGAGTAGTTGATCACCTTGCCAGAAGGGTGTGTGAGCTGGACTGTCTTGGCGGCACAGTTGATCAAAGCATTATAGGCTGCCAACCATTCCATACCAAGAATGATGTCTATGTTGGAAGGTCCGAGCACAGTGAGAGAAGCCGGAAAAAGTAGTCCTCCAATTTTGATTTGGTTGCGAGGGCTTACCATTGTGGTTTGCCACTTGGATCCCGGAGACTGGACCGCTAAAGGGGTGGGTAATTTTTCCATGTCCAACTCATGTAACTGAGCAAATTGTTGGGACACAAAGGCATGTGATGCTCCTGAATCAAAGAGAACAGAGGCTGGCACTGAATTAACGCGAAGGGTACCCATCACGATTTTTGGGGCCTCACGAGCTTCTTCAATCTTGACATGGGTGACTTTACCACAGCTCATAGCAGACGGCCTGGCATTACAGCTTCTGAAACGATGGTTTCGACTGCTCTTCTTACGACCAACAGGAGGACGTGGTGCACCCTGAGGCTGATCCGGGCAGCAGTTGATAGTAAGGTGCCCAGGCTGTCCACACTTGTGGCATAAACCATCATTGGGTAAAGGGGCCATAATAGTTGGTTTGTCGTCTTGAATTCTGAGCTGTCTCGGTGGCGCAGGCAGACGAGGTGCGACATAAGACGGCCTTGGGGTTGGGGCAGGTCGGTGATGAACATTGTGCGGAATCCAGACTTGACGTTTCTGAGCAGGCTGACCCGAGGATGAGCCAATATCTCGAGTACGTTTCAGCTATTCCTGGTACTCAGCCAGTCCAATTTCAGTTCGGAAAGCTTGGCTGACAAGTGTCGCAAAGTCCGCGTAATCATGGGCAACAAGTGCTAGCTTTATATCAGGACGCAATCCTTCACGAAATTTCTCCTGCTTGCGCGTGTCAGTGCAGACGTCTTCCTCAACATATCAGGATAAGTCGAGAAATTTCCTCTGATATTCATCCATAGACGTTTTGCCCTGTGTGAGTTTGCGAAACTCCTTCTTCTTTTGGTCCATCAGACCTTGAGGAATGTGTCGTGCACGGAAGGCTGACTGAAATTCTATCCATGTGGTAGCTGTCCCAGTAGGCAGCATACGCCGGTGGCTTTCCCACCATTGTGCAGCTGAACCCCTCAGGTGATACGTCGCATAGGTGACGTAACTGTCAGGGAGAACATTAGCCGACTCCATCTGAAAGGCGATGTCACGGAGCCAATCATCAGCATCCATAGGATCAGATGAGTTGCAGAAAGTGGACGGATTGAGGCGCACAAATTCTTGCAAAGTTATTAGGGCAGACTGTTGCTGAGCATTCTGAGTTAGAAATTGGGCCATTACCCCAGTCATAAACTGACGAGTCAGCTCAAACTGCTGCATCATTGTGGCAATATAGGGTGGAGGTGGAGGATCGTCAGCCATCCTGCCAAATCAACAGGGGCAGTTTAGCAAGAACAGCTGTATGTGTAAGAGGTCATTCATGATGTAACATGAGCAACGAACAAGAAGTGCATTAGATACATATCAGTAGTCATTAAAGGCATACAGATCCATGCACAGAGTCGGTTACAAATGGCAGCAGGTGTTTGGAACACACGCAGCTAGACAAACTAGGCAGCACGCAGCACGCGATGGAGAGATACAACAACGGGACATAGCAAAGGCTACATCACGTCGGAGAAAACTACTAGGGCGAGGAATCTGCAAGTGACAACGCAGGGTGCCCTCGATAAAAGGATCCCGCGGTCCGTCAACACTGTGAAGCAGAACCTGGCCCACAATTCAAAGAAGGGTTAATTAAAATCTCCGAGTGGATGTGATCACGAGAACCTAGGGTTAGTGTCAGTAAAATCTTTAACCTGAATAGAAGAGAAATCAGAGTCCCAGAGTAAAGGAGAGGAATAAAAGATCCTAATCCCATCCATTGGCGACGTGGGCCCATAAGCCTCACAGCCATGTTAGTAAAATAGTTTTTCAAAGACTAGACTCAACTTCGGCATAGGAGTTGGAAAGGGGCTTCCTACAGGCAGTCGGCTCTGATACCAACTATGACGCCCCCGGCTCAATCGTGCACTAATCATACACGCAAATGCGCACGATCAAGCCCAGGGACTCACGGGAAGATATCACAACACAACTCTAGACACAAAATAAAATAATACAAGCTTTATATTACAAGACAGGGGCCTCGAGGGCTCGAATACATAAGCTCGAGTTACACAAGTGTCGGCATACGACACCTATGGGATCGCGTGGTTCCCTTTATGGTTCGGCAAGGGGAAAAGATTTGCACAAAGAGCGAAACCAACGATCAACGCGAGGATCTTTACCCAGGTTCGGGCCGCTGAGAAGCGTAAAACCCTACTCCTGCTGTTGTTTATTGTGGATGTTCTTCGCTCAAGTACACGGAGCGCTTGTGGTGGCAAAGGAGCTACGCATGCAGAATGGGCCGGAAGGTCCTCCTCCCCCAGTAGCTCCGCCTTGGGCCTCCTTTTATACGTCCAAGGGGTTACCAACAGTGGCAGACATGTAACATCCCCAGATCTTAGCCCTGTCATTAAGCTAATTAACTTGCCATGTCATCTTATTAATTTTGCTAATTGCCACTTTGGTTCAAATCCAATTCAAATTGAAATTCAAATATAAAGTGAAAATAAAAGTTGTTCAAATTTGAAAACCAAAATGTCCATAAAGCTGCACATAATTCAGAGGCATTTATAAAAATATAATCAACATTTATTGAATTAGTTAAGTGACCCTAACGCGCTAAAACAGAACCAAATTAGCATTATTCAATACATTTTTATTTAAATAAAATTCATAGGAAATCTTATTGACTCCAAACTATTTTCTGATAGTACATAATATTGCACTGATAATTTTGGGCCAATTCTCATATTTTACAAAACTAAATTTGGGGCTATACATTTTATAAAACCGAAAATAGAAAAGAGAGAACAGAAAATTAAAAGCTAAAAAGAAAAACAAAAGCCGACTGGGCCTTAGGCCACAGTGGCCGGCCCACCTGCGCGCTGCCTGGCCTATTTAGGCCTCGCCAGCCCCCCACCCGAACCCTAGCTGCCCCCCCCTCATTCCCCCTCTCTCCCGCCTGGTCGCGCCGCCGCCGTCGTCCGTCGTCGTCGTCCACGTCGCCGTCGCCCCGTCGCGTCCCCGTCCTCCCCCTCGCCGGTCGCCCTCGAGCCACGCCGCCCCGTTCATCTACGACGAATGTGAGCACGGCCGCGCCCCACTCCTCCTCCCCCCTCTCGGTCATCGTCGCTGCCGCTGCGCGCCGCCGTGCCCGCGCCTCGCCCCGCCTTGCCTACCCTGCCTCCTCCTCCTCCCGCTGCTCGCCGTCGTCTGCCTGGCTTCGTCGAGCCAGCCCGCGCGCCCGCAACCCCGCGCCGCTTGCCGCTCGCCCGCTGGCCTCGCCGTGGCTCGCCGTTGCCCGAGTCGCCCGCAGCCCGCGCCCACTCTGCCATCGCCTTCAACTGCTGCTGCTGCTGTCCAGGCTGCCGCCGCCGCCCCCGCTGCCTCCTGTCATTGCTGCGCCGCTGCCGCTAGCCGCCCGCCTCGCCGTCGCCCGCGGGCTCTCCGCCGCACGCGCGCTTCGGACGGCCGGACGTGTCCGGTTCCCCGTTGCCAGCACGCGTGTAAAGGACGGACGTGGCCGGCGCCCACACGGGCGGACGTGTCCGCCTAGCCCACTGACCACTGGGCCCCACTGCGGTTTAAAACAAAAAAGAAATTAAAAGTAAATAAAATAAAATAAATAATTAAAATTAGAGAATTAAATAAATAAATATTAACTAATTAATTAATTAACTTAATTAATCCTGTTTAATTAATCTAATTATTTAATTAACTTAATTAATCTGTAATTAGTCTAATTAAACCCTAATTAATTTAATCAGCCGCTGACAGGCGGAACCCACTGGTCCTGTTCACTGCTGACGTCACAGTGACGTCATGCTGATGTCAGCATTTACTGTTTCGGATAATGTCGATTTAAATAATTTAACTAATTCCAGAAAATCATTAAAACTTTGAAAAATCATATCTTTTAAACCGTAACCCGGATTAAAATAATTTATGTATGAAAAACGATCAGAAAAATATGACGATTCCGAATATGCCCTCCGTTCATCTGTCATGTGTCCCTAACTACCTGAACATGGACCATTCCCTCCGGTTCATCTGTCTGACAGACGTCCGAAACCGGGAAAACATTCCAGTTAATCTCCCGCTTCGTCTGCCACGTGTAGCACTGCGTTAGGTCACACCTAGCACTGCGTACTGCCATGTCATGCATCGTGGTACATTTGTTTGCATTGTATTTATTGTTTCATCCCCCTCTTCTCTCCGTTAGACTCCGAGACCGACGCCACCCCTGTGATCGACTTCGTCGCCGACGACCCTTCTTCCCTCTCAGCAGAGCTTCCAGGCAAGCAACCCCCCTTGACGCATGCCTATATCACCCATTCCTTCTCCCTCCTGCTTGCATTAGAAATTGCTGCTATTTTGTTTTATCCTAATCTGATGCATATCCTGTCCTTGTAACTGCTATTGATACCTGCCTATTATCCAAACTGCTTAGTATAGGTTGGATGTTAAACATCTGTGGCCTCTCTCCTTTGCTGTAGTTTCTCCGCTTTAGTATCTGTGCCCCGATCGAATGTACATCACCGCACATCACCGCACACCCCCTAAAATTGCTCGACACTGCAGAGCTGGCATCGAGTGCCGAGGGTGATACCTCTTAGTTCACTTCCGATGATGCCTCTGTGGAATAGCTATACGGATGTGGGTTACCGAGGGTGATTCCTCTTTCATCACCTCCGATAATCTCTTGTCGTGCAACTCCTCGAGTGGGAATCAATCAAGGGTGATTCCTCGGATTCCTCCTCGATACTTGGACACACGGTTACTTTGACCTTTGTTACAGGCGGGTCGACCCCGAGGGGTACCCGCGGGGAAACATGAAGTCGGGTTTGCCAGGAGGGCACCCGCGAGTGATACTGTGGTGGAACGACAGGGCAGGCGGAGACCACCCTGATCGATATCCGTGAGTTACCAAGTCGGAGTGACAGGTAGTCTGATCGTCTCTGCGAGTTACTAAATACGCCTAACGGAACTAGGTATTTGATCTGAGTGGGTCGTCGTGCCCTATACGCACTACCACCACGTGGGATAATGGTTTAATGGGGCCCTCTACGTCGTATGTATCAGCCGAAAGCTCTTCAGACGTCACAGCTCAGAGATGCGGGCTGATCGTCGGGGTTGGGCTGGTTACGTCACTGGTGTATTCAGTGTCGCGCCTGCTCCCCGTCCAGCCACGCAACGTGCAGGAGTGCAAAGGGTGATGGGCCCAAGACCCCTTCACACTTAGGATTTAGACCGGCGTGTTGACCTCTCTGCTGAGCCTAGGTAGGACTGCGTCGTGTCGATCACCCGAGGCCGGGTATTACCCAGCCAGTGTGTCCGGCCGGAGGTAATCGAGCGTGTTGGGTAATAGTAGTGCACCCCTGCAGGGAAGTTATCTATTCGAATAGCCGTGTCCACGGTAACAGGACGCTCGGAGTTCTATCCGGTACCATGACAACTACAAACTGATGATGATTCATATTAAATTGTTAATACTGCTCTCGGTATCGCTTTCTCGCAGGGTGTCGAGAAAGGATCTCAGGGCATTGCTGTTGTATATCCACATGTATGCTACTATTATCTACTCTCTTCTGATGCTGCAAGATTGCTTGAAGATGCTAGTCTTCGATAGGCTAGGCCTTTCTCTCTATTTTGGCTTTGCTGCTATATAGTCCACAGATACAACCTTTATCATTTGATACCAATGCATAATTAGCATAGTTCTGATGTCAGTCTTGCGAGTACTTTGGATGAGTACTCACGGTTGCTCTGCTCTTCTTTTCCCCCATACCCAATTGATGATACATCAGACGATGGAGCCCAGGAGCAGGAGATCCCCGGAGGCGCCTACGACGTGGAGATCCCCGACGACCAGGAGTAGTTTAGGAGGCTCCCAGGCAGGAGGCCTTGCCTCTTTCGATCAGAGTCGTTGTTTGTTTTCGCCTTCTTAAGGCATCTTTGTTTAACTTTGTGTCTGTACTCAGATACTGTTGCTTCCGCTGATGCTTGTATGACATCGAGCTTATGTATTCGAGCCCTCGAGGCCCCTGGCTTGTAATAATAAGCTTGTATTATTTTATTTGTGTTTAGAGTTGTGTTGTGATATCTTCCCGTGAGTCCCTGTGCTTGATCGTGCATGTTTGCGTGTATGATTAGTGCACGATTAAGTCGGGGGCGTCACAAGATAGGAGTACAAGAGGTGTAAAGTTGCTACAGTATTTCATGATTATCACCGACGTCTTAGGACAAACGTCTTAGGACAAACGCATTTAATGCTCCGTTTAGGTGTCCCTTACTTTCTTGGGGGCGGAAAAAGGGCCCGTCCCATCAGCACAGCTTAACCCCATTTGCGGTCGACGCCGTGACACGCAACCAGGAGGACAAGCCCTAAACGACAGGCTGGTCGCTGCGTTGGAGCGGCGGCACTGTGCTGAAGCGGTGGGATCTTGCCGGGTGCGAGGCCTTGCCGGGTGCGAAGCCTTGCCGAGCGCGAGGCCTTGCCGGGCCTTCGCGAGCCTTCCCGGCAAGGATCTTGCCGGGAACCCAGCCTTTGGTCTTCTGTCTTCTGATCATTAGCTTGAATGCCTTCTTGATATCTTGTATCCGTTTCCAGCTGTCCTCCGGCAGGCCTTGCCACTGGTATGGCTACAACCGTCCGTGCACAAGTATGGGGGTACTAAAATGACCCAAACTTTAGTACACCGACAGGAGCCCCCGGGCCTAGGCCATACACGGGTGCGAGGCATTGTTGGGCTAGGCCCAAACAGTGCACGGGCACGTGTGGCAGGAGTTAACTATCATAATCCTCTAATTTACCGCGCCCCCCCCCCCCACGACGCGAATTAAATGCGGAACGTGGGAGACGTGCGCGGAACGGCCGCAGTAGTGCGCTTGTAAAAGCGTATTCCCATTGATTAGTAAAGAGGCAGCCTCCGCTCCTTCCCCATAAAAAGGAATCCGCAGAGGCACTGCTCATTTACCTCTCATATTTTCCAATCTGGAAACCGCCATCGCCTTCTTCCTCGAGCTCAGAACAGAGCCTATCCCATTCATTCGCCACCCCCACGCTCGCATCAGTCTCGGCCTCCGCTCCCACAGACGCCATGCCGCCCAAAGCAAGCAAGGGCAAAGCGGCGAAAGCCGTCGACTTGGATGCAGAGGCGGACAAGGCCGATTTGGTGGAGATGCGGAAGAAACACGTCGTCTTCGCCCCAACGCTCGACAGGCACGCCCTGATCAAGCGATACCTGTGTATGTGGGGGAAGAAGACGAAGGCTCACCCTGCAACTCGCGTACTCCCAGCTTCCGCCGAGGGCGGCCCAGATAAATTCCCTTTCTTTGCTGCTTACTTTTACTGCGGGCTCTGCCCTCCATTTTCTGATTTCTTCATCGACATCATGTATACATACGGCTTTTGCCTCTTGGATTTCACACCGAATGCCGTGACATGCATGTCGGTCTTTGCTCATCTTTGTGAAAACTTCGCCGGAGTAGCGCCCAGCACAGCCCTCTTCCGCCATTACTTCATTCCCCGTATCTAGACAGGAGACGCCCTTTCTGGTTCTATCACTTGGATTCCAAGGGCATGGAATAAGGATACATACCCAGGCGGTCTCTACCGCAAGAAGTGGGATGAATGGCGGGACCAGTGGTGCTGGGTTAGGGAGAAAGATCCCCAGCCATTTTGTTCGCTCCGGCAGACGAAGGTGGTTCGCGGCAAGGACTGGAGCGGTCTCGATCCTCAGGATGAGAAGCTTGCGATCGCAGTTACCAGGATCCACCGTCTCAAGGTTGCCGGGCTCACAATAGAAATGGTCGGCGCCGATTTTCTTTGTCGCCGCATCGCCCCTCTGCATAACAAAGGGAGACCAGATTGGGACTTTAAGAACGCAGCAGATATCATGAGGCTGCGCCCTGGTCTGAACAACAACCTGACAGTCTTCCAGCACACAGCCCTCTGCTACAAGCTATTCAGGCGTGACGGGAAATACAAGTTGCCGGCTGGCGTAATTCCCTTGTGCAACAACTCTGCGCTGAGCCCAATCATCACCATGATGCCGGCGTTTAATGCCCACGGCCTTGACGGAACTTGGGTCGAGCCGCCTAAAGAGCGCGTGCAGGAATTCTTCGACAATTTGTCGGAGAGAGCCATCCGGGAAGAGCCAATCCTCATCCGCCCCACCAATGATGAAGAAGTGGCGTACATCGCCAGCAGGGCGGAAGAAGCGAACCTAGCCGTGGAGGTCGGCAACTTCGGCTTCGCGGAAGAGGAAGCCAGCGAAGAAGGAATGATGTCGGAGGAGATCCTTGCCGAGCAAGGTGAAGTTGCCGGGGAATAGAGTGGCATGATTGCCGGGGGCTCTACTGTCGAAGACACGACCGAGGAGCAGCTGCACGAGGAGCCCCCGGTTCCGGAGAAGAAGAAATGTGTTCTTCGGAAAGCCGTCTCTGGCGTCCCAGCACATCAGCCTCCCTCAAGAGATGAGGTTCCCGGCAAGAAGGCGGCCGGCAAGGCTGCGCAGCGGCAAGAGGCCCAACAGCCACCCGTGCGACGTACGACACGCTAGACCGCGGCAACAACTGGTGCGGCGAGAGCATCCCATACGACGGCACCAGCGGCTGGAGCAGCAGGGTCACATCAACCTATTGCTTCTGCCACAGCCAAGCGTCCCAGGACCCCTTCTCCACCTCCTTGCTCGACTTCGACATCTCCTCTTTTAGTCCGGATAGAGAAGAGTAAGGGCCCTCTCCGTATCCTTCAACTTTTGAATTCTTGGTACTGCTTAACTCATTTGTTTTGCTTTGGCCTGTCCCCGCAGAGATACAGAGACTTTGGCGCAAAGGTTGGCGAAGAGGGCGAAGACTTCTACGGGTGATGAGCCTTTGGCAAGCACCGTTGGTGCGCCAGAGACCATCGTCATCAGCCCGAAGCTCAGTCCTCAACGTAGTCTCCAACCCAGCCCCCAGCGTGAGTCCACTACTCATTTTCCGCTGGTGAGCATTGGGGAGATTATCTTCGCTATTGACATCACCGGGCTTGTAGGAGAAGGACGACAACAAGGAGAGCCGTTGGAGGCCGTCCCTGAAGTGCCGCCTCCGTCGACCACGCCGCCCAGAGATGAACCTTCGGTAGGGGGTTCCACTGGCGAGCCCATCCGCATTGAAGAGGAGCCAGCAAGCACAGGCGTTGGCCATCCTACATCGGCAACTAATGTTGCCGGGAAAGGAGAAGCCACCTCTCAACAGCTCAACACAGGTAAACCGCATGCCTTGGCACTTGTTATTCTTTCTTCATTTCTGTTTTCTAGAACTCCAACTTTGTTCTCATCTTGTTTCCTTTCTTGGCTTTCAGATCTCCCCTTGACGGAACAAATGGATGTTGATGCTATCATCGAAGAGACCGCCAGGGATGTTGCCGCCGAGGCCGACAGGGTCGCAACTGACGAGGCCGCCAAGGCTGCACAGGAAGAAACCGCCAAGGGATCTGCTGAGGGGGCCGGCAAGGAGACCGGCGACCATACTGACGGCATCCCTGCCGCAGGAGCGTCTGGCGCTACGCCGGTCGCGGAGCCCCCGGCTGCCGGTGAGGCGGTCGTCGAAGATCAACCGTCAACATCTGACGTGCCCCCTTCAAGCAGTTACCTCAAGGTCGGCGACAACCTGTTCGTAAGCGTACCGGGGATGGCAAATATTGGGGTGCCAGTCGAAGGAGAAACCTTTGATGAAGACGTCGTTGCCGCAGCTAGCAGCAGCGGGCCCAGGGAAGAGCAGCTCCTCCAAGCCATGAGCGATAACTTTCAGAAGCTCCAGGCGCTTTACCGCGCCCGAAAGGAGAATTTGGACTCCAGGGCGGCAGTTGTTGAAGCAGCGGAGGCAGATTTCCAAAAGTGCGTCGAGGAGACACAAGTCTGGTATGCCGAGGCTTTCCAAGAGCTGACGGCTGGTCGTGAGCAGCTGAATCAGAGTTGGAACGAGCTCCTCATGAAGCAGTCCGATGTCGAGAAGGCATAGGAGGAGGCCGCGCAGCAGGCCGCTGCAGAGGAAGCTCGCTTGACGGAATGCCGTGTCGGGCTTGATGCTCATGAAGAAGACCTTGCCGCTCGCGAGGAGGCGCTTGCCGCCAAGCTTCGCAGCAAGGACGAAGAGATCGAGAAGCTTGTCGCGCGGCGAACACAGGAGCTGGAGCAGAGGCACAAGGAAGCCCTCGAAGCTCTGGTCGTAGACCACGCCGGCAGGCTAAAGGAAGCCATCGATGCCGCCGAAGCTGCAGAGGCCGCCAAGAGCGAGCTGGGCGATAAGGTAAAGAGGCTGGAGGCGGATCTTGAGGGCCACGACAAGGAGATCTCAACGCTCAAAGCTGACAGAGATAAGACTCTCTTTAGCTTGGCGGAGATGCAAGCCGCCATGTCCGACAAGATCAAAGAGCTCTCTTCAGCCAATGAATCCATTGCCGATCTGACATTGAAGCTGACAACACTGGAGGAGTCCCTTGAGAGCAGCAAGGCTCGTGAGAGGGCTCTGACCAAGGATCTCCAGGCTGAGAAGAGCCTACTCAACAGTGCCGCCGCCACCTATAATGACTTCGAGAAAGGTGTGACGATCTGGACTGAGCGCCTCGTCGACGTCGCGGAAAGGCTTGCCGCAGAACTGTCCACCATGGGCTTGAATAACTTTGGCTACTCTTCTGACGAGCGGGTGTCTTCGAGCGCCAAGCTGACCATGTTCTTCGAGGGCATCGTTGATGCTCTCAAGCTGCTCCAGGCTAACCGAGCAACCCATCTGGCCAACGAGTCTCGCAAACTCTGCCGGGCCGTCCTCCGCAAGGTGCTCATCAAAGTAGTGCACAAGAACCCTGGCATCAACCTCACCAATGTCCTTGCTAGCTTGCCGGAGGATGCAGATCTCAAGGCGCTTGAAGAGCTTGTCGCGCCCATCGTTGACAGAGTGAGCCACGTCAAGCGGGTCGAAGGCCAGCGCAGGGACTAACCGCTTTGCTTCATCGTGTCGCCACTATTCCATGCCAAAGATAGTTTTATCTTAAGTTAGAATTGCGGCGACTATCAATGTAATATAACTTATTATGTTTTGGATGAATGTATGCTATTTCCCTCGTCTGATTTCTTCTGTATGGTTTTTGCCCTACGCTTATGGGGGTCTTGCCGGTGCGCGCGCCCTTCCCGCGAGCGCTTTGAGGAACGGGTCCTTAGCAGCCTGCTAGGGGTGTCGCTACCGACAAGATACCTTGACGCTTTCAGTGCAGCCACTTAAGTTGTTGAGCGGACTCGAAACAAAGTAAGGGCACAACTAATCATGACAAGGTTCCTTCGCCTGCAGGTTTTCCATACAAAGGCCGAAATCGTTCAAGGAAAATAACCCTACAACAAAAATCTGCTTAAAGAGTTTTGCAACTTAGCTTTTCGTTGTTGTACTCCTTATTGCAAAATGTCAACTTGAACGTCGCCTGTCGGTATCCATACCATCACTCCCCCCCCGGCAAACGTGTATGCGAGGGAACCTTCTGTCCTTTGAGAAAAAGAAAGAAGAGAAAATAGAGATATGGAACCTTGGCGGTTCATTAGTGCTCACCGGAAGCAAGTGCAATACAATATCTCAGACAAGCATGCATATAGAAATGACATGAAAATAGACAAGAATTGTAAAACACTTAAGTTTATTCAACTGTGCACAGGGTCTGTGCCTGGCTTTGTACAAAGGATCACATGCCTTGCTGGCAAAACTCGTGCAAAAGGTGGTTGCCGGGAGACCCAGCAACCGCGCCTTATGGGTAGAACTTACGAAGGTGTTCGATATTCCAGGAGTTGCTCACTGGAACGCCATCTTCGGTCTCCAGGCGGACTGCGCCAGGCCTGGTGACTCGTACTACCCGATAAGGGCCTTCCCACTTCGGCGTCAACTTGTTGGAATTCTTGGCCGACTGAACGCGCCGAAGAACAAGGTCGCCTTCCTCAAGACTTCGGGCATGAACTTTGCAGCTATGATAGTGGCGCAAAGCTTGCTGGTAGCGTGCAGCTCGCACAGCAGCCCGAAGACGATCTTCCTCAAGGAGCGTGGCGTCATCTTGGCGCAGCTGCTCTTGCTCAAACTCATCATAAGCGAGCACTCGAGGTGACCCGTATATGAGTTCCGTGGGGAGAACTGCTTCCGCCCCGTAGACCAGGGAGAAGGGTGTCTGGCCAGTAGCTCGATTTGGTGTCGTTCTGATTGAGCAAAGAACCGCCGGCAACTCATCAATCCAGCGTCTTCCGCACTTGTGCAGCTTGTCGAAAGTTCTTGTTCTGAGACCTCGCAGCACTTCAGCATTTGCCCTCTCCGCTTGGCCGTTGCTTCTCGGGTGAGCAACAGAGGCAAAACAGATTCTGCCGCCAAGGTCTTGGACATACTGCATGAAGGTGCGGCTCGTGAACTGCGTGCCATTGTCGGTGATGATCCTATTCGGCACACCAAAACGGCACACTATTCCTTTGAAGAACTTGACGGCCGACTGTGCTATCACCTTTCTCACTGCTTCCACTTCCGGCCACTTCGTGAACTTGTCGATAGCAATGTACAAGTACTCGAAGCCCCCGGCAGCGCGGGGAAAGGGGCCCAATATGTCGAGCCCCCAGACCGAAAATGGCCAGGAAAGAGGGTTTGTCTGAAGAGCTTGAGCTGGTTGATGCAATTGCTTAGAATGGAACTGGCACGCTTCACACTTGGTTACTAGTGCAGTTGCATCCTGGAGAGCAGTGGGCCAGAAGAAACCTTGCTGGAATGCCTTGCCGACAAGAGCTCTCGAGCCTATGTGGGAGCCACATATGCCTCCATGTATCTCTGCCAACAGCTCCAGTCCATCCTCCCGAGGAATGGACTTCAATTTCACACCGTTCGGTCTCTTTCTGTACAGGACGCTGTCCACGAACTGGTACATACTAGACTGACGGGCTACTTTCTCTGCTTCTTCCTGTTCTTCAGGGAGTTCTCCTGTTTGAAGGAATTGGACGATGTGTTGTGCCCATGTCGGAGCCTGTGGCTCGACAACAAGGACTAAAGGCATATCTTCGGCTGCGGGAGTGCTTGCTTCTGCGACAAGAACCTGAGGTTCTGCGCGAAGCTGCTGCTCACCGGCAGCCGTGTCGTTCCCGGCAACTTCCTTGCCGGCGGCTTCTGGAAGCTCTGCCGGAAAGTACTTGCTGGTACTTAACTTCCTTCTCTTGTCTTGCCTCGTCGATGGTGTTACGGATGGCTGAGTTAAGCGGAGCACAAAAGTTCCTGGTTCCACAGGTAACTTGAGGGCAGCACGCTTTGACAGGTCATCAGCAATGTTGTTCTCTGTTCGAGGAACATGCTTTGTTTGCAGACCGTCAAAACGCTCCTCCAACTTCCTCACTTCATCTACATATGCTTCCATCAACGGGCTCTGATAATCTTTGTTAACTTGCCTGACGACAAGCTGTGAGTCACCTCTGACGATGAGCTATTTAATTCCAAGGTATGCCGCGATCCTGAGACCGGCAAGCAGTCCTTCATATTCTGCAGTGTTGTTCGTTGATCTCTCCCGGGGAAAGTGCATCTGAATTACATACTTGAGGTGCTCTCCGGTGGGTGCGACAAGCAGTACGCCAGCACCGGCGCCTTGCAGCGAAAAAGCCCCATCAAAGTACATAATCCATTCTCGATCTGTTTCCTTGCAAGGGGTAGTTGTCTCTTGAACTTCTTCGTCTGGCGTCGGTGTCTATTCTGCAATGAATTCTGCCAAGGCTCTGCTCTGAATATTTGAAGTGCTTTCAAATTTGAGACCAAAACTTGACAGTTCCAACGCCCACTCCACTATTCTGCCAGTCGCATCTGGATTTCGTAAAATCCGCTGCAACGGGAAGCGAGTGACGACGGTGATTTCATGTGCCTGGAAATAGTGGCGCAGCTTCCTCGAGACCATAAGGAGGCCGAAGAGCAGCTTCTGCACGCCAGAATATCTTG
Source organism: Elymus sibiricus (assembly GCA_039707655.1). Taxonomy (NCBI): domain Eukaryota; kingdom Viridiplantae; phylum Streptophyta; class Magnoliopsida; order Poales; family Poaceae; genus Elymus; species Elymus sibiricus. The sequence continues at coordinate 228,848,886 of CM077676.1, forward strand.
ACCTGGCCCCCTGCAACAGGGAGCTGACAAAATAGACTGGGCGCTGCACCATCTTCTTCTTCTGCACTGCTTCATTTGACTGCGCGGATCCTGTCTTGTCAGCACCAGACTCTGCTGGGGATAGTCCTAGCTTGTCGCTTGACCACTTGATTCTTGATCCTGTCCTGTCTTGTCGCTTGACCACTCCTAGATTGCCGCTGCTTCTTCATCGACTTCTCTCTGCGCCACTAATGCAGCACTAACCACTTGATTCGTTGCCGCTAGATATAGCAACAACGGCTCTTATGGCCTAGGCACGACTAGTGTCGGCGGAGAGGAGAGGTACCTCTTCAAGTCCTGCAGCGCTGCCTCCGCTTCCGGAGTCCATTTCATCGGTCCTGCCTTTTTCAAGATTTTGAAAAAGGGCAGGGCGCGCTCAGCGGATTTGGAGATGAACCTGCTCAGAGCAGCAACGTAGCCGGCAAGCCGACGCACATCTTTGACACGTCTCGGTGCTTCAATCTGCTCAATTGCCTTGATCTTGTCGGGATTTGCTTCGATTCCACGTTGAGACACAAAGAACCCGAGAAGCTTGCCAGATGGAACGCCAAACACACATTTCTCAGGATTGAGCTTCAGATTGATTCTGCTCAGATTTGCAAATGTCTCTTCTAAATCTTGTATGAGTGTTGCCTTGTCCTTGGTTTTGACCACTATGTCATCCATATAGGCTTCCATATTTCTATGTAGCTGGGGATCAAAACCAATCTGGACTGCTCTTGCAAACGTTGAACCAGCACTTTTCAACCCGAAAGGCATGCGTATGAAGCAATACGTGCCACATGGGGTGATAAATGCGGTTTTCTCTTCGTCTTCCTTCGACATGAAAATCTGATGGTAGCCTGAATACGCATCAAGAAATGACAGCAAATCGCAGCCAGCAATGGAGTCCACAATCTGGTCGATGCGCGGCAAGGGAAAAGGATCTTTTGGACAGGCTTTATTGATATCAGTATAATCGATACATAGCCTCCATTTTCCATTCGCCTTGCGCACTACAACTGGATTGGCCAACCATGTTGGATGGAGGACTCCTCTAACTAGACCTGCTGCTTCAAGCTTCCTGATTTCTTCGGCGATAAACTCCTACCGCTCCAAGGCTTGCTTCCTGACCTTCTGCTTGACGGGCCGTGTGTGAGGACAGACAGCAAGGTGGTGCTCGATTACCTCCCTGGGAACACCGGGGATATCAGATGGTTGCCATGCAAACACATCGACATTCGCCCGCAGGAAGGCAATGAGCGCGCTTTCCTATTTGTCATCGAGGGTGGAACTTATGGTGAAAGTTCCTCCCGTACCATCCCCCTTGGCGGGCTCCTTCTTAGTTTCTGGTGGAGCTGCCTTGGATTTCTTGCCCTTGCCGGTGGAGCTCTCTGGCACTTCCTCGACGGGAGCGCAGCACTCCGAGGAGGTGCGCTTGCCGGAGTGTGTGTTAGAGGTCTTGCCAGTCTTCTTTTTTCCCCCGGGAGCTTCAGCGGCAGGAGCAAGTGCCTTGGCGGGAGGTGCTGCAACTGCCTCCTTTTTGTCGGAGTTGATAGTGATGACACTCATCGGCCCAGGCATCTTCAGTGTATTATAGGCGTAGTGCGATGCCGCCATGAACTTGGCCAGCGCCGGGCGACCAAGAATCCCATTATAGGGCAATGGAATCTTGGCGACGTCGAAGACGATCTTCTCCATTCTGTAGTTCAGCTCGCTACCAAATGTCACTGGCAGGGTGATCTTGCCCTTCGGCTGGCTCCTTCCTGGATTGATCCCTTGGAACGTGTCTGTTTCCTCGAGATCTTCATCAGGAATTTGCAATCTTTTGATCACATCAGGCGAGATCAAGTTCAAATCGGCCCCACCGTCAACTAACATCTTTGTCACCTTGAGGTTGCGGATCGTTGGTGAAACCAACAATGGCAAACACCCGACCGCAGTTGTGCGATCAGGGTGATCCTCGGCGTAAAAAATGATAGGCGTGTGGGACCACTTCAGTGGCTTCCGGGCATCGACCGATGGCTCTGCTGCATTAATCTCGCGCGCCCACTGTTTGAGTTGGCGGTGAGAGGAATGCAACGAGGCGCCTCCGTCGACGCACATGGCTTCTGTGGCCTTCTGGAACTCGTGCTCGCTGGACTCGTCGCCTTCTTCATCATCATCATCACCCCCCTGTTCTTTATCGCGACCTCGAGCGGGCCTCTCCTTCTGTTGCTTGGCCTTACCGCGGCGACCTCCTCGGCCACCGCGCTTCTTGCCGGACCCCCCAGCGCCATCCTGGGCCTTCTCCTTGTTTCGCCTTTCATACTCGGCTTTCTGCTTCTCGACAAGCTCCTCAACTTGCCGGCAGTTTTGGAGATCGTGGCCCTTGGTGCGGTGGATCTTGCAGTACTGCTTGGTGGAGCCCTCCGGCTTGTCGGCAGCCGCCAAGGCCTGACATGCGGCACACCCGGCAACCTCCTTGCCGGGGTCATCAGTCTTGGCCTTCTTAGCGGTGCCGGGGTTGCCGGATCCCTCGACGGCAAGCACGGCCTTGCCCTTGGGATTCCTGTTCCTCCGTCGGCCTTTCTTTGCCGGGGTAGCGGCGTCTTCGCTTTCAGAATCGACTCCTGCACCAGCGTCCTCGCTGGGGAGTCTCCTTCCCTCTTCGGCCCAAGCACATCTGTCAGCCAGAGCGTAGAGCTCGGCGACATCCCTGACCTTGTTCATCGCCAGCTCTTCCCGCATCTTGCGGTTGCGCACATTCTGGTGAAAGGCGCTGATAACAGCGGCAGGATGAACGTCTGGGATGTTGTGCTGTATACGGCTGAATCTCTGTATGTACTTGCGCAAAGTTTCGGCATCTTTCTGGGGAATGATATGTAAATCACTTTCTTGGCCAGGAGCTTGGTGGCCACCAGTAAAGGCGCCAACAAACTCATGACACAGATCTGCCCAGGAGGAAATGGAATTCTCCGGCAGGTGCATCAACCACGACCTAACGTTGGGCTTAAGCACCAACGGGAAGTAGTTGGCGAGTATCTTGTCGTCTCGAGTCCCGGCAGCCTGCACCGCAATGGTGTAGATGCTCAGGAACTCTGACGGGTGAGTCTTGCCGTCGTATTTTCCGGCACCTCCGGCTTGAAAGATTGGGAATTGGGCCACTGGACTTGCCGCAGCTCACGAGTAAACGCCAGACAGCCCACCTCGTAAGGCAGGCTACCAGGATACCCTGGCGCAGGTTCGTCAACAGTGGGTCCCGCGTGCTTGTCGGATTGATGGCGCGCTTCCCGCCGCCGCTCGATGGTGGTTCGAGCGTCCTCCTTGTGCCGTTCCCGAAGAACTAGACGTTGATCGCGGTGAACCCGCGGATCAGACGACGCCGTGGAATCATCATCACGGGCGTCGATCCATCGAGTTAGCGACCGCTCTTGTCATAGCGGAGGGGAACGCATCGTAGTCGTACCACCTCCGGTCTTCTCGCCATCGGCACGCACCGGCCCAGTAGACTGTCGCCGCAAAGGCTCTGCCTGCTGTGGCCTATCGTCATTAGCAAAGCCGATGAGGCTCTGAATGGCAGATCTCCACTCATCTAGCTTCTCCGCAGCGGGAGGGAAGTCTAGGAGCAGCTGAGCTCGCGCCAACGCTTCTGCTGGTGTAGGTGGCGGCGAAAGATGCGAAGAGCGTGAGGTGCTCTGACTCCTAACAGAATTAGAAGGAGCACCGTCACGGTTCTGTAGACGCGTGCAGCTTCCACCGGCGTGTTGGCGTGGATCTTGTCCCCGCGCATCTTGAGAGTGATGCGCAGGGGTTTTTCCATGGGGATGCCTGGAACCACCAACGTCGCGGCGTTGCACGTCGCGCGCGACCCGAGAAGGCCGCGGCGCATGCGCCGGCGTGGGTGTCTTGGAAGGCGTCGTCCCATCCTTGGAGTTCGCTGCGCCACCCGTAGGTAGCACGGCTCCGTCCTTGGACCTGGCGCTCGCCTGGCTCGGATCGCCAGAACGTCGCGGAGGCTCAAGACCTCCACCTCCTCCACCAGTGCCCACGCCATCACCCGTCTGTGCAGGTACGGGGAGGCTGGACGCAGATGGATCTACCGCCGTAGCGCCCTTCTTTTTGGGAGCCATGGCGATGAAAGATGATCAAGAACTGGCGCGCTAACCGCTAGATCGGGTTCGCGCAACCTCTTTCCCCTACCTGGCGCGCCAAAGATGTCGGCGTACGACACCTATGGGATCGCGTGGATCCCTTTACGGTTCGGCAAGGGGAAAAGATTTGCACAAAGAGCGGAACCAATGATCAACGCGAGGATCTTTACCCAGGTTCGGGCCGCTGAGAAGCGTAAAACCCTACTCCTGCTGTTGTTTATTGTGGATGTTCTTGGCTCAAGTACACGGATCGCTTGTGGTGGCAAAGCGGCTACGCATGCAGAATGGGCCGGAAGGTCCTCCTCCCCCCTGTAGCTCCGCCTTGGGCCTCCTTTTATACATCCAAGGGGTCACCAACAGTGGCAGACAGGAGTACAAGAGGTGTAAAGTTGCTACAGTATTTCATGATTATCACCGACATCTTAGGACAAACGTCTTAGGACAAACGCATTTAATGCTCCGTTTAGGTGTCCCTTACTTTCTCGGGGGCGGAAAAAGGGCCCGTCCCATCAGCACCACTTAACCCCATTTGCGGTCGACGCCGTGACACGCAAACAGGAGGACAAGCCCTAAACGATAGGCTGGTCGCTGCGCTGGAGCGGCGGCACTGTGCTGAAGCGGTGGGATCTTGCCGGGTGCGAGGCCTTGCCGGGTGCGAAGCCTTGCCGGGTGCGAGGCCTTGCCGGGCCTTCGCGAGCCTTCTCGGCAAGGATCTTGCCGGGAACCCAGCCTTCAGTCTTCTGTCTTCTGATCATTAGCTTGAACGCCTTCTTGATATCTTGTATCAGTTTCCAGCTGTCCTCCGGCAGGCCTTGCCACTGGTATGGCTACAACCATCCGTGCACAAGTATGGGGGTACTAAAATGACCCAAACTTTAGTACACCGACAACAAGCGTCAGCAAAAGCAACAATGTCTGGGTATAGACATAACTAAACAAGATTGCCTTAAGAAGGCTGAGCAAAACATCGACAACTAGATCGAAAAGGCGCAGGCCTCCTGCCTGGGAGCCTCCTAAACTACTCCTGGTCGTCGATCTCCACGTAGCAGTAGGCTCCGCCAGGGTAGTAGAAGTCGTCGGCGAAAATAGCTAGATCCGGGGTTCCATCATCTGATCGCAGCAAACGGGTATGGGGAAAAAGGGGAGCAAAGCAACTGTGAGTACTCATCCAAAGTACTCGCAAGACTTACATCAGAACTATTCTACTTATGCATCGGTATCAAAGAAGGGGTTGTATCTGTGGGCTAGACTGCAGAAATGCCAGAATAGAGAGAAAGGCCTAGCCTATCGAAGACTAGCATCTTCAGCGTCTTGCAGCATTAGAAGAGTGCAGATTAGTAGTATAAAGTAAAGCAACAAGCATGTAGTAGCAAAGCCTAGAGATCCTTCCTCGACTCCCTGCGAGAAAGCGATCCCGGAGCTTACAATTAAAGGAACATGTATCCAGTTCAAGTTGTAGTAGATCGGGATACAACACTGAGCGTCCTGTTACCGTGGACACGGCTATTCGAATAGATAAACTTCCCTGCAGGGTGCAGTACTGTTACCCAACATGCTCGATTAACTTAGCCGGACACACTTTTCCGGGTAATGCCCGGCCTCGGCTGATCGACACGACGTAGTCCTACCTAGGCTCAGCAGAGAGGTCCCCGCCGGTCTACATCCTAAGTGCTCAGGGGTCTTGGGCCCATCGCCCTTTGCACTCCGGGTCGTTGTGTGCAGGGTGGATACCAGCGCCACCCCTCTCCTGGATGGCACGATCCGACTGTGCCACAATGCTGAACTGGACATCTGACAGAGCTTTCGGCTGATACATACGGCGCCGAGGGACCCATTAAACCATTATCCCGCGTGGTGGTAGTGCGTATAGGCCAGTGGCCATCTCACATCAATACCCAAATCCGTTAGTGCATTATTAATTTTAGTGACGGCTATCGGGACAAGTCCGGAGCTACCACCACAACCTGGGTGGTACCGCTAAACAACCAGCCGCCACAGTAACTCTCGCGGGTGCTCTCCGGGCCCGCCCGAATTTCATATGTATCTCTAGCGGGTACCCCTCGGGGTCGACCCATCTTCAACAAGGGATTGAAATAAATGTAGGGTAACCGTGTGTCCATACATCAAGGGGGAAATCCGAGGAATCACCCTCGATGGATTCCCACTCGATGTATCCGTCAAGGTGAACCTGGAGGAATCACCCTCGACGTGTTCACAATTGAGGGGTTGCACGACAGAGGCATCATCGGAGGTGGTGAAAGAGGAATCACCCTCGGTAACCCACAACCAACTAGCTATGCTATAGAGATATCATCAGGAGTGAGGTAGGAGGTATCACCCTCGGCACTCGATAATAGCCCTGTAGAGTCGTACAACTAAGGGGGTGTGCGGTGCTGTGTTCGGTCTCTGTACATCGATCACACTGACCGAGTCATCGGTACTAAAGCTTGGCAACAAGGACAAGGGTGTGGGGCCATTGATGGATCACTAATCAGCCTATACTAAGCATTTAGGTCAACAGGTAAAGTAACAACAGTAGGTTACAAAATCAGGCTATGCAACAGAATAGGAGCAATCAATTACAGTTGCAAAATCTAATGCAAGCATGGGAGAGAAGGAATGGGTGATATAGGAATGATCAAGGGGTTTTGCTTGCCTGGTTGCTCTGCAGGCGAAAAGGAATCTGCAACGGTGTAGTCGATCCCCGGTTCGTCAGCGGTCTCGGAGTCTACCGGAGAAGAAGAGGGGGAAGAAACAGATAAATACAAGCATACAAATGCAATCGCTATGCATGACATGCCTAAATGATATGCAGGGGTGTTATACTGCATCTCTGAATATTTTAAATGTTTTAGGAATTTATTTGGAATTATTTATCTGAGGTCAAGCACTATTGATCTATCGGAAACGGACAAAAAGTTCCATGTTCATCTACTCATAGGGTTCTAACATGAGTGCAGTTGACATATTCGGATTTGTTAGATTTTTCTGATTATTTTTCATATATAAATTATTTTCATCCGAGTTACGGATTATTTTATATGATTTTTCAAAGTTTTAATCATTTTCTGGAATTTAATTTAAATTCGAAATTAAAATAGGAAAATGCTATGGGTACACAGAAGTGTACCCAGAAATGTGCATCTGTGGCTGACAGTGGGCCCAGTCAACTGTACAGGGTCAACGTTGACTGGACAGTGGGTCCAGTGGGACCCACCTGTCATTGACTGGGCCAGCCCAGTCAGCAGTTGACTAGTCAACTGGGCCCAGTGGGACCCAGTAGTCAGTGACTGTTAGCAGTTAATCAGAATTAAACTAATCTAACTAGATAATTAGTGGGTGCGGGGCCCAGTGTGAGTGTCATAGGTTAGTATTTAGGTTATTTTAATTGTTATAATTAGCTACAGTGGGGGGCCCCACCTGTCATAGGGTCATTAGGGGCTAATTAACCCCTTGACACGGGGGACCCACCTAGCCACGTCACACCGCGTTCAAATGCGATGGCGCGCCGGCGGCGACCACTCGAGGCGGCGGTGATGCTCGGAAACGGCACTCCGGCGTCAATTTGACGCGCGGCCGGTGGCGTTCGAACGCGCGCAGTGTCGCACGTCGATCTGTGGCACCGGTTTAAGCGGGGGAGGCCAGAGCTGGCCGGAGTAGCGGCGGCAGACAGCGGCGGTCTCGGGCGAGCTCCGTTACGTCGACACAGGGCACGGCACGACCAGCGGATGGGCTCGTTGGCTAGCTAGACGCGCGGCTCAGGCGCGAGCTGTGGCTACTGTGACCACGGCGCTGCCATGGCCGGCGGGGAGGAGATTCGGGCGCGACGGAGAAAGCAGGGGCAATCGGTGCAACGCTCACCGAGGGAGCTCACGAAGGCTCCTTGGGTGCACGGGAGCGCAGGACGGCGACAAAATCGACGATGGCGTCGCGGTGGCCAGAGGTGGAAGAAGGCGGTGATCCGGCGACGTAGTTGTTCCCGGCTCGAGCGGTTGACAGGGGAGGAGGTAGCGGTCGCTGGCGGTCCTTCCAGACATGGCCTCGTCGCTCGGGGACGGCGGTGGCCACGACTACGGCAAGCCCATGGCGTCGGTGGCGCTCGGCCGAGATGGGAGAGGAGAAGGAGAGGAGCGAGCGGGGTGGATAAGGGATGGCACGAGTCCCCGAGGTGCCACGGCGCCGCTCTTATCCACACACGCCCTCCTGTAGCGGCGCGGCGACGTGGTTCGGCGGCGACGGCGCCCGGCATCGATAGCCACCGACGCGTGGAGGAGGGAGACGAAGACGGCTCTGTTGGGCTGGGCCTGCACTATGTGCACTAAGGCCCAGCCAACACTGGCCCTTTTCTTTTCTTTTATTTCTTTTTTCTGTTTTCTTTTTATAACTTCTGTCTTGCATTAATTCTTGACCCAAATGACTTTTGCAAAAATGTGCAACTTGTCCATTTAAATACTAGGGAAAATAAAGCACTGCCACAAAAAGTTTGGAGGCAATATAATTTCATTTGAATTTTGTTTAATTGGAAATGAATTAAAGTGGCTGTTAAAGTCACTGTTTTGGGTTGTTAGGGTCAAATTGGGAATTCAAATATTGTTGGTTTTATTTTTATAATTACTTTGGGATTAGTTGCAATATTGTGAACTATTTTTTTTTAATATTTGATCAACTTTTATTTTGACTTGCATTTTGAATTTTTTTAAAAGTGGAATTTGAAATGAGATATGAACAAATGATGATTTAGCACTGCAAATGAAGATGACTTGGCATGATTAGAAGATGATCACTGTAGCATATTACAAGGGGGTGTTACATGTTTTTTGCATGTTTTTTGTTTCACGCAAAATCCATATCAAACGAAGTCCAAACGTGATAAAATTTTATGGAGATTTATTTTGGAATATATGTGATTTTCAAGAAGAAGAATCAATACAAGACGGTGCCCGAGGTGGCCACAAGGTAACAGAGGTATGGCGTGCCGTGTTTCCTTGTGACTCCCTCGTAAGTCTGTTGGAGCCCTTCTTTCGCCGCAAGAAATATAATTTCCGGATAAAAATCCCCTCAAAATTTCAGCCCAATCGGAGTTACGGATCTCCGGGAATATAAGAAACGGTGAAGGGCCAGAAAAGAGGAATGTGAAACAGAAGAGAAGCAGACAGAGATCCAATCTCGGAGGGGCTCCTGCCCTCCGGGAGCCATGGCAGCCCTGGACCAGAGGGGAAATTCTCCTCCCATCTAGGGGGGAGGCCAAGGAAGAATAAGAAGGAGGGGGGCTCTCTCACCTCTCTTCCGGTGGTGCAGGAGTGCCGCCGGGGGAACCATCGTGATGGCGATCTACAGCAACAGCTTCGCCGCCGGCATCACCAACTCTCTCTCCCTCTATGCAGCAGTGTAACCTCTCTATTCCCGCTGTAATTCTCTACTTGAACATGGTGCATAACGCTATTTATTATTATCCAATGATGTGTGGCAATCCTATGATGTTTGAGTAGATTGTTTTTGTCCTACAGGTTAATTGTGGTACTGTCTGATTGATATGAGTTATATGTTAATATGGTGCTGTCCTATGGTGCCCTCCGTGTCACGCAAGCGTGAGGGATTGCCGCTATACGGTTTTGCAATACGTTCATGAGTCGCTTATAGTGTGTGGCTAGAGTGACAGAAGCTTACACCCGAGTAAGGGGGTTGTTGCGTATGGGAGTAAAGGGGACTTGTTACTTAATGCTATGGTTGGGTTTTACCTTAGTGATCTTTAGTAGTTGCGGATGCTTGCTAGAGTTCCAATCATAAGTGCATATGATCCAAGTACGGAAAGTATGTTAGCATATGCCTCTCCCTCATTGCATATGATAAGTATCTATCGTGTTATATTCAATTGCCTATGGACAATCTTTCTCATCGTTCGACAAAAAGCTTTCTACTAAACAACTAAATTTTATTATCTCACAAAGTAATCCTAGTTTTATTCCCACTAAGTACTTCTAGTTTTATTCTTACAAACTTATCCTATATTACACCTACAAAGTAGTTTTATTCTTGTTCTAGGTAAAGTGAACGTTAAGTGTGCGTAGAGTTGTATCGGTGGTCGATAGAACTTGAAGAGAATATTAACCTTTAGCTCCTCGTTGGGTTCGACACTCTTACTTATCGAAAAAGGCTACAAACGATCCCCTATACTTGTGGGTTATCAGCGTGCTCAGTCGTCATCAATGGCGTGACCCAAGTGGCCAGTCACAGCGACCTCCTGGCTATCTATAAAAAGTGCTCCTCCCTTTCGGCTCAAAGCACCCGACACCTCTCCTACGAATTAATTGAGGCCCTGGCCTAGGAGACACTCCATGGTACAAACCATTCGAGCCATTCGAGCTCAGAGCCACCGTGAATCTCAACTCTGGTAGCTCCCTTCCTCCTTCCCCGGTCGATTAAGCGATAGCTGAAGTCGTACCCTATGCCTGGAGCCTAATGCCCGCCTTTGTGCGAGCTTTTATCTCCTACATAGAGCACCGGAACGACAAGCCCTAGTGCTTCCACCGGAGTGGAAGAAGACGATAAGTCCCTATGAGTCCGACCACCATGTAACCCATGAACCAGAAGCGCTTGACGTCCCCGCTCCATATGCATCACCCCCGAGCACCACTGTGTCCTCCAACTCCGGCTATCACCACTCCAATGAGCCTCCATTGTCGGCCTATATTTTGGATAGATACCCCTTCAGTTTAAATTTAGTCAGGCCCACTGTCAGCGTCACATAACCACCTAAACCGCCCGCGCTTAATGGTTTGAAGGTGGCGTATGTAACACCCCAAAGTTTTAAACCAGACAAATGCAATATTATGAGTTGTAATCTTTTTTTTTTGCATTTTCCTTTAATCATGCCATTTAATATTTCACATCAAATTTCAAACTTTGACATTTTCAGAAAATCAATTTGAGCCTTATTTATATTTTATTTAAATGCTCCTTCAATTTTCACTTCAAACCTTTTGAAAAATCACGTTCAAATTCAAGCTAATCTCTCAAACTTTGCCCATATTTTGTTATCACACTTCAGAGCTCAACCAAAAATTTCATAATTTGTGGACACACCTAGCTCCTACCTCTAGTTCAAACCTATTTGAACTAAATTCAAATAAGTTTGAATTTAATTTTGAAACTTGATGGAGCCAACTTTATTTGATTGGAAATAATCCATAAACTCCCACAAAAATTGCCACGCCATTTGTATTTTGAGCCATTTCATCTTATTTTATGTCAATTATCTATTTCTATTTTTCTAAAAGAAAATGATGGCACAAATAAGAAGAGATAGGAGGCCCACCTGGCATACTTGTTCTTTTCGGCCCATGTAGCTAGCCCAAACCAATGCCCCTCTTCTTCTCCGAGCTCCCAATGAGTAGGACACAACAAAGTTGATGGCGATGAATGAAGCAAGAGGATGGATAGGCATGCTTGGGAGTGTGGATTGCATGCATTGGAGGTGGAAGAACTGCCCTACGGCTTGGGCCGGGCAGTACACCGGCCATAAACGTGATCCCACTATTGTACTCGAAGCCATGGCTTCGCGAGACTTGTGGATTTGGCATTGCTTCTTTGGATCGCCGGGTTCTCTCAATGATATCAATGTATTGCAGGGATCACATCTGTTTGCTAGGCTTGCTAGTGGAGATTCTCTGGCTTGCAACTACACCGTCAATGGACATGACTATACCATGGGGTATTATCTTGTCGACGGTATCTATCTTTCGTGGTCAACATTTGTGAAGACACTACTGGGAAAAAGCTTATACATGGCCTCAAATTAGTGGCGGGCGTGGCTAGGTACACACCACAACTATTTTGGAAAAGTAGCATTGGCGGGTAACAAAAGGAACCCGCCACTGGAATTAGAAAAGCAATGGCAGGCAGAAATACATGCCCGCCACACATAAACTCTTCCAAATTTGCCGTGATGAAATCTACCAGTGGCGGGCGCTTACTAACTGCCCGCCACTGGTTCATCAGTCAACAGTGGCGGGCAAAACTTATGCCCGCCACAGATAAATTGTGGTAACCAGCGCCAAAATTAATTCTAGATATTCAGAAGTTAGCTGTGGCGGGCACTGATAGCCGCCCACCACACATAAGTTAGGTCCAAAAATTCCAGAGAATATCGTATGTACTAAACCTAGAGTAGTCTCAAATTTGAAGGGGGGGCAAAAATTCCTAAGGAAATCATATTTACTTAACCTAGAATAGCTCGTTTGTCCGCTACTTCGGGGGAGAGTGTCTAGTTTGTACATGAGGCGCATCAAGTTTTTGCCGTAACATTGTCAAATTTTTACCACACCCTACTGATGTCCAATGAAGACACCATGCCTAGTTTCATCCCTTTCTAAGCTAGTTTGCACGCTCAAAGCTTTTTGCCATTTTTAGTTGCCGGAAAGTCAATTAGTGTCGCGAAAATAAAAAACCAACTCAAAATGGCAAATTTTGAGCATGGGGCTTTGGATAGTGTCTATTACTCTTGTAAAAAGTTTGAAGTTGAAATGATTTAAAAAATGAGTTGTGTGCGTAAGACTGCGGTTTTCGTTCGAAACCCTTACACTTGGTGGAAGAGTGTCTGGTTTGTACACGATGTGCATCAAGTTGTAGCCGTAACGACCTCAAATATTTACCACACCCTACAGGTGTCCAATGAAGACACCATGCAAAGTTTCATCCTTTCCAAGCTCGTTTACACGCTCAAAGCTTTTTGCCATTTTTAGTTGCTGGAAAGTCAATTAATGCCATGAATATAGCAAACCAACTCAAAAAGTGGCAAATTCAGAGCATAGGGCTTTGGATGTTGTGTACTAATCATAGAAAAGGTTTGAGGTTAAAGTAATGTAGAAAAATATACGTAGAATGGCGTGCTGGAGGGTCGATGGAATACTGTCTTAGCAGTGGCGGGCGTTAGGGGGTGCCCGCTACCGCTTTACCCCTTTCGGGTGGCGGGCGACATCCAACGCTCGTCACTTCGACACCCACGATGCGCACGGTTCAATTTTCGCCCAAAAACCGCTTCACACCCAAGCTTCCCATTTTCCCCCGCCCCGCCTCCCCAAATCGCGCCCGACTCGCCACCGCTCCCCTCATCTCCGCCACTCCCCTCGTCGCCGCCGCGGCCCTCATCATCGCCACGGCTATCCTTGCTGCCGCAGGCATGGCCTCCTCCTCCAACACCATAGGCATCTCGCCGTCGCCGCCACCGACAAGCTCCTCCCCGTTGGCTATCCCTACTGCCATGTCACCCTCCTCCACCAACATCGAAGGCCTCGTGGCGCCTTTGAATGACAAGCGCGCCACCTCACTGGTATGGTCAGATTTTTGTTTAGGATAAATACGAGTAGTTTAGAAATACATGCCAATGTTTCTTACTATTATTTGTGATTAGGGTAAATATAAGTATAGTTTGATCAATATTTTGCGTAGATTAAATTTGAGTAGTGTGTCAGTGCTTAGGGTAACTACGAGTAGTTTAGAAATAAGATTTCATCGATATTGTAGTATCATTGGCTTATATATGCAGGTATTGACATGAGTGTCAATGTTTTCGTGAAACATCGATTCATTTCTGTTTCGCCGAGTTCCTGGCACTCGCTCTAGTCCTGTTCCAATTATCAACATCACTCTTACAGAGCAGGAAGATGTGCCAATGTTAGTACATATGGAATATTGCCATGAACAACTAAGTAAGTTTGAGATGGTGGACTTAAAGAGGAAGATATGGAAACTGAATTGCAATGTCTTCCAGAAGACCTAGCTTTGGCGTTATGTTCTGCAAAAAGATCTCTCTTGGAGTCCGTAGAGAATGCTGAATCTGGAAAGAAGATGAAGAACATTGGAGGAAAAACAACAAAATGGGGTCATGTGCTTAGAAACAGACCAGTGACAAGGAATCATGGCAACATAAATATCATGGATAAAGCCGTTGCCTATGTTCAGAAGAAAAATCTGGAAATTCCTGTGACATTCAAAGGTAAATCGTTTGCTAATCTAGATACTAGAGAACATGTTTCTCAATCTTCCAAAGTTGATTTATACATTGGTGAAAATAGTTCTGATCAAACTAAAATTGTATTGGATCTGGTTGAAAGTGATAGATTAAATTGCTTACAGTTTGCTGACCAAAACCCTGAAATTGTTCTTCCTAGTAATCTTGATATTAATGAACATCAGGACCAGGTTTTTACCTGTTCTGCTGGTTCTATTTCTGCTTCTAGATCCGGGGGCACTGCTGATATAGGGATTAATATCCCAGCTCTTCATACTAAGAGTGTGCCTTGTGGCTTATCCCATCCTTCTAAAATCCAATGATAGGAGCTTTTTAGAACATTCGAGGTCTAGGTCAACCTGGTAAAATACAGTGCCTTGGTGACTTTCGCAACACCAATCATGTTGATTTTGTGGGTTTCTTTGAGACTAAGAGGGAAAATATTGACAACAACATCCTTAAAGGTATTGCTGGTAGGCATGACTTTTGTTGGCATATTTTACTTGCTGTGAAAACTGCTGGTGGCATCCTTGTGGGCCTAAAGAATGATGTGTTGGAGATTATTGGTTTTTTCGATAAGAAATTATGTGTTATAGTGACCATTAAGAATAAAAATGATGGTTTCTGGTGGCATTTTGTTGCTGTTTATGGTACTGCATACAATGAACTAAAAGTAGAATTTATTACTGAGCTACATGAGATTATGTCCTCTCTTTCATATCCTGTCCTGTTGGGTGGATATTTTAACCTGATTAGATCTGCTTCTGATAAGAACAATGGTGTTGTCAATAACCAGTTTTCTTATTAGTTTAATGATTAGATTAACAAATGGGCCCTTATGGAAATCAACATTGCTAATAGAAGCTATACTTGGAGCAATAACCAAGAAATCCCCATTTTCGCTGCTATTGATAGAGTTTTTGCTTCTACATGTTGGGATGCCCATTTATCCCTTTCTGTTTTAACTGCACTACCTAGCCTTGGGAGTGACCACACTCCACTTATTCTTGATACTGGGGCTAGGAGGGTTACCTCTCAAAAACTTCTTCGATTTGAAAAATGGTGGCTTGATCACCCAGAGTTTAAGAAACTGGTTGCTGATATTTGGAACTCTCCGGTTCCTGGTAGTTCTGCTATTAAGATATGGTTAAATAAGACTAGAATCTTCTGTAAAAAGGTTAAAGGGTGGAGTATTAATATTGAACCTGGTCTTAAGAAAAAAGAAAGAATATCTTATGTAGGAATTAGATATCCTGAATGTTTTCTCTGAAAGTAACCGTCTTATTGACTCAGATATGGCTTGGATGAAGGAGATTAAATCTGAGCTTGGTGAGATTTGGCACAAGAGATTGCTTGGTGACAAAGATCCACAGACCGTAGAATCAAAGATGGTGACAAGAACAATGATTATTCTCATGTGTTGGCTAACCACGCTAGTAGAAAAAGGACTTATAGTCCCGGTTGGGAATCCCCTTTAGTCCCGGTTTTCCCAACCGGGACTATGGAATCGGGACTAAAGGCATAATCCTTTAGTCCCGGTTGTGTCTCAACCGGGACTAAATGTCATCCGGGCTAAAAATAATAATGCCTCCCGTGGGATTCGAACCCAAGACCTCATGTATTGCCTCGCGCGCAGCTTACCACCCCACCTACACAACACATGTGTCTTTGGATGGGATGTTTTCCTTTTGAACTAGCCTATGGAGGACCTTTAGTCCGGGTTGGTGTTATCAACCGGGACTAAAGGGTCCTTTAGTCCGGGTTGGTAATACCAACCGGGACTAAAGGTAGACCCTTTAGTCCCGGTTAGTCCCGGTTGGTATTACCAACCGGGACTAAAGGTCCTCTGACGGCCATGAAATTTGGAACCGGGACTAATGCTCATATTAGTCTCGGTTCCAACTCTAGCCGAGACTAATGTGCTGAACCAAAGGTCCTTTTTCTACTAGTGCCATAGATATAGGGAAAACCACCTTTCTGAGTTGAATGTGGAAAATGGTCCTGTTTACACCACCACTGAAATGCTGGATGTGGCAACCTCTTTTTATAAAAATCTTTTTGGATTTGAGAGTAAACAAAACATCAGTTTGGACCCCTCCCTTTGGAGGGAGGATGAATTAGTTACCCGGGAAGAGAATGATATGCTGCAAAAGAAATTTTCTGAGGAAGATATCAGTGAAGCCTATTTTGGCTCGTATGCCCATGGGGCCCCTAGCCCTGATGGGTTATCATTCCTATTTTATCAAACTTTTTGGGATTTGATCAAAACTGACTTCATGGCTTTGGTTAGAGATTTTGAGCAGGGTAAACTAGATATTCATAGATTTGCTTTGATTGTGCTTATTCCTAAGGAGAACAATGCAAAGGACATGAAAAGTTTTAGACCTATAAAGTCTAAGTAATTGTGGCATTAAGATTTTTACAAAAGCTATGAGTAATAGATTGATTTCCCCTAACCAAACAGCTTTTATCAAAGGTCGTTACATTTTAGAAAGTGTGGCCCTGGCCCATGAGGTCATTCATGAGGTTAAAAAATCTGGATCCCAAGGGCTAGTGTTAAAACTTGATTATGAAAAAGCATACGATAGAGTTAGTTGAGAATTTCTTTTTGAAATGCTTAACTCTAGAGGCTTCTTCCCTAAATGGATTTCTTGGATCAAAAGTACTTTGATTCAAAGCACTTTTAGTGTGAGGATCAATGATACAACAGGGCCTTATTTCTTGGGAGGGAATGGTCTTAAGCAGGGAGACCCCCTTTCCCCTTTGCTGTTTAATTTAGTTGCTGATTTGTTTTCCAAAATGCTTAGTAAGGCTTCCTCACATGGATTGATTTCTGGGCTTTTACCTCATGTCATCCCTGGAGGGATACTCAGTTTCCAATATGCAGATGACACTCTCGTGTTTCTGGAAAACTCTTGTGAGAAAGCTAGGAATTTTAAATGGTTGTTGTCCTGCTTTGAAAACCTTTCTGGTATAAAAAACAATTTTCATAAAAGTGATCTCATGACCATCAATATTGGTGAGGAGGGGGCCAAAGAATTTGCCCAGATTTTTTGTTGTAAACTTGGGTCTTTTCCCATCAAGTATCTTGGTGTTCCCTTGCATTATGACAAACTAAAAAGAGAGGATATTCAGCCTATCATTGATAGGATTATAGAAAACATTTCTGGGTGGCTGGGGAGGTCTCTTACATATAGAGGAAAATTGATCCTTCTTTGTGCTTGCATTGTCAGCACTCCTGCATATTTAATGGCTGTGATGAAATTTCCCAAATGGGATGTTAATGCCATTAATTCGCAGATGGCTCATTTCTTTTGGGGCAATATGGGGGATCAGCATAAATATCATTTGGCTAACTGGGGGTTGGTTTCTAGGGAAAAAACTTTTGGGGCCTTGGGAGTCCCTAATCTCAAGGATTTCAACATTGCTCTTTTGGCCTCCTGGGGAAAACGTTTCTTTGGTAATAATGATAGTGATTGGAAAAGAATTCTTTCTTACAAATACAATGTAACTCCCCTAACATCCTTTGGTCAAAAAGTGACAGAGGTTCTCCCTTTTGGAAGAGTGTGACCTGGGCTTTATCAGCTGCCAAAACTTTTTATCATTGGAGACTTGGGAACGGTGAAACCATTAGTTTCTGGCACGATGTGTGGGCTGGGGATTGTTCCCTTAAAACACAATTTTGGGATCTGTTTTGCATCTGCAACCAGCCTGATTGTTCTGTAGCTCAAGTGTGGGATGGGGTAGACCTAAAATTATCCTTCAGAAGATGCGTTGATCAATTGGGTATGGCTTGCTGGATGCAACTGATTGATCACATCAAAAAATTCCCCCTATCTGATCGAGTAGATGAACCTATTTGGACTTTAGAATCCAAAGGGATATATTCAGTCAAATCATTTTATAATGTTATAAACTTTGGTGGTATATCTTCTGTTATCGGAGATAGTCTTTGGAAAGTGTGTTGTCCTCAAAAGGTTCATGTTTTTCTTTGGCTGTGTGTTTATAATAAAGTACTTACTAGAGATAATCTCGCAAAGAGAAGACCAGTTGATGATCCATCATGTTTATTTTGCTGTGAAAATGAATCAGTGCAACACCTGTTTTTTGAATGTGTTGTAGCCAAACATGTTTGGGCTTTTGTCTCGGAATTCTTTCAACCGGATGAAATAACCTGTTTTGAACAAATTTGTGCTATATCGCACAAGTTTAAGAGTAAACTTGTACTGAATATGGTGATCACTACTTCCTTATGGAGCATTTGGAAACTAAGGAATGAATTCTGTTTTCAGGGGCGCACGTGGAGGAGTTTGAATTGCGTTCTTGTGAAACTAAGTGTGTATCTTTAGCAATGGGTGGTGCTCTGCGACGACACACAAGCGGTGCTTTTGCGGCGATGCATACTCTTGCTGGACAAATGGCGAGGGAAGCTTTTTCGGATTGCTTGGAGATGATGTATCCCCATGGTGAGAAGGGCATCCAGTAGAAAAAAGATGTGCTTCGTCTATTCAGTAATGCTGGTTGTGGTGGTTGTTTCACTCTGGGGTCTGTAATAAAAAAAATAGACTTGTAAGGGAGACACTGAATAGCTCTGGATTCTATTTCTGCGTTTCGTGGTGGTTTTGTGGCCAGTCCAGGCCGGGCTTCCTGGTAGCTTGTTGAAGTTGTCAGTTGAACACACCGAAGTGGTTTTTTTCAGTACTCTATTTTTTTCCTGAAAAGAGGGAAAGGCCCTCCTCCGAGTGATGCACACAGTCCATGGAAAGAAATAGTGCGAAAGATCGAGGGATGCACACTGTCCTATGTAGTATGTTCATCAGGCCACTACGCCGCATGCTCCAAATAACAGCTGATCCTATCGATCATCACAAGCACTCCAGAAATTAAGCATGTACGCTAGAGATCGTTAAGCACCAGTAGAAAATAGGGCATCAGTCCCAGTTCCAGAGGGCCTTTAGTCCCGGTTCTGCAACCGGGACAAAACAAGGACTTTAGTCCCGGTTGGGTTACGAACCGGGACTAAAGGAGCTCCACGTGGCCGCTGTGGGCGCCCAGGCAGGAGGACCTCTAGTCCCGGTTGGTAACACCAACCGGGACTAGAAGGCAGCCATGCGTCAGCAACTGCCAGGCGATGGTTTTTTTTTTTTGAAAGGAGGGGTTTAGGGGTTTCATATTGTGTTTCCCCTTTTCTTTTTGTGTTTACCATTCAATTCCTTTACATTTAGGGTTTTCATTTTTATTTTATGCTTTTCATTCAACTCGACGCTAGCTACTACATATAGCAATGAAGGAACCATTACACAACATCGTCATGATCAATATATAGAGAGAAGTGACCTCTCTTTCTCCGTGCTTGGTCGAACAACAAGTTTTCGTATATCTATTCGACGCTACTACATATAGTACACGTTCATGCATATATACAATATAACATCTCTTATGATCCCTAATATCTAATTACCAATATCGCATTGCAAATCCCGATGGTATTCTCCGTCTGTAGGTATGACATGCTCAACAAAGAATCCTGCCAATTCCTCTTGAATTGCTCGTATGCGATCAGTTGGTAGGAGTTCGTCCCGCTTCCGCGAGATCTAATTTAAAGAAGGAGGTCAATATATATATATATATATATATATATATATATATATATATATATATATATATATATATATATGAATGAAACTCAACACAATTGATGGTAATAAAATAAAAATGTGAATATTGTTTACGTACTTCAAATTGTTCTTCAGATCTGCGCCGCTCAGAGGTGTGGTGGCGAATGTACTCGCAAACGTAGTATGTACATAAATTATTCCCGGGTTCCTGCCACAAGAACTTTACGAGAATAGAGTTCAATCAAAATGTTAATCAAGCATGATAATGGTATTGAAACAAGAATCAATGAGAGATGCGCGGAACTAGCTAGCTAGTAGTACTTACTTTGGGGTGTGAAAATCGCAGCTCCTTTTTGCATTCACCCCTAACCTGGTTGGTGAACTTTTTCCAAACCCTGCCCGGCAAAAAAAATGATTACTTGATATCAGGAAATGAACGAAACTTGCCGATATGGTGCGATAATGATTGAACTTACTTCTGGAGCATTTGACTCAGGTCCGCCCACTCCTTAGGGTCTTTACGTCTCGAGTCCAAGACAATTATTAGTCCCGCGTCAAGCTGAATGGCTAGCAGAATATAGTGGAACCTGCGCACGCATAACTCATCAATTACACTTAACCTCGAGTAAGTGAAACATAATGTGCACAAGACAGTAACACTCACTTGAAGTTGTAAGGAAATAGTATTTCCCTTTTGTTTTGTTGTCCAAGTAACGCGTTTAGCAAGTTTTTCTCAGTATCATCGGGGTTTTTTTGTACCGTATATTCATTTACGGTATTTGGGTTAATGAACCCAATGTCATAGATTTTTCCTCTGCATTCGCGGATCTTCAATCTGCATAATATAGTGTGAGGATAATTATACATGCAATGAACGAGCTAAGCTAGAGACTTAATTACAGAAAAAATACTTATAGACAATAGCAACTGACGATAGTTTTGTCGAGGGCGTCTTGATTGTATAACTGAAATAATTCTTCAAATTCAATGTACAACGCCTCGACTCCATTGAAGTAGTGTTCATCTTTAATTCCCACGTAGATACTGTCAGTCCCTTCCTTGTAGGCTTTCAAGTACCAGTCATGCAATCTTCGCATCATCGTTGATAGACGCGGGAGCTGCTCAGGTCTGACGAGAGGCTTCCCATGCTCGTATCTAAAGGCTACCTCAGCCATTTCGAACCATACCTCATCGCCTAAGTAATCACCAAGAGTGTAACCAGGATGAGCGGCCGCTACCCCCGGATCATTAGCGATATCGGGAATCACCTTGAGCGGGGAGCACGATTGTTTTTCCTGTTCGCCGAGCTGGGGAATTGTTTTCCCACTTCTTGCAGCACTGCTACTTCTGCTACTTCCCGACCTTTTCACTTCATCAAATGTCTTTACAATACAGCGGTCATAGTGTGATAGCGGCGGAGGCGGTGGTGGTCGCTTAAGGGCATCCAGACAGCGCTTCACTTTTACCGAATCTATTTTCTCCTTTGGATCTGGACGTTTCGGTGCAAGCTGGCGTTTCACATCGGCATCCACGAACTCGTTGGTTTCCTCCTCAGTCATGTCGTATGGTAACTTGGCAGGAGCCTTCTTGACGCTTGGACCTGCTCTGGATTTCTTCGTTGTTGTACCGCTAGCCGCCGGAGCGGTGGCGGGTCTCTTCCGCCGTTGCTGAGGAGGCGGAGTCAGCTAACGCGGCGGAGGAGGCGGAGTCCGCTGAGGCGGCGGAGGATTCTGCTGAGGGGCCTCCTCCGGCGGAGTCCGCTGAGGCGGCGGAGATAGCTGAGGCGGCGGAGTGTTGTGACGCGGCGGAGACGACTGAGGCAGCGGAGATAGAGCTGGTCTGTGAGGAGTCTGCTGAGGGGCCTCCTCCGGCTGAGTCTGCTGACGCGGCGCCCATTGTGGAAGCACGATGTATTCCTTTCTCCATAGAATGGTAGTCCTTACGGCATCTACCAGATGAGTCTCCCCTTCACCTGTAGGGTACTCAAGCTCCAGCCCCTCGAATCCGGTGGTAACTTCATCCACCCCGACAATAGCAAAGCCATCTGGAATCGGATTGCAATGGAAAGTTGCATCAGGTCTAGGAGGTAAGACATAGCCGACCGCCACCTTCAAGGTTAGGTTGATGCATTTCGCCATTAGCTCACAATGTTCCCTCTCCGTGATATCATCCACGGGGTAGCGAGGAGCCGTGATATCAGGCCGAACGAGCTCCGTGGAAGCCACGCTGCTTTTCCGCTGAGATGGTGGGGTAGCAGCTTCGTGGGCAGTATCGAATGAAGGATCTTCGTGCTGCTGAGATGGTGCGCCGGTAGCTCGCTGACTGGTAAGTTCCTCTAGTTTCTTCTCCTGCAACGCTCATCTTTGTTCTACATTCTGCATCCGGTCTGCTTCCTCTTTCTTCTTTCTCCCTCGGCTTCTATAACCAGTGCTGTCAGGAAACCCATGCACCCACGGAACGGAGCCTGATGTGCCTCGTGTTCGTCCAGGGTGTTCAGGATTCCCGAGGGCGTGTGACAGCACGTCCTTCTCTCTGTCGGGATGGAACCTCCCTTCCTGCACGTCCTTGATTGCTTCCTGAATCTTTATGACGGGTGTTTGAAGTTGTTCTTTCGTGTAAACACACTTCCCTGTTTCTGGGTCCAAAGTTCCCCCATGCCCGAAGAACCAAGTCCTTGCCTGTTCGGGCCAGTTCAATGTCGCTGGTTGGATCCCTTTAGCAAGCAGGTCGTTCTCAGCTTTGTCCCACGTAGGCCGGGCAACCTTGTAGCCACCTGACCCGATAATATGGTGATACAGCTTCTTTGCAGCATTTAGCTTATTTGTCTGTGACCTGTTCTTAGCTTTCTCCGATTTCTTGTACGCCACAAATGCGGGCCAGTGATCTTTTATCTTCGCATATTGACCGGTGAATTCTGGAGTCTCGTCTTTCTCGACAAACTGTTTGTTCAATCTTTTCTTCCAGTTCCTGAATTGTTCTGCCATCTTCTTAAGAGCCCATTTTTTGACTTTTCGCTGTATAACTGGGTTATTTGGATCCTCCTCTGGCGGTAGGCTGAAATTTATCATGAGCGAGTTCCAAAGCTCATCTTTGCATCTATCGTCGACAGAAGAAACTCCATCGTCCTTCTTCTTATTCCATTCTTGGATGCTGATCGGGACGCTGTCCCTAACAACAACTCCGCACTGATGTATAAATCGGTCTTGGGTCCACTTGGGAACAGTCGGTTTGCCATCTAGATCGACTTGTTCGATCGTGAACCTTTCATTCTCGCCCAACCTTTTCTTCGGGCCTTGTCTCCTTATAGAAGTTTGGCTCGACGATCCGGAGGGCTAAAAGAAGAAAGAAGCGTTAATATATGTACATACAAAACAATTAATGCATCTAGTCAGCAGAGGCTTAATTAATATATATACCTCGCCGGACTTTGCAACAGTTAAGGCTCCAACACCGGCGGAGCCGTCATCTTCTCCCTCCTCCATTCGATCACCGGAGCCATCATCTTCTCTTCCCTCCTCCATTCGACCATCGGAGTCGTTGAGAAACTGTGAGGGGCTATCATCACCTCCGTCGCGGATTATATCCCCCAACATCTCTTCTTTTTCTAAGTCTCTGTCGTGTTCCATAGTTTCTGCAAATATTACAACATGGCAATATACTACCATGAGAGATGGATTAGTGGCAAACATAGACCTAATCACAACAAGAAATCATATGCATATGAGCAATGGATTAGTGGATTATCGGGGTTATGTTTTAAGGACCCCCTCCCCCCTCATGTCGAAGTTATACCGAAATTATCGGGGTTATGTTTTAACGACCCCCCCCCTCATGTTGAAGTCAATGAACAACATGAAAATTTGTAAGTGATTGCTAAACTTTTATGCTTCATTTATATGAAGATCAATTATCCAATATAACTATGTTCGCGATATAAGGCATTGGACATTATCTAGAATCATATCTGATGAGTCGTCCTATCTCTCGGGAGAGGATACTTTGCAGACCGCCTCTCTCATGCCTGTCGGACGTGCAAATCAGGTTTTCATATGCCTCAAAATCAAAGTTATCAGGGTTATGTTTTAACGACCCCCCCTCTCATGTCGAAGTTACGACGATATTTGTACAAGATGAATACAAGATTTATACACAAGATGAATACAAAATGAATACAAGACGAATACAAGATTTATACACAAGATGAATACACAACTCAACAAATGAACCAACCATCATCCTATATATGAACAAAACTCAACATACGACAAATGGACAACTTTTGTCGAACAGCGGAGGGACGATCAGGGACCAACTCCACGGAGATGCAACACCACAACCTGTAATTCCACCGAGTGAAAAAAAATTAGGCAAACCCAAGTATGCCACTGGATAGAATGGAAAATTTTAGTTGAAATGGACCTATAAAGATCATGGCAAACGGATGCACGGAACTCAAATGGTGATCAAAGCAATATGCAATGCAAATCTGTCCATTATAGCTAGATACCAATTTGAAAGCAAGATTTGAACATGCTATAGAATTTCTACATGGCAACAAATGGCATGACATGAATGTACATGTAACACATGGCAAAACATGCTTACTGAACTAATTCAAATGACCCCTAGATCAATGGCAATCATCATGACAAGTTGACAAGTATTAACAGATTTTCATACTTAGTGATATTTGCATGGCATGGCAGAAATAAATAGATAGCAAGTTTACAAGCTTGTAGCACTCACTACAGGTCCTAACATGGCATGAAGTAAAATGTACCAGCAAGATGACATCAAAATGCTCCTACTTCATGTTCAAAGATTGCCCAAAAGATGCTTGCATTAAAACATACAAAAAAGACAAAATGAACTCTAATGCAAAAAATTTGTTCTTTGATTTGCAAAGGAGCTATATTCTCCCCAATTCTTTTGCACCCACAAAAATTACTTCATCTATTTGACATTACCCACAACCCATTCCACCAAAAACATTTGGTTCCATAGTTCAAATTTTTCAAATTTCATTCAGTTCAAATTTGGACCAGATTCAAACTCCATGGTCAAAGCCCAATTTAAATTGCTCCAAAAATTCTAAAACTTTGCCAGACTCTCTTTTGTGCATCAACACCTCACCACAAAAATTCTCAAAAAATCCTAAAATTCCTAGAGCCCTCTGGCATTTCATCATACACTTGATGTGCACTGTCAAAAAATTCAGAAAAAAATTTGTTCTTCAATTTGTTTAATGCAAAAGATGCTTGCATTAAAACATACCATTTCTATCACCATTTCTTCATGTTCAAAAATTTCTATCACCAACATACAAAAAAGACAAAATGAACACAGGCGGCGTCGTCGGCGTCGTTGGGGCGCGGGCGGGCGGCGGCGTCGGGGCATGGGGGGGAAGGAGGAGGAGGGGAACGGCGCGGCGGATCATAGTGTGTTGCAGGGGAGTGGGGGACGGCGTCGGGGCAGGGCTCGGCGACGGCGGTGTCGGGGCAGGGCTCGGCGACGGCGACGTCGGGGCAGGGCGCGGCGAGGGCGTCGGCGAGGGGGGGGGACGCCTCGGAGGCGACGGCGATCTCCGGCGCAGCAGCCTGGCGGCGTCGGGGCAGGGCTTCGGCGCGGGGGAGAGATTGGGAGAAAAACTACTAAGTGCTGCTTATATACCCAACCCTTTAGTCCCGGTTGGTGGCTCCAACCGGGACTAAAGGCCCCCCTTTAGTCCCGGTCCGAGACACCAACCGGGACTAAAGCTCGTTTTCAGCAGCCCAAAGGGCGGGAAACCCAGGCCTTTAGTCTCGGTTGGTGGCTCGGACCGGGACTAAAGGGGGGCCTTTAGTCCCGGTTGGAGCCACCAACCGGGACTAAAGGGTGGCACAGCCGTGGGGTGGTGAAATTTTAGTCCCACCTCGCCAAGCGAGAGGAGATCGCACCTGTTTATATACGCGGCTGCGATCTCTCTCCCAAGCTCCTCTCTAAAGCAGGCAGTTAATTGCCTAACCATTGCCCTGTTGGGCCTACTAGCCCCGCGGGCCTGCATCCTGGCCCATATATAGTTGGGTTTCTAGTCGTATGCAGGCCGTGGTGTTTGCTAGTAGGCGGGTATTTTTTTTATGTTATTTTTTGCATATGCTATGTCAATTTTAATATTCTTTCATAACCACTATAAAATATATGGCACATGTTGTCTTTTTATTTTTTATGTTATTTTTTATGTTATGGCAATTTTAATTTTTTGCATATGTTATGTCTTTTTATTTTTTATGTTATTTTTTATGTTATGGCAATTTTAATTTTTTGCATATGTTATGTTTTTTTATTTTTTATGTTATTTTTTGCATATGTTATGTCAATTTTATTTTTTATTTTTTATGTTATTTTTTGCATATGTTATGTCTTTTTATTTTTTATGTTATGGCAATTTTAATTTTTTGCATATGTTATGTTTTTTTATTTTTTGTATGTTATTTTTTGCATATGTTATGTCAATTTTATTTTTTATTTTTTATGTTATTTTTTGCATATGTTATGTCAATTTTATAGAGAAGAGCGGGCTTGAGGTAAAGTCGGAGGTATGTACCTCATTTTTATATAATTTTAAGTTAATATTATTTTGATCATAACTAGAGTTTTATAAAAGCTTTTTAGTTGATTCTTTTTGCTATTGAAGAATATTATAGTTTTGTTTTAGTTGATCATAACTAGAATTTTATATAACTTTATTCTTTGACACATCAGGTGGTGGTTTGTCAATATGTTTTTGAAAATATTGAGCAACCAACCGGTGCTCAGAAGACATTCATATTTTGTTTGGACATAATTGCATTGATTAACTCCTCTGTATAATTAAAATACTAAAAGGTTAGGAATAATTGAAATTTCATAACTTAATAAATAATTATTATAAAATCATGTTTCAGATGCCAAAATGCCCTAGCTAGCTCTTACAAAGATTCCCTCCGGTTTGTCCGAAGTGGCACTTTCCAGCTATAAGTCCGGAAACTCACATTATAGAGAAAGTGATGGCGGTGAAGCCGGTCACATCCCAGAGTGGGATCTTGGGGTATAAAACTATTTCTTCGCGTGTGTCCCTTGCTTATTGCGCCGTAACCATGGATAATCTTCATCATTTAACAGGATGCTTGGGTCAGTCTTCACTCTGAAGGGAGAAATTTCATGAAACTTTTTATAATGTTCTGACATGTCTGTCTTGTCCTCCACTCCCACGATGTTTCTTTTCCCTGAAAGAACTATGTGGCGCTTTGGATCATCGTATGATGTATTCGCTTCCTTATCTTTTCTTTTTCTCGGTTTGGTAGACATGTCCTTCACATAGAAAACCTGCGCCACATCATTGGCTAGGACGAATGGTTTGTCTGTGTACCCAAGATTGTTGAGATGCACTGTTGTCATTCCGTACTGCGGGTCTACCTGTACCCCGCCTCCTGATAGATTGACCCATTTGCACCGAAACAAAGGGACCTTAAAATCACGTCCATAGTCAAGTTCCCATATGTCCTCTATGTAACCATAATATGTGTCCTTTGCCCTATTGGTGTTTGCTGCATCAAAGCGGACACCACTGTTTTGGTTGGTGCTCTTTTTATCTTGGGCGATCGTGTAAAATGTATTCCCATTTATCTCGTACCCTTGGAAAGTCAATACAGTCAAAGATGGTGTCCTGGCCAACAAGTACAGCTCATCTCCAACAGTGGTGTTACCCATGAGATGTGTTTGCAACCAACTGCCGAAAGTCCCCATGTGTTCACGTGTAATCCAGTCGTCAGACTGCTCCGGGTGTTTGGAGCGTAGAATATTCTTGTGTTCATTGATATACGGGGCCACCAAGGTAGAATTCTATAGAACTGTGTAGTGTGCTTGCGCCCAAGAATGCCCGTCCCTACATATTATTGAGTTTGGTCCTAGCATGCCTTTTCCACCCAGTCTCTCCTCATGCCACGATTCAGGAACACCAATCGGCTTAAGGTCAGGAATAAAGTCAACACAAAACTCAATGACATCCTCTGTTTGATGGCCCGTGGAGATGCTTCCTTCTGACCTAGCACGGTTACAAACATATTTCTTTAAGACTCCCATGAACCTCTCAAAGGGGAACATATTGTGTAGAAATACAGGACCCATAATTGCAATCTCGTCGACTAGGTGAACTAGGACGTGCGTCATAATATTGAAGAAGGATGGTTGGAACACCAACTCGAAACTGACAAGACATTGGACCAAATCATTCTGTAACCTTGGTAGGATTTCTGGATCGATTACCTTCTGAGAAATTGCATTGAGGAATGCACATAGCTTCACAATGGCTAATCGAACATTTTCTGGTAGAAGCCCCCTCAATGCAACCGGAAGCAGTTGCGTCATAATCACGTGGCAGTCATGAGACTTTAGGTTCTGGAATTTTTTTCTCTGCGATATTTATTATTCCCTTTATATTCGACGAGAAGCCAGACGGGGCCTTGATACTGAGCAGGCATTCAAAAAAGATTTCCTTCTCTGCTTTGGTAAGAGCGTAGCTGGCAGGACCTTGATACTGCTTTGGATGCATGCCGTCTTTTTCGTTCATACGTTGCTGGTCCTCCCGTGCCTCCGGTGTATCTTTGGTCTTCCCATAACTGCCCAAGAATCCTAGCAGGTTCACGCAAAGATTCTTCGTCACGTGCATCACGTCGATTGCAGAGCGGACCTCTAGGTCTTTCCAATAGGGTAGGTCCCAAAATATGGATTTCTTCTTCCACATGGGTGCGTGTCCGTCAACGTCATTCGGAACAGATTGTCCGCCAGGACCCTTTCCAAAGATTACTTGTAAATCCTTGACCATATCAAGTATATCATCACCAGTACGGAGGACAGGCTTCTTCCGATGATCTGCCTCACTTTTGAAATGCTTGACTTTCTTTCTTAAGGCATGCTTGGTCGGAAGAAATCGACGATGTCCCAGGTACACATTCTTCTTACATTTATCCAAATATATACTTTCGGTCTCATCTAAACAGTGCGTGCATGCGTGGTATCCCTTGTTTGTCTGTCCTGAAAGGTTACTAAGAGCAGACCAATCATTGATGGTTACAAACAGCAACGCTCGTAGGTCAAATTCCTGCTGTTTGTGCTCATCCCACACACGTACACCTTTTATGTCCCACAGCTGTAAAAGTTCTTCAACTAATGGCCTAAGGTACACATCAATGTCGTTGCCGGGTTGCTTAGGGCCTTGGATGAGCACTGGCATCATAATGAACTTCCGCTTCATGCACAACCAAGGAGGAAGGTTATAGATACATAGAGTCACAGGCCAGGTGCTATGATTGCTGCTCTGCTCCCCAAAAGGATTAATGCCATCTGCACTTATACCAAACCATAAGTTCCTTGCATCACCTGCAAAGTCCGGCCACTTTCTCTCGATTTTTCTCCACTGCGACCCATCAGCGGGTACTCTCAACTTCCCATCTTTCTTACGGTCTTCTTTGTGCCATCGCAACAACTTGGCATGCTCTTTGTTTCTGAACAGACGTTTCAACCGTGGTATTATAGGAGCATACCACATCACCTTGGCAGGAACCCTCTTCCTGGGGCGCTCGCCCTCAACATCACCAGGGTCATCTCGTCTGATCTTATACCGCAATGCACCGCATACCGGGCATGCATTCAAATTCTCGTACTCCTCACCGCGGTAGAGGATGCAGTCATTAGGGCATGCATGTATCTTCTGCACCTCTAATCCTAGAGGGAAGAGAACCTTCTTTGCTTCGTACGTACTATCAGGCAATTTGTTATCCTTTGGAAGCTTCTTCTTCATTATTTTCAGTAGCTTCCCAAATCCCTTGTCGGATAAACCATTCTCTGCCTTCCATTGCAGCAATTCCAGTGCGGTACCGAGCTTTGTGTTGCCATCTTCGCAATTTGGGTACAACCCTTTTTTGTGATCCTCTAACATGCGATCGAACTTCAACTTCTCCCTTTCACTTTCGCATCCTCTTTGTGCATCAACAATAACCCGGCGAAGATCATCATCGGGCACATCTGGTGCCTCTTGATCTTCAGCTTCCCCCGTTGCAGTATCACCGTATTCAGGGAACATATGATAGTTGTCATCATCCTCTTCTTCTTCGTTGTCTTCCATCATAACCCCTCTTTCTCCGTGCTTGGTCCAAAAATTATAGTGGGGCATGAAACCCTTCTCAAGCAGGTGGAAGTGAAGGGTTTTCGAGGAAGAGTAATCCTTCATATTCCCACAGACAGTACATGGAAAATACATAAAACCATTCTGCTTGTTTGCCTCAGCCACTTCGAGAAAATTATGCAGGCCCGTAATGTACTCGGATGTGTGTCGGTCACCGTACATCCATTGTCGGTTCATCTGCGTGCATTATATAATTAAGTGTATCAAAAAACCATTACAGAACATCATGAATAGAGAAATGACCAAATTAATACAAGTTCATCATCACATTAAAACCAAAGTACAGTAGTGATCAAATGTTATACTGAAAAAATTAATACATAAAGTTCATACTTAGTTCTCATAGAACAACATACAGCTCTCTAGAGCATCTAATTAAAACATACATTGAAACTAACATACAACTATGTAAAACATTTAAATGCAACAACAAATGCGATCAAAATCGCAACTAAGGTAACAATTGATCCAACAGCATAATGATACCAAGCCTCATTATCAATGGCATATTTTCTAATCTTTCTAATCTTCAAGCGCATTGCATCCATCTGGATCTTGTGTAGATTGACGACATCGGCAACATGCAACTCCAATTTCATCTTCTCTTCTTCAATTCTTTTCAATTTTTCTTTTAAATAATTGTTTTCTTTTTCAACTAAATTTAACCTCTCGACAAGAGGGTCGGTTGGAATTTCTGGTTCACATACCTCCTAGATAAAAACGTCTATGTCACGTTGGTCGGCATAATTGTCATAAACACTAAATGAAACAAATAGTTATAAAAGATAATATACCACATCCGAATCATAGACCGGACGAGAGCCGACGGGGGCGGATACCAAAACCATGGCACTATATAATAACAAACAATAATACAAGTAAGAAAATTATACAAGTAACTATCTAAATCATACAAGTAAGAATTTTTTTCTTTTAAAAAGAAGATAAGAACAAGAGGCTCACCACGGTGGTGCCGGCGACGAGATCGGCGCGGGCGATCTACGGAGGTGAGGATGGGGACGGGGATGGGACGGCACCCTACACATGTGCAAACTCTAAGAAGTTAATTTGAGCTCAAATTGTGCATCTAAATCAAAAGAACTCCCACATACACATCTCCACTAAAACCCACAAACCACTCTACTTCTAGAGCATTTGAAATGAGCTAAACTAGCAGTGAGAGATGAAAGGATGAAGTTGCTAACCTTTTAGAACACTTGGATAGTTGGTGCACCGCCAAACCTAGACAAATCTTGGGGAAAATGTAGCTTGGAGGTCGAGCTTAGAGAGGAGAAAGCTTAAGTGTGGCTCGGGCATTTCATCAAACACCTCATGTGCATAGGAGGTGAGAACAGAGTAGCACACACCTCCCACACACCGGCCGGCCAAAAACCAGAGGAGTGAGCGCGCAGGGGCGAGCATATATATAGGCATCTTTTTAGTCCCGGTTGGTGTCTAGAACCGAGACTGAAGACTGACCTTTAGTCCCGGTTCGAGACACCAACCGGGACTAAAGGGATTGGGCCAGGAGCGAGACCCTTTCGTCCCGGTTGGTGGCTGGAACCGGGACTGGTGCCTGCCAAGGCCCGGCCGGCGTCCTGGCCGCTCGAACTGGGACTGATGCACGCATTAGTCCCGGTTTGTAAGTAGACCGGGACTGTTGCTCTGATTTGGCAAAAACCAATGCCCTGTTTTCAACTAGTGAAGGTGAGACATTGTTGTCAAAAGTTGGTAGATTAGCAAGCTGTAGTAGTCGTAGTGGTAGTGGTGGTGGTGGTGCATGGTAATTACGATAGAAATATATTTTTCCTAGGAACAAGTGGAATCATTTTCTGGGCAAATGATGATGGTGTGTGTCGCTGCTGAGGCAGGCAACATGTCTCTGCAAAGCCGGGAACTAAAGGGCATACCGATCCAAGTATGCACTGGAACCGATCGCTTAAAGTGTCTCCGCCCTCTCCTCTCTGCATCTTGCAAAGTTGCACTACCTAGCTGAGTAGCTAGCGTATTGAACTCCATGTGTGTGTGTGTGTGTGTGTGTGTAGATCGAAACGATGGAACGACATGCATGATTCGATCTATGCTGCTCTGAAAAGGACCCTCATCAGGTTCCAGCATGCATTTCTCCGGCCTCCTCCTTTTCCAACTTTTCACCTCGCCTTTTGCATTTTTAATTACTTTCTGTGTTAGTATTTAATTTGCACCCCTAGCTTTTTTTACCTGCTTTGCTGGACCGGTCTTAGGTATTCACGGGACTAGCACATGCATATAAATGATGCACATACAATTATTTTTGAATTTTTCTGCTATTTTTTGAATCTACTGTTCATCGAGAGCAGGTGAGCCTGGGATCAGACATAGATTACCGGGGCTCAGACATTTATTACCGATATATGCACACATATGGAATATGTATGTATCTCCTCAGACCTCAAAGATTAAGTTTCAGAGCATTATGATAGATCCATATAGTACAAGCCTAAACATTCTCAGGGCCTACCACTGACAGTATGGCACTATTGGTGGGGTGTATGCCTCAGGAGAAACATGCAACAAACGACAACTTTAATTTGTGTAATCACTTAGCATTACAATTATATTCTAGTCTTGCTCTCATTTGGATCGATCACTTTCAGCTTCACTTTGTGTCAATCCATCTGCAGTTAGTGGACTGGCACCAAACCAAATGCCATCAAACAAACCAGTCCACTGCTGTCTCTTCACCAACTCGATCTTCAGCGGTTGCTAAAGCGACTAGTGTCAACCAATAGCTAGCACCAAGCATGTAACTACACACAAAACATATATCACTTCACACAAACACTAGCTTGTGTCACCTTGCATGCATCGTATTAATCTAGCAACTAATTAAAGATTCTAGCCTGAACGTGTGAATTGCATTAGCACCAGTGCTACCTCACCCCAGTTCTTCTTCCTCCATAGTACAAGCATGCCAACCATAAAATTTTCACATCTATTATCGGAGTAGTGAACAATCATTCAAATAATAATTTTTTTTAACGGGCAAATAGTTTGGAGTTTTTTTTAGAGGTCACACACATGGCAAATTTCTTTTATGTAGCATGGCAAATTCTAAATTTACCATATTTTTAGATAAAAAATTCTTAAATTTGCCATGTTTCCATGAAAAGATTATAATTTTGCCATCTTTTTTTAAAGGAGCAAATCTTCTATGTTTTTCATGCGCCCATGGCAGTTTGCTAAATTTGCCATCTTTGTTAATGAACAAATCTTCGTAAATTTTCCATGTGCTCATTTGACAAATTTCTAAAACTTGTCTATTTTTTTTAGAGATCAGTTTTTTTTATTTTGCCACATGTCCATGGCAAATTCCAAAAAAAATCCATTCTTTTCAAAGGACCAAATCCATAGCTTTTGCCATGTGCCCATTACGTTTTCCCAAAAAAGTTGCCATGTGTTTTTTAGAGAACAAAATTTCTACATTTTGCCATGTGCCCATGGAAAATTCTGAAATTTGTCATCTTTTCAAAGACCAAAATTCCTAACTTTCCCATGTGCCCAATACAAATTCCAAAAGGTTGCCATGTTTTTTAGAGAACATTTTTTTCTTAAAATTCCCATGTGCAATTTAATTATAGATAGCATGGAAATTGTATTTTTTTCAGGACATGAAAGTTTTATTAATTAGACCATGGTAGGTTTTTTGTAGGTAGCATGGCAATTTCATTATTTAGAACATGGGATTTTTTTAATTAGACCATGGCAAATTTATTAATTAGCCCATGGTGGTTTATTGTACGTAGCATGGCAAAGTTATTTTACACACCATGGTAAAATAGAGTTTTTGGTCAATTCTTTTCATATACCATGGAAAATTTATTTGAACATTCCATGGAAATTTTGTTTTTACATGAATATTTCACTTTTTTCCGCCGGCTGCCTGCCTAATATGCGAATTTGGCCATATTATTGTTAAAGAACGAATGTACTAATTTGCCTTGTGCCCATTCTAGAATTTTCCAAAAGTTGCTATGTTTTTTCGAGAACAAAATTCCCAAAAGTTGGCATTTGCAATTTTTATTATTGGTAGCATGGAAATTATATTATTTAGACCATGTCAATTTTATTATTTAGACCATGGTAGTTAAGCATGACAATTTCATTATTTTAGACCATCACAATTTGTTTAATTAGACTATGGCAAAATTTAATAATTAGACCACGGTAGTTTTATTGTAGGTAGCGTGGCTAAATTATTTTACACACCACGGCAAATTAGAGTTTTTGGTAAATTCTTTTTCGTATACCATGGCAAATTTATTTGAATATTCCATGGCAAAAAAAACATGGTTTTTCCACAATTTCTTCTCTATTTTTTTCCATTATCTTTTTTATGAAAACAATTATTTTTTGTAAATCTGCTATGTGATTATTACTGCAAATTATGTATCAAAATTTTCCTTGCTCTACAGGAACAATTTCTCCTCAATTGCCATATTTTACTTTTTCCATGATCATCGCATGTTTGTACATCCATTTTTAGGTTCAACCTTTCGGGCCATGGCAAATTGCATTGCTGGAATTTGGCTAGTTTTACATCAATGGGAAAAAAAATAAGGAAATTTCATTGCTACACCAAGACAAAGTTTAAGAGCTCACTAGTTTTTTAGTCTCAGGTCATGGCAAAAAATTTATACTCAATTGCTATGAAGTGTATTTTTTTCAACATCATGACAAATTATGAACTTGTTGTAGTATAACTTTTTTTTACAAGCATGGCATTTTTTTTGCATTAGGTATAGTACACTTGAATTTGCTAAAATATGTGGCGGTTTATTTGTAGAGCATGTCAACTTTTTTTGTCGTGTAGTTGTACTTGTATGGATTACCTTGATTATTTTTAGGAGTATATTTTGGCCCACTGCATTTTCTTGCCTTTTTTCTGTTTTTATATGTTCTTTGTTGGGAGGGGTACAAGCAGTTTTTTGGCCAGATCAATCGTTCGTGCTGGAAGGTATATAGTACTAGTAGCGAAAGAAACCGTTTGCCAGCTTCTACCGTTCTAGGCAAACTAATCGTTCGCTCAAAATCTCCTCAAATCTGTCGTACGCTAGATATTCGGGTCCTTAAATTACCCTCATACCTAGTTAAGATGGACCACCTTAAAATTCCTCCTCTTTTAACTAGAGTCCTTCTACGGTGCATCCCGTCGATATGGACCGTCCGTTGGAGCGGATTGGACGCTCCATATCCAATGCAATACGCTGACGTCACGTGTATTATATGGACACCCAAGGGGCATTTTCGGAAGAAAAAATCGAACAGATCTGACATTTCCCTCTCAAAATTTTCAAGGGTATTCTTGGTACAAATTTTCGGGGCATTTTTGGTACGATTTTTATCCAGTTCATTCCCGTCACTGCAGGTCCGTCCTACGGCGCGGGTGTCGTCGCTAGGGTTGACTCCTCGCCGGCGGTAGGGTTTCATCCCTCGCCGGCAGGATCGAGCCACGCGTCACGGCCCCCTCCCTCCACCCCAATCCCCTCATGCTCTCGCACCTCCTCTTCACCGAAGAACTCGAGAAGAGGTTGTCTGCCCTCCCCACGGCGCCCGCCGGCGAAGATTCGGCACCATCCCACCTCCCTGTCCTCTATGCGAGTGCCTATAGCCACGAGGTGAATCGCTACCTCTTTCCCACTCCCCACGTGATTGTTTGCGTCCTCTAACTCACCTCTCCGCCATGGCCGCAGCTTGCTCTGGCCATGCATCTCCTCCGAAAGCGGGCATCTAGATGGATCATGTTCTCACTGTTGGCGGAGTACTGCGGGACTGGATGAAGCCGGCCGGCTCGACGGCGAGCCCCATTCGTGCGACCTGATCCACATCAGGGCAAGATCTATGTATGTCCGATTGTTGCATATGTACAGTTATACAATTAATTCAAGCTTTATTCTTTCAAATTGGCTGATAAGTGAGACCTTGGATTTGGTTAGGGAGAGGTCTTAATCTATTAATTTTGGAATGTCCTATAAACGATTTATTGCTTATGTTGCTCAATATTTATGATGCTCGCTTCTTCATGTGCAATTGCTGGACTGGGGTCAACAGACTTGGCATCTGGTTTATAAAAAAATTAGATTCACATGGGAAGTATGTTACAATTTGAGGATTGGTATAAATTCTTATTATGATGTTTTAGCCTTGTTAAAGAGAGAGGAATGATCCTCGCAAAAACAGAGAGAGATGAATGAGCTTTGGATTCTTAAAAATGTTGCGTTTGATTCTTCCATGTTTAGTTATGCGCAACGTTAGTTAGCTGGATACATGTGACAAGGTGAGTACAAGTAGTAATTTTTCCTCTGTTTTGCAGGGCTTTGACACAACATGCTATGTGATTCCCTGAAGTAGGATGGATGTACCATGGCCATCCCCGTTGTGCTCCCGAAGGTGCCTACTACCCCGGTGATCCCTTCAATTCAGCGCGTGCCCTGCCACACCATGGTCGCTGCAGCACCGGCAGAGGCCCCCTTGGGTACGTGCTTTACTCTTGTTATCCTATGCTCTGTTTTATCAGCTCTGCGGCGTGCCTACGAGTCATTGGCTGTGACATTTCCTCGGATAGCTGGGATTGAGTGTTCACTCATGCAGTATTTTACCATCTGTTGTGAGGCTATGCTCGTGCTCATACATTTTTCCTCTCGTATGTCAGAGCAAATTTTGTTGAAACATGTTTGGTCTTGCTCAATCTGGCACGTCAATTGCAATTAGAGACCGAAAATTGTGAAAATAAACAAATCATAATCCATTATTCTTCTAGGGTTGCTCGTGCACTGTAATAGGTCTGAATCTTGTCCAGACACTGTAACTGTCACATGGTTGTAAAAATCAAATATAGATTTCTAGGTGCTCCCATACAGATCAAATTTATTTCAAGCAAAGTATTGGAACCAATATTATTGAAGTTTTACAACTTGAGTAATCCGCAATGGACTAAGAACATGGCTAGGAAACCTTCTTCGGGACTAAAACCCAACCACACCCTACTCTATCACTTCATAGCCAAGTGTACACTCCAGATGTAAGAATGAACCACTGCTGGACTAACTACTTGCATCTTCATCCGCAGCTGCATCTGATAGGCTAGCAAGGTACATCTTGAACCTTTTCCTGTATTTCAATTTGTTGTAGGGTGAATCGACAAGCACGACAGGTAGCTCTCTTCTGAATTTGTCGATGTAGGCCTGCATGGGAGAATATGTTAGTATCGTTCCGTAGGTTTAAAAAATTGACAGAATTTTAGGTGTTACTCTACGTACTTGGTCATATTGCAGCGTCAATTCTTCTCCCGTAAAGAATTCGATGTTCTTCAGCATGTAGAGTGCACAACAAGAACTGTAACATTTTATTTTATTAGCAGCATTTCACGTATTAACAATGAAAAACAAAAACAAAAGCTAATATTGTTGACTGACGTGTCATCAGCTTTTGGCACGGTAACAAGCGATACTGGCCATTGGGTCACGTTGATGTCTTCCCATGTATTGCTTTGTATTCCATTGATTCACATCGATGCTCTCAGATGTGCTTCCATCCCACGTATCTGCAAGTCCAGGGGATGAGAAGTTGCTTACGATTAATACTTAGGTAGGATGTTAAATCCTTTGTTTTAATGAAAGTTGTTAAAATTCTCACCACGTTATTAACTTCTCTGTGTACCATACAGTGGAAAAGTGAATCAAGAACGTGAATCTCCTTCCTTCTGTGGTTTACGACCACAAGGAACCAGTGGACGTTTAAAGTGTTTGTAGGTAGGAAAATATGGAGTGCACAGATAATTAGATCAACGTGTATAGTAATAAAAAAATGTGTTCTACGTCGTGGTTATAGTACCAGATCATGTTTCGGGTAGTTGGTGCCTTGTGTTGTTCCACGAATGCCCGCCAAAGCGTCCTCGTGGCACTTCTCTACCCTGCCATCTCTTTCGAGCGTAGCGACGCCGGCCACCCTCTCAATGTAAACCAGTTGCCCGTCCCTTATGTCAATTGGTTCATCATGACGCATGAGCTGAATCGCAGCATCAACCACCTAAAACAAAATACAAGTTAATTGTATTGTACAAATGAAAATTGAAAAACTAATTTGTGAAATATCTTACTTCGTGACCCAACCATATGCCATCTTCGGCAACATCTTTATGGGTGAGGCATTGCAAATGCTTCGCTAGCAC
Organism: Elymus sibiricus; assembly: GCA_039707655.1. NCBI lineage: Eukaryota > Viridiplantae > Streptophyta > Magnoliopsida > Poales > Poaceae > Elymus > Elymus sibiricus. The sequence continues at coordinate 228,887,074 of CM077676.1, forward strand.
AACAATGTCATCAACTAACACCATTTGTTTTTCACGATCTTTAGTGTTGATCAGTTCGGCCACTAAATCCTTTCGAACCTCGTCTACCTGGTCCCTCTTCCAAAAAGGATCTTCTGCCCTCTATTTTAAATTGCTAGAGCCGATTTTCCTCTTTTTATTGTTTGTGTCCTTGGAATCGTTGGTAGACTCTGATGGAGTCTTGTTTTTCCTTTTTTTCAGTATCATACAAAACATATTTGTCATTCTTACATAATGCCGATACCACCCTTTTCCTTTCGCTCCCATGATTTGGTGGTGTCGATTCAACCACACTTACTTCTTGCTACTTTCGAAAGGATTCATCATGGCTGTCATCATTTGTGAAGGCATGGGGTTCTTCAGGCTCCCGCGATCCTGTAGCCTTCACAGACTGGTGCTTACTCCGTCTCTTGAACGGATCCTGTTATACGAAATAAACCGCGTGTTAGCCTTTAGCAAATTCTTACTCAGTTTAATGTAAAATGTGCATCACCTGGAAAGCTTCGAGGCTTGTGGTGGTTTTGGAATGCTTTTGCAAATCCAAACTAGGAGCACCCTGCAAATCATCCACATCTTTAAATAGCTTTGTAACACCCCTGAGATTCTCCCTGACATTTAGAGCAGCTCTTTCGAATGCTTCATCCTGTACGTGGAAGATCACATGTAATTTCTGAAACAAAAATGATTGTTTCATAATTTAGTTAACATGCGTACGGCAAAATCTTCATCAAGTTTCTTCACGGGGACCTCCGTGTCATCCTTTTGTATTCCTTGGTTAGAATGGTCCTTAGCAGCAACCTCCGTAACATCCTTTTGTTTTCCATGGTCAGAACCATTCTCAGCAGGGGACTCCATTGGGTCTGAAGGTGCTCCGAGGTTAGAAAGATGTATATCCTCCACTCCTGGGAGTTTTCCATAGCGGTTGTTCTTCAAAAAAAACATGTTAGTCTAGGGTGTTTTGATAGTAAAGTTATAATAATCTCATAATCGGATGATTTACATCATAATGCTATGCTTACGTTTAATTCTTTGATGACGTCCTCCAAGAGCTTGCCATGTCCAAGGGTACGCCTAAGGCACTCATCCATTTTCTTTTCAAGGGTGGACATCATATCTAATTGTTGTGCACCGGCCTCCTGCACGAGGGACCCAACTTCTTTCAAATCAGTCAATACACGTCTGACGAGTACCTTAATCTGCAACTTTGAAGCAGTTAGAAGCATATAACTTCGATAGTAGTTGCAATGTTACAATATATATTTGTGTCTGATGTTACTCATTTACCTGACCGCCAGTCTTCGGTTTGGCCAGCGTACCATCTGCTGGCGGAATGAAAGGTCGCAAGAGGTCCTCAACAAACTGCAGTTAAGTGTCGTTAGTATAATTCGAAATATATAGCACATAATCCAGGCACAGTACTGACACTTTACCTCTCCAACTCCTAGATAGTTTTTGTTGATTATGTTGTCAACCTTGCGTGCCTTCTCCTCGCTCCAGTTCTGGATCAGCAGCCTTAACCTTGATACATACGAGATTATGGAGTCCAATTGGTGCACCTTGAACTTCTCGTAGTACCATGTCTGCATGACAACAAAAATAGTTTAGAAACTTTGCCATAGATTACATAACGTATGTTAGATAACTGATGATTGTATTAGTGCGAATTACCTACAGCAGTGGTAGGTTCCCCTCCAGATTCGCTCCACCATTTACAAATTTCTTGACGCTAGCCATAAGATGGTCAAGCATTAGCTGTCCAAGATTGGTGCCCTTTATCGTCTCAACGTTTCTAACAATCCCAAGATATTTGTTATCCACATACTGCTGTGTTGTCGGGCATACATATTTGCCTATGGTGTACAAGAAAAATGGCCTAACAAAATTAGGTGTGCTGTCGCCTTTCATCTTGGCTAGCAATCCTTTCAAAGTTATTTTGGTGTCATTACGGTCTTTCAGTTTCTTCCACAACTCCATAGTATCGTCAAGATTTGAAGGGACGTGCTTCTTCCCCACGCAGGGCATGCCTGTTATACACGCTACATCTTGTAGTGTGATCCTACATGGTCTCCCATTAATGATAAAGGTGTCCTGCTCTGGATCATATGAATTAGCGATGGCCTACACGTCTAATTTTGATGCTAGGTGTCTTGAGAAGTTCACCAAGTCCTATCAACTTGATGTACATCCTTTGTTGCGTGTTTAATCCGTTTATGAACTTCTCATATGGCGGCAAAGAAGCATCCTGAGTTCCATGAATGTGCAAATAGTGTGATTAGATTCAGCATGGTATACGTTTAAACACTCATAGAAAGGACTACATCTTCACTATACCAACATAAAAATTGTGCTCTACTCTACTGCATGAGTTAATTTGGTTACAAGCATGCTGAGTTCCATGAATGTGCAAATAGTGTGATTAGATTCAGCATGGTATACGTTTAAACACTCATAGAAATGACTACATCTTATCTATACCAACATAAAAATTGTGCTCTACGCTACTGCATGAGTTAATTTGTTTACAAGCATCCTGAGTTCCATGAATGTGCAAATAGTTTGATTAGACTCAGCATGGTATATGTTTAAACACTCATAGAAACGACTACATCTTATCTATACAAACATAAAAATTGTGCTCTATGCTACTGCATGAGTTAATTGGTTTACAAGACGAGTACATAAACCCAAACTAGGGTTGCAGCAAAAGATCGTAGGTGGAAGATCATGGCAGGAAAAAACCAAAGGTGGGTTTGCAGCAAGAGATCGTGGGAGGAAGATCGTGGCAGGAAAAAAGCAGGGGTTGCAGCAGGAGATCGTGGGAGGAAGCGTAGTAGTACTTTGCTTCGAGGGCTAATAGACTTTCACAATAAGTATGTGAGTTATTTATGACCAATGTGAGTCCATGGATTATACGCACTCTCACCCATTCGCAATTTGCTAGCCTCTTCGGTACCGTGCATTGCCCTTTCTCACCTCGAGAGTTGGTGCAAACTTCGCCGGTGCATCCAAACCCCGTGATATGATACGCTCTATCACACATAAGCCTCCCTATATCTTCCTCAAAACAGCCACCATACCTACCTATTATGGCATTTCCATAGCCATTCCGAGATATATTTCCATGCAACTTCCATCATCATCATATACATGACTTGAGCATTCATTGTCATATTGCTTTGCATGATCGTAGGATAGCTAGCACGATATTTTCATGGCTTGTCCGTTTTTTGATATCTTTGCTACGCTAGATCATTGCACATCCTGGTACACTGCCAGATGCATTCATATAGAGTCATATTGTTCTAGATATCGAGTTATAATTTTGAGTTGTAAGTAAATAGAAGTGTGATGATCATCATTATTCATTATTAGAGCATGTCCCAAGTGAGGAAATAAAAAAAAGAGGCCAAAAAGAGCCAAATAAAAAAAAGGAGGCCAAAAAGAGCCCAACAAAAAAAGAAAAAAAAGAAAGAAAAAAAAGAGAGAAAACAAAAAAATGAAATGAGAGAAAAAGAGAGAAGGGGCAATGTTACTATCCTTTACCACACTTGTGCTTCAGAGTAGCACCATGTTTTTCATATAGAGAGTCTCCTATGTTGTCACTTTCATATACTAGTGGGAATTTTTCATTATAGAACTTGGCTTGTATATTCCGATGATGGGCTTCCTCAAATGCCCGAGGTCTTCGAGCAAGCAAGTTGCATGCACACCCACTTAGTTTCATGTTGAGCTTTCATACACTTATTGCTCTTAGTTCATCCGTTGCATGGCAATCCCTACTCCTCGCATTGACATCAATTGATGGGCATCTCCATAGCCCGTTGATTAGCCATGTCGATGTGAGGCTTTCTTCCTTTTTTGTCTTCTCCATATTAATCTCTACCACTGCATTCTATTCCACCTATAGTGCTACATCCATGGCTTGCGCTCATGTATTGCGTGGGAGTTGAAAAAGCTGAAGCGCGTTAAAAAGTATGAACCAATTGCTTGGCTAAAACCGGGTTTGTTCATGATAAATATTTTATGTTAAGAAGATGGAGCATGACAAGGCTATATGATTTTGTAGGGATAACTTTCTTTAGCATTTTTATTTTGAAAGGCATGATTGTTTGTTGGTATGCCTGAGTATTGATGTCTTTATATCAAATTATAGACTATTGCTTTGAATCACTCATGTCTTAATATTCATGCCATGATTAGATTATATGATCAAGATTATGTTAGGTAGCATTCCACATCAAAAATTATCTTGTTTATCATTTACCTACTCGAGGATGAGCAGGAATTAAGCTTGGGGATGCTGATACGTCTCCGTCGTATCTATAATTTTTGATTGTTTCATGCCAATATTCTAAACCTTTTATATACTTTTGGCAACATTTTATATTATTTTTTGGGACTAACATATTGATCCAGTGCCCAGTGCCAGTTCCTGTTTGTTGCATGTTTTTTATTTCGCAGAATATCCATATCAAACGAAGTCCAAACGCGATAAAAATTTACGGAGATTTATTTTGGAATATATGTGATTTTTGGAAAGAAGAATCAACGCAAGATGGTGTCCGAGGTGGCCACGAGGAACCAGGGCGCGCCCGGGGGGCAACCGCGCCCTGGTGGCTGGTGAGCACCTCGTAAGTCAGTTGAACCCCTTCTTTCGCTGCAAGAAAGATAATATGAGGAAAAAAACCATGTAAACATTTCAGCCCAATCAGAGTTATGGATCTCCGGGAATTTAAGAAACGGTGAAGGATCAGAAAACAGGGACGCGAAACAAAAGAGAACAGAGAGAGAGATCCAATCTCGGAGTGGCTCCTCCCCTCCGGGAGCCATGGCGGCCATGGACCAGAGGGGAAACTCTCCTCCCATCTAAGGGGGAGGCCAAGGAAGAAGAAGAAGGAGGGGGCTCTCTCCCCCTCTCTCCAGGTGACGCCGGAACGCCGCCAGGGAAACCATCGTGACGATGATCTACATCAACAACTTCGCCGCCGTCAACACCAACTCTCTCCCCCTCTATGCAGCGGTGTAACACCTCTTCTACCCGCTGTAATCTCTACTTAAACATGGTGCTTAATGCTACATATTATTATCCAATGATTTGTGGCCATCCTATGATGTTTGAGTAGATTCGTTTTGTCCTATGGGTTGATTGATGATCGTGATTGGTTTGAGTTGTATGTTTGATTTTGGTGTTGTCCTATGGTGCCCTTCGTGTCGCGCAAGCGTGAGGGACTCCCGCTGTAGGGTTTGCAATACGTTCATAATTCTCTTACAGTGGGCGGCTAGAGTGACAGAAGCTTACACCCGAGTAAGGGGGTTGTTGCGTATGGGAGTAAAGAGGACTTGTTACTTAATGCTATGGTTGGGTTTTACCTTAATGATCTTTGGTAGTTGCGGATGCTTGCTAGAGTTCCAATCATAAGTGCATATGATCCAAGTACGGAAAGTATGTTAGCTCATGCCTCTCCCTCATATAAAATTGCAGTAATGATTATCGGTCTAGTTATCGATTGCCTAGGGACAAATCCTTCTCTTGTGTTACAAAAGCTCTCTACTAAACAACTAACTTTTATTATCTTGCAAATTACTCATAGTTTTATTTCCTCTAAGTACTTCTAGTTTTATTCTTGCAAGCCTATCCTATCACCTACAAAATAGTTTCATACATGTTCTAGGTAAAGCGAACGTTAAGTGTGCGTAGAGTTGTATCGGTGGTCGATAGAACTTGAAGGGAATATTAATTCTACCTTTAGCTCCTCATTGGGTTTGACTCTCTTATTTATCGAAAAAGCTACAGCTGATCCCCTATACTTGTGGGTTATCAGGCCCCACAAGGTAACAACACACGACCCCTCCCAGGGCGCGCCGTGTTGCCTTGTGGGCACCTCGTGAGGCTTCTGGTCCTTCCACGAAGTTTTGGGGGTCTCTTTTGGTCCAAAAAAATCGTCAAAAAGTTTCGTCCAATTCTGAGAACTTTTATTTCTGCACAAAAAACAACACCACGGTAGTTTTGCTGAAAACAGCGTCAGTCCGGTTTAGTTCTAATCAAATCATACCAAAACCATATAAAATTGTTATAAACATGGCATGAATACTTCATAAATTATAGATACATTGGAGACGTATCAGCATCCCCAAGCTTAATTCCTGCTCGTCCTCGACTAGGTAAATGATAAAAGAAATAATTTATGAAGTGTGAATGCTAGCATAGTGCATAAGTTTGATCAATGATAATTGCAATCACTTTTTGTAGCATCATTATATATCATAAACAGTAGCTCATCTCATAAAACTTCTCATGATCAAGTAGAAAGCTATTCACATGTTAAAGTATAGACCATAAAACTTTCTTAAAAACCAACAAACTATGTTCTCAGTCATCAAACAATTACAATTTATCTTATTTTCAGGAAGGGTCTATGTAAGAGCTTTGTTTTAGAAATTCCACATACTCAACTATCATTTAGTGTTGACACTCAAAGCATATTTTTAGAACAAATCATTTCAGTCAAACACATAGGAAGATAGGGGCTTAATGTTTGGCCTCCCAACTTATTTATCTCAGGGATAATGCCAACAATAATAACTCATGATCACCTATATTCAACTGGATATATGTGCCTGGATCTTTCCCCACCACATGATGCTTGCCAAGAGAGAAAAATAAAAACGGAATAGAGAAGAACACTATTAACTCTTGCATAAAAGTAAATACATAAAGTAAAACATAGGCCCTTCATCGAGGGAAGCAGAGGTTGTCATGCGCTTTTTATTTTTGGATGTGCAAACTCTTAATGCAAAGGAACGTCACTTTATATTGCCCCTTGTGATAGCAACCTTTATTATGCAGTCTGTCGCTTTTATTCTTCACCATCACAAGATCGTACAAAGCTTATTTTCCCTTACATAAAAGTTCATACATATTTAGGAGCAATTTTTATTACTTTGCACCGATGACAACTTACTTGAAGGATCTTATTCAATCCATAGGTAGATATGGTGGACTCTCATGGCATGAAACTGGGTTTAAGGGTTTTTGGATGCACAAGTAGTATCTCTACTTAGTACAGAATTTTGGTTAGCAAAAGATAGGGGGGAAGCACCACATGTTAGAGGATCCATGACAATATAACATCTATGTGAATATAAACAAACATAACCCATTACGTTGTCTTCCTTGTCCAACATCAACTACTTGATCAAGTTTGAAAATAATTAATGGGGGCTCACAATCATAGAAGATGCCCAGATAGTATATTTATATGTGAAATCTCTCTTCCTTCAATATTCGTTCATGAATTGTTCAAGTGACCAATGTTGTGTTTGCTAACTTTCAATAAATTTTACCACTTATACTTCTTATTTGTGAAGTCACTACTCCCCATGGGACAAGCATATGAAGCACATATAATTTCAACTTTATGATATGCAATTCATTCAACAATTTACTCTTAGGATATAAGTGAAGCACGAGAGTAAATGATAAACTACTCCAAAAGATTTAAGTGAAGATCAATGAGCAGTTAAACAATTAAGTAGCTATGTGAAGACTCTCTCAAAATAAATATTTCAGATCTTGATAATTTTATTCAAACAGCAAACAAAACGAAAATAAAAGGACACTCCAAGAATAGCACATGTCGTGTGAGCAAGTAAAAACTTAGGCTAACCGATAGGTGTTGATGAAGAAAGGTGGGATGCCTACCAGGGCATACCCAAGCTTAGTTGCTTGAGACTTCTTGGAATGTTATCTTGGGGTGGCTTGGGCATCCCCAAGCTTGAGCTCTTTTGTCTCCTTAATTCCTCATATATCATGGCTTCTCCTAAATCTTAAAACTTCATCCACACAAAACTCAACAAGAACTCGTTTGATAAGTTAGTATAAATCAACTCAAAACCTTAACATTCCCTACTGTAGCAAATCACTAAAATTATAATTAAACATTGCATACTAAATCCCTCTGCATATTTAATACTCCTATCCACAAATAGAAATATTAAACAAGCAACATATGCAAACAACGCAATTATAACCGAAATCTGCCAAAACAGAACAGTCTGTAAAGGGTGAATAAGAATTCATACTTCCCTATGAAAAATTACCATGTGACATAGAACTCATGCATGCTTACTGTGTAAAAATTTCAGATTTTTATCATGTTCTGACTATTCAGGAATATTCTGGACATAACAGAAAACTTTCTGTTTTCAAACAGCAACACATGAACTTGCAAACTGAGCATGGTAAAGGCTATAATTGGCATTTTATTGAACTAAAAGATACAAAACATGATTTTTGATAACAGCAAGCAAAGAAAACTAAAATAAAATGACGCTCCAAGAAAAACTCATACTATGTGACGAATAAAAATATAGTTCCAAGTGAGGTTACCGATAATGTTGAAGACGAAAGAGGGGATGCCTTCCGGGGCATCCCCAAGCTTAGACGCTTGAGTCTTACTTGAATATTACCTTGGGATGCCTTGGGAACCCCCAAGCTTAGGGTACTGCCGCTCCTTATTCTCCTCATAGTGATATCCCACCCAAAACTTGAAAACTTCAATCACACAAAACTTAACGGAACTTGTGAGATAGGTTAGTATGATAAAAATAAATCATCCACTTAGGTACTGTCAAGACAAGATTCATAATTGTTCTCACATAATTCCTACTGTATTCCATCATTTCCATATTTTATATTACTCAATATAAGCTATGGAAACACTAAAACAAGCAAACTATGCACCGAAAACAGAATCTGTCAAAAACAGAACAGCATGTAGTGAGCGATTTAAAAACCATACTTCTGTACCTCCAAAAATTATTAAAAATTAGGAAAACGTAAAACAATTGTAACCCAATACTGTGTAAAAATTTTAGAATTTTCTCACGCTCCAGTACAGAATAGAAGTCCAGCACTTGATGCAAAAGTTTCTGTTTTTGCACAGAATCAAATCAAAAAGCATGCACACTATCCCAAAGGCTTTACTTGGTACATTATTGAAAGAAAGCATATAAAACATGATTACTACAGTATCTTAATCATGTGAACACAAGAAAACAGTAGGGTTAAATGTTGGGTTGTCTCCCAACAAGAGCTTTTCTTTATAGCCTTTTTAGCTAGGCATGATGATTTTAATGATGCTCACATAAAAGATAAGAATTGAAACACGAAGAGAGCATCATGAATCACATGGCAAGCTCATTTAAGTATAACCCACTTCCTATGCATAGGGATTTTGTGAGCAAACAATTTATGGGAGCAAGAATCAACTAGCATAGGAAGGCAAAACAAGCATAACTTCAAAACTTTCAACACATAGAGAGGAAACTTGATATTATTGAGATAAGTAGAAGCATATATTCCTCTCTTAAAATAATTTTCAGTAGCATCATGAATAAATTCAACAATATAAACATCACATGATGCATTATTTTCATGACCCACAAGCATAGAAAATTTATTACTCTCCTCGTAAGCAATTTTCTTCTCATTCATGATAGTGGGAGCAAACTCAACAAAATAACTATCATGAGATACTTGATTGACATAATCCAATTGAAAATTAAAATCATGATGACAAGTTTTATGGTTATAATTATTCTTTATAGCATACATGTCATCATAATAATCATCATAGATAGCAACTTTGTTGTCATAATCAATTGAAACCTCTTCCGAAATAGTGGAATCATCATTAAATAAAGTCATGACCTCTCCAAATCCACTTTCATAATTATTGCAATAAGGTTCAACACCCTCCAAAATAGTGGGATAATTAGTACCTAGAGTTGACACTCTTCCAAACCCACTTTCATCAATATAATCATCATAAATAGGAGGCATGCTATCATCATAATAAATTTGCTCATCAAAACTTGGGGGACTAAAAATAGCATCTTCATCAAACATAGCATACCCAAGCTTGTAGCTTTGCATATCATTAGCATCATGAATATTCATAGGAAGCATACTAACAACATTGCAATCATGCTCATCATTCAAAGATTTTATGCCAAACATTTTATTGAATTATTCTTCTAACACTTTGGCACAATTTTCCGATCCATCATTTTCAAGAAAGACAATATAAAGATGAAGCATTTGAGGCAACCTCAATTCCATTTTTTTGTAATTTTCTTTTATAAACCAAACTAGTGATAAAACAAGAAACTAGAAGATTCAATTGCAAGATCTAAAGATATACCTTCAAGCACTCACCTCCCCGGCAACGGCGCCAGAAAAGAGCTTGATGTCTACTACGCAACTTTATTCTTGTAGACGTTGTTGGGCCTCCAAGTGCAGAATTTTGTAGATACGCATCAACCAACTCTAATGTCACCTAGATACTCAAACAACTTCAGATTCATAATATTCTATCCACACAAAGAACTTCAAAGAGTACCCCAAAGTTTCTATCGGAGAAAAGAAGATGAAAACGTGTACCAACCCATATGCCTAGATTACCCCAATGTCACCTCGGGAATCCGTAAGTTGATTACCAAAACATACATCAAGTGACTCAATAGAATACCCCATTGTCACCATGGGTATTCACATGCGAGACATACACCAAGTGTTCTCAAATCTGAAATATTCAATCCGATAATAATGAAACCTCAAAGGGAAAGACTCAATTCATCACAAGAAGATAGCGAGGGAAGAAACACCATATGATCCAACTATATTAACAAAGCTCGCGATACATCAAGATCGTGCCAAATCAAGAACACGAGAGAGAGAGAGAGAGAGAGAGAGAGAGATCAAACACATAGCTACTAGTACATACCCTCAGCCCCGAGGGTGAACTACTCCCTCCTCGTCATGGAGACCGCCGGGATGATGAAGATGGCCTCCGGTGATGATTCCCCCCTCCGGCAGGGTGCCGGAATAGGGCTCCAGATGGTATTTCTTTGGTACAGAGGTTTGCTTCGGGGGTATCTTTTGGTCCAACAAAAATCGTCAAAAACTTTCGTCCAATTCCGAGAACTTTTATTTCTTCACAAAAAACAACACCACGGTAGTTCTGCTGAAAACAGCGTCAGTCCGGGTTAGTTCTGATCAAATCATACCAAAACCATATAAAATTGTTATAAACATGGCATGAATACTTCGTAAATTATAGATACGTTGGAGACGTATCAGCATCCCCAAGCTTAATTCCTGCTCGTCCTCGAGTAGGTAAATGATAAAAGAAATAATTTATGAAGTGTGAATGCTAGCATAGTGCATAAGTTTGATCAATGACAATTGCAATCACTTTTTGTAGCATCATTATATATCATAAACAGTAGCTCATCTCATAAAACTTCTCATGATCAAGTAGCAAGCTATTCACATGTTAAAGTATAGACCATAAAACTTTCTTGAAAACCAACAAACTATGTTCTCAGTCATCGAACAATTAGAATTCATCTTATTTTCAGGAAGGGTCTATGTAAGAGTTTTGTTTTAGCAAATTCCACATACTCAACTATCATTTTGTGTTGACACTCAAAGCATATTTTTAGAACAAACCGTTTCAGTCAAACACATAGGAAGATAGGGGCTTAATGTTTGGCCTCACAACTTATTTATGTCAGGGATAATGTCAACAACAATAACTCATGATCAGCTATATTCAACTGGATATATGTGCCTGGATCTTTCCCCACCACATGTGTCGTGGGAACGACCATCTATGGGGCCTTCTAGCCCCTTTGTGGTTCGGCAGGGGAGATCAACGTGCACAAAGAGCAGAATCAATGGATGGCACAAGGGATTTTACCCAGGTTCGGGCCGCTGAGAAGCGTAAAACCCTACTCCTGCTTTGGTGTATTGGATGTGTGAAAGCACAGGTACAGGGAGCGCTTCTCCCGGCATGGTGCGGAGAGCAGCTACGCATGCAGAACGTGCTAATGTTTGAAAAAAGGGTCCGAATCTCTCTAACTATTGTCGTGGCCCTCCTTTTATAGCTCAAGGGGTTACCACAGTGGCAAAACAGTAATTACGTAGTGATTGGATAGCGAACAGTGCTATCATACCTAACTCTGCCAGTTTAGGACAAAGGCATTAAATGCACCGTTAGGTGTCATGTGGAGAGGCAACCCCGACAAGGTTCCTGCACCGCTCGCCCAGCTACCTCGTATTATTCTGACACGCCTCCTGGACGGGTGTCATTAAAGGCAAATCTTCTCCCAGCGTGCTGACACGTGCCCGACAAACCTCACCAAGCAGCCTGCGCGGTCGACACCTCACCGATTAGCGACTAGCTATCCGGTGATGTGGAGCACTGGCGTGCTGGCGGAAGCTTGCCGGTACGGAGCTTGCCGGGTCTTCACCTTGCCGGTCCGGCGCTTGCCGACAAGGAATGTCTTCATCTTCGTTACTAGTTGAGTGCTTGTCGATGCTTTGTTTTGAGCTTCTCTCCAGTAGCTTCTGCAACTGGGTCTTGGATCTGGTTATTTGGCGAATCCCGGCAAGCCCTGGCCGGCAAGGAGGCTGCCACCGTCTGTGCATAAGTCAGGGTATAAAATACCCATGTTTTATACACGGACAGGAGCCTCCGGGCCTGGGCCATACACGCGTCTGAAGCGTCGTTGGGCTAGGCCCAAACAATGCATAGACACGTGGCGGGAAAACTGCCGCTGTAATTTTTAATCATGATGGTTATCCTGACGCACGTCCAATCCGCGCATTAAATGCGGGGCGTGGGAACGTGGACTATTGCGGTTATTTTGCGGTAGTGCGCCTGTAAAAAGCGTAGCGGGGGTAAACAGTGAAGAGCCAGCCCCCTCGCGCCTTCCCCATAAAAAGGCAACCGCGAGGAGGCGCTGCTCATTCACCCCTGTCTTTCCCCTTCTTCATCTTCTTCCTCTCGCCAGAGCCGCTTCCGCCGCCGCCGCCGCCGCTGACTCGCATCCCAGCTCAACCTCTTTCCTCCTCTTCGAGCTCCGATGGCGCCCAAGAGAGCCGACGCAACGGGGAAGAAGCTCATCAAGCCGCTCAACCCCAAGGCAGAGGAGAAGAAGAAGGCGTTGGAAGAGCTGGAAAAGCGGCGGAGGGAAAATGCGATCTTCTCGCCGTGCTCCTTGGACGGCAACGAGTTGATCAGGAGGTACGCGTACATGTGGGGAAGGGACACCAAGGATCACAAGGCCCCGGTGGTGCTTCCTAAAGGCGACAAGGATCCCGCAGATTCATATCCATTCTTCTGCGTCTATTTTTATTGCGGTCTGGTTCCCCCATTCTCAGATTTCTTAAGTGCGATGATGTTCAGCTACGGGTTCAGATTGCTGGATTTTACTCCAAACACGATGACTTGCATGGTAGTTTTTGCTCATCTGTGCGAGAACTTCGTCGGATTTGCCCCCAATGTCGATCTGTTCTGCCACTTCTTTGTCCCCTGCATCGAGGACAAATCGCTCTCCGGCAGCGTGACATGGATCCCCAGGACAAAAACTAAGGGCCAGTACCTTCCCGGGCAACTTCGCCTCAAGTGGGACGAGTGGAGGGCAGAGTGGTGCTGGATCCAGGAAAAGGATTTTCCTCAGTTCTGCATACCGCGCACAGTGAGAGTCCAGCGCGGCAAGAATTGGAGCAGTTTTGGCGCCACCGATGCGAAACTTCACCCGGCGCTGAACAGAATCGCCCGCCTCAAGGCCGCCAAGCTGACCATAGAAATGGTTGGCGCTGATTTCCTCCGGCGACGCATCGCGCCGCTGCAGAAGAGAGAAAGGTTCACTTGGCAATACCAGAACGTCGCTGACATTATGAGATTGTATCCTGGGACCGGCAACAACTTGACGGTCATGGACATTCCTGCCTCTGCGAACAGTTGTTCCGGAAAACTGGTGTGTTCCATTTGCCGGATGGAATTATCCCGCTGCACATCAACTCTGCCAAGTACTCCATATTGTCGATGATGCCGGACTACGATGCCCACGGAGTCAAAGCAGACTGGCCCGTGCCCACCTTTGTGAACGAGATGGATTGGGCCTCCAACCTGACGGAGAAAGCTTCCCGGAAGGAAACGGATCTCATCCGGGCCACCAAGGATGAAGAACTGGCATATATCGCCAGCAAGGCCGCAGAGATCGCGAGGATCAATGCGGCAGGTGGCTCTGGTGCCGCGGCAGCTGAGGACGATGATGAAGAGTAATCCGAGGAAGAAGTTGCCGAAGAGCAACAAGAAGAGCCTGCCGGGGATGAGACTGCTGAAGCTGAGGTTGCCGAGACCGAGGTTGCCGGGACTGAGGCTGCCGGAGAGTGTGAAGAAGAAGAAGGCCCTCGAGCCCCGAAGAGGAGGCGCCGTCTTCGGAGGGCGGTCAGTCAAGAGCCGGTGCGTGCTTCTTCGCCAGGAGCTGGCCCTACGGTGAAGAAGACGACCACGAAAACCGGCCGCCAAGAAGAAGTATGCCGGCAATCAACCCGGCGTCCCCGAACTTAGCCCCCATCCCCTCGACAAGAGGTTGTAGAGGGCAAGAGAGTCGCCTCCGCCAGTGATGTACGATTTTGACGTCCTTGGCGAGTCCGAGGAGGAGGTGGAGTAAGTGATTTTGCTTATCTCCATCAAGCCTTGATTCCATCTGGTTGCTGTTTTAACTTGATTTCTTCTGTCTTGACAAGCACCCAGAACCACTTGTGCATCGGTCGAAGCGGCCAGGTCTGCAACAGTACAAGATCCTACGGTGAGTGCCGGGCAGGGGGTGTGATGGCTGAAACTATTGTTATCAGCCCCCAGCCCAGCCCCCGGCATGAGGACGTGGCGCAGATCCTGCCCACCGGCACCGGTACTAAAGTTCCTCCTCCTGACCCTAATAAAGAGGTGGGGGAGGCCCGCCAAGAAGAAGATCGTCAAGAGGCGGACCCTGTTGTGGTTCCCCCGTTAACCAACGTTCCGGAGAGCGCTTCCCCGACAAGGACCTCCACCGATGAGCCTGCCCGCACGGAGGCCACCCCGTCAAGCGGGGCCGCCGACGACCGCGCGCTGGCAACGCATGTTGCCGGGGAAGGAGACGCCATTCCTCAGCAAACACCAACGGGTAATCCTCTTGCCTTTACACACCTTTCACGGAAAAAAAATACTTTTCGTTTTGTTGAACTTGGCTTGTAATTTTGAACCCTATTTCATCCTTGTTCCTGCTTCAATCCACAGCTCCAACCTCTCCTGAAGAAGGCGAAGTCCTTGTGGAGGTAGCCAATATCACAAGGGACGCCGCTGATGAGGCCGCCAAGATTGCCGCTGAAGAGGGCCTTGCGCAAGTTGCCGAGGAGACCAGAATACTCCACGAAGAATCCGAGAGGTCCTCCGGCAACACATCTGACTCGCCAGGATGGATGTGGAGAAGGCGCCCGTTAATACCGACACGCCGAACCCCGGCAACCAACTAGTGGCGCCAACCTTGCAGGTCCCATCAAGCAGCTTGGCGTTGATCGCTTCTCAGCATGGGTCTGGAGCCCCCAGTTCATCTGGTACTACGGGGCTAAACTTTGATGAAGAAATAGCCCGGATCCTGCTCCCTTTGGCTCAAAGAACCGACGAAGCCACCGATGCAACCGACAACGCCGAAGATCTCACCTTCATGGAAATCATGGCCGTCGGTTTTAAAGGTGTCCAGGAACGGTACAGTCGGAGGTGTGACAAGGTTCAGGAAGAGCGCAAAGCTGCGGATCTGGTTGACCAGAAGCTAAGAGAGAAGGTGGACGAGATGTGCACATGGTAGAACCAGCAGGCCCGCAATCTTAATGTTGCCAAAGAAGAAGCAGCAATCCGTGACGGCAAGCTGACAGAGCGCGAAACGCTGCTCAATGCCAAAGAGAAAGATCTTGCCATATGGGAAGGAGCCCTTGTCGCCACTCTCCGCAGCAAGGATGAGGAGATTGAGAAGCTCCTCGAGCAGAGGTCGAAAGAGCTGGAGAAGAATCACAAGGATACAATTGAAAACCTAGCTCGAGATAGCGCCGCCAAGCTCAAGGAAACTTCCGACAAGGTTGCTGCCGCTGCCTCCACCAAGACAGAACTGGAATCCCAGGTGGCCAAATTGAAGAAAGACCTTGTCGGCAGCGGTAAAGAAATCGAGGCTCTCAAGGATGAAGCGTTGAAGGTAGCCCGCACTCTAGGGGACTTGCAAACGCAGCTGTCGTCCAAGAACCAAGATCTTTATGCCGCCGCCAAGACAATTGGAGATCTGAAATCCCAACTAGCCACCGTGGTAACAGCTTCAGAATCCGCCAAGGAGAGGGAGAGGGTCTTGAAGGAGAAACTGGAGAGGGAAGAGGCCTTGAAGAAGGATGCTGAGAACAACTACGCCCAATTGCATGAGAACCTCTCCCTCTGGACTGGCAGGTTGTTAATGTTGCCTAGCGCATCAGCTCCCAAATTGCCGTGATGGACATGAAGAGCTAGGGTTTCACCGTCAACGACAAGGAGGCCACCAGCGTCAGATTGACCAAGTTCTTCGAGGGCCTTATCGATGCCTTGAAGACGTATCATGAGGACAGGTCTGCTTCGTTCGCTGATGAATCCCGGAAGTTTGCGCGTGAAATTGTGTACAGGGTGCTGCTCAAAATCGCTCATCGCAATCACAGCCTTGATCTCTCCGGGGTCTTCAGGAGGCTGCCGACGAACACCGATATTAGTGCTGCCGACAAGATCACTGCCCCTCTTGCCGACAAGGTTCTCCAAATTCCCAGAGTCCAGGGCGATCGTCGGGACTGAGTTTGCCGTTATATCCATCACTGTGCTGCATGTGAAAGATACATTTGATCTTATGTTAGATCTGCAATGTTTCTGTGATGTATTATAACTTGTGCTGATGGATGAATGTATGCCGTTTCCCCTCGTCTTATTTTGCCTTTGTATGATCGTGCTCCCTACGCTGTTGGGAAACTTGCCGGTGCGCACACTTGCCACAAGCGCTCCGAGGAACAGGTCCTTAGCAGCCTGCTGGAAGTGCCGCTGCCGGCAAGGTAACTTGCCGGGCCAGAACGCAGTTGCTGAGCTTGCCGAGTGGACTCGAGGCAAACTAGAGCGCGGACTGATCGCGACAAGATTCCTTTCCGTGCAGGTTTCTCATACAAACACAGAATCATTCAAGGGAAGTAGCAAATGTAACAAAGAAAAAAATTCAAAGTTTTTCAACTTATCTTTTCCTCGCGTTGTTTTCCTCGTCGTATGAAATGATCACTTGAACGTCAATAAAATGGTACCCCCATCGCCACTCCCCCTGGGAAACTTGCACGCGAGGGATTCTTCTGTCCTTTTAAGAAAAAGAAAGAAGAGAAAAGAGTGGTTTGGGAACCTTGATGGTTCGTCAGCCATTCCGTACAAACTAAAGTGTAAATCACAACATCACATGCATCCATATATAAATGAACATGTAGGAGGGGCTGCAGAACACTTAGCTTTATTTCACTTATGCACAGGATCTGCACCTGGCTTTGTACAAAGGGTTACAAGTCTTGCCGACAAAGCTTGTACAAAAGGGGCTGTCGGGAGGCCCGGCAACCGCGCCTTATGGGTAAAACTTGCGAAGATGCTCAATATTCCATGAGTTTTGCACTTGAATGCCATCCTCGGTGTCCAGACGGACTGCGCCCGGTCTAGTGACTCGTACTACCCGATAAGGGTCTTCCCACTTCGGCGTCAACTTGTTTGATCCCTTGGCGGACTGAACACGCCAAAGAACAAGGTTGCCTTCCTCAAGGCTTTGAGCGTGCACTTTGCGGCTATGATAGCGGCGCAAGGCTTGCTGGTAGCGTGTAGCTCGCACAGCCGCCCGAAGACGATCCTCCTCAAGGAGAGTTGCGTCATCTTGCCACAGCTGCTCTTGCTCAGCTTCATCGTAAGCGAGTACTCGAGGTGACCCGTACATGAGTTCCGTGGGGAGCACCACTTATGCACCATAGATTAGGGAGAAGGGTGTTTGGCCGGTAGCTCGATTTGGTGTCGTCCTGAGTGACCAAAGAACTGCCGGCAACTCATCAATCCAGCGCCTTCCACATTTGCGTAGCCTATCAAAGGTTCTTGTCTTGAGGCCACGCAGCACTTCAGCGTTCATCCTTTCCGCTTGGCCGCTGCTTCTCGGGTGAGCAACAGATTCAAATGAGATCTTGCCGCCAAGGTCCCGGATATACTGCATGAAGGTGTGGCTCATGAATTGTGTGCCGTTGTCGGTGATGATTCTATTAGGAACTCCGAAATGGCAAACTAATCCTTTAAAGAACTTGACGGCAGATTGCGCTGTCACCTTCCTCACCGGCTCCACTTCAGGCCACTTTGTGAACTTGTCGATGGCAACGTACAAGAACTCAAAGCCCCCGGTAGCACGGGGGAAGGGGCCCAAGATATCGAGCCCCCAGACCGAAAAGGGCTAGGAGAGAGGGATTGTTTGGAGAGCTTGAGCTGGCTGATGTATATTCTTTGAATGGAACTGGCATGCTTCACACTTGGTTACTAGCTCAGTCGCATCCTGGAGGGCAGTGGGCCAATAGAAGCCTTGTCGGAAAGCTTTGCCGGCAAGTGCCCTTGAACCTATGTGAGAGCCACATATACCTCCATGTACCTCTGCCAACAGTTTCAGTCCATCTTCCCGGCAAATACACTTTAATTTCACACCGTTTGGTCTCTTTCTGTATAGCGTGTTATCCACAAACTGATACATACTTGACTAACGGGCTACTTTCTCAGCTTCTTCTTGTTCATCGGGAAGTTCCCCTGTTTAAAGGAAATGAACTATCTGCTATGCCCACGCCGGAGCCTGTGGCTCGACGACAAGGACTAAAGGCATTTCTTCGGCCACGGGAGCGCTCGCTTCGGCGGCAAGAACCTGAGGTTTTGCGCGAAGCCGCTGCTCACCGACAACCGTGTCGGTGTCTCCGGCAACCTTTTTGCCGGCAGCTTCTGGGAGCTCTGCCGGAAAGTACTTGCCGGTATTCAACTTCCTCCTCTTACTAGCCTGTGTTGATGGAGTGACTGTTGGTTGATTCAAATGGATCACAAAAGTTCCCGGTTCCACAGGTAGCTTTTGAGCGG
The DNA here is from genome assembly GCA_039707655.1 of Elymus sibiricus. Lineage (NCBI taxonomy): Eukaryota > Viridiplantae > Streptophyta > Magnoliopsida > Poales > Poaceae > Elymus > Elymus sibiricus. The sequence goes on from CM077676.1 coordinate 228,906,105, forward strand.
CACACTTTGACAAGTGGTCAGCGATGCTGTTTTTCGGGCGAGGGATGTGCTCTGTTTGCAACCCGTCAAAGTGTTCCTCCAATTTCCTCACTTCTTCCACATACGCTTCCTAAGACCAGCTCTGGTAATCTTTGTTTACTTGCTTTACAACAAGCTGCGAGTCACCATGGATGACCAGCTTTCTGATTCCAAGGTCCACTGTAATCCTAAGACCGGCAAGGAGCCCTTCGTACTCAGCAGTGTTGTTTGTAGCTTGCTCCCTGGGAAAGTGCATTTGAACCACATACTTGAGGTGTTCTCCGGTGGGTGTGACAGGCAACACTCCGGCACCGGCACCTTGTAGTGAGAAGGCATCGTCAAAGTACATGATCCATTCCTTGGCTGTCTCTTTGCCGAGGAGAGCTGTTTATTGAATTTCTTCATCTTGCGTTGGTGTCCATTCTGAAATGAACTCCGCCAAGGCTCTGCTCTGGATGGTTGAAGTGCTTTCAAACTTAAGCGCAAAGCTCGACAATTCCAATGCCCACTCTACTATCCTGCCAATTGCCTCTGGATTTCTCAAGATACGCTGCAACGGAAAGCGAGTGACGACAGTGATCTCATGTGCTTGGAAGTAGTGGCGTAGCTTTCTCGAGGCTATAAGGAGGTCGAAGAGCAACTTCTGCACCCCAGAGTATCTTGATCTAGCCCCCTGCAAAAGGGAACTAACAAAATACACAGGCTGCTGCTACACTTTCTTCTTCGGCACCACTTGTTGATTAGCATCATTTACCTGCGTTGTTTCTGACTTGTCGGCACCAGACTTTGCCGGAGAAGATTTCGGTTTGTCACTAGACGGGCTCGCTGCGGCCGCTTCCTCGTCGGCGACTTCTCTCTGCGCCACTAATTCAGCACTAGCCACTTGATTTGTTGCCGCTACATACAGCAGCAACGGCTCTTGCGGTCTAGGCGCAACTAGTGTTGGCGCGGAGGAGAGGTATCTTCTCAAGTCTTGCAGTGTGGCCTTCGCTTCCGGAGTCCATTTCATCGGACCTGCCTTTTTCAAAATCTTGAAAAACGGCAGGGCGCGCTCAGCAGATCTTGAAATGAACCTACTCAAGGCAGCGACACAACCGGCAAGACGCCGTACGTCCTTGATGCTCTTTGGTGCTTGAATCTGCTCAATTGCTTTGATCTTGTCGGGATTTGCTTCAATTCCACGTTGAGACACAAAGAACCCGAGGAGTTTGCCGGATGGGACGCCAAACACACAGTTCTCGGGGTTGAGCTTCACATTGATCTTGCACAAGTTTGCAAACGTTTCTGGCCACCAGTTGGAGCTACTGGTGCTGTTTGCAGACGCCGAGAGGGCTCCGCTTGCTGCGATTTGCTGGCTTCGGCAAACCCGATCAAGCTTTCGATGGTTGCTCTCCATTCATCCATCTTCTCTGCTGCTGGAGGGAAGTTCAGCAGCATCTGGGCTTGCGCCATTGCTTCTGCTGCTGTGGCTGGCATGGCCGGAAGCGAAGAGCGTGACGTCGCTCTACTCCTGGCAGAGCCAGCAGGAGCGCCATCGCGGTCTTGCTGCCGTGGCACATGGTTAGCAGCGGGATGTTGTGGCGGAGGCGGTGCCTGAGGATCTGGGATTTGATCAACAGGAGTCTTGCCGTGAGGTCACCGCTGCCCGGAGTCGTTGACGCCACTCGGAGTTGTACCGCGCCCATTGTGCGAGGGGCGCGGCGTCTGTCCCGAAGCAGCATCTTTGGACGCCGCCTCAGCGGGATCTTGGCTCGTGCCGGCCCGGGCAATGCCGCTCCAGTGGCTGCGACCGTCGACGTGGCGAGGAAAAGGAGGTGGATGTCGTCCGCCCACTCCACCCGCGCCGTCTCAGCTTCGTTCGTCAGAGGATCGAGGAAGTCGACTGCCTCCAGCGCTCTCGTCTCCTGCGCCGACCTCGGTGGGCATGGCGACCGCGCCGCCTGCGCTGGTCGTGCCAACCTGGTATTCGCGCCGCCCGCGTTGGCTGCACCGCCTGCACCGCCTGTGGATACGTGCGAAGGGGCCGTCATCGTGATGCCCTTCTTCTTGGGGGCCATCGATGACGATGAGGATGATGATGAAGTTGATGATGTCGACGTGCAATCCACTGATTCAGGTTTGCGCAAGCGAGGCCCCTACCTGGCGTGCCAAAGATGTCGCGGGAACGACCATCTATGGGGCCATCTAGCCCCTTTGTGGTTCGGCAGGGGAGATCAACGTGCACAAAGAGTAGAATCAATGGATGGTGCAAGGGATTTTACCCAGGTTCGGGCCACTGAGAAGCGTAAAACCCTACTCCTGCTTTGGTGTATTGGATGTGTGAAAGCACAGCTACAAGGAGCGCTTCTCCCGGCAAGGTGCGGAGAGCATCTACGCATGCAGAACGTGCTAATCTTTGAAAAAAGGGTCTGAATCCCTCTAACTGTTGCCTTGGCCCTCCTTTTATAGCTCAAGGGGTTACCACAGTGGCAAAACAGTAATTACATAGTGATTGGATAGCAAACAGTGCTATCATACCTAACTCTGCCAGTTTAGGACAAAGGCATTAAATGCACCGTCAGGTGTCATGTGGAGAGGCAGCCCCGGCAAGGTTCCTGCACCGCTCGCCCAGCTACCTCGTATTATTCTGACACGCCTCCTGGACGGGTGTCATTAAAGGCAAATCTTCTAACTGCGTGCTGACACGTGCCCGACAAACCTCACCAACCAGCCTGCGCGGTCGACACCTCACCGATTAGCGACTAGCTGTCCGATGAGGTGGAGCGCTGGCGTGCTGGCGGAAGCTTGCTGGTATGGAGCTTGCCGGGTCTTCACCTTGCCGGTACGGAGCTTGGCGGAAAGGAATGTCTTCATCTTCATTACTTGTTGAGTGCTTGTCGATGCTCTGTTTTGAGCTTCTCTCCAGCAGCTTCTGCAACTGGGTCTTGGATCTGGTTATTTGGCGAATCCCGGCAAGCCCTGGCCGGCAAGGAGCCTGCCACCGTCTGTGCATAAGTCAGGGTATAAAATACCCATGTTTTATACACCGACAACATGATGCTTGCCAAGAGAGAAAAATAAAAATGGAATAGAGAAGAACACTATTGACTCTTGCATAAAAGTAAATACATAAAGTAAAAGATAGGACCTTCGTCGACAGAAGCACAGGTTGTCATGCGCTTTTTATTTTTGGATGTGCAAACTCTTAATGCAAAGGAACGTCACTTTATATTGCCCCTTGTGATAGCAACCTTTATTATGCAGTCTGTCGCTTTTATTCTTCACCATCACAAGATCATACAAAGCTTATTTTCAATTACAATAAAAGTTCATACATATTTAGGAGCAATTTTTATTGCTTTGCACCGATGACAACTTACTTGAAGGATCTTATTCAATCCATAGGTAGATATGGTGGACTCTCATGGCATGAAACTGGGTTTAAGGGTTTTTGGATGCACAAGTAGTATCTCTACTTAGTACAGAATTTTGGTTAGCAAAAGATAGGGGGGAAGCACCACATGTTAGAGGATCCACGACAATATAACATCTATGTGAATATAAACAAACATAACCCATTACGTTGTCTTCCTTGTCCAACATCAACTACTTGATCAAGTTTGAAAATAATTAATGGGTGCTCACAATCATAGAAGATGTCCAAGATAGTATATTTATATGTGAAATCTCTCTTCCTTCAATATTCGTTCATGAATTGTTCAAGTGGCCAATGTTGTGTTTGCTAACTTTCAATAAATTTTACCACTTATACTTCTTATTTGTGAAGTCACTACTCCCCATGGGACAAGCATATGAAGCACATATAATTTCAACTTTATGGTATGCAATTCATTCAACAATTTACTCTTAGGATATAAGTGAAGCACGAGAGTAAATGATAAACTACTCCAAAAGATTGAAGTGAAGATCAATGAGTAGTTAAACAATTAAGTAGCTATGTGAAGACTCTCTCAAAATAAATATTTCAGATCTTGATAATTTTATTCAAACAGCAAACAAAACGAAAATAAAAGGACACTCCAAGAATAGCACATGTCGTGTGAGCAAGTAAAAACTTAGGCTAACCGATAGGTGTTGATGAAGAAAGGTGGGATGCCTACCAGGGCATACCCAAGCTTAGTTGCTTGAGACTTCTTGGCATGTTATCTTGGGGTGCCTTGGGCATCCCCAAGCTTGAGCTCTTTTGTCTCCTTAATTCCTCTCATATCATGGCTTCTCCTAAATCTTAAAACTTCATCCACACAAAAATCAACAAGAACTCGTTTGATAAGTTAGTATAAATCAACTCAAAACCTTAACATTCCCTACTGTAGCAAATCACTAAAATTATAATTAAACATTGCATACTAAATGCCTCTGCATATTTAATACTCCTATCCACAAATAGAAACATTAAACAAGCAACATATGCAAACAACGCAATTATAACCGAAATCTGCCAAAACAGAACAGTCTGTAAAGGGTGAATAAGAATTCATACTTCCCTATGAAAAATTACCATGTGACATAGAACTCATGCATGCTTACTGTGTAAACATTTCAGATTTTTATCATGTTCTGACTATTCAGGAATATTCTGGACATAACAGAAAACTTTCTGTTTTCAAACAGCAACACATGAACTTGCAAACTGAGCATGGTAAAGGCTATAATTGGCATTTTATTGAACTAAAAGATACAAAACATGATTATTGATAACAGCAAGCAAAGAAAACTAAAATAAAATGACGCTCCAAGCAAAACTCATACTATGTGACGAATAAAAATATAGTTCCAAGTGAGGTTACCGATAATGTTGAAGACGAAAGAGGGGATGCCTTACGGGGCATCCCCAAGCTTAGACGCTTGAGTCTTACTTGAATATTACCTTGGGATGCCTTGGGAATCCCCAAGCTTAGGGTATTGCCGCTCCTTATTCTCCTCATAGTGATATCCCACCCAAAACTTGAAAACTTCAATCACACAAAACTTAACGGAACTTGTGAGATAGGTTAGTATGATAAAAATATATCATCCACTTAGGTACTGTCAAGACAAGATTCATAATTGTTCTCACATAATTCCTACTGTATTCCATCATTTCCATATTTTATATTACTCAATATAAGCTATGGAAACACTAAAACAACCAAACTATGCACCGAAAACAGAATCTGTCAAAAACAGAACAGCATGTAGTGAGCGATTTAAAAACCATACTTCTGTACCTCCAAAAATTCTGAAAAATTAGGACAACGTAAACAATTTGTAACCCAATACTGTGTAAATTTTTTAGAATTTTCTCACGCTCCAGTACAGAATAGAAGTCCAGCACTTGATGCAAAAGTTTCTGTTTTTGCACAGAATCAAATCAAAAAGCATGCACACTATCCCAAAGGCTTTACTTGGTACATTATTGAAAGAAAGCATATAAAACATGATTACTACAGTAGCTTAATAATGTGAACACAAGAAAACAGTAGGGTTAAATGTTGGGTTGTCTCCCAACAAGCGCTTTTCTTTATAGCCTTTTTAGCTAGGCATGATGATTTTAATGATGCTCACATAAAAGATAAGAATTGAAACACGAAGAGAGCATCATGAATCACATGGCAAGCTCATTTAAGTCTAACCCACTTCCTATGCATAGGGATTTTGTGAGCAAACAATTTATGGGAGCAAGAATAAACTAGCATAGGAAGGCAAAACAAGCATAACTTCAAAACTTTCAACACATAGAGAGGAAACTTGATATTATTGAGATAAGTAGAAGCATATATTCCTCTCTTCAAATAATTTTCAGTAGCATCATGAAGAAATTCAACAATATAACCATCACATGATGCATTATTTTCATGACCCACAAGCATAGAAAATTTATTACTCTCCTCGTAAGCAATTTTCTTCTCATTCATGATAGTGGGAGCAAACTCAACAAAATAACTATCATGAGATACTTGATTGACATAATCCAATTGAAAATTAAAATCATGATGACAAGTTTTATGGTTATAATTATTCTTTATAGCATACATGTCATCATAATAATCATCATAGATAGCAACTTTGTTGTCATAATCAATTGAAACCTCTTCCGAAATAGTGGAATCATCATTAAATAAAGTCATGACCTCTCCAAATCCACTTTCATAATTATTGCAATAAGGTTCAACACCCTCCAAAATAGTGGGATAATTAGTACCTAGAGTTGACACTCTTCCAAACCCACTTTCATCAATATAATCATAATAAATAGGAGTCATGCTATCATCATAATAAATTTGCTCATCAAAACTTGGGGGACTAAAAATAGCATCTTCATCAAACATAGCATACCCAAGCTTGTAGCTTTGCATATCATTAGCATCATGAATATTCATAGAAAGCATACTAACAACATTGCAATCATGCTCATCATTCAAAGATTATATGCCAAACATTTTATTGAATTATTCTTCTAACACTTTGGCACAATTTTCCGATCCATCATTTTCAAGAAAGACAATATAAAGATGAAGCATTTGAGGCAACCTCAATTCCATTTTTTTTGTAATTTTCTTTTATAAACCAAACTAGTGATAAAACAAGAAACTAGAAGATTCAATTGCAAGATCTAAAGATATACCTTCAAGCACTCACCTCCCCGGCAACGGCGCCAGAAAAGAGCTTGATGTCTACTACGCAACTTTATTCTTGTAGACGTTGTTGGGCCTCCAAGTGCAGAATTTTGTAGGACAGTAGCAAATTTCCCTCAAGTGGATGACCTAAGATTTATCAATCCGTGGGAGGCGTAGGATGAAGATGGTCTCTCTCAAACAACCCTGCAATCAAATACAAGAAATCTCTTGTGTCCCCAACACACCCAATACAATGGTAAATTGTATAGGTGCACTAGTTCGGCGAAGAGATGGTGATACAAGTGTAGTATGGATAGTAGATATATGTTTTTGTAATCTCAAAATAAAAAAAACAGCAAGGTAGCAAGTTATAAAACGGAGCACAAACGGTATTGCAATGCTTGAAAACAAGGCCTAGGGTTCATAGTTTCACTAGTGCAATCTCTCAACAGTGCTAACATAATTGGATCATATAGCAATCCCTCAACGTGCGACAAAGAATCACTCCAAAGTTCCTATTAGCGGAGGACATAACATGAAATTGTTGTAGGGTACCAAACCACCTCAAAGTTATCCTTTCCGATCGATCTATTGAGCCATCCCTATAAGTGTCACAAATAGCCCTAGAGTTCGTACTAAAATAACACCATATGATACGCATCAACCAACTCTAATGTCACCTAGATACTCAAACAACTTCAGATTCATAATATTCAATCCACACAAAGAACTTCAAAGAGTACCCCAAAGTTTCTATCGGAGAAAAGAAGATGAAAACGTGTACCAACCCATATGCCTAGATTACCCCAATGTCACCTCGGGAATCCGCAAGTTGATTACCAAAACATACATCAAGTGACTCAATAGAATACCCCATTGTCACCACGGGTATCCACATGCAAGACATACATCAAGTGTTCTCAAATCTGAAATATTCAATCCGATAATAATGAAACCTCAAAGGAAAAGACTCAATTCATCACAAGAAGATAGAGAGGGAAGAAACACCATATGATCCAACTATATTAACAAAGCTCGCGATACATCAAGATCATGCCAAATCAAGAACACGAGAGAGAGAGATCAAACACATAGCTACTAGTACATACCCTCAGCCCCGAGGGTGAACTACTCCCTCCTCGTCATGGAGATCGCCGGGATGATGAAGATGGCCTCCGGTGATGATTCCCCCCTCCGGCAGGGTGCTGGAACAGGGCTCTAGATGGTATTTCTTTGGTACAGAGGCTTGCGGCGGCGGCGGCGAAGTTCTAGGTTTATTTCTGGGGGTTTCTCTATTTATAGGATTTTTCAGTGTTGGCATCATGCGAAAAGGAGCTACGAGGGCCCCACAAGGCAACAGCACACGACACCCCCCCAGGGCGCGCCGTGTTGCCTTGTGGGCTCCTCGTGAGGCTTGTGGTCCTTCCACGAAGCTTCGGGGGTATCTTTTGGTCCAAAAAAATCGTCAAAAAGTTTCGTCCAATTCCGAGAACTTTTATTTCTGCACAAAAAACAACACCACGGTAGTTCTGCTGAAAACAGCGTCAGTCCGGGTTAGTTCTGATCAAATCATACCAAAACCTTATAAAATTGTTATAAACATGGCATGAATACTTCATAAATTATAGATACATTGAAGACATATCAATGAGCTGAATGACAGCATCAACCACCTAAAACAAAATTCAAGTTAATTGTACTGTGCAAAAGAAAATTGATAAACTAATTTGGGAAATATCTTACTTCGTCACCCAACCATTTCTTATCTTTGGCTCCATCTATCATGGTGAGGCATTGCAAATGCTTCTGTAGCAGAACGATGTCATCAATTACCACCATTTCTTTTTCAAGATCTGAGGTGTTGACAATTTCGGCCACAAATCCTTTCGAAACTTGTCAAGCTCGCCCTCCAGCCTCGAAGCACCTGTGTCTGTATTTTTTGAATTGCTTGGGCAGTTTTTTCTCTTCTTTGTGTCCCTGGAATCGTTGGTAGAGTCCGATGGAGTCCTGTTTTTCTTTCTATTCTTATCACTATTGTACAGAACATAATCTTCATTCTTGAATAATTAAGATACCACTCTTTTCCGGCCGCTCGCATGAGTTGGTGGCATGGATTCAACCACACTTTCCCGCTTCATTGCTAAGGAATCATCATAGTTGTCCTCATCAACTGGGACGACATGGGGTTCTTCCGGTTCACGCGTTCCCTTAGCCTTGGCAGACCGGTGCTTTCTTTTGGTACCTGCGTCTCCCCCCATCTCAATACTGACATCTTCGTCAACTTGATTACTTCTTTCTTCTTCAGCCTTTCGCATATTCTTAATGTGCCTCAAATTCAGAGGATCCTGTGATTCGAAATAAAGCACTTGTTAGCTAGCAATCTGTGCGAACTTAAAAACAAAATCAGTTTAAAGTAAAATGTGCATCACCTGGAAAGCTTCAAGGCTTGTGGTGGCTTTGGAATGCTTTTGTGAATCCAAACTTAGAGCACCCTGCAAATCTTCATCAATGTTCTTCATGGGGGCATCCGTGTCATCTTATTGTATTCCCTTAGCCGAAATGCCTTTGGCAGTGACCTCCGTGTCATCTTTTTGATTTCCCTGGTGAGGAGCATTCTCTGCAGGGACCTCCATTGGGTCTGCAAGTGCTCCCAGGTCAGATAGTTGTATGTAGGAGATATGCCCTAGAGGCAGTAATAATAGTTATTTTGTATCTCCAAGTTTGTAATGAATGTTAATGTTCCATGCTATAACTGCAATGATTCTCGAGTCTACAATATCCACGAGGCTCGGAGGGAAACTCATGTACACGTGTGGTATAATAAACGGTAAAATGTATTCCTAGTCATGCCTCTAAGACTGGCTCAAGTATTGCATGATGATCCTGTTTTCCTGATCATGGGCATGACTATGCCGGCAATTTTGAGGGCACAATGTTAGAAGAACACTTGTGTTGAATCAACCCGAATTGATGTTATGCTATGAGATACATTCGTCACAAGTTAATGGTTAATAACACAGAGATAGTTAATGTTTGCATAATTCCTTAGACCATGAGAGTATCAAGTTCCTTTGTACTTGCTTCATGAACTTTGGGGTTTGTTAAACGTCATCCGTAACTGGGTGGCTATTACGGCGGCTTACGGGTTCACGGAAAAGTATGACAAGAAACGAGATAGCTCCAGATTGGGTTGCTCCTCTGACAATGGAGAGATATTCTCGGGCCCTCTCGGTGTTACAGTATCCATCATCGTCTGTCCAGACACATTGTGATTTGATCAAAGGGATGCCGGAACACGGAAACGTGAAAAGAGAACAAAACCGATAACGAGGTAACCGGCATAGTGGACAAGTGTTGATCCATGGGGATGCCAATAAATCTCACCTCGGGTGTTTGTAACATATCACGAAGCAACAGGAATAGCACATGGCAACTGGAGGTTCACTCGAATATTTATTCGTGTGGGTATACGGATCAATATGGGTGTCCATGGTTCCGCTATTGATCATTGATCGAAAGTGTTCCAGTCATGTCTATACTTCACCGAACCTATAGGGTCACATGCTTAAGGGTCATCTATCTGCTGAATACTAGACAGGGAGTCTGAGAGAAAGTCACCAGAAAAGTTTCGGAGACAACGGAAACGTTCCGGAGAGAACACCGGAATAGTTTCGGTAAAACTAAAAAGTTGTTTCGGAGTACACCATTAAGTCAAATTGGTTTCAGCACACGCGTGGAAATTCTTGGAGGGTGCCAGAATTGTTCTGGAAACGTCTGTGATTTTTCTGGGATAAAAACCGGAAATGTTCCGGAGCTGCCGGAACCGGTTTGGTTGCTTTTCGCAGATGAAAATCACTAAAGCAGAATTGTTTCGGAACGCGTCCAAAATCATTTTAGTGGGTACTGGAATTATTCTAAGACCCACAGAAAATTTTTTGGATTTAATGGTCGCGGAAAAATGTTTTTGTGAATAGTGAAAATCACTTTATGGTTACTTTTTTGAAAAGCCACCTTTTTGGGCTTTGCTCCAAAATATCTTGGGGATGACATGGATGGATGAGAGCCCCTCATGGGGGGCCCACTCAAGGTGGCTGGCCAAGGAGGAGCTACTCCATGGAGCTCCTCTAGCCTTCCCATTTTGCCCCTTCGGAAAATCCATATGATGGGTTTTTTGGGTATTTTGAGTTCCACCCTACCCCTTGGGATTTCCTATAAATAGAGGTGGAGAGGCACTCTCCACACTCACTCCAACTCTCATACACATGCCATGCATTATCAGGCTTTCTCTCTCCCTCCCACGAAATATTTTCGTAGAGCCGAAAGGCTGTCTGGGTTCCGGCAGGAACTAGTTCTGGACGGCGAAGCCCTGCCGGATAGTTGACACCGTATGTGTGCAACCCCGTAGAGAGGTCGTAGGTTCGATCTTTTGCCCGAGGGGCTATTCAAGGGTCCTCCCGAAGGGTTGTCCGAGTTACCATTCGAGCTTCGAGGGTCCTCCCGAAGGGCTGTCCGGGACATCGTCCGGGGGACTGTCCGACCGCCTCCCGAAGGGCTGTCCGGCGAGGGAGTACATCCTCACGGTTGGGAGGTTGTAAATCCTAGCTGCGGGGATTTGCACCGACGATCTACATCGACTCTACTTCCGCTGCGCTACGAGTCGGTAATGATCAGATCAAACCTTGTATGCCATCTCCATAGTGATCCTGGGCGTGCTCGCTGTACCGAATTTTTTTTCTGTCGCGTTCCCCTACAGTGTCATCAAGAGCCTTGCTATGCGTAGATGCAGGTTGCGATCTAGAATACATAAAGATGTATGGGTATTGCATAATATAATTTTGTAGTAGATGAGATCTATTGCTGAAAATTATTTATGCGGGTAGCAGATGAAATCTGTTACCCGATGTTCTTGTTGCTTCCCTAGAATTTGCGTATTTATGATCTTGAAACGGCATGGTGGAATTTCACAAAGTTCTGGCAATCCGCGATCCTGATTGATCAACGAAGTGCTATCAGTTTTTTGGGTTCCACCATAGTTAAGAGAAAGATAAAATTTCGCAGACGAAAGGGCAATGCAGATATGATCTGCACAGGGGTCAAGCATATGACGAAGTATAGTATGGGGCTCGAGATTTTATTATCTCATGTTTCATACACCCCGCAAAGTTAATCTAGCGACTTGAATAATCATACTTGATGATAAACATTAGTAGCTGCGGTTTAAGTCAAAACCTTAGAAGCCACGTAAAATAAAATTTTGCATAAACCGATTAGAGGCGTCTAACTTGGTTTTGCAGGATGTGCATGTGATGTGGTATAGCAGCTCTCATATTAATTCGATTATGTATGAGATGACTATATGATGTAAATTTATTAACATGACCTGCGTGTCATGATTCGGCATGATGGCTGGAGCCATATGATTGTCACTTTAATGACCTGCGTGTCAACCTTAAGTAATGCACTTATTTTATTAGCTATAGAGATAGCAATATTATCTGGTGCATCGACAAGGTGGAGGCAATCTTCGCGAAGGTGAACACCGACGCAAATGCCGAAGACGAAGAAATTAAAGACTTCTCCGTCAGAAAGGGCAATACCATATCATGTTGTTATGAACTGCCTGAGATGTTTATCCCATATGATGCACCCTTTTGATTGCGCGGTAGTCTGGGTGATCTCTCACTTAAAATATCAAGTAGTTACTGTTCTCCCAAGTGTAGCACCGTCACAGCACCTATCTCTTCGGGGTACCACATGGATACATGGGTGCGAACGATTAGAGAAGTGTCAGGCGGGTGAGTTGAGACCTCGCAGCGACATCACTTGGTTGTCTTGACGTTCCGGAGGATCATCCTGAGCTCGGAACACGCCCTTCAAAAGATGAACAAGAGTCACATAGAGATGTGATTGGCAAGTTGGCCTACCAATTGAAATTCTCGTCACTTGAGATGGATACATCCTTGTTGTTGAATTATAATTTGGGTCTTGAATCACTCATAATCAATTTTGAGAGATATTGATTTGAGTGGGAGTGCACTTTAGAATAAAATTGTTTATTCACTAGTGCAAATTAATTATGAACAAAGTCTAAGTGAAACTTTTGTTTACCATTGTAGATCAAATGGCTCACAACACCGCATTCAACTTAGGCTCGATGTTAGAGAAAGAGAAGTTAGCTGCGATTGGAAACAACTATGCGGACTGGGTCCGTAACCTGAGGATTGTCCTCAGGAGCGCTAAGAGGATGTATGTGCTTGAAACTCCTCTTCCAGCTAAACCGGCGGCAACTGCCCCGGAAGATGAACAAAATGTTTGGGCCACTAAGGATGATGATTACAACTTAGTGCAGTGCCTCATGCTAACTTGCATGGGTCCAGAGCTTCAAAAACGTTTTGAATTCCATAACGCCCATGATATGATCCAGGAATTGGATGCTCCGTACAAGGAAACCGCATGGTCTGAACGGTTTGATATCATGAAGGCCGTGATGGATTGCAAGATGGCTGAGGGTAGTTCAGTTGGCGAACACGTGGTCAAAATGATTGGCTACGCTGAAAGGCTTAAAACCCTGGAATTTCCAATTCCACCAGCCCATATGATGGACATGTTGCTTTCTTCACTCCCCCCGTCTTACGACGGTTTTGTCATGAACTATAACATGAGTGGGATGGAGACGACACCAAATGAGGTGCTCGCCATGCTGAAAACTGCGGAAGGAGGACTGCGGAAAAATCGCAAGCAAGTGTTGCTTGTGAATAAAACCACCAGTTTCAGAAAGAAAGGCAAGTCAAAGAAGGGCAAGAGCGCCGGTAAGACCGGCTCCTAAAGCAACTCTAAGGGCGGAGCCAAGAATGAAACTGAGTGCTTCTACTGCAAGGGCATAGTACACCGGAAGAGAAACTACAAGAAGTATCTGGAAGATAAGAAGTCCAGGAAAATCGGAAAAGGTATAACTGTTATACAGGTTAATGTCATTGACGTTTTGCTTGCTAGCAAAAATTCTAAGTCTTGGGTATTTGATACCGGATCGGTTGCTCACATTTGCAACTCGATACAGGGGCTTCAGAAGGTGCGCAAGCTGGCTAAGAATGAAGTCGTGATGCGTGTCGGGAACGGCGCTGGGATCGCCGCTCAAGCCGTCGGCATTATGCCTCTACGTCTCCCTTCAGGATTTACCTTAGAACTAAGTAACTGTTATTTTGTTCAGGCATTGTGTAGAAACATTATCTCTGGATCATGTTTAGTGCACGATGGGTACTCTTACAAGTCTGAGAACAATGGTTGTTCACTTTATTGTAAGGATATGTTTTATGGATTTGCACCCATTGTTGGGAGCCTTTTCATACTAAATCTTGAATGTGGAAATGATGTCTTTAACATGAATGCTAAACGCCTTAAGAAGGCTGATACCACCACCACTTACTTGTGGCACTGTCGTCTTGGCCACATCAGAAAGAAACGCATGCAAAGACTCCAGTCAGATGGAGTTTTACCGTCCTTTGATTTTGAATCATTCGACACATGTGAAGCTTGTCTGATGGGGAAAATGACCAAGACGCCTTTCACAGGTCATCTTTAATGGGCGGGTGAATTATTGGAAATAATACATAGTGATGTATGTGGTCCAATGAGCACAGCCGCACGGGGTGGGTATTTCTACTTCGTGACTTTTACTGATGATTTAAGTCGGTATGGCTATATCTACTTAATGAAGCATAAGTCGGAAACCTTTGAAAAGTTCAAAGAATTTCAGAATGAGGTAGAAAATCATCGTAACAAAAGGATTAAGTTTCTGCGGTCAGATCGCGGGGGCGAATACCTTAGTCATGAGTTTAGCCAACATCTGAGTGACCGTGGAATCGTTTCACAGCTTATGCCTCCCGGAACTCCACAGCGAAACGGAGTGTCAGAACGATGTAACCGAACCCTGTTAGACATGGTGAGGTCGATGATGTCTCTTACAGATCTACCGATATCTTTTTGGGGTCACGCACTACTTACTGCCGCTTATACATTAAACAGAGCACCGTCTAAGTCTGTTGAGATGACACCACATGAGATGTGGCATGGGAAGATTCCTGGTGTGTCGCATCTCTAAATTTGGGGTTGTGAGGCATACGTAAAGCGTTTACAGCCAAGCAAACTTGATCCCTGATCAGACAAATGTTACTTTGTAGGTTATCCAAATAACACCATTGGGTATTCCTTCTACCACAAGTCCGAGGGCAAAGTGTTTGTCGCAAAAGTTGGACACTTTCTCGAGAAAGAATTTCTCGCTAAAGAAGCAAGTGGGAGGACAGTACAGCTTGATGAGAATGGTGAATCTTCGGCAACTGTTGATATGGCTAAGGAACCGGAAGAAATTCCGCTAATTATCCCTACAACCGAGCCGGAAGTTGTCGCATGTGATGCAGAAACTTCAGACAAGTTTGTATTTGAACCGCGCAGATCAGGTAGGGCTATCGAGCCACCTGAGTGGTTTCATAACGAAATCTTCATTCTTGAAGACGATAAACCTGCGCACTACAAGGAAGCGATGGCGGGGCCCAGCTCAAGGGAATGGCACAAAGCCATGAGATCCAAAATGGAATCCATGTACGAAAATTAAGTTTGGAACTTGGTAGAACTTCTAGAAGGCGTAAAGCCCATTGGTTGTAAATGGATTTTCAAAAGAAAGACGGACGCGGATGGTAACATTACTATCCATAAAGCTAGACTTGTCGCGAAAGGGTTCACGCAAGTTCCTGGAGTGGACTACGACGAGACTTTCTCGCATGTAGCTATGCTTAAGTCTGTACGGATATTACTAGCAATAGCTGCTTATTTCGATTATGAAATATGGCAGATGGACATCAAAACGGCTTTCCTAAATGGAAATCTCAAAGAAGATGTATACATGATACAGCCTGAAGGTTTTGTCGTTCATGAGAATGCTGGAAAGGTATGCAAACTTCAGAAGGCCATTTATGGTCTGAAGCAAGCATCAAGGAGCTGGAACATTCGTTTTGATGAAGTAGTCAAAGAGTTTGGCTTCATCAGGAATGACGAAGAATCTTGTGTTTACAAGAAGTTTAGTGGGAGCGCAAAAGCATTTCTAATCTTGTATGTGGATGACATATTGTTGATTGGAAATGACGTGAATTTTCTTAGCGAAATAAAAGACTCATTGAAGAAGAGTTTTTCAATGAAAGACTTAGGCGAAGCGGCATATGTATTGGGCATCAGAATCTATAGAGATAGATCAAAACGCCTGATAGCGCTTAGCCAAAGCACGTACATTGACAAAGTTTTGAAAAGGTTCAACATGGAGAACTCCAAGAAAGGCCTACTCCCCATGTCACCTGGCACAGTGCTTTGCAAGAATCAGTGTCCTCAGACTCTCGATGAGTGAGTACAAATGAATGATGTTCCATATGCCTTGGCAGTTGGTTCTATTATGTATGCCATGCTATGTACAAGACCGGATGTTTCCTATGCGCTAAGTGTTAGCAGCCGGTACCAAAGTGATCCAGGATTGGAACACTGGGCCGCAGTCAAAAATATTCTTAAGTACCTCAGAAGGACCAAGGATTTACTCCTTGTGTACGGAGGTGATGAAGAGCTCATTGTAAGTGGTTACACTGATGCAGGCTTCATGACTGACCCAGATGACTTCAAATCTCAATCAGGCTATGTTTTCATATTGAACGGTGGCGCAGTTGATTGGAAAAGTTCCAAACAAAGGACTGTGGCAGATTCTACGACAGAGGCGGAATATGTTGCAGCTTCAGAAGCCTCCAAGGAAGCGGTATGGATCAAGCAGTTTCTTGAAGACCTTGGTGTGGT
This sequence comes from Elymus sibiricus, assembly GCA_039707655.1. Classification (NCBI taxonomy): domain Eukaryota; kingdom Viridiplantae; phylum Streptophyta; class Magnoliopsida; order Poales; family Poaceae; genus Elymus; species Elymus sibiricus. The sequence continues at coordinate 228,922,544 of CM077676.1, forward strand.
TCCGAGTGCGCTGGACCCGGTGGAGATCTATTGTGATAATAGTGGCGCCGTGGCTCAGGCTAGGGAGCCATCTTCGCACCATAAGACAAGACACATTGAATGCAAATATAAACTCATTCGACATCATGTCGAAGCAGGTTTAGTGAAAGTACGCAAAGTTCACACGGATCTGAACGTGTCAGGCCCGATGACAAAGCCTCTACCACGAGCAAAGCATGAGCAGCACCGGATAGCCATTGGTGTTAGAGAAGCCATGTAACTAGATTACGACTCTAGTGCAAGTGGGAGTCTATAGGAGATATGCCCTAGAGGCAGTAATAACAGTTATTTTGTATCTCCAAGTTTGTAATGAATGTTTATGTTCCATGCTATAACTGCAATGATTCTCGAGTCTACAATATCCACGAGGCTCGGAGGGAAACTCATGTGCACGTGTGGTATAATAAACGGTAAAATGTATTCCTAGTCATGCCTCTAAGAGTAGCTCAAGTATTGCATAAGGATCATGTTTTCCTGATCATGGGCATGACTATGCCGGCAATTTTGAGGGCACAATGTTAGAAGAACACTTGTGTTGAATTGACCCGAATTGATGGTATGCTATGAGATACATTCATCACAAGTTAATGGTTAATAACACAGAGATAGTTAATGTTTGCATAATTCCTTAGACCATGAGAGTATCAAGTTCCTTCGTACTTGCTTCGTGAACTTTGGGGTTTGTTAAACATCATCCGTAACTGGGTGGCTATAACGGCGGCTTACGGGTTCACGGAAAAGTATGACAAGAAACGAGATAGCTCGAGATTGGGATTTTCTCCTCCGACGATGGAGAGATATTCTCAGGCCCTCTCGGTGTTACGGTATCCATCATCGTCTGGCTAGACACATTGCGATTTGATCACAGGGATGCCGGAACACGGAAACGAGAAAAGAGAACTAAACTGGTAACGAGGTAACTGGCATAGTGGGCAAGTGTTAATCCACGGGGATGCCGATAAATCTCACCTCGGGTGTTTGTAACATATCGCGAAGAAACAGGAATAGCACACGGCAACTGGAGGTTCACTCGAATATTTATTCGTGTGGGTATAGGGATCAATATGGGTGTCCACGGTTCCGCTATTGATCATTGATCGGAAAGTGTTCCGGTCATGTCTATACTTCACCGAACCTATAGGGTCACACGCTTAAGGGCCATCTATCTGCTGAATACTAGACAGGGAGTCCGAGAGAAAGTCACCGGAAAAGTTTCGGAGACAACGGAAACGTTCCGGAGAGAACACCGGAATAGTTTTGGTAAAACTGAAAAGTTGTTTCGGAGTATACCATTAAGTCAAATTGGTTTCGGCACACGCCTGGAAATTCTTGGAGGATGCCAGAATTGTTCGGGAAAATTCTGGGATTTTTCTAGGATAAAAACCGGAAATGTTCCGGAGCTGCCGGAACCGGTTTGGTTGCTTTTCGCAGATGAAAATAACTAAACCGGAATTGTTTCAGAACACATCCAAAATCATTTTAGTGGGTACTGGAATTATTCTAAGACCCATAAAAATATTTTCGGATTTAACGGTCGCAGAAAAATGTTTCCGTGAATAGTGAAAATCACTTTATGGTTACTTTTTTGCAAAGCCACCTTTTTGGGCTTTGCTCCTAAATATCTTGGGGATGACATGGATGGATGAGAGCCCCTCATGCGGGGCCCACTCAAGGTGGCCGGCCAAGGAGGAGCTCCTCCATGGAGCTCCTCTAGCCTTCCCATTTTGCCCCTTTGGAAAATCCATATGATGGGTTTTTTGGGTATTTGGAGTTCCACCCTACCCATTGGGATTTCCTATAAATAGAGGTGGAGAGGCACTCTCCACACTCACTCCAACTCTCATACACATGCCATGCATTATCTGGCTTTCTCTCTCCCTCCCACAAAATAGTTTCGTAGAGTCGAAAGGTTGTTTGGGTTCCGGCAGGAACTAGTTCTGGACAGCGAAGCCCTGCCGGATAGCTGACACCGTATGTGCGCAACCCCGTAGAGAGGCCGTAGGTTCGATCTTTTACCCGAGGGGCTGTTCGAGGGTCCTCCCGAAGGGCTGTCCGAGTTACCGTTCGAGCTTTGAGGGTCCTCCCGAAGGGCTGCCCGCGACATCGTCCGGGGCACTGTCCGACCACCTCCCGAAGGGCTGTCCGGCGAGGGAGTACATCCTCGTGGTCGGGAGGTTGTAAATCCTAGCTGCAGGGATCTGCACCGACGATCTACATCAACTCTACTTCCGCTGAGTTACGAGTCGGTAATGATCAGATCAAACCTTGTATGCCATCTCCATAGTGATCCTGGGCGTGCTCGCTGTACCGATTTTTTTTTCTGTCGCGTTCCCCTACACTGTATGTCCTCGACTCCTGGGCGATCAGCATCAAAGATTCCATAGCAGTGGTTCTTTAAAAAAACGTGTTAGTCTGGGAGTTTTGATAGTAAAATTATTTTGAAAATCATAATGGTATGCTTACATTGAATTCTCTGATGAGGTCGTCCACGCATCTGCCGTTCGCAAGGGTACGCCTAAGGCACTCGTCCATTTTTTTCCAAGGGTGCACATCCTATCGAATTGTTGTGCACCGGCCTCCCGCAATACACGGCCGATGAGCGCCTTATCCTGCAACTTACAAGCAGTTAGAAGCATATAGTTCGATTGTACTTGCAAAGTTACAATATATATTTGTGCCTGATGTAACTCATTTACCTGACCGTCAGTCTTTGGTTTGGCCGGCGTACCAACTAGTGGCGTATTGAAAGGCCGCAGCAGGTCCTCAACATACTGCAGTTTAGTGTCGTTAGTATGATTCGAAATATATGGTAGATAATCCAGGCACACAGTACTGAAACTTTACCTCTCCAACCCCTAGATAATTTTTGTTGATTATGTTGTCAACCTTGTGTGCCTTCTCCTCACTCCAGTTCTGGATCAGCGGCCTTAACCTTGATGCATACGAGATGCTGGAGTCCAAATGGTGCACCCTGAACTTCTCGTAGTACCACGTCTGCATGACAACAAAAGCAGCTTAGAAACTTTGCCATAGATTAAATGTATGCTAGGTAACTGATGATTCTATTACCTGCAGTAGTGGTAGGTTCCCCTCCAGATTAGCTCCACCATTTACAAATTTCTTAACACTAGCCATAAGATGGTCAAGCGTTAGCTGTCCAAGATTGCTGCTCTTTATCGTCTCAACGTTTCTAACAATCCCAAGGTATATGTTGTCCACATATTGCTGTGTTGTCGGGCATAGATATTTGCCTATGGTGTACAAGACAAATGGCCTGACAAAATTAGGTGTGCTGTTGCCTTTCATCTTGGCTAGCAATCCTTTCAAAGTTACTTTTGTGTCATTGGGGTCTTTCAATTCCTTCCACAACTCCACATTATCGTTGTGATTTGAAGAGATGTGATTCTTCCCCATGCAGGGCAGGCCTGTTATATGCTCCACATCTTGTAGTGTGATCCTACATGGTCTCCCATTAATGATAAAGGCATCCTGCTCTGCATCATATGAATAAGCGATGGCCTGGCATAGTAGACATCTCATTTTCATGCCAGGAGTCTTGAGAAGTTCACCCAGTCCAATCAACTGGATGTACGTCCGTTGCTGTGTGTTTAATTCTTTTATGAACTTCTCATATTGCAGCAAAGAAGCAACCTGAGTTCCCTGAATGTGCAAATATTGTGATTAGATTCTGTATGGTATACATTTAAACACTCATAGAACCGACTAGATCTAATCTATGCCAATATAAAAATTGTGCTCTATAGTACTGCATGAAATCTCATAGAGCTTCTCGGCCATATAATCAACACCAGACATAGAAAAACAAGCTATTCATCTCTGTCGGCAAATTGACTGATAATAGTTTAGATTTTTAGTAGAACGAGTAGAGTTTGGTCTATGTAGACCACTGAAGTTCAGGCACCAAACTTACTAAAACAATTGCATATATGTTCGGAAGACAATATTTTATAGATAATCTCAAGAAAAGAATGTAGCAGTTCCATTGCAAGCATTCAAGAGCACATACTCCTTAGTTCCCATCATGTTTAAAAAAAATCAATTACCATTCTTTACAGTACAGTAGACGAGAGCAAATGTCCAATCAAATTAATTGATTATGGTGATCAAAGGATATAATTACAAGATAATATTATAGTAAAAACCATGCAAAATTAAGGGCAATCACCAACAGTTTCATTTACTAGAGACTAAGAACTCGCATTAGTCAAAGCAATATGATGTTCTCCAATCAACTTGAAATCATTTAGAAAGCCTATGCCAAAACAGTAGCAATTTCCGAATTCTTAGGCATATAAACAGAGACGATAACCATGATATCCAGTAAACATGACCATAACAGTGACTAGGCATCATCAAGCAGCCTAAAATTGTCGACATGGACCAAAACATGTGAGCCTAAAATTGAATATCGTACATACATTTGATGTTCTCCGTGCCAATTAAGCGATGCATGTTCATATTCTGTATGATTTTCCTAAATCATGTCGATTGTGACCGTTGAAACGCACACAACTCATGAGTTGGTCCAGCTATCACAGATTCACAGTGAACAAATTAGCTCCAAACACTATTAATGAATTTGTATAAGTTTAGTATAAACCAGGCCAATCAAGAAAAAGATAAAACAACTTAGAAAACTACGTTGTATTCTTTCTACTGCATATTTGATCAGCAACGTATGTGTAGTTCGATTATTTTGTTAATTCAGTAGCTAGTTTTAAACAAAGTTAAATTACTACTCCCTCCTTTCCATATGGTTAGGCGTATACTTTCCAGCACAAAAATTACCGCACGTTGATCATTACTTGTGCCATACAGAGAGAGTCATTCAAAAAGTAAGTAGAGAGGAGGGCATCCATGATCTCCCTTCCAGTAAAATAGGGATAGTTAGTTCTGGCTGTAACTAAATGAGAAAGGCAAGTGCGCCATAAATTATGGGATTGCATGCAAAAAAATTACACGCCTAAGATTTTGGGAAGGAGGGAGTATACAGAATAGAAGCATCTCGCTCGTTACCGGAGGATTCTCTCGATAGCGACTGGCTCCACTGCCGTTCTCTTTCATCTTCTGCTTCGCTGGCTTCTCCGACGAGCCCTTCTCTCTCATCGGCTTCTCTGATGTGCCCTTCTCTTTCATCTCTAGATTCACCGACGCAGGCTTCAAAGATGATGGCTCCGTCGGCTTCTGCGACCTGGGAGCTACTTTGGGCGGCATGGGGTGGTAATTCGAAGAAGTCATGGAAGGCTAGGAATGGGAGGCGTGGGCTGGTAATTCGGATCGAGTATATGATCTATGCCGTGAAAAGCTTTGTATTTATAGGGGATTCTCTAACAACAGACCACAAGGAAACATTGGGATATTCCGTAAACAAACGGTACAAAGAGGTAGTTTTAGATCACGTAGAGATCTCACGAAGAGGTAGTTTTAGATCATGTAATGTAATCTCAACCGTGAAGCGTTTGGGCCTCTTCTGCTTTCTTATATGGGCCTATTATCATGGGAGGAGCCCATTTAAAAAAACATGAAAAAGGAAAGCGAGGAGTCCTCCCTCTTCTCTTCAAAACAAGAAGAAGAAGGAAAGCGAGGAGTCCAACAGGCGGGAAGAGTCCATCAGCCGGGAGGAGTCCCATCCCCAATTAGTTATGACGGGCATGCACAAGGGCGCTTTGGCCTTACTGCCACGACTCTCTCCGACGGTTCCTCTGCCTCTGTGTCCACTCGACTCCCTCTTCCTCTGCGTCGCCCCCTCTCCCAACAATCTGGCTTCTGGATCGGTGAGTTCTCCTTCCTGTCAATTTTGTTTGTAGTTCTCCAGTAGCAGCACATATGATGTCCTTCTTCTTCTTGTCAATTTCTTGTTGTCCTGCTTCTTCATTTTGTGCACGCAGATTCATCTGCATGCAACATCTAGTCCGTTGCCTTATGAGAATTTTGCACACAGATTCGTATGCATGCAACATCTACTCCGTTGCCTTGTCAATTTCTTGTTCTCCTGCTTCTTTAGTTTGTGCACACAGATTCATCTACATGAGCGATGAACAAATCAATCTAAGCAAGAAGGCAATCAGACTGTTGTTCCTGCTTTATCAGAATTGTGATGAAAAATATAACAATATCAGAATTTTGATTGTTGATGCAGACTATTGTTCCTGCTACATGTTGTTGAGTGTTGAGTGTTGATACACTTGTTTAGATTAATATTCAACAGCTTCTGAATTTTTGATTCTGAATTCATAGATACATGTTCATTCTTGGTTGTTGATGCAGTTGTTTAGATAAATATTTCAACAGCGTCAGAAATTTTGATTCTTAATTCACAGATACTCCCTCTGTAAAGAAATATAGCATCTTTTGGTTCACTACTTTAGTGATCTAAAAAATATTAAATTTCTTTACAGAGGGGGTACATGTTTAGTTTAAATTGTTGATGCACTTGTTTACATCAATTTTCAATAGCGCCAGAATTAGTATGTACTATCTGCCGTCATATTCATCTCGGCTTTTTATTATCAATGTTCTTGTCATGCTTCATGTCTTATACTGATTTCATCAATCACAGTCCTTCGACATGGCATTCGTCAAAGATTACGCTGTCAGCATAGATGGCAACACCGAACTTGTTGTGAAGTACACGAACAAGGCCAGCTGCGTTGAGTACTGCATTGGCAGATTCAAGCACTGGCTGCAGAAGGCCGACCAGAAGATAGTTGGACTGGATGTGAAGTTCACATAGCCTCATCATCCGACGCAAATGGCTGCCGTGATCCAGTTATGTGTCGGCGTCCACGTCCTCTTGTACCACATAAGCGTTGCTGATGAGCACTCCGGCCTGCTGGCTTCCTTCCTTCTCGACGAGGAGTACACCTTTGTTGGGGTGGACATTAAGAATGACCATGACATGCTTCACCGTGTTGGTCTGGTGGTAGGAAACTTTGTGGATATCCAGACTATGTGGAGAGTGCCTGATCCAGTGAAGTTTAAGTCAAAGTATGGCTTGGCTGACTACGCTGGTTCGATCATCCACCACACCTACAACAAGATGAAGGATGGTATCACAGAAGATGACCACCATATATGGGCGGAAGCGCCCCTGCCCTTGAAGAACATCCATTATGCTTCCATGGACGCGTTTGCCACCTACGATGTATACAGGTGATTGGTCAACTTCCAAAAGGTGTTCGAGTTGCTGTGCCAGCAGTCCGTCCAACCATCTAGGCGGTCGAGGAGGTCCGGAAGGAATAATTAGTCAACCTATATAATGTTTTTGTTTATCTTGCTGATAGTTTGTAAACTGTATTATACTGCTTGTAAGTCATAAGTTCAAAGTTCCTGCAAGTTGAATCATCCTTTTCTTCTAGCTGTCTAGTTAAGTGCCTTTGAATCATCATTTTATTTTGGTCTTCCCTAATTTGATCCACGATAAACATGAAGCAAGGTATACATAGGATGTTTATTTTGTTTCAGTTTTGCTAGCTATGATTCAGAATGTATACATAGGAAATCAACAACATGCTTTTTGGTTAGGGTTCATGAAAATGACCATAAATGAATACTATTGTCAATGTAGCATCACATATAGGCAATAGCCTTACAGAAAGTTCTTTTTTTATCAAAAGAAGGGTTGCCCCCTCCGATTTTCCATTAACAGAGACCACATGGTCTTTTAAGCCCCTGATACACTTGCAGCTAGAAACTAAAGTCATCAATGTAGCAAGACCAGCCAAACTTAACATCAAGGTCCAAAAGATAGAACTACAGTAGAGGACTGAAAATATAGCTGAGAGATGCCCAGGCGACACCGCAGTACGTTGTGCCTCCACTTGCGATGATCTGTACAATTCACCTGCTACTCGCTCTCGCAGCTTTGCTCCCAACATCAGCACCTCTTTGTTTTCCACCTTCATCTGCAATATAGACCATCCCATGATCCTGAAGCAAATTAGCTAAACAAGAATCATAAGATCACTATACTATTTATATTGTAATCTCGCATTATTCCTGCATTACCAAAGAGTCAAGAACATAGCTGACACACCATCTATAACTAATTTCTTGTCATTCTTTGAGAAACTTTTAATCCAACTTCCAAAGCAGTCATCAACAAGTCATGGAACACAGCATGTGAAGCAAAAGCACATTTAAGTAGGCTCCAAATTGAAGTAGCAGCAAAACAAGCAAAAAAACATAGGGTCAATTGTTTCGTGTTTGCCACAATAAAAACAGAGTTCACTGCCCTTCCCGCATCTCCTACGCAAAAACTCATAGGTTGTTCTCCCATCTTAGAGGTAAATATTTCCTCATATATATTCATCTTATCTTTAGCATCGCCAAACAGGAACAACTCACTTTGTTAAAGTTGGGTTTAAGTCCTGAGATTTGGTCAAAAGCAATATGGATGAATTTCAAGTTCCTACCACTACTTATATCATCCTGAAGAAGGAAACTCTATCATCGGCATATTGTAGCATATTAACTCCATGATTTAAATTTTCAATAAAACCCCCTTAACAATTCCATTTGCATTAGCACTATTCATGATTATAGCCAGGGAAACAGCAGCCAAATAAAATAGGAGAGGGGATAAAGCATCCCCCTGTGTAAGCCCTATTTTGAGTCCTAAATAGGGCCCAATCCTAGCATTCACTCTAACTGCAACATGTCCTCCTCTCATAGCCATCGTCACCCAAGACAGAGTGAAGTATGTGACATAACCCAATAAAAGCAAAACTGCTATCAACATAGTTTTCGCACTATACCTAGTGTAAAGGACATACTTGCGTTGTCGTGCTGCATTTGTGGCTCCTCGGTCAGGATGTTCATAACCACCTTGATCTGAAGTTCTTCACGGGTGGTGGTCTTGAAACCAAAAAGAACGGCTTTATCAATCTTAAGCCCTTCACTCTCGACAAAATCACTCCATCCCTTGCCGAAGATGGTGCGGCCATCATCACACTTGTGGTACTTGACCGGCATGAAACTGTCCTTGCACAGACGAATGCCAGCAAGCCCATCTCCCGGTATCTCCCAATCTCCTGGGGTCTTCAGGGTGTCGACAACTTTCGTCGGTAACCTCTGTATGCACCATCATAGGACGAAAAATTATCAAATATGTGATGGAACAGTAAACAAAAGGATCTGTAGCTACATCTACATATAAATATGTAAATATTACATAAGGGTACATCGACATTTATGGGAAACAAAAGGATATGCAAAACACACATCAGTGTATTCACTACTTTCAGGTAGAATAGCATAGCATTAATCTTTCTCTCCATGAAAAAACAAAGAAAATTGCATACAAAATACAAAATACTAATACACCAAAAACATACCATCGTCTTTCCTGCTATGTTTGACTTGATGAAGTGGTGGACAAAAAATGCACCTATATAACCTTTCTTCATCGCCAAAAGGTCATGTAGGTTCAGCTCCTCTTGCTCCGTCAAATTAATTCCCTTCGTTATGACAGCTGATTCTAGAGGGTCTTTATGCACTTCATTTCGATCGCCTGTCCTTGGCAGGTTGCGGAAGTACACCATAGGAATGTCTTCAGTCAAATCGAAGGAGACAAGGTCGCCTTCTCGCAGGTCGAAGTCTTCGACAAACCTGCGCCAGTTCTCACCACCGATGATCGCCCTTGAATTCCCTTTGTGCATGTCAAAATCATATGTGCGGCTCCCTCTTGCTTGAAAAAGCAATGAACTGCCAGGGAGGGCGCTGAAGTGGTGCCATGCGTAGCATGGCACAATCTGTAGATGCAAAATTTAATTGCTATTTAATTCATACATTTTGTTCATCTTCAAAGTAGAGGGGAACAAACACAATACAAGTAAAAATTGACATGCTTATTTGTACCATAGTTCAAGTGTCCCCATCTAGCCTGATGGTAAATGTCAAACCAGTGGCATATGGCATGTTGCATTCCTGTCGACAGGTTATGCACACCACCTGTGTAAACAAAATGAAATCAAGAAAAGCAAAGGATGAGAATAGGAGAAAAGGGCTTATAGAGCATGTAAACACAGTAATCAACAATCATACAGTATAATCAACAAAGGTAGTGCATCAGTAATCAACAATCATACACTTGAACTGAGAGGCTTGCTCGCCCTCCACTCCTCATAACCCCGCAACGCAGCGCGTGCCCTCCGCGCCACAGCTTCTTCCGACATGTCCTTGTCCTGATCATCGACCGGCGGCATGGGCTCGTCCCGAGCGTCGACGCGCGGCATTCGCTCCTCCTCTGCGGCACGACTGAGGTATTGTCTGAGACTGAGCAGTAATCTCTGAGAAAAATCCTATCAAAACATAAATCCTACTAGTGCTGTTACTCGGCCCAGCCCATCTACACACGCACACCTTGAACACAGCCCATCTACATACATCCGCATCCAACAATCTATTCATGGAAAAAGAAAAGAAAATCTATTCTGGAAGGACAAAGGATCGTCAGGATAACCAACTCAATTACCCCACTTGTCTGTCATAATGGATAAAATGAACTCACTTCACTTTTTCATTTTTTGCAAAAAATCCAAATAATCCAGTAATTATTAATCTGAGAAATGTTTATTTGACTCGCAATCTAGGACTAGAAATTAATGGCTGCCTTACTAAAGCCAACTAAATTAAAACCCTGGAATACTGAAACCCTAGAAAAGAAACACCGAGCAAGCCACTGATGTAGAAAACTTCCTTCAATCTCTGCATCGCCTTCCATCTAACCTCCGATTTATAAAAACCCTAACAATCTAATTTCTGACTTTAAAAACCCTATCCAACTCCCTAAACGGCAACACAAGAAGGAATAAAGCAGTTGAAGATTAGAAGTTAGGGTTTCTCACCTCGCCTTGACGCCGGTAGTTGCCTGGTGCTTGCTGGCGGCCTCCTAATCTCCCTCCACGGTCTTCTGCTCCGACCGTCGAGAGCGACCAGGCGAGTAGGCGGCAGGGTGGGAGGGTGGGGGAATTGACATGAACCCTCTCCGTGTCAAGCACAAAAAAGAACCGCCCGTGGGTCCAGTTCGTAAAGAAACAACCAAAGAGGCCCACAGGCCGCTTAGCAGTTGACCAATGAAAACCCTCTTGTCTCAAAAAGGAAAAACAAATGAAAACCCTAAAAAAGGGAGAAAAATAAAATCAGTTTACTTAACATCTTATTTTTAGGGGACATTTAACCCCCCCCCCCCCTTGCCATATTCTGGACATTTACCGCATTTCTAGGCTTGTAACCTCGAAAATTCAATATCTAGACCGCGGCTACATGAAATCATAGCAGGGAGTGGGATGAAAGTCCCATGTTAAGCTCTTTGGTCCATATATGTTGCATATGCTACCAATGGGAGGGTGGCTCGTTCCTTCATTTGCCTCAAAACTCGATGCCGCATGATGTGGGCCCTAGCCACAAAAGGCTCGCTCCTTCATTTGCCTCAAAACTCAATGCCTCGTGATGCGGGCCCTAGCCATAAAAGGCCTGTCCCGTCCACTGCACGCCTGCTAGACCCACACCATGCATGCACACTTGGCCACAAAGACACTCACCGGTAAACCTTGAAAATGTACACATGACACATGGACACTTATTAGCCATCTAACCCCCCGACCAAGCACACCTAGCCACCTATACTCAAACCGTACACCATTAGCCAACTTGACCCACACCATCCATCCACCCTTGACCCCACCTCGACTCATTGGATCTTTGACGAGTCCCTTCCCTAGGTATGCCAGGCATGTCAACGCGGCATGCGGCTACACGTCTTGCACACCGAGATCCGCCATCATGCACTAGTGCCAGCAAACATGTCCAGCTAAGCATCTGTGCCCATGGTGGACACAAGCGCATGGTTTGGATCGAGGTGGCTAGCGGTGCAGGTTGTCTACCCGGTTGGCTAGGGGTGCATGATATGGGTCGATATGAATCGCATCACATCGCATCCAGATTCCCCTCTCTGGTACCGAGACGCCGGAGCAGCACGTGTATGGTAGAAGAACCTGCGCGGCCGCCGGCGGAGGTTGGATGAGACAAATTTGAACTAACCCTCATGGGTTAGGTGCATGCTGAAATTCAATATTTAGGAATTATTAACAAATAAAAACAATAATTCAATTGTTTGTATAGGTGTACGACGTGTTTTGAAGAAAACATAAAACATTCTAAAAAAAGAAAATAAGAAAAGAAAATGTGAAACATGACACGTTCACATGCAATTTGCCAACAAGTGCACTTTTGGAGGAAACAAATAGGTGCACTTGTTCCACCATGCCTCCCACGATTTTTGTTCCATGTTTTTCGCCACATATATTGGAGGAAAAAAGAGGTGATCTTCCCCTCAAAAAATGACTTGGGGAGAAAATCACAACTAACCATATTTAGCTACTGTGTGGTGGTGCCCCCCCCCCCCCCCCGTGGGGAGATTGGATCGACCTCTCCTTCATTTTAGGGTGAGGTCAACGTGAATGTGATGGTGAGAGGCTCAAGGAGGAGTTTTGTGATTTTACAACACCTTTGTACATGAAATAAAATGCACCTTAGAATGTGAAATTATAAAATCCTTATTAAAAAGTGCTAAAACCCCTTATTTTAAAAATAACTTGTTTGTCTTAACAGAAAAATAAACTTAAAACTATGGGGGTAGTTTATTGCTTGGGCTTTCTCACCCCCCTGCCATATTCGGGACATTGACCGCATTTCTAGAGTTGTAACCTCAAAAATTCAAGATCAAGACCGCGGCCACATGAAATCATAGTAGGGAATGGGATGAAAGTCCCGTGTTAAGCTCTTTGGTCCACATACGTGGCATATGTACCAAAGGGAGGGGTGGCCTCGGCGCCGTTCTCTAGGGCTATGATGCTCGTCTGTTGCCTTTACAATCCATGCAAATTCGTGAGGGGCCAAAAATTCATGGGACCTGGCGCGGTGTCATCATACGACCCCTGGAGGGTGTGGTAAAACATCGAGAGCGGCTTTCATAAGCCCTCACGTTGGCTGTGTGGAGACGGGGCCATATCGGATGTCGGATCTAGCCATCGAGAGGGAACGCGTCCGGCCTTTGAAGGGAGTGCGGGGGGGCGTTCCTTCTTTTGCCTCAAAACTCGGTGCCACGCGATGTGAGCCCTAGCAACTAAGGCCTGTCCCGTGCACCGCACGCCTACTGTACCCACACCATGCATGCACACTTGGCCACGTAGACACCCACCGGTCAACCTTGACAATGTACACATGACGCATGCCCACTTATTAGCAATCTAGCCCCCAGACATGCACACCTAGCCACCTACACTCTAACCGTGCACCGTTAGCCAAGTGGACCCACACCATCATCCACCCTTGACCCCACCTCAGTTCGTTGGATCTCCAACGAGTCCCTTCCCTCGGTATGCCAGGCATGTCAAAGCGACATGCGGCTACACGTATTGCACATCAAGATCCAACATCATGCACTAGTGCCAGCAAACGTGTCCACCGGAGCATCTTTGCCCATGGTGGACACTAGCGCATGGTTTGGATCGAGGAGGCTAGCGGCGCATGTTGTCGGCCCGGTTGGCTAGGGGTCCATGATTTGGGCCCAGATGAAACGCATGGCATCGCGTGGATCCACATTCCCCTCCCCGATACCGGACAACGGGCTTATGGCAGACGAATCCGCGCGGTCGCCGACGGAGCTTGGATGCCATGTGTTAGGTGCATGCTGAAATTCAATATTTAGGAATTATTAACAAATAAAAACAATAATTCAATTGTTTGTATAGGTGTACAACATGTTTTCAAGAAAATGTGAAGCATTCTCAAAAAAAATAAAAAATAAAAGAAAATGTGAAACATGACAAGTTCACATGGAATTTGCCAACAAGTGCACTTTTGGAGGAAACAAAACAGTTGCACTTGTTCCACCGTGCCTTCCACGATTTTTGTTCCATGTTTGTCGCCTCATATATTGGAGGAAAAAAAAGGTGATTTTCCCCTCAAAAAATGACTTGGGGACAAAATCTCAACTATTCATATTTAGCTACTGCGCGGAGGTGCCCCCCCGTGGGGAGATTGGATCGACCTCTCCTTGAATTTAGGGTGAGGTCAACGTGAACGTGATGGTGAGAGGCTCAAGGAAGAGTTTTGTGCATTTACAACACCTTTGTACAAGAAATAAAATGCACCTTATAATGTGAAATTATAAAATCCTTATTAAAAAGTGCTGAAAAACCCTTATGGGGGTAATTTAAAAATAACTTGTTTGTCTTGACAGAAAAATAAACTTTATGGGAGTAGTTTATTGCTTGGCCTTTCTCGCCCCCTGCCATATTCGGGACATTGACCGCATTTCTAGGGTTGTAACCTCGAAAATTCAAGATCAAGACCACGGCCACATGAAATCATAGCAGGGAATGGGATGAAAGTCCCGTGTTAAGCTCTTTGGTCCATATATGTGGCATATGCTACCAAAGGGAGGGATGGCCTCGGCGCCGTTCTCTAGGGCTATGATGCCTGTCTTCTGCATTTATAGTCCATGCCAATTCGCGAGGGGCCGAAAATTCACGGGACCTGGTGCGGTGTCATCATACGACCCCTGGAGGTTTTGGTAAAACATCGAGAGCGGCATGCATAAGCCCTCACGTAGGTTCTGTGGAGACGGGGCCATATCGCATGCCGGATGTAGCCATCGAGAGGGAATGCGTCCGGCCTGTGAAGGGAGTGTGGGTCCTCTTGACTAGAAGGTGAACCATGTCGGTGTTGCTATCTACCAGGGTCATGTTGTGGACCCTGTTGTCTAGTACTGAACCATGTTGGCCCTGATGGATAGAAGTGCATTTGTGCCCAGTGCGGGTCTACATGGCTAAACGTGTCTGCTGCGGGTTTAGCTGGCTAGGGGGGCACACCATGCGAGTTAGCTGATGCCATGGCCGACAGTATGCACACATAGCTATCAAAAGCCACACCGGGCTCCTATACTCATAAGGGCCCGATCCGGGCCCACTGCATGTGACACGATCGTGAAGATATGTATGTATGAACGCACATGTGGGCTAGGTGCACCTTAAATATGAATATGTTGGACATATTTAACACACTTACACTATAACAATAATTGTAGTAGTAAATCTAAATCATTTCCAATTAACACTAATTTATATGAAAGTCGTTTGCATGTCTTAGTTGTCATTAAATTGTTTATCCTGTTATTGAAGTACATTTGCATATCTCTTACACATGATGAGAACTAAAATACAATAATCCATTCATTTTGCCAAAAAGGTACAACATAGCTAGGTTGAACAAAAAAGCTAGATGCCACGTGAAATTAAATGTGCCAACTGTCCCCCTATTTAGTAGTTCTCAAAACAAAAAAATGTCCCTCCTATTTTGGCGTTCCGTTTATGTTGCCACGTTTGTTAACCGACAATGTGCACTTTTCTTTTTCTGCTTGCTTGATTTAATTGGGCAAATCCCTGGGTGTGCACGATCGGGCGCGTACGTGCATGTTTCTACCTAAAAGTGACGAAGGGTGCACGGCCTCGACCTCTCTCTCTCTCCTGAACAAATTGAATTTCCACTCCCCAAATCTCGCTCCCGCATCCAGCGTTCGATCGCCTCTGCCTATCCACCCACGTCTTTTCTGCGGTGCACCACTTGCCGCCGCCCAAACACCCACATTATTGCCGGCGAGGATGATCCTACCTGTCGGAGGAGGGGCGTGGCTGGTGCGCTTCGTGCGGTGGATGTGGACCGCATGCAGGAACTAGTCGACAAGGACGTCGTCGCCTCCATTGATGATTCGCAGCCGCAACTAGCCGAAGACATCACCAACGATGACGAATCGGTTAGTGTCTGCAGAGATTAACCCTAGAATTGGCCATCTCGAGATTAACCCTAGAAATTGCTCTCTTGTTATTCCTCGCTAGTCATACGGACAATCCTACTGTTCGCTTTTTTGTTGAATCGTACGGTCATCAGTCCTAGGGTTTGCAAATTTAGATGAATGGATCGTTTGTATTCCATTTTATGTCTGCCTTCCATATAACCAAAGTTTTAGGGCATATACAATGGTTCATAAGACAGTCTTATCTTAAGCCTTGCATGTAATTTAGAGATATTCCCTTAAATAAGAGAAGACAAGCCTTTTCTTATGATTTCTCTCTCCTCCACGTCAACATTTATCCTATGTGGCACCTCTAAGATAGCAGCATTGTACATGAAGCAATGCAAAGAAAAAACAACCCATTTTATGCATGGCTTTGATATAATGTTCAATTCGCAGACATGAGATTTTTTTTCCATAATAGTTGATTGCAGATTTGAAACAATGGGACAACTACCTACACCTAAGGGAAGCTTTCAGAAAGAAAATCTTCAGGTGGTTCGTGGCTGCAAAGATTGTGTACCGGCGTAACGGGCGCTATAAATGCACGTTCTGTAGGAAAGAGAACCAGCATTCCAAAACCACAGCAATTGCATCTTACAGAAAGAGGTGGCATCTTAAGGCAAAACCTGCTGAGTTGGCCAATATATTGGGGAGGGTGAAGACCTAAAAGCATGGATCATGCTGCATCCGCCACCCCTGCCAATATATAGTAGTCTGTTACGCCCTTATCTAGGACTGGTCTACTTAAGTTATTTGTAACTAGAATGATTTGCCTTGAACCCTGCCATCAATTCGATGGTCGTTTGGTATATGACGTTGCATATGGTTGTTGCGGTGCCTTTTTTTAATCTAAAAACAAGACGGGTTTCACTTGGTGTCGTATGGTGTGCGGCCTAGCCACCTACACCCATCCCGTCCATCGTACGCCAACTGGACTCACACCATGCATGCAAACTTGTCCACGTAGACACACATCGGTCAACCTTACCAATGCACACATGACGCATGCACACATATTAGCCATGTAGCCCCAAACCATGCACGCTCACCTAGCCACTTACACAACACAATAAACCCTAATAAAATAAGATGATACCCCACAATTTTCAATAAGATTTGATCATATGAAACATTTGGGTCAATAAAATATATGTAAAAACTAAAAATATACATAATCTATATCGGTCCTGCTAAAACTCAATCAACTGAGGTTTAACCAAGTCTCAGTCGACCATGATGCATTTTTTGCCATCGTTTGCAACATTTTTTCCTACCAGTTGCAACATTTGTCTTGCTGGTTGAAGCATGTCATCCCTCATCGGTTGTAGCCCGGCATCTCACCGGTTGCATCCTTCATTGACGGTTGTAGCATTTTTGTTACAACGATTGTAGCATTTGTAGTTGTTGCTTGCAATACCATCGCAACATTTTCGTCGCCGTTTGTAACATCCAGCCTTGCCACTTGTAGCAAAAAAACACGCTGACGTCACTCGACCGAGACTTCGTTATGTCTTATAGTTCTAGACACACCAATTCTATATTGTTTTGGGTTATTGAATAGTTGGAAATATTATATATTGTAATACAAATTTTGGGGTGGTTGTCATCCCTATAAGCCGTTCGTTGATCTCGATCTAACTATAAATTAGTAGTACTAGGTAGTACTACTAAGTAACGTGGGGTCAGTGCTCAAGATTCAGTGGGGTCGCATCTTAAGTTAGGGGTAAATTAGTCATTACGAGGATCGTTGTAGCCGCCGCTGTCGTCCAATCCAAAACCGCCGCCCACCGCTCCTCTCCATTGAAACATCATAGTCGCTCCTCTCCTCTTGCATTCCAAATCCACAACCGCTCCCCTCCTCTCCTCTTCCATCCAATCCAAAACCACCGGCTGCCACTCCGCCACTCCCCCACCGCGAAGTAGATCGATGGAGGACAAGTATGTGCAGCTCGCCGGAGGTGACCAGCGCAAATTAGCCAGGCTGAGGTAGATCCGTTCTTGGTTTGAGAATGAGCGGCAGTTAGCGGAGACGATGAGGAAAATGTTACCACGTCTGACAAAGAAAGAAAGGGCGGCGATGCACCAGGGGGCAGACGGGCTGTGGCCCATAGAGGTGCTCCTCTGGGCCATGGAGCAATCGGATTCACCAAGATCGGCCATCAGGGAGAGGTGGTGGCACTATCGATCCAAGATTGAGAAGCCAGAGGATCAAGAATCGACCATCTTGATGGTGCCCTTTGTGAGGGTGCCTTGGAATCCAGAGCCGGAGGAGTTTTCGTGGACCAACCACAGGAGGAGGAACACATATGTGGCGACATCGCTTCCCCGCCATTCTCCATGGTTCCCTCGTCGTTCTCCTCGTCTCATGGGGCGGCGGTCTGCGGCTGATGAATAGGAGCTTAGGCTTGTCAGTAAGCTTCATACTTGATCTACTTTTCCTTCTGTTCATGCTTACAATCATGGTTTGAGTGTTGAGATACAAGTTTTAGGGTAGTTGCCATTTTTATAAGCTTTGATTTTTGTAATTATGTTGGATGTGAATTCTTTTGCATTATAGAACATCTTTGGCATTTTGCAGTCACTTGCTTCACTTTTTATTTACTGTCAAATTCTCACTTGCTTCAGTAAGTCTGTGTCTAGAAAGAAAAATAGTGCGAGTGTCTTCTCCAAAATTAGGAGGACTAATTTTGCTAGGGATGATAATAGTTCAGAGAGGGGAATTGCTGCCTCTTGTGATTTGTTGAGGATCCTATAATGGGGAAGGATGCAGATTTTGGTATCGATTTTGTAGAGTATTTTTTGTTTCAGGAGCATGGGAATATGAGATGTTTAGAGCCTCACGTCGTTGCCCCTGAGTAGGTGGAATCTTTTGAAATGTGCTTCTAGTCTGAATAATTTGCCTGAAGATTTGACTACATGCTTTGGGGGCTGGATTAATAGATTTCCAATAGAAGATAAGAAACTTGTGTGGGTGGGCATATCAGCTATGTTTTGGGCTTTGTGGATTTGTAGGAATGATATAATGTCTGTCAAAAAAGGGAATTTTAATCCAATGTCTGTTATTAAACGAATGGAATTATCCAAACCACTTAAAGATGCCTATACCAGATTATATGCCATTAATTTTGATCATAAGATTTGTGTTGCTGAGGCAGGGTTGGGATAAAAAAAAATTGGAAGAAATATCACTGGTGAGTCTGCAGATTTGTGGGCTAGTCCCAAAAATAGATTTGAAGAGGTCAGAATGTATGAGAGAAAAGACAAACCACAATGGATGCTAACTAATGGCAGAGTTTTTTCTGTGAAATCTATATATATGTTTCTCATTAAGACTAATGTAGGTTTTCCACATAAATTCTTATGGAAAATAAAGATTCCTGCTGAAATCAAAATGTTCTTCTGGTTGCTTGCTCTTAAGAGCATCCTGACCAAAGACAACTTGATAAAAAAAGGTTGGAATGGAGGAAAGGATTGTGTATTTTGTGGACACGAGGAAAAAATTAATCATTTGTTCTTTGAATGCTCAGCTGCCAGATTGGGCAGGAGCCTGATAAAATGTGCCTTTCATTTAAGATCACTTCTAAGAAACTTGGATGATTGTTTGAATGTTTGGCTCAAAACATTTCAGAAAACTGACAAACAGCTTGTTTTGGTTGAATTTCTGCTATGTTTGGCCTTCATGGAAATGTAGAAATGTTATTACTTTCAGAGATAAAAAATTCATGTTCCCATGACATTAGTGAGACTGATGTGCAATTGCATTCTGCATTGGTCTATTTTGCAGAAAAAAAATACCTGGAGTTCACAAGGCTGGATGCCTGGAGTTTTGAGGCTGGGAGGCTGATGGTGCTGCTGCTGGCTGTTCCATGTTGTTCCAGCTTTTGTTCCTCCTTTCGTCTCTAGTCGTTGGATTTCTGGGCTGCATCCTGATAACCCACAAGTATAGGGGATCAATTGTAGCTTTTTTGATAAATAAGAGTGTCGAACCCAATGAGGACCTAAAGGTAGAATTAATATTCCCTTCAAGTTCTATCGACCACCGATACAACTCTACGCGCACTTAATGTTCGCTTTACCTAGAACAAGTATGAAACTATTTTGCGGGTGTAAGGATAAGACTAGAAGTACTTAACGAGAATAAAACTAGGAGTAATTTGCGAGATAATAAAACTACGAGTAAATTGCAAGATAATAAAAGTTAGTTGTTTAGTAGAAAGTTTTTGTAACACAAGAGAATGATTTGTCTATAGGCAATCGATAACTAGACCGGTAATCATTATTGCAATTTTATATGAGGGAGAGGCATGAGCTAACATACTTTCCGTACTTGGATCATATGCACTTATGATTGGAACTCTAGCAAGCATCCGCAACTACCAAAGATCATTAAGGTAAAACCCAACCATAGCATTAAGTATCAAGTCCCCTTTACTTCCATACGCAACAACCCCCTTACTCGGGTGTAAGCTTCTGTCACTCTAGCTGCCCACTATAAGAGAATTATGAACGTATTGCAAACCCTACAGTGGGAATCCCTCATGCTTGCGCGACACGGAGGGCACCATAGGACAGCACCAAAATAAAACATACAACTCAAACCAATCACGATCATCAATCAACCCATTGGACAAAACAAATCTACTCAAACATCATAGGATGGCAACACATCATTGGATAATAATATGTAGCATTAAGCACCATGTTTAAGTAGAGATTACAGCGGGGAGAAGAGGTGTTACACCGCTGCATAGAGGGGGAGAGAGTTGGTGGTGACGGCGGCGAAGTTGTTGGTGTAGATCGCCGTCACGATGATTGCCCCGACGGCATTCCGGCGCCACCGGGAGAGAGGGGGAGAGAGCCCCCCTCCTTCTTCTTCTTGCTTGGCCTCCCCCTAGATGGGAGGAGGTTTTCCCCTCTGGTCCTTGGCCTCCATGGCACACGGAGGGGCGGGAGCCCCTCCGAGATTGGATCTCTCTCTCTCTGTTCTCTTCTGTTTCGCGCTCCTGTTTTCTGGCCTTTCACCGTTTCTTAAATTCCCGGAGATCCATAACTCCGATCGGGCTGAAATTTTAACACGATTTTTTTCCGGATATTAGCTTCCTTGCGGCCGAAGAAGAGCCCCAACTGACTTACGGTGTGCCCACGAGGCACCACCGCGCGCCAGGGGGGGGCCGCGCCCAGGTGGCTTGTGGAGGCTGTGGGTCTCCGTTTGCGTTGATTCCACATCCCAAAAATCACATATATTCCAAAATAATTCTCCATAAAAATTTATTGCATTTGGAGTTCGTTTGATATGGATTTTCTATGAAACAAAAAACAAGCAGAAAACAGGAACTGGCACTGGATCAATATGTTAGTCCCAAAAATAATATAAAATGTTGCCAAAAATATGTGAAAGTTGTAGAATATTGATATGAAACAATCAAAAATTATAGATACGACGGAGACGTATCACATCCCTATGTGTTGTTGATGTAATAAGTTGAACCTTTGAATTTCTACTATTAGGTTGAATCTTAAACTGAAATGATGTTGGTTATTGGACAGATGGTTTCATTAATGAAAACGGAGGGGGCAGCCCTCTTTTGCAAGTTTCAGTTTTAGATAAGAAACTGAAAGTTTCGGATAAGAAACTACAAGTTTCAGTTTCAGAGAAGAAACTGCAAGTCCTTTTAGGTGTAGTGTGTCATGTTGTGGGCCCAGGTAGCTACCGAGAGGGAACACATCGTTTTGTGCAGTGAGTGCAGGGCCGTTCCTCCGTTTCCGTCGGTGCTTTCCCTGGGGTCAACGGAGAAAGATCCAAAGGCGCACGCCAGGTCCCGGCCTTTCTTAGGGCCCGCGTGCCATATTCGGGACATTTACCGCATTTGTTGGGTAGTAACCTCGGAAATACAAGATATAGACCGCGGCCACATGAAATCATAGCAGCGAATGGGATGACAGTCCCGTGCTAAGCTCTTTGGTCCATGTATGGGCCATGTGCTACCAAAGGGAAGGGTCACCTCGGTGCCGCAAGATGTGGGTCCTTGCCACCAAGGCCCGTCCCGTGCACCGCACCATGCATGCACGCATGGCCACGTAGACACCCACCGGTCAACCTTGCCAATGTACACATGACGCATGCACACTTATTAGCCATCTAGCCCCCAGCCATGCACACCTAGCCACCTACACTCAAACCGTGCACCGTTAGCCAAGTTGACCCACACCATCCATCCACCCTTGACCCCACCTCGGTTTGTTGCATCTCCGACGAGTCGCTTCCCTCGGTATGCCAAGCATGTCAAAGCGACACACGGCTACACGTATTGCACACCGAGATCCGACATCATGCACTAGTGCCAGCAAACGTGTCCACCTGAGCATCTTTGCCCATGGTGGACACTAGCGCATGGATTGGATCGAGGAGGCTAGTGGCGCATGTTGTCGGCCCAGTTGGCTAGGGGTGCATGATATGGGTCCAGATGAAATGCATGGCATCGCGCGGATCCATATTCCCCTCCCTGGTACCGGACAGCGGGCATATGGCAGACGAATCCGTGCGGTCACCGATGGAGCTTGGATGCCATGTGTTAGGTGCATGCTAAAATTCAATATTTAGGAATTATTAACATATTAAAACAATAATTCAATCGTCCATGTAAAGGTGTACAACATAATTTTCTAGAAAAATTGAAACATGACATGTGCACATGAAATTTGCCAACAAATGCACATGTAGGAGAAAAAAAACATGTGCATGTGTCCCACCGTGCCTCCTACGATTTTGTTCCATGTTTTGCCGCCATGTATCTTTGGAAGGAAAAAAAGATGAAGGTGATTTTTCCCATCATAAACCGTTTTGGTGAGAAATTCGCAACCAACCAAAAATAGCTACTACGTGGAAGTTGGCCCCCGTGGGGAGATTGGATCGACCTCTCCTAGATTATAGGGTGAGGCCATCGTGAACGTGATGGTGAAAGGGTCAAGAAGGATTTTTTTTCAAGGGAGTGAAGGAATTTTGTGGGGTTACAAAAAATGCACCCATTTTTAGTGACAAAAAATGCACCTTATAATGTGTAATTAATGAAATTATTATCAAAAAAATGCACCTTATAACGTGATGGTTTGATATAGCTACCATGAGGGAACGCGTCTGGTTTGTGAAGTGAGTGCGGGGCCCGTTCTTCCGTTCCGTCGGTGCTTTCTCTGGGGTCAACGGAGAACAATGCAAAGGCGCATGCCAGGTCCCGGCCTTTCTCAGGGCCCGCGTGCCATATTCGGGACATTTACCGCATTTCTAGGGTAGTAACCTCGGAAATTCAAGATATAGACCGCGGCCACATGAAATCATAGCAGCGAATGGGATGACAGTCCCGTGCTAAGCTCTTTGGTCCATGTATGGGCCATGTGCTACCAAAGGGAAGGGTCACCTCGGTGCCGCAAGATGTGGGCCCTTGCCACCAAGGCCCGTCCCGTGTGCCGCACGCCAACTGGACCCTCACCATGCATGCATGCGTGGCCACGTAGACACCCACCGGTCAACCTTGACAATGTACACATGACGCATGCAAACTTATTAGCCATCTAGCCCCCAGCCATGCACACCTAGCCACCTACACTCAAACCGTGCACCGTTAGCCAAGTTGACCCACACCATCCATCCACCCTTGACCCCACCTCGGTTTGTTGCATCTCCGACGAGTCCCTTCCCTCGGTATGCCAGGCATGTCAAAGTGACACGCGGCTACACGTATTGCACACCGAGATCCAACATCGTGCACTAGTGCCAGCAAACGTGTCCACCTGAGCATCTTTGCCCACGGTGGACACTAGCGCATGGATTGGATCGAGGAGGCTAGCGACGCATGTTGTCGGCCCGGTTGGCTAGGGGTGCATGATATGGGTCTAGACGAAACGCATGGCATCGCGTGGATCCACATTCCCCTCCCCGGTACC
The DNA here is from genome assembly GCA_039707655.1 of Elymus sibiricus. Classification (NCBI taxonomy): domain Eukaryota; kingdom Viridiplantae; phylum Streptophyta; class Magnoliopsida; order Poales; family Poaceae; genus Elymus; species Elymus sibiricus. Next base: position 228,946,401 of record CM077676.1, read on the forward strand.
GTACAGCGGGCATATGGCAGACGAATCCGTGCGGTCGCCGACGGAGCTTGGATGCCATGTGTTAGGTGCATGCTGAAATTCAATATTTAGTAATTATTAACATATTAAAACAATAATTCAATCGTCCATCTAAAGGTGTACAACATAATTTTCTAGAAAAATTGAAACATGACACGTGCACATGCAATTTGCCAACAAGTGCACATGTAGGAGAAAAAAAAGCATGTGCACGTGTCCCACCGAGCCTCCTACGATTTTGTTCCATGTTTTTCCGCCACGTATCTTTGGAAGGAAAAAAAGATGAAGGTGATTTTCCCATCATAAACCGTTTTGGAGAGAAATTCGCAACCAACCAAAAATAGCTACTACGTGGAAGTTGGCCCCCGTGGGGAGATTGGATCGACCTCTCCTAGATTATAGGGTGAGGCCATCATGAACGTGATGGTGAAAGGGTTAAGAAGGATATATGTTTTCAAGGGAGGGAAGGAATTTTGTGGGGTTACAAAAAATGCACCCATTTTTTAGGGACAAAAAATGCACCTTATAATGTGTAATTAATGAAATTATTATCAAAAAATGCACCTTATAATGTGATGGTTTGATATAGCTGCCGTGAGGAAACGCGTCTGGTTTGTGTAGTGAGTGCGGGGCCCATTCCTCCGTTTCCGTTGGTGCTTTCTCTGGGGTCAACGGAAAACAATGCAAAGGCGCATGCCAGGTCTCGCCCTTTCTCAAGTCCCGCGTGCCATATTCGGGACATTTACCGCATTTCTAGGGTAGTCTCCTGGAAAATTCAAGATCTAGACCGTGGCCACATGAAATCATAGCCGGGATTGGGATGACAGTCCCATGCTAAGCTCTTTGGTCCATATATGGGCCATGTACTACCCAAGGGAAGGGTCGCCCCGGAGCCATTGTCCAGGGCTATGGTGTCGGCGTGTCGTTTGCTGCCGTTATAATCCGTGCAAATTCACGAGGGGCCAGAAATTCACGGGACCGGCCGAGGTGTCATCACACGACCCATGTATTGTGTGGTCAAACATCAATAGCGGCACACATAAGCCATCACGTAGGTTGTGTGTAAACGGGACCAAATCGCATCCCGGAGCTAGCCATCGAGAGGGAACGAGACCATACTGTGAAGGGAGTGCGGGGCCCGTCCCTTCATCCGCCTCAGAACTCGGTGCCGCAAGATGTGGGCCCTAGCCACCAAGGCCCGTCCCGTGCACCGCACGCCAATTGGACCCAGACCATGCATGCATGCGTGGCCACCTAGACACCCACCGGTCAACCTTGATAATATACACATGACGCATGCACACTCATTAGCCATGTAGCCCCCAGCCATGCACACCTAGGCACCTACACTCTAATCGTGCACCATTAGCCAGGTTGACTCACACCATCCATCCACCCTTGAACCCACCTCGATTCGTTGGATCTCCGACGAGTCCCTTCCCTCGGTATGCCAGCCATGTCAAAGCGACACGTGGCTACACGTATTGCACACCGAGATCCGACATCATTCACTAGTGCCAGCAAACGTGTCCACCTGAGCATCTTTGCCCATGGTGGACACTAGCGCATGGTTTGGATCGAGAAGGCTAGCGGCGCATGTTGTCGGCCCGGTTGGCATGATATGGGTCCAGATGAAACGCATGGCATCGCGTGATTCCACATTCCCCTCCCCGGTATCGGACATCGGGCATATGGCAGACGAATCCGCAAGGTCGCCGACGAAGCTTCGATGAGTCAAATTTGAACTAACCGCCATGTGTTCTGCCTGCTGAAATTCAAAATTTAGGAATTATTAACATATTTAAACAATAATCCAATCGTTTATGTAAATCATAACCGATGACAACTAGTTAATGTTGAAGTTTTGTCACATTCATTTGCCATTGCATTTTTTGTAAAGTTTTACAACATATTTTCGAACAAATATAAAACATGACACGTGCACATGAAGCAAGCCTACAAATGTTGTCCCACTGTATGATTTTGTTCTGTGTAATGAGTGAGTAGTTGAATTACACATTTTTAAAAAAAGGGAAGTTGCATTACTCCTAAATCATGGTTGTGCACGATCGGGTCCTACATTATAATGGGAAGTTGCATTATGATGCGGCAGACGGGGTGGTGTGAACAACGCACGGGGTCGTGTGAACGTGCAAACAGTTGGGTTTGACCAGAGAAAGATTAATTAAGGGATCCCAAAGTCCTAGAGCCGGCCGCTCCGCTTCTCCATAGCATTAATCTAATCGCCGCCCCCCTCGTCCTCTTCCCCATCCATAAAACTCTACAAACGAGGGTTTTCTCCTCCCACGCCTCACTGCTCGCCGTGCACCTATTGTTGGAAATATGCCCTAGAGGCAATAATAAATTGGTTATTATTATATTTCCTTGTTCATGATAATCGTTTATTATCCATGCTATAATTGTATTGATTGGAAACTGAAATACATGTGTGGGTACATAGACAACACTGTGTCCCTAGTAAGCCTCTAGTTGACTAGCTTGTTGATCAAAGATGGTTAAGGTTTCCTAGCCATGGACATGAGATGTCATTTGATAACGGGATCACATCATTAGGAGAATGATGTGATGGACAAGACCCAAACTGTAAACGTAGCATTTGATCGTGTCAGTTTATTGCTATTGTTTTCTGCATGTCAAGTATCTGTTCCTTTGACCATGAGATCATGCAACTCACTGACACCGGAGGAATACCTTGTGTGTATCAAACGTCGCAACGTAACTGGGTGACTATAAAGGTGCTCTACAGGTATCTCCGAGGGTGTCTGTTGGGTTGGCATGGATCAAGACTGGGATTTGTTACTCCGTATGACGGAGAGGTATCTCAGGGCCCACTCGGTAATACAACATCACAATGAGCCTTGCAAGCAATGTGACTAAAGTGTTAGCCACGAGATCTTGTATTACGGAACGAGTAAAGAGACTTGCCGGTAACGAGATTGAACTAGGTATAGTGATACCGACGATCGAATCTCGGGCAAGTAACATACCGAAGAACAAAGGGAACAGCATACGGGATTAACTGAATCCTTGACATAGAGGTTCGACCGATAAAGATCTTCGTAGAATATGTAGGAGCCAATATGGGCATCCAGGTCCCGCTATTGGTTATTGGCCGTAGAGGTGTCTCGGTCATGTCTACATAGTTCTCGAACCCGCAGGGTCTACACACTTAACGTTTGGTGACGATTAGTATAATTGAGTTATTATGTTGGTGACCGAAAGTTGTTCGGAGTCCCGGATAAGATCCCGGACATGACGAGGATCTCCGGAATAGTCCGGAGGTAAAGATTGATATATGTGATAATAGTGTTTTGATCTCTGGAAGGGTTCCGGAGTTCACCGGAAGGGATTCCGGATGTTTACCGAAGTGTTCGGGTGCAGCAACACTTTATATGAGCCAAAGGGATAAAGCCCACAAGGTATTGGAAAGTGCAAAAGTAGTTTTGCTGCCGCGTGAGCGGTACTACCGCTTGTGTGAAGCGGTACTACCGCCCAAGCGGTACTACCGCTTGTGTGAAGCGGTACTACCGCTTGTGCGCGGCTGTGCACGGTTCGGCAGGGATCCGAGTTGGACTCTTTCCCTGCGGGCCAAACCGACCTTGTGCGGGCAAAACCGACCCGGAGGAGGCTTTTACTCCAAGTTTAGACCCCAAGGCTCAACATATAAATAGAGGGGCAGGGCTAGCACACGGGACACATCAGGATTTCCCAAGCCGTGTGCCGGCAACCCTAGCCCTCTAGTTCCTCCGTCATAATCTCCGTAGTGCTTGGCGAAGCCCTGCAGAGATTGTTCCTCACCACCATCACCACGCCGTCGTGCTGCTGGAACTCAACCACTACTTCACCATCGCTCGCTGGATCGAGGAGGTGAAGGCGTCATCAAGCCGTACGTGTGTTGAACGCGGAGGTGCCGTCCGTTCGGCACTAGATCGGAAGGATCGTGATTGGATCGCGGGACGCTCGGCGATTTGGATCGCGAAGACGTTCGACTACATCAACCGCGTTTATTAACGCTTCCGCTTAGCGATCTACAAGGGTATGTAGATTCACTCTCCCTCTCGTAGATGCTCATCACCATGGATAGATCTTATGTGTGCGTAGGAAAATTTTTGTTTCCCATGCAACGTTCCCCAACAGTGGTATCAGAGCTAGGTCTATGCGTAGATGAGATCTCGAGTAGAACACAAACGAGTTGTGGGCGTGGGTGTATATATATTGCTTGCCGTTACTAGTTGATATTTGATTCGGCGGTACTGTGAGATGAAGCGGCCCGGACCGACATTACGCGTACACTTACGCGAGACAGGTTCCTTCAACTAACATGTAACTTCGTTGCATAAAGATGGCTAGCGGGTGTCTGTCTCTCTCACTTTAGTTGAATCGATTTCAATGAAGAGGGTTCTTTTAGAAGATCAAAAAGCAATCACTACACCACGTTGTGGTTTTGCGTAGGTAAGAACGGTTCTTGCAAACCCATAGCAGCCACGTAAAATTTGCAACAACAATTAGAGGACGTCTAACTTGTTTTTGCAGGGTATGTTGTGATGTGATATGGCCAATTACATGATGAGATATATGTGATGTATGAGATGATCATGTGTTGTATAGAATATCACGACTTGCATGTCGATGAATACGGCAACTGGCAGGAGCCATAGAGTTGTCTTTAATTATTGTATGACCTGCGTGTCAATCATTAAGCGCTATGTAATGCTTTACTTTATCGCTAAACGTTAGCTATAGTCGTGGAAGCAACAGTCGGCGCGACAACCTTATGGCGACACGTTGATGGAGATCAAGATGATGGAGATCATGGTGTCATGCCGGTGACGATGGAGATCATGCCGGTGCTTTGGAGATGGAGATCAAAAGCACAAGTTCATGGCCATATCATGTCACTTATGATTTGCATGTGATGTTAATCCTTTTATGCATCTTATTTTGCTTAGGACGACGGTAGCATTATAAGGTGATCCCTCACTTAAATTTCAAGATAAATTGTGTTCTCCCCAAGTGTGCACCGTTGCGAAAGTTCGTCGTTTCGAGACACGCCGTGATGATCGGGTGTGATAGACTCTACGTTCGCATACAACGGGTGCAAGCCATGTTGCACGTGCGGAACACTCGGGTTAAACTTGACGAGCCTAGCATGTACAGACATGGCCTCGGAACACAAGAGACCGAAAGGTCGAACATGAGTCATATAGTAGATATGATCAACATGAAGATGTTCACCATTGAAACCACCTCAACTCACGTGATGATCGGACTTGAGTTGGTGGATTTGGATCATGTTACACTCGAATGATCGGAGGGATGTCAATTTGAGTGGGAGTTTTTAAGTAATATGATTAACTAAACTCATTATCTAGAACAATAGTCTAAGTTGTCTTTGCTATATTTATGTTGTCATGGCTCGCGCAGTAGCACCCCTGAATTTTAATGCGTTCCTAGAGAAAGCTAAGTTGAAAGATGATGGAAGTAACTTTGTGGACTGGGCCCGTAATCTAAGGATTATCCTTACGGCTTCCCAGAAGGCTTATGTCCTTGATGCACCGCTTGGTGATCCACCCGCTCCAGTTGAGTCTCTAGACGTTGTGAACGCCTGGCAGGCTCGTTCTGATGATTACTCAATAGTTCAATGTGCAATGTTGTATGGCTTAGAACCGGGACTTCAAAGACGTTTTGAACGTCATGGAGCATATGAGATGTTCCAGGAGTTGAAGTTTATCTTTCAGAAGAATGCCCGGATCGAGAGATATGAGATCTCCGATAAGTTCTATGCTTGCAAGATGGAGGAGAACGGGTCTATCAGTGATCACGTGCTCAGAATGTCTGGGTACTCCACCCGTCTGGCTGAGTTAGGGATGCCCCTTCCGCCAGAGGCTATCACTGACAGAGTTCTTCAATCATTGCCGCCTAGCTACAAGAGCTTCGTGTTGAACTATAACATGCACGGGATGAACAAGTCAGTCGCCGAGCTGTTTGCGATGCTGAAAGTCGCTGAGTCTGAAATTCAGAAGGAGCATCAAGTGTTGATGGTCAATAAAACCACTAGTTTCAAGAAAAATGGCAAGGGTAAGAAGGGTAACTCTAAGAAGAGTGGCAAAGCAGTTGCTCCTCTCGTGAAGAAACCCAAGGCTGGACCCAAACCAGAAACTGAGTGTTTTCATTGCAAGGGAACTGGACACTGGAAGCGGAACTGCCCCAAGTATTTGGCTGACAAGAAGGCGGCCAACAACAAACAAGGTATATATGATATACATGTTATTGATGTGTACCTTACCAACTCTCGTTGTAGTGCCTGGGTATTTGATACCGGTGCGGTTGCTCATATTTGCAACTCAAAACAGGAACTGCGGAATAGACGGAGGCTGGCAAAGGACGAAGTGACGATGCGCGTGGGAAATGGTTCCAAGGTTGATGTGATCGCCGTCGGCACGCTCGCTCTTCGATTACCGTCGGGATTAGTGATGAACCTAAATAAGTGTTATTTGGTGCCTGCGTTAAGCATGAACATTATATCTGGATCTTGTTTATTGCGAGACGGTTACTCATTTAAATCAGAGAATAATGGTTGTTCTATTTATATGAGTAATATCTTTTATGGTCATGCACCCAATGTGAGGGGTTTATTCTTATTGAATCTCGATAGTAATAATACACATGTTCATAACATTGATGCCAAAAGATGTAGAATTGATAATGATAATACCACTTTCTTGTGGCACTGCCGTTTAGGTCATATTGGCGTAAAACGCATGAGGAAGCTCCATGCTGATGGACTTTTGGAGTCACTTGATTTTGAATCACTTGACACATGTGAGCCATGCCTCATGGGCAAGATGACTAAAACGCCGTTCTCTGGAATAATGGAACGGGCAAGTGACTTATTGGAAATCATACATACTGATGTGTGCGGTCCAATGAGTATTGAGGCGCGCGGTGGTTATCGTTACTTTCTCACCTTCACTGATGACTTAAGTAGATATGGGCATATTTACTTAATGAAACACAAGTCTGAAACATTTGAAAAGTTCAAACAATTTCAGAGTGAAGTTGAGAATCATCGTAACAAGAAGATTAAATTCCTACGATCTGATCGAGGAGGAGAATATCTGAGTTATGAGTTTGGCAGTCACTTAAGACAGTGTGGAATTGTTTCACAATTGACACCGCCTGGAACACCACAGCGTAATGGTGTGTCCGAACGTCGTAATCGAACCTTATTAGATATGGTGCGATCTATGATGTCTCTTGCCGATTTGCCACTATCGTTTTGGGGTTATGCATTAGAGACAGCTGCATTCACTTTAAATAGGGCACCATCGAAATCCGTTGAGACGACGCCATATGAACTTTGGTTTGGCAAGAAGCCAAAGCTGTCGTTTCTTAAAGTTTGGGGATGTGATGCTTATGTCAAAAAGCTTCAGCCTGAAAAGCTGGAACCCAAAGCGGAGAAATGCGTCTTCATAGGATACCCAAAAGAGACAGTTGGGTATACCTTCTATCTCAGATCCGAAGGCAAAATGTTTGTCGCTAAAAACGGAACATTTCTTGAGAAAGAGTTTCTCTCGAAAGAATTGAGTGGGAGGAAGATAGAACTTGATGAGGTTATTGAACCTTTACTTCAACCTAAGAGTAGCGCAACGCAGAAAGTTGTTTCTGTCGAGCCTACATTAGCTGAAGAGGAAGTTAATGATGATGATCATGAAGCTTTGGATCAAGTTGCTATCGAACCTCGTAGGTCGACAAGGACGCGTACTGCTCCTGAGTGGTACGGCAGCCCTGTCTTAGAGGTCATGTTGTTAAACAACGATGAACCTACGAGCTATGGAGAAGCGATGATGGGCCCGGATTCCGAGAAGTGGTTAGAGGCCATGAAATCCGAGATGGGATCCATGTATGAAAACAAAGTATGGACTTTGGAAGTATTACCTGAAGGGCGTAAGGCCATTCAGAACAAATGGATCTTTAAGAGGAAGACGGACGCGGACGGTAATGTCACCGTCTATAAAGCTCGACTTGTGGCAAAGGGTTTTTCACAAGTTCAAGGAGTTGACTACGATGAGACCTTCTCACCCGTAGCGATGCTTAAGTCCGTCAGAATCATGTTAGCAATAGCTGCCTTTTTCGATTATGAAATTTGGCAGATGGATGTCAAAACAGCGTTCCTTAACGGTTACCTTAAGGAAGAGTTGTATATGATGCAGCCAGAAGGTTTTGTCGATCCAGAGAATGCTGACAAAGTTTGCAAACTCCAGCGATCCATTTATGGACTGGTGCAAGCATCTCGGAGTTGGAATCTTCGTTTTGATGATGTGATCAAAGCGTTCGAGTTTATACAAGTTTACGGAGAAGCTTGTATTTACAAGAAAGTGAGTGGGAGCTCTATAGCGTTTCTAATATTATATGTGGATGACATATTGCTGATTGGAAACAATATAGAAATGCTGGAAAGCGTAAAGGAATATTTGAACAAGAGTTTTTCAATGAAGGACCTAGGAGAAGCTGCTTTCATATTAGGCATCAAGATCTATAGAAATAGATCAAGACGCTTAATAGGACTTTCACAAAGCACATACCTTGATAAGATTTTGAAGAAGTTCAAAATGGATCAGTCCAAGAAGGGGTTCTTGCCTGTTTTGCAAGGTGTGAAGTTGAGTAAGACTCAATGCCCAGTGACTGCAGAAGATAGAGAAAAGATGAGTGTCATCCCCTATGCTTCGGCCATAGGCTCTATCATGTATGCAATGCTGTGCACAAGACCCGATGTCAGCCTTGCCATAAGTATGGTCGGAAGGTTTCAAAGTGATCCAGGAATGGAACACTGGACGGCGGTCAAGAATATCCTGAAGTACCTGAAAAGGACTAAGGACATGTTTCTCGTTTATGGAGGTGATCAAGAGCTCGTCGTAAAGGGTTACGTCGATGCAAGCTTTGACACTGATCCGGATGACTCTAAGTCGCAAACCGGATACGTATTTATTCTTAATGGGGGTGCGGTTAGCTGGTGCAGTTCCAAGCAAAGCGTGGTAGCTGATTCTACATGCGAAGCGGAGTACATCGCTGCCTCGGAGGCGGCGAAGGAAGGTGTCTGGATGAAGGAGTTCATGACAGATCTTGGAGTAGTGCCTAGTGCGCTTAACCCAATGACTCTGTTTTGTGATAACACTGGTGCCATTGCTCTAGCCAAGGAACCAAGATTTCACAAAAGGACCAGACACATAAAACGACGTTTCAATTCCATCCGCGATTACATCAAGGAGGACGACATAAATATTTGCAAAGTACACACGGATCTAAATGTTGCAGATCCGATGACTAAACCTCTTCCAAGGGCTAAACATGAACAACACCAGAACTGCATGGGTGTTCGATTCATTACAATGTAAATCACATAGTGATGTGAACTAGATTATTGACTCTAGTGCAAGTGGGAGACTGTTGGAAATATGCCCTAGAGGCAATAATAAATTGGTTATTATTATATTTCCTTGTTCATGATAATCGTTTATTATCCATGCTATAATTGTATTGATTGGAAACTGAAATACATGTGTGGGTACATAGACAACACTGTGTCCCTAGTAAGCCTCTAGTTGACTAGCTTGTTGATCAAAGATGGTTAAGGTTTCCTAGCCATGGACATGAGATGTCATTTGATAACGGGATCACATCATTAGGAGAATGATGTGATGGACAAGACCCAAACTGTAAACGTAGCATTTGATCGTGTCAGTTTATTGCTATTGTTTTCTGCATGTCAAGTATCTGTTCCTTTGACCATGAGATCATGCAACTCACTGACACCGGAGGAATACCTTGTGTGTATCAAACGTCGCAACGTAACTGGGTGACTATAAAGGTGCTCTACAGGTATCTCCGAGGGTGTCTGTTGGGTTGGCATGGATCAAGACTGGGATTTGTTACTCCGTATGACGGAGAGGTATCTCAGGGCCCACTCGGTAATACAACATCACAATGAGCCTTGCAAGCAATGTGACTAAAGTGTTAGCCACGAGATCTTGTATTACGGAACGAGTAAAGAGACTTGCCGGTAACGAGATTGAACTAGGTATAGTGATACCGACGATCGAATCTCGGGCAAGTAACATACCGAAGAACAAAGGGAACAGCATACGGGATTAACTGAATCCTTGACATAGAGGTTCGACCGATAAAGATCTTCGTAGAATATGTAGGAGCCAATATGGGCATCCAGGTCCCGCTATTGGTTATTGGCCGTAGAGGTGTCTCGGTCATGTCTACATAGTTCTCGAACCCGCAGGGTCTACACACTTAACGTTTGGTGACGATTAGTATAATTGAGTTATTATGTTGGTGACCGAAAGTTGTTCGGAGTCCCGGATAAGATCCCGGACATGACGAGGATCTCCGGAATAGTCCGGAGGTAAAGATTGATATATGTGATAATAGTGTTTTGATCTCTGGAAGGGTTCCGGAGTTCACCGGAAGGGATTCCGGATGTTTACCGAAGTGTTCGGGTGCAGCAACACTTTATATGAGCCAAAGGGATAAAGCCCACAAGGTATTGGAAAGTGCAAAAGTAGTTTTGCTGCCGCGTGAGCGGTACTACCGCTTGTGTGAAGCGGTACTACCGCCCAAGCGGTACTACCGCTTGTGTGAAGCGGTACTACCGCTTGTGCGCGGCTGTGCACGGTTCGGCAGGGATCCGAGTTGGACTCTTTCCCTGCGGGCCAAACCGACCTTGTGCGGGCAAAACCGACCCGGAGGAGGCTTTTACTCCAAGTTTAGACCCCAAGGCTCAACATATAAATAGAGGGGCAGGGCTAGCACACGGGACACATCAGGATTTCCCAAGCCGTGTGCCGGCAACCCTAGCCCTCTAGTTCCTCCGTCATAATCTCCGTAGTGCTTGGCGAAGCCCTGCAGAGATTGTTCCTCACCACCATCACCACGCCGTCGTGCTGCTGGAACTCAACCACTACTTCACCATCGCTCGCTGGATCGAGGAGGTGAAGGCGTCATCAAGCCGTACGTGTGTTGAACGCGGAGGTGCCGTCCGTTCGGCACTAGATCGGAAGGATCGTGATTGGATCGCGGGACGCTCGGCGATTTGGATCGCGAAGACGTTCGACTACATCAACCGCGTTTATTAACGCTTCCGCTTAGCGATCTACAAGGGTATGTAGATTCACTCTCCCTCTCGTAGATGCTCATCACCATGGATAGATCTTATGTGTGCGTAGGAAAATTTTTGTTTCCCATGCAACGTTCCCCAACACCTATCCCGCTGCTGCACCTCCTCCGTCGAGATGCCCAAGCGCACCATGGGAGGGAGGGGAACGCTGGGGCCGACGCCCTGGCGGATGAAGGATCCAAGCCCCGTATGAAGTTGGACATGGAGAAACCCGTCGCCGTCGGCGAGGGGTCGAGCGGGCAGCAGGGCAGGCTTGACATCCTCGACGCCGTCCAGGCTCTTCACCCTGAGCAGGTGGCTCCTCTGCCGCAGCTGGTTGCTCCTCTGCCGCGCCAGCTGCCTCCTCTGCCCCAGCCCGTGGTCGACGGCGACGACGACGGAGAAGAGGTCAGTCGTCTAACTCCCATTTTTGGTAATATCCTAGGTTTTCTCTGGTCATTCCTTTTCTCTATTTTTGGTAAGGCTAGGGTTTCTGCTTTTCTTCAGTCGATGAAATCTCTACCTAGATTCTTTAGATCCGTTAGGTTCAGGGCGGATCCACATGGGTGCATGGGTGTGGGGTTCGGCTCCTCTGCAGTAACTTTAGCGTTGTACAGGTGCTGTAGTTTTAAAGATCTACCATCCACTCCGATCCCATGGCTCGCATTACTTGCCCATTTTTTTGTTTGAATTCATTACATGCCCATTCTATTACACAAATCAAATAGTAGGAAGAGCAAAGTACAGAACTCCTGCACAAAATTTAAAGAAATTAGTATAGGCCAAGTGGTATCAAGCAAAATACTTGAGATCAGGACCATACAACACATGAAGTAAAAACACAATAATGGATTTACTAATTCATGTGAAATTTACATTGATATGTGTGAAATTTTCTTTTGATTTCCCTTTTTATAATTTCTTATATGGGTTCTTAATTTTCCTCATGAGCGCCACTGTAGTTGCATGCTCGCTGTGCCCGTGCGCATCCATTATTTGTGTTTTCCATTCCCTGATTTTAATAGCAGCAGCATTGGTACAGTAGTGCACCCAATTTTCATTCATGTCAGTACTGTCATTATGATGGAAAAAGATTCTTTTCACATGAACATTTTAGATATTACTCCATCCGTTTCAAAATTATTATCGTGGTTTTAGTTTGCAATATAAATTTTTGAACACCCAAATGTGAAATCCTGGATCCGCTGCTGTGTAGCTACGTTACATTTGTTGAGCCATGTATATGTCATTTTTTGATCTATATACATTATTATGCTAATAATCCGGAACAGGTGGCCCCTCTGGCTTCTCAGCCGGAGCAGGTGGCTCCTCTGCCGCAGCCGGTTGCTCCTCTGCCGTGGGTGTTGCCTCCTCTGCCTGAGCCCGTGGTCATCGTCAACGAGAACAAAGAAGACTTTAGTCATCTATCTCCTTTATTTTTTTGTAAAATCCAAGGTTTTCTCTGGTCAGTTATTTTCTCTATTTTTGTTGAAGGCCATGTTTTTGTTCTTTAATCGATGAAATCCCTATCTAGATTCAGTAGATGCGTTAGGTAACTAGCTAGGTTACACGTGTTGAGCCCTATATAGGTCATTTTTTGATCTAGATAAATTATTCTGTTAATAATCCAGCTAGGGTTGGTGATTGTGCTTATACTAATTCGTAGCTGGACCTTTGAATTGAATTGCCTATGCAGATGATTGTGATAATAATTTAAAGATTGATTTGGTGTGAGCAAGATTTATGCACAAGGAAAATAAGGTCTTAAAATATTGAAGATATGTTTTTGCTGCTTTTGTTTTATGAGCTCTGGATCTTTGATTTTAATGTTCCATAAGTGGTTGTGGCAATGATTTTAAACAATGATTATCTCTAAGCAGTGGCTAATGCATAAAGAAATTGGATATCATCAATGATTTACTTGAGTTGTCTTAATTACTTTTTTGTATATATAAAATTTTGGATCGCTTATTGTCAGAATTCATAATAACTACATTACCTAGAACGTTAAATAGTTCAGGACCATTGATGGCTGTGGTATCAACAGGGGAATCTGCCATGACAATAACATGGGGACTAAAAGTGGTGTAGTTTGTGCACTAGACTTCATGTCAATTCGTATAAAACTAGCCTCTAACGGTTAATCCAGCAGACACAAATTTTGTCGTTCAATTTGCTCAACACCAATTGCTTGATTCCTGGAGCCCAATTAGCATAGGGTGTAATATTTAAGACCTGTTATCATCCCTACTTGAAATATATTTTTTGGTTAAATCTTTATAGCATAATATTTTCTGCAAGTAAAGGATAACAACACCATGCCTTGTTTATGAAATTGTCATGTTGCATAGTCATGTAGTAAATAATCTTCATTTTCTGTCATTCATGCCAGTACTGCCATTATGATGGAAAAAGATTCTTTTCACATGAACATTTTAGATATTACTCTATCCATTTCAAAATTATTGTCGTGGTTTTAGTTTGCAATATAAATTTTTTAACACCCAAATGTGAAATCCTGGATCCGCTGTTGTGTAGCTAGGTTACATTTGTTGAGCCATGTATATGTCATTTTTTGATCTATATACATTTTTATGCTAATAATCTGGAACAGGTGGCTCCTCTGGCTTCTCAGCCGGAGCAGGTGGCTCCTCGGCCGCAGCCGGTTGCTCCTCTGCCGCGGGTGTTGCCTCCTCTGCCCGAGCCCTTGCCCGTCGTCAACGAGAACGAATAAGATGTTAGTCATCTATCTCCTTTATTTTTTTGTAATATCCTAGGTTTTCTCTGGTCAGTTCTTTTCTCTATTTTTGGGGAAGGCCATGGTTTTTTTTCTTTACTCGATGAAATCCCTATCTAGATTCTGTAGATGCTTTAGGTAACTAGCTAGGTTACATGTGTTGAGCCCTGTATAGGTCATTTTTTATCTAGATAAACTATTCTGCTAATCATCTGGCTAGGGTTGGTGATTGTGCTTATACTAATTCGTAGCTGGACCTTGGTATTGAATTGCCTATGCAGATGATTGTGATAATAATTTAAAGATTGATTTGGTCTGAGCAAGATTTATGCACAAGCAAAATAAGGTCTTAAAATATTGAGGATATGTTTTTGCTGCTATTGTTTTATGTCCTCTGTATCTTTGATTTTAATGTTCCATAAGTGGCTGTGGCAATGATTTTTAACATTGATTATATCTAAGCAGTGGCTAATGCAGAAACAAATTGGATATCATCAATGATTTACTTGAGTTGTTTTACATAGTTTTTATGTAAATACAAAATTTTAGATCGCTTATTGTCAGAATTCATAATAACTAATTTACGTAGAACGTTGAACAGTTCAGGACCATTGATGGCTGGGGTATCAACAGGGTAATCTGCCACGACGATAACATGGGGACTTTCAATATCCATGATCCTAACCACACAAAATCCTAACCCTAAATAGATACAAATCATTACCTATTTTTTCTATTCATGCACCAGTGGCACATCAGCAAGTCATGCATGTAAGTTATAAGTCATTTTTTTTGCATTAGTACATCTCACTGTTCAAAAAATCTTCCGATTCAGCGATTAATCTTTCGATTTATCGCTAATCGGGGGGTGACCGATAAGATTATGCCTTATCTTCACCGTTTATCTTTTGGACCGATTTATCGCTCTGACAAGCGATTTATCGGTAATCTACGAATAAATCAGCCCTATTCATAGCACTATGTTTGCAAAAACTATGTTTATTTGTGTTTTGTGGACCTTGTTACACAATATGTACTGTTGTCTTATTTTGTTTGTCATTATTCGAGGATTCAAAGGCTAGGAATCAAGGTAACACTTCTGTCCAATATTGTTTTGGTGTTGAATATAGCGTATTTTAGTGTTGGGAACCTGAGATTTGCAAAAAATATCCGATTAATAGTCAACCGATAAAATCGATTAATCGGCCGATTTCTGATTAATCTCTAATCCCTAGCTGACCGAGACGTTAACGATAAGCGATATCCTCAACATTGGTACATCTATATGCAGCTCTGCCATCTTACATCATCAGTTCATGCATTTTTACGTCATGAGTGAATTTTGTTGCACTAAGTTGTGTGCTCTCATCGACATGGTATCTGTGTTGGGTGCTTGGAACATATGTATGATTGATCCTTCATTATTTTTTACTATATGCTATCCCAGTTAGTAGTGTATGTAGCACCTAATAAATTATGCATTTCATCAAGATCATTTGAGGATTTAGGGTTTTGGGTTCACGCTGTCATCTATTATATTATGTTTCATAGACTCTGAGCCTGCTGAATTCTCATTATTTACACAACATTTTTTACTATATGTAGATACTATCTGAAGACGTCGACAGCGACGAAGAAGGCCAGATGATCTACAGGAGGCGCAAGGGGAGGGAGCTTGACAATAAGGTCCATGACAAACGTGTCAGACCTAGATTTGGAAGGCCGGGATACGGATGCCCGTTCTGCAACAAGTTGATGAAAGGCAACCGGCAGAGTGTCATTCAGCATGCAATCGGAGCATCCCTTGGCTTCCTCAAGAATGGCCATGCTTTCAGGGTGGCGCATGCCGCGTACGCCGAGTACTTGTCGAGGATTTAGGGCAGTGCGCACCCTCCTAGCTAGAATTGATGCTCTTTTGCTGTTAACTATGTTAAGTACTACCTTAGTTTGTGGTATGTTGGCGAGACTTTATGGGTGAACTATGTTAATCAGTACCGTATGCTTACTGTTGAACTATGGTACAACTATGTTAAGTTGTGTGCCGACTATATCTAACGTACCACTGCAATGCAATTGCAGCCTTGAGCTGCAATCAGCTTGGTAGATGGAAATCTATGGTTCTCTTATAGCAACCTAGGATTAAAATATTGATGCTTTAGTATTTTGTTGTTGTTTTTTCAAATTATTGTCACACGCTTGTTAGATTTTGACATCACGTGATGCCATTGCTAGCATCACAAATGCATGCCAGATGTCATGACTATCGATGCATGGCTTGAGGGTCCAGGCGGCCAAGGGTGCATGTTGTGGGGTCTAGATGGCTATGGCGACCATCGTGTTGGTTGTGGCGGGGCTACATGATGATCACAAAGTGTTGATCCAAGAAATACTAGATTGGCCACTGTATACACATCTTTCTCAGTTTGATCTTTTCAGATCACTTGATGACAATTTGATCTCATGTTTCACAAATTTTGAGCACCAGGGTTTATGTACAGAATTTTCAATCCCCAACCCCTCCACCCCGGTATCGTCTTTGGATTGCATCGTGTAGATGTACACGATGGGTATGCAAGGGCTCCTCTTTCTTTCGGTTTTATATAATAATTGAATATACCAAAACCTTATGTAAGGGCATCTCCAACGCCTACCCTCAAACTGCCTGCAACAATCTGCGGCTCTGAAGGGCATATTGAAACCAAAATATCATTTAGTTAGAACTAACTGATATTTTGTGTTGACTTAGGACATATTTTGGGCCTTTGTTTGAGTTTGAATCAAATTTCTTCAAATTTGTTGAATTTCATTTGAAATGTAACCGGACATATGCGACTAGCTTTGAATGGCCGGCTCCCACATTAGTGTCCGTAGACTGGTCCCCCCCCCCTCTGTCCGCGGGCGGATGCCGGAGCGAATTTGCGGGTCATCATTAGAGATGCCCCAAGACTAGATAAATAGTGGTATGTGTAATCAATTATGTAAATACTTTAAAACATTTTATATCTGAATTTTTTTGCTTTATCTATTTCATCAGACGGAAAATAATGATACCATTTTTTTGGTCCAACCAATCCCTCCTGCCTTTTTAGTTAGTCAATATTTCTGCTATAGTAGGTAACTTCCAATTACTCCCTGCATCTCTCCCACTAGGGTACGCTCTAAAACCATCGCCGCCGCTCACACGCCACCTCCCTACTACCGGATCATGCCCGTCTCCCTACCGCCGGATATGAAGTCTACTCATGGAGATTGAGTGGCCGTCGTGACAGATCATGGCCATGGACGTGCAAGGTCTGTCATGGACGCCGTCTTGACAGATCATGGACGTGCGGGGCCAACCACCGACGTCGTCCTCCATGGCATGGATCAGGTTCCCCACGATAAAGCTTTGGACTACTCAGTGTCCAACCCAGGCAAGCATCATGTCCACGAGGAGGTACACGACTCCGTCGTCGATCACAAGCAGCAGCAGATGCACGGCATGGACTGGAATTCCGTTACGGTAATTTCTATTTTTTTAACCCTAGATCTGTGTCTTCAAGTTTAAGGTTAGGTTAATCATTAAACCATCAATATGTTGTTGAATTTGGCATAATGGAATCTAGCACTAAATATTGTTGATCATCAGTACATATTGATCATTATTTATTCGATCAATCATTTAGAAATAATGGTTCCTCCACTCCACAATTTAGTGGGTTTAGTTTTCTTCTAAAAGTCAGACATCATATGATTTATGCTTTCATATGGATTTGATATTGCTTTTTTTCTCTTTAATTTGTCAAATTTAATAAATGTTTTTTTAAGTAATTTATAGGCACTATAGTATGGAACGTAGGGACTATTAGGTACTGTAAATAATGGTGCAGCTTATATCATACATAATTTAAACTTGCAGCCTTATTCTCATGATTATGTGGATATTTTGGAAGGAGAGATGGATGCACACACTCAGAAAACCCTTGAACAATTGCATAATGGATAGTGCAACGTGCTTAAGCGTATGGCGTATCGATGCTCGTTCTGTGGCAAATATCTGGACCCGGCTTTCATTAGTATTCTTGAGCACGCCGAAGGCGTTGCCAAAGGCTTCTAATTGAAGCCTGGTGTGCGGGTGAAACACAAGGCGCTAGCCCAATATCTCAGGAATTTGTCAGGCAAAGAGAAGGTCAGAAGAAGGCGTGATGAGAACCAACATGCCAAAAAGTAGACGAATAATCGAAACCCTGAAGAAGTTCTGGTTGGCATAAGTAGTCTTTTGCGGTTGTTGTTTTTTGAAAATACCGATGAATATTTTAATTATCCAAGTTATTGCAAAAATGGAAAAAATATTTTATTTAATCATAAATATGCATACTATTTAATTCTTGATTTTTTCAAATATTTTAACCTTAATACATCTAATAGTTTACCATTTTATTGGTTCCCCATTATTTTCATATATATACATATATACTATGGACTGCTAAAAAAATGCTTGATCAATTGGTGTACTGGAAGACACATGCACATGCAATATCAACAGCACTGTATTTTTAGGGTTTCATCAAAAGCACACCTGTGGTGGTCCTACTGGCCTGGCTGTTCTTTTCTGTTTGTCCAGAATTGGTAAGCTGCCAAATCTGCAGATGATACGGCCCAAAACTTTGTTCCTTTTGTGAGCCGGTACAAGTGGTGGGCAGAGAGAGAAGCGAGTGTTGGCCCCAACCCCAACCCCACCCTTCGTTCTTTGCAGAGACAGAGAGGGGACGCGGAGGGCGGCGGCTAGGGTTTGTGCAGCCGTCACCTTGGCCGCCCCCTTCGTCGCCAATTCGGCCGGATCCGGGAGGCTACCCACTCCCCCTACTCTGGCCACGATTCTCCACTGCTTCGTTGACAACAAGGTTCGACCACGGCACCTCTTCTCCCCAATCCCTGGCCGCGCCGCCCGAAGCTCCGGTGGTTCCAGCTTCGGACAAGTCTACTCCAGCCCCATCTGGTACCACTTCGCAGGAAAGATTGATCTTCCCTGCCCTTCGCATGTCGATCTGGCTGTCATTTTCTGATCTAGCAGCACCGCCCAAGTTAAAATCTGACACTTGCGTGTGTTCATATTTTAGGTATACGCGGATTTGTTGTCAACTAGTAGGTCATATTGCAACAAGTAATTTTACAGTAAGATAATCTGACAATGTACTGCATAATCATGGTTTTACTTGTTCGTATGGCTAGTAATGAGTAAACACTTTCTTAGCAACTAAGAGAAAAGGGTGGCTGTTGGCCAGCATACATTGCCCGTCGACATAGCCTTCACTATGCTATCATCTTGCTTGAGAGATGCTATCAAGTCCTTTTTCTCACTGGAAAATGAACCACCACTGCTAGCTCTAAATTTTTTTTATTTACAAGAGCATACGCATGTTTTGGTTTGTTGGGATAATTTGAAGACTATGTATATGTATTTGCTGATGCTTAATTAAACTACAATGCGAGCCCAAAAATAGTCCATGAGGAAATTTGTAATGATGGAAGGAGGATCAGTTATAGTTTCATGTATTACTCGATGGTAGTATGATGATTCCTGCATATTTTGAAGGATTTATTTTGTATACACGGCTACTGATTGGTCCATATTTTTGATGATATGTGCACACATGTAACATTTATGGTTGGTGCATATTTTTGATGATTCTTGTTACTGCTTATTTGAATTATGTCAGCCTATCTCGATGATATGGTTTGGGCTTCTTGGGGGTCAATGAAGATTTGTTGTGAGCTAGTAGTTCATATTGCAACAAATACTTCACTGTTAGATTTTCTGCCATTTTTCTTCATAATCATGATTTCACTTGTTGGTATGGGTAGTAATGAGTAAATACTTACCAAGGTATACAAAAGGGTGGGTGTGGCCAGCATACCTTGCTTGTCGTCATAGCCTTCACTATGATGTCATCTTGCTTGAGAGATGCTATCAAGTCCTTATTCTCACTGGAAAATGAACCTCCACAGCTACCTCTAAAAATGTTATGTACAAGAGCAAATGCATTATTTTTTTTGTTGGGATAATTTAAAGACTTTATATTTATTAGCTGATGGTACCACACAACAGCCCATCAGGAAATTTGTAGTGATTGAAGGCAGATCAGTTATAGTTTCACGTATTACTCGATGAGAGCACTCAATTATGGTGCATTTTTTGAATGATTTGTTAAGTATACAAGGCTACTAGTTTGTGCATACTTTTGATGAAATGATTTGTTAAGTGATTGGTTGGCTACCAATCATGATGTAACAATTTCTGTAGGTTTAGATTTTTGATGATTCTTTTTACTGCTTGTTCGAATTATGAGCGTAATTGGTTTGATGCTAAAAATTGGCATGCCAATGTTTGGTATTGTGCCAAATACTGGCTAGTAATTGGTTGGTTACCAAGTTTTCTTGTCCAGCTCACATAAAGTTGCCAATATTTGGCAATGCCAACATTGGTAGCAAACCAATCATACTCTATCAGCAATTATGGTTCGATGCTAAATTTTGGCATGCCAATATTTGGCAAAATGCCAAATGTTGGCTAGTGATTTGTTGGCTACCAAGTATTTTTGCCAATCTCACAAAAATATGCCAAATTTTGGCAACTTTGATATAGCCTAATTGGTTATGTCCGCCCAATGATTATGAGTCTAACCACTAGTCTTGACAAGTCGTGCTACTAGTCTAGTAGTCTCAATCTGGTTGTCGACAAGCTTCTTCGTGTAGATGTTTGTACTTGAACTACGTACTTAACAAGAAGTATGCGAAAGGATTATTCCCATTGTATATGGTGCTGCCAAGTCCTAATGTAAGACTGATTTCATATATCAATAACTATCATTTGTTCATTGCAATGCATGCAACAGGTTTCAATGGCAAGGGAAACCATCGTCATCATCAGCAGTGAAGAGAGTTGATCACCGGACCACCTCAGATGATGCTTCAGATGGCACTTCAGATGGAACTTCAGATGGCACTTCACATGGGAGTGACGGCTATAGAGGTGATGACGACAACTCTAGCGACTATGACACTGATGATAGTTCTGATGGAGATGGAGATGGCGACCACGATCCCATCGTGGCAGAAAGGGGTAAAGTTCTATATGGCTGGTCAGATATTAACTGAACCATGAACTATCTAAAGTTCAAGTTTGAGTAACACTTGATTACCACACTTTACTCTGTTTTAGTTCTAGATGACCCTGTTGCTTTGTTTCCAAATCAACATTGACTCAACTAGAGCTTAAATAGAGTAGATTGTTTAGTTGTTAGTTTAAATCAATGAAATATTCAATTTGTCCATGTTTTTATGAGATATTGCTGGGTGGATGTGATTGGGTTAGCTATGTCCTTCAATTCTAGCTCATTGGAGTAGGCATTGATCATCAACCCAGTGCTGATGTTCTAGATCTTATGTATGAAATTATGAACTACTCTGTCATCTTAATTTTTTTGATACAGGTCCGGGATACCAGGGGAGAAGAGGTTTCGAGAATCACATCTTCTATGGCAACCATGTTATGCTAGACCGTGGGAGGTGGGACCGTCTCGAATCCATAGTAAAGTATTGCAAACCTGCCATACCATACTATGTCTGCACCGTCACTAGCTTGGCAGTCATCAAAGGGAAGAGCAAGATGGTAAACACTTGGACTTTCTTTTTGCAAATCATATTTCACCAGTGAAAATGCCATCATTTAACATTATTTATTTCCTTGTGCAATCAGTGCTTCTCAAAGGATTACAGTAAGGGCTACCTCAAAGATTATCTGCGAAAGCCCATGGTCGTGTGTGTCACCAATGAACGTTTTGAAGGTTCTAAAAAGGTCTTGTTCAAGATGGGCAAGCATGACGGGCATGCGATCATGACGAAGAACTGGAGAGAAGTCGTTGAGGGCGCCAATATGAAAGAAGGTCATATGGCTATCTTCAGGTTCATGGAAAGGAGGGGAGGTGGGCTTAAGGTGAACATGGCCAGTGGCATGAAGATTCGTTGACCCATGTGATGAACCATGACTGAAGGGCAGATTATGATATGTATGTACTATGCAGTAGTTTGACGCTAGTTGTTATGATATGTATTTACTAGGCAGTAACTGGAACTTGGTAGTATCAGCTTTTGGGTCCAACTGGAGATCATCCAGTAAGTGGAACTTGGCAAGTACTGGTACTTGGTAGTATCGGCTTTTGGGTCCAACTGGATATGAAGATCATCCAATGAGTGGTAGTATGAACTTGGCAGTAACTGCTAGTTAGTAGTATGAACTTATGTGACCTACAATACTTGGTATGCAAGTCTATATATATGGCATGTAGTGTAACCATCCTGGTACCCTCCTTGATATCATTACCATAGACTGCAATCATTTTTCCTTTTTTTACCATATCATCCGGGTTTCATATGGATTAGATGCTAGTTTCATATTGAAAACAAGGTTTGTGTGTTGGCTAGTAGGAGTTATTTTTGAAAATGAGGTTTGTATGTGTTGCAGAAAAAAAAATCATTGCACAAAAAATAAAAATAAAAATAAAATTAGTACAAAAACTTACGGATGAAAGCTTTCATATTTCAAAAACGATGTTTCTGTTATTTTCAAACCGATGATATTTTCAAAACAGAGCAAATCAGCATGTTATTTTTAAAAAGATATGTTATGGGCTATTTTTAAAACAGCATGCTATTTTAAAAACAGCATGCTATTTTAAAAACAGAGCAAATCAACATGTTATTTTTAAAACAGCATGCTATTTTAAAAACAACATGCTATTTTGAAAAGAGCGTGCTATTTTAAAAAGTTTTAAAAGAGCGTGCTATTTTAAAAACAGCATGCTATTTTAAAAACAGAGCAAATCAGCATGTTATTTTTAAAACAGCATGCTATTTTTAAAACAGCATGTTATTTTTAAAACATCATGCTATTTTAAAAAGAGCATGCTATTTTAAAAATAGCATATTCAAAACAGCATGCTATTTTTAAATCAGCATATTCAAAACAGCATCCTATTTTAAAAACATAATTTTTCAAATCAGCATGCTATTTTAAAAATAGCATATTCAAAACAGCATGCTATTTTTCAAATCAGCATGCTATTTTTAAATCTGCATATTCAAAACAACATGCTATTTTCAAATCAGCATGCTTTTTTCAAATGAGCGTTTTCAAATGAGCATAATTTTAAATCAGCATGCAATTTTTAAATCAGCATTTTGAAGTCAGTATGCTTATTTTGTATTTCAAAATCAACATTTTTCAAGATTATTTTGAAATATCTCCCATTTTTTATATTAATTCAAAAACGAGGTTTCTATTTTGATACAATTTTGTAATTTTGTGCTCATAATAATAGGTTTTTGAGAAAATCCAACATGTTGTTTACAAATTTATAAAATGAGGTTTCTATTTTATATTTCAAGTCTGAAAATTGACTACACTTTGACCAAATTTCAGAAAATTTTCATGTAAAAAATGAAAAAATACAGAAAACCAACTTCACTAAAAATGCATTATTTGATAGTTTGAACATTTGAATCCGTCGATGTGTTGATAAATCATAAGTAGGCTTGCATCTCGACCAGTCCATATTAAAATGAGGCTACCAATCAAACTAGGAATTCACGAAAATAGTGGCAGTCCATCAAATAGGTCAAATACATCCAAAACAAGGTGGATCACCGCACGGAAAACTGTCTAATTTATTTTGTTCTAAATCTTTGCACCCCAGAAATCCATCTGTTTTCTTTGCCTGACCCTGTGCACCTAAACATCCTGTGTCGACTTCACTTTAGCTTTCCTGCATGAATGAATGTTTTTTAATAGGATAGCAAAGAAGATTTGAACGTGTACATGACACTTGAACACAAAAAACACTAACTTCACTGATTTTCTCTTCACGGCTGTAGAAGCTAACTTCACAGCTCTTATTCCCACAGCCTTTGCTACATTCCTAGCATGCCTTTTTGTCTTCATCACACCTTTGACCTGTTCTTTACCGCCCTTACTAGAGTCTTTCCTGGAAAAGTTAAGAAACGTCAACATGGTAGTAACAAAGACCTGACTTGTAGAGCAAACATGTAACTACAGGCACTAACTTCACTGGTTTTGTTCGCGCACCCTTTGCTACAACATTCCTAGTAGGCACTTCCTTGGCATATTGCTTTTTCTTCCTCCCAGCTTTGACCTTTCCAGCACACTTGCGTTTCCTGCAAAAAAATGAAATAGATGAATAGGCAGCCAAAATTCGAAAACATGTTTAACTACGCATAACAGCGCTAAATGCCCACTTGTTTGGTTTTGCATAATCTTCTTCTGCATCCTCCAATGGTCTCTTCCTACCCTTCCACAGCCTACCATCCTTCAATGGTCTCTTCGTACCCTTCCGCAGCCTACCATCCTTCAATGGTCTCTTCGTACCCCTCCGCAGCCCACCATCTTCTACATCTGAATCTTTCTCTTCTTCTGCATCTGAATCCTCCTCTTCTTCTGCATCTGATACTTCCTCTTCTTCTGCATCCGAATCTTCCTCTTCTTTTGTATCTGAATTTGTCTCTTCTTCTGTATCTTAGTCTTTCTCTATTTGCTTCCTCCTCCTTGTGCCCTTTGATTTCCTAGAATCTTTCCTGCGTAAAGAGAAGAAAAATATGTGAACACTCTCCCAGAGAACATATTACACTGTAAGCATGTATGGAAACAAACAATGAGATAAACATGTGCACTAACTTCATTGGTTTTTTCCCTCTCATCCGCTCGCGCCTAGATTTAATTCTCTTGTTGGATTCTTCGGTAGTTGGTCTCCCTTTTGGAAGTATTTTGATAGGATTTTCCACGTCATCAGTGTAGCATTCGCGAGCAGCAGAGTAGTATGCCGGCAAAGGAACAAACGATTTCTAGCCTTCATCCAAATCATTTTTTTCTCCATCAACCAATATACTTCGGAGGAACTCCATCACCTGTTCTGACTGTGAATCGCTAGCTGCGGCTGTGAATAAAGCGTCACTAGCCATGTTGCGTAGTTGATGATACTTATTCATGTGATCAGACCATACATGAGTATTCGCAGTCCTTGAAGAAGGGAACGCTGGCTTGGCATGCATTGTCCATCTTTTCTTCACAAAAATTGTTGGAAATGTGCGTACACCAAGATGATCCAGAACGCAAAATATATGTGCGCATGGGTAATCCTCACTTTCCATCTTTCTACATTTACAAGCTGCATCATCCAGTCTTGCTCCTCTGAACAGACAAGTCACGTGATATCTAACATCCACAGACTTAGCATCCAAGCCTTGTGCATCCAACTTTTTTGCATCCAACTCCTCACCATCCTTACCTTCCAAGTCATTGGGATCCTTACCATCCAAGTTTTTTGCATCCAAGTCCACACCATCCTTACCTTCCAAGTCATTGGGATCCTTACCATCCAAGTTTTTTGCATGCAAGTCCTCACCATCCTTACCTTCCAAGTCTGTAGGAACCTTAGCATCCAAGTCCTTACCATCCTTACCTTGCAATTCTGTAGCATCCTTGGCATATGGGACTTTATCATATGGGACTTTGCGCAAAACTCCATACTTTACCAAACCATCACACCCCACCCGGTCTGCGACCTGCCAATTTGTTCCTTCAACAATCTGACGCTTTACCTTTGGAAACATCACAGGAGTATAAATATAAGAGGCAGCAATCTCCAGAGGGTGTGCATTCAGCTTAGTGAAGGGTATAGTATGTGTTGCTACTGCGTCTAATGCTGCTTCATTCTTACGCATAATCGACACACAATGCTCAACATGCTGCAACAAATCAACAAGTTGCATCTTCCTGTTCAGGTGCACATGAAGCCTTGAGTTGAGAGACTCACTCCTCTGATTACTCATCATGCCTAGGAAATATCTACCCTTTGTGTACGCCGCAGCCCACTTGTGTCTCAGCTCATACATCCTGTTAACCCATGACGACCTCTTCCCTGTAGGTTTTATTTTGAACCGAACCTTATAAGCCTCCCATTCTTTCTCAAACTCATCAACATCCCAACGATGGTAAATGAATTTCCTAAATTCCTCCAGCTTTTTCTTTCGGAGGTGCATCACCATATTCTCCTCGATATGCCATGTGCACAAACGATGATCTGTTCCGGTCCAGACAGTAGCTATTCCTTTAGCCATCGAACCGTCCCCATCGGTTATTGCTGAAATGGGTTGTTTCTGGGACATTGCCTCCAAAAATACCTGAAGAAGCCACTGGTATGATGTGTTGGGGAACGTTGCATGGGAAACAAAAAATTTCCTACGCACACACAAGATCTATCCATGGTGATGAGCATCTACGAGAGGGAGAGTGAATCTACATACCCTTGTAGATCGCTAAGCGGAAGCGTTAAGAAACGCGGTTGATGTAGTCGAACGTCTCCGCGATCCAAATCGCAAGTCGTCCCTTGATCCGATCACGAACTAGTGCCGAACGGACGGCACCTCCGCGTTCAACACACGTACGGCTTGATGACGCCTTCACCTCCTCGATCCAGCGAGCGATGATGAAGTAGTAGATGAGTTCCGGCAGCACGACGGCGTGGTGATGGTGGTGAGGAACAATCTCTGCAGGGCTTCGCCAAGCACTACGGAGATTATGATGGGAGAACTAGAGGGTTAGGGTTGCCGACACACGGCTTGGGAAATCTTAATGTGTCCCGTGTGCTAGCCCTGCCCCTCTATTTATATGTTGAGCCTTGGGGTCTAAACTTGGAGTAAAAGCCTCCTCCAGGTCGGTTTTGCCCGCACAAGGTCGGTTTGGCCCGCAGGGAAAGAGTCCAACTCGGATCCCAGCAGTCCCGCGCACAAGCGGTAGTACCGCTCATGAGCGGTAGTACCGCTTGAGCGGTAGTACCGCTTCACACAAGCGGTAGTACCGCTTATGCGGTAGTACCGCTTCACACAAGCGGTAGTACCGCTTACGCGGTAGTACTGCCTTACCAGCGGCAGTACCACTTAAGGCAGCAGCAAAACTTCCTTTTGCACTTTCCAATACCTCGTGGGCTTTACCCCTTTGGCACATATAAAGTGTTGCTGCACCCGAACACTTCGGTAAACATCCGGAACCCCTTCCGATGAATTCCGGAACCCTTCCGGAGATCAAAACACTATTATCACATATATCAATCTTTACCTCCGGACTTTTCCGGAGATCCTCGTCATGTCCGGGATCTTATCCGGGACTCCGAACAACCTTCGGTCACCAACACAATAACTCAACTATACTAATCGTCACCAAACGTTAAGTGTGTAGACCCTGCGGGTTCGAGAACTATGTAGACATGACCGAGACACCTCTACGATCAATAACCAATAGCGGGACCTGGATGCCCATATTGGCTCCTACATATTCTACGAAGATCTTTATCGGTCGAACCTCTATGTTAAGGATTTAGTTAATCCCGTATGTTGTTCCCTTTGTTCTTCGGTATGTTACTTGCCCGAGATTCGATCGTCGGTATCTCTATACCTAGTTCAATCTCGTTACTGGCAAGTCTCTTTACTCGTTCCGTAATACAAGATCCCGTGGCTAACACTTTAGTCACATTGCTTGCAAGGCTCATTGTGATGTTGTATTACCGAGTGGGCCCTGGGATACCTCTCCGTCACACGGAGTAACAAATCCCAGTCTTGATCCATGCCAACCCAACAGACATCCTCGGAGATACCTGTAGAGCATCTTTATAGTCACCCAGTTACGTTGTGACGTTTGATACACACAAGGTACTCCTCCGATGTCAGGGAGTTGCATGATCTCATGGTCATAGGAATAGATACTTGACATGCAGAAAACAATAGCAATAAACTGACACGGTCATATGCTACGTTCGTAGTTTGGGTCTTGTCCATCACATCGTTCTCCTAATGATGTGATCCCGTTATCAAATGACATCTCATGTCCATGGCTAGGAAACCTTCACCATCTTTTGATCAACGAGCTAGTTAACTAGAGGCTTACTAGGGACACAGTGTTGTCTATGTACCCACACATGTATTTGAGTTTCCAATCAATACAATTATAGCATGGATATTAAACGATTATCATGAACAAGGAAATATAATAATAACTAATTTATTATTGCCTCTAGGGCATATTTCCAACAGTCTCCCACTTGCACTAGAGTCAATAATCTAGTTCACATCACTATGTGATTTACATTGTAATGAATCGAACACCCATACAGTTCTGGTGTTGTTCATGTTTAGCCCTTGGAAGAGGTTTAGTCATCGGATCTGCAACATTTAGATCCGTGTGTACTTTGCAAATATTTATGTCGTCCTCCTTGATGTAATCGCGGATGGAATTGAAATGTCGCTTTATGTGTCTGGTCCTCTTGTGAAATCTTGGTTCCTTGGCTAGAGCAATAGCACCAGTATTATCACAAAACAGAGTCATTGGGTTAAGCGCACTAGGCACTACTCCAAGATATGTCATGAACTCCTTCATCCAGACACCTTCCTTCGCCGCCTCCGAGGCAGCGATGTACTCCGCTTCGCATGTAGAATCAGCTACCACGCTCTGCTTGGAACTGTACCAGCTAACCGCACCCCCATTAAGAATAAATACGTATCCGGTTTGTGACTTAGAGTCATCCGGATCAGTGTCAAAGCTTGCATCGACGTAACCCTTTACGACGAGCTCTTGATCACCTCCATAAACGAGAAACATGTCCTTAGTCCTTTTCAGGTACTTCAGGATATTCTTCACCGCCGTCCAGTGTTCCATTCCTGGATCACTTTGAAACCTTCCGACCATACTTATGGCAAGGCTGACATCGGGTCTTGTGCACAGCATTGCATACATGATAGAGCCTATGGCTGAAGCATAGGGGATGACACTCATCTTTTCTCTATCTTCTGCAGTCACTGGGCATTGAGTCTTACTCAACTTCACACCTTGCAATACAGGCAAGAACCCCTTCTTGGACTGATCCATTTTGAACTTCTTCAAAATCTTATCAAGGTATGTGCTTTGTGAAAGTCCTATTAAACGTCTTGATCTATCTCTATAGATCTTGATGCCTAATATGAAAGCAGCTTCTCCTAGGTCCTTCATTGAAAAACTCTTGTTCAAATATTCCTTCACGCTTTCCAACATTTCTATATTGTTTCCAATCAGTAATATGGCATCCACATATAATATTAGAAACGCTATAGAGCTCCCACTCACTTTCTTGTAAATACAAGCTTCTCCGTAAACTTGTATAAACTCGAACGCTTTGATCACCTCATCAAAGCGAAGATTCCAACTCCGAGATGCTTGCACCAGTCCATAAATGGATCGCTGGAGTTTGCAAACTTTGTCAGCATTCTCTGGATCGACAAAACCTTCTGGTTGCATCATATACAACTCTTCCTTAAGGAAACCGTTAAGGAACGCTGTTTTGACATCCATCTGCCAAATTTCATAATCGAAAAAAGCAGCTATTGCTAACATGATTCTGACGGACTTAAGCATCGCTACGGGTGAGAAGGTCTCATCGTAGTCAACTCCTTGAACTTGTGAAAAACCCTTTGCCACAAGTCGAGCTTCATAGACGGTGACATTATCGTCCGCGTCCGTCTTCCTCTTAAAGATCCATTTGTTCTGAATGGCCTTACGCCCTTCAGGTAATACTTCCAAAGTCCACACTTTGTTTTCATACATGGATCCCATCTCGGATTTCATGGCCTCTAACCATTTCTCGGAATCCGGGCCCATCATCACTTCTCCATAGCTCGTAGGTTCATCGTTGTCCAACAACATGACCTCTAAGACAGGGTTGTCGTACCACTCAGGAGCAGTACGCGTCCTTGTCGACCTACGAGGTTCGATAGCAACTTGATCCAAAGCTTCATGATCATCATCATTAACTTCCTCTTCAGCTGTTGTAGGCTCTACAGAAACATCTTTCTGCGCTGCGCTACTTTCAGGTTGAAGTAAAGGTTCAACAACCTCATCAAGTTCTATCTTCCTCCCACTCAATTCTTTCGAGAGAAACTCTTTCTCAAGAAATGTTCCGTTTTTAGCCACAAACACTTTGCCTTCGGATCTGAGGTAGAAGGTATACCCAACTGTCTCTTTTGGGTATCCTATGAAGACGCATTTCTCCGCTTTGGGTTCCAGCTTTTCAGGCTGAAGCTTTTTGACATAAGCATCACATCCCCAAACTTTAAGAAACGACAACTTTGGCTTCTTGCCAAACCAAAGTTCATATGGCGTCGTCTCAACGGATTTCGATGGTGCCCTATTTAAAGTGAATGCAGCTGTCTCTAATGCATAACCCCAAAACGATAGTGGCAAATCGGCAAGAGACATCATAGATCGCACCATATCCAATAAGGTTCGATTACGACGTTCGGACACACCATTACGTTGTGGTGTTCCAGGCGGTGTCAGTTGTGAAACAATTCCACATTGTCTTAAGTGACTGCCAAACTCATAACTCAGATATTCTCCTCCTCGATCAGATCGTAGGAATTTAATCTTCTTGTTACGATGATTCTCAACTTCACTCTGAAATTGTTTGAACTTTTCAAATATTTCAGACTTGTGTTTCATTAAGTAAATATACCCATATCTACTTAAGTCATCAGTGAAGGTGAGAAAGTAACGATAACTACCGCGCGCCTCAATGCTCATCGGACCGCACACATCAGTATGTATGATTTCCAACAAGTCACTTGCCCGTTCCATTGTTCCAGAGAACGGCGTTTTAGTCATCTTGCCCATGAGCCATGGCTCACATGTGTCAAGTGATTCAAAATCAAGTGACTCCAAAAGTCCATCAGCATGGAGCTTCCTTATGCGTTTTATGCCAATATAACCTAAACGGCAGTGCCACA
Source organism: Elymus sibiricus (assembly GCA_039707655.1). Lineage (NCBI taxonomy): Eukaryota > Viridiplantae > Streptophyta > Magnoliopsida > Poales > Poaceae > Elymus > Elymus sibiricus. Next base: position 228,977,201 of record CM077676.1, read on the forward strand.
AGAAAGTGGTATTATCATTATCAATTCTACATCTTTTGGCATCAATGTTATGAACATGTGTATCATTACTATCGAGATTCAATAAGAATAAACCCCTCACATTGGGTGCATGACCATAAAAGATATTACTCATATAAATAGAACAACCATTATTCTCTGATTTAAATGAGTAATCGTCTCGCATTAAACAAGATCCAGATATAATGTTCATGCTTAACGCAGGCACTAAATAACAATTATTCAGGTTCATCACTAATCCCGATGGTAATCGAAGAGCGAGCGTGCAGACGGCGATCACATCAACCTTGGAACCATTTCCCACGCGCATCGTCACTTCGTCCTTTGCCAGCCTCCGTCTATTCCGCAGTTCCTGTTTTGAGTTGCAAATATGAGCAACCGCACCGGTATCAAATACCCAGGCACTACAACGAGACTTGGTAAGGTACACATCAATAACATGTATATCATATATACCTTGTTTGTTGTTGGCCGCCTTCTTGTCAGCCAAATACTTGGGGCAGTTCCGCTTCCAGTGTCCAGTTCCCTTGCAATGAAAGCACACAGTTTCTGGTTTGGGTCCAGCCTTGGGTTTCTTCACGAGAGGAGCAACTGCTTTGCCACTCTTCTTGGAGTTACCCTTCTTACCCTTGCCATTTTTGTTGAAACTAGTGGTTTTATTGACCATCAACACTTGATGCTCCTTCTGAATTTCAGACTCAGCGGCTTTTAGCATCGCAAACAGCTCGGCGACTGACTTGTTCATCCCGTGCATGTTATAGTTCAACACGAAGCTCTTGTAGTTAGGTGGCAATGATTGAAGAACTCTGTCAGTGATAGCCTCTGGCGGAAGGGGCAGCCCCAATTCAGCCAGACGGGTGGAGTACCCAGACATTCTGAGTACGTGATCACGGATAGACCTGTTCTCCTCCATCTTGCAAGCATAGAACTTATCGGAGATCTCATATCTCTCGATCCGGGCATTCTTCTGAAAGATAAACTTCAACTCCTGGAACATCTCATATGCTCCATGACGTTCAAAACGTCTTTGAAGTCCCGGTTCTAAGCCATACAATATTGCACATTGAACTATTGAGTAATCTTCAGAACGAGCCTGCCAGGCGTTCACAACGTCTAGAGACTCAACTGGAGCGGGTGGATCACCAAGCGGTGCATCAAGGACATAAGCCTTCTGGGAAGCCGTAAGGATAATACTTAGATTACGGGCCCAGTCCACAAAGTTACTTCCATCATCTTTCAATTTAGCTTTCTCTAGGAACGCATTAAAATTCAGGGGTGCTACTGCGCGAGCCATGATCTACAACATAAATATAGCAAAGACAACTTAGACTATTGTTCAAGATAATGAGTTTAGTTAATCATATTACTTAAAAACTCCCACTCAAATTGACATCCCTCCTGTCATTCGAGTGTAACATGATCCAAATCCACCAACTCAAGTCCGATCATCACGTGAGTTGAGGTGGTTTCAATGGTGAATATCTTTATGTTGATCATATCTACTATATGACTCATGTTCGACCTTTCGGTCTCTTGTGTTCCGAGGCCATGTCTGTACATGCTAGGCTCGTCAAGTTTAACCCGAGTGTTCCGCATGTGCAACACTGGCTTGCACCCGTTGTATGTGAACGTAGAGTCTATCACACCCGATCATCACGGCGTGTCTCGAAACGACGAACTTTCGCAACGGTGCACACTCGGGGAGAACACAATTTTATCTTGAAATTTAAGTGAGGGATCACCTTATAATGCTACCATCGTCCTAAGCAAAATAAGATGCATAAAAGGATTAACATCACATGCAAATCATAAGTGACATGATATGGCCATGAACTTGTGCTTTTGATCTCCATCTCCAAAGCACCGGCATGATCTCCATCGTCACTGGCATGACACCATGATCTCCATCATCTTGATCTCCATCAACGTGTCGCCATGAGGTTGTCGCGCCGACTGTTGCTTCCACGACTATTGCTAACTCATAGCGATAAAGTAAATCAAAACGGCGAAAATAATTAAAGACAACTCTATGGCTCCTGCCAGTTGCCGTACTCATCGACATGCAAGTCGTGATATTCTATACAACACATGATCATCTCATACATCACATATATCTCATCATGTAATTGGCCATATCACATCACAACATACCCTGCAAAAACAAGTTAGACGTCCTCTAATTGTTGTTGCAAGTTTTACGTGGCTGCTACGGGTTTGCAAGAACCGTTCCTACCTACGCAAAACCACAACGTGGTGTAGTGATTGCTTTTTGATCTTCTAAAAGAACCCTCTTCATTGAAATCGATTCAACTAAAGTGAAAGAGACAGACACCCGCTAGCCATCTTTATGCAACGAAGTTACATGTCAGTTGAAGGAACCTGTCTCGCGTAAGCGTACGCGTAATGTCGGTCCGGGCCGCTTCATCTCACAATACCGCCGAATCAAGTATCAACTAGTAACGGCAAGCAATATGTATACACCCACGCCCACAACTCGTTTGTGTTCTACTCGAGATCTCATCTACGCATAGACCTAGCTCAGATGCTACTGTTGGGGAACGTTGCATGGGAAACAAAAAATTTCCTACGCACACACAAGATCTATCCATGGTGATGAGCATCTACGAGAGGGAGAGTGAATCTACATACCCTTGTAGATCGCTAAGCGGAAGCGTTAAGAAACGCGGTTGATGTAGTCGAACGTCTCCGCGATCCAAATCGCAAGTCGTCCCTCGATCCGATCACGAACTAGTGCCGAACGGACGGCACCTCCGCGTTCAACACACGTACGGCTTGATGACGCCTTCACCTCCTCGATCCAGCGAGCGATGATGAAGTAGTAGATGAGTTCCGGCAGCACGACGGCGTGGTGATGGTGGTGAGGAACAATCTCTGCAGGGCTTCGCCAAGCACGGAGATTATGACGTGAGAACTAGAGGGTTAGGGTTGCCGACACACGGCTTGGGAAATCTTAATGTGTCCCGTGTGCTAGCCCTGCCCCTCTATTTATATGTTGAGCCTTGGGGTCTAAACTTGGAGTAAAAGCCTCCTCCAGGTCGGTTTTGCCCGCACAAGGTCGGTTTGGCCCGCAGGGAAAGAGTCCAACTCGGATCCCAGCAGTCCCGCGCACAAGCGGTAGTACCGCTCACGAGCGGTAGTACCGCTTGAGCGGTAGTACCGCTTCACACAAGCGGTAGTACCGCTTACGCGGTAGTACTGCCTTACCAGCGGCAGTACCGCTTAAGGTAGCAGCAAAACTTCCTTTTGCACTTTCCAATACCTCGTGGGCTTTACCCCTTTGGCTCATATAAGGTGTTGCTGCACCCGAACACTTCGGTAAACATCCGGAACCCCTTCCGATGAATTCCGGAACCCTTCAAGAGATCAAATCACTATTATCACATATATCAATCTTTACCTCCGGACTTTTCCGGAGATCCTCGTCATGTCCGGGATCTTATCCGGGACTCCGAACAACCTTCGGTCACCAACACAATAACTCAACTATACTAATCGTCACCAAACGTTAAGTGTGTAGACCCTGCGGGTTCGAGAATTATGTAGACATGACCGAGACACCTCTACGATCAATAACCAATAGCGGGACCTGGATGCCCATATTGGCTCCTACATATTCTACGAAGATCTTTATCGGTCGAACCTCTATGTCAAGGATTCAGTTAATCCCATATGTTGTTCCCTTTGTTCTTCGGTATGTTACTTGCCCGAGATTCGATCGTCGGTATCTCTATACCTAGTTCAATCTCGTTACTGGCAAGTCTCTTTACTCGTTCCGTAATACAAGATCCCATGGCTAACACTTTAGTCACATTGCTTGCAAGGCTCATTGTGATGTTGTATTACCGAGTGGGCCCTGAGATACCTCTCCGTCACACGGAGTAACAAATCCCAGTCTTGATCCATGCTAACCCAACAGACATCCTCGGAGATACCTGTAGAGCATCTTTATAGTCACCCAGTTACGTTGTGACATTTGATACACACAAGGTACTCCTCCGATGTCAGGGAGTTGCATGATCTCATGGTCATAGGAATAGATACTTGACATGCAGAAAACAATAGCAATAAACTGACACGATCATATGCTACGTTCGTAGTTTGGGTCTTGTCCATCACATCATTCTCCTAATGATGTGATCCCGTTATCAAATGACATCTCATGTCCATGGCTAGGAAACCTTCACCATCTTTTGATCAACGAGCTAGTTAACTAGAGGCTTACTAGGGACACAGTGTTGTCTATGTACCCACACATGTATTTGAGTTTCCAATCAATACAATTATAGCATGGATAATAAACGATTATCATGAACAAGAAAATATAATAATAACTAATTTATTATTGCCTCTAGGGCATATTTCCAACATGATGCAACTGTCTCGTCTGACACTAGACCGACCCCAAACATAACCATGCTGCGGTGATGGTTCAGACCAACAAATGGGACAAACGGAAGCCTGTACTTGTTAGACCGATATGTACTGTCGAACACCACGACACCACCAAAGGAAACATAGTCAATCCGGGATTGTGAATCTGCCCAAAATATGTTCCTCAAATGGCCTTCGCTGTCTGTTGTGTATTTGAATAAGAATTCTGGGTCTGCTTTTCTTTGTGCTATCATATAGGTGAGCAAATATCTAGCGTCACTGCCTTCTATCTTGCGCTTCTTCTGGATTGAAACATGGTTATATAGGTCCCGATCTATAAATCCAAGCTTGTCGGGACCTCTGGCATTCTTCTCCATTACATTCATAATCTGATGTGTTCGAAGTCCACCAACAGCATACTCGATGACATCCGCCTTTTGCGCGTCAGTCATTCTACAATGAGCTGATAAGTAGGGAGTCAGGTCAGGAGGGACAAACGGATGGTTATGCTTGTCGACAAAATTCTTGACGAACCAGAGGCCACTGTTATCTTGTAGCTCAACCTGAAAAAGAGCGGGACAGCCACACCGAGAAAGACCCCTCGGTGTTCTTTTTCTTTCAGGTCTGTTAAAGTGCTTAAGGGCCCTCCATCCTTGTTTGCAGCACTTGTACGTCCGTCGGTATGCATATTGATTAGAACCCCTGTACTTCAGATCATCCTTTCTAACACCAAAATATTTTCTTCTCGCATAGCCTACATAGAACATGTAGGCTTCTTCCTCACTCCTGAAAGTCTTCTTCACGATGTCTACGTATTCCATATACTCATTGAGGTCTATATGTATGTCTGTACCACCAATGCCTTTACCATCCATTCCTTTCCCTTGCATGCCTACATCATCCTTGTCTTTACCATCCATGTCTATGCCATCCTTGCGTACATCCTCATTGTCCTTATCATCCATGCCCCTACCATCCATTCCTTTGGGGTCCATGCCTACATCCTCACTGTCCTTATCATCCATGGTTTTGCCTTCCTTGCCTCTATCACCCATGTCCTTGTCATCCTTGCCTTTATCACCCATGGTTTCGCCATCATTGCCTTTATCATCCATGTCGTTATGCTGCCAACGAAAACACATAGACAATGTTACGGATGGATAGCATACAAAATAATTATGAACTACTCTGCTTAAATAATTGATTTAATTTTTCAGATCAAATTCATGTACCTAACTCAGTCCTTCAAAAGCTCTAAGTAAGTATGAAATATGCCCTAACTAAATCCAAAAATATTTGATTGCTTGTACTTGCTGTAACTAAACACTTGGTTGCTTCTGTCTATGATGTAAGGATATCAGCAAATGCTTCATGTATGCAGGTTTGGCTAAATTCATTACTGTAATCGTCCACAAATCCTTGAAATGCCCTGATAAATCCACCCTCATAGATCAAATATCTCCTAACTAAATCCAAAATAACTCCAAACTCAATTCAAAAATATCTCCTAACTAAATCCAAAATAACTCCAAACTCAATCCAAAATATCTCCTAACTAAATCCAAAATATGTCATAAGTAATTCCAAACTACACTTTCTTCGAATCCATATCTGCTGACAACTTTCTCATGCCACATAACCCTAACTAAGTCCAAAATATGTCCTAACTAAATCCGAATTACACTTCCTTTCAATCGAAATCTAGTCACAACTTCCTCAAACCCTAAACCCTAAACCTCATATCACATATCCTAAACCCTAATCAAATCCGACCCTATCGGTACTATGCAGGAGGGACCAGACAAGATTAGAGATGGATAGGCACTTACATCTGAGAGGTCGATGCGAAGATCCGGCGTGATAAAGTTGATGCACGGCGATGAGGATGATCTGGCCTCGCGTCAGGGGAGGGGGCGTCGAATCGGGGAAGGAGGGGATTAGGCGGCTCCTCGGAAGATCTGGCGCCGCATAACCCGAGGGGGATCGTGTGCGAGCGAGAGGGAGGAGTAGGAGGGGCGGCGATCGGCGGCGATCGAGGGCGGCGATGTGTTTGCCGGAGACTAGGGCTCGTGAGGAGATGAGGAACCGCTCGAAACCCAAATTCAAATGACCACGCAGGATGACGTGTTGTTATAATTAAGTGCAATGTTAATGCAATTAAGTTAATTGAAAATTTTAGGACAAGAATACCCCTGGACTTAATTGGGCCAAGTAAAGTTAAATATTTTTTTAGGTCAAAAATACGCCTGGGCTTTAATAAGACCCAGTTAGTCTCATCCGTTGGATCGTCCATATAATACACGTCCTTTCGTGTATTGCAATGCACCGTAAAATTTCCCTTTAACTAAGGTAGGAGTGAGGATTGCTGTCTAGTCCACCATCCGTGGTCCTAGCCAGTAAGCCTAGGTGACTTCTCATCTTTTTCTCAGTTGTTTGTTCTTGGACAAGATAATGGCCGCCCCCTGTTCTATACAAATCTTGCAATTGGTTCTTCCAGTTCAAGAAACATAGCCTCGAAAGTTCTGCTGATAAAAGCCAGCTGTGGTTTTCCCGCCAAAAAGAAAAGCCAGCAGCGGTTGATGTTTACTACTCCCTCTATTCCTTTATACAAGGCCACTTCATATTTTTATATCTAACTTTGACCATTAATTTAACCAATAAAAAGTGAGTTATATGCCACAAAAAGTATGTCATTGGATGCACATTTCAAAGAACTTTCCGATGATATATTTTTTATGACATATAATCCATATTATGTTGACCAAAATTATAAGTCAAAGTTTGACATAAAAAACAAAGTGGCCCTGTATAAGGGAATAGAGGGAGTACTTGCTGGCCAGTGAAGAACTCAACTGGTTCAACTTTGCAGCACGCACAAAGCTATAGCTTGCTAAAGTGTGTGCGTATTTCCACTTGGATGGTACATGGCCTATGCATAAAGGTCACTTCACCTGCCCTGTCAGACTCTAGCTGAGTGTCACTCAGTAGCAAGTTTTTTCTTTTCTTTCGGTAATCACTCAATAGCATGCTTACCTATGCTGTCCAAGTGGAATGTCTATATAGCCAGAGACCCCTGGCTGCACTCCTCACTCGCCTGTCGCCTCATCCCTGGCGGCCTTCCCCTCTCGTCTCTCAGCGTCAGCTCGCTGTAGCTGCTTCGATCTCCATCGAGAGAGAGAGAGAGAGAGAGAGAGAGAGATCAATAGAGGACAGGGCAGCAATGGCGGACGCGGTGGATGCTCGTCGGGTGTGCGGGATGCCGGAGAAGGCGCAGCTCCACGTGGCGATGCTGGCGCTGCAGTTCGGGTACGCCGGCTTCCACGTGGTGTCCCGTCTGGCGCTCAACATGGGCATCAGCAAGCTCGTCTTCCCCGTCTACCGCAACATCATCGCGCTCATCCTCCTCGTCCCCTTCGCCTACTTCCTCGAGAAGAAGGACCGGCCCAAGCTCACCCTCAACTTCGTCGTCCAGTTCTTCTTCCTCGCGCTCTGCGGCATCACCGCCAACCAGGGCTTCTACCTGCTGGGCCTGGACAACACGTCGCCGACGTTCGCCTCCGCCATCCAGAACTCCGTGCCGGCCATCACCTTCGCCATGGCCGCCGCGCTCCGGATCGAGAAGGTGCGGCTCGACCGGCGGGATGGCGTGGCCAAGGTGGTGGGCACGCTGGCGTGCGTGGCGGGCGCATCAGTGATCACGCTGTACAAGGGGCCAACCATCTTCGGCCCTGCCGGCGCCGGCGACGACAAGTCGTTGCAGGTGTCGTTTCTGGCGGCGGTGGCCGGGGAGGGGAAGAACTGGATGCTGGGGTGCGTGTACCTGATCGGCCACTGCCTGTCGTGGTCTGGGTGGCTGGTTCTGCAGGCACCGGTGCTCAAGAAGTACCCCACGAGGCTGTCAGTCACCTCCTACACCTGCTTCTTCGGTGTCATCCAGTTCCTCGTCATCGCCGCCTTCTTCGAGAGGGACGCCGGCGCGTGGGTTTTCCACTCCGGCTCAGAAATCTTCACCATCCTCTACGCCGTAAGCATATATAGCATCCTAATTCGCTGTTAATTAATTACCATATGGCCCGATCCCAAGCACAAACTAATTAAAAACTTGTTTATTATGTCAAAAAAACTAACAAATTGATTAAAAGTGGTGCAATGCAACAAGCTGTACACCTCTCTGTCTGTCTGGCTCGCTGTTCTGTAGTAGTACTCCTTTAGCAAATTATTGTATCATTTTATTCAATGTAAATAACAAGTCAGTGAGTGGAAGGCATGATGATCCATGTCTCAGATCTTCAGCTGCTTGCTTTTGACGCTCAAGAGATATGGAAATGATTATGCAGACCTTTGCATATCTCACGAGCTAGCAGCTGACATGGCAAATGAAAACGGTAATGCAGGGTTTCATCGCGTCCGGCGTGGCGTTCGCAGTGCAGATCTGGTGCATCGACCGCGGGGGCCCGGTGTTCGTGGCGGTGTACCAGCCCGTGCAAACGCTCGTCGTCGCCATCATGGCATCCATCACCCTCGGCGAGAAGTTCTACCTCGGCGGGATCATCGGCGCCGCGCTCATCATCACCGGGCTCTACCTTGTGCTCTGGGGCAAGAGCGAGGAGAGGTCGCGCAACGGCAAGGAGGCGGCGGCCATGACCGCGGCGTCCGCAGCTTCCTCCGGCGGCGAGCGGGAGGTCCGGAGCGCCAAGCTGGGCTCCTCCATCACCCAGCCTCTCCTGCCGCCTTCCTCCACCACCTCCGACAACGTCTGAAACTTAATTGCTTCCTAGCTACTGTGGGTTCTCAACGATCGACTGAGAGTAATTTTCTTGTTTAAATTCAGGCGTGCATGCATGCATGTGTATGGTGTGATGAGCGAGTATGCAGACGGATTTGATTAAAACTAGCTAGGATTGTTTGGATCGTGCTTGATTATGGTGTGTGCACTAAGGCCTTGTACAATGCAAGACGCTTAGGAAGGTGCTTAGTAAAATAAACCGAGTTTTTCTTTAGCACCAGTGCTTATCTCTACAGGAGGGGTGCCTAATTAAGCGTCTACGCTGTACAAATAAGCAATGGTGCTTATAAAAAGCCTGGTTTATTTCTCTAAGCACCTCCCCTAAGCACCTTGCATTGTACAAGGCCTAAGGCTTATCAATTAGACGAAAAAACTTGTGCTTGATGTATTGGTATTGGTACCCTATCTAATTATTATTAGATGACACCGTGCATTGCTGTGGGAATTGGCTGCAATATATTTCTATGTTGAAATATTTGAATTAACAATATGTTGCATATCGTTGATCACACCTATGCGCACTCAGTTAAGGTAGGGAGTTTGAAAAAAAATGCCCTGGCATAGCATTTGAACAACATACACAATACTATCGATAACTGTACAAAAACGGCCTGAACAGTTACCCTGAACTTTTTTGATTCGCTAAAAAAATAGACATCACAGAATGTTCGTTTCGACACCCTCGAGAAAGGTTCCTCCTACCAGCTACAAAGGGGTTGCAGATAGATTGTGCTACCACTCTTCCTCGACTTCACGCCCATGTAGATATCATACAGGAACTTCCTAACATCCTTGTTATTCAAGGGGCAGTTCTGGTTCAAGCAAAGCAGAACAAGGATCATGATGGAGATATTCGCCAAACATCACTAAGAAAAATCATGCAGAATAACTATCACACGAGTTTCATGGACAACCTAAAAATTTGGCGAGCTCAGGACTACAATGGACATGGGGAGGTAAAAAATGTTGGAAATCCATGGAGTTCATGTTAGTCAAGAATCAAAATCACCTCAAAAGCATGTATGCCCAAACTATAAGAGGAAATCAAAGAGTTAAGTTGCTGCGCTTGTACAGTACAGTTTCCAAAAATTCAGTAGGCAAGTTTTGTTTTAAATCCATCCATGTACTTGTTATCTGTCATCACCCAGGTTCTTCAACTAAGCTGATAACCGCAAACTTTTTAATTAATATTACACAAAAACATGAACTTTTCAAAATCCCCAGAGAAAATGCATGGTTTTATTCGAAAAGGAGGATGACCCCTGGCCTCTGCATTAGGGTGATGCATGCAGCCATTTTATTAATTATTCACCAAGACCTTACAAAGTAATACATCAATAAGTCTGAAGCCACCATCTGAGCAACAACTGTCACTATTCCTATCAACTTGACGAAGGGGTTCGCACACAAAAAAAAAACTTGATGAAGGGGTGCAGATTGTCTGAGCCGCATACCCAGACCTGACACCAAAGTTTAACATCTAAAACCGGGGGGCCCAACCAAGCCAATTGCCGGGTCTGGAGCACACACCGGTCCGGCGCACTCTCGGTGGTCACCGCACGTGCACGCTGCAGAGGCCGCCGCCACCGTCTTCCACCGATCCATCTTCAGAGCAGGTACTGACGCATCGACTATGCCAGGCCTGCCGTCGACGCCACCACGGCGCCAGACAAGGCCACCTCCCTACGCGCGTCCATCAAGATGCATCCGTCGCCGAGACTCTGCTGCACCATGCCGCCGAGACCCGCCGTCATCGACGCGGTAGATGCCACGCCGCACCACCTCCTGATCCAGATCGCCTCCAATGCCAATCGAACGGTGTCCACCAGCCACATAGCTCCCAAGGCGGCGCCTTCAAGTGTAGAGGGCACTTGATTGATCATTTCATGAATTATCCATTAGCTAAGTTATTTGCCTCTAAATCGTAATCAGTAAATCATCAAGTGTAGAGGGTTCTTTGCCTCTACATCTACTGCTAGTACTTGTATCACTAACCATCTATTTATTTCAAATTTTTATCATTTTCATCTTTTCTATCTTTTTCCTGGCTGTTAATTCTCCAGTTCATTCATTTCATCCGGCTGCACAGCTGAGCTAATCTAGCCGCTCTCTCTTGGCAGTGAGTGCAGTTCATTGTGGCAGCAGGACAAACTGATTAAAGATGTTGTCAAGTTCTTGAAGCACTAAACTTAAACTGAAACCAACACATATAAATTGCTTCATTACCCAACAAGGCAACAACACATTTGCAAACTTTGTGTGTGTACTATTACTACATCCTAACAGCAGTCAGATACACTATCACCAAATGCATGTCTCACAAATTGCAAAAGCGCCCCGATGTTTCCAGTCAGTTACCACATTAATCTTCCTAATTAAGTTCTAAGCATTTTTTGTCAAATAAATCATTGCATGTGCAGTCTGCAAGCACATCAATCTCTGCCACACTTGACGACCAACATAATTAGGCTGATTAGGAGTCAATTTTGGCAGCCATGAGGATGGGCTAGACTACAGGTACAGCACACAGATCATGACTCTCCAAAGACAGTCAAGGAAGCATCTCATCTTCCACGGAGACGGAGGCACAGACATATTACAGCAAGAAGCTAGCTAGCATTCCTAGCTATTTCCAGTTATTAATGGCGCCAACAGTGGCCATCACCACCGGCACCCTCGTACTCCTCGTGGTCTCCCTCCTCGCTCTCAGCACTCTCAGCTCCGCGCCGCTGCCGACCCCTCCAGGACCACCGCCGACCAGAGGAAGAGGGAGAGGAGATGGAGATCTCACCCGAGAGAAGGCGGCATTCAACGTCGTCGTCTTCGGAGGCGTCGCCGGCGTCTGAGCCAATCGCCGTTTTTTGCGCCGCCTCTCCTTGGCCTCGTCGCCTCGTGGCTGCGGGGTCGGGGAGGGGTCCTCCATGGGGCTCCAGCGGGTCGAGCGGCGATGCGGCGCAGGGCGGGAACTTTCAGCGCGGCGGTTGGAGACTCGCGCGCAACCGAATTTGTTCTACTCCAAAGGCCCAGGCGTTGCAAATTTGCAACATTTTTTTTTTTTTGAACACAGTACAGACGCAAGCGCTCATATACACGCACATACACTCACCCCTATGAACGCACACACGCACACCCTACCCTATGAGCACCTCCGAATGACTGAGCCGGCATATCATCTTGAAATTTACGAAGTCACCATAGGCGCCTCGTCGTCGACGGGAACGTCTCCTCCCACTGAATGCACATCGCCGGAAATCCTGAAATAAATTCAGGAATAAATGCGAGCACCAGGATTTGAACCCTGGTGGGCTGGGATACCACAGTCCCTCTAACCATCCAACCACAGGTCTGTTTTGGAGGAGTGTTGTAAATTTGGAGTAATTTCTTTTAAAGATAGGGCAGCTATGGGAGCACTTTTTTTTGCCTCTGGTCATGTTAGAGTTGTGTCGAATATATTTGTACAAGGTAGGTTGCAGTTGGACTTTGAGTCGTATGGTGTATAGATAGCATATGGAGTCGTATCTAAATTGGACACTTGTATCCTATGCCTCTTATATAATGTGAGGGTAGACACACAATGTAACCTATGCTAATATAATAGCACAGGCGCGTAAGGGGAGCCGGTGGCGTGTGTCGGCGCTCGGGAGGCCGGTGTGCGGTATTATAACGGTGTCACGGGGTGGAGCGCCCATTGTCAGGCCCCGGGGATGTAGCCATATCAATGAACCTCGTTAATAAATCTCGGTGCCGTGTTTGTGTGATTGCTTGGTCCTCAGATGATCGACGCGTCTCGGAATAATTCTAACAAACGGTATCATGAGCAAGGTCGTCGGGTTCGGTGCAAAGGCGGTACACGAATGAGTCAATTATCGAACCGGAGGCTAGTCGATTGAAAGATCTCTTGCGTGGAAGCCGTCGGGTACCATGATTGCGTTGTAATCAGACGTGATCGAAGAAGGCAGTCAGAAGCGGTGGCGGCAGGTCTTGAGCGTTCAGGAGATCTCGCGGAGATCGGATGCGGCGGCGGTGCAACGTGCGTGCGGCAGGAGTCCTCGAGGCGTGGCGAGCGAGCGGCCTGTGGTGCGAGTAGCGGCTTGTTGCTGGAAGCCGATTGCTAGCAGGCCCAAGTGTGGGATTTAAGGCCCAGGTTGGTTAGTGGCGACCAGCTCGGGCGGCAAACCCAGTTGGCGCTGTGTGGGCTGGCCTTGGCGGGTTTTGGCTGGTGCAGGGAAGCTGCTCGTTCGTGGTAAGTCTGGCGGGACGCGCAGAGCCGCAGAAGCTGGACACGAGATTTTGTTTGGGAACAAAAAGGAATCTGCACCTGGTATGTACGTGGCTTGAGAATAGCAACATGGTGAGGAGAGAAAAGGCATTGGGAGTTGTGGGACACAAGTTTGGTGCATCCATGGAAGCTACCCAGAAGAGGCAATTTTCTTGTGAATTTGTTGCTAAGTGCGCACGTGGTTCTACCATGAGGTTCGCAGGTTGGCGATGTGGCTATAAGGCTCGAGGAGTCTGGAGCATGTTGTGGAACGATCATGCATACACAGGGCGTTAAGCAATGCACGGAGATGTGCGGGGTGGACACAACGCAGGGTGGAGCATGGTTGCAGTCGGATAATTTCGTCTGGGTTGGACTGGACAGTTTGATGGATCGACACGGATGTTGGTCAAAGCAGAAGACGGCAGTGATTTCAGCGACGACGACATAGGAGCGTGATGCTGATGGTGGCCGGCTCCTAGGGCATGGAAACACGTGGTGCGGGCCCGAGGGCTTGTGCGGCTTTGACAGACTATGATGCGGGGTTGATTCAAGATGGTGCACACATGAGAGAGATTGAAGTCTACGGGGCATGGGGTAGCATGGCGCAGCTACATGGAGTCATGTTGAAGGTGGAGCTGGAGTCTAATGGACGACTTCACTCTGTGTTGATGGAGGGGCTACGGTGTAAGATGTCGGAGAATCGAAGCCTATTTCAGCGGGATAGCGAGAGACACGTGGATCGGACTGGGGCCCAATGGTCTGATGGAGACCTGATACTCGGCATCGGTTGGTGATGATCGGTGGTTATCTGCAGTGGGGGTTGAGTGGTGTGGGTTCGCGACCCTGGAGACTCGACCAGGACAGCAGAGACTCGACGCGGTGATAGCAGCGAGGCGTGCGGTAAGCACGGGACACAGCGACAGGCCAAGGCATCGGTGATCAGACATGTGGTCAGATAAAGTGTGCAGAGGGTGCTGAAGCAGTGTTGACGAGTACCAGATTCAAGTTGGTGACTGGGTCTATCGGTGCTAGTTGATGGACAGGAGTTGACCATACAGAATCTGCAAAAGTGGCGGAAAGTCTGAAATTGTTAAAAGCTGAGAGAGTACATGGCCGTATATTCTGTGGAGTTCAGTGCACATGGCAAAGTGCGGATGACACAGAAGGAGGTGGAGTGCTATATCTGTGTGACATGTCAGAGACTATGCGGGAATAGGGTGAAACAACTGCGAATTTGAAAGGATCGATATGGTTGACTAGAGGGGGGGTGAATAGACAACTACCAATTTTAAGTTCTTTTTAACAAATTAAGTTTAGCAACAAATAGGTTTTCTAGATATGCAACTAGGTGAACAACCTATATGATGCTAACAACAACAACACAAGCAAGCAAGCAAAGGATACAACACAATATTAGCTTGCACAAAGTAAGAAATAACCACAAGTGGAGTCGGTGAGACGAGGATGTGTTACCGAAATTCCTTCCCTTTACCGAAAAAGGTTTTCGCCCCGCTTTATATATAAAGCAACCACCGAAGCCACAAAGTCCAACAAAGGTCACACCACAAACACACGCACACGCACGCCACACACGAAGTAGCACAACACAAGGACACAAAGGTTCTGCTGAGGGCACAGCTCAACAAGCCCAAAAAAAAAGACACAAGTGGCGGCACAGAATGCGAGAATCTAATCCGGCTCTAGTGGTGGAGGAGGAAGCGGCGGCGCCAAGCGGAGAGCCATTGTGCGCAGATTAGCAATGATGGTGGTGATGCAGAGCTGCAGATAACCACACATTTTGAACACAGCGTCAGTAGCACGTCGAAGAGGTACACGTTGGATCACAAGCTTATTGCGGACCGTCCACAGCGTCCAGGCAAGAACCCCAATAGTCAGTCACCTAGTGTGGCGGACAGCTGGCAGTGAAGCCTGGAGTTCGGCGAAGAGGTCGGGGAAGTTGTTGTGGCACCAACTACCACCCATCGCTTCGCGTAGGCAACTCCATAGGAACTGAGCGGAGACGCAGGAGAAGAAGATGTGGTTCGAGTCTTCTTCCGTCCCCCAGAGCGGACACATCCCATCTCCCGGGCCATTCCGCTTGAGCACTTCCACACCGGAGGGGACCCGGCCTCTGATCCATTACCACAGGAAGATCCGAATTTTCAGCGGAAGACGGATCGACCAAATGACGACGAGAGGCTCAGGTCCGGGTGTCGTAACGATGGCCTGGTACAAGGATTTAGTGGAGAAGCTACCCGACGGCTCTAGATGCCACGAGATGCGGTCATTCGCCTGCTCCATGTCAGGCTCATGTAGGGCGATGCAAGCTAGCAGGTCCTGCCAGGCGAGGAGTTCCGGGGGCCCGAAAGGTCGCCGAAACGCGAGGCGCCCTAAGTCAATAAGGGCCACCTCGACAGAGATCCTAGGTTTGACCGCGATGGCGAACAAGACCAGGAAACGGGCCGCGAGAGGGCGGTCCCCTGCCCATCGGTCCAACCAGAAGAGGGTGGACGCGCCAGACCCCACCGAGAAGAGGGTCGAACCAGAAGGGAGGAGTATGTCTCCGTTGGAGCAGTGTGGAGGTACAATGCTGCCCAAGAAGCCACTAGGGCCACCGTATTCTCCTCACGCCCTCGCATAATGCAAGATGTCGTGATTCCACTAGTGGTGCCCTTGAAGGCGGCGACCGAACCTTTACAAACAAGGTTGGGGCTCTATCCACAACTTAATTGGAGGCTCACAACACCACCACGAAGCTTCACCACAATGGATTGTGGCTCCGAGGTGACCTCTTCCATGTAGGGTGCCTAAACACCCAAGAGTAACAAGATTCGAAGGGATTGGTGGGGAGAATCAAATATCTCTTGGTAGAAGTGTAGATCGGGGCCCTCTCAAGCAAACCCTAGAGAATCAACAAGTTTTGATGGCTAGGGAGAGAGATCGGGCGAAAATGAGCTTAGGGGCAACAATGGAGCTTGGGGGGAAAGAGGTAGGTCTTCTTGGGGAAGAAGACCTCCTTATATAGTGAGGGGACAAATCCAACCGTTTTCTGCCCACAAGTCGTGCACAAGCGATACTACCTCTCGGGGGAGTGGTACTACCGCAGAGCACGGAAGTACCAGCCCGTAGGGTGCAAGAGACAAAGTCACGGACGCGGTAGTGTCGCCGGAGCGGTACTACCGCTCCCACCAGCGGTACTGCCGCTTAGTGTTGCATATTACGGTGGGACCGTGGTAGTAAAGGCAGGTAGGGCGATAGTACCGCATGGAGCGGTACTACCACTGGCTACTACCGCCCTACTACCGCTGGAGTGGTAAGGGGTTACAGAAGCCAGGAATTAAGTGGTACTGGGAGCGGTGGTAGAGGCCGGTAGTGGGGTAGGGCGGTACTACCGCTTAACCCTCTAGGATACAGTGGGGCTGTGGTAGTGGGGTAGTAGTATGAGCCGCAGTACCGCACGAGTGGTACTACTGCTCGCAACTACCGCCCTACTACAATACGCCTAAAACAAGTGGTAGTGGCCGCAGTACTGGAGTGCGGCAGTACTGCTGGAGCGGTACTACCGCTCCCCAACACGGTACTACCGCTTGGGTGCTTCAAGTAAGCCCAAGCAGAGAACAGATGGTACTCCAAGTTGCCGGGAAGGAAAGAGGGTACAAAAGCAAATGTGTAAGTGTTGATTTCACCCTAATCTTTCCAATGAGGACCCCCTCTTAATAGTACGGATTTCCTACAACTCAAATCCACCAATAAGAAATCGTCAGAAAATAACCGTCTTCACTCTTAATCACCGAGGGGAAATAAACCGACTCGTGCCATCTAATAATCTCTGAAATACTCAATGCACACAGTTAGTCCGCAAAACGCATTGTCATCAATCACCAAAACCACTAAGGGTGAAATGCCCTAACAATCTCCCCCTTTTTGGTGGATTGATGACAACACGGGATTTGCACAAATGATATCAATAAATAATATGCAAACCCGACATCTACAAAATATAGACGGGCTCCCCCTAGATGTGTGCACTATTTGAGTATGCTTTTGGAATGCAAAGTGCACACACTAGGATCAACACTCCCCCTATATTTTATAGATGAGGCAATACTTGCAACAAACATAATATGAAAGCTAAGCAAGGTTGCAAGTAACAAGCATGCATGTGAGCAAGAAGATATAGGGCACAATATAAGCATAATCTCACACACATAAAGACATAATTATAGGGTAGCATAGGTAGCATATGTCTCACATCATATGACGAGGTCTCACACCAAACCAAAGCGAGCTAAGATAAAGATTTCACAAGCATAAAACACGAGGCAAATAAAGCAAGCTTGTGACTCGGCAAATCCCCTAAGAAAGCAAATGCAAATCCCTGGTCCTAACCTCTCTCCCCCTTTGGCATCGAGACACCAAAAGGGCAAAGAGGGACTAACGACCCGAGGTGGTAGACTACTCCGAGCCCTCGTCCATGGACCCCTCTATGTCATCTGCTCCACGCTCCTTCTCATTGTCCTCCTCAACAATATCATCATCATCAGCTCTGGCAGCAGCAGCACGATGAGTAGACGTGGCACAAGTGGAATCATCTGAATCGGTCCACTTGCTGTGCTTGGAGATCCACTCCTCCTCAGTCTCGATCTTCTTCTCAGAACCACTATTCATAGAGATGTTCATCTTCCTCATCATCTGAATCTGACGCTGATGAGCAATCTTCTCAGCCACATGAGCTTGGTACATCCTGTGTCGCACATCTGTCCGGAGGCAAAAGAGCTTCTTCACCTTCTTCTTGAGCTTGGAAGCCCAAGATGGCTGCTCAGAGGGTGGAACAAATTCATAGTCAGGCTCAGCCTCGTCATCCGAATCGGTGGGGGGATCTGAATCTCAGGTACAGCAGGTGCAGCTCCCCAATTCTCCTTCTATCTCAGCCTAATCATCTCATGCGATACGAGATCGCCAGTCTCAAGACGCTCCCGTGGGAACTGAGCGGCCCAAGTGTCCTCAATCAGCTTGAACAGATAGAGCCCGTAGATCGGCACCTTCCGGTCAATCATAGTAGAAAATAGCTCACACCATATAACATGTGACACATCCAGAACACTAGTCTTGCCCCTCTTCTTCATGCACAAAAGAAGCATGTCCACCAAATAGGAGTGCACCTGATCCAGATCCCCAATGCGAGGGAAGAGGGTGTTCCTGAAAATACAGTGCATGATGTCCAGAAATGGTATCAGCTCGGTGACCTCACCCCTGGTAATCTTTCTCGTCCTCTGGTAACGAATCAACTTGAACTTGTGGGTGGCAGCAACCTCCTTGTGAGGGCGGAGACCAACAGGGTTCTCAAGCCCCTCATCAGCATATCCCAGACTGTTCATAAATGGCCTCCACTTGGCTTCCATACTCCTCCCATGAGTCATCCAGATGAGAATCCGATCATCATCTATACCGAAGTGTATCGTGGCATAGAATTGGGCCACAAGCTCTGGGTCAAAGTCCTTGTTGAAAGAGATGATCCTGGTGATATCAAACTAAGCACACAGTGCAAGAGCCTCTCCAAACTAGAAGGGATACTTCTTGATGTGAGCAAGATCAATGGACCTGGCGTCCACAAACAGATTCTTCTTTGCCTTGAGAATGTCCATGAAAATGATGGCCTGCTCCTTGGTCCAGAATGGATGGTTGGTGAGAGAAGTGTCCTAAGGACGGCGATACGGGTTGCGTTGACGGAATGCACAAAACTCATTGCTAGTCATCTCGTTCGGTGGCTTGCTCTTCTCTTTCTGTTTCTTGGCAACGGACTTGGCATGCTGCCTCTGACCGGCCTGAGCACTGGAACCCTCTGCAACCTCACTGGTATGACCACGCTTGGACTGGTGGCACTCTGGATTCTTGCGACGTGCCTGATGCAGACCGTAACCACAACCACCTGAACCAAACACAAGCACGAGGGGGAAAGCAGGTGTAAATGTATTGCATAAGCCAAAAGAGATAAAAGCGAGAGATAGGAACTTCATTGCAAAACTTCAGAAACTAGGGTCACAAGTGGTAGTAACGGACCAGCAGCGGTAGTACCGCCTGGAGGTCCAGCGGTAGTACCGCAGAACAGGAGCGGTAGTACCATCCGGGTTCCGGCGGTAGTACCGCTCGCACTACAGGAGCACAACCGCGACATGGATCTGGTAGTACCGAAGACCCCAAATTTCAAAAATGCTGCAAGGAAATCCTATCCTCCTATCTAGCAGTCATTCCACGCCCTACTCATGCCCCGATTTAGCCAAAAATCGAAGAACCACTATGCATTGCCGTAAGAAACCTAGATTCAAAAAATAGAACCATAGGAGAGACGAACGGGGGCAATACCGGGTTCCATGGCGAGAGGAGGTGGTGGGGATCGATCCCACCGGACGGAATCGCGGAAGACGACAAGGATCCGGAGGGCCGGGGGCGGCCTCCGGGGCAGTTCTTGCTCGCCTGAGAGAGGAGTTCGTGAGGGAGAGAGATGAATGGGTATGGGGGAGTTGGAACTCCCCCTGCCCGATTCATAACCCCCTCCACACGCTCCTAAGCGGTAGTACCGCTCCGTGGAGCGGTAGTACCGCCTCGATACTTCAGCACGGCAGAAGGCCGGGTAGTACCACTCAAGCGGTAGTACTACGGGCCCGGGCGGTAGTACCATTTATAAGCGGTAGTACCGTCCAAGCGCCAGCGGTAGTACCGTTTGCAGGCGGCAAGAACTATCATGGACAAAGGTTTAAAGTGGGCTTATGCAATTTTGAGATGGTTATAGATGAGCTGGCTTGGGTTGGAGACAAGAAACACCGCAAAAGGGAAGGGACACTCCAAGGTCAAAAATCCAAACAAAACAAGAGCACACTTGGAGTGAACCAAACCGCGAAAGACCTAACACCTAGATAAAACCAAACAAATCCAAAGAGAACCAAAACCTCTCGAGGAGAGGGCGGTGGCCGAAGCCACCTATGTTTGAGTCAATTGGTATGGCACCGCGAAGATTTTAACCTTGGGCCCATGACCAAAACTCATCTTTGAAGCACAAGTACCATAAAATGGCTAATGTGAAAGATGGGGTTTATTTATGCAAAATAGGGGGGAGAGTTCATTGAGAGAACAACACTCCCCCTAAATCCATGCCTACATCTAGAACAAGATAACATGATGAATGCGGTGGGGTGTGCCTAGTCTCAAGCCACATTGCTCGAATCAATGATATTTAGCTCATGCCTTAACTCACAAAATCTTGCTTCATCCAATGGCTTCATGAATATATCCGCTAGTTTCTCATGAGTGTTGACAAATATAAGATCAATCTCTCAATATGCTTCGTCTTGCTATGTTGCATCGGATTGTAGGAGATCTTGATTGCACTTTCATTGTCACATAGAAGAGGCACTTTGTCACAAGTGACACCATAATCCTTTAAAGTTTGCCTCATCCATAGCAATTGTGCACAACAACTTGCGACAGCTACATACTCGGCCTCGATGGTGGAGAGAGATACACAATTTTTCTTCTTCGAAGACCAACTCACCAAAGAGCGACCAAGGAATTGGCACCCTCCGGAAGTAGACTTCCTATCCACACGGTCTCCCGCCCAATCCGAGTCTGAATATCCCATGAGTTCAAAGCTTGCTCCTTTGGGGTACCATAAGCCAAAGTTTGGGGTATGAGCCAAATATCAAAAGATTCGCTTGACCGCTGCTACTTGTGAGATGTGATACGTCTCCAACGTATCTATAATTTTTTATTGTTCCATGCTATTATAGTATCAATCTTGGATGTTTTATATGCAATTATATGCCATTATATATCATTTTTGGGACTAACCTATTAACTCAGTGCCCAATGTCAGTTGCTGTTTTTTGCTTGTTTTTGTCTTTTCAGAAAATCATTAACAAAAAGAGTCCAAACGAGAAAAAAAACTTTGGACTATTTTTTCTGGACCAGAAGAGACCCACGAAGCTTCGAGAGAAGACCATAGGAGCCACGAGGGAGCCACAAGCTCGGAGGGTCCGCTCTAGGGGTAGGGCGCGCCCCCCAGGCTTATGGGCCCCTCGGAGCCCCTCCTGACCTAATTCCAGCGCTATAAATTCCCAAATATTCCCAATATACCAGAAGGACAGAAGAGAAAACCTTTCCACCGCCGCAAGCCACTGTTCTTCTGTGATCCCATCTGGAGGCCTTTTCCGGTACTCTGCCAGAGGGGGAATCGATCACGGAGGGCTTCTTCATCAACCTTGCTGCCCTTCCGATGATGTGTGAGTAGTTTACCACAGACCTACGGGTCCATGGCTAGTAGCTAGATGGCTTCTTCTCTCTCTTTGATCTTCAATACCATGTTCTCCTTGATGTTCTTGGAGTTCAATCCGATGTAATCTTCTTTTGCGGTGTGTTTGTTGGGATCCGATGAATTGTGAGTTTATGATTAGATTATTCATGAGAAATATTAGAGTCTTCTCTGAACTCTTTTATGCATGATTGTTATAGCTTTGTGTTTCTCTCCGATCTATCGATTGGGTTTGGCCAACTAGATTGGTTTATCTTGTAATGGGAGAGGTGCTTTGTGATGGGTTCAATCTTGCGGTGCTCAATCCCAGTGACAGAAAGGGACATGACACGTATTTGTATTGTTGCCATTAAGGATAAAAAGATGGGGTTTAATCATATTGTTGAGTTTACTTTGTCTACATCATGTCATCTTGCTTAAGGTGTTACTCTGTTTTATACTTAATACCCTAGATGCATGCTGGATAGCGGTCGATGGGTGGAGTAATAGTAGTAGATGCAGGCAGGAGTCGGTCTACTTGTCTCGGACGTGATGCCTATATACATGATCATTGCCATGAATCCGTCATAATTATTTGCTTTTCTATCAATTGCCCAATAGTAATTTGTTTACCCACCGTATGCTATGTGTTCGAGAGATAAGCCTCTAGTGAAAACTATGGCCCCCGGGTCTACTTTTATCATATATTAAAACCAAAAATACCTTGCTGCAATTTATTTATTTTTATTTTATTTAATATTTTAGTTTATCTATCTATCACTATCAGAATTAATCCTTACAAATAACCGCTAAGAGGATTGACAACCCTCTTATTTGCGTTGGGTGCAAGTGTTTGCTTTTGTGTGTGCAGGTGCTGCTAAAGGGATTTTGCGTGGTTCTCCTACTTGATTGATAACCTTGGTTCTTAACTGAGGGAAATACTTATCTCTACTATACTGCATCATACTCTCCTCTTCGGGGAAATACCAACGCAGTCTACAAGTAGCAGGAAGAATTTCTGGCGCCGTTGCTGGGGAGACATCACCAAAATTTATCAAGTACCTTCGCACAAACTATCATCCACTTGCATTTATTTTATTTGCCTTTTTATTTGCATTTGCCTCTCGTTTTCATCTCCCCCACTTCTAAAACAATTTTACAAAAACACAAAAATATTTTTGTTTGCTCACTTGTTTGCTCAAAGTTGCTATCATCACTAAGTTTGGAAAAATTGGTAATTCTCCCACCACTAGAGTGGAGTCTTTAGACAACCCTTCCGTACTTTTGAAACTTATAAATGAAAAGAGAGGATTTCCTAAAGTTGCTAAAGAAAAATTAGATAATCTTGCCAATGATGATCCAGATAAAGAACAACCCACTATCATGCATACTAAAAAACTCCGTATAGGTAGTGGTAATATTATTGGAAAAGGTGTTATTCAGGATTTCTTTACTTGTGCTAGCACGCTGCCTATGTTAGGAGGGTCAATTCTTAATAAAACTTCTAGCCTTGCGGATGCCATATCTTTGCTTATAGTTGAATTTGAGAGACAATTTGTGCATATGAATCCCGCTATACAAAGGATACTTCTAGAGTTTTCAAACATTCGTAATCCCTCCGTCAAACGTGTAGTCACTTTATTCCTAGCTTATGAATTTGGCACATCATGAAGGAGGCCCGTGAAATATTTGCTCATTACAATATAAATAGTGGAAGTCCTCCCATAGAAGAAACCCTTTACAACCAGGAGGCAATGAGGAGATTACAATCTCCAGATTTTGTTGCTTACAATGAGAATCTTAGAAAAAAGGTTCCTCCATCCACTTTACTTGATAAAATTTCTGAACTCAATGATAATTTTGCTATATGAAATAATGGATTGGGGCTTGTGCTTGAGAAAAAACTAAAGGAACATATTCAAAGAAACATGTATAATGAAGAGATAGTCGTCACTTACAAAGGGCCAAAGGAGGAATTCCCTCCTCATAAACTTGATCTCACGGATCCTTATCCTATTAAATTTAGCCCTTTTGAGTACTTTTGCTTTCCACTTAGAAAACTTGCTGCTGAAAGAAGGGAGTATGAAACTATGCATTATGCCTAGCTAGGGGCATAAAACAATAGCGCTTGTTGGGAGGCAACCCAATGAATAAAATAAATTTTTGTTTTATTTTCTATTCTTGTGTGTTTACACAATTATAGCCTCTGCTATGATTGTGTTTTTATCTTTTAATTAGTGTGTGTGCCAAGTAATGCCTTTGTGATGATTTGGATGATGGTATAATTGATGATGTTTGGAAAACAGAAAGTTTTGCGTCCAGTATTTGATTTTTGATTCTGTACTGGAGCGCCAGAAAAATCTGAAATTTTTACACAGTATTGGTATATGAATTTTTTATGTTGTCCTAATTTTTTAGAATTTTTGGAGTTACAGAAGTATAGCTTATTCTTGCTAATAGAAATTATGTGCCCGTGGATTCCACTATTAAAAACCATTGAGTAGAATAAATGATGTGCTTATTCTTGCTAATAGAAATTATGTGCCCGTGGATTTTATTGTGCTTGATATTGAATGCAATCCGTCTTGTCCTATAATACTTGGTAGACCTTTCCTACGAACCATAGGTGCTATTATTGATATGAAAGAAGGTAATATAAGATTTCAATTTCCATTAAAGAAAGGGATGGAACACTTCCCTAGGAAGACAATTAAGCCACCATATGAATCTATTATGAGGACCACCTATGGAGTTAATTTGAAATATGACAACACTTGAAACTATGCATTATGCCTAGCTAGGGGCATAAAACAATAGCGCTTGTTGGGAGGCAACCCAATGAATAAAATAATTTTTTGTTTTACCTTCTATTTTTGTGCGTTTACACAATTATAGCCTATGTTATGATTGTGTTTTTATCTTTTAATTAGTATTTGTGCCAGGTAATGGCTTTGGGATGATTTGGAAGATAGTATAATTGATGCTGTTTGAAAACAGAAACTTTTGCATCCAGTGCTGGAATTTTGCTGTTTTGCCAGAGCGTCAGAACTTTCTGAATTTTTTACACTATATTGATATATGAATTTCCCACGTTGTGCTAATTGTTCATAATTTTTGGAGTTATAGAAGTATGACATTAGTTCAGATCTTTACAGACTGTTCTGTTTTAGACAGATTATATTTTTGTTGCATAGTTTGCTTATTTTGATGAATCTATGAATCGTATCGGGGGGTATGAGTCATGGAGAAGTTGGAGTACAGTAGCATTATGCCAATATTAAATATGAATCAATTTACAACAGTACCTAAAGTTTAAGATTTGTTTGTTATACTAACGGATCTCACGAGGTTTCTGTTGAGTTTTGTGTGCTGAAGTTTTCAAGTTTTGGGTGAGACTACGATGGATAAAGGAATAAGGAGCGGCAAGAGCCTAAGCTTGGGGATGCCCAAGGCACCCCAAGGTAATATTCAAGGAAGACTCAAGCGTCTAAGCTTGGGTATTCCCCGGATGGCATCCCCTCTTTCGTCTACAATCTATCGGTAACTCACTTGGAGCTATATTTTTATTCATCACATGATATGTGTTTTACTTGGAGCGTCTTGTGATATAGGTTGTTTGCTTTTGTTTGATTTTTAGTTTGTCACAATCATCTTTGCTGAACACACCTTTTTGAGAGGGACACACATTATTCGTGATTTGTAAGAATACTCTATGTGCTTCACTTATATCTTTTGAGCTAGGCAGTTGCTCTAGTGCTTCACTTATATCTTTTAGAGCACGGCGGTGGTTATATTTTAAAGAAATAGTTGCACTCTCATGATTCACTTATATCTTTTTGAGAGTCTAATGAATAGCAATGATATTATGCACGGGTTATGAATTTGGTCCTAATATGATAGGTATTCAAGAAGGATATAATAAAAACTTTCATGTAGATCACTGAATATGATAAGTTTGATTCCTTGCAATAGTTTTGCGATATTAAGATGGTAATATGTGGGAGGTGCTAGTAGATAATTGTGGTTTAGTAAGAATATTGGTGTTAAGGTTTGTGATTCCCGAAGCATGCACGTATGATATGTCGTTATGCTAAGAAGTTGGAGCATGATTTATTCTTGATTGTCTACCTTATGAGTGGCGGTCGGGAACGAGCGATGGTCTTTTCCTACCAATCTATCCCCCTAGGGGCATGCGTAGTAGTACTTTGCTTCGAGGGCTAATAAACTTTCGCAATAAGTATGTGCGTTCTTTATGACTAATGTGAGTCCATGAATTATACGCACTCTCACCTTTCCGCAATTTGCTAGCCTCTTCGGTACCATGCATTACCCTTTCTCACATCGAGAGTTGGTGCAAACTTCGCCGGTGCATCCAAACCCCGTGATATGACACGCTCTATCACACATAAGCCTCCTTATATCTTCCTCAAAACAGCCACCATACCTACCTATCATGGCATTTCCATAGCCATTCCAAAATATATTGCCATACAACTTCCACCATTCTGTTTTTTATGACACACATCGTCATTGTCATATTGCTTTGCATGATCATATAGCTGACATAGTATTTGTGGCTCAGCCACCGTTCATCATTTTTTATACAGGTTACGCTAGTATCGTTGCACATCCTGGTACACCGCCAGAGGCATTCATATAGAGTCATATTTTTGTTCTAGTTTCGAGTTGTAATTCTCTTTTGAGTTGTAAGTAAATAGAAGTATGATGATCATCATTATTAGAGCATTGTCCCAGTGAGGAAAAAAAGAGGCCAAAAAGAGCCCACGAAAAAAAAGAGAAAAAAAGAGAAAAAAAGAAATATATATATATAATAAATGAGAGAAAAAGAGAGAAGGGGCAGTGTTACTATCCTTTTCCGTACTTGTGCTTCAAAGTAGCACCATGTTTTTCATATAGAGAGTCTCCTATTTTGTCACTTTCATATACTAGTGGGAATTTTTCAATA
The DNA here is from genome assembly GCA_039707655.1 of Elymus sibiricus. NCBI lineage: Eukaryota > Viridiplantae > Streptophyta > Magnoliopsida > Poales > Poaceae > Elymus > Elymus sibiricus. The sequence goes on from CM077676.1 coordinate 229,003,908, forward strand.
TAGAACTTGGCTTGTATATTTCGATGATGGGCTTCCTCAAATGCCCGAGGTCTTCATGAGCAAGCAAGTTGGATGCACACCCACTTAGTTTTCATGTTGAGCTTTCATACACTTATAGCTCTTAGTGCATCCGTTGCATGGCAATCCCTACTCCTCGCATTGACATCAATTGATGGGCATCTCCATAGCTCGTTGATTAGCCTCGTTGATGTGAGACTATCTTCTTATTTTTGACTTCCCCTTATTTATCTCTACCACCACACTCTATTCCACCCATAGTGCTATATCCATGGCTTGCGCTCATGTATTGCGTGGGGGTTGAAAAAGCTGAAGCGCAAAAAGTATGAACCAATTGCTTGGCTTGTCATCGGGGTGGTGTATGATAAATATTTTGTGTTAAGAAGATGGAGCATGACAGGATTATATGATTTTGTAGGGATAACTTTCTTTAGCATTTCTATTTTGAAAGACATGATTGTTTATTAGTATGCCTGAGTATTGATGTCTTTATATCAAACTATAGACTATTGCTTTGAATCATTTGGATCTTATTATTCATACCGTAAGAGAGAGATTACATGATGAAACATGTTAGGTAGCATTCCACATCAAAAATTCTGTTTTTATCATTTACCTACTCGAGGACGAGCAGGAATTAAGCTTGGGGATGCTTGATACGTCTCCAATGTATCTATAATTATTGATTGTTCCATGCTATTATAGTATCAATCTTGGATGTTTTATATGCCATTATATATCAATATTTGGGACTAACCTATTAACTCAGTGCCCAGTGCCAGTTGCTGTTTTTTGCTTGTTTTTGTCTTTTCAGAAAATCATTATCAAAAAGTGTCCAAACGAGAGAAAAAAACTTTGGATTAATTTTTTCTGGACCAGAAGAGACCCACGAAGCTTCGGGAGAAGACCAGAGGAGCCACGAGGGAGGCACAAGCTCGGAGGGCAAGCCCTGGGGGGTAGGGCGCACCCCCGGGCTTGTGGGCCCCTCGTAGCCCCTCCTGACCTAATTCCAGCGCTATAAATTCCCAAATATTCCCAATATACCAGAAGGACAGAAGAGAAAACCTTTCCGCCGCCGCAAGCCTCTGTTCTTCCGCGATCCCATCTAGAGGCCTTTTCTGGTACTCTGCCGGAGAGGGAATCGATCACGGAGGGCTTCTTCATCAACCTTGCTGCCCTTCCGATGATGTGTGAGTAGTTTACCACAGACCTATGGGTCCATGGCTTTTAGCTAGTTGGCTTCTTCTCTCTCTTTGATCTTCAATACCATGTTCTCCTTGATGTTCTTGGAGTTCTATCCGATGTAATCTTCTTTTGCGGTGTGTTTGTTGGGATCCAATGAATAGTGAGTTTATGATCAGATTATTCATGAGAAATATTTGAGTCTTCTCTGAACTCTTTTATGCATGATTGTTATAGCTTTGTATTTCTCTCGGATCTATCGATTTGGTTTGGCCAACTAGATTGGTTTATCTTGCAATGGGAGAGGTGCTTTGTGATGGGTTCAATCTTGCGGTGCTCAATCCCAGTGACAGAAAGGGACATGACACGTATTTGTATTGTTGCCATTAAGGATAAAAATATGGGGTTTAATCATATTGCTTGAGTTTACTTTGTCTACATCATGTCATCTTGCTTAAGGCGTTACTCTGTTTTATACTTAATACCCTAGATGCATGCTGGATAGCGGTCGATGGGTGGAGTAATAGTAGTAGATGCAGGTAGGAGTCGGTCTACTTGTCTCGGACGTGATGCCTATACACATGATCATTGCCATGAATCCGTCGTAATTATTTGCTTTTCTACCAATTGCCCAACAGTAATTTGTTTACCCACCGTATGCTATGTGTTCGAGAGAGAAGCCTCTAGTGAAAACTATGGCCCCCGGGTCTACTTTTATCATATATTAAAACCAAAAATACCTTGCTGCAATTTATTTATTTTTATTTTATTTAGTATTTTAGTTTATCTATCTATCACTATTAGAATTAATCCTTGCAAATAACCACTAAGAGGATTGACAACCCTCTTATTTGCGTTGGGTGCAAGTGTTTGCTTTTGTGTGTGCAGTTGCTGCTAAAGGGATTTTGCGTGGTTCTCCTACTGGATTGATAACCTTGGTTCTTAACTGAGGGAAATACTTATCTCTACTATACTGCATCATCCTCTCCTCTTCGGGGAAATACCAACGCAGTCTACAAGTAGCAGCTGCGTTAGGATTTTTCCCGAAGAGGAGGGGAGATGCAGTACAGTAGAGATAAGTATTTCCCTGAGTGAGAACCAAGGTTTATCGAACCAATAGGAGAATCACGCAAACCCTCGTGAATAACACCTGCACACACAAAAGCAAATACTTGCACCCAACGCGAGCAAGAGGGTTGTCAATCCTCTTGAACTCGTTAATTGCAACGATTAAATCTTGTATAGGCAAAAGTATAAATAGTAAAATAAAAAGAAAAGTAAATAAATTGCAGCAAAGGTTTTTAGGTTTTCTTTTTATATTTAAGATAGACCCGGGGGGCATAGTTTTCACTAGAGGCTTCTCTCTCGAACACATAGCATACGGTGGGTAAACAAATTACTGTTGGGCAATTGATAGAAAAGCGCATAGTTATGACGTTATTCACGGCAATGATCATGTATATAGGAATCACATCCGAGACAAGTAGGCCTGCATCTACTACTATTACTCCACCAATCGACCTCAATCCAGCATGCATCTATGGTATTAAGTTCATAACAAACAGAGTAACGCTTTAAGCAAGTTGACATGATGTTGGCAAAGTAAAATCTATCAATATGAATAAACCCCATCGTTTTATCCTTAATGGCAACAATACAAATAGTTGTCTTGTCCCCTACTTTGTCACTGGGATATAGAGCACCTCAAGATTGAACCCATTACAAAGCACCTCTCCCGCTGAAGATAAATTAATCTAGTTGGCCAAACCAAACGGATAGATCAGAGAGAAATACAATGCTATAACAATCATGCATAATAAAGTTCAGAAGAGACTCAATTACTTTCAATGAATAATCAGATCATAAACCCACAATTCATCGGATCCCAACAAACACACCGCAAAAGAAGATTACATCGGATAGAACTCCAAGAAGGTCGAGGAGAACATGGCATTGATGATCAAAGAGAGAGAAGAAGCCATCTAGCTACTAGCTATGGACTTGTAGGTCTGTGGTGAACTACTCACACATCATCGGAAGGGCAGCAAGGTTGATGTAGAAGCCCTCCATGATCGATTCCCCCTCCGGTAGATTACCAGAAAAGGCCTCCAGATGGAATCGCGGAAGAACAAAGGCTTGCGGCGGCGGAAAAGTTATATCATCTTGCGTTCTGTTGGTTTGGGAATATTTGGGAATTTATAGGCCTGGAATTAGGTCAAACGGAGCTGCGTGGGGCCCACAAGCACAGGGGGCGCGCCCACCCCCTCGGGCGCGCCCCTCGAGCTTGTGGCTCTCTCGTATCTTGTCTGGTCTCCTCCCGAAGCTTCTAGGGTCCCTTCTGGTCCAGAAAAAATTAATCTAAAGATTTTTTTCATTTGGACTTTATTTGATATTGATTTTCTGAAAAGCCAAAAACAAGCAATAAAACAGGAACTGGCACTGGGCACTGGGTTAATATGTTAGTCCCAAAAAATGATATAAAATAGCATATAATCACATATAAAACATCCAAGATTGATAATATAATAGCATGAAACAATCAAAAATTATATATACGTTGGAGACGTATCAACTGCCACATAGTGGCTTTCCTTAGGTGTGGCTTGAAACCGTGCACACATTCCCACACTCAACATGATATCTGGCCTAGATGCACTATGGTAAAGCAAGGATCCAATCATGGAGTGATATACCTTTTGATCCACCACTTTACCATTGAGATCAATGTCAAGTTGGCACTTGGTTGGCATTGGAGTCTTGGCCGGCTTGACATCTTCCAACTTGAATCTTCTAAGCATGTCTTGGGTATATTTCGCTTGGTTGATGAAGGTTCCTTCTCTTCTTTCCTTGACTTCAAACCCGAGAAAGAACTTCAACTCTCCCGTCATAGACATCTTAAACTTCGCGGTCAGTGCTACTTGTAGTCTGCGTTGGTATTTCCCCGAGGAGGAGAGGATGATGAAGTACAGTAGAGATAAGTATTTCCCTCAATTAAGAACCAAGGTTATCAATCCAGTAGGAGAACCAAGCAAATTCCGTTAAGCGCACCTGCACACACAAGAGCAAACACTTGCACCCAACGCAAATAAGAGGGTTGTCAATCCTCTTAGCGGTTATTTGCAAGGATTAAATCTTATAGAGATAAATAGATAAACTAAATTACTAATAAAAATAAAAGTAAATAAATTGCAGCAACGTATTTTTAGGTTTTTAATATATGATAACGTAGACCGGGGGCCATAGTTTTCACTAGAGGCTTCGCTCTCGAACACATAGCATACGGTGGGTAAACAAATTACTGTTGGGCAATTGATAGAAAAGCAAATAATTATGACGGATTAATGGCAATGATCATGTATATAGGCATCATGTCCGAGACAAGTAGACCGACTCATGCCTGCATCTACTACTATTACTCCACCCATCGACCGCTATCCAGCATGCATCTAGGGTATTAAGTATGAAACAGAGTAACGCCTTAAGCAAGATGACATGATGTAGACAAATTAAACTCAAACAATATGATTAAACCCCATCTTTTTATCCTTAATGGCAACAATACAAATACCTGTCATGTCCCCTTCTGTCACTGGGATTGAGCACCGCAAGATTGAACCCATCACAAAGCACCTCTCCCATTGCAAGATAAATCAATCTAGTAGGCCAAACCAAATCGATAGATCAGAGAGAAATACAAAGCTATAACAACAATGCATAAAAGAGTTCAGAGAAGACTCAAATATTTCTCATGACTAATCTGATCATAAACTCACAATTCATCGGATCCCAACAAACACACCTCAAAAGAAGATTACATCGGATAGAACTCCAAGAACATCGAGAAGAACATCGTATTGAAGATCAAAGAGAGAGAAGAAGCCATCTAGCTACTAGCTATGGACTGTAGGTCTGTGGTAAACTACTCACACATCATCGGAAGGGCAGCAAGGTTGCTGTAGAAGCCCTCCGTGATCGATTCCCCCTCCGGCAGAGTACCGGAAAAGGCCTCCAGATGGGATCACGGAAGAACAGAGGCTTGCGGCGGTGGAAAGGTTTTCTCTTCTGGCTCCCTGTTGGTTTGGGAATATTTGTGAATTTATAGCGAAGGAATTAGGTCAAGAGGTGCCACGAGGGGCCCACAAGCCCGGGGGGCGCGACCACCCCCTGGGGCACACCCTCCAGGCTTGTTGCCTCCTCGTGACTCTTCTGGTCTTCTCCCGAAGCTTCCTGCGTCTCTTCTGGTCCACAAAAAATTAATCCAAAGTTTTTTCTAGTTTGGACACTTTTTGAGAATGATTTTCTAAAAAGGCAAAAACAAGCAAAAAACAGCAACTGGCACTGGGCACTGGGTTAATAGGTTAGTCCCAAAAAATGATATATAATTGCATATAAAACGTCCAAGATTGATACTATAATAGCATGGAACAATCAAAAATTATAGATACATTGGAGACGTATCAGTCAGTAGTGCGGCAAACTCATCATTGAAAGCTTTGTTAGGAGAACCAAAGATAATATCATCAACATATAGTTGGCATACGAACAAATCCCCTTTAACCCTCTTAGTAAAAAGAGTGGGATCGATTTTCCCAATTTCAAACCCACGATCTTGCAATAACTCGGTAAGGTGCTCATACCACGCACGTGGGGTTTGTTTAAGGCCATAGAGTGCCTTATCAAGCTTGTATACATGATTGGGGAACTTGGGATCCTCGAACCCCGGGAGTTGTTTAACATATACCAACTCATGAATAGGACCATTAAGAAATGCACTCTTCACATCCATTTGTTGTAACTTGAAATCATGATGAGATGCATATGCAAGCAACATGAGAATAGATTCAAGACGAGCAACGGGAGAGAAAGTTTCACCGTAGTCGACTCCTTCGACTTGGGAGTAACCTTGAGCCACCAATATAGCCTTGTTGCGCACGATGATACCATTTCCATCTTGCTTGTTCTTGAAGATCCACTTGGTTCCAATGATATTATGATCCTTTGGCCTTTCCACCAATTGCCACACCTTGTTGCGCTCGAAGTTGTTGAGTTCTTCATGCATGGCTTCTAGCCAATCTGGGTCCTCGAGCGCCTCATAGACCTTTTGGGGTTCTACACGTGACACAAACACGTGATGCTCACAAAAGTTTGATAATTGTTTACGAGAAGATACCCCTTTTCTTAAGCTTCCAATGACGTTCTCCAAGACATGGCCTTTATGTTTGAGATCGGAAGCTATCTTGGCGGCACGACGCTCCAATTGCTCTTCAAGTGGAATTTGAGGATCAATATCTTGATCATCTTCACCGTCGTATTGAGCTTGCTCTTGATCTTGAGCTTGCTCGGTGTCATAAACTTGATCTTGGGCATCACTTGGTGCATCACCATCATCATGAGGTTGATCTTGCCCTTGATCTTGTTCAATTGGTTGAGGGCCTTCACTTTGTTCTTCGGAAGCGTGTGGGTCAAGGATTGGTTATGGTTCAACTTGCGTAGAACATTGTCCTTCTCCTTCGGCCACAAAGGGTTCCTCAATGGGGAGGATTTGACCAACTCTCATTCTTCTTATGGCTTGGGGAGGAATTTCATCACCTACATCACAAAGACCACCTTGCTCCACTTGGGAGCCGTTATTTTCATCAAACTCTACGTTACACGTCTCCTCAATGAGTCCATTAGACTTGTTGAGAACACAGTAAGCATGAGAGTTTGTAGCATAACCAACAAATATGCCCTCTTGAGCTCTAGGTTCGAATTTAGACAAACGAGCGCCTTTATTGAGAATGAAACACTTACAACCGAACACCCGAAAGTACTTGAGGTTGGGCTTGTTATCGGTAAGAATCTCATATGGAGTTTTGTTCAAGCCTTTGCGGAGGTAGAGCCTATTGGATGCATGACATGCGGTGTTGATAGCTTCGGCCCAAAAGTTGTACGGAGATTTGAATTCTGCCATCATGGTCCTTGCCGCGTCCATCGACGTCCGGTTCTTCCTCTCCGCTACACCATTTTGTTGAGGGGTATATGGTGCGGAGTATTGGTGCTTGATCCCCTCGTCACTAAGAAACTCATCCAAGGTGTAGTTATTGAACTCGGTGCCATTGTCGCTTCTAATCATCAATATCTTTGCACCATGTTGACGTTGAGCTTCATTTGCAAAGTCGATGACGGTTTGTTGGGTCTCGCTCTTCCTCTTGAAGAAATATACCCATGTGTATCTTGAATAATCATCCAAAATCACCAAGCAATACTTTCTTCCCCCAAGACTATCAAAGGATGGAGGACCAAAGAGATCCATGTGAAGGAGCTCCAAGGGCCTCTTTGAGTAGATAATAGGCATGGGTCGATGAGCCGTCTCATGTAGCTTTCCTTCGATACAAGCACTGCAAACACGATCTTTGGCAAAACTAACATTTTTTAGTCCACGGACATGGTCCCCCTTGATGTGATCTTGCAAAGCTCTCATATTAACGTGGGCTAAACGGCGATGCCAAAGCCACCCCACATCAACTTTAACCATTAGGCAAGTCGCGGTCTTAGTGGGTCGCTGTGAGAAGTTAACCACATAGAGACCATTCTCGACATGCCCAACAAAGGCTACTTTAAGAGTCTTGCTCCACAAAAGGGCCACGCTATCAAGATCAAAGAAAGTGGCAAATCCCATAAGCACAAGTTGATGAACGGAAAGTAAATTGTATGCAAGGGTCTCAACCAGCATGACCTTCTCAATTGATAAATCATGAGAAATGACAACTTTGCCAAGACCCAATACCTTAGATGTTGAAGCATCACCGAATTGGACATGGGTGGGCATAGATGGGCTTGGTTGCACGTCCACCACGAAGTCCTTGCTCCCAGTCATATGATTTGTTGCTCCACTATCGAGCAACCATGACACCCCACCGGAAGCAAACTCCTACATAAGATCAATGCTTGGTTTTAGGTACCCATTTTTGAATGGTTCCTTTGATGTTAGCAACGAGGGTCTTAGGAACCCAAATAGACCATTCAATGTACTCATAAGAAGAACCAACAAATTTGGCATAAACATGCCCATCACTAGCACGACACAAAACATAAGAAGGGTTAAAGTCATCGGCTTTGTTGGGAGGAATGGTTTTGCCCTTCTTGGCATCACCACCCACCACCTTGTTCTTCTTCTCCTTAGGAGCACCCTCTCCCTCTGTTGGGGATATTTCCTAGCATTGGAGAACCGGCAGGAGGATGACCCGGCCATAGAGCTATAAGGCTCAATGGGTTATCTCGCTGCTGGGCCTTGAAGATACATAACGGGTCGGCTTGATGGAGGCCTGGTGAAAAGGGCGGCTCAGTGTATGGGCCGGCTTAAGAAGGAAAGATAAGACAAGGAAGATTACCTTGGAGAGCAAGATAATTAGAATAAGAGTAGGATACGGGTTAAGGTTACGACCCGGACTCTCATGTAACTCTAGGGCTCAACCTGTTATATAAAGGGGAGCGCCTAGGGCAGAAAGACTAAGTTGCAATCTCTCGTGAGCTAGGTTAGCGAATCCGCACCCTTGTAATCGAGATCCCCAGCAATACAATCAAGCAGGACGTAGGCTTTTACCTCCACCGTGAGGGGCCGAACCTGGGTAAACTTGTGTCTTCTCGTTCCCGATCAACCCCGCTAAGCTTCCACCTTCGTGCGATGGCTTCCTCACTAAGTCCTTTCATGAGGGCATCTGCCGTGTTAAAACCCCGACAGTTGGCGCCCACCGTGGGGCCTACGCACGGTGGAGTTGAGTTCTTGGCGGGAGCTCTCCCAGGGTTCGGGAAGTACGCGATTGGCTAGATGATGAAGAGCCGCCGCGGAAAGCTCTACATCGACGACTCGAGCTAGGACCCCGAGGCTGACTCAATCGAGTACATCGGCGTCGTCGGTGAGTCAGCCGCCGGGTTGGATGTTCCCGACGCCGAGTCGGCCTGCCACGCCAGTCCCCGCAAAGCAAGACCCGGCCCGCCCAGATCCGGATGTACACACGCCTTCGTGGGTTTCACCCAGGGTGTGGCTTTATCAGAAAATTCGCTATCTGGAGATGAGACACTCGGGCAGTCTGATGGCGAGTCATCGATGGGGGGAACTGAGTCGATCAGTCCACTGTACGATGGACGGCTCGGTGGATACACTGATGAAGTTTTTCCTGAAGCCCTCGAGCCGCCTCGATTTGCTATGGTCTACATGGCGGGCAAGCAGGATCCCCTTTGTGACCCGGTAGATCCGGCGGCAGGGCAGAACCTCACCCTCGCCGGCTCAGGCGGAGCCGGCACGGCCGTTGCCGGCTCACAAAGGACCGGGGCACAGGCGCTCGCGGAGATGATGAGTACTCTGGCGACTCTACTGGCAGAGCCGGTGACTGCAGAAAATGCGGCCGCGCGCAATGCAGAGATCACAAAGTGCCGCGAGCAATTGACCAAGATCCAAGAGGATGTCAATGCAGAGAATACCCGCATAGCAGAAACACAAGCCCGGCTTGTCGAGGAGACAAAGCGCTTGGAGGAGGAAGCCCTCTATCTAAGCCGCTGGCAGGCTGAGTCAGAGTTCGTCCACCGGAGGCGGCATCAAAGCCGGCTTCCGGCCCAAATTGAGCCAACTCAGTTGTTTACTACACCGAATGATCCACAGGCTCCAGTAAACCCGGGGGCTGGGGTTATGTCCTCGGGAGGACCACCGCCGCGGCAGCCGGCTCAGTGGAGGGAGACGGCTCAGCATCAGACACCAGTTCCACAACAGTAGTTGCCGCCTCGCCGATTCTAGACCCTAATTGGACACTATTCCAACCCGGTGGACAATGTATTAGCGGCGGCGCATAACTTGGCAGCGATCCCGATTGAAGGAGATGGTCCGGCACAGGTTGAGGCTAGGAACGCCATTGAGATGCTCAAAACAGCAGTGACACAGTAGGCAAACTACTCTCATAGCCAGCACCGGCTTCACTCAACTCCTCACTAGAGCCGCACTAGGAGCCAACGTCCTGAGTCGCCAGCAATTTCCAGTAGTGCGCAGCGCAGGAGGGGCGCACAACCACTCACAAATCAGCAACAGCCCAGGATCCCCAACGCCCAAGAGATTGTTGACACCGCTTGGGCTCTGCGAGCATTGGAAGAAGAAAATGCACATGCAGTATACAATCAGCCCATGGCGCAGAACCCTCCCACCGCAACCCCAACAGCTGCCCGCGCAGGTGGTCTGTCGAGCCGGATAGTGGGGACTCCCTGTTTAGTCCCGGCACTGCGAGATGCGCGAATGCCGCCAGATTTCAAGGGTCCCCGCAAGGTGCCCAATTACACAACTGATCTCGAGCCGGCTGAGTGGATAGAGAGCTATGAATTAGCCATGGATCTGGCGGAGGCTAGTGAGGCAGTCTGCGCACGTTATCTACCTCTCATGTTGGAAGGTCCAGCACGTACTTGGTTGAAAAACTTGCCGGTAAATTCCGTTAACACCTGGCAGGAGTTGGAGGAGCGTTTCATCAAGAATTTCCAAGGGACTTGCAAGCGTCCAACCACAATTGTTGATCTCGAGCATTGTGTTTAGCGTGAGGATGAGTCGGCACATCATTGGTCTCGCCGGGTTGCAGAGGTTATCCACTCTTCAGATAGTATAACAACCCAGCAGGTAGTGCTCGTCCTGGAGCGAAATTACAAATTCCAGCCTCTGGTCCAGAAGCTAGGACGGCTCAAACGGAAGGTTCGGGACATGGGCAATCTCATGGATGTTTTAACTCGGTATGATGAGTCAGATAGCACCAAGGATCCAACATCTGATGATGAGAAATCAGGCAAGGGCAAGAAAAACGGTGGCAAGGGTCACCAGCAGAACAATGGCAATGGGCAAGCCAATAGCAGCAACAAGCGTAAGAATTATGAGGGAAACTCTGATCTGGTAGCTAATACCAATACTGGTGGGAATAATCAGCGCCAGAATAATGGTTCCAGGAAGCCTTTTTTCGGTAATCGCCCTCATAGCTTTGAAGAGGCTCTCAAGGGTCCATGTCCCAAACACAGTGTTAATGGTAAGCCGTCTACCCATTCATGGGAAAACTGTTATATTATGCAAGAGTTCTCCAAGCGGATATTCCAGAATCATCACAATGGAGGCGGCACCGGAGGACACCCTGGCAACCCCGGACCTGGCAACCATGGAGCCGGCTTTCAGGGAGCCGGCTCACAAGGGCCCTTCGCAGGCCCCGGGTTCCAGGGGAACCATGGTCACAATGCCGGGTTTCAAGGGGCTGGCAATGCTGGAGGCAATAATCAACGCAACCAAGGAAATCAGAATCAAGGTGGTCCGTCTGGATTCCAGAGTAATCCGAAGCAGTTGAATAGTGGTCAGTATCATGTCTTTACCACCAGCACCTACAAGCGGGATCAGAAGGTTCAGCGGAGAGCCGCCCACTTGGTTGAGCCGGCAGTCCCATATTACCTCAACTGGTCGGAGCAGCCGGTCACTTGGAGTCGGGCGGATCATCCAGAGTTTATTGACCACCCCGGCCATCTGGCCTTGGTGGTGGCACCACAAGTCGGTGGGTATACATTGACAAAAGTGCTCATGGATGGCGGCAGCAGCATCAATATCCTTGACTATGATACTTTCAGACGGATGAACTTGTCCGAGAAACAGCTCACCCCTTCAACTACAGTTTTTCATGGCATCGTTCCCGGCAAGTCGGCTTATCCCATTGGCAGGATTTCTCTGGAGGTGGCCTTCAGCGACAAATTTAATTACCGCTCGGAGTTCTTGTCTTTTGAAGTGGTGAAGCTTAAAAGCCCCTCTCATGCCCTCTTCGGAAGGCCGGTTTACGCGCGGTTCATGGCGCGGCTGTGCTATGTTTATCTAAAATTAAAAATGTCGGGTCCAAAGGGCACCATTACTGTTGAGGGCAACTGGAGAGTTGCACTGGAGTGCGAGGAAGGAGATGCAGCTTATGCTGAGTCGGCATGTGCAGCCGAAGAGCTGAAGTACTGCAAGGACAATGTTGACCCGGCTGACAGAACCTCTCTGAAGAAGCCAACGACTGAGTCTGACTCTTTGCTCAAGTTCAAGTCGGCCAAAGACACCAAGCAAGTGGATTTCACCCCTGGCAATTCTTCTGAGCAGTTCACCGTTGGGGCGAATATGGATTCAAAATAGGAAAGCGCGCTCATCGAGTTCATCTGTGAGAACCGGGACATTTTTGCATGGAAACCTTCTGACATGCCAGGTGTACCGAGAGAACTCGCTGAGCACTCCCTTAATGTAGATCCTAAATTCAAGCCTGATCGCCAATATCTCCGTCATTTTAATGAGAAAAGGCCGAAAGCTATTGGTGAAGAAGTGGCTCGGCTCCTAGCTGCCGGGTTCATTGTTGAGGTTTTTCATCCAGAATGGCTGGCTAACCCAGTACTTGTTCTGAAGAAGAACGGTACTTGGCGAATGTGTGTGGATTACACGGACTTGAATAAAGCTTGTCCTAGTGATCCTTTCGCTTTGCCCCGCATTAACCAGATCATTGATGCCACGGCGGGTTGTGAGTCTTTATGCTTTCTGGATGCTTATTCTGATTATCATCAAATCAAGATGAAGCAGGAGGATCAGGAAAAGACAGCTTTCATTACACCTTTTGGAGCTTTCTGCTATACGTCCATGTCGTTTGGTCTGAAATGTGCACAGGCGACTTATTAGCGATGTGTCCAAAATTGTTTCCACAAGCAGATTGGGCGTAATGTTCATGCTTATGTTGATGACATCGTGGTGAAATCTCGGAAAAAGGAAACCTTGTTGGATGATCTCAAGGAGACGTTTGATAACCTTTGAGTTTACCAGATGAAGCTCAACCCGGAGAAGTGTGTCTTCGGTGTTCCTGCAGGAAAACTACTAGGACTCCTAGTTTCTGAGCGCGGCATTGAAGCCAACCTGGAAAAGATCAAGGCAATCACGACCCTGGCCAAGCCGGCAAATCTCAATGCCGTCCAGAAGCTGGCCGGGTGGGTTGCGGCGTTGAGCCGGTTCATAAGCCGGCTCGGGGAGCCACCTTACCAGATGCTCCAGAAGTCAGATGATTTTGTTTGGAGCGATGCTGCAGATCAGGCTTTTGAGTCTCTCAAGACGCAGTTGTCTGAGCCGCCCATCCTGGCTGCCCCTCAGGAGAAGGAGCCCATGTTGTTATATATTGCAGCTAACAACAAAGCTGTCAGTGTTGCGGTTGTTGTGGAACGAAAGGAAGCAGGCAAAGAGTACCCAGTTAAGTGCCCGGTGTATTATATCAGTGAAGTTTTAACAGAGTCCAAGCAGCGGTATCCGCATTGGCAGAAGTTGGTATATGGTGTATTCATGGCAAGCCGAAAGTTGAAACACTATTTTCATGAGCACCCAATTAATGTGGTCAGTTCAGTACCCCTTGGAGACATCATTCAGAACAGGGAAGCTACTGGCCAGGTTGCCAAGTGGGCGATTGAGTGTGGGCCACATCATCTCAAATATATGCCCCGAACTACTATTAAATCTCAAGCTTTGGTGGATTTCATCAATGACTAGACTGAGTTACAGGCTCCGGAGGAGAAGCCGGATACCACATATTGGTCTATTCACTTTGACGGTTCCAGGCAATTAGAAGGCTCGGGGGCTGGAGTTGTGATAACTTCCCCACGAGGTGAAAAGTTTTGTTATGTTTTACGGCTTATGTTTCCTTGTACTAACAATGCAGCTGAATATGAGGCCTTGCTTCATGGGCTCTGTATGGCAAAGGAGATGAACTTAAGCCAGGTCAGGTGCCTGGGCGACTTAGATTTGGTGGCTCAGCAAGTTTCGGGAACCTGGGATTCCAAGGATCCCCTCGTGGCGGCTTATCGACGCGAGGTTACAAACATCGCCGGGAATTTCACCGGATATCAGGTGGATCATATTGATCACCGGCTTAACGAGGCGGCAGATGCATTGTCTCGTTTGGGGTCTCAGCGAAAGCCTGTTCCACCCAATGTTTTTCTAGATGTGTTGCACAACCCATCAGTCAAGTTACCGCCGGAGGAAGACCTTGCTATTCCTGATCCAGAGGCGGCTCTAGTGGCCGCTGTTCATGCTATACCAGATTGGACAGTACCTTACCTGGCGTATTTAAGCCGTGGCAAGCTCCTAGCAGAGGAAATCCTTGCTCGACAGATCATCAGGCGGTCCAAGTCCATGACTATAGTCAATGGCGAGTTGCATAGACGAAGTGTCATAGGCGTCTTTCAGGGTTGTGTTTCTCCTGAGGAAGGTCAAGCCATTCTCAATGAAATCCACTCTAGCGATTGTGGGCATCATGCCGGCTCAAGGTCATTGGTTGCGAAGGCTTTTCGGATGGTTTTTACTGGCTTACGGCTCATGCGGATGCAGAGGATATTGTCCGCAAGTGTGATGGTTGTCAAAAATTTGCTTGTTAAGCTCATGTCCCGGCTCAGGAGTTGCGGATGATTCCCATAACCTGGCCTTTTGCAGTCTGGGGGCTTGACATGGTTGGACCCTTCAAGAGATCCAAACATAAGCATACTCACTTATTGGTGGCAGTCGATAAATTCACTAAGTGGATTGAAGTTGAGCCGGTCAGCCGTTGCGACGCTGCTACAGCGGTTAAATTCCTCAAAAAGTTAATCTATCGTTTTGGCTACCCACATAGCATTATTACAGACAATGGCACCAATCTTTCCAAAGGAGTCATGAAGCAGTTCTATCAGCAGGAGCACATCAGGCTGGACGTAGCATTTGTGGCGCATCCTCAGTCTAATGGACAGGTGGAACGTGCTAATCAAGAGCTGCTATGCGGTATCAAACCCCGGCTCATGGTGCCTTTACAACGCACGCTGGGTTGCTGGGAAGAGGAGTTACCCGCAGTACTTTGGAGCATACGGACGACTCCCAACACGTCGACAGGCTACACGCCGTTTTTCCTGGTCTATGGTAAAGAGGTTGTACTTCCAAGTGATATTCATCATGACTCTCCCCGAGTGACAGCTTATGTGGAGGCTGACAATGAACAAGCTCGCCAAGATGCTCTTAGATGCTCTGGAAGAAGAACGCGAACTTACCGCATCCAGATCAGCAATTTATCAACAAGACCTACGTCGCTATCACAGCCGAAGAGTTTGAAGCCGTACCTTTCAGGAAGGTGACTTAGTGCTCCGTCTGATACAAGACCAGACAGGCATGCATAAGCTTTCGCCTCCTTGGGAAGGACCCTTCGTTATCAACAAGAATCTCAACAACGGGTCATATTACCTGGTTGACGTACGTGAAGCAGATAAATCACGTACCTCTGAGGAGGAGGGCAGCCGGCCCTGGAACATTGCACATCTCCGGCCATACTATACCTAAGTCACAGACTGGGCAGTATCTTTTGTACATACCTTCATCATGTATATACATATTATGATCGATGAAATAAAGCCGGCATCTCTGTATAAGAGAGTTTGTCGTTTCGCCTCAAAATGTGTGTTGAGTCTTTATTTGATCATTGGTTACTTGGGGGCTTCCAACTCATCGAGTTTAGCTTTAACATCCCTTTTAACCCGGCAAAATGCCAAAATTTCCTTGGTTAAACCTGCCTGTTAGCAAGATGCTACTCCAAAAAGGTGACCTAGTGTACGCCTGCTGAGTCAATCACAGAGGTGACCCTGAACTCGTCAAAGTTAAAACACCGGTTCTGTCACATGAGAGCCGGCTTTCAGAGAGCTAGGATAAACCAAAAGAGGCCAAAAAGCCTGCTTCATGAAAGCGAATCAGACCCGAGCCTCGAAAGCCGGTCTCCATGTCATGCTTCGAAAGCCGGCTTATTATGTCTTTTACAATAATTTTTCTTTATGCTTGTATATGATTATAGTTATTGCAAATTTTCATCAAATTTTGCCGGGTTGCATGCATAACCCGGACTTTCAATATCTCTCTTAAGTATGTTGCAGTATATTGCGGCATGTTTGGGATTTCTTGCACATATGTGTTTTGGTGGGTCATTTTGGCAATCATAGCTGCGCTTTAAAGACATTTCATGACTATGCCAATTTCACAAATCAGCCGCAGTCATATCATGGAACAGACAAGACAAGTTCTTGGTCAGATGTATGAAGACATCATTAGTAGCAGATCAAGCAAAGTTTTACTACGCTATTACAAGCCGCATCAGGGCTAAAAATACGATCAAGTGTTTTTCGCATTAATCATGGAGCTTCATGGCTGTGAGCCGGCAAGCTGGCCTTCTGACTCACGATTGGCACCACTGGATGCCGGGTCAGCTTGCGCCATCGCGTCTATTTCTGCCATCTGGAGGTCATCTTGCAGCCATTGGATGGATCGCAACGCTTCAAAAATTGAGTCTTCCGTCATCACAGGTGACGGGTCGACATCAGGGGCGAAGGAGTGCTTACGAGGGCGAGTAAGATTAACCGGCTCTGGATTTGATGGCTCAATGCGCTCATTGGCTTCAGAATAGCCCGCTTGGTACTTGGTGAGATCAACCTCCTCTGTCAGAGCTGTTGCAGCCACCCGGGTTTCTTTTACACACCGTAGGAAATCTTTCCTGGTAAAGGGTGTGTCGTCAGTGTTGTACTCCAGGTATCCAGCTACTATCTGAGCCGGGTCTAACTCTGGTGTGTATGCTTTGGCGCGTGCAAGGGCCACAAGAGCTCCGTGATGGCCAGCCGCTTTTTTCCACTCTTGGAACCATTTGGGTACCACAGACAACTCTTTGAGCATATCCATAATGTGCGGCAGCGGTGTCTTTACATTCTTTACTGCCATAATGCAGCGTGAGCCGCCTATGTACAGCTGCTCCAGGAAGGTATATACGGCCTTTAGCTTCACAAGTGGGGGGCAACAGCTTGCGTTGTTCTTCTACCTATTAATAAGGGTGCAATCTCAGTAAGACAAACATACAAACACCCGGGTTTTTTGCCTCACTCAGAGAGATGGGACTTACCAAAAATAGCTATGCACATGGCGGTAATGTGGTCCTTGAGGGTGTGCAGTTCTTGAGTTACCGGCTCAAGTTTAGACTCGGCGTCTTCAGCACGTTTCAGAAGGCCGGCTATCTCTAATTCAAATGTTGCCTTGGTCTTCTCCAGCGCATCTGTTGTATTAAGCAAGGACTTGCGGAAATTAGCAGATAAGCATTCTGCCTCCTCCCGCTGCTTCTTTTCCTTCTTCATGGCCATCTGGAGATTGGCTGCCTTGGACTCAGCATCGTTCAGCATGTCCTGCATGATAGTTTTTCCAAGATTACAAGATGTACATAATAGTCCCGAGCGGCCATGCTGGTCGACCCGGCACTTAGGGGCTATATTTATCCGCGCTTTCGCAAATCAAACAAGTCCCATAAATATGCAGGCATTCCACATGGCACTTGGGGGCTAATGCATAGTTTGTTTTCTCTCCATACATTCAGAGACCCGGCCCATCATATCATGATGAGCCGGCCCTTGGGGGCTACACTTTGATCAAAGGTTTTAAAGATACATATAAGTCCCTAGTCATTATGTTATAATAACCCAGCACTTGGGGGCTGCATGTATATATACAAGGATAGGTGGAAGAAATTACCTCATACTTCCGCTTGAGGGATGTCACCATTGCAATTTTAGTATCCCGGCTCTCAGACAGCCGGGTCAAGACAGATTGATGGAGTGAGTTGATGTCTTGGTCTTCAAATGAGTGGTAATGAAGAGTCGCCTTCCCTTTATTTTTAATTGGAGATTCAGCCTTGGCGGGAATTTTTGTTAAAGCAGTGGACGCTTCTGGCAGAGGGTTCTGGTTTTCACCAGTAACTACCATCTCATCCTGAGCCGGCTCAGTGGGTTTCTCCTGATTCGACTCAGTAGGCTTCTCCTGATCAGCTAGGGGAGGAGATGCGCGAGCAGGGCTCGCCATAGAGTCGTGCTGGGATGGCTCATCTTGGATGGCCGGCTCATCTAGAATGATTGGGTCGTCCGTAGCTGCTTCATGAGACGGACCCTCTGTCCCAAGAATAGGGTCGGATGACCCGACAGTAGTTTTCTTCTTAATAGCTTTTGCGCTGAACAAAATAAAGAGTTATTCAGTCAGTGAAGGAAAATAGAAGTATAAGACGGGAAGGTAAATAATGTGTTATACCCGCGGTTGATGTTGAAGGTCGGTGCCTGAGTTGCGCTAGACTCATCAGATGAAGGAGAGGTTAAGTATGCCACGTCATCGCGCGCAAGGGGCGCTTTGAAAAACCCGGCTTGCGGAAGAGAAGCAGTAGGGTATGAGGGACTTCAGAACGAGCCCTTTGAGTGGGTGGCTCATCTAGTAACCCGCCGCTTAGTTCCCCTGCGCTGCTCCGAGTCTTCCGTTTGGAAGTGCCCGTGTGCTGTGCTTTCTTCAAAAGAAATTGTGGATCCAAGTGAGCGTCCGGATGTGAAAATGGAACGTTGCGGATTGCAACCTGGAATTTCTTTCGGACGATATTTGGTGAGTCGGAATCTGAAGAGATCAGGGTTACCTCTGGCTCGCTGGCTCGGCTGTGTTCCGTTTGTTCCTGAAGAGAGTCGGCATCAGCAAGTTGGTTAAAAAGCTGGCCAAGGGAGTCAAGTTCTACCTCGTTGTCTTCTTCGTCTTCTGGCTCTTCTTCAGTGCCGTCTTGTGGAGGAGTAGGGACTCGAGGTTCTATTCTCCACCAGGTAGAGTTTGCCTGAATATAAAACAAATTCAGTACCTTAGGGAAAGTGGAAAAATGGTTATGCATAAGAGCGGAAATCCGATTTACCTCAGGTGCCAAGTTGCCCTCATAGAATGGGGCTAATCCCACAATATCGATTGTCTCCTTGGTTTCGCCGAGGAGCTTCTTTGCAGCCTTGAGGAGCTCTTTGTTGGAGAGATTGATCTGGCTGAATCGAAGTGCATCTTCCGGCTCATCGGTGTATGTGCACATGAGTCTAGTCCTCAAGCTCAGAGGCTGGATTCACCAGCTAATCCAGGTCCGGGTCAGGTCGACCCCAGTCAGGCCATGAGCGATCAAGGCGTTGATTTTTGGATATAAGGGTTGTAGGGCTTCTCTATCCTCTTGAGAAGCGAAACCGGGGAAGACCGTCGAAGCATTGAGCCGGTCCATCCGATAACCCGGCAATGGGTGTTCTTGAGCCGGTGAAGTGTCTTGACAATAAAACCAAGTTTTTGCCCATCCTTTTGGGTGACTCACCAGTTTCACCTCAGGAAAGGCTGAGGTCTTCCTTCTTTGGATGGACACGCCACCAAGTTCAACGTGAGGTCCATTTTTGTGTTCTGTTTGATGGTTGAGATAAAAGAATTCTTGGAATAGGCCAACTGACGGCTCAATCTGAAGATATACCTTGCAAAATACTTGGAACTGGCATAAGTTCATAATGGACTTGGGTCCGAGGTCTTGCGGCCTGATGTTGAATTTGTGAAGGACGTCTCGAAAGAATTTTGAGCCAGGAGGGCAGAAGCCTCTTTCTAGGTGATCAGCAAAGAGGATGATCTCGTTTTGAGCCGGCTGTGGGTGTATCTCCTCCTCAGGTGCACGCCAGTGTATTTCCTCCTTGGCTGGTAGCAACCCGGAGTCTACTAGACTTTGTAATCTCAATTCTGACATGTTGGATTTGATCCAGTCGGCTGCCTTGTTTGGAGCCATGGTGATAGAAACAAATATTTAGCTGCAAAGGGAAAGGAACAAGTGTGAGCCAGCAAAGTCAGAAGAATACCGGGTTGTAGTGATAGTAAGAGGAGATGACAAGTCAGTAAATAAATCCGGGTTGTGGTTATCAAGACAAGCAGGGTTTCATACGAGCGTTATAGAAATGACATGACAAGCCAGCAACAGTTTAAGCCGGTATATTTGGAATAAATACAAGCTATGAATAAGGTTAAGTCAAAATGTTGCAAACAGATTTTGTGCAGATTGGGCAGCAGTACAGATCTACAAATGAAGATAAAAGAAGTGAAAAAGGAAATATAACCTAGTTCATCGCGGCTGGGTATGAACCAGCAACAGAGTTTGTCAAGGCTAGGCAGAGGATTCACAGGATAATTAATTAAATAGCGGGAGTGCCAAGGGGCTCTTCGGATGCAAATTCATATGAAATCTAGATCCATTATTACATTACTCGAAGAACGCCGATGAACTAGCAAGTGCTACGGAGATGAAAAGAGGAATGGAGAGCTTACAGATCTGGGAAGCTAGGGTTGATGATGTTCGACGATGACGGTGCTCCTATGGGGCTTCGGGTGGCCTCCGATGACGAAATGCTCGCTGCTGTGGTCGCCGACCTGGAGGAGCGACGAGTTAGAGGTGGCAAAGCATGCCCGAGGCAAGAGGAAGAAGAAGAAGTGAGAAGAGAAGGGTAAAAGGTGAGCCCGAGGGGTGCCAGCCCATTTATAGGCGAGGGGAAACCCGAAACGGCGGGTGCGAAACCCCAGGCAGCGTAGTAACTTTGGCTAGAAAGATGCCTCGATTTTCACGCCTGACAAGACAATACAAATCCATTTAAAGATTTGTTATGATGCCCGGCCCAGATTTTGCAGAAGTGGATTGTGACGTCATAAAGAAGGGCGATGAGAAAATACCAAGTCTGCGGATGGTAAATGACCCGGTAAAATGGTTGAGCCGAAAAATGTGCCTGAAGACGAAGGATGCCAAAAGAGCCGACTCAAGAAGCAGAGTCGGAGATAAAGTTCTTCACAGATTATTCCATTTATTTTGTTTTTCAGGACAGAGTTTAACATGAATAAATCCAAGTCAAACTGAGGGCTAATGTTGGGGATATTTCCCAGCATTGGAGACCCGGCAGGAGGATGACCTGGCCATAGAGCTATAAGGCTCAATGGGTTATCTCGATGTTGGGCCTTGAAGATACATAACGGGCTAGCTTGATGGAGGCCCGGTGAAAAGGGCGGCTCAGTGTATGGGCCGGCTTAAGAAGGAAAGATAAGACAAGGAAGATTGCCTTGGAGAGCAAGATAATTAGAATAAGAGTAGGATACGGGTTAAGGTTATGACCCGGACTCTCATGTAACTCTAGGGCTCAACCTGTTATATAAAGGGGAGCGCCTAGGGCAGAAAGACTAAGTTGCAATCTCTCGTGAGCTAGGTTAGCGAATCCGCACCCCTGTAATCGAGATCCCCAGCAATACAATCAAGCAGGATGTAGGCTTTTACCTCCACCATGAGGGGCCGAACCTGGGTAAACATGTGTCTTCTCGTTCCCGATCAACCCCGCTAAGCTTCCACCTTCGTGCGATGGCCTCCTCACTAAGTCCTTTCACGAGGGCATCTGCCGTGTTAAAACCACGACACCCTCCTTGACAAATACCTCCTTGAGAGGGAGAGGTTTCTTGGTCTTGCTTTTCTTCTTCTTCTTTGACTTGGGTACAAACCCAAGTCCCTCCTTTGCCACAACTTCCTTTTGATTGCTCAAAATTTCGTTGAGGTTCTTCTCGCCTTGTATGCAAGTCACAAGGCCCTTCTCAAGTTTCTCTTTCAATTTGGCATTTTCCTCCACAAGATGCACATGCTCACCACAAGGGTTAGTAGCATGAGCATTATCAATTAACACGAAAGGAGGACAAGTGGCTATTTCCATAGTTAGCTTCACTTGGAGTTGATCATGAGACTGCTTTAGTGTAGCGTGAGCACTCTTCAAAGCCTTGTGAGCCTTGTCAAGTAACTCAAACTCCTCTTTGAGTCTAGCATGGCCAACCCCAAGCTCAACCTTCTCTGACTTAAGCACACGAGCAAGAACTTGAGCATGATCATGATCTTTCTTTAATTTAGCAAGGTCAACATTTTGTGACTTCTCAAGAGCCAAACGGAGACCTCGCTCATCCTCATGAGCAATAGAAAGATCTGCTATCTCATTGGCATAACCACAACTATGGCCTTCCAAGTTAGTGATGGTCTCTTCGTGAGACTCAATGGTATCATTGGCCTCGCCTAGTTGTTCCAAGAGAGCAACAAAGTGCTTCTTGGTCTCACCTTTGAGCTTACCCAAGAACTTGTCGAACTCATTTTCATCCATCTTTACCTCCTCATTTTCATCCACACAATCCAACAAATAAGGATTAGTAGTGATGGCAGTTTTGATGTTGGAGGTTATCTTGTTGATGCCTTTTGCCATGAGGCACTTGGGGATGAGGTTCTCATTGGAGGCGTCGAAGAGAGACACCGAGGTTGGGGAAGAGGTGGCAATGGCCGCGGAGGCCATCGCAAACCCTTCACCACTTGCATCATCATCATCGGAGTTGTACTCTTCTTGCGCTACCAACCCCTTTTGTGGCACCTTCTTCGTGAAGTTGTTCTTGTTGGGGAAGGACTTGGCCTTGTCTTTGCAAATGAGATTGCCACCATAGTCTTTCCTCTTCTCGTAGGGGCAATCCACCACAAAGTGACTCACATTGCCACAATTGTAGCAAGTTCTCACATGTTGCTTGCCCTTGGAGCCACTTGAGTTGTTCTTGGAGAAGTTGGGCCTTGAGTTTCTCTTGTTGCCCCAAAATTGCCTTGACGCAAGAGCCATGTGCTTGTGGTAAGCATATTTGGTGTCTTTGGGGCAACTCTCCTCTTCCTCCTCTTCTTCTTCTTCCGGTATTGCCTTGGCCTTCAAAGCAAGGTTGGGTTTCTTTGACCGTTGAGCACGCGCAAGGGCATTGTCGGCGGTCTTGTTCAAGATGTTCATTGCAATGAATTCATCCAACACATCGCTTGAGGACAAGGTGTGGAAGTCCGATCTTTGACATATCACGGAGGACATGGCCTTGTTGTGGGGCATGATCGCCTTGAGGAACTTGCGCTTGACCCAATTGTCATATGTATCCTTGCTCCCATGATCTCGGAGTGAAACTGCGAGACTAGTCAACCTCCGGTAGAGCTCACGAGGATCTTCATCATCATTCATCATGAGCTCATCGGCCTCATCAAGGACCACCTCAAAGTTGGAGCATTGAATGCTCGAGCTTCCCTTATACAATGAGACAATGTGTTCCCATTCATCTTTTGCAAGAGTGAATGGGCGCAAGTGCGCGAGCTCTTCGGGAGGCATTGCGGCTTGGAGAATGAACAAGGCGAAATGATTGAATTGATTGTCCACTTCTTCCCTTGGCGTGAAGTTATTTGGATCATGTGGGTAGAAGCCTTGCTCAATGATTCTCCAAGGATGTGTTGAGCTGTGATTCAAATGAGTCTTGATACGAAAAACCCAATTAGGAAAATCATTTAACACAAGCTTAGGAGGATGACCAAGGTTGTTGATATGAGGTGAGGGGACCGGTCCTCCATAGACCGGGGGAGGGGCAACCGTGGCATGGATGCCCGACCCATTCTTTCCTTGAGGCAAAGTGGGTTTATCACTGCTAGCCCCCTCCTTACCGGAGTTGGCATCCGACTCCGAGATAGTGGGTTTAACCACTTGTAATGGATCGGTAGAGAGTTTGAGACTGTCAAGGAATTCTTTAAACAAGGATTTGACCTCGGTCGTCATGGAAGATTTAAGTGAGGCAATAGCCTCATTTAAATCCCCACGAGTGACCGTGGTCACTCCCTCAGCCACGGGTAACTCCTTCTCCCTTGGCCCGTCGTCAACCATACTCTTTAGGCGGTAAAGCCCTTAAAAAGAGATGAGAATCTGATACCAATTGAAAGAATCGATATGGTTGACTAGAGGGGAGGGTGAATAGGCAACTCCCAATTTTAAGTTCTTTTTAACAAATTAGGTTTAGCAACAAATAGGTTGTCTAGATATGCAACTAGGTGAACAACCTATATGATGCTAACAACAACAACAACATAAGCAAACAAGCAAAGGATACAACAGAATATTAGCTTGCACAAAGTAAAGGTAAGAAATAACCACAAGTGGAGTCGGTGAAGACGAGGATGTGTTACCGAAGTTCCTTCCCTTTAGGGGGAAGTACGTCTCCGTTGAAGCGGTGTGGAGGCACAATGCTCCCCAAGAAGCTACTAGGGCCACCGTATTCTCCTCACGCCCTCGCACAATGCAAGATGTCGTGATTCCACTAGTGGTGCCCTTGAAGGCGGCCGCCGAACCTTTACAAACAAGGTTGGGGCTCTCTCCACAACTTAATTGGAGGCTCTCAACACCACCACGAAGCTTCACCACAATGGATTGTGGCTCCGAGGTGACCTCTTTCGTCTAGGGTGCCCAAACACCCAAGAGTAACAAGATCCGCAAGGGATTAGTGGGGGGAATCAAATATCTGTTGGTGGAAGTGTAGATCGGGGCCCTCTCAAGCAAACCCTAGAGAATCAACAAGTTTTGATGGCTAGGGAGAGAGATCAAGTGAACATGAGCTTAGGGGCAACAATGGAGCTTGGGGTAAAAGAGGTAGGTCTTCTTGGCGAAGAAGACCTCTGATGCGGAGCATCCCACGGTCATCCCCATGGAACTACCTACGTATCCTCAAGTGCCAAGCGGGCCAATGACACGAGCACGTGCAAGAGCTCTCGAGACCGAGGTGACATCTCTCCTTAATGAACTTCCATTTGACTCATGTGAGACATGGCTACTACCTCAAGCCAGAATGCTATGTGTGATCAGGTACGAGGAAGACCGCCTCGGGAATACTCGGAACGAAGACCAAGTCGACAAGTGCACGAACGAACAAGCACGAGGAAGAAGACCGCTGAAAAGCTTCAGTGGCCGGACATCCGGCCCCTGGCCTGGACATCCGGCCCCTGATGGAGATGACAGCAGCAGTAGCCCAGCAGCGGAGAAGCTACAGGGCCCGGACATCCGACCGGAGGCACGGACATCCGGCCCGACCAGGCCCGGACATCCGCCCCCTGCCCGGATTTCCGGCCGCCCATCACAGAACGTGGGAGCGCCTCCAGGCCGGACATCCAGCGCCAGGCTCGGACATCTGGCCCCCCGATGAAACGTCGGACATCCAGCCCCCGCCAGCGCCAAAGGAGGCCTTCGGCCGTGTACCCTCTCTCCCTCACCCCCACTTCGTCCTAGACTATAAATAGACCTCCTCCTCATCCTTTCTACGGTTAGCAAATTATATTGAGACATTGAGTAGAGCTTTCTCTTTGTATCTCCTCTTGGGGAATCAAGACCTCTCTAGGGAGAAGGATCCCCATCATAGGATCATCAAGACCTCCTAAGGGAGAAGGATCTCATCTAGATCACCAAGACCTCACCTCCTTTGGAGTGGGAAGAACTTTACCTTTGTGCTTGTTTCCATGGATTGATCTTGTATGCTTGTGGATCTCATGTATGCTATCCTAGTGGATGTGTGATTTGGGTTTGTTTGAGTGATTTCCCTTGGTTGTTCTTGTTGTTCTTCTCTTTTCCCCCTCCAAGTGTGGAAAGATCGTCAAATTAGGGTTCCACCCTACATCATCTTGGATCAGAGCCACGTTGATTCACACTTTGGAGTCTTTCCCCTCGTTTTTCTAGCCCCAATTTTGTTTGATTTTGCCCAATTTCGAAAATTCCCCACAAAAATAGCCCTACCAATTTTTTTGTGATTTGTTGATTTGATGATGTTTTGTTGATTTTGATCCATGGATTAGCTGTGTTTCGAGTGGATCTAGCTTTCCCCATCATCTCCATCCATTCCATCCACGAAATCTCTCGAATTTTGCCCCGAAATTTTCTTTTATCCACTTGTTCTTTGAGTTCATCCACGGATCCCACAGCCCGGACATCTGGCCCGAGAGCCCGGACATTTGGCGCCCCGGACATCCGGCCCGCAGGCCCGGACATCCGGCCCTTGGCAGCCAACACTTCACCACTTTGTTGTTTTTCTTTGATTTTTCATCGTTTCCCACCGTTTCTTCCACAAGCCCTCGTACATCTCCACATTACCATCGCATACTCGTGTGCCTCCACCACCGACTTCCGCAACCACCGCCAATTTTGCCACGTTTGCCACTTGAGATTTTGAGTCACAGTTTTCCATTTCCTAACGTGTTTCAGCTACTTAGGGACGGTTCGACATCGACATCACCGCCACTCATCATCGACACGGACTCGTCATTGACAACAACCACTCCATCATTGTGACACCATAACCGTAAGCAAGGACGGTAACATCGACGACAACTTATTCATCTCCTTGCCATTGCATTTGTTAACCCTCGAGACCATCTTTTGCGTCACTTTCCTACGAGACTAGCCATTTGAGTATTGTCGGGCAACGCTACTTGTGCACTTTAGTGATACCGTTCCGCATAGCTATCATAGCGTGCAAATATCATCATATCATCTGTTGTGCCAAAATTTTGTTCCCGCATATACATCACTGTTATCTTCGTAAGAGCATTTCGCATAAGTGGCAAAAGGAAAATATCAAAAGGAAGAGAAGCTTTTAAGCAAAAGAGAAAGAGTAACAACAAGCTTGTAAGCAATAGCCATAGCATCGCCACATTACATAGCATATTTGATCATCTTGGATCATTGTGACAAGTTCACCGGGACTCATATATACATAGCATAAGTGAGATAGAAAGTCCATAAGTTTTGTCTCTTATAGGTTGTGCGCAAGTTCGTATCCGCCTATTGAGCGATCGTGCTAGTGTCTCTCTAGTGTTGTGCAACAAGAGCATTTTCCGTGGATTCCACATTTTGAGCTCATTCCTCGGTTGCACGACCTCATTTATCTATCCGTGCGTGTGTTTCCGTGTGCTACTTATTACTATTGGTCTACTTGTTACACTTGCGAACTTGTGAATCTTTTTCAACATTATTGATATCTTGCTTGCAAATTGCAACTATTTTGTGCCACCATCCTAACCAAGCTACTCCATAAGCCTTTGTGTAGGTGTGAGAAACAAACCCAGTACCAATTCTACTATCATAGCTATACATTGAGTGATACTCGATACATCTTCAATCTTCGGAAAAGGTAACTTTGGTTTTGTTCTCTCGTTTCCTACTCACCTATACTTGATCATGATGAATAGGCCAAGTACATCTTCGAATCCTCTCTTCGACGAGCACGAAGCACCGAACGACTATGTATCCAAGAGCCATCTCTTTGGGGTACAACGAGCCTTGCATCAAGAAAGTGAAGCTTTGGGTGATCGCATTGAGCAACTCTCCATCGACTTGCGTCACTCTGAAACGCGAACAAGAGACTACCTCGACACCAAGCTTACTACCCAAATGGACGAATTTAGTGCCATGATGATTGACCGCGCTTCCTCAACTTCGTCCTCAACAAGGAGAACACGGTCAAGACGCCATTCTTTGGATTCATCATCGGATGCAAGTCTTCCTTGAGCTCGTCTACATCCTCGGCAAGAACATCAAGCTCGACCATATCCATTACATGGAAATGGTTTGCAACAACGCCTTCGAGAGCGAGAACGTCAACGCCATCAAGTTCAAGACGACACGCACCAAGAGCAAGTTCCACGACGTCAACAACAAGACGCCCAAGACGGCGATCCACTTTGGCAAGAGCAACAACGTCGTGAATAACAAGCCCTCGAAGCACAACGTGCCCTTCGTGAAGCCACTCATGCCCTCAACGAACACAACCGTCGTGTGCGTGAAGAAGAAGAGGCACGTCACCAAGAAGAAGCCGCACACCAAGAAGAGAATCAAGAACGGAGGAACTGGGCAAGAGTACCTCGTCCCCACTGTCAAGCCAACCACGTAGAGCAAGAAGAGAACGGGGATGACGACCCACCTCCAAGACAAGAGCGACGACAACATCGGCATAATGATGAACAACGCTACGGCAAGCTCAAGTTCAACATGCCCAAGTTTTCCGGAAGCAACGACCCCGAAGACTACCTCTCATGGGCCTTAAAGGTGGACAAGATATTCCGTCTACACAACTATGATGAGGAAGAGAAGGTAGCCATGGCATCGCTTGAGTTCCAAGACTATGTTCTCATTTGGTGGGAGCAAGTAATCGAGAGATGCCAAGAGAAAGGCGAACCATCTATCACAACGTGGACTCAAATGAAGGAAGTCATGAGAGCTCGCTTTGTGCCTACACACTATAGCCGCGACCTCTTCAAGAAACTTCAACTCCTGAAGCAAGGAACCAAGTCGGTTGAAGAATATTACAAAGAAATGGAGATTGCAATGATACGAGCCAACGTCAAGGAAGATGATGAACAAACTATGGCGCGTTTCTTGAATGGCCTCAACCATCCAATCAAGAAAATAGCGGACTTTCAACCTTACTCCAACCTCCTCGAGCTAGTGCACCAAGCCACCAAAGCGCAGCATCAAGTGCAAGAGGATTACAAGTTCTCCAAGTACTCTTCCAAGACCTACGGTTCTTACAATCAAGCTTCAATGACTACGACACCTCCTCCAACGACTCGAGCTACACCAAGTACCGGTGACAAGTCAAGCTCCAAGAACCCTTCCACATCTTTGAGTCGTCTTCCTACTAATACAAGCAACTCCAAGCCAAGAGCTTCGTCATCAACAACTCCTACAGACGCCACCAACAAAACAAGTGACATCAAGTGCTTTACTTGCAAAGGCTGAGGCCACAAGTCTTTTGAGTGCCCCACACAGCGTACCATGATTGCCAACGCGGACGGCACCTACGACTCTATGAGTGAAGACGAAATGGAAGCACTTGAGCACGTGGCCATGCATCAACAAGTGAATGAAGATGAAGATGATCAAGTGTTTTGCGACAATGATTCGAGCCCCACTCTTGTTGTCTCCAAGATCTTGACACTTCAACAACAACAAGACAAAGACCAACGTTGCCATATCTTCCATACCAAAGCGGGTATCCAAGGACGTTCCGTCAAGGTCATCATCGATGGCGGAAGTTGTCACAACTTGGCAAGTGAGGAATTATGCTCCAAGCTACAATGGCTCAAGAAGAAGCACCCTCGCCCCTACAAGGTCCAATGGTTAAGCGACTCCGGCACCATTCAAGTGGAGCACACCGTTCAAGTGTCCTTGAAGATTGGCGCGTATGAAGACACCTTGGAGTGAGATGTGGTTCCTATGTCCGTATGCCATCTCCTCCTTAGAAGACCTTGGCAATTCGACCGCGTGTCATCCACAATGGATGGACGAATCATTATAGCTTCAAGATGAAGGGCAAGGAGTTTGTTCTTCGACCTATGACACCAAGTCAAGTCATCGCGGACAAGCAAGCATCTACCCATCGTGGAGAGTCAAGTGAGCGAGTGAACCATCAAAAAGAGAGTGAGCACCACAAGCCAAAAATGAGCGACTCCACGATGAGCGACAAGAGGGACCTAGTTCTTTTAGCCACCAAAAGAGATTTGAGGGATGTGAGTGAGAGCCCATCAAGTGTTCTTCACTTTGTGCTTGTGTGCAAAGATGAAGTGGTGCGGAATAATACTTCACAACATCTTTCTTTGGTGTTGTCTCATCTATTGCAGGAATTCACGGACGTGTTTCCCGACGAGCTACCTTCCGGACTTCCTCCACTTCGCGGAATCAAACACCGCATCGACCTCATTCCCGGTGCACCTCTACCGAACAAGGCACCTTACCGCATCAACCCCGACGAGACCAAAGAGATCCAACGGTAAGTGCAACATCTCATGGAGAATGGGTATGTACGCGAAAGCTTGAGCCCATGTGCCGTTCCGGTCATTCTTGTGCCTAAGAAAGATGGTACTTATCGCATGTGTTCCGATTGCCGTCCTATAAATGCTATCACCGTTAGATATCGCCATCCCATTCCCGCCTAGATGACATGCTAGATGAACTTAGTGGAGCCACCATTTTCTCAAAAATTGATCTTAAAAGTGACTACTATCAAATACGCATGCAAGAAGGTGATGAATGGAAAACGGCTTTCAAAACCAAGTTTGGCTTGTATGAATGGTTAGTCATGCATATGGGTTTATCGCAAGCACCTAGCACTTTCATGCGTGTGATGCATTATGTTCTTCACAAATATATTGGCATTTGTGTTGTGGTATATTTTGATGACATCCTTGTGTTTAGTGAAACTCTAGAAGATCATGTCAAACACCTTAGAGACGTATTGCAAGTTCTTAGAGACGAGCGACTTTATGCTAACATGGAAAAATGCACTTTTGGTGTTGATAAGCTTGTTTTCTTGGGCTTTGTAGTTTCCTCTAAGGGTGTTCAAGTTGATGAAACTAAAATTGATGCTATTAAGAATTGGCCACAACCAACCAATTTGCTTCAAGTGCGTAGTTTCCTTGGCTTAGCCGGATTTTATCGTCGCTTTGTGAAGGATTTTAGCACTATTGCATCACCATTGCACGCATTGAGTAAGAAGAATGCACCATTTGTTTGGGGTCCATCTCAAGATGCCGCATTTCATGAGCTTAAGAACTTGCTTACACATGCTCCATTACTTGCATTACCCAACTTTGATAAAACTTTCGAAGTGCATTATGACGCTAGTGGTAATGGTATTGGTGGTGTGTTGATGCAAGAGAAGCGACCTATTGCATACTTTAGCGAAAAACTATCCGTCGCGCAACTTAACTACCCCATCTATGATAAAGAATTATATGCTTTAGTAAGAGTCTTGCATGTGTGGGAACATTATCTCCGACCACGTGAGTTTGTCATCCATACGGATCATGAAACGCTTAAGTACCTTAAGGGTCAAACAAAATTGAACAAGCGTCATGCTAAATGGAGTGAATTCATTGAGTCATTTCCTTATGCTATCAAGTATATCAAAGGTAAGGAAAATGTTGTGGCGGACGCTCTTTCCCGCAAATGCATGCTCGTTACTAAACTAGAGTTGAATGTTATAGGATTTGAGCACATTAAAGACTTGTATGCGCATGATGTTTCATTTGCGATTCCATATGCCAAATGCTTATCACACAACACTTGGGAGCGATACTATTTGAAAGATGATTATCTTATGCGAGCTAACAAACTTTGTATCCCCGAGTCTTCTCTTCGTTTGTTGCTTTTGCAAGAGGCTCACGGTGGAGGACTTATGGGACATTTCAGACGCGACAAGACATTTGCTACGCTCTTCAAGAACTACTTTTGGCCCAAGATGTTTCGGGATGTGTCACGCTACACCAACCGGTGCTCTACATGCCGCAAAGCTAAGTCCAAAGCTCAATCTCATGGTCTATATATGCCACTTCCTATTCCATATCACCCATGGGAAGATATTGGTATGGATTTTGTGCTTGGTTTGCCTAGAACCCAAAACGGCAAAGATTCGGTATTTGTTGTTGTGGACCGTTTCTCTAAGATGGCACATTTTATTCCATGTAACAAGATAGACGATGCTTCACATGTTGCAAATCTCTTTTGTAGGGAAATCTTGTGATTGCATGGAGTGCCCAAGACGATCGCGTCGGACTGCGACGTCAAGTTCCTTAGCTACTTTTGGAAGACACTATGCGCCAAGCTCGGAATCAAGCTCCTATTCTCATTAGCATATCACCCACAAACCGACGGCCAAACGGAGGTCACGAACCAGACTCTATCCACACTACTCCGCGGGTTGATCAAGAAGAACATAAGGGAGTGGGAGGAATGTTTACCCATCGCCGAGTACGCCTACAATCGAGCACGACACTCTACTACCGGCAAGTCCCCCTTCGAGGTCGTCTACGGCTTCAATCCGTTGTCCCCATTGGACATTCTACCGCTACCTCTACAAGAGCGCATCGACATGGATGCGAGTGCACGAGCGAGCTACCTCAAGAAGATGCATGAAGATACAAGGCACGCGATCGAGCACCAAGTACAACGACTCGCGACCAAAGTCAACATCAACAAGCACCCCATGGTGTACAACCCCGGAGATCTCGTGTGGTTACACCTTCACAAAGGCCGTTTCCCCAACGAGCGCAAGTCCAAACTACTACCCCGAGCCGACGGACCCTTCAAGGTGCTAGCACGATACAACAACAATGCCTACAAGATCGACATCCCTCGCGACAAGTACAACGTGAGCGACATCTTCAACGTCAAGACTTATCTCCCTTCCATGGTGATGTGGATTCTGATCCGAGGACGGATCTTTTTCAAGGGGGGGGGGAGATGATGCGGAGCATCCCACGGTCATCCCCATGGACCTACCTACGTCTCCTCAAGTGCCAAGCGGGCCAATGATAGGAGCACATGCAGGAGCTCTCGAGACTGAGGTGACATCTCTCCTTAATGAACTTCCATTTGACTCATGTGAGACATGGCTACTACCTCAAGCCGGAATGCTATGTGTGATCAGGTACGAGGAAGACTGCCTCGGGAATGCTCGGAACGAAGACCAAGTCGACAAGTGCACGGACGAACAAGCACGAGGAAGAAGACCGCTGAAAAGCTTCAGCGGCCGGACATCCGGCCCCTGATGGAGATGACAGCAGCAGTAGCCCAGCAGCGGAGAAGCTACAGGGCCCGGACATCCGGCCCCTGCCCGGATTTCCGGCCACCCATCACAGAACGTGGGAGCGCCTCCAGGCCGGACATCCGGCCCCCCCGATGAACCGCCGGACATCCGGCCCGACGGCCGGACATCCGGCCCCTGCCAGCGCCAAAGGAGGCCTTCGGCCGTGTACCCTCTCTCCCTCACCCCCACTTCGTCCTAGACTATAAATAGACCTCCTCCTCATCCTTTCTAGGGTTAGCAAAGTATATTGAGACATTGAGTAGAGCTTTCTCTTTGTATCTCCTCTTGGGGAATCAAGACCTCTCTAGGGAGAAGGATCCCCATCATAGGATCATCAAGACCTCCTAAGGGAGAAGGATCTCATCTAGATCACCAAGACCTCACCTCCTTTGGAGTGGGAAGAACTTTACCTTTGTGCTTGTTTCCATGGATTGATCTTGTATGCTTGTGGATCTCATGTATGCTATCCTAGTGGATGTGTGATTTGGGTTTGTTTGAGTGATTTCCCTTGGTTGTTCTTGTTGTTCCTCTTTTTTTTTCCTCCAAGTGTGGAAAGATTGTCAAATTAGGGTTCCACCCTACATCAACCTCCTTATATAGTGGGGGGACAAATCCAACCATTTTCTGTCGTGCACAAGCGGCACTACCGCTCGGGGGAGCGGTACTACCGCAGAGCACGGAAGTACCAGCCCGTAGGGTGCAAGTGACAAAGTCACGGAGGTGGTAGTGCCGCCGGAGCGGTACTATCGCTCCCACCAGTGGTACTACCTCTTAGTGTTGCATACTATGGTGGGACCGCAGTAGTAGAGGCAGGTAGGGCGGCAGTACCGCACGGAGCGGTACTACCGCTGGCTACTACCGCCCTACTACCGCTGGAGTGGTAAGGGGTTACAGAAGCCAGGAATTAAGCGGTACTGGGAGCGGTCGTAGAGCCGGTAGTACCGCACCGCTCTGCAGCCGCGGTACTACCGCTTAACCCTCTAGGGTACAGTGGGGCTACGTTAGTGGGGTAGTAGTACGAGCCGCAGTACCACACAAGTGGTACTACCGCTCGCAACTACCGTCCTACTACCGCTGATTTACAGTACGCCTAAAACAAGCGGTAGTGGCCACAGTACTGGAGTGCGGTAGTACCGCTGGAGTGGTACTACCGCTCCCCAGCGCGGTACTACCGCTTGGGTGCTTCAAGTAAGCCCAAGCAGAGAACAGATGGTACTCCAAGTTGCCGGGAAGAAAGAGGGTGCAAAAGCGAATGTGTACGTGTTGATTCCACCCTAATCTATCCAATGCGGACCCCCTCTTAATAGTACGGATTTCCTACGACTCAAATCCACCAATAAGAAATCGTTGGAAAATAACCATCTTCACTCTTAATCACCGAGGGGAAATAAATCGTCTCGTGCCATCTAATAATCTCTGAAATACTCAATGCACACGGTTAGTCCACAAAACGCATTGTCATCAATCACCAAAACCACTAAGGGTGAAATATGCCCTAACAGAATTTGACTCAGGGTGACACAGGGCGACGGTGAAATTCCTTCAAGTTTCAGACAGACGGTCAAGAAAGAGCGGTGATGTTGATTTCAGGTAACTCTTATATGTGGCGTCCAATATATGAGATGTTGATCGGTGTGTGATGGCATTGAACGGATACTCCGGAAGTTGGGAGCACAAAGTAGAGTAAAGAGGAACTAATTTTGTTCGAGTGTTAACTGCGAAGAAGACAAGAAGGGACTGCAGTTGCAGGTGAAGTCACACGGAGTCTGAGAGTAGCAGTGGTGTTCATGGTATAATCTCAAGTCCAATGTACATGGAGGTTCGACACATGGATGAATCCAAGGTGGTGAAGAATATTCGCCAAGGTGGAGTTTTTTAGAGTTGTGTCGAATATATTTATACAAGGTAGGTTACAGTTGGACTTTGAGTCGTACGGTGTGTAGATAGGATATGGAGTCATGTCCAAATAGGACACTTGTATGCTAGGCCTCTTATATAATGAGAGGGTAGACACACGATGCAACCTATGCCAACATAATAGCACAGGCGCGCAGGGGGAGCCGGCGGCGTGTGTCGGCGCCCGGGAGGCCGGTGTGCGTATTGTGACGGTGTCACGGTGAGGAGCGCCCATAGTCAGGCCCCGGGGGTGTAGCCATATCGGTGAACCTCGTTAACAAATCTCGGTGTCGTGCTTGTGTGATTGCTTGGTCCTCGGATGATCGACGAAGCGCCTCGGAATAATTCTAGCAGGTCATGTAAAAAACAGTTAGGCCCTATTATAGGGCACCTATTGGAGATGCTCTAAGGTGGGTTTTGTCGCCTCCCGTGGATTCGGTCGATGAGTGGGAGGCGATTCTTTCCCCAAACCCTATTCGATGCTTCACGCGCCTGTTACAGTGCAAATTGCAAACAGGTGCACAACCCCTCCTCCACTTGGGCTCGGCCTATTTTACTTTTTTCTTCCCTTCTTACACAGCCGGTTTTGTGAAGCTTCTACAAGTTTCCGCTCGGTTTTGGAAAGCTTCTAGAAGCTTCTAACTATTTTTTTCTTTTTTTGGACGTTTTTTATCTAGCTTTCTTTTCTTTTTTTGGACGTTTTTTATCTAGCTTTCTTTTCTTTTTTTGGACGTTTTTTATCGAGCTTTCTTTTCTTTTTTTATTTTTCTTTTTTAAAATGCGTGAATTTTCTTCAAATTCAAAAACTTTCTTCAAATTCGTGAACCTTTTTTTGAAAACACTTGAACTTTTTTTCAAATTCATGATCTTTTATTCAAATCCGCAAACTTTTTTCATATGCATGAATATATTCAAATCCACAAACTTTTTCCAAAAATATGAACTTTTTTCAAAATCCGTGAACTTTTTCCAAATGCGTGAACTTTTTATCAAAATCGATGAAATTTTTCCAAATCCACAAACTTTTTTCAAATTCGTGAACTTTTGCTTTAAAAATCGATAACCTTTTTCAAATCCATGAATTTTTAAAATTTATGAACTTTTCAATGATTTTTTCAAATTTGCAAACTTTTCCCGAATTCGTGAACTTTTTTGAATTTGTGAAATTTTTTAAAATCCAATAATATTTTTGAATTCACGATTTTTTTTAAAAAAATTGCAAACTTTTATTAACTTTTTGCATTTTTTTTAAAGTCAATGGTTTACCAGTCAAATGGTCAACTATCAACCATTGACCGAGCGAACAAAGCAGGTGGGTGCGCCCTGGCGCCAATTGGCTCTCCCAGCGCCTGAAGCAATAAGGAGGAGCTCTCATTCTTTCTAGCCCAATGGAACGGAGTGGCCCGACGCGGTTTGGGCCAAGGATTCCTCGCCTCGGCAAAAACCAAACAACCGATTTAGAATCCACAAGTGACTGTTCCTAGGCAGGTCGGCCCACGTGGATTGGGGCGTGGTCCCGAGCCATCCATGTGGATTGTGCGCTAACCAAACAAGGCCTCAAGGATCTTCAAGGTGCTTGGACTGGTGTACTTATGTCTGGCCAGAAAGTAATTGGTGAAGGCCTCCTTACATGCAGAAGCCAGGACGATGGTGGGGGCTACCCTTTCGTCCATGGCGACGACAAGGAGAGCGGGGTGTCGGCAGCAATGCGGGCGCATTGAGGGCACGTCACGACCAAGGAGAAGCGCGTCAAGCAGAAACTCTATGTCGTACTGCGTATTACGGGGGCTGTCTGGGTATACTGGAGAGCAAAAAATACAACATTTTTTCTCTAAAAGGAGACACAAGGGGAAAACCGAGGAAGCCGTCGGATGGAAATTGAATGGTGGGGCCTATGGACGGGAGCACGGCAGAGGGAGCAGCCGCGTCCAGTGATGAGGTGGTATAGCTGCATGTGCTCTAAAATAGTTAGTGAGCTATTTAGGTATAGGAGATTATTATGGCAATAGTAATTAAGTACCTTGTTGAGCTTCACATCTTGCCTAGCCGAGAGGACGTTTCTGTTCAAGCAAAAGGGCCCTAGGTCGTCTCCCACATCAAAATCCTGGACACCGCCACCACCAAAACTTGCCGACTCGTCTCAGCCCTCCTCCCCTGTATCCTCGTCCCGTCCCCCAGGCGGTGGCGAGGGCCTCACCCTCACCCGGCGTGTGTTCAGTGGTTCCCATCTACCCCGCCAACATTCTACATATGTCTTTGTCGAGGGTTTTTTTTTTTCTTCTGAAGCCCAGAGCCGTAGAACAATAGTTCTACTATATATTTTCATTAATAAAAAGTTACAACAAATTATGCATCAACTGAGCTCTATCAAATTCCTGTTTTGGCTAGCATCATCATTAAACCGTGGGACTGCAGCTATGACCACACCATCGTAGATGAATGTCAATTCTACTGCAAAGACATTCATCATTCTTTGCTTTTCACTCTATGCTCAAGGAGAAGGTCATGTTTCAATAGGTATTTCCAAGGTGTTGAGCGCAAGAGCTTCTCTTTTAAAAATCTTGTCATTTCTCGATTCCAAATATTTTAGCATCCAAAAATTATGATATCCAAAGCAATCTCTTGTGGGAGGTCTTGAAAGGCAAGAAGAACCTCATCATAGATAGAGATGCATTCCATCTTGTTGAGAAGGATAAAGTTCCATAAGCTTTGAACCAAATCAGTCCCAAAAAGGTGCAATGTAGTTTCTTCGCTATTCTCATTACAGAAAACAAAGTTGCAACAATTGCTATTCTCATTACAAACACAGTTGCAACAATCAAGCTGCATGGATTTTTCTCTTGAGCAGATTTCTTGTGTTTACTCTAACATGCAACAAGAACCAGAAAAAAATATTGTATCTCAGCC
This sequence comes from Elymus sibiricus, assembly GCA_039707655.1. Classification (NCBI taxonomy): domain Eukaryota; kingdom Viridiplantae; phylum Streptophyta; class Magnoliopsida; order Poales; family Poaceae; genus Elymus; species Elymus sibiricus. Next base: position 229,041,226 of record CM077676.1, read on the forward strand.
TGGCGGTGGAGCGTCAGCAACCATCGGTGGTAACTTAGAGGCGGTGAGAGAGAACGAGGGTTTGGACGGTGAGGAGAGAGCGGGGAGTTATGCCTCCCGCGCTTCCCTAGGCGTGCAGCTACGTGCAACGCTGCACCCGCTCGGACATGGGTTGCTAGAAATGGTCAATTCGATCGTTCCTCCACAGCCAGGCCCATGTCTGCTTTAAGATTCGTGCAGGGCACGAATTCAGTGCAACCCTCTCGAAAGAGGCTTTCACCCCGCTTTATAAATAAAAGCAATCACCACGTCCATACATCTTCAAGTGTAGCAAAGGAAAAAAACAGAGTATAATGAATTCAGTGCAACCCAGACTGCCAAACAGGCCAAATTTGCATCCCAAGGCATGCATGAGCTGCATGCGACTAACCAAACACATCATTAGATCAATTGAAGAGCAGGCTCAGGCTTTATATACGAACAAAAGCTAACTCGAAACTCCCACTGGAGCTATGCATTGAGTTTGACAGGTGATGTATCTAATGTGAGTTTAAATTTTAAAATGTGGTCCAGTATTGTCACAGTTTCACCTACCTGGCAAAACCGTGACCTTTTCATGTTCCTTGAAATACTGAAGAAACAAGCTATCCAGTGATGCATTTAGCATTTACCGTGGACTGGTCCTGAGCCACAGATAGTAAAAAGAAGATTGCAACTCTAAGTCTATGTGTTTCTGAATTTTTTATGGTTGTCCATGTGGAACGGTAAGCTCTTTCATGGTTGTTTATTAAAAAAAAAACTGATACAAGACGCAGGAGACAAACTGATCAGAGTAAGATATTGTACGGACACTCTGGAGTGACAAATTCTTCCTGAAGGTGTAACAAAATAATGACTATCACATTCACACTGGTTACAAAATGAATCAAACTGCACTTTCAACCCAACAACTTCGAGACAAGAAGCAAATTCCAAAGGAGGTAAGTTCACAGCAAAATGTAACACAACCCCTTACAGTGATTCAGTGCTGTCATCACTTTCTTCACACAAGGGTGCAGATTGGATTATAACCCGTGCTCCAGAAGCAAGCCTGCAGTTATGATTTTTTTTTTGCGTGTGTAGTCAATCTCTAGAAACAGATAGGCAACTGGGCCAACGAATAAGAATAATGAGAAGCAACTAACCTTTCTTCGATCTTGATCATTTTGTCCTTCTCCTCGTGGAATGACTCCCCCGTCGATGAAGATGGTTTATCTAGTGGGTCAGTCATCCTATTGCTTGCACTTCTTGATGAACCAAGTGGTGAGGATCCAGTACTACATTCTTGTTGACTAGAGCTGTACCTGACATCGGAGTTGGGGGAGAATGCTGTTCCACTTCTGGATTGCTTACATGATATAATTTTGATAGTCTGTGGGAGACATCTGAAACTACCCGACTCGGCCAAGCTTTCCATATCCCTTCTAGACTCTGGCGCTCTAGACACTCTGACATATTCAGAGGAGATGCTGAGTCAACAGCAAAGTATATCCAGAGATAATGAAAATACTAACCATATTTTCAAGAAAGGTACTGTAGAGCATGGTGACATAGCAACTAAAAACATGATAGTTCTTGCCAAGTTCTAGGTAGTTAGGTAGGACACAACTTAGTGACTCACTGCAGTTACAAAGTGAAATGAGTGCTATTAATTGGTTGATTGTCTTACGATCTTTAAAGCAAACATCCTTTGATTCTATTTTGATCTTTTCTATCGCTAATATTGGACACTATAATGCAAAAAGAAATGAATTGACTAAGTCTCTACGAGAGATCAGAGAGTGGGATGTCCACTAAACCTCAGCGCCCTGCTTTATGTTGTACCCGACCCCTTCTTGGGGTTTTGTATTTCTTTTCAGTCTTTTCAATATATTGAGACGCAAGCTTTGCGTTTTCTCGAAAAAGAATGCTCTACGAGAGATCATAAATCTCCAACATTAAGTGCGACTAACCAATGTGAGCCTCAGCTATCCAATAAGCAAAAAATAATGTTTGCTATCAAGATAATCATGCATCGAAGTCCATGGTGCCAACACGATAGCCCACAATCAGAACAATGTGTGTTATGACATACCTATCCTCGTCGTAAGATGATGAGCGTTTGAGTGTGGGTATTTCTCCTCTCCCTGACTCTTCCTGCTTATTCTCCTCGACCAAGCTTTCACTTAAATGCTCTGACTCAGAAACTCTTATTCCAATAGTTCTTGCGCTACAAGGAACATTGTCAAGGTGCCGCAATGCCATAGGAGTAGAGAACATTGGAGAAGGGAATTCAACTTGAGTAAACCGTGGTCTGTATGTTGGGATGAGTCCAAAGCCACGGTGATCTTTCACAGAGATGGACCCACAGGTGATCAGCTGCATGAGCAAATTGGCTGGCTTCAGCTTCACACCCATTGGGCCATAGAGATGTTCTTCCTCTAGTACCTTATTATAGCTACTCCTCCTACTGGCCTCTGCCCTTATCAGGGACTCCAATGTCTCAACTCTGCCACCAGGAGAAGCATCAGATGAACACACCTGTGGTGATTCTCGAACAACTACAGGGACCTTTGGCGATGCTTGCGTGCTTCTTTCATGACACTCTTGAATTTCAGCATCTGATGTAGAATCCTCTGTATAGATTCCTGTAGCGCGAGCATGCTTAGAAGGAGCATCCCTCTCACTGTCATCAGTTTGTGTGGACGCATCCTGTGCTCCGATGGGTTTGCAAACTCTGTACTCGGAAGGTCCAGGGGAGCTTGCCTCTGATAATGGAATATTAGTTCCTAGTGGTTCAGGGGACAGGTTCCCCGATGAGCCAGAATGTGTAGTCCTGCATTGCTCGTCCTCGCGGTTGGTGGAAGCAGATGATGATGGCACGAATGTGGACTGCGCCAGCTGTTGTGGTTGCTGAGTAGGAGCTGGAGGTGAGGCCTCTTTGATAACAGCAGATGGGGATGGGGATGACGAGGACGAGCACCCTTCTTGCGATCCTCGCGACTGAGGAGACTCTTGTTGAGGGTGCTTGGGACTCTCACCCTTGGTGTTGCTAAGGCCATTCTGCTGCCGATCTGAAACAAGACAAGGTCAAGGACAGTGGACAAGGCAAATTGGAGCAAGATCTGACGAAGAACCCAAACAGACTTTATGAGTGAGACTTACCAGGCGGCGATCGGTCCAGGAGCTCGGAGCCCTTGAGGATGTACTCGTTGCCTTGTGCAGGGAGCACCAGATCGTCCTCGGAGATGTCGTGCCACACGAAGCCGTTTTTGTAGCTCCTGCGGGAAGCTACACGGATCAGCCCAGCCAAAGAGGAAAGTTCAACCCTCGACAAGAGCAATCAATGGGTGTACCTCTTGCAGGACCAGGAGTACATGGCCGCCATGCCCTTCCCTCGCAGCACGTTAAGCCGGTTAATCACATCTACGGCGCCATGAACAGGAATCGCATCAGGGGCCAAAGGTGAATTTGAAAGGGCGGTGCGTCTGTTAGTGGACTGACCTCGCAGGTAGAGGCCGGCCTCCGGCGAGGCGAGCGGCACCTCGATGAAGTGGGGATGCTCCAGGTGACGGCTGCGGCAGAGGTAGTAGACGACCGCCACCCTCTTCCCCGCGGCCGCGGGCGGGGGTGGCGGAGGCCAGCGGCGCGGAGGGTGGTGCTGGCTCTTGCCCGGCGGCTCGACCCAGACCTTGTTGCGGCCAGGGCTCGCGCTGGTGCCGGTGCCCCGCCGCCGCGCCCTCCCCTCCATCCTTCCTTGCCGCGGCGGCTGCTGGTTCTGAAACAGCTGGGGCAATTAGGCACCGAGCGGAGCAGCAAAGTGGCCGCGCAGCCGGATCAAATCAGACCGCGGCAGGTCCTGGACATGGCAAGGGGCGGAGGGAGCGCATTAATGGCCGCACCTCGAGGTGGTGCGGTGGTGGTGGCAGCAGCAGTGAGTTAGGTGGAAAAAAATCCTATACGACCAGGTCGTACGTGCCTAAACGGGAGACCCACCTCCGCATGTGACACCTGTCAAACCGAATCTCAAAGCAAACAGCCCTTCTTCCCATCGACTCCCTTTGCCAAATCTCATTTTCTGTAGCCCCCAAAATCTACAGCCGCCGGTGTGGTCCGCCCGGCTGCTCACCTCCTCGCCGCCGGTGCACTCCTCGACGCGCCATCAGCAAGGCCCCAACTCTGCTCGCTCCATCCTCGTGGGCAACGGCGACGCTCGTCGACGGCCCATCTCGCATGCCCGCCCTATCTAGTCGCCACATCCACTCAGGGCCCTACTCCTTGACGCCGGCGGCAACTTCCCTGCTCGTGGTGGTCCATTCCCGTCGGAAACGGCCATGTTCGTCGGCGCCCAAGCTCAGGCACCTACCAGTTGCTTGTCCCCGTTGGCGTGGAGGAGCTAGGTGTGGGCAGAGGAGGATCTGGTGGAGAGACTGCTGACTGCAGAGCCTTGCTGTCGTCGGCGGGCTGCGCCGTCGCCGGCGAGATGTAAAGAGATGGGATGGTTTTTCTGAACGTAGGAATCGGAGCTGGCTGGAAGTTGGAAACGAGATTTGACAAAGCGAAACGATGGGAAGAAGGGCTGCTGCTTTGAGATTCGCTTTTGACAGGTGTCACGTGCGGAGGTGGGTCTCCCGTTTAGGCACGTACGACCTGGTCGTATAGGATTTTTTTCCGAGTTAGGTTGAGTCGGGGAGTGTTGGTCTGATGGAGATGGGAGACGAGAAGAGGGAGAAGAGATCAAATCAAACAGGGGTTTTGACCATCCAAGCAGAGCAAAGGAGAGGCAATAATGCATCACTGTTTGCGTTTGGATTAACGGTCCATGTGTCGGCTCGGCCTCAAGAATCAATGATTAATCCCTTGTTCCGTACTAAGCCAAGCCATTACCTGGAATAAACAAGAAACCGAGCTACTAGTACTACAACAAATAACAAGACAACTTGTGAGTGTTAGGCAATCCGATCTGGTCATAGCCTGCCATATTTAGTGCTCCTATATTTTGCATATAAATCAGGGCCATTATGGTTAGGATTGTATTGATTTGTTTCCATGATTATCTTGTAACCTGTCTATATATATGAGGTAACACGGAACCCACAATTGTGTGGTCAATTACTCTTGCCTTCTGTTTCTATCATGGTATCAGCCACGATTCTCCTCCATCCCCATCCACTTCCGCCGCCGCCCTAGGGTGCCGCGCCGCCCCTCCTCTCCACCTCCAGCCGCCGCCGCCATGCCCGACGCCGGCCTTCTCCATCCCCACGCTGCCCTATGGGCGCAAACCAACGCCATCCAGAACATCAAGAGCCTCATCCCCGTCACCCTCGACCTCCAGGCGTCCAACTTCTCCAAGTGGCGCAACTTCCTCACCATTGCCGTCAACCAGTTCGCCCTCGCCGATCATCTTGAACCGGCACCTCCTCCAGCTGACGCGGAGTGGCTGCGGATGGACTCCACCGTCCTTCGGTGGCTGTACGGCTCCATCCACCCCGACATCGCCGACATGGTCATGGCAGCCGGTACCACGGCTGCCGCTGTCTTCGCCGGCATCACCTCCCTCTTCCGCGACAACCAACAGGCGCGTGCGGGCTACCTCGGCCAGAAGTTCCGTAACATCGTCCAAGGCGACAAGACCGTCACCGCCTACTGCCTCGAGCAAAAGACGGTCACTGATGCTCTCGCCGACGTCAATGCCCCGGTCTCCGACGACGCTCTGGTGTGGAACACCATCAAGGGCCTCAACGACCACTACAAGGACATCGGCAACCTCGCGCCTCTCATCAAGCCGTTCCCCACGTTCCTTGAATTTCGCAACATGCTTCTTCTCCAGGAACTTAAGCCGTCCTCCCCGAGCTCTACGTCGCCCGCGGTCTTCTACTCCGCTCCCGCCAACGGTGGGCCTCGCGGGGGATCTGCGCCTCCACCACCACAGCCGGCCCGTCTCGGTGCTCCGGCGCCGTACGGTGCTCCCACTGGGTACGGTACCGGCCGCTACAAGGGGAAGAAGAAGAAGACTTGGGGCGGCGCCACCATCTTCCCCAACATGCAGAACCCCTGGACCGGCGCCATCCACATGTACCCGATGATGGGTCCTGGTGCGCCCACGCACGGTCATGCCGGCCCCGTCAGCATCCTCGGACCGGGACCCCGCCCCTCGGCGCCGCTGCATCGCCCTCCTGCTCAGGGCTACATGGCCCTGCCTGCCCCGTCACCTCCAACCACACAGGCGACGTACTCCTACACCGGCTACCCCGCCTACGGCACCTCCTCGGCACCGACGTGGGATCCGTCCGCCCTCGCGAGCTACTTCAATACCATGAGTCTCCAAGCTCCTACGGAGTGGCACATGGACACTGGAGCCTCCGCTCACATGTCTTCGGACGCCGGTAATCTCACCTCCCTCTCTTCAACTCCTCCCCATCAACATGTCATCGTTGGTGATGGTTCTTCTATTCCCGTCACTCATTCTGGGCATGTTCGTCTCCCCACCTCTCATCATCTCACTCTTCGTGATGTCCTTGTTACTCCTCGTATTGTTAAGAATTTAATCTCAGTTCGTCAATTTACCACTGACAACTACTGCTCGGTTGAATTTGACCCTTGGGGCTTTTCTGTGAAGGATCTCAGGACAGGGCGCGTGATTCTCAGGTGCAGTAGCTCGGGTGACCTCTATCCGCTCACTACCTCGCCGCACGCTCTCACCGCCATCACCGCCGACTCCACCCTTTGGCACCGGCGCCTCAGCCACCCCGGTCATGACGCGTTCCGGCGCCTCGTCTCGTCATCCTCGCTTCCTATCAATAAAGTGCACAAGGATCCTAGTTTATGCCATGCTTGTCAACTTGGTCGTCATGTCCGTTTACCTTTTTTTGCTTCTACCACTCATACTCATAGACCGTTTGAATTAATTCACTGTGATTTGTGGACTTCACCTATTGAGAGTGTATCTGGCTACAAATATTATCTTGTCGTTTTAGATGATTTCACTCACTATGTATGGACATATCCCATGCGGCAAAAATCTGAAGCTTTTGCTCTTTTGTCTAACTTTCGTACTTATGTCGCTACACAGTTCTCTCTTTCTCTCCAAGCGATCCAATGCGACAACGGCCGCGAATTCGACAATCGCGCCCTTCAGGATCTCTCCGTCCAGCACGGGATCCTCCTACGCTTCTCATGCCCATACACCTCTCCACAAAACGGTAAAGCTGAACGCATCATTCGCACTATCAACGACGTAGTTCGTACTTTGCTTTTTCAAGCGAGCATGCCTCCAAAATTTTGGGTTGAAGCCCTCCATACGTCCGCCTATCTTCTCAATAGATTACCCACCAAAGCCCTTGCGGCTCCCTGTCCTTTCTTCGCTCTTTTTAGCAAAACACCAGACTACACCCTTCTTCGTACTTTTGGTTGTTTATGCTACCCCAACATCGCGTCCACCATGTCTCACAAACTGTCGCACCGTTCAGTCGCATGTGTTTTTCTTGGCTATCCATCTAACCACCGTGGCTACCGTTGCATGGAACTTGAAACTCGTCGCATCATCATCTCTCGTCATGTGATTTTTGACGAAACTCGGTTCCCGTTTGCTCCTCTTTTTTCTGACTCTAACATGCAGCAGCACGTCTCTACACTGCCCTCGGACGTTGATCCGATCGACATACTCGACTCGGTCGTCGTGCCACCCATGCATGTTGGGTTGCGTCCCTCCGCTAGGTCATCTCGGCCCGCTGGACAGCGCATCGCCCCCTCACCGACAATCTCCGAGCCGGCCTCGTCACCTTCGCGCACGACGGCTCACTCGGCACCGCCCACGCCGGCCCACTCGGCTGTGCGGACGTCGGTCTCGCGCACACCAGCTCTGCGCACGCCGGGTCATTCACCGGCCCATCCGGCCTCGCCTGCCTCGGTCTCGCTCGACCGCGGCCCATCTCCAGCGGCTTCTGGCGTCGCAGCCTCCGACGCTGCCTCCTCCACGCCCCGTTCGTCTCCGACAACGACACCGTCGGGTTCGCCGCCCCCGGCACCTGTGGTCGTCCCTCCTCCACCGGTAACGCGTCGACCAGCTGTGGCTGCTCCTCACCACATGGTGACCCGCCGCCAAGCCGGCAAGACCATCGGTCCGCGTGACCGTCTTAACCTCCACGTCGCCACCGAAGCTGCTCCATCACCGGTTCCCAAGTCTGTTCGCGGTGCTCTAAAAGACCCGAACTGGCTCGCAGCGATGACTGACGAGTACGGTGCTCTCCTCGCTAACGACACGTGGGAACTTGTCCTCCCGCCAGCCAACGCCAACGTCGTCTCCGGCAAATGGGTCTTTCGTCACAAGCTCAAGCCGGATGGCACCCTCGATCGCTACAAAGCTCGATGGGTGTTGCGCGGATTCTCTCAGGAACACGGCATCGACTTCGATGAGACTTTCAGCCCGGTGGTTAAACCGGCTACCATCCGGGTCATCCTCTCGGTCGCCCTCTCCTCCAACTGGAAGATTCGCCAACTCGACGTCAAGAACGCCTTTCTTCATGGGCGTCTTAACGAGGTGGTCTTTTGTCACCAGCCAACTGGCTTTGTTGACTCCGCTCGCCCTGACCATGTGTGCCGCCTCAACCGTGCACTCTATGGCCTGAAGCAAGCCCCTCGTGCGTGGTATCATCGCTTTGCGAGCTTCATCACCTCCTTCGGCTTCACCTGCTCCAAGTCGGATACATCACTATTCACTCTGCACGGTTCCATAGGGACTGCTTATCTTCTCCTCTACGTCGACGACATCATCCTCACGGCTTCTACATCGACCCTGCTTGAGCGCGTCATTACCGCTCTCAGCGCCGAGTTTGCCATGACCGATTTGGGCGAGCTACACCACTTCCTCGGCCTTGCTGTTCGTCGTGACTCCAGTGGGATGTTCCTCTCGCAGACACAGTATGCTCTCGAGATTCTCGAGCGTGCTGGCATGAGCTCCTGCCACCCTGCCTCAACACCCGTGGACACATCGCCTAAGCTGGCCGCTGCCGCCGGCTCACCTGTTGCTGATCCTTCGGAGTATCGGAGTCTAGCTGGTGCTCTTCAGTACCTGACGTTCACACGCCCTGACATCGCCTACGCCGTCCAGCAGATTTGTCTTCACATGCATGATCCTCGTGACCAGCACTTGACCTTGGTCAAGCGTGTTCTCCGCTACGTCAAGGGTACCTTGCACCACGGCCTTCAGCTCACACCCTCCTCCACGGATCGCCTTGTTGCTTACACTGATGCAGACTGGGCTGGTTGTCCTGACACTCGCCGATCAACCTCTGGCTACTGTGTGTTCCTTGGCGACAACCTGGTCTCGTGGTCCTCCAAGCGTCAGCACACCGTCTCCCGCTCTAGTGCTGAGGCAGAGTATCGAGCTGTCGCTAATGCCGTCGCTGAAGCAAGTTGGCTTCGCCAACTCCTCCAGGAGCTTCACCGACCTCTACCTTCTGCCACAGTCGTTTTTTGCGACAATGTCAGCGCCGTCTACATGTCCACGAACCCCGTTCAGCATCAGCGTACCAAGCACATCGAGATCGATCTTCACTTCGTTCGAGATCATGTTGCGCTTGGGCACATTCGAGTTCTTCATGTGCCTTCTTCCCGACAGTTCGCGGACATCTTCACCAAAGGCTTGCCATCGCCATTGTTCTTGGATTTTCGGTCCAGTCTCAGCGTCCGAGAATCTCCCGTTGTGACTGCGGGGGGCTGTTAGGCAATCCGATCTGGTCATAGCCTGCCATATTTAGTGCTCCTATATTTTGCATATAAATCAGGGCCATTATGGTTAGGATTGTATTGATTTGTTTCCATGATTATCTTGTAACCTGTCTATATATATGAGGTAACACGGAACCCACAATTGTGTGGTCAATTACTCTTGCCTTCTGTTTCTATCAGTGAGTGCAAAAAAAATCTGGAATTCTTTGACATCCAAGATGCTCGAGTGTGTGATCTGTGTGTAAAAATTTATGGTGTTTGGACATTCAAAGTGGTCGTGGCAAAAGAAACAAAAATTGACCGTGAAATAAACCATGAAAAGAATACTCTTTGGATTTGATTTTCGTTTTTTTGCTTAGAGGTCTTCAGATGTTCAAACACTGCAAAAATTTGCACACTCCTTAGACACCTGAGCATTTTTTACGCCAAAAAGTTTCAAAAATAATAAAAAAATCACGAATACGCTCGGAGGCGTATCATTCTATTCTATTGATAGAAAAGGGTAGAATACAAGAGTAGTTATCCCAAAGTGGCCTACACAGAGAGAGGGCGCCATTTGGGTTACAATTGAGCCAAAGAGCGGGGTTGCTCATCCCCGAGCTAGTACTACAACAAATAACAAGGGCAGATAATTAAATTTAACTACTATCCTTTTTGAATTTACTGTTCATCAACGCGTATTAGCCTGGACACAGGCGCAAATCACCACGAACTTGTGAGGTTTATTTATTTATTAGGTTTCAGGAGAGAGAAGGCCAGATCACGAAATGAGATGCGAGGGATCTCGAGTGCACAGTAGCAGCAGTGTTTGATTTCTCTTTTTGATTGGCTTTTTGGCAGCTCATGCTCCTCCTGTTCTGTCCGCCCTACCTTGCTCTCACTCTCCACCGCGAGAGGAATTATTCATTCTGCTAGCCTTATCCACGTAAGAGCATCTCCAAGCTTTATAATATGGCACTGAGCGTTTTTAGGCCGCAGGAGATCAAAAAAAACCCTCTCCAACAGCAGCCTAATAGCAAAAAAATTGCCAAAAATAATTTTGGGCAGCCCTAAAAAATGGCTCAGCGTGCGGCAATATGCGGCAGTCGCGCTGCTCCCGCAAAATCGCGAGCGTATAGCAAACCCTCAGCGCGCGGTCGTTTCCCCGCGCCCAACCGGAAACAAAAGGATTTGCCACCAGTCGGCCGCCACGCGCCATGGTCGGCGCCTCCGACCCTGCCGCCGACCCCGAAACGCTCGCTACCGCTTCCCGAGCTCCTCTCCATGGCCGGCGGAGGCCCTGATGCCCATGGCCGCCGTGGTGGATTCACCGCCCCGCGACTAGTGAAAGCCGCCGGAATGGGCGGCGACAAGCTGAAGAAGACCCCTACCGCCGCCAAGCCTCGTGGAGGAGCAGTGAAGTGGCCGCCGCGCGACCCGTCGGCTTCGGCCGCAGCGAAAAAATTAAAGGTGACGGTCGCAAAGAAGACGACTGCCGAAATTGGAGGTGGCATGAACGGCATGGGAGGAGTCATGGGAGAAGGCATGAGTGGCATGGGAGGAGTCATGGGAGGAGGCTATATGGGTGGGTTGATGAACATGATGAGCGATGGCTTTGGAGATACAATGAATGTCATGGGAGGTTTGAGTGGCGACCTGAATGCTACAAATCACGGGAATGAAGGAAAAGAAGATGAAGCCAACGATGAGAAAAAAGAAACCACAAGTGGCAAGGAGGGTTGAGCAACCGTATTTCTTTTCTCTATGTTTGATCATGCACTTTGGTTGATGTTGGTACTATGTTTGCGACTTTCATTTGAACTTCGTATACGGATTTAAAGTTGAATTCCATATGTTGTTGCGTCTAGTTATTTTGCATAGTTGTGGTGCAAAAATTCGTATATTTGTAGTTGAAATGCATAGACAAATTGTAGTTCAAAATCATCTTCAAATTGAGGTTCGGCTGCGGTGCGGCAGCCGTGCGGCTGCCCTATTTTAGGATTGCGGTTGGAGACCGCCACCTCTCATGCCCAAAAAGAAATCAGGTTTTGTGCCCTAAACATTTTATTCCACATTTTTGTGCCCTAAAATAGGGCAGCTGTTGGAGATGCTCTTAGGGCATCTTCAAGGCGTGCATAGACCTTCTCTAAATCCTTGGTTGTGTGGTTCGGATATTTTTTTGCCCTCCAACGTCATGCATCAAATATCTATGGATCACTTCGGACGTTCGAAATTCCATACACTGAAAATCGGTAGGAGGTTTGCGGTCGTCCGGACATCTGCCACGTAGGCGCTTGACTGAGCAGTCCCACTCAAAACCTTCAACGTGAGTTATGTTTCAGAAGCCGAGCCACACATTCACTACCGCTCAGAACCTACGCGGCCGGACGACCGCCTACCCACATTCATGTCAGTCACACCGACATGACCGGACGGCTGATGAAGCCGCTTCAGCGTGAACACGGCAATTGAGAAGGCTACTCCGGCCGCTACGCCCGCATTGAGGCGGCAACGGTCTGCCTGGCTCGGCTATTTAAGCAGGGCGGCTTGGCTCGCAAACCACATCTCCAGTCCATGCATCGTCACCTCTGATATCCTCCTCGCCCCTCATCTCCTCTCATCCGCACACCACACAGCTGAGCAAGTTTAACAGTGGCTCTGAGTGGTTCTCGGAGCCAGCGGGTGGATCCTCGAGGTCGTCTGGATCGTGGCGCCGGCGCCCACGGTCTTCGGCCCCGTCGATGTCCACCACTCCATCCACGACCATGGTCAAGGAGGAGGTGGTGATCTCTAATGATGACGAGAAGCGGCAACAGTTGCCCTTCCTCGCCGAGGCTGCCCGGATAGATGAGGAGTATGTGTGGCAGCTCGAGTTACTGCTCCAGCGGTTTCTCTTCTACCGCGGTCTGTCGCTGCCCTCGTTGTCGCGCGACGGCCACGTCAAGGAGGAGGTTGCGTCCCCGTCGCACCACCGTGTCAAGTAGGAGCTGGCATCCCTGCCCCGACGTCGTGTCAAGATGGTGCTCGCGTCCCCACCGCACAACCAGTATGGGCACCTCGTCGAGTCGGCGTCCCTGTTGCGCCGTTTTGGGTGCGACAAGGAGGTGGTGTCATCGCTGCCTCGTCGGCAGTTCGGGAGCCAGTGGCGCCGGTGAAGAAAGATGAGGAGGCGCCCACCCCGGCGATCGCCAATGCGCGCAACCGCCTCCTCTACTACCTCGTACGTGGTGGCGGCACCTCCTCCTCCCGCACCAGGACGACGACTGACAAGGCGGCATCCGAGGAGGAGCGTCGGGATCAGCACAACGTGGCGCGCCATTCGGCCCTTGCAACGTCTGACGTGGCGCCGGACTGGGTGCGCGTCGACCCAGACCTCGTGTTGGCCTGGGCCAAGGATCGGTCCAGGCCCACTGCGCAAACGTCCTCTGGCCTTCGGTGTCGGATCATCGACCAGCTCTACAAGATCGGGTTGGCCAAGTCCAAGTGTGCCGCCCGTGCCCTCGCCGGTAAGGGCAAGGACGGATGGTGTGGGCCGGAGTCCGCGCCTGGCCGTCGCCGCGTGCCGGACATGGTCAATCGTCTGTGCGAGGGGGAGCGGCTTCGCTGCGATCGCGCAACATCGGCCGATCAGGGTTGTCGCAACCCTGGGAGGCCGTTCGTCGCTGGAAGGATGATGGCGATAACGACGACGCGGTCGGGGACGGAGGTGTCGACGACCTTGGAGGCCATGCGTACAAGGTCAACGTCCGATACCTCGCGTAGTTTAGTTTATTTTTTTACTGTTAGTTGAACTTGCTAAATAGCAGGTGGTTTGCATGTAATACGTGGAACTTGCTTAAATTTTGTTTAGTTTGCATGAATTTCGTCCGTTTGTGAAATATGCCTTTGAAATATGGACGGACATTTTGTGTATAGGACTGGATGCCCGCTCCCCTATCCGTTATCCGCGGGCATGTCCGAACATGTCCGTGGATGTTTGGGATGTACGTGTTGATGCACGGCGTCGAAGATGTCCTCGCTCTGCTTCTGTCTCTCAACTTGAACTGAAGCCGTTGCTCTGCCTTATCCCTTCGCTCCCCTTCTCTCCAAAAAAGGCGACCAGCGAGGCGACTCCTCTGCCGGCTTTGGATCCGGCGACGCCATCTCCCCCGGGGCCTCGTGCTCGTCGGTGGGGGTTGGGGTCGCCGGATCCAGGGGTGTGGCTTGTACAGCAGTAGTCTAGGTTGGCTTGTAGCTTGGTGGTGGCCGGTCGTTGCCTCTTCTCCGGCGGGAATGGCGACTGCGGCCAATAAGGGTGCCCCAGCTCTTTCCCTGACGCAGCGGTCTGCGCTGTGGTGGGCGACAGCTCTGGGAGCTTCGGTCTGCTCGCGGGTCACGTGTGGCCGGCGAGATCTTGGTGCTGGGGCTGGGTCAGCGATGCGGCGGCGGCCGCCTAGCTCGTGCCTTTTGTTCTCCGGGTCCGCCTCCGTCTCGGCGGCGTTTCCTCCGGCGCTGCTCGGGGGCCCGGAAGATTGTACAAGGGTGAATCCGCCGGTGGTGGCCGCCTCCTCGGTTCGTGGTGGCGCCGACGACCTTTGAGGCACGGTGGCTTCGGTCCAGGATATGTGGAAGATGGTGAGCAGGTGCGATTTTCTCCTCCGACGGTGTCGTGCGGAGATGTCCAACCTGCAGTCCGCCGAGCACGGGGTTGCTCCCCGGCCGACGAGCCACAAGGTTTCGGCTTCGTTGCGGTGCGACAGGCCGCTCAATCGGCTCACAACGCTGTTTCAGCTATGGTCTTGCGGCGGATCTGGGGTGTGGAGCTGCTTGTCTTCCCTATCTCCGGCGATGTTTCGGCAGGGACGGTGGTCGGCGACGAGTGTGGTAGATGGTGTGTACAAGGGCCTCCAAGGACTCTATGGTGTTGTTTTTTCTGAGGTCCTTTGTGCAAAATTCCGAGGACACCGGTGTCTCTGGGTCCTTCTGTCGAGTGCTACGTGTACGTGCTATGTTTGCTCTATGCAATGAACATGTGGTACTTCTCAAAAAAAAAAAAACTTGAACCGAAGCTCCTTAAAAAAAACTTGAACTGAAGCTGCTACTACTACTAGTTTAAATTGTCGTCTTTATAGCCACGGTCACATGGGGGCAAGGCAAAAGGGAGCTGGTGCTAGTGTGAGTTTTATTTTATCTTTGCTTTGCTTTATATGTAGTTAATGTCTTTAATAAGGTTGGGTTGTTTGTATCTGCTTTTTTATCATTATTATTCCCTTTGTTTGCGTTTCCCTCCCAAGTCCCCTCTGCCTGCTTTGAACATGTACTCAATTAACAGCATTGCTCCCTTTAGTTTGGACCAGAACGGAACCTCATTAGCACGTATATATGTCCATGAATGAACGATTTTCTTCCGGGAACAATTTCATGTGGAGCAACAACAAGCAGCACATTCATCCTCATCCTCATTGTTAGAGTCTGGAGCGGTAGCGAGCCTCCTCAGGGCGTCACGATTCTCAACCGTTGGATTCGGTTTCCAAAACGATCTGGGCCGTCGGATCTTCGGTTGAGACGATCCTGGCCGTCGGATCAAACCGAAACACTGGTGCAATGAATAGTGTGCCCTCCAGCTGCCACCGCCTGTTAATACAGCGCCCCGCCGAGGGCAATTTCGGTGTTTCCTGTGGTGGGTCGTTGGCTGGTTGGCTTGTGGCGAGTGAGAGCCACCAATCCCGCGATGGAGACCTAGCCGCCGCATTTCCCCGTCTCAGCTCTCTCTCTCCCTCTCCAAAACCTAGCCGCCCGCACACCCCCTGCCGTCGCGCCGCCGCCGTCTTGGGCGCTCGCCCCGGCCCCCATCCTCGACCTCACGCCACCCAGCGTCTCCTCCCCACCCCCTTGGCACTCGGTAGGAGGAGCGCAGGGAGCTCGTGGGTCGCCTCCCTCCTCCTCCTCCCCATCGGGACCGGGCAGGAGGATGAGCGCCCTCCCTCGCGACTGCCTCAACGGGAAAGGGCTGCCGCCGTCGCTGCCAACGAGGACATCTACTGCCACCCGTCCTTCTACTCTCGCATCTTCATCTTCCTCATCTCCGACGTGGCGGCGGGGGACGAGGGCGGCGAGGCGTGATGAGCCTTCTGTCAGCGAAATCTGCCATTGATGACCTCGAGGTACCTGTGATCTAGCTCATGGCGACTGAGCGTCCCTCTCATGCATCCCTCCTCCCCTTCTCTTTTTCTTATGGTTTTCTTCATCTCCGTCCAGATCTGGTGCATGTCGTTTGCGCAGGAATTTTGCTCCCATCTGGTCTGTTGAAGGGTGCTGCTGCACGGGGAAGTTCGTCTACTTCCACGGCATAGGTTGTGTGCTGTTGCTGATGTTTCTCTCCTCTGCAGCCAACTCCATGGAAGGTGCTCTCCACCTCTATCGCCCATCTCCCCTCTCTCTGTTCGGTTCCGTGCTTACGCAACCAAAGTAATTTTAATTCAGTTTGTATGTATTTGGTGCGTGTTGGATCCCAATATAAAGGTAATTTGAGGCATGCTATTGGTCATTTGTTTTGCGTTGTGGTGTGGTTGTTGGATGGTGAATTAGCATAACTATGTCCCTGGGATTTAAATTTTGGATGAACATACTTCAATGCCTAATAATTTCAGAACCATTGTGGCGTTGTTGCTTGATCCAGTTGAAGTTTTAAATCAATGGTCATACTTGCAAATAATTTAGGTGTTGATAAAAAAAGCACTGCAGTGATCATCTGGCTATTTGAGTATTAAACTTGATACATGAACAAAGTCAACTCAAAGTAGCACCTGAATACTTTACATGGCTGTCTGTTTTAGTCTCGCATTGATATTTTACTCTCCTGAAGTATGACTTGCCATTACAGTTATTATTTCTGCTTAATGATAATGGGGAAAATGTTTTTTTTCTAGAGTACTGGACAGAAGTGGACTATATGACTGATCTGCCAAAGAGCGGACATGTTCCTCGTGTCCGATGTGTTTTACCAACCGCCACGACCATGCTCCTTCGAAGGTAAGCCCACTTCTTGAGGCCTACTTATTATTTCTGTTGTTGCCAATCTCCTTTCCTGTGGACACCTCTACCAGATCCGCCAACACTGCGAAGCCCAACTCCTGAGCGCGTCAGAGGTGAGCAAGAAAGAAGATGAGGGATGTAGTGCTTTGGTACTGATATTGCTTTGCATCTACGCTGACTAGAAAATGTGTGTGTGTGTGTGTGTGTGTGTGTGTGAGAGAGAGAGAGAGAGAGCTGTTGCTAACAGGGTTTATGGTTCATAATCAATTCGCTCTGTAGATGTACCATTACTCATATTTTTAACCTCCTGCAAGTCATCATTTTGTTAATCACGTGTTTTTGATGAAAACTGAAACCTTTCACTTTCAATTCATATGAAGCAAAAGAAAGTCATGCGGTATCTGATGATTAGCAGGGAATAACTGAAGTCTTTGAAATTTGGTACATGTTGTCGTGCGTCGATTCAACCCCATTGTGCCATCGGAATGACTTGGATTTACAATCTGTAAGCAGTACTCATGCTTCTTACTATCCCTTCCAGCTCTAAAATACATATATGTTTTTTCTTATTTTGTACCACTAAACTATGTGTGCTAAACAAAACATGTCTTATTATTTCAGATAAATGATGATGTAGTTATGCGCGCCATCCAAACAATACACGTGTGGTTCCCAAATTGGACCATATCTTTCCGTGAAGATCTTCAAGTATGGTCTTTGCTTTCTCTTCTCACATCTGCCATTTAGAATTTATTTCCCTACTTGTATCAAATATGCACTGCTTTATCAAGGTCCTGCTTCGATTACGTCGTTCTATTATACTGGATGTTTATTCGCGTGTTACAATGGCATATCCACATCATGAAAGGGGCAAGGAGCGGTGATCCAATATACACCAACGATGAAGGTATATTCATATACAATATGTAGCAGTACTGTTGTCTCGGGCTTCTTGTTTGACCTTTGTGCATGTTCGTATAATAACTCCAGTTCACATTCTTATACATATTCCTCCTACTTTTACTTCATATAAGTATTATCACCATTCATGATCTAATCACACTAAATAAGAGATTGTACTCAGTTTTTCTATCTGAATGCTTATATATTTACGCGTATATGAATAAATAGTTTGTGAACTTTGTCATGTGATGTCGGTGTACTAAAGTTTGGGTCATTTTAGTACCCCATACTTGTGCACAGACGGTTGTAGCCATACCAGTGGCAAGGCCTGCCGGAGGGCAGCTGGAAACGGATACAAGATATCAAGAAGGCGTTCAAGCTAATGATTAGAAGACAGAAGACCAAAGGCTGGGTTCCCGACAAGATCCTTGCCGGGAAGGCTCGCGAAGGCCCGGCAAGGCCTCGCGCCCGGCAAGGCCTCGCACCCGGCAAGATCCCACCGCTTCAGCACAGTGCCGCCGCTCCAGCGCAGCGACTAGCCTGTCGTTTAGGGCTTGTCCTCCTGGTTGCGTGTCACGGCGTCGACCGCAAATGGGGTTAAGCGGCGCTGATGGGACGGGCCCTTTTTCCGCCCCCGAGAAAGTAAGGGACACCTAAACGGAGCATTAAATGCGTTTGTCCTAAGACGTTTGTCCTAAGACGTCGGTGATAATCATGAAATACTGTAGTAACTTTACACCTCTTGTACTGTTGTCTGCCACTGTTGGTGACCCCTTGGACATATAAAAGGAGGCCCAAGGCGTAGCTACAGGGGAGAAGGACCTTCCGGCCCATTTTGCATGCGTAGCTGCTTTCCCACCACAAGCGCTCCGTGTACTTGAGCCAAGAACATCCACAATAAACAACAGCAGGAGTAGGGTTTTACGCTTATCAGCGGCCCGAACCTGGGTAAAGATCCTCGCGTTGATCGTTGGTTCCGCTCTTTGTGCAAATCTTTTCCCCTTGCCGAACCGTAAAGGGATCCACGCGATCCCATAGGTGTCGTACGCCGACATCTTTGGCGCGCCAGGTAGGGGGAAGAGGTTGCGCGAACCCTATCTAGCGGTCAGCGCGCCAGTTCTTGATCATCTTTCATCGCCATGGCTCCCAAAAAGAAGGGCGCTTCGGCGGTTGATCCATCTGCGTCCAGCCTCCCCGTACCCGCACAGACGGGTGATGGCGTGGGCGCTGGTGGAGGAGGTGGAGGTCTTGAGCCTCCGCGACGTTCTGGCGATCCGAGCCAGGCGAGCGCCAGGTCCAAGGACGGAGCCGTGCTACCTACGGGTGGCGCAGCGAACTCCAAGGACGGGACAGCGCCTTCCAAGACACCCACGCCGGCGCATGCGCCGCGGCCTTCTCAGGTCGCGCGCGACGTGCAGCGCCGCGATGTTGGTGGTTCCAGGCATCCCCATGGAAAAACCCATGCGCATGACTCTCAAGATGCGCGGGGCCAAGATCCACGCCAACACGCCGGTGGAAGCCGCGCGCGGCTGCAGAACCGTGACGGTGCTCCTTCTAATTCCGTTAGGAGTCAGAGCACCTCACGCTCTTCGCATCTTTCGCCGCTGCCTACACCAGCAGAAGCGTTGGGGCGAGCTCAGCTGCTCCTAGACTTCCCTCCCGCTGCGGAGAAGCTAGATGAGTGGAGATCTGCCATTCAGAGCCTCATCGGCTTTGCTAATGACGATAGGCCGTAGCAGGCAGAGCCTTCGCGGCGGCAGTCTACTGGGCCGGTGCGTGCCGATGGCGAGAAGACCGGAGGCGGTACGACTACGATGTGTTCCCCTCCGCTACGACAAGAGCGGTCGCTAACTCGGCGGATCGACGCCCGTGATGATGATTCCACGGCGTCATCTGATCCGCGGGTTCGCCGCGATCAATGTCTGGTTCTTCGGGAACGGCACAAGGAGGACGCTCGAACCACCATCGAGCGGCAGCGGGAAGCGCGTCGTCAATCCGACAAGCGCGCGGGACCCACTGTCGACGAACCTGCGCCAGGGTATCCTGGTAGCCTGCCTTACGAGGTGGGCTGTCCAGCGTTTACTCATAAGCTGCGGCGAGTCCAGTGGCCCAATTCCCGATCTTTCAAGCCGGAGGTGCCGGAGAAATACGACGGCAAGACTCACCCGTCAGAGTTCCTGAGCATCTACACCATTGCGGTGCAGGCTGCCAGGGCTCGAGACGACAAGATACTCGCCAACTACTTCTCGTTGGTACTTAAGCCCAACGTTAGGTCGTGGTTGATGCACCTGCCGGAGAATTCCATTTCCTCCTGGGCAGATCTGTGTCATGAGTTTGTTGGCGCCTTTACTGGAGGCCACCAAGCTCCTGGCCAAGAAAGTGATTTACATCTCATTCCCCAGAAAGATGGCGAAACCTTGCGCAAGTACATACAGAGATTCAGCCGTATACAGCACAACATCCCAGACGTTCATCCTGCCGCTGTTATCAGCGCCTTTCACCAGAATGTGCGCAACCGCAAGATGCGGGAAGAGCTGGTGATGAACAAAGTCAGGGATGTCGCCAAACTCTACGCTCTGGCTGACCGATGTGCTCGGGCCGAAGAGGGAAGGAGACTCCCCGGCGAGGACGCTGGCGCGGGAGTCGATTCTGAAAGCGAAGACACCGCTACCCCGGCAAAGAAAGGCCGACGGAGGAACAGGAAGCGCAAGGGCAAGGCCGTGCTTGCCGTCGAGGGATCCGGCAACCCCGGCACCGCCAAGAAGGCCAAGACTGATGACCCCGGCAAGGAGGTTGCCAGGTGTGCCGCATGTCAGGCCTTGGCGGCTGCTGACAAGCCGGAGGGCTCCGCCAAGCAGTACTGCAAGATCCACCGCACCAAGGGCCACGATCTCCAAAACTGCCGGCAAGTTGAGGAGCTTGTCGAGAAGCAGAAAGCCGAGTATGAAAGGCGAGACAAGGAGAAGGCCCAGGATGGCGCTGGGGGGTCCGGCAAGAAGCGCGGTGGCCGAGGAGGTCGCCGCGGTAAGGCCAAGCAACAGAAGGAGAGGCCCGCTCGAGGTCGCGATAAAGAACAGGGGGGTGATGATGATGATGAAGAGGGCGACGAGTCCAGCGAGCACGAGTTCCAGAAGGCCACAGAAGCCATGTGCGTTGACGGAGGCGCCTCGTTGCATTCCTCTCACCGCCGACTCAAACAGTGGGCGTGCGAGATTAATGCAGCAGAGCCATCGGTCGATGCCCGAAAGCCACTGAAGTGGTCCCACACGCCTATCATTTTTTACGCCGAGGATCACCCTGATCGCACAACTGCGGTCGGGTGTTTGCCATTGTTGGTTTCACCAACGATCCGCAACCTCAAGGTGACAAAGATGTTAGTTGACGGTGGGGCCGGTTTGAACTTGATCTCGCCTGATGTGATCAAAAGATTGCAAATTCCTGATGAAGATCTCGAGGAAACGGGCACGTTCCAAGGGATCAATCCAGGAAGGAGCCAGCCGAAGGGCAAGATCACCCTGCCAGTGACATTTGGTAGTGAGTTGAACTACAGAACGGAGAAGATCGTCTTCGACGTCGCCAAGATTCCATTGCCCTATAATGGGATTCTTGGTCGCCCGGCGCTGGCCAAGTTTATGGCGGCATCGCACTACGCCTATAATACACTGAAGATGCCCGGGCCGATGAGTGTCATCACTATCAACTCCAACAAGAAGGATGCGCTTATCTGCACCGACCAACTCTACCGGGAGGCAGTTGCAGCACCTGCCGCCAAGGCACTTGCTCCTGCCGCTGAAGCTCCCGGGGGGAAGAAGAAGACCGGCAAGACCTCTAACACACACTCCGGCAAGCGCACCTCCTCGGAGTGCTACGCTCCCGTCGAGGAAGTGCCAGAGAGCTCCACCGGCAAGAGCAAGATATCCAAGGCAGCTCCACCAGAAACTAAGAAGGTGCCCGCCAAGGAGGATGGTACGGGAGGAACTTTCACCATAAGTTCCACCCTCGATGACAAATAGGAAAGCGCGCTCATTGCCTTCCTGCGGGTGAATGTCGATGTGTTTGCATGGCAACCATCTGATATCCCCGGTGTTCCCAGGGAGGTAATCGAGCACCACCTTGCTATCTGTCCTCACGCGCGGCCCGTCAAGCAGAAGGTCAGGAAGCAAGCCTTGGAGCGACAAGAGTTTATCGCCGAAGAAATCAGGAAGCTTGAAGCAGCAGGTCTAGTTAGAGGAGTCCTCCATCCAACATGGTTGGCCAATCCAGTTGTAGTGCGCAAGGCGAATGGAAAATGGAGGCTATGTATCGACTATACTGATATCAATAAAGCCTGCCCAAAAGATCATTTTCCCTTGCCGCGCATCGACCAGATTGTGGACTCCATTGCTGGCTGCGATTTGATGTCATTTCTTGACGCGTATTCAGGCTACCATCAGATTTTTATGTCGAAGGAAGACGAAGAGAAAACCGCATTTATCACCCCATGTGGCACGTATTGCTTCATACGCATGCCTTTCGGGTTGAAAAGTGCTGGTTCAACGTTTGCAAGAGCAGTCCAGATTGGTTTTGAGCCCCAGTTACATAGAAATATGGAAGCTTATATGGATGACATAGTGGTCAAAACCAAGGACAAGGCAACACTCATACAAGATTTAGAAGAGACATTTGCAAATCTGCGCAGAATCAATCTGAAACTCAATCCTGAGAAGTGTGTGTTTGGCGTTCCATCCGGCAAGCTTCTCGGGTTCTTTGTGTCTCAACGTGGAATCGAAGCAAATCTCGACAAGATCAGGGCAATTGAGCAGATTGAAGCACCGAGACGTGTCAAAGATGTGCGTCGGCTTGCCGGCTGCGTTGCTGCTCTGAGCAGGTTCATCTCCAAATCCGCTGAGCGCGCCCTGCCCTTTTTCAAAATCTTGAAAAAGGCAGGACCGATGAAATGGACTCCGGAAGCGGAGGCAGCGCTGCAGGACTTGAAGAGGTACCTCTCCTCTCCGCTGACACTGGTCGCGCCTAGGCCACAAGAGCCGTTGCTGCTATATCTAGCGGCAACGAATCAAGTGGTTAGTGCTGCGTTAGTGGCGCAGAGAGAAGTAGACGAAGAGGCAGCGGCAGCGGCAAGCCCGTCAAGCGACAAGCTAGGACTATCCCCAGCAGAGTCTGGTGCTGACAAGACAGGTTCCGCGCAGTCAAATGAAGCAGTGCAGAAGAAGAAGATGGTGCAACGCCCAGTCTATTTTGTCAGCTCCCTGTTGCAGGGGGCCAGGTCAAGATATTCTGGCGTGCAGAAGCTGCTCTTCGGCCTCCTTATGGCCTCGAGGAAGCTGCGCCACTATTTCCAGGCACATGAAATCACCGTCGTCACTCGCTTCCCGTTGCAGCGGATTTTACGAAATCCAGATGCGACCGGCAGAATAGTGGAGTGGGCGTTGGAACTGTCAAGTTTTGGTCTCAAATTTGAAAGCACTTCAACTATTCAGAGCAGAGCCTTGGCAGAATTCATTGCAGAATGGACACCGACGCCAGACGAAGAAGTTCAAGAGACAACTATCCCCGGCAAGGAAACAGATCGAGAATGGATTATGTACTTTGATGGGGCTTTTTCGCTGCAAGGCGCCGGTGCTGGCGTGCTGCTTGTCGCACCCACCGGAGAGCACCTCAAGTATGTGATTCAGATGCATTTTCCCCGGGAGAGATCAACAAACAACACTGCGGAATACGAAGGACTGCTTGCCGGTCTCAGAATCGCGGCAGACCTTGGGATTTAAAAGCTCATCGTCAGAGGTGACTCACAGCTTGTCGTCAGGCAAGTTAACAAAGATTATCAGAGCCCGTTGATGGAAGCATATGTAGATGAAGTGAGGAAGTTGGAGGAGCGTTTTGATGGTCTGGAAACAGAGCATGTTCCTCAAACAGAGAACAGCATTGCTGATGACCTGTCAAAGCGTGCTACCCTCAAGTTACCTGTGGAACCAGGAACTTTTGTGCTCCGCTTAACTCAGCCATCCATAACACCACCGACGAGGCAAGACAAGAGAAGGAAGTTAAGTACTTTCCGGCAGAGCTTCCAGAAGCCACCGGCAAGGAAGTTGCCGGGAACGACACGATTGCCGGTGAGCAGCAGCTTCGCGCAGAACCTCAGGTTCTTGCCGCAGAAGCAAGCGCTCCCGCAGCCAAAGATATGCCATTAGTCCTTGTTGTCGAGCCACAGGCTCCGACATGGGCACAGCACATCGTCCAATTCCTTCAAACAGGAGAACTCCCTGAAGAACAGGAAGAAGCAGAGAAAGTAGCCCGTCAGTCTAGTATGTACCAGTTCGTGGACAGCGTCCTGTACAGAAAGAGACCGAACGGTGTGAAATTGAAGTGCATTCCTCGGGAGGATGGACTGGAGCTGTTGGCAGAGATACATGGAGGCATATGTGGCTCCCACATAGGCTCGAGAGCTCTTGTCGGCAAGGCATTCCGGCAAGGTTTCTTCTGGCCCACTGCTCTCCAGGATGCAACTGCACTAGTAACCAAGTGTGAAGCGTGCCAGTTCCATTCAAAGCAATTGCATCAACCAGCTCAAGCTCTTCAGACAATCCCTCTTTCCTGGCCATTTTCGGTCTGGGGGCTTGACATATTGGGCCCCTTTCCCCGCGCTGTCGGGGGCTTCGAGTACTTGTACGTTGCTATCGACAAGTTCACGAAGTGGCCGGAAGTGGAAGCAGTGAGAAAGGTGACAGCACAGTCGGCCGTCAAGTTCTTCAAAGGAATAGTGTGCCGTTTTGGTGTGCCGAACAGGATCATCACCGACAATGGCACGCAGTTCACGAGCCGCACCTTCATGCAGTACGTCCAAGAACTTGGCGGCAAAATCTGTTTTGCCTCTGTTGCTCACCCGAGAAGCAACGGCCAAGCGGAGAGGGCAAATGCTGAAGTGCTGCGAGGTCTCAGAACAAGAACTTTCGACAAGCTGCACAAGTGCGGAAGACGCTGGATTGATGAGTTGCCGGCGGTTCTTTGGTCAATTAGAACGACACCAAATCGAGCTTCTGGCCAGACACCCTTCTCCCTGGTCTACGGGGCGGAAGCAGTTCTCCCCACGGAACTCATATACGGGTCACCTCGAGTGCTCGCTTATGATGAGTTTGAGCAAGAGCAGCTGCGCCAAGATGATGCCACGCTCCTTGAGGAAGATCGTCTTCGGGCTGCTGTGCGAGCTGCACGCTACCAGCAAGCCTTGCGCCGCTATCATAGCCGCAAGGTTCATGCCCGGAGCCTTGAGGAAGGCGACCTTGTTCTTCGGCGCGTTCAGTCGGCCAAGAATTCCAACAAGTTGACGCCGAAGTGGGAAGGCCCTTATCGGGTAGTACGAGTCACCAGGCCTGGCGCAGTCCGCCTGGAGACCGAAGATAGCATTCCAGTGAGCAACTCCTGGAATATCGAACACCTTCGTAAGTTCTACCCATAAGGCGCGGTTGCCGGGTCTCCCGGCAACCACCTTTTGTACAAGTTTTGCCGGCAAGGCATATGATCCTTTGTACAAAGCCAGGCGCAGACCCTGTGCATAGTTGAATAAACTTAAGTGCTTTACAATCCTTGTCGATTTTCATGTCATTTCTATATGCATGCTTGTCTGAGATATTGTATTGCACTTGCTTCCGGTGAGCACTAATGAACCGCCAAGGTTCCATATCTCTATTTTCTCTTCTTTCTTTTTCTCAAAGGACAGAAGGTTCCCTCGCGTACACGTTTGCCGGGGGGGAATGATGGTATGGATACCGACAGGCGACGTTCAAGTTGACATTTTGCAATAAGGAGTACAACAACGAAAAGCTAAGTTGCAAAACTCTTTAAGCAGATTTTTGTTGTAGGGTTATTTTCCTTGAACGATTTCGGCCTTTGTATGGAAAACCTGCACGCGAAGGAACCTTGTCGTGATTAGTTGCGCCCTTACTTTGTTTCGAGTCCGCTCAACAACTTAAGTGGCTGCACTGAAAGCGTCAAGGTATCTTGTCGGTAGCGACACCCCCAGAAGGCTGCTAAGGACCCGTTCCTCAAAGCGCTCGCGGCAAGGGCGCGCGCACCGGCAAGACCCCCATAAGCGTAGGGCAAAAACCATACAGAAAGAAATCAGGCGAGGGAAATAGCATACATTCATCCAAAACATAGTAAGTTATATTACATTGATAGTCGCCGCAATTCTAACTTAAGATAAAACTGTCTTTGGCATGGAATAGTGGCGACAAGATGAAGCGAAGCGGCTAGTCCCTGCGCTGGCCCTCGACCCGCTTGACGTGGCTCACTCTGTCAACGATGGGCGCGACAAGCTCTTCAAGCGCCTTGAGATCTGCATCCTCCGGCAAGCTAGCAAGGACATTGGTGAGGTTGATGCCAGGGTTCTTGTGCACTACTTTGATGAGCACCTTGCGGAGGACGGCCCGGCAGAGTTTGCGAGACTCGTTGGCCAGATGGGTTGCTCGGTTAGCCTGGAGCAGCTTGAGAGCATCAACGACGCCCTCGAAGAACATGGTCAGCTTGGCGCTCGAAGACACCCGCTCGTTAGAAGAGTAGCCGAAGTTATTCAAGCCCATGGTGGACAGTTCTGCGGCAAGCCTTTCCGCGACGTCGACGAGGCGCTCAGTCCAGATCGTCACACCTTTCTCGAAGTCATTATAGGTGGCGGCGGCGCTGTTGAGTAGGCTCTTCTCAGCCTGGAGATCCTTGGTCAGAGCCCTCTCACGAGCCTTGCTGCTCTCAAGGGACTCCTCTAGCGTTGTCAGCTTCAATGTCAGATCGGCAATGGATTCATTGGCTGAAGAGAGCTCTTTGATCTTGTCGGACATGGCGGCTTGCATCTCCGCCAAGCTAAAGAGAGTCTTATCTCTGTCGGCTTTGAGCGTTGAGATCTCCTTGCCGTGGCCCTCAAGATCCGCTTCCAGCCTCTTTACCTTATCGCCCAGCTCGCTCTTGGCGGCCTCTGCAGCTTCGGCGGCATCGATGGCTTCCTTTAGCCTGCCGGCGTGGTCTACGACCAGAGCTTCGAGTGATTCCTTGTGCCTCTGCTCCAGCTCCTGTGTTCGCCACGCGACAAGCTTCTCGATCTCTTCGTCCTTGCTGCGAAGCTTGGCGGCAAGTGCCTCCTCGCGAGCGGCAAGGTCTTCTTCATGAGCATCAAGCCCGACGCGGCGTTCCGTCAAGCGAGCTTCCTCTGCAGCGGCCTGCTGCGCAGCCTCCTCCTATGCCTTCTCGACATCGGACTGCTTCATGAGGAGCTCGTTCCAACTCTGATTCAGCTGCTCACGACCAGCCGTCAGCTCTTGGAAAGCCTCGGCATACCAGACTTGCGTCTCCTCGATGCGCTTTTGGAAATCTGCCTCCGCTGTTTCAACAACTGCCGCCCTGGAGTCCAGCTTCTCCTTTCGGGCGCGGTAAAGCTCCTGGAGTTTCTGAAAGTTATCGCTCATGGCTTGGAGGAGCTGCTCTTCCCTAGGCCCGCTGCTGCTAGCGGTGGCAACGACGTCTCCATCAAAGGTTTCTCCTTCGACTGGCACCCCAATGTTCGCCGTCCCCGGTACGCTGACGAACAGGTTGTCGCCGACCTTGAGGTAACTGCTTGACGGGGGCACGTCAGATGTTGAGGGTTGATCCTCGACAACCGCCTCACCGGCAGCCGGGGGCTTCACGACCGGCGTAGCGCCAGACTCTCCTGCGGCAGGAATGCCATCAGTATGGTCCCTGGTCTCCTTGCCGGCCCCCTCAGCAGATCCCTTGGCGGTTTCTTCCTGTGTAGCCTTGGCGGCCTCGTCAGTTGTGACCCTGTCGGCCTCGGCGGCAGCATCCCTGGCGGTCTCTTCGATGACAGCATCAACATCCATTTGTTCCGTCAAGGGGAGATCTGAAAGCCAAGAAAGGAAACAAGATGAGACCAAAGTTGGAGTTCCAGAAAACAGAAATGAAGAAAGAATAACAAGTGCCAAGGCATGCGGTTTACCTGTGTTGAGCTGTTGAGAGGTGGCTTCTCCTTTCCTGGCAACATTAGTTGCCGTTGCCGATGTAGGATGGCCAACGCCTGTGCTTGCCGGCTCCTCTTCAATGCGGATGGGCTCGCCAGTGGAACCCCCTGCCGAAGGTTCATCTCTGGGAGGCGTGGTCGACGGAGACGGCACTTCAGGGACGGCCTCTAATGGCTCTCCTTGTTGTCGTCCTTCTCCTACAAGCCCGGTGATGTCAATAGCGAATATAATCTCCCCAATGCTCGCCAGCGGAAAATGAGTAGTGGACTCACGCTGGGGGCTGGGTTGGAGGCTGCGTTGAGGGCTGGGCTCCGGGCTGATGACGATGGTCTCTGGCGCACTTGTGGTGCTTGCCGACGGCTCATCGCCCGTAGAAGTCTTCGCCCTCTTCACCAACCTTTGCGCCAACGTCTCTGTATCTCTGCGGGGACAGGCCAAAGCTAAACAAATGAGTTAAGCAGTACCAGGAATTCAAAAGTTGAGGAATACGGCGAGGGCCCTTACTCTTCTCTATCCGGACTAAAAGAGGAGATGTCGAAGTCGACCTCCGCTTCGGTGTCCGGGCGAGGAGGTGGAGAAGGGGTCCTGGGACGCTTGGCTGCGGCAGAAGCAATAGGTTGATGTGACCCTGCTGCTCCAGCCGCTGGTGCCGTCGTATGGGATGCTCCCGCCGCACCAGTTGTTGCCGCGGTCGAGCGTGTCGTACGTCGCACGGGTGGCTGTTGGGCCTCTTGCCGCTGCGCAGCCTTGCCGGTCGCCTTCTTGCCGGGAACCTCATCTCTTGAGGCAGGCTGATGTGCTGGGACGCCAGAGACGGCTTTCCGAAGAACACGTTTCTTCTTCTCCGGAACTGGGGGCTCCTCGCACAGCTGCTCCTCGGCCGTGTCTTCAACAATAGAGCCCCCGACAATCATGCCACTCTGTTCCCCGACGACTTCACCTTGCTCGGCAAGGATCTCCTCCGACACCATTCCTTCTTCGCTGGCTTCCTCTTCCGCGAAGCCGAAGTTGCCGGCCTCCGTGGCTAGGTTCGCTTCTTCCGCCCTACTGGCGATGTACGCCACTTCTTCATCAGTGGTGGGGCGGATGAGGATTGACTCTTCCCGGACGGCTCTCTCCGACAAATTGTCGAAGAATTCCTGCACGCGCTCTTTAGGCGGCTCGACCCAAGTTCCGTCAAGGCCGTGGGCGTTAAACGCCGGCATCATGGCGATGATTGGGCTTAGAGCAGAGTTGTTGCACAAGGGAATTACGCCAGCCTGCAACTTGTATTTCCCGTCAGGCCTGAATAGCTTATGGCAGAGGGCAGTGTGCTGGAAGACTGTCAGGTTGTTGTTCAGACCAGGGCGCAGCCTCATGATATCTGTTGCGTTCTTGAAGTCCCAAGCTGGTCTCCCTTTGTTATGCAGAGGGGCGATGCGGCGACGGAGAAAATCGGCGCCAACCATTTCTATTGTGAGCCCGGCAACCTTGAGACGGTGGATCCTGGTAACTGCGATCGCAAGCTTATCATCCTGAGGATCGAGACCGCTCCAGTCCTTGCCGCGAACCACCTTCGTCTGCCGGAGCGAACAAAATGGTTGGGGATCTTTCTCCCTAACCCAGCACCACTGGTCCCGCCATTCATCCCACTTCTTGCGGTAGAGACCGCCTGGGTATGTATCCTTATTCCATGCCCTTGGAATCCAAGTGATGGAACCAGAAAGGGCGTCTCCTGTCTCGATACGGGGAATGAAGTAATGGCGGAAGAGGGATGTGCTGGGCGCTACTCCGGCGAAGTTTTCACAAAGATGAGCAAAGACCGACATGCATGTCACGGCATTCGGTGTGAAATCCAAGAGGCGGAAGCCGTATGTATACATGACGTCGATGAAGAAATCAGAAAATGAAGGGCAGAGCCCGCAGTAAAAGTAAGCGGCGAAAAAAGGGAATTTATTTGGGCCGCCCTCGGCGGAAGCTGGGAGTACGCGAGTTGCAGGGTGAGCCTTCGTCTTTTTCCCCCACATACACAGGTACCGCTCAATCAGGGCGTGCCTGTCGAGCGTTGGGGCGAAGACGACGTGTTTCTTCCGCATCTCCACCAAATCAGCCTTGTCCGCCTCTACATCCGAGTCGACGGCTTTCGCCGCTTTGCCCTTGCTTGCTTTGGGCGGCATGGCGACTGTGGGAGCGGAGGCCGAGACTGATGCGAGCGTGGGGGTGGCGGATGAATGGGATAGGCTCTGTTCTGAGCTCGAGGAAGAAGGCGATGGCGGTTTCCAGATTGGAAAAGATGAGAGGTAAATGAGCAGAGCCTCTGCGGATTCCTTTTTATGGGGAAGGAGCGGAGGCTGCCTCTTTACTAATCAATGGGAATGCACTTTTACAAGCGCACTACTGCGGCCGTTCCGCGCACGTCTCCCACATTCCGCATTTAATGCGCGTCGTGGGGGGGGGGGCGCGGTAAATAAGAGGATTATGACAGTTAACTCCTGCCACGCCTGCCCGTGCACTGTTTGGGCCTAGCCCAACAACGCCTCGCACCCGTGTATGGCCTAGGCCCGGGGGCTCCTGTCGGTGTACTAAAGTTTGGGTCATTTTAGTACCCCCATACTTGTGCACGGACGGTTGTAGCCATACCAGTGGCAAGGCCTGCCGGAGGACAGCTGGAAACGGATACAAGATATCAAGAAGGCGTTCAAGCTAATGATCAGAAGACAGAAGACCAAAGGCTGGGTTCCCGACAAGATCCTTGTCGGGAAGGCTCGCGAAGGCCCGGCAAGGCCTCGCGCCCGGCAAGGCCTCGCACCCGGCAAGATCTCGCACCCGGCAAGATCCCACCGCTTCAGCACAGTGCCGCCGCTCCAGCGCAGCGACTAGCCTGTCGTTTAGGGCTTGTCCTCCTGGTTGCGTGTCACGGCGTCGACCGCAAATGGGGTTAAGCGGTGCTGATGGGACGGGCCCTTTTTCCGCCCCCGAGAAAGTAAGGGACACCTAAACGGAGCATTAAATGCGTTTGTCCTAAGATGTTTGTCCTAAGACGTCGGTGATAATCATGAAATACTGTAGTAACTTTACACCTCTTGTACTGCTGTCTGCCACTGTTGGTGACCCCTTGGACGTATAAAAGGAGGCCCAAGGCGTAGCTACAGGGGAGAAGGACCTTCCGGCCCATTCTGCATGCGTAGCTTCTTTCCCACCACAAGCGCTCCGTGTACTTGAGCCAAGAACATCCACAATAAACAACAGCAGGAGTAGGGTTTTACGCTTATCAGCGGCCCGAACCTGGGTAAAGATCCTCGCGTTGATCGTTGGTTCCGCTCTTTGTGCAAATCTTTTCCCCTTGCCGAACCGTAAAGGGATCCACGCGATCCCATAGGTGTCGTACGCCGACATGTGAGAAATACAAAAACACCATCAGCATGGCGAACTTTGTCATGTGAGAAATACAAAAAAAAAGTCTGTTACTTCTCTCTAATTTTCATGGATGGTTGGATTTTGGGGTGCATGTGTTGTTTCAGTAGTGACATAATTTTGGTTGGCTCAAGAATTATTTGTTGACGAACTGTCGGATGCTCAGTTCAGTTTAAAATAGCATGCCATGTGGCTTTCACTGTTTATGACCGCATCAAGGATCAAAAGAGGACCTGTCGATTAATTTATTGGCATGTTGTCTCTAAGCCTGCACGAATCCCACTCTCTGTTGCATTTTCCGCTATTTAAATCATTTATATTCACTTCTCTTATGTATGAGTTCAAGTACAAATAGTGATGTGCTTTCACTCTTGCTAGGGCTCCAGTAGTAAATGCATTATGAGGGGCAAGGAGCGACGACCCGATATACATCATCGATTATACAATATGTAGCAAACACTGTTGTCTTCGACTTCATGTTTGCCTTATTCTTATTCAGGGCATGTTCGGATCTCCTCTGGCTTCACAAAACTCCACAAAACCAGCTTCTCATCGTGGCTTCTACTCGATGTAGCGATTCTAGGTTCGTTCGGCTGCATCGACAGCTTCTCCAGCGCTGCAGCCCAGCTGGGAGACTGTGGCCTATTCGGGACAGGCTGGGCCGGCTAGAGGCAGCCTAATTAGGCCAGCCAGTGCACACGTTCGAGGGGGGAAGGGGGTCAGCGAGGCGAGGGGGATCGGTACAGTCGCGACTCGTTCTATTTTTTCGACTGGGAGCAGCGAACCGGTATCTTTAGCGGTGGCAAGCTGCTGTAAATTAAGTGAACTCCAGCTTTTACGATCCGTGGAGCTGGGCCTAGCTTGCTTCTCGTTTTTGCACATAGCTCTGGCTTAGCTTCTAGAATCTAGCTTCACGAGTCTCAGGCGTTCGGGGCGGCTTCTCACGAGAAGTTTTTGGAGTTGAGAGCTGGGGCGTTGCCGAACAGGCCCTCAGTCTCACCTTTTCATTTACCTGACATCAGAACTGGAAACATCAAAATTGACACTTGGATATAAGCAAGACCGTGAATTATATCGGCTTTAGTGCTCCATAATTAAAAGTGACTCTTCTGCCTTGCAACCCCAACTTGGTGACATGTGTATATTGTAAAAGTAGTGTGTTCGTGTGTATTCACTTGCTGACATGAGTGACATCTAAGAATCAGAGTCCACTGATGAACAATTAATTATAAATGCACTGTATATCCTTTCTCTTGGGGGCTATTTGTTAGTCTTCTCTGATATTAACTGTAAAATGCGTATTTTCATCATTTGACTGATAGTCTAATACTGAACTTAAACATGTATTCTTGGATGATATGTGTGAGTTGTGGACTTCCTGCCCTTTATTACAAATTGACAGTACGTACTTCAGTATTTAGTTGGCATAAGATCAACCATACTTTTTATTTTGAGCAGGAAAGAGTACCTTGTTGAGCCAACTCTTTGGGACTAATTCTAGGGAGATGGATGCGTTCAGGGGGAAGGTATACTCAATTTTCTTTACCTATCTTTCTTTCATTTTTTCACTTCTCTTATCATGAAATCGTTCTTTCAAATGTAGTACACTCTTAGATTTGATAGTA
The DNA here is from genome assembly GCA_039707655.1 of Elymus sibiricus. Lineage (NCBI taxonomy): Eukaryota > Viridiplantae > Streptophyta > Magnoliopsida > Poales > Poaceae > Elymus > Elymus sibiricus. The sequence continues at coordinate 229,073,864 of CM077676.1, forward strand.
TATTTCTATCACTAGGATCCAAACTACCAAAGGCATCTGGATGGCACACTATGTTGGTGTCGAGCCCTGTACTTTTGTAATGGATTTGGAAGGTACTGATGGAAGAGAAAGAGGAGAGGTATGGTTACTTGCAGTTTGATTCCCTTGTTCTTTTGACCTTTCGAGTAGCAAAGTGCAACATTAGAGAGATACTGGGCAAGAGGACCAAGTGTGGGCGGGTGGGCATCGGCAAGGCGGGCTGTCAGCATGGTGTTGGAGTTGATCAGTAGCGGTGCACCTACGCCATGTATGGATCAATACTCAGGTTCCTTCAAGGCCCAGTCCATCCAGGTAGTTTGTTATACTACTGACATGAATACACTTTATTCATCAAGGATTACTGTATTATCATATTATCAAGGGTTAATGATCTATGTATGCACTTCTTACGTTCATGTCCAGTTCAGAGCCCTGTTATCCATCAAGCACATAATTTAACTAAAGCTTGTGAAAAAAATTGACCATGGAAATAATCACTTTCGATTGGTAGTGTCAAAAGGATGCAGAACATTTGTAACATTTCTTCACATATTCATGATACTTTCACTCTGCTATTGCATTAGTAATTTTCATTGACCTGTATTGCATCATTGATTGTAATCAGAGTATAATTATATGATTGCTTCATGGTGCTTTCCCTCAAGATGTTTGGTATATGCTCATCTTGTGGAATTTAACCTTTAGCTAATTATTGAATTGTTTCCTTTTTCAGGGTTCTCCTATGATGGAAGAGGTTCTAATCATCTTCCAGTCAAGGGTCAGGGGGCAGAAGAACTCACAAAAATATGAGCCAGATGACCATGATCCGCTTGCAGCAAATTTGACTTATGGCATTTGTTCTATGATATGCTGGGCGAGCATCCATTTCCCTGTTATAGAGCCAGTTTGCATATCTACCATTTTGTTTATACAAATAACCTTGTGGAATGTGTGATGTTGAGTTGTGGCTGTTGGTATGCTTAAGGACTTCCTTTTTCCTTCCATTATTTTAATGTGCATTAATGAGAAGAATTAGATTTTGCAAGATGATATGGATTGTGCATTTGGTGTTCTTCATTTATGCTTCCTATATTCACTGCCCCATTTATATGTTCTGTTCATTGGCATGCCATTTAGATTGCGGCCAGCTACATGTACCATGGCCCCAATTTACCTTGGTATTAGTTGGTTTCTAATTGCTAATGCCTTGCTGTTGGATTTTACAAGGTCATATGGTTTGTGCATTCGGTGTTCTTCATTTATGCTTTCTATATTCATTGCCTCATTTATATGTTCTCTTCATTGGCATTCCATTTAGATTGTGGCCGGCTACATGTACCATGGCCCCAATTTACCTTGATATTAGTTGGGTTCTAATTGCTAATGCCTTGCTGTTCCCAGAAGAAGACAACATAAAAAAGGCCATAGTAGAGGTGAATCTTCCAACAAGAAGGTCTTGACCATCAACCTCTTTGTTATTCATTTTCGGAGCCATTAAATATTTTTGGTCTCATAATAGTTTTAGATGTTACGCCTTAGCATATTATATCAACGAGAAGTGGATGTGTTTTAGTCTTCTTCATAGGATCGGTTGTAAGCAATTTATGAAAGCATATGGTGATGGAAATATGCCCTAGAGGCAATAATAAAGTTGTTATTATTTTATATTTCCTTGTTCATGATAAAGGTTTATTATTCATGCTAGAATTGTATTGACCGGAAACTTAAATACATGTGTGAATACATAAACAAATACCGTGTCCCTAGTGAGCCTCTACTAGACTAGCTTGTTGATCAAAGATGGTTAAGGTTTCCTAACCATAGACATGAGTTGTCATTTGATAACGGGATCACATCATTAGGAGAATGATGTGATGGACAAGACCCATCTGTTAGCTTAGCATATGATCGTTCTGTTTATTGCTACTGCTTTCTTGAATGTCAAATACATGTTCCTCCGACCATGAGATCATGCAACTCCCGGATACCGGAGGAATACCTTGTGTGCTATCAAACGTCACAACGTAACTGGGTGATCATAAAGATGCTCTACAGGTATCTCCGAAGGTGTCTGTTGAGTTGGCATGGATCGAGACTGGGATTTGTCACTCCGTGTTTCGGAGAGGTATCTCTGGGCCCTCTCTGTAATACACATCATAAGAAGCTTGCAAGCAAAGTGACTAAGGAGTTAGTTACGGGATGATGTATTACGGAACAAGTAAAGAGACTTGCCGGTAACGAGATTGAACTAGGTATGGAGATACCGACGATCGAATCTCGGGCAAGTAACATACCGACGGACAAAGGTAATTAAGTATGTTGTCATTGCGGTTCGACCGATAAGATCTTCGTGGAATATGTAGGAACCAATATGAGCATCCAGGTTCCGCTATTGGTTATTGACCGGAGAGGCGTCTCAGTCATGTCTACATCATTCCCGAACCCGTAGGGTCCGCACGCTTAACGTTCGTTGACGATATAGTGTTATATGAGTTATGTGAATTGGTAACCGAATGTTGTTCGGAGTCCCGGATGAGATCCCGGACGTCACGAGGAGTCTCGGAATGGTCGAGAGGTAAAGATTTATATATGGGAAGTCATATTTTGGGTTCCGGAAAAAGGTGCAGTTTTTCCGGTATTGTACCGGGAAGCTTCCAGAAGGTTCCGGAGGGGTCCGGAAGTCCACAAGTGGGTCCACCATGTCCCAAGGGCTGGCATGGGCTAAGGGGAGGTGCCCTGGCCTTATTGGGCCAGGCACACCAAGTCCTCAAAAGCCCACGCAGCTAGGGAAGGAAAAAAGGAGAGTCCTAGTAGGAATAGGATTGGACTTTGGAGTCCAAGTCCACGTGTGTACTATTCACGTGGTACTGTTCACGTGGCACTATTCCTTCTACTCCAAGCCCCTACACATATATAAATAGAGGAGAGGGGGCGCCCCAAACGGGACACAACATTGTCTTAGCCATGTGCGGCGCCCCCCTCCACAGTTCCGTCCCTCGGTCATATTTTCGCAGTACTTGGGCGAAGCCCTGTGGAGATAGCATCACCATCACCGTCACCATGCCGTCGTGCTGCCGGAACTCATCCACTACCTCGCCGTCTTGCTGGATCAAGAAGTCGAGGACGTCACCGAGCTGAACGTGTGCTGAACACGAAGGTGCCATACGTTCGGTGCTCGGTCGGTTGTTTCGTGAAGTTGTTCGACGACATCAACCGCGTTGTTCTAACGCTTCCGCTTATGGTCTACGAGGGTACGTAGACACACTCCCCCTCTCGTAGCTATGCATCTCCATGGATAGATCTTGCGTGTGCGTAGAATTTTTTTTGTTTTCCATGCAACGTTCCCCAACATATGGTTATGTAGTTGTAACTCTGTTTTGCTTTGTAACATCTGCTTGCAGATCGATATGGATGAAACCAGAGATGGATGAAATCGTTCTATGGATTTTACTATTGCAATGGTCTTGCACTAGCCACCAACCTTTTTAGGTTTGTGCCCTGGTTACTGATTACATGCCGGTGAGCAACAATCCAGAATTCTTATATGAACGGTATAACCTGGCATCAATTAAATTAATACACTACAGAAGGTAACAAAATTTCAAAATTCAAACATGTGTAGAGTTTAACACCATTACTACAATTCACTGCATCTTTAGAATTATGATTCTGGTATTGTTTTACTAACTTGATAGCTTTAATATCTTTGCCATTTCCTATGTAGGCATGCATCAACAGGCAATGTCGATTGTTTACTATTGGCTCTCACTAAAGCATGGTGTATGTTAAAGTGTCTGCCTGCTATTTCAGATTATCTATTTCACCCAAGAGATTATCTGCTTCTTCTACATAGGCTACTATTATGTAGTATCTTACGGATGAGAAGATACATGCTCTCTTTTTTTGGATGATCAGGGATAATAAAAACATAAGTTTAGGTGTTTACTCAACTAACTTAAGAAGTGATGTTCCATCATGCTCTCTATGCTTCGCATCCTTGTGAGACACAGCGAAATGTGAGGCATGCACTCTGCTCGGTCTTTCACTATGGATCATTTTTATGCCTATACTTCATTTGGATGCACCCAGTATCTTAGTGTGTTTATGGCACCCAGTATCTCTCGATTGCATTACCATTGTCTGTAGGGCTATTGGCATATATTGTAGCTTTGATTGTGATCAGAGTTTAATTATATGATATCCTATCAGTGCTTTCCTTTATATGTTGATCCTATGAAATTAAACTTTTATCTAATCGTCCGATCTTTTCCTTTTCGCTGTCCTGCAGGGATGGGAGGCCTTTATAATGCTAATGATGTTCCAGCTCGGAGAAGGCAAACTCACAAACATAAGCCAGGTGACGATTATTCTTTTTTAGCATTTTTTGTCTTTTTTTTGAAAAAAATGATTCTAATGATGTTCCATCTAGGAGAAGACAAACTCACATACTAATTATTTTTGCTGATTTTTTTCTTTTGCTACTATTCTTTTTTCGCTGAATAATGTTATGCGATGTTATTGTTAATAATGAATAAACATTGCAACACTCAATACATGATTCTATCAGGGAGCTATGATGGCAAGGTGAATAAAAATGTTGGAGCATGATGGATGGTAGGGAATAGAGGAGCATGATGAAGTGTTTGGCTGGCTGGCAATGCAGACTAGTTGGACTTGAAGAAGCTGTATCAATCATGAGGCTAAATTGTCCATGCCCCCAGCGTTTAAATTATACACATGTGAGCATTTTTCTTATCTTCTACCTCTCTTTGTTAAATTGTTAGCTTACATGCTAATCCTAACCCCTGATAACTTGTCCTGAACACTAGAGCATATATACTCTGAATTCTGTTCCATCTCGCTTCGGAACGCCTCGCCTCCTCATCTCGATCTGTAATGAACCTGGGGCACCAACTTTCTCCTTACACTTTCATGGCAATCCATTTTTGTTTTCCTTTTGATCAAATTTTCTCGATTTGTAATTATTGAGACAAAAGGCCAGCTGGACCTATTAATGAAAGGTGTACTGATGTACTTTATTATTCTTTGTTTTCTTTTTGTTTCGTTGCTTTTGGTTTGGTGACTGTAAGCTCTCTCTCTCTCTCTCTACATCTACATATATTACACCAGCTGGTCCAGGTAGAGGGGTAGTGGCCACAAAATTTTACTGAAATAACCATGCGAGCTTACCAGCGAACAAGATTCTCATAGGAATATAGAATGTGGGTATATATATAAATATTATAACATTGGTGTTAGATATGTTTACTCAGATGATCCAAGAACTGAATGAACCATTGAAATAAAGTACCTCTCTGTCGCTTTAAAAATTGTACAGTCAACATGCTAATATTATGATTATATTATCTTCTCTGCAATTAAACTTTGTTTGGTGGTTGAGCTAGCGAAGGTTGGGATTTTGATTTCTAACGTGCATATCTTCTTGCTTTTCCTGTCATATTATATGGTCTGTCCTTCCAGTCCTAATTCAGAAGCTCCACCCTTGGTCGAGCTGGTCGTTGTTTGTTTGCTTTTGTTTCTGTCTCATCTCACATATCACAGGTTGCAACTTGAAAGTGTGAGTGCTATCTCTGAGCATACTACTGTAAGTTGCAACCCAAAACTGCATTTGTGTTGCGTTGTGGCATGATCATTGGATGGTGGATTAGCATCAGTGCCTAACTATGTCCCTAGGATGTATACTTTGGATTGCATAGTTCAGTTTTGTAATCTCAGTAAATGTATAAGATATGTAGATGCAATCTTTTTATTTGTATAAGATGACTGGTATGCATCTCATATATGCTTGCATCCGTGTACATCCTGTGTCATAGTACAAGTTAAAGGAAACCTTTCACTGACTTTTTTCTTGTGTTATAAGACTGGCCATTTCGATCCAGCCAAACACAAATTTGGCTGTTGTAGTAGTAAAATTAAATTATTTGTGCGTTCGTTGCAGGGAGGCTGGCGAGGAACGTGCTCCAGACCAGCAAGGTGCTGCTCAACGGCAAGAAGAGGCGACTCGATTGTGGCGCGGTGGTGATCTATCTCCTGCAACCAAACTTATCATGAGCTGCATACTCATTTTCTCAATCAAGATGTCAAGAAAATGAAATTTCAGTACTATGCTTATGATTTCTTTAATTGCTTGAAGAATTTTTCAGTCACGAAGTTGAGTACCCCTTTACACAGATTTGGAAGGTTGGATAATCAGGGGTCAAATTAAAGTTCAGAGTGTATTGGCTAAGAGCAGGATGCATAATGGTAGTTGCCCTAAGCTTATACGGAGAGAGTCTGATCGCTGAGTTTGCTATCTGACATCTATGGATCTGTTGCAGCGCTCATCGATTGATGTGGAGGTTGAGGGCACTCTTTCTTTACTGAAAAAACTAACACCAGCTAACAACCCATGTTCCTTTTTATCCCCTCTAATTTGGTTGAGTCATACTTAATCCATGACACCCTGTGCAATTTGTATCAGACAGATTAATTTTTGTGTTCTCCGTCTTCTGACAAATCATAGTTTTACGATGTTAAAGATAAATGCATTTATGAAATGCACTCTTCTTGAGATTATGTGTAAATGTTCCTTTTGTAGGAATGCCTTGCTCTAAGAATTATGTAGTATCCTTTCTGCTTGGTAAATGTTAGTCAGCAGATGCACTGCTCAAGCCTTGCATAAAAATGCCATCCTTTAATTATTTTGTGTTTGTCCTTATGGCTTGCTGAATGTAAATCTCAGTGATGCGTTATTGCTATATATATTCTCCTTTAAAATTGTACATGCCCTGTTTGTCATCACCACTCTCTTTGCGACATATGTAAGTTCGCTTTACCGAAAGTTTGTATCCTGCTCAAAATTTAAAAAATAGATGTGCTCAATTTCTTCAACACATACTATGATTTTTCGTTCTTTATTTTCCAGTATTAATCATCCTTATCAATGCATTACTGGTCTGTTGAGCACGATGTGATCCAGAAAACGAATAGAAATTTTCTTTCAAGATATAGAGCATATTGGCCAAGCCTGGACATAAAACATCAAAATGTAGCATAATAAAATTAGATTCCAACAGTAGTGTTTTCCTTCATATATGTTTCAACATCCCTCTCCTCCCTCCCTCTCTCTCATTGTGCATGAACAGGTATTCTAGCTGATAGAAAAAAATAGAAAGAACCATTAACACGGTTTGCTATATATAGATACACTTGATATAAGAACAAAGGCATGTGCCTATGTTTTTTTTCTTCTGCTGCTCATTGATATGCACGTGGTTACAGGCTTATAGGTATTGTACTGATTACAAAAACACTGAGCATGGCAGACTGTCGTATGAGAAATACACAATAACTAGAAATAGTGGGTTTAGGATCTAGGGTTACTTCTCTCTGATTTCAGTTATAAAATAATTTTGTTTATTGGTATGTCCTTTAAATAGCAGGCAGGTACATGTGTCATGGTCACAACATAACTCAGTGTTAGCTTGCTTATATATTGTTGGATACATATGAACAATGAGCTCGGGAGGACTTTATTTATCCGGTGTTGCGTACTTCAATATCACATGTAGATATGCCTTTGAATGTCTACATCTAATTGCTTTCTCATCCCCAACATCCAGGATACGTAGATGGGGATGACATTGCTCAAAGGCGGGCGTACGTGGCCGTGTTGAAGGAGTTGTGGCCTCTGTCTCTGCCTCAAATGTCGGTGATGCCTCTCTGTGCTATCTCTCCCATGTCCTTTTTTACTTTGTTTGTTCAGTGAATGTTGGATTAGACAAGAATGATTTATTCACGCTGGATTTGTACAACTATGAACTATTTGTGCAATCTTTTATTTAAGCTTTGAAACGAGAGGATGAAATGTTGGGTTTGAGCAATGGTGTTAGATGTTTTTTTTTTGGTGTTGGATTATTGATATGAATCGCCGCAAGTAGAATTGTCGCACTACAAGTTATCATGACATGAAGCGTTATTCTTGTGTATATTCTCCAAGAACCTAGGATCTACTACCATTTTTATGTGTTGTGAATTGGTGCATAGGCTCTTGCTCCTGAGTGATCGGTTTTTGCATGTCTATTACTTGCATATCATGACAGCTCTTCCCTGAAGGAATACCATCTCTATATGAACTTTTTTGTTTACCATGTTTACCAATAATGCTTGCATGCTCGATCTTTCTTGGATAAAATGTCATTCTGCCTCACGGGATGCAATAGGGCATTATCTAATGCGCATTCGAGGACTACGTAATTTCTACTCCATATGGATGTTGTTTAACTATATATTTGTTGGTGTCTATTTCTTAAATAGTTAGCTGGTCCCTGCCGTGTAATCTGTTGAGCCTTTTGATGCTCTCTTCGATTTCTGATCCATTATTTGTGTCTGATTGAGCTTACCAATGCTGCTACCAATATAGCTTGCTTTTGGACTGAAGTCTTTTGTTGTTTCCTGGACCAATTGCTATGTACTGAATGTGTATGACATAAACTTGATATATTAGATTGATAAACATAACTACATTATGCTATTTTTTATATTTGCAATGCTTCAATGACTGTATTACCGGATTGGATATGACTATACCCGGCAGCATCGCTGCCGGATGCGGCAAGCCGCACTTCCTACCTAGTAGATAGATATGCAGTTCTGTCTTCTGCTGCAAGACCGGTCTGTATGGCCATGATGGTGCATGCACGTTCTAGCTTAGCAAATCAACTTTATTTTCAAATGAGTTCTGCTTGGTTGTGTTTGGAAGAATCCGAAATATGTAACTGGTGATGGCGCACGTCATTCCAACTGCCCACCCGCAGCCACATGCGTGTTTGGTGTTATTTGGGTCGTAGAATCGTAAGTTTATTCGGGATCCATGATTGGGCTTCAGCTCGAGAACATGCTGGAAATGTATGTCTGCCATGTATTGTACTCCCTCTGTACCGAAATATAGGTCGTTGTAGCGATTCTAGTGAAAATCTCACCACGTTACGAACTTTTTTGACTTTCCAAAAATGCCCTCCCTCTCACCCACTCGAGCCCAGCCGCTCACCCCCTCGAGCCAGTCGCTCTCACCCTCTCGCTCCCCTCTCACCTAGCTCCCCTCTCGTTCCCCTCCAGATCCCTCGTCGCCGGCCTCTCCTCGCCGTCGTCGCCGGCCTCTCCTCGCCATCACCGAGCCACCCCGCTTCCTCCCTTTCTCCCCACCACCGAGCCACCCCGTTTCCTCCCACTGCCAGAAATCCACCGGGAGCAGGTCAAAAGCTTGATTTTTTATGAGCGATCCGTGCGCGCCGACGCCGGCGACGAAGCGACATGGATCCGGGCGGGATGCTGCTAGAGGACTTCGGGCAGCGGGTGGACCTGACGCGGCGCATCCGCGAGGGCACCACCGCGCTGCGAGAGCTCATCCAGAACGCCGACGACGCCGGGGCCTCGTGGGTCCGCCTCTGCCTCGACCGCCGCACCCACGGCGCCTCCTCGCTGCTCGCCCCGGCACTCGCGCAGTGGCAGGGCCCCGCCTTGCTTGCGCACAACGACGCCGCCTTCACCGACGAGGACTTCCAATCCACTACAGGCTGCAGATCATCACCAATCCAAGCCTCTGCTGCTCTTCTTCGTCTCTTACATCTGCTACCACTACAGGCTGAAGATAATCCGGCAACAAAGCTCTGAATCCTTCTCTTACTGCTGTTCTCTGAAGTTTCTGTCTTGCTTGCTTTGAATTGCATACAGTAGATCCTTGTAAATCTTTGCCTGAACTTGAGATAACTGTTGATATTTCTGTGAGAAGACTTGGTGGGTCATCTTGTGAACTCGATCTGCAGCGTCATATGTTTGGGACGGCTGAATCATCTTCCCTATGCTAGTACTTACGGGTGTGTTGGATCCACCAGAAAACAACCAAAAATACAGTCCCTGAATCCCTTACCTGTAGATGGCTTGGAGTACTGATTTACTCCAAGGCTTGGCAGTAGAGATTTACAGTACTCCTCGATGGCTTGGCAGTAGATGGCTTGGCAGTAGATGGCTTGGAGTAGATGTCTACTGATTTACAGTACTCGTACATTCTGTAGCTTGTTGTTGTTTTCCTTGGAGTAACTTGCTTGTCCTTATGTTTTCTGTATTACTCCGGTTAACTGAACATTTGTGCTTGCTGAAAATTTTGCGTTAACTGAACATTTGTGCTTGCATTTGCTGTATTACTCCAGCAATTTTGATGTAGTACTCCAGTTAACTGAAACTAGTGTCATCTGTACTGCTCAATTTTGCTGTATTACTTCAGTGGAGTACTAGTGACATTACTTGCAGTATGTGTAGCTTGGTGTAGTACTGCTTGAACTACAGTAAGTGCAGCATTAGGTAGTACTGCTTGAACTACAGTATTTGTAGCTTGGTGTAGTACAGTAAGTGTAGCTTGGTGTAGTTCTCTCAGTAGCTCTCTTCAGTACATACTCTCTCCTTTTCCTTCAATTAAAATTAGTTTTAGAGGTAATTAACTGAAACTTTCTCAGTTAATTAGGAGTAATTAGGAGTAGCAAACTTTTCATTTAAAGAATTTGGAGTAATTCTCTTCTCTTCTCTTGCAAAAATCAGAAAATCCAAAAAGTTTGCAAAAAGACCAAATCAGATTTGCTTGGAGTATTTAACAAGATCGAACAAGATTTACTGCAAGAAGACCAAATCTTCTCACTTCTCTCTTCTTCTCTTCTTACTCTTCTACTCTCTTCTCTGCCAGATTTAGTGTAGGAGTAGTGTAGGAGTACTCCAGATTTAGTGTAGGAGTAAAAATTAACTGAAACCTTTTCAGTTAATTAGTTCAACTTCTTACATTAGTTCTTATGTCTTCTCTTTCTCTTTTGCCCTCTTACATTAGTTCAACAATATGAGCCCTAAATCCAGTACATTAGCTCAACTTCTTGCCCTCTCTCTCTCTCTCTCTCTCTCTCTCTCTCTCTCTCTCTCTCTCCTTTTCAAACAGAAATGATCATAGAAATGGAGTAAGATTTACTAAAACTTTTCCTCCTGATCCCAATCCTCTCCTCTCCTACTCCTCTCCTCATAAGAAAATGATCATACAAACAAGGAGTTTAAAGTAAATGAAACCTTTTCAAACAAAAATGATCATACAAATGGACATGTTCTCACATACAAATGGATTTACAAAAATATGGATTAATTTCACATATCCTCCTTTGCAAACATATGGATTAATTTCACATGGGGTTTACAAAAATCAAAAAATTCAAGCCTCATCATACAAATGATGATACAAATGATGCACTCCACACAAGCCTCATCTCAAGCATCTCAACAAGCCTCATCTCAAGCATACACAACAAGCCTCATCTCAAGCATCTCAACAAGCCTCATCTCAAGCATCTGTTCATTTTCAGAAAACAGGAGTCTACTGTTCATTTTCAGAAAACAGGAATCTACTGCATCTTCATCTAATGATCAAGTATGTACCTGCATCTTGAAAATTGTCATCTCCTTCTACTCCTGCATCTTCAATCATCTCATCACCATCTTCTGCAGGTGGACTATAGTTGAGGTCTGGGATATCCATGAGAACTCCTCCTATTGCTGCTTTGAACTTGCCTCCTGCAAATTATTCAAATGCTTGATTAACATTTTTTACATGCAATTGTGTGTCAACCAAGTAGCAGCAAGCAAGCAAGAGAATAATATGCAATTCAGAATAATTCAGAGATTAATATAGGAGTTTGTTTGATCAATATGAAAAATCTCTTTATATGAGTCTGTTTTTTTGCTCTTCTCTAACTTCATATGTTCACATTTCAGATGTTCTCTAAATTGTGAGTCTGTTTGTACTGAGGCATTCTTTCTGCATTCTCATTCAAGTCTTGAATTACTAAAGTACCGACTCACTTTTTAGATATTTTGGAGAGGCTACTTAAATTGTGCAAGATGGATACATTAAGAATTCAGGCAACACAAGATTAGGTAACTACTGTACTTGAATTTATCTGAATTTTGCAATGCGAACTGAAAATTTGCAAGAGTTTTGCTTGATGTTATACTGTTGTCCCATTTTGAAACTGAAAACTACACACACACACTGTCAAAATGACAAGATGTTATAGTGCTGTCAAAACTGAAAACTGAAACTAAGTTTGTGGCCGGCCATTTTGTGAAGTTGCATTCATAATTTTCATAAATTCAGTACAAAGCCATACATCACACAAAACTGATCAGTGCATCATCGAGCCATTACATTCATCACACAAACTGTTTGTGGTGTGTGCATACTGTTAGTTGAAGTTGATCTCCAGATTGTGGAGCAGTAAGGAACATCAGATTGTGGAGCAGTAAGGAACATCATGGCAATAGTACAGTACAAGTTCTTCAACTCCATAATTTACAGATCCATGTTCTATTTTTACATGAATGCCTCCATGCTTGCTCTATTCTTGCCCATGAATTTAGCTTCTTTTTTCCTTTTACCTCCATGCTTGCTCTATGTTTTACCACTACCCTTCCTGATATTCATACTCCTATTCCTATTCATTCACAATTTTACTCGTAGCAATTATTTCTGCCCATCAATTCATACTCCTACTGATTTGGAGTACTGATGAAACTAAGATCTGCTTGGAGTATGTTCCATTTTGAAACCGAGATCAGGATTTATTTTGAAACACGATGAAACAAAGTTGTGACTCGGTCTAGTTGAGATCCAATTATTCAAATAAAGGCTAGTTTTTGTTTTTCTGTGACTGTCTATGTTCAGCACTTGACAGTAGACATCAGGAAATGCCTTGGTAGACCAAATTTTGATGATTTTAGCAAAGGCCTTGATAGACCAAATTTTGTACTCCTGGGAGTATAGATGAAAATTAATTGAGCAGTGTAGTGACATGGAGTAGTGTAGTGGCCATGTAGTGACCAAAATTTTCACGCTATTCATGGAAATATTCAGACTTGTCCCTCACAAGCTATTCATGTGCTCATTTCCTGTTATTGTGTTCATTACTTGATTCTGTCTCTGTAGTTTATCTCCAGCGGTATGGTTCAGCATTCTTGTGTGGTTTGCCATTTTCATGACTTAATTTTGCTACAAGTACAGCTACAAGTCCAAACCTGTTCTAAATTGACAGTACATGTTCATTTTTTCTATTGACAGTGGTTTGCCATTTTCATGACTTAATTTTGCTACAAGTACAGCTACAAGTCCAAACCTGTTCTAAATTGACAGTACATGTTCATTTTTTCTATTGACAGTACAAGTCCAAACCTGTATTGACAGTACATGTTCTACTCAGTGCTCATCTTTCAGTGTTCAATTTCAGCATTAAACAGATGATTTCAGTGTTCAATTTCACTGTTCAATTTCAGTGTTAAATTTCAGTATTACTCCAAGATTGTACTGCATGCAATTATTTGAATTATTCAAGACAGATGATTACAGCAAGTTTATGATCATCAAATTGTTTACTCAGATGCAGAGCGAGTACTGGGCGAGGAGATGAACCTAGGGGAGCAAAATTGAGAACTCCAGCGGTAGCAGCTCCTGTGGCTGCGGCGAGTACTCCAGCGGCAGCACCTCCTGTGCGTGGCGACTACTCCAGCGGCGGCAGCACCACCTGTGCGCAGGCGAGGAACAGCCTGTGCTCGCCTCCACCTGGGTGCGGGCCAGGAGGAGCCCCTGCACGATCGATTGAGGATTCAAATTTTTGAAGGGGGGGGGGGGGGGGGTCATTTGTCAGGTTTTCACCTGGTCGGAACAGAGGCCCCAGCGACATATATTTCGGTACAGAGGGAGTACTAGGTGGAATCGCGCGCGGAGATATGACATGTACTCAATTACTCCCTCTCTCCTATAATGGAGGACATTTTTTTGGCATTACACAAGTGTCAATAAATGTCTTACATTATGGGACGGAGGGAGTACATGCGTATAAGCCGTCACCCGAAAAATTGGGATAGAGAGTCCTTAATTCGAAACAATTAGGATGCTTGCAGCACGCCTGACTGAACACGCCTCCTCGCCGTATTCATACGGCCAGAGACTGCCCGCCTTCCTCGACTAAACCCGCGAGTATGCCGAGAAACCTACTTCGGCCACACGTCCGTTCGCGAGCCGCCCATCATTAAACACAACGTCGGTTGGCTCCGGTCGTTCCCCGCTATTTAAACGATGCCAGACGCCGAACAAAAATCGCACCACACTTCGCTCCCATCTCCTTCTTGCATCATTTTCTTCACAATCTCCATTGCATCCGGCAAGCAGGAAGAGTTCTCCGGCATAAAAGTCGGTTGGGTGGACCGTCGAGCCCATCGGATATGCGCCAGGCAACTCTCCGTTCCAACTCCCTCGACGCTCCAAACCGCTGCAGTCCGCAAGCTATTATATTATCAATCTTTGATACTTTCTATGCTTTATATGCAATTTTGTATCATTTTTGGGAACAACCCTACTAACTCAGTGCCCAGTGCCAGTTGTTGTTTTTTGCTTGTTTTTGGTTTTTCAGAAAATTAGTACCAAACGAAGTCCAAACGTGATAAAACTTTACGATGATTTTTTCTGGACCAGAATGGACCCTAGAACGTTCGGGAGGAGGCCAGAAGGTCTACGGGAGAGCCACGAGCTCACATGACGCGCCCCTAGGGGGGCCACATGAGCTCGTGGGTCTCACGCAGTTTCGTTTGACCTAACTTCACTTCTATAAATTTCCAAATATTCCCAAATCAAGAGAGAGACAACCGAAATAACTTTTTTGCCGCCGCAAGCCTCTGTTCTTCCACGATCCCATCTGGAGGCCTTTCCGGTGATCTGCCGGAGGGGGAATCGATCACGGAGGGCTTCTACATCAACCTTGCTGCCCTTCCGATGATGTGTGAGTAGTTTACCACAGACCTACGGGTCCATAGCTTCTACCAAGATGGCTTCTTCTCTCTCTTTGATCTTCGATACAAAGTTCTCCATGATCTCCATGGAGTTCTATTCGATGTAATCTTCTTTTGCGGTGTGTTTGTTGGCATCCGATGAATTGTGGGTTTATGATCAAATTATTCATTGAAAGTAATTGAGTCTTTTTTGAACTTTATTATGCATGATTTTTATAGCTTTGTATTTCTCTCCGATCTATCCGTTTGGTTTGGCCAACTAGATTGATTTATCTTCAGTGGGAGAGGTGCTTTGTGATGGGTTCAATCTTGCGGTGTCCTCACCTAGTGACAGAAAGGGTAGCGAGGCACGTATTTGTATTGTTGCCATTAAGGGTAAAACGATGGGGTTTATTCATATTGCTTGAGTTTATTCTGTCTACATCATGTCATCATACTTCATGCATTACTCTATTTGTTATGAACTTAATACGTAGAGAGGCAAGCATAGAAGCGCTCTCGAAGTGGAGTAATAGTAGTAGATGCAGAATCGTTTCGGTCTACTTGTCACAGACGTGATGCCTATATACATGATAATTGCCGTGAATAACATCATATAACTATGCACTTTTCTATCAATTGCCCAACAGTAATTTGTTTACCCACTGTATGCTATGTTTCGAGAGAGAAGCCTCTAGTGAAAACTATGACCCCCGGGTCTACTTTTATCATATTACAAAAACCTAAATTTCCTTGCTGCAATTATTTTACTTTTTATTTACTTTTCAATTTATATATCTATCACTATCAGATTTGATCCTTGCAAGTAACGAGTTCAAGGGGATTGACAACCCTCTTGCCCGCGTTGGGTGCAAGTATTTGCTCTTGTGTGTGTAGGTACTGTTTGACTAGGATTTGCTTGGTTCTCCCATTGGTTCGATAACCTTGGTTCTCACTGAGGGAAATACTATCCGCTAATATATTGCTTCACCCTTCCTCTTTGGGAAAAATCCCAACGCAACTCACAAGTAGCAGAAAGAATTTCTGGCGCCATTTTCAGGGAGACATCATCAAATACCTATAGGTTCCTTCACACAAATTATCATTTACTTGGTGTACTTTTTATTTTCCTTTACTTGTTTTATTAGTCTTATGAAAAAAACAAAAATACAAAAATATTTTAGTTTGCTTGCTTGCTTGAATTGTCACTATGTCTCAAGAAAACACTAAGTTGTGTGACTTCTCGAATACTAATAATAATTATTTTCTTAGTACTCCAATTGTTCCTCCCGCCACTAGTACGGAGTCTTATGATATTAATGCTGCATTGCTAAATATTATTAGGAAAAATCAATTTGCTGGAAACCCTAATGAAGATGATGCATCCCATCTTAATACATTCGTTGAATTATGTGATATGCAAAAGAAAAAAGATGTGGATAATGATATTGTTAAGTTGAAATTATTTCCTTTCTCGCTAAGAGATCGTGCTAAAACTTGGTTTTCATCCTTAGCTTGCAATAGTATTGATTCATGGGATAAATGTAAGTATGCTTTTATTGCTAAGTATTTTCCTCCCGCTAAGATTATTTCTCTTAGAAATCAAATAATGAACTTTAAGCAACTTGAGCAATAACATGTTGCACAATCTTGGGAGAGAATGAAATTGATGATTAAAAATTGTCCCACTCATGGATTAAGCTCATGGATGATAATACAAAATTTCTATGCGGGATTAAACTTTGTGTTGAAAAATCTTCTAGACTCTGCTGCAGGTGGTACCTTTATGGGAATTACATTAGGAGAGGCCACGAAGCTTCTCGATGATATGATGACAAATTATTCTCAATGGCACACCGAACGAGTTCCAACTGGTAAGAAGGTAAACTCTGTCGAAGAAGTTGCTATTGTAAGTGATAAAATGGATGCTCTTATGAATATGCTTACTAGTAAAAATGCTCATGTTGATCCTAATTATGTGCCACTATCTATCTTGATTGAGCAAAATAATGATGCCATTGATGTGAATTTTGTTGCTAGAAATAATTTCAACAACAATGCTTATAGAGGGAATTTCAATCCTAAACCATATCCTGGTAATCCCTCTAATAATTATGGTAATTCCTATGGTAATTCATATAATAATAATAGTATACCTACTGAACTTGAGAACAACATTAAAGAATTTATTAGCTCTCAAAAGATTTTCA
This sequence comes from Elymus sibiricus, assembly GCA_039707655.1. Classification (NCBI taxonomy): domain Eukaryota; kingdom Viridiplantae; phylum Streptophyta; class Magnoliopsida; order Poales; family Poaceae; genus Elymus; species Elymus sibiricus. Next base: position 229,090,939 of record CM077676.1, read on the forward strand.
ATGCCATGGTAGAAGAAAAACTACATAAAGTTGATGATATGGCTAGAAACATGGATATAATTGCTCATGATGTGGAAACTCTTAAAATTAAAATTATGCCACATAAAATGGATGCTACTGAAACTTTGAAGTCCATCCAAGTCACCATGAATGAAAGTAAAGAAAGAATCGCAAGGATTAGAGCTAAGCGTGAATTCTTAGAAAAATTGATTCCACCCAGTTTTTATCATAACCATGATGAGGATATTAAAATGATTGGTGTGACACCTATTGAATCTTTGTTTAGTAATATAAAACTTGATGAAAAAGGGACTGGAGTTGAGTCAACTTTAGCTAGAAGGCGTTCCAATTGTTCGGAGGGTGAGGATCTTAATGATAAAAACAATAAAAGTGGGTTTGAAGAGGTCAAGACTTTAAATAGTGATGTGCCCACTACTTTGGATTACACGGACTTTAATTATGATAATTGCTCTATGATTGAATGTATTTCCTTTTTGCAATCCATGATAAACTTACCTAATGCTTAAGAACAAAATAAAGCTTTTACTAAACATATTGTAGAAGCAATGATTAAAGCTCATGAAAAAAAGCTCGAATTGGATGAATGTTCGCTTAACTTGCATCTAGCGGATTCAACTATTAAGAAACCATTGGGTAGAATTAATGATGTTCTTATAATGGCTAATAGAAATTATGTGCCCATGGATTTTATTGTGCTTGATATTGAATGCAATCCGTCTTGTCCTATAATACTTGGTAGGCCTTTCCTGCGAACCATAGGCGCTACTATTGATATGAAGGAAGGAAATATAAGTTTCCAGTTTCCATAAAATAAAGGGATGGAATACTTCCCAAGAAAGATAATTAAACCACCTTATGAATCTATTATGCGAGCCACTTATGGAATTAATTTGAAGGATGACAATACTTGAAACAATGCATTATGCCTAGCTAGGGGCATAAAACAATAGCGCTTGTTGGGAGGCAACCCAATATTTATCTTTATTGCAATTTTTATTTTTCTTGAGTCACATGATTATTGCTACTGTAATGATTGTGTTTTTATCTTTTAATTAGTGTTTGTGCCAAGTAATGCCATTGGCATGATTTAGATGATAGTATAATTGATGCTGTTTGAAAACAGAAACTTTTGCGCCCAGTGCTGGAATTTATATTCTGTACTGGAACGTCAATAATTTGTGAATTTTTAACAACATTAGAATACAAAATTTTTACGTTGTCCTAATTTTTCAGAATTTTTGGAGTTACAGAATTATGATTTTAATTCAGATCTTTACAGACTGTTTTGGTTTAGACAGATTCTATTTTTATTGCATATTGTGCTTATTTTAATGATGTCATGGATTATATCGAGGGGTATAAGTTATGGAGAAGTTAGAATACAGTAGGTATTATGCAATAACAATTATGAATGAGTTTAGAATAGTACCTAAAGTTTATGATTTGTTTATTATAATGGATCTCACGAAGCTTCTGTTGAGTTTTGTGTGCTGAAGTTTCAAGTTTTGGGGGAGATCATGATGGATGAAGGAATAAGGAGCGGTAAGACCCTAAGCTTGGGGATGCCCAAGGCACCACAAGGTAATATTCAAGGAAGACCCAAGCGTCTAAGCTTGGGGATGCCCCGGATGGCATCTGCTACTTGTGAGCCGCGTTGGGATTTTCCCCGAAGAGGAAGGGTGAAGCAATATAGTAGCAGATAGTATTTCCCTCAGTGAGAACCAATGTTATCGAACCAATAGGAGAACCAAACAAATCCTAGTCAAACAGTACCTGCACACACAAGAGAAAATACTTGCACCCAACGCGGGCAAGAGGGTTGTCAATCCCCTTGAACTCGTTACTTGCAAGGATCAAATCTGATAGTTATAGATATATAAATTGAAAACTAAATAAAAAGTAAAATAATTGCAGCAAGGAAATTTAGGTTTTTGTAATATCATAAAAGTAAACCCGGGGGCCATAGTTATCACTAGAGGCTTCTCTCTCGACGCATAGCATACGGTGGGTAAACAAATTACTGTTGGGCAATTGATAGAAAAGCGCATAGTTATGATGTTATTCATGGCAATGATCATGTATATAGCATCACGTCCATGACAAGTAGATCGAAACGATTCTGCATCTACTACTATTACTCCACTTCGAGAGCGCTTCTATGCTTGCCTCTCTATGTATTAAGTTCATAACAAACAGAGTAATGCATGAAGTATGATGACATGATGTAGACAAAATAAACTCAAGCAATATGAATAAACCCCATCGTTTTACCCTTAACGACAACAATACAAATACGTGCCTCACTACCCTTTCTGTCACTTGGTGAGGACACCGCAAGATTGAACCCATCACAAAGCACCTCTTCCACTGAAGATAAATCAATCTAGTTGGCCAAAGCAAACGGATAGATCAGAGAGAAATACAAAGCTATAACAATCATGCATAATAAAGTTCAGAAAAGACTCAATTACTTTCAATGAATAATCTGATCATAAACCCACAATTCATTGGATCCCAACAAACACACCGCAAAAGAAGATTACATCGGATAGAACTCCATGGAGATCATGGAGAACTTTGTATTGAAGATCAAAGAGAGAGAAGAAGCCATCTACGTACTAGCTATGGACCCGTAGGTCTGTAGTAAACTACTCACACATCATCGGAAGGGCAACAAGGTTGATGTAGAAGCCCTCCGTAATCGATTCCCCCTCCGACAGATCACCGGAAAAGGCCTCCAGATGGGATCGCGGAAGAACAGAAGCTTGAGGCGGCAGAAAAGTTATTTCAGATGGCTCTCTGTTGGTTTGGGAATATTTGGGAATTTATAGAAGTGGAATTAGTTCAAACGGAGCTCGTGGCTCTCCCGTAGGGCTTCTGTCTTCCTCCCAAACGTTCTAGGGTCCCTTCTGGTCCAGAAAAAATCATCGTAAGGTTTTATCACGTTTGGACTTCGTTTTGTACTGATTTTCTGAAAAGCCAAAAACAAGCAAAAAACAACAACTGGCACTGGGCACTGAGTGAATAGGTTAGTTCCCCAAAATGATATAAAACTGCATATAAAATATCCAAGATTGATAATATAATAGCATGAAACAATAAAAAAATTATAGATATGTTGGAGACTTATCAGCATCCCCTAGCTTAATTCCTGCTCGTCCTCGAGTAGGTAAATGATAAAAACAGAATTTTTGATGTTGAATGCTACCTAGCATGTTTATCATGTAATCTCTCTTATGGTGTAAATATTGAGAAACGATGAAGTAATTGATATCAACATAATAATATCCATGAATACAAAGAACATAATCATTAAGTTTTCAAAATATACGATGCTTAACGAATGTTATCCCTACTCATTGAATTATGTAAGCGTGGCATGACTCCGCCTTCACCGCATAAATATAAATCATGAGCACCCCCGTGTCAAACCAGGCAATTGGATCATACTTTTTAACGCGCTTCAGCATTTTCAACTCCACTCAATACATGAGCGTGAGACATGGACATTAGCACTATAGGTGGAATAGAATGCGGTGATGGAGATATATAGGAGAAGTCAAAAAGGAAGAAAGGCGCGCATCAACTTGGTGGATTAATAGGCAATGGAGAGGCCGATCAATCGATATCAATGCGAGGAGTAGGGATTGCCATGCAACGGATGCACTAAGAGCTATAAGTGTATGAAAGCTCAATGGAAACTAAGTGGGTGTGCATCCAACTTGCTTGCTCATGAAGACCTCGGGCATTTGAGGAAGCCCATCATCGGAATATACAAGCCAAGTTCTATAATGAAAAATTCCCACTAGTATATGAAAGTGATAACTCAGGAGACTCTCTATATGAAGAACATGGTGCTACTCTGAAGCACAAGTGTGGTAAAAGGATAGTAGCATTGTCCCTTCTCTCCTTTTCTCTCATTTTTCATTTTTTCAATGATCTCATGGACCTCATCCCCACATTTTGGAGGATTCATTAGTCTCCATCATTCTTTTCCTCACTGGGACAATGCTCTGATGATGATCATCACACTTTTATTTACTTAAAACTCGATATTACAACTCGATAAACTGATACAAGATGACTCCATATGAATGCCTCTGGCAGTGTACCAGGATGTGCAATGATCTAGCATAACATGTATAACAATCATGAACGGTGGCTTTGCCACAAATATCATGTCAGCTCTATGTGATCATGCAAAGCAATATGATGATGAACACACATGTCATAAGACGGAACGGTGGAATTTGCATGGCAATATATCTCGGAATGGCTATGGAAATGCCATGATAGGTAGGTATGGTGGCTGTTTTAAGGAAGGTATAAGGAGGCTTATGTGTGATAGAGCGTATCATATCACGGGATTTGGATGCACCGACGAAGTTTGCACCGACTCTCGAGGTGAGAAAGGGCAATGCACGGTACCGAAGAGGCTAGCAAATTGCGGAAAGGTAAGAGTGCATAATTGTCCATGAACTCACATTAGTCATAAATAACTCATGTACTTATTGTGAAAGTTTTATTAGCCCTCGAAGCAAAGTACTACTCGCATGCCCCTAGGGAGGAGGTTGGTAGGAGTTAACCATCGCGCACCCCTGCTACTTGTGAGCTGCGTTGTGATTTTCCCCGAAGAGGAGAGGAGATGCAATACAGTAGAGATAAGTATTTCCCTCAATGAGAACCAAGGTTATCGAACCAGTAGGAGAATCACGCAAAGCCTCATGAATAGCACCTGCACACACAAAAGCAAATACTTGCACCCAACGCGGGCAAGAAGGTTGTCAATCCCCTTGAACTCGTTACTTGCCAGGATTAAATCTTGTAGTGGTAGATAGATAAATTGCAAAACAAAATAAAAGTAAATAAATTGCAGCAAGTATATTTTGGTTTTCTTTTTATATGTAAAGTAGACCCGTGGGCCATAGTTTTCACTAGAGGCTTCTCTCTCGAACACATAGCATACGGTGGGTAGACAAATTACTGTTGGGCAATTGATAGAAAAGCGCATAGTTATGACGATATTCAAGGCAATGATCATGTATATAGGCATCACGTCCGAGACAAGTAGACCGACTCCTGCCTGCATCTACTACTATTACTCCACCCATCGACCCCTATCCATCATGCATTTAGGGTATTAAGTTAATTAAAACAGAGTAACGCCTTAAGCAAGATGACATGATGTAGCCAAAGTAAACCCAATCAATATGAATAAACGCCATCGTTTTACCCTTAATGGCAACAATACAAATACGTGTCTTGTCCCCTACTTTGTCACTGGGATATAGAGCACCGCAAGATTGAACCCATTACAAAGCACCTCTCCCGCTGAAGATAAATCAATCTAGTTGGCCAAACCAAACGGATAGATCGGAGAGAAATACAAAGCTATAACAATCAAGCATAATAAAGTTCAGAAAAGACTCAATTACTTCTCATGAATATTCAGATCATAAACCCACAATTCATCGGATCCCAACAAACACACCACAAAAGAAGATTACATCGAATAGAACTCCAAGAAGATCGAGGAGAACATTGTATTGATGATCAAAGAGAGAGAAGAAGCCATCTAGCTACTAGCTATGGACCCGTAGGTCGGTGGTGAACTACTCACGCATCATCGGTAGGGCAGCATGGATGATGTAGAAGCCCTATGTGATCGATTCCCCCTCCGACAGAGTATCGGAAAAGGCCTCCAGATGGGATCACGGAAGAACAGAAGCTTGAGGCAGCGGAAAAGTTATTTGGGGTGGCTCTCTGTTGGTTTCCCAATATTTGAGAATTTATAGAAGTGGAATTAGGTCAGACGGAGCCACGTGGGGCCCACAAGGTAACAGGGCATCCCCCCCGGGCTCGCCCTGTTGCCTTGCCGTCTCCTCGTTTGTCCTCTGGTCTCCTCCCGAAGCTTCTAGGGTCTCTTTTGTCCAGAAAAAAATCGTCAAAAAGTTTCGTAGCATTTGGACTCCGTTTGGTACTGATTTTCTGGAAAACCAAAAACAAGCAAAAAACAGCAACTGGCACTAGGCATTGGGTTAATAGGTTAGTCCCAAAAATGATATAAAATAGCATATAAAACATTCAAGAATTATAATATAATAGCATGGAACAATAAAAAATTATAGATACGTTGGAGACATATCAACCCCCGATTATGACAGCACTCAAGGATTTCAATCAGAAATAAAAATGCTCAAACCTCCCCACCATGCCATGATGGACACTTAAATAAGTAGTGCATAACAAGCTTTAATATCGATATTCTTACTAACCAATGATCATGAACTAATACCCTTTCATATTATGACATCAATATAATTAAAACATACGTTTCATATTTAGTGATCTACATGAAAGTTTTTATTATACCACCCTCGAATACCTATCCTTTTTGGTCTAATCTCATAACTCGTGCACATTACCACTTCCTATTCAAGACTCTCAAAAAGATTTAAGTGAAGCATGAGAGTGCAATTATTTCTATAAAATATAACCACCGCCGTGCTCTAACAAGTATAAGTGAAGCATAAGAGCAACTCCTAGCTCAAAAGATATAAGTGAAGCATATAGAGTATTCTAACAAATCACGATAAATGTGTGTCTCTCTCAAAAGGTGTGTTCAGCAAACAATGATTGTCGCAAACTAAAAAGCAAACAATCAAAAAAAAAACTATGGCACAAGACGCTCCAAGTAAAACTCATATCATGTGATGAATAAAAATATAGCTCCAAGTAAAATACCGATAGATTGTAGACGAAAGAGGGGATGCCATCCAGGGCATCCCCAAGCTTAGACTCTTGGGTCTTCCTTGAATATTACCTTGGGGTGCCTTGGGCATTCCCAAGCTTAGGGTCTTTCCGCTCCTTATTCCTTGATCCATCGTGATCTCACCCAAAACTTGAAAACTTCAGCACACAAAACTCAGCAGAAACTTCGTGAGATCCGTTAGTATAATAAACAAACCATAAACTTTAGGTACTGTTGTAAACTCATTCATAATTGTTCTTGCATAATACCTACTGTATTCTAACTTCTCCATGACTTATACCCCCCGATATAATCCATAGCCTCATTGAAATAAGCAAACTATGCAATAAAAATAGAATCTGTCTAAAACAGAACAGTCTGTAAAGATCTGAATTAAAATCATACTTCTGTAATTCCAAACATTCTGAACAATTAGAAAAACGTAAACAATTTGTATTCTAATGTTGTGTAAGAAATTCAGAATTTTATCACGTTCTAGTACAGAATATAAATTCCAGAACTGGGCGCAAAAGTTTCTGTTTTCAAACAGCATCAATTATACTATCATCTAAATCATCCCAAAGGCATTACTTGGCACAAACACTAATTAAAAGATAAAAAAATCATTACAGTAGCAATAATCATGTGACTCAAGGAAAAATAAAAATTACAATAAAGATAAATGTTTGGTTGCCTCCTAACAAGCGCTATTGTTTTAAGCCCTTAGCTAGGCATAATGCATTGTGTGAAGTATTGTCATCCTTCAAATTAATTCCATAGGTAGCTCTCATAATAGATTCATAAGGTGGTTTAAATATCTTTCTTGGGAAGTGTTCCATCCTTTTCTTTAATGGAAATTGGAACCTTATATTTCCTTCCTTCATATCAATAATAGCACCTATGGTTCGTAGGAAAGGCCTACCAAGTATTATAGGACAAGACGGATTGCATTCAATATAAAGCACAATAAAATCTATGGGCACATAATTTCTATTTGCCATTATAAGAACATCATTAATTCTACCCAATGGTTTCTTAATAGTTGAATCCGCTAGATGCAAGTTAAAGGGAACATTCATCCATATCGGTGAGACCTAGCACGTCACATAAAGATTTTGGTATAGCAGAGACGCTAGGACTTAAATCACACAAGGCATTGCATTCATAATCTTTAATTTTTAATTTAATAGTGGGTTCCCATTCATCATGCAATTTTCTTGGTATAGATACTTCCAATTCTAGCTTTTCTTCATGAGCTTTAATCATTGCTTCTACGATATGTTTAGTAAAAGCTTTATGTTGTTCGTAAGCATTAGGTGAGTTTATCATGGATTGCAACAAGGAAATACATTCCATAATAGAGCAATTATGATAATTAAAGTCCTTGTAATCCAAAGTAGTGGGCAGATCACTATTAAAAGTCTTGACCTCTTCAAACCCACTTTTATTGTTTTTATCATTAAGATCATCACCCTCCGAACAATTGGGACGCCTTCTAGCTAAAGTTGACTCAACTCCAGTCCCTTTTTAATCAAGTTTTATATTACTAAACAAATATTCAATAGGTGTCACACCAATCATTTTAATATCCTCATCATGATTATGATAAAAACCGGGTGGAATCACTTTTTCTAAGAATTCACGCTTAGCTCTAATCCTTGCAATTCTTTGTGTACTTTCATTCATGGTGACTTGGATGGACTTAAAAGTTTCAGTAGCATCAATTTTATGTGGCATAATTTTAATTTTAAGAGTTTCCACATCATGAGTAATTCTATCCATGTTTCTAGCCAGATCATCAACTTTATGTTGTTTTTCCTCTACCATGGCATTGAAAATCTTTTGAGAACTAATAAGTTCTTTAATGTTGTTCTCAAGTTCAGTAGGTATCCTATTATTATTATATGAATTACCATAGGAATTATCATAATTATTTGAGGGATTACAGGGATAAGGTCTAGGATTGAAATTCCCTCTATAAGCATTGTTGTTGAAATTATTTCTAGCAACAAAATTCACATCAATGGCATCATTATTTTGCTCAATCAAGGTAGATAGTGGCAAATTATTAGGAGCAACATGGGCATTTTTACTAGTAAGCATATTCATAAGAGCATCCATTTTATCACTTAAAGTAGCAACTTCTTCGACAGAGTTTACCTTCTTACCAGTTGGAGCTCGTTCGGTGTGCCACTGAGAATAATTTGTCATCATATTATCGAGAAGCTTCGTGGCCTCTCCTAATGTAATTCCCATAAAGGTACCACCTGCAACAGAGTCTAGAAGATTTCTCGACACAAAGTTTAATCCCGCATAGAAATTTTGTATTATCATCCATAAGCTTAATCCATGAGTGGGACAATTTTTAATCATCAATTTCATTCTCTCCCAAGATTGTGCAACATGTTCTTGCTCAAGTTTCTCAAAGTTCATTACTTGATTTCTAAGAGAAATAATCTTAGCAGGATGAAAATACTTAGCAATAAAAGCATCCTTACATTTATCCCATGAATCAATACTATTGCGAGGTAAGGATGAAAACCAAGTTTTAGCACGATCTCTTAGCGAGAAAGGAAATAATTTCAACTTAACAATATCATTATCCACATCTTTTTTCTTTTGCATATCACATAATTCAACAAAGGTATTAAGATGGGATGCATCATCTTCGTTAGGGTTTCCAGCAAATTGGTTTTTCATAATAAGATTTAGTAATGCAGCATTAATATCATCAAACTCCACACTAATGGTGGGAGGATAAATTGGAGTACTAATAAAATCATAATTATTAGTATTTGAGAAGTCACACAACTTAGTGTTTTCTTGAGACATAGTGTCAATTCAAGCAAGCAAGCAAACAGGCAAAATAAAATATTTTTGTGTTTTTGATTATTTTAATGAGACTAATAAACAAGTAAAGGCAAATAAAAAGTAGAACAAGTAAATACAATTTGTGTGAAGGAACCTATAGGTATTTGATGATGTCTCCCCGGCAACGGCGCTAGAAATTCTTTGTGCTACTTGTGAGCTGCGTTGGAATTTTCCCCGAAGAGGAAGGGTGAAGCAATATAGTAGCGGATAGTATTTCCCTCAGTGAGAACCAAGGTTATCGAACCAATAGGAGAACAAAGAAAATCCTAGTCAAACAGTACCTACACACACAAGAGCAAATACTTGCACCCAACGCGGGCAAGAGGGTTGTCAGTCCGCTTGAATTCGTTACTTGCAAGGATCAAATCTGATGGTGATAGATATATAAATTGAAAAGTAAATAAAAAGTAAAATAATTGCTGCAAGGAAATTTAGGTTTTTGTAATATGATAAAAGTGGACTCGGGGGCCATAGTTTTCACTAGAGGCTTCTCTCTCGACACATAGCATACGGTGGGTAAACAAATTACTGTTGGGCAATTGATAGAAAAGCAGATAGTTATGATGTTATTCATGGCAATGGTCATGTATATAGGCATCACGTTCATGACAAGTAGACCGAAACGATTCTGCATCTACTACTATTACTCCACTTCGAGAGCGCTTCTATGCTTGCCTCTCTACGTATTAAGTTCATAACAAACAGAGTAATGCATGAAGTATGATGACATGATGTAGACAGAATAAACTCAAGCAAGATGAATAAACCCCATCGTTTACCCTTAATGGCAACAATACAAATACGTGCCTCGCTACCCTTTCTGTCACTGGGTGAGGACACCGCAAGATTGAACCCATCACAAAGCACCTCTCCCACTGAAGATAAATCAATCTAGTTGGCCAAACCAAACGGATAGATCAGAGAGAAATACAAAGCTATAACAATCATGCATAATAAAGTTCAGAAAATATTCAATTACTTTCAATGAATAATCTGATCATAAACCCACAGTTCATCGGATCCCAACAAACGCACCGCAAAAGAAGATTACATCGGATAGAACTCTATGGAGATCATGGAGAACTTTGTATTGAAGATCAAAGAGAGAGAAGAAGCCATCTAGGTACTAGCTACGAACCCGTAGGTCTGTGGTAAACTACTCACACATCATCGGAAGGGCAACAAGGTTGATGTAGAAGCCCTCCATGATCGATTCCCCCTTCGGCAGATCACCGGAAAAGGCCTCCAGATGGGATCGCGGAAGAACAGAAGCCCGCGGCAGCGAAAAAGATTTTTTGGGTGACTCTTTGTTGGTTTGGGAATATTTGGAAATTTATAAAAGTGGAATTAGGTCAAACAGAGCTGCGTGGGACCCACGAGCTCAGGTGGCGCCCCCAGGGGCGCGCCAGGTGAGCTCGTGGCTCTCCCATAGGGCTTCTGGCCTCCTCCCGAACGTTCTAGGGTCCCTTCTGGTCCAGAAAAAATTATTATAAAGTTTTATCACGTTTGGACTTCATTTGGTACTGATTTTCTGATAAGCCAAAAACAAGCAAAAAACAGCAACTGGCACTAGGCACTGAGTGAATAGGTTAGTTCCCAAAAATGATATAAAATTGCATATAAAGCATATAAAGTATCCAAGATTGATAATATAATAGCATGAAACAATAAAAAATTATAGATGCATTGGAGACGTATCAGCATCCCCTCTGTCGTCTACAATCTATCGGTATTTTACTTGGAGCTATATTTTTATTCATCACATGATATGAGTTTTACTTGGAGCGTCTTGTGCCATAGTTTTCTTTTGTTCGTTTGCTTTTTAGTTTGCCACAATCATTGTTTGCTGAACACACCTTTTGAGAGAGACACACATTCATCATAATTTATTAGAATACTCTATATGCTTCACTTATATCTTTTGAGCTAGGTAGTTGCTCTTGTGCTTCACTTATACTTGTTAGAGCACGGCGGTGGTTATATTTTATAGAAATGATTGCACTCTCATGCTTCACTTAAATCTCTTTGAGAGTCTTAAATAGGAAGTGGTAATGTGCACGAGTTATGAGATTAGACCAAAAAGGATAGGTATTCGAGAGTGGTATAATAAAAACTTTCATGTAGATCACTAAATATGAAACGTATGTTTTAATTATATTGATGTCGTAATATGAAAGGGTATTAGTTCATGATCATTGGTTAGTAAGAATATCGATATTAAAGCTTGTTATGCACTCCTCATTTAAGTGTCCATCATGGCATGGTGGGGAGGTTTGAGCATTTTTATTTCTGATTGAAATCCTTGAGTGTTGTCATAAGCGGGGGTGTGCGATGGTTAACTCCTACCAACCTCCTCCCTAGGGGCATGCGAGTAGTACTTTGCTTCGAGGGCTAATAAAACTTGCACAATAAGTATATGAGTTCTTTATGACTAATGTGAGTTCATGGACAATTACGCACTCTTACCTGTCCGCAATTTGCTAGCCTCTTCGGTACCGTGCATTGCCCTTTCTCACCTCGAGAGTCGGTGCAAACTTTGCCGGTGCATCCAAATCCCGTGATTTGATATGCTCTATCACACATAAGCCTCCTTATATCTTCCTCAAAACAGCCACCATACCTACCTATCATGGCATTTCCATAGCCATTCCGAGATATATTGCCATGCAACTTCCACTGTTCCGTCTTATGACATGTGTGTTCATCATCATATTGCTTTTCATGATCATATAGAGCTGACAAGATATTTGTGGCAAAGCCACCGTTCATCATTGCTATACATGTTATGCTAGATCATTGCACATCCTGGTACACCGCCAGAGGCATTAATATAGAGTCATCTTGTATCAGTTTATCGAATTGTAATATCGAGTTGTAAGTAAATAAAAGTGTGATGATCATCATTATTAGAGCATTATCCCAGTGAGGAAAAGAATGATGGAGACTTTTGAGTCCTCCAAAATGTGGGGGTGAGGTCCATGAGATTGTTCTTAAAAAAATGAAAAATGAGAGAAAAAGAGAGAAGGGACAATGCTACTATCCTTTTACCACACTTGTGCTTCAGAATAGCACCATATTCTCCATATAGAGAGTCTCCTGAGTTATCACTTTCATATACTAGTGGGAATTTTTCATTATAGAACTTGGCTTGTATATTCCGATGATGGGCTTCCTCAAATGCTCGAGGTCTTCATGAGCAAGCAAGTTGGATGCACACCCACTTAGTTTCCATTGAGCTTTCATACACTTATAGCCCTTAGTGCATCCGTTGCATGGCAATCCCTACTCCTCGCATTGATATCGATTGATGGGCCTCTCCATTGCCTATTGATCTGCCGAGTTGATGCGAGCCTTTCTTCCTTTTTGACTTCTCCTATATATCTCTACCACCGCGTTCTATTCCACCTATATTGCTAATGTCCATGTCTCATGCTCATGTATTGAGTGGAGTTGAAAATGTTGAAGCGCTTTAAAAAAAGTATGATCCAATTGCCTGGTTTGACACCGGGGTGCTCATGATTTGTATTTATGTGGTGAAGGCGGAGTCATGCCATGCTTACATAATTCAATGAGTAGGGATAACATTCGTTGAGCATCGTATATTTTGAAAACTAAATGATTTTGTTCTTGTATTCATGGATATTATTATGTTGATATCAATTACTTCATCGTTTCTCAATATTTAGACCATAAGAGAGATTACATGATAAACATGCTAGGTAGCATTCAACATCAAAAATTCAGTTTTTATCATTTACCTACTCGAGGACGAGCAGGAATTAAGCTTGGGGATGCTGATACGTCTCCAACGTATCTATAATTTTTGATTGTTTCATGCTATTATATTATCAAGCTTGGATACTTTATATGCTTTATATGCAATTTTATATCATTTTTGGGAACTAACCTACTAACTCAGTGCCCAGTGCTAGTTGCTGTTTTTTGCCTGTTTTTGGCTTTTCAGAAAATCAGTACCAAACGAAGTCCAAACGTGATAAAACTTTACGATGATTTTTTCTGGACCAGAAGGACCCGAGAACGTTCGGGAGGAGGCCAGAAGGTCTACGGGAGAGCCACGAGCTCACCTGGCATGCCCCTGGAGGGGTCGCCACCTGAGCTCGTGGGTCCCACGTAGCTCTGTTTGACCTAATTTCACTTCTATAAATGCCCAAATATTCCCAAACCAGCAGAGAGCCACCCGAAATAACTTTTCCGCCACCGCAAGCTTATGTTCTTCCGCGATCCCATCGGGAGGCCTTTTCTAGTGATCTGCCGGAGGGGGAATCGATCACAGAGGGCTTCTACATCAACCTTATTGCCCTTCCGATGATGTGTGAGTAGTTTACCACATACCTACGGGTCCATAGTTAGTACCTGGATGGCTTCTTCTCTCTCTTAGATCTTCAATACAAAGTTCTCCATGATCTCCATGGAGTTCTATCCGATGCAATCTTCTTTTGTGGTGTGTTTGTTGGCATCCGATGAATTATGGGTTTATGATCAGATTATTCATTGAAAGTAATTGAGTCTTTTCTAAACTTTATTATGCATGATTTTTATAGCTTTGCATTTCTCTCCGATCTATCCGTTTGGTTTCGCCAACTAGATTGATTTATCTTCGGTGGGAGAGGTGCTTTGTGATGGGTTCAATCTTGCGGTGTCCTCACCCAGTGACAGAAAGGGTAGCAAGGCACGTATTTGTATTGTTGCCATTAAGGGTAAAATGATGGGGTTTATTCATATTGCTTGAGTTTATTCTGTCTACATCATGTCATCATACTTCATGCATTACTCTGTTTGTTATGAACTTAATATGTAGAGAGGCAAGCATAGAAGCGCTCTCGAAGTGGAGTGATAGTATTAGATGCAGAATCGTTTTGGTCTACTTGTCACAGACGTGATGCCTATATACAGAATCATTGCCATGAATAACATCATAACTATGCGCTTTTCTATCAATTGCCCAACAGTAATTTGTTTACCCACCGTATGCTATGTTTCGAGAGAGAAGCCTCTAGTGAAAACTATGGCCCCCGGGTCTACTTTTATCATATTACAAAAACCAAAATTTCCTTGCAGCAATTATTTTACTTTTTATTTACTTTTCAATTTATATATCTACCACTATCAGATTTGATCCTTGCAAGTAACGAATTCAAGGGGATTGACAACCCTCTTGCCCGCGTTGGGTGCAAGTATTTGCTCTTGTGTGTGCATGTACTGTTTGACTAGGATTTGCTTGGTTCTCCTATTGGTTCGATAATCTTGGGTCTCACTGAGGGAAATACTATCCGCTACTATATTGCTTCACCCTTCCTCTTCGGGGAAAATCCCAACGCAGCTCACAAGTAGCAATATGTCCAGCCAGTTTGCATGAATTTCGTCCTTTTAGTTCCATCAGTTGTAGAAATGTATGCGGGCAGTGTTGGATGGTGGCCTCCGGCATCAGTGTTCGCGGACTGGTCCCCCCTATCCGTGGACGGATGCTGGAGAAAATTTGCGGGTCAGCGTTGGGGATGCCCTAATAAAAGAAAAAGGTATTCTTAGTCCGTCATGCTATTTTTCCAAAAAAAAACTAATTTTTTGGTAATCAACCAGCAGTTCAGCTTTAAGTCAGATTTTTGTTTTTGCGGAAAATTCCTTGATGTTTCTGGTAATTAACCCGCGGGATAGTTTTAAGTCAGATTTTTGCTTTTGCAAGAAACCCCATAACAATTGGATTAATCAACTCGCACTACATATAAAATGCTTTTTAAAACTAATCATATCTTTTAAACCCTAACTGTAAATTTACCATATTATATATGAAATTTAATTAGAATAATGTGTAGAATCTAAACATGATGTTATTTTACTTGTAACCATTTACAAAATGTTGTTTAGGGTGCAATCTTAATCAATACCGCATGATCTGTCTTTCTTTCATACCGATGCCGATCTGGATTGGAAATGAACACCTCAGCAAAATCAGGATTGAAGACGAAAAAAACCATCTATAACCACACATGCACGCCTCGCAAAAATCTCACAGAAAAAATAGATTTCTCATCTTATGCCGAGAGAGAGACTCCTTAGCATTGACAATATTGAAACGCGTTGTGATTGTGTGAGCTCTGAGGCCACCGTCGGCGAGGGTGGGAAGAAGGATAAGTGGCAACACAGATGGGATGTCGTGTGTTGAAAGAAATGACGTGGACCTATTGGGGTCAAGACTCAGGGTTATTGGGATAGGGGAGTCTGGTATTTTTTTTCTGCCATTGTAACGCACGAACTCCTTTGCTAGTAGTACATATGTAAATATTAATGGTGTACAACTGGACGAGGATTTGTGGCATGCAAGTCCCTCAGGCGTGTATTTATTTTGGCTTCCGATTTTCAAATATTATATTTTTTGTATGAAAAATCCAAATTAAGTTCTGCTTTCATATTTGTGTTTCTCATGACGAGGGCTTTCAAATAAGATTCATTTTAAATACGCTTTGCCGATTTTTGAAAATAAATGTTAAGTTTCAACTCTTAAAACTTAGTACGAGCGACCGATAGAATCATGATTTTTTGCTTACAACGACAAGAAAAATGTCTTACAATTTTATCTGTGAAACTTGGTAAGAGTGAGCGAGAAAATCACAAATTTCAGATGAAAAATCATAAGTTTCAAATGACTAAAACTTAAAACTTACCGTGCCCTCGTGCGGGATCCAACTACATCACGAATCACGGGGCAATCGACCGGTCGGGTAGGGCTTGACAGATGCGTGCCCCACACATGCGTGCTATTGTGCATTTCTGTTGTACAACCTAGTTTAGCTGACGGTCATCGACATGCAAACATCACCGGCAGGACCACCAATCCACCAGCAACCCCAAACCCATAGCTACAAATCGATCCCACGGCGCTGCAATCTGGCCACAAAGGTGCAGACCTCCGGCGCTGAATCCATATTTCTGCAGCTACAGATGGGTTTGTCTCCTCTGTCAAATTTACTTTACTTTTCCTGGTTACCATGTTCGGCATACCCATGTCTGCTTCTTGTGTCTCTGAAACATGAGCCCCCCTATTTGTAGTTGCATTCTCCCATGTTTGCTACTTCTTGTTGATCAACATAATTGATGAAAAAAGGAAAAAATCACTCATGTGAAAATGCGTCTGATGTGATTTGATTGTGTATGCTGTTGTGAGAAAACCACAGTGAGTAATATGTGTCTAATGTAGCTGATTTCCTGTCACATGTAGGCCAAAAAAAAGCTGCCTATTAATTGACCCCTGAAACATGACAAACTGTTGATTGATATCTTTGTGTGCCTGGTTTTCTGAAACAAGACAAAAATTGTTGATTCCATGGAGAGAAAAATGACGGTTGCACAACACCTCTCTATTTCTCTCTCTAGAAATCATGTGCCTCGTTTGCAGGAAGCTGGGACTGAAGAGGAAGAGAGCTATGTCCAAGTGAACTTTTTTGTTGTTGGTGGTGAAAATTCAGAGGGTTTGTTGCATGCTAATGATGCAATGCAAGATGATTTAGATGATGGAGATGTTTCATCGCAGCCACTGCCGGTCTATGTTGGCATGGTGTTTGACACAATTGCGGATGCCAAAAAATTCTACAACGACTATGCCTTGAAGTTGTAGTTCGGGACACATATATGTTCTTCAAAGTACAACCAGAATAGGGGCCAGAAGAAAGAGGATGCTATACTAATCAAGAGGGTCTTTGAGTGTGTGCACGCTAGAAAACCCGGTAAAGCGGAAACGAGTAGCTCCTTGGAGAGCATTGCAACAGAAAATAGCTACTCAAGCAGGCAGCCTAGCGCTGGAATGGATGTAACAAGAGCACCTCAAAAGAATAGGATGCTCCGTCATGATTGTAAGGCACGTATGATTGTTGGGCTTAGGCAGGAGAGATGGACCGTGACTTGCTTTTTTGCAAGCATACACATCCATTGATGGAACAACCAGAGTGTGTTAGTTGCTACTGCTCACACCGCAAAATACCTGCCGAGGATTACCAACTCTTGTTGACGTTGCATGATGTCAACCTATCAACTTCAGATTGCATGGGTGTCCTAGGTAGGATCCATGGAGGTGACACTAGGATACTCCCATATGTGAAGAGAGATGTTTCGAACGAACGTGCAAAGCTCCGACATGGGATAACATTCCGAGACATGGATATGACAGTCAAGTACCTCCAAGGGCGTTGTCACCGACAAAGGAGGAAGGTCGAGAATCCAGAGTTTTTCTTTGTGAAGCAAAAAGATCCTGCCACAAACTCTGTGACTGCATTATTTTGGGGTTGATGGGAGAACAAGGGCGTTGTACCCGAAATATAAAGATTGTGTATTCTTTGATACAACCTTCTACACCAATAGATACAACATGCCTTTTGCTCCTATAGTTGGGGTCAACAACCACCTCCAAACCATTGCACTCGGATGTGCCTTGTTGCCGGATGAGACTACTGAAACATTTAAGTGGGTGTTTGAGTAGTGGATGGTTGCGATGGATAACGAACATCCAACAAACATAATGACCGACCAGGACCAAGCAATGGCAATAGCTATTGAGCAGGTGTTCCCAAACACCTGCCATAGGTGTTGCAAGTTTCATGTGTTTAGCAACGCGCGTTCTAAGTTGGGAAGGCTGATGAGCAGAGATGAGGCATTTGCAGGTGTGTTTTACACTTGTATCAATGACTCAGAAACTGTCGAGGAATTTGAGGAGACATGGCATCACATGTTGCATTGTTTTGAAGTGGATGAAAACAAACACCTAAAGAACATGTGGCGTACACGGCACATGTGGGCTTTAGTGTACTTCAAAAATAATTTCTTCCCATTCACGAGCACAACAGGCAGGTCCGAGGGGCTCACTCATATTTCAAGACGCTGATTCATCTGGCTGATTCCGTTTGGAGGTTTGTGCAGCAATATGAAATGTGCCAGGAAACAGTGCTTGATCGTGAGGACAATGCCGACTTCACTGGTGAAACGACTGCTCCGCCACTATACTCTCGATACGCACGCTTTTGAACTTTACCAACGCAAAACCAAAAAAGTTTGTGCTGGGTTGAGTCTTTGTGTGATCTGATTTATGACCTTTGTTTTTTTATGATGTTGCGGGTACAACGTTGAGCGCCAAGCTGCTGGTTACTACACATGCAACGTCTTTGTCAAGTTCCAGAAACAAGTGACCGCGTCAACCAGCTTCATTATCAACCAAGACCCTGAGTACCAAGGGAAAGGCCTCCTGTTCAAGCTAACATCAAGCTTCTATGAGAACCCAAAGCTCTATTCTGTGCATGTTATGATAGATGAAGGGGTGTTTAAATGTAGTTTCCACTACTTTGAGATGAATGGCCTGATTTGTGGACACATAATAAGGGTGATGGTGCACCTCAATGTGCAAGTTATTCCATAGCGACACTTGTTGGAGAGGTGGTCTGAAGCAGCAACAACAAGCATGGGCAGAACTGGGCAATTTCTGGACTTTAGGCACCCCTCGACAAACACACTGAAATGCAACTCCTTGTGCCGAAGGTTAACATGGCTTGCCTCCAATGCATGTTGCAATGATGATGCCTACAAAATATTAAATGAAGCGATAAAGGCTCTTGAGCCTGCCATAGCAGCGGCGAATAGAGGAGCGCTGCCAGAACAGCAAGCAATGCAACAAAGTGAACCCCCAACACCACCCGCTGCCGCAACGGTAACATTGCTTGATGACCTGCCACAACCTCAAAGCTCGGGGATGCTACAAAACCCGGCTCGTGTGCCTAAGAAAGGGCGGCCAACTGAAAGAGAGAAGAGAAAGAAGACGCTGGTAGAGCAGTGAGATGGTGAGCAAAAGAAGAAGGCAAAACAACAAGAGAAGAAGACGATGCCAACAGGGAAGCCAAGAGCTGGAAGGAGAACTATTCGGTACAAGTACTGCAATGAAGAAGGACAGAATGTGAAGACATGTGGACCCCTGAAAGCTGCGACAGAGGCGGCGGCACCACATAAATGCCAGTTCTGCTTTTAGGTGGGACATGCTGTCCCAACTTGTGTCTACTTGATAGCCGTGATGGCAAATGATCCAAAAATTGCCCAAGCAATGCAATTCAAGCTCTAGAAATGAGAGAATAAGGGGAAAGTTCTTGCTCATAAACAAGATGTTCTACGTTTTCTTTTCATCCTCCCTTCCTGTGTTTGAGCTACATTTATAACTTCTTTTTTGCCACCTTGATGATGTATAAGTTATATTTTAATTTGCAACCTGGGTTACACAAAAAACAGAAAATAAGAGAGCTTAGTTTGTTATGTTTCTGCATGTATTTGCCTGGGTTTGAGACATACAGCCTCATTGTTTCTCTACATAAAGTGCAAAAATATATTGTCTTGTGGAAACATGAACTATCTATCCCATGTTTCCAGTACTTCCAAAAAAAACATATCGGGAAAAAAAGAGCTTTGTGTTGTAAGATTGCTTCAGGGTCACGTGCATGAATGTATCATGTATTCATGTTAGAGGGACATGATGGTAAAACAAATTTGGTAATAGTAGATTTCACTATGGTAATATATATAGAGGAAAATATCATGTCACAGGGACATGATGGTTAGATTAGATTTCACTATTGAAAACATTTCACATACAACAAGGGCGCCCATTCCACAAATGATACACTAGTGTGCAAGAACATACAAGAAAACACACGGCAAAACATAATAATTCATTAGATCATCATCTCTACATCATATATAGGTGTGCAACACCAGAACATTTGCGAAATGGTTGCATGGATGATGCTCCAGCATTCAAAATAGAGAAAAAAGGGGCATGCCCCAGACACATGCTTCTCCTAAAGCTTGAATTCCATAGACTACTAGAGAGGTATAACTACTTGTTGTCTCGGTTACAAATATGTAGCACGCACATGCACTGGAAAAAATCCTAAAAACTACTAGCGAGCTCTTGTTGCGACTGACATCCTCTATGAGTTTTTCAACAGGGCATGAAATTCCTCCTCTGAGTTGAGAGTGTTTTGAGGGTGCTTGAAAAGCTTCGCTGCAACGAACTTGCGGAAATTGAGCAATGAGATTGTGTCCTGAAGCATACACAACAAAAAACACACATGATGAGAAACTAGCAGGGAAATGGTGGTAAAAAAAGTAATATTCACAAAAATGATACTAGTGTTACAGAGGGTTTGTTTACTACTAGTGTTGCAGAACAGTTATACAAGCAAAATAATGATACACATGATGACTTTGCTTACTACAAAAATGTAATGAGTCATATTCATAAAATGATACTAAGTGTTGCAGAGAGTTTGTTTTACTACAAATTGTACAAAAATGGTACTAGTGTTGTAGAGAGTCATATTCCCTACAACAGTGTTGCATATGTTGTTTACTACTAGTGTTGCATAGGTTGCAAAAGGAAAAGAATGAGTCATACCGTATTGAATTGCTTCGTCCCCTTGGCAGTTAAATTCTCCAAGTATAGAATAGAAAAGAAGCTGCAATCAAATCCGCCACAAAGGATAGGGAAAAAATGGGATCACAAAAATAGATTAAGTTGCTTCCTGAAAAACAAATGTAAAGTTACAGATGGGCACATAAAAACAAATGAAAAGGAATACTACGTTGTTGACTGTTGCGGTGTCGGTACTGAAACCGGCAGATCTTGGGTAGGGGTTCCCGAGCTGTGGATCTAGGATCGATGGTGAACAGGAGGCAAAGGGCACGGTGTTTACCCAGGTTCGGGCCATCTTGAAGAGGTAAAACCCTACGTCCTGCTTGATTATATTGAGGATGAAGTATCGAGTACAGGTTAATCTACCTCGAGATCGTATGTCGTGTACTAAACCCTAATGGAGGTGATTGTACTTGTTTCTCTACGGACTAACCCCACGGTTTATATAGGCACCGGGGGTATCTAGGGTTACACATGGTCGGTTACCATCTAAGAGGATGCACGCGGACAGCTAGGACAGTTCTTGAAATACATGCCAAGTCTTTGATAGAGTGTGTCTTGATCACGCCAGGGTTCAAGGCTTCCGGAGTCCTTCCTTGTGAGATCGGTGGGCCATAAGCTCGGCTCATGGACTGTGGGCCAACTAGGTTGGTACCCCTTAGTCCAGGACATTGTTAGTAGCCCCTGAACTTGTCTTTGGAGCCGGAGTTAACAATCTTCCTCGGGCTAGCGTCTTCGGCTTCGACATGCGAGTTCCTCCCAGTCTCCAGGCTTGTATTTTTTGGTCCTCAGATATCGAGAAGTCGAGGTCCGTGCAGCCCGAACACCTTTCTAGCAACCAAGTCATTGGTCCCACCATGCACGGTCCCCTTAATTAAAATAATCCCTTCTCCATCCTCAAGCCACCTGGGGAACTGATCGCTTTAAGTCCAAGCGTTGAAGCGTCACCCTTGCTTTGTAGGTACACGACCCAAAGCCGCGATGAAAACACGCATTCAAGTTCTCCCAACGAAATCTTCCTTTGGAAGCTTTAGCTCCGGTAGCCTCAGTCATGGCGAATGACACGGGTTCATCAATGAGCCCCCACGCCCCCCTCAAAGGAGACTGGTGGAGCTGCTTCGTCACCCGTCTCCAACTGGACCGGCTTGCCACTCAAGGTTACTTGCCAGACCCAGATCTAACCTCCACCTGCCTTGGCTTAATATCCATAAACGGGCAAGCGCATGCGGATAGCCATCCTATCCCACACGGGGAGGAGAGAGTTTGTTTCGTCCCCTTCTTGCTACGGGGCCTTGGATTTCCCATCCACCCCTTCCTTCGGGGCTTGCTCGAGTTCTACGGGATCCAACTCCACCACCTCACACCCAACTCCATCTTACACATCCCAGGCTTCGTCACCCTATGTGAGATGTACCTCGGATGTGAGGCACGCTTCAGGCTATGGAGGAAGTACTTCTGTCTGATGCCTCACTCCCGAGGTGGGAAACTTCACGAAGTGGGCGCAGCCGAGGTGTGTCATATCGCTGGGACCGGCTATCCTGCAGGTACCCCTAGAGAGGACACCGATACTTGGGCCACTGAGTGGTTTTATATGGCCGACGTCCCACTTCATGATCCAGCTCGACCCGGGCTCCCGACCTTCTCTCCTGATCCCCCGAAGAAGCGTTTCAACTGGAGGCCGAGGAGTTGCTTGCAAAAGGATGACTCCGACATGGCTTGCCTAGCCGCTCAAGTGAGGTGCTTGACGCACAACGGTCTTACCATCATCAACGTGATGGCAACTGCAATTGACCGAAAAGTCCAACCTCTTCGGCAACGCCTGCACCCACTATGGATGTACAACGGAACCAACGATGCCACCCGATAAATTCAAGAGGGTTTTAAGGACCAAGCGGCCTTTGGCGCTGCTATAGCTGGTATGTACAAAGGGGAGCCGGCGGATTTTGCAAAGCAGAAGTTTATGGACGGCTTCTCCTATTTTAGACCCGTCAAAGCGGTAAGTCTTCTTCAAACTACCTCATCCATTCGAGCAGCATTTGTATACTTCTGAACAAATGTTTAACATATCTGAGCAGAGGTGGAAGCGCTGGGTCGAGACACTAAGATGTCCGGGCCGGGGATGTATTCCCGCGACGACGACCCTGGCTTTCATGAGGGCGAGGAACTGTCCATCATTTTCGGGGAAGGGCTCTTCTATTAAGAGAGCCTCGACAACTCCAAAGTGGCCATCATTCCCGATCTGCCGGGGGCCCTGCCGTCTACAACAGTAAAGTCTCCTCAAAAAAGATCCTCTGCCCGCAAGGCCCCGAGCACGCTGACTTCTCTTCCTAAGGGTCGCCGCTCAAAGCGCAAGCGAACTGATCAGGCCCCTCAAGAGGGCCAGCCAGCGGGCGTCCGAGGTGCCGCTCCACCAGTGGCCACCGTAGAGGCGGAGCGTGTCGTTCCTCCCTCAGACAGGTAGATTTTATTAACGGCGGCCTTTGCAAATTGCCATAGCGCCGTATACTTAACATCCAAACTTTAATATAGGCAACCGGCACACGCGCCTCCACCCGAGGAGATGGGCGTCATGGGTGCTTCAGAGCGGAGGACCGCCGCTGAGCCAATGTCTACTCCGGGGGATATTCCCGAAGTACCTCAACCGGAAGCTTCGGGAACTTGTTCCGCCACCAACTCTGAGGTTGACAGTGCCATGAATCACCGACGGAGAAAGGTATCCTTAAGGAATCCTATCTTCTCCAGCCAAGAATTCAACGCCCTCGGTCCAGTGGATGCCTACCTCGGCGCGGCCCGATCTCGTTTTGAGGAGGCGGTGGATGTTTTATCCAAGGGTTTGCAGGTAAAAATCCTTTCTCCCATGGTCACTTTAATAGTTCATCAACAGTCCTTAAGATGAATCGATAAAAAACAAACCACCTCCTCTTGGGAAAATTTTGAATATTTCCGAGAACTTTAAAGAGGTAAAGGTCTGTCGTATATGGCAGTAGGCCCCAAGGTACTCGTCGGATGGATAATCCGACGAGTGGATTCACAGTGAGTTTTAGCCATGATTAAGCATGAAACCCCGTAGCCCCTGAGCCTTGATGTGGACACGGGTAGCCATATTAAGGGTCAAATGTATGCCTAATTCTACAGGCCGCTTGGGAGGAAACAATAGCCTCTTCGAGGAGCTAACCCAGACCAAGGCGAAGCTGGACGCCGCGCAGGTAGAGGTGGAGCATATTAAGAAATTTACCAGAGAAGCACAAGGTAAGTGTATCTGGTAATATGGTTTCATTTTCTAGAACTCGGGGCCTTCCTTGACGGGGCTGATGTTCATAGAAGCAGAAACCATTTGTCAGCTGGAGAAGGATCTGGAGCAGGCCCGAAAGGACCTGCGGTATGCAGAGTCTCAAGAACAGGCCGGCCACCGCATGTTGTCCTGAAGTAAAGACGAAAATAACAAGCTCTAGGCCGAGAATGAGTGGCAGGCTCAAGAAATTGAGAGGCTAAAGGCTCAACTGGCTGCCGCCGAGGAGAAGGACCGGAAAACGAATGGGACTATAGTTGGTAAGCATGTTTGACCATTGAGTGGATGTTAATGTGCCCGGATATAGGTTGCAATCTAACACTTGCTTTACGCAGTTCTCCTGACTGGTCGGCCACAGGAAACTGCAAGTTCCTCATCCGAAGATGCCCTAACGGAGCTGACCGAGATACATGAGAGATCTCGGAGGGTTATGAAAAGTGTCTTTAAAGCTTTATGGCCTGAGGAGACTGTTCCCAAAGGAATGGCTGAACTCATTGAACACTTAAAAGGAGCTTGGTGCAAGTATAGGTGTGGAACATATCCGCCTATCGGGAGGGAGCGCGGGAGGCATGGGCAAAGATTAAAACCAGTTTCACTGGTGAGGACACGAAGCACCTTGCCGAAGTTGGCCCTGTAGGGGCTGACGGAAAGGAAGTGCCAATGCCCCTAGTGTATGATAATGTAATGCTAGCTGCTCGGTTCTCACAGCGAGACTGTGCCCTTGACTCTTTAATAGATGGGCTTGAGGAAATGTAACAACATTTGTATGTAGCGATTCTATGTACCGAAGTACTTTACATCACTGTGCTCGTATCTTCTGTTCAAGCTTTGTTAACCGGCCATCGGCTTCTACCCCCTCGTCCAGTGGCCGAGGAGTGTTTCCTACTCCTAGCCGGAATATCCAGGCTAGGCTCTCCGGAGAACAAGGCAATCCGGCCATAGGGTTTGAAAAACAAAAGTAAAGCAGAGAGTTCTATTATATTACTGTTTAACGTAAGAAACATCTTCTGAGAAAAATAGTTCTTTTAACAGTTCCTTTTCTCAGGGCGTCATGTTAACCATGTGCATCCGAGGACGTATAACATCAGGGGTAAAGCCCCTGGTCAAAGTTTTGAAGAACCTGTTGGTTTAAATTCCATCGTGGCCGACCGATTATTTTCTTAAGAACGCTAGCTTTCGGCTTCACCTGTCTGAGGTACTAACCTGGATGACCCGGAAGTAACAATCACAGCGGTGCCCCCTTTACCCCTTAGCCGAACAATCGGGAACGTAAGGGGTAAGCACAGGGGCCAGGCAACCCAGCTTGGCCAAATCTTAAGTCAAATCGATGCATATTGTGGCTTGAAGACGATTGCATTGGAAGGGAGCACACATATAATGGATATAGATGCTCGATGTATTTTTTGTGGGCTTTATTAAGTAAAGCCCCCAGGGCGGTATGAGTCATACATTCAAAGATGCTTCCCAAGTATTTGGATGTACTTTGGCTTGACCGAACAGTTTTCCAAAAAATAAAGGTTTTAAAAACCTAAAAGGAATGAGTGCCGACAAGGCAAGAATTGCTTGATGCTAAATAGAATAAACTACAACTAAATGCATGGCAAAGGTAATGGAAGGATGCTTCGGTTAACCATAAAAATGTCGAAGCCGTGTAGTGTTCCATGGGTCTGGCTCTAGCCGGCCATCCTCAGGATCTCGGAGCCGGTATGCTCCCCCGGTGAGTACCCGGTCAATTATGAATGGCCCTTCTGAAAGCGCAGGTTATCTCCCAGAGGGGGGGGGGGGTGAATGGGAGGTTATTAGAAATTTGTCAAACTCTGATGAATTTGACGAAGATCAGAGTGAAGAAATAGAAACGCATGGGAAACTAGGTCATCACAGATTCAGAGTACATGCGAACAGCATAAATAAGGGTGAAGAACATGCAATCATACAATCATACATGCATGAAGAAAATGAACTGAGGAAATAAAAGATAGCATGATCAAATACTTCAGTTCAAATTCGCCAGAGGCTAGATCACAAATTCTTCAGCAGCGGAATAAAGTAAGGGAGGGTGAGGAATTTGAAACCAGGTTGGCTCGGTGAAGACAATGGAATTTGGTAGACCAGTTCCAGTTGCTGCATCAACTGTACGTCTGGTTGAGGCGGCTGAGTCGCAACTCAGAGAACACTTAGTCCTCACCGTATTCCTCTTGAGCTAAGGTCACTTAGACCTCGCCCAATCACTCGTGGTAAGTCTTCAAGGTAGACTTCCAAAACCTTCACAGACTTGTTCACCGGAACACCACAATTACTCTTGGGTGCTCAGAACATGACGCCTAACCGTCTGGAGGAATGACAGTCCTCAAAGGTAACAAGCGTCAGATCACACAGATCAATCTCTTCAGTGATGCTCAATCACTTAGGCTCTGGTTGGGTTTTTTCCTCACTTGGGTTCTCACAAAGTCGTCAGAGGAAGGGTTGCTCACAAATGACAAGTGTCAAGTTCTCTCGAAGCAGCCAACCAACAACTGGTTGGGGGGCGGCTATTTATAGCCAGGGGGCAACCCGACATAAAATGTCATAAATGCCCTTGACTGATTCGACCGTTGTCAGGATAAGGATCCACTCGACAGCTGGCATGCGGCGCAGCAACGGTCGGAAAATTGTACTCTCAAATTCGTCAGGGCACTCAATTTCCTCACGGTAGGCAGCTCGCACTGGCGAACTCCTAACTCCTCAGCATGACCAAATTCATCAGCGACCAGATGAACTTCGTCACCGTCGCTAGCAAATGCGTCAGTTGTACTGGAGATTTCCAAAGGCTTCACTCGAAGCGGCTTGTGTATGGGTTTCAGTAAGTTTTGAGCATCACTTTGGAACTGTGAAATATGTTTCACCTAGACCCCCTTTAACAGTACGGTTTTTCCTATGACTCAAATAAGAAGAAAAGAAACTACGAAAACCAAAGTCTTCAAGCTTCAAAATCTTCACATCAATTTCTTCAAAGGCCGTACCAATTTCATCATCAAATTCTTCACTTGAAGAAATCTATTTTTAGGGGTCGTCTTCCATGTGTTAAACCAAGTCTTCAGGGACTCTGTCTCCTGTGTATACTCACAAACACATTAGTTCCTCAACCTATTTGTCTTCAATACTCCAAAACCACTAAGGGGGCACTTGATGCACTTACAATCTCCCACTTTTTGGTGATTGATGACAAATTGGTTAGGCTTTCAACGAGAGTAAAAATAATTAAAGTGTAAGTACAGAGTTTGAAGAAATTGATTACAAGATATTGAGGAACTCCCCCTGAAGATGTGCATATGAGGAATTTGCTTTGGATTGCAAATGCACATGGCAGGTTGAAATTGTGGAGATCTCCCCCCATATCTTGGAATCCAATCATGCATGATCATAGGATTTGAAGAATATGAATGCATGATGAAAATTGGTGTCTGACGAAATTGTGCATGCATAATGAACAGATGTATTAGGATCAGAGCACGCATCATAAGAGTAGCAAAAGAGTAAGACAACCAACAGTATTTAAGTTACAACTCATCAAAGAGCAAATCCAGCAAAGTCCAAGAGTTGTAACTTAAGCAAAAAAAAACAGCCCATATATCGACCTGCTTGAAGACTAACTCACACTTCTCCCCCTTTGTCATCAGATGACCAAAAGGAGACAAGGTGAGGACTAACACCCCTGAAGAAAATCATCGCGATGAAGACTAGGGAGCGCCAGCGTTGTCGGGGTCGCGTGAAGCAGATGGACCAGTCGCATCGTCTTCAACAGCTTCATTCTCATCAGTCCGGCGCGATGAAGACTCTGAACTTGGCATGAAAGGAGGAGCTTTGGTGTTCTTGAACTTCTTCCGAGGCGGTTCGGCCCAGTCAAAGTTCATCTGGAAGTCCAAATCAGCAAGTTCGTCATCGGTCTTGAGATGCAAAAGGATGGCCCATGATCTGTCAAAAATCTCATGAAGATAATAGCGGTTTTTGCGGACTAAGTTGTGCATCACACTCATGTTGGCTTGAACTGCAGCAAACTGATGCTTAACCCATCTGTGGTTTCTGTCCACTTTCTGGTGAAGACTGATGAGTAGCTCACGGTCCGTCATGACACGTGGTGCTTCTGGTGAAGTATTTGGCCTTGAGGCTTTTGCTGCAGTGTTCTGGCTTGCAGTGTCATCAGCATTGGAGCTGGAGATTGGTTGACGAAATTGTCCATCAAGGGGACGAATTCCTTCATCGATGGGTGTCTTGCCCTTGCCAGGTACAGTGGAGATGGTGCTTTGAAGAATTTCGACTTCAGGCAAATAGCTTAAATGATTCTGACTGTCAGCCTTGTAGTGTATAGCAGATCGGAATCTGATGAATCTCATGATCCACGGAGCATATGGCTTCAGATCAAATGGCGACTGTGCCACTGTTACCAAAGTCCTCAGAAAGAAGTCATGAATGTTGATGGGAGTGCCATGAATTATATGGAACAGCAAGTTATTCATGATCCCCACAACTTCTTCAGTGTTGGAGTTGTGACCCTTAATTGGACTGAGGGTTTTGGACAGAATGCGAAAAACAGTCTTCGGCACATAGAGCAAGTCCTTCACTAGGAAGGTTGTCCTTTGAGCTTCTCCTTCAGCGATAGGCTTCATCAGCACTTGCATCAGGTGGTCGGGTAGCTCAGGTTCTTCATATATTCTCTTCGCTTCATCTTGGGGCGGATCAACTGGGAGAGCACGAAGAAGTTCTTCAATTGGTGCTTTATAGTGAGTGTCTTCACTCATCCATTTCAGTGCCCATGTAGCAATGTCTTTAGCCTCTCCAGAAAAGTGCACTGTGGCATAGAACTGAAGAATGAGTTCTTCATTCCAATCGCACACGTCAGAGCAGAAGCTAAGTAATCCTGCATCGTGAAGAACAGCCAAGACTGGCCGAAAGCACGGTTGTGACTCCATATCCACGTGAGGAATATGGCGATGAGGAAATACTTTCTTCTTGTCGA
Source organism: Elymus sibiricus (assembly GCA_039707655.1). Classification (NCBI taxonomy): domain Eukaryota; kingdom Viridiplantae; phylum Streptophyta; class Magnoliopsida; order Poales; family Poaceae; genus Elymus; species Elymus sibiricus. The sequence continues at coordinate 229,120,322 of CM077676.1, forward strand.
ATAGCAGTGAGGCATAGTAATTCATCTGTGTTCGTGTCCAGAAGCGCAGGCGCCTGATCTTGGCTGAGTCATATGGGGACTCGCCTATGAAGAAATTCTTCTCTTCGAAGAATTTGGCGTTGTCGAACTGAGGCCGCCTGAGGGTTCTGCCAATCTTGGGCATTACTGGCACTGGCTGAAGGTTATGCATCTTTTTGCGGACATCAAACACTGGTCGTGGAGACCCAGTGGAATCATTCGGATCTGTTACTGCAAGAGACTTGGCAATTTCTTCAGCAGTGGCGGTAGGAACTGTATCTGTGTCAGCTGAAGGAATTGAGTCTGCACGAGGAGGGGATGCATCAACAACATTAACAGTGGGCTCATCTTGAGCAGTTTCTTCAGCTGCTGCAGCTGGAATTTCCTTAGGAATGCTCTGGAGGGGTGATGGTTGCTTTTCCTCAGAGCCCGTATGAATTTCTTCAGTGACGGCGGGTGACTGTGGCACTTGCGTCAGAGGTGTGGTGAGGGGCGAGTTTGGATGGAAAGCTTCCCAAAAGTCATCAACGATTGGTCTGGTTGTAGCACCATCTATGTCCACATCCTCTTCAGTTGTTTCATTGCTTGCAGACGAAGCAGTGTCATTTTCTTCAGTCATCGGAACCAGTGAGGGCTTCCGTGACACAACTTGGTGAAGCGAAGTATTATCTTCGACTTCAATTTCTTCATCCACTTGCTCTGTGGTAGCAGCAGAGTGGGTATCAGTGATATCTACGTCAGCCTGAGGAATTTCATATTCCACCCCATATGGAACAAGTTGAAGATTTGCAGTGGCAGGAGTAGGGGGCGCTGACGAGATTGGTACGGCATCAATCGGATCTTCTGAAGACAATGGTACCGTATTCACTTCTTCACTAAAGCAGTGTTGGCAGGAGGAGGTGAAGCTTTTCTCTTCTTTGCTTCCTTCTCAACAGCTTTGGTTTTCTTCACTTCTGATGCATAAGGAAGTGTGATTCTCTTCACAGGTGAAGATGTTGGAGGTGCTGCTGCTAAGGCATTTGATGGTTCATTTACTTCAGGGTCGACTGATGTATTCGCCCTTGCAATTTCTTTAGGAACAACTTCTTCAGTTGCCCTTTCTGGTTCTGGCGGAGATAGAGGCGCAGTCTCACTGGCCGGAGCTACTGGTGGTGAAGCTGAAGAACTTATGGGTGGCGCAGTGCCAAACTTGGCGGCTTCGCGCTTGTTGTGGTCTTCAACAACCTGGTGGGTTGCCGTGATGAATCTGTCGCGCACTCCACAGCAGTGACTAGACTGTCTTTCAAATTCCTCAGACAGCTGTTGAATCTCAGTCTGTAAAGCTACAAGTTGCTGAGGGGAAATGGAAAGCATATTCTTCCGCAGCTCTTTCTCTTTCTGCAGCTGTTGTTTCCTCACCAGTTTAGCTTGAGCTATTTTGTGCTTCTCGTTCAAAATGAAGGCAGACATCACATGACTCGGACCAGGAGGCAGATTCAGATCGTCAAGAGACATGTCTGACTTGGTGCACCAGATGTCAATGAAGTCTAGCAGCTTCTTGGGATCAAGCAGTAGGGGTACTGAAGAATTCTTAGCAACGGCAGCTTGCTCTTGCTTTCTTCTGAGGACCTCCGCAAGCTCATCTTCGTCTGCCTGCCCATGTTCATCAGCCTGAGGCACGACGGCTTTGCTCTTGGGACTTGGTCTGGTTCCACGGCCGGCAGTTGCCTTTTTTTTAGCGTGGGCAATGAAGATGATGATTGTCCACAAGCTGAGGCACTTGATGCAGCGATTGTGGCTGTTGCAAAGCCCTCGGTGCACTGGCAAGATGCGAGCACAACCGGTGTTGAAGATTTTGCTGCTGCCACTGAAGAACTTGTAGCAGGAGGGGGTACTGAAGGTTTTGTGACCTTGGGTGCTGAAGCCTTTGGGACTGATGGCTTTGGTTTGCTAGCAGGCTTCTTCTGCATGGCTTTCTTCGGAGCACTTGCACTGCCGTTTGCGCCCGCTTCAGCTGAGGCCTTTGCAGCCTGGTTGAATTCATCAACGGCCTTTTTCGCCAGTTTCTGCAACTTAGCCTGTTGCTTTGCCCATTCTTTGGGGAACTCTTCACCCCTTCGAATGCTAGTCGGATCAGCAGTTCGGCCTTTAGCAAGTGGTGGCCTGTTGCACGGTGGCTTTACAGCAAATTCCTTCATGTACTTGGAGGTGACGAACTTGTAGTCCCTCCACTGGTATGTCCAGAACCTCTTGATCTTTTGCATGCGCGTTTTGCGCTGCTCCTTCGTTTCCTTGCCATGAGTTTCCTCATCTGGAGTGCAATAACCATCATACAGGTCATCAGGAATCTCGAATGCTGTATGTTCCTCTTTCCGCTTGCCTCCCTTCTGAGGCCTTTTCCCATCTGTCATTTTCTTCAGCTGAGGTTTTTGCACTTTTGAGGACTCTGAAGATGTTTGAAGATTTTCCTCAAGCAATGCTATAAATGAATTAATTTGATGAGAACCTAGTGATTTGTCTGCAGACATTGTACCTGTGAATAGAGTATAGTTGCGAGGAAATGGGGAAGAGTCACATGCGTTCTCAGAGATTTTTCAAAATAAACCAGGTGAAGAAATTGAACCTTATCGTCTTGACACATTTCACTAAGTGTTCTTGACAAAGGTTCCAGAGTTGTACAGATTGAAGCAATTGCACAATTGAGGAATCTAGTTGTTCAGTGAAACTTAGATGTAAATACTCGAGACTGGCCAGAAGGAAGTGCTGAAGAATTGAAAATGTGGTACAAACATCACTTGAAGATTTTGTGGCAGAAAACAGATCAAACTGGGGCGGTAAAAATAACTTTTAATTACCCCAAGGATGAACTTGACGAACTGGACGACGAGGCGATGGAAATCGTCAGTTCAGATCTTCCATGCCCTAACTTGGCGACGAAAGACATCTACGGCGGCGGCGGAGGTGAAGAGATCCGCGGCCGGCGCAAGTACGACGGCGAAGAAGTCGAGGCAGTGAAGCTCTTCCTCTCCGACGACGATGAGATCTAGCGGCGGCGCTAGGGTTTGAGAGTGACAGGGGCGAGAGTGAAAGGAGTGGAGGTTGACGGGGTCAAGCCTTTATATAGGCGCGGTAAAAAATGAGTGGCCCAAAGATTTTGGACGGATAAGCCCCTGGCGATTCGCATCTGAGTGACACGCGTCACACATGCATTTTCATCTCTATCCTCGCGTGCGAAGCGCGGGATGAAGTTACTGTGGCAACCGCCAAAAATTGATTAGAATATTTTCAAATTGTGTTCGCAATTTCTTCAGCTGTCAAGGACACAGTGAAGACTTTGAACAGTGTCAAATAGAACGCATATGAAAAGATTGTGAACAGTGTGGGTTGAGTTTAGCATAGAGGGGAGCGGGTCCGATCACATCCACATAGATGACGAAAAACTCGATTGAAGAATTAGCTATATGTGGATGCTGTTAAGGACATGAAAAACTCAAATATATATATATATATATATATATATATATATATATATATAGGTATAGAAACAAACATAGTGAAGAATAACCTCAAATGACGAATTTGAAAAGTTTGACGAAATCGCAAATGACGAAAAACTCAAATTCGAAGAACGTCAAAAAGAGGTGGTGGCGTTACCCACCGTATAAGAACTATGATGATTTCAGACACCGCGTACAATTGTCGTAGGGTTCTCAGAATCAAGTTCTTCATTAATTTCTTCACACTTGAAGGGTTAGTCTTCATTGATTGAAGAAAAACGTTACTTCGTGTGTTGTGCATCAAAGTCATCAAGAATGCATAAGCGTTAGGATGTGTGTCCTTTTCAAAGGACATTCAAAGATTCTAAGATGTTTAGCTCACACCGCAACATGCAAAACCTTCTCTCATCCAAGGGCTTTGTGAAGATATCTGCAAGCTGGTCTTCAGTCTTCACGTGGTCGATGACGATGTCTCCCTTCAGCACATGATCATGAAGAAAATGGTGACGAATCTCAATATGCTTCATCCTTGAGTGTTGCACTGGGTTGTGGGTGATCTTGATGGCACTCTCATTGTCGTAGAAGAGTGGCACTTTCTTCACGTTGACGCCATAGTCCTTGAGGGTTTGCTTCATCCATAGTAACTGAGAGCAGCAGGCGCCAGCAGCAATGTACTCAGCCTCGGGAGTAGAAAGTGAAACACAGTTCTGCTTCTTCGAAGACCAACATACAAGAGATTGTCCGAGGAAATGGCATGTGCCTGATGTTGACTTGCGATCTACTCGGTCACCAGCATAATCAGAATCGGAATATCCAGCAAGATCAAGTGATGAGCCCTTGGGATACCATAATCCAAGCGTTGGGGTGTGAGCCAAATATCAAAGAATTCGTTTCACAGCCTGGTGGTGTGATTCCTTCGGTGACGCTTGAAAGCGGGCACACATGCAAACGCTAAGCATAATATCTGGCCTTGATGCACATAGGTAAAGCAGTGAACCAATGATGGAGCGATATACCTTCTGATCAAAATCTTTACCATTTTCGTCAGTGTTGAGTTGGCCATTTGTTGGCATTGGTATCTTGAGGCCTTTGTAATCTTGCATTCTGAATTTCTTCAGGCAGTCTCTGAGGTATTTCTCCTGAGATATAAAGATGCCATTGGGTTGTTGACGAATTTGAAGCCCGAGGAAGAATTTCAACTCTCCCATCATAGACATCTGATATTCTTCTTGCATCATATGAGCAAATTCGTCACTGTATTTCTTGTTAGTGCAACCAAAGATAATATCATCAACATATATTTGGCATATGAACAGTTCACCATCATAAGATTTAGTAACGAGAGTGGGATCAAGCGAACCGGGCTTGAACCCCTTTTTCTTCAGGAATTCCTTCAGTGTATCATACCAAGCCCTAGGGGCCTGCTTGAGGCCATAGAGAGCCTTGTTGAGTCTGAAGAATTTGTCAGGATGCTTTGGGATCTCAAAACCTGGTGGTTGAGCAACATATACTTCTTCCTCAAGTTTACCATTGAGGAATGCAAGCAAGGATATCATGATGGTTAGCATATGCAAGCAATATACGAATGGCTTCAAGCCTAGCAACAGGTGCAAATGTTTCATCGAAATCAATACCCTCAACCTGTGTGTAGCCTTGAGCTACAAGACGGGCCTTATTCCTCACCACTTGGCCATTTTTGTCTTGTTTGTTGCGGTAGATCCACTTAGTGCCGATGATATTGTGTTTGCGTGGATCTAGACGCTTAACAAGCTCCCACACATTGTTGAGCTCGAATTGACGCAATTCATCTTGCATCACTTGAATCCATTCGGGTTCCAGAAAGGCTTCATCAACTTTGGTAGGCTCTGAAATAGAGACAAACGCGTAATGCCCACAAAAGTTAGGTAAATGTGAAGCTCTTGAGCGAGTGAGGGGACCAGGTGCATTGATGTTGTCGAGGATTTTCTCAATCTGCACTTCATTCACCACTCGTGGATGTGCTGGACGAGGGCCTTGATGTTGTTGTTGCCGCGCAGAATCCTCAGCATCATTTTCATTAGCATGTTCATTTTCTTCACGACGAGGAACGACTACTTCTTCCTCAGCAGCTATTTCTTCACTGGGCACAATTTCACCAGTGCCCATCAGCTTGATAGATTCCTCAGGTGGCATTTCATCTAGCACAGGAGGCAGGTGCTCTCTTTGCGAGCCGTTAGTTTCATCGAACCGCACATCTACAGTTTCAACAACCTTGTGGTGGAAGGAGTTGAAGACTTTGTAGGTGTGTGAGTCCTTTTTGTAACCAAGCATAAAACCTTCATGTGCTTTTGGTGCAAATTTAGAATTGTGATGAGGATCTCTAATCCAGCATTTAGCACCGAAGACTTTGAAATAACTCACATTGGGTTTCTTGTCAGTGAGGAGTTCATATGAAGTCTTCTTGAGGAATTTGTGAAGATATACCCGGTTGATGATGTGGCATGCAGTGTCAATTGCCTCAGGCCAGAAGTGACGAGGAGTCTTGTATTCATCAAGCATGGTACGCGCCATCTCGATGAGGGTTCTGTTCTTGCGCTCCACGACTCCATTCTGCTGAGGAGTGTAGGGAGCAGAGAGCTCATGAGTAATACCAAGTTCATCAAGATAATCATCGAGGCATGTGTTCTTGAACTCAGTGCCATTGTCACTCCTGATGTGCTTGATCTTGAGACCATAATTCGTCATGGCCCGATTGGAGAATCGTCTAAAGACATTCTGAACTTCAGTCTTGTAGGTAATGATGTGCACCCAGGTGTAGCGAGAGTAGTCATCAAAGATGACGAATCCGTAGAGAGATGCTGCATTGGTTAGTGTGGCATAATGTGTAGGACCAAACAAATCCATATGAAGCAATTCAAAAGGACGAGTGGTAGTCATGATTGTCTTCGCCTGGTGCTTGGCTCTGGTCATCTTTCCAGACTCACAAGCGCCACAGAGATGATCCTTGACGACTTTGACACCCTCGTCGCCAATGATATGCTTCTTCTTGACGAGTGTGCTCAAATTCCTCATTCCAGCATGTCCAAGTTGTCGATGCCATAGCTAGCATTCCAAAGCTTTTGCCATTAGACATGTTGCGGGCTGAGGACCTGTAGAAAAAACTACAATATACAAGTCACCTCTCCTAAAGCCTTCGAAGACTTTGGATTTGTCAGATTCCAACAGCACAATGCATCTATATTTGCCAAAGATGACAATCATATCAAGATCACAAAGCATTGAGACAGACATGAGGTTGAATCCAAGGGACTCGACAAGCATCACTTTTTCCATGTGTCGATCCTTTGAAATGCCAACCTTACCTAGACCCAATACCTTGCTTTTTCCTTTGTCAGCGTAAGTGATATGCTTCAGATGAGACGGAGTAAGGGGAGCATCAGTGAGGAGATTCCTATCTCCAGTCATATGATTCGTGCAGCCACTGTCCAAGACCCATTCAGTGGCTGAAGGTGTATCATCCTGTAGAAGCATTAGTCTGACTTACAAATTCATATGCTTCAAAGTGAAGAATATGATGATGATCAATTTCGTCAGACAATTTCATCAATGTATAGTGTCAAGCAGCATAAGGGATGTGTGAAATGAAGTATTCATTCTAGCATGATTAGCCTGCATCCCAACAGGCATTATGTTAGGTCTTCAGCAAATTCATCAGACATTTAGTTGTCTGAAGACCTGACCCTGCAGAAGAGATTAGTTCTTCTTCTTAACCACCCACATCTGAATGGGTGGCTGAGAAGCAATGTGACGAAGTGCATTGATGGAGAACTTAGGCATTGAAGAATATGCATTTCTCTTCACAGGTGGGTTATAGTAATTGAATGAATAAGCAGAGAAATTCTTCGAAGATTTGTGAACATAGTGGTTCGAAGAATAATGCTCATATTCATCAAATCGATGTTTGTTCCCTGCGAAACAGAGGCATTAGTGCGACCATTAGTGGGTCTGCGTCCATTTGACGACTTTGATCCCTGTGAAGAATTTGCCCTGGGAAGTTTCTTCTTCATCGGTGGTGTCATGATGACATTCACCTGAAGATTTTCCAAAAGGCTTTTAGGAACCCAAATTTTCTTCACAGGTGGACCATTCCTGCAGTTAGTACCAATGAATCTGGCAAAGCCCTCACCATTCTGATTCTTGAACAGTTTATAATTTGAGTCAAATGACTCATCTGAAGAATATGAAGAGTCACAAGTATAGCCAGATAAAGTGGATGGGTCTACTGGGGGTCCCTTTGCAGCAACCCATGTGGTTTTGGGATACTGCTCAGGCTTCCAGTATGAACCATTAGCGTTGAGCTTTCTCTCAAAGGCAATACCCTCTTTCCTAGGGTTCCTGTGAAGAATTTGCCTTTTGAGCACGTCACACAGGGTTTGATGCCCTTTGAGGCTTTTGTACATGCCAGTGACATACAATTCCTCCAGCCCTGCATTTTCATCAGTATCACTGGTGGCTCCCTCAGATGAGGGGTTAGTGGCCACCGTAGCAGTTGAAGCAATTGCAAGTACAGAAGCATTTGAACATTCAGCTGAAGAATTAGCATTATCACATTCAAGGCATTTTAAGCATGGTGCAACAAATTCTTCCTGAGCGGTACTGATCTGTTGAGCGAGGAGTGAATTGTTTTCTTTTTGAAGATCATCATGAGACGCTCTCAGCTTCTCGAGATCTTGCTTCCTTTGAAGAAATTCATAGGACAACTTCTCATGTTCAGCTGAGAGGGACACATGACGACTTTCAAGTTCGTCAAATTTTGACTGAAGACGTTTGATTTTGTCAGTCAAGATTTGTGAGCGTTCCATTTCATCGTTCAACAGATCATCGCTTTTGTCTAGCAGTATTTGAGTCTTTTCCAAGGCATGTTGTTGCTCAGTAGCAATTCTAGCAAGTTTCTTATAGCTTGGTTTAGATTCACACTCAGAGTCATCATCACTGGAAGTTTCAAAGTAAGCTTCTCGTGAGGTTACCTTAGCACCTCGTGCCATGAGACACACTGCAGATGAAGTAGAGGCATCATCAGGTTCTCGGGATATGAGGGAATTCGCAAATTCCACAAGCCAGGGATCATCACGTCTATATGCCCCTTCATAGACGTCGGAGATCCTGTCCCAGATAAGCTTCGCATTGCTCAGATGGGAGATGCGAGTGAACTCATCCTTGGTCAGATGAGAACAGATGATGTATTTGGCCTGAGCATCGAGTTGAGTGTATCTGCGAATGTCCTCAGCATTCGCCCTCTTGCAAAGATCAGTCAATCCCAGTTCAGTGACAGTCCATAATTCGCTGTTCGTGGCAAGGAGACGCTTTTGCATCATGACCTTCCAGTAGGGATAGCCTGTGCCATCGAAGATGGGGCACGCAGCGGAGACCTTGATCATACCTGCGGTCGACATAACTAAAACTCTAGGTGGTTAAAACCAAAACCACATAGAACAAGGGAGCACCTTGCTCTGATACCAATTGAAAGCGCAGGTTATCTCCCAGAGGGGGGGGGGGTGAATGGGATATTATTAGAAATTCGTCAAACTCTGATGAATTTGACGAAGATCAGAGTGAAGAAATAGAAATGCATGGGAAACTAGGTCATCACAGATTCAGAGTACATGCGAACAGCATACATAAGGGTGAAGAACATGCAATCATACAATCATACATGCATGAAGAAAATGAACTGAGGAAATAAAAGATAGCATGATCAAATACTTCTGTTCAAATTCGTCAGAGGATAGATCACAAATTCTTCAGCAGCGGAATAAAGTAAGGGAGGGTGAGGAATTTGAAACCAGGTTGGCTCGGTGAAGACAATGGAATTTGGTAGACCAGTTCCAGTTGCTGCATTAACTATACGTCTGGTTGAGGCGGCTGAGTCGCAACTCAGAGAACACTTAGTCCTCACCGTATTCCTCTTGAGCTAAGGTCACTTAGACCTCGCCCAATCACTCATGGTAAGTCTTCAAGGTAGACTTCCAAAACCTTCACAGACTTGTTCACCGGCACACCACAATTACTCTTGGGTGCTCAGAACATGACGCCTAACCGTCTGGAGGAATGACAGTCCTCAAAGGTAACAAGCGTCGGATCACACAGATCAATCTCTTCAATGATGCTCAATCACTTAGGCTCTGGTTGGGTTTTTTCCTCACTTGGGTTCTCACAAAGTCGTCAGAGGAAGGGCTGCTCACAAATGACAAGTGTCAAGTTCTCTCGGAGCAGCCAACCAACAACTGGTTGGGGGGGCGGCTATTTATAGCCAGGGGCAACCCAACATAAAATGTCATAAATGCCCTTGACTGATTCGACCGTTGTCAGGATAAGGATCCACTCGACAGTTGGCACGCGGCGCAGCAACGGTCGGAAAATTGTACTCTCAAATTCGTCAGGGCACTCAATTTCCTCACGGTAGGCAGCTCGCACTGGCGAACTCCTAACTTCTCAGCATGACCAAATTCGTCAGCGACCAGATGAACTTCGTCACCGTCGCTAGCAAATGCGTCGGCTGTACTGGAGATTTCCAAAGGCTTCACTCGAAGCGGCTTGTGTATGGGTTTCAGTAAGTTTTGAGCATCACTTTGGAAATGTGAAATATGTTTCACCTAGACCCCCTTTAACAGTACGGTTTTTCCTATGACTCAAATAAGAAAAAAAGAAACTACGAAAACCAAAGTCTTCAAGCTTCAAAGTCTTCACATCAATTTCTTCAAAGGCCATACCAATTTCATCTTCAAATTCTTCACTTGAAGAAATCTATTTTTAGGGGCCGTCTTTCATGTGTTAAACCAAGTCTTCAGGGACTCTGTCTCCTGTGTATACTCACAAACACATTAGTTCCTCAACCTATTTGTCTTCAATACTCCAAAACCACTAAGGGGGCACTTGATGCACTTACACCTTCCCACTTGGCAGAGAGTTTATGCTTCTGCTTTTCCAGATGCTTCCGCATGACTAGGTCTCCAACGTTGAACGCCTTTGCTCGGACCTCCCTGCTTTGATAGCGCCTCGCCTGTTGCTGGTAAAACGTGGATCGTGCCCGAGCTACATCACGCTCTTCCTCCAGGGCGTCTAGGTCGTCCTGTCTGTCTAGCTCGGCCTCCTATTCCTCGTACATGCGTACTCGAGGTGCGTCATGGATGAGGTCGCATGGGAGGACAGCCCCGACTCCATAAACCATGAAGAAGGGTGTGTATCCCGTGGATCAATTAGGGGTGGTGCGCAAACCCCATAGTATTGAATCGAGTTCCTCTACCCAGTGACAGTCCGCCTCTTTTAAGGAGCGAACTAATCGTGGCTTGATGCCACTTAAGATTAGTCTGTTTGCGCGCTCAACCTGCCCATTGGACTGCGGGTGATAAACGTAGGCATTATCAAGCTTCATGCCCATATTTCTACACCAGGCTTTTACTTCCTTGGCCATAAAGTTGGACCCATTGTCTGTTATAATGATGTGAGGGACACCATAACGGTGTACTACTCCGGAGATAAAGTCGATCACCGGTCCTACTTTGGCCGAGGTAACTGGCTTTTCCTCAATCCATTTTGAGAATTTATCTACCATGACGAGCAGATACTTCTTTTTCTTTGACCCACCGCGAAGTGGGCCCACCATGTCAAGCCCCCAGACCGCGAAAGGCCAGGTGATCGGAATAGTCCGAAGAGCTGTTGGGGGCATGTGGCTTTGGTTAGCAAAAACTTGACATCCAGCGTAGCGTTGGACAATTGTTTTTGCATCTGCTCTGGTGGTTGGCCAGTAAAACCCAACTCGAAAGGCCTTGCTGACCAAGGCCCGAGCTACGGTGTGATGACCGCCCATGCCGGAGTGTATCTCCGCAAGGAGCCGCATCCCTTCCTCCTCGGATATACATCGTTGGAGGATGCCTGTGACGCTTTGCTTATAGAGCTCTCCTTCATGGACCTTGTATGCCTTGGATCGTCGAACGATCCGTCGTGCTTCTGTTTGGTCTTCAGGTAGCTCTTTGCGGAGTAGGTATGTGAGGAGGGGTTCGGTCCATGGCGCGATAACTGCCATTATCTCATGTGCCAAAGATGTTTCTTGGATAGCCGAGCCCCCAATTGTATCCTCATTTGCTTTGGCTGCCGGAGTGGTAACCTTTCCGGTGCTATTTGATTCTGATGTGGTATTCCCGTCTTGCCAGACCACGGAGGGCTTGAAGAGCCATTCGAAGAAAGTGTTCTCCGGGACCTTGTTGTGTTTAGCGCCCATTCTGGCAAGAACGTCGACAGTTTGATTGTTGTCCCTTGGGATATGGTGGAACTCTAGCCCTTCGAACCGGGCTGAGATCGTTAGGACGGCGTTCCGATATGCTGTCATCTTTGGGTCCTTGGCGTCGAACTCGCCATTGACTTGAGAGATGGCGAGGTTAGAGTCTCCTCGGACCTTTAGACATCAGACTCCCTTGGAGACTGTGATCCGAAGTCCGTGTAGAAGAGCCTCGTACTCGGCCGTGTTGTTGGAGTCAGTGTACATTATTTGTAGTACGTACCGTATATTGTCGCAGGTTGGTGATGCGAGGACCACTCCGGCTCCTAACCCGGCAAGCATTTTGGAGCCGTCAAAGTACATTGTCCAATGTGAATATGTACTCTGTTCTCTAGGGACCTCGGCTTCCGTCCATTCTGCCACGAAATCTACCAGCACCTGAGATTTAATAGCTCGGTGTGGTCGATAAGTGATTTTGAGGGGGAGGAGTTCAATTGCCCACTTGGCAATGCGCCCTGCAGCGTCCCTGTTATTGATTATATCACCGAGGGGCACTTTGGATGCCACCATGATTGAGCATTCTTGAAAGTAGTGACGTAGCTTCCGAGATGCCATAAAGACTGCGTAAGCTATCTTTTGGTAGTGAGGATACCTCGTTTTACACGGGGTAAGTACTTCGGAAACGTAGTGAACATGCCTTTGAACCTGGAGCTTGTGGCCGTCCATGTCGCGCTCAACAACAAGGGCAGCGCCGACCACCTAATTCGTGGCCGATATGTATAGTAACATCGGTTCAGCTGCTCCAGGTGCTGCCAGTATGGGGTTGGTAGCAAGGAGGGTTTTAATTTCCTCTAAAGCGGCTCCAGCCTCGCTGGTCCACTTGAAATTTGTGGTTTGTTTAAGCAACCAGTAGAGGGGTAGAACCTTCTCCCCGAACCGTGAAATAAATCGGCTCAGTGCAGCTATGCAACCTGCCAGCTTTTGGACGTGCTTGAGTTCGGTAGGTATTTCCAACCGAGCTAGTGCTCAGATTTTAGCAGGATTAGCCTCTATTCCTCGATGGGAAACGACGAAGAATCCGAGCAGTTTGCCTACGGGTACCCCAAAAATGCACTTCTCTGGATTGATCTTAATATGATATGCTCGGAGGTTCAAAAATGTTTCCCGGAGGTCGTCGACTAGCTGTTTGATGTTTTCGATTTTAACAACCACATCATCCACGTAAGCCTACATAGTTTTCCCAATTTGCTTTTCCAGACATGTTTGAATCATGCACTGGTATGTTGCACCTGCATTTTTTAGTCCGAAGGGCATTGTGTTAAAACAGAATGACCCGTAAGGAGTGATGAAGGCCGTAGCTACCTTGTCTGATTCCTTCATTTTGATTTGATGATACCCCGAGTAGGCGTCCAGGAAGCATAAGGAGTCGTGTCATGTTGTGGCGTCCACAATCTGGTCAATGCGCGGCAAGGGGAAGGTGTCCTTTGGGTAAGACTTGTTGAGGTCTTTGAAATCGACATCCAGACGCCAGGACTTGTCCTTTTTTGGTACCATGATCAAGTTGGCCAGCCAGTCGTGGTGTTTGATATCTCTAATAAATTCGGCCTCTAGTAACTTGGCCAGTTCTTTGTCCATAGCTTGACGCTTGGGCTCCGAAAATTGCCGGAGCGCCTGTTTAATAGGTTTAGAGCCTTTGATTATGTTTAGGGTACGCTCGGCTAGGTTACGTGGGATTCCTGGCATGTCAGAAGGGTGCCAAGCAAAAATATCCCAATTTTCCCTAAGGAAATTACGCAGGGCTTCGTCAACCCCCGGTTCCAGTTGTGCTCCTATGGACGCCGTTTTATTCAGGTCTGTTGGGTGCACCTAAAATTTAACGATTTTGTTGGCTGGTTTGAACGAGGTGGACTTGGATCCTTTATCCAGGATGATGTCGTCCCTGTCGACGTAGCACGAAGTGTTGTCAATTCCTCGGCCACTAAGGCTTCATACAATAACTCAAGTGAGAGTGACACCATTTTGTTTTCGGCTCGGAGTGCCCTGTCAGGGTTGGCTGCTATGGTGATCACTCCGTTGGGGCCTGGCATCTTGAGCTTCATATACCCATAATGTGGGATGGCATGGAATTTTGAGAAAGCATCACGCCCTAGTAAAGCGTGGTAACCACTTTGGAAGGGTATGACATGGAAGGTCAACTCCTCGGATCGATAGTTCTTGGGAGTTTCGAAGACCACGTCAAGGATGATTTTTTCGCTACACCGTGCCTCCTTTCTGGGTATTATTCCCTTAAAAGTGGTGTAACATTGTTCGATGCATGATTTGTCGATTTGCATCTTATCCAAAGTATCCTCGTAAATGAGGTTTATGCCGCTGCCTCCGTCCATCAAGACCTTTCGAAGTCGACAACCGCTCACAATAGGGTTGAGGACCAAGGCGGCCGGACAGCAGCTTCGGCTGCACTTCGGCTGATCCCGTTGTTCGAAGGTGATCGGCGTGTCCAACCACGTATCCGATATCGGGATGTGCTGGACGTGGCTTAGCTCCCGAAGTGCCCTTTTCCTCTGATTCCTTGAAGTGTAGGTTTTGTAGATCATAAAGATCTCGTCTTCGTCCGAAGATGTTGATGGGTGCTTGTGCGCATGCTTGCTTCCGAGGAGGGTCTCGCCCCCCTTGGCCACCTGTTTCACCACCTAGCAGGCTCGAAGGCTATGAGTTGGGCTGGTGTTTAACAGAACATAGTGGATTGCGCACGGCTTATCCAGCAAATTATCAAGTGCAGTTTTGGGCCCAGTAGCGGGTTTTCTTCTTTTCCCTGAAGGCTCGGCTGATCCGGGACGACAAGAGCTTTCCCTCCATGTCTAATGCTACTTGTGAGCTGCGTTGGGATTTTCCCCGAAGAGGAGAGGAGATGCAGTACAGTAGAGATAAGTATTTCCCTCGGTGAGAACCAAGGTTGTCGAACCAGTAGGAGAATCACGCAAAGCCTCGTGAACAACACCTGCACACACAAAAGCAAATACTTGCACCCAACGCGGGCAGGAGGGTCGTCACTCCCCCTTGAACTCGTTACTTGCAAGGATTAAATCTTGTAGTGGTAGATAGATAAATTGCAAAACAAAATAAAAGTAAATAAATTGCAGCATGTATATTTTAGTTTTCTTTTTATATTTAAGATAGACCCGGGGGCCATAGTTTTCACTAGAGGCTTGTCTCTCGAACACATAGCATACGGTGGGTAGACAAATTACTGTTCGGCAATTGACAGAAAAGCGCATAGTTATGACAATATTCAAGGCAATGATCATGTATATAGGCATCACGTCCGAGACAAGTAGCCCGACTCCTGCCTGCATCTAATACTATTACTCCACCCATCGACCGCTATCCAGCATGCATCTAGGGTATTAAGTTAATAAAAACAGAGTAACGCCTTAAGCAAGATGACATGATGTAGACAAAGTAAACTCAGCTAATATGAATAAACCCCATCATTTTACCCTTAATGGCAACAATACAAATATGTGTCTTGTCCCTTTCTGTCACTGGCATATAGAGCACCGCAAGATTGAACCCATTACAAAGCACTTCTCCCGCTGAAGATAAATCAATCTAGTTGGCCAAACCAAACGGATAGATCTGAGAGAAATACAAAGCTATAACAATCACACATAATAAAGTTCAGAAAAGACTCAATTATTTCTCATGAATATTCAGATCATAAACCCACAATTCATCGGATGCCAACAAACACACCGCAAAAGAAGATTACATCGAATAGAACTCCAAGAAGATTGAGGAGAACATTGTATTGAAGATCAAAGAGAGAGAAGAAGCCATCTAGCTACTAGCTATGCACCCGTAGGTCTGTGGTGAACTACTCACGCATCATCGGTAGGGCAACAAGGTTGATGTAGAAGCCCTCCGTGATCGATTCCCCCTCCGGCAGAGTACCGGAAAAGGCCTCCAGATGGGATTGCGGAAGAACAGAAGCTTGCAGCGGCGGAAAAGTTATTTTGGGTGGCTCTCTGTTGGTTTCCCAATATTTGAGAATTTATAGAGGTGGAATTAGGTCAGACGGAGCCACGTGGGGCCCACAAGGTAACAAGGCGCACCCTGTTGCCTTGCCGTCTCCTTGTTCGCCGTCTGGTCTCCTCCCAAAGCTTCTAGGGTCTCTTATGTCCAGAAAAAAATCGTCAAAAAGTTTCATAGCGTTTGGACTCCGTTTGGTACTGATTTTCTGGAAAACCAAAAACAAGCAGAAAACAACAACTGGCACTAGGCACTGGGTTAATAGGTTAGTTCCCAAAAATAATATAAAATAGCATATAATTGCATATAATTGCATATAAAACATCCAAGATTGATACTATAATAGCATGGAACAATAAAAAATTATAGATACGTTGGAGACGTATCAGACTCCCCAAGCTTAATTCCTGCTCGTCCTTGAGTAGGTAAATGATAAAAACAGAATTTTTGAAGTGGAATGCTACCTAACTTATTTATCATGTAATCTCTTTACGGTATAAATATTGAGAAACGATGAATTAACAACATTAACATAATAATATCCGTGAATATACACTGGTACAGCGAGCTACTATACAAACGGTTTTTAACCCCTTTCCACGACGTAGTTTTAAACCGTCGCCTTGCCTGTGTGTGCGATAGGGGGGGTCCTTCCCACACGACCCATAAACCGTCGGCGATAGGGCCTCTGGTCACACACGCGAGGCAAAAAGAGCTCGTGTGCGATCGGGCGAGCCATCACAGACAATTATACTAGCCCAATCATTTCTGTTCGTATGTTCATCCCACACAGTGAATCTCAGAAAAATGTTTCCGTTCATATGTACATCACACACAATTTTTATGTGGAAACGTTTGTGCAAGGTGGCCTAACGCAAACATTTGTCGGGCGGAAGGCGTGTGTGATTGTTCATTGATCCAACACGGCTACTTTCTAGAAACTGTGTGTGTTGTTTGAGGTCATCGCCCACGGTGTTGTCTGACAAACCGTCTGCAATTCAAAAACCCAATAAGCAGGCTAATTGGCCTATTATTGATAATGCATTTAGTAATCAAATTGACATTTCATATCAAACACACCATATGTTTCATAGCCGTATTACAACAACCAGGATTTCATAGCTGAATTACATCAGAGTACAACATCACATAGTTTCAGCACTCAGTTACACCATATAGGCATATAGCTAGCTACGCAATTACACAACAGCACGAAGTTTCACATGCAACATCTAAAACCTTTGGAAAGTAGCATCATATATGGTATATAGAGAGATGAATCTCATTTGGAAAACTGCTGAATCTGAAGGAGAATATTGAGCCTTCAGTGATGTTGAATGTCCTTGCAACTTTACGCCAGTGGCTGTGGATGATTGCCCGCCCAACCTTCGTCCTCTTGAGGGAGACTTCAATATTGTACCGTGGGTGTTGAATGAGTACCTTCCTCGCCTCTTGACCATGGAGGTGGTTTGAGAGGTAATCATCGGTGAACTGCTTTGGAAAGGACTGAAAACAAAGATATGCATAAATATCTGTTCTAAATTTTGAAATGGCGCATAGGAAAAAACACAAGGTAAAAGAGTTAGTACCATCCTATAGTTGACTGATATCTTCTTCATTGTGCAAACAAAGATCTTGTTGTTATTCAGCGCTAGTTTCTTTATCCTAACAATCTTTCTGAGTTTCTTGACTTGACTGATATTTATGTCCATCTCATTTCCCCATATGCAAAATGGATCAAACAGTGGGTCTAAACCTCTGACAGCAGGACCTACATGTGCAAGACCAAATTGTTAAAATCCTAAATAATAGAATGGTTCCTCCAATTGCACAATAATGTGCTATTAGCCAAAGGACCATGCATGTGCAAACCTCAATGGTAAACCTCAGTGCCTCCCATTGTTTCCCTGCAACATATATAAGGCAGATATTGATCAGTTTAAGTGAGAGTTGGCATACTATCAGTAGAATATATTAATGAAAACTTGTACCCACAAAAAATGAACATCACACTGCAGAATTGTACCAAAAAGTTAACTGGACACCACAACAAATGAAGCAAGCAGTTAACTGAGAACCACATTGCAGAATAGAACATATACTAGAAGATCATACAGTTAACCAAGCCTAGCGTGGTTAAGAACTACTAGGAAATATAGCATTTGTGTATGTTTCTCATGTATAGAGTACATCCAAATTCGATTTTATTCCTCACATGCATAACAATAAAAAAATTGTACCCACAGGAATTGAAAATCACATTTTAGAATTGAACCAAACAGTTAACTGAACATCACAACAAATGAACCAAACTGTTAACTGAACATCACATTTCAGAAGATCAGATTGCATATTAACATAACAGAGGACAATTCACTAGAAGGCACCGGAGGCGGCCTTTAGAAAACACCATGAACTGTCGTTTAAAGCAGCCAACCGCGTGGCGGCGTCCGCGCGCGAGGGGTCGACGGTGGCCTCGACGGCGAGGTGCTCCTAAAAAATCTAGCGGTCGGCACGCATGGCAGCCATCGCGACCTCAGCCGCGCGTGCGGCCGCGATTTGCTTCACCGGTGCCAGATGCTCCTTGAGCTCCTGGCTATAATGCATGAACCATGGCTATGGGCGGCGCTTAATTGGAGGATGGGGCAGTGATTTGGGTGGAAGATGTCGCACCGGCGGTCGAGGCTTGTGGGATGGAGAAGGAGGAGGAGGATGGGGTGGGGTGTGGATTACTTGACTATATGGACGAGGCCGCGCAGCGGGAAGGAGCGCCGCCGGCAAGGAGGCGGCGCTGCAAAGCAAGCAGTGAAGGTTTGAACTTGGAAAGGTAGGAGGAAACAGTGGAAATGTGGCTTTTGGTGGGGTGGAGGGGGCGGGGACCTAGATATTTCCGCGGTTGCCGAAAATTTACGAACGGTGCAGCGAAAAACTGGCGCGCAAGTGTGGTTGACGCGCAGCCGGTGGACTGTAGTCGACGAACCTTCCTGCGTAAGCCATACATGAGGGAGCCCCAAGATATTTTATACTGCATCGCACATGATTCTTGCTAACAAACTGTTTGTGGTGTAATTGATTTTTTCATTTTGATTTGAAAGACAAAATGGGGTTACGGCAGGAAAGGTCGTTGTTTGAATTGCTAGAACATTTATCTGCAGTGAGCATGCAACTATAGGAGTGTCGTGCTAAAATGTGGAATTATTCCGGGTTTGTTTGGCATTTTTTATACATTAATTGAGTTTTCTAGGCATTTAATGTGCATAATTCAAATTTGAACTGCAGGCACATGCTCTAGTGCACAAGAAATGGGAGTGAATTTCAAACATCTGGGCGTCGTGGCTCGGCCGAAAACATTGAGAAACTTGGTTTTAAAATTCCAGTAAATCCAAAAATTGCCTAAAAATCACGGAACTTGGCATGGTGTCTTGACATGGCACCAACACGCTGTGGTAAATTTTTTGTTCGATTTGAGACAAGTTTTGGTATAAGCTTCTTACAAACCGGAGCTTCTCTCAAGAAGGCTCATGGTTCCGATAGTGGATGTGTCACCTTTGTGGGCGAAATGACATACGCTGCCTCTTCCTGCCTTGATTTTTTTTACAGAGGCAACAAAGACCAATAGGAGTGTCGTGCTAAAATTTGGAATTATTCCGGGTTCGTTTGGCCTTTTTTATACATTTATTGAGTTTCTAGGCATTTAATGTGCATAATTCAAATTTGAACTACATGCACATGCTCCAGTGCACCAAAATGGGTTGAAAAATTGTATATGTGTCCTTGGGTGAATGTTTAGGTCCCATACAAGAAATTGGAATGAATTTCAAACATCTGGGCGTCGTGGCTCGGCCGAAAACATTGAGAAACTTGGTTTTTAAATTCCTGTAAATCCAAAAATTGACTAAAAATCACGGAACTTGGCATGGTGTCTTGACATGGCACCAACATGCTGTGGTAAAATTTTTGTTCGATTTGGGACAAGTTTTGGTATAAGCTTCTTACAAACCGGAGCTTCTCTCAAGAAGGCTCATGGTTCCAATAGGGGGGATGTGTCACCTTTGTGGGCGAAATGACATACGCTGCCTCTTCTTGCCTTGATTTTTTTTACAGAGGCAACAAAGACCAATAGGAGTGTCGTGCTAAAATTTGGAATTATTCCGGGTTTGTTTGGCATTTTTTATACATTAATTGAGTTTTCTAGGCATTTAATGTGCATAATTCAAATTTGAACTACAGGCACATGCTCCAGTGCACCAAAATGGGTTGAAAAATCGTATATGTGTCCTTGGGTGAATGTTTAGGTCCCATGCAAGAAATGGGAATGAATTTCAAACATCTGGGCGTCGTGGCTCGGCCGAAAACATTGACAAACTTGGTTTTTAAATTCCTGTAAATCCAAAACTTGCCTGAAAATCATGAAACTTGGCATGTTGCCTTGACATGGCACCAACATGATGTGGTAAAAATTTTGTCCAATTTTTTGAAGGCGCACAGATTAACAACCAACAAAATCATTTTGGAACAAAGAGCTGCCACGTTAAAATTGGAAACACAAGTGCTATTCAAACCGTGGGCGTTGTACTAACCATTTACGTGCCGCCACGCGTCCCCATTTTTATTGGCTAGGAGGCGACGTGCGGGGTAGCTATTTGAGTAGACGGGAGGCGTGGAGCAGACCGCTGCGCAGGCTCACCGGGAGGCAAGCCCTTTGACCTCCATCCGCCGCCCACCTCACTCCCAACTTCTCCATTAATGGCGCATGAGCCCCAGTTTTAATGGCGTGGCTAGGCCTCAGTCGACTGAGATTTAAGAGAGAGAAAAGAAAATATGAAAAGAAAATTTTGCACGGATCTTGATGTAAGATCTCACGGACATAGCATCGACTGAGACTTAGCAAGACTGATATATATGAAGACGATGGCAATGGATAATAATAATTGTCTTACATATTCAGGAAGATAATTAAAAATGCCACATGCGGCAACGCCCGAAAGACACAAGGGCAAAAGAAGGAAGACACAGACAATGATCTGGGTCGCTGCTTTCTACTTCACCTCGATCTACTATGCCATCTTCGTCATTTCGTCCACCTTGATCTCCTTCATGTCCTCAATCCGTCGCTTGCGAGCAACCACGGATTCCTCCAGGAGCATGTCACGCTCAATGCGGAGATTAGCATTCTCGTCCATAAGTTTCCTGACGATGACGGTCGTCTTCTCCAACACGACAGTTGTCTCCTCGTGCTGCTTTGCCCTGCCGGCGATCTTCACCCTTAGCAGGTCGCGCTCGGTGCGGAGCCTCACCTTGTCACCCCGTAGTGCCCGGATGACGCCGGTGGACTTATCCAACGCGGCATAGCTCTCCTTCTGCAGCTTCGCCCAGCGGGGGATGTCATTGTCCATCAGCTTATTGAGCATAGCGCGCATGCGCCTGTGAGAGCCCTCGAGTGCCCGCGATAGATCCATCCAGGCCGCCGCGATGCGGCAGGACCTCTCTACTGCTTCCGTGGTGCGGCGGGACATCTGTGCCGCTTCCGCGGCGTGGCCGGACCAATCTGCTGCTTCGGCGGAGTGGCAGGACCTCAGTGCTACTTCGGCGGGCGGCGGGACCTCTCGGCTGATATCGCGGTGAGGCGGGACATCTCTGCTGCTTTGCTCGCTGCTCCGTGGTCATTTCTCGACCAAGAACTCCTCCCACGGGCCTTGGCAGACGCAAGGAAGGACGAAGACTTGTTTGTTTGTTGATGAGGAATTGAGGAGGAATGTGCAGTCATTTTCGAGTTGGTGGTATTTATAACCTAGTAATAAGCTACTAAGTGGGAAAACGTTTAGGTTTTCATCGGTGTGAACAGGTTTGCAATTACATATCGATGTGAATCGGTGTAATTTGGAATGTGACGGGAAAGAAGCTCAAAATTATTTGACGGTTCCGGTTTCGAAGTGTGCCACGATTCTCGGATGGTGTAATTAACGTGGGCAAGCGTTCTCGGATGCGTACGTGGCGTGTGCACCGCAATCGGCGATGTCAGCACACGACTTGTTCCATCAACCGTGTGCGCTTGTTATTACCATCGCGCACAATTCTTTTAATTAGAATGTGTGCCCGTATATCGCAAACTCCTTGATCTGGCTGACCGTTTCTGTTGTGTTGGGTAATCGCAAACAGTTCATCCGAGCGAACCGCATGCCGTATATCGCACACACCTTGATCTACCAGACCGTTTCTGTTGTGTTGGGTAATAGCAAATAGTTCATCCGAGTGAACTGTATGCCGTGTATTGCACACACCTTGATTTGGCTGACCGTGTTTGTTGTTTTGTCTTATCGCAAACAGCTCGTATGGATCAACTGTATGCCACGTATCGCACACGCGTCTCTAATCTGAATCGTGTTTGTTGTTCTGTCTTATCACAAATAGTTCGTATGGATCAACTGTATGCCATGTATCGCACACGCGTCTCTAATCTGAATCGTTTTTTATGTCTCCGGCATCGCAAATAGTTCATCTTATTGGCGATGGTTTTAGTACGACACTGTTTGTGATTAATGCATCGCACACAGTTTGGTCGCAAGGTCTCTGATTGATGTGTCGCGTTAGGACCTTCCTGCAGTAGTGATAAGAAGCTTAATCATTAAACTTTCAAAATATACGATCCTTAAAGAATGTTATTCCCCACTCATTTCATCATGTTAGCATGGCATGACTCCGCCTTCACTGCATAAATATAAATCATGAGCACCCCGTTGTTAAACCAGGCAATTGGATCGTACTTCTAACGCGGTTCAACATTTTCAACTTCACGCAATACATGAGCGTGAGCCATGGACATAGCACTATAGGTGGAATAGAATGCGGTGATAGGGATCAATAGGAGTAGTCAAAAAGGAAGAAAGTCTCTCATCAACTAGGCGGATCAACGGACTATGGAGATGTCCATCAATCGATATCAATGCGAGGAGTAGGGATTGCCATGCAACGGATGCACTAAGAGCTATAAGTGCATGAAAGCTCAACTGAAACTAAGTGGGTGTGCATCCAACTTGCTTGCTCATGAAGACCTCGGGCATTTGAGTAAGCCCGTCATCGGAATATACAAGCCAAGTTGTATAACGAAAAATTCCCACTAGTATATGAAAGTGACAAAATAGGAGACTCTCTATATGAAGAACATGGTGCTACTCTGAAGCACAAGTGTGGAAAAGGATAGTAACATTGCCCCTTCTCTCTTTTTCTCTCATTTTTTTCTTATATATATATATATATATTTGTTGGGCTCTTTTTGACCTCTTTTTTTCTCCTTTTTTATTATTTTTCGTCCGGAGTCTCATCCTGACTTGTGGGGGAATCATAGTCTCCATCATCCTTTCCTCACTGGGACAATGCTCTAATAATGATGATCATCACACTTTTATTTACTTACAACTCGATATTACAACTCGATAAAAACTATATAGAATGACTCTATATGAATGCCTCTGGTAGTTTACCAAGATGTGCAATGATCTAGCGTAAAATGTATGAAAATGATGAATGGTGGTTGAGCCACAAATACTATGTCAGCTATATGATCATGCAAAGCAATATGACAATGAACACAAGTCGTATGACGGAACGGTAGAAGTTGCATGGCAATATATCTCGGAATGGCTATGGAAATGCCATAATAGGTAGGTATGGTGGCTGTTTTTGAGAAAGATATAAGGAGGCTTATGTGTGATAGAGCGTATCATATCACGGGGTTTGGATGCACTGGCGAAGTTTGCACCAACTCTCAAGGTGAGATCGGGCAATGCACGGTACCGAAGAGGCTAGCAAATTGCGAAAGGGTGAGAGTGTGTATAATCCATGGACTCACATTAGTCATAAAGAACTCACATACTTATTGCAAAGCCTACTAGCCCTCGAAGCAAAGTACTACTTGCATGTCCCTAGGGGGGAGGTAGGTAGGAGTTAACCATCGCCCACCCCCAATTATAACAACACTCAAGGATTTCATTTTAGACCTAAGAATGTTCGGACCTCCCCACCATGCCATGAACAAAACTTAGATGAGAAGTTAATAACAAACTTTAATACCGATATTTCTACTAAACAATGATCATGAACCAATATCCTTTCATATTACGACATCAATATCATTAAACCATACGTTTCATATTTAGTGATCTACATGAAAGTTTTTATTATATCCCTCTTGAATACCTATCCTATGGACTAGTCTTATAACCCGTGAAAATTGCCATTACTATTTATTAGACTCTCAAAAATATTTAAGTGAAGCATGAGAGTGCAACTATTTCTTTAAAATATAACCACCGCCGTGCTCTAAAAGATATAAGTGAAGCACTAGAGCAACTGCCTAGCTCAAAAGATATAAGTGAAGCACATAGAGTATTCTAACAAATCACGAATAAATGCGTGTCCCTCTCAAAAGGTGTGTCCAGAAAAAGATGATTGTGGCAAACTAAAAAAACGCAAACATAGAAAAGAAAACTATGGCACAAGACGCTCCAAGTAAAACTCATATCATGTGATGAATAAAAATATAGCTCCAAGTAAGTTACCGATAGATTGTAGACGAAAGAGGGGATGCCATCCGGGGCATCCCCAAGCTTAGACGCTTGGGTCTTTCTTGAATATTACCTTGGGGTGACTTGGGCATCCCCAAGCTTAGGGTCTTGCCGCTCCTTATTTCTTCATCCATCGTGATCTCACCCAAAACTTGAAAACTTCAGCACACAAAACTCAACAGAAACTTCGTGAGATCTGTTAGTAAAATAAATCAATCACCCACTTTAGGTACTGTTATAAACTCATTCATTATTGTTCTTGCATAATACCTACTGTATTCTAACTCTTCCATGACTTATACCCCCCGATATAATCCATAGTTTCATTAAAACAAGCACACTATGCAATAAAAACAGAATCTATCTAAAACAGAACAGTACGTAATGACAGAATATTATCTATACTTCTGTAACTCCAAAAATTCTGAAAAATTAGGACAACGTAAATCCTAATACTGTGTGAAAAATTCAGATTTTTCTGACATTCCAGTACAGAACTAAAAATCAAATACTGGGCGCAAAACTTTCTGTTTTCAAACAACATCAATTATACTATCATCCAAATCATCCCAAAGGCATTACTTGGCACAAACACTAATTAAAACATAAAAACACAATCATAACAGTAGATAAAATTGTGTGACACAAGAAAAATAAAAATTGCAATAAAGATAAATATTGTGTTGCCTCCCAACAAGCGCTATTGTTTTACGCCCCTAGCTAGGCGTAAGGCATTGTTTCAAGTATTGTCATCCTTCAAATTAATTCCATAGGTGGCCCTCATAATGGATTCATATGGTGGTTTAATTCTCTTTCTAGGGAAGTGTTACATCCCTTTCTTTAATGGGAATTGGAATCTTATATTCCCTTCTTTCATACCAATAATAGCACCTTTGGTTCGTAGGAAAGGCCTACCAAATATTATAGGATAAGACGGATTGCAATCAATATCAAGCATAATGAAATCAACGGGTACATAATTTCTATTAGCAAGAATAAGCACATCATTTATTCTACCCAAAGGTTTCTTAATAGTTGAATCCGCTAAGTGCAAGTTAAGGGAACATTCATCCATATCGGTGAGGCCTAGCACATCACATAAAGATTTGGGTATAGTGGAAACGCTAGCACCTAGATCACATAAAGCATTACATTCATAATCTTTAATTTTTATTTTAATAAGAGTTTCCCATTCATCATGCAATTTTCTAGGTATTGAAACCTCCAACTCTAGCTTTTCTTCATGAGCTTTTATCATGGCTTCAACAATATGTTTAGTAAAAGCTTTATTTTGTTCATAAGCATTGGGTGAATTTATCATGGATTGCAACAAAGAAATACATTCAACTAAAGAGCAACTATCATAATTAAAGTCCTTGTAATCCAAAGTAGTGGGCACATTACTATTTAATGTCTTGACCTCTCCAAACCCACTTTTATATTTTTATCATTAAGATCATCACCCTCCGAACAATTGGGACGCCTTCTAGCTAAAGTTGACTCATCTCCAGTCCCTTTTTCATCAAGTTTTATGTTACTAAATAAAGATTCAATAGGTGAGACACCAATCATTTTAATATCTTCCACATCACCTGAATGTGACTCCGATTTAGCATCCATCTTATTTACTAGCGTGGTTTGTTTATCCGAAATCTTTCCTAACAAGTTTTCGGTACAAGCAAGTTGAGACTGAAGATTGGCTACTTCTTGATTAACCTCATCAAGTTGTTTATTAATGGTATCTAATAAGATAGAATATTCCTTAAGTTCCCCCGAAAAGAATTTGTTATGCTCATATTGTGAAAACATGAAATTCTTAGTAGCATTTTCAATTTCAGCCAACCTTTTATGATAAGAACTATCGTGAAATTTTTCTTTAGACATAGCGACAAAACAAGCAAACTAACAAAAATATTTTTGTGTTTTTATATTTTTTATGAGAAGTGGGGGAGATGAAAACGAGAGGTAAAGGCAAATAAAAAGTAGATCAAGTAGATGATAGTTTGTGTAAAGGTACTTCATAGGTTTTGATGATGTCTCCCCAGCAACGGCGCCAGAAATTCTTCCTGCTACTTGTGAGATGCATTGGGATTTTCCCCGAAGAGGAGAGGAGATGCAGTACAGTAGAGATAAGTATTTCCCTCAGTGAGAACCAAGGTTATCGAACCAGTAGGAGAATCACGCAAAGCCTCGTGAACAGCACCTGCACACACAAAAGCAAATACTTGCACCCAACCCGGGCAAGAGGGTCGTCACTCCCCTTGAACTCGTTACTTGCAAGGATTAAATCTTGTAGTGGTAGATAAATAAATTGCAAAACAAAATAAAAGTGAATAAATTGCAGCAAGTATATTTTAGTTTCCTTTTTATATTTAAGATAGACCCGGGGGCCATAGTTTTCACTAGAGGCTTCTCTCTCGAACACATAGCATATGGTGGGTAGACAAATTACTGTTGGGCAATTGACAGAAAAGCGCATAGTTATGATGATATTCAAGGCAATGATCATGTATATAGGCTACACGTCCGAGACAAGTAGACCGACTCCTAACTGCATCTACTACTATTACTCCACCCATGTATATAGGCATCACGTCTGAGACAAGTAGACCGACTCCTTCCTGCATCTACTACTATTACTCCACCTATTGACCGCTATCCAGCATGCATCTAGGGTATTAAGTTAATAAAAACAGAGTAACGCCTTAAGCAAGATGACATGATGTAGACAAAGTAAACTCAGCTAATATAAATAAACCCCATCGTTTTACCCTTAACGGTAACAATACAAATACGTGTCTTGTCCCTTTCTGTCACTGCGATATAGAGCACCGCAAGATTGAACCCATTACAAAGCACCTCTCCTGTTGAAGATAAATCATTCTAGTTGGCCAAACCAAACGGATAGATCGGAGAGAAATACAAAGCTATAACAATCACGCATAATAAAGTTCAGAAAAGACTTAATTACTTCTCATGAATATTCAGATCATAAACCCACAATTCATCGGATCCCAACAAATACACCGCAAAAGAAGATTACATCAAATAGAACTCCTAGAAGATCGAGGAGAACATTGTATTGAAGATCAAAGAGAGAGAAGAAGCCATCCAGCTACTAGCTATGGACCCGTAGGTTTGTGGTGAACTACTCACGCATCATCGGTAGGGCAGCAAGGTTGATGTAGAAGCCCTCCTTGATCGATTCCCCCTCCGACAGAGTACCGGAAAAGGCCTCCAGATGGGATCGCGTAAGAATAGAAGCTTGCGACGGCGAAAAAGTTATTTTGGGTGGCTCTTTGTTGGTTTCCCAATATTTGAGAATTTATAGAGGTGGAATTAGGCCAGACGGAGCCACGTGGGGTCCATAAGGTAACAGGGCGCGCCTACCCCCCAGGGCGCGCCCTGTTGCCTTGCCGTCTGATTTTTTGCCGTCTGGTCTCCTCCCGAAGCTTCCAGGGTCTCTTATGTCCAGAAAAAAAATCATCAAAAAGTTTTGTAGCGTTTGGACTCCGTTTGGTACTGATTTTCTGGAAAACCAAAAACAAGTAGAAAACAGCAACTGGCACTAGGCACTGGGTTAATAGGTTAGTTCCCAAAAATGATATAAAATAGCATATAATTGCATATCAAACATCCAAGATTGATACTATAATAGCATGGAACAATAAAAAATTATGGATACGTTGGAGACGTATCATCTGCCTGTCACGTTTTAATCTCTCAACGAGATCGAATCTGCTTGCTCTTTTTGGGCCAGCCAAGCGTCCTCCATGGTGCAAAATTTTGACACCAAATCTAATAATTCGGTGAATGTTTGAACTCGGCGTCGAGCGAGGGCGTTTAAGATGCCTTCATCTTGGCAGTTATGCCGAAAAGTTGCTAATAGATCTGAATCACGGCAGTCTGGTATCTTGTTTTTGACGAACAGGAATCTGGTCCAGAATTGCCGGACTGTCTCATCAGCTTCCTGATTTATGTAAATTAGATCCCAGACATCGGGGGGCCCTGAATTACTTGGGCAGTATTCAATGTGGGGGGTGGGTGGGAGCAAAAATTCGATCCCAATCGCTTGTGGGCTCAAGGCCCCGGCGAGTTTGTCCCTAGAAGGGTGGGCCGACGACGAGCCATCAGAATTAATTTTAGGGTCTGAGTCCTCAGCTCCTCCTAACTGGATGACACTTCGGTCATCCGTTTGCTGATACTTCGGCCCTTGGTTCTCTTCCATACATAGGCCTCCAGCCGAAGTGGGAGAAAGAGTGCGGGGCTCAGGTGTTGACTCCCGTCCATCGACGGGAGATTCAGGCGTGGAAGCCATGCCATGAAGGTTTTGGTCGTTGACCGACGCTTCCATTAATCCACTTTGACCACACAGCAGGCCCTGTATGGGCCACCAATGTCGGTACTGAAACCAGCGGATCTCGGGTAGGGGGTCCCGAGCTGTGGATCTAGGATCGATGGTGAACAGGAGGCAAAGGGCACGGTGTTTACCCAGGTTCGGGCCCTCTCGAAGAGGTAAAACCCTACGTCCTGCTTGATTATATTGATGATGAAGTATCGAGTACAGGTTGATCTACCTCGAGATCGTATGTCGTGTACTAAACCCTAATGATGGTGATTGTACTTGTTTCTCTACGGACTAACCCCACGGTTTATATAGGCGCCGGGGGTATCTAGGGTCACACATGGTCGGTTACCATCTAAGCGGATGCACGCCAATAGCTAGGACAGTTCTTGAAATACACGCCAAGTCTTCGGTAGAGTCCGTCTTGATCACGCCGGGGTTCGAGGCTTCTGGAGTCCTTCCTTGTGAGATCAGTGGGCCATAAGCTCGGCCCATGGACTGTGGGCCAACTAGGTTGGTATCCCTTAGTCCAGGACACCGTCATGCGGGTAGCCGGGTGGGCTGAAACGCTGAAATGTGTCAAGGTCATGCTTCCATGGGTTTCTTTCTGTGACTAGACTTTTGAAGTTTGTTATCTGCACATTTCATCGGGAAAAAGATATAAAAGATGACACTGGTATCTGTTTTGATTCGTACCGCAACATCAATTTGAAAACACGGGAAAAGATAAAAAACGGATATATGTTGGAAAGAAGAAATATGTAAGGGGTGTAGCCCCCATACCAGATTGCAACAAGGCTGCTCAAGGGTGCTGACGTAGTCAGGGTCATCATTCCTGGAGTCAAACACATTGAATTGTTTTTGCATCAAATTTGCAACGACGACTGCCCAATAGCCATTCTGGACAATGGTGAAGAACAACTACAAAATTAAAAAGAGATAATTGAAAAACGGAAGCATGTTGCGCTAAAAAGAAAACTTTGCACTATATACGATAGATGAACAAAGTCTTACTTGATCACATTTCACAATGTTGTTTTTCTCATAGGCCCTGGTAAAATCTCTGATGCAAGAACGTGTCTGAAATGAACTAGAGTCCACAAAAAGCTTGGTCTGTATAAAGGAAACATGGGGAAAAATGGGAACAAAGGTTGAAATGAGTGATTGTCATGTAAACCTACTATGTTGCGGGCAAAAACTCAAGTGACAAAAGGCAAAAAAAAGGCTAGTTGACTCACAACCACATGCGGTGAGAATGCAAACTTCCTTGGCTTGCTTGAGCTTTACATGTTCTCAATGTTGAAACTTTCAGTGTATAGTGACATCACCTCATTGTTCAAATGTGCACACTTTTTGAATCCGCTGCTGAAATGTTTGAAAGAAATCTCAAACCCGCCTTTCCTGATGAATGCAGGGTTGTATGTTGCAAAAAAACAGTAACTTGGTTAGAGGTAAAAGAAATGGATGGATTTTTTTCTCTCAACACACATGAAAGTAGAAACACTTACAGAGGATCGCCTTCAGGTGGGTCCCTTATCTGGTAATTGGTACAACACAATACTGCGGGTATATGGCATCGTCTGTTGCATCAATTTTTATCTTCTTCATCTTCTTCAACTTGGGCGCACTTTCTGCGGGCATTGCATCTCTCTTAAGTGTAGGCTTCTTCTCATCAGGGCTTCGCCCGCTGCTGACTTCAACCACCTCCTCCTCTCTTGTCTCATCAACACCTGCTTCTGCCAAAAAAAATAAAAGAAAGCAAAAAGAAGTTATGAGAAATGGTTTGGAGCATGGATGTACTAAGTTTTTGAAAAGAAACATGACTTGGTGACCAACACAAAAGTTGTGGAAATGAGTTGTAAACCTGCAGGGTCTATTGAAATAGGGGGACATGCTGCGAGAGGAGTCACATCAAAAACATGACCAACTGAAGTAGAGGAGATTCATGAAACAAAGGGCTTCTCGCGCGAATCGCCAAGAGGGGGTCCAAATGTGAACCAAAGGATCGTGTAGGGGATAAACAAACTTGTGGGACCTCCTGAAACATTAAATCATCGTCACTGCCAGGTTCGAATAAACCAAATGACGACCCATCTTCAAGTGCCCTCGCCTCCTCGTCAGATTCACAAATGGGAAGCTTGGGCTTCGAGGGGACTCCTGTTCAGTGCTTTTTACCTTGCTGCATTGACCTTCTTCCTTGCCATTGCTGTGCTCATTGCCATTGATGTGCTCGTTGCAATTGCTGTGATCACTCATCTTGGGTGGGGCAGCATCTCCATTGTTGTGACCAACTTCAACCGCTGGATCCCTACTCTTTTGTGCCATCCGGTTGCCTCGGTTGCTGCGGAGATGGTTCAGTGGTAGTGGCATCAACCATGCCTGCAGTCCCATGCACGCCAGGATAGATGTTGGGCTGCTGCGGAGATGGTTCAGTGGCATCAGACATGCCTATAGCAGAAGCTCCTGGTACACTGAAAGTGACATCTACACCTTCATCTTTGTGCTCATGCCTCCTGGATTCAGCTTTGTGTGCCTCAGACAACATTAGGCCCATGCGCTAGCAGTACATGTCCTGCAACACCCTCCCAAATGAGCTGAACGTAGCATTAAGTTCTGTAGCATGGAGCTCTTTGTGCTTGTTGTATATGACTTGCAGATGTGGGGGCAGCTGCAATGCATAGAAACAAAAGAGAGCAACAAAAAAGAACATTAGTTGTTACGTAAGTTGTTTTGACATCATGGCTGTCAAGCAAGATACGGTACGAAAACAATAGTTGCAAAAGAAATGTAATACGACTCTCACCTCTAACTCCTCGAATGTAGGTAATGCATGGAGCCACTCCTCCAAAGAGCCGCACACATCGTCAGCACCGTCCATGTTAGTCGGAGGTGGCTGCTACTTGTAGTCTGCGTTGGTATTTCCCCGAAGATGAGAGGATGATGAAGTACAGTAGAAATAAGTATTTCCCTCAGTTAAGAACCAAGGTTATCAATCCAGTAGGAGAACCAAGCAAAATTCCGTGAAGCGCGCCTGCACACACAAGAGCAAACACTTGCACCCAACGCAAATAAGAGGGTTGTCAATCCTCTTAGCGGTTACTTGCAAGGATTAAATCTTATCGAGGTAAATAGATAAACTAAACTACTAATTAAAATAAAAGTAAATAAATTGCAGCAAGGTAATTTTAGGTTTTTGATATGATAAAGATAGACCCGGGGGCCATAGTTTTCACTAGAGGCTTCTCTCTCGAGCGCAGAAACATACAGTGGGTAAACAAATTACTGTTGGGCAATTGACATAATAGCAAATAATTATGACGGATTCATGGCAACGATCATGTATATAGGCATCACGTCCGAGATAAGTAGACCGACTACTGCCTGCATCTACTACTATTACTCCACTCATCGACCGCTATCCAGCATGCATCTAGAGTATTAAGTTAAAAACAGAGTAACGCCTTAAGCAAGATGACATGATGTAGAGAAGCAAATTCAAGCAATATGAATAAACCCCATCTTTTTATCCTTAATGGCAACAATACAAATACGTGTCATGTCCCCTTCTGTCACTGGGATTGAGCACCGCAAGATTGAACCCATCACAAAGCACCTCTCCCGTTGCAAGATAAATCAATCTAGTAGGCCAAACTAAACCGATAGATCGGGGAGAAATACAAAGTTATAACAATCATGCATAAAAGAGTTCAGAGAAGACTCAAATATTTCTCATGAATAATCTGATCATAAACTCACAATTCATCGGATCCCAACAAACACACCGCAAAAGAAGATTACATCGGATAGAAATCCAAGAACATCAAGGAGAACATTGTATTGAAGATCAAAGAGAGAGAATAAGCCATCTAGCTACTAGCTATGGACCCGTAGGTCTGTGGTAAACTACTCACACATCATCGGAAGGGCAGCAAGGTTGATGTAGAAGCCCTCCGTGATCGATTCCCCCTCCGGCAGAGTACCGGAAAAGGCCTCCAGATGGGATCGCGGAAGAACAGAGGCTTGCGGCGGCGGAAAGGTTATTTCTTCTGGCTCTCTGTTGGTTTCCCAATATTTGTGAATTTATAGAAGTAGAATTAGGTCAAACGGAGTCACGTGGGCCCCACAAGGCAACACGGCACGCCCCCTGGGGCGCGCCCTGTTGCCTTGTGAAGCCTCCGTGAGGCTTCTGGCCTCCTCCCAAAGCTTCCAAGGTTTCTTTTGTCCAGAAAAAAATCTCCAAAAAGTTTCGTGGCATTTGGACTTCATTTGGTACTGTTTCTCTGAAAAGCCAAAAACAAGCAGAAAACAACAACTGGCACTGGGCACTAGGTTAATAGGTTAGTCCCAAAAAATGATATATAATTGCATATAAAAACATCCAAGATTGATACTATAATAGCATGGAACAATAAAAAATTATAGATACGTTGAAGACGTATCAGTGGCTCATGCACATGCTCTGTCTCGTCATCGGTCCCCTCCATACCAGCCTGAGGTGGTTCTCGAGAGCCCACATCAGCTCCCCCTTGTAGATTGGCTTGCGTGTGGGAGCTCTCCGGCACATCCAGAATGTGTGTTGCGCCCGCAACAGCACCACCTTGGTCACTGATTTCTGGCGGCTCCTCTGTGACACTGCCTTGGATTGTTCTTTGGGCAAGCTGATCTATATATGACATAAACTCGGATGTTGCGTACGGTGTACTGGTGCTGAACTGCATCAAAAACAACAGCAAACATTTTTAAAAGCAACAAGAAATGTAAAAAGAATTCAGAATTGCAACAGAACAAGGTATTTAAAAAGAAAAGCAGTGTGTCCAATTTGAAAAAAAACTTATAAGCCGCTTCCCAAAACCATTGTCTAGGGCGTCGACTGCAACAACAATGGTGAAGTCCATTTCATGAACAAAACAAGCTCGTGGCAGCGAGTAGTCGATGGTATGATCAACTATGCATTCTCGTGGCACATCAAGGTGGTCCATGTAAATTACCTGCAAGAAAGACACAAAAAAAGAAAGAAACATCAGCGCCTGTAAAAGTTTGATGTCCCAGAAAAGAAGAGGGGATTGTTACGGGAATGAAGGGTTGTACCGGAAGCATTGGTAGACAGCCGCCAATGAGGAATTTCCCTTTACCATCATTCCTATTATCCTGGTATTTTTTAACTTCTCTCATCACATCACATAGAATATGCTCATTCCACTCAAACTTATGGACCACACTCATGTCTCGTAAGGTGTAGAGATATTCTAGAGGCACCATGTTTCCCGTCTAGGAGATAGGACCAATGCTAGGCAGAGTAAAACCCATGACCTATCAATGGTCTCCTCATCGTCATCATCCGCTTTTGATAGAACAGCTATTGTGGTGGCTATCGGAGCCCTATCACCTTCCAAATACACATCGCGGACATTTTCTTTGCCCCTTTTGCCGAATTCTATGGGCCTGCTACCGAATGGGACATTGAATATCTTCTTAACCATGTCTTTTGTGAAGTGGATTTTCTTACGATCATTTATCCTGCAGAAACATAAATAATAGAAATCAGTAGATGTTTGCAAAGAAAAGTGCTATGCAATAGAGAGAAAACAGAAGACATGGTTAAAGAAGATACTCAAAGAATATAGAAAAGAAGCAGAAACATACTTGAGCAGACGCTTCTTGGTGTCAATCCTCATAACTATGAAATCGAGAAGCCCTTCTAGAGGAGGAAGCAAAGGAGAGATGTGCAACAAATCCCCAAAGCTAGACTTGCTTAGTACATCCCTTTTCTTCCCTTGGATGGAATTGGCTATGTCACGCAGCCACTTTGCTGACCATCGAGTTTGGTAGATGGCCATGCTGCGAAACAAAACAAAAACAAAAAAGGAAGCTATGAACATTCATTTTTTCGACAAGGGGAATATATTAATATCGCGGAGATACCAATTAGACCCAGCCTCTGCAACAATGCAATACCCTAATGGCACTACGGATGCACACAGCAAAAAAAAAGAAGAAGCTAAAAAAGAAAAGTTCCGCCACAGTGATTTAGCCCTTGAAGCAGCAGTACAAACACCACCAAGACAACACATGAAGTCCAAATTCTCCAAAAGCGACGCCTCCAAGAAGGAAACAGTGCACAAGCGCCGTCGTCGCCTGATCATAGATCATAGGTTTTCACCCTAAAGAAAGTCGACGCTCTCAAAACAATGCCTTCAAAAAGGCCATTGCCAGGCACAACCAATTAAGGCCAGACCTTGGATTTTCACCCGGAAAGGTAAGACCTTGAACTTCTCATGTGCTGTCACCCCCACTTGCATGCCACTGCTACGAGTCCCGAAACACCAAGCAAATTCCTCATCACCGCAAGGACTCGAACCACCATTACTAGTCCTCAGATCACAACTTCCATGACATTCTCTGCCTCTGACTTCACCATGGAACGAAAAGGCATGTCGCATGATGGCAACCAATAGCAGAGCTTCGCGCCGCTCCCTCCAGAAACCAAACGGTCGGAAAAAATATGGGTGCGCACGACCGAATCCCATCCGATCCAGCAATCTCTAGGCATGAGGCGCCCAAGGGGAGTTCGCCGGCGGAGTCTTTCGGAACTTGACACTCCAGCCAGATCAAGGAGGACAAGCATCAAGCAGATCTTCGTCTTGGAGCGAGAGGAACCCTAGGATCGCTGCCTTTATTAGGCAGAACGACGACCCCCACGTCGTCGCCCGCCGGCTCCCAACAGCAGGCCGGAGATCTGAGCGGACACCGCCATCAGCACCCGCACCACGCGGAGATGAGGGGCTTAGCCGCACCGAGTCCCCCAAACCAGGCGCCGTGCCGCCCTCACGGCCACAACGGTCGCCAAGTTCGCCGAAGAAGAAGACCGGGGTCGCCGCCCAGGCGTCTGTCTCCGCCGCGTGCACCTCAACGTCCAGGGCTGCCGATCTGCAGCAGCCGGAGATCCCGCCGCGTGGGGATGAAAGGCTCGCGCCACCACCCACCGCGCGAGGAGATGAAGGCCTGCCGCCGCCGTCAGCTGCGTAGGCTTAGCCCGGTGACTTCCTCCGGCGGCGGCGGGGGACGGAGGTGGAGGGAGTGGGGGCGGAAGCGGCGGCTGAGATCTGGATCGCCCGAGCCGCCCCCTGGAGCGACGCGAGCGATAGGTTAGGTATCCTTTCCCTGGCGACTTGACGGCTCCTTTAAAATTGGGGGAGAATTTCACTTCCCCGGCCTCTGCACCAACTACGGATGCACACAACCTTTTAAGTATGAGTACTAGGATTTTTAATCTTGGTTATGCACCAAGCCTCGTCGTCAAGGATAAATGCATGAGTACCAGGAAAGCCTAGTCCTTAAGAATAAATAGGAATCTAACTTCGCCTCCGTGAGGATTTGAACCTAGGTGTTGGGTTTGAACATTCATATCTCTGCAAAAGGAGGCTATGAGCATGCATATCTCCTAGTGTAGTTGCCACATAAAAGCTATGAAGCTACAGGGGAACAAGTACAAAAATTCAGAAAATAAAGTCCATGAAGCTACAGGCAATCCACTACAAATTTCAGAAGAAAAGCTATGAGCTCCAAGAAAACCAAGTACAAATTTCAGCCTGCAACTCCCACAGCTCGTGCGTCCATTTGAAACAAACAAACTATAATGAACTCAAAATGCAACACCAGCAACTCTCACAAACTCTCACCCATGATGTTCTTCATAGACAGTGGCAGAAAAAAGGAAACTCAAAAAATGATTCATATGATGCTACATTGTAAAAAAACCTGGATGAAGCACATCTGCTCAACCTTGTTTACAGCAAAAATGGTCTGTCATTTCTGAATAATAATCTTTGATGCTACAGGCAATCCACTATAAACATTCAGAAAAAACATGGAGGTACACAGGCAAAATCAACTACATAAATCAGAAAATTGCTGTGAGCTACACAAAAATTGCTAGGAAGGTACAACAATCCACTACATAAAATCAAAAATTGCTATGAGCTACAGAAAATTCAGAAACATGCAACCCCC
Source organism: Elymus sibiricus (assembly GCA_039707655.1). Taxonomy (NCBI): domain Eukaryota; kingdom Viridiplantae; phylum Streptophyta; class Magnoliopsida; order Poales; family Poaceae; genus Elymus; species Elymus sibiricus. Next base: position 229,157,018 of record CM077676.1, read on the forward strand.
TCTTCCTACTACGCCGGCGACCCCCTCTTCCTACTACACCGACGACCCCCTCTCCTACTACGCCGGCGACCACCTCTCCTACTACACCGGCGACCTCCTCTCCGACTACAAACTACCACCCTTCCTCCAACGACAACTGGGGAGCACCACCACCACCACCGGGGAGCGCAACGACAAACCCACAACGGAGCACAAATTCGCCACCACGACGGGGCACCACCACCACCCCCTACCACCACAGGGGGAGCACCAACCCGTCACCCCCTACCACCGCGGCGGGAACACCAACCACCACATCCCATCGATGTCGCCTTACAGGAATGGGGAAAAAAAATCTGTGGATCGAGTGGGGAAAGGATGCGTACCTGACTGAGTAGATGTCAGCCACTGCGGATCAGTCGTCGTCGCCAGCACGGCTGGTTTGCCGCGGTCGCCCAACCGCAGTTGACCTCCCAGCCGCCGTCGCCCTCCCAGCCGCACGAGACTCCGCCCTTGCTATTGGATCTAGCCACCCCTCGTCGCTTTGAAACAACCTGCTAGTTGCGAACCCCCGTTTCTGAAACAAAACGCTCAAACAGCTGAGTTGTAGAAACAGGGCGTGTGTGCGGGTTGCTCTCGTCTGTCTGATCAAAAGACGATCCGACGAACACGAAGCCGGCGGACGGGAGCGCGCGATCGGCCGGCTGAAGATAAGCTTTTCCCCATCTTTATATGTTATCGTGCAAAGCACGTGTAACTTACTAGTACTATAAACATGGCAAGTTTTGATTTCAACGGCAACGCACCGGCACTCTCCAGTGTCTGTTTAACGATTGCCGTTGAAATGCCCAAAGCTGTCGTCGTACTCTCGATACAAAAAACGTAGAGGCTTCTGGAGAAGTGGAGTGGCACGTGACGTGTGAGCGGGGATGAGCCACATGTGGCCTTGGGCTCGTGAATCAGTCCCAATAAAGCCGCGCGGCCCGAGCCCACCTTATCGCCAGTCACCACCAACCCCAAAAAGTTCTTCCGCTCCCGACGACCGCCATGGCCGCGCAGAGCCTCCTCTTTGCCGCCGCCGCGCCTCTCTTCCAGGCTCCTGCCTCTGCCCGCCCTTTCCACTCGCTCCGAATTGTCTCCGCCCCGGGAGGCGCCGCCGCCGCCGCCGCCGCCAGGGCGCTCGTCGTCGCCGACGCCACCAAGAAGGCAGTCGCGGTGCTCAAGGGCACCTCCCAGGTCGAGGGCGTCGTCACGCTCACCCAGGAAGACGACGGTTCGTGCGCTCCACTTTCCCTTCATTCTCTGTCCGCCTCTGTCTTATCACATGTTTACCACCTGTTGACCGTCCAGAAGCTTCGCTAGTTGCCTTTGCCTGGACACACGGCGAGTTTGCCTCTTCTTCTACATTCCAATAAAATATATCTGAACTCTTCTTTCGTTACGAGCATTGCATATGACTAAATCTAGCTGCAATCGAACTATTTTGTAGCGGAAGTCCCTTAGTAACTTTTACTTTCAGTTCAAATGCCAAACAAATAGCGTGCCGAGCTTGGATGATGGATTGCTAAGGCCGTTGCTGTACAAAATCCTAACTGAAATATCCGTTAAAATCTCAAGCCTCAGCCTCGCTGCAAATACATTACAAAGGGTAATACGGTTGTATCTTACTTCTCTAGTTACTCTCCTAACTGCTTTCCTATAGCAGGTCCTACGACAGTGAACGTTCGTATCACTGGACTTGCTCCTGGACTTCATGGCTTCCACCTCGTGAGTCTTGTTCCTTGAGTACCTCTGTTTTGCATTTGTTGGTCCGTAAGAATGACATGATCATTCATTTTGCAGCATGAGTTCGGTGACACGACTAATGGATGCATATCAACAGGTTAATTTTCCATTGGGCTTGGTTTCTGTGTGCAAATGTCACTGGTTTATAGTTGCACACAATTTAGTTTGTTTTTCTTTCACAGACATCATCAAAAAGTCCTATGGAAATGTGTTTCTCAACTTGTGCTACTGTTTCCTTTTCACTCTATGATACTTGCAAAAATTAATTGAACCATCTTGTCGTTTAACATACTACATACATATGTCCCATCACTTAAAATGCAAATTTTTATCTTACAGGGCCACATTTTAACCCAAACGGCCTGACACATGGTGCACCAGAAGATGAAGTCCGTCATGCGGGTGACCTGGGAAACATTGTTGCCAATGCTGAAGGTATAACCTGCAACAATCATTGGCACATTTCTCATGTTTCTTTCAGAAGTTGTCTGGTTGGACCTTAACTTATTTTATGGGTTCTGTCTTTTAATTGTGGTGGTATAGGTGTGGCGGAGACAACCATTGTCGATAGCCAGGTAAAGTTCAGACATCTTATTCTTACTCTTAGCATAAGTTGCAGCGTGGTAGGTTTAAGTTCCAACATTTGGTTCACCAACTTCTGAGAATTACTTCTACACAGATTCCTTTGACTGGCCCTAATGCAGTTGTTGGGAGAGCGTTTGTTGTTCATGAGCTTGAAGATGACTTGGGAAAAGGTATGCGTAGTTCTACTTGTTTTAAATCTTTGTCCCCTTCAGTTTCAGACGCTTCATTCTTTATTCTTTCATTATAGGTGGGCATGAGCTCAGCCTCAGTACTGGAAATGCTGGTGGAAGACTTGCATGTGGTATGTTCTCTGATACATTTCTTTTCACATGATTTTATAGTAATGTTGCCTGATTATACATGTAAATGTATACATGTATAATCAATCGGATTATTTCGTATAGATTCCTCCTGCTGTTAATCAGATGACTTGAAAGTTAGTAGTGGTATCTAAATATTTTCTGTTCTGAACTTATTGCATATGTATGAGCCATCTAATATTCAAATTGTAGCAAGTTGAATGAATATTAAAGTCCTTGTTGGATAAACATAACTTACAAATTATTTGGTATATGTCGGACCCCGGGATCAAGCCTATACTAATCTAGCACAGTAAATCATACGGGAAGCCGAGATTAGCGCCTGAACCGAAACTGCACTGGCCAAGCGCCATCTCCTATCGGAAAGCCTGAAATCATTTGTTCAGCAATCCCCTCGGGAACGACATTCCGACAAGGAACCAAGATTCCCACACAAGCCCTAGAGGAGATGGGTGATGAATTCCCATCTCACAGGCAAGTCGCTTCACCCAGTAATTTAGATAACCCGCTAGTAGAAGTATAGTTGTGATTCCAAGAACCTACCCACAACGTGCACTTTATATCCATACACGCATCACGCATGCCGTGGGATGGAAACAAAAGGTATCACAACACAACTCTATGACCAAAACATATATATATATATATATCCAAAGGATCATAAGCGAGCAAGATAGCAAAATATTACATCCAGAGGTCATGACCCAACATAACATCAGTACATCACGGAAGCGAAGTAGGTCCGAGTACAGACACGTTTAACAACATTTGCCTAAAGAGGCCGGAAAGTAAAGCAAACAATCCCATCCCATGAGGACTCAGGCTGCCACCTAGGACCTCACTCGTTGTACAGCTCAATGGTGTATCCTGCCTCGGAGTCGTAGTAGTCCTCTGCAGCATTGTTTGTAAAAGCAAGTGTGAGTACATGACGTACTCCGCAAGACTTACATTAGATCTATACTACACTACATATGCAACATTCTCAAAGGGAAGGGGTAGGGGGTTGAGTGGCTAAGCAATAGCAACCTAGAGAGGCACGCTACAACTTGCGTCTATCAGAGATAAGGAAAGGGAGCGTTGAAAAGTAAAGGAATCGTTGTAGAACAACTACTCTATTCACCTACCTAACCACAATCATAGCACAACTTTGCATTCCCCTTCGCATCTCCCACGAAGAGGAATCCCCAAGGCACTCACACGGTTGACAAATTTTAATTATTTTAGTTGAACATGTTCTATGATCAAGTTAACAATCTCCAAGTAGTCCAGAACCGCAGACATGGCTATTGGAATAAATTTAACCCTCCAGGGGTGCACCAAGTTACCCATGCACATTTGATCGACTCCTAGTACCATACAATTATCAATTTATCATACACAAGGTATGCCTTGAGGGATGGACTCGACACTTCCCCTTCGTTGCGGACAAATGCAGGGAGCCACCCAACTGAGTTTTACCTGAATCGAGAGTCCGACCGTAGCTTTGAGTCGGACCTAACTGTTGTGCACAGGGCGCAAGATGGCTAGAGCCATATAGGATAACCACTTGGCGGCGTTCCTATATGTATGCAAAACATCAGGGGTTAGAGCCATATAGGATAACCTCCCCAAATGGTAAAAGTAACAACATCATATGCTTACCGTTGAAGACCATGAAAAATGCAACTATGCGTATGCCAAATGGAAAGCCCGAACTAAAGTGGCTCGTGAACAGGTCTGTGGGCAGGTAGTAGGGTCGGGGGGGGGGGGGGGGATTAAACCACCCACGAGTGATTAGCACGCTCAGTCTTGGACCAAGACAACAAGAACTCGGGTCCTAGGGCAGCTCGAGTGGAACAAAACACCAATGCACTAGGCATGACCTCCCATCGTTGCCTTTATTACATGTTACATATAAATTATCTCTAGAAGCATACCGTAACATAAATGTATCAGAGCCAGGTTAATATGTGTGATATCCCGTAAGTAACATCAAGTAGACATGGCATAACTTAAGCATAGCCCTAAGCATGGCATACTACGGCAAGATAAGCAGGGCTATAACATGGCATCAACACAAGCAAGTAACAGGCCTGCTAGGAACATGGATAAAGGCATATCATGGTGACAAGAATCAGGCTATGCATCGAATAGGCATCAAAAGACTCACTACATCATTGAATATGCAAGCAATAGGGGGAAAGCATGGGATCAGAAATGATCAAGGAGGTTTTGCTTGCCTGTCGGCACAACCGCTTGGTACTGTGCAAGATCCTCATAAGCGTAGTCGTAAGTAGCCTCGTAACCAACGTCGTACTACGATTTATCGGGAAGAAGCAAATATCGACAAAGAAGAAAAATAACAAGCATAAGCTTCAAGGCAATGCTCAATCAACATGATGCATGACATTCTAAAGTGATTATATTAACCTACAACTTCACTACTCAACGTAAATGGAGGTGAAAGACATAATGCAATTGGTTTTCCAAAAGAACTTCATATGCAATTTGAAGTTAAAATTGAATTACTGCTAAACAGGAGGTTAAAACTGTTTAACTTGCATAAAATGACATAAATGGATTTTGCATTTTTCTGGTCATTTTAGATATAAAGTTTATATCTTTCTGAGCTATATTTATTTGTTATGATTTTAACAAATTGAACAATGCATTATTGACATTTAATTAAATGTATGCATTTTAATTGAAGCAAAAATGAATGCAAATGACATGAACAGAAAGGTTACAATGTTAGGAACATTTTGATACGCAATATGCATTTTACATATTAAAATTGAATTTGATTTGAATTTAGAAAAAACCTGCAGTTTGCAAAAAGATTAAACAACAAACGAACGGGCTATGATATTGGGTCGAAGTGGTGCGAGGAATAGCTAAGCGCCGCGCACCCGCCGCAGCGTAGCGCTGGCGCTGGCGCTACTGGGCTGAGGCCCCGTCGCGGCTTGACGATCTGACTTGCGGGGCCTACCTGTCAGTCACACAAAGAAAACCAAAACAAAAAAGGCGAGGCTTGCTCCGATGGAGATTCGAACCGCAGTCGCACAGACGAATTCGAGTGGGGCTAGCCATCTGGATCAGTTCGTGTTCGTGCTGAAAGAGGGACCCAATCTATTTTGATCTAATCCTAGAAAGGAGCAGTGTTCTGTCATGGCCACGCGGTGGCGCTCGCCGGTGTCGCAACCATTCGCGCAGCGGCAGCACCCTACTCGACGCTACGGTGCCCAAGAACGAGCGGCGCGTGCATCAAAACGACGCCCGCACGAAGGCAAGTTGAACTACATCATCCAGGCAAGCTAGCGGAGGCTAGATCCTCGAGTTTGACCGGAGCCAAACGTCGTTGGGCGGCGGTGCTACGAAGGGCCTCGAAATCGAGCGAGATCTCAAAGGAAAAGGAGGGGGCTTGGCAGAGGCTCACCTTGAGAGTGCCGGTGAAGGAAAACAGGCCAGAGGAGGACAGAGTTGAGCTGTGGAGACGTCGCCGGCGAGGAAGAAGACGTAGCCGAAGTTGCCGTTCCCGGGCGCCATGGTCTTGGGCTTGGAGGCGACGTTTGAGGTGGACTAGGCTACGTTCCAGATGTTGCAGAAGGGCTTGGCACACCGGTGATCCCGCTGCCGTTGAGCTCGACCTGGACTCGGCCATGGCGATGGTGGATTGCTTGGCAGCGAACATGGGAGAGGAGCTAGGCTAGGGTTTCCTTGTGGAAGGGGGACTTTATAGGGGCGAGGAGGAGGAGCGGAGCTCTCTCTGGTTGACGTTGGGCACGGGACATTCAGTGATATGATGACATGATGTCATGACTAGCAAATATGCCCATGCATTGCAACGGGAGAAAGCAGCCCTTGCAACGGGAGAAAGCAGCCCTCACACGCCCTTACCCACAGAACCTGGCTAAAGACCTCACCCTCATGCCCATAACATAATAAACATGACTAATACCTCATCCTCAGGTCCACATCCTCCATTTCAATATAACTCCAGTCCCATGTTTTCGTTTGTCGTCTTTGCCGTCCTCGTCGGCGGTGGTCGTAGTACCAGTTGTCACTAACCAAGGTTGGTGAGGTCCAATAGCTGGATTATTGAGCCTCCTTCGTGTCCGACGAGATCAAGAGTGTTGAACAAAGAATTTTTTTTTGATCGTCTGGCAAATATAATAGGGAAAAGCACTGCACATAATATATGTCCGTGTTATCATGTAAATTGAGTAGTTTGTGTCAGATAGACCATGAAACCTTTGTTGGACTCCTATGCATTTTGACGGGTGTCACTGGCCCAGCGAGATGGTCGTACGTTAAGACGCGACGGAGAAAAAGATTCCTTCCATATCCCTAGTTTAATAAACTGAACTAAAACAATACATCAGGTGGGCATATTTCAAAAATTCGCCAAGTTTTATTAATAGGTATAGATTTAAAAAATTAGCTACAGTACCTCCCAGTTTTAAAAAATATCATGTTTTAAAAAAATGTTTGCCTTTTCAAATTCAAAGTTCAAAGAATATTTGTGTTTTTAAAATGTTGGCAAATTCGAAAAAAATCACTACAGTACCTCCTAGTTTCCAAAAATTGTTCGTGTTTTAAAAAATACTGAGGTTTCAAAAAAATAAAAAAGAGAAATATTTTTCTTTTTTAAAAATAAATGTTCGAGTTTAAATTTTTTGTAATTACTTTGCAAATTTTTCGCGTTCTAAAATATATTCACTTTTAATTTATTTTTTCTTTTCCTCTCAGTATCTGGCGCGACTGTTACCTTAATTTAAGAATTCGCACTGCTAGTTAAACACCAAGTCTCGTTTAGGACAGTGCTTATCATTCCTAGTTGTCTAGCGTGATCGGCTGGGTTCGATTCCTATCGGCGCAGTACTTTTTTACTGGCGCGGGCTGTTGGTACGCTAATGGGCCGGCCCATCGCGGCTCTGTGCGTCCTATGATTCTTTTGACAGAAACAAATCGGGAGATCGAGAGAACGCCCGATCGAGAAAACGACTGGGACGGACGAAAAATTATCTGGGTCCCACCGTAAACCAAAAAAACTGGAGAAACAATCCTCCCTTTCATATTAGGTATAGATGATGCAAAAAAAAAAAAAAATTAACAGACAAAAGTTTAGTAGGTCATTACTCTGGGCTGTTACAGTATAGAATTGTCGTTCAGTTTCTTTCTATGATCATAAGTAAATCACCGAAGCTGTTTTACATAAACTGTTCGTGTGAGCTGTCAAGTGTTTACATAAATCACTGAAGCTGTTTTACAGAAACTGTTTGCTGTTTTTAATGTTCGAAGTGCCAATTGTTGGGAGTCAGAAAGTGCACCTGTTTCATGATTATGCTTGTTTTGCAGGTGTTGTTGGCCTGACCCCGTTGTAGGTCGCTGGTTTCCATCTCTAGTGTTACCGTCGCCATGCTACCCTTTTTGTTTTGCATCTCCAGTCATACTTGTAACGACGCCGTTCTCGTTTTACATGGATTTCACACCTCGGATGCTTAATAGTTTCTGTTGATCGTTTGTATCAGTGTAAAGTTGAGTTTATCAGACAAATGTTTCCACACTTACATCTTGTTGAGCTATGAAGCCTGAACTTGAGAATTTTTGGTGTGCGTAAGCTATAAAATGCTCAAAGAATTATATTTGTGGATGTCCTTATTTCTGAACTTGGTGTCAATAATATCATCGTTGTTTCTGATTAGTTCAAAGAGAATATTCCAGGTCAGCGTTAAAACAAAAGCGAGAGCGCTTTGCAAAAAATACTGATTCTCAGCCTATTTTTTTTTTTTTTCAAAAAATACTAGTTGACGGCTTTAGGCCGTTTTGATGATGATTATGACAGCTACGTCCCGCTTTTGCCAACGTGGCGTACCGGTTCGGATTTAGATGGTGTTAGACGGCGACAGACAGGGCTAGGTCTTCTTTCGTTTATCCTTCCCTCTTTCGTGACTCGATTTGTTCCCTCCCGCTCTTTCCTCTCTCTCTAATATGTCGACGGCGAAGCGTGGCGGCGACAACACAGTAGGCTTTGGTGGAGGTAGAGACCTTACACCACCGGAGGAGGCCCGCGGGCGCTCCAACCCGACCCAGCCAGCGCACACCATGACGCCGCAGCCATCGCTTGAGTATGCAACTGCGGCAGCTTAGGCCAGGGCTGTCAAGGCGACTTCGACGGGAAGCGATCGATGGGTGTCGGCGTACCACAATCTATGGGGCCCGAGAGCCCCTTCTATGTTCGGCGTGGGCTCACAACACACAAAGAGCAGCAACAACCACGAAAGCACACGAGTGTTTTCCCAGGTTCGGGCCGCAGTATGCGTAAAACCCTACTCCTGCTTTTGGTGGATTATAAGTATGAGAAGCCCTGTGTTACACAGAGCGCAACCTTGCCGGCAAGGAACTCAGGAGGCGCCGCTAAGCTAATGCAAACGGACAGGGTTTCGACTCTTGTAAAGGTTGCCATGGCCCTCCTTTTATCGATGAAAGGGGTCACCAAAATGGCAAAATGGTAATTACAGGATCAGTAGTGGCTACAGTGCTATCATACTTAACACTGACGGTATAGGACAAACGCATTGAATGCGTCGTTAGGTGTCACGCTGGGCTGAATACCGGCAAGAGAGCTCCGCTCCACCTGTACCTTTAGCCCAGCTACCTTTTATTATTATGACACGCCCTTGGACGGGTGTCAATAAAAGTTGATTTTCAGGCGGTGAATCGCCACGTGCCCCGACAGGCTCTACCTAACTGCCTGCACGCCCGCCATCTGTCGGCATGTTCCTGACAAGCGGCTGAGGTGGAGCGGCGGAAGGAGCTTGAGCCTGCCGGTCTTGAGCTTGCCGGTCTTGAGCTTGCCGGCGATGTGGAAAATACCTTGCCGGGAAGGACGCTTCCCGGCAACCTAAACCTTGATCCTGAGATGATCTTCTCGATGACCTGCCTCAAGGTCTTTTTCATGGTATTTGTATACCAAGACTTGTGTGCCTTGGAGTGGATCCGTCTCCTGCTAAATTCTTCCCGGCATGGAGGCTTCAACTGTCTGTGCGTATTTAGGGGTATGAACACCCAAAGTTCACTACACCGATAGGAGCCCCCGGGCCTGGGCCGGACACGCGCGCGAAGCGTTGTCTGGGTAGGCCCATTTAACACGCACATACGCACGCGTGGCAGGAAACAACTGCCATCATGATTGCTTTTTACTGCGCACCCACGATGGCGCATCTTCGCATTAAATGCGGGACGTGGGAGTGGTGGAGTGAAACGGCATCCGGAGGTCATGTGCCTGAAAAAGCGCGACCACGCCGGGCGGTAAAGAGCCAGCCCCCGCGCCTTCCCCACAAAAGGGAATCTGCAGGAGCGGTGCTCGATTTACTAGCCATTCCTGCCCCATCCATATCACCGCTGCTGTCTTCGTCCTCCTTGCGCCGTAGCAACTCCTCGCCCCGCCCCACCTCCATTCTCCACCACACTGCTCCCCACCCGCCATGGCTCCAAAAGCGAAGGCTGGCAAGGCGGTGAACGAGGACGCGGAGAAGAAGAAGGCCGCCGTGGCAAAGATGCGGAGGAAAAACGTCGTCTTCCCTTCGACGTTGAAGGCCGCCGATCTCACAACGAGGTACGCCTACATGTGAGGGAAGAAGACCAAGGACCACGACGCCGTGGAGGTGCTGCCCGCAAGCTGCCCCGCCACCGCCGATAAGTTCCCGTTCTTCGCCGCGTATCTGTACTGCGGATTAGTTCCCACTTTTCTGATTTCTTCGATGAGGTGATGCGGTCATACGGTTTCCGGCTTTTGGATTTTGCTCCTAATGCCGTCACCTGTATGGCCGTTTTTGCCCATCTTCGCGAAAACTTTGTGGGGATAGTACCCAACGTCCTTCTGTTCTGTCACTTCTTCACTCCACGGATCGAAGGAGATGCCCTCTCCGGCAGCGTCACGTGGATCCCAAGAACTGGGATGAAGAAGGAGTACCTCGAGGGCACTTTGCACAAAAAGTGGTTCGAATGGAGGGGCGAATGGTGCTGGATCAAACAACAAAATTTCCCAGATTACTGCATCCCAGGACCGCAAAGATCCAGAGAAATCCCCGTTGGTCTGATGTTGGGCCCCATGACAACAAGCTCAGTCTTGCTCTGGACCGGATCTCAGGCCTTCGAGCTGATGGCTTGACCATTGAAATGGTTGGAGCTGATTTCCTTTGGCGCCGTATCACTCCACTACAAATGAGGAGCCGGCGAGCTTGGGAGTACAAGAATGCTGCCGACACGATGCGGCTGTATCCTGGCCTCCCCAACAACTTGACGGTGCTGGAGCACAATTGGCTCATCTGCCGGCTCTTCAACAAGGGTTGCAATCACACCTTGCCGGAAGATGTCGTCCCTCTGTGCAACAACACCGCCAGGGATTCTATCCTGGCGATGATGCCGGCATGCAACGCCCAAGGCATTGAGGGTTCATGGCAGCAGCCCGAAGAAGCTATCGTGGACGAATGGTTCACGAATTTGGCGGAGACTCCCGAGAAAGAGGAGGATGACTTGATCCACTCCACCAAGGACTATGAGTCGAAATACATTGCCGAGAGGGCAAAGGCCGCGGGAGGCGTTGGAGGTTCTCATGCGGCGGCCAACGACACCGAAGAAGAGGGTGAGGCAGAAGATGAAGGAGCAGAGGAACTGGAGGCCAAAGAGCAACCACCTGCTCCTCCGGCTCGCAGAAGAGCCGCCACAGCACCAAAGGCTGCGAAGAAGCCTACCGAGAAGAGGCAGAAGCAAACTGGACCGGAAGGCGGTCTTGCCGGTGCCGAGGCGAGCACCGCGGTTCCCCGATAACAAGCTCCTCGACGAAAATCTTCCCGGCAACAAGTTCCGCCAGCCGTGGAGGAGGCATAGGTTATTCAGCTACAAGCTCCGCCAGCCCCCAAGCGTACTAGAGAGCCTTCTTCTCTGGCAAAGATCTTTGTTCCTGGAAGCCAGGCACATTGTGATATCTCTGCCCTTTCCGAGGAGGAAGAAGAGGATTACGGCTCCACCCCTTCCTCTACTCATCATTTTTTCTTGATTATTGCCGTCATTAACTTGACGGTTCATTTGTCTTGACTTGCAGGGACGAGACGCCTCTGGCGCACAGGTCCCGGGAGAGGGCGAGGACCACCGAGACAGGCGAGCCGGTGACTGGAACTGGCCAAAGCTCAACACCTCTTGAGGTGGTTGAGCTCAACGCCCAGCGGGAGGAGACTGACCAGATTTCGCCGACAAACACTACCGTCAATGCTCCAAGCACTGATGCTGACAAGGACACGGAAGATGTTCGCCGGGAAGAAGAACACCGGAAAGCTGAGCTCCCGGTCGTGCCGGCGAGAACAGTTCTTCCAGAAAGCAGCTCGCCGGGAAGGACCAACCAGCCCTTCCCGTGAAGAAGTTAGTGATGAGCCCGTCCGCGCCGAGGACGCACCGACAACAAATGTTGCCGGGGACCGAGTGAAGGCAACTAACGTTGCCGGAGGGGAAGCAGCGCCCCCTCAACAGACCCACATAGATAAACTTCTTCTATATAAGCATTTTTTCGTTCTTGTCAGTATTGTTTTGCTTCATCTTGATTTGAGTTCGAATTTTCTTCTGTCCTTCTTTTTCCTTCGCAGAACTGACCCCTCCAGATGAGAGGACAACCGCCGACGCCGCGGAGGAGACCGCAAGGAATGCCACTGAGGAAGCCGCCAAGGTTGCCGCGGAAGAGGCCGTCAAGGCTGCCGCAGAGGAGGCTGCCAAGGCTGCCACAGACGCAACCGAGAAGGCCGCTGAGGCCGCCGGCAGCGCTTCTGCTCTGGAAGCGGCAAGTGCTGACACTGACGTGGAGATGCGAGCAGCCGACAACACTGTGCCAGCTACTGGCGACCATCCCACTGCACGTGAAGCTCCTTCAGCAAGCGGCTTCCTGCGGCTCTCCAGCCCGCGAAGGGAAATGGACGTCCCCGACAAGTCTGGTGCCGGAGAGCATGTTCTTGACGATGTTGATGATGAACTCGACATCCCGGCCACCACGACCACCGAAGAAGAACGTGACGTTGATGATGAGGCCGCTGACTACTACTTCTTGCAGTCCATGAGTAATGGCTTCAAGGAGTTACATCAGCGTTACAGCAGACGCCTGGAAAGACTTCAGCGCCGCGCCCTCAAAAAAATTCCCACTAGTATATGAAAGTGACAAAATAGGAGACTCTCTATATGAAAAACATGGTGCTACTTTGAAGCACAAGTATGGAAAATGATAGTAACACTGCTCCTTCTCTTTTTTTCTCTCATTTTTTTCTTTTTCTTTTTTTCCTTTTTTTCTTTTTTTTTCTTTTTTTTCTTTCTCTTTTTTCTTTCGTGGGCTCTTTTTGGCCTCCTTTTTTTCCTCACTGGGACAATGCTCTAATAATGATGATCATCATACTTCTATTTACTTACAACTCAAAATTACAACTCGAAACTAGAACAAATATGACTCTATATGAATGTCTCTGGCAGTGTACCAGGATGTGCAATGATACTAGCGTAACATGTATGAAAAATGATGAACGATGGCTGGGCCACAAATACTATGTCAGCTATATGATCATGCAAAGCAATATGACAATGATGATGTGTGTCATAAAAATGGAACGGTGAAAGTTGTATGGCAATATATCTCGGAATGGCTATGAAAATGCCATAATAGGTAGGTATGGTGGCTGTTTTGAGGAAGATATAAGGAGGCTTATGTGTGATAGAGCGTATCATATCACGGGGTTTGGATGCACCGGCGAAGTTTGCACCAACTCTCGATGTGAGAAAGAGTAATGCACGGTACCGAAGAGGCTAGCAAATTGCGGAAAGGTGAGAGTGCGTATAATCCATGGACTCACATTAGTCATAAAGAACTCACATACTTATTGCGAAAGTTTATCAGCCCTCGAAGCAAAGTACTACTACGCATGCCCCTAGGGGGGTAGATTGGTAGGAAAAGACCATCGCTCGTCCCCGACCGCCACTCATAAGGTAGACAATCAATAATAAATCATGCTCCAACTTCTTAGCATAACGACAGACCATACGTGCATGCTTCGGGAATCACAAACCTTAACACTAATATTCTTACTAAACTACAATTATCTACTAGTACCTCCCCCATATTACCATCTTAATATCGCAAAACTATTGCAAGGAATCAAACTTATCATATTCAGTGATCTACATGAAAGTTTTTATTATATCCCTCTTGAATACCTATCATATTAGGACCAAATTCATAACTCGTGCATATTGCCATTGCTATTTATTAGACTCTCAAAAAGATATAAGTGAAGCATGAGAGAGCAACTATTTCTTTAAAATATAACCACCGCCGTGCTCTAAAAGATATAAGTTAAGCACTAGAGCAACTGCCTAGCTCAAAAGATATAAGTGAAGCACATAGAGTATTCTAATAAATCACGAATAATGTGTGTCCCTCTCAAAAAGGTGTGTTCAGCAAAGATGATTGTGGCAAACTAAAAAGCAAACAAAATCAAGCAAACTATAGCACAAGACGCTCCAAGTAAAACACATATCATGTGATGAATAAAAATATAGCTCCAAGTGATATACCGATAGATTGTAGACGAAAGAGGGGATGCCATCCGGGGCATCGCCAAGCTCAGACGCTTGAGTCTTCCTTGAATATTACCTTGGGGTGCCTTGGGCATCCCCAAGCTTAGGATCTTGCTGCTCCTTATTCCTTTATCCATCGTAGTCTCACCCAAAACTTGAAAACTTCAGCACACAAAACTCAACAGAAACCTCGTGAGATCCATTAGTATAACAAACAAATCTTAAACTTTAGGTACTGTTGTAAATTGATTCATTTTTAATATTGGCATAATTCTACTGTATTACAACTTCTCCATGACTCATACCCCCCAATACGATCCATAGATTCATCAAAATAAGCAAACTATGCAACAAAAACAGAATCTGTCTAAAACAGAACAGTCTGTAAACAAACATCTGAATTAAAGTCATACTTATGTAACTTCCAAAATTCTAAAAAATTAGGACAACATGTGAAATTCATATATCAATAATGTGCAAAATATTCAAAAGGTTCTGACGCTCCAGAAAAAAAAAAAAATTCCAGCACTGGACGCAAAAGTTTCTATTTTTAAGAACACCTTCAGTTTTACTATCATCCAAATCATCCCAAAGGCATTAATTGGCACAAACACTAATTAAAAGATAAAAACACAATCATAACAGAGGTTACAATTGTGTAAATACACAAAAATAGAAAGTAAAACAAAAATTTATTTTATTCATTGGGTTGCCTCCCAACAAGCGCTATTCTTTTATGCCCCTAGCTAGACATAATGCATAGTTTCAAGTGTTGTCATCCTTCAAATTAATTCCATAGGTGACCCTCATAATAGATTCATATGGTGGCTTAATTCTGTTTCTAGGGAAGTGTTCCATCCCTTTCTTAATTGGGAATTGAAATCTTATATTACCTTCTTTCATATCAATAATAGCACCTACGGTTCGTAGGAAAGGCCTACCAAGTATTATAGGGCAAGATGGATTGCATTCAATATCACGCACAATGAAATCCATGGGCACATAATTTCTATTAGCAAGAATAAGCACATCATTTATTCTACCAAATGGTTTTTTAATGGTGGAATCCGCTAGATGTAAATTAAGAGAACAAGCATCCATATCGGTGAGACCTAGCACGTCACATAGAGATTTTGGTATAGTAGAGACGCTAGCACCTAGATCACACAAGGCATTACATTCATAATCTTTGATTTTAACTTGGATAGTAGGTTCCCATTCATCATGTAATTTTCTAGGAATTGAAACTTCCAACTCAAGTTTTTCTTCATGAGCTTTTATCATAACTTCTACAATATGTTTAGTAAAAGCTTTATTTTGTTCATAGGAATTAGGTGAATTAATCATGGATTGCAACAAGGAAATACATTCAACTAAAGAACAATTATCATAATTAAAGTCCTTGTAATCCAAAGTAGTGGGCACATCACTATTTAAAGTTTTGACCTCTCCAAATCCACTTTTATCATTTTTATCATTAAGATCATCACCCTCCAAGTAATTGGGACACCTTCTAACTAAAGTTTTATATTACTAAATAGGGATTTAATAGGTGAGGCAGCAATCATTTTAATATCTTCATCATTACTACGATAGAAACCGGGTGGAATAGCCTTTTCTAGGAATTCTCGCTTAGCTCTCAACCTAGCGGTCCTTTCTTTACTTTCATTAATGGAAACATGGATGGCTTTAATAGACTCATTTATATCATGTTTAGGTGGCAAAATTTTAATTTTGAGATTTTCCACATCATGAGCAATCCTATCCATGTTCCTAGACATTTCATCAACTCTATTCAATTTTTCTTCTATCATAGCATTAAAATTCTTTTGAGAATTAAAAAATTCTTTAATATTACTTTAAAAATCAGAGGGTATCCTATTATTATTATTATTATTATTATATGGATTACCATAGGAATTACCATAATTATTAGAGGAATTTCCGAGAAACGGCCTAGGATTGAAATTACCCCTATAAGCATGGTTGTTGAAATTATTTCTAGAGACAAAATTCACATCAATAGCATCATTATTTTTCTCAATCAAAGTAGACAATGGCGCATCATTAGGATCAATATGAGCACTTTTAGTATCAACCAATTTCATAAGAGCATCCATCTTATCACTCAAAGTATTAATTTCTTCAACAGAATTTACATTCTTACCAGTTGGAGTTCTTTCAGTGTGCCATTGAGAATAATTTGTCATAATATTATCAAGGAGTTTTGTAGCTTCTCCCAATGTAATTTTCATAAAAGTACCACCTGCGGCAGAGTCTAGCAAATTTCTAGAAACAAAGTTTAGTCGCGCATAAATTTTTTGTATGACCATCCATAAGCTTAAATCATGAGTTGGGCAATTTCTTATCATTAGTTTCATTCTCTCCCAAGATTGTGCAACATGTTCATGCTCAAGTTGCTTAAAATTCATAATTTGATTTCTTAAAGAAATAATCTTAGCGGGAGGAAAATACTTGGCAATAAAAGCATCCTTACACTTATCCCATGAATCAATACTATTTCTAGGCAAGGATGAAAACCAAGTTTTAGCACGATCTCGTAGTGAGAACGGAAATAATTTCAATTTTTAAATATCATTATCCACATCTTTCTTCTTTTGCATATCACAAAGTTCAACGAAAGTATTAAGATGGGATGCATCATCTTCATTAGGACTACCAGAAAATTGTTCTTTCATAACAAGATTAAGCAAAGTAGCATTAATGTCACACGACTCCGCACTAGTGGCAGGAGGAGCAATTGGAGTACTAATAAAATCATAATTATTAGTATTGGAAAAGTCACACAATTTTGTGTTTTCTTGAGACATCGTAACAAAGCAAGCAAACTAGCAAACAAGCAAACGGAAATATTTTTGTGTTTTTGTAAAATTGTTTTAGAAGTGGGGGAGATGAAAACGAGAGGCAAATGCAAATAAAAAGGCAAATAAAATAAATGCAAGTGAATGATAGTTTATGCGAAGGTACTTGATAAGTTTTGGTGATGTCTCTCCGGCAACAGCGCCAGAAATTCTTCCTGCTACTTGTGAACTGCGTTGGGATTTCCCCGAAGAGGAGAGGATGATGCAGTACAGTAGAGATAAGTATTTCCCTCAGTTAAGAACCAAGGTTATCAATCTAGTAGGAGAACCACACAAAACCTCATTAGCAGCACCTACACACACAAAAGCATACACTTGCACCCAACGCAAATAAGAGGGTTGTCAATCCCCTTAGCGGTTATTTGCAAGGATTAATTCTGATAGTGATAAATGAAAAGATAAATTGCAAAAGAAAATAAAAGTAAATAAATTGCAGCAAGATATTTTTGGATTTTAATATATGATAAAGGTAGACCCGGGGGCCATAGTTTTCACTAGAGGCTTGTCTCTCGAGCGCAGAACATACGGTGGGTAAACAAATTACTATTGGGCAATTGATAGAAAAGCACATAGTTATGACGGATTCATGACAATGATCATGTATATAGGCATCACGTCCGAGACAAGTAGACCGACTCCTGCCTGCATCTACTACTATTACTCCACCCATCGACCGCTATCCAGCATGCATCTAGGGTATTAAGTATAAAACAGAGTAACACCTTAAGCAAGATGACATGATGTAGACAAAGTAAACTCAAGCAATATGTTTAAACCCCATCTTTTTATCCTTAATGGCAACAATACAAATACGTGTCATGTCCCTTTCTGTCACTGGGATTGAGCACCGCAAGATTGAACCCATCACAAAGCACCTCTCCCATTGCAAGATAAATAAATCTAGTTGGCCAAACCAAACAGATAGATCGGAGAGAAATACAAAGCTATAACAATCATGCATAAAATAGTTCAGAAAAGACTCAAATATTTCTCATGAATAATCTGATCATAAACCCACAATTCATCGGATCCCAACAAACACACCGCAAAAGAAGATTACATCGGATAGAACTCCAAGAACATCGAGAAGAACATGGTATTGAAGATCAAAGAGAGAGAAGAAGCCATCTAGCTACTAGCTATGGACCCATAGGTCTGAGGTAAACTACTCACACATCATCGGAAGGGCAGCAAGGTTGATGTAGAAGCCCTCCGTGATCGATTCCCCCTCCGGCAGAGTACCAGAAAAGGCCTCCAGATGGGATCGCGGAAGAACAGAGGCTTGCGGCGGCGGTAGGGTTTTCTCGTCTGGCTCTCTGTTGGTTTCCGAATATTTGAGAATTTATAGAAGTGGAATTAGGTCAAAAGGAGCCACGAGGGGCCCACAAGGCACCAGGGCGCGCCCCCCCGGGGCCGCGCCCCGTTGCCTTGTGGCCTCCTCGTGAGGCTTCTGGCATCCTCCCGAAGCTTCCAGGGTCTCTTTTGTCTAGAAAAGAATCATCAAAAAGTTTTGTGGCATTTGGACTTTGTTTTGTACTGATTTCCTGAAAAACCAAAAACAAGCAGAAAACAACAACTGGCACTGGGCACTAGGTTAATAGGTTAGTCCCAAAAAATGATATATAATTGCATATAAAACATCCAAGATTGAAACTATAATAGCATGGAACAATCAAAAATTATAGATACGTTGGAGACGTATCAGGACGCGGCGGATCTTGTCCGTCTTGTGATCATCTTGGTGCGTCCTTCGCCGTAGCAACCTTGGACGTCGCCTTGCCATTGAGACTCGCTGCCCTCTTCTCACCGTCAATGTGGTGACTGTGGTCACCCGAAGGACTAGGAAGCTAATCACCCCCGTCTCCGTCTCCGGTGCGAGAGTGAGAAGCTTGGCCGCCCCACCTCCATCTCCAGTACGCGCGTGAGACAACACCTTGGAGGTAAAGGGAGCAGAAGCGCCCTTGGCCTTCTTGGGTGCCATGGATGATGATGAAGCTACTGACGCGGCTGATGCAGATTCGCGTGTGCGAAGCCCCTACCCGGCGCGCCAAAGATGTCGGCGTACGACAATCTATAGAGCCCGAGAGCCCCTTCTACGTTCGGCGTGGGCTCGCAGCACACAAAGAGCAGCAACAACCACAAAAGCACACAAGTATTTACCCAGGTTCGGGCCACAATATGCATAAAACCCTACTCCTGCTTTTGGTAGATTATAAGTATGAGAAACCCTGTGTTACAAAAAGCGTAGCCTTGCCATCAAGGAGCTCGGGAGGCGCTGCTAAGCTACTGCAAACGGACAGGGTTTCGACCCTTGTAAAGGTTGTCATGGCCCTCCTTTTATAGATGAAAGGGGTCACCAAAATGGCAAAATGGTAATTACAGGATCAATAGTGGCTACAGTACTATCATACCTAACACTGACGGTATAGGACAAACGCATTGAATGCGTCGTTAGGTGTCACACTGGGCTGAATACCGGCTAGGGAGCTCTCCTCCACCTGTACCGTTAGCCCAGCTACCTTTTATTATTATGACACGCCCTTGGACGGGTGTCAATAAAGTTGATTTTCAGGCGGTGAATCGCCACGTGCCCCGACATGCTCTACCTAACTGCCTACACGCCCGCCATCTGTCGGCATGTTCCTGACATGCGGCTGAGGTGGAGCGGCGGAAGGAGCTTGAGCTTGTCGATCTTGAGCTTGCCGGCGATGTGGAAAACACCTTGCCGGGAAGGACGCTTCCCGACAACCTGAACCTTGATCCTGAGATGATCTTCTCGATGACCTGCCTCGAGGTCTTTTTCATGGTATTTGTCTACCAAGACTTGTGAGCCTTGGAGTGGATCCGTCTCCTGCTAAATCCTTCCCGGCATGGAGGCTTCAACTGTCTGTGCATAGTTAGGGATATGAACACCCAAAGTTCACTACGCCGACAATGGGCCTCGGCATTCGGCGGCGTCGTGTAAGCACCTCCTGTTCCGAAACCTAGTCTTCTTTGTGCGTGCTTTAGATTCTAGGGTTAGGATTCAAGCAAATTGGAGGAAAATAAATAATTTGTTGATTTGTATTTGTACATTGCACTAGGTTGTTTATAAATAAATAGGAAATGAATTTGTTAATTTACAGAAAATAACCTATTTTTATATGCATTGCTATGTCTTTATTTAACTTGATGTATTAAACAATAAGTTATGGTTATATTGTTGGTTGTTTTTTAAAGGCAATGTATATTGTACACTGTAGGTTTTTCATAGGAAAATAGGAATTTAATTTGCTAATTTATAGAAAATACACTGCTTTTAAGGTAGTTTTCTTCTATTTAACTTGATTTTAAACAGTAATGTATATTGTTATTAGACACTAAAAGTAAGTTGTTACTGATTTTATAAACAATAATGTATATTGTATTCTCTAGGTTGTTCATAAATAAATAAGAATTGAATTTGTAAATTTAAAGAAAATCCCTTATTTTTGAAAGGATGTTTTATTCATTTAACTTGAATTTTTTTTCTCGAATACGCACGAGTGTGCGTATCATATTTTATAGAAGGAGGGGGCGGGGGAGTATAGAACCCGAACCACCGTCGATGTTACAGAGTGGCAACCACTACAACATCGGCAAGAACCCACACTCTACATGTGGTTTACAAAATGGATCACTCGCCACCCTGTCAACATCTCAAACAAGATATCAAGTTCACTCTTTAACAGATGCGCCTGCTGCCACGCCCTACCCTCGACCACTATTCTCGTGACCACCACATCCAAAGACGGAGAAGCGCCATCAAAGACTACCGCATTCCTATGCTTCCAAAGCTCCCATATCACGAGGGTGAAGATTGCCCGTAGTTCCTTAGGTTTGTTCACCCCTTCCATTCTCGTCACGCACCATTCCTTCAGAGTGTCCTGTGTCGTAGGTGTCCATTCCTGCTTGCCCATGGCCGAGCAAAGCGCTCTCCACACCGTTCTTACGAACACACATGCCAATAGAATATGATCGATAGTTTCTTCTTCTTGGTCGCAGAAAGGGCATGTGTCTTGATGAGGTAGTTTGCGTCGAGCGAGACGGTCGGATGTCCAACATGTTAGGGCATATTTCTCCCTTAGTGGTTTTGGTGATTGATGACAATGCATTTGTGGACTAATCGTGTGCATTGAGCATTTCAGATAATCCATCATATGGCACAAGACGATTGATGCCCCTTGGAGTGTTGAAGTCAAGACGGTGATTTTTCCCGCGTTTCTTTTTCAGTGGACTTGAGTCGTAGGAAAACCGTACTATTAAGAGGGGGTCCGCTTCAGAAATGTTTGGGTGGAATCATCACGTACACATTTTCATTGTGCACCCACTTTTCCCTCTCGCATCTTTGGAGCTTCCAACTGTTTCTTCAAATATGTCCTACAAGCTACTAAGCGGCAGTACCACTGGAGAACGGTAGTACCGCCGGTCCAGTACCGTGCGTACTACCGCTTAGCTTTTGCTCTCTGGACTCAGTGTCGTGCCCAGCGGTAGTAGAGCGGCAGTAGGGCGGTAGTACCGCTCGCGGTACTTCTGCCTCTACCACCGCTCCAACACCGTGGCTCACGATGTAGCTCAGTGTATGAGCGGCAGTGGAGCGGAAGTGGCCAGCGGTAGTACCGAAGCATTTCCGCTGCTACTACCGTTTATATTTTGCTCTCTGGACATGTTTGCTTCTCCACAGCAGTAGGGCGGTAGTGCGAGAGCGGTAGTACCGCTGCTTCTGTACTTCCCCCTCACTGGTTCCTTTGCACTGCAACCCCAGTGGCAGTACAGCTGGGGCGAGCGGTAGTACCGCTCCGGCGGCACTATCGGCCCAAGGCACCGCGCCTGTTGTACCGTGTGCCTGGAACTGCCGCCAGAGTGGTAGTACCGCTTATATGCGGGCTGTGAGATGCATAACGGTTGGATTTGTCCCCACTATATAAAGGGGGTCTTCTTCCCCAAGAAGACTTGCCTCTTTCTTCCCCAAGCTCCATTGTTGCTCCAAGATCCATTTTCTCCCGATCTCTCTCCCTAGCCAACAACTCTTGTTAATTTTCTAGGGTTTGCTTGAGAGGGCCCCGATCTACACTTCCACCAAGAGATATTTGATTCCCCCACTAATCCCTTGCGGATCTTGTTACTCTTGGGTGTTTGAGCACCCTAGACGGAAGAGATCACCTCGGAGCCACATTCCATTGTGGTGAAGCTTCGTGGTGGTGTTGGGAGCCTCCAATTAAGTTGTGAAGAGAGCCCCAACCTTGTTTGTAAAGGTTCGGTCGCCGCCTTCAAGGGCACCACTAGTGGAATCACGGCATCTTGCATTGTGCGAGGGCGTGAGGAGAATACGGTGGCCCTAGTGGCTTCTTGGGGAGCATTGTACCTCCACACCGCTCCAACGGAGACGTACTTCCTCTCAAAGGGAAGGAACTTCGGCAACACATCCTCGTCTTCACCGACTCCACTTGTGGTTACTTCTTACCTTTACTTTGTGCAAGTTATTGTTGTGTTGTATCATTTGCTTGCTTGCTTGTTGTTGTTGTTGTTAGAATCATATAGGTTGCTCACCTAGTTGCATATCTAGACAACCTATTTGTTGCTAAACCTAATTTGTTAAGAAAATCTAAAAATTGGTAGTTGCCTATTCATCCCCCCTCTAGTCAACCATATCGATCGTTTCAATTGGTATCAGAGCCTCATCTCTTTTTAAGGGCTTTACCGCCTAAAGAGTATGGTTGACGACGTGATGCGGAGCATCCCGAGGTCATCCCCATGGACTCACCTTCGTCACCTCAAGTGCCACGAGGACCTATGACACGATCACGAGCAAGAGCCATCAAGAACGAGGTGACATCACTCCTCTCACAATTTCCCTTCGAAGCACATGAGACATGGATGCTACCTCAAGCGGAGACCCTATGCATACTCAGGTAGCAAGGAGATCATCATGGAGAAGCTAAGGAGCAAGGCCGAGCGAAGGAGAAAGACGGACGTGAAGACAGAGAAGGAAACGGGCATTTCAGCACCTGCCCGGATGATCCGAACCCAGGCCCGCACGATCCGGCCGATGCCCGGATGATCCGGACCCAGGCCCGGATGATCCGGCCGGGTGGCGCCCGAGTCCAGCAGCTCCAAAAGATAGCCGGATCATCTGGACCCCGGCCCGGATCATCCGGCCTCAGCCCAGATGTCCGGACCCCAGCCCGGATGTCCGGTTCCCCCGCGCCTGTGTCTGCCCCGCCCGGATCATCCGGGCTCCCGAAGGCCGGATCATCCGGACAGCCACCCGGATCGTCCGGGCACCCAGTGTGTGTGTGTTTTGGGCCCGAGGCCCATGTAACTCCCTTGCCCCTAGACTATATAAACCGTCCCCTCTCTTTGTTTTAGGGTTAGCAAAGTGTTGGCTCTTGAGATTAGAGCTTTGCTCATCCATACCTCTCCCATGGAGATCAAGACCTCCATGACACTCATGTGAGAAGATCCACTCCGGATATCAAGACCTCGACTCCTCTCCGGATCGGGATGAACTAGCTACCGTGTATCCTCCCGTGTTGACTTTGTATCGTGATTCATCGTATGTGTATGTGGATTTAGTGTATGTGTGACTTGTGATTGTGTCAATTGAGTGATTTGTGTTCTTGTGTTCTTCGTGTTCTTGCCTTTTCCCCCTCCAATTGTGAAAAGATCGATGAACTAGGGTTCCACCCTACATCATCTTGGATCAGAGCCACGTTGATTCACAATTTGGAGTCCTTCCCCTCCATTTGCTACCCTCAATTTTGTTGTTTTTCCCCAATTTCAAAAATTCCCACAAAAATAGCCCCACCATTTTTTTGTGATTTGTGAGTTTGATGATGTTTTGTTGATTTTGATCCGTGGATTTCATGTGTTGCAAGTGGATCTACACCCCTCCTTCATACCCACCTCGAAACCCCCTCCAAATCCTCGAAATTTTTCGAATTTTTCGGATTTTTTGAGCCCTACCCGAGCCGAGTTGACCTGCCCGGATCATCTGGACAGGCACCCAGATCATCCGGCCGCGCCCGGATCAGCCGGCCTCCTTTGAATTTGCTGAATTTTTTTTCCAGACTTTTGCACCACCGCCACCACTTCCGCATAGACTTCCCGAACCCCACCATAGCTCCACCACCTTCACCTATACCCATAGACCACCACCACCATCACCGTTTCACATTTGTTTTGAGATTTTGAGTTGCGGTTTTCCGTTTCCTAGTGTGTTTCGGCTAACTAGGCACGGTTCGACATCGACTTCACCGCCACGGACTCGACATCGACAACGACCGTCTCACCATCGTGACACCACCACCGTAGGCAAGGACGGTAACCTCGATGACAACTTGTTCCTTCCCTTGCCATTGCATTGTTACCCAAAGGCCCTCTTTTGCGTCGCTTTCCTACGAGACTAGCCATTTGAGTATTGCCGGGCAACGATTACTTGTGCACTCTAGTGTTACCATCATATCATCATATCATCTCTTGTGCCAAAATTTTGTTCCCGCATATACATCATTGCTACCACCGTGAGAGCATTTCGCATAAGTGGCCAAAGGAAAATAGCAAAAGAAAGAAAAGCTTTTAAGCAAAGAGAAAAGAGCAACAACAAGCTTGTAAGCAATAACCATAGTTTCACCACATTACATATCATATTTGATCATCTTGGATCATCGTGACAAGTTCACCGGGACTCATACATACAAAGCATACTTGAGATAGAAGTTGATTCGTTTGCCTCCTATAGGTTGTGCACAAGTGTCGTATCCACCTAATAAGCAATCGTGCTAGCGTCTCTCTAGAGTTGTGCAACACGAGCGTTTCCGGGTGTTCCACATTTTGTGCTCATTCCTTGGTTGCACGACCGCATTTATCTATCCGTGTGTGTGTTCCGTGTAACTTTGCTTGGTCTACTTGTTTCACTTGCGAATTTGCGAATCTTTCTCAACATTATTGATATTTTGCTTACAATTGCAAATATTTTGTGCCACCATCCTAACCAAACTTCTCCAAAAGCTTTACTTGTGTAGGTGTGAGAATTGACACGATCCGGTACCAATTGCACTATTTCCATAATACCATATCTAGTGATCATTGATCCATCTTCAACATTGGATAAGGTACATTGGTCTAGTTCGTTCCCTTCTTCCACTAACACTTGTTTGAGAATCATGGATAGGTCGGGCACTTCTTCGAATCATCTCTTCAATGAGCAAGACGATGCACCGAACGACTACATCACCAAGGCACACCTCTTTGGCGTCCAACGAGCCTTACATCAAGAAAGTGAAGCTTTGGGAGAACGCATTGAACAACTCGCCTCCGACTTTCGACAAACTCTTGACGACAAGTTATCATCTCAAATGGAAGAGTTCCAAGCTATGATGGTCAACCGGGCTTCTTCCACTTCGTCAAGCTCAAGATCAAGATAGTGCCACTCAAGACGCAACTCTTCAGACACTTCTTCGGATGCAAGTCCTCCACGAGCATGCTCTCATCGCCCTCAAGTACATGAGGACCGGCAAGCGCCAAGAAATCCATTCCATAATGGTTTGCAAGACCGTCTTCGAGAGCGCGAACGACAAAACCGGCAAGCACAAGCTAACATGGAGCAAGATGAAGTCCCACAACGCCAACGTCAAGTAAACCAAGACAACGACGCTCTATTACAAGAACGACAACGCTCCACGTCACGAGCATCATCGCCATCGCCAACAAAACAATGAGGAACGCTATGACAAGCTCAAGTTCACCATGCCTAAATTCTCCGGTGGAAATGATCCCGAAGAATACCTCTCATGGGCATTGAAGGTCGACAAGATATTCCATCTCCACAACTACGAAGAGGAAAAGAAGATTGCCATGGCATCTCTTGAGTTCCAAGACTATATTCTCATTTGGTGGGAGCAAGTGATCCAACGACGCCAAGACAAAGGTGAGCCACCCATCACCACTTGGAATCAAATGAAAGATGTCATGTGAGCTCGCTTTGTGCCTACACACTATAACCGTGACCTCTTCATGAAGCTCCAACTCCTCAAGAAAGGAACCAAGTCCATTGAAGAATACTATCAAGAAATGGAGATTGCAATGATACGAGCCAATGTCAAGGAAGATGATGAACAAACTATGGCGATATTCTTGAATGGCCTCAACCATCCCATCAAGAAAATTGCGGATTTCCAACCGTACTCAAACCTCCTCGAGCTAGTGCACCAAGCAACCAAAGCGGAGCGACAAGTACAAGAGGACTACAAGTACTCCAAGTACTCTTCCAAGACCTATGGTTCATACACTCAAGCTTCAACGACTTCTACAACTCCTTCCACGACCTGAGCTACACCAAGTACCGGCGACAAGTCAAGCTCCAAGCAACCTACAACATCTTCGAGTCGTCATACCTCAAGCTCCAAGCAAAAGCCTTCGTCATCAATAACTCCTACGGACGACATCCAGACGAGTGACATCAAGTGTTTCACTTGCAAGGGACGAGGCCACAAGTCTTTTGAGTGCCCCACTCGGCGCACCATGATTGCCAATGCGGATGACACCTACGATTCCATGAGTGAAGATGAAATGGAAGCCCTCAAGCAAGTGGCCATGCACCGCCAAGTGAATGAAGATGAAGACGCTCAAATCTTTTGCGATAATGATTCAAGCCCCGCTCTTGTTGTCTAAAAGGTCTTGACACTTCAACAACAACAAGACGAAGACCAACGTTGCCACATCTTCCATACCAAAGCCGGCATTCAAGGACGTTCCGTCAAGGTCATCATCGACGGTGGAAGTTGCCACAACTTGGCAAGTGAAGAGTTATGTTCCAAGCTACAATTGGTCAAGAAGAAGCACCCTCGCCCCTACAAGTTCCAATGGCTAAGCGACTCCGGCACCATTCAAGTGGAGCACACTGTTCAAGTCTCCTTCAAGATTGGAGCATATGAAGACACCTTAGAGTGTGATGTCATTCCTATGTCCGTATGCCATCTCCTCCTTGGAAGACCTTGGCAATTCGACAGCGGCGTCACCCACAACGGACGAACCAATCACTATAGCTTCAAGATGAAGGGCAAGGAATTCATACTTCGACCAATGACACCAAGTCAAGTCATCGCGGACAAGCAAGCATCTACCCATCGTGGAGAGACAAGTGAGCGAGTGAACCACCAAAAAGAGAGTGAGCACCACAAGCCAAAAATGAGCGACTCCACGATGAGCGACAAAAGAGATCTAGTTCTTTTAGCCACCAAAAGAGATTTGAGGGATGTGAGTGAGAGCCCATCAAGTGTTCTTCACTTTGTGCTTTTATGCAAAGGTGAAGTTGAGCGGACTAATACGTCACAACATCTTCCTCTAGTGTTGTCTCATCTCTTGCAGGAATACAAGGACGTGTTTCCCGATGAGCTACCTCCCGGACTTCCTCCTCTACGCGGAATCGAACACCGCATCGATCTCATCCCTGGTGCACCTCTACCGAACAAGGCACCATACCGCGTCAACCCCGACGAGACCAAAGAGATCCAAAGGCAAGTGCAACATCTCATGGAGAATGGGTATGTACGCGAAAGCTTGAGCCCATGTGCCGTTCCGGTAATTCTTGTGCCTAAGAAAGATGGTTCCTATCTCATGTGTTCCAATTGCCGTCGCATAAATGCTATCACCGTTAGATATCGCCATCCCATTCCACGCCTTGATGACATGCTTGATGAACTTAGTGGAGCCACCATTTTCTCTAAAATTGACCTTAAAAGTGGCTATTATCAAATCCGCATGCAAGAAGGTGATGAATGGAAAACCGCTTTCAAAACTAAATTTGGCTTATATGAATGGTTAGTCATGCCTATGGGTTTATCGCAAGCACCTAGCACATTTATGCGTGTGATGCACTATGTTCTTCGCAAATTAATTGGCATTTGTGTTGTGGTTTACTTTGATGACATCCTTGTGTTTAGTGAAACTCTTGAAGATCATGTCAAACACCTTCGAGACGTATTGCAAATTCTTAGAGACGAGCGACTTTATGCTAACATGGAAAAATGCACTTTTGGTGTTGATAAGCTTGTTTTCTTGGGCTTTGTTGTCTCATCTAAGGGTGTTCATGTTGATGAAGCTAAAATTGATGCTATTAAAAATTGGACACAACCAACCAATTTGCTTCAAGTGCGTAGCTTCCTTGGTCTAGCCGGATTTTATAGACGCTTTGTGAAGGATTTTAGCACTATTGCATCATGAGTAAGAAGAATACACCATTTGTTTGGGGTCCATCCCAAGATACCGCATTTCATGAGCTTCAGAACTTGCTTACACATGCTCCATTACTTGCAATACCCAACTTTGATAAAACTTTTGAAGTGCATTGTGATGCTAGTGGTAATGGCATAGGTGGTGTGTTAATGCAAGAGAAGCGACCCATTGCATATTTTAGTGAAAAACTCTCCGGCGCACAACTTAATTATCCTATCTATGACAAAGAGTTATATGCCTTAGTGAGAGTATTGCATGTGTGGGAACATTATCTCCGTCCACGTGACTTTGTTATCCATACGGATCATGAAACGCTGAAGTACCTAAAGGGTCAAACTAAATTGAATAAGCATCATGCTAAGTGGAGTGAGTTCATTGAGTCATTTCCTTATGTTATCAAGTATATCAAAGGTAAGGATAATGTTGTGGCGGACGCTCTATCCCGCAAGTGCATGTTGGTTCATCAACTTGAGTTGAATGTTATATGATTTGAGCACATTAAAGACTTGTATGTGAATGATGTTTCCTTTGTGATTCCTTATGCCAAATGCCTAAATAACAAAACTTGGGAGCAATATTACTTGAAGGATGGTTATCTTATGAAAGTTAACAAACTTTGTATTCCCGAGTCTTCTCTTCGTTTGCTACTTTTGCAAGAAGCTCATGGTGGAGGACTCATGGGACATTTTGGACGTGACAAGACCTTCGCCACGCTCTCAAAGAACTACTTTTGGCCAAAGATGTTTCGAGACGTTTCACGTTACACCAACCGGTGCTCTACATGCCGCAAAGCTAAGTCAAAAGCTCAATCTCATTGTCTATATATGCCACTTCCTATTCAGTATCAACAATGGGAAGATATTAGTATGGATTTTGTGCTTGGTTTGTCTCATACTCAAAATGGCAAAGATTCGGTATTTGTTGTTGTGGACTGTTTCTCTAAGATGGCACATTTCATTCCTTGTAACAAGAGCGACGATGCTTCACATGTTGCAAATCTATTTTGTAGGGAAATCTTGAGATTGCATGGAGCGCCCAAGACGATTGTATCGGACCGCGACGTCAAGTTCCTAAGCTACTTTTGGAAGACCCTATGCACCAAGATCGGAATCAAGCTACTATTCTCTTCGGCATATCATCCACAAACAGACGGTCAAACGGAGGTCACCAACTAGACGCTATCCACACTCCTTCGCGTGTTGATTAAGAAGAACATAAGGGAGTGGGAGGAATGCTTACCCATCGCCGAGTATGCCTACAATCGAGCAAGACATTCGACTACCGCAAGTCCCCCTTCGAGGTCGTCTACGGCTTCAACCCGTTGTCTCCATTGGACATCCTACCACTACCACTCCAAGAGCGCATCGACATGGACGCGAGTGCACGAGCTACATACCTCAAGAAGATGCATGAAGATACAAGGCAAGCAATCGAGTGCCAAGTACAACGACTCGCGACCAAGGTCAACATCAACAAGCACCCCATGGTGTTCAACCCCGGAGATCTTGTGTGGCTACACCTTCGCAAAGAACGCTTCCCCAACGAACGCAAGTCAAAGCTACTTCCCTGAGCCGATGGACCGTTCAAGGTGCTAGCACACTACAATGACAACGCCTACAAGATCGACATACCACGTGACAAGTACAACGTGAGCAACATCTTCAACATCAAGGACTTATCTCCCTTCCATGGTGATGTGGATCTCGATCCAAGGACGGATCTTTCCCAAGGGGGGGGTGATGCGGAGCATCCCGAGGTCATCCCCATGGACTCACCTTCATCACCTCAAGTGCCACAAGGACCTATGACACGGTCACGAGCAAGAGCCATCGAGAACGAGGTGACATCACTCCTCTCACAATTTCCCTACGAAGCACATGAGACATGGATGCTACCTCAAGTGGAGACCCTATGCATACTCAGGTACCAAGGAGATCATCATGGAGAAGCTAAGGCGCAAGGCCGAGCGAAGGAGAAAGACGGACGCGAAGACGGAGAAGGAAACGGGCGTTTCAGCACCTGCCCGGATGATCCGGACCCAGGCCCGGATGATCCGGCCGGGCGGCGCCCGAGTCCAGCAGCTCCAAAAGATAGCCGGATCATCCGAACCCCGGCCCGGATCATCTAGCCTCAGCCCGGATGTCCGGCTCCCCCACGCCTGTGTCTGGCCCGCCCGGACGTCCGGGCGACCGCCCGGATCATCCGGACAACCACCCGTGTGTGTTTGTTTCGGGCCCGAGGCCCATGTAAGTCCCTCACCCCTAGACTATATAAACCGTCCCCTCTCTATGTTTTAGGGTTAGCAAAGTGTTGGCTCTTGAGATTAGAGCGTTGCTCATCCATACCTCTCCCATGGAGATCAAGACCTCCATGACACTCATGTGAGAAGATCCACTCCGGATATCAAGACCTCGACTCCTCTCCGGATCAGGATGAACTAGCTACCGTGTATCCTCCCGTGTTGACTTTGTATCGTGATTCATCGTATGTGTATGTGGATCTAGTGTATGTGTGACTTGTGATTGTGTTAATTGAGTGATTTGTGTTCTTGTGTTCTACGTATTCTTGCCTTTTCCCCCTGCAATTGTGAAAAGATCGACGAAATAGGGTTCCACCCTACATCACGACGGCCAAGGGTGGACGAGTTACCCGTGGCCGAGGGAGTGGCCACGGTCACACGTGAGGACTTAAATGAGGCAATTGCCTCAGTTAAAACCTCCATGACGGCCGAGGTCAAATCCTTGTTTAAAGAATTCTTGAGGGCCTCAAACTTTCTACCAATCCGTTGCAAGTGGTTAACCCCACCAATTCGGAGTCGGATGCCAACTCTGGTAAGGAGGGGGCTAGTAGTGATAATCCTAGCTAGTTTACCTCAAGGAATGAATGGGACGGGCATTCATGCCGCGGTTGCCCCTTCCCCGGACTATGGAGGTCTGGTCCCATCACCTCACATTAATCCTCTTGGTCCTCCTCCTAAGCTTGATTTGAATAACTTTCATGATTGGGTTTTTCGTATCAAGTCTCATTTGAATCACAGCTCAACACAACTTTGGAGAGTCATTGAGTAAGGTTTCTACCCTCGTGATCGGAACAACATGATGCCAAGAGAAGAAGTGGACAATCAACTCAATCACTCCGCTTTGTTCATTCTCCAATCCGCAATGCCGCCGGAAGAACTCTCTCATTTGCGGCCATTCACTAGTGCCAAGGATGCTTGGGAGCACATCGTCTCATTGTACAAGGGAAGCTCAAGCATTCAACGGTCCAACTTTGAGGTCATACTTGATGAGGCCAATGAGTTCATGATGAAAGATGATGAAGATCCTCGTGAGCTATACCGGAGATTGACTACTCTTGCGGTCTCACTCCGAGATCATGGGAGCAAGGATACGGATGACACTTGGGTCAAGCGCAATTTCCTAAAGGCCATCATGCCTTTCAACAAGAGCATGTCTTCCGTGATCCGTCAAAGACCGGACTTCCACACCTTGTCCTCAAGTGAAGTGTTGGATGAATTCATTGCAATGAACATTTTGAACAAGACCGCCGACAACGCTCTAGCTCGTGTCCAATGGTCAAAGAAGACCAACCTTGCTTTGAAGGCCAAGGCCATTTCGGAAGAAGAAGAAGAGGAAGAAGAGGAGAGTTGCCCCGAAGACACCAAATATGCTTACCATGAGCACATGGCTCTTGCGTCAAGGCAATTTTGGGGCAACAAGAGAAACTCAAGGCCGAACTTCTCCAAGAACAACTCAAGTGGCTCCAAGGGCAAGCAACGTGTGAGAACTTGCTACAATTGTGGCAATGTGAGTCACTTCATGGTGGATTGCCCCTACGAGAAGAGGGAAGATAATGGTGGCAAGCTCATCCGCAAAGACAAGGCCAAGTCCTTCCCGAACAAGAACAAATTCACGAAGAAGGTGCCACAAAAGGGGTTGGTGATGCAAGAAGAGTACAACTCCGATGATGATGATGACGATACAAGTGGTGAAGGGTTTGCAACGGCCATCGTGGCCATTGCCACCTCTTTCCCAACCTCGGTGTCCCTCTTCGACGCCCCCAACGAGAACCTCATCCCCAAGTGCCTCATGGCAAGAGGCATCAACAAGGTAACCTCCAACATCAAAACTTCCTTCACTACTAATCCTCCTTTGCCGGATTGTGTGGATGAAAATGAGGAGGTAAAGGTGGATAAGAATGAGTTCGACAAGTTCTTGGGTAAGCTCAAACGTGAGACCAAGAAGCACTTTGTTGCTCTCTTGGAACAACTTGGTGAGGCCAATGATATCATTGAGTCTCACGAAGAGACTATCACTAACTTGGAAGGCCATAGTCATGACTATGCTGATGAGATTGTGGATCTTTCCATTGCTCTTGAGGAAGAGCAAGGTCTTCGTTCGGCTCTTGAGGAGTCGCAAAACGTTGATGTCGCTAAATTAAAGAAAGATCATGATCATGCTCAAGTTCTTGCTCATGTGCTTAAATCCGAGAATGTTGAGCTTGGGATTGGCCATGCTAGACTCAAAGAGGAGTTTGAGTTACTTGACATCTATGCCCACCCATGTTCAATTTGGTGATGCCACAAAAGGAGTTTGAGCCTCATCTTTTCATTGAGGGTGTGCATCCACTTTATTGCTATTTTTTAAACCTGAAAAGGCTATTATTATTTCGCTAAAATTTATCCGCTTTGCTTTGCCTCTGTTATTCGTGTCAGCCGAGGGGCGCTTTTGTTGACATCATCTATTTTATGCGTGACTGGGTCATTAGATCTCACTATCTCTTTGTGGCGTTTCGACCACTTTTGTGCTTCTACTCTTGTTGGCTTTGTTTGTCATGTATTCTTTGATCAATTTGTATGAGGATTTCTTGAGCACATTGTATCGTTCAACCGAGTGGATTTTATGTAACTATGAAGTGGGGCGAATGACCATTTAGAGAGAGTTGGACAAGAAACTCACGAGTGAGCAATCATCCATCCATCTGGCCACGACCATCAATCAATCTGATGCCAAACTGACCTTTAACTAATCAGCACAACAACATATGATTAGTGGCACATATATATATATATATATATATATATATATATATATATATATATATATATAATCGAATGTATGATGATCAGTGCTCGTACTGCTAATTAACATGCGTCGTGTCAAGTCATGCTTGATGTGATTTGCAAGCATTTGGTGGTGGACGTGCAATAAAGTGGATTGACATCTATGCACACCCTCAATGATATGACCGGGAGCAAGCATTTGGTGGTGGACGTGCAACCAAGCCCATCTATGCCCACCCATGTTCAATTTGGTGATGCCTCAACATCTAAGGTATTGGGTCTTGGAAAGGTTGTGATCTCTCATGATTTATCAATTGAGAAGGTCATTCTTGTTCAGACCCTTGCATACAATTTACTTTCCATTTGTCAACTTGCACTTATGGGCTTTACTACATTCTTTGATCTTGATACCGTGGCCCTTTTGTGGAGCAAGACTCTTAAAGTAGCTTTTGTTGGGCATGTCGAGAATGGTCTCTATGTGGTTAACTTCTCGGAGCGACCCACTAAGATCGCGACTTGCCTAATGGCTAAAGTTGACGTGGGGTGGCTTTGGCATCGCCGTATAGCCCACGTCAATATGAGATCTTTGCAATGTCTCCTCAAAGGGGATCTCGTTCGTGGACTAACAAATGTGAGCTTTGCCAAAGATCATGCTTGCAGTGCTTGTATCGAAGGAAAACTACATGAGACGGCTCACCGACCCACGACTATCATCTACTCGAAGAGGCCCTTGGAGCTCCTTCACATGGATCTCTTTGGACCTCCATCCTTTGATAGTCTTGGGGGAAGAAAGTATTGCTTGGTGATTGTGGATGACTATTCAAGATACACTTGGGTATATTTCTTCAAGAGGAAGAGCGAGACCCAACAAACCATCATCAACTTTGCGAATGAAGCTCAACTTCAACATGATGCAACGATATTGATGATTAGAAGTGACAACGGCACCGAGTTCAAGAACTACACCTTGGATGAGTTCCTTAGTGATGAGGGGATCAAGCATCAATACTCCGCACCATATACCCCTCAACAAAATGGTGTAGCGGAGAGGAAGAACCGAACGTTGATGGGCGCGGCAAGGACCATGATGGCGGAATTCAAGTCTCCGTACAACTTTTGGGCCGAAGCCATCAACACCGCATGTCATGCATCCAATTGGATCTACCTCCGCAAAGGCTTGAACAAGACTCCTTATGAGATACTTACCGGTAATAAGCCCAACCTCAAGTACTTCTGGGTGTTCGGGTGTAAGTGTTTCATTTTCAAGAAAGGTGTTCGTTTGTCTAAATTCAAACCTAGAGCTCAAGAGGGCATATTTGTTAGTTATGCTACTAACTCTCATGCTTACCGTGTCCTCAACAAGTCCAATGGACTCATTGAGGAGACGTGTAACGTGGAGTTTGATGAAAATAATGGCTCCCAAGTGGAGCAAAGTGGTCTTTGTGATGTAGGTGATGAAATTCCTCCCCAAGCCATAAGAAGAATGGGGATTGGTCAAATACTCCCCATTGAGGAACCCCTTGTGGCCGAAGGAGAAGGACAATGCTCTACGCAAGTGGAGCCATCACCAACTATTGACCCACACGCTTCCGAAGAACAAAGTGAAGGCCCTCAACCAAGTGAACAAGATCAAGGGCAAGATCAATCTCATGATGATGGTGATTCACCAAGAGATATTTGATTCCCCCCACTAATCCCTTGCTAATATTTTCACAAAGCCTTTGGATGAAGCAAGATTTCGTGAGTTAAGGCATGAGGTAAATATCATTGATTCGAGCAATGTGGCTTGAAACTAGGCACCCCCACCGCATTCATCATGTTATCTTGTTCTAGATGTTGGCATGGACATAGAGGGAGTGTTGTTCTCTCAATGAACTCTCCCTCCCCCCCATTATGCATAAATCGACCAAGTCTTTCACATTAGCCATTTTTTTATGGTACTTGTGCTTCAAAGATGAGTTTTGGTCATGGGCCCAAGGTTAAATCTTCGTGGTGCCATACCAATTGACTCAAACATAGGTGGCCTCGGCCATCGCCCTCTCCTCAAGAGGTGTTGGTTTGAGTTGGTTCTATTTGGTTGTATCTAGTCTCTTAAGGCTTTGTTTGTGCTTTGAGTCACTCCAAGTTTGCTCTTCTTTTGTTTGTCTCTTTGAACTTGGAGTGTCTCTTCCCATTTGCTGGTCTTTGTGTCTCCATCCCAAGCCCTCTCTCATCTACAACCTCTCTAGATATTGCATAAGCCACCATTTCCCTCCCTTCTGGCAAGTTCTGTCCCCAAGGCGGTACTACCGCTGGGTCTGGGGCGGTACTACCGCTTATAAGCGGTACTATCGCCGCGGCCCACGGTACTACCGCTGGAGCGGTACTACCCGGCCTCCTGCCGCGCAGTAGTACCGGGGAGGTACTACCACTCCTCGAGTGGTACTACTGCTCTGCG
Source organism: Elymus sibiricus (assembly GCA_039707655.1). Lineage (NCBI taxonomy): Eukaryota > Viridiplantae > Streptophyta > Magnoliopsida > Poales > Poaceae > Elymus > Elymus sibiricus. Next base: position 229,192,910 of record CM077676.1, read on the forward strand.
GTGCGTGGGTGGGGGTTATGAGTCGGGAAGGGGGAGTTCCAACTCCCCCATACCCATTCATATCTCTTCCCTCACGCACTCTCTCTCCAGGCGATGAACAAGCCCCCGGCGGCTGCCGCCGGACCGCCCATTGCGTGCCGTCTTCCGCGATTTCGATCGATTGAATCGATCCCCACCCTCTCCTCTTGCCATGGATGCCGGTATTGCCCCTGTTTTTCTCTCCTAAGGTTCTATCTTTTGAATCTAGGTTCTAGGGCAATATGTGTAGCATTTGTCGATTTTTGGTTAAATCGAGGCATGAGTAGGACGTGGAAGACTGCTAGAGTAGGAGAATCGAAGTTTGATGCGAGAAAATTTGATTTTGACGACTCCGGTAGTACCGGATCTTGCCGTAGTGGTATGGATCCGCCTCGAGCGGTACTACCGCTTCCCCGAGAGCAGTACTACCGCTCTGAGTTGTCAAACTCCACTTTTCTCGCATCCAACTCCTGTTCCTTTTGTTTTACTCCTTTTGGCTTATGCAATAATTTACACCTACTTTCCCTCGCTCTGTGTTGTGGGTTCTAGGTGGTGGTAGCTCCGCTCACCAAGCGCTTCGCAAGAATCCGGACTGTCCTGGTGGCTCCAAGCGCTTTCGCACCGCAGATGAGGCCGGTGCCGGTTCTAGTGCTCAACGCAAGCAAACTGTGAAGAAGGTTGCCAGTAAGCAGAAAGAGAAGGTGAAGTCCATGAATGAGTTGCCGTCCAAGGAGTTCTATGTTGCTCGCTGTCGCAATCCGTACCGCAACCCTCAAGACCCCACTCTCATCAACCGGCCTTTTTGGACCAAGCAGCAGAGGTCCATCTATCATGAAGTTCTCAAGGCCAAGAAGAATTTGTTTGTCAATGTCAGGTCTGTCGATCTCAGTCACTTGGAGAAGTATCCTCAGTACTTTGGAGAAGCCTTGGCTATGTGTGCTCAGCTGGATATTCTCAGGATCATATCATTCAATAAAGATTTTGATGCAGAGCTTGTGGCCCAAATCTATGCCATGGTCCACTTTGGTTCTGATGATGCAAGGACTCTCACCTGGATGACCAATGGAAGAATTCTGAAAGCAAAATGGAAGGATTTCATGGAGTGCTTGAGCTACAATGATGAAGGGAAGGAGAACCCTCTTGGGTTGCGCCCTCATAAGGAGGAGGCATCCACTCACAAGTCCGCTCTCTATAAATACTCCATGGAGAAGATCTCCTCCACCGGCAAGAAGTCATATTAGTTGATTCCCTACTTGGATATCATGCATCGCATCTTCAGGAACTCTCTGTTTCCCCGCATTGGGAATCTAGACATGGTTCACTCTTATCTTGTGGACATGTTGCTCATCTGCCAGGAGGAGAAGAACACACTGCAGGTATTGGATGTCTCACATGTGATGTGGTCTGAACTGTACTCAGCCGTGCTTGAGCGTAAGTGTCCTATCTACGCCCCCTATCTGATGAAGCTCATTGAGGAGACCTGGGCTTCCACTTTTCCAGACGAGATGCTTGTGACCTGTGATCTTGTCTCTCACGAGGTCATTAAGCTGCGACAGAAGGAACTTTGGTGTACTCCTGCCGCTCCTGAGGTAGAGGCACATGCCCCTGAGTCTAAGGAAGATGATGAGGCTGAGTATGAGCCACCCACTGAGGAACCAACGTGGGCTTCCAAGTTCAAAGAGAAGATGAAGAAGATGTTCTGTCTCCAGGCAAAGGGTCAGTACAAGGCTCATGTGGAAGCAAAGAAGGCTCGCAGTCATGACAAGGCCATGATGAGGCATCTTGGCATGGAGATTACCAGCGGATCCGAGGATAAGATCACCGATGAGGAGGAGTGGACCTCCAAGCATTGCAAGTGGACGGATTCAGAGGAGGATGATCAGCCAGCTGCTGCAGAAGAGGAGTCTGACGACCACGAGGAGTACTGATGGTGTTCTGGAGCATTGTTATCACCTAGGATCGTTTAGTGCTCTTTGCCCTTTTGGTGTCTCGATGCCAAAGGGGGAGAGAGCTTAGGGATTTTCCGAGTCACGAGTGTGTCTTATTTGCCTTGGTTTTCTTCTCTCGTGAACTCTTTTCTCGTTTGCTTTAGCTTGTGGTTTGTGGTTGTGAGACCTTAGTCCTTATCATATGGTGTGAGACATATGCTACCCTACTCTTATCTACTTATGTCCAATTACTTTGTTTATTGTATGTGAGATTATGCTTATCTTGTGCCCAATCCTTATGCTCACATGCTATATCTTGCTTCCATGCTTATCTCTTATATATCATGTTGTTGCAAGCATTGCATTGTCTATAAAATATAGGGGGAGTGTTGATTCTAGTGTGTGTGCTTTGCATTCCAAAAGCATACCTAAATAGTGCACACATCTAGGGGTAGCCCGTCTATATTTTATAGATGTTGGGTTACTTATTATATCGCTATATCCTTGTGCAAATCCTGTGTTGTCATCAATCCACCAAAAAGGGGGAGATTGTTAGGGCATATTTCTCCCTTAGTGGTTTTGGTGATTGATGACAATGCATTTGTGAACTAATCATGTGCATTGAGCATTTCAGATAATCCATCATATGGCACAAGATGATTTATGCCCCTCGGAGTGTTGAATTCAAGACTTTTCCCGCGTTTCTTTTTCGGTGGACTTGAGTCGTAGGAAAACCGTACTATTAAGAGGGGGTCCGCTTCGGAAAGGTTTGGGTGGAATCATCACGTACATGTTTTCCTTGTGCACCCACTTTTCCCTCTTGCATCTTTGGAGCTTCCAACTGTTTGTTCAAATCTGTCCTACAAGCTACTAAGCGGCAGTACCGCTCCCCTGAGCGGTAGTACCACTGGAGAACAGTTGTCCCGCCGGTCCAGTACCGTGCGTACTACCGCTTAGCTTTTGCTCTCTGGACTCGGTGTCGTGCCCAGTGGTAGTAGAGCGGCAGTAGGGCGGTAGTACCGCTTGCGGTACTTCTGCCCCTACCACCACTCCACCACCGTGGCTTACGCTGTAGCTCAGTGTATGAGCGGCAGTAGAGCGGAAGTGGCCAGCGGTAGTACCGCCTTCTAGCAGTACTACCGGCCAAGTACTTCCGCTGCTACTACCACTTATATTTTGCTCTCTGGACATGTTTGCTTCTCCATGGCAGTAGGGCGGCAGTGCGAGCGTGGTAGTACCGCTGCTTCTGTACTTCCCCCTCACTGGTTCCTCTGCACTGCAACCCCAGCGGTAGTACCGCTGGGGCGAGCGGTAGTACCGCTCCGGCGGCACTACCGGCCCGAGGCACCGCGCCCATTGTACTGTGTGCCTGGAACTACTGCCAGAGCGGTAGTACCGCTTATGTGCGGGCTGTGAGATGCATAACGGTTGGATTTGTCCCCACTATATAAAGGGGGTCTTCTTTCCCAAGAAGACTTGCCTCTTTCTTCCCCAAGCTCCATTGTTGCTCCAAGCTCCATTTTCGCCCGATCTCTCTCCCTAGCCAACAACTCTTGTTGATTTTCTAGGGTTTGCTTGAGAGGGCCCCGATCTACACTTCCACCAAGAGATATTTGATTCCCTCCACTAATCCCTTGCGGATCTTGTTACTCTTGGGTGTTTGAGCACCCTAGACGGAAGTGGTCACCTCGGAGCCACATTCCATTGTGGTGAAGCTTCGTGGTGGTGTTGGGAGCCTCCAATTAAGAGCATGCTATTCCACACAACAGAGCTCAAATCATGGTATGGAGGCTGAGCATGCTATGGCGCAAGATCATCTTGAGCAAGACCATGTGCTTATCTAGGAAGGCAATGCACCAAAGCATGATCTGGATCAAGAGGACTTGGAAGAAATGATGGAGGAAAACACGAGAACAAAATTCAGAGGTTTAGGAATTATAAGAAGCCAGCAGAGAAGGTGGAGTCAGTCATAAGAAAGCTTACAATCCTTTTTACTTAATATGATTATGATTTGGAAGAAGATGAGGAAATAATTGCTAGGCTAGATGAGATGAGGAGGCAGAGAGAGGACCCGCTTTTTCATTGCGATGGAGACACTGATGTGGATCAGCTGTATGAGCCAGATGAGGAAGAGGAGAAGGATGAGGAGGAAGAGGATGCGGAAGAGGAGCTTGATGATGGTTAATATGATCATATGATGCTTGATGATGGTTTATATGCTCAGGCTGCCTCGACATTGACAGAACCACTAAATCATAGAATCACTTACTCAGGTTGTCTCCACGTCAACGAAACCAGTAAACCCTAGAATAACCAACCTAGGGTGCCTCAGCGTAACCACTAAACCCTAGAATCACTGACTCAGGGTGCGTCGATGTCGACAACTACTAAAACATTGAATCACCGACTCAGGGTGCCTCAACGTTGACGAAACCACAAAACCCTAGAATCACCGACTCGGGATACCTCGACGTCGACGGAACAACTAAACCCTAGAATCACTGACTGAGGATGCCTCGATGTCAACCAAAGCACTAAACCCTAGAATCACCGACTTAGGGTGCCTCGACGTTGATGGAACCACTAAACCCTAGACTGACCGACTCAGGGTGCCTCGTCGTCGTCGAAATCACTGAACCCTAAAATCACCAATTCGGGGTGCCTCGATGTCGACAAAACCACTAAACCCTAGAATCATCGACTAAGGGTGCATCCACGTCGACAGAACCATTAAACCCTAGAATCACCGACGGAGCCTCAACGATGATGGACCCACTAAACCCTAGAATCACCGACTCAGGGTGCATCGACATCGACGGAACCACTAAACCCTATAATCACCGACTCAGGGTGCCTCGACATTGACGGAACCACTAAATCCTATAACCACCGACTCAGGGTGCCTCGACGTCGACAAAACCACTAAACCCTAGAATCACTGACTCAAGGTGCCTTGACTTCGACAAAACCACTAAACCCTAGAATCACCGACTCAGGGTGCCTCAACGTCGACGGAACCACTAAACTGTAGAATCACCAAATCAAGGTGCCTCGACATCGATAGAACCACTAAACCCTAGAATCACCTACTCAAGGTGCCTCGACGTCGACGGAACCACTAAAACCTAGAATCATTGAATCAGGGTGCCTTCACGTCGACGGAACCACTAAGCCCTAAACCACTACACAGTATCAACCTATAACTTGAATTAACCCTTTCCTTTACACCATAGTAATTCATCACAATCACCATTCAACATCACCAAATTAGCCATAGTGCAACATCCCATTCACCATACAACAACATCAAACTAGCCATGGTTGAACATCACATTCCCATACATCATCAAATTAGCTATAGTGCAACATCGCATCACATAGAGCATCACATTGCATAAACATATTCAGAAAGTTTCAGAACTTCAAATTAAACTAACGTGGTTACTACACTACTGCAGGAAGGTCCTAAGATGACACATGTATAGGAGACCATTCGACCGAACTGTGTGCGATGCATGAATCGCAAACGGTATGGTAATAAAATCGTCACGAATAAATAAACTGTGTGCGATGGCTGATCCATCAAGCATGATTCAGATAAGAGTTGCGTGCGCGAAACGTGGCATACAGTTGATCCATACGAACTATTTGCGATGAGCAAAAAAACACAAATGGTTACCCAGGTCAAGATGTGTGCGATAAACGGCATACAGGTCACTCGGATGAACTATTTGCGATGAGCCAAAACAGCACAAATGGTTAGCCAGGTCAAGGTGTGTGCGATAGACGGCATACATGTCACTTGGATGAACTGTTTGCGATGAGCCAAAAAAACACAAATGATTCGGCATAACAAGATGTGTGTGATATCCGGCAAACGGGCCAGTCATTAGAATTGTGTGTGATGACCGATAATAACATAGACGATTCCTACTAATAAGCTGCGTGTGTTGTTGGCAAAGGCTTGCTGGTAAACAATTGTCTGTGATCCATGAAATCATCACCGATGTGTTCCCTAGTTTAATCGTATGCGATGTGATTTGCTTTGTCTGCACAACATCTATGCTCTGTCTACTGAACAACAACATATATACTTATAAGAACATGATTGCATAACCAAATTAAACATCCAATTACATAAGGGACTACACATAACATTTGCACACACCTCAATAAACAATTACATGCATAGTAAACTAGGAGAAATGATCATCAAATCATCTACTTCTTGTGCCGCTTGCCGCCATTGCTCTGCTCGTCACTCAATCCCTCGCCTGGGGCAGGACGAAGCCACCTTCTCAAGTCAACGATCCGCCTGTACATCTCGTAGCTTGTGTACGCGTCCTTGGCTGCGTACTTGACGTGTTCTTCATCCAATCTCAGCACCCAGGCCTTGTGCCAGGCAGCTTGTTCTTGTCGCACTCATCCCTCATGTCTCTGTAGTAGGGGTCGATGATGGCCACAGCGAGGTCAACCAGGGAGTCCTTCTGCTTCTTGCTGCCCAAGACCCTGTACTAGCCTTGGATGTCGACAAGCTTCTGGCAGGTCAAGCCCGAAGTCTTGAGCACCTTTAGATCTTTGATGGTGTCCACCGTAGAGAACCTGTAGTCGGGGCTGTTGACAAACCTGGCGAAACGCTCGTAAGGTCTTGTGGCCAGACAGTAGTGGTAGACGAGGACGTAATGGCGCACACACAACTGGGCGACGGCAACCTTCTGATCATACCCGGCACGACCGCCGGTGTACTCGAGGTCGAAGCCGACCACTTTGTACTTGTCATCCTCAGCAAGCAACTGCTCCATAGTGTTGATGGAGTTCTCCACAACGATCGGGTCGTTGGTGTACACCACCGAGAGGTCCGTCTTCATGATGTGGGTGTCCACTACAGGATACAAGTCGAACTGCGGCTTGTCGTCGTTGGCCGCTGGGAGCGCCTTTGGAGCCGCCATTGGAGCACCTCTAGATATACTCTCTGTATGTGTCATCGTGGGTGTGCTTTTTGTGTTGTGGGGTGCGAGAGGTTAAGGTAAATGGTCGCGGGAATAAATGGGGGGCGGACGGCCTGGAATCTCGGCACGTCCGCATGGCAGTTTTTGCAGCGCGTAACTGCATCGTGGAGCCACGTCCGGCGCAACCTCATGCATATGGCGCCCCGAACATACATGATCGTGCGCCGGCCCCAACCGCCGACACCACGCGCGGAGGGACACGAGCAGAGCGCGCCGCGGCTACCTCAACCGCGAGCAACCACACACATAGAGCAGTTGAACATGTAGGGAATGGCCGTCTACAAGCCAGCCAGTGGCGTCCAGGGAAACGACGTCGCGTTTCACATCACACCGTGGCCGAACAATCGTTTGCGACGCTGCGTAGAGAACGGGCATTTGCTAGATAATGAAATTGCAAACTTTTTATTATTATTAACCGTATGTGGACGAGTCATTATTTCGTCCTCCTCTCGCACGTCTTGTCACCGCGTTGCCACCGGAGGATTCGAGTGCAAGCTTGAGCACTGCATAGGCGTTTCGTTTGGCCACGCGTCGGCTTGTAGAGGCGCCAATGAATCGTCGGTGAGCCCGTTCCCGCGCAACCGCGCAGGTTCCCGTGCACAACCGCGCAAGCTTCCCGCTTGGCTCAGCGTAATCCCCCAAAACCCCAATGCTTACCGGCCTGCTATATAACCCTCACAGCCGACGACTCCGCATCGCATTCTCCCCTCCCTCCCCGTAGCTTATCTCGTCTGCTTCTCCCACAATCACCAATGGCACCGGTACGTCGTCGTCGCTCAGCCACTCTGCCAGAGGACAGCTCCAGCTGGGAGGCTACACCGCGGCGGCGGTGCAGTCCCCGGCCGCGGGTAGTGCGCGTGGCAGACCTGTTGGATGTGCGCACACCACCCACCACACGCTCCGCCATCGCTGCCCGACGGCAGCTATTGCCGGCCGCCGTGGTCGCCACCCTATTGTCAGCCACTATGGCCGCCACCCCATCATCGGACATTGTGGCCGCCACCCGACCGTTGGCCGCCACCCCACCGTTGGCCGCCGTGGCCACCACCCCACCGTTGGCCATCGGGCCCATCACCCGCTCCACCACCGCGGCCCGAAGGCGGGAGATGGCGGCCGTCGAAGGCCAGCCGCTCGGCATTTGCGTCAGCGACCTTGCGTGCTACATCGACTTCCTGGGGGAGGAGGAGGAGCGCCAGGTCGCACACGCAATGAGGCTTACCGCCGCCGTGGCCGCAATAGAAGCCGCCACAGTGGCGCGGAATGTGGAGATCTATGAGAAGTCCCGCTGCTTCGAGCGGGATCGTCAGGAGCGGCAGAGAGCGTACGAGCTGCGCGTCGCTAAAGGTGCAGCAGCGGCAGGTGCCGAATTCCACTCCTCCAGCTCGTCGGTAGGCTCCTCCTCCTCTGCCTCTTACTAAGTGCGCTCGACAGAGGAGAGGCTGCTAGAAGTAGTACAAAGCCCCTCCGTAGTAGTATTTAGGAGCTATTTTGTTTAGTTCATCTGACTATAGATATGAATCTTACCAAATTGTCTGTAGTAAGCACACGGGTCATCATACAAAATCGTTTGCGATGAAGCGATGCACAAATCCTCCGCGCCAAATTTTCCCTTGGCTTAGTTGCGAAGGAACCATAGCTCTCGCTTTGCATACAGGTATTCAATCTGAAACGTTTGCGATGAGTGTTTTATTCAGAGAAAAACATTGATGTTTTTTATTATTTACTTTGATAAGTCTGTACATTCAGAGAAAACACTTAGTTGATCAAACCATAGATTTAATTTAGTCACACTGTGACTTTACATTCATACGATCGAAATACAATACTCCCTCCATTCCACAATGTAGTGCCTATAGATTTTTCTGAAAGTCAAACTTTGCCAATTTTGACCAAGTTTATAAAGAAAACTGTATACATCTACAATACCAAACATGTACATTCCGAGAATATAACTCATGATGTATCCAATGATGTGCATTTGGTATTCTAGATGTACCTATTTTTCTCTATAAATATGGTCAAACTTTGTAATGTTTGACTTTTGAGAAAATCTATAGGCACTACATTATGGAACGGAGGGAGTATTAAAGAAAAAAACTAATTGCGGCGGCGGCGTCCAGCGCCGGCGTTGTCGTCCTCCGGGACGGCATTGTTCAAGTCTTCAAGCCAGCCCAGAATGGTCTGGACTTCCAAATCAAAGAGCAGGTCCTCGCGCGAACGACGGGCGGGGGCGGGGGATGGCAACTCGCGACGCTGTGAGGAAGCGGTCTAGGGCGGCGTCCCATGTCGTTGAGGGGGCGCGGCGGGTGCAGCCGCGCGCACGGGGGCCAACGCGGCGGGTGCAGGGGCGCTCAAGAGCACATGCGCGGGTGCTGGTGCTGGCACGTACACGAGCTCGCGCGGGTCCGCGGAGACCTCGCTGACATCTGCGGCTTCCAACGCTGCGATGGTGCTCGGTGACCAACCCGTCAATGCCACGGGGATGGTCGCTGGCGCGGGCGTGGGGATGGGAGTTGGGACGGGCGCGGGGGCAGCATCCGCTGCGGCCAGCTCGTCTAGGGCCATGTTCATGAGGTCCAATTCCTGCTTATGTTCTATCTCCTCCGGCTCGGGGTCGACTTCACCAAACCGGAAGACTAGTGCGCCATGGTGTAGGTGGAGCTCTAGATGATAGGAGGCGGGCGAGAGGGGAATGGGAGGCGAAGAGAGAGGATTGTGAGTGAGAGGGCAGTAAGGCCACCTATTAAACAACGGCTCGGGCACCATTAATGGAGAAGTTGGGAGCGAGGCGGGCATGGATGGAGATCAAAGGGCTCGCCTCCTGGTGAGTCTGCACAGCAGACTGCTCGCACACCTCCCGTCTACTCGAACAGCTGCTCGCACGACACCTCCTAGCCAATAAAAAGTGGGACGCGTGGCGGCACGTAAATGGTCTGTAGAACGCCCATGATTTAAATTAATACAACCATTTGCGATGATAACGTGACAACTATTTGTTCCAAAATGGCTTTGTTGGCTGTTAATGTGTGCGCCTTCTCTCAAATTGGACACGAAAAATACCACAACATATTTGTGCTATATCATGACACCATGCCCAATTTCATGAATTTTGTGTGAGTTTTGGATTTACTAGAATTTAAATCAATATTCTCAATGTTGGATCTAGACAAAAGACAAAAAAACTTGTCTCAAATTGGAAAACAAAACCCTACAATGCCTATATGTGCCATGTCATGACACGATGCCAAGTTTCATGAATTTCTGAAGAGTTTTGGATTTACAGAAATTTAAAAACTAAGTTTCTCAATGTTTGCTGCCGAGCCACAACGCCAAGATGTTTGAAATTCATTCTCATTTCTTGCATGGGACCTAAACATGCACCCAAGGACACATATATGATTTTTCAACCCAGTTTGGTGCACTGGACCATGTGCTTGTAGTTCAAATTTGAATTATGCACATTAAATGCCTAGAAAACTCAATTAATGTATAAAAAGGGTCAAACGAACCCTGAATAATTCCAAATTTTAACACGACACTCCTATTGGTCTATGTTGCCTCTATAAAACAATACAAGACGAGAAGAGGCATCGAATGTCGTATCGCCTATAAAGGTGACACACGTTCCCTATCGGAACCACGAGGCTTCTTGTGAGAAGCTCCGGTTTGTAAGAAGCTTCTACCAAAACTTGTCCCAAATTGGACAAAAAATTTACCACGGCATATACGTGCCATGTCATGATACCATGCCAAGTTTCATGAATTTCACACGAGTTTTGGATTTACGGAAATTTAAAAACCAATATTCTCAATGTTTGCGGCGGAGCCACGATGCCGAGATGTTTGAAATTCATTCCCATTTCTTGCATGGGACCTAAACATGCACTCAAGGACACATATATGATTTTTTAACCCATTTTGGTGCACTGGAGCATGTGGTTGTAGTTCAAATTTGAATTATGCACATTAAATGCCTAGAAAACTCAGTTAATGTATAAAAAAGGCCAAACAAACCCTGAATAATTCCATATTTTAGCACGACACTCCTATTGGTTTATGTTGCCTCTAGAAAAAAAACAAGGCGAGAAGAGGCAGCGAATGTCGTTTCGCCCACAATGGTGACACATTCCCTATCGGAACCACGAGACTTCTTGTGAGAAGCTCGGGTTTGTAAGAAGCTTGTACCAAAACTTGTCCCAAATTGGACAAAAAATTTACCACGGCATATATGTGCCATGTCATGACACCATGCCAAGTTTCATGAATTTCAGGCGAGTTTTGGATTTACGTGAATTTAAAAACCAATATTCCGAATGTCTGCGGCGGAGCCACGACGCCGAGATGTTTGAAATTCATTCCTATTTCTTGCAGGGACCTAAACATGTACCCAAGGACACATATATGATTTTTCAACCATTTTGGTGCATTGGAGCATGAGCCTATAGTTCAAATTTGAATTATGCACATTAAATGCGTAGAAAACTCAATTAATGTATGAAAAGGCCAAACGAACCTTGAATAATTCCATATTTTAGCACGACACTCCTATTGGTCGATGTTGCCTCTAGAAAAAAAAAATCAAGGTGAGAAGAGGCAGCGAATGTCGTTTCGCCCACAAAGGTGACACGTTGCCTATCGGAACCACGAGACTTCTTGTGAGAAGCTTCGGTTTGTAAAAAGCTTGTACCAAAACTTGTCTCAAATTGGACAAATTTTTTACCACGGCATATATGTGCCATGTCATGACACCATGCCGAGTTTCATGAATTTCAGGCGAGTTTTGGATTTACGGGAATTTAAAAATGAAGATTCTCAATGTCTGCGGCGGAGCCACGACGCCGAGATGTTTGAAATTCATTCCCATTTCTTGCATGGGACCTAAAAATGCACCCAAGGATACATATATGATTTTTCAACCCATTTTGGTGCACTGGAGCACGTGCTTGTAGTTCAAATTTGAATTATGCACATTAAATGCCTAGAAAACTCAATTAATGTATGAAAAAGGCCAAATGAACCCTGAATAATTCCATATTTTAACACGACACTCCTATAGCTGCATGTTCACTGCAGATAAATGTTCTAGCAATTCAAACACCGTTCTTTGCCGATGTAACCCCATTTTGTCTTTCAAATCAAAATGAAAATCATGTACATCAAAAACAGTTTATTAGCACGAATCGTGTGTGATGCAGTATTAAATATCTTGGGGCACCCTTGATACGTCCATTTTTACATCATGTTTTCCTACTGTTATTTATTATGTTTTGGGTCATTATTTCACTTTATGATACAATTCTTATGTCTTTTCTCTCTTATTTTACAAGTTTCACATGAAGAGGGAAATTGCCGGCAGCTGGAATTCTAGACCGGAAAGGGCCACATCAGAGATAGCTATTCTGCACAACTCCAAATGACCTGAAAATTTACGGAGAATTATTTTGGAATATATAAAAAATATTGGCGGAAGAAATACCAGGAGGGGACCCACCAGGAAGCCACAAGCCAGGGGGCGCGCCCTACCTCCCTGGGCGTGCCCCCCGAGCTTGTGGGGCCCCTGGCTGGCCTCTGGCCCCCTCCTTCTGCTATATGAAGGCATTTGCCCTAGAAAAAAAAATCAAGAGAAGACTTTTGGGACGAAGCGCCGCCGTCTCGAGGCGGAACCTGGGCAGGAGCACTTTTGCTCTCCGGCGGAGCGATTCCGCCGGGGAAACTTCCCTCCGGGAGGGGGAAATCGAAGCCATCGACATCACCAACAATCCTCTCATCGTGAGAGGACTAATCTTCATCAACACCTTCACTAGCACCATCTCATCTCAAACCCTAGTTCATCACTTGTATTCAATATTTGTCTTAAAACCTCAGATTGGTACCTGTGGGTTGCTAGTAATGTTGATTACATCTCGTAGTTGATGCTAGTTGGTTTATTTGGTGGAAGATTATATGTTCAGATCCTTGATGCTATTCAATACCCCTCAGATCTTAAACATGAATATAATTTGTAAGTAGTTACGTTTGTTCTTGAGGACATGAAAGAAGTCTTGTTATAAGTAATCATGTGAACTAGCGGGGTTGCCCGCGCATTTGCGCGGCTAGACGTAGTACATATTTACATATAATATTTTTTTAAGATATTTGGTTAGTCATTACTCCCCCCGTAAAGAAATATAGGATCTATCAGTGATCTAAAGGATCTTAAATTTCTTTGCAGAGGGAGTACTAAAGTTTAATTATTTTCAAAGATGTATGTCTCGTGAAACTCCATTTACTTCGAAGGTTGTTTTTACAATATGAGATTGCTTATAAGGACCATTATACTTTGTTGTCGTCACAAAAAAGATTTGGTGAAAGTTGATTTATTCTCACCTTGACGTCTCCATTTCAAACTCATATAAATTCTTGTGCTTATTATGTACTTATATCAATATCTCTATAGAAAGTAGATATATTTTTGACGTTTGGAGAATGGAAGAGTCAACCTCTCAAACATTTTGTTTGACAATGAAGTCAACCTCTCAAAACAGTCTATACACTGATACGTACTACTCCCTCCGTCCTAAAATATGTCTTAATTTTAGTATAACTTTATACTAAAATTGTATTGAAATCGAAACACTTATTTTGGACGGAGCGAGTATATGAATTGATTAGCACATTGTAAGTGAGTGGGGACGTCCTGAACCCATGGACATATGAACTCGCTTTTTAAAAATGCATTTTAAACTCATTTAAAATGTCAAAAAAATCGAAACAAAATTTCACACATACATCTTCGCAACATGTGTGCGCAACACAAAGTTTTGTGAAAAACTTCTTTTATTTTGCCTCGGCGAAAAAGATAGATTTCAGTGTAAATAGCGTTGAACGATGCATTTTTTTTGTCTTTTTTTCACAGGCAAAACAAAAATCCGTTAAAGTTTTTGCATGCACATAAAATGTGACAATGTATGCGTGAAACTTTTTTCAGAATTTTTTGACATTTAGAAATGAGTTTTTGGAAGCGGGACTTCAGCTTTATCCGGTGTTTGTAGGTCCAGACGTCCAGTCCAGCCCTCTGATGGTTTGAGGCAGGACCAGCACGCAAACGCTCGCCGGATATGGCGCAGCGCCGCCAACGCTCCGTAATCGGCGCGGAGGTGAGCGCCGCCGCATCAGCCCCACACATTCCGATCCGAATGGATATGGCGGAGGAGGCTCAGGTAACAAACTTCATCATCTTCTCTCCATCCACACATAAGCTAATTATTTTATCCCAAATTAAAAATAGATCCGGTAGAATATGCATGACAGAGCCACATGCACCATTGCTTCGGTTTAGCTGCCGGCGATGGGAAGTCATGTTCTTGGCTCCGGCCAAATGGAGGAGGGCATCGTGGTGGCTATCAGCAGTGGCGCGGACTCACGGAGAAGACGGCGCAGGCAGCCTGCAAAGCAGATCGCGTGCGATCGCGTGCTGGACCCAGTGACCGGCGCTCTCCGGCAGCCTGCGTCAGCAGCGCATCAAACCACATGCCAAGCAGTGAAACATTCGCACATGAGCTTCACAGGAAGCAGCGCAGGTTTGCCCCCTCGTCTCTGCTCCCTAAGTCTAAGACCAGCTAGTCATGCGTCTGACCCAAATACATTTGCATGAAATTAGTCCTGGAAATTTTACAAATAAAGTAGATTGATGCTGGACTACTTGATTTTGGCGGGACTCGTGTATGAATACTTAATATGTGTTTACACAAAATTGAGATCCTGGCCTGAGAATTCACACTTTAGTTTACAATCTGGCCTCATATGGACAATTGGCAATCAGACTCTGTTCTTTAAGTTTTGTATTTACTCATAGTATTTCAATTTGATACTCAACTTAAATTTGGTTAATTTAGCTGAGCTCTTGACCTAAATTTATGTGGGTTGAAGCATATATTGTAGATTTTGCGGATGCTCGATTATATGGAAGAGTGCTGACGGGCGACACAAATTCCAAGTTGTTTCTTCTGAATATTGTGTTATATGCATGAATTGGTTAATAACAAAAGTTAGAATGTGCATACATATCGACCATAAACGAAAGCGCACAAGTCAAATTGTGTCTTGATGCTGCATGGAATAAATCATGCAGGGAACATCTCGTACTTTCTTATAAGCACCTACTTAGCATTTCTTTCAGTGAATAAGTTACTAATCTATATATATTTTTGGATATTTTCCTTTCTCTCTTGGGTCTTGTGTGGCACACTTGAACTTCCAATAATCCACTTTGGTCCTTGCATTTTATGTCAACTCTTGTTGTCTCAATGTTGCTAACCTTTTCACCCAAGTTCGTGTTATCCTTGGGTGGCTGCACTTATAGTAGTTTTATCTTTGGCGTAGCCAACATGTGAACATTCGTCTTCAAGCCTTGTAGTTTTGCCTTCGGCAGGAACACTTCTTCCATTTTTGGACATTGCTTTTTCCACTATTTCTGATTTACTTGTTTCATTTCCGAGTCATCTGATAATAAAGATCTCCGCCTCCTTTTTCTGTCATTGACACTTGACGTTTATTGTTATCTTGATGCTCCTTTTGATTTACTGTGCTCCCATTGCTTTTATCCTGTGGAACTTTCTTTCACATGGACCAGCTGACATGTGTTTTTCCTAGGCTGTCATGTGTTACTTTTTACCTGTAAAATTCAAATACACTGATGAAGTAAGGGACGTGCTTATACAAAAGAAAAGTATGTACTGTGTATCTGATCACCTTGTTAACTGGCTCATTCAGTTTGCTTGTTTCTTAATGTTGTCCACTTCATCATCCATCAAATCTATTCAGCACAATGCATGAAGTATATGGTCAATATCTGTTCTGTAGAAGGAAAAAACATTAAATACTTGATTTCTAAATGAAATGGACCTTTATCTCCCCAGCTTTACCATCCAAATATCGCTTCTGAAGCTTCTCATCAGGCATAAAAATATTTATAGCATATTTTTGAATGTGCAGAGTGAGGTTTTTATTATTGAGCTTCAGTCGAAAGGTAAGTCTTCATCCACATAATTGTTGTATAACCTTTGGAATTTCTTCAGTTTTTCCATCTAAGGAGTCCAGCAAGAATGAGACTGATGCATTAGAATTTTTTTCAGAGACTTAGTCAAATCAAGTGCTACTTGTAGTAGATGTAGGATCACTAACTTGGAGTCTAATGTGATACCTAACATCCCATTTTATTAGGGCAGTGCAAATATGCTATTAAAAGTGATTTTAGGAATAGAATATGCTTACCGAGGAGTTACACTTTCTGGATATGTATTGCAGTTCTTGCACTAATAATGTGATTCTTTGATAGCAATTTTGTAGCAAGCATCACAGGATGTACCACCATTGAGTACTTTCTGTAACCAATCAATTATAGCTATTGTTGTAAACACAAAGTCCTGAAAATTGATAAAAGGATCTTTGACGAACAAAAATATGTCAAATATTTTTGTAGGTCTTGTAGGCTTGTACAACATCATAGCTTAGAAGAACTCTGATCTGATGTACCGCCTGATCTGTTGGGTTGTAGCTCCTCATTCCAGTAAGTTCTGTAATGTTCTTCTATAAAACATTTGTTCTTCGAGTGTTTCAGCACTTTTACCTATGGCCATCAATTTGTAATGTTTCTTCCGCAGAGTGGCTACAAAACAAATTACAATTTTAGTTAGTAAATCAGGATTATGATGTTTTTATTCAGTAATAATTAATCGTGGTTCATACCTATGAAGAAGTGCCCAAGTCTAAGGGTATATCTAGATTTGTATATAATCCTGAGGGGCTAGTTGACTTTCACACAAACCTGTTTAATTGAACCAACAATAAATCTGTTAGCTTTTGTGTGTGGAAATAATCAAATGGCATGTAACATTAGTAAATTTACCGTTGAATTTTTGCACCATTGTTGAGGTAACAATAATGACCGATTCATTGCCAATTACATCCTCACTTAAATGATGAGCTAATCTTCTCCGTAATGTTACTCTAGTTTTACCATCCCTAAAGATTTCTCGCCAAAGAATTTAATGTTAATATAATGGAGGTAGTCTTTAGCTTTTACTCTGGTATTAAAGTTTCAATCTTGCGGATATTTGAAGTTGTATTCTTCTTTGTTAACTTTGATTCTATAGGCTTAATCTTGGTGAGGAATCCAATTGCATCTGCAAATTTGAAAATTAATGACTTAAAAGTCGGAACGATTAATCACTTATGACGTAAAAGTCAAAGATCTCGCACTTGAAAGTTAGAAATACAACAATCAATATGGGAGTATGAATAACATATTGAAAATTCAAAGATTAATCACTTTGAAATTAGAAATACCGCGATCAACGTGACCGAATATTGGAGATCTTTCCGTCTCTTGCTTTGTAGAGTATTCTTTGTAGCAAACTCAAAGTAGTAATCTAGAAAATTATTCGATGGTCCCTTCACTTCCTTACCTTTGTATTGTATACAAAAGTAACTTTAATTTCATTGCTCACGGGAGGATATTTGAAGATTCTACAGTTTTAAAGTTGCCGAAAAATATACATAACTGTCATTGATCTTTGATGCCTACCAGATTCTTCCAGATAGTAGTATGGATTGTATTACCATTCAAAACGGAAGAAAGAAAATTGTAATAGTAGTTCTCAAGTTCTTACGCCATTGATTTGTCTCCTTCAAAACAATTATCAGAAAAGTTGTTGTACTGATAATGCATGTATGGAATTTAATAAGGTCATTATAAATAAGAGATATAACTAAACAATTGTAATGCATGTGAAACAGGCTATTCATGAGGTAGCTGTGAATACTTGTGAAAAGGTCTGTGCGTTGATATTACCTAAAGTTGATGGTGTTGCTGCCGTGCCGCATTGCAATTGAGCCTTGGATCCGTCAGGCGTCGTTGGTGCGTATTGGATGTGCCAGTACCTTTGATCCGCTGCATACTGCATGCTTTGCAATCGAGTTTTGGCTTCATCGAGCGCTGCGAGTGTCTACAGTACCTTTGATCTGCCGGGCGTCATGGGCATGTTCCAGTTGTGATGAGGATATCCCTACTATGGTTTCCTCTCTACCCCATGAAGATAAACAACCTGTTGCTGCAAAGAAGATGTCCAATGATGAAATCAGGATTGACCCAATTACAAGAGCTCGTGCTAAGTTACTAGAACAACAGGTGAATTCTCTCTTAGTTGATAATGCTATTTATTTTAATGAGAGCTTTATACTGCCTAAATCCTTGTGTGTATGTGTCATTAAGGTACATTGGAGAGGAAGGCATGGCACAAGGGAGCAAGGAGGGGAGCAAGGAGGCATTGCAGCTGGGAAGGGAGGAAGACCCTGCAGTTTCCAGGGCGGTAGTACCGCCCCACACAAGCGGTAGTACCGCTTAGCGGTAGTACCGCTCCAGTACTACCGTCCTAGTACCGCTTAGGAAATTTCTTCTGGAATCCAAGCGACCCCAAGCGGTACTAAAGCGGCACTTGATATTTGTACGAGCGGTAGTACCGCTTCACGGTAGTACCGCTTGCCATAAGCGGTAGTACCGCTCTGCCTGCGCGCAGGTTTTGGGCTGTCCAGCCCGTGTACCCCTTCGATCTCGTTTTAGACTATAAATACCCGTCCCCTAGAGTTAGTTAAGGTTAGACCACGTTTAAGATAAACCCTAGTTCTTGAGATTGCTTGTAAGCATTCATCTTGAATCCTCATCTCCAATTCGTATCGATCTGGAGATCATATACTGCAAGTTGAGTGTAATCTGCTGTTCCATTGGGAATTAGTATATTGCAATTATACCATTTCGTGGTCGACGGCTACGTGCGCAAGTGTGTGACGTTGTGAATATCCAAAGGGTTGAGACCTTTTGCATTGGCATCAGGGATCAAGCGAGGGAGAGTTCATCGGCGACATACAAGTTATCTATCATCTTCATCATCACCACCGCCGCTTACTGAGAAGATCGGGACACCCCATATCATCTTGGTATCAGATTTCCAGTGTTGCCTCGGTAAGCATCCACCAAATCATCCGTAGATTAGTTGTGTTTTACTCCTATCCAGAAAAAGCCTCACAAAAAGATTAGGGTTCTTAGTAGTTTGCCATAGCCTAGATTGCATCGTCGATTGGTTTTAGTTGCTGGTCGTTGTGTCTTTCTTTTTGCGTAGCTTTTTCCTTCGAATCGATTGGTTTTAGTTTCCATCGTAGATTGCATCGTAGTTTGGCTTTTTGTTTCGATCCGTTATCCTGTTTTGCAAATTCCATAGCCACAGCCTATCTACACAAAGGTGTTAGGAACTTACCCACGAGACTAGTTTCCGCTCTACAGGCTGCTCATATAGGTTTTGGTGCTTTGCAATTTCTGGACGTGATCCAAGAACAGTCGCCGCTGCCTGCGATATATTGTGGCCTCAAAAAAAAAGGAAAAGAAAAGAGGAGAGAGAGAGAAAGAAAGAAAGAAACGAGAGAAACAGTGGCTGGACGTTGTTGTACTGTTCACGTACTGTTCACGTACTGTTCACATACTGACAGTTGAAAAAAAAACAGAGAGAAAGAAAGAAACGAGAGAAACAGTGGCTGGACGTTGTTGCTATCTATTGCACTGTTGGATTTGTATTATCTTGCGATTGTGCACTAGTAGAATTGAGCAATCTTGTGCCTGTTTACATTGAGCATTGCTAGTGTCTCTCTAGTGCATTGCAACACATCCTGCTTTTATAGTTGCTTTGCCACATTTTTTTCTCCACCGTGTGTGTTTCCTTGGGTGTTTGTTCACACGATCAGCACTAGGACTTGTCTTCGGTGTTGTTAGGTATCCAAACCAAGCTCCACCATATACCCTGCTTTGTCGTGTGATTGCTCTTATACCCGGGTATTCACTTCATCACATCCGTGCATTAGTCATCCATCCGAACGGGTAAGCATTGCTATTCACTTTGGAACGGTAAGATTTCCTTTTCTTGTCAGTTTTGAGTGAGTTGTGAGTGTGCCACCAACCAGGTTTTGATTTTTGCACTAACCGACTAATCATGTCTTCTAGTGATGTTGATGTGCTGCAGAAAAAGGCTGATGACGAGTGTGTTTCCTGGAAGGACCATGAAGCTCTCCGCGTTCATTTGACAGGGGTTATCGATAGATCCGCTGAAAAAATTGAGGCTGATATTCAAGTTATACAAATGAAAGTGGACGCAACTGACACTACCGTCAATGCTATGCAAACACAAGTTAATGCTCTCCAACTAAGTATACAGCAGTTGACCACTTCAGTCAATGGGCTGCGTGTCGCTATTGAGCAACGCCAACATGACGGTCATGACGATGCTGATAGTGTCCATGACGACAATGACAACATGGTGGGCAATCATGGCCGTGGGCGTGACTTGCAAGGGCATGGTCATCTACCACTACGTGGTGCTCGGCGTGTACCGCTTCAGGAGGATGATGGTTTGGGCAAGCCCAAGTTCACGATTCCTAGATTTGAAGGCTCTACTGATGTCGAAGAGTATCTCACTTGGGATCTTAAGATGGAGAAATTATGGCGTTTGCATGATTATACTGAAGATAGGAAGGTCAAGCTTGCTTCTTCTGAATTTGATGGCTATGCATTGCGTTGGTGGGATAGCGTTGTGAGTACCCGTCGCGATGACAATGAACTTCCTGTTCGCACATGGCGTGAGATGAAGGCGGTTATGAAAGCTCGTTTTGTTCCCACTAATTACTTGCGGATAGTTTATGATAAATTGACACAATTGAAGCAAGGTTCCATGACGGTTGATGCATATTACATGGAGATGGAGATGTTGATGCAGCGTGCTCGAGTAAGAGAATCTGTTGAGATGACTATGCAACGTTTTCTCCATGGGCTGAAATATAACATTAAGGGTATTGTTCGGCATCACCAATACAATACAATGAACGAGCTACTCCATCATGCAAGAGAAGCTGAGTCCCAGTTGGCCGAAGAAGCTCAAATTAAAGGCCGTTATACTACAGCTGGGCGGTTCTCCAACAGAACACAGCCGCCCCCTAGTGAGGGCGCTGCCAGCCGCCCCTCTTTTTCTGCAACCAAACCAGCCTCCACTGTTCCACAATCAAAGCAACCTGCTGCTCCTGCTGCTAGCTCAGGTTCCAATATGTCTACAGCCCGTAATAGAGATATGCTCTGTCATACATGTGGAGGCAAGGGACACTTCAAGAGAGAGTGCCCAAATAGAAAAGTGATGATTGTGAGACTGGAGATGATGCTGATCCATATGCTTCAGATGACGATGGGTACACACGTGACGACGGCATAGATGCTTTTGCTTCTCCAGCACCTACTATTGTTGTCTCGCAGCGTGCTCTTAGTGTGCAGCCACATGTTGATTCACAGCGTTGCAATTTGTTCCAAACAAAAGCACTAGTTGGCCCCAACAAAGCTTGCAAGGTGATCATTGATGGAGGTAGCTGCCGCAATCTTGCCAGCAAGGAGTTATGTGCCAAGCTAAATCTGAAATATTTACCTCACCCCAATCCATATTACTTACAATGGTTGAGTGACAATGGTGAGATGAAGGTGAGTCATATGGTGCGCGTGAATTTTGAGATAGGACCATACACGGATTCCATTGAATTTGATGTGGTGCCTATGACTGTTTGCCATCTTTTATTGGGTCGGCCATGGCTCTATGACCGCCATGTGCAACACAATGGCTGTGCCAATACTTATCACTTGGAGTTCAAGGGCAAGAAAATAAATCTGCAGCCTATGTCACCACAACAAATTGTCACTGAGTCTCGTCAGAAAACAGAAGTGAATATCGAACAGCCACCTGCACGAGAGAACAATGTAAAAGCCGTGAGTGATAATATAACGAAAAGTGCGAGAGAGCCTAGTTTGCTTATATTAGCCACCAAAGAAGACATGAGAGAATTTCGAGAGGATCCTACAGCCCTGCCTCTTGTGCTTATGTACAAAGGCGAGGTTTTAGTTTCTAATGATACGCAATCTGTTTCTCTTGGTGTGTCTACTGTTTTGCAGGAATATGGCGATGTGTTTCCGGAGGAGGTACCATCGGGGCTGCCACCATTGCGTGGAATTGAGCACCAAATTGATCTCATACCCGGCGCCACCCTCCCCAACCGAGCGCCATACAGGACCAATCCCGAAGAAACGAAGGAAATACAGAAGCAAGTGCAAGCACTCCTAGACAAAGGGTATATTCGTGTTTCTCTTAGTCCTTGTGTTGTTCCTGTTATTTTGGTGCCTAAGAAAGATGGTACATGGCGCATGTGCGTAGATTGTAGAGCTATTAACAACATCACTATTCGATATCGTCATCCTATTCCACGCTTAGAGGATATGCTAGATGAATTGAGTGGTGCTGCTGTTTTCTCTAAGATTGATTTGCGTAGTGGTTACCATCAAATTCGGATGAAGGAAGGCGATGAATGGAAAACTGCTTTCAAAACTAAATTTGGTTTATATGAGTGGTTAGTTATGCCTTTTGGTCTTACTAATGCACCTAGTACCTTCATGAGATTAATGAATCATGTTTTGCGAAAGTGTACTAGTCGTTTTGTGGTTGTATATTTTGATGATATACTTATTTACAGCCGCAATGAATCTGAACATTGTGATCATATTAGACAGGTTTTGCAAGTGTTGCATGATAATAACTTGTATGCTAATCTTGAGAAGTGCACATTTGCAAAAGATAAAGTGATATTTCTAGGATACGTTGTTTCTAAGCATGGGGTAGAAGTAGATTCATCTAAGATTGAAGCAATTCAAAATTGGCCTACTCCCATGAATGTTAGTCAAGTACGAAGTTTTCACGGGCTTGCTGGTTTCTATCGTCGTTTTGTGAAAGACTTTAGTACTATTGCTGCACCATTGAATGAATTAACAAAGAAAGGTGTGCCTTTTGTGTGGGGCGTAGCCCAAGATCATGCTTTTGACGAGCTGAAACGTTTACTTACTTCTGCACCACTACTTGCACTACCAGATTTTTCCAAACAATTTGAGGTTGAATGTGATGCTAGTGGTATAGGTATTGGTGGTGTGTTGATGCAAGAAGGTAGACCTATTGCTTATTTCAGCGAGAAACTTTCTGGTGCTAGACTGAATTATCCTGTTTATGATAAAGAATTGTATGCGCTTGTTAGAGTTCTTGAGATTTGGCAACATTATCTATGGCCAAAAGAATTTATCATACATTCTGATCATGAAGCATTGAAGTATTTGAAAGCTCAATCAAATCTGCATCGCCGCTTAGCTAAATGGGTTGAGTTTATTGAGTCTTTTCCGTATATCATTAAGCATAAGAAGGGAAAAGATAACATTGTTGCTGATGCTCTATCTAGGAAGAACATGCTCTTGACACATCTCGATGTTCAAATCCCTGGTTTAGAGAGTTTGTGTGATTTGTATGCAACTGATCATGATTTTGCTGAACCATATCGTTTATGTTTGCTTCGAAATGCATGGGAGAAATACCACATCCATGATAGATACTTGTTTCGAGCTAACAAACTTTGTGTTCCAGAATCGTCCGTCCGTTTGCTATTGTTGCAGGAATCACATGCAGGAGGATTGATGGGTCACTTTGGGCGTGAGAAGACGTTGCTCATGCTGGCTGATCACTTTTATTGGCCCAAGATGAGGCGCGACGTGGACAGGTTTGTTCGGCGCTACATTACATGTCACAAGTCCAAGTCAAAACTGAAGCCTCACGGTTTGTATACGCCACTACCTACACCTACCACACCATGGGAAGATATAAGTATGGATTTTGTGTTAGGTTTGCCACGCACTACAAGGGGTCATGATTCTATATTTGTGGTAGTGGATAGATTTTCTAAGATGGCATATTTTATTGCATGCCACAAAAGCGACGATGCGTCGCATATTGCTAACCTGTTTTTCAGGGACATCGTACGCTTGCATGGAGTGCCAAAGACAATTGTTTCTGACAGGGACGTGAAGTTTATGAGCTACTTCTGGAAGACATTGTGGGGAAAGCTAGGAACAAAGTTGTTGTTCAGCACTACATGTCACCCACAAACTGATGGTCAAACGGAGGTGGTGAATCGCACATTGTCCCAATTGCTGAGAGTTATGATCAAGAAAAATCTGCGTGAGTGGGAGGAGTGTTTGCCACTTGTTGAGTTCGCTTATAACAGGGCTGTGCATTCTACCACCCAGCTTTGTCCTTTTGAGGTGGTGTATGGTTTCAAACCAATTACACCACTCGATTTGCTGCCTCTTCCATTGCATGAGAGGGTTGATATGGAGGCATCAAACAGAGCAGATTATGTGAAGAAGATTCATGAGAAGACACAGGAGGCTATTGAGAAGCAAGGCAAGAACATTGCTGCTGCACGAAACCAATCAAGAAAGAAAGTTTTGTTCCAGCCTGGCGATATGGTGTGGGTGCATCTTCGCAAGGACAGGTTTCCACAGTTGAGACGTTCTAAACTTCGGCCGCGTGGTGCTGGTCCTTACAAGGTGTTAGCCAAGATAAATGACAATGCCTACTCGATTGATATTCCTATTGCTGACTTTGGTGGCGTTAGCAACAGTTTCAACGTTGCTGATTTGTCCCCATGTGATGTCGATGACCTTGGAGCGTCGGGGTCGACGCCTTTTGAAGGGGGGGAGGATGATGAGGATATCCCTACTATGGTTTCCTCTCTACCCCATGAAGATAAACAACCTGTTGCTGCAAAGAAGATGTCCAATGATGAAATCAGGATTGGCCCAATTACAAGAGCTCGTGCTAAGTTACTAGAACAACAGGTGAATTCTCTCTTAGTTGATAATGCTATTTATTTTAATGAGAGCTTTATACTGCCTAAATCCTTGTGTGTATGTGTCATTAAGGTACATTGGAGAGGAAGGCATGGCACAAGGGAGCAAGGAGGGGAGCAAGGAGGCATTGCAGCTGGGAAGGGAGGAAGACCCTGCAGTTTCCAGGGCGGTAGTACCGCCCCACACAAGCGGTAGTACCGCTTAGCGGTAGTACCGCTCCAGTACTACCGTCCTAGTACCGCTTAGGAAATTTCTTCTGGAATCCAAGCGACCCCAAGCGGTACTAAAGCGGCACTTGATATTTGTACGAGCGGTAGTACCGCTTCACGGTAGTACCGCTTGCCATAAGCGGTAGTACCGCTCTGCCTGCGCGCAGGTTTTGGGCTGTCCAGCCCGTGTACCCCTTCGATCTCGTTTTAGACTATAAATACCCGTCCCCTAGAGTTAGTTAAGGTTAGACCACGTTTAAGATAAACCCTAGTTCTTGAGATTGCTTGTAAGCATTCATCTTGAATCCTCATCTCCAATTCGTATCGATCTGGAGATCATATACTGCAAGTTGAGTGTAATCTGCTGTTCCATTGGGAATTAGTATATTGCAATTATACCGTTTCGTGGTCGACGGCTACGTGCGCAAGTGTGTGACGTTGTGAATATCCAAAGAGTTGAGACCTTTTGCATTGGCATCAGGGATCAAGCGAGGGAGAGTTCATCGGCGACATACAAGTTATCTATCATCTTCATCATCACCACCGCCGCTTACTGAGAAGATCGGGACACCCCATATCAAGTTGAAGATGCGTATTCCTGCGCCGCCGCTGCCTAGCACCGTCCCCGTGCGCCGCCTCCGCCCTGCTGCTCACCGGCGGGCACGCGTACACGCGCACGCGTTAAACCAGTGGGTTGACCCACTGTAGCGTGGGCCCGCCCGGTGTTTAGTTAACCCTAACCCCTAATTAGTCTAACCCTAGACTCTGACTGACAGCCGGGCCCCACGTAGTTTAATAAGGCCTAATAAAAATGATTTAGTTAATTAATAAGCTGACACGTGGGGCCCCGGTTACTATTCCTTCGGATAAGACTTGCACAGTCAGTTGCTGACTGTACCACTGGGACCCACTGGTCATACAATAGGGTTAGCTGAGGCTGTGTATAAAAAGGATTTTGGCACTGTTTTGGATAATTTGAATTTAATAAATAAAACAATTCCAGAAAATGATTAAAACTTTGAAAAATCATATAAAATAAACCGTAAGTCGGATGAAAAAGTTTTCTACATGAAAGTTGATCAGAAAAATGAGACGAACCCGAATACGCTATCCACATACTTGTCAGATGCCTCCAGCACTGCAAACATGGAACCTTCCCCTCCGGTTCATCTGTCTAACAGATGTCCGAAACCGGGAAAACGTTCCAGTTAATTTCCCGCTTCGTCTGCCACGTGTAGCACTGCGTTAGGTCACCCCCAGCACAGCATATTGCCATGCCATGCATTTGTGTTGCATATTGTTTGCATTGTATTTATTATTTCTTCCCCCTCCTTCTCTCCCGATAGACCCCGAGACTGCCGACGACACTGCTGAGTACGACTACGACGTCGACGACCAGACCCCTTCAGCCGAGCTTCCTGGAAAGCAAAACCCCCTTGATCATCCAGATATTGCCTACTCTTTCTCTCTTATGCTTGCATTAGAATTGCTTCTGTTGTTGCTCCGATAGCTCCTATTCTGATGCATAGCCTGATTTCGTCGCCTGCTATTGATACCTTACCTGCTATCCTATGATATTTATTTAGGTATGCTATATTTCATTAGCTGGACCTTCACCCTTGTCCGTTTGCCATGCTTGTTATCGGGCCATGATCACTCTGGGTGATGATCACGGAATTGTTACATTACTGCAATACTTTATACTGTTAAAGTCGGGCCGGCTCCAAGAGTGCCCGCGAGAGAATAATATTAAAGACGGGTCGGCTCCAAGAGCATCCGCGAGTGATATTGTGGCGGAACGACAGGGCAGGCGGAGACCACCTAGGAGAGAGGTGGGCCTGGTCTCTGGTCGGGCCCGCGTGTTACCAAGTCGGAGCGACAGGGATCCTGTTCGTCTCTGCGAGTTACTAAAACACGCCTAACGGATTTGGGTATTTGATCTGAGTTGGCCACTGGCCTATACACACTACCACCACGCGGGATAATGGTTTATGGGGCCCTCTACGTCGTACGTTCCTTCCGAAAGCGATCCAGATGTCACAGTTCAGAGATGCGGGCTGATTGTTGGGGTGAGCTGGTTACGTCTGTGGTGTTTCCACAGTCACGCTTGGGCCTCGGCCAGTCTCACAATGTGCAGGAGTGCAGAGGGCGATGGGCCCAAGACCCCTTCGCACTTAGGATTTAGACCGGCGTGTTGACCTCTCTGGAGAGTCTAGGTTGGTCTACGGCGTGTCGATTACCCGAGGCCGGGCATTACCCAGCAAGTGTGTCCAGCCAGATGTGATCGAGCGTGTTGGGTAACAGTAGTGCACCCCTGCAGGGAAGTTATCTATTCGAATAGCCATGTCCACGGTAACAGGACGCTCGGAGTTGTATCCTGATCTATTACAACTATGAATGGATACTGTTACAATGTTAAACTGTTACTACTGCTCTCGGGATCACTTTCTCGCAGGGTAGTCGAGGAAGGATCTCAGGGCATTGCTAATATATACTTATTATTACATGCTGCTGTGATCTACTCTCTTCTGATGCAGCAAGATTGCTTCAAGATGCTAGTCTTCGATAGGCTAGGCCTCTTCCCCTCTGTTCCGGCATTTCTGCAGTTTAGTCCAAAGATACAGCCCATTCCTTTGATACCGATGCATACTTAGTATAGTTCTGATGTAAGTCTTGCGAGTACTTTGGATGAGTACTCACGCTTGCTTTGCTACCTCTTTTTCCCCTACCCGGTTGCTGCGATCAGACGATGGAGCCCAGGAGCAGGAGATCCCCGAAGGCACCTACTACTACATTGAGCCCGCCGACCAGGAGTAGTTCGGAGGCCCTAGGCAGGAGGCCTTCGCCTTTTCGATCAGTGTCGCTGTTTGTGCTAGCCTTCTTAAGGCAAACTTGACTAACTATGTCTGTACCCAGATATTATTTGTTTGTATGACTTATGTATTCGGGTCCTCGTGACCCCTGGTTTGTAATATGAAGATTTATGTTTAAATTTGAATTTAGAGTTGTGTTGTGATATCTTCCCGTGAGTCTCTGATCTCGATCGTGCATGTTTGCGTGTATGATTTTTTACCCTTAATGGCAACAATACAAATACGTGCCTCGCTACCCCTTCTGTCACTGGGTGAGGACACCGCAAGGTTGAACCCATTACAAAGTTCCTCTCCCACTGAAGATAAATCAATCTAGTTTGCCAAACCGAACGGATAGATTGGAGAGATATACAAAGCTATAATAATCATGCATAATAAAGTTCAAAAAAGACTCAATTAGTTTCAATGAATAATCTGATCATAAACCCACAATTCATCGGATCCCAACAAACACACCGCAAAAGAAGATTACATCGGATAGAACTCCATGGAGATCATGGAGAACTTTGTATTGAAGATCAAAGAGAGAGAGAGAGAGAGAGAGAGAGAGAGAGAGAGAGAGAGAAAGCCATCTAGCTACTAGCTATGGACCCATAGGTCTATGGTGAACTACTCACACATCATCGAAAGGGCAGCAAGGTTGATGTAGAAGCCCTCCGTGATCGATTCCCCCTCCGACAGAGTACTGGAAAAGGCCTCCAGATGGGATCACGGAAGAACAGAGGCTTGCGGCAGCGGAAAATGTATCGTCTGGCTCTCTGGGGGTTTTGGAATATTTGGGAATTTATAGTGCTGGAATTAGGTCAGACAGAGCCACGTGGGGCCCACAAGGCATCAGGGCGCGCCTACCCCCCAGGGCGCGCCCTGTTGCCTTGCCGTCTCCTCGTAGGTCTTCTAGTCCTCCCCTAAAGCTTCTAGGGTCTCTTTTGTCTAGAAAAATCGTGAAAAAGTTTCGTAGCGTTTGGACTCTGTTTGGTATGGATTTTCTGTAAGACCAAGAACAAGCAGAAAACAACAGCTGGCACTAGGCACTGAGTTAATAGGTTAGTCCCCAAAAATGATATAAAATTTCATATAAAGTATCCAAGAATGATAATATAACAGCATGAAACAATAAAAAATTATAGATACTTTGGAGACGAATCATAGCCCTGATGGAGGCCACCCACGCCCAGCTCGTGTAGGTCACCGCACAAATCGCTGCGGCCTTCTCTGACACTGGTTGGCAACCCACGTCCGAAGAGTTGGCAATCGCCAAGAGTGCTCGAGCAGCCGTCCGTTCGTCTGCGGCCGCCCTAGCCGAGATGGAGACCGTCCACGCCTGGACCGCGGCCGCCCATGCCCGGTTCGTGGCGGCCTTTTCCAAAGAGATGGCGGACACGGACGACGAGATGCTTGCCGAGTATGTGGCGTTGGATGCCATGGAGCCCCTTCCCCAGGAGGTCGTCGAGCGCGAGCTGGACATGGAGGAGGCGGCGGAGATTGCCGTGCGCCGGGCGGAATATTAGTCTTTGTTTAGAGCGCTGGTCTTTTGTTAGAGTAATGTTTAGGTTAACCAACTCTATTTAATTGTTGAAATTGCTCGACTAAGTAAGTGCGGGCTGTGTGCTATAGGCTCTTTTGTGTACCCAAATTAGCAAGTGATGTTAAGTTATGCAATGATGTGGATGGCCAATGTAACTAGGGAAATTCGGACCAAAATTTGCACCTTCAAACTCATCACACATGGGGTAATCTATAGGAATTGTTTGTGATGTTCAGATATCGCACACAGTGCTGAATAAGGGATCGTGTCCGATGACACTTTGCGCGCCAGTTTTTTGCTGCACCGAGCGAAAATTTTCGGCAACCGCGGAAATATCTACCTACCCCCCTCCTCCTGACCAAAAGCCACATTTCCCTTGTTTCCTCCTTCCTTTCCAAGTTCAAACCTTCACTGCTTGCTTGCAGCGCCACCTCCTCACTGGCGACGCTCCTTCATGCTACTCGGCCTCGTCGATCTAGTCAGGAAATCCACACCCACCCCCATCCTCCTCCTCCTTCTCCATCCCACATGCCCCGATCGTCGGCGCGACACCTTCCACCCAAATCACCGCCCCATCCTCCAAATAAGCGCCACCCAAAGCCATGGTGCACGCAGTATAGCTAGGTGCTCAAGGAGCATTTGGCAGCGGAGAAGCAAATCGCGGCCGCACGCGCGGATGAGGTCGCGATGGCTGCCATGCATGCCGACCCCCAAATCTTTCAGGGGCACCTCGCCGTCGAGGCCACCGTCGATGCCTCGCGCGCGGATGCTGCCATGTGGTTGGCTGCTTTAAACGACAGTTCATGGTGTTTTCTCGAGGCCGCCGTCGGTGCCTTCGACGAAGACAACGAGGTGTTTTCTCAGTGTGCCCTTGCTTACCTCAACTCCAAAGCTAGCAGGTTGGTGCCCGGAGAGGCTCAGGCGACTCACCACTGCGAGGAGGGCACCCACGACGTGGAGGCCTCGCCCTCTTCCAAGTTTAAGGAGCCCATCATCATCGATATGTCCGACGAAGAGGAGTAGCTTGTTCTTTTAGCTTACTATAAGGACCTATGTTCAGCTAGCTACGCCGGTTAAGCATGTTCGGTTTACCTGTTGCATGTGCTGCTCCTGCCTTTCCTTTAGAAATTCCAGTGAATTGTCCTATATAATGTTATCATGTAATCTGACCTTCTAGTATATATGTTCTATATATTGTGCAATGTGGTGCTCAGTTAACTGTTTGGTTCATTTCTTGTGATGTTCAGTTAACTGTTTGGTTCAATTCTGCAATGTGATGTTTAATTCTTGTGAATACAATTTTGTATTGTTTTGCATGTGAGAAATAAATCAAATTTGGTTGTACTAAATACATGAGAAACATATACAATTGCTATATTTCCAAGTTGTTAAGCATGCTTGGTTTGGTTAACTGTCTGATCTTCTAGTATGTTCTATTGTGCAATGTGGTGCTCAGTTAACTGTTCGGTTCATGTCATGGTTTTGACACGGCAGATGCCCTTGTGAAAGAACTTGGAGATGAGGCCATCGCACAAGTGTGGAAGCTTAACGGGGTTGATCAGGAACGAGAAGACACGGAGTTACCCAGGTTCGGCCCCTCACAGTGGAGGTAAAAGCCTACGTCCTGCTTGTTTATATTGCTGTGGATCTCAATTACAAGGGTGCAGATTCGTAACCTAGCTTTCGAGGGATTGCAACTTAGTCTTTTTCGCTTAGGTGCTCCCCTTTATATATACAGGCGGAACCCTAGATTTACATGAGAGTCCGGGTCGTCATCCTGACCCGTCTCCTATTCTTTCCTACTTGTTCTCCAAGACATCCCTTAAGCCGTTCATCTTCTTCTTGAGCCGGCCCAAAGCCTGAGCCGGCCTTTCTTATTCAGCCTCCATCAAGCCGGCCCACCAAGTATCCTTTAGCCCTGCAGTGAGATGACCCGCTGAGTCTACTCTTCGGCCGGGTTATCATCCTGTTGGGTCTACATGCTGGTAAATATCCCCAACATTAGCCCTCAGTTTGACTTGAATTCATTCATGTTAAACTCCACCTTGAAAGACAGAATTATTAATAATACATTATTCAATTGCTTCTCAAGCCGGCTTTTTGGAGCACCATCCTCATCAGACATGATTTCCCGGGTTAAATAAAGTGCCGGGTCATCCCTTCGGTTTCAGACTTAGCATTTTGTATCTCTTTTTCTTCATAACGTCACCCTTCACCTCCACAAAATCCGGAATGACGTCAGAGGGAATCTGAATAGATTTGTATTGCCTCGTTGGGCGTGAAAATCGAGGAGCTCTTTTAGCCACTATTCACTATGTCGCCTGGGGTTCCGTGCATGCCGTTTGGGCCTGCCGTGCCTATAAATAGGCCGTCGTCTTCTCCCTTCTCCTTTTACTGCTCCTCGTCTTCCTCTCCTCTGCGACGCCACCGTGCCCGTTCGAGCTCATCGCCGCCGCCCATTCAGCACCGCCCAAACCTTCACCCCGTCGCCGGAGCTCCTTCGGCCCTGCTCAGCCGCATCCGCAGCACATCATCGTCTGCAAACCTCGCCGACCAGATCTGTAAGCTCTCCCTTCCGCCATTGTTGCGTTTCTTTACTGTTCTTCTAATTCTTCCTTCGAACTGTTCGTAGATCTGCTAAATCACCATGAGACCATGTTTGTAGTTCACAGAATCCATCCACTGCCTTTCCCACGCATCGTAGATCTGCTATTTTGTTTAGATAGACCCCATTGTTTTTCTTCTCCGAACACGAAGAACATTCCTAGGTTTTACCTTTTCACTTTTATCCATTTTTTAGATCCGTAAAATTTTCTTACCCAATAGAAACTTGTTTGCTGACTCGTAGTCCAGGCCATGTCCAACACTTGTAAAAATCCATGTTACGTAATCTCCGGCTTGCCCTCATCAAGAATCTTGACCTGGATTTTATTTGCATTCCCTTTAGTAACCCGGCTAAGTATCTCAATTACCGGCTCATGTCCATTTTTACAATAAACTAAGCACATGCTTTTGCCGGTGTCCAGCTGAGACAATGTCTCCTAAGCCCAAGATCGTCAACTGGGCCAAGTCCAGCATGTCTGAACTTAGCCTGCAAACCCTGGTAGATTCCGGGCTGCTGCTGGCTAAGGAAGAAATTTCATGGCGAGCTCCTGAAGAAGAGATCCACCCCCAACCCGGCCAGAATGAGATCGTCATATTTGTTGATCATGTTTCAAGGGGTTTTCGTCCTCTCGGCTCGAAGTTTTTCAGGGCTGTATTGCATTTCTTCAACATCAGGCCTCAAGACTTGGCCCCCAATTCCATCTTCAATCTGTGCCAATTCCAAGTATTCTGCAAAGTTTATCTGCAGCTCGAGCTGTCTCTTAGCCTGTTTCGGGAATTCTTTTATTTGAACCTCCAAACAGAGCACAAGGTGGGTCCAAGTATTGAACTTGGTGGAATTTCTATCCAAAGAAGGAAAAACATAGTCTTCCCCAACGCCAAGCCGGCCAGCCACCCAAAAGGGTGGCACCGCACCTGGTTTTACTGCAAAGACACATATCCCGAAGGACAACACCCATTGCCGGGTTATCGGGCCAACCGGCTTGCCACAAATGCAGCCTTCCTGGGTCTTGCTCCCAGGGAAGAGAGGGAGAACCTGGAACCTCTATATCCAAAGATGAATGCGTTGATTGCTCACGGCCTCACTGGTGTCGATTTGACCCGGACTTGGGTCGAGTGGAGAATTCAGCCACTCAGCTCCAGGACCCGGCTTATGCACACCTACACCGGCCATCACGACGACCCACTTCGGTTCAGCCGGGTTAAGCTCAAGGAGAAGGACGTCCTCAAATTTGCCAAGAAGCTTCTTGGTGAAACAAAGGACGACATTAAGCTCGTGGGGCTCTCCCCATTCTACGTCAACAACCCAACTCCTAAGGTAAGCCGCCTTTGTCACCTTTCATTTTTCCAATACTGCTTTATCCTTGTCATAACTCCATCCACTCGCCGTGATACAGGAGAATGATGACTAGTGGCGGGTTGAGGTTCAAGATCCTACCCCTCCTCGAGAGGACGACGAAGAAGAGTCGGATAATGAAGAAGACAATGAGGTAGAACTTGACTCTCTTGGCCGCCTTTTTAATCAGATTGCTGATGCTCACTCATCTCAGGAAGAAGCTGAAGTTACCCACACCATCGAGCCAGAGGTAACTTTGATCTCCTTAGACTCTGACTCCCCAATACCTGTTCGAAAGAAAACCCAGGCTGTAGTCCGCAAAATCCAAAGAAAACCCTGGGTCACCATCCGTAAAGTCCCTGTTTCACATCAAGATGCTCACTTGGATCCCCAATTTCTTTTGAAGAAAACATAGCATGCCGGAACCTCAAAAAGGAAGACCCGGAGTAGCGAAGGAGAGATGTGGGGCAGGCTTCCAAATGAGCCGCCATCCCATAGAGCGCGGACAAAGGTGCTTCTTAGTCCAACTCCCTCTTTTCCTGTAGCTGGTCGTTTCAAGGAACCCTTACATTTAAATGACTCGGCCTATCAGACGTCCCCCTCTTCGGATGAATCAAGCGCTACTCAGGCGCCGGCTTTCAACATCAACCCGGGGTAAGCACATTGATTATTCCTGTATCGCACAACGGCTCTTTACCTTGTAACCTTTAACTGAATTAACTCTTTGCTCCTTGTATAGTGCCAAGGCCATCAAGAAGAAGACCACCGCCGCGACCGGGTCATCTGACCCGGTCATTCCAGAAGGCCCTCCTCATCAAGAAACAGCAGCTACCTTGGACATCCAAGATGAGCCGGCATGTCAGAACAGCCCGCCGCCCCAAGACACGGCCAGCCCGGCTCGCGCTTCCTCTCCTATTGCACAGGAGAGAGAAAATTTAACTAAAGATCAACCCGAACAGCAGCCCATGGCACCAGCTCAAGAGGAGGTAGTGGTGATGAGTGAACGACAAACTGCACCAGCAGAAGCCTCTACTGCTCTCACCAAGGTTCCTGCCAGGGCTGAACCGCCCCCGAAGAACATGGGGTAGGCGGCTCTTGACTTCTCTGCTTTTGAAGATCAAGACACCAGTACCCTGCACCAAGCTGTGCTGACCCGGCTGTCTGAAAGCTGGGACACAAAAATTACCATGGTATCTGCATTGAAGCGGAAATACGAGGTAACTTGCGCCTTCTGTCATGAACCATATATATATGTAGCCCCCAAGGGCCGGGTCATTATAGAATGATGACCCGGGACTTCAAAATTTCATCTTGCATGCATAACCTCAATCGGTGACCCCAAAAGCCGGCTCGTCATATTATGACGGGCGGGTCTCCATATCTAGCAGGATAGATCAATTTATGCATTAGCCCCCAAGTGCTATGTAGAATGCCTGCATCTGCATGGAACTTGCTTTTCTGTTTTTGAGAAGTGCTGAAACATGTAGCCCCCATGTGCCGGGTTGGCTGGAAGGGCGGCTCGGGACATGCCTATATGATGTATAACTGAAACTGCCCTGCAGGACATGCTGGATCAAGTGGAGGCTCAGGCTTCCTTCTTCCGAAAGGAAGCAAAGAAGGAGAAAAAACTACGCAAAGACGCTGAAGAATCTTTTGCCGAAGCCAACAAGTCTTTGGTTATTGTGAGGAGCACCTTGCAAGAAACTGAAGCAGCAAGAGCCGCCCTAGCTGCACGTGCTGAAGAGGCCGAGGCTAAACTTGAGCCGGTAACTCAAGAGCTAGCCACTCTAAAGGGCCAGATCACCGCCATCTGCAAAGCCATCTTCGGTAAGTAAAAAGACTGCCATGAGTCAATTATCCCAACTTTAATATGCTAAGCCGGCGTTTTACTGATTGTGTGTACTTATCGTTGAAGGCCGTAAGAACCAGACCCTTGTGCAGCAGCCACTGGTGAAATTGAAGGCGGTTTATACCTTCGTGGGGCAGCTGTACATAGGCGGCTCTCATTGCGTAATGGCCGCGAAAAATACCAAGACACCGCCACAGCTGATTGCTGACATGTTGAAAGAACTGTCAGTTGTGCCCAAGTGGTTCGAAGAATAGAAGAAGGCGGCTTGTCGCGCTGGTGCACTGACAGTTCTTGCTCGTGCCAAAGCCTATGTGCCAGAACTGGATCCGGCTCAGATTGTGGGTGGGTATCCGGAGTTCAATGTAGATGACACCCCATTTACTGAGAAGGACTTCAGACGCTGCATAAAGGACACCCGGGTCACTGCCACTGCCATCGCCGAAGAGGCGGACTTGTCCAGGTACCAGGCTAGTTATACAAAAGATAATGAGCAGATTGAGCCACCAAACTTTCAACCGGTGGCTCTTACTCGCGCGTGTAAGCAATCTTTTGCCCCTGAAGTTGATCCTTCTTCCGTGATTTCCGCCGATGCGATATTTGAAGCATTGCGCTCCATTCAGTGGTCGATCGGCGAGTCCACAAGCCAGGAAGGGGCGGAGGATGATGACAACCGCGAAGAGCCGGGTCAAAGCGCTCCGTGATCATCCCGTGTCCTCAATCTGGCACATACTGGCTCTTCTTTGATTGTAGTGGAACTTAGGAGAAATAACATTTTTGCCTGCAGCCCGATGGGCGACTTGTAATAGCTTAGCGTCAAACACTTGTTGCTGATGCCAGTGCCATCGTGTACTGTGCTCCTATTGCCTGTACAAATACTTTTGTGGATGCCTTGCTACTGTGAATCTTCTTTTGGGCCTCGAGAGCCGGTTTTTGCAATGAGAGTGATTCTGCTGAAACAATAACAATTGCATATAATAATAATTGTGATTGATGAAATCACATAAATAACTAGTAACTTTGTTACTGTTTGTAATGAATCAAGAATATCAAATTTGACTAAGGTAGATGCTATGTATGAATGTATGCATGTACGCAGAGATGAGATGAAATGCAGAAAAGGGAACATGATTGTAACATGCCGATTTTTAAAACACAACTTGAAAGACCAGCTTGTAAAGCTCAAGTCTGAATTGCTTTCATGAAGCTGGCACTTTGGCCTGTTGGTTTATCCTCGCTTTCTGAAAGCCGGCTCTCACGCAACCAATCGAACGTTTTAACTCTGATGAATTCAGGGTCACCTGTGTGATTGACTCATCAGGCGTACGCCGGGTCGCCTTTAGGGAGTAGCATCTTGCTAACAGGTAGGTTTAACCAACTTGTGGCATCTCGTTGGGTTAAAGGGTTTTGTAATCTAAACTCAATGAGTTGGAAGCCCCCAAATAACCAAGGATCAACAAATAAAGATTCCACACACAATTTTGAGGCGAAACAACAAAACTCTCTTATACAGAGTTGCCGGTCTTTATTTCATTGATCAAGAAATATGTATATACATGATAGAAGGTATGTACAAAGATGTGACCGAGTCGATGATTTAGGTGTAGTATGGCCGGAGCTGGGCAATGTTCCAGGGCCGACTTGTTTCCTCCTCAGAGGTTCGTGACTTGTCTGCCTCACGTATGTCAACCAGGTAATATGACCCGTTGTTGAGATTTTTGCTGACCACAAAGGGCCCTTCCCAAGGTGGTGAAAGTTTATGCAGGCCTGTCTGGTCTTGTATCAAACAGAGCACTAAGTCACCTTCCTGGAAAGTACGGCTTCGAACTCTATGGCTGTGATAGCGACGTAAGTCCTGTTGATAAATTGTTGATCTGGACACGGCAAGTTCGCGTTCTTCTTCCAGTGCATCAA
Organism: Elymus sibiricus; assembly: GCA_039707655.1. Lineage (NCBI taxonomy): Eukaryota > Viridiplantae > Streptophyta > Magnoliopsida > Poales > Poaceae > Elymus > Elymus sibiricus. The sequence goes on from CM077676.1 coordinate 229,229,951, forward strand.
GGGCGTCTTGTCGAGCTTGCTCATTATTAGATTCCACATAAGCCGCCACTCGAGGGGAGTCATGACGAATATCGCTTGGAAGTACAGCTTCTGCACCATAGACCAGGAAAAACGGCGTATAGCCTGTTGACCTGTTGGGAGTAGTCCGTATGCTCCAAAGCACCGCAGGTAATTCTTCTTCCCAACAACCCGGCATGCGTTGCAAAGGCACCATGAGCCGGGGTTTGATACCACGCAGCAATTCTTGATTGGCTCTTTCTGCCTGCCCATTGGGCTGAGGATGCGCAACCGATGTTAAATCTAGCCGGATATGCTCCTGTTGACAGAACTGCTTCATGATTCCCTTGGAAAGATTGGTGCCATTGTCTGTGATGATACTGTGCGGATAGCCAAAACGAAATATCAGCTTTTTCAGAAACTTGACAGCTGTAGCAGCATCACAACGGCTGACCGGCTCCGCCTCTACCCACTTGGTAAATTTGTCCACAACCACCAATAGGTGTGTATGCTTGTTTTTAGAACGTTTGAAGGGTCCAACCATGTCAAGCCCCCAGGCCGCAAAAGGCCAGGTTATCGGTATCATCCTTAATTCTTGAGCCGGCACATGAGCCTGGCGAGCATATTTCTGGCAACCATCGCATTTGCGCACAATATCTTCCGCATCGGCATGAGCTGTGAACCAGTAAAAGCCGTGTCGGAAAGCTTTTGCGACCAGTGATCTTGAGCTGGCATGGTGACCACAGTCACCAGAATGAATCTCATTGAGAATTGCGTGGCCTTCTTCAGGTGAAACACAACGCTGAAAAACACCAGTGACGCTTCGTCGGTGCAACTCACCATTGACGATAGTCATAGACTTGGATCGTCTGATGATCTGTCGAGCAAGGATTTCTTCTGTTGGAAGTTCTCCCCGGCTTAAATAAGCCAAGTAGGGGACTGTCCAATCAGGTACAACATGGACAGTAGCTACTAGAGCCGCCTCTGGGTCAGGAATAGCCAAGTCTTCCTCTGTTGGTAACTTGATAGACGGGTTGTGCAAAACGTCCAGGAAAACATTGGGTGTCACCGGCTTGCGCTGAGAGCCCAAGCGAGAGAGTGCATCTGCCGCCTCGTTCTGCCAGCGATCAATATGATCAACTTGATAACCTTTGAAGTGTCCAGCGATGTTGGTGACCGCGTGCCGATAAGCCACCATAAGGGGATCCTTGGAATCCCATGTACCAGAAACCTGTTGGGCCACCAAATCTGAGTCGCCCAAACACCTGACCTGGCTCAAGTTCATCTCCTTAGCGATCCGAAGCCTGTGAAGCAAAGCCTCATATTCTGCTGCATTGTTAGTACAGGGGAACATAAGTCTTAGAACATAACAGAACTTATCTCCTCGTGGGGAAGTAATCACCACTCCAGCCCCCGAGCCTTCAAGCTGTCTTGAGACGTCAAAGTGTATGGACCAGTATGTCGTGTCGGGCTTCTCTTTGGGAGCCTGTAACTCTGTCCAATCATTAATGAAATCCACCAATGCCTGAGATTTGATTGCTATGCGGGGCACATATTTGAGATGATGCGGACCGAGCTCGATGGCCCACTTGGCAACCCGGCCTGTGGCCTCCCGGTTCTAGATTATATCCCCAAGAGGTGCTGAGTTGACCACAGTGATTGGATGTTCGTGGAAGTAATGCTTCAACTTGCGGCTAGCCATAAACACTACGTAGACCAGTTTCTGCCAATGTGGATATCGCTGCTTGGACTCGGTTAACACTTCACTGATATAATACACGGGGTGCTGAACTGGATATTCCTTTCCGTCCTCCTTGCGCTCTACAACGACTGCCACGCTCACAACCTTGTTATTGGCAGCAATATATAGCAACATTGGTTCCTTTTCACGAGGGGCAGCAAGGACCGGCGGCTCAGACAACTGCTTCTTGAGGGCCTCAAAAGCCTGATCTGCAGCATCATTCCAGACGAAGTTATCCGATTTCTTAAGCAATTGATACAACGGAATTGCCTTCTCTCCAAGCTGGCTTATGAACCGGCTCAGCACCGCAACCCATCCAGCCAGCTTCTGCACGGCATTTAGATTGGCCGGCTTAGCCAGGGTCGTGATTGCTTTGATCTTTTCCGGGTTAGCTTCAATGCCACGCCCGAAAACAAGAAAACCCAGAAGCTTTCCTGCAGGGACACCAAAAACACACTTCTCCGGGTTAAGCTTCATCTGGTAGACACGGAGATTGTCAAATGTTTCCTTGAGATCCTCCAACAGGGTTTCTTTCTTTCGAGACTTAACCACAATATCATCAACATAAGCATGGACGTTCCACCCGATCTGTTTGTGAAAGCAGCTTTGGACACAACGATGGTAAGTCGCCTGTGCACACTTCAGACCAAACGGCATGGTTGTATAACAGAAAGCCCCAAAGGGTGTGATGAAAGCCGTCTTTCCCTGATCCTCCAGCTTCATTTTGATCTGATGATAACCAGAGTAAGCATCCAGGAAGCATAAACACTCACAACCCGCCGTAGCATCGATGATCTGGTCAATACGGGGTAAGGCAAAGGGGTCACTGGGACAAGCCTTATTTAGATCTGTGTAATCAACACACATCTGCCAAGTCCTGTTTTTCTTCAGAACAAGTACCGGGCTGGCTAGCCATTCAGGATGGAAGACTTCAACGATGAACCCGGCAGCTAGGAGCCGGGCCACTTCTTCACCAATAGGCTTCTGCCTTTCCTCATTAAAGCGACGAAGATACTGGCGAACTGTTTTAAATTTAGGATCCACATTGAGGGAGTGCTCAGCGAGTTCTCTCAATACACCCGGCATGTCAGAAGGTTTCCATGCAAAGATGTCCCGGTTCTCACGGATGAACTCGATGAGCGCGCTTTCCTATTTGGGATCCATATTGGCCCCTATAATGAACTGCTCAGAAGAATTGCCCGGGGTGAAATCAACTTGCTTGGTGTCCCTGGCCGATTTAAACTTGAGTAAAAGGTCTGACTCTGTCATGGGCTTCTTCAGGGAGGTCCTGTCAGACGGGTCAACATTGTTCTTATAATACCGCAATTCTTCTGCAGCGCAAGCCGTCTCGGCATATGCTGCATCTCCTTCCTCACACTCGAGTGCAATCTTCTGGTTGCCTTCAACTGTGATGGTCCCCATTGGCCCTGGTATCTTCAATTTCAGATAAACATAACATGGCCGTGCCATGAATCGTGCGTAAGCCGGCCTACCAAATAGAGCATGGTACGTGCTTTTCAACTTGACTACCTCAAAGGACAGGAATTCAGAATGCCAGTTATCCTCTGAGCCGAAGGCCACCTCCAGGGATATCCTCCCCATGGGGTAAGTTGACTTGCCAGGACAACTGCTTGTTAGACAGATTCATCCGCCTGAACGTGTCATAGTACAGAATATTGATGCTGCTGCCTCCGTCCATGAGCACTTTAGTCAATGTATAACCGCCAACCTGCGGTGCTACCACCAAAGCCAAATGGCCGGGGTGATCAAGGAGGACTAGATGATCCGCCCTGCTCCAAGTAACCGGCTGTTCGGACCAATTGAGATAATAAGGAGTTGCCGGCACAACCATGTGGGCGGCTCATCGTTGCACCTTTCGATCCCGTTTGCAGGTGCTGGAGGTGAAAACATGATACTGCCCACTATTTAACTGCTTCGGGTTGCTCTGGAACCCTGTCAGACCGGCTTGGTGTGGACTTTCCTGGTTGCTCCACTGATTGCTGCCTCCAGTGTTACCATCCCCCTGAAACCTGCTGCTCTCGCTACTATTCCCGTGGAAACCAGGACCTGCGAAGGGCCCTTGCAAGGCGGCTCCCGAAAACCGGGTCCCTGGTTGCCGGGTTGTCCGCCTCTGCCGCCCCCGCTGTGATGGTTCTGGAAGACCCGTTTGGAAAATTCCTGCATGATGTAGCAGTTTTCCCAGGAGTAGCTAGATGGCTTGCCGTTGTAGCTATGCTTCGGACATGGACCCTTGAGATCCTTCTCGTAGCTGAGAGGGCGATTACCAGAGGACTGCCTCCTAGAACCATCGTTCTGATGCTAACTTTTGTTCCCTGTATTTGTGTTTGCCACCAGATCGGAGCTACCGTCATAACCTTTGCGTTTTCCGCCGTTGTTGTTCTGCCCATTACTATTGTTCTGCTGGTGGCCCTTGCCACCACCCTTCTTGTCTTTACCGGCTTTTTCCTCGTTAGACGGCGGAACTTTAGTATTGTCAGACTCCGCATACCGGGTTAAGACATCCATCAGATCACCCATGTCCTGGGCCTTTCTCTTGAGTCGCCCTAGTTTTTGGACCAGTGGCTGAAATTTGGATGTTCGTTCCAGAACAACTACCGCCTGAGCCGCCGAGATACTGTCGGAGCTGTGTATAACCTCTGCAACCCGGCAAGCCCAATGGTGGGCCGACTCATCCTCCCGCTGAACGCAACGTTTAAGATCAACAATCGTGGTTGGCCTTTTGCAGGTTCCCTGAAAATTCTTGATGAAGCGCTCCTTCAGCTCCTGCCAAGTGTTGATAGAATTCACTGGTAGGTTTTTCAACCAAGTGCGAGCGGGGCCTTCCAACATGAGAGGTAGATAACATGCACACACTGCCTCGCTTGCGCCCAATAAGTCCATTGCCAGTTCGTAACTCTCGATCCACTCGGTGGGCTCCAGATTCGCTGTGTAACTAGGAACCTTGCGAGAACCTTTGAAATCTGGGGGTATGCGCGCTTCTCGCAGCACTGGTATCAAACAAGGAGTTCCGATCATGCGGCTCGATAAGCCCCCAAGCTGGCCGGCTGTCTGGGTTGCGGTGGGCGGGTCGTGTGCCGTCGGCGGGTTGGCGTTCGCCGACGGGTTATACACCGCGCGCGCGTTTTCCTCCAATGCTCGGAGAGCCCGAGCGGCATCCACAATGTCCTGCGCATTCGGGATTCTGGGTTGGTGTTGATCCGCCAGCGGTTGGGCGGCCCTTCTGCGATGCGTGCTGTTGGAAACCGCCGGTGACTCTAGAAGCTGGCTCCTGGTACGGCTCTGGTGAGGAGTTGAGTGAAGCTGATGCTGGCTGTGAGAGTAGTTGGCTTGCTGCACTACTGCTGTCTTGAGCATCGCAATAGCGTTCCTGGGTTCCGCCTGAATCGGACCGTCCCCCTCGATCGGAATAGCCGCCAAATTGTGGGTTGCTGCCAGCACGTTATCAACCGGGTTGGAGTAGTGTCCAATTGGAGTCTGGAACTGGTGAGACGGCGGCTGCTGTTGCTGATCCGGCGTGCGATGCTGGGCTGACTCCCTTTGCTACACCGGCTGCTACAAAGGTGGTCCTCCCGGGGGAACAACTCTAGCCCCCGGGTTCATCGGAGCCGGCGGTGTGGTGAACAACTGAGTCGGCTCAAGATCGACCGGAAGCCGGCTTTGATGATGCCTCCGGTGGACAAGTTCTGACTCGGCCTGTCGGCGGCTTAGGTAATGCGCCTCTTCGTCCAGGTGCTGCCTCTCCTCGGCAAGCCGGGCCTGGGCTTGAGCCATGCGTGTGTTCTCCGCATTGATGTCCTCCTGGATCTTGGCCATCTGCTCACGACACTTCGTGATATCCGCGTTACGTGTCGCTGCGTTCTCCAAAGTAACCGGCTCGGCCAGCTGGCCGGTCAGTGTATTCATCAAGTCCGCGAGCGCCTGCACACCGGTTCTCTAAGAGCCGGCGGCCGACGCGCCAGCTCCTCCTGAGCCAGCAAGGGTGAGGTTCAGCCCGTCCACGGGATCAACCGGGTCACGCACCGGATCTTGCCTACCCGCCATGTATACCGCCGCAAAACGAGGCGGCTCAGGGACTTCTGGAAAGACGTCGTCAGCGTGTCCGAGCCTTCCATCATGTAGAGGACGGATCGACTCGGTCTCTCCCGTCGAGGATTCGCCATCAGATTGGACGAGCGTATCATCTCCAGACAGGGAGTTCTCTGACAAGGCCACCCCTTGGGTGAACCCTACGAAGACATGGATCCGGCGGGCTTGAGGCGGGCCGGGTCTTGCCTGGCTCGGACCAGTGCGGCGCGCCGACTCGACACCGGTGATGTTCTCCAACCCGGCGGCCGACTCGCCGACCACGCCGATGAAGGTGTGGATCTTGTCGAAGGGGACCCGGTACCCGTACTCTATTGAGTCGGCGTCGGGGCCCCAGTATGAATTGTCGATGTAGAACTTCCCGCGGTGGCTCTTCGTCATCAAGCCGACCGCGTACTTCCCGAACCCTGGGAGAGATCCCGCTAAGAACTCAACTCCACCATGCGTAGGCCCCACGGTGGGCGCCAACTTTCGTGGTTTTGAGAAATTTTGTTGTGGTGTTTAGTTAACTGTTTGGTTCAATTTTGCAATGTGATGTTCAATTGTTGTGGGTACAATTTTGTATTGTTATGCATGTGAGAAATAAATCGAATTTGGCTGTATTAAATACATGATAAACATATACAATTGCTATATATCGTAGCGTTTGGACTCCGTTTGGTATGGATTTTCTGTAAGACCAAAAACAAGCAGAAAACAACAGCTGGCACTAGGCACTGACTTAATAGGTTAGTCCCCAAAAATGATATAAAATTGCATATAAAGTATCCATGAATGATAATATAATAACATGAAACAATAAAAAATTATAGATACATTGGAGACGTATCAGCATCCGCAAGCTTAATTCCTTCTCGTCCTTAAGTAGGTAAATGATAAAAACAAAAAATTTGATGTTGAATGCTACCTAGCATGTTTATCATGTAATCTCTCTTACGGTATAAATATTGAGAAGCGATGAAGTAATTGATATCAACATAATAATATCCGTGAATACAAGAACATAATCATTAAGTTTTCAAAATATACGATGCTCAACGAATGTTATCCCTATTCATTGAATTAGTAAGCATGGCATGACTCCGCCTTCACTGCATAAATATAAATCATGAGCACCCCGGTGTCAAACCAAGCAATTGTATCATACTTTTTCATGCGCTTCAGCATTTTCAACTCCACTCAATACATGAGCGTGAGACATGGACATTAGCACTATAGGTGGAATAGAATGCGGTGGTAGAGATATATAGGAGAAGTCAAAAAGGAAGAAAGGCTCGCATCAACTCGGCGGATCAATAGGCAATGGAGTGGCCCATCAATCGATATCAATGCGAGGAGTAGGGTTTGCCATGCAACGGATGCACTAAGAGCTATAAGTGTATGAAAGCTCAATGGAAACTAATTGGGTGTGCATCTAACTTGCTTGCTCATGAAGACCTCGGGCATTTTGAGGAAGCCCGTCATCGGAATATACAAGCCAAGTTCTATAATGAAAATTTTCCACCAGTATATGAAAGTGATATCTCAGGAGACTCTTTACATGAAGAACATGGTGCTACTCTGAAGCACAAGTGTGGTAAAAGGATAGTAGCATCGTCCCTTCTCTCTATTTCTCTCATTTTTTTAGAACAATCTCATGGACCTCATCCCCACATTTTGGAGGACTCATCAGTCACTATCATTCTTTTCATCACTGGGACAATGCTCTAATAATGATGATCATCACTCTTTTATTTACTTACAACTCGATAATGATACAAGATGACTCTATATGAATGCCTCTGGCAGTGTACCAGGATGTGCAATGATCTAGTGTAACATGTATAACAATGATGAACGGTGGCTTTGCCACAAATATCATGTCAGCTCTATATGATCATGCAAAGCAATATGACGATGAACACATATGTCATTAGACGGAACGGTGGAAGTTGCATGGCAATATATCTCGGAATGGCTATGGAAATGCCATTATAGGTAGGTATGGTGGCTGTTTTGAGGAAGATATAAGGAGGCTTATGTGTGATAGAGCGTATCGTATGACGGGATTTGGATGCATCGGCGAAGTTTGCACCGACTCTCGAGGTGAGAAAGGGCAATGCAAGGTACCGAAGAGGCTAGCAAATTGTAGAAAGGTGGGAGTGTGTAATAGTCCATGAACTCACATTAGTCATAAAGAACTCACATACTTATTGTGAAAGTTTTATTAGCCCTCAAAGCAAAGTACTACTCGCATGCCCCTAGGGAGGAGGTTGGTAGGAGTTAACCATCGCGCACCCCCGATCATGACAGCACTCAAGGATTTCAATCAGACATAAAAATGCTCAAACTTCCCCACCATGCCATGATGGACACTTAAATGAGTAGTGAATAACAAGCTTTAATATTGATATTTCTACTAACCAATGGTCATGAACTAATACCCTTTCATATTACTACATTAATATAATTAAACCATATGCCTCATATTTAGTGATCTACATGAAAGTTTTTATTATACCACTCTTTTATACCTATCATTTTCAGACTAGTCTTATAACTCGTGAATATTACCACTTCCTATTTAGGACTCTCCAAAAGATTTAAGTGATGCATGAGAGTGCAATAATTTCTATAAAAAATATAACCACCGGCGTGCTCTAACAAGTATAAGTGAAGCACAAGAGCAACTGCATAGCTCAAAAGATATAAGTGAAGCTCACAGAGTATTCTAGCAAATTAAGATGAATGCGTGTCTCTCTCAAAAGGTGTGTCCAGCAAACAATCATTGTGACAAAATAAAAAGCAAACAAAACTATGGCACAATACGCTCTAAGTAAACTCATATCACGGGATGAATGAAAATATAGCTCCAAGTAACATACCAATGAATTGTAGACGATAGAGGGGATGCCATCCGGGGCATCCCCAAGCTTAGATGCTTGGGTCTTCCTTGAATATTATCTTGGGGTGCCTTGGGCATCCCTAAGCTTAGGGTCTTGCCACTCCTTATTCCTTCATCCATCGTGATCTCACCCAAAACTTGAAAACTTCAGCACACAAAACTCAACAGAAACTTCGTGAGATCCATTAGTATAATAAATCAAATTATCCACTTTAGGTACTGTTATAAACTCATTCATAATTGCTCTTGCATAATACCTACTGTATTCTAACTTCTCCATGACTTATACCCCCTGATATAATCCATAGTTTCATTAAAACAAGCACACTATGCAATAAAAACAGAATCTGTCTAAAACAGAATAGTACGCAATGACAGAATATTTATCTGTACTTCCGTAACTCCAAAACTTCTGAAAAAATAGGACAACGTAAGAAATTTGTACCCCAATACTTTTTAAATATTTAAGATTTTTCTGACGTTCGAGTAATAAATCTAAAATCAAATACTGGGCGCAAAACTTTCTGTTTTCAAACAGCATCAATTATACTATCATTTAAATCATCCCAAAGGCATTACTTGGCACAAACACTAATTAAAAGATAAAAAAACAATCATTACAGTAGAAATAATCATGTGACTCAATAAAATAAAAATTGCAATAAAGATAAATATTGGGTTGCCTCCCAACTAGCGATATTGTTTTATGCCCCTAGCTAGGCATAATGCGTTCTTTCAAATATTGTCATCCTTCAAATTAATTCCATAGGTGGCCCTCATAATAGATTCATATGGTGGTTTAATTCTCTTCCTTGGGAAGTGTTCCATCCCTTTCTTTAGTGGAAATTGGAACCTTATGTTTCCTTCTTTCATGTCAATAATAGCACCTATGGTTCGTAGGAAAGGCCTACCAAGTACTATAGGACAAGACGGATTGCATTCAATATCAAGCACAATAAAATCCATGGGCACATAATTTCTATTTGCAATTATAAGAACATTATTAATTCTACCCAATGGTTTCTTAAGAGTTGAATCCGCTAAATGCAAGTAAAGGGAACATTCATCCATATCGGTGAGACCTAGCACGTCACATAAAGATTTTGGTATAGTAGAGACGCTAGCACCTAGATCACACAAAGCATTACATTCATAATCTTTACTTTAATAGTAGGTGTTCGCACACGAACACGTCACCGTGTACCCTCGATGCCGGGGGTGATGCACCGCAGCTCACGTTGAAGGAGACCCGGCCGGAAGCGCGGTACGCAAGCAATCCGGCGGGCGCTTTTATAGACCCGAAACCCCACACGCCCGGGAGGGACCCCGGCAGGGCGCGCGGCCGCTATGGGGTGCCCTAGGTCGGCCCAACCGCCCCTAGGACCTCATGGATTCGCTGCCTCCAATCTTGAAGAACGACGAAGAACGAGAAGAAGATACAAGGGAGAGGGATAAAAAGTAGATGGACACGAAAAAGTAGTAGATTGATTTGTTCGATTGTGTGTTGTTCAATCGGCCGTCACCTCTCATCTATTTATGAGGCGGCTGGACTTCCTGTACAAGAAAAGGACTAAAAATTCTGCCCAAAACATAAAAAACCCTAACCTAACCCGGACAGGAATCTTTGGCAATTTTCCGGATCAACTCGGAGCCACCGAGTGGTTTGCTTCGGTCCCACCGAGTGAACGTGACCAACTTTCTGTAATCTTCTGACATCAACTCGGTCTCACCGAGTGGTTTTCTTAGGTCCCATCGAGTGAACTTGACCAACTTTCTGTAATCTTCTGACATCAACTCGGTCTCACCGAGTCAAATCAACTCGGTGGGTCCGAAGTGACACTGCAGTTTCTGTCCCTGACCTTGTTTTGACTCCACAGGTTGCATACGACCTTGGAATAACATGATTTTTATATCAAAATCAACTGCTTCGACGAGACGCACAACTTTCATGTTGAAACTTTTTCCATCCGAGGCCACCTTAATTGAGTTTTTGGCCATTCTTTAATCTGATGTCAACACAAGCATCTCTGAAATCGTCATAACTTTTGCATCCGAGCTCCGTTTTGGACCATCTTCATATCCATCTTGATCTTCTCGAAGAGAGCCATCCGAAGGTGACTTCCAATCATAAATTTGAATTAATATTGACATAGCTTAAGCTAATTTTACTATGGTGCCACTTTTGAGCGTCAACACATGCCCCCCTGTTTTTCGGCAAAGCTAGCGTGCCGAAAAATAACTTGTAGCGTGTTTGCTATAAGGACGATGTCAACACTCCATCGGCCATTGATATATCTGCTTAGGACGATAAGTATATATTGGCCATTGCTTGTGTGAACTTTTTGATGCAAACTTGGGTGAAACCTTCTCAACTTCATTAATCCGACGATAAACTTCCATAGATATGCATGTCAAAGCCATCCGCCAAACTATATTGTCCACCCTTCTGCTAGTATCTTGCAGATAATCAAAATGAACTTTCTCCAATCCTTGCTTTTGCCTGGGGATGAATTCCATGGAAAAGGCATCAATGACATGGTTGAAGAATATGGATGATGTGCTAACCGAAGATTTTGATAGGGTGATGGAAACCTTCGGCTGAATTGTTTACTACTTTCATTCTTCGCCTTCTTCACTTTTGTTGTACTTGTTGCAATAGAAGCTTGCACATCATTTTTGTTTTGATTGTCCCCCTTGGGAACCCATGCCATGTTCTTCTTTCTCAGCTCTTGTGCACTAAGCTTTTGTAATTCCTTCTTTTGCCAATATGATAAGCCGAGTGGGCACCTCAGCTGTGATTCTGTTTCGACCAACGGCAATTCTCTTTTGGCCTTGTGCACTTTCAACTTCTTTTCTTCAGATTTGGCGCTTTGACTCTCAGCAATTGATTGCTTCATCTCATTGCCTTTAGTAGCCAATGTCAACACTTTAATTGGCTCTTTTTCATTTGAGATCAAATCCGAAGTAGCACTCTTACGACCATCTCTTTTAACCCGGTAAACTTTCTTGGCCACGTCCTTCTTCCTTGAGCTCTAGACCGATTCCTTATGATTGAAACGGTCTTTGACACGCGATTGTTCATCAAATGTTGATCTTCTTGGAGATGTATAATGTTGGCGAGATGGTCTAAAATAAGATGGAGAATGTGCCCTTGTATCATACCTGCCCCATGATGGATATGGATAAGAATTACTGTAGGGATGCATCCATGACATTGGCATTGGCGGCCCAAAAGGAGGATATGAATTTGATGCATTAAAATTCTCCTTTTGCCAATACCGGTCCTCAGATTTGCGCCTAGGGGGTGATCTTGATGCTTTTGAATTACTTGGCCGATAAGCATTTTTCTCTTCACTCTTCTTTTGATATTTATCAAATAATTGTGCAAAAGTGACTTTGGATTTCTTATGCTTGTGCTTATTTCGGCCTTTGTTTTCTTTGGGTTTGCTTGCATCGATCATTGGATTTTCTTGCTGCCCCCTGGTACTTGGCGTCTTCGTTGTAGCTTCGATGGAATTTTCGCCCTCAAGAATATTATCATTGTGCTCTTGAACAACTTCTTTACTTGAAAGCTCGATCCCATCACCTGCAGTTTTACCTTCTCATCTTTAAAGGAATCGTCTTGAAGCACCCAATTCAAAAACTTTTTGCCATCAGGACCAATCAGAATAGACTGTTCATCCTTTGGTGTTTCAACAAATTTCAATCGTCCTTTATCAATGGCCGATTTAATTATTTGACGAAACATATTACAATCCTCAAAATTATGCTCGAATGAATCATGCAACTTACAATACATTCGTCCTTGGATTGATGGCTTGACATGGTGATCAAGAATTCTAATGTAATTATTTTTTAGCAACAAATCAAATATTTGATCACACATGCTTGAATTGAAGGAATACTTTTTGTTTTCTAGCCGATCTTGGTGTGAGAACAGCTTTGGAACTAAGCACATGAATGGTTCAGATTTGGAATCTCCCCATTCGGCTATGCATTGTGTTTTGCACCCTATCACCGATGTCTTTGGATAAGATATTATACTGGCATCGGTTTTCTCAATAGAATTTAACCTTGGCTTTAAATTTCTGAAATGAAAATAGTTAGAACACATATGTCTCAATTGAGACCAAATGTAAGCCAAGTAAGAAACAAGCAAAGCTACCCCCTTAGATATAAACTTCACATAAAACAATGGAAAAAGCTTTGGCTGCAATAATAAGTCACTATCAGTCTCTTTGAATGATACAATGTGTTGACCAATATGCTTTGTAACAATTTTATTGCTAACAAGTAAATTACCCTTCATCATTGGTCTTTCAAAATTACTTATAAGATTTTTCCTAATAGATGCATCAACAATAAAGTTGTGACCAAATCTGAAAATAGGTAAATCACTTGCTAGACATACCTCTTCATACACTTTGGGAGAGCATGATGGTTGTATGACTTGAATAATACCTTGCTCCACTATTGAATGGTTCTCCAATGCCTTGTACTCATCTTTTTCTTGATTCCGTCCATCATTACTTTGAAGATCTTTGTCAACCAAACTTTGTTCGGCTACTTGTTCTTGTCCTTGAGGCTTGTCAATTTCTGTGGCACGGAACTCATAGGGCAGGAAGTAAGTTCCATTAACTTCAGAAAAATCAAGCATGGTCGTTTTGCTATGTTTGCTGTGCCCTTTCTCAATAATGCTTGCCTCTTTGGATTTGATGGACTCGGAATATATACTAATTGATTCGGCTTTTTCAACCGAAGCACTTTCATGTTCCGAATCATCTTTCTTTTCATTGATTCTACCAATTGGCAAGGCTTGTTTTCTTTGAGCCAATTCTCTATTAATTCTCTCCTGGCGAAGTACTTGCACCCTATCGCGCAAAGCTTTAACTCCCCTCTCAATTTCAGCCCGCTCTAGATCAATTTGCCCCCCAATGCTTTTAGGATCTTTCGGCAATGAATTGTTAGTGTTGCCGAAATTTTGCAATTGTGTAGGGGGTGTATAATATGTTGCGGTACTAGGTGGAGGTGTATGCACTGCTGTATAACCATATGTTCTTTCGCCAATTCTATCAATTGATGAAGTTTCATCTTCTTGCAAAACTTTAGCCTTTATTGCAGCATAATCAGGAAACAACCCCTTTTCATATTGTTCAAGGCAAAGAGCACTAATCCTCTTGTTTTGTGCCAAGCTCTTTTTTAACGCAGCCACAATCGCTTCTGGAAGGGATTGCTCCACAATACTTTCAGGTTCTTTCGGCAACGATTCGTGAGTGTTGCCGAAATTCTCGAATTGCATAGAGCATGCATTATATGCTATAGTATTAGATGACGGCACGTGTGTTCCTGCAAAATTTTCACTTATTCGGCTATGACCATGAAGGTGCAAGGCCGAATTATGAACATCTACAGTTGCGTACGGTGCTGAAAAATTACTAACATGAGGTGTAGCATATGATGGTTGAGAGTAACTGGCCGAATAGCTAGTAGTAGCATGGCCAATTCTCCCATCCATCGGCAAGGTTGGATTCACATATTGCAAATTAGTTGCCGATGAATAAAAGGGCGAAACACTTTCTTGTATGCTATTGGAAACTTTAACATGAGGTGTTTCAAATTGATTAACCAAACCCATCATGTTGTTCATCGGCATATGGATTTGTGGGGTTGCCGATGCATGAGAGTTAGGATTCATATGTTGTACATTGCTAAAATCATAAGAATTTGAAGCATGAAGATTATTTTGCATCGGCCCTTGCGCATAATTAGATGCATGATTGATAAAGCTAGGGCTAGCCGATACATTATGCTCATTAGGTGATCTAGCAACAACATATGGATTATCTGCATCTACAAAGGGGAATTGGGTATTCATATTACCTTTGTAGATTGCAGAAACTTGATGACCATCTCTTCGTAGCAAGAACAGGCTGGAGACCGTTCAAAGCTTCGATCCCCGGCGGAGTCGCCAAAAAGTGTGTTCGCACACGAACACGTCACCGTGTACCCTCGATGCCGGGGGTGATGCACTGCAGCTCACGTCGAAGGAGACCCGGCCGGAAGCGCGGTACGCAAGCAATCCGGCGGGCGCTTTTATAGACCTGAAACCCCACACGCCCGGGAGGGACCCCGTCAGGACGCGCGGCGGCTACGGGCTGCCCTAGGTCGGCCTAACCGCCCCTAGGACCTCATGTATTCGCTGCCTCCAATCTTGAAGAACGACGAAGAACGAGAAGAAGATACAAGGGAGAGGGATAAAAAGTAGATGAACACGAAAAAGTAGTAGATTGATTTGTTCGATTGTGTGTTGTTCAATCGGCCGTCACCTCTCATCTATTTATGAGGCGGCTGGACTTCCCGTACAAGAAAAGGACTAAAAATTCCGTCCAAAACATCAAATACCCTAACCTAACTCGGACAGGAATCTTTGGTAATTTTCCGGATCAACTCGGCGCCACCGAGTGGTTTGCTTCGGTCCCACCGAGTGAACGTGACCAACTTTCTGTAATCTCCTGACATCAACTCGGTCTCACCGAGTCAAATCAACTTGGTGGGTCCGAAGTGACTCTGCAGTTTCTGTCGCTGACCTTGTTTTGACTCCACAGGTTGCATACAACCTCGGAATAAGATGAGTTTTATATCAAAATCAACTGCTTCGACGAAACGCACAACTTTCATGTTGAAACTTTTTCCATCCGAGGCCATCTTAATTGAGTTTTTGGCCATTATTTAATCTGATGTCAACACAAGCATCTCTGAAATCATCATAACTTTTGCATCCGAGCTCTGTTTTGGACCATCTTCGTATCCATCTTGATCTTCTCGAAGAGAGCCATCCGAAGGTGACTTCCAATCATAAATTTGAATTAATATTAACATAGCTTAAGCTACTTTTACTATCATGCCACTTTTGAGCATCAACAGTAGGTTCCCATTCATCATGCAATTTTCTTGGTATAGATACTTCCAATTCTAGTTTTTCTTCATGAGCTTTAATCATTGCTTCTACGATATGTTTAGTAAAAGCTTTATTTTGTTCGTAAGCATTAGGTGAGTTCATCATGGATTGCAACAAGGAAATACATTCAATCATAGAACAATTATCATAATTAAAGTCCTTGTAATCCAAAGTAGTGGGTACATCACTATTTAAAGTCTTGACCTCTTCAAGCCCACTTTTATTGTTTTTATCATTTAGATCATCACCCTCCAAACAATTGGGACGCCTTCTAGCTAAAGTTGACTCATCTCCAGTCCCTTTTTCATCAAGTTTTATGTTACTAAACAAAGATTCAATATGTGTCACAACAATCATTTTAATATCCTCATCATCACTAGTTAGAGAATCGGACTCTGGTTTAGCAGCCATTTTATTTACTACTGTAGTTTGCTTATCGGATATCTTTCCTAACATATTCTCAGTACGAGCAAGTTGTGATTGTAGATTGGCTACTTCCTGATTGACCTCATCAAGTTGTCTACTAATGGCATCCAATAAGGTAAAATGTTATTTAATTTCCTTAGTGAATAATTCGTTTTGCACATACTGAGAATACATAAAATTCTTAGTAGCCCTTCCTATTTTAGACAATCTTTTGCTATAAGAGTCATCTCCTTTAGCAAATTCAGACATGATAGCAACTTCAAGCAAGCAAATAAACAAAGTAAAATATTTTTGTGTTTTTGATTTTTTTAATGAGACTAATAAAAGCAAATAAAAAGTAGAACAAGTAAATGATAATTTGTGTGAAGGAACCTGTAGGTATTTGATGATGTATCCCCAGCAACGGCGCCAGAAATTCTTTCTGCTACTTGTGAGCTGCGTTGGGATTTTCCCCGAAGAGGAAGGGTGAAGCGATATAGTAGCAGATAGTATTTCCCTCAGTGAGAACCAATGTTATTGAACCAATAGGAGAACCACGCAAATTCTTAGTAAGCAGTACCTACACACAAGAGAGCAAATACTTGCACCCAACGCGGGCAAGAGGGTTGTCAATCCCCTTGAACTCGTTAGTTGCAAGGATTAAATCTGATAGTGATAGATATAATAATTGAAAAGTAAATAAAAAGTAAAATAATTGCAGCAAGGTAATTTAGGTTTTAGTAATATAATTAAAGTAGACCCGGGGGCCATAGTTTTCATTAGAGCCTTCTCTCTTGAAACAAAGCATACGATGGGAAGACAAATTACTGTTGGGCAATTGATAGAAAAGCGCATAGTTAAGATGTTATTCATGGCAATGATCATGTATATAGGCATCATGTCCATGACAAGTAGACCGACTCCTGCCTGCATCTACTACTATTCCTCCACTTCGAGAGCGCTTCTATGCTTGCCTCTCTACGTATTAAGTTCATAACAAACAGAGTAATGCATGAAGTATGATGACATGATGTAGACAGAATCAGCTCAAGCAATATGAATAAACCCCAGTGTTTTAACCTCAATGGCAACAACACATATACGTGCCTTGCTACCCCTTCTGTCACTGGGTGAGGACACCGCAAGATTGAACCCATTACAAAACACCTCTCCCATTGAAGATAAATCAATCTAGTTGGCCAAACCAAATGGATAGATCGGAGACAAATACAAAGCTATAATAACCATGCATAATAAAGTTGAGAAAAGACTCAATTACTTTCAATGAATAATCTAATCATAAACCCGCAATTCATCAGATCCCAACAAACACACCACAAAAGAAGATTACGTCGGATAGAACTCCATGGAGATCATGGAGAACTTTGCATTGAAGATCAAAGAGAGAGAGAAAGAAAGCCATCTAGCTACTAGCTATGGACCCGTAGGTCTGTGGTGAACTACTCACACATCATCGGAAGGGCAGCAAGGTTGATGTAGAAGCCCTTCGTGATCGATTCCCCCTCCGGCAGAGTACCGAAAAAGACCTCCAGATGGGATTGCGGAAGAATAGAGGCCTGCGGCGGCGGAAAAATTGTATCGTCTGGCTCTCTGGGGGTTTTGAAATATTTCGGAATTTATAGGGTTGGAATTAGGTCAAACAGAGCCACGTGGGGCCCACAAGGCATCAGTGCGCGCCTTGTTGCCTTTCTGTCTCCTCGTAGGTCTTCTGGTCCTCCCCCGAAGCTTCTAGGGTCTCTTTTGTCCAGAAAAAATTCGTTAAAAAGTTTCATAGCATTTGGACTCCGTTTGGCATGGATTTTCTGTAAGACCAAAAACAAGCAGAAAACAGTAGCTGGCACTAGGCACTGAGTTAATAGGTTAGTCCCCCAAAATGATATAAAATTGCATATAAAGTATCCAAGAATGATAATATAATATCATGAAACAATCAAAAATTATAGCTACGTCAGAGACGTATCATAGCCCTGATGGAGGCCACCCACGCCCAGCTCGTGTCGGTCACCACACAAATCGCAGCGGCCTTCTCCGACACCGGTCGGCAACCCACATCCAAAGAGTTGGCAGTCGCCGAGAGTGCTCGAGCAGCCGTCCGTTCGTCGGCAGCCTCCCTAGCCGAGATGGAGGCCGCCCACGCCCGAACCGCAGCCGCCCACGCCCGGCTCGTGGCAGCCTTTTCCAAAGAGATGGCGGACATGGACGGCGAGATGCTTGTCAAGTATGTGGCATTGGATGCCATGGAGCCCCTTCCTAGGAGGTCATCGAGTGCGAGCTGGACATGAAGGAAGCGGCGGAGATTGCCGAGCGCCAGACGGAATATTAGTCCTTGTTTAGAGCGCAGGTCTTTTGTTAGAGTAATGTTTAGGTCAACCAGCTCTGTTTAATTGCTAAAACTGCTCGATTAAGTAAGTGTGGGCTGTGTGCTATAGGCTCTTTTGTGTACCCAAATTAGCAAGTAATGTTAAATTATGCAATGATGTGGATGACCAATGTAACCAGGGAAATTCGGACCAAAATTTGCACGATCAAACTCATCACACACGGGGTAAGCTATAGGAATTGTTTGTGATGTTCAGATATTGCACACAGTGCTGAATAAGGGACCTTGTTCGATGACACTTCGCACGCCAGTTTTTCGCTGCACCGAGCAAAAAAAATCGGCAACTGTGGAAATATCTACCTCCCCCCTCCTCCCGACCAAAAGCCACATTTCCCATGTTTCCTACTTCCTTTCCAAGTTCAAACCTTCACTGCTTGCTTGCAGCGCCACCTCCTCGCTGGCGACGATCCTTCATGCTACTCGGCCTCGTCGATCTAGTCAAGTAATCCACACTCCACTACCATCCTCCTCCTCCTCCTCCATCCCACATGCCCCGATCGCCAGCGTGACACCTCCCACCCAAATCACCGCCCCATCCTCCAAATAAGTGCCACCCAAAGCCATGGTGCACGCAATATAGCCAGGAGCTCAAGGAGAATTTGGCAGCGGAGAAGGAAATCGCGGCCGCATGCGCGGATGAGGTCGCGATGGCTTCCATGCGTGCTGACCCCTGGAGCTTGGAGGAGCACCTTGCCGTCGAGGCCACCTTCGACGCCTCGTGCGCGGACTTTGCCACGCGGTTGGCTGCTTTAAACGATAGTTCGTGGTGTTTTCTCGAGGCCACCGCTGGTGCCTTCGACGAAGACTATGAGCTGTTTTCTCAGTGTGCCCGTACTTACCTCAACTCCAGAGCCAGTAGGTTGGTGCCCGCAGCGTCTCAGACGACTCACCACTACGAGGAGGTCACCCACAATGTGGAGGCCTCACCATCTTCCAAGTTTAAGGAGCCCGTCATCATTGATATCTCCGATGATGAGGAGTAGCTTGTTTTTTTAGCTTACTATAAGGACCTATGTTCAGCTAGCTACGCCGGTTAAGCATGTTCGGTTTACCTGTTGCATGTGCTGCTCTTGCCTTTCCTTTTGAAATTCTAGTGAATTGTCCTATATAATGTTATCATGCAATCTGATCTTCTAGTATATATGTTCTATATATTGTGCAATGTGGTGCTCAGTTAACTGTTTGGTTCATTTGTTGTGATGTTAAGTTAACTGTTTGGTTCAATTCTGCAATGTGATGTTCAATTCTTGTAGATACAATTTTGTATTGTTATGCATGTGAGAAATAAATCAAATTTGGTTGTACTAAATACATGAGAAATAGATACAATTGCTATATTTCCAAGTTGTTAAACATGCTTGGTTTGGTTAACTGTCTGATCTTCTAGTATGTTCTATTGTGCAATGTGGTGCTCAGTTAACTATTCGGTTCATTTGTTGTGGTGTTCAGTTAACTGTTTGGTTCAATTCTGCGTTGAGATGTTCAATTGTTGTGGGTACAATTTCGTATTGTTATGCATGTGAGAAATAAATTGAATTTGGCTGTATTTAATAACATGAGAAACATATACAATTGCTATATTTACTAGTTCTTAAGCATGCTTGGTTTGGATAACTGGCTTTCCTATGTGGCTCGAATTAATGTGCTGGATCTGCAATGTGTTTATTTTCCATCAACATATTGTATTGGTAGTATGCCAACTCTCACTTAACCTGATCAATAACTACCTTATATGTGTTGCAGGGAAACAATGGGAGACACTGAGGTTTACCATCGAGGTTTGCACATGCATGGTCCTTTGGCTAATAGCACATTATTGTGCAATTGCAGGACCAATTCTAATATTTAGGTTTTTAACAATTTGGTCTTGCACATGCAGGTCCTGCTGTCAAAGGTTTAGACCCACTGTTCCACCCATTTTGCATATGGGGAAATGAGATGTCCATGAATATCAGTCAAGTCAAGAAACTCAGAAAGATTGTTAGGATTGATACGTCTCCAATGTATCTATAATTTTTTATTATTCCATGCTATTATAGTATCAATCTTGGATGTTTTATATGCAATTATATATCATTTTTTGGGACTAACCTATTAACCCAGTGCCCAGTGCCAGTTGCTGTTTTTTTGCCTGTTTTTGCCTTTTCGGAAAATCATTATCAAAAAGAGTCCAAACGAAGAAAAAAGTTTGGATTAATTTTTTCTGGACCAGGAGGGACCCATGAAGCTTCGGGAGAAGACCGGAAGAGTCACGAGGGAGCGACAAGCTCGGGAGGCACGCCCTGGGGGGTAGGGCGCGCCCCCAGGCTTGTGGGCCCCTCGTGGCACCTCTTGACCTAATTCCAGCGCTATAAACTCCCAAATATTCCCAATATACCAGAGAGACAGAAGAGAAAACCTTTCCGCCACCGCAAGCCTCTGTTCTTCCGCGATCCCATCTGGAGGCCTTTTCCGGTAATCTGCCGGAGGGGGAATCGATCACGGAGGGCTTCTTCATCAACCTTGCTGCCCTTTCGATGATGTGTGAGTAGTTTACCACAGACCTATGGGTCCATAGCTAGTAGCTAGATGGCTTCTTCTATCTCTTTGATCTTCAATACCATGTTCTCCTCGATGTTCTTGGAGTTCTATCCGATGTAATCTTCTTTTGCGGTGTGTTTGTTGGGATCCGATGAATTGTGAGTTTATGATCAGATTATTCATGAGAAATATTTGAGTCTTCTCTGAACTCTTTTATGCATGATTTTTATAGCTTAGTATTTCTCTCCGATCTATCGATTTTGTTTGGCCAACTAGATTGGTTTATCTTGCAATGGGAGAGGTGTTTTATGATGGGTTCAATCTTGTGGTGCTCAATCCCAGTGATAGAAAGGGACATGACACACATTTGTATTTTTGCCTTTAAGGATAAAAAGATGGGGTTTAATCATATTGCTTGAGTTTACTTTGTATACATCATGTCATCTTGCTTAAGGCGTTACTCTGTTTTATACGTAATACCCTAGATGCATGTTGGATAGCGGTCGATGGGTGGAGTAATATTACTAGATGCGGGCAGGAGTCGGTCTACTTGTCTCGGACGTCATGCCTATATACATGATCATTGCCATGAATCCGTCATAATTATTTTCTTTTCTATCAATTGCCCAACAGTAATTTGTTTACCCACCGTATGCTATGTGTTCAAGAGAGAAGCCTCTAGTGAAAACTATGGCCCCCAGGTCTACTTTTATCATATATTAAAATCCAAAAATACCTTGCTACAATTTATTTTCTTTTATTTTATTTAGTATTTTACTTTATCTATCTATCACTATCAGAATTAATCCTTGCAAATAACCGGTAAGAGGATTGACAACGCTCTTATTCACGTTGGGTGTAAGTGTTTGCTTTTATGTGTGTAGGTGCTGCTAACGAGGTTCTGTGTGGTTCTCCTACTGGATTGATAACCTTGGTTCTTAACTGAGGGAAATACTTATCTCTACTATACTGCATCATCCTCTCCTATTCGGAGAAATACCAACACAGTCTACAAGTAGCAGGAAGAATTTCTGGCACCGTTGCCGGGGAGACATCACCAAAATCTATCAAGTACCTTCGCATAAACTATCATCCACTTGCATTTATTTTATTTGCATTTGCCTCTTGTTTTCATCTCCCCCACTTCTAATTTTTTTTAAACACAAAAATATTTTTGTTTGCTTGTTTGCTAGTTTGCTTGCTTTGTCGTGATGTCTCAAGAAAACACAAATTTGTGTGAATTTTCCAATACTAATAATAATGATTTTATTAGTACTCCTATTGCTCCTCCCGCCACTAGTGCGGAGTCGTGTGACATTAATGCTGCTTTGCTTAATCTTATTATGAAAGAACAATTTTCTAGTAGTCCAAATGAAGATGTTGCATCCCATCTAAATACTTTCATTGAACTTTGTGATATGGAAAATAAAAAAGATGTGGATAATGATATTTTCAAATTGAAATTATTTCCATTCTCACTACGAGATCGTGCTAAAACTTGGTTTTCATCCTTGCCTAGAAATAGTATTGATTCTTGGGTTAAGTGTAAGGATGCTTTTATTGCCAAGTATTTTACTCCCGCTAAGATTATTTCTTTAAGAAATCAAATTATGAATTTTAAGCAACTTGATCATGAACATGTTGCACAATCTTGGGAGAGAATGAAATTAATGATAAGAAATTGCCCTACTCATGGTTTAAGCTTGTGGATGATCATACAAAAAATTTATGCGGGGCTAAACTTTGTTTCTAGAAATTTGCTAGACTCTGCCGCAGGTGGTACTTTTAAGGAAATTACGTTGGGAGAAGCTACGAAACTCCTTGATAATATTATGACAAATTACTCTCAATGGCATACTGAAAGAACTCCAACTGGTAAGAAGGTAAATTCTGTTGAAGAAATTAATACTTTGAGTGATAAAATGGATGCTCTTATGAAATATGTTGCTAGTAAAAGTGCTCATATTGATCCTAATGATGTGCCATTGTCTACTTTGATTGAGCAAAATAATGATGCTATTGGTGTGAATTTTGTCTCTAGAAATAATTTCAATAACAATGCTTATAGGGGTAATTTCAATCCTAGACCGTTTCCTGGAAATTCCTCTAATAATTATGGTAATTCCTATGGTAATCCATATTATAATAATAATAGGATACCCTCTTATCTTGAAAGTAATATTAAAGAATTCATTAATTCGCAAAAGATTTTCAATGCTATGGTAGAAGAAAAATTGAATAGAGGTGATGAAATGTCTAGGAACATGGATAGAATTGCTCATGATGTTGAAAATCTCAAAATTAAAATTTTGCCACCCAAGCATGATATAAATGAGTCTATTAAAGCTATCTATGTCTCCATTAATGAAAGTACTGAAAGGACCGCTAGGTTGAGAGCTAAGCGAGAATTCTTAGAAAAAGCTATTCCACCCAGTTTCTATCGTATTAATGATGAAGATATTAAAATGATTGGTGTCTCACCAATTGAATCTTTATTTAGTAGCATAAAACTTGATGAAAAATTGACTGGAGACGAGTCAACTTTAGCTAGAAGGCATCCCAATTATTTGTTGGGTGATGATCTTAATGATAAAAATGAAAAAAGTGGGTTTGGAGAGGTCAAAAATTTAAATAGTGATGTACCCACTACTTTGGATTACAAGGACTTTAATTATGATAATTGTTCTTTAGTTGAATGCATTTCCTTGTTGCAATCCATGATTAATTCACCTAATGCCTATGAACAAAATAAAGGTTTTACTAAACATATTATGGAAGCTATGATAAAAGCTCATGAAGAAAAACTTGAGTTGGAAGTTTCAATTCCTAGAAAATTACATGATGAATGGGAACCTACTATGAAAGTTAAAATTAAAGTTTATGAATGCAATGATTTGTGTGATCTAGGTGCTAGCATTTCTACTATACCAAAATCTTTGTGTGATGTGCTAGGTCTCACCGATATGGATCCTTGTTCCCTTAATTTACATCTAGCGGATTCCACTATTAAAAAACCATTGGGTAGAATAAATGATGTGCTTATTCTTGCAAATAGAAATTATGTGCCCATGGATTTTATTGTTCTTGATATTGAATGTAATCCATCTTGTCCTATAATACTTGGTTGGCCTTTCCTACGAACCATAGGTGCCATTATTGATATGAAAGAAGGTAATATAAGATTTCAATTCCCATTAAATAAAGGGATGGAATACTTCCCTAGAAAGAGAATTAATCCACCATATGAATCTATTATGAGGGCCACCTATGGAATTAATTTGAAGGATGACAACACTTGAAACTTTGCATTATGCCTAGCTAGGGGCATAAAACAATAGCGCTTGTTGGGAGGCAACCCAATGAATAAAATAAATTTTTGTTTTACCTTCTGTTTTTGTGTGTTTACACAATTATAGTCTCTTTTATGATCGTGTTTTTATCTTTTAATTAGTGTTTGTGCCAAGTAATGCCTTTGGGATGATTTGGAAGATAGTATAATTGATGCTGTTTGAAAACTGAAACTTTTACGTCCAGTGCTAGAATTTTCTTTTTTTTCTGGAGGGTCAGAACATTCTGACTTTTTTACACAATATTGATACATGAATTTCCCACGTTTTACTAATTTTTCAAAAAAATTGGAGTTACATAAGTATAACTTTAATTCAGATCTTTACAGACTGTTCTGTTTTAGACAAATTCTGTTTTTGTTGCATAGTTTGCTTATTTTGATGAATCTATGGATCGTATCGGGGGGTATGAGTCATGGAGAAGTTGGAGTACAGTAGAATTATGCCAATATTAAATATTAATCAATTTACAACAGTACCTAAAGTTTAAGATTTGTTTGTTATACTAACGGATCTCACGAGGTTTCTGTTGAATTTTGTGTGCTGAAGTTTTCAAGTTTTGGGTGAGACTACGATGGATAAAGGAATAAGGAGTGGCAAGAGCCTAAGCTTGGGGATTCCCAAGGCACCCCAAGGTAATATTCAAGGAATACTCAAGCATCTATGCTTGTGGATGCCCCAGATGGCATCCCCTCTTTCGTCTACAATCTATCGGTAACTCACTTGGAGCTATATTTTTATTCATCACATGATATGTGTTTTACTTAGAGCGTCTTGTGCTATAGTTTGTTTTCTCTTGTTTGCTTTTTAGTTTGTCACAATCATCTTTGCTGAACACACCTTTTTGAGAGGGACACACATTGTTCGTGATTTGTTAGAATACTCTATGTGCTTCACTTATATCTATTGAACTAGGCAGTTGCTCTAGTGCTTCACTTATATCTTTTAGAGCACGACAGTGGTTATATTTTAAAGAAATAGTTGCACTCTCATGCGTCACTTATATCTTTTTGAGTGTCTAATGAATAGCAATGGTAATATGCACGGGTTATGAATTTGGTCCTAATATGATAGGTATTCAAGAGGGATATAATAAAAACTTTCATGTAGATCATTGAATATGATAAATTTGATTCCTTGCAATAGTTTTGCGATATTAAGATGGTAATATGTGGGAGGTGCTAGTAGATAATTGCGGTTTAGTAATAATATTGGTGTTAAAGTTTGTGATTCCCGAAGCATGCACGTATGGTCTGTCGTTATGCTAAGAAGTTGGAGCATGATTTATTATTGATTGTCTTCCTTTGTGTGGCGGTCGGGGGCGCGCGATGGTTAACTCCTACCAACCTCCCCCCTAGGGGCATGCGTAGTAGTACTTTGCTTCGAGGGCTAATAAAATTTCGCAATAAGTATGTGAGTTCTTTATGACTAATGTGAGTCCATGGATTATACGCACTCTCACCTTTCCGCAATTTGCTAGCCTCTTCGGTACCGTGCATTGCCCTTTCTCACATCGAGAGTTGGTGCAAACTTCGCCGATGCATCCAAACCCCGTGATATGATACGCTCTATCACACATAAGCCTCCTTATATCTTCCTCAAAACAGCCACCATACCTACCTATTATGGCATTTCCATAGTCATTCCGAGATATATTGCCATGCAACTTCCACCATTCTGTTTTTATGACACACATCGTCATTGTCATATTGCTTTGCATGATCATATAGCTGACATAGTATTTGTGGCTCAGCCACCGTTCATCATATTTTATACATGTTATGCTAGTATCATTGCACATCCTGGTACACCGCCAGAGGCATTCATATAGAGTCATATTTTTGTTCTAGTTTCGAGTTGTAATTTTCTTTTGAGTGGTAAGTAAATAGAAGTATGATGATCATAATTATTAGAGCATTGTCCCAGTGAGGAAATAAAAAAAGAAAAAAAAGGCCAAAAAGAGCCCACGAAAAAAAAGAAAAAAAAGAGAAAGGAAAAAAAGAGAAATAAAATGAGAGAAAAAGAGAGAAGGGGTAGTGTTACTATCCTTTTCCATACTTGTGCTTCAAAGTAGCACCATTTTTTATATAGAGAGTCTCCAATTTTGTCACTTTCATATACTAGTGGGAATTTTTCATTATTGAACTCGGCTTGTATATTCCGATGATGGGCTTCCTCAAATGCCCGAGGTCTTCATGAGCAAGCAAGTTGGATGCACACCCACTTAGTTTTCATATTGAGCTTTCATACACTTATAGCTCTTAGTGCATCCGTTGCATGGCAATCCCTACTCCTCGCATTGACATCAATTGATGGGCATCTCCATAGCCCGTTGATTAGCCGCGTCGATGTGAGACTATCTTCTTCTTTTTGACTTCCCCTTATTAATCTCTACCACCACATTCTATTCCACCTATAGTGCTATATCCATGGCTTGTGCTCATGTATTGCGTGGGGGTTGAAAAAGCTGAAGCGCGTTAAAAAGTATGAACCAATTGCTTGGCTAAAACCGGGGTTGTGCATGATAAATACTTTGTGTTAAGAAGATGGAGCATGACAGGATTATATGATTTTGTAGGGTTAACTTTATTTAGCATTTTTATTTTGAAAGACATGATTGTTTATTAGTATGCCAGAGTATTGATGTCTTTATGTCAAATTATAGACTATTGCTTTGAATCACTCTGATCTTAATATTCATACCGTAAAAGAGATTACATGATGAAACATGTTAGGTAGCATTCCACATCAAAAATTCTGTTTTTATCATTTACCTACTCGAGGATGAGCAGGAATTAAGCTTGGGGATGCTTGATAGGTCTCCAATGTATCTATAATTTTTGATTGTTCCATGCTATTATAGTATCAATCTTGGGTGTTTTATATGCAATTATATATCATTTTTTTGGGACTAACCTATTAACCCAGTGCCCAGTGCCATTTGCTGTTTTTTTTTGCATGTTTTTGCCTTTTCAAAAAATCATTATCAAAAAGAGTCCAAACGAAGAAAAACTTTGGATAAATTTTTTCTGGACTAGAAGGGACCCACGAAGCTTCGGGAGAAGACCAGAAGAGTCACGAGGGAGCGATAAGCTCGGGAGGCGCGCCCTGGGGGGCAGGGCACTCCCCCCAGGCTTGTGGGCCCCTCGTGGCACCTCTTGACCTAATTCTAGCGCTATAAATTCCCAAATATTCCCAATATACCAGAGAGACAGAAGAGAAAACCTTTCCGCTGCCGCAAGCCTCTGTTCTTCCGCGATCCCATCTGGAGGCCTTTTCCGGTACTCTGCCGGAGGGGGAATCGATCACGGAGGGCTTCTTCATCAACCTTGCTGCCCTTCTGATGATGTGTGAGTAGTTTACCACAGACCTATGGGTCCATAGCTAGTAGCTAGATGGCTTCTTCTCTCTCTTTGATCTTCAATACCATGTTCTCCTCGATGTTCTTGGAGTTCTATCCTATGTAATCTTCTTTTGCGGTGTGTTTGTTGGGATCCGATGAATTGTGAGTTTATGATCAGATTATTCATGAGAAATATTTGAGTCTTCTCTGAACTCTTTTATGCGTGATTGTTATAGCTTTGTATTTCTCTCCGATCTATTGATTTGGTTTGGCCAACTAGATTGGTTTATCGTGCAATGGGAGAGGTGCTTTGTGATGGGTTCAATCTTGCGGTGTGATAACCCACAAGTATAGGGGATCAGTTGTAGCCTTTCTCGATAAATAAGAGTGTCGAACCCAACGAGGAGCTAAAGGTAGAATCACTATTCCCTTCAAGTTCTATCGACCACCGATACTACTCTACGCACACTTAGTGTTTGCTTTACCTAGAGCAAGTATGAAACTAGAAGTACTTTGTAGGTGTAATGCTAGAACTACTTTGCAAGAATAAAACTAGGAGTACTTTGCGAGAATAAAACTACGAGTAATTTGCAAGATAATGAAAGCTAGTTGTTGAGTAGAAAG
The DNA here is from genome assembly GCA_039707655.1 of Elymus sibiricus. Lineage (NCBI taxonomy): Eukaryota > Viridiplantae > Streptophyta > Magnoliopsida > Poales > Poaceae > Elymus > Elymus sibiricus. Next base: position 229,258,275 of record CM077676.1, read on the forward strand.
CTTTTGTAACACAAGAGAAAGATTTGTCCCTAGGCAATCGATAACTAGACCGGTAATCATTATTGCAATTTTATATGAGGGACAGGCATGAGCTAACATACTTTCCATACTTGGATCATATGCACTTATGATTGGAACTCTAGCAAGCATCCGCAACTACCAAAGATCATTAAGGTAAAACCCAACCATAGCATTAAGTAACAAGTCCTCTTTACTCCCATATGCAACAACCCCCTTACTCGGGTGTAAGCTTCTGTCACTCTAGCCGCCCACTATAACAGAATTATGAACGTATTGTAAACCCTACAGAAGGAATACCTCATGCTTGCGCGACACAGAGGGCACCATAGGACAGCACCAAAATAAAACATACAACTCAAACCAATCACGATCATCAATCAACCCATAGGACAAAACGAATCTACTCAAACATCATAGGATGGCCACAAATCATTGGATAATAATATGTAGCATTAAGCACCATGCTTAAGTAGAGATTACAGCGGGGAGAAGAGGTGTTACACCACTGCATAGAGGGGGAGAGAGTTGGTGTTGACGGCGGTGAAGTTGTTGGTGTAGATCGCCGTCGTGATGATTGCCCCGGCGGTGTTCCGGCGCCACCGGGAGAGAGGGGGAGAGAGCCCCCCTCCTTCTTCTTATACATTGGCCACCCCCCTAGATGAGAGGAGAGTTCCCCCTCTGGTCCATGGCCGCCATGGCTCTTGGAGGGGAGGAGCCCCTCTGAGATTGGATCTCTCTCTATCTGTTCTCTTCTGTTTCGCGTTCCTGTTTTCTGGCCGAAAACTGTTTCTTAAATTCCCGTAGAAGGACACCCTCAACCGACCTACAGGGGAGCCACAAGCCCCCTAGGCGCGCCCTGGGGGCCCGCGCCCTCCAGGCTTGTCATCTCCTCGGGCATCATCTCGTGTTGATTCTTTTTCCCAAAAATCACATATATTCCAAAATAAATCTCCATAAATTTTTATCGCGTTTGGACTTCGTTTGATATGGATTTTCCGCGAAACAAAAAACATGCAACAAACAGGAATTGGCACTGGGCACTGGATCAATATGTTAGTCCAAGAAATCATATAAAATGTTGCCAAAAGTATGTCGAAATTGTAGGATAATGGCATGAAACAATCAAAAATTATAGATACGACGGAGACGTATCAGCATCCCCAAGCTTAATTCCTGCTCGTCCTCGAGTAGGTAAATGACAAAAAAGATAATTTTTTATGTGGAATGCTACCTAGCATAATCTTGATCATGTAATCTAATCATGGCATGAATATTAAGACACGAGTGATTCAAAGCAATAGTCTATAATTTGATATAAAGACATCAATACTCAGGCATACCAACAAACAATCATGCCTTTCAAAATAAAAATGCTAAAGAAAGTTATCCCTACAAAATCATATAATCATGTCATGCTCCATCTTCTTAACATAAAGTATTTATCATGCACTACCCCGATGACAAGCCGAGCAATTGGTTCATACTTTTTAACGCGCTTCAGCTTTTTCAACCCCCACACAATACATGAGCGCAAGCCATGGATATAGCACTATGGGTGGAATGGAATATAATGGTAGAGATTAATAAGGGGAAGTCAAAAAGAAGAAGATAGTCTCACATCGACGCGGATAATCAACAGGCTATGGAGATGCCCATCAATTGATGTCAATGCGAGGAGTAGGGATTGCCATGCAACGGATGCACTAAGAGCTATAGGTGTATGAAAGCTCAATATGAAAACTAAGTGGGTGTGCTTCCAACTTGCTTGCTCATGAAGACCTCGGGCATTTGAGGAAGCCCATCTTCGGAATATACAAGCCAAGTTCTATAATGAAAAATTCCCACTAGTGTATGAAAGTGACAACATAGGAGACTCTCTATATGAAAAACATGGTGCTACTCTGAAGCACAAGTGTGGAAAAAGGATAGTAACATTGCCCCTTCTCTCTTTTTCTCTCATTTTTTTTCTTTTTTTTTCTCCTCTTTTTTTTGATAGGCTCTTTTTGGCCTCTTTTTTTAGAACAGTCTCATGGACCTCGTCCCCACTTTTTCGAGGACTCATTAGTCTCCACCATTCTTTCCTCACTGGGACAATGCTCTAATAATGATGATCATCACACTTTTATTTACTTACAACTCGATAAAAACTATACAAGATGACTCTATATGAATGCCTCTGGCAGTGTACCAGGATGTGCAATGATCTAGCATACCAAAGATATCAAAAAATGGACAAGCCATGGAAATACCATGCTAGCTATCTTACGATCATACAAAGCAATATGACAATGAATGCTCAAGTCATGTATATGATGATGATGGAAGTTGCATGGCAATATATCTCAGAATGGCTATGGAAATGCCATAATAGGTAGGTATGGTGGTTGTTTTGAGGAAGATATAAGGAGGCTTATGTGTGATAGAGCGTATCATATCACGGGGTTTGGATGCACCGGCGAAGTTTGCACTGACTCTCGAGGTGAGAAAGGGCAATGCACGGTACCGAAGAGGCTAGCAAATTGCGGAAAGGTGAGAGTGCGTATAATCCATGGACTCACATTAGTCATAAAGAACTCACATACTTATTGCGAAAGTTTATTAGCCCTCAAAGCAAAGTACTACTATGCATGCCCCTAGGGGGATAGATTGGTAGGAAAAGACCATCGCTCGTCCCCGACCGCCACTCATAAGGTAGACAATCAATAATAAATCATGCTCCAACTTCTTAGCATAACGACAGACCATACGTGCATGCTTCGGTAATCACAAACCTTAACACCAATATTCTTACTAAAACACAATCATTCACTAATACCTCCCACATATCACCATCTTAATATTGCAAAACTATTGCAAGGAATCAAACTTATCATATTCAGTGATCTACAAGTTTTATGTAGGATTTTATGACTAACCATGTGAATGACCAATTCATGTTGACTCTCTAAATAGATATAAGCGAAGCATGAGAGTTTAATTCTTTCTACAAAAGATTTGCACATGCTCTAATAAATATAAGTGAAGCAAAAGAGCATTCTACAAATAACAGTTTTCTATATGTAGAGAAACAGGCATCCAAACTTCAAATGATATAAGTGAAGCACATGAAGCATTCTATAAAGCCATACTCAAAAGATATAAGTGAAGTGCATGAAGCATTCTATAAATCAACCAAGGACTATCTCATACCAGCATGGTGCATAAAAGAAAAGGAAAAATAAACACAAAAGACGCTCCAAGAATTTACGCATATCATGTGAACAAAACAAAAACCGAGACATACCGATAATTGTCGAATAAAGATGGGATGCCTTCCGGGGCATCCGCAAGCTTAGACGCTTGAGTCTCCTTGAATATTTACTTGGGGTGCCTTGGGCATCCCCAAGCTTGAGCTCTTTCCTCTCCTTATTCTCCTCATATCGATACCTCCTCGATCTTCGAACACTTCATCCACACAAAACTTAATCGAACTTTTTATTAGAGGGGTTAGTACATATAACATCAAATCCCATCATGTCCTGCTATAACATTATTGTATAATTATAATAAAAAATTACCCACTGTATGTTGTCACAATTCTATGGCTCCCAAGTCAATGGGGCTCAACAAGATTTCAAACATACGCAAATAAAGAAACTATAACAGCAATCTGTGAAAACAGGACAGTCTGTAAAGATGCAAATGAAACATATACTTGTGTAACTCAAAAAATTCAGAAAAATTAGGAAAAAATAAAAAAATTGCATAGAAATACTGTGTAAAAATTTCAGATTTTTTTCAGGCTCCAGTAAAATATGTAAATTCAAATATTACAGCAAAAGTTTCTGTTTTTGCACAGCACACACCAAACAAGCAATTTAAACACCCTAAAGGTAAATCTTGGCACATTATTTTTATAATACAATGGATTTGTACAAGGGAATAATTATTTTTGTTGAAAAGTTCCAGTAATCAAGATTCACAAAGTTTCCATGGGCATGAACAAAGTTCAAGGACGTCCCTCACTTCAACGGTGTTCGTCTTTCTCACTTTCACTTTTCTTTTTGAAAAGTTTTAGGTTCCCCTCTATATTTTTTTTGTTTTTAAACTTTTTAAAAGCACACAACAGAATAAAATGACTCTCTAAAACTTCCGGGTTGTCTCCCAGGCAGCGCTTTCTTTAATGCCATTAAGCTAGGCATAAAGTGCTCAAGTAATTGATCCACCCGGATCCCAAGGTATATCAAAGCCAATTTTAATTAACAATGATTTGTAATTTAGTAGTGAGCACAAAGCAACATATAGCATGCAATGACGATGTCTAACTCTCTTCCTATGCATCGGCATGTCATAAAAGAACAATTCATGCACATCAAGTAAAGGCCAATGCATAGTATAAACAATTTCTTGCAATTTTATCGTATTGGAAACATAGAGAGGTAGACATGTAGTTCCTCTCTCATAATAATTGCAATTAGGAGCAGCAAGCACATGCATATTATATCCATCATAAAACGCAACCCATCAATATAATCCTTAATAAGCGCAAACTTCTCCGATGTAGTGTAGTTGGGAGAATTCAAAAAGATAATAGGACTATCATGTGTGGGTGCAATAGCAACAATTTCATGTTTAACATAAGGAACTATAGCAAGTTCATCTCCATAAGCATCATTCAAATTGGCATCATGGCCACAAGCATAGCAAGCATCAATTTCATCAAAAAGGGATATTTCAGACGAATCCAAGGGATCATAGCAATCACCCTTCGGTAAGCACGAAGGGAAATTAAACAATGTATGAGTTGAAGAGTTACTCTCATTAGAAGGTGGGCACGGGTGATCAATCCGCTCTTCCTCCCTTTGTTCTTCGCTCTCCTCCCCATCTTTTTCATCTAATTAGCTCACAGTTTCAGCAATTTCTTCTTCCATAGATTCCTGCAAAACATTAGTCTCTTCTTGGACAGTGGAGGTGTCCTCAATATATTCTTTAACATAAGCATTAGAAGCATAGTTTTCATAGCAATATTTAAGTATGGCAAAATTTTCAGATTTGTAAAGAGTAGCATCACACTTTTCAATCAAAGACACAATTTCATATGCACCCTTAAAAGCAACAAATTCTTCAATTAGTTCAATATCGTAGTAACTACAAACACCTTTGGCATAAGAAGATAAGATTCCATTATCCTTAAACTCACATTGGTATTGAAGGTGTTTTTTAGGGTCTTCAGAACAACAAGTAAAATCATGTATTTCGCATAAATTCCAAGCATAGCATTCCAAACAATTAATTTGATACCTTAAGAGTTTCCCTTTTTAAGACAAGCGGCGTCGCAAAAAATAAGCATGCTCATCTAATGATTTTCCCTCAACTAAGCTAGTTAGGTTTTCAGCACGAGCACAAACGGATCGAAGATGATCCAAGTAGAATGCTTCAGTAGTATGATAGATTTTGGGTGGTTCTTCAACCATTGGTTTAGCAAGTACAACTAATTTTTTTGGTATTTTACGTTTCCTACCCATAACTAAAGATAGAAAACAAGAGCACAAAATAAAAACTACTTAGGGATAAAGCAAACAAGCACACACGAGAATATCAACCCCACGCTATTGCTCCCCGGCAACGGCGCCAGAAAAAAGGTCTTGATAACCCACAAGTATAGGGGATCAGTTATAGCCTTTCTCGATAAATAAGAGTGTCGAACCCAACGAGGAGCTAAAGGTAGAATCAATATTCCCTTCAAGTTCTATCGACCACCGATACAACTCTATGCACACCCAGGGGGGCCTGCGCCCACCAGGCTTGTCGTCTCCTCGGGCATCGTCTCGCGTTGATTCTTTTTCCCAAAAATCACATATGTTCCAAAATAAATCTCCGTAAATTTTTATCGCGTTTGGACTTCGTTTGATATGGATTTTCTGTGAAACAAAAAACATGCAACAAATAGGAACTGGCACTGGGCACTGGATCAATATGTTAGTCCAAGAAATCATATAAAATGTTGCCAAAAGTATGTGGAAATTGTAGGATAATGGCATGAAACAATCAAAAATTATAGATACGACGGAGACGTATCACAGTGCTCAATCCCAGTGACAGAAAGGGACATGACACGTATTTGTATTGTTGCCATTAAGGATAAAAAGATGGGGTTTAATCATATTGCTTGAGTTTACTTTGTCTACATCATGTCATCTTGCTTAAGGCATTACTCTGTTTTATACTTAATACCCTAGATGCATGCTGGATAGATGTCGATGGGTGGAGTAATAGTAGTAGATGCAGGCAGGAGTCGGTCTACTTGTCTCGGACATGATACCGATATACATGATCATTGCCATGAATCCGTCATAATTATTTGCTTTTCTATCAATTGCCCAACAGTAATTTGTTTACCCACCGTATGCTATGTGTTCAAGAGAGAAGCCTCTAGTGAAAACTATGGCCCCGGGTCTACTTTTATCATATATTAAAATCCAAAAATACCTTGCTGCAATTTATTTACTTTTATTTTATTTAGTATTTTACTTTATCTATCTATCACTATCATAATTAATCCTTGCAAATAACCGCTAAGAGGATTGACAACTCTCTTATTCGCGTTGGGTGCAAGTGTTTACTTTTGTGTGTGTAGGTGCTGCTAACGAGGTTCTGTGTGGTTCTCCTACTGGATTGATAACCTTGGTTCTTAACTGAGGGAAATACTTATCTCTACTATACTGCATCATCCTCTCCTCTTCGGGGAAATACCAACGCAGTCTACTAGTAGCAAGGATAAAGAAACTAGCGACGAAAAACAACAAGATCTTTGTCTGCACAATGAAGAAGACATCAGTCAACTACAGGATGGTACTAACTCTTGTACCTTTTTTTTTCCTTTGTGCCATTTCAAAATATAGAGAAGATATTTATGCATATCTTTGTTTTTAGTCCTTTCCAAAGCAGTTCACCGATGATTACCTCTCAAACCACCTGTATGGTCAAGAGGCGAGGATGGTATTCATACAACACCCACGGTACAATATTGAAGTCGTCCTCAAGAGGACAAAGGATGGGCGGTCAATCATCCATAGGCACTGGCCTAAAGTTGCAAGGACCTTCAACATCATTGAAGGCTCAATATTCGCCTTCCGCTTTAGTAGTTTTCCAGATGAGACTCATCTGTCTATTTGCAGTCTATGATGCTACTTGCCAAAGGTTTTAGATGTTGCATGTGAAACTTGGTGCTATTGTGTAATGGGGTAGCCAGCTATATGCCTGTATGGTGTAACTGAGTGCTGAAGCTATATGATGTTGTACTCTGATGTAATTCAATTATGAAATCCTGGTTGCCTTAATACGAATATGAAATATATTGCGTGTTTGATATGAAATGTCAATTTGATTACTAAATGGATTATAAATAATAGGCGAATTAGCCTGCTTATTGGGTTTTTCTATTACAGACGGTTTCTCAAACAACACTGTGGGGATGACCTCAAACAACCCACACAATTTCTCGAAAGTAGGCGTGTTGGATCAATGAACAATCACACACAACTTCCGCCTGGCAACTGTTTGCGTTAGGCCACCTTGCATAAACGTTTCCACATAAAAAGGGTGTGTGATGGACAGCCTATGCCATACAGTTTCTTCTAGGCACCGTGTGTGATGCATTCAATAACGCAAATGATAAAATTATAAATATTGTCTGTGATGGCAATGATATCACAGACGATGTGATGTGGAAAATTGTGTGTGATGTACATATGAACGGAAATGTTTGTTTGGGATTCACTATGTGGGATGCTAAGAACATCTCACATGATTTGTCTTGTATAATTGTTTGCGATGGCTCACCCGATCACACACGAGCTCTTTTTTGCCCCACGTGTGTGACCGGAGGAGTTATCGCCGACGATTTTTGAGTCATGTGGGATGGACCCCCCCTATCGCCCACACAGGCTAGGCGACGGTTTAAAACTATGTCATGGAAAGGGGGTAAAAACCGTTTGTATAGGACCCGCCAGCACTAGTGCTACATCCAACACCATAGCTCAAAGATTCACTTAAACACCATAGTTGCCAAACCACACCCTTCAAAAGGGCAGCAATGCCAAGTCATAATTCAAAGCACCTCATTCATCTAAGATGGCCTTTGATACGTCTCCAACGTATCTATAATTTATGAAGTATTCATGCCATGTTTACAACAATTTTTTGTGGTTTTGGTGCACTTTTATACGATTAGAATGAAACTAACCCGGACTGACGCTGTTTTCAGCAGAACTACCATGGTGTTATTTTTGTGCAGAAATAAAAGTTCTCGAATTGGGCTGAAAATTTACGGTGATTTTTTATGGACAAGAAGAGACCCCCGAAGACTGGGAGGTGGACCAGAAGAAGTCCAGGGGATCCATGAGCTCAGGGGGCGCCCCCCAGGGCGTGTGGGCTGAGTTTGTGGGCCCCTCGGGACTCCCCCTGACGTGAAACCAACGCCAAAAATTCTTATAAATAGGGAAACCCCCAGAAAGAAACCTAGAACTCCCATGCCGCCGCCGCAAGCCTCTGTTCCGAAGAGATCTCATCTGGAGGCCTTCTCTTGCACCCTGCCGAAGGGGGAAATCATCACCGGAGGCCATCTTCATCATCCCGGTGGCCACCATGATGAGGAGGGAGTAGTTCACCCTCGGGGCTGAGGGTATGTACCAATAGCTATGTGTTTGATCTCTCTCTCTCTCTCTCTCTCTCTCTCTCGTGTTCTTGATTTGGCACGATCTTGATGTACCACGAGCTTTGTTAATATAGTTGGATCATATGGTGTTCTTCCCTCTCTATCTTGTTGTGATGAATTGAGTCTTTCCCTTTGAGGTTTCATTGTTATCGGATTGAATATTTTGGATTTGAGAACACTTTATGTATGTCTTGCATGTGGATACCCGTGGTGACAATGGGGTATTCTATTGAGTCACTTGATACCTACAACTTTGAGGTGGTTTGCTACCTACAACAATTTCATCTTATGTTCTCCGCTATTGATAGGAACTTTGGAGTGATTCTTTGTCGCACGTTGAGGGATGGTTATATGATTCAATTATGTTAGCACCGTTGAGAGATTGCACTAGTGAAAGTATGAACCCTAGGCCTTGTTTCCAAGCATTGCAATACCGTTTGTGCTCACTTTTGTTACTTGCTACCTTGCTATTTTTATTATTTCAGATTACAAAAACCTATATCTACTATCCATACTACACTTGTATCACCATCTCTTCGTCGAACTAGTGCACCTGTACAATTTATCATTGTATTGGGTGTGTCGGGGACACAAGAGATTGTTTGTATTTGATTGCAGGGTTGTTTGAGAGAGACCATCTTCATCCTACACCTCCCACGGATTGATAAACCATAGGTCATCCACTTGAGGGAAATTTGCTGCTGTCCTACAAAACTTTGTGCTTGGAGGCCCAACCGAGTCTACAAGAATAAAGTTGTGTAGTAGACATCAGCCTTCACCCCCTTAAGCTTTATCTTGTTATTTTCCCAACCTTAAGGAGCTCAGCAATGTGAAACTCCAACTTCCTCCTATCTTTTGTCAGCCTTTCCTTCTCTTTCAAATGGTTGAACTTCAAGTTCTAATCACATTGGCTTGAACACATTGAAGGTTCTTAAGCATGTCAACCTTTTCCTCCAGCTTGTTGTTCTCCTCCTCTTTCTTTGCTAGCTCTCCCTTCAAGTTGCCCATTGAATTGTCCAGCTGAGCCATCTTCTCCTCATCACTGTCCCACTTAACCTACTGATAATTGAACTCCAGTGCCCTCTGCTCCTGGGCATCCAAGAGGTAGTTGACAACATCAACTAACTTATGGTAGTCCTCCTCTAGTTTGCTTTCTCTTGTGTCGGAGTGTGAACAAGAAATGAACCCTCCAGATTGTCCTTGGTCCTATCTCTCTTGCTCTCCTCATACATAACCCATAACTAGGACAATCCCTTCTCCATTGAGTCTGACCACTCTAAATCAATCCACCGAACTACTCCACAATTTTCTTCCTTCCTGCAAACATATAAAAAAACAGAGCAATAAGCTAAATGACTTTCAGATGTTATACTAAACTAAGAGAACAAACAGTTTCTACAAAAATGACCATGGCAATTATTTTAAAACTTGGTATTAGAAATATTTTGATATACTGAATGACTAATGGAGCACGACATTTTCTATATTCACTGCCAACCTACATGATATCTACTGACCATGGCAATTATTTTGAAACTTGGTAAAAAATAAACCACTAAAAAGGACCACTACAAAAATTAAACTTGTTTAATGACAAAAGAACACTGCAAAGGACCACTGCAATTATCTTCTGTAACAACTTAACCACTGAAAAGGGCCACTGCAGTTATCTTTATTCACTGCCAGCTTATTATATTCAGTATCAACTAAACAATGGGCACTGACATTCAGCAAAAGAAACTATGACCAATGTACAGTTAGTACAAAGCACTAAACAACTAGCACAGTACAAATCTCAATTAGCAATAAACAATTAACATGACCAATTTACAGTCAGCCAGCTTATTAAATATGAACTATCTAAAGAACTAACCACTGATAGTTAGCACAAAGCACTAAGCACCTAAACAATTAGCAGAGTACAAACCTCTATTGATTAATTACCACATGATTGCAAACATGCCACATATGCACAGTACAATACAGATCCAACTCACTAAACAATGACCACACTTAGCAAACTTCTAAGCAAAACTTAACAAATCCAATTGAGCTCGAATTAGCACAAGTTTTAAGCATACCTTCTCAGCACATGTAATGAACCTCCTGCCGTGAATCCCTTCAAATGCAACACACCTCTCCATGGTCACACATAACGCTCAGATCCGTGTCAATGTCGTTGAAATCCAGACCGTGCATGGTAGCAGGGATCTATACGAGCAAACAACAACCAAAGATCGGAAGAAACAGTTGAAATCGAGCTCCTAGTAAAAATCCCCAATTTAGAAACCCTAACCCTAGTTGTAGCAAACTAACCTTAATGTTGTCGTCGGTGGAGGAGGAGACGTGCTAGATTGAACTGTCATTGGTTCGCGGTCGTGGTGTCGGCGGCGGCGAAGAACAGCGAGAGAGTTCGCGAGAGGGAGAGAGCTCGAGCGAGAGGGAGAGAGTGAGGAGGGGTTTAACCGTGTACCGATTCATTCGGTTTTGACCGAAACGGCTCCGGCCTTGCCATCTAACGGCGCGCTTGTGAACCGGTACGCCACGTCAGCAAAAGTGGGACCCACCTATCATAATCGTCATCAAAACGGCCAAAGCCGCCAACTAGTTTTTTTTTTGCAAAAAAAAAAGGTTGAGAATCAATGTTTTTTGCCTCAAATTATAAACTTGTATTCCTGCAAACCTAGCCCTCAATGTGGTGGTTTTCTCCAATTCACTCCAATATGGCACTATGATAAAAAATGACCTTTCTCAGTCAAATCTGCATAGAAAGTAGCACGGGACTGTGAAGCGCATGAATCTGTGAAAGGGCTACGTAAATGTTCCAGTCTAGTGAGAAACACATATGGTTTTGAATGGAAGGGACTGTGGTCACTCCCTCTGCCTAACAAGATTCTGCACTTTTTGTGGGGAGTGGCCACCAATAGTCTGCCACTTCGGATGAAAGTGAAACGGAGAGGCATGGATATTGATACCAGATGCCCCCCTTGTTTTAGATTAAATGAAGATGGAGGCCACATCTTTTGCAAATGCAAATTGGCTAAACCAATCTGGAGAGGCCTACAAATGGTGGATATAAGAGAGGTAATTGCTGGATGCCCAAGTGGCCCCTCTCTCCTACAGGAAATTTTCAATCTGAATGAAGATAAGAGGCTCACAGCTTGTTTTTTTTTTTTTTTTTTTTTTTTTGAGGAAAGGCTCACAGCTTGTTATTTGCTCTGGATCTGGTGGGCATAAAGGAATAAAGCAAACCGTGGAGAAAAAAAACAAGAACAACTGGAGAGATAATGGCCTCCGTCACGGTTCATGTTTTGGAGTATAAGAACATGCAGGTAAACAAAGTAACACCAAAGAATAAGATGCAGTGGCAATGGTCTCGAGCAATGCGTAATTTTCTAAAAATCAACACATTCCTGACGATGAAGTCCCAGCCACCTGAAAGAGATAGTTCCCAAAAGGCCCCATCTGATCGGGGTGTTGTAGTTGCGGCTGGACGAGGTCATCTTCAGGAAGTCGGAAGTGCACTTCAAGCTGAAGCTCGAGCTCTTCACCATGCGGTTCAAATCACATCAGCAATGGGGTGTCATCAGGTGGATCTGGAGACAGATTCAACAGTCATGAAGAAAGCTATTACGTCAAGTGATTATGATCTAGCGCCGGCCGCTGGGTGTTCTATTTAGAGAAATAAAAGCAATGTTCTGTTTGTTCTGAAAACTTCAGAATATTGGTTGTACCATGATCATGTAATGGAGTAGCTCATGAACTTGCTGCCCATGGCGCTCCATTAGGGAAATGGCAACCGTGAGGTGTGGGTTGGCCATCCACCGCAGTTTGTACTGAACTTGTATGCTGGTGACATGTCGAGTGCATCAGTTTAATGGAATACAACGGTGTCCCTTTAAAAAAAAATCCAGGTCAGCATTTGCTCTGAATCTGTCTAAGCTGCCAGTACCTCATATTGTCGTTGTTGCTGCAGTCTGTTTGTCTTGGATGGTCATCCTCAAACTGCTCCAACGTCTAACTGCATTGCATGCGCACTCATCACAAGCTAAAAATAGCCCCAGCCTCGCAGTTGTCATCGCGTATTTTAATCAGAAAAAAGAGGAACAGTGCATCAGAAAACTATTATAGCTAGTAATAAATTGTTAGTGTACTCATCGTTGTAATTGTAATTAGTTGTCGTCCATTCATGTCTGGTCCGTGGGCGCCACTCGTCGTCCTGGCGCTACTCGCCTCGGCGGGCGATGGTGCCGTCGGCGCGAAGGTGCACCACAAACACGGCAGGTTCACGGCGGGCCCGTGGAAGCCGGCGCACGCCACCTTCTACGGCGGCCGCGATGGGTCCGACACCCGCGCCGGCGCGTGCGGCTACAAGGACACGGTGGCGGAGGGGTACGGCCTGCAGACGGCGGCCGTGAGCACGGCGATGTTCAACGGCGGCGAGACTTGCGGGGCGTGCTACGAGGTGCGGTGCATGGACAGCCCGGAGTGGTGCAAGGCCGGCACGGCGCCTTTGACGGTGACGGCGACGAACCTGTGCCCGCCCAACTACCAGCTGCCCGGCGACGACGGCGGGTGGTGCAACCCGCCGCGCGAGCACCTGGACCTCACCATGCCGGCCTTCCTGCAGATCGCGGAGGAGAAGGCCGGCATTGTGCCCATCTCGTACCGCCGGTACGTACGGTAGCAAAGATAAGATTTCTCTTTTATTACTCTTATATAAGTCAGCTGGTTTGAACTGGACCCTGCCATGTGTGCGTGCATGCGATGCAGTGTGCCTTGCGTGAAGCTGGGCGGGATCCGGTACACGATCACGGGGAACAAGTACTTCAACATAGTGGCGGTGACGAACGTGGGCGGGGCGGGGGACGTGGCGGCGCTCAAGGTGAAGGGGAACAAGCGCGTCAAGTGGACGCCGCTGCAGCGCAACTGGGGCCAGGTGTGGCAGACCTCCGAGGACCTCACCGGCGAGTCGCTCACATTCCGCGTCATGACCGGCGACCACCGCAAGCACACGTCCTGGCACGTCCTCCCGCGCGACTGGCAGTTCGGCGTCACCTACCAGGGACCCAAGAACTTCTAACCGCCCTGTAAAACCGCACTAGCCAGGCAGGTGTTGTAAATTCATCGGATCTCTTGGTTTGTATCCCTCGGAGCATGTATGTCCAACTCCAACAGGACGTACGTGCATCAAGAAACAGGATTCCCTCTAACAAATGACAAGAAACAAAGAATGAATAAATGAAAGAAACAAGACTTGTGTCCGACGTTGCAGGGCTGGGCATTATCATGCTGCACCCAGAAAGGAACAAGAAACAATTAGACACGGCCGGGCAAGGTGGTGGCACAGAACGGGGCGTCCCGTAAGGTTGGAGTTGGACGCACACGACTAGATCATACAGGCCTCTCGTCCCCTCCGCCTCCCCTCCCCTCCGCCTCCCCTCCTGCCGCCGCCGGATCCCGGCTGGGCAAAGCCCGTGCGGGGGGATGATGGTGGCGGCGGGGCGTCCCTCCGTCGCGGCTTGGAGGCGTGGCTGTAGCGGTGGATCTTGAGCGGGCACCTCGGGACGACGTGTGTGTGGCCATGGTGCCGGTCACGCAGCGATGTGACCTCCTCTACCTTTGGCTGTCTTCATCGTCGGTCCAAAGGGATCTGGTCGGTGGGTGTTGCCTCGCGGTGGCTTCCCGGCGGCGGATCAAGTGGAGGAGGAGATGGTGGCCTAGCTGCTGAAGTGGGTGAGGATGCCACCATCGGCGGCGGCGCCCGTGGGTGTCGTTTTCCTCGTTGGAGGCAATGGTGGGGGCGTCCCTCGCTCCATTGTTTCCGGGGGAAACCTCAGATCTGGAGGAGGCTACCATTGACGGCGGCACCCGTGGGCGTCGTAGCCCTCGTTGGAGGCGTTGAGGGGCCTCCTGGATCGGATGATGGCAACGTCTTCGTCGTCACCCCCGTGGGGCATCATCTTTGGAGACATTCATCGGCTGGACGGACATGTGGACGGCTTGGTGGTTGGGCGTCGGTAGGTGATGGAGCGGTGCTTCATCCTACACATCGATGGCGGTGGATCTCGGCGACGTGGCGCAGTGGAAACTCGGCGTCCGATGGGTGGCGATGGACTCGCGCAGGTGGACGACGCTGTCTGGCGTCGTGGTGGCGTCGATGGCAGAGAGGCCTGGCAAGGTCGATGCGTTAGTATCTGATCTGAGGATGGATCGATGGATGAAGGAGGTGATGGCCCTTGCAGCGTGCGCATGTGATGCCCACTGAAAGTGCGCCGGACCGGTGTGTATCCCAGTCCAGGTATTGTGGCTTGGATGGGGCATCCGGCATTAGATGTTAGGTGTTGGTGTGATGTCTGTTTGGTATTAGGCTCAGACATTCGGCACCCCTTCATCACGGGGATAGAAGTAGCGACAGGCGTTGCCAAGATGGTGGCTTCAGGCTTACTAATGTATTACCTTGTAAGAGCTTTGTGAATAATTAATAAAATGGCTGCATGCATCGCCCAGATGCAGAGGCCGGGGGTACATCCTCCTTTTCAAAAAAAAAAAAGATCATCATCAACAAAGACACCCTCCTTCCCTTCTCCGGGGAAGCTTTCTTTTCCTCCACGATCGATGTTGACACTGCAGTTGCAAGATGCGCCCTTCATCCGTGATCCTCCTTCCCGCGCAGTTTGTGGACATGCTTGCCGCGGCGTCAATGGAGGTACACAGCCAATCTTGGTAATGCCTCTGCTCCACACAGAGACGTCGCTATTCTTTTGTCTTCTCTCTCCTCGAGAAAATTCTGTTTGGAACTCTCCTCTCTCCACTACCGTGTTGCAATGCTGATTTTTTTTAATAAAAAAAGCATCAACAAAAACAAACTCCGGCCGCTGCGCCGCATTGAAGCGGGCTGACCGCTCGTTCGCCTGGCCTGGCCGCGGCTATATAAGTCGTGCTCCGACGATGCACATCCACACCTCCTCCTCTACGATCCCCTCCTCCTCTACGAGCCCGTCCTCTACCTCTCCGAGCACCTCCTCCTAGAGCGGCGATGCTGAAGTCGTGGTGGTCCGCGCCGGCAGGCGGTGGCGGAGGGAGTTCATCCTCCGGTGGATCTTGGCGCCGCCGCCCGCGCTCTCCGGGCCCCTCGACGTCCACGGCGGCCGGCTTCTCCGGCAAGAAGGAGATCGTCATCTCCTTCGGCGACAAGGAGGACCAGAAGCCGCAACAGCAGCCGGAGCAGCGGCCGCGCCTCCTCGCGGAGGCGGCTCGCTCCGTCAGATGGGCCCGGCTCCATCGTCGCCCGTGCGTGTCAAGGAGGAGCCACCGTCCCCGCCGCACTACCGCGTCAAGCCGGAGCCGGCGTCCCCACCCCGGCGGGTCAAGGAGGAGCCCGCCTCCCCCCCTGGCGCAGCCGCGGCCGCGGCGTCCAGATTGGATGTCGCGTCGCCACCGATGCACAGCCGGTACGCGCGCATTGACGGGCCCGCCTCGCGCCCCGCCGCTACCGCCGCCAAGCCGTCAAGGAGGAGCTGCCGCCGACGATAAGAAAGGCACGCGGCCGCATCCTCCATTACCTCGGAGGCGGCGGTGTCGACGTCCCTCAGGCTCGAGGGCCGTCGTCTCCGAGGAGGAGCGCGTGACGCGGCAGCAGGAGCGGTACGACCGGCGCAACGCCGCCCACCGGGCCTCGTTCGCCAAGACCGACGCAGCGCCGGAATGGGTCCGCAACAACCCGGAACTCACCGCCGCGTGGGCCCTCGACCGCTCCGTCACCACCAATGAGACGGACGCCAGGCGCCGCCTCCGCCTTGACAGCGAAATCGCCAAGTACGGCGAGGAGTGGTCTCTTAGCGAGACCTCCGACGCCAGTAAGGGCAAGGCCGCAGCGGCACTCCGCACCGCAGCAAGAGGCGGAGCGGCTACGTTCCGAGCGGCAGGCAGCCGCCGGACAAGGCTACCATGGCCCTTAGGCGCCTTTCCGCCACTGGAGGGACGATGACGACGCGGACGGCGACGGCGGTGCGGCAGGACAGGGCGGCCACGCGTATGCGGTGGTCGTCCAGTATAGGGTTTAGATTATTTTTTTAAGTTTTTAGTTAAACGGTCGAAATATCGACCTTTTTATGTAAATTATGTCCGAATTTTAATGGAATCCGCCGTGTTTGCACGAATTTCGTCCGGTTTGTTCAAATAGTGGTTGAAATGTAAGCGGGCAGTGTTGGATGGCCGACTCTCGTATCCATGTCCACAGACTGATCCCCCTGTCCACGGACAGATGCCGAAGAAAATTTGCGGGTCAGCGTTGGAGATGCCCTTAATCCGACCTTATAGCATGGTTTTACACCTTTAGGTTCCTAAAAAAAATCTTGAACTGCTTTACAACAAATCTGCAAATTAAACTAGAATCTCGGGTCCAACTCCCCATTTTTCGTGAAGATCTTCAAGGGGTGTTTCAAAAACTCTAGTTCGAAGAGACCTCGTGGAGTTGGGAAAAAAGTATCCATCACTGCCACCTGTAAGTGTATACCTCTTTGTTTTTTTGAAGAACAATCTTGAGTGAGCCCTCTGCTTGGGCACGATCTGCTCGTGGGATGGCGCAAATGATGTAGATTGTGGGCTTGCACGTTGCTTTGTAGCTCGAATAAAAGGATGAGGAAAAACAGAAAATCGCTAGTTATTCGCAGCGAAAAAGGCTTTGTCTCCCATGTGTGTGAGTATGTTCTTCATTAGCTCAAATCCGACAAGGTTTTCAACTGACAACTGGCATCAGAGCCTCATTATCCGGTGGACGGCGGACATGTTGAGTAGTAGAGAGAAGACGAGCTCCCTCCCATGGCTCCAAGTCACCGCCACCGAGGCCACATGACGTGAGCCGCAACTGCAGTAGAGTGCGGCGAGGGGGAATATGGTGGTGCACTTACTGGACAGGGAGACCGGCGGCGGCAGCATGGGGCTCTTCTTCCCCATGCTCACTAGGGCCAATTACACTGATGGGACCCTGGTGATGCAGGTGAACATGCAAGCAGCGTGTTTGTGGGACACCGTCAAGGATGACGATGTACCATAAGACAAGGACTAGTAGGTGATGGGGCCATCCTTCAGACTATCTCACCGGAGATGCATGGCATCCTCGCCAGCAAAGCGATCACGAAGGAGGCATGGACGGCGATCAGGGCGCAATGTCTCGGGACTGACTGTGTGTGCGAGGCCAACACGTAGCGGCTCCGGCGAGACTTCGAGTCGATGCCTTCAAGGAGAGTGGGTCCATTGATGATTTCACCATGCGCATCATTGTCTTGTGAACTCCATGTGCTCCCTCGATGACACGGTCCACGACAACAAGATCGTGTACAAGTTCCTTCACGTCGTCCCTAGGTTTGCTCATGTCATGATTTCCATTGAAACTATTCTGGACCTGCACATGATCACCATCCACGAGCTCTCCGGGTGCATGCAAGTGGCCGAGGAGCGCCTGGACGAGATATTGGATGGCAGCGATGGCGGGCATTTAAATCACGCCGAGAAGGAGTTGGAGGCGCACAAGCACCAGCCTCGAGGTGGCGGCGCCTCCGACAGCGACGATGACCGTGGATGTGGCAAAGGGAACACTCATGGCTGCAAACCCGGCGCACCACACTAGCAGGCCGCCTCGCAACGTCAACAACAGAGCGGACCACCGCGCAGTCCTGCCGCCAATGATGATCGGGACAAGTGTCGCTACTACGGCAAGAAGGGCCATTGGTTCCGGGAGTGCAGGAAGAAGTAGCTCGACGAGGCCGACGCTGCTCACCTCACGCAGGCGGAGGATGAGGATCTCGGCATGTGATGCCCTTTGAGATCTGGTTTGCATAGCAAAGGTTTCCCTGCCTTTTTCCTAAGGAGTGACCCTGGGTTATCGAACTCGTGAGAGGATGTGCACTACGACAGAGACTAGCAAGTCTTTGCGAAATAATTAAATTCCACTTTTGTAACAAGACCTTAACAACCTTAGGGGTGTAAACACTTAGAATTAAAACAGACATGGGTATGAGGACTTGATTCTTACAACCATATATTTGTGCTAGGGATCATCATGATCTTAATTTATGCTTTGAAAGACACATGTTAAGATGTGCTTGCAACGAGACGAAGTGGAGGATGTGTCCAAATTAAGTCTTGACCAATTCGCAACCTGTATCAAGAGTCAGTTATCCAGCCACAGGCCCTTACCATCGTGCGGGGTTACCTTGGTTATTAAGAATATAATTCATACAAAAGTGTTGGGCGTTTAATGACTACACCTCATAAATCCCCAGTGATTGGCTTTCCTCTACCGTACTAAACCTTTGTCACTAGTGTTCATAATAGCGTTTCACATCCTCCCTGCTCCTAACCTCCTCCTTGATCGAATTCCGAGATCCTGGGTACCTGTAGAGTCGAAGAACGAGAAAGAGACAAGAGACAACTCCAGCGCAATTCTAACACATACATGACGTTAATTCAAAGTCGTTCCATCGATCCCTTATACAAATACATCGGGTTGCAAGGCTATGCCTCAACCCATTACCATACCGAATTACTCACACATGGCGATTGGATTGCAAGAGGAAATCATTGGAGAAGACATAAAGATGAATGTTTTATAGAAATATGTCTTATAATGGTAGCCCGATGCAATACATGATTACAAGTATGGCTAACTTGGAGGGAAGTTGTTGCGATGATGGTGATGGTGGTGGCTATGGCGATGAGATGGGAAATGATGGCTACTAGGGTTGGAAGATGGCTTTTCTGGTTGCGAATGGTGTTCTCGATGCTCCTCTATTACGATTCTTGTGTTGGCCCCTTTATAATAGTTGGAGCGTTGGACCTCACGGAGCCGCCAGCAAGTGGTACGAGCACGTGCGCTCGTACCAGACGCCGTCTTGCGCTCTGTTGGTGCTGCTGCGCCCCCAATTTCCTTGTTTCCTTCTAAATGATGATTTATCTTCATGTTTGGCCTCTTTTCTTGTGAAAACAAAGGATTTCACGATCTCTAGCATTCATTAGTCATCAGTGGCAATATCGGAGTGATTTTTCAGATTTTTTAAGATTATTCGGTCTAAACAACGGTGTAAAGAGCGCAAAAAATCACTCATCAACCTCTCCAAGCTTAAAGCTTGATCGTCCTCGAGCAACAAATAGAAACCCAACCATAAGTAATTGAGTTGTTTAAACTAAAATAACGAGAAGATTTTGGTTCACTTACAATCGGTATGCCTAGATAGCCCTCCGCTTCTTTACCTAAAAAGCTAATATAGCTATAGCGATGGCACAATTATTATGCAAGGGTTAGTGAAGCAAAGATAATCAACACAAAACTCTTGCTAATCTAGACAAAATAACAAAGTTGTTTTCATTCTATTTCCTCTAGTTAACACTGCTTGCCGGGAACACACGGAAAAGAATTTTCTTTCTTTAGCAATAAAAACATATATTACGGGAGTGAAAGGTATGTAAAGACAACATGATACTATAGTAACTCGCTAACACCCATGAGCGCCTTCTCATCAAGGCGCTAGCAAACACTTATTTCAATCATTGCTTGCTGAAACTTGCGTTGTCTAATGACGGGATTATGCCAAAGAAATGATACATGCATATAATTTTGTTGTGGCTTAAGTTTAAGTACTATGGACCAATATGTTGTCTCTTTCAAGCTCTTGCGATCAGTACTTGTTTATTACCACATACACATACTCTTCAAGAGAAAACCGAATAATATTCGTCATAGTGTTGCCACTATGAACGTTAACAAACTCATAGCCGAAATCCGAGACGAAGCTCTAGTGGGAGACCCGGTTGCAGGGCAAATCAACACCGGCACAACCATAACAACAGGGGGTATACAGCCACGCACGACGGCTGGACAGAGGCCACACCACGCGACCGTAGAGGCGACACACGGGAACAAAACGCCGCTCGGGGTGTCATGGGTGCGGCCGTGTAGGGGTGACGCCCCCGCGCAGGCTGGCCTCGCGGGCGTCGGCGAGGGGACCCTCATCGGAGATAGTCGTCGGCGACGGCGAGGGCACCGTGGACATTTGATGGAGGCTAACGGGATGAAGATGTGCGGCGAGAGAGACTAGAAATTAAAGGGGCCGGTGCTCGGCGGCGACAGGAAAGGTTTGTAATGTAGACAGGCCATGGAAGTTGAATATAACAACCCAACTAAACAACAACACTGACGCGGGCGATTTAATAGGAAACTCAGATGGGTCATTTGAAGCAGTTGGTCAGTGTTAAATACTGGTCCATGTTTCAGTAGGGATCACCACTGACGAACCATTTTCTGACCGGTTTGTGATAAGCATCCGGCCGAGCACTGAAGTTCTTATGACTGACGCGTCGGAGGTGGCCGGTCAGTTGCTCATCGCTAACACATGGCCAGTGGCCGGTCAATGGTGAGGGGTTAGTAGTGTTCGGATCAGTATTAGTGCTCCACTCAATCTGAGAGAGAGAGAGGAGAACAGACGTTATGGTGCGTGGAGTGGTTCTGTACTGATTTACTCCTTCCCTTCCGGCTAAGAGGGCTCATCTAGCAAAATTCAGATTTCCATTATATGAGGCTCACTTTGAGTCCAATTGAGTTAAAGTGCTTTGAGTCCCACGCCACATTTAATTCATAGAGATGAGAGAGAGGAAATTAATGGTCATGCATGCATCTTTTTCTGCGTGCACCATGCAAGTCCAATTAGAAGGAGGGTCTTGCATTTATTGCTTTGGGAGTTGAACATGTGGAAAATATTTCATTGGACAGTTTTGCATCCACAAAACTCGTGTCATCCACTCAGAATCTACCTTGGTTGATGAGATTTCAGATTTGAGCCCTCTAAACTGGAAGAGAGGGAGTATGAGCTAAGGGGGTTTTTCAAAAAAAAAATCCGTTTGAGGTACCAACTCTCGCTTATAATTACTCCCTCAGTTCCTTTATATAAGGTGTATTTGTTTTTTGATAAAATTCCACGATGTAAGATGCATTTCTTATAAATCCTCGTAATTCCCTTTTTAGCGCTCCAGAAAGAGGAAAGTATCTCTCTCCTGATTGCCTGTATCTCTCCTTGTATCAAAAGAAGGAAACTATCTCTCTCTCGATTGCATGTATCTCTTACTTTCTGGACTCACTGATTTACTTGCAACTAACCAACAAATTTGCCAAGGGTAATTTTGTCCTAACACCTCTATAATTATGCGCCTTGGTCACCGTGCCGAAAATACGGAGGGAGTAGTAAGTAAAGATACTAAAGCATGAGTATTTATACTTATATCTATATAAAAAGATCCAAAAGGGCAGATCCAACAAATCTCGGTTATCAAACCCTGTCAATCTGACAACCTATATTGTTTCAATGGTGAGCGCTTAAAATGTTTAACATGCAATTAATATCATACCAAACATTAACATCTACATTATACATGTAATTAACGTCTAATTGATCTTCTACCCGTCAAAGTGCAATTAATTTTTCTCCCTCAATATGAACATGCATTGCACATATGCATTTACTGTAACAGAAGCGGTAGAAATTCAACTTGAGAAATAACGAAATACTCCCTCTGTAAAGAAATATTTACTGATCTAAATGATCTTATATTTGTTTACGGAGGGAGTACAAAGCATCATTAGGGCATCTCTAGCCGATCCCCTAAAAGTTAACGGAGTAAAACCCTTATACTCCACTAATTTTTGGCTGTTTCTAGCCGATCCCCTAAACTTAATGGAGTAAACTTCAATTTGATCAAGTTCAAAGCAATTTGAACCAAAAGTAGCATGCATTCAAACATAAACATAGATAGTTTTACACAACCGAACATAAAACATAAATTTAAACTAAACTAAGCAACTAAACTACTTTCGGTCGAAGTGGACGTCGAGCCAATCCTTCCTCGTCAGGTACGGTGTGCCGCGAGCCGGGACCGGGTCGGTGCCGTCGTCGGGGTCGTCGGGGCAGACACTCCTCCATGATGACCCACAAGTATAGGGGATCAATTGTGACGCCCCGAGACCGATGCTCCAGATTCCTTCCTTTTATTCGTCGTCGTTGCCATGTCATTCGCTTGCGTGTTGCACTTGGCCATGTCATCATGTGCATTTCATCCGCATGTTTTTCAAAACTTGCATCCGTTCGTAGTTGGCGTTCTTCCCGTTCCTTCCACTGTCCGTTTCGAGTCCCAGCACACTCGCACGCGCCCGCGGCACCTCCAAAATATTATTTTATAAGTGGGATAAAAATATTCTCAGAATGGGTTGAAAGTTGGCGTGCGGTCTTATTATATTGTAGGTAGACCGCCTGCCAAATTTCGTCCCATTTGGAGGTCGTTTGATGCCCCAACAGATAACTATAGCGGCACTATAGCCGGTCAAAACGTCGGACGTTTCGGTGTTCCGAAACCGTGCCGGGCTATCATCTTCCCTCTCTTCTCAGCCCAATCCCCTCCTACATAGCCCACTAAGCCTACCCTAGCCCCCCCCCCTCTGACCGGAACCGTCGGATCAAGATCGGAGGGCTCCGAATCGCCCTAAAACCCTCTTCCTAGCCCCCTTTCTATAAATAGCCAGCCTCCCCTTTCATTTTTGGGCGAAACCCTAGCCTTCCCCTACCTCCCTCCTCGTTTTCAGCGTCGGCCAGCCCCCTCCTCGCCACTTGGCGCTGCCCATACGGCCAGCCGCCACCCAGCCGCCGCCCTCCAGCCAACCGGAGGCCGCCATGTCACCACCCAGCGCCGCCACCTCGCCTCCTCTCTCCTCCCACCACCGCAGGCCCACCTGGGCCCGGAGCCAGCCCGCCCGAGCCCATCTGAGGCTCGGGGCAGCCCGCGCGCCTCGCCTCCCGTGTGCCTCGCCTCCCGTTCGACCCCGCCGGCGTCCGCGCGCCGCCACCCGCCGGCCGGATTCGCCACCGCCCGCCGCACCCAGTCGTCGCGCCGCCGCAAGCCTCGCCGCCCGCAAGCTTTGCCCCCACCGCCGCCCGCAGCGCGCGCCTCGCGCCCTAGCGCCGTCGTCGCCCGTCTGCTCCACCGCGACGCCGCCGCCTCGTCGCGCCGCCCCGCGCCCGTGCCGGCCCCGCCGACCGCCGTCGACGCCGGATCCAGTCTCGGGGACCCAACCCCCGCCGGATCCGCCCATCCCCGACCTCGCCGGTGCCTCTCCTCCTCGTCCCCGTCGCCGGAACCGCCATGGCCGCCCGACCTCCTCTGCCTCGCGCCGGGATGGCCCCGTCCCGGATCCGCGCCGTACTGCCAACCAAACGGAGCCCCTGCACCGGCTCGTCCCGAACCACTTCATCCAGTTTTTCCTGAGAGGTTGTTGTCCCTGTTTTTGTTCAGCATTATGTTGCATTTTGCGATGATGATAACTTTGTGCATGTGTGTCCGATGATGATGAACTTTATATGTAATTTGCTCTACTCAATGTGCTCTACATGATGATGGCATTTGCATGCATATTAGGATCCATCTAATTATGTTAATCTCTGTTGCAAAAGTGCCT
The DNA here is from genome assembly GCA_039707655.1 of Elymus sibiricus. Classification (NCBI taxonomy): domain Eukaryota; kingdom Viridiplantae; phylum Streptophyta; class Magnoliopsida; order Poales; family Poaceae; genus Elymus; species Elymus sibiricus. Next base: position 229,282,490 of record CM077676.1, read on the forward strand.
CATGATGTTAACTGCAGAAAACTGTTAATATTTGTCATTTTTGTGTGATTTAATGCATGCACCATATGAGAAACTTGTCAACATGACTTTGGAGCATTTTCATGTGTTCTTGCTGGTAGTATTTATTTCATGCCATGATATGTCCTGATGTGAGTGCCATGAGCTTGTAAACATGCCTAGTTAATGTTGCTGTTCTGAGTAAAGCTGTCTGTGATAAAACTTGCCAACTTTGCTTGATGGTTGCCACTAATCTATAGCTCATATGCATATGATTCCTTCATGTGATTTGGTCTATGCAATGTCTACTTCAATGCCATGCCTTTGGTTGCCATGTAAAGTTCCTGTAGCATGTTTCTTTCTTGCTCTCAAGTTGCCATCATGTTAACTCTGCTCATGTATATGCCCTGTTTAGCAGAACATTGCATTTCGCATGGATCATATCGACTTAACCTTGATGCCTATGAACCTGAACCTTAAACATGATTTGAAGTATGTCATGTCTACTTTAAGTGCATATCATGATGATGCCCATCATGTTACTGTAGCTTGCTGTTTTGATGTTGGCAAAGTGCTATGTTGCTGTTTTGGGGCAGATTGCTATTATAACTTGTGTTGATTGTAATTGTTGAACCGTTGCTACGTTTTGATCATGCTCTATATGAAACTTGCTTAGAATTGTGTGTAGTTTCACATTATCATGTTGCATCCTTGATTTGAGCGTTTGTGGTTGATGTTTGCGCGCATTTTGCATCATTACCATGTTTAACTTGTTTAGCTCATATCTTTTAGACCGTAGCTCCGAATTAAATGTTCTACATATGTAACTTGACTAGAAAAACATGTAGATCATCATGATGCATGTTAACTTGTTGTTTAACAACTTTAACATTGTGTTTAATTCAGATCAGTACTAATTTCAAATTTGCATATGGGGATTTTCCGGAATTGTCGTTTGTGTTTCCGGACTCATTTAACCTTGCCTAGTTGTATGGATTGCTTATGCTTCATCTCTTGCCATGCTTAACAATATTTAATCTTGTCATGCATCATATTTGATTGTGCATCATGCCATGTTTATGCTTGTGTGTTTACCATGTTGTTTGCTTCTTTCCGGTTGTGCTTCTTCTCGATAGTTCCGGTTTCGTTGTGATTGTGAGGATTCGTTCGACTACGTTGGTTCGTCTTCTTCATGGACTCGTTCTTCTTCCGAGCGGGATTTCAGGCAAGATGATCATGACCTTGGATACCTTTACTATCTTTGCTTGCTAGTTGTCCCGTTGCTATCGCTATGTTGCGCTTCCTACCACATATAAGTCAGCCTCCCATATACCATGATACAGTCTCTAACCACCCTTACCCAGCAAACCGTTGTTTGGCTATGTTACCGCTTTGCTCAGCCCCTTTCTTATAGCATTGCTAGTTGCAGGTGCAGTTACAGGTTGCTCCATGTTGGGACATGGATATGTTGGGATATCACAACATCTCTTATTTAATTAATGTATTTATATACTTGGTATTGGGTGGAAGGCTCGGTCTTTTGCCTAGTGTTTTGTTCCACTCAAGCCGCCCTAGTTTCCGTAATGCTGGTGTTATGATCCATGTTTAGCGTTCCTAACATGCTCAGGGGAATGTGACCCTCTTGACAGTTCGCTTTGAATAACCGCTTCCAGCAAGGCCCAACATTGGTTTTAACATTTGCCAACATAATAATACTGAATTGAATAATTAATTTTGCATAGGGAGTTAGCGCTACCCGAGGTTTCTTAATTCAACATAATACAGGTGGGCCAGTGCCGATGGTGTTGGTCCAAACCGGGCGATGTCCGGCGCCCCCTGGGCAACCAGGGTCTCAACTAACCCGACATCTTGCCCATCTGGTGTGCCCTGAGAACGAGATACGTGCGACTCCTATCAGGATTGTCGGTATACCGGGAGGTCTTGCTGGACTTGTGTTACCATTGATGAAATGTCTTGTGCACCGGGAATTCCGAGGATACTTTGGGCTATCTCGAGGTTGAGGTATTTCCACCGCAGCTTGTGTAGGCTTATGATGGGCCAGGTTGGAACACCCCTGCAGGGTTAAATCTTACGCGAAGCTGTGCCCGCAGTTATGTGGCACTTGGATATTTATAACCTCCGGTTGTAGAGAACTTGACACTAAATCCTAATTAAAATACACCAACCGTGTGCGTAACCGTGACCGTCTCTTTTCAAGGAAGTTTGGGAAGAGAACACGGTGGGGTTATGTTTGACTCGTAAGTAGGTGTTCAGGATCACTTCTTGATCATTATTAGTTGCGACCATTATGCGTAGTTTACTCTTCTTGTTCTGGTACTCGTAAGTTAGCCACCATACAATGCTTAGTGCTTGCTGCAACCTCACCACCTTTCCCTTCCATACCCATTTAAGCTTTGATAGTCTTGCTACCCATGGTTATGGGATTGTTGAGTCCTCGTGGCTCACAGATTACTACAACAACGGTTGCAGGTACAGGTAACGCGATGTCTTGACGTGAGAGCGATGCTTGTTTGCTTTGGAGTTCTTCTTATGCTTCTTCTTCTACGTCGATCTGGGGATAGGTTCCTGGTCGGCAGCCTGGGCTAGCAGGGTGGATGTCATTCTTCTTTTCGTTTGATTTCATCCGTAGTCGGATGCTGCCCTTCTGTATGATGTTTGTTATGTATTGATGTATTCATGTGATGATTGTATGTATTTGTTTGTATCCCCATCTATTATGTATGTGGTACGATGTAATGATATCCACCTTGCAAGCGTCTCCAATATGCGTTTCTACTCTTGGTGGGGCCTCCGAGTTCCTCGAGAATAGGATCGCATATTGGGCATGACATCAATCGTAGTCCTTTCGATAAGTAAGATTGTCGAACCCAACGAGGAGCAGAAGGAAATGACAAGCGGTTTTCAGCAGGGTATTTTCTGCAAGCACTGAAAGTATCGGTAACGAGTAGTTTGATAGCAAGATAATTTGTAACAAGTGACAAGTAACAATAGTAACAAAGAGTGCAGCAAGTTGGCCCAATCCTTTTTATAGCAAAGGACAAGCCGGAACGATCGCTTATAGTAAGTAAAGCGTTCTCGAGGACACATGGGAATTTCATCTAGTCACTTTCATCATGTTTGTTTGATTCGCGTTCGCTACTTTGATAATTTGATATGTGGGTGGACCGGTGCTTGGGTGCTGTTCTTACTTGAACAAGCCTCCCACTTATGATTACCCCCTCTCGCAAGCATCCGCAACTACGAAAAAAGAATTAAGATAACTCTAACCATATCATTAAACATATGGATCCAAATCAGCCCCTTACGGAATAGCGCATAAACTAGGGTTTAAGCTTCTGTCACTCTAGCAACCCATCATCTAATTACTACTCCACAATGCATTCCCTTAGGCCCAAAGATGGTGAAGTGTCATGTAGTCGATGTTCACATGACACCACTAAGAGAATCAACAACATACATATCATCAAAATATCGAACGAATACCAAATTCACATGATTACTTATGACAAGGATTCTCCCATGTCCTCAAGAACAAAAGTAACTACTCACAAATCATAATCATGTCCAAGATCAGAGGGGTATTGAATAGCATAATAGATCTGAACATATAATCTTCCACCAAATAAACCAACTAGCATCAACTACAAGATGTAATCAACACTACTAACAACCCACAGGTACCAATCTGAGGTTTTGAGACAAAGATTGAATACAAGAGATGAACTAGGGTTTGAGATGAGATGGTGCTGGTGAAGATGTTGATGAAGATTAGTCCTCCCACGATGAGAGGATCGCTGGTGATGTCGATGGTGATGATTTCCCCCTCCCGGAGGGAAGTTTCCCCGGCAGAATCTCTCCGCCGGAGAGCAAAAGTGCTCCTGCCCAAGTTCCGCCTCGAGACGGCGGCGCACCATTCCAAAAGTCTTCTCTATATTTTTTCTAGGGCAAAATGACTTATATACCAGAAAATGGGGGCCAGAGGCTGGCCAGGGGCCCCACGAGGGACCAGGGCGCGCCTGGGGGGTTGGCGCGCCCTGGTGCCTCGTGGGCACCTGGGTGGCCCCCTCTGGTATGTTTTGCTTCCAGTATTTTTTATTTATTCCAAAATAATTCTCCGTGAAATTTCAGCCCATTTGGAGATGTGCGGAATAGGTATCTTGACATAGCTTTTTCAGGTCCAGAATTCCAGCTGCCGGCATTCTCCCTCCTTATGTGAATCTTGCATATTAAGAGAGAAAAGGCATTAGAATTGCTCCACAAAGTGTTATATTGATCAAAAACACTATAAATAACAGCAGCAAAACATGATGCAAAATGGACGTATCAACTCCCCCAAGCTTAGACCTCGCTTGTCCTCAAGCGAAAGCCGATATCGATAATCATGTCCACATGTTTAGAGAGAGAGGTGTCGATAAAAACAAAATATGGACATAGTAGCATCATGATCATTATTATAACTGCAATATTTATTATCATAAACTTCTCATGAGCAAGTAATAATTCATCACAACAATGGAGTATAAGGCATAAACTTTCTTGAAAACTAACAAACTATGTTCTCAGTCAACAATGCAATTGAAATTCATCATATTTTCAGGAAGGGTCTCATGTAGGAGCTATTTAGCAAGTCCACATACTCAACCGTCATTTAGTCTTCTATGATTGCTAACACTCACGACATATATATGGAGCAAAAAGTTTCAGCCAGACACATAGAAAATAGGGGCTTGTGATTTCGCCTCCCAACTTATTCACCTCAAGGGTGATGTCAACAATAATAACTCATGATCACTCATATCCAACTGGATATATGTGGCTAGATCTTTCCTCACCACATGATGCTTGCAAAAGAGAAAAATAAAAAAGGAAATAGAGGAGAACACTATTGACTCTTGCATAAAAAGTAAATACATAAAAGTAAAGGATAGGCCCTTCGCAGAGGGAAGCAGAGGTTGTCATGCGCTTTTTGTTGTTGGATGCAAGAGCTCTTAATGCAAAGGAACGTCAATTTATATTGCCCCTTGTGATAGCAACCTTTATTATGTAGTCTGTTGCTTTTATTTCTTTACCATCACAAGTTCGTACAAAGCATATTTTCCCTTACAATAAAAGTTCAGACATATTTAGAGGCAATTTTTATTGCTTTTTGCACCGATGACAACTTACTTGAAGGGTCTTATTCAATCCATAGGTAGATATAGTGGACTCTCATGACATGAAACTGGGTTTAAGGGTTTTGGATGCACAAGTAGTATCTCTACTTGGTGTGGATTTTTGGCTAGCAAAGATATTGGGCAAGCACCACATGTTGGAGGATCTATAACAATATAACTTCTATGTGAATATGAACAAACATAATTCATTACGTTGTCTTCCTTGTCCAACGTTAGCAATTTGACATAAAATACTTAATGGGGGCTCACAATCATAAAAGATATCCAAGATAGTATATTTGCATGTGAATCTTCTCTTCCCTTATTAACTTTTTCATGAATTGCATCATTGACTAATGCTATGTTTGTTAACTTCCAAAAATTTTACCACTTATACTTTTCTTTATGTAATGTCATTACTTCCCATAAGATTAGCATATGATCTTTTTCATTATTTTCATTGCTAGAATTGAAACATGAAAGTAAAGAAGCAAAAACTCAAACTACTCTTTATTATATAACTCTCAACTCGATTACATACATAGATAGATCACGAAGCTAACACTCAAAAATAGATCATACTAAAATTTTATTCAACTAGATCACGAAATAACTAAGGATCGAACTAAAAATAGGTAAAGATAATAAAAGTGATGGTGATACGATACCGGGGCACCTCCCCCAAGCTTGGCACAAGCCAAGGGGAGTGCCCATACCCATACACTCAAGTCTCCTTCTTTGGTGGTGGTGGTGATGAAGAGGTGGGCTTGTCCTCCGACTTCCATGGCATAGGTTCCCCATCATAAAAAGATGAACGAGTCTCCGGAGTCCTGAAACTTGCAGCTAAACTCATACCTTTGAATCTTGCCTCATACTCATAATTTTGGTTTTGAAGATCATAGATTTGGCCTTGGAGATAGTTGATCCGTTCATTGAGCTTGAAGATGATGTCCCCCATCGATTGGCCATCCACCTTCTGATTACGGGTGAATTCCGTGATCATGGAGTGGTTGGCGCTAAGTCCACGCTCCACCATCCCTTGGCACTTGAAGATCTCCTGCTCCACCACTTCGAGCCTGGATTCCACGCTCCCGGTCTTCTTGGGTCCTTGAACATCCCGGATGTGAAGCACCCCCTCACGCATCTCAATGGCTTGAGGGTGTTTCATCACCTCCGGTAGGTAGGGGTTGATGACCTTCTCGTAGAACTTGTCCTTGGAAGAGCTTGGTGGAGCCATAGCGATCTAGATCTGTCAGAAAAATAGCACGAAACAAGAACATAGGATATTTCTGCGATACGGTGGTCAAAACTTTCGGGAGTATATATAAAGATTTTTTTATCTTGCAAAACAAGTAATCTAGAAGAAAACGGAGTCAGGAAGGCTCACGTGGGGCCCATGAGCCACCAGGGGGGTGGCGCGCCCTGGTGCCTCGTGGGCACCAGGTGGGTCCCCTCGGTTGTTTCTTATTTTTTTTGTTTTTTCTAATATTCCAAAACTGACAGAAAGTATTTTTACGGAATTTTTGGAGTCGGTTTACTTACCGTATCACATACCTCTTCCTTTTCAGGGTTCTGGAGTGTTCCGGAAGGTCTCTCTTATGTATTCCTCCGGTGTAATTGTTTCAATAATATTAGTTTCAACATTAATGGGGGTACCTGAAATATAGTGCTTAATTCTTTGCCCATTCACCACTCTCGGATTAGTGCCTTCGGAGTTGTTTATTTTGATGGCTCCGGAGCGATAAACTTCTTCGATTATGTACGGTCCTTCCCATTTAGAGAGAAGTTTTGCTGCAAAGAATCTCAAACGAGAATTGTACAATAGAACTTGCTCACCTACTTTGAATTCCCATTTTTGAATTCTTCTATCATGCCATCTTTTAACTTTTTCTTTAAATAATTTGGCATTTTCATAAGCTTGAGTTCTCCATTCATCTAATGAGCTAATATCAAATAACCTCTTTTCACCGGCAAGTTTAAAATCATAATTTAGTTCTTTAATTGCCCAATATGCTTTATGTTCTAACTCAAGAGGCAAATGACATGCTTTTCCATAAACCATTTTATATGGAGACATACCCATAGGATTTTTATAAGCAGTTCTATAAGCCCATAATGCATCGTCAAGTTTCTTAGACCAATTCTTTCAAGATCTATTGACGGTTTTCTGCAAAATTAATTTTATTTCTCTATTGCTCAATTCAACTTGACCACTAGTTTGAGGGTGATAAGGAGATGCAATTCTATGGTTGACATCATATTTAGCAAGCAATTTACGGAATGCACCATGAATAAAATGTGAACCACCATCAGTCATTAAATATCTAGGGACTCCGAACCTTGGGAAAATAACTTCTTTGAGCATTTTAATAGAAGTGTCATGATCAGCACTACTAGTTGGAATAGCTTCTACCCACTTAGTAACGTAATCAACAACAACTAAAATATGAGTATACCCATTGGATTTAGGAAAAGGTCCCATATAATCAAATCCCCAAACATCAAATGGTTCTACAGCAAGTATATAATTCATAGGCATTTCCTGACGTCTACCAACATTACCAATTCTTTGACATTCATCACAAGATAGGACAAACTTACGAGCATCCTTGAAAAGAGTAGGCCAATAAAAACCAGTTTGCAATACCTTGTGTGCAGTTCTGTCTCCCGCATGGTGTCCTCCGTAAGCTTTGGAATGACACTTCCGTAGGATTTGTTCCTGTTCATGCTCAGGTATACAACGCCTAATAATACCATCTACTCCTTCTTTATATAGATGTGGGTCATCCCAGAAGTAATGTCTTAAATCAAAGAAGAACTTTTTCTTTTGTTGGTATGTGAAACTAGGTGGTATGTATTTAGCAACAATATAATTAGCATAATCTGCATACCATGGAGTATTACGAGAAGCATTTATGACAGCTAATTGTTCACCAGGAAAATCATCATTAATAGGTAGTGGGTCATCAAGAACATTTTCCATTCTAGACAAATTATCTGCTACGGGATTCTCAGCTCCCTTTTTATCAGTAATATGCAAGTCAAATTCTTGTAGCAATAAAACCCACCTAATGAGTCTAGGTTTAGCATCTTTCTTTTCCATAAGATATTTAGTAGCAGCATGATCGGTGTGAACAGTTACTTTAGAATCAACTATATAAGATCTGAATTTATTACATGCAAACACAACTGCTAGAAATTCTTTCTCAGTAGTAGCATAATTTCTTTGGGCACTGTCTAGAGTTTTACTAGCATAATGGATAACATTTAATTTCTTGTCAACTCTTTGTCCTAGAACAACACCGACAGCATAACCACTAGCATCACACATAATTTCAAAATGCAAGTTCCAATCAGGTGGTTGAACAATAGGTGCAGTGGTTAAGGCTTTCTTAAGTGTTTCAAAGGCTTCTAGACAATCATCATCAAAAACAAATGGAACATCTTTTTGCAAAAGATTGGTAAGAGGCCTAGAAATTTTAGAGAAGTCTTTAATAAATCTCCTATAGAAACCAGCATGACCAAGGAAGCTTCTTATACCTTTAATATCTTTGGGACATGGCATTTTCTCAATAGCATCAACCTTAGCTTTATCAACTTCAATACCTCTTTCAGAAATTTTATGCCCCAAGACAATGCCTTCATTCACCGTAAAGTGGCACTTCTCCCAATTCAAGACAAGATTAGTTTCTTCACATCTCTGTAAAACTCAATCAAGGTTGCTTAAGCAATCATCAAAAGAAGTTCCGTAAACGGAGAAATCATCCATGAACACCTCAACAATCTTTTCACAAAAGTCAGAGAATATAGCAGTCATACATCTTTGAAAGGTAGCAGGTGCATTGCATAAACCAAAAGGCATACGTCTATAAGCATAAGTTCCAAAGGGACAAGTAAAGGTGGTTTTCTCTTGATCGGGTTGTGATACGGGTATTTGAGAAAAACCAGAATAACCATCTAGGAAACAAAAGTGTGTATGCTTAGATAATATTTCTAACATTTGATCAATAAAAGGTAAGGGGTAATGATCTTTTCTAGTAGCTTTGTTTAATTTTCTAAAATCAATTACCATCCTATAACCGGTTACAATTCTTTGTGGAATGAGTTCATTTTTATCATTAGGAACAACGGTAATACCTCCTTTCTTAGGGACACAATAAACAGGGCTTACCCATCTACTATCAGCTATGGGATAGATTATACCTGCTTCCAGAAGTTTTAATATTTTGGTTCTTACCACCTCTTTCATCTTGGGATTTAATCGTCTTTGGTGGTCGATAACTGGTTTAGCATCAGGCTCCATATTAATTTTGTGCTAACATAGAGTGGGACTAATGCCCTTAAGATCATCAAGAGTATATCCAATAGCAGCACGGTGCTTCCTCGGAGTTTTTAGTAATCTATTTTCTTCATGAGCTGAAATGTTAGCACTAATAATAACAGGATATATCTTCTTTTCATCAAGATAAGCATATTTCAATGTATCAGGCAATTGCTTCAATTCAAACGCATGATCACCTTTAGGTGGAGGAGGGCCTCCAAGAGTTTCAACAGGCAAATTGTGTTTAAGGATAGGTGGTTGGTCAAAGAACATCTTATCTATTTCATTTCTTTCATTCATATGCATATCATTTTCATGGTCTAGCAAATATTGTTCTAACGAATCAGTAGGAGGTACGGCAATAGAAGCAAGACCAATAATTTCATCTTTACTAGGCAATTCCTTATCATGAGGTTGTCTACGAAACTTAGAGAAATTAAACTCATGAGACATACCACCGAAATTTACACTAACAGTTTCTTTAGCGCAATCAATCTTGGCATTAATAGTGTTCAAGAAAGGTCTACCAAATATAATGGGACAAAAATCATCTTGTGGAGAACCGAGGACAAGAAAATCAGTAGGGTATTTTATCTTTCCACACAAGACTTCAACATCTCTAACGATCCCAAGTGGTGTAATGGTATCTCTGTTTGCAAGCTTAATAGTGACATCAATATCTTCAATTTCAACAGGTGCAATATCATTCATTACTTCTTGATATAAATAAAATGGAATAGCACTCACACTAGCACCCATATCACACAAACCATGATAGCAATGATCTCCAATCTTAACAAAAATAACAGGCATGCCAACTACGGGCTTGTTCTTGTCTAACTTATCTCGTTCATTTCTAACAGGTTTAGCAATTCTAGCAGCCTCATCACAAAAGTAAATAGCATGCCCATCTATATTATTGACTAAGAGATCTTTAACCATAGCAACATCAGGTTCAACTTTAATTTGATGAGAAGGTCTAGGTACTCTAATATTACTTTTGTTAACCACAGTTGAAGCTTTAGCATGTTTCTTAATCCTAACAGGAAAAGGTGGTTTCTCAATATAAGCAGTAGGCACAACTGGATCAACATGATAAACAATTGTTTCTTCTTTAACACTAATGGGTTCCTCAATCTTTTCTTTAACAGGGGGATGATATTTAAACCACTTCTCCTTAGGGAGATCAACATGAGTAGCAAATGATTCACAAAAGGAAGCTACTATCTCAGAGTCAAGTCCATATTTAGTGCTAAACTTATGAAAAGCATCGGCGGCCATAAAAGATTTAACACAATCGAACTCAAGTATTATACCTGACTCATTACCTTTGTCGAGTTCCCAATCTTCAGAGTTGCATTTAATTCTTTCCAGAAGATCCCATCTGAATGCAATAGATAATTTCTTTCGAGAGCTCGTGATTGGGGCATGTGTACATCATGTACTTAAGCCTCCCCCAAGCTTGAGCGATGCTTTCTCCTTCATGAGGCCAAAAGTTATATATATAATTCCGATCATGATGAACCAAATGCATAGGATAAAATTTCCGATGGAATTCTAGTTTCAATCGGTTCCAGTCCCATGTATCAGTATCATCACATAGCCTATACCACATTAATGCCTTTCCCTCCAAAGATAAATGGAATACTTTCTTCTTAACTCCATCTTCGGATAAACCTGCAAGCTTAAACAATCCACAAATTTCATCCACATAGATCAAGTGCATACCAGGTTGTACGGTTCCATCTCCTGCATAAGGATTAGCTAGCAGTTTCTCTATCATACCCGGAGGAATTTCATATGAAATATTTTCAGTAGGTGCAGTAGGTTGAGGAGCAACTATTTGTGTTTCCGGTCGAGGTGAAGATACCCCGAACAAACCCCTCAAAGGATTACTTTCCATAGTGACAAGTAACAGTAAATTTCAGCACGTAATATAAATGTTTCCTTACTAAATTCCACTCACCAAAGGCGCTTCACTCCCCGGAAACGGCGCCCGAAAGGAGTCTTGATGACCCACAAGTATAGGGGATCAATCGTAGTCCTTTCGATAAGTAAGAGTGTCGAACCCAACGAGGAGCAGAAGGAAATGACAAGCGGTTTTCAGCAGGGTATTTTCTGCAAGCACTGAAATTATCGGTAACGAGTAGTTTGATAGCAAGATAATTTGTAACAAGTGACAAGTAACAATAGTAACAAAGAGTGCAGCAAGTTGGCCCAATCCTTTTTATAGCAAAGGACAAGCCGGAACGATCTCTTATAGTAAGTAAAGCGTTCTCGAGGACACATGGGAATTTCATCTAGTCACTTTCATCATGTTTGTTTGATTCGCGTTCGCTACTTTGATAATTTGATATGTGGGTGGACCGGTGCTTGGGTGCTGTTCTTACTTGAACAAGCCTCCCACTTATGATTACCCCCTCTCGCAAGCATCCGCAACTACGAAAGAAGAATTAAGATAACTCTAACCATAGCATTAAACATATGGATCCAAATCAGCCCCTTACGGAATAACGCATAAACTAGGGTTTAAGCTTCTGTCACTCTAGCAACCCATCATCTAATTACTACTCCACAATGCATTCCCTTAGGCCCAAAGATGGTGAAGTGTCATGTAGTCTACGTTCACATGACACCACTAAGAGAATCAACAACATACATATCATCAAAATATCGAACGAATACCAAATTCACATGATTACTTATGACAAGACTTCTCCCATGTCCTCGAGAACAAAAGTAACTACTCACAAATCATAATCATGTCCAAGATCAGAGGGGTATTGAATAGCATAATAGATCTGAACATATAATCTTCCACCAAATAAACCAACTAGCATCAACTACAAGATGTAATCAACACTACTAACAACCCACAGGTACCAATCTGAGGTTTTGAGACAAAGATTGAATACAAGAGATGAACTAGGGTTTGAGATGAGATGGTGCTGGTGAAGATGTTGATGAAGATTAGTCCTCCCACGATGAGAGGATCGCTGGTGATGTCGATGGCGATGATTTCCCCCTCCCGGAGGGAAGTTTCCCCGGCAGAATCTCTCCGCCGGAGAGCAAAAGTGCTCCTGCCCTAGTTCCACCTCGAGACGGCGGCGCACCATCCAAAAAGTCTTCTCTATATTTTTTCTAGGGAAAAATGACTTATATACCAGAAAATGGGGGTCAGAGGCTGGCCAGGGGCCCCACGAGGTACCAGGGCGTGCCTGGGGGGGTGGCGCGCCCTGGTGCCTCGTGGGCACCTGGGTGGCCCCCTCTGGTATGTTTTGCTTCCAGTATTTTTTATTTATTCCAAAATAATTCTCCGTGAAATTTCAGCTCATTTGGAGATGTGCAGAATAGGTATCTTGACATAGCTTTTTCAGGTCCAGAATTCCAGCTGCCGGCATGCTCCCTCCTTATGTGAATCTTGCATATTAAGAGAGAAAAGGCATTAGAATTGCTCCACAAAGTGTTATATTGATCAAAAACACTATAAATAACAGTAGCAAAACATGATGCAAAATGGACGTATCAACTCCCCCAAGCTTAGACCTCGCTTGTCCTCAAGCGAAAGCCGATATCGATAATCATGTCCACATGTTTAGAGAGAGAGGTGTCGATAAAAACAAAATACGGACATAGTAGCATCATGATCATTATTATAACTGCAATATTTATTATCATAAACTTCTCATGAGCAAGTAACAATTCATCACAACAATGGAGTATAAGGCATAAACTTTCTTGAAAACTAACAAACTATGTTCTCAGTCAACAATGCAATTGCAATTCATCATATTTTCAGGAAGGGTCTCATGTAGGAGCTATTTAGCAAGTCCACATACTCAACCGTCATTTAGTCTTCTATGATTGCTAACACTCACGACATATATATGGAGCAAAAAGTTTCAGCCAGACACATAGAAAGATAGGGGCTTGTGATTTCGCCTCCCAACTTATTCACCTCATGATCACTCATATCCAACTAGATATATGTGTCTAGATCTTCACCCACCACATGATGCTTGCAAAAGAGAAAAATAAAAAAGGAAATAGAGGAGAACACTATTGACTCTTGCATAAAAAGTAAATACATAAAAGTAAAGGATAGGCCCTTCGCAGAGGGAAGCAGAGGTTGTCATGCGCTTTTTGTTGTTGGATGCAAGAGCTCTTAATGCAAAGGAACGTCACTTTATATTGCCCCTTGTGATAGCAACCTTTATTATGCAGTCTGTCGCTTTTATTTCTTTACCATCACAAGTTCGTACAAAGCTTATTTTCCCTTACAATAAAAGTTCAGACATATTTAGAGGCAAATTTTATCACTTGCTACCTTGCTATTTTTTTAAATTTTCAGATTACAAAAACCTATATCTACTATCCATACTACACTTGTATCACCATCTCTTCGCCGAACTAGTGCACCTATACAATTTACCATTGTATTGGGTGTGTTGGGGACACAAGAGAATTCTTGTATTTGATTGCAGGGTAGTTTGAGAGAGGCCATCTTCATCCTACGCCTCCCACGGATTGATAAATCTTAGGTCATCCACTTGAGGGAAATTTGCTACTGTCCTACAAAACTCTGCACTTGGAGGCCCAACAACGTCTACAAGAATAAAAGTTGCGTAGTAGACATCAAGCTCTTTTCTGGCGCCGTTGCCCGGGAGGTGAGTGCTTGAAGGTATATCTTTAGATCTTGCAATCGAATCTTTTAGTTTCTTGTTTTATCACTAGTTTGGTTTATAAAACAAAACTACAAAAAAATGGAATTGAGATTGCCTCACATGCTTTACCTTTATGGTGTCTTTCTTGAAAATAAGGATTCTGATAATTGTGCTCAATTGCTAGAGGAAGAATTTAATAAAATGTTGAATGTGAGTCCTTTGAATGATGAGCATGATTGCAATGTTGTTAGTATGAATTCTTTGAATATCCATGATGCTAATGATATGCAAAGCTACAAGCTTGGGGATGCTATGTTTGATGAAGATGATATTTTTAGTCCCCTGAGTTTTGATGAGCAAATTTATTATGATGAAATCATGCCTCCTATTTATGATGATTATATTGATGAAAGTGGGTTTGGAAGAGTGCAACTCTAGGTACTAATGATCCCACTATTTTGGAGGGTGTTGAATCTTATGGCAATAATTATGAAAGTGGATTCGGAGAGGTCATGACTTTATTTAATGATGATTCCACTATTTTGGAAGAGGTTTCAATTGATTATTACAACAAAGTTGCTATCTATGATGATTATTGTGATGACATGTATGCTATAAAGAATAATGATAACTATGAGACTTGTCATCATGATTTTAATTTTCAATTGGATTATGCCAATCAAGTATCTCATGATAGTTATTTTGTTGAGTTTGCTCCCACTATTATGAATGAGAAGAAAATTGCTTATTTGGAGAGTAATAAAATTTCTATGCTTGTAGATCATGAAAAGAATGCTTTATGTAATAGCTATATTGTTGAATTAATTTATGATGCTACTAAAAATTATTATGAGAAAGGATCATATGCTTGTAGGTGTTGCAATAATATCAAGTTTCCTCTCTATGTGTTGAAAGTTTTGAAGTTATGCTTGTTTTGCCTTCCTGTGCTAGTTGATTCTTGCTCCCAAAAATTGTTTGTTCACCAAATTCCTATGCATAGGAAGTGGGTTAGGCTTAAATTTTCTTTTCATATGATTCATGATGCTCTCTTTATGTTTCAATTCTTTATTCTTATGCGAGCATCATTGAAATCATCATGCCTAGCTAAAAGGCATTAAAGAGAAGCGCTTGTTGGGAGACAACCCAATATTTATACCTACTGTTTTTGTGTGTTAACATGATTAAGATACTGTATTAATCATGTTTTATATGTTTTGTTTCAATAATGTGCCAAGTAAAGCCTTTGGGATAGTGTGGATGATAGTTGACTTGATTCTGTGCAAAAACAGAAACTTTTGCGTCCAGTGCAGAAATTCCTGTAATTTACTGGAGAGTCAAAACCTTCTGAATTTTTTACACATGATTTATATGAAAATTTCCTACTCTGTACTAAATTTTCAGAATTTTTGCATTTTCAGAAGTATGGTGTTTATTCAGATCATTACAGGCTATTCTGTTTTTGACAGATTCTGTTTTCGGTGCATAGTTTGCTTGTTTTAGTGTTTCCACAGCTTATATTGAGTATAATGAATTGTGGAAACGATAGAATACAGTAGGAATTATGTGAGAACAATTATGAATCTTGTCTTGACAGTACCTAAGTGGATGGTTTATTTTTATCATACTAACCTATCTCACAAATTCCGTTAAGTTTTGTGTGATTGAAGTTTTCAAGTTTTGAGTGAGATATCGATATGAGGAGAATAAGGAGTGGAAAGACCCTAAGCTTGGGGATTCCCAAGGCACCCCAAGGTAATATTCAAGAAAGACTCAAGCGTCTAAGCTTGGGGATGCCCCGGAAGGCATCCCCTCTTTCGTCTTCAACATTATCGGTAACCTCACTTGGAGCTATATTTTTATTCATCACATGATATGAGTTTTGCTTGGAGCGTCATTTTCTTTTGTGAAGATTTGCTTTCTGTTATCAATAATCATGTTTTGTATCTTTTAGCTCAATAAGATGCCAATTATAGCCTTTACCATGCTCAGTTTGCAAGTTTATGTGTTGCTGTTTGAAAACTGAAAGTTTTCTGTTATGTCCAGAATATTCCTGAATAGTCAGAACATGATAAAAATCTGAAATTTTTATACAGTAAGCATTAATGAGTTATTTGTCATGTGGTAATTTTTAAGAATTTTCGGAGTTAGATAAGTATGAATTCTTATTCACCCTTTACAGACTGTTCTGTTTAGACAGATTTCGGTTATAGTTGCATTGTTTGCATATGTTGCTTATTTAATGTTTCTATTTGTGGATAGGAGTATTAAATGTGCAGAGGCATTTAATATGCAATGTTTAATTATAATTTTAGTGATTTTTTACAGTAGAGAATGTTAAGGTTTTGAGTTGATTTATACTAACTTATCTCACGAGTTCTTGTTGAGTTTCGTGTGGATGAAGTTTTTAAGATTTAGGAGAAGCCATGATATGAGAAGAATTAAGGAGACACAATAGCTCAAGATTGGGGATGCCCAAGGCACCCCAAGATAACATTCCAAGAAGTCTCAAGCAACTAAGCTTGGGGATGCCCCGTTAGGCATCCCACCTTTCTTCATCAACACCTATCGTTTAGCCTAAGTTTTTACTTGTTCACATGATATGTGCTATTCTTGAAGTGTCCTTTTATTTTCGTTTTGTTTGCTGTTTGAATAAAATTATCAAGATCTGAAATCTTTATTTGGAGAGAGTCTTCACATAGTTACTTAATTGTTCGATTACTCATTGATCTTCACTTGTATCTTTTGGAGTAGTTTTTCATTCACTCTTGTGCTTCACTTATATCCTACGAGTGAATTGTTGAATGAGTTGAATACCATAAATTTGAAATTATATATGCTTCATATGCTTGCCCCATGGGGAGTAACGACTTCACATAGAAGAAGTATGAGTGGTAAAATTTATTGAAAGTTAGCAAACACAGCATTGGTCATTTGAACAATTCAAGAAAGAATATTAAAGGAAGAGAGATTTCACATATAAATATACTATCTTGGACATACCTATGATTGTGAGCCCCCATTAATTATTTTCAACCTTGATCAACTAATTGATGTTGGACAAGGAAGACAACGTAATGGGTTATGTTTGTTTATATTCACATAGAAGTTATATGTTCTTGGATCCTCTAACATGTGGTGCTTGCCCCCTATCCTTTGCTAGCCAAAAATCCGCACTAAGTAGAGATACTACTTGTGCATCCAAAACCCTTGAACCCAGTTTCATGTCATGAGAGTCCACTATATCTATCTATGGATTGAATAAGATCCTTCAAGTAAGTTGTCGTTGGTGCATAAAGCAATAAAAATTGCTCCTAAATATGTATGATATTTTATTGTAAGGGAAAATAAGCTTTGTACGAACTTGTGATGGTGAAGAAATAAAAGCGACGGGCTGTATAATAAAGGTTGCTATCACAAGGGGCAATATAAAGTGACGTTCCTTTGCATTAAGAGCTTGCACATCCAAAAATAAAAAGCGCATGACAACCTCTGCTTCCCTCTGCGAAGGGCCTATCTTTTACTTTATGTATTTACTTTTATGCAAGAGTCAATAGTGTTCTTCTCTATTCCGTTTTTATTTCTCTCTTGGCAAGCATCATGTGGTGGGAAAAGATCCAGGCACATATATCCCGTTGAATATAGGTGATCATGAGTTATTAGTGTTGACATTATCCATGAGATAAATAAGTTGGGAGGCAAAACATTAAGCCCCTATCTTCCTATGTGTTTGACTGAAACGGTTTGTTCTAAAAATATGCTTTGAGTGTTAGCAATCATGGAAGACTATATGATAGTTGAGTACGTGGAATTTGCTAAATCAAAGCTCTTACATAGACCCTTCCTGAAAATAAGATGAATTGCAATTGTTTGATGACTGAGAACATAGTTTCTTAGTTTTCAAGAAAGTTTATGATCTAGACTTTAACATGTGAATAACTTGTTACTTGATCATGAGAAGTTTTATGAAATGAGCTACTGTTTATGATATATATTGATGCTAGAAAAGGTGATTGCAATTATTATTGATCAAACTTGTGCACTATGCTAGCATTCACACTTCATAAATTATTTCTTTTATCATTTACCTACTAGAGGACGAGCGGGAATTAAGCTTGGGGATGTTGATACGTCTCCAACGTATCTATAATTTATGAAGTATTCATGCCTTGTTTACAACAATTTTATATGGTTTTGGTATGATTTGAATGGAACTAACCCGGACTGACGCTGTTTTCAGCAGAACTACCGTGGTGTTGTTTTTTGTGAAGAAATAAAAGTTCTCGGAATGGGCTGAAAATTTACGGTGATTTTTTATGGACCAAAAGAGACCCCCGAAGCTTGGAGGAAGGACCAGAAGCCTCACAATGAAGCGACAAGCCTGGGGGCGCGCGGAGCAGGCTTGTCGCTCCCTCGTGGCCCCCCTTGACGTGAAACCAACACCAAAAATTCCTATAAATACCAAAAACCCCATAAAGAAATCTAGAACTCCCACGCCGCCGCTGCAAACCTCTATACCGAAGCGATCTCATCCGGAGCCCTGTTCCGGCACTCTGCCGGAGGGGGGAATCATCACCGGAGGCCATTGAAAGTGCATTTGCTCCCTTGGTGGTTTTGGTAATTCATTACAACATATATCTCATTGAACTAATAAACATTCAAGTGAAAGATTTCAGGAAGTTCAATGATTGGCATGGCAAGGACTAGGGAATGTGGACCCCTCAAAATGCTAAGGACATACATTGGCAAAAGCTCAAGACTCTTCATTTTTGGTTTAGTGATCCAAGATCACATTGAGTCCATAGGAAAGCCAATACTATTAAAAGGGGATGAGGTTTTGATAATGATCTATTTGCTCAAGTGCTTAGTGATGTTGGTCCAAAACCCTCAGCCACTTTCTCCATCCAAACTTGTCCTAATTACCAAAGTCTAACTCGGTTCCACTGAATCCTACTCATCCGGACCCACCGAGTTCATCAAGACAGTGCCACAAACCAAACCCTAACAAATCGGATCCACCGATATGGATCTCGGTCCCACCGAGATGGCCTGGCCAACTCTCTGTCATCTGTTGCAATTATTTCGGTCTAACCGACTTTGCAATCGGTGCCACTGAGATGGCTTGACCAACTTTATGTTGCCTTGTTGCAATTATTTCGGTCTCACCGAGATGTTGCAATCGGTGCCACCGAAACAAGGTTTGCCCTACCATTGCACATCGGTCGCTCCGAGTTGTTTCCATTTGGTCCCACCGAAACTTCAAAAGTTCACATCTTTTGCACAGGTCAGTCTCACCGAGATTTCAAAACGGTGCCACCGAGTTTGGTCAAAAGTGTGTAACGGTTGGATTTCGTGTGAAGGCTATATATACCCCTCCACCACCCTCTTACCAAATAAGAGAGCCATCAGAACGTGCCTACATTTCCACCATATATTTTCTGAGAGAGAACCACCTACTCATGTGTTGAGATCAAGTTATTCCAATCCTACCATTTGAACCTTGATTTCTAGCCTTCCCAAGTTGCTTTCCACTCAAATCCTTCTTCCACCAAATCCAGATCTGTGAGGAGTTGTTTGAGTGTTGGGGAGACTATCACTTGAAGCACAAGAGCAAGGAGTTCATCATCAACACACCACCTATTACCTTTTGGAGAGTGGTGTCTCCTAGATTGGTTAGGTGTCACTTGGGAGCCTCCAAGATCATGTGGAGTTGAACCAAGGAGTTTGTAAGGGCAAGGAGATCGCCTACTTCATGAAGATCTACCCCGAGTGAGGCTAATCCTTTGTGGACGTAAGCCATGGTGGAATAGACAAGGTTGCTTCTTCGTGGACCCTTTGTGGGTGGAGCCCTCCGTGGACTCACGCAGCCGTTATCCTTCGTGGGTTGAAGTCTCCATCAACGTCGACGTACGATAGCACCACCTATCGGAACCACGCCAAAAATCATCGTGTCTTCATTGCGTTTAAAATCTCCGATCCCTTCCTTTACTTACATGTGCAATGTTTTACTTTCCGCTGCTATACTCTTAGAATTGCATGTGTAGGGTGTTACTTGACTTGATATACTTGCTAAAATCTGCCCACAACTAAAATTGGGAAAAGGATAGATTTTTATTTGGTCAAGTAGTCTAATCACCCCCCCCCTCTAGACATACTTTCGATCCTACAAGTGGTATCAGAGGTTTGGTCTCCATTGCATTGGTTTCACAACCTAGGAGAGTTTGGCGTCTAGCGAGGGTAACTATCACCGTAGAGGTCCATATTTTGATGGTACAAACTTTGCTAGTTGGAAGCATAAGATGAAAATGCATATTCTTGGTCATAACCCCGCCATTTGGGCTGTTGTTCGTGTTGGCTTGCAAGGTGAATTCTTTGAGGATGGTAAGGAACTGGATCGTGAAGCAACCGCGGAAGAATTGAAGATGTTGCAATACAATGCTCAAGCTTGCGACATTCTCTTCAACGGTTTGTGCCCCGAGGAGTTCAACAAGATCAGCCGCCTTGAGAATGCGAAGGAAATTTGGGATACTTTGGTTGATATGCACGAGGGTACCGAGTCCGTCAAGGAATCTAAGTTGGATGTGCTTCAAAGTCAACTTGACAAGTTCAAGATGAAGGATGGTGAAGGAGTCGCTGAAATGTACTCTAGGCTTGCTCTCATCACAAATGAGATTGACGGCTTAGGAAGTGAAGAGATGACCGACAAATTCATCATCAAGAAGATCCTTAGAGCTTTGGATGGAAAATATGATACCGTGTGCACATTGATCCAAATGATGCCAAATTACAAAGATCTCAAGCCCACGCAAGTCATTGGAAGGATTGTTGCTCATGAGATGTCACTCAAGGACAAAGAAGTGCTACACAACAAATCAAGTGGTGCTTACAAAGCCTCAACCGATGCTTCCACAACTTCAAGCGACAAGCTAGTATCCAATGAAGAGATAAGCCTAATGGTGAAAAGGTTCAACAAGTTTTACAAGAACAAAGGAAAAGAAAGAAGCTCTAACTCAAGACACTATGAGAGAAGATCATCAAGTCGTGACCGAAATTGCTACAATTGTGGAAGACCCAGACACTATTCCAATGAGTGTACAGCACCTCACAAGAAAAGAGACGAATCACCAAGAGGAAGACACAGAAGAGATGAATCACCTCACAAGGAGAGAAGGAGTAGAGATGATCGTTATGAACGAAGATCCTCTCGAAGAAGCAAGGATTTGGAAAGGAAGGACAAGTCATCCAAGAGCTACACAAGAAGAAGACATCAAGCTCATGTTGGTGAATGGATTTCCGGCTCCGACTCCGACAATCACTCCGAGAGAAGCTATCACTCCAACTCCGACTATAGTCAAGATGAAGGTGTTGCCGGACTTGCTCTTGTGTCATCCAACTCCTATGATCTATTTGATTCACCAAATGAAGGAATTGGAAGATGCTTCATGGCAAATGGCCCCAAGGTATCACACCCCAAATACTTTGACTTCAATAGTGATGATGATGACTTGCTTGGTGATGATGATTTACTTGTTGATAAGACTAGTGATGTGACCTACAACGAAAATGCT
The DNA here is from genome assembly GCA_039707655.1 of Elymus sibiricus. Classification (NCBI taxonomy): domain Eukaryota; kingdom Viridiplantae; phylum Streptophyta; class Magnoliopsida; order Poales; family Poaceae; genus Elymus; species Elymus sibiricus. The sequence continues at coordinate 229,304,211 of CM077676.1, forward strand.
AGTAATCAAAGTCAAGAGGAAACGAATGACAATGCTATGAAGGAGATTGAGCGCCTAACTAAAGAACTAAATGCTCTTCAGTTAGCTCATGAAACAACTCAAGAGGATCATAGAGAGCTTTTAAGAACTCATGAGAAGCTACGCTTCGAGAAGTTAAATTTAGAGCAAGAGCATGAGTTTCTTAAAGCTATCAATGATGATCTTCGAAAGAAGAGTTCTTCATATCTTGCCAAATATTTACTCTTGTCTACTTTTATGCCACAAGTTAAATCTAAGCAAACTAGTAACAAGGGTAAAAAGGGTTCTACCTCTAGTAGTAACAATAACAATGTTAAATCCAATGTTGTTGCTTCTAGTAGTTCTATTGATTCCACTAATGATTCTCTTAGCCAAGTTACACTTGAGCAAGAAAACAATCTATTGAAAGGAATTATAGAAAAGGGTGTCTACAAGAGCCTTGCCGGGAGTAAGCAATTTGAGGAAATTGTGCACAAGCAAGGAAGGCACCAGAAGAACCAAGGTGTTGGTTTTGAACGAAAGTTCAATGCCAATGGAGTTGAGTGGGAAGAAGATCAATACCCCAAGACGAAGTTTGTTCCTTAACAAGAGAACTATGATCCTACTTCCTTCAAGGGAACACAAGCTCAAGATGATCTTCCACCACAAGACCACAAGCTAAAAGGCAAGGACAAGCTTCAAGAGGAGATTGACTCATTTGAAGAAGCACCTCAAGCCTTGGTCAAGTGGGTTCCCAAGACTTCATCAAGTTCTACTTCATCAAGTGCTACTACAACTCCAAGGATTCCCATCAAGTTGATGTGGGTCCCAAAGAAGAAGAACTAGAGAGTTCTTGAGGGTGACTCCGCCAACAAATTTTACTCACACTCATTTATGGCAAGAACTTGTGCATCCAACTTCAACATTTTGCACTAGTTCATGGAGTCACAAACCCTCTTGTTGGTAAGGCAAGGGATAAGGTATTCAATGCATTCATGGACATCATCATATGTGCATTTCACTCTATGTCTATGGATATCTTTGTATGTTCCTTGTGTGGGACTAACCCATGTAGGTATTGAAAGTGCAAAACTCCAAGGATTGCTCCCAACTCTTGATGGTCTACATCAACATTGAGCATCCACGTCTTCAACATCTACATGAAGTCATCATCGACAAAACCCAAGGTTAGTTCATCCCTCCTTTGGGGGGATATCACATCCAGGGGGAGCTTTGCTCTAAGACTTGAGCCAAAGCAACTCTAATGGTGTGAACACATTGATGCTTTATGTAAAAGTGGTAACCCCACTTGTGCTTAAACGATGAGTATGACCTATGATCAAATGTTCTCATTTGACTCCTAAGTCAATATACTCATATATAGATGACTATGTCATCGTCCATTGCTTAATAGATGCTAGAATTGGTTGTGCATGTTTGACACATATTTCAATTGCTATCTTATTGTGTGAGCATGTTGCAATGCATATTGTTTCTTCATTCAAGGACATCCATTAGTTGTTTTGATTGTCTTGGTTTTTCTGGCCAAGTGGATGTACAAGAATGCCTAGGAACCTTCTCTAGCTATCTATTCTTTCTTGTCTCAAATTCTATTCTTGCTATATCACAAAAATTGAACAAGTCTTTTTCGGACCCTCCGGGTGAGGCGCACTCGGAGTCACCGTTCTGCAAAGGACTGAACTCCAAAACCTTCTGAATGATTTTTGGTTAGACCAACCCACTCTCATTCGGTCTCACCGAAACCATTTAGACTGATCAGATTTTCCATCTCGGTGCAACTGACATGAACTGTCTCGGAGCCACCGATACGCCTAACTGCAAGCAGTTGCTCGTCTCGGTGCCACCGATTCACTTCAAATCGGAGCCACCAATAGCCAGTGGGTATATATATATATATATCCAGCGGGTCCGTTCGATTGAAATTTCTCAAACCCCTTGAACCCGCGCCCCACTGCTCTCGTCGCCAGGTCTTCGGACTGTCGCCTTTGCATCCAGCGCGTCTTCGCCGTTGGATTCCGTTGCCGTCAACGGGAATCTCTCCCTCCGTTGCCGCCGTAGAGGATTTGCGCCAAGTTAGGGTAAAATCCGATCCCCTTGTGCTTCAATTTCTGATTCTATGCACTAGGGTTTTCGCCATGATTCATGCCACAGTATGCACTGTTCTTTCCTCATAAAAAATTCCTTAGAATAGATTCGAGCAAAAAAATTAGGTTTAAGTTTTCGCAGAATGCATCTCGGACCAACCGAATTGAAATTTTTGGAGTCACCGATTTGGCTTTAGCCATTGCACTAGTACCCCTCGGTGCCACCGAGTTGTACGAATCGGTGAGACCGAAAGTAAGTTTCTGTGAAACCCTAGCATATCGGAGATACCGAGCCACAAATCGGTCTGACCGAAACTGTGTGCCAAGTTTCTGTTGAGTGCTTCGGTATCACCGAAATGATCAACTCGGAGGATCCGAAATCCCTTCTGTGAAAAGTTGAAACTAAGATTTGAACTCACATTTCAAAAAACAGCTGTGTTTTTGTGATGACTCATCTACTCTGCCCATACCCAACTATTCACAGGGTCTGTTTGCAAGATGTCTGAAGCAAGTGATAGCCAAAACATGTCAGAGAAATCAACAGAGCTGAGTGCAGGGTCAAGCCCTGAGGAGAGTTACTATGAAGGAGAAAGGAGCTCTCCTGAATTGCCCAAGGCTGCTATCAGATCCAGAAAGAAGAGGAATTCTGATGATGATGATGAGGACTTTGCAGCTGAGGAGGCTACCTCCAAAAAGAAGAAGCCAGTTGTTGTTGCCAAGGAATATGGCACAAGGAAAGAAAGAGGAGTTACAAGGAAAATGTCAGAATCATCTGCAGCCAAGAAAGGAATGACACTCACTCTTGAGGAGCCAAGTGGCTCAAAAGCAAAAGTTGCAGGCAAGAAGAGAGAGAGGAAACAAACTGCCCATGTGATCTTCAAGCCAACCTCCATGAGGAGAGATGATGCTACTGATGATGAAGAGGAAGAACCAGCAAATCCACCTTCAACCAAGCAACAAAAGCTTATGGCAAGTGCAATGAAGTCCAGCACCCCCTCCGAGACTAAGAAAGCTACAACAATCAGACCCAAGAGAACCACAAGAGATGTTTCTGGTAAAGAAAAGAACAAGGCCCCAGTGCCTGAAGCTGAGGTTGATGATGAGCCACTAGTGCTCAAGAAGCTAAGGCCAAAGTTGCCTGATCATGATGACACTCACCCTATTGCAGAGGATATGAAGGCAAGAAGGGACAATGGTCTGAGGAAATGGAGAGAAAGTGATCTTTACTCTATCAGGAGAAGAACAGCTTGTGACTATAGGTTTCACACTAGAGAGCAACAAGACTTCTATGAGACAGTGTTGCTAGACAAGAAACCAATAGTCAGTGACATGAGATGGGTCAAGTGGGAGTACATTGATGAGAATGAGGACAGCTTTCCTCATGTTCATGAGAGTTTCAAGCTAGCTGGAGTTGATACCTTCATAGGAAGGAAGCTTACATCATGGAGTGATGAGATGATTATGCAATTTTATTCCACTGCACACTTCTATCCAGATGGGAAGATAGTGTGGATGACTGAAGGTGTGAGATACCAGTCTTCCATCACTGAGTGGGCTGCCCTTCTTGAAGCTCCTAAGGAAGAAGAGGATGATGTTGATGTTTATGCCAAGCCCAAGAAGGATCACAATTCCATGCAGAATATGTACAAGCCTATACCAGAGAAGGATCTTGAGACACACAAGCTAGGGTCAGTAAAGCATTTACTACCTGGTTTGGCCACCACCAACACTATCTTGAGGCACACCTTGATTCCCAAATCTGGAGATGACAAGATGATTCGTGGCCACTCCATCAACATGCTGCACCTGTTTGATGTACCTCAGAAATTCAAAGTTATGAGCCTGATTGTAGAGACAATAAAGAGGACAGCAGCTGACCAAAAGAGGTCATGTGGTTTTGCTCTGCACATTCAGTTGCTCATCAATTCCAAGGTTGGAACGAGCACATATCTTCTTGACCGAGAGCACCTTCCACTATTTCCTGAATTTGAGGATAATGTAGTGGCGATGGATCCATATCACCCTACTTCTGCTGAGGCACAAGCAAAGATTGAAGCAGCTAAAGCAGCCAAGGCAGCAAAGGAAGCATCAGCCCCTAGCTCATCTACAGCTCAGCTCAAGACCAAGTCAGATCAAATGACTTATCTGCTAGAAGCTACCTAGAGGATTGAACAAAGTCTGGCCAACCTTGTCAAGAATCAGGCAAGCTTAGAGCGGATTGTGGAAACAAAGTTTTATGATCTTGATGTAAAAGTCACAGAGATCCAGACCACAGTAGAGACACTTCAGAGAGATATGGATAGAGTCAGAGAGTCTGACAGTGGTGATGAGATACCTACCACCAACAGGTTTCAGACAGTGCCTAGGGCACCAAGGTCTGCTGCTATACCTTCTGCAGATATGAGAACTACAGTGTCAGTCCCAGATACTACTCCATCAGTTCCACCTCCAGTGTCCACTCCACCAGCACATCAGACTTCAGCCGAAGCTTTTGCAGACGCTGTGATCTCAATGCCGTCTACGCACACCGGAGCTGCCAGCCAGAGATCTTCACCTCCAGGAGTTGCCGGAGATCGTGCCTAGAGTGACGACTAGCTCTATACCCATTCAAGCTTTTTGGTACTTGTTTCAAAAGGGGGAGAATTTGTATAGATCATTAGGCTTCGAGAGAGAGCGTCTTGTCTTTTGCTTCGTTTGATTTCTTTTGAGAGTGTTTGATTGGGTGCTTGCTACTTTGTTCCTTATGCCCGAGACTACGTTGGTTGTTTGTGTGTTTGATCATACTATGCTACATGTTATGCACATTGGTTATCTTTATCTCTATCTATGTATGATCATTCACATGTGTTTTGGTGATGCGTGCTTATTATTCCATTCATATCACTTTGTGCGCTCCACCAAGTTGTATGTGACATGGAAGAGTAACCCATGGTCCTAATCGATTGTGCATTTGCATTCAAACACAAATTCTAAATAATGCACAAATTTAGGGGGAGCTCTTTCTTATCACATACTTCTCAAAGCGACGATACTATTCTTTGATTATATCCTCTATCGAAGCTTTGATCTATATGTTGTCATCAATTACCAAAAAGGGGGAGATTGAAAGTGCATTTGCTCCCTTGGTGGTTTTGGTAATTCATTACAACATATATCTCATTGAACTAATAAACATTCAAGTGAAAGATTTCAGGAAGTTCAATGATTGGCATGGCAAGGACTAGGGAATGTGGACCCCTCAAAATGCTAAGGACATACATTGGCAAAAGCTCAAGACTCTTCATTTTTGGTTTAGTGATCCAAGATCACATTGAGTCCATAGGAAAGCCAATACTATTAAAAGGGGACGAGGTTTTGATAATGATCTATTTGCTCAAGCTTAGTGATGTTGCTCCAAAACCCTCAGCCACTTTCTCCATCCAAACTTGTCCTAATTTCCAAAGTCTAACTCGGTTCCACCGAATCCTACTCATCCGGACCCACCGAGTTCATCAAGACAGTGCCACAAGCCAAACCCTAACAAATCAGATCCACCGATATGGATCTCGGTCCCACCGAGATGGCCTAGCCAACTCTCTGTCATCTGTTGCAATTATTTCGGTCTAACCGAGTTTGCAATCGGTGCCACCGAGATGGCTTGACCAACTTTCTGTTGCCTTGTTGCAATTATTTTGGTCTCACCGAGATGTTGCAATCGGTGCCACCGAAATGAGGTTTGCCCTACCATTGCACATCGGCCGCTCCGAGTTGTTTCCATTCGGTCCCACCGAAACTTCAAAAGTTCACATCTTTTGCACAGGTCAGTCTCACCGAGATTTCAAATCGGTGCCATCGAGTTTGGTCAAAAGTGTGTAACAGTTGGATTTCGTATGAAGGCTATATATACCCCTCCACCACCCTCTTACCAAATAAGAGAGCCATCAGAACGTGCCTACATTTTCACCATACATTTTCTGAGAGAGAACCACCTACTCATGTGTTGAGATCAAGTTATCCCAATCCTACCATTTGAACCTTGATTTCTAGCCTTCCCAAGTTGCTTTCCACTCAAATCCTTCTTCCACCAAATCCAAATATGTGAGGAGTTGTTTGAGTGTTGGGAAGACTATCACTTGAAGCACAAGATCAAGGAGTTCATCATCAACACACCATCTATTACCTTTTGGAGAGTGGTGTCTCCTATATTGGTTAGGTGTCACTTGGGAGCCTCCAAGATCATGTGGAGTTGAACCAAGAAGTTTGTAAGGGCAAGGAGATCGCCTACTTCATGAAGATCTACCCCGAGTGAGGCTAGTCCTTCGTGGACGTAAACAAGGTTGCTTCTTTGTGGACCCTTTGTGGGCGGAGCCCTCCGTGGACTCACACAGACGTTACCCTTTGTGGGTTGAAGTCTCCATCAACGTGGACGTACGATAGCACCACCTATCGGAACCATGCCAAAAATCATCGTGTCTTCATTGCGTTTGAAATCTCCGATCCCTTCCTTTACTTACATGTGCAATGTTTTACTTTCCGCTGCTATACTCTTAGAATTGCATGTGTAGGGTGTTACTTGACTTGATATACTTGCTAAAATCTACCCACAACTAAAATTGAAAAAAGGATAGATTTTTATTTGGTCAAGTAGTCTAATCACCCCCCCCCTCTAGACATACTTTCGATCCTACAGCCATCTTCATCATCCCGGCGGTCTCCATGATGAGAAGTGAGTAGTTCACCCTCGGGGCTGAGGGTATGTACCAGTAGCTATGTGTTTGATCTCTCTCTCTCGTCTTCTTGATTTGGCACGATCTTGATGTATCGCGAGCTTTGTTAATATAGGTGGATCATATGGTGTTTCTTCCCTATCTATCTTCTTGTGATGAATTGAGTCTTTCCCTTTGAAGTTTCATTTTTATCGGATTGAATATTTCAGATTTGAGATCACTTGATGTATGTCTTGCATGTGGATACCCGTGGTGACAATGGGGTATTCTATTGATTCACTTGATGTATGTTTTGGTAATCAACTCGCGGATTTCCGTGACCTTGGGGTGATCTAGGCATAGGGGTTGATTGCACGTTTTCATTATCTTTTCTCCGATAAGAAACTTTGGGGTACTCTTTGAAGTTCTTTGTGTGGATTGAATATTATGAATCTGAAGTTGTTTTGATGCATATCGAATAATCAACTCACGGATACTTGTGGTGACATTGGAGTATCTAGGTGACATTAGAGTTGGTTGATGCGTATCATATGGTGTTATTTTAGTACGAACTCTAGGGCTGTTTGTGACACTTATAGGGATGGCTCAATAGATTGATCGGAAAGGATAACTTTGAGGTGGTTTCGTACCCTACAATAATTTCATCTTATGTTCTCCGCTAATAGAAACTTTGGAGTGATTCTTTATCGCACGTTGAGGGATTGTTATATGATTTAATTATGTTAGCACAGTTGAGAGATTGCACTAGTGAAAGTATGAACCCTAGGCCTTGTTTCTAAGCATTGCAATACCGTTTGTGCTCCGTTTTATCACTTGCTACCTTGTTGTTGTTTTTTTAATTTTCAGATTACAAAAACCTATATCTACTATCCATACTACACTTGTATCACCATCTCTTCGCCGAACTAGTGCACCTATACAATTTACCATTGTATTGGGTGTGTTGGGGATACAAGAGATTTATTGTATTTGATTGCAGGGTTGTTTGAAAGAGACCATCTTCATCCTACGCCTCCCACGGATTGATAAATCTTAGGCCATCCACTTAAGGGAAATTTGCTACTGTCCTACAAAACTCTGCACTTGTAGGCCCAACAACGTCTACAAGAATAAAAGTTGCGTAGTAGACATCACGCACCGGCAAAGATCATCCGCTCCGCCTCCACGACTGCTGCCGGAGCTCTTCCATGTAGGCCTCGTCGGCGGCCTCGGCCTCGAGGCGCTCCCTCGCCTCGCGGTCCTCCCGCGCCATAGCCGCGCTCACCATCCCCGGCTTCGGCGGGACGAGGTGGACCGGACGTGTGCCGAAGGGGAAATTGAGCCGAGCCGCCGCGCCGTGGTAGCGGACCTGCCAGCGGTCGTACTCCATGGCCGCGAGCTCGGCCGTGTGGAAGCTACCGAGCCACCGGCGGGTGTGGGTCTCCCGATCCGTAATCTCGGCGACCCACGTCCCCCACCGCCGCTGCCGGACCCCGAGGTAGGACCTCGTCGGCGGCCGGGCCCGAGGGAGGACGGGGAAGTCCTCGAACCGGCGTAGGGGCGCGGCGGTGGGCGGATCTGGCGACCGGCGACGGCGGCTCGATGAAGAGCCCGTGGAGGACGACCCGCGCGCGTGGCGGCGCGGATCCGCGCTGTGGATCGGCAGCGGGGACCGGCGGCCACCACGTCCGGCCATCGGGGGGGCGGGGGAGGGCGGGGGGCGCGCCGACGGCGGTTCGGGGGAAGAAGAGGAGGCGGGGAGAAGAGGCGCCGATTATACTCGGCCGCGTAGAGATGGAGTAAATATACTCAGATTTTTAGGGATGGAGTAAAAAATTTACTCCACTAAGCCGTATAAGGGATCGGCTAGGTCAAACTTAATGGAATAAAAAGTCAAATTTACTCCACTAAGTTGATACAGGGGATCGGTTGGAAATGCCCTTAACCTGAGTTGCTGATTGGACGCTGACATGGTCGTGCCAGACAAGCACACCGGCCCGAACCATGTACACGTGGTACACCATCCATCCACTCAGTACGGTCGTACTGTCGCTGTCGCGCCACGTGTCACGGTTGGCGGCCGTTGAACGCGGAGTATAAGTACCGGACGCCCAAAGGCTAATCCAAATCGTTGGCGCTCTAAATAATCTCCTCCACTGACTCCCTCCCCTGCCTATCCACTCTGCTCCATCTCCAGCTCCACCGCCATGGATTTATCCTCACTAGCAAGACCGCAAGCGCTCCGCGGTGGCTCCACGGGCGCTCTCGGCGCCCACGCCGCTCGGCGTCGCTCCGTCCAGCTGCTCCGCCCGCGCCGGCCCACATTCCGCTGCTCCGTCGAGGCAGCCAAGTGAGTGCACGCCAAACCTCGTACCGCTACCCAGCCTGATCGATCCTCCCGCGAGCTGCAACGAGCATGGGTCTGAGGAGCGCGCTTTTGTTTTCATGCGTCTGCACCGCCAGGCAGCAGGTGCAGGGGACGCTAGCGGCGGAGGCGGAGGCGGAGGCGGCGCGCAAGGAATGCTTCGGGGTCTTCTGCACCACCTACGATCTCGAGGCGGTGAGTCGTCCTCACTGCTCTCCCTCCACGTGTTTGTTGAAATGATCGGCCAGTGTCTGGCTGGGTTGGTGCGCGCTCAGAGGATTCCGCTGGAAGCGTTGCTGGTAGCCTGGTACCGGGACTGTGATGTAACGCCTGAATCCATCTTCTCGATTGTGGCTGGGATTCGGTCATGGCTTTTGAATTGAGAGCAGAAAGAGGCTTCTTTTTTGACGCTACAGCGTTGAATGAACGCTGCGCCTAATTTTGATCTATTAATATGTGATGAAGCCGTGTCATTGCTTGATGATTTACACTCCCTGACTCGATTGATCAGTGGATATTGATAATTGAATGTGCTTAACTAATACAGAGCTGCTCGTATTAATCTGTGCTGCTCCTGTCAAACGGAACGCAGGATGAAAAGACCAAGTCCTGGAAAAAATTAGTGAACGTTTCTGTGTCAGGTGCGGCCGGGATGATATCGAATCATCTGCTCTTCAAAGTAAGTAGCACCGAGTAATAAAAACATTGTCATCATCCAATTTATTCAAATTTTGTCTATGTAGAGGTGTTGACCCTGTCAACTATTCTCCTCCTTTTATTGAAAATGCATAGACAAGAATGTCGCAGTAACAGCCACAATATTCTCATTTACCGGATGCAAGTGCAGTATATTGATAGTGCCAAGTACCGCCTAGTGATAATTCTACTGTTTCCACTAGGAGTACAGAGTCATGTTTGTATTTTGGCCAACACGACAACCGAAGCTACCTGCTATGCACATAACTGATTAGTACTTTCCTTTCTGCTGATGTATCATCTTTGTGCTTAATTACAATGCGAGTGGCCATATTCTTGTCTTGAAATTTTGTGTCTAGCACATCAGAAACATACAGTAGTATTGACCATTTATATGACTACATTTTTTGTAGCTTGCCTCCGGTGAGGTTTTTGGACAGGACCAACCAATAGCACTTAAGTTATTGGGCTCGGAAAGATCATTACAAGCACTAGAAGGTAGCTTCACTAACTTATTTTCCTTGACATTTGAGAAGCAACACTGATCCATCTTAATTTGCTACATAATACACATTTTAAACTGCGTTCCAAATTCCAATATTGCTGTACTCCCAGGTATAAATGAACTAGATGACCCGTTGCGCCGATGGCGCAAGAATCCAGGTAGAAGTGATAATTAAGTGATCATTAGAACCTATGAGAACTCAATAAGTAATTCACTGATATAAAACAATAGCGAACAATTCATTGCGCACATGACGCAAGAGGCCAATTAAAACCAAATATTATCTGTATTGTAGGGCATATATGAGCAGCTTACATTAGCAGGTCCAATAAGACAACCTGCCTGTAGATAATGAAAGCACGTGAGTGGCCAGGGCAAACAGATGCTAATATAATATCTTAAGCTGATGCATAACAAACATAAGCTGAGGTACCGCAAGCTTTTAAATCTTAGTTTAAATTTAGCAATCTAAGCATCAATTATTCAACATATACACATATCCTAAGATGCTAAGATTATCTAAACTCTGGCTCTGCTTGTAGCTAATTTTTTCCTTTTAATATAGCAATATGTATAAGCACAATAAACATTTCATGTAGAATGTTGTTTTTCCGAAATTACTACTATGGCATGGGACTGGCGCAAGAACTTGATTTGACCCGAAATTTACTTGCTTATCATGTCCTATGCTGGAAACATTTTTTGCGGTGTCCATGCTTGGAAAAGGACTGAACGGTTGGTTGTTAGGAAGAAGCTTTGTAGGCCCTAAAAAACGCACAACATTGGTTCTTGTTCGCCAGCTCTATCTTGGAAGAGGATCTGGCGGACCAAGCAGCCAGCGGGCGTAACTGAATCAATCAGGGCCGACAGCGATGAGTGCCCAGGGTTCTTCTTGTCGACTGCAAACAGCTAACCAGGGGTGAAACACCACCCAACCATTCTACTTGGTGGCAAGTAATGTAGCCTGTACAGAATCCCGCCGTTGAAGAGAGTGTGAGAACCATGTAAAATACACACAAACGAAGAGACAATGGCTAAAATAATTACCCTGTATCATCTTGGGCAGTGTTCCCAGAAAGATGCTGATGACAGGTAAACGCTCCGTGCAGCCAGACAAAGTGACTGAACCGAGGAGATATGTGCACAACGGAGAGGATGGAGGAATATCCAGAGGCACCAAACCATCTGCAAAGCCATTTGACACCTATAAGTGAGTTGCAGACATGCAGGAATGAATATTCATTCACATATCGGAATAAAACCCATCATTCACTTCCGTGACTTGACTCATGATAGGTTCTCCTATAAATAAATAAAAGAGATGGGACTACTGCAATAATTGACTCAAACAAAGCTCTTAACAAAACCTTCTTGAGAACAATCATTTGGCAAACATGGTTGTTTAGGCTAAGCTTGCCTAGCAGGACAATTTTTCTGCAAGAAATCCTAATATACTTGACAATAAACCAGAAATATGACTGAACTCATACAGCATAATCTTGAAAAAAAACATAACTAAAGCTTAACCTATGATGCCTATCGACCAAACATAAAGAACAAAATAAATGGTAGTTGCATTAACTATCTAGGCATTCAGGAACTCATAACGCAAAAGCAGAGTAATAGCAAGATAGTAGAAAAACAGTGCAAGGGTAATCTCGACATAACATCAATACATTTTTGCAAAACACAAATGCATCTGGTGAAGACCGTATAATATGCTCACCAGACCGACTGTGTCTGAATATGCTCACAGTTTAATCTGTAGGAGAATCGACATATGACACGCGACTGGATCTTATTGTTACATATCAGTAAGCATCTCTAGATTCTATCACAACATCTCACTCCTATAGGAGCTATGCACAGAGTAACCATCTACCTACATATCCGTTCATCTGTGCAAAGCATTTTCACAAACATGTGTCGTGCAGTTTAGTAATGCTGAAAAGCAAACAGCAAACCAGTGAGAGGAGGGTAGGAAGGTCACAACCTGCGAGCTGAAGCAGAGCATCTCCTTGAGGCCAAATTAGGAATGGTCCCCCTTCCCCAGCAATCATTTTCAGAAGCATAAACAACAGTCAAAATTGGCTCACCATCAGCAATAGACATGAGTCGACGTCGTGATCACCTGGATGGCAAATGAAACATGGACAACTCCCTCAAAGCCGATACATAATGGACTGGCTCACTCGTTTGAACTGAATAATAAACACCACATATTAGATGCAAAAAAATATAGATAAAAAGCTCAGGTTCATAGTTCTTTCGTTAGAACTAAATCGGTTCACCATCAGCATTAGACATGAGTCAACATCATGATCGCCTTGATGGCAAATGAAACATGCACAAAACATCATCCTCCCTCGAAGCCGATACAAAAATGACAGTCTCACTCATTTGATCTGAATAATGAACACTACACATTTATGCACAAAGAAAAAGGGTTTTTTTGCTGCAAATAGATGAATCAAAGTAAATATAACCTTTTTGTCCTGTAAGCACCAAAAAAACTCTGGGTACACACAATCGAACTGTACTCACGGAAGCATAGATTTCCTCGGTACAACAAGTGCAAAAAAAAAGGTTGGCTTGTGAGTAGCTGCTTCCTATATTTACAACATGACCACAGAAGAAATCAATCCTCATGCATTCTGAATTTGACTCCAATGCATTCGAAATGCACGCCTGATCATCAATAAAGTTCTTTAGGTACATCATTTACTTTGAAAGAGCATATACTTTTGAGTTAGTTTTAGCTGTTCAATGCCTGAACCAAACAATGATTAGCACTATTAATCCATACATAACAATAATCATAGCTCGAGTGCTTAGCTGCGTACCACCTATGTACATGGTTAGAAACCTACAATACTTCACATTTTAAGGACTCCTCACCCGTATACATGGAAATGAACCTTCAGAATGTGATATTACTTGTTTCTTTTCTCAGCAAAACAACTCATGGCTTTTGTCTGTCCTTAAACAATTCCCTATTGCTGCTTCTTTTCTAGCTTTATAATAGAATAAACCACCCAGGAATTTTAGAGAACTCATGCGTACAATATGACAACTTATTAAAAGACGACATTGCCTAGCATGATTTAGAATTCACCAGAGAATGTAAAATTGGTAATGGTTACCAAGATGAAGACATCATATAATGCATCTTCTGTAAAGCAAAGAAACCACACATATATCTTTTCCCTTGAAACTGAATGAACCGCAACACCAGCCCAAAAGGACATTCTACTACCAAAATCCTCAAATCAGCAAAATAAAAATAAGCACCATATTTTCACTACCGGTTCAAACATGCCTCACTGGAGTTGAAACATAAGTAAAGCAATAGTTTTTTCCCTCGAACTCTCACACACACCTTTCAAGAGCAAAACAAACTTTCTACACACTATCTTTCAAGAAACAGCAGGGCCGCAATAATTCATCATGCTCATGTCAAAACCTACCAACTCTTCTTTTATGCATTAAAATGATTTATACCAACCACAAATATTCGTTTGTCCATTGCATCAGACAGGTTATGTGCATAATGCCATTGTAAAAAAAGATAAGAATGGACTGCATACCTTTGTTATGGTGATGAGAGAAAATAAACCCTGCTTCTCGGCATTTTGGATCTAGCTAAAAATGGCAAATTTTAGAAATGCTAAATGTTAGGAACCACTATGTGATTCAGATTAATGTTCTTAAATTATTTTATGTACCAGTTCTCACACTGTCTATCAATCTCCTGATATGCTCAATGAATAGCAGAGAAAAATAACTGCAGAGGGGAGTACGCCCTGCTTGTCAACTTAGGTTTCTTTACCTCGGTCGGCTCCTGACATTGTTGTCTTTCCCAGCTTTATCCTTCTTTTGTCCATAGTAGTAGTAAAATCCTATATGGCCAACGAAATCAAAAGACCCTTTACTAATCTACTGAACTCAATGAAATCAAAAGACCCTTTACTAATCTACTGAACTCAACGAAATCAAAAGAACAAAATAATTATGGGGGTTCACAAAAGACATGGCCCAGTGGTCATATGCAAGGCTTGTGCAGTGAGGCAAAACTAAAAAAATGCACATATGCAAGAATATGCGAACCTAAAAAAAAATCTGCAAGAAAATTCAGAGAACTATAGGGAGAAACACGAACCTCGGTGGGTGCTCGACCAGGATGGGCTCCTGCGTCGTCACTTGCAGCCAACGTCGTCCTCCTGCTGCGGCCGCGAGGACGGTGCCGATGTGCGTGCTAAAGAAGGCCACGACCCTATGGCGGCCATCTCATCAGGGTCGTTCTCCTTCTCCCATGTCTGCCTGCTTGCTCCCTGCCTGCTCCACCAAGCGGACAAACCCAATCCTATGGGGAACAAGAAAACGATGAATAGATCGATCTAACTGGCAGCAAACGAACTGATTTTCTTATGAATCAATTTCAATACAATCAAAAAAATGGCAATGATAAGAGGAGACAGAGACACTCGGTTGCGAGCAGCGAGGAAGTAGCAGCAGGGGAAGGAGAGAAAAACAAACTAAGGCGGGTGGAAGTAGCCAAAACTGCCATTGACGAGGACGCTCAGGCCATCTTCTCACACGCCTTCATCGCCGCCCCGCGTCCACAGGCGACGCAGCGCTCACGGCGGCCCGCGCTCTAGCTCGCCTCCTTGTCGAGCTCGTCGATGCGGCGTCGCCGCCGCTGGTCTCCCCTGCGCCACCTCCTCTTCCTCTTTTCTCCCAGCGGCGGCGCAGTCCTCCCGTGGCTTCTTGGTGGTGAGGGCTCGCGGATTGGGGAGGAGAAGAGGAGGCGGCGGATTGGGGAGGAGGAGAGGAAGCGGGGATTGAGGGAGAAGAGGAGGCAGGGGATTGGGGATGAGAGGAGGCTCTCGGTAGGCTAGGGTTTTCACCGTGTTTCGTTTTCTGGAGCGACCGGACCTCAGACACCCACCGTCTCAAACAAGCGACCCCACACACGCGCTGGCCCAACGGTCATACACAGAAACAACGAGCACGCGGGTGAGAAAAAATTCAACGGTCAGCAGTGAAAACTTTCACTATGAATAGTAAACGCATCAGACGGCCAGGAAGCAAAGCGCGGTCGAAGGGGCCTCGTATGGCCGGGTTGGCCAGACACGTTTACTAGTTAGATTACTGAGACAGAGCAATATCTCCCTTCTTCCTAATGCTTTCTTATAATTACAACTGCAGGTGTAGCTATGGAACTGGAGGATTCTTTGTATCCATTGCTAAGGGAAGTCAGCATCGGCATAGATCCTTATGTGATCTTCGAGGATGCAGATTGGGCCCTTCTAATTGGGGCCAAACCCAGAGGACCTGGAGTGGAGCGAGCTGCCTTACTTGATATCAATGGTCAAATCTTCGCTGAACAGGTTTCCTTTTGTATTCTTTTCGTTATTATCTGTCAATTATACTGTCACAAAATCGTAAGAACCCATTCTGTAAAAGAGACAGATTATTTTTCTTTGTGGGAAAGTATATCTCAAAGTTTGACATTTAACTATGCGGTTCCTTAGATACAAAATGTGCCCTGTCCTCTTGCATATTCGAGGGAGGGGGAACTATGGGATTCCTTAGCATGAAACCTGCTAAAAAACTTGAACAGAAATCTGATTTTAACAGATATGTGAGTACACAAATGATCACAGAATAGTTGTATTGTTATTGGCTGAAATTTTGAATTGTCTCAGGGGAAAGCACTTAACGCTGTGGCATCTCGGAATGTGAAAGTCATAGTTGTTGGGAACCCCTGTAACACTAAGTATGGACAGGTTTTGTGGTTGCTAAGTGTGTTATTGATTCATGCTATTATCATGTCTGACTTGGAGTATATGCTTCTTGTAGTGCTTTGATCTGCTTGAAAAATGCTCCCAACCTACCAGCAAAGAACTTTCATGCATTGACAAGATTGGATGAAAATAGAGCCAAGTGTCAGGTACTTGATGTTGAATCTTAATTATTTCTGATATGTTTCTGTTATTTTTATTTCAACAAATGACAAGACTAATCTGTCATTCACAATGTTTTTGCAGCTAGCGTTAAAAGCTGGTGTGTTTTATGACAAAATATCAAATATGACTATTTGGGGAAACCATTCAACAACTCAGGTGAAGATATGATTATAAACATGGCTACTCTGTTGGTAATGCTTTGGAGTACTGATTTGATGATTTCCATCTGGGTAGGTTCCTGATTTCTTGAATGCCAAAATTAATGGGAGGCCAGTAAAAGAAGTCATCAAAGATACAAAGTGGCTAGAAGAGGATTTCACTATAACTGTTCAAAAGGTACACACTGTTCCACATTTATCTATCATTTGGGACAACTAAGAGAATATTGTGTATTCATTCCTATGGCTATGCAGCGTGGAGGTGTGCTCATCCAAAAGTGGGGCAGATCTTCAGCTGCATCAACCGCTGTTTCCATCGTCGATGCCATGAGGTCCCTCGTAACTCCTACCCCGGAAGGAGACTGGTTCTCTACAGGGGTAATGTTTTCTACTCAACGATTGTTCGATGTTTCTTTTGTTTGATGTACCACTGAAGCAAAGGCGATGCCAAACCATAGGTTTATACGACCGGAAATCCTTATGGCATAGCAGAAGACATCGTATTCAGCATGCCATGCAGATCAAAGGTAAGATTTCAAACTGAAATCCCCATTGCTTTTCTTCCTGGCAGGAGTATTATACAACATGGCAATTTGCACTATGACATTATTCATACAGGGCGATGGCGACTATGAACTAGTTAAAGATGTGGCAATGGACGATTTTCTCTGGGGCCGGATCAAAAAGGTAGTATTGAGTTGTAGGAATAATGGTTGATAATATGCAATATAATGATTGGAATAACCGATCATGTAATGATTCCTTCAGAGTGAAGCTGAGCTGATCGCTGAGAAAAGATGCGTCGCCCATCTTACAGGGGAGGTAAGTGATGTTGAAAAGTACTTGGGCTCTTGTTGCAATGAAGGGCAAATGCTGCTACAGAAATTACTAATGTCGCATCTGTTGTGTTGTTGCAATGTAGGGTAATGCATTTTGTGATCTTCCTGGGGATACGATGCTTCCTGGAGAGATGTAGTGCTACTGCTATCGATGATACTAGCAATCTGCTGATTGCTACCCGGATGTCATGTTATTATTAGAAGGGTCACAACACAACGTTCCCAACGCCAACTGGAAGAAGGATAGTTGAGAGAAACGACTGCTTGCAGGCTGCGGCAGCTATTTATCTTGTGTGTATTTAATAAGCACGCAGACTTTTGTTGTGCACTAGTAATATACGTATAAAGCAAAAGAATTTTCATACAATAAAAAGGGCAAAAAGCCATATGGAGCAGAGTGTTACGTTGAGGTTTACTTGCAGCAGGTAAACAGAGAAAAATTGAGCAGAAGCTATGGACAGGCAACAAATCCAGGTCAAAAGCTTCATGTCGCAGGTCGAGGGGGCATCCACTCTCGGAGGGAGGAGAGATAATCAGCACAACATCCCTTGTGTTGATCCTCCTCTAGACAAGCAGCCAGGCGAAGGGACGGCGCCCTGCTCTTCCAGACGAAGGAGGCGAAGCAGCACAGATGGTAGAGGTCGGAGGAGATCTCCAAGGCTGACCCCAAATTGGACACCGCATCCGTCCACGGACCGACGGAGACCAGTCCACAGACACTGATGCGGGAACCGGTCATCCAACCGTAGCCGCAAATCTTTCGCCTTTTTTTTTTAAATCCGCATGCTCAAAATAACCGCATATCAAATTGTAGTCTAACTTAAATATTACAATCCAACAACAAATTAACGTAGTTTAAATTTAAAATCAACTAGCACATATGTTCTACTTGTCCTCTTTAACCATCACCCACAGGTGCTAATCAAATCTTCTTTGAGTTGCTCGATGCCGAATTTGTTGATGTATTTGAACAAACTCATCAAACGGCGCCGGATTTTGATTTGGAAGTTTGATAGGACCACTCATGTTCTCAAATTCAAGAGTTGCGGCAACATTTTCACCCTCATCCTCCACGATCATGTTATGCATCACAACATGTCATTACCTCCCACAAGGTCTCCAGATCCCATTGTTTAGCAGGTCCACGACCAACTGTAAAATGGGCCTGGAGCACTTCAAATGCCCACTCCACATCCTTTCTAGTTGCTTCTTATATGTTGTATTCATGCACATTGACAGTATAGTTACAAGGAGGAGTTGTCCCTTCAGTCAGCCTAGCAAACAATGGAGACCGCGGCAGCACATTGATGTCACTATGAGACCCGGGCATGCCCAAAAAAAGTCCAATCAAGAGATCATGTGATGCAACTGCTTCAAAGAAGGGACAAAAGATTTAGCATGGGCATTTCACCAAACACTTGCCGGGCGTGGTGACTACCGTAGGGGCAGATGGTACCTGCGCGGTGGCGAACCGACAGGAGGTGTGGACTGACGACGGAGCACAAGCGGTGTGGAAGGAGAGATAATCAGCACAACACCCTTTGTGTTGACCCAGTCGGGCACTCGAGAAGTGCACACCGAAACCGTCGTATCAATCCGGGCTGCCACAAGCATATCCACGAATGTCGAAAACATTGAAGAGGAACGCTATGTCCGAAAGAGCAAACAAATGCTGCTTCAATCCCGTGAGGTTGGCTGACATAACTCGCCTGACGCACCTTGCATGTGAAGGGTGCTTCTGCTGCACTCACGGAGATGCCAGAGCCACCGTCAACCACCTTCACGAGCACGAGTCCCTCCAACCGAGTCAAGCTCAAGACGATGTCCTCAAGAGAAATCACGGCGCCGAGCAAAGCCAATAGCCCCGTCATCGTCCGATCCGGAAGACCGGATCTAGGGTTTCCCCAGAGCATGTCAGGCAAAGGAAGGGAGGACTGCAACATCGATTCCTCCAACAAGGGGACGATGCCTGTAGGCGCCGCCATCGACTGCTCCGGCCACAGCAAGAGTGGTTTTCACCGGCAGCCTCACCCGCCCAAACTCATGACACAGCCGGCCTTTCCAGCATGCCACCTCCATGACGCACGAGCACTGCATCACATCTCGCCGTTAGCTTTTTTTTTTAACACAGTACAGACTCAAGCGCTCATATAAACGCGCATACACTCATCCCTATGAACACACACACACGCACACCCTACCCCTATGAGCACCTTCGAGAGACTGAGCCGGCATGTCATCTTGAGATTTTACGAAGTCACCGTAGGCGCCTCGTAGTCGACAGGAACGTCTCCTTCCACTGAACGCACATCGCCGAAAATCCTGAAATAAATCCAGGATAAATGCGAGCATCAGGATTTGAACCCTGGTAGGCTGGGATACCACTGTCCTCCTAACCATCCAACCACATGTTGGTTCGCTCGCCGTTAGCTTTAGAGCCCCTAGTTTGGAGCCGAGACTGCCAGAGGCCTAAGCCCAAGCACACCCAAAAGTGAAGGTAAGGTAATACAACAATAAGATAGGATCCTTTACTACGTCTTTTGGGGCTAAAAACACTTTTGCCTAACCGAGAGAACAAGGGGCCGGCAGACGCGCTCCCAGATGCCCCGAACAGCATTTGCCCATAGGAAAGCCAGCCAGCCAGAATGTAGCCGGATAGCCGCCCATCCCTATCGACCTTAGCGATGAGCCGGTGAGGGGAGCGAAAGCGTCGAGCTTCAGTTTCTCGCAGGAGAGTAGTTTAGAATTTTGTTCAAACCTGACAAATAACAACACATATAGAGCAGAAGCATCCTGAGCTTGGATTCAGCTGCCAACTTGGATTGTACTAGCGCCGAAGATGTGCGGCACACACCGCGCTAGTGATTGTTTCATCCACCGTGATTGTTGGCTATACAAGGCAAGTTGTACCTGCATTTAGAGCGGTGTTCTATGTCACTGTTAGGCATGTGACGGTGGGAGTATGTGATGAAGATGTTGTCATTGTTAGGCATGTGACGGTGGGAGTATGGTACATTGACAACAATCCATGGAAAGATCGAAAGCTATTTTTAGAGTGTTTTAAATTAATTTTAAGATTTAAGGCTGATATATTTTGTTGGAATGAATTTATTTTCTTCTTTTTAGCTGAAACAATTGTTCTCTTGCTGAGATGTACTTTTTTTTTTTTAAGTTTGATTCCAGCTGAGGAGCTAACTGAAAATGAGATGGGAGCAAGAAATTCCTGATTGCTCAAAAGGATAAGAGGATGAAAGTATGTTCACTGCAAGGCGTCTAGCTATTGTATGCTTGTTGGCCTAAATTGCTTTTGGCTGATGTACCATGAGTTCTTTGTTGGCAGTATTTCTGTGATAAATATGTTCAAGAACACTGTCAGAAAGATGTTTTATGTGTTCACACTTTTCCTGTGTATAGTAGCTAAATGGTGTAAACGGAGGAAGTTGGTATGCATAGTGGATAAAGCTCACAGCGTAGGTGTAGTATTGTTACTGACGAAACAGCAACGGTACAAAAGCATACAGGGAGTGCAAGGCGCTAACTTAAGAGGTACGCAGTACATACGTGGATACACTGAGTAGTCATTAACTTAGAGATACTCAATACATACGTGGATACACTGAGTTGTCATTATTACAGCTAATGGAAAGATAGTGCAAAAGGGAAGAAAGCTAGAAACTGGACGAAGCTGATGGTGATGTGCTTACTTATTTAGAAGGCAAACTGGGACTCAGTTGCGTTCTGCTTTCTGTGGAGAAGCCAGCGATGGTGTGCCTGACTGTTCAGAAGCTTCAGTCTCAGTTGTGTCTTGCTGACTACCAAGGCTGTCGCGATTCTCCGGAGGAAACAGCTCCTTTGCCGTGCGACTGTGTTATACAAAGAAGAAATAAGAGATCAGTATGTGTGATTTTTTCATCTCTGAATATTCTGAAAGGAATTTTCATTAACCTTTTTTTAGCTTTGTCTCTACTTGGTGAACCGTACTTCCTCTCTTTTCTACCTGGGAGGCTTCTTCGGTACAGGGGGCCTGTTGACATTCAATAGAGAAAGAAAGATTAGGGTGATAGTTTTCATTAGCTACGCTATAGAATATGTTATAATTCGTTGTACCTTGTGCTTTCTTGGTAGAAGCTTTTCATTCTTTTCTGAAGCGAAATCTGCTGACGGTGGTGTTGCGAGTGGATCAATCTGCGCTGCATCAGTTGGCACCCAAGCAAAGGGGGACGATAAAAGTACATCTTAGCAAGAGACCAATTTGTACTTTGTTTCGGCTAAAAAGAAGAAAATAAATTGAAGAGGAGGACGATCAGTCTGCGCTGCATCATACGGAAGGTTTTTCATCCATAGCACGACCCCCATCCAGCATATATTTTCATCAAGTTAGGGGAGATAATTGGGGGGGGGTGGGGGGGGGGGGTGGGGGGGGGGGGTGTATGCAGCATCTATTTATATACTTATGTAACTGTAAATTGAAGGGGACAGGGATATGTGTTACCAAGTGGTAGGCGTGCTGAGCAGGGCCATGGTTGCGTCTATCATCTTCTCCCTCCCCGTCCTCCTGTTGGTCCAGGACTTGGTGGTCGCGCTGCTGCTGCTACTGTGATGGGCTTGCCTCCCACGCTGGACCGAGAGATTAGGAGTGCCGACGGGATGTGCACCTTCTAATTGAGATAGTTCCTTAGCAGTTAGCACTGAGCTAAGAGCAGTCCATGAAGCTTGCAGGCAAATTGAGATCCAGTAATTCCTTCATCATCTGCAAAAGAAATAGATAGTTGTATTCAACATAACACAAGAATGAGCTGCTTGTTCAAACGACAGAACAAAACCATCTAAACAATAAGACTGTAGTAGTACGCTGTATATGACGCCATTGTTATTCAATCATGTGTGGATCAATCATAAATTCTCGTTGGATTTGGATAAAAGCTAGCTAGACACTTCTTCCCCTTTCCAGTGCGAGGCTATAAAAATTTGGGAGCTCAAGAAAAAGCAGCTCATTGCATTCTTTCAGATTCATCTTTAAATGTAGTACCGAACGGGAAACCATATATAACTAAAAAAACCTATAACTAATCTACAGTTTGATCCTTGCATAGGCCTTGAACTTTCATCTTGGAAAAAATATTAAGTGAGAAAATATATCATTACATGAGGATACAAAGAACAGATTACCTGCCTAACTTTGGGAAAACACTCCTATATAGAACTGGAAACATCAAGAAAGGAGAGAATATTTTTTGGATATTGGGAGCAACCTCTCAAGCATTTGACGTAAACAACATAAATCAAGGGTAATTGGCATTATTTTTTACTGGTCATCCTGCAAAAAAGAATGTTTCTTTGTTAACAAACAGAGGATAATGACAACAATGAGGTAGTTTCAGGACAAAAGATGCTAGTGATGTATATAGAGACTCCAGTAGCAAGAGTGAAAGTAACTGACATATTTTCCTAATGACTACCAGTTTGTTTTTATATAACATATATATTGCCAAACACTCAAACAGACCACACCACTTTGACACAACTTTGTGGAACAATCAGATGCCTTTCCAGATAATCCATTAGCGTGAATGATATTTGAAGCGCAAAACCCACAAGAGTTCTCGGCATTCTTTGGTAAAGTGATGATGGACACATTCACACATACCTTTGCAAATACACGGTGGCAGACCTCGGCGGCCTCGAGGGAGCCAGTGGTGCGGCTGATGAATCATAGGCCCTTGAGCACTGCTTGGCGCCGGCGTACAACCAGTTGACCCGTGGTTGGATGGCCACGCTTGCGCGACGCCATGGTCACCTCCCGCTGAACGACACTCCTTGAAAGCTGTATGTGTAAGTCAATACATACTGCAGGTTGAGTGTACAAAGCGAAGGCATTTTGGGTGAAAGAATGATCTTATATAAATTTGAAACAGGTATTAGTACAGATTTTCATTCTTACTTTTATGAAAGATAGTTTCACTATGATTTATTTGGAACTCCTAAATACATATTCTGCTACACATAGGAATGTCTCCTTCTATTTATTTTTACATCAAAATTACCTTCTTGCTTTCTTATGTTTTCAATAAGAAAGATTTGTTGGGAAAAGAAAAATTGCATCACTTGCAAATTCTCTCGTACCTACTCTCTACCTGGCTGGACAGAACCAAGCATACCAGACCACCTGATCATGTTCCTTTGTTCGTCCAGGGAGAAGTAAAGGAGGCGCTCGGCTGACACCAATGCAACCATGGGGCTGCGCAGCCGGTGGCCACACCACCAAGACAACCACGGAACAGTGCAACCGGCCGCCACACCAAGATTTCGATGGACACACTAAGATTTTGATTCACAAACATACCTAGCACACAATCAGGTTGCAGCATCGCTGGAGGGGGATTTGGGGTGAGTGGAAGGGAGACAAATTGAGAGTGCGATCAGAAGAGAGAGAAAAAAGGGTCACCTGGCCATTGGAGTTGCCGCTCCATTCGCCGAGTCGCGTCCAAGCCGGGGATGGAATTGAAAGAAGGGCAAGGTCCAGGGAGCCGTTTCCTCCAGAGGCACCGGCGGACGACGACCAGGAGGGCCGGCGGCAGCAAACCCTAGATGAGGGGCAGCAGCTGCAGGTCGGTGAAATCGGCGGGGAGCTCGAGCGACGGAAAGGGATGTGGTCTAGATAGAAAAAAGGAGATGAGAGAGGGACCGGGGGAGGAGCGTCGCCCATGGCCGGCCGTGGATGGACGTCGAGGCGAGCGGTAGAGCCGTAGAGGTGGCGGACGCACCGCTCCCCCTCTCTTTCTCTCGAAGAAGGAAGAAAGAAGGGAGCCAGATATTAGCAGTGAGTGGTGGGCCCAAGCTCTAGACAGTTCGGTAACCTCCAGCGGTATGTACCACATCTGTAAAACAACCCACGTAATTTCCAACAGCAGGCAGTAAAAAAAACTCAAAAAAGGAGAAAAATCAAACCTCTCCCGCATTAGGGCTCCTTTGATTCAAAGGGATTTCATAGGATTTTTGGAAGGTTATAATCCTTAGGAATTTTTCCTACAGTGGTCGTTTGATTCATAGGATTGAATCCTATAGGAAGTTTTCCTATGGAATCATGTGTACTACATTTCATTGGAAATCTAGCATCTACTCCAACCTTTTTTTTTCACTTCCTTTGTTTTCCTGTGGCATCAAACACTCTGTGCTAATCCTATAGGATTCAAGTGGGCATGCCACTCCAATCCTTTATTTTTCCTGTTCCCACATTTTGAGAATCCTACAAATCAAAGAGGGCCTTAGTATATGTACTGATTTACAACATTCTACGCTAAAACTGCCTAACGAACATGGATAATTGGAGCACCACCATGCACTGATTATTAAGCAGTTCTAAAATACTAATAGCACTGGAGGAATTCATAGATACAGCACTAACTCACGGGCTGCAAAACGGTACCGCTAATGCTGTTGAATTTAACAGACGCATAAGGAGGTCATGTCATGCAATGCCATACATTTAGGCCATCAGGAGGTCCCCGGTTCTCGCCTCAACACACATACAATTACCTAACGTCATAATAATCTTTTTATACCCAATACCGGGTGGGCAGGCGGGCAGGCCAGGTTACTTGCCGTAGATGCACAGGCCCACCTCGTAGCTCACCAGGAGCATTATTGCTGACAGGAAAAAGAGACAGAAGCCACCACGCAGCACCGCAGTCACTGTGTTGCAGCCACCACAGTGTATGCGGTTATCAGGCTGGAAACCTGTGGAGAAGAGCAGCTCCATGTCTTCATCCTTCTGGAACGACCACTTGCCTTGTCGAGAAGCAACAGTTAAGCTTCCTATGCTGATTACTTCAGTAGACACACTGATGGTGTTAGGAGACAAGGATTTGCCTGGGAACTCTGCTGCAAAAGCAGGGGGAGCCGAGATTGAATCCAGCATCTTTACAAAACGCTTTCCCATGGAGCCATTCTTAGCCTGAGAATCTGTCAACACAATACCAAAACTTTTCAGTAATCTTCATTTACAGCTACAACATCCAAGCTAACGACAAGGAAACTCAAGACCAGCCATTGCTAACATTGCCCTGATTAAGCACAACTAAAAGCTTGTTTTTCTTTGCAAGATGCACAAAATGATCTTCTTGCTTAATCAGGGCAAGTAAATATAACTGCAAACATTCCCTCAGGGTAACATACAGATAGAGATACTGGGTCAAAGAGGTAGAATAGTTGAATACTAAACAGCAAAACATAGTAAGGATATAGCTGGCCTGTTCTTTTCCATAATAACATTACCTGGTAAAACAACACAATTTAACTGACCACCAGCTTCAGGTAACCTAGCGGACGACGGGGCACCAACTACAAAATTAGGTTCTACAACCTTTTGAGTTGGACTATATGTATAGTTGGGATTGTTGACCTGTAAAAGTAGAAAATTTGTGTGTGAGTACATCAATGATCTGCACAAAGTGCAGTGAGTTCATCTCTTACATGTAACTACTAGCATACCTCTTGAGTAAGAACTGGCCCATTAAAGACATGGGAGCTGCTCCCAGCCGACTGCTGTACAGAGCACATCATATCATTAAATAAGTTATCGTCCATTGCATCGTAGTATGGAATACCATCATCCAGTGTCTCGATACCAGATAGAATGGTTGCTGGGGAGCCAAGAAATCCATTCGTCTGCCTAAATCCATCACTGAACATTGAGTTATCAAAGGGCGCATCAAAATACATAAGAGAATCATCTTCTGGCTTGACTGAATTTGTAATAGAAGAGTGTGGGCGATCAGTGATAGTTGAGACCAACTGGGAGGAGTCATCTTGTAGTGTCTGCAACAACTGGGCCAACTCCTCTTGCTGGAAAGGCTGATCACCAGTTATCAGAGGAACCTCATTGTTGGCCCCATTTACAGCATCCAAGGAGAAAGATGTTTTCCAGGCCCAACCATCAGAAGGCCAGATAGTGGAATCATTGCCTAGAGGATACTCCAAATCCTTCAGCTCTAGGAATTCATCATTGGGGCTAGAACTATTAAGAAAATCTCCAACATTGGCATTAGATAACATATTTTCATTAAGCATTGGGCTATTTTGTTCTCCAGGATGAATATACTGAAGAAAATTAGAACCAAGACTTGGGTCATTCAAAATGTCCCCTGAATTTCCTTCTACATCTTCAGAATGGCTGCTGGTGTTTGAAGTGTCAGAAACCGGCAAAGCAACACTACCATTCTCATTTTGACCGGCCAAGTCCTGAATTTGAGGGAAAAAGTGTGTTAGAAAAACTGGCATATTAGGTAAAGAAATGATCAGAGCAAAACAAAGAAATTACCCATAAAGCATAATTGCATGCGAATAAAGTAAAAAATAGTCCTGTATGGATAAAGAGTATGCTAAAGAATTATTATGTTCAACAGAATTATAGCTTAGAATACATATATATGTTTGATCATCTATGACACGCAGACCTTGCGAAGTTCACACTGTCTCGTCTGATCTTTTACTGGTTATAGAGTTTATGGTGCCGCTGACCATCCGAAAAGTCAAAAGATGGCGTTGGCATTTATAAAGTTATTAAAGACAAAAAAGACAACACAGAATTACAACCTTTTTAGTGCTCATAGACCTGAATAGTGAATACTATGACATCATGACTCTTGTGTGTCATTATCTCATACTTGCTAGTTAACCCTGATAGAAATACAAAGATGTATGTCAAAAAGCCAATGCATGTCAGCAGTCTTGCTAGACAGCATGACATAGAATTCGTTAATGCAAGTAATAAAACAAGCTAAATCCCAATGCTGAAAGAAGTGGAGCATCCCTGTTGAGAGAAAGATGAAATAATTTAGATCCAACGTGACAAAAAACATGCTCAGTAATATTATGAACCTTTTTCCTCGACAAACATACCAACAATAGATTAGAATGAAACTATGTGCCATCAATCATCATTCTACAGATTTATGGGGAAAATACAAATATCCATAATTCCATTCACAAACCACTTTTTTTTACTTCAATTAAAAGATGGAACAGACTATGTGATAGCAAATTTTGTGAGCATACCAACTGGCAGGATTGTGGAAAAAAAATTCTAACTCTGGCTATGAAAAGTGATCAACATCTCCCTTTGCCCATGGATAATGCGAAGGCACCCAAAAAAATTCCAATGCTAATGGCAAGGGAGCTGTCTTTTTGCAATTATTCCAATAACTGGTGTATAATAGTTAACAAACATGGTCCCGGCACAAAGTACAGCTTCAAGAAGTCCATAAAAAAGGAAAATCACTGATAAATGTGCTACTACATTATATTCGCCAAAATGAGGTGGTTGATGACTATCAAGCAGCATACAACCAAATACAGTATCACAATGTTGAACATATTGTCCCAATAAGGTGATATATGGCATCGGCGGTATGTAGACATTGCAGGACATATTTTGATATGAAAAGTGTATGACAAAGTCTTCCTGTTTTTACATGCTAGGGTAACTGTATAGTATTTATATGTAACATTTATCAAAATATTGTACATATAGGGGCAATATAAGAAAAGGTGTTGTAACCTGCTAAAATTTTCATATGCTAATCAGTTAAACTAAGACAAGGGCATATATGGTGTTGAACCAGTATGGGCCCTGCCCATCTATCTTAGGCCCATAGGGCCCAGCTTATGTGCTAGACCTAGAAGAGGAGGAGCTGGGTGTTGTCTCCCAGAGAGCGCCGCCACACACACACGAACACGAGCTGGTACACTCCCCTCCTGATTCTACATGGTATCAGACGCCAGGTTCGGCGGGACCTGACGGACGGCGAGGCTGCGGGGTCCGGCAGGGATCGGCGGCAGTCCTGTGAGCCGGAGAAGAGGCTGCTGTGCACGCGCGCAAGGCGGAGAAGCAGCTGCGTTCGGCCCAGGGAAGGAAGAGGAGGAGGTGTGAGGCTGTGCGCGGCGAGAAGGCAGCAGAGGAGGAGCGGCAGATTTAGAGGAGGAGGCTGGCTGTGCTGTTGCTGCTGCTGGGTGCAGGTGCTGACGGTGTTGTTGCTTGCTGCTGCTGGGTGCAGGTGCTGACGGTGTTGTTGCTTGCTGCTGTACTCCTGCTGTTGCTGCGTGGTAGGAAAGTGTGCGTGCGTGCTTGCTGGGGCTGCTGCTGTGTGGACATGGTAGCAGAGGTGCTTGCTGCTGCGGTTGACTGGAGAGGCAGGAGAGGCAGGTCGTGTTGCTTGTTGCGGCTGACTGGAAAGGGAAGAGGAGGCAGTACTGAGGGTGTTGCCAGGACTACTGCTGCTGCTGCTGGTGTAGCCAGGGGGAGAAGAAGGGTAAGTAGCTGCTGCGTGTAGCTGGTCGGGAAGATGGGTGAACCAAAAGGACTTGCTGAGGCTGTCGAGCAGCTCACTCAGTTCCTCGCGGGCTCGAACTCCGGGGCCATCGTTCCTCGACAGGAAGTTGTTCAGAAGATCGAGTTGTCGCCCACGGACATCAACGTAGAGGGGAAAGGGTTGTGGTTTGCGAGTGGACATCTTGAGGTGGATGCCTAGAGTGATTTTAATCGGGAAAGTTGTCAAGATGATAGAAGATCAACTTCAGGCTATTGTGTGTTTGTGGGAGGAAATTTGGTGTCATGGAGAAGCAAGAAACAAAGTTGTGCCTAGATCAACATCAGAAGCTAAGTATAGAGCATTATCTCAAGGGTTGAGTGAGATGCTCTGGGTGGAGAATCTACTCAGCGAGTTGAAACTTCTGAGGAAGGCCCTCTTGAGAGTGTGGTGTTACAATCAGTCAGCTATAAGCATTGCCAATGACCCGATTCAACATGATAGGACAAAACATGTGGAAATTGATCCCTTCTTAATTAAGCACAAACTTGATGCTGGGATCATCAGCCTTACTCATGTCAGCTCTGGGTAACAGGGGGGGCGGGAACAAGGACTGTAACTTGGCATGTGACAAGATAGAGTTGATAGCTGTCTACTACCACCCATCTTGAGGCGGAGTGTTGAACCGGTATGGGCCCTGCCCATCTATCTTAGGCCCATAGGGCCCAGCCCATGTGCTAGACCTAGAAGAGGTGGTGTTCGACACACACAAGAACACGAGCTGGTACGCTACCCTTCCTGATTGTACATATGGACAAGTGCAAGGAAATAGAACTACATGTGTTATTATCTTCAGATTCAGAAGGCTAACAAATTCAGTGCCAACTCAAGTTGATCTAATGTATAACTCAAACTGCAAGCATGCAACATAAACTGACTTTTATGCAGTGTAGCATTTTATACTCAACTAGACACTTCTTTTACTAAAACAAGCAGTGAGTAGAAAATCATGCAAGTTGTAGGTATACCTGAATGAGATCATTCATCTGAAGATATCCTTTCTCCATAGCACCAGGAGCCTCGTGCTCACCAAAAACGTCCCTCTCCACTGGCAGAGGACCAAAATCATCATCCTCATCCGCCTCCCACTCCTCCTCGACGAAGGGTGCTCCATACTGTGCCCCGTTTTGAGGACCAGGCCCAGCCTTCTGGAAGATTCGGCACACTACAAATGAATCCTGTGCACAATGGTTTGAAAATCAGCATCGCTATATTGCATTTAAGCGTTATTAGCAACAAAAACAGAATATTGCCACCCTAGCGATCGGAAATTTTGCCCGTGACTCGCAGTAAAAATCCGGGCAAAAGACCTGGTACAGTCATAGCACAATGCCCACTGGGATCAGGTATGAAAAAAAAAATCGATAGAAGTCTAATACCTAATCGACAAGTCCATCGCCGATGTCCGAAGTGGCAATACCTGTGGGATCCCGGCTGCGCCATCGCCCTCAAGGCGATACTCGTGCATGACCCAGTTGGTGCGCTCGCCCTTGGGCGCGCGGCCAGCGTGGAAGACGAGCGTCTTCTTCATCCCGACGACCCTAGCGCCATGGCGGACCTCCCTGTCCTTGCCGGTGGTCTTCCAGTAGCCTCCTGCAGTGGCGCGGTTGGTGCGCGCGCGGTTGGCGTGCTTGCGGTCGAGGCGGCTGAAGAAGTACCACTGGGAGTCGCGGCTGCGGAGGCGCGACCTCGCGGGGAGGTCCCATGGCTCGAGCTTGTAGAGGTCTACCTCAGCGATGGCGTCGACCTTGAGCGGGCGGCCGAGCACCTTGCGCTTGAGGTAGTAGGAGACGAGCTCCTCGTCTGTTGGGTGGAAGCGGAAGCCCGGGGCGAGGGAGGTCGGGTCATCCGGCGCGGCCGCCGGGGCGGAGGAGGAGGACGAGGAAGGATGGGTCATGTACCTGAGGGGGCTTAGGGTTCCAGGAGAGGAGAGAGGGGGGAAGAGATGATATTGGATTGGGAGATTGGATTGGGGAAATTGGAAGGGGGTGTCTCTCTCCGGGAAGAAGGGATGGCTTGGGCTATAAGAAAGAACAGGGGCGTTTTCGGGACATCTCAATTTCCCAGAAATAACCCTAAAAAATTCCCAGTCATAAAATCGGGTTGGCCTATCTAGCGAACGTTCGCCATAAGATATGACATTTGCGAATGTTCGTCTGCCAGTTTGTGTATTTGGGGAAACAGGATGGCTTTTTTGCAAAACTGTCATGGATTTCTTTAACTTTGAACGAAAAAGTCATCCAATCTGCACATGATCAAGATCGTGTGGCAGTTTAGGCGTCCGCTGGCAGTTGCTCCCCAGCGAACGTTCATCGGTTACTATTTTTGATAAAATCTGATTTCCGAAGTTATTAGGCCTCCTCGTATTTTGGATCAAATTTTGATCATATATACAACTAACAAAAATGAGATATATGCTACAACGATACTAGTATTAAAATTGTATTCAAAAAAATGTATTCGAGAAAGATTTCACACGGTATAACTTCGGTGACACGTAGTTCATATTTATTAAGTTAAATTTATGGTTAAATTTTGACTCAAACTAAGAGGGGTCCTAATAAATTCGAACGAAGGTCAACCCCTCTTCCCCCCTTGATCTAAGAAAAAATGGAAGCGGGAGAATCTGCGACAGATGGAGCGGCTGCGTGTTAGCGGGAAGGAGCTTTCTGGGTGGTGGTTGGCGTCTGCGCCGAGCTTGGGAGATGGTTCGGGAGCCTTCCAGTTCGCCGATAGATGAGGGAGTCAGAGAGGAATCGGGCTGCCCGAAGCATGAAGGAGTGGGCTAAGGGAACATTGAGGCGAAGCATCGGATGGTGGGATTCGAGGATGGGGGTTGAGGCGGGGACCTCACGGTGGCCGGCGGAGTGTGCGGATAGCAGCAGGCGACACAAGGCGGATGTGCACCGGTGGAGCGCGTCGACGCTGGTGGGCAGCACAAGGCATGTGGGTGCTGGGCGGGACAGGTATGGGTGACGTGTTGACTGAGAATAGCTCGGTCAAAATCGGACGGCTCATCGAAATTAAAATTATCATTTGAACTAGGGAGCTCCTACCCTATGAAGCTTAGTGATTTGAGTGACTAGAGATTCGTAGTTGAGATGGTCCAAAGAAGCTAAGAGTGGATGCATCTCCCCTTTGACGGGGTTAATTTAATAAGTCTGCGTCCTGGCTAAGCGATCGAGTGGTGACAGCAGCAGAAGCAAATGTCCTGATCCTGACGCGAGCCATCGGCAGCTCATTGGCTGGAGTGACACGACCAAGCTGCCATGTCATCAAGTTAGTAGTAGGAGTCAGGGTGTGCATTCGGTTTTTTCGGTTTGATTCGGTTCGGTTTATACGGTTTTTGGTTTATACGGTTTTTATACTTCGGTTTATACGGTTTTATACATAGATACGGTTCGGTTTCGGTAATAACCATATAATTTCGGTTCGGTTTCGGTAATAACCAAAATAACCAAAGTTAACGCGAATTTTGAATGAACAACAAATATTTTTTTGTCACATGATTCGGTTTGTGTATGTAGGTAAGATTTTTCTTTTGAGTAGTGCATACGTAGATTAGATCATTATTAGATGGCACACATGATTTGGTCCTAGGCATTAGATTAGATGGCAGCATATCTGAGGATTTGGCATGTTTTTTATTACGTGAGGCAGCAAGCAAAAACAAGAAAAAGTCAATCGTACTCTTTTTTATACGTGATGGAGCAAGCAAAAAAAGGAAAGATCATGACAAAAGCGGCTGACTGGCCTTTTTCTTAGGCAAGTGATCGGCTGCCTGGGTGGATCGCTCGACAGAAGTGGCCACATGGGCTGGATAATGTGAGGCCCAAGCAAGCACAACGTACGCTAGGTGTGTAGGTCGTTGCTCAAGGTGAAGCATTTAGTACCACCTCGCGTATGGAGGTGCATCATGGTGGGCAGAAGGCTATAAATGGAGCGGTGGCTGTGGTGTCAACTAAATATCTTCACACAGTGGAGCTACTTTCGGTTTAATTCGGTTTAACCGAAAACCGTCGGTTTCTAACCGAAAAAACCGAAGGGTATATGGTTTTCAAAATTGAAAACTGAAACTGAAACCAAAAACTAAAAAAACCGAAATTCGGTTCGGTTTGGTTTTTTTGGGTTCGGTTTTTGGTTTTCGGTTCGGTTTTGCACACCCTGAAGTAGGAGTAGTGATTTTTCTGTTCTCTCGCTGCACCGTCAACTCTATGTAAAAAATCTCGTCCACACCGGTCACGTGCTGCAAATATGCACAGGCCCTCTATCACTCTGTGTCTTCAATTATTCTCTGATGTTCCACCTGGTCTCTCCTGATAAGGCCTTCTTTGGATTGAAGGATTTTCACAGGATTTTCAGAGGATTGTAAACCTCAGGATTGTTTCCTACGGAATGCATTTGGATCACAGGATTGCCTTCTCAAAATTCCTCAGGATTGGGTTCCCAAGGCGCCGATTCCAGAGGAATTTACGCCTGAGGTCCGACCTCTTGGAAAGATTCCTGGCGCGAAAAGAGAGCGCTCTAGCGGCGTGCTCGCGCCAAAACAGCCGTGCTGCTTCGTGTGAAAACACCACGCATTGCTCTCAAAAAGAAAGAAAAAACACCTCGCACCGCTCTGGAAGGAAATAAAAAAAGGCACCGAAAGCGGCGGCGAGGTCGTGACTCCCGGAAGAGGCGACAAGGCCAGATCCCCCGACGGAAGTGGCGGCGACCCGGCGACCGTCGCTCTCAGACCCTCCTTCCTCGTCGAGTTCGACGGGATCAACGTCGGCCCCATCCAGGTTAGCCCGCATCACATAGTCCATCCATCTCCTTCCCTTGCAATTATTTCTAGATCGAGGGAGGGGGTGCCTGATATGGCGCGGGGGCGGCAGATCCTGCCGGAACTAGGCACCGGGTGTGGCGTTGGTGGTCGCCTGGCCGGCGAGGACTGTTGATGGCAGGGGAGAAGCGGCCGTCGCTGGCGTCCTCCCGCTGCCAGCCAGAGGACCACGTCCCACGGCTATGGTGCCCGAGTGAATGCTTGTCCGGCTTGCCGTTGATGTTTGTGCTTGCCGTTCTTGAGTGTTCTGCGTGCTAGCTGGGTCGCCGTGGGTGTGTGCTTTCCATGCCTGGGTGTGTGCGTGAGAATTGATAAATTGAGAGATGGATCTGGTGTGTCTGATGTCCGTGAAGAGAGAAACTGTGAGGAATTGAGAGATGGAAGTGTTGTATTGCTATGCGTTTGTGTGTACTGCTCATACATGCTTGTGCGTATTACTTTGGGTTTCTGAGTACAATCTTGTAATATATTAAGTATTTTTGCAATGCAGATGGTCCATCAGCTTAACTCGTTTGAGCTGCCAGGCAGCCGTGTGCAATCACAAGGATTTCTTGACATGGATGTTGATCGTGCTCGCGGCCATGTGCAGTCACAAGGACTTGTTGCTTTTGATGGTGATCGTGCTCGCAGTCGTGGGCAATCACAAGGACTTGGTGATATTGATGACGATCACGGGGCTGTTGAGTATCCTCGGGATATAGGTATTACTCCTAGTGTCAATTACTTGCATAATATACAAGAATGTGCAGTCTACTGTAGTTAAATTTGAGTCATTAATTTTAGGTACGACGAAGAGAGCTAAATGGACTCATCAAATGAAGTTGTTTCTTATCGACTTGCTGAAAGAGCATGACGTTCCTGGTTTTCGAACACAAAATGCATGGAGCAAAGAGGCCTGGACAAACATTGTTAATCGACTAAATCAAGCATTTTGTGTATCATTTAGTGTTATTCAAGTCAAACAAAAGGAGCAAGATATAAAGAAGGAATATCGAAGTGTGAAAAAATTGTTGGCAGAAAGTGGGTTTGGATGGGATAAGGATAGAATGATGGTAGAAGCACCAGCAAGTGTTTGGGCTAGTTTTGTTGCTCGCAAGAATAGTAAGGAGGCCCTCCAATGGCGAGACAAGTCGTTTCCATACTTTAATGATTTGGCTTCTCTCTATGATGGTTAGTTCAACATTACATGATGCTTTCTTCTGTTTGATATCAAGTTTTAGGTCATGTTTTCCTGAACTAAGTATATGTTTTTTGTTGGACGTACAGGCCGTTATGCCGAAGGAAGAACTCATCATGGTATGGATTATTATGCTAACAAGGCAAAACATGCATCAATTCCATCATCGCACCCAACACATTCGAAAGATACATATGAATCATCTTCACCTCCTACAGTAGCTCTAGATGAGCCAGGTTTGCAGTTTCCTTTGGAAGAAGAGGTTGAGCGAGCAAATCTTGATTCTGTCCATCATACATCAACACCCAATGAACAAATGCATACCCAATCAATACCCCCAAAAGCACCTACCGAGAAGCCCGAGAGTAGACGTAGAAAAAACCAGAAGCAAAATCCTACAGATTCTGCAGATGGATTCCACGAAAGATACCTTAGGCTAAAGATGGAAGAAATAAATCGATTTGCAGCTATTGAGGAGAAGAAACTAGAGGATCCATTTAGCATTCACAAGTGCATCACAGCGATTGAAGGATTGGATGGTCTACAATTGAGCGATATGTTGTTGGCATCAGACATCTTCAAAACTAGGGAAAACAGGGAGATTTTCCTGTCATTCTCGAGCGATGAACGACGGTTGGCTTGGATTAAAAGGGAGATTGCTCGTACCAATGAAAACTAAGGAAAACAGGGAGGTTTTTCCTACCCTTCTCTAGCAATGAACTTAACGAAGAGCATTATACTTTTGTTTACTAGACCTCTATATTTTGGTAGATTGAGATGATAATAGTGTCATGCAGTAGTATGCTTTTGTTTACTAGACCTCTGTATTTTGGTAGAATGAGAGGCCTAGTATAGGAGTTCTTTTGTTTCAGACTCAAATCATGTTTGCTGAAAAAGGACATGAGAATATTAACTTAATGAAGTAGAATATTAATATCAGAAGTACATGAATGGTAATACAACTTGCATATCATATCTTCATGGTACATATACATGTCAAGCTCTGCGTGATACATACTGATTCCACATTCCTTGTGCAATATGATCTCGCATTTGATTTCCTGCTTGTCTGGAATAATTAAATGCATGTATATCACCACGATAGTCGTGGTCTCCGTTTGGCACATCAACAATCTGGTTTGGGTCAATCTCCATGGGAGCATCAGTAGGCCACTCCATATCTCCTTTGTGTAGGCATATGAAATTGTGCAGAACACAACAGGCCATGGATATGTCAATTTGTTTATCAACTGAATAATGTGCAGCAACTTTCAGTATAGGAAATCTCATTTTTAGAATGCCGATAATCCTCTCAATATGATTGCCGAGTTGAGCATGACGAAGGTTGAACAATTCCTTGTAATTTTGTGGCCTTTGACGTACTTCTCCTTGTTCTTTTAGATGATACCTAGTGCCACGGTATGGAGCAAGAAATTGGGGTGTGTTTGCATAACCAGCGTCAACAAGGTAAAATTTACCATGAGGTACATGGAAACCATGATTTAGTGCATCTTGTAGAACTCTTGCATCAGAAGCTGATCCTTCCCAGCCAGCATGTACATGCACAAATTTTAAGTCGAAATCACAAGCAACCATGACATTTTGTGAGAGCGTTTGCTTCCTGTTCCGGTATGGTTCTTGTTGGCCTGGTGATAAGAACATAGGAATATGGGTTCCGTCTATAGCACCAATGCAATTCTGCACAAACAAAATATGAAATATCTCTACGTTATTACCTTATTGAATTAATTAAATTACTTGATCTAAATTGTTCATACTCATACCTGGAAGAAAGGGTAAAACTGTGGTTTGCTCAAGATTGGATGTGGGTTGAGGGAAGGTGGACGTATATAGATATGTGTGAGTCGTGTAATTGCATCAAGCACTAATCCAAAACGACGGCTTATTGTTTCTGCACTATGCTGAAACCAATCCTGCAATGTTTCATTCGTTGCATTTTTGGATATTGCATACAAAAATATTGCCACTTGCTCTTCTAATGCTAGTACTTTTGAATCAGCAAGGAGTTTTTTCTCACGCAGCTTGTCAACAAGTGCTCGAAAAATGTCAACCTCCATGCGGAAAGTCCTTTTGCATAAGCTTTCATGCCCTGTTAAAATTTCCTGAACACGCCAAGCCCCCGAAAGTTTTGATGTGTGCATTGGTTTCTTACTGGAAGAAGTTTGTGATGTATCTTCTAAAGTAGGAAGTACAAAATGAATGAACTCATAGTCACTTTTTGATCTACGGTGGTAGCTTGGATTCATGGTGTGCACAAACGAGCCAAAATATGCTGAAAATGAATCGAATGAAACAATAAATATCATGGTAGATTGAATAGCATGAAAGTATCATTCTGCTAATAGGAGATGAACACTAACCTTGTTGGTTTCTTTAGCAAGGGAAAGATGAAAGAATAGAGTCCAGACAACAAATGATATAAGCAATGTGGGCAAGGAAAGGAGCTATGCATTGCAGAGAACAAAGAAGCAAGCAGCAGGTTATTTATGCACTTGTTGGTTGCTGCTAACGGCTACTTCAGGACTGCACTAGCCGTTTGAAATATCAGACTTGAAAATAACAATATTTTATTGTATGGGATTCCTGTACGTTTCCTATGGTGTAGCCAAAGGCTCTTTGTTACCCATTCCTCTGGTTTTGAATTCAATAGGATTGGCTATGTCATGACAACCAAATCCTCCATTTTTCCTATTCCTTTGTTTTGCAAATCCTGTGATCCAAAGAAGCCGTAAATTATAGCTGATGGTGAGCTAATCCATGACGTCATGGATTAACTCATACTGTATCTCATGGACTTGTCTCATGCGTCAATTCGCTTTAATATGTTTCCTTCAAACCGAGGAATTGAATACATGTCGGGCCGTTAGAAGCATATGCTACATGCGCCCTGCACGTTTGGTGATGATAAATACATGTGACGCCCCCGATTCGACCGTGCACTAATCATACACGTAAACGTGCACGCTCGAGATCAGAAACTCACGGGAAGATATCACAACACAACTCTAAACTCAAATTAAACACAAATCTTCAAATTACAAACCAGGGGTCACGAGGACCCGAATACATAAGTCATACACACAAATGATATCTGGGTACAGACATAGTTAGTCAAGTTTGCCTTAAGAAGGCTAGCACAAACAGCGACACTGATCGAAAAGGCGAAGGCCTCCTGCCTAGAGCCTCCGAACTACTCTAGTCGGCTGGCTCAACCCAGTAGTACGTGCCTCCGGGGCTCTCCTGGTAGTAGTCTCCTGCGGTGGTGTCTGACTCCTGGACTCCGTCGTCTGGTCGCAAGTATTCGGGTATGGGGAAAAAGGGAAGCAAAGCAACCGTGAGTACTCATCCAAAGTACTCGCAAGACTGACATCAGAACTATACTAATTATGCATCAGTATCAAAGGAATGGGGCTATATCTTTGGACTAAACTGCAGAAATGCCAGAATAGAGGGGGAGAAGCCTAGCCTATCGAAGACTAGCATCTTGAAGCAATCTTGCAGCATTAGAAGAGTGCAGATTAGCATATTATAAATTAACAAGCATGTTGAAGCAAAGCCCAGAGATCCTTCCTCGACTCCCTGCGAGAAAGCGATCCTGGAGCTTATAATTAATTAACATGTATCCAGTTCAAATAGTGGTAGATCAGGATACAACACTGAGCGTCCTGTTACCGTGGACACGGCTATTCGAATAGATAACTTCCCTGCAGGGGTGCACTACTGTTACCCAACACGCTCGATCACATCTGGCTGGACACACTTGCTGGGTAATGCCCGGCCTCGGGTGATCGACCCGACGCAGTCCTACCTAGGCTCAGCAGAGAGGTCAACACGCCGGTCTAAATCCTAAGTGCGAAGGGGTCTTGGGCCATCGCCCTTTGCACTCCTGCACGTTGCGTGGGTGGTCGGGGCCCAGGCGCGACACTGTATACACTGTGACATAACTAGCCCACCCCAGCAATCAGCCCGCATCTCTGAGCTGTGACGTCTGAAGAGCTTTTGGCTGATACATACGACGTAGAGGGTCCCATAACCATTATCCCACGTGGTGGTAGTGCGTATAGGGCCAACGACCCACTCAGATCAAATACCCAAATCCGTTAGGCGTATTTAGTAACTCGCAGAGACGATCAGGATTTCTGTCGCTCCGACTTGGTAACACACGGATCACGATCAGGGTGGTCTCCGCCTGCCCTGTCGTTCCGCCACAGTATCACTCGCGGGTGCCCTCCTGGCAAACCCGACTTCATATCTCCCCGCGGGTACCCCTCGGGGTCGACCCGCATGTAACAAAGGTCAAAGTAACCGTGTGTCCAAAGTATCGAGAAGGGATCCGAGGAATCACCCTCGAAGGATTCCCGCTCGAGGAGTTGCACGACAGAAGCTTTATCGAAGGTGATGAAAGAGGAATCACCCTCGATAACTCACAACCGGATAGCTATTCTGCAAAGGCATCATCGGAAGTGAGATAAGAGGTATCACCCTCGATACTCGATGCCAGCTCTGCAGAGACGAGCAACTTAGGGGTGTGCGGTGATGTGCTGTTCTCAACCCATTCGATCACATCGATCGGGGCACAGGTACTAAGGCGGGGCAACTACAGCAAGGAAGAGGGGCCAAAGATGGTTTACCATCCAACCTATACTAAGCATCTCGGATAGTAGGCAGGTATCAATAACAGTTACAAGGACAGGCTATGCATCAGAATAGGATAAAACAACAGCAGCAGCAAATTCTAATGCAAGCAGGAGGAAGAGAGAATAGGTGATATAGGCATGCGTCAAGGGGGGTTGCTTGCCTGGAAGCTCTGCTGAGAGGGGCTGGTCGTCTGAAGGCTGCTCGTCCGGAGCGTAGTCGTACTCAGCTGCGTCGGCGGCGGTCTCGGCGTCTATCAGAATAAAAGGAGGGGGAAGAAACAATAAATTCACGGCAATAATGCAACAGCGATGCATGACATGCCTAAATGATATGCAGAGGTGATATGTTGCCTATCTAATTGCTTTAGCTAATTTAGGAATTTATTTGAATTTATTTTATTAAGGTCATGCACTATTCATTTATCGAAAACACGCAAAAAGTTCCATGTTCGGTATGTTAGAGGGGTGTGGCAGGTATGTGGGTAGGATATTCGGATTCTTCATATTTTTCTGATCATTTTTCATATATAAATTATTTTCATCCGAGTTACGATTTATTTTATATGATTTTTTAAAGTTTTAATCATTTTCTGGAATTTCTGAAATTATTTAATTCCGAATTATCCGAAACAGTAGCTGTGACATCAGCATGACGTGGGGGTGATGTCAGCGGTCAACAGAGTCGGTGGGCTGGTCAATCTGACCAGTGGGTCCCACATGTCATCCATAGTGGCCTAATTAGAGTTAATTTAATCTAAACAGAAACTAATTAGCAGGTGGGCCCGCCCTGTCAGTGGCTAATTAGACTAATTAATTAACTAACAGATTAATTAACATTTTAATTAGCAATTTTATTTATTTTTTAAAATCATTTTAAACGGCAGGGTCCACACGTCAGTGGCCCACGGGTGCCCAGCCAGCAGTTGACTGGGTCAACCCAGTCAACTGGGGCCCGTGGGACCCAGCATCAGTGACCCAGGGGCGGGGCCCGGCCGGTGCCACGTCGGCGTCGGGGGTGGCCGGAAATCGCCGTCCGGCGACCAAATCGACGGCGGTTTGCGGCATTCGAACGGGGAGGACGAGCCGCGTCGATCTACGGCACTAGCGCGAGCTAAAACGGAGGAAGTCGACGGCGGCGTCGACCGCGGCGGCGCCGGAGTTCGGCCAAGTGCGGACTCGGCCCTAGAGGCTACGGGGAGGCGAGCTAGCGGCACGGGTGGCCTCTGCGAGGTGCCCTGAGCACGTTTGGGAGCTCGGCTGGCCATGGCAGTGACTCGAACGACGGCGACGAGCTCACGACGGAGCTGCGTTCGGGCAGCGATGGTAGCGGCGGCTACGGCTACGGGAGAGGCCAGGGAGAGAGGGAGAAGACGGCGACTGCTCACCAGGCCCTGCAGGTGTGCTCAAGTGGGCTCGGGGAAGCTAGTCGGCGGCGAATCGGCGACGGGGACAAAGATGCCCGAGGAGGAAGAAGAGGAAGTAGCGCTCGCGGTGGGGGCTCCCGGCTCCAATGGCGTGCACCAATCGACGTAGCGGACGACGGCGATGCCCTACGACATCTCGGCGAGGCTTGGGGACGACGGAGAACGCGGTATCGAGCGATGGCGGGGACGGCGTCTCGGGCGAGGTGCGAGACAGAGAGAGGCGAGGCGAGTGGGGGCGAATGGGGTAGGCTAGGGTTTCGGGCAGGGCGAGAGCAGCTCGGGGGCGACCTTATCCGCATGGGGGAGCCGCGGGATCGACGATAACGCGGCGGTCGGCGCTCGGATGTGCGCGCGCGCTGACGCATGCGAGAGGAGGAGGACGACCGCCGTGGTGGGCTGGGCCGGCTATTGTGCACTTGCGGCCCAAGTGCACAGTAGGCCTTTACCGCTTTTCTTTTTCTTTTTCTGTTCTATTCTTTTCACTGCTGTTTTGCAAAATTGATAGGCCACAAAAATACTTTTGTAAAATATGAGTATTGTCCATTTAAATAGTAGGCAATATTTAACACTGCCAGAAATTGGTTTGGTGAATAAATGATTTCACTTGAATTTTTATTAAATGAATTGGCATTTTAAAGGGTTGTTTTGGTACTGTTTTAGGTTGTTGGACTCATCTAGGTAATTTAGGTGATGTTGTTTTTCTTAACATAATTAGTTATGGATTATTTGCTATTTAATGAACATTTTAGTTTCCAAATTGGAACAACTTTTATTTTCACTTTATATTTGAATTTAAATTTGATTTGGAATTTGAAATGAGATATGATGCAAATGATGATCAAGCATTGTTAATCATGATGACTTGTCATTATAAAAAGGTGATCACTGTAGCTTAATTACATGGGGATGTTACAATTCTCCTCCTCTAAAAGAAATTCTCGTCCCGAGAATTAAGAGGTAGGCTGAAAGAGAGTGGGGTATTCTTCACGAAGACGATCCTCGCGTTCCCAAGTGGCATCATCTTCAGAATGATTCGACCACTAAACTTTAAGGAACTTGATCGACTTCTGACGAGTTCGATGTTCAGCTTGATCAAGAATACGGATAGGATGCTCCTTATAAGACAGATCATCCTGCAATTCAAGCACTTCATGATCC
This sequence comes from Elymus sibiricus, assembly GCA_039707655.1. NCBI lineage: Eukaryota > Viridiplantae > Streptophyta > Magnoliopsida > Poales > Poaceae > Elymus > Elymus sibiricus. The sequence continues at coordinate 229,346,138 of CM077676.1, forward strand.
ACTGCTCGGATAGGATCCTTGAAGCAGCGACGAAGTTGCGACACATGGAAGACATCATGAACTTGAGATAGGTTCGGCGGCAATTCCAATTGATATGCCACTTCTCCACGTCGGGCGAGGATACGAAAGGGGCCAATGTAGCGAGGAGCTAACTTGCCCTTGATCCCAAATCGATGAGTGCCCTTCATCGGAGTGACGCGGAGGTAAGCTTGTTCGCCAGGTTGATAGATCATTACCTGGTGTTTGCGATCATAATTGCTCTTCTGACGAGATTGAGCAGTTTTCAAATGTTCACGGACAATGCGGACTTGTTCTTCAGCTTGTTGAATAATGTCCGGTCCGAAGAGTGGCTGTTCCCCAGTTTCTGACCAATTAAGAGGGGTTCGGCACTTACGTCCATAGAGAACTTCAAATGGTGCCATCTTCAAACTAGCCTGATAGCTATTGTTGTAAGAGAATTTAGCATACAGAAGAGATTCCTCCCATTTCTTACCGAATGAGATGACACATGCTCGAAGCATATCTTCAAGCACTTGATTGACTCGTTCAACTTGTCCCTGGGACTGGGGGTGAAAAGCGGTGCTGAAAGATAGATGAGTTCCCATAGCTTCTTGGAAACTGTTCCAAAATCTTGAGGTAAAGAGGCTGCCTCGATCTGAACTGATCTCCAACGGGACACCGTGGAGTGACACAATTCTGGAAACATATAAATCTGCTAACTGACTAGCAGTGATTGTCTCCTTGACTGGTAGGAAGTGAGCAACCTTTGAGAATCGGTCAATGACGACAAAAATAGCATCATGACCCTTCTGCGACCTGGGAAAACCAGTAATGAAATCCATTTCGACTTTGTCCCATTTCCATTCAGGAATATCAAGGGGTTGCAGAGTTCCAGCAGGCCTTTGATGTTCTGCCTTGATGCGACGGCAAACGTCACACTCAGCAACATAGCGAGCAATGTCTCGCTTCATATCAGGCCACCAATATCTCTGTCGGATGTCTTGGTACATCTTGGTACTACCAGGGTGAATTGAAAGAGGTGTATCATGAGCTTCTTTCATGACACGCGGGGTTAGATCCAGATTGTCCTTTCTGGGAACCACTAAGCGATTCTTGAAGAACAAGGTGCCATCAGCATCAACAGTGAAGAATGAGGGCCTTCCCCTTTTTAGATCGCGCTTAATTTTCTCGACCTCAGAGTCAGCTTTCTGAATATGCTTGATGAGGTCCTCGAGATCTGGTTCAACAACCAGGGTATTGAGATAACCCTGAGGAACAATATGGAGATTCAACTTACAAAGTTCTTCATAAAGAATAGGTTGTGCTTGCTAAACCATGAGGTTATTGCAATAAGACTTGTGACTCAAGGCATCGGCCATTACATTAGCCTTGCCAGGGGTATAACAAATATCCATGTCGTAGTCGGCTATTGTCTCGAGCCATCTTTGCTGACGGAGGTTCAAATCTGGTTGAGTATACAAAACTTCAGACTTTGGTGGTCCGTGTATATCTCGCAACGATTACCAAGAAGGTAATGTCACCACAGTTTCAGAGCATATATAACTGCTGCTAACTCGAGATCATGCGTTGGATACTTATCTTCGTGAGGACGCAACTGACGAGAGCCATAAGCAATCACTTTGCGCTCTTGCATTAGGACACAGCCTAATCCTTGACGGGATGCGTCGCAATATACCACAAAGTCCTTGCGAGTATCTGGGGGTGCTAGCACTGGGGCATAGGTCAACTTGTCCTTGAGCATCTGGAAACTTTCTTGGCACTTTTCCGTCCACTCAAACGTCTTGCCTTTGTGGAGCAAATCAGTCAGTGGCTTAGCAATTTTGGAAAAGTTCTCGACGAATCGGCGGCAATAACTAGCGAGTCCGAGAAAACTTCTGACTTGCTTGACAGTTTGCGGAGGAGTCTAGTCAAGAATAGCCTGAACTCGTTCTGGGTTAACAGCAATGCCATCTTTGGAAATCACATGACCAAGATAAGTCACCTCAGATAACCAGAATTCACACTTAGAGTATTTGGCATATAGCTGGTGTTCTCGAAGTTTCTCTAATACAAGCCGAAGATGTTCGGCGTGCTCTTCTTCATTCTTGGAAAATATAAGGATATCATCCAAATAAACCACGACGAATTTGTCGAGGTAGTCCATGAAGATATAGTTCATCAATCGAGAAAAGGTTGCTGGAGCATTAGTCAATCCGAAGGACATAACGGTGTACTCGTATGATCCGTAATGGGTAACGAAAGCGGTCTTCGGAATATCCTCTTTACGAACTCGGATCTGATGGTAACCCAACCTTAAGTCGAGTTTAGAGAACACAGAGGATCCAGCAAGCTGATCATAAAGATCGTTGATCCGGGGAAGTGGATATTTGTTCTGGATTGTTGCTTGGTTGATAGGCCGATAGTCCTGGACCAATCTGTTAGTTCCATCCTTCTTCTCAACAAAGAGAGAAGGTGCTCCCCAAGCAGAAGAACTGGGGCGGATGAAACCCTTTTTAAGTGACTTGTCGATTTCCTCCTTAAGTTCAAGGAGTTCATGCGGAGGCATTTTATAAGGACGCTTGGCAATAGGAGTGGTGCCTGGTTTCAAGTCGATGACGAATTCAACGGCTCTAACAGGGGGTATTCCAGGAAGTTCTTCCGGAAAGACGTCCGGAAAATCATGAACGACTGGAACGTTCTCAATTCCTTCAAGAGGTGAGGCGTTCAAAGCATTCAGAGCATATATCTGAGCTTCGGCATTCCGGTTAATTCGGGCGGTGTAGTTCACTATCTCGTCGGAGGGGTGAAGAAGTTGGACGACTTTGGTGGCACAATTGATTGAAGCAATGTGAGCTTTCAACCAATCCATCCCCAGAATGAGGTCTATGTTGGAAGAGTACAAAATGATGGGTGAAACAAGGAATTCCAATCCTTCGATTTCAACAGCGACATTGTGTGCCATCATGGAGGTTTGACAACGGCCTCCAGGGGTGCGGACAACTATCGGTATGTTCATCTTTTCAAATGCAATGTCATGTGATAATGCAAATGCTTTTGACATGAATGAATGCGATGCTCCTAAATCAAATAAAACAGAAGCGGGTACTGAGTTAACGAGAAGGGTACCCATCACAGTTTCAGGTTGATCCTGAACTTCTTCAATATCGACGTGGTAAGCCTGTCCACGTCCATAAGCAGTAGACCCAGTATTATAGTTACGGGTCTGATTGTTGCCACGACCATTGCCACGGCCAGTAGAAGGAAGTGCCAACTGATTCTGATTCTGGCGGCAGTCCTTGGCAAGGTGACCTGGGCGGCGACACTTGAAACACATACCATCTTCAGGATGAAGAGGAGCAGCACGTGGTGGAGCAGCTTGAACTCTCGGCTGCCTCGGTGGTGGAGGAGGTAGACGGGGTGCAGCATAGGAAGGCATTTGCGCAGGGGCAGCTAGACGATACATGCTGTTGGGAATCCAGATTTTACGCCTTTGTCCTGAGCTCGAAGATGAGCCAACGTCACGATTGCGCTTCTGTGACTCCTTGTGCTCCATTTAAGCAGTCTCAACCTGGATAGCCTTGTTCACCAGAGTGGCGAAATCGGCGAAGTCATGAACAGCAAGTGCAAGCTTGAGGTCTGGGTGGAGTCCATCACGGAATTTCTCCTGTCTGCGTGCATCTGTGGCAACGTCTTCTTCAGCATAGCAGGAAAGATTGAGGAATTCCCGCTGATAAGCTTCGACAGTCTTACTGCCCTGAGTGAGGTTGCGAAACTCTCTTTTCTTCAGGTCCATGATTCCCTGAGGAATGTAGCGGGCGCGGAAAGTAGTCTGAAACTCGTTCCAAGTAATGACTATCCCAACAGGTAGCGAACTCCTGTGGGTGTGCCACCATTGAGCAGCGGCACCCTTCAATAAGTAGGACGTGAAGGTGACAAAGTTGGCGGGGGCGACATTGGCAGACTCCATCTTGTAGGTGATGCCGCGAAGCCAGTCATCAGCATCCAGTGGCTGTTCAGAGTTGCGATAAATAGCAGGGTCGAGACGCACAAACTCCTGCAGAGTTATTAGAGCAGGTTCCGAATTCTGAGCATTTTGGTTCTAGTGCGGAAACTGAGCCATGATCCCAACCATGAACTGGCGGTTCAACTCAAATTGCTGCATCATAGCTGCCATATAGTCTGGCGGTGATGGATCATTGTCACCATGGCCACGACCACGACCTGCGGGTCTAACCATCCTGCTAAAATTTAATAGGGGGTAGTTTAGCAACGAGCATTGCAGATGTATGGAATTATTCATGAAGTAACATGCACAACAGAAAGGAAGTGCAATAGATACATCAACATAGTCAACATGACATACAGATCCATACATAGGTTCGGTTACAGACCAACGTTACAACAGCATAAAGAAAAGCTAGACAACTAGGCGGCACGCAGGCACGCGGTGGAGGGATACAACAACGTGACATAGCGATATGCTACATCAACGTCGGAGAAAACCACTGAAGCCAGGCAGCTGCAGGTGACGAGGCAGGGTACCGTCGACGGAAGGATCCTGCGCTCCGTGAACACTCTGGTGCAGAACCTGGTCCCGAACTGGAAGAAGAGGACCACGTGGAGGAGTAAAACCTCCAACAGCAGGCCACTCAAGACCTGGTGGCATCTCCGTCCTGCGCGGGTAAAGAATGTACTCTGGGTGCATCCGTGCACTGACTGCTGGTAGCAACTGTGTCAGTGCGTCGTAAAGACGAGCACGAGTGGCGTGCAACTCAACAGCAAGAGCTCGAGCAGTGCGGTCCAGAGCCTGAGTGTATTGTACCAAAACCTGCGGGTCATAGCGACGCGACACGTAAGGGGTACAGACATCAGTGTAATATCCAGTCTCATCCCCAGCAGGAGCATACGGGATGTATCTGAAAGCAGTCTCCTCCAAGCGACTGTTGTGCTCTCCACGGAGATGGGCAATAGCAGTATAGGCAGCATCATGGACGGCCATATCAACAGTCACTCCAACACCATGGAAGGTGTGCAACTCAGTGATGGAGTTGTTCTGCCGATCAAAAATGCGAACCTCAGCATGGTACTGCTCCTGGTTGAACTTGCGGTAATCCTCGTAAACAGTGTACTCGGGATACCAGCGATATCCCAGTCTGGTCAGAAGTTCGACCAAAATGGCCGGAAACCCAGTCGCATCAAGAGCCACGGTCAGACGGACAAGCTGTCTTGCGGGACGCATCTGAAATAAAGAGTGCAGAATGTCAAAAGACAGTGTGAGAAGCATAAGATAACTTGGAAAGAAAAGGTTAAACAGAACAATGGAAAAGAAAAAGGTGGTTATCAGATTAACCAATTCAAAGGAAAAGGATTAGTTGCAGATAATCCAGCTCTCCGGGTGAATGTGATTACGAGAACCTAGTGTCAGAGTTAGCAAAATCATTTAACCCGAAAAGAAGAGAGATCAGAGTCCCAGAGTATAGAAGAGGAATAAAAGATCCTAATACCACCCATTGGCGACGTGGGCCCGTAAGCCACACAACCATGTTAGTAAAACAGTTTTCAAAGTCAAGACTCAACTTCGACCAAGGAATCGGAAGGGGGCTTCCTACAGGCAGTCGGCTCTGATACCAACTTGTGACGCCCCCGACTCGACCGTGCACTAATCATACACGCAAACGTGCACGCTCGAGATCAGAGACTCACGGGAAGATATCACAACACAACTCTAAACTCAAATTGAACACAAATCTTCAAATTACAAACCAGGGGTCACGAGGACCCGAATACATAAGTCATACACACAAATGATATCTGAGTACAAACATAGTTAGTCAAGTTTGCCTTAAGAAGGCTAGCACAAACAGCGACACTGATCGAAAAGGCGAAGGCCTCCTGCCTAGAGCCTCCGAACTACTCCTTGTCGGCTGGCTCAACCCAGTAGTACGTGCCTCCGGGGCTCTCCTGGTAGTAGTCTCCTGCGGTGGTGTCTGGCTCCTGGACTCCGTCGTCTGGTCGCAAGTATTCGGGTATGGGGAAAAAGGGAAGCAAAGCAACCGTGAGTACTCATCCAAAGTACTCGCAAGACTGACATCAGAACTATACTAATTATGCATCAGTATCAAAGGAATGGGGCTATATCTTTGGACTAAATTGCAGAAATGCCAGAATAGAGGGGGAGAAGCCTAGCCTATCGAAGACTAGCATCTTGAAGCAATCTTGCAGCATTAGAAGAGTGCAGATTAGCATATTATAAATTAACAAGCATGTTGAAGCAAAGTCCAGAGATCCTTCCTCGACTCCCTGCGAGAAAGCGATCCCGGAGCTTATAATTAATTAACATGTATCCAGTTCAAATAGTGGTAGATCAGGATACAACACTGAGCGTCCAGTTACCGTGGACACGGCTATTCGAATAGATAACTTCCCTGCAGGGGTGCACTACTATTACCCAACACGCTCGATCACATCTGGCTGGACACACTTGCTGGGTAATGCCCGGCCTCGGGTGATCGACACGATGCAGTCCTACCTAGGCTCAGCAGAGAGGTCAACACGCCGGTCTAAATCCTAAGTGCGAAGGGGTCTTGGGCCATCGCCCTTTGCACTCCTGCACGTTGCGTGGGTGGCCGGGGCCCAGGCGCGACACTGTATACACAGTGACGTAACCAGCCCACCCCAGCAATCAGCCCGCATCTCTGAGCTGTGACGTCTGAAGAGCTTTCGGCTGATACATACGACGTAGAGGGTCCCATAACCATTATCCCACGTGGTGGTAGTGCGTATAGGGCCAACGACCCACTCAGATCAAATACCCAAATCCGTTAGGCGTATTTAGTAACTCATAGAGACGATCAGGATTTCTGTCGCTCCGACTTGGTAACACACAGATCACGATCAGGGTGGTCTCCGCCTGCCCTGTCGTTCCACCACAGTATCACTCGAGGGTGCCCTCCTGGCAAACCCGACTTCATATCTCCCCGTGGGTACCCCTCGGGGTCGACCCGCCTGTAACAAAGGTCAAAGTAACCGTGTGTCCAAAGTATCGAGAAGGGATCCGAGGAATCACCCTCGAAGGATTCCCGCTCGAGGAGTTGCACGACAGAAGCTTTATCGGAGGTGATGAAAGAGGAGTCACCCTCGGTAACTCACAACCGGATAGCTATTCTGCAGAGGCATCATCGGAAGTGAGATAAGAGGTATCACCCTCGATACTCGATGCCAGCTCTGTAGAGACGAGCAACTTAGGGGTGTGCGGTGATGTGCTGTTCTCAACCCGTTCGATCACATCGATCGGGGCACGGGTACTAAGGCGGGGCAACTACAGCAAGGAAGAGGGGCCACAGATGGTTTACCATCCAACCTATACTAAGCATCTCGGATAGTAGGCAGGTATCAATAACAGTTACAAGGACAGGCTATGCATCAGAATAGGATAAAACAACAGCAGCAGCAAATTCTAATGCAAGCAGGAGGAAGAGAGAATAGGTGATATAGGCATGCGTCAAGGGGGGTTGCTTTCCTGGAAGCTCTGCTGAGAGGGGCTGGTCGTCTGAAGGCTGCTCGTCCGGAGCGTAGTCGTACTCAGCTGCGTCGGCGGCGGTCTCGGCGTCTATCGGAAGAGGAGGGGGAAGAAACAATAAATTCACGGCAACAATGCAACAGCGATGCATGACATGCCTAAATGATATGCAGAGGTGATATGTTGCCTATCTAATTGCTTTAGCTAATTTAGGAATTTATTTGAATTTATTTTATTAAGGTCATGCACTATTCATTTATCGAAAACAGGCAAAAAGTTCCATGTTCGGTATGTTAGAGGGGTGTGGCAGATATGTGGGTAGGATATTCGGATTCTTCATATTTTTCTGATCATTTTTCATATATAAATGATTTTCATCCGAGTTACAGTTTATTTTATATGATTTTTTAAAGTTTTAATCATTTTCTGGAATTTCTGAAATTATTTAATTCCGAATTATCCGAAACAGTAACTGTGACGTCAGCATGACGTGGGAGTGACGTCAGCGGTCAACTGAGTCGGTGGGCTGGTCAATCTGACCAGTGGGTCCCACATGTCATCCACAATGGCCTAATTAGAGTTAATTTAATCTAAACAGAAACTAATTAGCAGGTGGGCCCGCCCTGTCAGTGGCTAATTAGACTAATTAATTAACTAACAGATTAATTAAAATTTAATTAGCAATTTTATTTATTTTTTAAAATCGTTTTAAACGGCAGGGTGCACACGTCAGTGGCCCACGGGTGCCCAGCCAGCAGTTGACTGGGTCAACCCAGTCAACTGGGGCCCGTGGGACCCAGCGTCAGTGACCCAGGGGCAGGGCCCGGCCGGTGCCACGTCGGCGATGACCGGTGACTCGCCGGAATCACGCCGGCGAGCGTCTTCCGCGGCGGCGCGCGTCGGGGGTGGTCGGAAATCGCCGCCCGGTGACCAAATCGACGGCGGTTTGCGGCATTCGAACGGGGAGGACGAGCCGCGTCAATCTACGGCACTAGCGCGAGCTAAAACGGACGGAGTCGACGGCGGCGGCGACCGCGGCGGCGCCGGAGTTCGGCCAAGTGCGGGCTCGGCCCTAGAGGCTATGGGGAGGCGAGCTAGCGGCACGGGCGGCCTTTGCGAGGTGCCCTGAGCACGTTTGGGAGCTCGGCTGGCCATGGCAGTGACTCGAACGACGGCGACGAGCTAACGGCGGAGCTGCGTTCGGGCGGCGATGGTAGCGGCGGCTACGACTACGGGAGAGGCCGGGGAGAGAGGGAGAAGACGTCGACTGCTCACCGGGCCCTGCAGGTGTGCTCAAGTGGGCTCGGGGAAGCTAGTCGGTGGCGAATTGGCGACGGGGACAAAGATGCCCGAGGAGTAAGAAGAGGAAGTAGCGCTCGCGGTGGGGGCTCCTGGCTCTAATGGCGTGCACCAATCGACGGAGCGGACGACGGCGATGCCTACGACATCTCGGCGAGGTTTGGGGACGACGAAGAATGCGGGATCGAGCGGTGGCGGCGACGGCGTCTCGGGCGAGGTGCGAGACAGAGAGAGGCGAGGCGAGTGGGGGCGAATGGGGTAGGCTAGGGTTTCGGGCAGGGCGAGAGCAGCGCGGGGGCGACCTTTTCCGCACGGGGGAGCCGCGGGATCGACGACAACGCGGCGATCGGCGCTCGGATGCGCGCGCGCGCTGACGCGTGCGAGTGGAGGACGACGACCGCCGTGGTGGGCTGGGCCGGCTACTGTGCACTTGCGGCCCAAGTGCACAGTAGGCCTTTACCGCTTTTCTTTTTCTTTTTCTGTTCTATTCTTTTCACTACTATTTTGCAAGTTGATAGGCCACAAAAATACTTTTGTAAAATATGAGTATTGTCCATTTAAATAGTAGGCAATATTTAACACTGCCAGAAATTGGTTTGGTGAATAAGTGATTTCACTTGAATTTTTATTAAATGAATTGGCATTTTAAAGTGCTGTTTTGGTACTGTTTTAGGTTGTTAGGCTCATCTAGGTAATTTAGGTGATGTTGTTTTTCTTAACATAATTAGTTATGGATTATTTGCTATTTAATGAACATTTTAGTTTCCAAATTGGAACAACTTTTATTTTCACTTTATATTTGAATTTAAATTTGATTTGGAATTTGAAATGAGATATGATGCAAATGATGATCAAACATTGTTAATCATGATGACTTGTCATTATAAAAAGGTGATCACTGTAGCTTAATTACATGGGATGTTACAATACACCTGCCTTAACTTATTTGTCGCGGTCAGTTTGATACCCCAAACATTAAAAAATACACGAAACAGGCGCTGCAACTTGTTTGCGTTCAAATATGGTGCCTTCATCCGTATTCGCGTGTATATGGACTGTCCACGTGACGTGCCAGGCCGTTGGCCCACATTTCAGTGGATGTTAGCAGAGGCCGTGCTGGGGGAGACGAGCGAGAGTTTCTTTTTGCAAAAACCTCCTTGGGCTTTAATTAAATACTGATGTTCGGTGGGGCCTGCTACTTCCGTAGAAGTTGTTGAATTTTCCCACAGAGCAAGGGTGATTTAGCACAGCAGCAAAAAAGAAAAATTCTGAGTTAAGAATGAAGGTTTAATCGAACCAGTAGGAGTCTTCAAGCTAACAAGATAAGCAACACCTACAAACAAACAAAATAAATGCTTGCACCCAACTTGACGAGGGGTTGTCAGTTGCAAGGTTAAAATTAAGGGAACCGCTAGGCATCAGACTACTGATCCTAGCGCTTCCATCAGACCTGACGAACACCGTTACATTAGATTGGTTCTGTTCGTTGGATTAGTACTTGCAACGTGAGCCTGCTTCCATGTGTTTGCTTCGTACAACTAATTGCAGCCTAAAATCACGTTGGTTCTGTTCGTTGGGTCCACTAATTTTTCACGTGATCTGCTCCTCGGCCAAATTGCACCAAAAATCACGGCAGGCTGAAACCATAATTCTGTTTATTTCGTGTATTGTTTTTCTTCCATATTCTCGTACTTCAGAATACCCACTACTCAGGGAAATTTGTTTCTACTGATACTAAAATTAATATCCAGCGTAGCTTAAATTTGCTTTGATCTAACAAAACTTGAGAATTTTTCAAAGTGTAACTAAAATTTGTTTTTATCTATCAAAACAAAAGGGGAAAAGCTTCATATAATTTTCTTCCGGTGCAAAGGAAATTTGTCTCGATGTAAGAATATTTATACCACGTGCTGACATAATATTTGCTTCCATCCAGAGAAGAAATGCTTCCATTAGTCCTGAAATGTGCTTCAATATGACATGTACTCGTGTCCAATGTGTATTTACATTATTATTTAAGTTGACTTCCAAAATAAGTTTCCTCTTCATTGGTTTGCTTAATCAAAGTTGTACAAACATGTTGTCAATGTATTGCTTTGTTTTCTTTGCAGTGCTCGAATTTTTGTTTCTCATGGAATTGAATTTTTTACTTCAAAAACATCAAAATCTTGCTTCGGTCTACTAGAGAATTGCTTCTAATCAAACAAGACCTTCTTTCCATTAAAAAAACCATTATCATGAGTACAAATGCTTCAAGCACATCAGGGGCATGTTTCCAAGAAATACAAATCTGCTCAATTTGCTTCCATCAATCAAAAGTCATGCTTCCAGCACTATGAACCATGCTTCATAATCCATAATTAATCTTTTCCTCCAAGCAAAAACACAAAGCACAAAGATGCTCGATTTCATGCCCCACGTCATGTCCACCATCAACCGCCGTGTTATGCTCACCGTAGCAAACCATGTTCTTGACGCCGCAGAAATGTGTGGTGCATGTGTTGTTTGATAATACAAAAAGGACACTAACAATCCAATTAATATGAAGCATGAAAATGGAGCAAAGTAAACACAGCTAGAAGCAAAAGTACGAAACATGAAGCAAACAACCATAACATGGAAGCACAAGTATGAAGAAAAATATGAAGCAAATTGTACACAACGAGGAAGCACAACTATGTTGCGTATGAAGCAAATCGTACACGACGAAGAAGCACAAGCATGATATATATGAAGCATGGAAATTTAGAAAGCACCGTACCAATGCAATCTCAATATATTTTGTGCAATTTTTCACTCCTACTGCCATCGATTCCAGACAACGAGACTATGAACGAGGCATAAAAGACCAGCGAAAAAGGTCAGTTGCTGATCCACGCCGCTGTTGATCTTTCTGATCGCCTGGTGAGGGTACGACACCGGCGACTGGTGATGAGCATCACGGGTCACGGCCGCCTACTGAGAGGGTGGCGCTCCAACGCGGAAAGATGGGGGCTCATCGGGTTAGGGCGTTGGAGAAAAATTGGGGTGGCACAGGAGAGAGAATGGTGCGTCGTCGTGTATCCAGAGCTCGGTGGCGCCGTGGATCGGAAGCAGCGGAGGCGATGATGCATTTCAGAGGAGAAAATGGCGCTGTGGATTGGGAGACATGGGAGATGAAGCTCTCCGTCCATTGATTGCGGGATAATTAATGCTTACGTAATGGGCAGCGAGATTAATGGAGACATGGGAGTTTCTGTACGTGGAAAACGGGCAGTTGATACAATATTTGTTGGAAGGTCTCAGCCATGTGATGAAAGAGAAATCAATGGCTCTGGACTAGTCTGGCGATTGGAATATATCAGACGTCTGGTACAAAGTGTTTCCCTAAAATTAAATAGTGGTAGATAGTGATATAGCAAAGCAGCAAAATAATAAGACTACATAAAATAGCAATTAAGAAACACAAGTATTGATACCCGGGGATCATAGGTTCACTAGTGGCATCTCTCTTGAAAGAGGTAATGGCATGGTAAACAAATTACTATTGGGCAATTAACAAAAAAGCAGCATTCATAACTATGATCATTCATGGCATAATCTTGTATAGGTATCGCATCCATGACAAGTAGGCCGTAATCCAACTGCATCTACTATTATTGCCCCACCCCGAAACCGCTATCCAGGATGCATCTCAAGGTATTAAGTCTAATGGAAAACATAGTAACGCAATAAGCAAGATGACATGATGTAGACAGAAAGAAACATAGCAATAAGATCAATCCCATCGTTTTATCCTTAGTAGCAACAACACATCACGTGCCTTCTCCCCATTCTGTCACTGGGATATAGATCACGGTGAACCCACTACTATGCACCACTTCCTCTAAAGAATTACCCATCTATCTTGGCCAGAGAAAACAAATAACTCGAAAAGCATACATAGCTACTCAATTATACAGCAAAGAAACTTCAAAAGGTTCAATCATATTCAATGAACAATCTGATCACAAATCCACAATTCATCGGATCCCAACAAACACACCATAACAATTGAGGTCATTGTACTGAAGATCCAAAATAGAGAGAGAAGAAGCCATCTAGCTACTACTATGGACTCGTAGGTCCTAAAGGAACTACTCACACATCATCATGGAGGCAACAAGATTGATGAAGAGGCCTCCCGTCGTGGCTTCCCCATTCGGCAGAGCACCGAAACAGGGCTCTAGATGGGATCGCTTTGGAACAAAGGCTTGCGACGGAGATACAATTCTCTCGTCTGTCTCTCTCAGGATTTCGGAAATTATGGAATTTATAGGCGGAGGAATTAGGTCGAACGGAGCAGCAGGGGGCCCACAAGCCCAAGTGGAGCGGCCACCCCCCGGCCCCGCCACATGCCCTTGTGGCTGGCTTGTGGGTCCTCTCGTGGCTTCCCGAAGCTTCTAGGGTCCTTCATACTCCAGAAAAAATCGTAAAAAATTGTCATCGTATTTGGACCTTCCTAGATATGGTTTTTCTGTGAAACCAAAAATAAGCAAAAAAACAGAAAGTGACACTAGGCACTAAATTAATAGGTTAGTCTAGAAAAATAATATGAAAATGTATAAAATGATAATAAAAGCATATATAAATGATAATATAATAGCATTAAACAATCAAAATTACAGATACGTTGGAGACATATCAGGGCCCATCCGTTGTGAACAGTGTAAATGAAATTGGACCGGAGTTTTTTTAGATAATCCCCTGAATTTTCACTAAATATGGCCGACCGGTGGGCCCCTCCCTTCAAACCAGGCATTAATAACCATCCCACCTCATGGCGCGTTTAGTCTGAAACTAGATAGGGGTGCGGTTTGCCGCGCGATGCCCGCCAAACGGAAGGCCATCGGAAATGATAATCAATAGGAAATACGATTGAATGATCGATTTTCGTGTGTTGAGAGCTATCATGAGCACATAATTAGAAATAGAGCTTGTACCTCCTCAAGGGAAAGTAAATACATAGTGGAAGTGGTTTGTCTGTCATAGGTCGGTACTAAAACTAGCAGACCTCGGGGTAGGGGGTCCCAAGCTGTGGATCTCGGATCTATGGGTAACAGGAGGCGAAGGAGACAGTATTTACCCAGGTTCGGGCCCTCTCGAAGAGATAATACCCTACGTCCTACTTTTGATGGTATTGATGATGATGTATCGAGTACAAGCTTGATCTACCTCGAGATCGTAAGTTGTGTTCTAACCCTAAGGCTAGGTGATTGTAATTGTGACCGTGGTCTCTATGGACTAAACCCTCAGCTTATATAGATGCTGGGGGTACCTAGGGTTACATATGGTCGGTTGCCCATCTAGGGATACATATGCCGGCGGACATGAAGTTTCATGTTCTGTCTCTCCTTTATTTTGCGGACGCATTTTATTGGAATGATTGAACCTACCCTCTCTTTCTCAGAAGTGGATCCCCAAGGCACAGCGAATGCTTTGCCCGACGCTGCTACCCGAGGAGGTGAGGTCTCCTCAGCTCGAGGCGCTCTTGGCCGAGGAACCGTACGTGGTTCCGGCCAAGGGGCAGAAGCTGCCAAAGTGGAAGAGCGGCCTACGCATCCGAGATAACTCGGAGGCCAGGTCCGAAGACACCCATGTCTCCTCTACCCATGAGGGGGGTGAGGAGGAAGAGGACGTGGAGGAGGAAGTGCCTTCTCCGAAGAGGAAGAGGGTGATGTCCGAGGACGTCGAGGAGGAGGAGCACCCTCGAGGCTGCAGGAAACTGCGCAAGGCCTCGGCCGCACCAGCCGGCCAACGGGCCGCGCCCGCCCAGGTTACCCTCTCCGACACTTCGGAGGATGTCCTCGCACAACCGCGCAAGACGAAGCCGGCACCCCGGAGGTACCTTTGATAGAACGCCCTCAATTTCTTCACAAAAAAAGGTTTTTATGGACGATATCTGACTTGTCCTTCTTTAGCCCGCAACGCGTCCTTATCAACGACGCGGTCGAGGAAGACAGGCTCCCTCCGCCGCTCATGGCGGAAAGCGGGTCTGCCGAGCACGCAGTGCCCCTCACCGCCCCTGACGGGCAAGGGGAAGTGACATCTCGCCCGGTCCCAGCCGCCGATGACACGGGGGCGGGTGCCGGGACTTCTTTGGCTGAGGTCCACACCTTGGCCGCCGAGGACCAGGGGGAGGAGGTCCCCTTGGTCAAAGAAGGCGGGCTCGGTCAAACAGAGTCCCCAGCTCGGGCGACTTCGACATCGCTGCTGCAGCCAGAGGCCTCCACTCCTATCACCACGGCGGGTGGACCCGAGATGGCTCCGTCTACCCTTCCTGCTCCAGGGCAGGTCCACAAGAGGTGGCCTGAGGAGATGGAGATAGCTCTGGCGAGCTCCTCTATTGTGGAAGAGCACCGTGCCCTTATCGGCATAGCGCTGGGCAGCTTCCGGTCCGTAGAGGCCGGAATGCATGAGGTCTTCAAGGGCCTCCTCAGAGGCTTTGAGGTATGTTTGACACAACTCTACTTTTCCCTCCTTGTTCTATTTATGCTTTAGTTTGACACTAGCCCCATCCAGTAGCCCTCTTCGGACATAGATGAAAAAGCACTGTCCGAAGACTAAAAGCTGCAAACAATACACGAAAACGCGTAGCAAGCAGTAGCCCCCGAGCCTCAAGTTAGTTTCAAAGAACTGACTTGGGGGTCGATTTGGACGTTTATAAAAGTGAAGATGCAGTAGCCCTCGAGACTCTGGTTGGGTTTGAAAGAGACGAACAGAGGATCGAATTCGATGTCGGGAGACTAATAACTGAATATGTGTTCATGCCTCGTCTTCGGCTCCGAACTCCATCTCCGAAGAGATAGCGGAGATGAATCGAAAGCTCAAGCGGTCCGAGGAGGACCTCAATCTGATGCAGAAGCAGATCAAATGGGCCCAAGGTAAGCGAAAAGCTAATGCTTGAACAATCCAGCTTTCGCATTTGTTTCAGCTTGTTCTAATGTCGAGCTTGTGTAATTACAGCTATGACTACGGAGCTTGAGGCCCTTAAGGCCGAGCTATAGAAGGCTCGGTAAGAGGCCGAGCAGCAGAAAGCTGTGGCGACGAAGGCCAGCAAGGAGCTGGCCGAAGAAAGGGTACCCCGCGGCAAGGACCAGGCTCGGGTCCTCGAAGTCGAGGACACCTTGAAGGGGGTGTACGTAGAACGTGACGCCCTTCAGGAGGATCAGAAGAAGGCGGCCACCGAGCTCGAGAAGCTCAACTTGGCTCATGCCGAGGTCCAGACCCAGGCCCGAGCCGATCGCAAGGTGCTCCAGCAAGTGAGGCAGATCGCTGCTGGTAAGCCGTACTTACTTCAGTGTATTTTTGGCCGCAAGAGGTTCGCCGAGCTTAATCAACTCTAGCGATCCGCAGATGCCTTCACGGATCTACCAAGAAGCATGTCCAACGCCGACCATCACTTCGGCCCCCAGGAGGGCCACACCACGGAAAGGGCGTTCTGGCGTCAGTTCCAGACACCATCGCATCCACCACTGCTCAATGACCAGATGAAACAGTTGATGAAGCTCTATCGTATGGCGAGGCCAGCGATGGAGGACCTCTGTGTCCGCCTATGGCCAACGGAGCCGCTGCCGACCAGCTTCTTTGGCCTGGTGGCTCGTCTTCAAGACGCCAGCCCCCAAGTCCTGCGCTGGAAGCGGTCAGCATGCTTGGAGGGTGTCCAGCGGGCATATGCCTGCATGAAGACGCACTATCCTCGCATCAATGCGACGGCCGTGGCTTCGGGACCGCCCGCCATGAAGGACAGGACACCGGAGCGGTTTATGGCTGAGGTGATGGAGGGTGCTCGTATCACCGAGCCCCATTGCAACAAAGACGTTATGTATTTTTAGTTTATGCTTCGGAATGTCAAAGTTGGGAGATTGTATAAAAGACAAGCCTTTTGTTTAAGAAAAATGAGTTCGGTTTTTTATCTTCCGATGTGTTTTTATATTTTTTGACTCCTGTGCGACAGTTTTGACACTCAAAGTCACTGGTGCAGAGACGTCCTATACAAATGGTTTTTACCCCCTTTCCACGACGGAGTTTTAAACCGTCGCCTTGCCTATGTGTGCGATAGGGGGGTCCAACCCACACGACCCAGAAACCGTCGGCGATGGAGGCTCCGGTCACACATGCCGGGCAAAAAGAGCTCGTGTGCGATCGGGCGAGCCATCGCAGACAATTGTACAGGCCCAATCATTTCCGTTCGTATGTACATTTCACACGGTGAATCCTAGACAAACGTTTCCGTTCATATGTACATCACACACAATTTTTATGTGGAAACGTTTGTGTAAGGTGGCCTAACGCAAACATTTGTCGGGCGGAAGTCGTGTGTGATTGTTCATTGATCCAACACGCCTACTTTCTAGAAACTGTGTGGGTTGTTTGAGTTCATCGCCCACGGTGTTGTCTGAGAAACCGTCTGCAATAGAAAAACCCAATAAGAAGGCTAATTGACCAATTATTGATAATCCATTTAGTAATCGAATTGACATTTCATATCAAACACACCATATATTTCATATCCGTATTACGACAACTAGGATTTCATAATTGAATTACATCAGATAGCTTCAACACTCAGTTACACCATATAGGCATGTAGCTACCTACGGCATTACACAACAACGCCAATTTTCACATGCAACATCTAAAACCTTTCGAAAGTAGCATCATACATGGTAAATAGACAGATGAATCTCATCTGGAGAACTGCTGAAGCAGAAGGCGGCCTTCAGTGATGTTGAATGTCCTTGCAACTTTAGGCCAGTGGCTGTGGATAATTGCCCGCCCAACCTTCGTCCTCTTGAGGAAGACTTCAATATTGTACCGTGGGTGTTGAATGAATACCTTCCTCGCCTCTTGACCATGCAGGTGGTCTGAGAGGTAATCATCGGTGAAGTGCTTTGGAAAGGACTGGAAACAAAGATATGCATAAATATTTGGTCTAAATTTTGAAATGGCGCAAAGAAAAAAAAGGTAAAAGAGTTAGTACCATCCTATAGTTGACTGATGCCTTCTTGATTGTGCAAACAAAGATCTTGCTGTTATTCGTTGCTAGTTTCTTTATCCTAACAATCTTTCTGAGTTTCTTGACTTGACTGATATTCATGGACATCTCATTTCCCCATATGCAAAATGGGTCGAATAGTGGGTCTAAACCTCTGATAGCAGGACCTACATGTGCAAGACCAAATTGTTAAAAACCTAAATATTAGAATGGTTCCTGCAATTGCACAATAATGTGCTATTAGACAAAGGACCATGCATGTGCGAACCTTGATGGTAAACCTCAGTGCCTCCCATTATTTCCCTGCAACACATATAAGGCAGTTATTGATCCGGTTAAGTGAGAGCTGGCATACTATCAGTAGAATATGTTAATGAAAAATAAACAAATTGCAGATCCAGGAGATTAGTTCGAGCCGCATGGAAAAGCTAGTTAACCAAACCAAGCATGCTTAAGAACTAGGAAATATGGCAAATGTATATGTTTCTCTTGTACTATGTATTTTGTACAGCCAAATTCGATGTATTTCTCACATGCATAACAATACAAAATTGTACTCACAACAAATGAACATCACATTGCAGAATTGAACCAAATAGTTAATTGGACAACACAACAAATGAACCAAACAGTTAACTGAGCACCGTATTGCAGAATAGAATGTATACTAGAAGTCAGACAGTTAACCAAACCAAGCATGCTTAAGAACTACAGGGAAATATAGCAATTGTTGAACAAAACTGTTAACTAAACATCACATTTCAGTAGATCATATTGCATATTAACATTACAGAGGACAATTCACTAGAAGGCACCGGCGGTGGCCTCGAGAAAACACCGCGAACTGTCGTTTAAAGTAGCCAACCGCGTGGCGGCGTCCGCGTGCGAGGCGTCGACGCTGGCCTCGACGGCGAGGTGCTCCTGCAAGATTTGGCGGTCGGCACGCATGGCAGCCATCGCGACCTAATCCGCGCGTGCGTCCGCGATTTGCTTCTCCACTGCTAGATGCTCCTTGACCTCTTGGCTATACTGCATGCAAAATGGCTATGGGCGGCGCTTATTTGGAGGATGGGGCAGTGATTTGGGTGGAAGGTGTCGCACCGGCGGTCGGGGCATGTAGGATGGAGAAGGAGGAGGAGGATGGGGTGGGGTGTGGATTACCTGACTATATCGACGAGGCCGCGCAGCAGGAAGGAGCGTCGCCGGTGAGCAGGCGGCGCTGCAAGCAAGCAGTGAAGGTTTGAACTTGGAAATGAAGGAGGAAACAGTAGAAATGTGGGGGGGGGTGGAGGCGGGGACCTAGATATTTCTGCGGTTGCCAAATTTTCGCTCGGTGCAGCGAAAAACCGGCGCCCAAGTGTGGTTGCCACGCTGGCGGTGGACTGTAGCCGACGAAACTTCCGGCGTAAGCCATACATGAGGGTGCCCCTAGATATTTTATACTGCATCACACACGATTCTTGCTAATAAACTGTTTATGGTGTGCTTGATTTTTTCATTTTGATTTGAAAGACAAAATGGGTTACGGCAGGAAAGGTTGGTGTTTGAATTGCTAGAACATTTATTTGCAGTGAACATGCAACTATAGGAGTGTCGTGCTAAAATTTGGAATTATTCTGGGTTTGGCCTTTTTTATACATTAATTGAGTTTCTAGGCATTTAATGTGCATAATTCAAAT
The DNA here is from genome assembly GCA_039707655.1 of Elymus sibiricus. Taxonomy (NCBI): domain Eukaryota; kingdom Viridiplantae; phylum Streptophyta; class Magnoliopsida; order Poales; family Poaceae; genus Elymus; species Elymus sibiricus. The sequence continues at coordinate 229,365,651 of CM077676.1, forward strand.
TTGAACTACAGGCACATGCTCCAGTGCACCAAAATGGGTTGAAAATCATATATGTGTCATTGGGTGAATATTTAGGTCCCATGCAAGAAATGGGAATGAATTTCAAACATCCGGGCATCGTGGCTCGTCCGGAAACATTGAGAAACTTGGTTTTAAAATTCCTGTAAATCCAAAACTCGCCTGAAAATCATGAAACTTGGCATGGTGTCATGACATGGCACCAACATGCTGTAGTAAAAAAATTGGCCGATTTGGGACAACTTTTGGTATAAGCTTCTTACAAACCGTAGCTTCTCTCGAGAAGCCTCATGGTTCCGAGAGGGAACATGTCACCTCTGTGTGCGAAACGGCATACGCTGCCTCTTCCTGCGTTGATTTATTTTACAGAGGCAACATGCAACAATAGGAGTTTCGTGTTTCAATTTGGAATTATTCCGGGTTCGTTTGGCCTTTTTATACATTAATTGAGTTTCTAGGCACTTAATGTGCATAATTCAAATTTGAACTACAGGCACATGCTCGAGTGCACCAAAATGGGTTGAAAGTCCTTGGGTGAATGTTTAGGTCCCATGCAAGAAATGGGAATGAATTTCCAACATCTGGGCATCGTGGCTCGGCCGGAAACATTGAGAAACTTGGTTTTAAAATTCCTGTAAATCCAAAACTCACCTGAAAATCATGAAACTTGGCATGGTGTCATGACATGGCACCAACATGCTGTGGTAAAAAAATTGGCCGATTTGGGACTACTTTTGGTATAAGCTTCGTACAAACCGTAGCTTCTCTCGAGAAGCCTCATGGTTCCGAGAGGGAACATGTCACCTCTGTGTGCGAAACGGCATACGCTGCCTCTTCCCGCGTTGATTTATTTTACAGAGGCAACATGCAAGTTAGGAGTTTTGTGTTACAACTTGGAATTATTCTGTTTCGTTTGGCCTTTTTTATACATTAATTGAGTTTCTAGGCATTTATTGTGCATAATTCAAATTTGAACTACAGGCACATGCTCGAGTGCACCAAAATGGGTTGAAAGTCCTTGGGTGAATGTTTAGGTCCCATGCAAGAAATGGGAATGAATTTCCAACATCTGGGCATCGTGGCTCGGCCGGAAACATTGAGAAACTTGGTTTTAAAATTCCTGTAAATCCAAAACTCGCCTGAAAATCATGAAACTTGGCATGGTGTCATGACATGGCACCAACATGTTGTGGTAATTTTTTTCTCCGATTTGGGGACACGTTTTGGTATAAGCTTCTTACAAACCGTAGCTTCTCTCAAGAAGCCTCGTGGTTCCGAGAGGGAACATGCCACCTCTGTGTCCTAAATGACATACGCTGACTCTTCCCACCTTGATTTGTTTTACAGAGGCAACATGCAACTATAGGAGTGCCGTGCTAAAATATGAAATTATTCAGCGTTCGTTTTACCTTCCTTTTACATTATTTGAGTTTTCTAGGCATTTTGGAACAAATAGCTGCCACGTTATTATCGCAAACGGTTGTATTCTTCCAACCGTGGGCGTTCCACTAACCATTTACTACCGCGGGCAGCTGTTTGATTAGACGGGACGCGTGCAAGCTGTCCGCCGTGCAGGCTCGACGGGACATGTGAGAGCAGTTCACCGCGCAGGCTCACTGGGAAGCGAGCCCTTTGACCTGCCAGCGAGCAAAATTTATTGATGGCCTTGGTTTCGGCCGCCTCAGGAAGGTACGTAGAACAGTTTCCAGTGCTCCTCCTACTCCTCCGTTCTTATCTATAAGCGCCACCGCTGAGGATCGCCACCTGCTGCGATGGAGGACTAGCCGGCCAACAAGCGGGGGGGGGGGGGTGAGCCAGAACCGCCACAAGAGCCTTCGGCGAGCGTGAACTTCATCAGCAGCCTCCCCGACGAGATGTTAGTAACCATCATATCCCTCCTCCCCATCAAATCTGGCGTGCGGACCACTGTCCTCTCCCGGCGGTGGCGCCCCCTCTGGCTCTCCACCCCCCTGGACCTCATCGAGGACGACGAGCTCTGCAGAGGGGAGCGCAAACGCTTGGACGCATTGTCCCACATCCTCGCCACGCACCCTGGGCCGGTCAGACGCCTTGTCATCGGCAAGTTCCGTTCCAACTGCAAGGCCGAACGCAAGTTTCACGAGTGGTTCCTATCCCCCACCCTAGATTGGCTTGAGGAGCTTAGCTTTCATGCTGGACATCCGCGTTCACTGCCGCCGTCCGCTCTCTGCCTCGCGCCCACACTGCGCCGCGCTACGTTCAGGCAGTGATTTTTCCCCCAGATTGATGCCGCACCCGTTCTTCATATCCCTAAACTGAAGCACCTCGAGCTCATGGGCGTCCGCATCTCGATGGAGGATTTGGAGCGCCTGCTCGGCGGCTATACAACGCTCGAGTACCTTCGTCTTCAGGTGATGGATGGGTTTAGTAGCCTCCGCATCGCCTCGATGAATGTCCGTACGATTTATGTGCATTGCTGGTGCCGCAACAGGCTATCATTTCAGGAGTTTCACGAAATGGTCATTGAGAATGTGCCTTTCCTTGAGAGATTGATTGTATTTGATAAAGAAGGTCCAACAAGAATCAGGGTCAACGACGCACCGAAATTGACAGTGTTGGGCTATTCGTGTGCTGAATTCTCCGGACTTGTTGCTGGATCATTACCCGCTCAGGTACAACCGTCTTATTCTTCTGATTCTTCTTATTGGACATCACATTTTATCTAAGTTTTGTTGATCTATGTTCGGCAGTCATCCAGAAAATGATTCCCACAAGCTTGACCCCGTCTCCGCGCACAGTGAAGATCTTGGCACTACAATCTGTCGGCCCCGATCTGGATGAAGTTGTTAAATTCCTTAGATGCTTTCCGTGCACGGAGAAGCTATACATCGAGGTGATGCTCCTTTCCTGTTAATTGTTAACCACAACGGAGTTCAATTTGTTGTTACTTTTACCCATGATTACAATGACAAATGTAGTATGATTTCTAAAGGAAATTTGGAGGATTTCAATACATATATTTTTTGAGATGTTAATCATGAACGATTGAAGATGTCATGTCACTCTATTCGTGTATTTTAGAAATCCTGCAAATCAAAGAGGCCCGAAGTTTTCAAAACTGCAGCTAGGCACTAATATGTTGTCTTCGTTTGCAGATGGAAGCAGGCCCGAAAGTGGAAAATGTGGCGCAATATAACAATCCCATTGAATGCCTTGATCTTCATCTCACAGAAATTACTTTGAACCACTACTGAGGCACCACACCAGAGATTAAATTTGCCAGGTTCTTTGTTCAGAGAGCAAGTGTGCTCAAGGAAATGAGGTTTGCACTATATTTAGTGCGCAGAAGTGAATGGTTTGCTGATCAGCGCAGGCATCTACAACTGAATGGAAAAGTCTCTACAGAAGCTGAATTTCAGTTTGGAACTACAAATGACAGATTATTGGGAAGTCACACTATCAAACCGATATATGACTTCTCGGTGACTGATCCATTCGCTCAAATAGTTTATGGCCCAGATTCTGAAGAAGATGAATCTGATTTGTAAGAATAGTTTGAACCTTATAATCTTTGAATTTGGGCCTTGTAATGCTGGAATTTGAACCTTGCAATTTTTCTGGTATCTGTGATATAACGTCATTGGATGTTAAATTTGGTTATGCAATCATGTCCTTATAAGTATATATGTTGCTGTTCTATAGACAGAGCCTAGATGTTGTGCAGACAGAGCAAATCACATCGCACACGGACTAAACTACAGAACCCATCGGTGATGATTTCATCAATTGCTGACAATTGTTTACCAGCAAGCGTTTGCCCACAACACACACGGGTTATTAGCAGGAATCGTCCGTGTTGTTATCCGTCTTCCCACACATTTTGGATTACTGACCTGTTTGTCGCGTATCACACACATCTTGTTAAGTTGAACCATGTCTGTTGTGTTGGGTAATCGCAAACAGTTCATCCAAGTGAACCGCATGTCGTCTATCACACACACCTTGATCTGCCTAACCGTTTCTGTTGTGTTGCGTAATCACAAACAGTTCATCCGAGTGAACTGTATGCCATGTATCGCACACACCTCGAACTGGCTGCCTGTTTCTATTGTGTTGGGTAATCACAAACAGTTCATCCGAGTGAACTGTATGCCATGTATCGCACACACCACGAACTGGCTGACGGTGTTTGTTGTTCTGGCTTATCGCAAATAGTTCGTATGGATCAACTGTATGCCATGTATCGCACACGCGTCTCTAATCTGAATCATTTTTGATGCCTTCGGCATCGCAAACAGTTTGTCTTATTGGCGACGGTTTTTTACGACACCGTTTGCGATTCATGCATCGCACACAGTTTGGTCGCGGGGTCTCTGATTCATGTGTCGCGTTAGCGGTCGCCTGCAGTAGTGAGTGACCAGTCGTCGGCTGATACGTCTCCAACGTATCTATAATTTTTTATTGTTCCATGCTGTTATATTATCAATCTTGGATGTTTTTATATGCATTTACAGCAATTATATATCATTTTTTGGGACTAACCAATTAACTTAGTGCCCAGTGCCAGTTGCTATTTTCTGCCTGTTTTTGGTTTTACAGAAAATCAATACCAAACGAAGTCCAAATGCCACGAAACTTTTTGATGATTTTTTTCTGGACAATACCAACACTAGAAGCTTTGGGAGAAGGCCAGAAGCCCCAGGAGATGGCCACGAGCCACCAGGGCGCGCCGGGGGGGGGGGGGGGTGCAGGCGCGCCCTGGTGCCTCATGGGCCCACCTCTGCCCCTTTTGACCTAATTCCACCACTATAAATTCCCAAAAATTGGGAAACCAACAGGGGAGTCCACGAAATACTTTTTCCGCCGCCTCAAGCTTCTGTTCTTGAGAGATCCCATCTGGAGGCCTTTTCCGGTACTCTGCCGGAGGAGGAATCGAGCACGGAGGGGCTCTACATCAACCTTGCTGCCCTTCCAATGATGCATGAGTAGTTACCACAGACCTTCGGGTCCATAGTTAGTAGCTAGATGGCTTCTTCTCTCTTTTTGATCTTCAATACAATGTTCTCCTCGATGTTCTTGGAGTTCTATCCGATGTAATCACTTTTTGCGGTGTGTTTGTTGGGATCCGATGAATTGTGAGTTTATGATCAGATTATCCATGAATATTATCTGAGTCTTCTCCGATCTCTTTTATGCATGATTATTATAGCTTCGTATTTCTTCTCCGATCTATTGATTTGGTTTGGCCAACTAGATTGATTTATCTTGCCAAGGGAAGAGGTGCTTTGTAATGGGTTCGATCTTGCGGTGCTCAATCCCAGGGACTGAAAGGGACATGACACGTATGTATCATTGCTATTAAGGGTAAAAAGATGGGGTTTATTCATGCGTGAGTTTACTTTGTCTACATCATGTCATCTTGCTTAAGGCGTTACTCCGTTCTTTATGGACTTATTACACTAGATGCATGCTGGATAGCAGTCGATGTGTGGAGTAATAGTAGTAGATGCAGGCAGGAGTCGGTCTACTTGTCTCGGATGTGATGCCTATATACATGATCATTGCCTTGGATATCATCATGATTATTTGCTTTTCTATCAATTGCCCAACAGTAATTTGTCTACCCACCATATGCTATTTTCTTGAGAGAAGCCTCTAGTGAAAACTATGGCCCCGGGTCTATATAAATCATATACTAAAACCCTAAAAATACTTGCTGCACTTTTTCTTTATTTATTTTATTTTATATTTTTGTTTCAATCTATCTATCTATCACATACAATTTAATCTTGCAACTTACCGCCGAGGGATTGACAACCCCTTGTTTGCATTGGGTGCAAGGATTTGTTGTTTTGTGTGCAGGTGCTGCTAACAAGGTGTTGCGTGATTCTCCTACTGGATTGATAACCTTGGTTTCATAACTGAGGGAAATACTTATCTCTACTGTACTGCATCTCCCTTCCTCTTCAGGGAATTACCAATGCAGCTCACAAGTAGCAGGAAGAATTTCTGGCGCCGTTGCCGGGGAGACATCATCAACATCTATCAAGTACCTACGCATAAAACTCTCATCTCCCTGCATTTATTTTATTTGCCTTTGCCTCTTGTTTTCATCTCCCCCACTTCTAATTTTTTTTTACAAAAACACAAAAAAAATTCTTTTGCTTGATTGCTTGCTTTTATTGCCTTTATGAAAACACACAAGAACAGAAAGTAAAAGCAAAAATTTAAGACCACTATGGATCCTCATCCACTTGCTAATCTTTTTAAAAGATCCAATTATAATGAACCAATTGCTAGTGATTTGAGTGCTCTTGATTTTCTGTATGAAGTTTTGCTTGAAAATCATGGATCTGAAAATTGTGATGAAGTGTTAGAAGAAGAAATTTATAAAGTGATTCTTGATAGCTCCTTGATTGAAAAGCATGATTGCAATGATGTTACTATAAATTCTATTAATGTCAATTATGCTAAATATATGCAAAACTACAAGCTTGGGGATGATAATTTTGTCATATCCACTACTTATTGCAATGATCATGATTGGGGTGATAATGCTTTTTATGATCTTGAAAATTTATTTAATCCTCATGATGAATATGTTATTGATAATAATGTTTGCAATAATATTGAAAGTGGGTTTGGAAGAGTGTCAACTTTAGGTAAAAATAATCCCACATATTTGGAGTGTGTTCAATCTTATGAAATCTTTGATAAATGTGGGTTTGGAGAGGTCATGACTTTAGTTGATGTCAATCCCACTATTTTGGAAGAGTATACAAATTTTATGCATGTGGATCATGAAGAGAATATTTTATATGATAGTTATATTTTTGAATTTTATTATGATCCTACATGTAATTATTATGAGAGAGGAAAATATGGTTATAGAAATCTTCATGTCACTAAATTACCTCTCTTTGTGTTGGAATTATTAATGTTTCATTCTCTTTATATGCATATGCTAGGTGTTGCTTGTCTTGATAATTTGTTTACTTATAAAATGCCTATGCATAGGAAGTATGTTAGACTTAAATATGTTTGTCAGATGTTTTATTATGCTTTCTTTGTGCTTCAATTATTGTCTTTGACGTGAGCATCATTGAAATCCCAAGCCTATCTTAATGGCTATAAAGAAAGAGCTTGTTGGGAGACAATCCAATGAATAAAATAAATTATTGTGTGTTTTCATATTTATGCTAATGTTATGATTGAGTTTTTGTGTTTTTAATTAGTGTTTGTGCCAAGTAAAACCTTTGGGATGATTTGGAAGATAGTATAATTGATGCTGTTTGGAAAACAGAAAGTTTTGTGTACAGTGATGGAATTTTGGTTCTGTACTAAAGCGATAGAAAAATCTGAAATTTTTACACAGTATTGGTATATGAATTTCCCACATTTTCCTAATTTTTCAGAATTTTTGGAGTTAAAGAAGTATATATTTTAAATAGATTGCTACAGACTGTTCTGTTTTTGACAGATTCTGTTTTTGATGCTCTACTTGCTTGTTTTGATGAAACTATGGATTGTATCGGGGGGTATAAGCCATGGAGAAGTTAGAATACAGTAGGTATAATGCAAAAATAAAATATGAATGGGTTTGCAACAGTACTTAAAGTGGTGATTTATTTTGTTATACTAACGGATCTCACGAAGGTTTTGTTGAGTTTTGTGTGATTGAAGTTTTCAAGTTTTGGGTGAGATCACGATGGATGAAGGAATAAGGAGTGGAAAGAGCCTAAGATTGGGGATGCCCGAGGCACCCCAAGGTAATATTCAAGGAAGACTCAAGCATCTAAGCTTGGGGATGCCCCGGAAGGCATCCCCTCTTTCTTCTACCAACCATCGGTAATTTTACTTGGAGCTATATTTTTATTCGTCACATGATATGTGTTTTGCTTGGAGCGTCCTATATTATATGAGTCTTTGCTTTGTTTGCTTTTTAGTTTGTCACAATCATCCTTCCTAGACACACTTATTTTAGAGAGCCACCCGTTCATCATAATTTGTTAGAATACTCTATGTGCTTCACTTAAATTTTTTGAGCTAGGCAGTTGCTCTAGTGCTTCACTTAAATCTTTTTGAGCATAGCGGTGGCTATATTTTGAAGAAATATTTAAACTCTCATGCTTCACTTATATTATTTTGAGAGTTGATAAGATTAAAATTTTGAAGAAATATTTAATCTCTTGTGCTTCACTTATATTATTTTGAGAGTTAATAAGATTAAAATTTTGAAGAAATATTTGCACTCTCATGCTTCACTTATATCTTTTTGAGAGTTGATAATAGTAATGGTAATTTGCACAAGATATGAATTTGGTCCCGAAGTGATGAATATTCCAGAGGGATATAATAAAAACTTTCATATAGATCATTGGATATGATAAGTGTGATTCCTTGCAATAGTTTTGCGATATGGAAATGATAATATGTGAGTCATGTTAGTGAGTAATTGTGATTTAGTAAGAATATTAATGTTAAGGTTTGTGATTCCCTATGCATGCACATTAAGTCAATAGTTATGCAAAGAAATTATATCCTACTTATGGTGCATTATTCGGTGTTAGTTATGTTAAATGCATGTTTATGACCGTTTTTGTTTTTTGGTTGGTTGCTTCTCAATCTATTTGCTAGCCTTCATTTGTACTAAGCGGAAATACTGCTTGTGCATCCAAACTCCTTAAACCCAAGTTGTGCCAAATGAGTCCACTATATCTACCTATATGCGGTATTTCCATGCCGTTCCAAGTAAATTTGTGTGTGCCAACTCTAATTTTCAAAATAATTTTTCTGTTTTGTGTGCCCGTACCGCTCATGAAGCGGCAGGGGGTGGCCAATATTTTCCATGCTAGGTCTGTTATTCTCACGATGAGTGTTTATTCACTTGTCATTGCACAAGAGAGTGGCTGGTAATAGGGATGCCCAGTCCCACAATGAAATCAGAAATTAATAACAACAAAATTTCTTGGAAAGTGTTGGTATGGAGGGCACCAGTGGATACGGCTAGCCATGGATTGTGAAAGAATGGTGGAAAGGAAATAAACTTTACTTTCTGTTTGGGAAACGCCTATGATGTGTCTAGCATGGAAGATATTGGGAATTCTCGGTCGTTTTCGTTGACAGTAAAAGCATGCCTCTCAAAATATTTTCATCTCTCTAATTTAAGCTTTGAGCTCTGGCACATTAGCAAATCTTTGCTTCCCTCTGCGAAGGGCCTATCTATTTACTTTTATGCAATTTTTATTTTTATTTTGCGTCTCTATCTTCTCTTATAAAGCACCAACGAGAGAGCACTATTGTCATACTTGTGCATTGTGTGTAGCTAATATTTGAGTGTGTTTCATGAATGGATCAATGATTGAGCATAATGGGCTAGGGATAACTTTCTTTAGCATTGATATTTTGAAAGACCTGGTTGCTTGTTAGTATGCTTGAGTATTTATATCTTCATGTCAAATTATAGACTATTGCTTTGAATCATTCAAGTTCAAATGTCCATGCTACAAAATAAAAGAATATATGATGAATACGATAGGCAACATTCCACATCAAAAATTCTGTTTTTATCATTTACCTACTCGAGGACGAGCAGGAATTAAGCTTGGGGATGTTGATATTTCTCCAACATATCTATAATTTTTATTGTTCCATGCTGTTATATTATCAATCTTGGATGTTTTTATATGCATTTACATCAATTATATATCATTTTTTGGGACTAACCTATTAACTTAGTGCCCAGTGCCAGTTGTTGTTTTCTGCCTGTTTTTGGTTTTACAGAAAATCAATACCAAACGAAGTCCAAATGCCACGAAACTTTTTGGAGATTTTTTTCTGGACAATACCAACACTAGAAGCTTCGGGAGAAGGCCAGAAGCCCCAGGAGGTGGCCACGAGCCACCAGGGCGCGCCTGGGGGGCAGGCGTGCCCTGGTGCCTCGTGGGCCCACCTCTGCCCCTTTTGACCTAATTCCACCACTATAAATTCCCAAAAATCCGGAAACCAACAGGGGAGTCCACGAAATACTTTTTCCGCCACCGCAAGCTTCTGTTCTCGACAGATCCCATCTGGAGGCCTTTTCCGGTACTCTGCCGAAGGGGGAATCGATCACGGAGGGGCTCTACATCAACCTTGCTGCCCTTCCAATGATGCGTGAGTAGTTACCACAGACCTTCGGGTCCATAGTTAGTAGCTAGATGGCTTCTTCTCTCTTTTTGATCTTCAATACAATGTTCTCCTCGATGTTCTTGGAGTTCTATCCGATGTAATCACTTTTTGTGGTGTGTTTGTTGGGATCCGATGAATTGTGAGTTTATGATCAGATTATCCATGAATATTATTTGAGTCTTCTCTGATCTCTTTTATGCATGATTATTATAGCTTCGTATTTCTTCTCCAATCTATTGATTTGGTTTGGCCAACTAGATTGATTTATCTTGCCATGGGAAGAGGTGCTTTGTAATGGGTTCGATCTTGCGGTGCTCAATCCCAGTGACAGAAAGGGACATGACACGTATGTCTCATTGCTATTAAGGGTAAAAAGATGGGGTTTATTCATGCGTGAGTTTACTTTGTCTACATCATGTCATCTTGCTTATGGCGTTACTCCGTTCTTTATGGACTTAATACACTAGATGCATGCTGGATAGCGGTCGATGTGTGGAGTAATAGTAGTAGATGCAGGCAGGAGTCGGTCTACTTGTCTCGGACGTGATGCCTATATACATGATCATTGCCTTGGATATCATCATGATTATTTGCTTTTCTATCAATTGCCCAACAGTAATTTGTCTATCCACCGTATGCTATTTTCTTGAGAGAAGCCTCTAGTGAAAACTATGGCCCCCGGGTCTATCTAAATCATATACTAAAACCCTAAAAATACTTGCTGCACTTTTCTTTCTTTATTTTATTTTTTATTTTTGTTTCAATCTATCTATCTATCACATACAATTTAATCTTGCAACTTACCGCCGAGGGATTGACAACCCCTTGTTTGCGTTGGGTGCAAGGATTTGTTGTTTTGTGTGCAGGTGCTGCTAACGAGGTGTTGCATGATTCTCCTACTGGATTGATAACCTTGGTTTCATAACTGAGGGAAATACTTATCTCTACTGTACTGCATCTCCCTTCCTCTTCAGGGAATTACCAACGTAGCTCACAAGTAGCATCGGCTTCCGCCCCCTTGTACAGGATACAAGGGGTGTTTCTGTAGCAGCTTTAACCCTTAGCCGATGTCTCGGTTCCAGGAGGCGGTTTGTGCATATAGAAACTAGGCAATCGGTTATTGGTTTTATAACTTTCACTTAGTCATAGGAGCTTGACTGTGGGAGCTAGTGACTAGCCCCCGGTTTTTGAAGTGTTTGGCTTTAGCCGAGGTTTAAACAATTAACCACTTCGGCTCATTTTAAGAAGAGCCCCTCGTTTGACACGGATGACCTCCATCGATCCGTAGTTTAACACAGTCATCGGCTTGCCGACCAGTTTACGCTTACCAAGACAGTCAGTTTTCGGCTTTCTCCACTGAGGCGCTTTACCATCCGAGCTGGAAGCGCAATCGCAGTGGTTCTCCCTTTACACTCTTAGCCGAATGGAGCGGAAATGTAAGAGGTAGACACAGGAGCCAGGCAACCCAACTATGGACCAAAATCATGGTTCGAAACTGATTCATATAATGCAATATCCGAGACACCGAATAAATAGTTCGGACTTTGAATTTAAGCTCGAGATTTTAAATCCGAGCCCCCGATTGATAGCCGAGTTTAAAAAAAGGGTCTGTATCGCGAGAGCTATCTTTGGCTCAAAGGTAAGAGAGAGAAAAAAGAGAGACACAGATATATGTGTAGTGACCGCAAAAGGTCTAGTTTTCCTTTATTTCATATGGTCGAGCCGTACATGCCAAGCTTTATCAAAGAAGCTTTGAGAGATACATTTATAAGAAAAGGGGGGGGGGGGGGGGTGGTGGAATTCAAACAGGGCGGCTACTTTTGGGTTTACAACCCTAGTCCTCCCCTGCCGCACGTTTGCGCCTCCGTGCTGTTTACCAGCTTGTCCTCGTCTACGGCGAGGTTGCTGTGTGTGGCCTGCTCATCCGCCTATCTATGCTTTATGCATTTGAGGAGCGGACCCTTCGAAGAGGTTGTAGCTGCCGCACGATGGTTTAAACCATCTAGTCATGCTGCTCCTGTTGGGCCCTTGACAGTGCCCTATAGGTGCGCAAGTCTTCGGGTGGGCGTCGCCTGGTTGAGCCGAATGGCGCACCCTATATTTTATGCTCCTCGGTCTCCCATGGAATTTTGAGTGCGAAGTTATGCACTCTAGGGACATAATCCTCAACTAGAGGGAGAGAAACGAGGAGTGCGTATCCCTGTTTAGGGTGAGTGGTCGGCTGTCCGAGGTCAATAGGTGCCCCCCAATTGCGCTTTGAAGAGCCAAGTGTAAATTTTCCAGGCAGAGTACGAGCTGCCTCCTCAGACGCCTGAACCTCGGCTGCGAAAGCCGCGGTCTGCTCCTCAGTTCGGAGGGAGCGCTCGGTGTTGCCATTGACTTGAATAACACCGTTTGGCCCGACATCTTGAGCTTTAAGTATTCATAGTGCGGGACTGCGTTGAAGCGAGTGAATGCGGTTCGCCCGAGCAGTGAGTGGTAGCCACTGTGGAAGGGGACAATGTCGAAGATTAAGTCTTCGCTTCGAAAGTTTTCGGGTGATCCGAAGGCTACCTCCAATGTGATATTTTTGTATTTTTGTAAAAACTTTTTAGAAGTGGGGGAGATGAAAACGAGAGGCAAAGGCAAATAAAATAAATGCAAGGAGATGAGAGTTTATGCAAAGGTACTTGATAGATGTTGATGATGTATCCCCGGCAACGGCGCCAGAAATTCTTCCTGCTACTTGTAGCTTGCGTTGGTATTTTCCCTGAAGAGGAAGGGATGATGTAGCACAGTAGAGATAAGTATTTCCCTTAGTTATGAAACCAAGGTTATCAAACCAGTAGGAGAATCACGCAACACCTCGTTAGTAGCACCTGCACACAAACAACAAATCCTTGCACCCAACGCAAACGAGGGGTTGTCAATCCCTCGGCGGTAAATTGCAAGATTAAATTGTATGTGATAGATAGATAGATAGAAACAAAAATACAAAATAAAATAAATAAAAGAAAATGGCAGCAATATTTTTAGGGTTTTAGTAATATGATTTAGATAGACCCGGGGGCCATAGTTTTCACTAGAGGCTTCTCTCAAGAAAATAGCATACGGTGGGTAGACAAATTACTGTTGGGAAATTGATAGAAAAGCAAATAATCATGACGATATCCAAGGCAATGATCATGTATATAGGCATCACGTCCGAGACAAGTAGACCGACTCCTGCCTGCATCTATTACTATTATTCCACACATCGACCGCTATCCAGCATGCATCTAGTGTATTATGTCCATAAAGAACGGAGTAACGCCTTAAGAACGATGACATGATGTAGACAAGATAAACTCACGTATGAATAAACCCCATCTTTTTACCCTTAATAGCAACGATACATACGTGTCATGTCCCTTTCTGTCACTGGGATTGAGCACCACAAGATCGAACCCATTACAAAGCACCTCTTCCCATGGGAAGATAAATCAATCTAGTTGGCCAAACCAAATCAATAGACCAGAGAAGAAATACGAGGCTATAATAATCATGCATAAAAGAGTTCAGAGAAACTCAAATAATATTCATGGATAATCTGATCATAAACTCACAATTCATCGGATCCCAACAAACACACCGCAAAAAGTGATTACATCAGATAGAACTCCAAGAACATCGAGGAGAACATTGTATTGAAGATCAAAAAGAGAGAAGAAGCCATCTAGCTACTAACTATGGACCCAAAGGTCTGTGGTAAACTACTCACGCATCATCGGAGAGGCAGCAAGGTTGATGTAGAGCCCCTCCATGATCGATTCCCCCTCCGGCGGAGTACCGGAGAAGGTCTCCAGATGGGATCTCTCTGGAACAGAAACTTGCGGCGGCGGAAAAAGTATTTCGTGGACTCCCCTGAGGGTTTCTGATTTTTCCTGAATTTATAGTGGTGGAATTAGGTCAAACGGAGCTGGGGTGGGCCCACGAGGCACCAGGGTGCGCCTGCCCCCCCAGGCGCGCCCTGGTGGCTCGTGGCCACCCCCTCTGGCGTCTGGTCTTCTCCCAAAGCTTCTAGTGTTTATCTTGTCCAGAAAAAAATCTCCAAAAAGTTTCGTGGCATTTGGGCTTCGTTTGGTATTGATTTTCTGTAAAACAAAAACAGGGCAAAAAACAACAACTGGCACTGGGCACTAAGTTAATAGGTTAGTCTCCAAAAATGATATATAATTGCTGTAAATGTTTCTAAAAACATCCAAGATTGATAATATAACATCATGGAACAATCAAAAATTATAGATACGTTGGAGACGTATCAAGCCGCTGATCCCCGCATTGACTGCGGCGTCCTTGGCATCGCTGCTGCTATTCTTATGACGGCGCTTGTTTTTATTGCGCCTGGGTTTGTCGTTACCATCGCGTGTTTCCGAGGTTCCGGTTTCGCCGCCATGAGAGCTGCGGGCTAACCAACTGTCCTCTCCCATGCAAAAGCGGGTCAGTGTCGTGGGAAAATGATGATCTATGGGATCGAGAGGATCCCTTTGCGGTTCGGCTGTGGGATCAATATACTACAAAGAGCAGGGCTAGTAGATATGAGAACAAGCAACAATTTATCCAGGTTCGGGCCGCTGTGAGCGTAAAACCCTACTCCTGTTCTGGTGGTTTGATTGTGTATGAGCTCAAAGGTTACAAAGAGCGCAGCTTGCCGGCAAGGTGCGCGGGAAGTGCAGCTACAGCGTGTAATTGAACTAGGAGTCGACCCTTCTAAGTGTAGCGGTGGGCATCCTTTTATAGGCCAAGGGGTTACCACAGTGGCTAATACGGTCATTTATAGGGTATGAATAGTGACTTGCACCATCACCACGTCTATCTCCAGACGGGGTAGGATAAGCACATTAAATGCACCGTTAGGTGCTACATCGGGGAGGCGAGGCTTTGGGCAAAAGATCTGTACCATCGGTCCTGGCGCCCTCCTGTTATCTTGACACGTCCCAGGGACGGGTGTAGTAAAGTTAATCCTTGCGTGGCATGCTGCTACTTGTAGTCTGCGTTGGTATTTCCCCGAAGAGGAGAGGCTGATGTAGTACAGTAGAGATAAGTATTTCCCTCAGTTAAGAACCAAGGTTATCAATCCAGTAGGAGAACCAAGCAAAATTCCTTTAAGCGCACCTGCACACACAAGAGCAAACACTTGCACCCAACGCAAATAAGAGGGTTGTCAATCCTCTTAGCGGTTACTTGCAAGGATTAAATCTTATCGAGGTAAATAGATAAACTAAACTACTAATTAAAATAAAAGTAAATAAATTGCAGCAAGGTATTTTTAGGTTTTTAATATGATAAAGATAGACCCGGGGGCCATAGTTTTCACTAGAGGCTTCTCTCTCGAGCGCAGAAACATACGGTGGGTAAACAAATTACTGTTGGGCAATTGACAGAATAGCAAATAATTATGACGGATTCATGGCAATGATCATGTATATAGGCATCACGTCCGAGACAAGTAGACCGACTCCTACCTGCATCTACTACTATTACTCCACTCATCGACCGCTATCCAGCATGCATCTAGAGTATTAAGTTAAAAACAGAGTAACACCTTAAGCAAGATGACATGATGTAGAGAAGCAAATTCAAGCAATATGAATAAACCCCATATTTTTATCCTTAATGGAAACAATACAAATACGTGTCATGTCCCCTTCTGTCACTGGGATTGAGCACCGCAAGATTGAACCCATCACAAAGCACCTCTCCCATTGCAAGATAAATCAATCTAGTAGGCCAAACTAAACCGATAGATTGGAGAAAAATACAAAGCTATAACAATCATGCATAAAAGAGTTCAGAGAAGACTCAAATATTTCTCATGAATAATCTGATCATAAACTCACAATTCATCGGATCCCAACAAACACACCGCAAAAGAAGATTACATCAGATAGAACTCCAAAAACATCAAGGAGAACATTGTATTGAAGATCAAAGAGAGAGAAGAAGCCATCTAGCTACTAGCTATGGACCCGTAGGTCTGTGGTAAACTACTCACACATCATCGGAAGGGCATCAAGGTTGATGTAGAAGCCCTCCGTGATCGATTCCCCCTCCGGCAGAGTACCGGAAAAGGCCTCCAGACGGGATCGCGGAAGAACAGAGGCTTGCGGCAGTGGAAAGGTTATTTCTTCTGGCTCTCTGTTGGTTTCCCAATATTTGTGAATTTATAGAAGTGGAATTAGGTCAAACGGAGTCACGTGGGCCCCACAAGGCAACACGGCGCGCCTTGTTGCCTTGTGAAGCTCTCGTGAGGCTTCTGGCCTCCTCCCGAAGCTTCCAAGGGTTCTTTTGTCCAGAAAAAAATCTCCAAAAAGTTTCGTGGCATTTGGACTTTATTTGGTACTGTTTCTCTGAAAAGCCAAAAACAAGCAAAAAACAGCAACTGGCACTGGGCACTAGGTTAATAGGTTAGTCCCAAAAAATGATATATAATTGCATATAAAAACATCCAAGATTGATACTATAATAGCATGGAACAATCAAAAATTATAGATACGTTGGAGACGTATCACATGCCGACACGTGCCTTGGCCAGCTATGTTGACTGCCTGCCCGCTCGACACCTATCATGCGTGCTTATCTAGCCGATGATGAGGTGGAGTGGTAACGGGACAGAACGAGCCTGCCGGCGCGTAGCTTGCCGGGCCTTTGCTTGCCGGCAACCAGAGTCTTGGTCTTCACCTTGCCGGTATGAAGCTTGCCGGCAAGGGCAATGTTGATCTTCAGTACTAGAATAGTACTTCTCGATGACCTGCCTTGAGGTTTTCTTCACGGTCTTGTTTAATCTAAGTCTTGAGTCACAACAACCCTCCGGCAAGCCCTTGCCGTCAGGAAGGCTACAACTTCCTGTGCACAAGTCAGGGTACGAGGGCACCCATGCTTTAGTACACCGACAGGAGCCCCTGGGCCTGGGCCACACACGCATGCGAGGTGTCGTTGGGCTAGGCCCGAACAGTGCACTGGCAAGTGTTGCGGAGGATAACTGTTGTAATCTTCTCTTTTACCATGCCCCCACAATGCGCATTAATTGCGGGCGTGGGAGAGGTGGAATGGAACAGGCGCGGGGAGGTAGTGTGCCTGAAAAGCGCAGCCACGTAGGATGGTAAAGATCCAGCCCGCGCACCTTCCCCATAAAAAGGAATCTGCGAAGGGCGCTCCTCATTTACCCCCCTTCTCCGAATCTTGCCATCGCCACCGTCTTCTTCCTCGTGCAAGGGCAGAGAGCAACAATCTGCTCCCGCCGCCGCTTGCTAGACCCCCCCTCCCAAATCTCACCATGGCGCCGAAGAGAGGCGCGAAGCTCTCCAGTTCAGCGGCGGATGAGAGGAAGGCCACCAAAGCCGCACGGCGGCGGGCCAATGATGTCTTCCTGCCGTCGCTTATAGAGGACGACCTGGCAAAGGACTACTCGTATGCGTATGCGAGCGAGACGCAGGATCAGGAGGCCACGGTGGTGCTCCCTGGGTCTCTTCCTCCCGCCGAAGATCAGTTCCACTTCTTCACCGGGTACTTTTACTGCGGGCTGTGCCCGCCTTTCTCTGATTTCTTTGTTGAGGTGGTGAATGCTTTCGGACTCAGGTTGCTGGATTTCACACCCAACGCGGTCACCTGTCTGTCAGTCTTCGCACACTTGTGTGAAAACTTTGTGGGAATAGCCCCAAGTGTTGCTCTGTTCCGGCATTTCATCATTCCTCGGGTCGAGGATGACGCCCTCTCCGGTAGTGTGACCTGGATTCCAAGGGGGAACTCGAAGAAATATTACTTGGAAGGCAAACTTCACATCAAGTGGAACGAGTGGCGGGGCGACTGGTGCTGGATCAAGCAGCGAGATTTCCAAGCCTTCTGTCATCTCATGACTGAAAGGATTGAGAAAGCCAACAACTGGAGCAATGTCGATCCTAACGACGCCAAGCTGGGTGTGGCACTGCACCAGATCCTCGCTCTGAAGGAGGCCGGCTTGACGATTGAGAAGGCGGGAGCAGATTTCACCCGCCGCCGGATCGCCCCGCTGCAGCACAGAGGAGGCCGGCAAGCGTGGGACTACCAGGGCCCTGCTGACCCAATGCATTTGCATCCAGGCCCTGACAAAAACTTGACGGTGATGGAGCACTACTTGCTCATTTGCCAGCTCTTCAACAGGGGTTGCATCTTCAATCTGCCGGCGAAGGTAATCCCACTGTGCAACAATACTGCCAAGGCTTCCATCTTGGCGATGATGCCAGACTATGATGCCAGGATGGTTCTGAGACCATGGGAGGAACCCAGCAAGGAAGATGTGGAAAGCTGGTTCGCTGGCTTAGTGGAGAAAGCCATCAGAGTCGAGGATGACATGGCTCATCCGACGAAAGACGACCAGAAGGAGTTCCTGGCCTTGTGAGCTAAGGAGCTCAAAAGAGTGAAGGCAACTTGTTCCTGGGCGGCCAAAGGCACCGGCAGCGGAGGAGGCACCGGAAGCCAGGCTAAAGAGCAAGCCACAGTTCCGGGAACTAGTGGAGGAAGCCGCCCCCAAGAGCATGCTGGTGAGGAAGAGCAGGCCAAGGAGTCTGAGGAGGGGGGAGAAGAGGAGGAGCAGCCCGAGGGGTCTTCGGACGAAGAGGAGGAGGAAGAGGAAGAAGAGCCACCTCGCCCTCCTCCCGCCAAGGTGAAGATGACCGTCACCAAGAAGCCCGCTCGAAAGAGGGCAGCGCATACCGAGTCGGCAAGCCAAGATCTTGCGGCTGTCAAGGCATCAGCCGCAGCCTCCCGGGCGTAGCCTTCCTGTCGTGGTTTTGTCACGGCAGATGTCCTCGTGAAAGGACTTAGTGGTGAGGTCATTGCAACTAGGTGGTTGCTTGAACACTGTTGGTCGGAATCGAGAGACGCGAGGTTACCCAGGTTTGGCCCCTCACGGTGGAGGTAAAAGCCTACATCCTGCTTGATTGCTATTGATGATGATGATCTCGATTACAAGGGTGCTGTTTCGCTACCTCTATCTCGAGAGCTACTAATTTGTCTGTCTATCCCGACCTCTCCCTCTGGGGGTGCCTTACCCCTCCTTATATAAGTTGAAGGGGCCGGCTTACATGTAGAGTCCTAGTAGGTCTACAACTAGTCTATTTTCTATTACAAATCGGATCCTAGTCCGGGTCTTTTCTTCCGAACTGATCTACCCAGGCCGGGTCTTCTCTCCTGGCCGGGTTTTCTCTCCGATCAGGGTCTACCCAGGCCGGGTCTTGCTTCTCTTACCAGGTTCCTTCCAGGGTCCAGTCCCATAGAGAGCCGGCCCGTTTAATGCCACGCATGACCCGGTTATGGCCCCTTTGGTCCTGTCGGGTTATGCTTTGGGATGCCGGGTCTAGCCGCGGGTAATTCCCCCGACATTAGCCCCCAGGTTAGCTTGAATTTATTCAGCTAAGCTCCTAAAATAAGAATAATTAATATGTTAAAGGACCGGCGCGCTCAGCTTGCCGGTTCACTCAATGAACCGATTCCTCAAAAAATCCGAGTCTCTTTGTCATATCAACATGCCGTCTTCACAATCAACTTGCTGATGCTGGTTCCTTGCAGAAAAATATTAGGAATAATAATCCATCTGACATTGAGTTGGCTTCCAGTGCTTCATCTTGATGAAAATATTGAAAATAAAAAAATCCGTCTGATGTTAAGCCGACTTTCAATGCTTCGGCTTGATGAAAAATATTGGGAACAATAACCCGTCTACTGTTGAGCCGGCTTTCAATGCTTCTGCTTGATAAAAAATAACTTGGAGGATATGAACTTTGCAAGCTTTCAAGAAAATGAGACCCGGCTCGCTCAAAATTGATAGCTTGAAGATATTCTTTTTTTTATCTCGATATTACCTGTAGCCCCCAAGCTCCGAGTTTATTAGTTCATGATGACTTGGTGCTTTGCATAGAAATAATATCTTGACTGTGTAGCCCTCAAGTGCCGGGTTGTCTTGCCTGCAGCAACCTGAGACTTGTAATTGTCTTATACTTATAAAACTTCAGCCAGTGTAGCCCCCAAGTCCTTAAGAGTAGAACAGAGTGATAGCTTAAGACTTGCTTAAATATAAATGTTGCAACTTTGAAGAAATCCAGGTTGTTCATCTGAGTCTCCAGTCATAAACTGAATGTTTTGCATTTCCCATGTGTAGCCCCCAAGGGCCGGCTCATCAATATGTGATGGGCGGGCCGGGTCTTCAATTTGGACCTTATAACCTATTTAAACAACTGAATGCTGTAGCCCCCAAGTGCCGGGTCGCATGCCTGCAGCGACTTGTGACTTTTCTTGTGAATATCCTTGATTTTTAATTGAGAGTAAAAAAGCAGATAGTCTGTAGCCCCCAAGTGTCGGGTCGTAAACTTGCAGCGACTTGGGACTGTGTGAGAATAATATAGCCCATTTGTATGTATACAGGAAATTCTAAATCAGGCCGGCTCTAAAATTTCTGAGTTGAAAGAGCAGGACTTGTTGCTTTATCTAGCAATGCCATCATGCACTTTTGAAATATTTGTGCCAAAGATCATCCTCAAAAACTTGTTATATTGATTGCTTAATACGAATCCCTGACTGGAATTGCAGTTTAACCAAATAAAGGCCGGCTTTAGAGGCTCGACACTTGAAATATAAAGGCCGGCGACCACTGATGCTGAGACAAATCAAGCAACACATCAACCCGGACAATCCATCTACCGGCTTTCAGCCATAAATTTCACCGGCTTAACCCATTGTGATAAAACTTGTTGAAAATGGCCCATTTGTGGCTTTGTAATAGTCGTTGCAAAACTTCGTAATCTGTCAATGCCTTCACGCATTGAGTATGTTAGCTTTTGAGCTGATGACAATCTGACGAAAAATATATTTTGATCATGCTAGTTTGCTCAACCTGGTCATATAGACTTTGATGTTAATTGAAACCTTGACCGTGATTGCAATGCAACCCGACAAATATATGTTTGAGAAATCTAGAAGTGTTGTATTGTAATACAAAGCACAAATTAAATGTCCCAAGACCCGGTTAATTCTGTGACCCGGAATTTTCTGTGACCCGGTTTCTATTTATAACCCGGGTCGTATGTATGAAAATTGATACCTGAAAAGAAAATACATAGATAGAGATATATAAAAGAAATAACATGACAGAAAAAATAACTTAAATATTAAGCCGGCTTTCGAGGCACGACATAAAGACCGGCTTTCGCGGCTTGAGTCTGATTCGCTTCTGTGAAGCAGGCTTTTTGGCCTCTTTTAGTTTGTCCTAGCTCTTTGAAAGCCGGCTCTCACGTGACTTAACCAGTGTTTTAACTTTGATGAGTTTAGGGTCACCTCTGTGATTGACTCATAAGGCATTCACCGGGTCACCTTTTCAGAGTAGCATCTTGTTAATAGGCAGGTATAACCAAGTATCTAATGGCATATGCCGGGTTAAGAGGGATGTTAATAGCTAAACTCGATGAGTTGGAAGCCCCCAAGTAACCAATGATCAAAGAATAAAGACTCAACACACAATTTGAGGCGAAACGACAAACTCTCTTATCCAGAGATGCCAACTTTATTTCATTGATCAAAATTGAGTAGGATACCCATGTTTAGACTGTGCATCATGGCGACTAGTCTTCTTTGGTAACCTTACTTTTCGCCAATAAGGCAGGATACCTATGTTTGAACTGTGCATCGTGGCAACTAGTCCTCTTTGGCAACCTTTAATTTTTCGCCAATGAGACAGGATACCCATGTTTGAACTGTGCATCGTGGCAGCTAGTCCTCTTTGGCAACCTTTAACTTTTCGCCAATAAGGCAGGATACCCATGTTTGAACTGCGCATCGTGGCAGCTAGTCCTCTTTGGCAACCTTTAATTTTTCGCCAATAATGCAGCAGCCCTTGGGACCGGGTTGTCTTCCCTGCAACGACCCGGGGTTCTTGTATTTATTGAAATCGGCCAAATCTGCCGAGTTAAGTCAGTGTAGCCCCCGAGTCTTAAGTCGACTCGAGGAGCCGGCTTGAGATTCTTTATACTTGGGTGTGGCAAAAACCGGAGTATAGTTGACAGCGGAAAGCCGGAATTTATTGAAACCGAAGGCGATATGGCGAGTTGATGATCTTCGCGATGCTCGTCGTATGTCCTGGGCATATATCGTTCAACAATGCTGTTTTTTGCCCAAATTGAGTTCATACGCCTCTTGATCGATTCCTTGCTATTCTCACTTGGTCTGGCTCTCCTGGCTCCTCCAGGGGCTTTTTTTGGAATTGCCGATTTAACGGTGGCCGGCTCACCTAGCTTCTCCAGGTGTGGTTCCTCCGTGGTTGACTCTCTTGTTTCCTTGATATGCTGAAGCAGACTGGACCGTGGTAATGACAGACCAATATGCCTATCCATTCAGCAACCCAGCGTGGGTGGAGGCTGGCGCGGGGTCCGGCGACGTCGCACAAGACTGATAATATATATATTTTTTTCTTTTTTACTCCAGCGTTGTCGGAGTAGACCGGACTGCGAGGATGGCAGGCCACGTGTGTGTCCGCCGGGTAGCGCGGCACGGACGGACGCTGGTGCGGCCATCGGTGTGTTGATATAGCCTGGACTGCAGAGACGACGGGCTGCGTGCATCCACCGGGTATACCGGCACGGTGTAGACACTGGTGCGGCCTCCCGCTTATAAATTAACCTGCGCATAAATATGTACAAATTAAAAGTACAAAAAATTGTGCGCAAACAATTTTACTAAGAAAAATATCACCCGGTGATAGATTTTATTCAACCGTGGACATGACTGGCCGACGAAAAACGTAGCTAATGTATGTATGCTTCGTGCTGATGAAGACTGATCGCAGCCGTTTGCTATCAGTAAATTAATCTGATGATAATTTGGCAGCGACGTAGATATACTGTATGTGTACTTCAGCTAGTACTAATTGCTTTCTCGTGGATGGCTCCCTTCTTCCACTTTTTTTTGGAGCGTAGTGCTTCATCACGTGAGTACTAGTAGTACACCGAAGCAGCCTCTTTGGCTGAATTTAGGTGGTAACTGGCCAGCGGCTGCACAACTTCTTGTCTCCGGCACTGATGTTCGTGTAGATTAGCTAGTAGTCCCCCAACTTTTTGGCGTGCTGAAGTAGGTCGAACCGCGGATGCGGCAACCTGTGCGTGCATCCACCGAGTAGCGCCATGTGGGTGGACGCTGGTACGGCCTCCGACTTGTTGACGCAGGTTGAACCGCGGGATGGTGTGATACGTCTCCAACGTATCTATAATTTTTTATTGTTCCATGTTGTTATATTATCAATCTTGGATGTTTTTATATACATTTACATCAATTATATATCATTTTTTGGGACTAACCTATTAACTTAGTGCCCAGTGCCAGTTGCTGTTTTCTGCCTGTTTTTTGTTTTACAGAATATCAATACCAAACGAAGTCCAAATGCCACGAAACTTTTTGGAGATTTTTTTCTGGACAATACCAACACTAGAAGCTTCGGGAGAAGACCAGACGCTAGAGGAGGTGGCCACGAGCCACCAGGGCGCCTGGGGGGGGGGCGCCCTGGTGCCTCGTGGGTCCACCTCAGCTCCGTTTGACCTAATTCCACCACTATAAATTCCCAAAAATCAGGAAACCAATAGGGGAGTCCATGAAATACTTTTTCCACCGCCGCAAGCTTGTGTTCTCGAGAGATCCCATCTGGAGGCCTTTTCCGGTACTCTGCCAGAGGGGGAATCGATCACGGAGGGGCTCTACATCAACCTTGCTGCCCTTCCGATGATGCATGAGTAGTTTACCACAGACCTACGGGTCCATAGTTAGTAGCTAGATGGCTTCTTCTCTCTTTTTGATCTTCAATACAATGTTCTCCTCTATGTTCTTGGAGTTCTATCCGATGTAATCACTTTTTGCGATGTGTTTGTTGGGATCCGATGAATTGTGAGTTTATGATCAGATTATCCATGAATATTATTTGAGTCTTCTCTGATCTCTTTTATGCATGATTATTATAGCTTCGTATTTCTTCTTCGATCTATTGATTTGGTTTGGCCAACTAGATTGATTTATCTTGCCATGGGAAGAGGTGCTTTGTAATGGGTTCGATCTTGCGGTGCTCAATCCCAGTGACAGAAAGGGACATGACACGTATGTATCGTTGCTATTAAGGGTAAAAAGATGGGGTTTATTCATGCGTGAGTTTACTTTGTCTACATCATGTCATCTTGCTTAAGGCGTTACTCCGTTCTTTATGGACTTAATACACTAGATGCATGCTGGATAGCGGTCGATGTGTGGAGTAATAGTAGTAGATGCAGGCAGGAGTCGGTCTACTTGTCTCGGACATGATGCCTATATACATGATCATTGCCTTGGATATCGTCATGATTATTTGTTTTTCTATCAATTGCCCAACAGTAATTTGTCTACCCACCGTAAGCTATTTTCTTGAGAGAAGCCTCTAGTGAAAACTATGGCCCCCGGGTCTATCTAAATCATATACTAAAACCCTAAAAATACTTGCTGCACTTTTTCTTTATTTATTTTATTTTGTATTTTTGTTTCAATCAATCTATCTATCACATACAATTTAATCTTGCAACTTACCGCCGAGGGATTGACAACCCCTTGTTTGCGTTGGGTGCAAGGATTTGTTGTTTTGTGTGCAGGTGCTGCTAACGAGGTGTTGCGTGATTTTCCTACTGGATTGATAACCTTGGTTTCATAACTGAGGGAAATACTTATCTCTACTATACTGCATCTCCCTTCCTCTTCAGGGAATTACCAACGCAGCTCACAAGTAGCATGGTGGCATGTGCGTCTGTTCGTCTGGCAGCTTCGCGCGTGGGCGGACGCTTGGCGCGGCCTCCGATGCGTGTTCGTGATGACCAAAACGCAAGTGCGGCGGCATCGCTTGCGTCCGTCAGGCAGTGCCGTCACTGATTTATTTGGATGGATGACAGACGATCCGTGCGCAAACCCAGAATCAATTGACCAGATATGGAGGTACTAGTAACGTGGATATACTAGTATTTTAATCTCCAGAGAGTACTACTAGTACTTTGGGAATCACTTCTCTGTGTCCCGCTGGGAATCTCTTCTTCCTTTTATTTTAAATCCCTCAAGGTAGATGAATTCTTTTCATGGGCCCACTTTTTCTTTTGTCTTGACCAACAACTGCTGCAGCGCATGCATGCACAGCTTGCCGGTGGGAACACTGTGGTCTTGGGGCTTGGAGTTCCCGGTTATGCAATTTGCGCTGCCTGCGCCTGCCCGCTAACTTTTGTTTTTTAAATCAATCTAGCACCTGTCCAGATTGCACGTCAGGAGAGACACTTGCGACTCTAAGCTGGCAGCTGCTTTGATTGGGCACTGTTGCTGGGACGGGACAAATCTCCTTTTTTTAGGAGGTCCCGTTGACCGTAGTAGAGGCCGAATCGAACTGACGGGAATTGCTTCGTATGGGCGCCGTCGCTAAATTTTCTTCTGTTTTTTATCTTGAGACGGGAACTGATTTTGATCTCTGACGATTCTGCCAACAGAACTGATGCACGTCGCCTGAAATTACTTTCTAACTCTTATCTGATTTACGCTGCCGTTGAAACTTTTCCAATCCTTGACGGATGAACTCAGAGTCGATGTAGATTCTTCCGAGCTGGATCTTCTTCATCTGGCCAGTCGCGAGCCTCTCGATCCCTGGTAGGGCTCCCTCCAAGAACACAACATCGCCATGCGCTGGCCCCACGGTGGGCGCCAACTGTCGTGGTTTTGTCACGGCAGATGTCCTCGTGAAAGGATGTAGTGGTGAGGTCATCGCAACTAGGTGGTAGCTTGAACGGGGTTGGTCGGAATCAAGAGACGCGAGGTTACCCAGGTTCGGCCCCTCATGGTGGAGGTAAAGGCCTACATGCTGCTTGATTGCTATTGATGATGATGATCTCGATTACAAGGGTGCTGTTTCGCTACATCTATCTCGAGAGCTACTAATTTGTCTGTCTATCCCGACTTCTCCCACTTGGGGTGCCTTGCCCCTCCTTATATAAGTTGAAGGGGCCGGCTTACATGTAGAGTCCTAGTAGGTCTACAACTAGTCTATTTTCTATTACAAGTCGGATCCTAGTCCGGGTCTTTTCTTCTGAACTGATCTACCCAGGCTGGGTCTTCTCTCCTGGGCGGGTCTTCTCTCCGAGCCGGGTCTACCCAGGCCAGGTCTTGCTTCTCTTACCAGGTTCCTTCCAGGGTCCAGTCCCATAGAGAGCCGGTCCGTTTAATGCCACGCATGACCCGGTTATGGTCCTGCCGGGTTATGCCTTGGGATGCCGGGTCTAGCCGTGGGTAATTTCCCTAACACTTCCCGGCAATAGCCTTCCAGTGCTGCTGCCCCTCGTCGACCTATCCCGCCAACCGTGGAAGAGGCGGGTGTTTCACAACCCCCAGCTTCCCTGAAGCGTCCCAGGAATTCACCGCCATCACCTATGGCTGCAGGGATCGGGGACACAGTTCTCTATGATCTGTCAGTCCTTAGTGACCCCGATGAGGACGAAGAGTAAGCACCTCCATCTCCATATATTTTTCTTGTAATCGTCCAAACTCTATTGTTGAACTGGTTTTTGTACTTGTTCTGGTCTTGCAGGGACAAAATGCCACTGGCGGAAAGGCACAAGAAGAAGCCCAGGACCACTAAAGAGGGCGAGACAGCAACTGGCACCGATCAAGGCATGAGTTCATCTGAGGTTGCCGGCTCGAGCCCCCCATGTGAGGTTCACGTGCAGTTTCCGCTGGCGAGCACTACCGTCGAGTCTTCCGCAATGGAGACCGAAAAGGGGTTGGAAAGCAGCCAGCCGGAAGGAGAGCGCCAAGGGGTAGACCCCTTGACGGTGCCCTTGACTCCCAGGCCATCGCCAAGACCTTCACCGGCAAGGTGCAACCCTCCTCCAGAGGGGCTCATCCGCGCGAAGGCCCCTCCGGCAACCGATGTTGCCGGAGACCAAGCTCCGGCAACTGAAGTTGCCGGAGAAAGAACGGCACCCCCTCCACGTGTTCATCAAGGTAACCTTCTTTCCAAACGCACTGGATCCCTTGCCAATCCTTTTTTTTCTTGAACTTGATCTGAATCTTGAATTTCTCCTTTCTCCACTTCTTCTCCATCCTGCAGAACCAACCCCTCCGGAAGAGAGGGAAGTATCTATGCAGGAAATCGCGAAGAGCGTCACTGATGAGGCCGCCAGGATTTCCGCCGCGGAAGCCGCTGCGTTCGCCACTGAGGAGGCCAGGAAAGTTCCCGACGAACCTGCCCAGCTCTCCGGTAGCACATCCGAGCCTGCCATCAAAGACGCTGAGATGGGAGAAGCTGGCACCGATAGGCCAAGCACTGAGCTCCATCCCAGTGCATCCGAGGCACGGGCCCTGATCGACCCTTTGGAGCCTGTTCATCAGCAGTAGGAATCCGAAGCCCCCAGCTCATCTGGTGCTGGGGAGCCTACTTTTGATGACGCCATTGCAGAGATCTTGGCGCCCTTCTCCAGCAGTGTCGCAGTCCCAGACG
This sequence comes from Elymus sibiricus, assembly GCA_039707655.1. NCBI lineage: Eukaryota > Viridiplantae > Streptophyta > Magnoliopsida > Poales > Poaceae > Elymus > Elymus sibiricus. The sequence goes on from CM077676.1 coordinate 229,393,339, forward strand.
GCTCCAATGATGGTGCCATGGACCTTGCATTCTTGACGGCTATGGCCAATGGCTTCAAGGATGTGCAAGACCACTACGGCAAGCACTGGGACAGACTGCACGCACAACATCAAGCCATGGAGCTGGCTGAATGAAAGCTAAAGGAGAAGGCGGAAGAGATCTGCCAATGGTATAATGGCCAATTCTATATCCTCAAGTGGCAGGAAGAGAAGCTTGACGCTACCAAGGAGGAGGCAGCGACCCTGGACGGCAAGTTGACGGAGCACAAAGCGCAGCTCATCGTCAAGGAAAAAGAGCTTGCCGCCCAAGAGGAAGCACTTGCCGCCAAGCTACGTGGCAAGGACGAGAAGATCTAGACTCTGCTTGTGCAGCGGACCCAAGAGCTAGAGGAGGGCCACAAACAGGCCATCGAGACTCAAACTCAGGCTCACGCCGCCAAACTCCTGGAAGCCATCAAGGCCGCAGAGGGCGCCGAGGCTGCCAGGGTAGAGTTGGAGTCCAGGGTACCAAAGCTTGAAGAGGACCTCGCCGCCAATGCTCAAGAACTCTCGACCGCCAACAACTCCATTGCTGACCTCAAGTCGAAGCTCATGACTCTGGAGAAGGATCTAGAGGTTGGCAGGGAAAAGGAGAGGGAGCTGCTGGTAAGCTGAGAAAAGGAGAAAGCTGCGCATGCCGATGCTGCAAATTCTTTCGACGAGCACAAGAAACCCTGGATCTATGGACTGGTCGCCTTGTCGATGTCGCCGAGCGCCTTGCTGCTCAAGTGACCATCATGGATAAGGAGAACCACAGCTTCACCGTCGGCGAGCTTGATTCTACAAGTGCCAGCCTCACCCTCTTCTTCAAAGGACTCCTCGAGGTACTGAAGAAGCATCACAAAAAGAGGTCCACCAACTTTGCCAGTGAATCTCACAAATTTTGTAGCGATGTCGTCTCCAAGATGCTCATCAAGATTATCTGCCAGAACCCTGGAATTGACGTCTCCAAGGCCTTCAAAAGCTTGCCGCCGGGTTCAAACACCACAGTTGCCGAAGAAGCCGTCTCTCCCCTCATCAGCAAGATTCATCAAGTCCCAAGGACTGAGGGTGATCGCAAGGATTAGCCCCCTTCACTGTTTCTTATTGCAAGTGTAGTTCATGTAAAAGACAGATTATCTTAAGTTAGAACTGCACTTGGCTTCGATGTAATATAACTTGTGTTTTGGATGGATGTATGCATGCTATTCCTCTTGTTTTATTCTGTCTTTGCATGATTTTTGTACCCTACGCTTGCTGGAATCTTGCCGATGCGCGCACTCTTGCCGCGAGCGCTTGAGGAACAGGTCCTTAGCAGCTTGCCGGAAGTGCTGCTGCCGGCAAGGATAAGCTTGACGATCACAATGTAGCCACTTAGGTTGTTGAGAGGACTCGAAACAAAGTAAGAGCGTAGCTGATCACAACAAGGTTCCTTAGCATGCAGGTTTCTCATACAAAGGCCAAAATTGTCCAAGGAGAAATTGCAACTACAACAAAGAATTTATTTCAAAGTTTGTCAACTTAGCTTTTTCTTTGCTGTGCTTCTTGCCGTAGGACGATATCTTGAACGTCATTTGGTATCCATACCATCACTCCCCCCGGGAAACTTGCACGCGAGTAACCCTTCTGTCCTTTGAGAAAAAGAAAGAAGAGAAAAGAGGAGGCCGGAACCTTGACGGTTCGTTAATCATCCTATGAAAGGGAAAATGTAACACAAGGCTGCCTGCAACATATAAACAAATATGTACTCGGACAAAGAATTGTGAAACACTTATCTTTATTTATGTGCACGGGATCTGCGCCCGGCTCTGTACAAAGGTTTACATGCCTTTCCGGCAAACTTGTACAAAAGAGGTTGCCGGGCATCCCGACAACCGTGCCTTACGGGTAAAACTTGCGAAGATGCTCAATATTCCATGAGTTGAGCACCGGAGTGCCATCTTCGGTCTCTAGGCGGACTGCGCCGGGCCTAGTGACTCGTACCACCAGGTAAGGGCCTTTCCACTTTGGCGTCAACTTGTTTTGACCCTTCGTGGACTGAATCCGACGAAGAACAAGGTCACCTTCCTCAAGGTTCCTGGCGTTCACTTTGCAGCTATGGTAGCGACACAAAGCTTGCTGGTACGGTGCAACACAGACAGCAGCCCAGAAACGATCTTCCTCAAGGAGTGTGGCATCATCTTGCCGCAACTCATCTTGATCCTCCTCGTCGAAGGCCAAGACTCGAGGTGACCCGTATCTGAGTTCTGTGGGGAGCACCGCTTCTGCACCATAAACAAGGGAGAAGGGTGTCTGGCCAGTGGCTCGACTTGGCGTCGTTCTGATCAACCAAAGAACTGCCAACAACTCTTCCACCCAGCGCCTTCCACACTTGTGCAGCCTGTCAAAAGTTCTGGTCTTGAGACCACGCAACACTTCTGCATTTGCCCTCTCTACTTGTCCATTGCTCCTTGGGTGAGCAACAGACGCGTAGCAAATCTTATTTCCAAGCTCTTGGCAATATGCTGTGAAGGCGCGGCTCGTGAATTGGGTGCTGTTATCGGTGATGATCTTGTTGGGGACACCAAAATGAGCAGCCAATCCTTTGAGGAACTTGATGGCTGACTGTGCCGTCACCTTCCTCACTGGCTCTACCTCAGGCCACTTTGTAAACTTGTCGATTGCAACGTACAATAATTCAAAGCCCCCGGTAGCACGGGGGAAGGGGCCGACGATGTCGAGCCCCCAGACCGAGAAAGGCCAGGAGAGAGGGATGGTTTGGAGGGCTTGAGCTGGCTGGTGGATGTCCTTGGAGTGGAACTGGCATGCTTCACATCTGATGACCACCGCCAAGGCATCTTGAAGGGCTGTCGGCCAGTAGAATCCTTGATGGAATGCCTTGCCAACAAGCACGTGTGACCCAATGTGAGAGCCACACATCCCTTCATGCATCTCTTCCAACTGCCTCTGTCCATCTTCCTGGCAGATACACTTCAATTTCACCCCATTTGGTCTCTTTCTGTACAGAATGTTGTCAACAAACTTGTACATCCTTGATTGACGGGCTACTCTTTCTGCGTCTTCTTGTTCATCGGGAAGATCTCCTGTCTAAAGGTACTGGACAATTGGCTACGCCCATGCCGGAGCTTGTGGCTCGACGACAAGGACTAAAGGTACTTCTTCCTTTGTGGGAGAACTTGTTTCGACGGCAAGGATCTGGCTTGCCGGAAACTGCGGCTCACCAGCCAAGGGTATCTTGTCAGTGGTATTCACTTTCTTGGCGGCTGCCGGCAGCTCTGCTGGAAAGTAACCACCAACATCTTGTTTTCTCTTCTTCGCCAGCCTTGATGGTGTAACGGATGGCTGAGTCAGATGGAGCACAAAAGTTCCCGGTTCCACAGGCATCTTTTGGGCAGCAAGCTTTGACAGGTCGTCGGCAATCCAATTCTAGGCACGGGGAACATGCTCTGCTTGCAGACCGTCAAAGTGCTCTTCCAACTTCCTCACCTCATCGACGTACGCCTCCATCAAAGGGCTCTGGTAATCCTTGTTGACCTGCCTCACCACTAGCTGCGAGTCGCCTCTAATAATCAGCTTTCGAATACCAAGGTCGATTGCAAAGCGTAGACCGGCAAGCAATCCTTCGTACTCAGCAGTGTTGTTGGTGGCCTGCTCTCTGGGAAAGTGCATCTAAAGCACGTACTTGAGGTGCTCTCCGGTGGGTGCTATAAGCAGCACACCGGCACCGGTGCCTTTCAGCGTGAAAGCACCATCAAAGTACATGATCCAATCGTCAACAGTTTCCTTGCCGGGGAGAGAGGTCTCTGGAACTTCTTCGTCTGGCATTGGGGTCCATTCTGCAATGAATTCCGCCAAGGCTCTGCTCTGAATTGTTGAGGTACTCTCAAACTTCAAATCAAAGCTTGACAACTCTAATGCCCACTCCACAATCCTGCCGGTTGCTTCTGGATTTCTCAAGATGCGTTGCAACGGAAAGCGAGTGACGACAGTGACTGGGTGTGCTTGAAAATAATGGCGCAGCTTCCTTGAGCCCATGAGAAGGCCAAAGAGCAGCTTGTGCACACCAGAGTTCCTTGACCTAGCCCCTTGTAGGAGGGAGCTGACAAAGTAGACTGGGCGCTGCACCATCTTCTTCTTCACAACTAACTGATCTGGCTTACTGGGTTGCATAATCTCTGGCTTGTCGGCAGCTAACCTTGTCGGAGAAGATTCTGGCTCGTCGGGTCGTGGCTCTGCAGCTGCTACCTCCTCCTCATCTGCCTCTCTTTCAGCCACAAGTGCAGCACTAACCACTTGATTCGTTGCCGCTAAGTATAGCAGCAACATCTCTTGCGGCCTAGGCGCAACTAGGACTGGCGGAGAGGACAAGTACTCCTTCAAATCTTGGAGCACGGCCTCCGCTTCCGGAGTCCAATTTACTGGACCTGCCTTTTTCAATATCTTGAAAGACGGCAAGGCGCGCTCTGCTGATTTGGAGATGAACCTGCTGAGGGCGGCAACGCAGCCGGCAAGATGCCTGACATCCTTGACGCGTCTTGGTGCTTCAATCTGCTCAATTGCTTTGATCTTGTCAGGGTTGGCTTCAATCCCTCTCTGAGATACAAAGAACCCAAGAAGCTTGCCGGACGGAACACCGAACACACACTTCTCGGGGTTGAGCTTCAAGTTGAGCTTGCGCAAGTTCGCAAACGTTTCTTCCAAATCCTGGATCAGGGTTGACTTGTCTCTGGTCTTGACCACAATATCATCCATGTAAGCTTCCACATTTCTGTGCAGTTGTGGCGCAAAACCGATCTGGACTGCTCTGGCAAAGGTTGCCCCGGCACTCTTCAATCCGAAAGGCATACGCAAAAAGCAGTATGTGCCACATGGAGTGATGAATGCGGTTTTCTCCTCATCTTCCTTGGCCATAAAGATCTGATGATAACCAGAATAATCGTCAAGGAAAGAGAGTAACTCACAGCCGGCAGTGGAGTCTACAATCTGGTCGATGCGCAGCAAAGGGAAAGGGTCCTTTGGACAGGCTTTATTTATATCAATGAAGTCTATACAAAGCCTCCACTTCCCATTCGCCTTGCGCACTACGACTGGATTGGCTAACCACGTAGGCTGTAGCACTCCTCTAACTAGACCTGCTGCTTCCAACTTCTTGATTTCCTCGGCAATGAACTCTTGCCACTCCAAGGCTTGCTTCCTGGCCTTCTGCTTCTCGGTAAGCTGCTCCACTTGCCGGCACTCCTGGAGATCGTGGCCCTTGGTACGGTGGATCTTTCAGTACGGCCCACCGGTCTTGCCGCTCTTGTCGCCTGCCACAGCCTCCCGGCAGTCAGCCCATTTGGCAACCTCCTTGCTTGGGCTTTGTGCCTTGGACTTCTTGGCGGCGTTAGCGTCGCCGGGGCTCTCAACTGCCATCACTAACTTTCCTTTGCGCTTTCGATTGCGCTTCCGGCTCTTCTTCTGCGGGGTCGATGCATCATCTGCGTCTGTCGGATGCGGGGCTCCGGGGACCCAAAGGTTCGAACACTGGGGTGAGCTTGTTCTACCTCTCGTCTCCTACCATGGCTAAGCTACGGCGAGGCTACGACGAGAGCGCGCTACCGAGGGGCGGACCGTGGACTCAGCGGTTTACCCAGGTTCGGGCCACCTTGCGGTGTATGACCCTACTCCTGCTTGGTTGGGATTGCTCTGGTGAGAGGGAGAGTACAAGGTTGGGGATGATGGGAACAAGAGCCGATCGCCCCCCTCTACAATGGCAGCTCTTCCCCCCTTATACCCGCCTTGGTCCTCTTCCCCCTGGGAAACTTAGGCGGGAAGGGTTTCCACAATTGGCGGGTTTTTGAAAGGGGACAGGCGCTCAGGCTATCCTGACTAAAGGTGGTCTTCGCCTGCAAAAGCATGATCCATGACGCGCTGGTGGGCTCGGTGATGACCTCCGCCCTGCGCGCCCACCGTCTTGGTCTTCTTTCGTCGATCGGGCAACCTTTGGGGTTTCTTTGGGAAGTGGACTGCTGGCCTTGCTCCTTTAGCATGAAAAGGGGAAACCCTCTTCATATGCGCCTGCTGGCGCGGCCTCTATCGCCGTACGTCGCCGCGCGTGTCACCCACGTGATGGGCACGAGACCGCGCAACTGGACCGAAGAACCCTCGTCTCGTGCGCCTTCGGGAGGAAGCCTCGGGAGGCCACCTCAGGAGGCCGCCTCACGAGAGGGCCTCGCGAGGCTGCTGGTGAAGATGCTGAGCCTTGCTTGCCGCTCCCTGAGGAGGGGTCCTCAGGAGGCCAGGGCCTCATGAGGGGTCTTGGTAAAATGCTTGGTGGTGACGGCCTGCTGGGCCCACGCTAGGCGTTGCGCCCTGGGCCGAAGGCAGACGGGCCTGGATACCCTGGGTTCCACGGGCCCGACAGTGTCGTCGTCTTCGGAGTCGACTTCGGCGCTAACATCTTCCCCAGGGAGTCGCCTCCCTTCCTCAGCACGTGCACACTTGTCCGCCAAGGCGTACGACTCATTGATGGTTCTAACCTTCACGATATTCATCTCAGACCGCATTCTGCGGTTGCGCACATTCGTGTGGAATGTGGTGCAAACAGCTGTGGGATGAACATCGGGGATGTTGTGGTGCACACGGCTGAACCTCTGTATGTACTTGCGGAGGGTCTCGCCATCTCTCTGGGGGATCACATGCAATTCGCTCTCCTGACTAGGGAGCTTGTGGCCACCTTGGTAGGCACCCATGAATTGATGGCATAGATCCGACCAAGAAGAAATGGTGCCCTCCGGCAAGTTCATCAACCACGATCTGACGTTGGGCCTAAGCGCCAACGGAAAGTAGTTGACTAAAAGCTTGTCGTCACACCCCCCGGTAGCCTGCATCGCGATGGTGTAGATGCCAAGGAACTCTGCTGGACTGAGCATGCCGTCATACTTGTCAGGCAGCTCTGGCTTGAAGGGGCGGGCGGATGGCCAGCAAACTTGCCGCAGCTCACGAGTAAACGCTGGGCAGCCCACCTCGTAAGGTAAGCACCCAGGGTACCCTGGCACTGGCACATATGCTGCCGGCCCGACACGGTCGTCTGATAGACGGTGTGCTTCCCGGTGTCGCTCAATCTTCGTACGGGCGTCTTCTTCGCACCGTTCTTGGAGCACTTGGCGCTGGTCTCGGCGGCCCCACAGATCCGATGATGCCATGGACATAGTGTCCTGGTCATCCGATTGGCGAGCTTGCCGCCGCTGTGGTTGTTGGCGTGGAGGTGACTGCACCGTTGGTGCACCGTCTCCGGCATGGCAGCTAGATGGTCCTGCCGGCACTGTGGGTGGTCGTCTGGAGGGGACGACATCCTGTGTCTTGCCGGGATCGGCAAAACTGATGAGGCTCTGAATGGTGGCCCTCCATTCTTCCATCTTGTCTGGGGCTGGTGGGAAGTTCAAAAGCATTTGAACTCGCACCATGGCCTCTTGTAGGATCGAAAGTACGTCTTGAGGGGGGGGGGGGTGATTAGACTACTTGACCAAATAAAAAGCTAACCTTTTCCCAATTTTAGTTGTAGGCAGATTTTAGCAAGTACACAAGTCAAGTAACACCCTACACATGCAATTCTAATAGTGTGGCAGCGGAAATTAAGCAATTGCACATGTAAGTAAAGGAGGGGATCGGAGATTTCAAACGCAATGAAGACACGATGATTTTTGGTGTGGTTCCGATAGGTGGTGCTATCGTACGTTCACGTTGATGGAGACTTCAACCCATGAAGGGTAACGGCTGCGCGAGTCCACGGAGGGCTCCACCCACGAAGGGTCCACGAAGAAGCAACCTTGTCTATTCCACCATGGCTTACGCCCACGAAGGACTAGCCTCACTCAGGTAGATCTTCACGAAGTAGGCGATCTCCTTGCCCTTACAAACTCCTTGGTTCAAGTCCACATCATGTCAGAGGCTCCCAAATGACACCTAACCAATCTAGGAGACACCACTCTCCAAAAGGTAATAGACGGTGTGTTGTTGATGAACTCCTTGCTCTTTGCTTTAAGTGATAGTCTCCCCAACACTCAACTCTCTCTCACAGATTTGGCTATGGTGGAAGAAGGATTTGAGTGGAAAGCAACTTGGAAAGGCTAGAAATCAAGGTTCAAATGGTAGGAATGGAATCTCTTGATCTCAACACATGAGTAGGTGGTTCTCTCTCAGAAAATGTATGGTGGAAGTGTAGGCATGTTCTGATGGCTCTCCTTACTTAGGAAGGAAGGGTGGAGGGGTATATATAGCCTCCACACAAAATCCAACCGTTACACACTTTTGACCCAACTCGGTGGCACCGATCAGAAATCTCGGTAGCACCGAACTATGTAAAAGATATGAACGTTAGGAATCTCGGTGGGACCAATCAGAACAACTCGGATGGACCGATGTGCAATGGTTAGGGAAAACCTCGTCTCGGTGGCACCGATTGCATCAACTCGGTGGGACCGAAGTGAAGTAATAAGGCAACAGAGAGTTGGCAAGCCATCTCGGTGGGACCGATTGCAAAACTCGGTGAGACCGAAATAATTGCAAACGATTACAGAGAGTTGGCAAGGCCATCTCGGTGGCACCGAGATCCATATCGGTATATCCAATTTGTTAGGGTTTTGGCAGTGGCTAAGTCCAAATGAACTCGGTGGCTCCGGATAGGAAATTTTGGTGGGGCCGAGTTGGAAAGTAGGTTTTGGACATATTTGGATGGAGAAAGTGGTTGAGGGTTTTGGAGCAATGTCACTAAGCACTTGAGTAAAGAGACCATTAAGCAACACCTCATCCCCTTTTAATAGTATTGGCTTTCCTATGAACTCAATGTGATCTTGGATCACTTAACAAAAAATGTAGAGTCTTGAGCTTTTGCCAATCCATGTCCTTATCATTTTGAGGGGTCCACATCTCTAGTCCTTGCCATGACAATCATTGAACATCCTAAAATATTTAACTTGAATGGACATTAGTTCAATGAGATATATGTTGTTATGAATTACCAAAACCACCCGGGGATTAGTTGCACTTTCAATCTCCCCCTTTTTGGTAATTGATGACAACAGATAGATCAAAGCTTCGACAAATGATTAAATGAATGAAATACATCGTCGCTTTGAGAAGTATGTGATAAGCAAGACCTCCCCCTAAATTTGTGCATTATTAAAAATTTGCGTTTGAATGCAAATGCACAATCGATTAGGATCATGCGTCACTCTTCCATGTCACATACGACTTGGTGGAGCGCGCAAAATGATATGAATGGAATGGTTAGCACTCATCACCAAAAACACAAGTGAATGATCATACAAAGATAATGATAAGGATAGGCATTAAGCATCACATGAAGCATAGTATGATCAATCACACACATAGTATCTCACAAGCACATAGTATCAAGCACATCAAACCAAAGTAGCAGAAACCAAATAGTAGTAGAAACTCAAGAAAAACCAACGAGCAGAAGCGAGACACTCTCTCTCGAAGCCTAATGATCTGTACAAATTCTCCCCCTTTGGCAACAAGTACCAAAAAGTTCGAATAGGTATAGAGCTATGCGTCTCTCTAGGCACGATCCTCGGCAGCTCCTGAAGGTGATCTCTGGCTGGCAGCTCCGGTGTGCATAGATGGCGTTGAGAGAGGTGCATCCGCGAAGGCTTCAGCTGACGTCTGCTGGGCTGGTGGAGTAGAGACTGGAGGTGGCACTGTAGCAATAGCAGCAGGTGCAGAAACTGCGGTCCTCGTATCTGCAACAGGCACTGCAGCAGACCTGGATGCCCTAGGCATTGTCTGGAACCTGTCAGTCGTCGGTCTGTCATCTCCACTATCATCAGTAGCAGCCCTGGCTGCGTCAACATCATCTTTCAGCTTCTCCACAATAGTTTGTACCTCAGTGATCTTCACATCAAGATCATGAATCTTTGTCTCGACTATCCACTCTAGGCTAGCCTGGTTCTTGGTGAGGTTGGCCAGACTTCGATCAATCCTCAGGGTGGCTTCCAGCAGATAAGTCATTTGATCATTCTTTGACTTGAGGTTAGCAATAGGTGCATTGGGAGCAGAGTAGGGTGTGAAGGGTCCATCACCACTACATTGTCCTCGAACTCTGGACGCAATGGGAGATGCTCACGATCAAGTAGATATGTGCACGTTCCAACCTTGGAGTTGATGAGCATCTGAATGTGTGGAGCATATCCACAAGATCTCTTCTGGTCAGCTGCGGTTCTCTTGATTGTTTCAACAATAAGGCTCATAACTTTGAACTTCTGCGGTGTGTCAAACAAGTGTAGCAAGTTGATGGAGTGGCCACGTATCATCTTGTCATCTCCAGACTTGGGCAACAGAGTGTACCTCAAGATTGTATTGGTGGTGGCCAAACCAGGCAATAAGTGCTTCACGGAACCTAACTTGTGAGTCTCAATATCTTTCTCTGGAATTGCTGTGTACATATTTGCCATGGAATTGTGGTCCATCTTGAGCTTGGCATATATATCAATGTCATCTTCTTCTTCCTTTGGAGCACCAAGAAGATCTGCCCACTCAGAGATGGTTGACTGGTATTTGGATCCCTCAGTCATCGACACAATTCTTCCATCTGGATAAAAGTGTGCTGTCGAATAAAATTGCATGATCTTCTCATCATTCCATTTGATAAGCTTCTGTCCAACGAAATCATCAACACCAGTAATTCTGAAGCTCTCATGAACATGGGGAAGTAGTCTTCATTTTCATCAATATACTTCCAATCCACCCACTTCATATCACTAACAATAGGCTTCTTGTCTAGCAACACAGTCTCATAGAAATCTTGTTGCTCTCATATGTGAAAGCGGTAATCACAAGCAGTCCTCCTCCTTGCAGCATATGGATCTGACAATCTCCACTGATGCAATCCTTTGTCCTTCCTGAGCATCATGTTCTCTGCAACTGGATGAGCATTGTCATGATCTGGAATCTTGGGTTTCAACTTTCTGAGCACTAGTGGCTCCTCATCAGCATCAACTTCAGGCACTGGGGCCTTGTTCTTCTCAGCAGCAGGTATGTTTCTTGTTGATCTCTTGGGTGCTGGAGCTTTGGGCTTGGACTTGGTGGGAGCAACAGACCTCATAGCATCAGACATGAGCTTCTGAGTCTTGGCAGGAGGTGCATCAGCTGCTGGTTCCTCTTCCTCCTCCTCATCAGCCATGGAGGGTTTGCCTATAACACGAGCAACTGTTTTCCTTGGCCTCTTTTTCTTTCCTACAGTAACTGCCCCTGAGTCATTTGACTCCTCAAGTGTAAATGTCATGGTTTTCTTTGTAACTTTCTTCACAACAGATTTGTCCTTGGCAGCAGGTCTTGTGCTAGCTAATCTGCATGCTGATCTGACCTGTTCTGGCTGTCACTTGCATCTGACATCTTGCAAAGCTGACCCTATGAATAGATGGGTATGGGCAGAGTAGACGAGTCATCACAAAAAGCAGATAGTTTTCATGAAAATTGAGTTCAAATCTTAGTTTCAAGTTTTCATAGAAGGCATTTCGGATGGACCGAGTTGATCATCTCGGTGATACCGAAGCACTCAACAGAAACTTTACACTCCATTTCGGTCAGACCGAGATCTGGTTCGGTGTCTCCGAGATGCTAGGGTTTCACAGAGACTTTACTTTTGGTCTCACCGATTCGTACAACTCGGTGGCACCGAAACGTACTAGTGCAATGGCCTAGGGCCAAATCGGTGACTCCCAAAATCTCTAATCGGTCGGTCCAAGATGCTTTCGGTGGAAACTTAAACCTAAATTTTTTGCTCGAAACTAATCTACAGAATTTGCAGTGAAAAGGAAGGTTTCAATCCGTGGCAAGAATAATGGCAATCCATCCGTGCATTGAATCATAATTTTAGCACAGAGGGGATCAAATCTCACCCTAAGTTGGTGGAGATCCTCTACGGCGGCAACGGTGGGGAAGATTCCTGTTAACGGCGACGGATTCTGGCGGCGATGGCGCGCAGGAGACAAGGGCGACGATCCGAAGACCAAGGCGACGGCAGCAATGGGGTGCGGGAACGAAGAGGTTATGAGAAATTTCAATCGTTTGGGCCCGCGGAGTATATATACCCGTGTGCTGTCGGTGGCTCCGAGTTGAACAAGTCGGTGGCACCGATATGTGTAACTGCAAGCAGTATAGCACATCGGTAGCGCCGAAATGGTTCAACTCGGTGACACCGAGATGGAAACCTAGATCAATCAAACTATTTCGGTGAGTCTGAATAGGAGTGGATTGGTCACGCCAAAACAAATTTGAAGGTTTTGGAGGTTCAGCCCTTTAAGATCGGTGGCTCCGAGTGCTCCTCACCCGGAGGGTCCGAAAATGACTTGTTCAATTTTTGTGATGTAGCAAGAATAGAATTTGAGACAAGAAAGCATAGATAGCTAGAGAAGGTACTTAGGCATTCTTGTACATCCACTTGGCCAGAAAAACCAAAACAATCAAAACAACAAATGGATGTCCTTGAATGAAGAAAACATGCAAACCAACATGCTCACACAATAAGATAGCAAATGAAATATGTGTCAAACATGCACAACCAATTCTAGCATCTATCAAGCAATTGGCGATGACTAGGTCATCTATATATGAGTATATTGACTTAGGAGTCAAATGAGAACATTTGATCTTAGGTCATACTCATCGTTTAAGCACAAGTGGGGTTGCCACTTTTACATAAAGCATTAATGTGTTCACACCATTAGAGTTGCTTTAGCTCAATTTTTAGAGCAAAGCTCCCCCTAGATGTGATATCCCCCCAAAGAGGGATGAACTAACCTTGGGTTTTGTCGATGATGACTTCATGTAGATAGTGAATATGTGGATGCTCAATGTTGATGTAGTCCATCAAGAGTTCGGAGCAATCCTTTGGAGTTTTGCACTTTCAATACCTACATGGGTTAGTCCCACAGAAGGAACATACAAGGATATCCATAGACATAGAGTGAAATACACATATGATGATGTCCATGAATGCATTGAATACCTTGTCCCTTGCCTTACCAACAATAGGGTTTGTGACTCCATGAACTAGTGCAAGATGTGGAAGTTGATTGCACAAGTTCTTGCCATAAATGAATGTGAGTGAAGTTTGTTGGCGGAGTCACCCTCAAGAACTCTCTAGTTCTTCTTCTTTTGGACCCACATCAACTTGATGGGAATCCTTGGAGTTGTAGTAGCACTTGATGAAGTCTTCGGAACCCACTTGACCAAGGCTTGAGGTGCTTCTTCAAATGAGTCAATCTCTTCTTGAAGCTTGTCCTTGCCTTTTAGCTTATGGTCTTGTGGTGGAAGATCTTCTTGAGCTTGTGTTCCCTTGAAGGAAGTAGGGTCATACTTCTCTTGTTGAGGAACAAACTTCGTCTTGGGGTATTGATCTTCTTCCCTCTCAACTCCATTGGCATTGAACTTTCGTTCAAAACCAACACCTTGGTTCTTCCGGTGCCTTCCTTGCTTGCGTACAATTTCCTCAAATTGCTTACTCTCGGCAAGGCTCTTGTAGACACCTTTTTCTATAATTCCTTTCAATAGATTATTTTCTTGCTCAAGTGTAACTTGGCTAAGAGAATCATTAGTGGAATCAATAGAACTACTAGAAGTAACAACATTGGATATAGCATTGTTATTGTTACTACTAGAGGTAGAACCCTTTTTACCCTTGTTACTAGTTTGCTTAGGTTTAACTTGTGGCATAAAGGTTGACAAGAGTAAACGTTTGGCATGATATGAAAAACTCTTCTTTCGAAGATCATCATTGATAGCTTTAAGAAACTCATGCTCTTACTCTAAATTTAGCTTCTCGAAGCATAGCTTCTCATGAGTTCTTAGAAGTTCTGTATGATCCTCTTGAGTTGTTTCATGAGCTAACTTAAGAGCATTTAGTTCTTTAGTTAGACGCTCAATCTCCTTCATAGCATTGTCACTCGTTTCCTCTTGACTATCATGATTACTAGCGTTTTCATTATAGCTCACATCACTAGCCTGATCAATAAGTAAATCATCATCACCAAGCAAATCATCTTCATCACTATTGACATCAAGATACTCGGGGTGTGATACCTTGGGGCCTTTTGCCATGAAGCATCTTCCAATTACTTCATTTGGTGAGTCAAAGAGATCATAGGAGTTGGATGACACAAGAGCAAGTCCAGCAACACCTTCAACTTGACTATAGTCGGAGTTGGAGTGATAGCTTCTCTCGGAGTGGTTGTCGGAGTCGGAGCCGGAAATCCACTCACCAACATGAGCTTGATGTCTTCTTCTAGTGTAGCTCTTGGATGACTTGTCCTTCCTTTCCGAATCCTTGCTTCTTCAAGAGGGTCTTCGTTCATAACGATCATCTCTACTCCTTCTCTCCTTATGAGGTGATTCATCTCTTCTATGTCTTCCTCTTGGTGATTCGTCTCTTTTCTTGTAGGGAGCCGTACACTCATTGGAATAGTGTCTAGGTTTTCCACAATTGTAACAATTTCGGTCATGACTTGATGATATTCTATCATAGTGTCTTGAGCTAGAGCTTCTTTCTTTCCCTTTGTTCTTGTAAAACTTGTTGAATCTTTTCACCATTAGGCTTATCTCTTCATTGGATACTAGCTTACCACTTGAAGTTGTTGGAGCATCGGTTGAAGCTTTCTAAGCACCACTTGATTTGTTGTGTAGCTCCTCTTTGTCCTTGAGTGACATTTCATGAGCAACAATCCTTCCAAGGACTTCCGTGGGCTTAAGATCTTTGTAATTGGGCATCATTTGGATCAATGCGCAAATGATATCATATTTTCCATCCAAAGCTCTAAGGATCTTCTTGATGATGAATTTGTCAGTCATCTCTTCACTTCCTAAGCCGGCAATCTCATTTGTGATGAGAGCAAGCCTAGAGTACATTTCGGCGACTCCTTCACCATCCTTCATCTTGAACTTGTCAAGTTGACTTTGAAGCACATCCAACTTAGATTCCTTGACAGACTCGGTACCCTCATGCATATTAACCAAAGTATCCCAAATTTCCTTTGCATTCTCAAGGCGGCTGATTTTGTTGAATTCCTCGGGGCAGAAACCGTTGAAGAGAATGTCACATGCTTGAGCGTTGTATTGCAACATTTTCAATTCTTCCGCGGTTGCTTCACGATCCAGTTCCTTGGCATCCTCAAAGAATTCACCTTTCAAGCCAACACGAACAACAGCCCAAACGGCGGGGTTATGACCAAGAATATGCATTTTCATCTTATGTTTCCAACTAGCAAAGTTTGTACCATCAAAATATGGACCTCTACGGTGATAATTATCCTCACTAGATGCCATACTCTCCTAGGTTGTAAAACCAAAGCTATGATCACCAAAGCAATCAAGGCTTACGAAGACCAAAGCTCTGATACCACTTGTAGGATCGAAAGTATGTCTAGAGGGGGGGGGGGGGTGATTAGATTACTTGACCAAATAAAAACCTAACCTTTTCCCAATTTTAGTTGTAGGCAGATTTTAGCAAGTACACAAGTCAAGTAAAACCCTACACATGCAATTCTAAGAGTGTGGCAGCGGAAAGTAAGCAATTGCACATGTAAGTAAAGGAGGGGATCGGAGATTTCAAACGCAATGAAGACACGATGATTTTTGGTGTGGTTCCGATAGGTGGTGCTATCGTACGTCCACGTTGATGGAGACTTGAACCCACGATTACAGAGAGTTGGCAAGGCCATCTCGGTGGCACCGAGATCCATATCGGTGGATCCAATTTGTTAGGGTTTTGGCAGTGGCTAAGTCCAAATGAACTCGGTGGCTCCGGATAGGAAATTTCGGTGGGGCCGAGTTGGAAAGTAGGTTTTGGACATATTTGGATGGAGAAAGTGGTTGAGGGTTTTGGAGCAATGTCACTAAGCACTTGAGCAAAAAGACCATTAAGCAACACCTCATCCCCTTTTAATAGTATTGGCTTTCCTATGAACTCAATGTGATCTTGGATCACTTAACAAAAAATGTAGAGTTTTGAGCTTTTGCCAATCCATGTCCTTAGCATTTTGAGGGGTCCGCATCTCTAGTCCTTGCCATGCCAATCATTGAACATCCTGAAATATTTAACATGAATGGACATTAGTTCAATGAGATATATGTTGTTATGAATTACCAAAACCACCCAGGGATTAGTTGCACTTTCACCTCTGCCGCTGTGGTTGGCATGGCGGGAAACATGGAATGGGACGGCGTTTGACTCCTGGCTAGGCCAGGAGGGAGCTTGTCGCGTACCTGCTGCCGCGATGCATGTTCACCAACGGGTTGGCGTGGTGGTGGAACCTGAGCATCGTGAGGACGATGCTTAGGGCCGGCTTGACGCCGTCCAGGACCACCAGCGCCGCGGGGAAGCGTGGTGCACCCATCTTGCGATGGTCGCTACGCACGTCCCGCCGTAGCGTTGTTGGACGTTGCTGCTGCGTCCTTGGACGTCGCGACGGCGGGGTCCTGGTTTGCACCGGTCCGAATTGTAATACTGGGATGATCATGCTCACCAGCGGGTTGTTGAAGTTTGCCGTCTGCGCCATCTTCGGTGTGCTGACTACGATCGTCGGCACGGTGGGGAGGCTGGACATCCACACCACCGACGCCTCCTGCCCTGGCCGTCCCAACCGTAGCGCCCGCGCCGACTGCGCCGCCTGCGCCGTCTCCGGACGCCTAGGAAGGCCGCTTGGAGGTGGTGGGAGCCGTCGTGGCTCCGGTCTTCTTCTTCGGCGCCATTGATGAAGGTGATGGAGTCGGTACTCAAACTACGAACACTGATTCGTAAAATAAGATCCCCTGCCTGGCGTGCCAAAGATGTCGTGTGAAGACGACAATCTATGGGATCGAGAGGATCCCTTTGCGGTTCGGCTGTGGGATTAATTTACTACAAAGATCAGGGCTAGTAGATATGAGAACAAGCAACAATTTATCCAGGTTCGGGCCGCTGTGAGCGTAAAACCCTACTCCTGTTCTACTGGTTTGATTGTGTATGAGCTCAAAGGTTACAAAGAGCACAGCTTGCCGGCAAGGTGCGCGGGAAGTGCAGCTACAGCGTGTAATTGAACTAGGAGTCGACCCTTCTAAGTGTAGCCGTGGGCCTCCTTTTATAGGCCAAGGGGTTACCACAGTGGCTAATACGGTCATTTACAAGGTATGAATAGTGACTTGCACCGTCAGCACGTCTATCTACAGACGGGGTAGGACAAGCGCATTAAATGCATCGTTAGGTGCTACGTCGGGGAGGCGAGGCTTTGGGCAAAAGATCTGTACCACTGGTCCTGGCGCCCTCCTGTTATCTTGACACGTCCCAGGGACGGGTGTCATTAAAGTTAATCCTTGCGTGGCATGCCGACACGTGCCTTGGCCAGCTATGTTGACTGCCTGCCCGCTCGACACCTATCATGCGTGCTTATCTAGGCGATGATGAGGTGGAGCGATAACGGGACAAAACGAGCCTGCCGGCACGTAGCTTGCCGGGCCTTTGCTTGCCGGCAACCAGAGTCTTGGTCTTCACCTTGCCGGTACGAAGCTTGCCGGCAAGGGAAATGTTGATCTTCAGTACTAGAATAGTACTTCTCGATGACCTGCCTTGAGGTCTTCTTCACGGTCTTGTTTAAGCTAAGTCTTGAGTCACAGCAACCCTCCGGCAAGCCCTTGCCGTCAGGAAGGCTACAACTGCCTGTGCACAAGTCAAGGTACGAGGGCACCCATGCTTTAGTACACCGACAATCATAAGGGAAGTAAGGGCTGCCATGGTTCTCGGCTTGTCTTGCCCGAGCTATCGTGCAGGCCACTCGTCCCGGATACTGTGCCGGAAGGCGGCAATTGCCTCTGCATCGGGGCAGTCGACTATCCGGTTCTTTTTAGTCAAGAACCGTTTCCAAAATTTCCGGGCCGACTCGCCGGGCTGTTGAATAACGTGGCTGAGGTCGTCGGCATCCGGGGGTCGGACATAAGTGCCCTGGAAGTTTGCCCTAAAGGTATCCTCGAGAGCTTCCCAGCTCCAAATGGAGTGAGGTTGGTACATGCAGACCAAACAGGGTAGTGTAGCACTTTCGCGGAAGTATCCCAATGAGTAATCGTCCCAACAAAGAGCGGAGGAGAGTATTTATGGAGGCGTTTCTGTCACACACAAGGTGTCACATTTCTTGTGTGAAGTACTGCTTGAGCTTCTGCAAATACTGTTACTGTCCTAGGTAAACGATAAAACAAAATATGCTAATATAAAGAGGATTTAAAGGTGCCTACTAAATAACTTGTTGAAAGTAAATAACAAGTACGGAAATGTAATTGGTGTTGCCTGCAATGAAGAGATTAGGTGTGGAGAGATTTCAGTTCATGGTAAGAATATATGAATTGTGCCAGTGCGATGGTAATACCAGTTACCTTGTATTGTACTCGTAGGATTTGATATAAACTTTCTGTAGGTGGTTCTCCCTAAGGTACTGAAACTCCTCCACTAAGGGTTACATTTCATTCTATGGTCCTACTTCTCCTTTGCCACAGAGTGGTCGTTTCCACTATTAAGGTCATATGGCCGGAACCAAGCATTAAGTTCATTGGATCACCATTATCTCATATTGTCTTTGGTTCTCATAGATATCTCCACCTGTCACATCAGAGGTCATAGAGTTCCTAGACAATACGTGTTACCTGTGTAGGTCTTGAGATCATGTTGCCTGGGCCCTTAAATTGGACAACACGCATAGAGTTCACCATAGTATAACAACATACTAATTAGATCATGTTACTATGAATTCAAATGACAACATATGGGATAGGCACATATCAATCTTACCACTTACCTACATCTCCCACACCTAGGGGAACTACTCACACATCATAAGAGGGGAATCAATCACATCTAAGAGAAAAACCATGAAAACCATATCGATAATATTGAGGGGATCCACAATGAGATGAAATAGTGCCCAAATAGTCTTGATCTCAGATGGGATGGAGTTGAGATTACAAGTTCCAATCCCTCCTACAATAGTGAATGAGATGATGATGATGATGGAGATGAAAGGACGAAAAACTACGATGATCCTTGTGAGTTCTTCGGATTCTCCCTTCTCCTGTTCTGGATTGGTGTGGCGGCAGCTAGGGTTCTTTTTTCCCCTGGGTCCCTTCACGAAAGTTGCTTGTATAGACGAGGAGGAGCTGTGGGCACTCCAAACGACCGCTCATACGAGCGTGTGCGGTCATTTGGAATGCCGTCTTTCACTCTGACACGCCTGTTGACAGTGCTCTGCTACTTGTAAACTGCATTGGTATTTCCCCGAAGAGGAGAGGATGATGCAGTATAGTAGAGATAAGTATTTCCCTCAGTTAAGAACCAAGGTTATCAATCCAGTAGGAGAACCACACAAAACCTCATTAGCAGCACCTACACACACAAAAGCAAACACTTGCACCCAACACAAATAAGAGGGTTGTCAATCCTCTTAGCGGTTATTTGCAAGGATTAATTCTGATAGTGATAAATACAAAGTAAATTGCAAAAGAAAACAAAAGTAAATAAATTGCAGCAAGGTATTTTTGGATTTTAATATACGATAAAGGTAGACCCGTGGGCCATAGTTTTCACTAGATGCTTCTCTCTCGAACACATAGCATACGGTGGGTAAACAAATTACTGTTGGGCAATTGATAGAAAAGCAAATATTTATGACAGATTCATGGCAATGATCATGTATATAGGCATCACGTCCGAGACAAGTAGACCGACTCCTGCCTGCATCTACTACTATTACTCCACCCATCGACTGCTATCCAGCATGCATATAGGGTATTAAGTTAATGAAAACAGAGTAACGCCTTAAGAAAGATGACATGATGTAGACAAAGTAAACTCAAGCAATATGGTTAAACCCCATCTTTTTTATCCTTAATGGCAACAATACAATACAAATACATGTCATGTCCCTTTCTGTCACTGGGATTGAGCACCGCAAGATTGAACCCATCACAAAGCACCTCTCCCATTGCAAGATAAATCAATCTAGTTGGCCAAACCAAACGGATAGATCGGAGAGAAATACAAAGCTATAACAATCATGCATAAAAGAGTTCAGAGAAGACTCAAATATTTCTCATGAATAATGTGATCATAAACTCACAATTCATCGGATCCCAACAATCACACCGCAAAAGAAGATTACATTGGATAGAACTCCAAGAACATCGAGGAGAACATGGTATTGAAGATCAAAGAGAGAGAAGAAGCCATCTAGCTACTAGCTATGGACCCGTAGGTCTGTGGTAAACTACTCACACATCATCGGAAGGGCGGCAAGGTTGATGAAGAAGCCCTCCGTGATCGATTCCCCCTCTGGCAGAGTACCGGAAAAGGCCTCCAGATGGGATCGTGGAAGAACAGAGGCTTGCGGCGGCGGAAAGGTTTTCTCTTCTGTCTTTTTGGTATACGGGGAATATTTTGGAATTTATAGCGCTGGAATTAGGTCAAGAGGTGCCACGAGGGGCCCACAAGCCTGGGGGGCGTGCCTACCCCCTGGGCGCGCCCCTGGACTTGCCGCTTCCTCGTGGCTCCTTTGGTCTTCTCCCAAAGCTTCCAGGGTCTCTTCTGGTCCAGAAAAAATTAATCCAAAGTTTTTTCTTCATTTGGACTCCGTTTGATAATGATTTTTTGAAAAGGCAAAAACAGGCAAAAAATAGCAACTGGCACTGGGCACTAGGTTAATAGGTTAGTCCCAAAAAATGATATATAATGGTATATGATTGCATATAAAACATCCAAGATTGATACTATAGTAGCATGGAACAATCCAAAACTATAGATATGTTGGAGACGTATCAAGCATCCCCAAGCTTAATTCCTGCTCGTCCTCGAGTAGGTAAATGATAAAAACATAATTTTTGATGTGGAATGCTACCTAACATGTTTCATCATGTAATCTCTTTACGGTATGAATATTAAGATCCGAGTGATTCAAAGCAATAGTCTATAATTTGATATAAAGACATCAATACTCAGGCATACTAACAAACAATCATGTCTTTCAAAATAAAAATGCTAAGGAAAGTTATCCCTACAAAATCATATAATCCTGTCATGCTCCATCTTCTTAACATAAAGTATTTATCATGCACAACCCCGGTTATAGCCAAGCAATTGGTTCATACTTTTTAACACGCTTCAGCTTCTTCAACCCCCACGCAATACATGAGCGCAAGCCATGGATATAGCACTATGGGTGGAATAGAATGTGGTGGTAGAGATTAATAAGAGGAAGTCAAAAAGAAGAAGATAGTCTCACATCGACGCGGCTAAGCAACGGGCTATGGAGATGCCCATCAATTGATGTCAATGCGAGGAGTAGGGATTGCCATGCAACAGATGCACTAAGAGCTATAAGTGTATGAAAGCTCAACATGAAAACTAAGTGGGTGTGCATCCAACTTGCTTGCTCATGAAGACCTCGGGAATTTGAGGAAGCCCATCATCTGAATATACAAGCCAAGTTCTATAATGAAAAATTCCCACTGGTATATGAAAGTGACAAAATAGGAGACTCTCTATATGAAAAACATGGTGCTACTTTGAAGCACAAGTATGGAAAAAGATAGTAACACTGCCCCTTCTCTCTTTTTCTCTCATTTCATTTTTTTTCTTTTTCCCCTTTTTTTCTTTTTCTTTTTTTCCTTTTTTTTTCTTGGGCTCTTTTTGGCCTCTATTTTTTTCTTTCCTTTTATTTATTTCCTCACTGGGACAATGCTCTAATAATGATGATCATCATACTTCTATTTACTTACAACTCAAAACTAGAACAAATATGACTCTATATGAATGCCTCTGGCGGTGTACCAGGATGTGCAATGATACTAGCGTAACATGTATAAAAAATGATGAACGGTGGCTGAGCCACAAATACTATGTCAGCAATATGATCATGCAAAGCAATATGACAATGATGATGTGTGTCATAAAAATGAAACGGTGGAAGTTGCATGGCAATATATCTCGGAATGGCTATGGAAATGCCATGATAGGTAGGTATGGTGGCTGTTTTGAGGAAGATATAAGGAGGCTTATGTGTGATAGAGCGTATCATATCACGGGGTTTCGATGCACCGGCGAAGTTTGCACCAACTCTCGATGTGAGAAAGGGCAATGCACGGCACCGAAGAGGCTAGCAAATTGCGAAAAGGTCAGAGTGCGTATAATCCATGGACTCACATTAGTCATAAAGAACTCACATACTTATTGCAAAAGTTTATTAGCCCTCGAAGCAAAGTACTACTACGCATTCCCCTAGGGGGGAGGTTGGTAGGAGTTAACCATCGCGCGCCCCCGACCGCCACGCAAAGGAAGACAATCAATAATAAGTCATGCTCCAACTTCTTAGCATAACGACAGATCATACGTGCATGCTTCGGGAATCACAAACCTTAACACCAATATTCTTACTAAACCACAATTATCTACTAGCACCTCCCACATATTACCATCTTAATATCGCAAAACTATTGCAAGGAATCAAACTTATCATATTCAGTGATGTACATGAAAGTTTTTATTATATCCCTCTTGAATACCTATCATATTAGTACCAAATTCATAACCCGTGCATATTACCATTGCTATTTATTAGACTCTCAAAAAGATACAAGTGAAGCATGAGAGTGCAATTATTTCTTTAAAATATAACCACCGCCATGCTCTAAAAGATATAAGTGAAGCACTAGAGCAACTGCCTAGCTCAAAAGATATAAGTGAAGCACATAGAGTATTCTAACAAATCACGAATAATGTGTGTCCCTCTCAAAAAGGTGCGTTCAGCAAAGATGATTGTGGCATACTAAAAAAGCTAACAAAAGCAAGCAAACTATAGCACAAGGCGCTCCAAGTAAAACACATATCATGTGATGAATAAAAATATAGCTCCAAGTGAGTTACCGATAGATTGTAGATGAAAGAGGGGATGCCATCTGGGGCATCCCCAAGCTTAGATGCTTGAGTCTTCCTTGAATATTACCTTGGGGTGCCTTGGGCATCCCCAAGCTTAGGCTCTTGCCGCTCCTTATTCCTTTATCCATCGTAGTCTCATCCAAAACTTGAAAACTTCAGCACACAAAACTCAATAGAAACCTCGTGAGATCCGTGAGTATAACAAACAAATCTTAAACTTTAGGTACTGTTGTAAATTGATTCATATTTAATATTGGCATAATTCTACTGTCCTCCAACTTCTCCATGACTCATACCCTGATAACCCACAAGTATAGGGGATCCGTTGTAGCCTTTCTCAATAAATAAGAGTGTCGAACCCAATGAGGAGCTAAAGGTAAAATCAATATTCCCTTCAAGTTCTATCGACCACCAATACAACTCTACGCACACTTAACGTTTGCTTTACCTAGAAGAAGTATGAAACTAGAAGTACTTTGTAGGTGTAATGCTAGAACTACTTTGCAAGAATAAAACTAGGAGTACTTTGCAAGATAGTAAAAGTTAGTTGTTTAGTAGAAAGCTTTTGTAACACAAGAAAAGGATTTGTCCCTAGGCAATCGATAACTAGACCGGTAATCATTATTGCAATTTTATATGAGGGAGAGGCATGAGCTAACATACTTTCCATACTTGGATCATATGCACTTATGATTGGAACTCTAGCAAGCATCCGCAACTACCAAAGATCATTAAGGTAAAACCCAACCATAGCATTAAGTAACAAGTCCTCTTTACTCCCATACGCAACAACCCCCTTACTCGGGTGTAAGCTTCTGTCACTCTAGCTGCCCACTATAAGAGAATTATGAATGTATTGCAAACCCTACAGCGGGAATCCCTCACGCTTGTGCGACACGGAGGGCACCATAGGACAACACCAAAATAAAACATACAACTCAAACCAATCACGATCATCAATCAACCCATAGGACAAAATGAATCTACTCAAACATCATAGGATGGCAACACATCATTGGATAATAATATGTAGCATTAAGCACCATGTTTAAGTAGAGATTACAGCAGGGAGAAGAGGTGTTACACCACTGCATAGAGGGGGAGAGAGTTGGTGTTGTCGGCGGCGAAGTTGTTGGTGTAGATCGCCTTCACGATGGTTGCCCCGGCGGCGTTCCGGCGCCACCGGGAGAGAGGGGGAGAGAGCCCCCCTCCTTCTTCTTCTTCCTTGGCCTCCCCCCCTAGATGGGAGGAGAGTTTTCCCTCTGGTCCATGGCCGCCATGGCTCCCGGAGGGTAGGAGCCCCTCCGAGATTGGATCTCTCTCTCTGTTCTCTTCTGTTTCGCGTTCCAGTTTTCTGGCCGAAAACCGTTTCCTATTATTCCGGAGATCCGTAACTCTGATTGGGCTGAAATTTTGAGGGGATTTTTATCCGGATATTAGCTTCCTTGCGGAAGAAGGACACCCCAAACCGACCTACAAGGGACCCACAAGCCTGCCAGGCGCGCCCTGGGTAGGGGGACGCGCCCTCTGGGCTTGTGGCCCTCTCAGGCATCGTATCGCGTTGATTCTTCTTCCCAAAAATCACATATATTCCAAAATAAATCTCCGTAAATTTTTATCGCGTTTGGAATTCGTTTGATATGGATTTTCTGCAAAACAAAAAACATGCAACAAACAGGAACTGGCACTGGGCACTGGATCAATATGTTAGTCCAAGAAATCATATAAAATGTTGCCAAAAGTATGTGGAAATTGTAGGATAATGCCATGAAACAATCAAAAATTATAGATACGATGGAGACATATCAGCATCCCCAAGCTTAATTCCTGCTCGTCCTCGAGTAGGTAAATGATAAAAAGATAATTTTTGATGTGGAATGCTACCTAGCATAATCTTGATAATGTAATCTAATCACTACTGGAATCAGCTTCTTTGCCGTCTGCCATAGCAGACGGCAAATGCATGTTTGGCGGACGGCAAAGGCTTTGCCGTCCGCTAGCAGACGGCGAACAGTCCGGCCGAACGGATGCCGGCAAAGGCCGCTTTGCCGTCTGCTGGCGGACGGCAAAGAAGCAAGCTCTTTGCCGTCCGCCAGCAGACGGCAAAGAGCTTGCTTCTTTGCCGTCCGCCAGCAGACGGCAAAGAGCTTCTTCTTTGCCGTCCGCCAGCAGACGGCAAAGAAGCAAGCTCTTTGCCGTCTGCTAGCAGACGGCAAAGAGGCCAAATAGGCCAAAGTGGCTATATAGCCCCTATTTTTTCTTATATCAATTCATTTTCACAGAAAATTATATATATGACCAATATAGCATATCCAACACATATTACCAATAGTCATGAACACATGTAAATTAAAAACTTTATTAATAATTGGAATAGGTAATACAAAGTCATATTATAAAGAATCAGAAATGATTAAGTAATTAAATTTACATTTCGGAAATTACAAGAAATGACCTAAAACTATATATCTATTTTCCTAAAAACTATCTTATTACTAAGATCTTCTCTGGATCTTCTTCTTTTCTTACAACCTGCATAACAAAAACACTAAGAAAGAGAGAATGGGTTAGGAGTAGAAATGTAAAAGAAGAACTGGGACAAGGTTGTGTTGATCAGCGCCATGCCGTGTCTATAGATTAAATTGTACAATCAATGAATAGGAAAATATATCATAGTTGCGCACAAAAAAATTGGAGAAAGAACTTTGTATGGTGAGTATTTTTCCATCTAATTTTTTTGGGAAAAAAACATGATGAGAGGGCTATTCCAAGAAACCCCCTTGAAGATCTCCCAGTCAGGATGCTTCTCCTAAGACAGACTTCCTATGATCTTAGTTGTAGATTTGCTTTTCCGAATACCCATGTTTTAGAAAATTTCAATAAACGTCTCCCAAAACACACATTCATTTTTTAATTCCTTGTGTGGTTTGTAACTATCGAGTCATTTCACAGACTGAGCAACTAAAGAATTCTGCTTAGCTTAGATTGAGAATGAAACCAGTCAGTCTCAGGCCCAGCATTTAGATACACGGTAGAAACCCGCAAGGGCAAATATGCAGCTGAGGTCCTCGGTTCTTACAAAAAAAACTGAGGGGCCCCTCCCCCTTTGGCCTCTTTTTTAATACAAAGCTACAAAGACCTACTGTAATAAAACATCCTCTAATCCAAGGTTTATCAGCTTTGCAAAAGTCTTACCTCAGAAACAAAGATCTAATAGTGATGTAGAGAAGCTTGTTTATAGAAGAGGCTTAGACATGGGAATCATAACAATTGGTGATTGATAAACTGGCAATGGCTTAGATTTTAGGTAATGTACAATAGTAGGTGCGACAAAATGAAACATTACAGTGCTGCTCAAAATAATTGGAGCATAGCTTAACTGAAGAATTTTAGAAAAAACAAAAACTGGACTTACCAATAATCTTGGCTCGGTTCTGATGATTTATCGTCTCCGGACAAAATAAAGTGAACAGAATCTTCATAGCACATTTTTCCTGTAACCTTGCATGTAAAAAATATAGTGAAAGTGCAGAAACTTGAATGATCTAAAAATGGCAGAACGAACAGAAAACCAACCTCCGAGAAAATTCTATCCACAATCCTATATATCAACACATGGTTTCCATACTTAATAAGATTTTCTTTATCAATAAAGAAAGCATGGTCCATATCTAGTTCCCAGAACCTGTAGTATATGACATAGAAATGCTCGGACGAGAAATACCTACCAAAAATCAAAAATGTTTGGTGTCTCACAAGTTGCAGAGGAAATATTTTTTTTGGTACAAAGAAACAACAAAAAGTGGTGTAAAATTTTGTGTTTAAATGTTAACACAGTCAGCAAAGAGGAAGCATCTCTCATATCCTTTGGTATATCAGCTTTTGAAGCTAGGACTGATTCTCCATGTTGCCACTGCCAATGCTGAAACATGTTTTTCAGCTATGAAGACAAAATTGGTCTGCACTCTCAACCATATCAAAATGTTTGGTCTGCACTCTCAACCACATATATAAAGCAACACATTTGGTCTGCACTACTCAGTGGAGAAAATTACAGTGCAAAACATTTGGTCTGCACTACTCTATAGAACACATTTGGTCTGCACTACTCTATAGAACACATTTGGTCTGCACTACATCCATATCAAAATTGTTTCTGCCATATATAAAGCAACACATCATAGCAAACCTAGATGACAATATCATACTTCACAGTAGCTTACAGCAAATCTACTGCAAAAAACATCACAGGAGCTGCTTACCTTGGTGGCTCACGGCCAGGAGGAAGGGATGGGGAACGGGGGTCCTCCTGCCTCGGAGTAGCAGGTCCGCCGGAGTGGGGCTCCGCCGGCTGGACGGAGGGGACGCGGCCAAGGGAGAGGACGCGCCCGAGGGCCGGCGGCGGAGGACGGGAGTGGGGCTCCGCCGGCTGGATGGAGGGGACACGCCCGAGGGCCGGCGGCGGACGGGAGGGCCGGCGGCGGCGGACGGGAGGGCCTGCGGCGGCGGACGGGAGGGCCTGCGGCAGCAGACGGGAGGGCCGGCGGCGGCGGACGGGAGGAACCCTAGGGGAGCGACAGAGTGCGGGAGGGAGGGGATCGAGTGCGAGGCTGAGCGTGGGCGGTTCTGTGCGGGACTGGGCGGTGGCAATTTGGACGTAATAAGTCTGACCCGCAAAAAAAAAGGATAGCCTACCTCTTTGCCGTCTGCCAGCAGACGGCAAAGATTCTTTGCCGTCCGCTGGCAGACGGCAAAGAGGTGGGGCTGGTGGGCTGTTACAGCGCTGGCCTCCACTGGGCCCACCCCACCTCTTTGCCGTCTGCTAGCGGACGGCAAAGTTTCTTTGCCGTCCGCTGGCAGACGGCAAAGAGGTGACTGATGGCAAAATGTGTCTTTGCCATCAGCCAGCTCTTTGCCGTCTGCTTTTCCAAAGCAGACGGCAAAGAGCTGGCATATGGCAAAGTCCCTGATTCCAGTAGTGAATCATGGCATGAATATTAAGACACGAGTGATTCAAGGCAATAGTATATAATTTGATATAAAGACATCAATACTCAGGCATACCAACAAACAATCATGTCTTTCAAAATAAAAATGCTAAGGAAAGTTGTCCCTACAAAATCATATAGTCCTGTCATGCTCCATCTTCTTAACACAAAGTATTTATGGTGCACTAACCCGATGACAAGCCGAGCAATTGGTTCATACTTTTTAACGCGTTTCAGCTTTTTCAACCCCCACGCAATACATGAGCGCAAGCCATGGATATAGCACTATAAGTGAAATAGAATATAATGGTAGAGATTAATAAGGAGGAGTCAAAAAGGGAGAAAGTCTCACATCAACTAGGCGGATCAATGGGCTATGGAGATGCCCATCAATCGATATCAATGTGAGGAGTAGGGATTGCCATGCAACGGATGTACTAAGAGCTATAAATGTATGAAAGCTCAAACTGAAAACTAAGTGGGTGTGCATCCAACTTGCTTGCTCATGAAGACCTCGGGCATTTGAGGAAGCCCATCATCGGAATATACAAGCCAAGTTCTATAATGAAAAATTCCCACTAGTATATGAAAGTGACAACATAGGAGACTCTCTATATGAAAAACATGGTGCTACTTTGAAGCACAAGTATGGAAAAGGATAGTAACACTGCCCCTTCTCTCTTTTTCTCTTTTTTTTCTTTTTCTTTCTTTTTTCTTTTCTTTCTTTCTTTTTTCTTTCTTTTTTTGTGGGCTCTTTTTGGCCTCTTTTTTTATTCCTCACTGGGACAATGCTCTAATAATGATGATCATCATACTTCTATTTACTTACAACTCAAAATTACAACTCAATACTAGAACAAATATGACTCTATATGAATGCCTCTGGCAGTGTACCAGGATGTGCAATGATCTAGCGTAGCAAAGATATCAAAAAAAGGACAAGCCATGAAAATATCATGCTAGCTATCTTACGATCATGCAAAGCAATATGACAGTGAATGCTCAAGTCATGTATATGATGATGATGGAAGTTGCATGGCAATATATCTTGGAATGGCTATGGAAATGCCATAATAGGTAGGTATGTTGGCTGTTTTGAGGAAGATATAAGGAGGCTTATGTGTGATAGAGCGTATCATATCACGGGGTTTGGATGCACCGGTGAAGTTTGCACCAACTCTCTAGGTGAGAAAGGGCAATGCATGGTACCGAAGAGGCTAGCAATTTGCGGAAAGGTAAGAGTGCATATAATCCATGGACTCACATTAGTCATAAAGAACTCACATACTTATTGCGAAAGTTTATTAGCCCTCGAAGCAAAGTACTACTACGCATGCCCCTAGGGGGATAGATTGGTAGGAAAAGACCATCGCTCGTCCCTGACCGCCACTCATAAGGTAGACAATCAATAATAAATCATGCTCCAACTTCTTAGCATAACGACAGACCATACGTGCATGCTTCAGGAATCACAAACCTTAACACCAATATTCTTACTAAACCACAATTATTCACTAGTACCTCCCACATATTACCATCTCAATATCGCAAAAGTATTGCAAGGAATCAAACTTATCATATTCAGTGATCTACAAGATTTATGTAGGATTTTATGACTAACCATGTGAATGACCAATTCCTGTTGACTCTCTAAATAGATATAAGTGAAGCATGAGAGTTTAATTATTTCTACAAAAGACTTGCCCACGCTCTAATAAATATAAGTGAAGAAAAAGAGCATTCTACAAATAACGGTTTTCCTATGTAGAGAAACAGGCATCCAAACTTCAAAAGATATAAGTGAAGCACATGAAGCATTCTATAAAGCCATACTCAAAAGATATAAGTGAAGTGCAAAGAGCATTCTATAAATCAACCAAGGACTATCTCATACCAGCATGGTGCATTATTAAAAGAAAAAGAAAAAGCACACGACGCTCCAAGAATTTACGCATATCATGTGAACAAAACAAAAACCGAAACATACCGATAATTGTTGAAGAAAGATGGGATGTCTTCTGGGGCTTCCCAAAGCTTAGATGCTTGAGTCTCCTTGAATATTCACTTGGGGTGCCTTGGGCATCCCCAAGCTTGAACTCTTGCCTCTCCTTATTCTCCTCATATCAGTACCTCCTCGTTCTTCGAACACTTCATCCACACAAAACTTAACGAACTTTTTATTAGAGGGGTTAGTACATATAACATCAAATCCCATCATGTCCTGCTGTAACATTATTGTAATCAAACATTACCCACTGTATGCTATCACAATTCTATGGCTCCCAAGTCAATGGGGCTCAACAAGATTTCAAACATACGCAAATAAAGAAACTATAACAGCAATCTGTGAAAACAGGAAAGTCTGTAAAGATGCAAATGCAACATATACTTCTGTAACTCCAAAAATTCTGAAAAAATAGGAAAAAATAAAAAATTTGCATAGAAGTACTGTGTAATTTTTTTAGAAATTTTGCATGTTCCAGTAAAATATAGAAATTCAAACACTACAGCAAAAGTTTCTGTTTTTGCACTGCACACACCAAACAAGCAATTTAAACATCCTAAAGGTAAATCTTGGCACATTATTTTTATAATACAATGGATTTGTACAAGGGGATAATTATTTTTGTTGAAAAGTTTCTGTAATTCAAGATTCACAAAGTTTCCATGGGCATGAACAAAGTTCAAGGATATCCCCCACTTCAACGGTGCTCGTCTTTCTCACTTTCACTTTTCTTTTTGAAAAAGTTTTAGGTTCCCCTCTATATTTTTTGTTTTTAAACTTTTTAAAAGCACTCAACAGAATAAAATGACTCTCTAAAACTTCTGGGTTGTCTCCCAGGTAGCGCTTTATTTAAAGCCATTAAGCTAGGCATAAAGTGGTCAAGTAATTGATCCACCCGGATCCCAAGGTATATCAAAGCCAATTTTAATTAACAATGATTTGCGATTTAGTATTAAGCACAAAGCAATATATATCATGCAACAACGGAGTCTAACTCTCTTCCTATGCATCAGCATGTCATAAAAGAACAATTCATGCACATCAAGTAAAGGCCAATGCATAATATAAACAGTTTCTTGCAATTTTATCGTACTAGAAACATAGAGAGGTGGAGATGTAGTTCCTCTCTCATAGTAATTGCAATTAGGAGCAAAAAGCACATGCATATTATATTCATCAAAATCATCATGTGTAATAGTAAAACACAACCCATCAATGTAATCCTTAATAAGCGCAAACTTCTCCGGTATAGTGTAGTTGGGAGAATTCAAAAAGATAATAGGACTATCATGTGTGGGTGCAATAGCAACAATTTCATGTTTAACATAAGGAACTATAGCAACAATCATAACAGAGGCTACTATTGTGTAAACACACAAGAACAGAAAGTAAAAAAAAAAATTATTCATTGGGTTGCCTCCCAACAAGAGCTATTGTTTTATGCCCCTTGCTAGGCATAATGCATATTTTCAAGTATTGTCATCCTTCAAATTAATTCCATAGGTGGCCCTCATAATAGATTCATATGGTGGCTTAATTCTCTTTCTAGGGAAGTGTTCCATCCCTTTCTTTAATGAAAATTGAAATCTTATATTACCTTCTTTCATATCAATAATAACACCTATGGTTCGTAGGAAAGGCCTACCAAGTATTATAGGACGAGATGGATTACATTCAATATCAAGAACAATAAAATCCACGGGCACATAATTTCTATTAGCAAGAATAAGCACATCATTTATTCTACCCAAAGTATCATGGGAAACGACTATCTATGGGACCGAACGGGTCCCTTTGCGATTCGGCTCAAGGGACATGCATGGGACAAAGAGTAGGTTTTTAGTAAGTGCAAGAACACACGGAGGATTTATCCAGGTTCGGGCCGCTATGAGCGTAAAACCCTACTCCTACTCTGTGGTTGATCGAATATGAACTCTGGTTACAGGGAGCGCAGTTTTCTGGCAAGGTGCTCAGGAAAATGCAGGTACGACGTGTAATTGAACTGGGTGTCGACCGTTCTACCTGTAGCCGTGGGCCTTCTTTTATAGGCCAAGGGGTTACCACAATGGCTAATATAGTCATTACAGAGTGTGAACAGTGACTTGCACCGTCATCACGTTTATCTTCCAACGGGGTAAGACAAACGCATTTAATGCACCGTTAGGTGCTACATTGGGGAGGCGAGGCCTTGGGCAAAAGATCTGTACCACCGGTCCTGGCGCCGTCCTGTAATCTTGACACGTCCCAGGGACAGGTGTCATTAAAGTTAATCTCGGCGCGACGCGCTGACACGTGCCTTGGCCGGCCATGTTGACTGTCTGTCCGCTTGACACCTAGCCCACGAGCCTATCTGGTCGATGGTGAGGTGGAGCGGTAATGGGACAGAACAAGCCTGCTGGCATGGAGCTTGCCGGCAAGGGAACTTGCCGGCAACCATAGCCTTAGTCTTTACCTTGCCGGGGCGAGGCTTGCCGGTGAGAACAGCATCGATCTTCAGTACATAGAATAATACTTCTCGATGACCTGCCTTGAGGTCTTCTTCACGGTCTTGATACTGAGTCTTGGGTTGTAGTTATCCTCCGTCAAGCCCTTGCCGAAAGGGAGCCTACAACTGCCTGTGCACAAGTCTGGGTATGAGGGCACCCATGTCTTAGTACACCGACAGGAGCCCTTGGGCCTGGGCCACACGCACATGCGAGGCGTCGTTGGGCAAGGCCCAAATAGTGCACAGGCGGCACGTGGTTGAGGATAACTATCATAATTTTCTCTTTTACCGCACCCACCCATGATGCGCATTAAATGCGGGAGTGGGAGAGGTGGAGCGAAGCGGCGGCGGGAGGTGGTGCGCCTGAAAAGCGCAGCCACGTAGGACGAGAAAGAGCCAGCCATCGCGTTTCCCCCATAAGAAAGGAAACCGTGAGGGGCGCTGCTCATTTACCCCCTTCTCCCCAATCTAGCCAGTTCGCCGTCGTCTTCAATCTCACGCAAAAACAAAGCGTGCCTCCCCGCTTCCTCCGCCGCACAAGAGCAGAGCACGCCCTTTGCCTCCGCCGGTGCGCAATACAGCTTCCCCTCCCCCCTCACACATCTCGCTATGGCGCTGAAGAGAGGCGAGAAGGCCCCCAAGTTCGGCGGCGGGTGAGAAGAAAGCCGCCAAGGCGGTACAGCGGCGGGACTACGCTATTTTCCCGCTGGTGATTACGGCGGATGATCTAGCGAAGGATTACGCGTATGTATACGCGGGCAAGACGCGAGATCACGAAGCCACAGTGGTACTTCCTGGTTCTCTCCCTCCTGCCGGCGACCAATTCCACTTCTTCACCAGGTACTTCTACTGCGGTCTGTGTCCGCCCTTTTCTGCTTTCTTTGTTGAGGTGATGAACGCCTTCGGGCTCAGGCTGCTCGATTTTACACCCAATGCGGTTACCTGCCTGGCAACTTTTGCGCACTTGTGCGAGAATTTTGTGGGGATAGCTCCAAATGTAGCTCTGTTCCGACATTTCTTCATCCCTCGGGTCCAGAAGGGTGCTCTTTCCGGTAGCGTCACTTGGGTCCCAAGGGGAAATTCGAAAAAGTACTACTTGGGCGGCGAGTTTCACTCCAGATGGGACGAGTGGCGGGCTGATTGGTGCTGGGTCAAGCAGTAAGATTTCCCAACCTTTTGCCATCTCAGGACCGAGATGGTTGCAAAGCCTGATAGCTGGAACCAAGTCGACCCCAATGATGCCAAACTGGGGGTGGCGCTGCGCCGAATCCTTGCTCTGAAAGGGGCTGCCTTGACGATTTAGAAGGTGGGAGCAGATTTTCTTCGCCGTCGGATTGCCCCACTGCGGCACAGAAAAGGCCGGCAAGCATGGGATTACTATGGCCCCGCTGACCCAATGCGGCTGCACTAGGGTCCTGACAACAACTTGACGACGATGGGACATTATCTGCTCATCTGCCGGATTTTCAACAAGGGTTGCGACTTCGACTTGCCGGCGAAGGTGATCCCTTTGTGCAACAACACCGACAAGGCCTCTATCCTGGCATGGATGCCGGACTGTGATACCCGGACGGTTCTGAGCACAAGGAAGGAACCTAAGCAGAAGGATGTGGATAACTGGTTTGCCGGTTTGGTAGAGGAGGCTATCGGAGCTGAGGACGGCATGATGCACCCGACGAGGGACGATCGGAAAGAGTTTCTTGCGGCAAGGGCTAACGAGTCCAAGAAGACGAAGGTAACTCGTCCTCGGCCGGGCAAGGACCAGTCCAAAAAGTGGGCCGCAGCTCCGGAGGCCAGTGGAGGAAGCCGCTCGCAAGAGCATGCTAAAGAGCACGCTGAAGAGTATGTTGGCAAGGAGGAGCGGGCTGAGGAATCCGAGGGAGGGGAGGAAGAAGAGGAGCAACCCGAGGGGTCCTTGATGACCCACAAGTATAGGGGATCAATCATAGTCCTTTCGATAAGTAAGAGTGTCGAACCCAACGAGGAGCAGAAGGAAATGACAAGCGGTTTTCAACAAGGTATTTTCTGCAAGCACTGAAATTATCGGTAACGAGTAGTTTGATAGCAAGATAATTTGTAAAAAGTGACAAGTAACAATAGTGACAAAGAGTGCAGCAAGTTGGCCCAATCCTTTTTGTAGCAAAGGACAAGCCGGAACAATCTCTTATAGTAAGTAAAGCGTTCTCGAGGACACATGGGAATTTCATCTAGTCACTTTCATCATGTTTGTTCGATTCGCGTTCGCTACTTTGATAATTTGATATGTGGGTGGACCGGTACTTGGGTTCTGTTCTTACTTGAACAAGCCTCCCACTTATGATTACCCCCTCTCGCAATCATCCGCAACTACGAAAGAAGAATTAAGATAACTCTAACCATAGCATTAAACATATGGATCCAAATCAGCCCCTTACGGAATAGCGCATAAACTAGGGTTTAAGCTTCTGTCACTCTAGCAACCCATCATCTAATTACTACTCCACAATGCATTCCCTTAGGCCCAAAGATGGTGAAGTGTCATGTAGTCGACGTTCACACGACACCACTAAGGGAATCAACAACATACATATCATCAAAATATCGAACGAATACCAAATTCACATGATTACTTATGACAAGACTTCTCCCATGTCCTCAAGAACAAAAGTAACTACTCACAAATCATAATCATGTCCAAGATCAGAGGGGTATTGAATAGCATAATAGATATGAACATATAATCTTCCACCAAATAAACCAACTAGCATCAACTACGAGATGTAATCAACACTACTAGCAACCCACAGGTACCAATCTGAGGTTTTGAGACAAAGATTGAATACAAGAGATGAACTAGGGGTTGAGATGAGATGGTGCTGGTGAAGATGTTGATGAATATTAGTCCTCCCACGATGAGAGGATCGCTGGTGATGTCAATGGTGATCATTTCCCCCTCCCGGAGGGAAGTTTCCCCGGCAGAATCTCTCCGCCGGAGAGCAAAAGTGCTCCTGCCCAAGTTCCGCCTCAAGACGGCGGTGCACAATCCCAAAAGTCTTCTCTATATTTTTTCTAGGGCAAATGCACTTATATACCAGAAAATGGGGGCCAGAGGCTGGCCAGGGGCCCCACGAGGTACCAGGACGCGCCTGGGGGGGGGGGGGGGGTGGCGCGCCCTGGTGCCTCCTGGGCACCTGGGTGGCCCCCTCTGGTACTTCTTGCTTCCAGTATTTTTTATTTATTCCAAAATAAATCTCCACAAAACTTCAGCTCATTTGGAGATGTGCAGAATAGGTATCTCTGACATAGCTTTTTCACGTCCAGAATTCCAGCTGTCGGCAATCTCCCTCCTTGTGTAAATCTTGCATATTAATAGAGAAAAGGCATTAGAATTGCTCCACAAAGTGTTATATTGAGCAAAACACTATAAATAATAGTAGCAAAACATGATGCAAAATGGACGTATCAACTCCCCCAAGCTTAGACCTCGCTTGTCCTCAAGCGAAAGCCGATATCGATAATCATGTCCACATGTTTAGAGAGAGAGAGAGGTGTCGATAAAAAAAAATACGGACATAGTAGCATCATGATCATTATTATAACAGCAATATTTATTATCATAAACTTCTCATGAGCAAGTAACAATTCATCACAACAATGGAGTATAAGGCATAAACTTTCTTGAAAACTAACAAACTATGTTCTCAGTCAACAATGCAATTGCAATTCATCTTATTTTCAGGAAGGGTCTCATGTAGGAGGTATTTAGCAAGTCCACATACTCAACCATCATTTAGTCTTCTATGATTGCTAACACTCACGACATATATGTGGAGCAAAAAGTTTCAGCCAGACACATAGAAAGATAGGGGTTTGTGATTTCGCCTCCCAACTTATTCACCTCAAGGGTGATGTCAACAATAATAACTCATGATCACTCATATCCAACTGGATATATATGCTTAGATCTTTCCCCACCACATGATGCTTGCAAAAGAGAAAAAATAAATAAAAAGGAAGTAGAGGAGAACACTATTGACTCTTGCATAAAAAGTAAATACATAAAAGTAAAGGATAGGCCCTTCGCAGAGGGAAGCAGAGGTTGTCATGCACTTTTTGTTGTTGGATGCAAGAGCTCTTAATGCAAAGGAACATCACTTTATATTGCCCCTTGTGACAGCAACCTTTATTATGCAGTCTGTCGCTTTTATTTCTTTACCATCACAAGTTCGTACAAAGTTTATTTCCCTTACAATAAAAGTTCAGACATATTTAGAGGCAATTTTTATTGCTTTTTGCACCGATGACAACTTACTTGAAGGATCTTATTCAATCCATAGGTAGATATAGTGGACTCTCATGACATGAAACTGGGTCTAAGGGTTTTGGATGCACAAGTAGTATCTCTACTTGGTGCAGATTTTTGCTAGCAAAGATATTGGGCAAGCACCACATGTTGTAGGATCTATAACAATATAACTTCTATGTGAATATGAACAAACATAATTCATTACGTTGTCTTCCTTGTCCAACGTCAACAATTTGACATAAAATACTTAATGGGGGCTCACAATCATAAAAGATGTCCAAGATAGTATATTTGCATGTGAATCTTCTCTTCCCTATTAATTCTTTCATGAATTGCATCATTGACTAATGCTATGTTTGTTAACTTCCAATAAATTTTACCACTTATACTTTTCTTTATGTAATGTCATTACTTTCCATAAGATTAGCCTATGATCTTTTTCATTATTTTCATTGCTAGAATTGAAACATGAAAGTAAAGAAGCAAAAACTCAAACTACTCTTTATTATATAACTCTCAACTCGATTACATAGATAGATAGATCACGAAGCTAACACTCGAAAATAGATCATACTAAACTTTTATTCAACTAGATCACGAAATAACTAAGGATCGAACTAAAAATAGGTAAAGATAATAAAAGTGATGGTGATACGATACCGGAGCACCTCCCCCAAGCTTGGCACAAGCCAAGGGGAGTGCCCATACCCATGTACTCAGGTCTCCTTCTTCGGTGATGGTGGTGGTGATGAAGTGGTGGGCTTGTCCTTCAGTTTCTGCTTCAGAACATAGTTTTCTTCCTTCAATCTGCTAATTTCTTGCACAAGCTCCACTATCTTCTCACACAATTCATTCTTGTTTTCCTGTAGAAGACGAAAAGGGATAAATTGGATGTTAGATTTGTTTACTGTGTTTGGGAGACTCGACTTCTTGAACTCCACATGCATATCTCCCTGTAGACTCGACTTCTTCATCCGAGCTCGCGTCTTCCGTTCCCTTCATGTTAGCATCTCGCTCCTCCTCCGCGGACCATTCATAGGGATCTATATCCCCATGGATCCTTGGATTTGCAACATAGTGCGATACGAAGCTCTCTCCATCCGAATCTTGGGACGACATACTTTCGAATCTGTCAGAAAAATAGCACGAAAGAAGAACAGAGGAGATTTCTGCGATACGGTAGTCAAAACGCCCGGGAATATATATAATGATTTTTTATCTTGCAAAACAAGTAATACAGGAGAAAACGGAGTCGGGAAGGCTCATGAGGGGCCCATGAGCCACCAGGGCACGCCTAGGGGGGGGGGGTGGCGCGCCCTGGTGCCTCGTGGGCACCAGGTGGGTCCCCTCAGCTGTTTCTTATTTTTGTATTTTTTTCTAATATTCCAAAACTGACAGAAAGTATTTTTATGGAATTTTTGGAGTCGGTTTACTTACCGTATCACATACCTCTTCCTTTTCAGGGTTCTGGAGTGTTCCGAAAGGTCTCTCTTATGTATTCCTCTGGTGTAATTGTTTCAATAATATTAGTTTCAACATTAATGGGGGTACCTGAAATATAGTGCTTGATTCTTTGCCCATTCACCACTCTCGGATTAGTGCCTTCGGAGTTATTTATTTTGATGGCTCCGGAGCGATAAACTTCTTCGATGATATACGGTCCTTCCCATTTAGAGAGAAGTTTTCCTACAAACAATCTCAAACGAGAATTGTACAATAGAACTTGCTCACCTACTTTAAATTCCCGTTTTTGAATTCTTCTATCATGCCATCTCTTAACTTTTTCTTTAAACAATTTGGCATTTTCATAAGCTTGGGTTCTCCATTCATCTAATGAGCTAATATCAAATAACCTCTTTTCACCGGCAAGTTTAAAATCATAATTTAGTTCTTTAATAGCCCAATATGCTTTATGTTCTAACTCAAGAGGTAAATGACATGCTTTTCCATAAACCATTTTATAAGGAGACATACCCATAGGGTTTTTATAAGTAGTTCTATAAGCCCATAATGCATCGTCAAGTTTCTTAGACCAATTCTTTCTAGATCTATTGACGGTTTTTTGCAAAATTAATTTTCTTTCTCTATTGCTCAATTCAACCTGACCACTAGTTTGAGGGTGATAAGGAGATGCAATTCTATGGTTAACATCATATTTAGCAAGCAATTTACGGAATGTACCATGAATAAAATGTGAACCACCATCAGTCATTAAATATCTAGGAACTCCGAACCTTGGGAAAATAACTTCTTTAAGCATTTTAATAAAAGTGTTATGATCAGCACTACTAGTTGGAATAGCTTCTACCCACTTAGTAACGTAATCAACAACAACTAAAATATGAGTATACCCATTAGATTTAGGAAAAGGTCCCATATAATCAAACCCCCAAACATCAAATGGTTCAACAGCAAGTGAATAATTCATAGGCATTTCCCGATGTCTATCAACATTACCAATTTTTTGACATTCATCACAAGATAGGACAAACTTACGAGCATCCTTGAAAAGAGTAGGCCAATAAAAACCAGATTGTAATACCTTGTGTGCAGTTCTGTCTCCCGCATGGTGTCCTCCGTAAGCCTCGGAATGACACTTCCGTAGGATTTGTTCCTGTTCATGCTCAGGTATACAACGTCTAATAATACCATCTACTCCTTCTTTATAAAGATGTGGGTCATCCCAGAAGTAATGTCTTAAATCAAAGAAGAACTTTTTCTTTTGTTGGTATGTGAAACTAGGTGGTATGTATTTAGCAACAATGTAATTAGCATAGTCTGCATACCATGGAGTATTGCGAGAAGCATTTATGACATCTAATTGTTCATCAGGAAAATCATCATTAATAGGAAGTGGGTCAACAAGAACATTTTCCATTCTAGACAAATTATCTGCTACGGGATTCTCAGCTCCCTTTCTATCAGTAATATGCAAGTCAAATTCTTGTAGCAATAAAACCCACCTAATGAGTCTAGGTTTAGAATCTTTCTTTTCCATAAGATATTTAATAGCAGCATGATCGGTGTGAATAGTTACTTTAGAATCAACTATATAAGATCTAAATTTATCACATGCAAACACAACTTCTAGAAATTCTTTCTCAGTAGTAGCATAATTTCTTTGGGCACTGTCTAGAGTTTTACTAGCATAATGGATAACATTTAATTTCTTATCAACTCTCTGTCCTAGAACAGCACCAACAACATAATCACTAGCATCACACATAATTTCAAAAGGCAAGTTCCAATCAGGTGGTTGAACAATAGGTGCAGTGGTTAAGGCTTTCTTAAGTGTTTCAAAGGCTTCTAGACAATCATCGTCAAAAACAAATGGAATATCTTTTTGCAAAAGATTGGTAAGAGGCCTAGAAATTTTAGAGAAGTCTTTAATAAATCTCCTATAGAAACCAGCATGACCTAGGAAACTTCTTATACCTTTAATATCTTTTGGACATGGCATTTTCTCAATAGCATCAACCTTAGCCTTATCAACTTCAATACCTCTTTTAGAAATTTTATGCCCCAAGACAATGCCTTCATTCACCATAAAGTGGCACTTTTCCCAATTCAATACAAGATTAGTTTCTTCACATCTCTGCAAAACTTGATCAAAGTTGCTTAAGCAATCATCAAAAGAAGTTCCGTAAACGGAGAAATCATCCATGAACACCTCAACAATCTTTTCACAAAATTCAGAGAATATAGCAGTCATACATCTTTGAAAGGTAGCAGGTGCATTGCATAAACCAAAAGGCATACGTCTATAAGCATAAGTTCCAAAAGGACAAGTAAAGGTGCTTTTCTCTTGATCAGGTTGTGATATGGGTATTTGAGAAAAATCAGAATAATCATCTAGGAAACAAAAGTGTGTATGCTTAGACAATCTTTCTAACATTTGATCAATAATAGGTAAGGGGTAATGATCTTTTCTAGTAGCTTTGTTTAATTTCCTAAAATCAATTACCATCCTATAACCAGTTACAATTCTTTGTGGAATGAGTTCATTTTTATCATTAGGAACAATGGTAATACCTCCTTTGTTAGGGACACAATGAACATGGCTTACCCATCTACTATCAGCTATGGGATAGATTATACGTGCTTCCAGAAGTTTCAATATTTCGGTTCTTACCACCTCTTTCATCTTAGGATTTAATAGTCTTTGGTGGTCGACAACTGGTTTAGCATCAGGCTCCATATTAATTTTGTGCTGACATAGAGTGGGACTAATGCCCTTAAGATCATCAAGAGTATATCCAATAATAGCACAGTGCTTCCTCGGAGTTTTTAGTAATCTCTTTTCTTCATGCGCTGAATGGTTAGCACTAATAATAACAGGATATATCTTATTTTCATCAAGATAAGCATATTTCAATGTATCAAGCAATTGCTTTAATTCAAATACAGGATCGCCCTTAGGTGGAGGAGGGCCTCCAAGAGATTCAACAGGCAAATTGTGTTTAAGGATAGGTGGTTGATCAAAGAAGATCTTATCTATTTCATTTCTTTCATTCATATGCATATCATTTTCATGGTCTAGCAAATATTGCTCTAACGGATCAGTAGGAGGTACGGCAATAGAAGCAAGACCAACAATTTCATCTTTACTAGGCAATTCTTTATCATGAGGTTGTCTATGAAACTTGGAGAAATTAAACTCATGAGATGTACCACCAAAATCAACACTGGCAGTTTCTTTAGCGCAATCAATCTTGGCATTAACAGTGTTCAAGAAAGGTCTACCAAATATAATGGGACAAAAATCATCTTGTGGAGAACCGAGGCCTAGAAAATCAGTAGGGTATTTTATCTTTCCACACAAGACTTCAACATCTCTAACGATCCCAAGTGGTGTAATGGTATCTCTGTTCGCAAGCTTAATAGTAACATCAATATCTTCAATCTCAACAGGTGCAATATCATTCATTACTTCTTGATATAAAGAAAATGGAATTGCACTCACACTAGCACCCATATCACACAAACCATGGTAGCAATGATCTCCAATCTTAACAGAAATAATAGGCATGCCAACTACGGGCTTGTTCTTGTCTAACTTATCTCATTCATTTCTAACAGGTTTAGCAATTCTAGCAGCCTCATCACAAAAGTAAATAACATGCCCATCTATATTATCGACTAAGAGATCTTTAACCTTAGCAACATCAGGGTCAACTTTAATTTGATTAGAAGGTCTAGGTGCTCTAATATTACTTTTGTTAACCACAGTTGAAGCTTTAGCATGTTCCTTAATCCTGACATGAAAAGGTAGTTTCTCAATATAAGCAGTAGGCACAACTGGATCAACATGATAAACAATTGTTTCTTCTTTAACACAAACAGGTTCCTCAATCTTTTGTTTAATAGGAGGGTGGTATTTAAACCACTTCTCCTTAGGGAGATCAACATGAGTAGCAAATGATTTACAAAAGGAAGCTACTATCTCAGAGTCAAGTCCATATTTAGTGCTAAACTTATGAAAAGCATCGGTGGCCATAAAAGATTTAACACAATCAAACTCAAGTATTATACCTGACTCGTTACCGTTGTCGAGTTCCCAATCTTCAGAGTTGCATTTAATTCTTTCCAGAAGATCCCATCTGAATGCAATAGTTTTCTTCATAAAGGAGCCAGTCGAAGAAGAATCGAGCGTAGTTTGATTATCATGAGAAAGCCGAGCATAAAAATTCTGTAAGATAATTTCTTTTGAGAGCTCATGATTGGGGCATGTGTACATCATGTACTTAAGCCTCCCCCAAGCTTGAGCGATGCTTTCTCCTTCACGAGGCCAAAAATTATATATATAATTCCGATCACGATGAACCAAATGCATAGGATAAAATTTCTGATGGAATTCTAGTTTCAATCGGTTCCAGTCCCATGTATCAGTATCATCACATAGCCTATACCACATTAATGCCTTTCCCTCCAAAGATAAAGGGAATACTTTCTTCTTAACTCCATCTCCAGATAAACCTGCAAGCTTAAACAATCCACAAATTTCATCCACATAGATCAAGTGCATATCAGGATGTACGGTTCCATCTCCTGCATAAGGATTAGCTAGCAGTTTCTCTATCATACCCAGAGAAATTTCATAATAAATATTTTCAGTAGGTGCAGTAGGTTGAGGAGCAACTATTTGTGTTTCCGGTCGAGGTGAAGATACCCCGAACAAACCCCTCAAAGGATTACTTTCCATCGTGACAAGTGACAGTAAATTTCAGCACCTATTATAAATGTTTCCTTACCAAATTCCACTCACCAAAGGCGCTTCACTCCCCGGCAACGGCGCCAGAAAATAGTCTTGATGACCCACAAGTATAGGGGATCAATCGTAGTCCTTTCGATAAGTAAGAGTGTCGAACCCAACGAGGAGCAGAAGGAAATGACAAGCGGTTTTCAGCAAGGTATTTTCTGCAAGCACTGAAATTATCGGTAACGAGTAGTTTGATAGCAAGATAATTTGTAACAAGTGACAAGTAACAATAGTGGCAAAGAGTGCAGCAAGTTGGCCCAATCCTTTTTGTAGCAAAGGACAAGCCGGAACAATCTCTTATAGTAAGTAAAGCGTTCTCGAGGACACATGGGAATTTCATCTAGTCACTTTCATCATGTTTGTTCGATTCGCGTTCGCTACTTTGATAATTTGATATGTGGGTGGACCGGTACTTGGGTTCTGTTCTTACTTGAACAAGCCTCCCACTTATGATTACCCCCTCTCGCAAGCATCCGCAACTACGAAAGAAGAATTAAGATAACTCTAACCATAGCATTAAACATATGGATCCAAATCAGCCCCTTACGGAATAGCGCATAAACTAGGGTTTAAGCTTCTGTCACTCTAGAAACCCATCATCTAATTACTACTCCACAATGCATTCCCTTAGGCCCAAAGATGGTGAAGTGTCATGTAGTCGACGTTCACACGACACCACTAAGGGAATCAACAACATACATATCATCAAAATATCGAACGAATACCAAATTCACATGATTACTTATGACAAGACTTCTCCCATGTCCTCAAGAACAAAAGTAACTACTCACAAATCATACTCATGTCCAAGATCAGAGGGGTATTGAATAGCATAATAGATCTGAACATATAATCTTCCACCAAATA
Source organism: Elymus sibiricus (assembly GCA_039707655.1). Lineage (NCBI taxonomy): Eukaryota > Viridiplantae > Streptophyta > Magnoliopsida > Poales > Poaceae > Elymus > Elymus sibiricus. The sequence goes on from CM077676.1 coordinate 229,437,187, forward strand.
AACCAACTAGTATCAACTACGAGATGTAATCAACACTACTAGCAACCCACAGGTACCAATCTGAGGTTTTGAGACAAAGATTGAATACAAGAGATGAACTAGGGTTTGAGATGAGATGGTGCTGGTGAAGATGTTGATGAAGATTAGTCCTCCCACGACAAGAGGATCGCTGGTGATGTCGATGGCGACGATTTCCCCCTCCCGGAGCGAAGTTTCCCCAGCAGAATCTCTCCGCCGGAGAGCAAAAGTGTTCCTGCCCAAGTTCCGCCTCGAGACGGCGGCGCACCATCCCGAAAGTCTTCTCTATATTTTTTCTAGGGCAAATGCACTTATATACCAGAAAATGGGGGCCAGAGGCTGGCCAGGGGCCCCACGAGGTACCAGGGCACGCCTGGGGGGGGGGGGTGGCGCACCCTGGTGCCTCGTGGGCACCTGGGTGGCCCCCTCTGGTACTTCTTGCTTCCAGTATTTTTATTTATTCCAAAATAAATCTCCACAAAATTTCAGCTCATTTGGAGATGGACAGAATAGGTATCTCTGACATAGCTTTTTCAGGTCCAGAATTCAGCTGCCGGCAATCTCCCTCCTTGTGTAAATCTTGCATATTAAGAGAGAAAATGAATTAGAATTGCTCCACAAAGTGTTATATTGATCAAAAACACTATAAATAACGGTAGCAAAACATGATGCAAAATGGACATATCAGTCCTCGGGTGAAGAGGAGTCGGAAGAGGAAGAAGAACCACCTTGCCCTCCTCCTGCCAAGGGGAAAATGACTGTCGCCAAGAAGACTGCCCGCAAGGGGGAGGCGCACACCGAGTCGGCAAGCCAAGGGCTCATCGGCGTCAAGGTGGCAACCGTAGCCCTCCGGGCATAGACTTCCCGGCAACTGGCACCTAGTTGATGGGTCAATGCTGTCCAGAATTCCAACTTCCCGTCAATGTTGTCCCCCGTCGACCCATTCTGCCGATTGTGGAGGAGGCGGGCACTTCGCAGCCCCTAGTCCCCCTGAAGCGTCCCAGGAGTCCATCACCATCATCCACTACCGCGGGGACCGAGGAAACAGTCCATTATGACCTGTCAGTCCTGAGTGACCCCGACGAGGACGAGGAGTAAGCATCTCCATCCCCGAGTATTTCTTAATTATCCAGACTTCGTTGCCTGAGATGATCTCCTTCTTTGTCCTAACCTTGCAGGGACGAAGTGCCGCTAGAAAAGAGGCTCAGGACCACCAGGGAGGGCGAGACGGCAACTGGCACCGACCAAGGTGCAATTTCTCTTGAAGTTGCCGGCTTGAGCCCCCCGCGTGAGGCATATGCGCAATTTCCGCTGGCGGGCACCACCGTCGGATCTTCCGCAATGGAGACCAACAAGGGGCTGGAAAGTAGCCAGCCGGAAGGAGGGCGTCAAGGGATAGACCTCTTGACGGATCCCTCGACTCCCAGGCCGTCACCAAGACTTTCTCCGGCAAGGGGCAGCGCTCCCCCAGAGGAGCCCCAAGAAGGGCTCATCCGCGCGGAGGCTAGAGGAGCCCCTAGAAGAACGGCGCCCCCCCCCCCCCCGTGCTCATCAAGGTAATCTTCTTTCCAAGTATACTTGACTCTTTCTAATGCTTCTTCTTTTTGTTTTCTTAAACTTGATCTGAAATTCGAACTTTTCTTCCCTCGCTCCTTCTTCACCCTGCAGAGCCAACTCCTCCGGAGGGGGAGGAGGCATCCGCAGAGAGACATGCTAAGAGTGTCGTCGATGAGGCCGCCAGGATTTCCGGCATGGAGGCCGCCGTGTCTGCTGCCGAGGAGGCCAGGAAAACTCCCGAAGAAACGGTCCAGCCCCTTGATGGCATATCTGGACTTGCCATTACGGACGCTGAGATGGGAGAGGCCGGCACCGACAAGTCAAGTGTTGTCTCCCATCTTAGTGCATCCGAGGCACAGGCCCTGATCAGCCTCCCGGAGTCTGTCCGTCTGCAGCAGGAGTCTGAGGCCCCCAGCTCATCTGGTGTTGGGGAGCCTACTTTTGATGAAGCCATCACGGAGATCTTGGCACCCCTCTCCAGCAGTGTCACACAATGCCATGGATCTTGCCTTCCTGACGACGATGGCTAGTGGCCTCAAGGATGTGCAAGACCGCTACGGTAGGCGCTGGGATGAACTGCACGCCCAACGGCAAGCCGTAGGGCAGGCCGAGCAGAAACTGAGGAAAAAGGTGGAGGAAATCCGTGCCTGGCACAACAACAAATTTCATGGCCTCAGGAGGCAAGAAGAGAAGCTTGATGCTGCCAAAGAAAAGGCAACGGCTCTGGACGGCAGGTTAGCGGAGCGCGAAGCGCAGCTTGCCGCTAAAGAAAGGGACCTTGCCGCCCGAGAAGAGGCTCTCGCCGCCAAGCAATGCGGCAAGGAGGAGGAGATCCAGACTCTGCTTGCGCAGCGGACCCAAGAGCTAGAGGAGGGCCATAACCAGGCCATTGAGACTCTAACCCAGGCTCACGCCAACAAGCTCTCGGAGGCCGTCAAAGTCGCGGAAGGCGCTAAGGCCGTCAAGGCAGAGTTGGAGTCCAAAGTGTCGAAGCTTGAAGAGGAGCTCGTCAACAAAACCCAAGAGTTCTTGACCGTCAACAACACCTTGGTAGACCTTAATTCAAAGGTCGCAACTCTGGAGAAGGACCTGGAGGTTGGCAGGGAAAAAGAGAGGGAGCTGCTGGGAAAAATATAAGGCTGAGCGTGCCAATGCTTCGAACTCTTTCGAGGAGCACAAGAAAGCCGTGGATCTGTGGAGTGGTCACCTTGTCGATGTTGCCGGTCGTCTCGCTGCTCAGGTGAGCGTCATGGACAGGGAGGAACATCGCTTCGCAGTTGGCGAGCATGACTCTAGAAGCGCCAGCCTCTCCCTCTTCTTCGACGGACTCCTTGAGATACTGAAGAAACATCATGAGAAGAGATCCGTCAGCTTTGCCAACGAGTCTCGGAAGTTTTGCATCGAGGTCGTCTCCAAGATGCTCATTAAAATTATCTGCCAGAATCCTGACATCGACGTCTCCAAGGCCTTCAAGGCCTTGCCGCCGGGGACGGACACCACAACTACTGAAAGGGCCATCATTCCTCTTATCGACAAGATCAATCAGATCCCGAGGACTGAGGGTGATCACAGGGAAATAGCCTCCCTTGTCATTCTTTGTTGCAGATGTAGTTTATGCACAAGACAAACTTATCTTAGGTCAGACTGCACTTGGCTTTGATGTATTATAACTTGTATTCAAGATGGATGTATGTGCGCTGTTCTCCTTATTCCGTTCTGTCTTTGCATGATTCCTGTACCCTACGCTTGCTGGAAGCTTGCCGGTGCGCACACCCTTGCCGTAAGTGCTTGAGGAGCGGGTCCTTAGCAGCTTGCCGGAAGTGTCATTGCCGGCAAGGTCACGCTTGACGGTTACAACGCGGCTGCTTAGATTGCTAAGCAGACTCGAAGCAAGGTAAGAGCGCAGTCGATCACGACAAGGTTCCTTAGCGTGCAGGTTTCTCATACAAAGGCCAAAGTCGTTCAAGAAGAGTCGCAACTACAACAAAGAATTTATTTCAAAGTTTTGTAAAATTAGCTCATTCCTTGTTGTACTTCTTGCCGTAGGGTGACATCTTGAACGCATCCTTTGGTATCCATACTGTCACTCCCCCCGAGAAACTTGTACGCGAGGAATCCTTCCTTCTTTTAAGAAAGAAAAGAAAAGAGGAGGCTGGAACCTTGGCGGTTCGTTAGTCACCTTATGCAAGGGAAAATGTAACACAAGACTGCCTGCAACACATAAATATATATGTACTTGACAAAGAATTGTGAAACATCTGACTTATATTTATTTTGCACGGGATCTGCGCCCGGCTTTGTACAAAGGATTACATGCCTTGATGGCAAACTTGTACAAAAGAGGTTGCCGGGCAGCCCGGCAACCGCGCCTTATGGGTAAAACTTACGAAGATGCTCAATATTTCATGAGTTTAGCACCGGAGTGCCATCTTCGGTCTCTAGGTGGACTGTGTCGGGCCTAGTGACTCGTATTACCTGGTAAGGGCCTTCCCACTTCGGCGTCAACTTGTTTTTTATCCTGCGTGGATCGAATCCGACGAGGAACAAGGTCGCCTTTCTCAAGGTCCCTGGCTTTCACTTTGCGGCTAAGGCAGTGGCGCAAAGCTTGTTGGCACCGTGCAGCACGGGCAGCAGCCTGGAAACGATCTTCCTCAAGGAGCACGGCATCGTCATGCCGCAGCTCATCTTGGTCCTCCTCATTGAAGGCCAAGACTCGAGGTGACCCGTGTTTGAGTTCCATGGGGAGTATTGCTTCTGCACCAAGGCTTGCTTCCTGACCTTCTGCTTGAGGGGTCTCGCATGAGGGCAGACAGCAAGGTGGTGCTCAGTTGCCTTCCTAAGAACTTCAGGGACGTCAGGTGCTTGCCGGGCAAGCACACTGGCATTCACCCGTAGGAAGGCAACGAGCTCGACTCCCTATTTGTTGCAGAGAGTGGCACTTTCAGAAAAAGTGCCACTCGTCCCATCCCCTTTCGCAGAAATTTGTTTGGTCTTGTCGGAGTCCTTCCCATAGGTCTTGGCTCTCTTGCTCTTGTCGGTAGAGCTCTCTGGTACGTCCTCGACAGGCATGCTGCACTCTGAAGTGCGCTTCCCAAAGTCCTTCCCATAGGTCTTGCCGGTCTTCTTCTTCTTTCCTTCCCTGGGAGCTTTGACGGCAGGGGCAAGCACCTCGATGGCAGCTGCTGCCGCCGCCTCCCGGTAGAGCTTGTCGGTACAGATGATCGCATCCTTGTGGTTTGACTTGATGGTGAGGACCCCCATCGGCCCTGGCAACTTGATGACGTTGTACGCATAGTGCGACGCGGCCATAAACTTTGCCAGGGCTGGGCGGCCCAGAATCCCATTGTATGGCAGCGGCATCTTGACGACGTCGAAGGTAATCTTCTCCGTCCGATAGTTGAGCTCGCTGCCGAACGTGACCGGCAACGTGACTTGGACCTTCGGCTTGTTCCTCCCCGAACTGATCCCTTGGAAACTGCCCGTCTCCTCGAGATCCTTGTCGGGGATCTGCAGCCTCTTGATCACATCTGGGGAGATCAAGTTCAAGCCCGCCACACCGTCAACCAGCATCTTCGTCACCTTGAGGTTGCGAATTGTTGGTGAAACCAACAACGGCAAACACCCGACCGCAGTGGTGCGGTTAGGGTGGTCCTCGGCATCAAAGACGATGGGCGAGTGCGACCACTTGAGTGGCTTCTGTGCCTCCATCACCGGCTCTGCTGCATTGACTTCGCGGATCCACTACTTTAGTTGCCGGTGCGAGGAGTGCAAAGATGCGCCTCCGTCAACACACATGGCATCCACTGCATTTTGGAACTCCTTGCCGGACCCGCTTCTGTCCTCATCACTATCATCCTCTTCTTGCTGGCCCTGAGCAGCCTTCTCTTTTGGCTGCTTGGCCTTGCCGCGGCGGCCTCCGCGGCCACCATGGTCTTGCTTGCCGGACCCACTAGCACCATCTTGGGCCTTCTCCTTGTCTCACTTCTCATACTCTTGCTTCTGCTTTTCGGCAAGTTGCTCTACTTGCCGGCATTTTTGGAGATCGTGGCCCTTGGTGCGGTGGATCTTGCAGTATGGCTCACTAGTCTTGCTGGCCTTCTCGCCTACCGCAGATTCCCGGCAAGCATCGCACCCGGCAACCTCCTTGCCGGGGATGTCTTCCTTTGGCTTCTTGGTGGCGTTGGTGTCACCGGAGCTCTCGACGGCCAGTACAGTCTTGTTCTTGCGCTTTCTGTTGCGGTTCCTATTTTTCTTCCGTCGGGTTCATGCGTCGTCGTCCTCGGAATCGACGTCTGCACCCGCATCTTCCCCGGGGAGTCACCTCCCTTCCTCAGCACATGCACACCTATCCGCCAAGGCGTACAGATCGTTGATGGTCTTGACCTGCTCAACATTCATCTTTGACCGCATCCTGCGGTTGCGCACATTCGTGTGGAACGCGGCAACAACAGCTGCGGGATGGATGTCGGGGATGTTGTGGCGCACATGGCTGAACCGTTGTATGTACTTGCGGAGGTTCTCTCCATCCCTTTGGGGGATCACCTGCAAATCGCTGGGCTGACCCGGGAGCTTGTGGCCACCCTGGTAAGCACCAACGAAATGATGGCATAGATCCACCCAAGAAGAGATGGAGCCCTTAGGCAGGTTCATCAACCACGACCTGACGTTGGGCCGAAGCACCAACAGGAAGTAGTTGGCAAGCACTTTCTTGTCCCGTCCCCCGGCAGCCTCCACCGCGATGGTGTAGATGCCAAGGAACTCGGCCGGGTTGAGCGTGCCATCATACTTGTCGGGCAGCTCTGGCTTGAACGCTCGGGTGGATGGCCAGCGAACTTGCCGCAGCTCACGAGTAAATGCTGGGCACCCCACATCGTAGGGCAAGTACCCAGCGGCTACCGGAGCGAGCATGTCCACCGCCGGCCTGGCACAGTCGTCAGATTGACGACGTGCTTCCTGGCGCCGCTCGATCTTCGTGCGGGCGTCTTCGTTGCACCGCTCGCGGAGCACTTGGCGCTGATCTTGGCGGCACCGCGGATCTGGCGAAGCCATGGACAGCACGTCATGGTCGTCTGACCGGCGGGCTGGCCACTGTGATGGTGGGGGGTGGCGAGGCGACTGCACTGTCTGCACGGCGTCTCTGGCAAGGTAGCCGGAGGGTCCTGCCGACATGGTGGGTGGTCGCCGCGAGGGCCCCACGTCTTGTGTCTTGCTGGGATCGGCAAAACTGGTGAGGCTCTAAATGGTGGCTCTCCATTCGTCCATCTTGTCTGGGCTTGGCGGGAAGTTCAAAAGTATTTGGACCCACGCCATGGCCTCGGCCGCCGTGGTCGGCATGGCTGGGAGCACAGAACGAGGCCTCGCTTGACTCCTGGCGGAGCCAGAAGGAGCTTCGTTACGTCCGTGCCGCCGCGGCTCATGCTCACCAACAGGCGGACGTGGTGGTAGCGGTGGTGCTCCATGAGCAATCGGAACTTGCTGCACGGGGATCCCGCCTTGCGGTCGTCTGGAACCGCCAGCAACGTGGGGGAGCATGTCGTGCCCATCTTGCAATGGTCGCGGCGTACGCCTCCCCGCGCCATTGTTGGACATCGCTGCTACGTTCTGGGACGTTGCGGCGGCTGGCTTCTGGGTGGCAGCAGTATGAATTATATTACTATGATGGCTGCGCTCACCAGAATGTTTTGGAAGTTGACCGGCTGCGACATCACCGGTCATGTGGCTTGGCTCAGCAACGTGGCGGGGGTGCTGGGCACCCGCACCACTTGTGCCTCCTGCGCCGCCCGTCCCAACCGTAGCGCCCGCGCCGGCTGCGCCGCCTGCGGCCGCCTGGGAAGGTGGCTTGGACGCGGTAGGAGCCTTCATGGCTCCACCCTTTTTCTTCGGCGCCATCGACGACGATGATGAAGTTGGCACTCACACTACCAAAGGACTGATTTGTGACACACACACAGCCCCTACCTGGCGCACCAAAGATGTCGTGGGAAACGACTATCTATGGGACCGAACGGGTCCCTTTGCGATTCGGCTCAGGGGACATGCATGGGACAAAGAGCAGGCTTTTAGTAAGTGCAAGAACACATGAAGGATTTATCCAGGTTCGGGCCGCTATGAGCGTAAAACCCTACTCCTGCTCTATGGTTGATCAAATATGAACTCTGGTTACAAGGAGCGCAGTTTTCCGGCAAGGTGCTCGGGAAAATGCAGCTACGACGTGTAATTGAACTGGTTGTCGACCGTTCTACCTGTAGCCGTGGGCCTCCTTTTATAGGCCAAGGGGTTACCACAATGGCTAATACGGTCATTACAGAGTGTGAATAGTGACTTGCACCATCATCACGTTTATCTTCTAACGGGGTAAGACAAACGCATTTAATGCACCGTTAGGTGCTACGTTGGGGAGGCGAGGCCTTGGGCAAAAGATTTGTACCACCGGTCCTGGCGCCCTCCTGTAATCTCGACACGTCCCAGGGACGGGTGTCATTAAAGTTAACCTCGGCGCGATGCGCTGACACGTGCCTTGGCCGGCCATGTTGACTGTCTGCCCGCTCGACACCTAGCCCACGAGCCTATCTGGTCGATGGTGAGGTGGATCGGTAACGGGACAGAACAAGCCTGCTGGCACGGAGCTTGTCGGGCCTTGCTTGCCGGCAAGGGAACTTGCCAGCAACCATAGCCTTAGTCTTTACCTTGGCGGGGCGATGCTTGCCGGTGAGAACAACGTCGATCTTCAGTACTTAGAATAGTACTTCTCGATGACCTGCCTTGAGGTCTTCTTCACGGTCTTGATACTGAGTCTTGGGTTGTAGTTATCCTCCGTCAAGCCCTTGCCTGTGCACAAGTCTGGGTACGAGGGCACCCATGTCTTAGTACACCGACACAAATGCTTTTTAATAGTGGAATCCGCTAGATGTAAATTAAGGGAACAAGGATCCATATCAGTGAGACCTAGCACATCACACAAAGATTTTGGTATAGTAGAAACGCTAGCACCTAGATCACATAAAGCATTGCATTCATAATCTTTAATTTTAACTTTAATAGTAGGTTCCCATTCATCATGCAATTTTCTAGGAATTGAAACTTCCAACTCAAGCTTTCCTTCATGAGCTTTTATCATAGCTTCCACAATATGTTTAGTAAAAGCTTTATTTTGTTCATAGGCATTAGGTGAATTAATCATGGATTGCAACAAGGAAATACATTCAACTAAAGAACAACTATCATAATTAAAGTCCTTGTAATCCAAAGTAGTGGGCACATCACTATTTAAAGTTTTGACCTCTCCAAACCCACTTTTTCATTTTTATCATTAAGATCATCACCCTCCAAATAATTGGGACGTCTTCTAGCTAAAGTTGAATCATCTCCAGTCCCTTTTTCATCAAGTTTTATGTTACTAAATAAAGATTCAATAGGTGAGACACCAATCATTTTAATATCTTCATCATTACTACGATAGAAACCGGGTGGAATAGCTTTTTCTAGGAATTCTCGCTTAGCTCTCAACCTAGCGGTCCTTTCTTTACTTTCATTAATGGAGACATAGATAGCTTTAATAGACTCATTTATATCATGCTTGGGTGGCAAAATTTTAATTTTGATATTTTCCACAACATGAGCAATTCTACCCATGTTCCTAGACATTTCATCAACTCTATTCAATTTTTCTTCTACCATAGCATTGAAAATCTTTTGCGAATTAATAAATTCTTTAATATTACTTTCAAGATCATAGGGTATCTTATTATTATTATATGGATTACCATAGGAATTACCATAATTATTAGAGGAATTTCCAGGAAACGGTCTAGGATTCAAATTACCCCTATAAGCATTGTTGTTGAAATTATTTCTAGAGACAAAATTCACATCAATAGCATCATTATTTTGCTCAATCAAAGTAGACAATGGCACATCATGAGGATCAATATGAGCACTTTTACTAGCAACCAGTTTCATAAGAGCATCCATCTTATCACTCAAAGTATTAATTTCTTCAACAGAATTTACCTTCTTACCAGTTGGAGTTCTTTCAGTATGCCATTGAGAGTAATTTGTCATAATATTATCAAGAAGTTTTGTAGCTTCTCCCAATGTAATTTCCATAAAAATACCACCTGCGGTAGAGTCTAGCAAATTTCTAGAAACAAAGTTTAGTCCCGCATAAATTTTTTGTATGATCATCCACAAGCTTAAACCATGAGTAGGGCAATTTCTTATCATTAATTTCATTCTCTCCCAAGATTGTGCAACATGGTCATGCTCAAGTTGCTTAAAATTCATAATTTGATTTCTTAAAGAAATAATCTTAGCGGGAGGAAAATACTTGGCAATAAAAGCATCCTTACACTTATCCCAAGAATCAATACTATTTCGAGGCAAGGATGAAAACCAAGTTTTAGCACGATCTCATAGTGAGAACGGAAATAATTTCAATTTAACAATATCATTATCCACATCTTTCTTCTTTTGCATATCAAAAAGTTCAACGAAAGTATTTAAATGGGATGCAACATCTTCATTAGGACTATCAGAAAATTGTTCTTTCATAACAAGATTAAGCAAAGCAGCATTAATGTCACACAACTCCGCATTAGTGGCGGGAGGAGCAATTGGAGTACTAATAAAATCATTATTATTAGAATTGGAAAAGTCACACAATTTTGTGTTTTCTTGAGACATCGCGATGAAGCAAGCAAACTAGCAAACAAACAAAAGAAAATATTTTTGTGTTTTTTTTTGTAAAATTGTTTTAGAAGTGGGGGAGATGAAAACGAGAGGCAAATGCAAATAAAATAAATGCAAGTGGATGATAGTTTGTACGAAGGTACTTGATAAGTTTTGGTGATGTCTCCCCAGCAACGGTGCCAGAAATTCTTCCAGCTACTTCTAAACTGCATTGGTATTTCCCCGAAGAGGAGAGGATGGTGCAGTATAGTAGAGATAAGTATTTCCCTCAGTTAAGAACCAAGGTTATCAATCCAGTAGGAGAACCACACAGAACCTCGTTAGCAGCACCTACACACACAGAAGCAAACACTTGCACCCAACGCAAATAAGAGGGTTGTCAATCCTCATAGCGGTTATTTGCAAGGATTAATTCTGATAGTGATAGATAAAAAGTAAATTGCAAAAGAAAACAAAACTAAATAAATTGCAGCAAGGTATTTTTGGATTTTAATATATGATAAAGGTAGACCCGGGGGCCATAGTTTTCACTAGAGGCTTCTCTCTCGAACACATAGCATACGATGGGTAAACAAATTACTGTTGGGCAATTGATAGAAAAGAAAATAATTATGGCGGATTCAAGGCAATGATCATGTATATAGGCATCACGTCTGAGATAAGTAGACCAACTCCTGCCTGCATCTACTACTATTACTCCACCCATCGACCGCTATCCAGCATGCATCTAGGGTATTAAGTTAATGAAAATAGAGTAACGCCTTAAGCAAGATGAAATGATGTAGACAAAGTAAACTCAAGCAATATGATTAAACCCCATCTTTTTATCCTTAATGGCAACAATACAAATACGTGTCATGTCCCTTTTTGTCACTGGGATTGAGCACCACAAGATTGAACCCATCACAAAGCACCTCTCCCATTGCAAGATAAATCAATCTAGTTTGCCAAACCAAATGGATAGATCGGAGAGAAATACAAAGCTATAACAATCATGCATAAAAGTGTTCAGAGAAGACTCAAATATTTCTCATGAATAATCTGATCATAAACTCACAATTCATCGGATCCCAACAAACACACCGCAAAAGAAGATTACATCGGATAGAACTCCAGGAACATCGAGGAGAACATGGTATTGAAGATCAAAGAGAGAGAAGAAGCCATCTAGCTACTAGGTATGGACCCATAGGTCTGTGGTAAACTACACACACATCATCGGAAGGGCAGCAAGGTTGATGAAGAAGCCCTCCGTGATCGATTCTCCCTCCGACAGAGTACCGGAAAAGGCCTCCAGATGGGATCGTGGAAGAACAGAGGCTTGCGGCGGCGGAAAGGTTTTCTCTTCTGTCTTTTTGGTATACGGGGAATATTTTGGAATTTTGTGGCACCCCGGCTCAGAGGAACCGGAACACCCCGTATTCCAGGCCAGAGATCAAGTCTTCTGGAATACGGCACTGCTTGGCATAGAACAAATCAGCTCTTTATTACGAATGATCGGGGTACAAGGGTCCGATATTACAAAGGTTACAGGGGCACGGCGACACTCCGCCTGCTAAGGTAGTTCTATGCTAGCAGCGGAACATCTCGAAGCGGAATAAATTCTAACAGCGGAACAACGGCGACGGTGATGAACTCCACTCCGCAGGGACTCTGGCTGGGACGCATCCTAGAGCGCAACCTCGGGATCCTCGACAAACAAGCAATCACGGCATCACCTGCAATCTGGCATGACACGCCAGGTGAGTACTTTGAATGTACTCGCAAGCTCACAACAACCAAAGCAATCAAGACAAACAACAGCATGGCATTTACAGGTTAATCATCAATGATGAACACGATACTACTAGAACAACATGAGCATGGCAACAACATGAGCATGGCAACAACATGAGCATGACATGTACATATAATTCATGATAGGAACAGGATGATACTAGCACTAGCATGCAAGGGGGTCGACATTTAAAGTCTCATGGACCAACTTACTCTGCTCGGAGATGATCTCGTAACCACAAACTTACCATCGTGATCATCACATGACCACACGGAGCTTGATCTCTACCTGTGATCATCGCATGACCACATAAAGATCAACCAACTTCTTTTCTCATTGAACCGGGGTTGTTTATTATTCAGCTTATTATTTCTGTTGACCCATAGTGTGACCTACTACGAACTGTGTCCATGACCGAGGACGCGGCTATCGATAGATTATACACTCTGCAGAGGTTAGTACACTGTACCCACACCACGGAACTCATGGCCTCGTGCTCCCATTCGGGTGGACCAACGACGTTCCGACAAAACCAGTCTATTGCATGACACTCTCCCGGCCACTCCGACAAACTCCCCTTTGGGCTTTGTCCTGGGTGACCCCGGTGCCAACATGTGACACCCGCCACCTCTGTGGCTGCCATCGTCGTGGCCAAACATAAACATCGTCCCAAACGGGGACCTCGGATCCATACAACTCGGGTCCTCAAGGTTATGACTGCCTACCGGGCCAGGGTAGCGCCAGAGCACAACCTTCCCTCGTAGGAGGCACCGGCGAGAGGCATGACAATAGACCGCATTAGGGCCCCCCATAAGGCAAGTGTGGCTGCACTGGTTAGCTCGATTCGGTGGCACCATGACTCAGCCAACAGATTTGTTCAAGTTCGATTAATGTCAGGTTCACTTGAAGGGTGATGAGCTGAGTCATAATAAAATGATAATGCATATGAGCATGATATCAACATAAACATGGATGGGCAACATAACCATTTAACAACATAACATCAACAATGATAAGTCATCTATTCTACGGGATGCAAATGCACATGGCATAATGACAATCGTGAATATAACAAGTATTTTCATATCCATCCATAATGATTCATATGAGCATATCGTTATCACTAGCATCTGAAAATAAATCCGAGAACTAACATGATAATAATAATCATTCAACTTACTAGGTGCAAATGAACAAGGCATAAGAACGAGCATGGATTCACAAGCATATATTATTCACGAAATAATTAAATGAGCAAACAATCATTTAAATATTTGAGTGGAAACCATGGCTACTGCAAGGCCATCATGCAAGTGGTTGTCGTGGCTTGCCTGGGAATGGAGGAACCACCGGGGAGGGGTGCGATGAACTCGCGGAAAGAATCGCCGGAAAAGTTTCCCTCTCGGCGGAGCTGTTTTAAGGGAAAGGGCAAAATGGTCATTTTCACAGTGTGACAACCTCATGAAAATAATACCATCGGAACGGGCTCGACGAACCAAGATCGTGGGCTTTGGAATCACCTGAATCGGAGTCACGGTTATCGAGATACGGCCGTTCGTTCGTTAGGCAAAAATCGAATAAAAATCTGTTCTTTTCTGCTACTAACGGACGAACGTCCGCAATATAAAAGTTTCGGCTGGCTGGGTTTAAAACAGAAGGCGTATTCCGAAGAATACGCTTTCTGGCAAAGGAAAGCGCACTCTCGCCCGCAGCCGCGACCGAATACGTCTTCAGTAAGCGAAAACGTATTCTGGGGAATACGTCTCCACTTAAATCTGCGCGGGCCCAGGGTTGACTCCTTTGTTCGGTTGACAAGTGGGACCCGTGGGGAGGTGGGACCCGCCTGGCTTGGTCGTCTCCTTCCTCTCGATGGGAGACAGAGGAGGCGAGGCTGGGCACGGCCGACGACGGCCCCGACGCCACCGGCCACCTCCGGCCGAAGTCCGGCCACCGGCGGGCTCGGGAAGAGACGCCGCGTCCACCTGGCCCAATCTCGACCGCCGAGGAGGAACAGAGCGGTGGCAACTCATGCTCCCGTGGATGAGGCTGTCGGCCGGTCTTGGGGACAAGCCCAAGGTCGCTCCGGGGACGAGGCGAAGGGGGTGGGGAGGCTTGCGGTGGCGAGGGGAGGGCAGTGGTGAGGTCTGGGCAGAGGGAGAGAGACCAGGACGGTCGGATTTTGGCCGAGGCCGATGGTGGCCATGGCAGCCATTGGGGGGCAGGAGAGCTCCTCGAGCTCATTCAAGTGGCTAGGCGGGGCTAGAGGAGGTGGAGAGGGAGGCTGGAGAGCTCGATGGGTCTCGGGGAGGCTTTAAATAGCCGAGGCGAGGTGCTCCCTCCGGATGACAACAGGAGCTCGCGGATGATGCTTCTGGCACGACCGCGTGCACGAGCGCACGCACGGAGGGGTTGAGGGCGACGGGAGAGAGCTAGTGGAGTGGCAGACGCGGGCGGTGCGGTGTCCGGTCGGCCACCGGCCACTATGCTAACGCGGTCGCGACCACCGTGGCGCGAGGAGGGCGAAGGAGGAGGGGGCCCGGGCACGAGCGGACGCGGGGGACTGTGGGCGACGCGGTAGACACGGTGAGACGAGCGAGAGCGGACGGGAGGGCAGTGCTCGGAGCTAGCCGACGCGCAGAGCGCGCCAAACGCATGCCAACGGCGTGGTCACCGCGTGGCATGGCGAGGAGAGGGCACGATGGCCTGCAAAAAGATGTCTACCGTGTTGTCCCTCCAACCTACAACCCCACGGAAGTGATGGATTGACCAAAGTGACTGTGATATGATGGGAAGGGTCGACTGAAGGTTGCTGTTGCAAACTTAGGCATGAAGTAGTGACCAAATTAGAATGGATAATAGCTAACCAGGATGTCTCAGGGTTTTAGGGTAGGAAGGACTATGATCCTGTGAATTTTGAAGAGATTTGGATCAAAATTTAGCATAGTTGCTTCACAACTGCCAAATCTGGTCCAGAAGCTAGATCAGGAAGTATCACTCACATGGTCTCTTGGGTTGAGCTTAAAATTTGTGGAGGGTGGTCATTTGGGCATATGAAGGTACCATAAAAATTTCATCCCATTTGGATAAGTATAAATGGTACTTCCTTCACAATGCTCCTCACTGGACAGAAACTTGGGGGAATTTTGGGGAGAAAATTATTTGACAAAATGATGTGAATTTTGGCATGCTAAAATTATATAGTGATATTTAGGTCCTGTATTAATTTCAGAATTTTTGAAGCAATATAAAATATAGTTGCTTCACAAACTGAAATTGTGACCAGAAAACAAGATTTGAAGGTGCGCTCACATAGGCTGTTTGATGGAGATGAAATTTGGTGGATAGTAATTATTTGATCATATAAATGATCTACCAAAATTTCAACTCATTTGGATTAGCCTAGCTAGTACTTCCTTTACAAAGCTTCTCTCTGGACAGAAACTTTGGAAATTTGCTGAGGAAGATTTACTAGGCAAATGAAGCTGAATTTATGCATGTGGCAATAATTTGGATAGGAAAGAGTGCCCAAAATTTTTGAGGGCAATCAAGAAAATATAAATAGCACTTCCTTCACAAAGTGCCATTCTGGACAGAATGGAAAATGAATATTCCTGAATTATTTTTGAACTAGGCAAGGATGGATTTTGGAACATTTGTGGAAGATATGATCCAAAGAATTTATGAGAATTTTGTGGGAATTTTGTGGAAGATAGAAATATAGGTTGCTTCACAACCTAGGGCAAACAGGGTTATTCCTTTAATAGAAAAAGGAATATTCCCAATAAATAAATATTGGAGTTGGGCTAAGATGGAAATGACTTGGCCTTGGGATAAATTTGAGAATGCCAAGCCACTTGGAAGTGGCAGGAGAGAAGATCTTCCCAGGTTTTAAGACCACATAGCCACGGAAAAAGAAATCCGAATAAAAATTCGAAGAAATCCAAAATAAAAAGAAAGGGCCAAAAATCGGGGTGTTACAAATTTATAGTGCTAGAATTAGGTCAACAGGTGCCACGAGGGGCCCACAAGACTGGGGGTGCGCCTACCCCCCCTAGGCACGCCCCCTGGACTTGCCGCTTCCTCGTGGCTCTCTGGTCTTCTCCCGAAGCTTCTAGGGTCTCTTCTGGTCCAGAAAAAATTAATCCAAAGTTTTTTCTTCGTTTGGACTCCGTTTGATAATGATTTTATGAAAAGGCAAAAACAGGCAAACAACAGCAACTGGCACTAGGTTAATAGGTTAGTCCCAAAAAATGATATATAATGGCATATGATTGCATATAAAACATCCAAGATTGATACTATAATAGCATGGAACAATCAAAAATTATAGATACGTTGGAGACGTATCATGCTATCTTCAGGAAAGTTGCTCCAATTCGCTTGATTTATAGCAATCTCCCTTGGTTTCCTTCCATATACGATATTTCCTGCCATCCAAAGGACAAAGTAGATTTTCCTCTCTTTTATTGGATTAGCGTTAGAAATATCCGAAGAATAACAAAAATCCAATGAAATCAAGTGGAAATCACTATGAAAAACATCGCCAATTCTTAAGCCATCAGAGGTAGGCTGTTAAGCCAGTGCCTCGCCGGTCCCTTGAGATTGAGCAGCATATATTTGATGGCGTGGAGATTGTCTCCGTGAGCCATGTGGATATGGAGGAGGAAATCCTCGATCCACACGGCTGGATCGGTCGTCCCGTCATATTGTTCGATATTTATGTGTTTAAACCCATCCGGGAACTGATGTTCCATCACCTCGTCTGTGAAACAGATCGGGTGAGCGGGCCCTCGAAATTGAGCCGTATTGTGCTGGAACGGGAGACATCCATGCATAAGCCTATTCCCGAGCCCTGTTGTCCTCCCTAGGCTCAACAGAGAGGTCAGCACGCCGGTCTACATCCTAAGTGCGAAGGGGTCATGGGCCAATCGTTCTAAGTACTCCTGCGCGTTGCGTACATGGCCCGGAACAAACCTAGCCCCTGTATACACACGCAAGCGTTCCAGTTCAACCGGGCGCGTGCCGCTCCATTGCCGACATTTGTGAGCTTTCGGAAGAATCGTACGACGCCAAGTGCCCATAATTATTCCCGCGTGGTGGTCAGTGCGAAAAGGCCAGAGGCCTACTCAGATCATATATCCAAACCCATTAGTGTGTTGGGAGCTCGCGGTGACGATCAGTGCTCCTATCGCCCCGTCTCGCGGTCTTACGACAAGGGCCAGGCCCATCCCTCTCCTGGGGCGGTCCCTGCCGGCCCGGTCGTGCCGCGTCATTATCTCGCGGGTACCCTCCTGGTCAACCCGACTTATCAAGAGACTGTCGGTAACTCAGGTCCACCTCTACCGGGGTGGTACCGCCTGTCCCTTCAGTCCCACAGTAACAGTTAACTTGGAATAGTTAAAGTAGTTGTGGGTCCATACCATCAAGGTGAACTCAGAGGAATCACCCTCGGTAGGTTCACACCTGAGGTAAAATGTCAAGGTGAACTTGGAGGAATCACGCTCGATGGGTTCACGCTTGAGATGCTGCACGACAGAGTCATCATCGGGAGTGGTGAGTGAGGAATCACCCTAGGTAAACCACACCTGATGTGCTACACTATAGAGATATCATCAGAAGTAGGACACGAGGCATCACCCTCGGCACTCGATAGTAGCCCTGCAGAGTCGTTCAACTAGGGGGGGCACTGGTGGTGTATTCGGTCTCCGTACATCAATCACACTGATTGAGTCACCTGTAGTAAACATGGCAACAAGGTAAAGGGTGTGGGGCCACTGATGGATCACTAATCAGCCTATACTAAGCATTTAGGACAACTGGTAAAGTATCAATAGCAGGTTACAAAATCAGGCTATGCATCATAATAGGAGCTATCGAATACAGTAGCAAAATCTAATGCAAGCACGAGAGAGAAAGAATGGGCGATATAGGAATGATCAAGGGGGTTTTGCTTGCCCGGAAGCTCTGCTGAGAAGGACGGGTCGTCGACGACGTAGTCATACTCGGGGTCAACAGCAGTCTCGGGGTCTACCGGAGAGAAGACGGGGAAGAAACAGTAAATATAAAGCAAACAAATGCATCACAAGGCATGACATGGCAATATGCTGTGTTGGGGGTGACCTAATGCGGTGCTAAGCATTACAGACGGAGCGGGAAAATATCTGGGAATATTTTTCCGGCTTTAGGCAATTATCGGACAGACGATCCGGAGGGGAAGGTTCTATGTTTGAAGTGTTGGAGGCATGTGACAGGTATGTGGATGACATATTCGGATTCGTCTTATTTTTCTGATCAACTTTCATATATAAATTATTTTCATTTGAGTTACGGTTTATTTTACATGATTTTCCAAAGTTTCAATGATTTTCTGGAATTATTATTAATTCGAAATTAATTAGCAAAATACTATGTGCATCCAGAGAAGTGCACCCACCAGAGTGCGCTGAGGCTGACAGTGGGGTCCAGTGAGCTGGGTTGACCCAATAAAAAATTGATTGGTCAATCGATGAACAGTGCACGTGGGGCCTACATGTCATTGACACAGACTTTTAATTAGGCTTTTAAATAAAACGGGCCCACATGTCATTGTCTATTAGTAGGGGGTTAGTGCTAATGGGGACCCTAATTAAACAGGAACCGTCCCATCTGGCAGAGAGCCAGCCGGCTCTGGCCGCGGCTGTGCACGCACGCACAGAGGCGCCAGCGGCCACAGCCAGCAGCACGGGCGGCGTGGGGCTGCGGCAGTAGCAGGAGGCAGCGGCGCAAGCAGCAGCAGGGTCGCGGGCGCGCGGCGGGGCGGCAGCGGGGTAGCAGCAGCACAGCACGCAGCAGCACGCAGCAGCGGCAGCAGAAGCAGCAGCGGCAGCAACGCTAGCGGCAGCAACAGCAGGTAGCAGCTGCAGTAGCTAGCGACAGCAGCAGCAGGTAGCAGCGGCAGCTGCAGTAGCTAGCAGCAGCGGCAGCAGAAGGCAGTAGCAGCGTGCGGGGGTGGCGCCTAGAGGGCGGCCAGGAGCAGCGGCGGGCGCGGCCAAGGCACGGCCAGGTGAGGCAGGGGCGCGGTAGCGGCACGGTGGGCGCGCGGCCAAGGGCCGGTGAGCATGTCCTCACCATGAGCACGGGCGTGGTGACAGTGGCATCAAATGGCGATGGATCCGACGGGAAGAAGGGGAAAATGGACGGGGGCCTCACCGCGGAGCGCAAGGTGGCTCGGTGATGGCTGAGGAGCAGCAGTGGCGACGGATCAACGAAGAACAGTGGCGGCGACCGAGGAAGAAGACGAGCTCGATCCACGCGCTTCAGGGGCGCCGAGCTCCAACCGGTGGCCGTAGACAACGTAGTGGACAACGGCGAAGCAGGCGGGCAAAGTCCTAGGGCACGGGGACGACGGTGGGCGCGACAATGACGATCAGGCAGTGGTCACCGCATCGACCTCCGAGCTCGATTTTGAGCAGAGGAGGAGGGGCGCGATGGGGAAAGGAGGGGAATCGGACGAGGGCTTGCTAGGGTTTCGGTTGGACCGGTTTATAGGCCAAGGGGGGGCACGTGAAGGCCATCCATGGCCATGGCGGCTTGGATGCTCGCCACACCCTGCCTCTGCCTCTTCTCTGTACCGAGGAAGGAGAAAGGCCGAGATGGGCTGGGCCAGGCTGCACTGTGCACTGATGGCCCAAGTGCACAGTGGGTCTTTTCTGTTTTTCCTTTTCTTTTTCTATTTGTTATTTCTCCTCAGTTTTGCATTTAGTTTAGCTAGCAAATGAATTTTGTTTAATTTGAAACTTGGCACATAAATACTAGGTAATATACTAGGGCTGCACAAAAAGTTTGAGGGCATTTGCAATTATTTAAATTTATGTTTCAATTTAAATGGCCAACTTAGATGCTCATGATCCACTTTAAATATTGCTGGAGTCAATTATGTAATCCAAATGGGTTTGGTTTCTACATGGAAAATACTTGGGGATTTTATGGAATAATGTCAACCTTTTTGTTTCACTATTTGAAGAAATAATATTTGACTTTATATTTTGAATTTGAATTTGAATTTCGTTTTTATCAGGGGCAATTTGGCTTGGCAAAATCAGATGAGATGGCATCATTAGTGTGAGGTTACTGTAGCATGATTATTGGGGCGTTACAAATCTCCTCCACTACAAGAAATCTTGTCCCGAGATTTAAGAGGTAGAGTAAGGGGGAAAAGGTCTGGCTACGAATCTAACGAGTCTTCTCGGTCTTTGTTGCTCTTCCCGAAGAGGTCGATCCATTGCGTTAACGTCTTCATTTTCTCCTGCAGTCTTGCATCATGTCAAACTTGGCACCTTTTATTCGCATCTTCACCGTACTTACAAATAGGGTAAGAAGGGAAACTATAAGGACGGATGTCTGCAAGGACTGACGTTCGGTAATTATCTCAGGGAATGTGGCACAAGGTATCTCTCGAGTTGAAACTCAGGGAAATCATCGAGAGCAACATAAGAAGGTATAAAAGTTTCAAACGGGTAGGCAATCGTTCGATGCCTAACCAGAAGGTGAAAGGGGTTCAGAACAACGGGAATAAGTATTGCGTCTGAAACCAGAATAGATCATCTCTAGGAAGGTGGCTCACGGAAATGCATGTGAAGCCAAGTGCCGGGGTAACTTCAGATACAAAGATCACATAGTCATTTAGATGGAACTTAATAATTAATGAGAGAGTTTCCGTAAGGAATTCTAAAGAATGACAGGCTCAAGGTAGAATGATATCTGATCACATGGTTAACTGGAAGGTACATTCATAAGTGCTACCGAAAGATAAAGCACACTGCACCAGTATGTATTTGGGACTCGAGTATTTCTGAATCATTAGGATAATAACGAAGTGATCAACATTCATACCACCATGATGAATAAAAAGGGTGGTGGCCTCTTGCGTGATCACGATAGCAAGGCATGTCAGAGGATAGCTTGTCAGCTATGTCGGCAACAATGTCGGTGCCAAGGGCGGGGGACGAAGAGAACCGTTTTCCTGCTCGTTAAAATGAGGCGGACCAATAGGCAAAGTTCTCGTCCACCGGTGGTTTCCGGAATGTCATCAACAATAGTAACAGGGTCTTACTGACAGAGTTGTACACTGTGGTGTTTACATAAGCAGGGAATTGTTCCTGCTTAGCTCATACAAATCACAAGAAAGGTTAAACAGACCAATGGAAAGGAAAATGTGCTTATCAGATTAAACAGACCAATGGAAAGGAAAATGTGTTTTTTCACAAGTATTAGGAATATATCCTTCACAAGAACAAGTAGAGCATGATATATATGACAGGACAACAAGTACATAACCATTTAGATAAAGGGGCAAGGAGAATCATGACGTTTACCCATACAACGGTGTTTGGATAATCAATCAAGAAACATTTAGCATTGCGCTTCCAATGTTCTTGTTGATAGTCGAAATACCACAATCATGCTTCGGGGTAGCAATAATATGGTGTTAACGTAAAGACTAGGTTTGAAGATCACAAGAAATACTCAAGGAACAATTCCAGGAATAGCAAAGAACTTAAGGTATAACCAAGACAAGACCAAGTCTTTGTTGGAAGGACGGCAAGGATGTTGTCGATGACAACACAAATTATCGAGGCAATGATGGTATTTCTTATCATGGATTCGATTCCCATCTTGGAAGAAGTCAAAATGCTGACGATGATCACAACACATTTTGTCGAAAGGTTTCAAGAGGATGCAATTGAACAGCGATGGGATCAAGCAAGGGAATGATGAAGTGGAAAGTTATGGGATCAACAGATAAGATGGAAGCTCAGAATCAATCTAGCTGTTCAAGGTGAAACGATATGACGAAGAAGCTTGACATAAGCTTAGCTCATCGTTGAAAATTGTGCTCCAAAAAGAAGGACTAGGTAGCACAGTTAAAATTAGCACGATAATTATGTAGCCGATCAGGCTAGGAATGACATGATGGAGTACTAAACTTCCCAGCAACAAAGTACTAGGAGTATTGAATCACAGTGTGGATTTGAGCCACTTGTCAGAGTTCTCGAGTGGTAGACAATGCAAACCTACGGAGTGACTAAAACGGTGGGAAGTATTATTCCAACAAAAAATCATAAGAGGTAGTGCAATGGCACGATATCCTCGAGATATCAGAGGGTGATACTCGAAGGTAGAACATAATAGAAGTTGAACTGGGTTGTTGACCTGCGACAGCAGATACTTTAACATTGTCGAAAAAATAGACGAGGCACTGGAATGGATTCCTTTCAAATATATTGAATAAGGACAACATGGTCAGAACTATAATTGCAAGAAATCAAATTTAATGATACTGGAAGAATTATTCAAATGATTAAATATTTTACAAGAGGCTTCTGTGACGGTCTACATCATTTCCATGGGCATGAACACAAAGTTCAAGGTCGACTCCCACTTCATCAATGCATAACCTTTCATTCGCTTCTTGTTTTCGAAGAAGTTGTAGTGTTGAAAATTTATGTGACAAAGCACCAGTAGAGTATAACCCGCATAACTTTCGGGTTCACACGGATTAGGGAAGGCATAGGTTCAACCCATCGGGGCATCTTAGGAACATATACCACAAACTTCAAGAGTAAATAACACAAGCTCGAAAGTAGAGCATGGTTGACAAAGCAGAGGATAAAATTTACCAAAGGCATTATGTATCCGAGGAAAAACTCACAAGGTTATTGAATATGAAGGACATTGTCGGATAATAATCCAACAAAGGACTTGGCAGTCCACAAAGGATCTGATGTGAGTATCGGTACCCAACCAGAAGAAGAACGAATGCAAAGGCATCGAATTATAGAAACATCTGAATAATTCGATGCTTAAATACAAAGAAATTATGATTTCCAGATCGGCGTATCAAAATCAGATGCTCTGATCAAATATGAGTAAGTTGAATAGACTTAGAGGCACAATCGGTCAAGGTTTGATTGGCTGAAAACCAGCTCATGCCCGAATGACGTCTGAGCCAAAAGGATAATTGCTAAGGATCATTTGATGATTGCGAGTATTCGCAGACACATTGAATCATTAGGCTCACAAGGGATGTCAACGAAGATTACTAGACATATGGAATTAACCATAATGTAAACATGCAAGATTTCAAGAGCAATAGGTTGTAGAGGATTTTTAGAAGATCGAATAGCATTGTGAAGTATTTTGCGAAACACATGAACAATTGGGGATGAACAAATCCCCGGTAAGTGTGAGGAATTATTCATAGGTGTATTCATGCGGAAAAGGAGCTGCAAGGCAGTAGGAACAATGGATTCTCGGAATATAGGCAAATGTTTCGGGGTAACTTGTAATAACAGGAGCAACGGGGAATGATTGTATGAATGGCAAGTGGGTGTAGTTATCCACAGGGACTTATCGGTGGTAGGGAATTGCAAGGGCGGTGGGCACAAAGGTCTCGAGAAAACATCGAAGAGTATCTTCGGAATCTTTTGATGAATCAAGCAGTCATCTAGAATGAAGGGCTCTCCGGAAGGAAGTAGTTACGAGAACCTAAAGTTAGAGTTAGCAAAATCATTTAACCTGAAGAGAAGAGAGATCAGAATCCCAGAGTAAAGGAGAGGAATAAAAGATCCTAATCCCAACCATTGGCGACATGGGCCCGTAAGCTACACAACAATGTTAGTAAAATAGTTTTTCGAAGACTAGACTCAACTTCGGCCAAGGAGTTGGAAAGGGGCTTCCTACAGGCAGTCGGCTCTGATACCAACTTGTGACGCCCCCGACTCAATCGTGCACTAATCATACACGCAAATGCACATGATCAAGATCAGAGACTCACGGGAAGATATCACAACTCAACTCTAGACATAAATTAAAGTCATACTGCTTTATATTACAAGCCAGGCCACGAAGGCTCGAATACATAAGTCAGCGGAAGCAACAATATCAGAGTACAGACATAACTAAACAAGTTTGCCTTAAGAAGGCTGAGAAAAACAACGACATCTAGATCGAAAAGGCGCAGGCCTCCTGCCTGGGAGCCTCCGAACTACTCCTGGTCGTTGGTCTCCACGTAGTAGTAGGCTCCGTCGGTGTAGTAGTAATCGTCGGCGGGATCAGCTGGCTCCTAGGCTCCGTCATCTGATTGCAGCAACCGGGTAGAGGGGAGAAAGGTAGCAAAGCAACCGTGAGTATTCATCCAAAGTACTCGCAAGACTTACATCAGAACTATGCTAAGTATGCATCGGTATCAAAGGGAAGGGGTTGTATCAGTGGACCAAGCTGCAGAATGCCAGAGTAGAGGGGAAGGCCTAGCCTATCGAAGACTAGCATCTTGCAGCATCTTGCAGCAACAGAAGAGAATAATGTAAGATAGCATATAGTAACAAATATATATTAGTAACGCCCAGAGATCCTTCCTCGACAACCCCGCGAGGAAGCGATCCCGGAGCCATCATATCAGTTTAGTGAAACCAGTATCCAGTTCTAGTTGTAGTAGATCGGGATACAACTCCGAGCGTCCTGTTATCGTGGACACGGCTATTCGAATATATAACTTCTCTGCAGGGGTGCACCAACTTACCCAACACGCTTGATTAACTCTGGCCGGACACACTTTTCGGGTCATGCCCGGCCTCGGCTGATCGACACGCCGTAGTCCTACCTAGGCTCAACAGAGAGGTCAGCATGCCGGTCTACATCCTAAGTGTGAAGGGGTCATGGGCCAATCGTCCTAAGCACTCCTGTGCGTTGTGTACGCGGCCCGGAACAAACCTAGCCCCTGTATACACATGCAGGCGTTCCAGTTCAACCGGGCGCGCGCCGCTCCATTGCCGACGTCTGTGAGCTTTCGGAAGAATCTTACGACGCCGAGTGCCCATAATTATTCCCGCGTGGTGGTCAGTGCGAAAAGGCTAGAGGCCTACTCAGATGATATATCCAAACCCATTAGTGTGTTGGGAGCTCGCGGTGACGATCAATGCTCCTGTCGCCCAGTCTCGAGGTATTACAACAAGGGCCAGGCCCATCCCTCTCCTGGGGCGGTCTTTGGCTGCCCGGTCGTGCCATGTCATTATCTCGCGGGTACCCTCCTGGTCAACCCGACTTATCAAGAGACTGTCAGGAACTCAGGTCCACCTCTACCGGGGTGGTACCACCTGTCCCTTCAGTCCCGCAGTAATAGTTAACGGGGAACAGTTAAAGTAGTTGTGGGTCCATACCATCAAGGTGAACTCAGTGGAATCACCCTCGGTAGGTTCACACCTGAGGTAAAATGTCAAGGTGAACTTGGAGGAATCACCCTGGATGGGTTCACGCTTGAGATGCTGCACGACAGAGTCATCATCGGGAGTGGTGAGCGAGGAATCACCCTCGGTAAACCACACCTGATGTACTACACTATAGAGATATCATCGGAAGTGGGACATGAGGCATCACCCTCGGCACTCGATAGTAACCCTGCAGAGTCATACAACTAAGGGGGGTGCACTGGTGGTGTGTTCGGTCTCTGTACATCGATCACACTGATCGAGTCACCGGTAGTAAAGCATGGCAACAAGGACAAGGGTGTGGGGCCACTGATGGATCACTAATCAGCCTATACTAAGCATTTAGGAAAACAGGTAAAGTATCAACAGCAGGTTACAAAATCAGGCTATGCATCAGAATAGGAGCTATCAAATACAGTAGCAAAATCTATTGCAAGCACGAGAGAGAAAGAATGGGCGATATAGGTATGATCCAGGGGGTTTTGCTTGCCTTGAAACTTTGCTGAGAAGGACGGGTCGTCGACGACATAGTCGTACTCGGGGTCAATAGCAGTCTCGGGGTCTACCGGAGAGAAGAGGGGGAAGAAACAGTAAATATAAAGCAAACAAATGCATCACAAGGCATGAAATGGCAATATGCTGTGCTGGGGGTGACCTAATGCGGTGCTAAGCATTACAGACGGAGCGGGAAAATATCTGGGAATATTTTCCCAGCTTTAGGCAATTATCAGACAGAGGATCCGGAGGCGAAGGTTCTATGTTTGCAGTGTTGGAGGCATGTGACATGTATGTGGATGGCATATTCGGTTCGTCTTATTTTTCTGATCAACTTTCATATATAAATTATTTTCATCTGAGTTACGGCTTATTTTATATGATTTTCTGGAATTATTATTAATTCGAAATTAATTAGCAAAATACTATGTGCACCCAGAGAAGTGCACCCACCAGAGTGCGCAGAGGCTGACAGTGGGGTCCAGTGAGCTGGGTTGACCCAGTCAAAAATTGACTGGTCAACCGATGAACAGTGCACGTGGGGCCTACATGTCATTGACACAGACTTTTAATTAGGCTTTTAAATAAAACGGGACCATATGCCATTGTCTATTAGTAGGGGGTTAGTGCTAATGGGGACCCTAATTAAACAGGAACCGGCCCATCTGGTAGAGAGCCAGCCGGCTCTGGCCGCAACTATGCACGCACGCACAGAGGCGCCGGCGGCCACAGCCAGCAGCACGGGCGGCGTGGGGCAGCGGCAGCAGCAGGAGGCAGCGGCGCAAGCAGCAGGCAGGGCCGCGGGCGCGCGGCAAGCAACGGCGGGGCAGCAGCAGCGCATCACGCAGCAACACACAGCAGCGGAAGCAGAAGCAGCAGCGGCAGCAGCAGCAGGTAGCAGCGACAGTAGCTAGCGGCAGCAGCAGCAGGTAGCAACGGAAGCTGCAGTAGCTAGTAGCAGCGGCAGCAGAAGGCAGCAGCAGTGTGCGGGGGTGGTGCCTAGAAGGCGGCCAGGAGCAGCGGCGAGCGCGGCCAGGGCGCGGCCAGGTGAGGCAGGGGCGCGGTTGCGGCACGGTGGGCGTGCGACCAAGGGCCGGTGAGCGCGTCCTCACCATGAGCACGGGCGCGGCGACAGTGGCGTCGAACGGTGATGGATCCGACGGGAAGAAGGGGGAAACGGACGGGGGCCTGACCGCGGAGTGCAAGGTGGCTCGGTGATGGCTTAGGAGCAGCAGTGGCGACGGATCGACGAAGAACAGCGGCGGTGACCGAGGAAGAAGACGAGCTCGATCCACGCGCTGCAGGGGCACCAAGCTCCAACCGGTGGCCGTAGACGGCGTAGTGGACGATGGCAAAGCAGGCGGACAAAGTCCTAGGGCACGGGGACGACGGTGGGTGCGACAATGACGACGATGCAGTGGTCACCGCATCGAGCTCCGAGCTCGATTTTGAGCAGAGGAGGGGGGGGCGCGAAGGGGAAAGGAGGGGAATCGGATGAGGGCTTGCTAGGGTTTCGGTTGGACCGATTTATAGGCCAAGGGGGACACGTGGAGGCCATCCATGGCCATGGCGGCTTGGATGCTCGCCACGCCCTGCCTCTGCCTCTTCTTTGTACCGAGGAAGGAGAAAGGCCGAGGTGGGCTGGGCCAGGCTGCACTGTGCACTGATGGCCCAAGTGCACAGTGGGTCTTTTCTGTTTTTCCTTTTCTTTTTCTATTTCTTATTTCTGCTCAGTTTTGCATTTAGTTTAGCTAGCAAATGAATTTTGTTTAATTTGAAACTTGGCACATAAATACTAGGTAATATACTAGGGCTGCACAAAAAGTTTGAGGGCATTTGCAATTATTTAAATTTATGTTTCAATTTAAATGGCCAACTTAGATGCTGATGATCCACTTTAAATATTGCTGGAGTCAATTATGTAATCTAAATGGGTTTGGTTTCTACATGGAAAATACTTGGGGATTTTATGGAATAATGTCAACCTTTTTGTTTCACTGTTTGAAGAAATAATATTTGACTTTATATTTTGAATTTGAATTTGAATTTGGTTTTTATCAGGGGCAATTTGGCTTAGCAAAATCAGATGAGATGGCATCATTAGTGTGAGGTTACTGTAGCATGATTATTGGGGCGTTACACATAATATTCAATCCACACAAAGAACTTCAAAGAGTACCCCCAAAGTTTCTATCGGAGAAAGATGATGAAAACGTGTACCAACCCATATGCCTAGATTACCCCAAGGTCATAGGAATCCGCAAGTTGATTACCAAAACATACATCAAGTGACTCAATAGAATACCCCATTATCACCACGGGTATCCACATGCATGACATACATCAAGTGTTCTCAAATCCGAAATATTCAATCCGACAATAACGAAACCTCAAAGGGAAAGACTCAATTCATCACAAGAAGATACAGAGGGAGGAACCACCATATGATCCAACTATATTAACAAAGCTCGCGGTACATCAAGATCGTGCCAAATCAAGAACACGAGAGAGAGAGAGAGATCGAACACATAGCTACTGGTACATACCCTCAGCCCCGAGGGTGAACTACTCCCTCCTCGTCATGGAGACCGCGGGGATCATGAAGATGGCATCCGGTGATGATTTCCCCCTCCGACAGAGTGCCGGAATAGGGCTCCGGATGAGATTGCTTCGGAATAGAGGCTTGCAGCGGCGGCGTGGGAGTTCTAGGTTTAGTTTCGGGGTTTCCTATATTTATAGGAATATTTGGCATTGGAATCACGTCAGGGGGTGCCCGAGGGTCCCACAAGCTTGGGGGCGCGCCCCCAGGCTTGTGGCGCCCTCGGCCACTCCCTGGTCCATCTCCGGTGCTCCGTGGGTCTCTTTTGGTCCATAAAAAATCACCGTAAATTTTGGGCCCAATCCGAGAACTTTTATTTCTGCACAAAAAACAACACCACGGTAGTTCTGCTGAAAACAGCGTCAGTCCGGGTTAGTTCTAATCAAATCATACCAAAACCATATAAAATTGTTGTAAACATGGCATGAATACTTGATAAATTATAAATACGTTGGAGATGTATCAGCATCCCCAAGCTTAATTCCTGCTCGTCCTCGAGTAGATAAATGATAAAAGAAATAATTTATGAAGTGTGAATGCTAGCATAGTGCGTAAGTTTGATCAATGACAATTTCAATCACTTTTTCTAGCATCATAACAGCAACTCTTTCTCATAAATCTCATCATGATAAAGTAGCAATCAATTCACATGTTTGGTTCAAACAATGCATTCTCTTGAGACTTAACAACCTATGTTCTTAGTCAACAAACAATTCCAATGCATCTTATTTTTCAACAAAGTCTAAGTAAGAGCTCCACATACTCAATTATCATATAGTCTTCTATGATTGCTACTACTCAAAGCATATCTTTAGAACAAATGGCATCCATTGAACACAGAGAAAGATAGGGGCTTAATGTTTCGCCTCCCAACTCATTTATCATAGTGATAATTGTCAACAATAATAATTCATGATCAAATATATTTGAATGGCCATTTGTGCCTGGATCTTTTCCTACCACATGATGCTTGCCAACTAGAGAATAGGTTGGAATAAGAAGTTGACTCAACAAAAATAAATAACATGAAAGTAAATAGCATAGAAGTAAATAGAATGTCCCTTCGCAGAGGGAAGCAGGGATTTGCAGTGGTGCCAGAGCTCATAGCTTAAAACAGAGATGAATACATTTTGAGTGGTGTGCCTTTCTGTCAACGTCACGACTAAGGTATTCAATATCTTCCATGCTAAACACATTATGGTCGGTTCCCATGCAGAAATGAAAAGTTTAACTCCCCCTCAACCATTCAAACACAAGCCATGGCTAGCCGAATTCACGGGTGCCCTCCAAACTTTCAACTTTCTAGGGGGAGCCTTTGTTTTTTTATTTAAAGGGACTGGGCATCCCAATTACCAGCCTCTCTCATGTAATAACAAGTGAATGAACACCCATCATGAGAATAACCTGCTTAACATGGAAGATATTGACCGCCCCATCGCTCCATGAGCGGTACGGGCACACAAAACAGATGTTTATTTGAAGGTTTTAGTGATGGCACATGTAAATTTACTTGGAACGGCAGGGTAATACCGTATATAGGTAGGTATGGTGGACACTCATGGAAGAAACTTGGCTCAAGGATTTTGGATGCACAAGCAGTATTCCCGCTTAGTACAGAAATTTTGGCAAGCAAAAGATTCTAAACGAGCACCACATGTTAGAGGACCCATAACAATATAACTTCTATGCAAATATACCCAAACATAACTCATTACGTTGTCTTCCTTGTCCAACTTCAACTAATTTGCTCAAGTTGAAAATAATTAATGGGTATTCACAATCATAAAAGATGTCCAAGATAATATATTTGTATGTGAAATTTCTCTTCCATATACTAATCATTCATGAATTGCTTGTATGACCAATATTGTGATTGTCAAACTTCAATAAATTTTACTTTTTGAACCCAATGTGAAATATTACTAAGCATATGGAACATGGATAATTTCAAATTTATGATTAAATTCATTCAACAATTTACTCAAAGGATATAAGTGAAGCACAAGAATGAATGACAAACTACTCTAAAAGATATAAGTGAAGATCAATGAGTAGTCAAACAATTAAGTAGCTATGTGAAGACTCTCTCCAAATAAAGATTTCAGATCCAAGTATTTTATTCAAACAACAAACAAAATGAAAATAAAAGGACACTCCAAGAATAACACATATCATGTGAACAAGTGAAAACTTAGGTTAACCGATAGGTGTTGATGAAGAAAGGTGGGATGCCTACCGGGGCATCCCCAAGCTTAGTTGCTTGAGACTTATTGGAATGTTATCTCGGGTAGCCTTGGGCATCCCCAAACTTGACCTCTTGTGTCTCCTTAATTTCTCTCATATCATGGCTTCTCCTAAATCTTAAAAACCTCATCCACACAAAACTCAACGAGAACTCGTGAGATAAGTTAGTATAAATCAACTCAAAACCTTAACATTCTCTACTGTAACAAATCACTAAAATTATAATTAAACACTGCATACTAAATGCCTCTGCATATTTAATACTCCTATCCACAAATAGAAACATTAAACAAGCAAACAGATGCAAACAATGCAACTATAACTGAAATCTGTCTAAACAGAACAATCTGTAAAGGGGGAATAAAAACTCATACGTCCCTAACTCCAAAAATTCTGAAAACTTACCACGTGACAGAGAACTCATGCAAGCTTACTGTGTAAAAATTTCAAGATTTTATCGTGTTCTGACTATTCACCAATATTCAGGACATAACAGGAAACTTTCTGTTTTCAAACATCAACTCATAAACTTGTAACTGAGCATGGTAACGGCTATACTTGACATTTTATTGAAATAAAAGATACAAAACATGATTATTGATAACAGCAAGCAAATCCAAATAAAATAAAATTACGCTCCAAGAAAAACACATATCATGTGACGAATAAAAATATAGCTCCAAGTGAGGTATACCGATAGATTAAAGACGAAAGAGGGGATGCCTTCCGGGGCATCCCCAAGCTTAAACGCTTGAGTCTTCCTTGAATATTACCTTGGGGTGCCTTGGGCATCCCCAAGCTTAGGGTCTTGCCACTCCTTATTCTTCTTCCATCGTCATCTCACCCAAAACTTGAAAACTTCAATCACACAAAACTTAACGAAACTTCATGAGATGCGTTAGTGTGATAATGGATAAATCATTCACTTTGGTACTGTCAAGACAAGATTCATAATTGTTCTCACATAATGCCTACTGTACTCTATCATTTCCACAATTTATATCACTCAATATAAGCTATGGAAACGCTAAAACAAGCAAACTATGCAAACAAAGCAGATTCTGTCAAATACACAACAGTCTGTAATGATCTGAATTAAAGTCGTACTTATGTAACTCCAAAACTTCTGAAAAATGAGGAAAACTTAAAAAATTTATAACCCAATAATGTGAAAAAAAATCAGAATTTTATCACGTCCTACTACAGAAAAGAAATTCCAGCACTGGACGCAAAAGTTTCTGTTTTTGCAGAGAATCAAATCAACAAGTATCCACACTATCCCGAAGGCTTTACTCTTTCATGCCCTTTTAGCTAGGCATGATGATTTCAATGATGGTCACATAAAAGTAAAGAGTTGAAACATAAAGGGAGCATCATGAAGCATATGACTAGAACATTTAAGCCTAACCCACTTCCTATGCATAAGGATTTTGTGAGCAAACAATTTATGGGAGCAAGAATCAACTAGCACAGGAAGGCAAAACAAGCATGACTTCAAAACTTTCAACACATAGAGGAAAATTGATATTATTGCAACACCTACAAGCATATGATCCTCTCTCATAATAATTTTCAGTAGCATCATGAATGAATTCAACAATATAGCTATCACATAAATCATTCTTTTCATGACCTACAAGCATAGGGTTTTTATTCCTCTCCACATAAGCAAATTTATTCTCATTCATAATAGTGGGAGTATCATATGAAACTTGAATACTATAAATTGTTTCCACATTAAAAGAGTAATGTTCAATAAAAGGGGATTCATAATTATGACAAGTTTTATAATAATAATCATCACTACTTTTTATAAAGTAAGTATCATCACAATAATCATCATAAGTAGCAACTTTGTCTTCATCATAATCAATTGAAACCTCTTCCAAAGTTGTGGATTCAACATTAAACAAAGTCATGA
Source organism: Elymus sibiricus (assembly GCA_039707655.1). Lineage (NCBI taxonomy): Eukaryota > Viridiplantae > Streptophyta > Magnoliopsida > Poales > Poaceae > Elymus > Elymus sibiricus. Next base: position 229,469,730 of record CM077676.1, read on the forward strand.
CCTCTCCGAATCCACTTTTATCATTATTACAATAAGATTCAACACCCTCCAAAATAGTGGGATCATTATTACCTAGAGTTGACACTCTTCCAAACCCACTTTCATCAATATAATCATCATAAATAGGAGGCATGCTATCATCATAATAAATTTGCTCATCAAAACTTGGGGGACTAAAAATATCATCTTCATGAAATATAGCATCCCCAAGCTTATGGCTTTGCATATCATTAGCATCATGGATATTCATAGAAAGCATAATACCAACATTGCAATCATGCTTATCATTCAAAGATTTTATGCCAAACATTTTATTGAATTCTTCTTCTAACACTTTGGCACAATTTTCCGATCCATCATTTTCAAGAAAGACATTATATAGATGAAGTATTTGAGGCAACCTCAATTCCATTTTTTTGTAGTTTTCTTTTATAAACCAAACTAGTGAAAAACAAGAAACTAAAAGATTCAATTGCAAGATCTAAAGATATACCTTCAAGCACTCACCTCCCCGGCAACGGCGCCAGAAAAGAGCTTGATGTCCACTACGCAACTTTTATTCTTGTAGACTCTGTTGGGCCTCCAAGCGCAGAGTTTTGTAGGACAGTAGCAAATTTCCCTCAAGTGGATGACCTAAGGTTTATCAATCCGTGGGAGGCATAGGATTAAGATGGTCTCTCTCAAACAACCCTACAATCAAATACAAGAAATCTCTTGTGTCCCCAACCCACCCAATACAATGGTAAATTGGATAGGTGCACTAGTTCGGCGAAGAGATGGTGATACAAGTGTAGTATGGATAGTAGATATAGGTTTTTGTAATCTGAATAAATAAAAACAGCAAGGTAGCAAGTGATAAAAGTGAGCACAAACGGTATTACAATGCTTAGAAACAAGGCCTAGGGTTCATACTTTCACTAGTGCAATCTATCAACAGTGCTAACATAATTGAATTATATAGCAATCCCTCAACGTGCGATAAAGAATCACTCCAAAGTTCCTATTAGCGGAGAACATAAGATGAAATTGTTGTAGGGTACAAAACCACATTAAAGTTATCCTTTCCGATCAATCTATTGAGCCATCCCTATAAGTGTCACAAACAGCCCTAGAGTTCGTACTAAAATAACACCATATGATACGCATAAACCAACTCTAATGTCACCTAGATACTCCAATGTCACCACAAGTATCCATGAGTTGATTATTCGATATGCATCAAACAACTTCAGATTCATAATATTCAATCCACACAAAGAACTTCAAAGAGTACCCCAAAGTTTCTATCGGAGAAAGAAGATGAAAACGTGTACCAACCCATATGCCTAGATTACCCCAAGGTCACAGGAATCCGCAAGTTGATTACCAAAACATACATCAAGTGACTCAATAGAATACCCCATTGTCACCATGGGTATTCACATGCAAGACATACATCAAGTGTTCTCAAATCCGAAATATTCAATCCGACAATAACGAAATCTCAAAGGGAAAGACTCAATTCATCACAAGAAGATAGAGATGGAAGAAACACCATATGATCCAACTATATTAACAAAGCTCGCGGTACATCAAGATTGTGCCAAATCAAGAACACGAGAGAGAGACAGAGATCAAACACATAGCTACTGGTACATACCATCAGCCCCGAGGGTGAACTACTCCCTCCTCATCATGGAGACCGCCGGGATGATGAAGATAGCCTCCGGTGATGATTTCCCCCTCCGGCAGAGTGCCAGAACAGGGCTTCGGATGAGATCACTTCGGAACAGAGGCTTGCAGCGGCGGCGTGGGAGTTCTAGGTTTAGTTTTGGGGTTTCCTATATTTATAGGAATAGTTGGCGTTGGAATAACGTCAGGGGGGGTGCCCGAGGGTCCCAGAATCGGGGGGCGCACCCTAGGGGGGGCGCCCCCCTGGCTTGTGGCGCCCTCGGCCACTCCCTGGTCCATCTCCGGGGCTCCGTGGGTCTCTTTTGGTCCATAAAAAATCACCATAAATTTTGGGCCCAATCCGAGAACTTTTATTTCTGCACAAAAAACAACACCACGGTAGTTCTGCTGAAAACAGTGTCAGTCCGGGTTAGTTCTAATCAAATCATACCAAAACCATATAAAATTGTTGTAAACATGGCATGAATACTTCATAAATTATAGATATGTTGGAGACGTATCATTGGCCGGGGTTGGTCCCAGGCCGCCAAGGGAGGAGATCGGATCCGAACTAAGCACCGGGTCCGTGTTCGGGCTCGGATCAAGGTCCGGGCCTGATGAGACGACCAAATCCGCGTTTGAGGTAAAGCTCGATGCGATGGTGGTCGGTTCCATAGTTAAGGCCGGATTCGCCAGGGGATCCGATCCGTAGCCCAGATCGGAGATCGGCTCCGAGTTCAAACCTTCGACGGCCAAAAGGTTGTCGATCCGGCCGGGCATCCATCCCGAAAGGGTGAGCTCACCCCATGAATCTGCGGTGTACTCCAAGCTCCCGAACATGACGACCTGGTCCGGGAAAAAATTCTCGGTGCGGGCAAGATGGCCCGCCGAGTCGGCATGCAGAATGATGCTGCCGAACGCGAAGAGCTGGCCGGGGACGAAGGTGTCACCATAGCCAGTGTTGCAGTTGATCTGCAGATGAGCCATCGATCTTTTTCCGATGACATAGTGGAACTCTTAATGAAAGCACCAATGTCGGTACTAAAACCGGCAGACCACGGGGCAGGGGGTCCCGAGCTATGGATCTCGGATCTATGGGTAAGGAGACGAAGGAGACAATATTTACCCAGGTTCGGGCCCTCTCGAAGAGGTAATACCCTACGTCCTGCTTTGATGGTATTGATGATGATGTATCAAGTACAAGCTTGATCTACCTCGAGATCGTAAGTTGTGTTCTAACCCTAAGGCTAGGTGATTGTAATTGTGACCGTGGTCTCTATGGACTAAACCCTCAGCTTATATAGATGCTGGGGGTACCTAGGGTTACATATGGTTGGTTGCCCATCTTGGGATACATATGCCGGCGGCCGATGCTGTCCTTGGAGTACACGTCAAGCCTTCGGCAGAGCCCATCTTGATCACGTCGAAGTGTGAGGCTTCCGGAGTCCTTCCTTGTAAGAACGGTGGGTCGGAGGTTCGGCCCATGGACTATGGGCCAACTAGGTTGGTACCCCCTAGTCCAGGACACCGTCAGATGTCATGGTCGTAATATACATCAACATAGTGAGTAGAGGCTTAGAAAGTTAGAAGAATATAGCAAACAATATGACTCACAAAAAAACAATGCATAGGGAGCATTCGTAAGCTTATGTCTTATGGGGCAAGGCTCACCCTAATCAATGTAGTTCTCACAAGTTTACCAATGTTCATGTTATCTTTCTTTGAAATACCTAAAGGGGTAAGAAAATATTGGATTACTATATATCCAGGTTTTTCTGGTAGTCTGATGAACGTAAGCGTAAATACCGCTTGACAAGGTGGGATGCGATCTGTCGCCATAAAGATCAAGGAGGTCTAGGGGTCGAAGACCTTGTGATTAAAAATAAGTGTCTGCTGAGCAAATAGCTTTACAAGATACTTACCAAGGATAGGGTTTGGCAAGAATTACTTAGCAATAAGTACCTTCATTCAAAAACCCTCTCCGAGGTTTAGGCAAAACCAACGGACTCGCCTTTCTGGAAAGGGACTCATGGGAGTCAAAAATGAATTTTTTTCGCAGAGGAACATTCATTGTAGGAAATGGTCTAACTACTAGGTCATGGGAAGATACATGGCTAGGGGACATGCCACTAGCCATGCAATACCCTCGTCTCTATCATATTGTGCAGTGAAAAGATGTCTCTGTTGCCTCTGTGATGGGCCACATACCGTTGAATGTTGCCTTTAGAAGACGACTGATTGGGGGAAAATGGACAGACTCGTTAAACCTTGTTGAAAGGTTGATGATGGTCAACCTTTCACATGAATCAGACACATTCCGTTGGAAGTTGACTGTTTCTGGTGCCTTCATAGTCAAATCCATGTATACAAACCTCATCAATGATGGGCAACCTTTTCACCACAAACATATTTGGAAAATGAAAGTCCCATTGAAAATAAAAATCTTCATGTGGTATTTGGATCACAAGGTCATCCTGACAAAAGACAATTTGAAAAAAAAAGATATTGGCAAGGATGCACTAAGTGTTGCTTTTGTGGCAATGAGGAGTCGATTTAGCATCCATTCCTTCAATGCCCACTTTCCAAGCAACTATGGCGAACTGTCCATATAGCTTTTAATCTTCCTCCATGCTACTTGTGATCAGCGTGGGGATTTCCCCGAAGAGGAGAGGATGATGCAGTCAGTAGAGATAAGTATTTCCCTCAGTTAAGAACTAAGGTTATCAATCCAGTAGGAGAACCACACAGAACCTCATTAGCAACACCTACACATGCAAAAGCAAATACTTGCACGCAACGCAAACAAGAGGGTTGTCAATCCCCTTGGCGGTTACTTGCAAGGATTAATTCTGATAGTGATAGATAGATAAAGTAAATTGCAAAACAAAATAAAAGAAATAAAATTGCAGCAAGCTATTTTTTATTTTATATATGATGGATAAATCACCCGGGGGGCATAGTTTCCACTAGAGGCTGCTCTCTCGAACGCATACCATACGGTGGGTAAACAAATTACTGTTGGGCAATTGATAGAAAAGCGCATAGTTATGATGATATACAATGCAATGATCATGTATATAGGCATCACGTCTGAGACAAGTAGACCAACTCCTGCCTGCATCTACTACTATTACTCCACCCATCGTCCGCTATCCAGCATGCATCTAGGGTATTAAGTTAATGAAAAACAAAGTAACGCCTTAAGCGAGATGACATGATGTAGACAAAGTAAATTCAAGAAATATGATTAAACCCCATCTTTTTATCCTTAATGGCAACAATACAAATACGTGTCTTGTCCCTTTCTGTCACTGGGATATAGAACACCGCAAGATTGAACCCATCACAAAGCACCTCTCCCATTGCAAGATAAATCAATCTAGTTGGCCAAACCAAACGGATAGATCGGAGAGAAATACAAAGCTATAACAATCATGCATAAATAAGTTCAGAAAAGACTCAAATATTTCTCATGGCTAATCTGGTCATAAACCCACAATTCATCGGATCCCAATAAACACACCGCAAAAGAAGATTACATCGAATAGAACTCCAAGAACATCGAGGAGAACAGAGAGAAGAAGCCATATAGCTACTAGCTATGGACCCGTAGGTCGGTGGTAAACTACTCACATATCATCGGAAGGGCAGCAAGGTTGATGTAGAAGCCCTCCGTGATTGATTCCCCCTCTGACAGATTACCGGAAAAGGCCTCCAGATGGGATCGCTGAAGAACAGAGGCTTGCGGCGGTGGAAAAGTTTTCTCGTCTATCTCTCTGGTATATTGGGAATATTTGGGAATTTATAGTGCTGGAATTAGGTCAAGAGGTGCCACGAGGGGCCCAGAATCCTGGGGGCGCACCTACCCCCCCTGGGCGCGCCCTCCGGGCTTGTCGCTCCCTCGTGACTCGTCTGGTCTTCTCCCGAAGCTTCTAGGGTCCCTTCTGGTCCAGAAAAAATTAATCCAAAGTTTTTTCTTCGTTTGGACTCCGTTTGATAATGATTTTCTGAAAAGGAAAAAACAGGCAAAAAAACAGCAACTGGCACTGGGCACTAGGTTAATAGGTTAGTCCCAAAAAATGATATATAATGGCATAAAATTGCATATAAAACATCCAAGATTGATACTATAATAGCATGGAGTAATCAATAATTATAGATACGTTGGAGACGTATCAAGCATCCCCAAGCTTAATTCCTGCTCGTCCTCGGGTAGGTAAATGATAAAAACAGAATTTTTGATGTGGAATGCTACCTAACATGTTTCATCATGTAATCTCTTCTACGGTATGAATATTAAGATCCGAATGATTCAAAGCAATAGTCTATAATTTGATATAAAGACATCAATACTCAGGCATACTAACAAACAATCATGTCTTTCAAAATAAAAATGCTAAAGAAAGTTATCCCTACAAAATCATATGATCCTGTCATGCTCCATCTTCTTAACATAAAGTATTTATCATGCACAACCCCGGAGACAATCAAGCAATTGGTTCATACTTTTTAATGCGCTTCAACTTTTTCGACCCCCACGCAATACATGAGCGCAAGCCATGGATATAGCACTATGGGTGGAATAGAATATGATGATAGAGATTAATAAGGGGAAGTCAAAAATAAGAAGATAGTCTCACATCGACGCGGCTAATCAACGGGCTATGGAGATGCCCATCAATTGATGTCAATGCGAGGAGTAGGGATTGCCATGCAACGGATGCACTAAGAGCTATAAGTGTATGAAAGCTCAAAATAAAAATAAGTGGGTGTGCATCCAACTTGCTTGCTCATGAAGACCTCGGGCATTTGAGGAAGCCCATCATTGGAATATACAAGCCAAGTTCTATAATGAAAAATTACCACTAGTATATGAAAGTGACAACATAGGAGACTCTCTATATGAAAAACATGGTGCTACTCTGAAGCACAAGTATGGAAAAAGATAGTAACACTGCCCCTTCTCTCTTTTTCTCTCATTTTTTTTCGCTGGTCTCTTTTTGGCCTCTTTTTTTATCCTCACTGGGACAATGCTCTAATAATCATGATCATCACACTTCTATTTACTTACAACTCAAAAATTACAACTCGATACTAGAATAAATATGACTCTATGTGAATGCCTTTGGCGGTGTACCAGGATGTGCAATGATACTAGCGTAACATGTATGAAAATGATGAACGGTGGCTGAGCCACAAATACTATGTCAGCTATATGATCATGCAAAGCAATATGACAATGAGGATGTATGTCATAATAAATGGAATGGTGGAAGTTGCATGGCAATATATCTCGGAATGGCTATGGAAATGCCATAATAGGTAGGTATGGTGGCTGTTTTGAGGAAGATATATGGAGGCTTATGTGTGATAGAGCGTATCATATCACGGGGTTTGGATGCACCGGCTAAGTTTGCACCGACTCTCGAGGTGAGAAAGGGCAATGCACGGTATCGAAGAGGCTAGCAAATTGCGGAAAGGTGAGAGTGCGTATAATCCATGGACTCACATTAGTCATAAAGAACTCACATACTTATTGCGAAAGTTTATTAGCCCTCGAAGCAAAGTACTACTACGCATACCCCTAGGGGGGAGGTTGGTAGCAGTTAACCATCGCGCGCCCCCGACCGCCACGCAAAGGAAGACAATCAAGAATAAATCATGCTCCAACTTCTTAGCATAACGACAGACCATACGTGCATGCTTTGGGAATCAAAAACCTTAACACCAATATTCTTACTAAACCACAATTATCTACTAGTACCTCCCACATATTACCATCTTAATATCGCAAAACTATTGCAAGGAATCAAACTTATCATATTCAGTGATCTACATGAAAGTTTTTATTATATCCCTCTTGAATAGCTATCATATTAGGACCAAATTCATAACCCGTGCATATTGCCATTGCTATTTATTAGACTCTCAAAAAGATATAAGTGAAGAATGAGAATGCAACTATTTCTTTAAAACATAACCACCGTCGTGCTCTAAAAGATATAAGTGAAGCACTAGAGCAACTGCCTAGCTCAAAAGATATAAGTGAAGCACATAGAGTATTCTAACAAATCACGAATAATGTGTGTCCCTCTCAAAAAGGTGTGTTCAGAAAAGATGATTGTGGCAAACTAAAAAGCAAACAAATAAAATAAAATTATGGAACAAGACGCTCCAAGTAAAACACATATCATGTGATGAATAAAAATATAGCTCCAAGTGATATACCGATAGATTGTAGACGAAAGAGGGGATACCATCCGGGGCATCCCCAAGCTTAGACGCTTGAGTCTTCCTTGAATATTACCTTGGGGTGCCTTGGGCATCCCCAAGCTTAGGCTCTTGCCGCTCCTTATTCCTTCATCCATCGTGGTCTCACCCAAAACTTGAAAACTTCAGGACACAAAACTCAACAGAAACCTCGTGAGATCCGTTAGTATAACAAACAAATCTTAAACTTTAGGTACTGTTATAAATTGATTAATATTTAATATTGGCATAATGCTACTGTACTCCAACTTCCCCATGGCTTATACCCCCCGATACAATCCATAGATTCATCAAAATAAGCAAACTATGCAACAAAAACAGAATCTATCTAAAACAGAACAGTCTGTAAAGATCTTTTCAAAATCCATAATTATGTAACTCCAAAAATTCTGAAAAATTAGGAAAATGTAAAAAATTCATATACCAATGCTGTGTAGAAAATTCAGAATTTTATCACGCTCCAGTACAGAACCAAAAATCGAGCACTGCACTCAAAACTTTTTGTTTTCAAACAGCATCAATCATACTATCATCCAAATCATCCCAAAGGCATTACTTGGCACAAACACTAATTAAAAGATAAAAAACACAATCATAACAGAGGCTAAAATTGTGTGACACAGGAAAAATAAAAATTGCAATAAAGATAAATATTGGGTTGCCTCCCAACAAGCGCTATTGTTTTATGCCCCTAGCTAGGCATAATGCATAATTTCAAGTGTTATCATCCTTCGAATCTAAATCCTCAATCACACATCCACTCTTTCTAGGAGGTTTAGCATATGAATCTTTTATCATTACACTCCTAGGGACAAAGTTGTGGAATTTGCTTTCATAAATAGGTTCCTTTATTAAATCAATAAAATTGGGATGCACACTAATCATCTTAATGTCTTCGTTTCCTTTGCTAGAAGTGGCACCTTTAGTCTTAGGAACATACATGAACTTACAATTTTTATTAGGAGAGGTCCAATCAATAGTTTTAAAAGAGGAAAAAGCGGAACCTAAGTTATTAATAATTTCCTCTAACTTATCGATTCTAGCGGAACCTTGTTCTATCCTTTCATTAATTATCGGTTCTTTTTCTTTTAAGGTTTTTAGTGTAATTCCTACCTTGGAACCAAATTGAGTGATATGATTATGGAACTTTTTGTCTAAATTCTCAAGATGTTCAATAGTAGATATTTTATTTTCAATAACTTCCAACCTTTGCATAACATGTTCCAAGGTCAAAATTGTTTCATTAATGGTAATAGGTGGTGATCCTACTAAATTTCCCATGGCATTGAAAGCATCCAAAGGGTGACTACTTAAGAAATTCCCTCCAGTAATAGTGTCTAGCACAAATCTATACCAAGTAGTGACACCCACATAAAAATTGCGAAGAAGAACGTTAGTGGATTGCTTACGAGTAGACCTATTTTGAGCGTTGCGAATCCTATACCAAGCATCTTTTAAACTTTCTCCTCCCCTTTGTTTAAAATTAAGAACTTCATTTTCAGGGGTGCAAGTAACAATTGAAGAACTAGCCATATTGGCAAAGCAAGCAAGCAAACAAAATATTTTTGTGGTTTTTGTAAAATTGTTTTAGAAGTGGGGGAGATGAAAACGAGAGGCAAATGCAAATTAAAAGGCAAATGAAAATAAGAGCAAGTAGATGATAGTTTATGCGAAGGTACTTGATAGGTTTTGGTGATGTCTCCCCGGCAACAGCGCCAGAAATTCTTCCTGCTACTTGTGATCTGCGTTGGGATTTCCCCGAAGAGGAGAGGATGGTGCAGTACAGTAGAGATAAGTATTTCCCTCAGTTAAGAAACAAGGTTATCAATCCAGTAGGAGAACCACACAGAACCTCGTTAGCAACACCTACACATGCAAAAGCAAATACTTGCACCCAACGCAAACAAGAGGGTTGTCAATCCCCTTGGCGGTTACTTGCAAGGATTAATTCTGATAGTGATAGATAGATAAATTAAATTGCAAAACAAAATAAAAGAAATAAAATTGCAGCAAGGTATTTTTGATTTCATATATGATGGACAAATGACCCGGGGGCCATAGTTTTCACTAGAGGCTTCTCTCTCGAACGCATAGCATACGGTGGGTAAACAAATTACTGTTGGGCAATTGATAGAAAAGCACACAGTTATGACGATATTCAAGGCAATGATCATGTATATAGGCATCACATCCGAGACAAGTAGACCGACTCCTGCCTGCATCTACTACTATTACTCCACCCATCGACCGCTATCCAGCATGCATCTAGGATATTAAGTTAATGAAAATAGAGTAACGCCTTAAGCAAGATGACATGATGTAGACAAAGTAAATTCAAAAAATATGATTAAACCCCATCTTTTTATCCTTAATGGCAACAATACAAATATGTGCCTTGTCCCTTTCTGTCACTGGGATATAGAACACCGCAAGATTGAACCCATCACAAAGCACCTCTCCCATTGCAAGATAAATCAATTTAGTTGGCCAAGCCAAACGGATAGATCGGAGAGAAATACAAAGCTATAACAATCATGCATAAATAAGTTCAGAAAAGACTCAAATATTTATCATGAATAATCTGATCATAAACCACAATTCATCGGATCCCAACAAACACACCGCAAAAGAAGATTACATCGAATAGAACTCCAAGAACAACGAGGAGAACATTGTATTGAAGATCAAAGAGAGAGAAGAAGCCATATAGCTACTAGCTATGGACCCGTAGGTCGGTGGTAAACTACTCACACATCATCGAAAGGGCAGCAAGGTTGATGTAGAAGCCCTCCGTGATCGATTTCCCCTCCGACAGATTATCGGAAAAGGCCTCCAGATGGGATCACGGAAGAACAGAGGCTTGCGACGGCAGAAAAGTTTTCTTGTCTGTCTCTCTGGTATATTGGGAATATTTGGGAATTTATAGCGCTGGAATTAGGTCAAGAGGTGCCACGAGGGGCCCACAAGCCTAGGGGCGCGCCTACCCCCCCTGGGCACGCCCTCCGGGCTTGTCGCTCCCTCGTGACTCGGCTGGTCTTCTCCCGAAGCTTCTAGGGTCCCTTCTGGTCCAGAAAAAATTAATCCAAAGTTTTTTCTTCGTTTGGACTCCGTTTGATAATGATTTTCTGAAAAGGCAAAAACAGGCAAAAAACAGCAACTGGCACTGGGCACTAGGTTAATAGGTTAGTCCCAAAAAATGATATATAATGGCATATAATTGCATATAAAACATCCAAGATTGATACTATAATAGCATGGAACAATAAAAAATTATAGATACGTTGGAGACGTATCACTCCACCCATGAGTAGTACGAATATGTTTGGAAATTGGTTAGTGGGGGTGCATCCCAAGTTGAAGTCTTAGACCCGTGTGTGAAATTGTGCTTTTCTTTGGGCCATTTGGAACACTCATAAATTGTATTTTTAACAGAACGAAAGTTCCAAATTTTTTGCAGGTTATCTTCAAGGCCATCAGCTGGATCCATAAGTGGTTGTTACTATGCAAGGAGGAGGATCGGGTGCCCACGGTCTTCGGGTGCAACTGATGGGATATGGTCTCTCGGGATTTGTTCAGCCAATTTGGTTGGCAGCCTACCAGTAGGATTTGTGATGCATGAGGCTCATTTCTCTATGATTTTTTTTAATTTGCCGTTGGGGGCAATCATGTGCGATAATTTATTTGTTGAACTTTATTATGATCGCAGGATGAACTTTGATATGATAAATAAAAAGGTTGTGTGCATCACTTGATGCAGAGGGCGTGGGATTTCCCCTCTTTTCGAAAAAATAGTTAGCATTCATAGGTAGTACACATAGATCACAAATCTTGAGTTATCATATTGACATAAGAGTGATCAAGAGTGCATTAAATGATCGACAATAGAGTATCAAAGCGACGTTGTTAGTAGATTGTACGACTCATCTACATACTTAAATTCGAAGACACCAAGGCTTTCTGACCCTCTACACACGGATATTGCAGCCAACCAACTTATTGAAAGGGGGTGGCTATTTAGATCCGGGGTAGGAGCCAAAGGTGATATGACTGAAATGATACATCAAAATGTTGTGGCGGGCGATATACAACACCCGCCATTGCTACATCAAAACCTTTTGTTGGGTGTTGACTGGTGCCCGCCACTGTTGTGCGCTACCAGTGGCTAGCGAGCACCCGCCACTGATGCCACATTAGCAATGGCGGGCGCCACTGGCAGCCTTGTCTGCCACTGCTGGGCTTTTTTCGCCCGCCACTGCTAGGCATTCCTGTAGTAGTGACTGATGAGTGATATTTTTACAGTCATTCACCTTTGTTTAAACTGAGATATTTGATTTAAAAAGAGATATTCACTTCGATATTGCTACTAGTGACTAATGAATGCAAAGGATTCCACAAATCCTCTCTTTGATGTGTTTCCACAGGAAATGGGCTAAAAAGGGAAGAAATCACGTGTGGGAATGGAAATGAAGGAGAATGGAAGAAGAAGGAATCAACAGGAGGCGTCTCTGTGGAAACAGAGCAAAAGACAGCGTTCCATACGGGCGCGCGCCCCCGTCTGGCATGGAAACCGAGGCAGATCGTCCACCAGTACAACTTTTATAAAGGGGACATCATCGAAATGTCAACAGAACGAGCACGAGGAGAGCGTCATCAACAGCCAGAACACCTTCATCATCTTCTTCATCCACAAACCCTAACCGCCGCCATTTCCATCTCCATAGCCACCATAACCACCATAGTGCTTCCTCATCTAGTTCATACTTGTAATCGTGCATCGCACAAGGCATCCATTGTAAGACATATTTGCAATCAATCAATCTTCAAGATGTGTTCTTCAATGTTTTCTTCTCGCGATCTGATCTCCATGTGTGAGTAGTTCGGTAAGGTATGGGTTGAGGCATGAGCCTTGCAAGCCTCTGTATTTGTTGTGGGGATCAATGGAAGGGCTTTGAAATAACGTCCCGATTGTGTGAAATAAAATTGTTCCGTAGATGTCTCTTGTCTTGTCTGCGATCTTCATCCCTACAGGTACCCAGGATCATGGAGATCAAGCACCGGTGAGGCTTGGAGCAAGGAGACCTTGAAGTGTTATACCGAACACCGGTGATAGTAAGGTTCAGTAGGGTAACATGGATCATATCCTTGGGGATACATGAGGTGTAGTCATTAAACGCCCAAAGCTCTTGTCTGATTTTATTATCTTAATTATCAAGGCAACCCTGCGCGACGGATAGGGCATGCGGTAGGACAACTGATTCTTGATGCAGGACTCGTGCCGGTCAAGATGTTATTTGGACACATCCCCCACTTCGATCCGTAACAAGTACATCTCGATGGGTGACTTCCAGCGCACAAATTAAGATCATATCTGGTCCCAACACAAATACATGGTTGTAAGCATTAAGACCTCATACCCGTACCTCTTTTTATTTTAAGTGTTTGAATCACTATTTGCTTGCTTGATCCGATCAAAAGCTGGATTTGACACTTTGACAAAAGCTTGCTAGAGACCATCGCTTCAAGGGAATCTTCCTCTCGTGGGTTCGATAACCCAGGGTCACCTCTGGAGAAATAGGTGCGGGATACACTTTTCTGTTCCATTACCGGATCAATAAAAGGAGGTATCAAGCCCTTTTTCTGGCGCCTTTGCTGGGGAGGAGTTTAGTATTCCTAGTCTTTGTGTTTAGAGTTTTTGTTAAAGTTAATTTTCAGTTTTTGTTTTTGCTTTTGTGTTTTCAGTTTAAGTTTAATTTTTGTTGCAAGTCTTGTCAGTTGAGAAAAAACAAAAATATTACCATGGCTCATAATCTTGGGAATTTTGCTACTCCCAGCAATAACTTCATGCATGAACCTATAGCACAACTTGAGGTTGCAGCCGCTGAGTATGAGATCAAACTGAACTTAGTATCCATGGTTCAATAGGACCAATTTGGAGGCTTTGCTTCTGAGGATGCCGGTATGCACTTTGATAACCCACAAGTATAGCGGATCACAACAGTTTTCGCGGGTAGTATTTCATCCAGATTTATTGATTCGACACAAGGGGAGCCAAAGAATATTTGCAAGTATTTGCAGTTGAGTTGTCAATTCAACCACAGCTGGAGATAAAATATCTGCAGCAAAGTATTTAGTAGCACAGTAATATGATAGTTTTGATAGCAGTAGCAGTAGCAACAATAGTAATGATAACAGTAACAGTAGCAATTTGTAGCAAGTGTAAGACAGTAGTAACAAAGTAACTTAGCAGAAACCAATATGAGAAAGTCGTAGGCATTGGATCGGTGATGATAATTATGTTGGATGATATTCATGATGGGGAACGCTGCATGAAAATCAAAAAAATTCATACGAAACACCCAAGATCTAATCTATGAGATGCATAGCAACGAGAGGGGAGTGTGTCTTACGTACCCTCCTAGACCGAAAGCATTAGCGTCGTAACGCGGTTGATGTAGTCGTACTCTTCACGATCCAATCGCGATCCAATCCGATCTAGTGCCGAACGGACGGCACCTCCGAGGTTAGAACACGTTCAGCTCGATGGCGTCCTCTCCTTCTTGATCCAGCAAGCGAGGGAGAGGAGGTAGATGAGATCGGAACCAGCACGGCGGTGAGGTGGTGGTGGTGGCAGCGGAAATCCGGCAGGACTTCGCCAAGCACTGACGGAACGTGGAGGAGGAAGAGAGGGAGGGGGCGGCCAAGGGTCGAAGCGTGCTTCCCCCGCGCCCCTCCCCACTATATATAGAGGAGGAAACTTGGAGGAGGAGGAATAGTGCCGCGTGAACAGTACCACGTGAATAGTACACGCATGAACAGTACCACGTGAATAGTAATCCCCTTTCCCAAGTAAAGCCTCATCTTTCCATCTTATCTCCTAATTTAAAGGGATTTGATCTTAACCTTTGGGGAAGCCGCATGGGACAAGGGGGCTGCTGCGCCTGGCCCATGAAGGGCTGGTGCGCCCCCTTTAGAGTCCATGTGGACCCTCCGTGGACTTCCGGACACCTCCGGAACCCTCCGGAACCTTCCCGGTACAATACCGAAAAAAACCAAACTTTTTCCGGAACCCAAAATATGACTCCCATATATAAATCTTTACCTCCGGACCATTCCGGAGCTCCTTGTGATATCCTGGATCCCATCCGGGACTCCGAACAACCTTCGGACTTTCCACTGTTAATATCTCATTACTACCCTAGCGCTATCGAATGTTAAGCGTGCGACCCTACGGGTTCGGGAACATGTAGACATGACCGAGACACTTCTTCGGTCAATAATCAATAGCGGGATCTGGATACCCATATTGATTCCCACATGTCCAACGAAGATCTTTATCGGTTGAACCACGATGTCGAGGATTCAGTTAATCTCGTATGCAATTCCCTTTGTCCAGCGATATGTTACTTGCCCGAGATTCGATCGTCAGTATCTCCATACCTAGTTCAATCTCGTTACTGGTAAGTCTCTTTACTCATTCTGTAATACAAGATCCCATGACTAAACTCATTAGTCACATGCTTGCAAGCTTCTTGTGATGTTGTATTACCGAGAGGGCCCAGAGATATCTCTCCGTCATACGGAGTGACAAATCCCAGTCTCGATCCGTGCCAACCCAACAAACACCTTCGGAGATACCTGTAGAGCACCTTTATGATCACCCAGTTATGAAGTGACGTTTGGATACACACTAAGTATTCCTCCGGTGTCAGGGAGTTGCACGATCTCATGGTCTAAGGAACAGATACTTGACATGAAGAAAGCTGTAGCAAATAAACTAAATGATCTGATGCTAAGCTTACGGTTGGGTCTTGTCCATCACATCATTCTCCTAATGATGTGATCCCGTTATCAAATGACAACTCATGTCTATGGTTAGGAAACCTTAACCATCTTTGATCAACGAGCTAGTCAAGTAGAGGCTTACCAGGGACATGGTGTAGTTTATGTATTCACACATGTATTTAAGTTTCTGGTCAATACAATTCTAGCATGAATAATAAACATTTATCATGAACAAGGAAATATGATAATAACCAATTTATTATTGCCTCTAGGGCATATTTCCAACAGTCTCCCACTTGCACTAGAGTCAATAATCTAGTTCACATCGCTATGTGAATAACACCCAATGAGTTCTGGGGTTTTATCATGTTTTGCTTGTGAGAGAGGTTTTAGTCAACGGGTCTGCCACATTCAGATCCGTATGTACTTTGCAAATCTTTATGTCATTCTGTAGATGTTTGCTACCTCGCTCCACTTGGAGCTATTCCAAATGACTGCTGCACTATACGTATCCGGTTTTGGGACTCAGAGTCATCCGGATCGGTGTCAAAGCTTGCATCGACGTAACCCTTTACAACGAACTCTTTATCACCTCCATAACCGAGAAACATTTCCTTAGTCCTCTTTAGGTACCTAAGGATAATTTTGACTGTTGTCCAGTGATCCACTCCTGGATCACTCTTGTACCCCCATGCTAGACTCATGGCAAGGCACACATCAGGTATGGTACACAGCATGGCATACATTATAGAGCCTATGGATGAGGCATAGGGGACGACCTTCATCCTTTCTCTTTCTTCTGCCATGGTCGAGCTTTGAGTCTTACTCAACTTCACACCTTACAATACAGCAAAGAACTCCTTCTTCGACTGATCCATTTTGAACTCCTTCAAACTCTTGTCAAGGTATGTGCTCTGTGAAAGTCTTATCAGGCGTCTTGATCTATCTCTATAGATCTTGATGCCCAATATGTAAGCAGCTTTACTCAGGTCTTCCTTTTGAAAAACTCCTTTCAAACAACCCTTTATGCTTTCCAGAAATTCTACATCATTTCCAATCAACAATATGTCATCCACATATACTATCAGAAATGCTATAGAGCTCCCACTCACTTTCTTGTAAATACAAGCTTCTCCGTAAGTTTGTATAAAACCAAAAGCTTTGATCACCTCATCAAAGCGTATATTCCAACTCCGAGATGCTTGCACCAGTCCATAGATGGATCACTGGAGCTCGCATACTTTGTTAGCACCTTTAGGATCGACAAAACCTTCCGGTTGCATCATATACAACTCTTCCTTAAGAAACCCGTTAAGGAACGTTGTTTTGACGTCCATCTGCCAGATCTCATAATCATAAAATGCGGCAATTGCTAACATAATTCTAACAGACTTAAGCTTCGCTATGGTTGAGAAAGTCTCATCATAGTCAACCCCTTGAACTTGTCGGAAACCCTTTGCGACAAGTCAAGCTTTATAGACGGTGACATTACCATCAACGTTTGTCTTCTTCTTAAAGATCCATTTATTCTCAATGGCTTGCTGATCATCGGGCAAGTCCACCAAAGTCCATACTTTCTTCTCATACATGGATCCTATCTCGGATTTCATGGCCTCAAGCCATTTGTTGGAATCCGGGCTCATCATAGCTTCTTCATAGTTCGTAGGTTCGCCGTTGTCTAACAACATGACTTCCAGGACAGGATTACCGTACCACTCTGGTGCGGAACATACCCTGGTCGACCTACGAAGTTCAGTAGTAACTTGATCTGAAGTTTCATGATCACCGTCATTAGCTTCCTCTCTTTCTGGTGTAGGCATCACGGGAACTTCTTTCTGTGATGTGCTACTTTCCAATTCGAGAGAAGGTACAATTACCTCATCAAGTTATACTTTCCTCCCACTCACTTCTTTCGAGAGAAACTCCTTCTCTAGAAAGGACCCATTCTTGGCAACAAAGATCTTGCCCTCGGATCTATGATAGAAGGTATACCCAATGGTATCTTTAGGGTATCCTATGAAGACGCACTTCTCCACTATGGGTTCGAGCTTATCAGGCTGAAGCCTCTTGACATAAGCGTCGCATCCCCAAACTTTAAGAAATGACAGCTTAGGTTTCTTGCCAAACCACAACTCATACGGTGTCATCTCAACGGATTTAGACGGTGCCCTATTTAAAGTGAATGCAGCTGTCTCTAATGCATAACCCCAAAACGATACTAGTAAATCGGTAAGAGACATCATAGAACGCACCATATCCAATAGAGTACGATTACGACGTTCGGACACACCATTACGCTGTGGTGTTCTAGGTGGCGTGAGCTGTGAAACAATTCCACATTGTCTTAAATGCATACCAAACTCGTAACTCAAATATTCACCTCCACGATCAGACCACAGAAACTTTATTTTCTTGTTACGATGATTCTCCACTTCACTCTGAAATCCCTTGAACTTTTCAAATGTTTCAGACTTGTGTTTCATTAAGTAAATATACCCATATCTACTCAAATCATCTGTGAAGGTAAGAAAATAACGATATCCACCGCATGCTTCAACACTCATCGGACCGCATACATCGGTATGTATTATTTCCAACAAGTCACTTGCCCGCTCCATTGTTCCGGAAAACGGGGTTTTAGTCATTTTGCTCATGAGGCATGGTTCACATGTCTCAAATGATTCATAATCAAGAGATTCCAAAAGTCCATCAGCATGGAGTTTCTTCATGCGCTTTACACCAATATGACCTAAGCGGCAGTGCCACAAATATGTGGTACTATCATTATTAACTTTGCATCTTTTGGCATCAATATTATGAATATGTGTATCACTACGATCGAGATTCAACAAGAATAAACCATTCACAAGGGGTGCATGACCATAAAAGATATTACTCATATTATTCTCTAACTTAAATGAATAACCGTCTCGCAATAAACAAGATCCAGATATAATGTTCATGCTCAACGCAGGCACCAAATAACAATTATTTAGGTTTAAAACTAATCCCGAAGGTAGATGTAGAGGTAGCGTGCCGACGGCGATCACATCAACCTTGGAACAATTTCCGACGTGCATCGTCACCTCGTCCTTAGCCAGTCTTCGTTTATTCTGCAGCTCCTGTTTCGAGTTACAAATATTAGCAACCGAACCAGTATCAAATACCCAGGCGCTACTACAAGCACTAGTAAGGTACACATCAATAACATGTATATCAAATATACCTTTGTTGACGTTGCCAGCCTTCTTATCTGCCAAGTACTTGGGGCAGTTCCGCTTCCAGTGACCATTTCCCTTGCAGTAGAAGCACTCGGTCTCAGGTTTGGGTCCAGCCTTGGGTTTCTTCACGGGAGCGGCAACTGTCTTGCCGTTCTTCTTGAAGTTCCCTTTCTTTCCCTTGCCTTTCTTGAAACTAGTGGTCTTTTTAACCATCAACGCTTGATGCTCCTTCTTGATTTCTACCTCCACGGCCTTAAGCATCGCGAAGAGCTCGGGAATCATTTTCTCCATCCCTTGCATATTATAGTTCATCACAAAGCCCTTATTGCTTGGTGGCAGTGACTGGAGAACTCTGTCAATGACCGTGTCATCTGGAAGATTAACTCCCAACTGAGTCAAGCGGTTGTGAAACCCAGACATTCTGAGTATATGCTCACTAACAGAACTGTTCTCCTCCATCTTGCAGCTAAAGAACTTGTCGGAGGTGTCATGCCTCTCAACCCGGGCATGAGCTTGAAATACCAATTTCAGCTCCTGGAACATCTCATATGCTCCGTGGTGCTCAAAACGTCTTTGGAGCCCCGGTTCTAAGCCGTAAAGCATGGCACACTGAACTATCGAGTAGTCATCAGAACGTGCCTGCTAGATGTTCACAACATCCACAGACGACGCTGGAGGGGGTGCGGCACCTAGCGGTGCATCAAGGACATAAGCCTTCTGTGCAGCAATGAGGATAATCCTCAAGTTACGGACCCAGTCCGCATAGTTGCTTCCATCATCTTTCAACTTAGCTTTCTCTAGGAACGCATTAAAATTCAGGGGAGCTACAGCGCGAGCCATTGATCTACAACATTAATTTGCAAAGACAATTAGACTAAGTTCATGATAATTGGTTCTTCTAATCAAATTACTTAAGAACTCCCACTTAAATCAACATCCCTCAAGTTGTCTAAGTGTTACATGATCCATATCAACTGACCCATGTCCGATCATCACGTGAGATGAGGCAGTCATCAATGGTGAACATCTCCATGTTGATCATATCTACTATATGACTCATGTTTGACCTTTAGGTCTCCTGTGTTCCGAGGCCATGTCTGTACATGCTAGGCTCGTCAAGTTTAACCCAAGTATTCTGCATGTGCAAAACTGGCTTACACCTATTGTATGCGAACGTAGAGTCTATCACACCCGATCATCACGTGGTGCTTCGAAACGACGAACTTTCGCAACGGTGCATACTTAGGGAGAACACATTTTATCTTGAAATTAAGTGAAGGGATCATCTTATAATGCTACCATCGTCCTAAGCAAAATAAGATCCATAAAAAGATAAACATCACATGCAATCAATATGTGACATGATATGCCCATCATCATGTTGTGCTTTTGATCTCCATCTCCAAAGCACCGGCATGATCTTCATCGTCACTGGCATGACACCATGATCTCCATCATCGTGTCGTCACGTGGTTGTCTCACCAACTATTGCTTCTATAATTATTGCTAACGCATAGCGATAAAGTAAAGCAATTACATGGCGTTTAATGATTGACACGCAGGTCATACAATAAATTAAAGACAACCCTATGGCTCCTGCCGGTTGCCGTACTCATCGACATGCAAGTCGTGAACCTATTACAAAACATGATCATCTCATACATACATATATCACATCACGTTTTGGCCATACCACATCACAACATGCCCTGCAAAAACAAGTTAGACGTCCTCTACTTTGTTGTTGCAATTTTTACATGGCTGCTAGGGCAAACTATAAGAACCATTCTTATCTACGCAAAACCACAACGGTGATATACAAGTTGCCTTTTAACCTTCTACAAGGACCGCCCTCGTCAAATCAGATTCAACTAAAGTGGGAGAGACAGACACCCGCAAATCCACTTTTATGCAATACAAGTTGCATGTCAGTCAGTGGAACCAGTCTCTTGTGCGTGGACAAGTAAGGTTGGTCCGAGCCGCTTCATCCCACAATACCGCCAAATCCAAATAAGACAAAGAAAGTAATCAATTTGAACATCAACGCCCACAACTTCTTTGTGTTCTACTCGTGCAAATACATCTACGCATAGACCTAGCTCTGATACCACTGATGGGGAACGTTGCATGAAAATCAAAAAATTTCCTACGAAACACCCAAGATCTAATCTATGAGATGCATAGCAACGAGAGGGAAGTGTGTCTTACGTACCCTCGTAGACCGAAAGCGTTAGCGTCGTAACGCGGTTGATGTAGTCGTACTTTTCACGATCCAATCCGATCTAGTGCCGAACGGACGGCACCTCCGAGATTAGCACACGTTCAGCTCAATGGCGTCCTCTCCTTCTTGATCCAGCAAGCGAGGGAGAGGAGGTAGATGAGATCGGAACCAGCACGGCGGTGAGGTGGTGGTGGTGGCAGCGGAAATCCGGCAGGGCTTCGCCAAGCACTGACGGAACGTGGAGGAGGAAGAGAGGGAGGGGGTGGCCAAGGGTCGAAGCGTGCTTCCCCCGCGCCCCTCCCCACTATATATAGAGGAGGAAACTTGGAGGAGGAGGAATAGTGCCGCGTAAACAGTACCACGTGAATAGTACGCGCGTGAATAGTACCACGTGAATAGTAATTCCCTTTCCCAAGTAAAGCCTCCTCTTTCCATCTTATCTCCTAATTTAAAGGGATTTGATCTTATCCTTTGGGGCAGCCGCATGGGCCAAGGGGGCTGCTGCGCCTGGCCCATGAAGGGCTGGTGCGCCCCCTTTAGAGTCCATGTGGACCCTCCGTGGACTTCCGAACACCTCCGGAACCCTCCGGAACCTTCCCGGTAAAATACCGAAAAAAACCAAACTTTTTCCGGAACCCAAAATATGACTTCCCATATATAAATCTTTACCTCCGGACCATTCCAGAGCTCCTCGTGATATCCTGGATCCCATCTGGGACTCCGAACAACCTTCGGACTTTCCACTGTTAATATCTCATTACTACCCTAGCGCTATCGAACATTAAGCGTGCGACCCTACGGGTTCAGGAACATGTAGACATGACCGAGACACTTCTCGGTCAATAATCAATAGCGGGATCTGGATACCCATATTGAGTCCCACATGTCCAACGAAGATCTTTATCGGTTGAACCACGATGTCGAGGATTCAGTTAATCCCGTATGCAATTCCCTTTGTCCGGCGATATGTTACTTGCCCGAGATTCGATCGTCGGTATCTCCATACCTAGTTCAATCTCGTTACCGGCAAGTCTCTTTACTCGTTCCGTAATACAATATCCCGTGACTAAACTCATTAGTCACATGCTTGCAAGCTTCTTGTGATGTTGTATTACTGAGAGGGCCCAGAGATATCTCTCCGTCATACGGAGTGACAAATCCCAGTCTCGATCCGTGCCAACCCAACAAACACCTTCGGAGATACCTGTAGAGCACCTTTATGATCACCCAGTTACGAAGTAACATTTGGATACACACTAAGTATTCCTCCGGTGCCAGGGAGTTGCACGATCTCATGGTCTAAGGAACAGATACTTGACATGAAGAAAGCTGTAGCAAATAAACTAAACGATCTGATGCTAAGCTTACGGTTGGGTCTTGTCCATCACATCATTCTCATAATGATGTGATCCCGTTACCAAATGACAACTCATGTCTATGGTTAGGAAACCTTAACCATCTTTGATCAACGAGCTAGTCTAGTAGAGGCTTACCAGGGACACGGTGTAGTTTATGTATTCACACATGTATTTAAGTTTCCGGTCAATACAATTCTAGCATGAATAATAAACATTTATCATGAACAAGGAAATATGATAATAACCAATTTATTATTGCCTCTAGGGCATATTTCCAACAATTCATCATATAACAGTCACAACCTAGGGCGATACACAATAGCTCCAATTCATCAATGTAATGTAGGCATGTATTCCGTATATAGTCATAGGTGCTTATAGTAAGAACTTGCATGACATCTTTTGTCCTACCCTCCCGTGGCAGCGGGGTCCTTAAGGAAACTAAGGGATATTAAGGCCTCCTTTTAATAGAGAACCGGAAGAAAGCATTAGCACTTAGTGAATACATGAACTTCTCAAACTACGGCAATCACCGGAAAGAATCCCAATTATTGTCACCTTGGGGTATGCGGATCATAACACGTAATAGGTGCATATAACTTGCAAGATAGGATCAAGAACACAAATATATTCATGAAAACATAAAGGGTTCAGATCTGAAATCATGGCACTCGGGCCCTAGTGACAAGCATTAAGCATAGCAAAGTCATAGCAACATCAATCTCAGAACATAGTGGATACTAGGGATCAAAGCCCTAACAAATTGACTCGATTACATGATAAATTTCATCCAACCCATCACCGTTCAGCAAGCCTATGAAGGAATTACTCACGCCCGGTGGTGAGCATCCCCCTCTCCGGAACCCCGAACGGACTCCAGATCAGCCCTCCCGATGAAGAACAGGAGGTGGCGGTGGCTCCGTATCGTAAAACACGATAAAACTTCTTCCCTTATTTATTTTTCTCGAGGAAAGTGAATTTATAGCGTTGGAATTAGGTCAGACGGCCACCTGTGGGCCCCACAAGGCATCAGGGCGCGCCCTAGGGGGGGTCGTGCCCTGTTGCCTTGTGGGCAACAGGTGGCCCCTCTTCTGTTGATTCTTGCGCCAATAATTTTTATATATTCCATAAAAATTCTCCAAAAAGTTTTGTCCAAATCCAAGAACTTTGATTTCTGCACAAAAACAACATCATGGTAGTTCTGCTGAAAACAGCGTCAGTCTGGGTTAGTTTCATTCAAATCATGCGAATTAGAGTCCAAAACAAGGCAAAAGTGTTTGGAAAAGTATATACGACGGAGACGTATCAACTCCCCCAAGCTTAACTCATTGCTTGTCCTCAAGCAATTCAGTTGACAAACTGAAAGTGATAAAGAAAAACTTTTACGAACTCTTTTGTTCTTGTATCCGTATATAAGCTTAAATAGTACCCAGGTTTTCAGCAAAGATCATGAACTAACCATGCTCATAATAACACTTAAAAACTACATTTACTCATACCAATGGCATAATCAACTAGCGAGCAATAATAACATATCTCAAATGCCAACAATTTGTCAAAACAATCATGATATAATATGATAACATGATATCTCGCTAGCCCTTTCTGAGACCGCAAAACATAAATGCAGAGCACCTCCAAAGTTCAAGCAGCGACTAAACATTGTAATTCAGGGTAGAAGAGATCTAGTCATGATGCACACAACATTAACTATACTCAATGCATAAGGATGACAATAGTGCTCTCAGGATTGGCGCTTAGTGTAAGAAGGTGAGACTCAACAATAAAAATAAAATAACGTAAAGTAAATAACATAAAAGTAAATAGATAGGCCCTTCGCAAAGGGAAGCAGGGATTTGCAGTGGTGCCAGAGCTCGAAGCTTAAATCAGAGATGGAAAATAATTTTGGGAGGTGTACTTTTCCTGTCAACGTCACGACCGAGAGTTTTCAATATCTTCCATGCTAAACACATTATAGGCGGTTCCCAAGCGGAAAGCTAAAGTTTACTCCCCCTCCACCATACCAACACAAGCCATGGCTAGCCGAATCCTCGGGTGCCCTCCATACCAACAACTTTCTAGGGGAGTTTGTTTGCATTATATTTTTTTGATTTCGAGCATAGGACTGGGCATCCCAAATACCAACCTCTCTCATGCAATGACAAGTGAATAAACACTCATCTCGAGAATAACCCGCTTAGCATGGAAGATATTGACCGCCCCCTGTCGCTCCATGAGCGGTACGGGCACACAAAACGAATGTTTATTTGAATGATTAGAGGTGGCACATGCAAATTTACTTGGAGCAGTAGAGTAATACCGCATATAGGTAGATATGGTGGACTCATCTGGAACAACTTTGGTTTAAGGATTGTGGATGCACAAGCAAAATTCCCGCTTAGTACAAGTGAAGGTTAGCAAATAGGTTGAGAAGCGACCAACTAGAGAGCGAAAACGGTCATGATCATGCATTGAGAATAATTAAAATTGAATACTAGCATGAGTAGGATATAGACACCCTGAACATAAATATCATGGAGGCTATGTTGGTTTTGAATCAACTACATGCATGAAGATGTGCCAAGTCAAGCCACCTGAAACATTCAGAGGAGGATACCATATTAACATACTACATCATAACCATTTTAATGCATGTTGACATCCAAGATAAATCATTATTCACTCCTAGCTACTTAAGCATGGCATGAGCAACTATAATCTCTAATTGTCATCACAAACATGTTTACTCATAATATGCTGAATCATAGGTACTGAGATAAACATATTTACAAAAACAAAAACAAGAAGAGTTCATACCAGCTTTTCCTTGCCACGGTCACTTCATCAAATCATCGTCATTATTGCCTTTCACTTGCATGACCGAATGATGTGAAATAATAATAGTGCAAGAGTGTCGTGGACTAAGCTGGAATCTGTAAACATTTTATTCAAGGGAGTAGACAAGGTAAAATTGGCTCTTTGTTAGATTAACAATAAAGCATATGAGAACCACTCATCATTTTCATCGTGGTCTTCTCCCTACGACAACTCAACGAAAAGAAAAGAAATTCAGAGAAACACACTGAAATATTTTTGGAGTTTTTAGTTTTTCTGAAGAAAGCAAATTAAAGAAGAAAAATGAAAAGCGAGAAAAACTATTTACACGGGAGAACTCCCAACAAGCAAAAGAAGAAACGAGGAATCTTTTTGGGTTTTCTTTTAATACTACAAACTAACAAACGGGAAAGAAAAACCGAAAAGAAGCAAGAAATATTTTTGGGTTTTTGAAGTTTTTCAGACACACAAGAAGAAAGCGAAAATAAAACTAACATGGATATACAATGAAAAAGTATGAACACTGATAACTGAAATGAATGTGTGAACATGAATGTAATGTCGGTGAGAGATACGTACTCCCCCAAGCTTAGGCTTTTGGCCTAGCTTGGTCTACTGCCATGGCTGTCCAAGATAATAATCGAAGTGGTAGCTCGCGGAGGCGTTCTGAGCCACCTCCTCAGCTAGACGGGCAGCATCAACTATCGTGTTGTACTCGTGCACCTCGTTCTCATGAAGAAAATATCTCTGTTTGTTCTGAAAGTCAAAGAGGACAGGAGCAGGCAAAACAACAAACACAGAACGATATTTATCGAATATCAAGTTATAATCATAACTGCAAGTGTTGCGCTTAATGAACTCATGGTTCTGCATTGCCTCAAAATTCAGATATTTATCAGGTAAAAGAGGATCATTAGGCCTGGGCGAGACCCCTAGCCTTGCAGCTACTCGAGAGGCATAAATTCCTCCATATAGATCACCATTACCCGAGTTGCGGTGCAACCTACGTGCAACAATGGCCCCAAGATTATAATGTCTGCTACCCGTTAAAGCAGCGTGAATAAGGCTCAGGTCAGGGGCACAAAGTGCACTACAGTCTTGTTTACCAACAATGCATTTGCCATTAAAAAGTGCAAAGTAGCGAATAGCGGGAAAGTGAATGCTCTTTATCCTAGCTTGCGTAACTCCCCTATCCTCACCATTGCACAGACTGTTGAGAAACAGTTCATAATCAGATTGTCGAGGTTCGCTAAGTGAACCCCAAAATGGAATTTTGCAGGCGTCACAGAATTCTTCTAGAGGCATACTATAAGATCTATCATAGAGATGAAATAAAACTCTAGAAGTGCGCAGATGATATTCAAAGTTTTGAGTGAATGAATGAGCAAGGTTGTAGTGTTGTGGTGGCTTATCTGTGACGAAGGCGGAGAGCTCGGTGTTGTGAATATATTGGTCAAATTCTTCCTTGATGCCTGCACTTAGCATGAACTCATCGCACAGCCAACGACATGATTTTGCTTCGGCACCCCACACCGAACTTGCCCTTGGTTCAACATATGATTGGCGTGCTGGGCTTTCACTCGATGATGCCTCGAAGGACCTCCTCCTTGAAGAACTCCTCCTGAAAATGTTCATCTTCCTACAAACAAATTTCTGAAAATTTTTGAACCACAAAAAGATGTTAACAAAACTTCAGAAGATTGATAGCAACTACTCATACAAGTGCCTAGAGGCTATATCAAGCATTCAAACTACTTAGCACTCAAAAAATTCAACATGCAAGCTCATTTTCAGTAGCACCAATAGCAGCAATTTATGCAAAATATGATCCACTAAAGCAAAAACTAATTGGAGCAATGGGAGAGTCACATACCAAGGAGCAATCCCTCAAAACAGTTTCGGAAACGGAGCTCCGAGCAAAGAGATCGAAAATCTTGGGTTTGGGAGCAAGAACACGAGAGAGAGAGCTGCAAAGATTTTTTTCTAGAGGTAGGAGATGAAGTGGGCTGAATGGATAAGTGAGTGGGTCCCTGTGGGACCCACAAGGCATCTTGGCGCGCCCTGGGGGGTGGCCGCGCCCTGTTGCCTTGTGGGCAACAGGTGCACCCCCCTGGGTTGTTTTCAGTGCCAAAAATTCTTATATATTCCAGAAAAAATCATGTCAAAATTTTATTGCATTCTGAGCACTTTTATTTTTGGGTCATTTTTTATTGCACGGATAATTCAGAGAACAGGATAGTCATGGCATTTTATTTTATTTAAACTAAAAATAACAAAGAGCAAACTAAGATTACAGAAAGTTGTGCTTACTAAATTCATCAACCACATGCCCTTCAGAAAGAATCCATTAATAAGGTTGATCAAGTCTTATTAACAAACTATTTCCGAGTGACATGAAACCGAAGAATTTTCATATAACACTAAGTTACCTCAACGGGGATATGCATCTCCCCAACAATGAGAATTTCATATTTCTTTTTGACAGTAGAAAGAGGAAATTTGAATCCCCCAATAGTGATTGTCGAAACCTTCTCAATACAATTGATACCATTCACTGAAGTTTGTTTCTTCGGGAAATAAACCGTATGCTCATTACCATTAACATGAAAAGTGACCTTGCTTTTGTTGCAATCAATAACAGCCCCTGCAATATTCAAAAAGGGTCTTCCAAGGATAATCGACATGTTGTCGTCCTCGGGCATATCAAGTATAACAAAGTCTGTCAAGATAGTAACATTTGCAACTACAACGGGAACATCCTCGCAAATTCCAATAGGTATAGCAGTGGATTTATCAGCCATTTGCAAAGATATTTCAGTAGGTGTGAGCTTATTCAAATCAAGTCTTCTATATAAAGAGAAAGACATAACACTAACACCGGCTCCCAAATCACATAAAGCAGTTTTGACATAACTTCTTTTAATGGAGCATGGTATAGTGGGTATTCCTGGATCTCCTAACTTTTTAGGTACTCCACCCTTAAAAGAATAATTTGCAAGCATGGTGGAAATTTCAGCTTCAGGTATCTTTCTTTTATTTGTGACAATATCTTTCATGTATTTGGCATAAGGAGACATTTTCAACATATCAATCAAGCGAGTGCGCAAAAAGACAGGTCTAAGCATTTCAACAAAGCGTTCAAAATCTTCATCATCCTTATTTTTAGATGGTTTAGTAGGAAAAGGCATAGGTTTTTGAACCCATGGTTCTCTCTCCTTTCCATGTTTTCTAGCAACAAAGTCTCTTTTATCATATCTTTTATTCTTAGGAGGTGGGTTATCAAGATCAACAGCAGGTTCTATTTCTACATCATTATCTGGTTGAGCATCAACATGAACATCATCATTATCATTATCATTGTCATTATCATTATCACTAGGTGTATGTTCATTACCAGATTGTGTCTCAGCATCAGAAATAGAAGCATCATTTTGATTCTCAGGAGGTTTTTCTATCTCAGGTTCACTAGGAGCAAGCAAAGTGTTATCATTTTTCTTTTTCTTCTTAGATGGACTAGGTGCATTAATATTATTTCTTTGAGCATCTTGTTCAATTCTTTTAGGATGACCTTCAGGATATAGAGGATCCTGAGTCATGCTACCTCCTCTAGTAACAACTCTAACAGCATGGTCATTCTTTTTCATCTCCTCAAGCAAATCATTTTGTGACTTAGCAATTTGTTCTAACTGAGTCTGAACCATAGAAGCATGTTTACTCAAGCATTTAACATCATTAGCAGTTCTAAACATCAAATCACTCAAGCGTTCAATCATGATGGAATTCCGTTCTAGTTGATTGCTAACATACATATTAAAGTGTTCCTGTTTAATGATGTAATTATCAAACTCATACAGGCATTGACTAGCAGATTTATTATACGAATATCACCTTCATCAAATCTAGTGAGAGAATTTACCTCCACTACCTGTGTCGGGATGTCGAGCCCATGTATTTCTTCAATAGGTGGTAAATTCTTAACATCTTCAGCTTTAATACCTTTTTCCTTCATAGATTTCCTAGCTTCTTGCATATCTTCTGGACTGAGGAATAGAATACCTCTCTTCTTCGGAGTTGGCTTAGGTGGTGGTTCAGGAAGTGTCCAATCATTGGCATTTCTCAATATATTATTCAATGATACTTCAGCCTGTCCAACAGTTCGTTCCCTGAAAACACAACCAGCTCAACTGTCTAGGTAGTCCCTAGAAGCATCGGTTAGTTCATTATAAAAGATATCAAGTATTTCATTCTTCTTAAGAGGATGATCGGGCAAAGCATTAAGTAGTTGAAGAAGCCTCCCCCAAGCTTGAGGGAGATTCTATTCTTCAATTTGTACAAAGTTAAATATTTCCTGCAAGGCAGCTTGTTTCTTATGAGCAGGAAAATATTTTTGAGAGAAGTAATATATCATATTCTGGGGACTACGCACACAACCAGGAGCAAGAGTATTAAACCATTTCTTAGCATCACCCTTTAATGAGAAAGGAAACAACTTAAGAATATAGTAATAGCGAATTTTTTCCTCATTAGCAAATAGGGTGGCAATATCATTCAACTTAGTAAGATATGCCACAACAGTTTCAGTTTCATAACCATGAAAAGGATCAGATTCAACCAAAGTAATTAACTCAGGACCGACAGAGAATTCATAATCCTTATCGGTAACAAATATGGAAGACGTAGCAAACTTAGGATCGTATTTCATTCTCTCCCTCATAGATTTTTCTTTTATTTCAGCAAGCAATTTTATAACCTCATCTCTATCATTACAAGCAAGAATTGCTCTAGCTGTCTCCCTATCAAAGACATGTTCATCAGATGTTTCAGGTATTTCAACTCTAGTAGGAGAGCTAGGAATAATAGGTGAATCATAATTCTCAAGAGTTTCAACATTTTCAATTTCTTTAGCTTTAGCAAATTACTCATCAAGAAATTCACCAAGTGGCACAGTAGTATCAAGCATAGTACTAGCATCATCATAAGTGTCATTCATAGCAGAAGTAGTATCATCAATAACTTGCGACATATCAGAATGCATAACAGGTGGTGGTGTCGCAAGTCTACTCAAAACAGAAGGTGAATCAAGTGCAGAGCTAGATGGCAGTTCCTTACCTCCCCTCGTCTTAGAGGGAACGATCTTGGTCTTAGAGTCTTTCAGATTCTTCATAGTGATCAACAGATATAAATCCCAAATGACTCAACAAATAGATCTATGCTCCTCGGCAACGGCGCCAGAAAAAGGTCTTGATAATCCACAAGTATAGGGGATCGCAACAGTTTTCGCGGGTAGTATTTCACCCAGATTTATTGATTCGACACAAGGGGAGCCAAAGAATATTTGCAAGTATTAGCAGTTGAGTTGTCAATTCAACCACACCTGGAGATAAAATATTTGCAGCAAAGTATTTAGTAGCACAGTAATATGATAGTTTTGATAGCAGTAGCAGTAGCAACAATAGTAACGGTAACATTAACAGTAGCAATTTGTAGCAAGTGTAAGACAGTAGTAACAAAGTAACTTAGCAGAAACCAATATGAGAAAGTCGTAGGCATTGGATTGGTGATGATAACTATGTTGGATGATATTCATCATATAACAGTCACAACCTAGGGCGATACACAATAGCTCCAATTCATCAATGTAATGTAGGCATGTATTCCGTATATAGTCATACGTGCTTATAGTAAGAACTTGCATGACATATTTTGTCCTACCCTCCCGTGGCAGCGGGGTCCTTAAGGAAACTAAGGGATATTAAGGCCTCCTTTTAATAGAGAACCAGAACAAAGCATTAGCACTTAGTGAATACATGAACTCCTCAAACTACGGCAATCACCGGAAAGAATCCCAATTATTGTCACCTTGGGGTATGCGGATCATAACACGTAATAGGTGCATATAACTTGCAAGATAGGATCAAGAACACAAATATATTCATGAAAACATAAAGGGTTCAGATCTGAAATCATGGCACTCGGGCCCTAGTGACAAGCATTAAGCATAGCAAAGTCATAGCAACATTAATCTCAGAACATAGTGGATACTAGGGATCAAAGCCCTAACAAATTAACTCGATTACATGATAAATCTCATCCAACCCATCACCGTCCAACAAGCCTACGAAGGAATTACTCACGCCCGGTGGTGAGCATCATGAAATTGGTGATGGAGGATGGTTGATGATGACGACGGCGTCGAATCCCCCTCTTCGGAGCCCCGAACGGACTCCAGATCAGGCCTCCCGATGAAGAACAGGAGGTGGAGGTGGCTTCGTATCGTAAAACGCGATGAAACTTCTTCCCTTATTTTTTCTCGGGGAAAGTGAATTTATAGCATTGGAATTAGGTCTGACGGCCGCCTGTGGGCCCCACAAGGCATCAGGGCGCGCCCTGTTGCCTTGTGGGCAACAGGTGGCCCCTCTTCTATTGATTCTTGTGCCAATAATTTTTATATATTCCATAAAAATTCTCCAAAAAGTTTCGTCCAAATCCGAGAACTTTGATTTCTGCACAAAAACAACACCATGGTAGTTCTGCTGAAAACAGCGTCACTCCGGGTTAGTTTCATTCAAATCATGCAAATTAGAGTCCAAAACAAGAGCAAAAGTGTTTGGAAAAGTAGATACGACGGAGACGTATCATACTTGCATAATTTTACTGAATTGTGCAACATGACACGCATTAAAGATTATGACCCTGACGCTCTGAAATTGCGTCTATTTCCTTTCTCTTCTAGAGGAAAAGCTAAGGAATGGCTTCTAGCTCTACCTAGAGGCAGTATTACTTCTTGGGCTGATTGTTGTAGTAAAATTTTATCTAAGTTTAGTCCACCTGCAAAGATTATGCAATTATGTTATCAGATTACAGGTTTCAAGCAAGAAGAACGTGAGGCACTAGCGCTTGCGTGGGATAGGATGAAAGAAGCTATAAGGAACTGTCTTAATCATAGAATGGAGGAATGGTTAATCCTTCATATGTTTTATAATGGTTTAAATCACATGTCAAAAACTATGCTTGATACAGCTACAGGAGGAACAATCTTGGGAAAGCCCATAGAAGATGTCAAGAAACTACTAGATGATATGCAAGAGAACCATGCCCAATGGCATGTTGAAAGAGCCACCACCAAGAGGGTGAATGCCATTGAAAAAAGTAGCACGGAGTTGACAGACAAACTTGGTGAACTTATCTCCGTGATGAAAGGTAAAGAAGAGTTAAATGTGAATGCCATCACTAGTGATGTGAATTTTATTGCTCGTAATAGCTACAATACTAATTGGAAAAATAATGGTTATGCTCCTAGACTCCCTTATCCTAGTAATGGAGGAGCATCCAATAATTTTAATGGAGCTAATGGTAGCAATAGAAATACTCTTGAAGAAACTCTTAAAAGTTTTATTGCTAGTCAGACTGAGCAAAATGAAAACTTCAAGAATATCTTGAAGAACCATGATAACTTACTTGGTCAATTGACCAGTCACTACTAGGGAAAACCCTATAGGTAGACCCTTATCAGCAGCGAGGGGTGAAGACCCCGCGCTACTGGTATGTAACAGCAGTGCTGGGTCGAACCCGGCGCTACATGTATACTGATAGCAGTAGCGCGGGCTTTCTTTCACGCGTTGCTGCTAGTTGGGCCCCACCGTACCCCCCGGGGCTATCTATAGTAGCAACGTGGCTTATGAACCCCGTGGTACTGCTAAATTTGTAGCAGTAGTGCCCCCTCCCCCCCCGCCAGGCGCTGCAGCTATGGATATACGGGGCTAGTTAGTGGACCCCACCTAGCAGCAGCGCGGGCTTCATAACCAGCTCTATAGCTAAGCTGGTAGCAGTAGCACGTGCGCTTGCCCCTCGCTGCTTCTAAGCGCGCACCAACCACCTTTTCCCCTCCCCCTCCCTCTCCCTCACTTGCTTCTCCCCCTTCCCTCTCCCTCACTTGCCTCTCCATTAATGCCCCCTTCCTTCTCCTACCTCTTTTCTCTCTCATTTAATGCCCCCCTCCACCATCTCCATTAATGCCCCCTTGCTCTCTTCCTCACTTTGTCTCACTAGCTAGCTAGCTCTCTCTCCCTCGCAACTAGTTAGAGCCATCTCCTTCCCAAGTAGATATACTCGTTTAATGAAGTAACCTATCTACCTCCCCTCATTAATGAAGTAAGCCATCTTTGTCCACTTTCGATCCCTAGCTAGCGACACCGGCCTCATCACCGTGCTCGATCTCTCTCGAGATAGCTAGGTGAGTAAAAGTTAGTGTTTTGCAAGAATGGAAATATGTGTGTGTGTGTGATTTGACTGAATCATGCAATATGAACGAATTGTGCGTGGCATGAGTTGCCTATGTGTATTTGCCAAAATGTGTGTGACATGAGTTGCCTACGTTTTGCTGAAATGTCGATTTACTTCCGCTTCGACGAATTTCGGGCAAACTCGATATGTCCTATTTTTAGGGAAGGTCATGCCGAATTTTTTTATGACTTTGATGCATGCATGCGTGGTTATAATTCTTTTGCTTATACCGTGCAGGTGATCATGAAGGTCAGTGGAAAGATACTTGCAATCTGCGGTGCACGACATGTATGAAAATAACCGAAAGGCGATTTTATGTCCGTGTCGAAGATGCAAAGGAGTTTGGCTCGACCCCTTTAAGAATGGCAGTTTGAAGGCGCATGATGGCTCTATATTTTACGCATTTTTAGGGCTCATTTGTTGTATGTTCTCTTTATATATCATGTCCCATTGAACCAAATAGTTGTACATTATGCATGATTACCGGTATTTACACTTTTCCTTGTGAGCATTGCACATTTAGTATTTTATTTGATTTTTTATTAGTTTTCTTTGTTTTCTTGTGTCTACAGGTGTTTTGGAGCAACCTAGGACCAAGCACGATGAAAGGACCAAGGATGAGATTGATACGGAGTCAGCAAGGGGTCAGACTTGGCCATTTCAAAGGTCGGAAAAAGTCATTTTTCCAAAGTGCTCCAAATCAAGATCTAAGACCAGAAATGGATCGGCGTCGTTCATACGAATCCAACGAGCCCAAGAACGTCAAATTCTGAGTTCGTATGAAGAAATGGCGGCCGTTTTACCAAAGAAGAAAAGCACAAAAAGACAACACAAAAGACGGCGTTTCAGACGACCGCGCACGGTCGTTTAGGCAGTCGTTTGACGTGCAGACAGCTCCAAAAGTTGCCCTTCCAGACGGGATTCTTCACTGATTTCGTCCCCGCTCGATCCCACGAGATCCTTGGCTCATAAAGAAGATATTGGGAGAGGATTAGGCTCATCTTGAGCCCTTGGATGAAGCCCATCAAGTGAGGAGGCTAGGGAGGCTCCTTATATACGTCATCCTCACCCCTAGCCGCCGCCATCTCACGCCATTCATCTCCAACACATCCAACTCCATCTCCATTGCTACTCCATCACCACCATAGAGGAAGGGACAAGATCAAGGGAAGAAGAGAGGGCTCCACCACCGCGAGCACCGGCCTTCGGGCCGGTGCCATCTCCACCGCGCCGACACCTCCACCGGTGTCGCCCCCATCATCACCACCCTGGCCGCTGCCGCCGCCATCATCATCACCGGTGCCGCCATGCCTTCTCCCTTCACCGGCACGATGCCGGCTTGTAACTTGACCCTCATCTCTATGTGTACCATTAACTTGTTTGAGTAATTACATTAGTTCTTGAAGATATGGTTGAACCCTATATGATACTTCATGTGATCCAATATCTTCTGTTCATGATTCGAGTTAGTGTTCTCATGAGTGTTGAGAGGAGGCCTCGCTCGCACTATTGCCATATAGGTCGTAGAGGAACTATTGTCGTTGTGAAGGGTTGGGTCATTTGGGTAATTCGAGGTGACAGTAAAATCCTTTGATTCCTCGCCATCACAATTAATAGGGGAGTTACAGAGAACCCTTAGAGAGGCCGCATCCACAGGGGTACCCTTAATTATCATTAGTTGTAACCCTATGGGGGAGGCTATGATGGTGGCGTGCGTGACACGAAGTCTACTTCGAGTAGAACGTGTACTGTACCCGGCTCCGCCCACTTATGCATTTGACCAGTGAATAGAGGATTCGATAGTTCATATATGTGGTAGTGATTCCAGAACCCTCGAGAATGCTTTATTACTCAAGCACCGTCCTTACTAACTTAACATCTTTTATTTACTGTTTTTACCCTCTTGCTAGTAGTTTAGTTAATTCCCCTTTTATTCTAGTTTCCGTAGCAACTTATAGAGTAGACTATTTCCAAACTCCGATTTGGGTGCGTACGTGGCTGCATGAAAGTGACAACGTAGTTGCGGGGTTTGTGGTGCCTTTCTATCAGCTCCCTGTGGGTTCGACACTCTACTTATCACAACGAAAGTGCTACAACAGCCTTGTGCACTTTTATTCTAGTTTCCGTAGCAACTTATAGAGTAGACTATTTCCAAACTCCGATTTGGGTGCGTGCGTGGCTGCATGAAAGTGACAACGTAGTTGCGGGGTTTGTGGTGTCTTTCTATCAGCTCCCTGTGGGTTCGACACTCTACTTATCACAACGAAAGTGCTACAACAGCCTTGTGCACTTGCAAGCCATCAAGCATTTTCTGGCGCCGTTGTCGAGGAGCATAGCGCTTGGTTATTACTTACCTGCACACACATAGTTTATTTTTGTTTGTTGCTATTTATCTTACTGTTTATCCCTTAACCCAAAAATACAAAAAAAGGTATGTCTTGCTTTGAGATGTCAGATGAAGACATAGAGGCTGCATTGGAACGATACCATGAGAAAAAGAGGATACTTAAAGAATACCGGAATACCGACAAAGGTAAAGAAATGGGTGAGAAATTTATGGAGTTAGTGATTATAGCTAATGATATCCCTAAAGGTTGCATACAATGCCAATCTCTTCTCCACACGAGTTTTTATTGCAGAGATCACCCACATCCGGTTGTGAGATCATTCAACCGCTTTGAACATCCTCTTAAAGATGTTGAGGTAATTGAGGAGATGATGTTAATGCTTAGATCACATGAGCTTTTAATGTGGACTAGATGACCCGTTGCGCCGATGGCGCAAAAGGCGAGAGAGAACCAAGCATTCAAACCTTGCAAGT
Organism: Elymus sibiricus; assembly: GCA_039707655.1. Classification (NCBI taxonomy): domain Eukaryota; kingdom Viridiplantae; phylum Streptophyta; class Magnoliopsida; order Poales; family Poaceae; genus Elymus; species Elymus sibiricus. Next base: position 229,506,171 of record CM077676.1, read on the forward strand.
AAGAATATTTAGAGACCAATCATCAACAAAAGGCATCGATGTTGTGGTCTTCGAGAGAGGGTTGGCATCTTTTTCCCTATTTCACGGTTGATTCTATTAAAGAACTAAATGCAGGCACTTAGGGCCATATTCTTAATAGCATAGAAAGGGAAGCACTAAAGATCCAAAAGCAAGTGCATATCTGTTTGTAGTGAAAAGAGATGCGTGACAATTATCTCTAATCTCATAATAAGCAAGCAGCACTATGCAGTGCAGAAATCATAACCAGAAATATCATATCTGGAAAAAATACCAAGCAGTAAAATTAAACAACAAACATCATTGCCTAATCAGTCATCCTTCATCTCTAGTTTTTACTCTGCTGGCCTAACACGACCCAATCAGGAAAGAAGAATGAACTTGCTGGAAGGCCATAGGAAATTATTCAACGTTGTGATATTCAACACTGATTATAAATGCACTAATCTCTAATATCATACACTCTTTGCGCATCTGGAATTTCTCTTTCAATTAACACATACAATGTACAATTTAACCTGCCATGCCTTATTTTGTTCTCATGTAAAAGGAAATTAAAACCAAAAATTACTTGTGTATTTGTAACCACCATAATGTGGTATCTAAAATTGACTGAAAAAGACAGAAAGATAATTAAGGTCGTCTGCGTTGATACTTGTATAGTAGTTTAGATGGATGGTCCACACTGTATAGAAGGAAATAATCCACAAGGAAACACAACCCACTGCCGAGCGCATCACACATGACACAAAACATTAGAAACATGAAGTCTGGTATGCAAGCTATAGGTGACAACACAGATTAATGACGATGTCTTCAGAGGGAGTGAACAGTGAGACAAAGATGTTTCGCCATGCATTTGAAGGCATAGTATGATTGGATGGGATCGACATTCATGAACGGAACCAAATGAATCAAATCTGACATTCATCAATTTTATCTAATAATGTAGCAACCAATCGTATAAACCCAAACAATTAAAGAAAACTTATTACCAGAAGTACATCTCATTCATATGGTAATTAATCAAAAATACCCGAAACTAAAATTAGAGAAGAACAAATCCCAAAAAGTTTCTGTAAGCTGAGTGAAACTAAAATTAGAAAACAAAGCGCCCCTGTTTCTGTAAGCTCAAAGAAATTTGGCAGCTATCTTAATACGCCACCTAATATATGCAGAGTTGTTTTTAAAGCACCAAAAGTTACTTCCCGAATATTTACAGGTGATCAAGAACTAACAATCTTAATATTTGTTTGTACAATGCAACCGAATAACCGAACGGGACACTAGACAATCCAACCTAGCATGCTACCAAACCATGCCATTTCATAATTTGCTTAAGAGTTGTAGAGAAGCCTCACCTTTGTTGGTGTTCAGTAGCACCATGCCGCCCATATAGAGCCTCGCTACACGCATACAGCTTGTTCCCAAAGATGAATGGCTTTGGACCTTTTTGAGATAACTTACCACATATTCCATAAATAATGTCACAAAGGTGAAGGACAATAAGATTATAATGATGACCCCCAATCTTCATTATAAATAAAAGGTCATCCCAACTGATAATATCCATGGCATTAGATTCATATATGTAGATACTTAACCTAAAAGAGAGCACTGCATATAGCAAGCTGAAAAAAGATTACAGTTGGTAAGCCATCTAATATTGCTTTGATGATAGGAATGTCTTCAACCACATGCCAACAAATGCCATAAAGAGTGATATGGAGTGGACAAACCAATTATTGGAACCATGCAAGTTAGAGTGGTCCTGACCCATTTGCCCCTGGCGCAAATAGTCAAAGCAAACCAAGTATTGGAACCATTATATGCAACAGTAAGGATATAAAGGTTGATACTTAGATGGATTCTTTATACACAATCAAGCATATTTAGTGGATTTAAACACCATGAAAGTAGATACTTAGATAGCATCATATACTTGGTCCTAGTTAACTTCAACCAGCATATCTGCATTGTTTTCTTCATCTCTTCTTGAGACAACTCCAAATTGCACACATGCTCATATCCAAGTGCGCTACTCTCTGAACCTGCACCTGAACTAGCATCAAATAGGTAAGACCAATATTTCAGATAGGAGTGTCCAATGGAGAAAATTAATGAATATGATAATGTACACCAATGAGGTGAGTTAATTGAGAAGGATCTAGCCGGTTGACATAGCTTAACCGATTGGGAGATTAAACAGGAGAATGGCTAGCTTGTATTAAACAAAGCGAATGAGCAAAAGCTTAATTATAACATGAAGAATACATTTGTGAGATTAAAAAAGATGAGGATGTGGCCCTGGCCTGTGCGCAACGGTGATGACCCAGTCAGGGCAGCATGGCATGCTGCTATCATGTATTCAATTGTGCTGCGGGGAGATCCACATTAGCATCCCAGGGTCCCCAGCCCCCACACAGGCTTTAGTGATGACCAAAACTGGTAGCAAACAGAATTGAACATGGTATTGTTTTATTGTTGATTGCATGCTTTAGTTAAAACCACACTAAAAAGGCCGAAATAGTTAATATAAACAACTATGCAACTAAAGAGGTTTGAAAAGAAGGGTAACCTAATTATTTTGTGCCCTACATCCATTGTAATAATGTTGTGATAGAGCAAAAATTAACAGGCGTTCTAAAAAAAGTAACTATCATTGGATAAACAGTAATAATTTATAAGAAAATATTATATCAACTTCTTAGAGTCATTGGATTCAAGTTAAACTGGTCGCGACTTTGATAAGAATGAACAAATGTGTGAAAAAAACTAAAGATCCTAACACATCTTATGCTTGAATTTCCATATGAATTACTAATAGAATCAAATAAAATATGGGGCATATACAGTGCACTTCCACTACTTTGAGTTCTAAGAAGAATCAAATGATATTGATGGTAACTAAATCTGTAGGTTGCATGTATGGTTTTATACTTTTATGTTCTAGCTAGCACATGCATGTGCCCTACGCAATTTCAGAGGCAGACTAATCAACAACAAGAACTACATGCATACACACACTTAAAATAATCATATCGAAGCAATAAACAGGAAAAACTGTTGAAGACTTTAAGAGTGGTTCTGTCTTAAATTCTATCTGAATTTTAAGCAGGGCATCACCTTAGATTTATGTATAAAACTAAAGAAAAGGCGCATGATGTAAGGTTTTTCCACTCTACAAAGTATGTACCTCATTCATGATCTTAGGAATTTGGAGTCATTATGAAAATATAACATAAACAAAGTTGTCATGCAGTTTAAATTCAACCAAGTAAAAGTATGGCACAGACGGAGTTGAAATAAAAAGGGGGCAGTCGTTCAAATTACTTGAAGTTTGATGTATGCCGCAATACACCCATACTGAAAGCTTATTGAGGAGATACCTGAGGCAAGTGATACATTGTTTTCATGTAGCAATGAGATAGAGTTGAAGTGTTACCTACCACATTTGTAATCTTGAATACTTCCAGTGAGCCTGACAATTTCCACTACACTGAATACTCTTCAAAACTTATGCTCTTTCCTGGAACATTAAAATCTCGTTAATTGGCTGTAAATACAAAACAGCGTGATGATGCAAATCTCAAAATAGAAAATTTTCAGAAGAAGAAATGGTAATGTGGTTCAATTTACGACAAACAGTTCAACGATAAGCATATTTCCAAACCATGGGAGGTCTTGACCCTTGATATCACACTATCTTATTTATGTAGCATATTATTTATACTGACGTGTATCACTATATATGTGAAAGTGCACTCAATGTGTTGCACCTTATTTCTAACATTCTTGTCTTCCCTACGAAGTTGATGGAGAAAAAAATCGATAACAGAAATCAAGAACTACTATAATTAGAGAAGAGAGATTATGTGTGCAGATAATTAAGTAAACAGCGGGACCTTGTTTACTACCTCAAGTAGTTTTTATTTTCCAAATACACAATGATTCTGTGGGAACCTAAGATTATGATAGCAACAATACAGAAGTAACGACACAGAATTGGCATGACATGAACTGATGAACCTCTTCCTCTATAATTATTATTCTACCTTTTAAATTGTGCTACACCCTGATGCCTATGCAGAATAAGTGCATTCGCAATTCAGAAGATGATTGCCAAAGCAAACTCAGTGTAAGTAGTTCTTCCGGTTACCATAATTGAAGAGAAGTCCTTCCGATTACACTAACCAACGCCCATTTATCTTAGTTTTCTGTTTGCCATATCCTGTTATTATCTAATTGACTACATATCATATTACCATCCAAAATGAATAAATAGAAGAAAATGAACTCACATTTGAAATTAGCATTACGAAATGGAGTCTCACCATCAATATTCAATAATGTTTGGATTGTCCGATCAACCACAATACACATTACATCCACACCTAACCTGCAAAAAGAGCCATTCTTGTAAGCTAAAACAATCTTCGACTGAATTTTTCATATGTCTAAGATCATCATGTCCCATTTCTGAGTCAGAATTCTTCATTACATAGATAGTTCCTTTAAACTCATATGGAGGGGCAAACCCATGCGAAGAAGGTCGAGCAACAAGTCCAAGGCAAATACACTTGTCCAATCATTATTTAGGACCTTGAGACCAGAAATGCATTCATCATCCATATCTCTGTTACAAAAAAACATATAACATACTTCAGTATATTGCTGAATATTTGACCTTATTTCATCAACGGAAAAAGTAACTCGCACGGAAAAAGAGTCAGAGAAATTACCAGGTAAAAGTGTAAAACCGAAGTACATTTATTTAAATATAATAAATCAAGAACAAGCATGGAGATTGCAAGACTGGTTTGAATAAATTAAGGCTCAATGATCTATGGAACTCTAATGATGGTGAAGAATCTAAACTGAAATAGCATACCAGACACAGAAACAAACAAGTGAGACATGAGCAACAAAGAGATCAATTACCAGCATCATGTATTCACCACAAATCATGAAATCAATGTCAGAGGACCAAAATTTTCACAAGCTAGGGAAATAATGCTCTTCGCCAAAACCTTGCCATCGCTTATTCCTCTTATTTTTTGTCAGAGCTGCACATCGCAAATTTAGAGAAATTTTATAGAATTAAAAGAAAGCTTCATGAAAGGCAGGAATGGGCAGGCATATGCAAAAATAAAATAAAATAATTGGTACTGCAGAATTCCCGCAACACATTTTTGATAAACTCTGAGCAGCATGTCACACCCATTTTGGCCAATAGTTTATATATAGAAGGGGGCTTGGTCTCTTCTTTGGTAGTATGTTATTCTTGTTCTAATGTGGATTGGTTATTACTGATTTTGTTCGACTTATTGGTATATAATGCAATCCTTGGTTAGATGAATTAGTACTGCAATACACCTGACATGTTCCTGGAATAATCATTTGTTAGAATACATCCTCGCCGTCCATCAGAAAACATTATGCCTAGATCGGAGAATAATCAACAATAGTACACATCAAAACACGTGAAAGCTTCACATGAATAAGAAAGCTTCAGCAATCATGGCATCTACTCAACCGGGAAAATTTTCTTATCTAAAATAAGATTCAGAATGAAGACATAACACAAGATAGATCGGACTCCCTTTTAGACAACACGAGCATAAAAGAACGAACTGTAAATAAGAACATATAAGAAAAGAAATAGTGTAGGTGGTATTATAAAATTGAAAAGGGGTGATGTATTTCCAAAATAGGAAAAAAAGGATGATTCACTAACTGACCTAGATCACATATTAGCAACCATCTTGAATTATAAGGAAAACATTGAACGCCAAAGATATAAATTATATTGAAAAAACATTAGAGAAGCAGCAGAATATGGGTCATATTGCTTAGTAAGATTGTAAAATGTTGAAAAACTTGGATGTTGTTGTTGCAATATAAGTGTCGCACATTAGTTCTAATGTCGCCTACTACGGCCATAAGCACTGCTTGCTACTACTTTTAGCATGGGCTGCAGCTTCGGAAATGCTTATTGTCAGAAATACTAATTATATGTATATAGAAGCATTGAGATCTGAAAGACTAATTAGTTCAGACCTCAAAGTCTCAAAAAGCCTAATGCTTATAAAATTGTAATCCCTAGAAAGAAAATAATCACCTCTAGTATTTAGTAACACATATAAGAGATAAAGTTCAGTCGGTTTACTCATTTTAACTGAACAATTGGTGAGCATGCCCTGAGCTATCATATAACTGAAAATGAAGCAACCAATGGAGCTGCAGAAAGTAACACATCTGAGAAGAAGTAGCAGTCCATTGTATGGCAGAAGGGAACTAACATCATATGAAATTGCAGATCTGAAAGATGCAAAGTAGCCGAAAGGTGGATGTACAGAAGCTGAACCTGCTCCTGCGATAGCCATGACGGCCATACTCACAGCAATCTGAACTTGGTGAGTGTGTGTGCTTTCATGAACCTGCAAAGAAAAATTGAAGAACCTCATAGCAAGAGAGCAACACAATCTGAACTTGGTGAGTGTGTGTGCTTTTATCAACCTTCAAAGAAATCATGCCACAAAAAGGATCCCTTGTGACTATAAGAAGGATGATGTAGCTACAACATCCCTTATGACTAACAAAAGCATTTTGAGCCTGGTGAGTGCTGAATGTGTATCGTGCTTCACCATAGCATGCCTCCTTTCTTAGGAGAGCACCATTATTCCAACGAATTTCAGAATTTTTTAGGTTATGATTTGAAACGAAACAACATAAGAGGTATGAAAAAACTGAAATCATCACAGCAGCCAAGCAGATTTGAAGCCATGTGTGTATTTGATCTACATAAGAACCTAAGAATTGTCCACACAAGAACCTAATTTGGAGCCACTCAGATTTTACAAAGCTACAGTCCATCAAAAGGATAAAACACCATGAGAACTGCTATCAAGCCCTTCATGGCTCGGGGTGACATGATGCGGAGCATCTGGTCAATGACCATGACCACCTGAGTTTCGAACACCATGTCAGGGTTCCTTTGCTCTAACCCCGTGACCTTGCCATCATTTGACGCCACCAAGGTCTATCCCTGCCTGACAGAACACCAAAATTATAATGTTAGACACAGTACAGGAGACTAAAAAAATGGTTTATCATTTAATACCATCACCGTGCATGAACCCGGAGGAAACTGCGCCCATCAAGGCAGCAGCCACACACCGGTCCCGCCTCGTGACAGCAGCGGCGAGGAGGACAGTAACACACCGAGGACATGGCTGCTCTCGAACGTACAAAGCCCTTCAGATTGTCTATCTCTCTCAAATTCCTCTCTTTTCTCCAAAATTGGACGCGGTCGAAAATGTAAAGAAACAAAGCACTTCATGTTGCCCATTTCTCTCAAATTCCTCTCTTTTCTCCAAAATTAGACGCGGTCAAGAAGCAAAGAAATTACCTTTTGTGCAGTATTTATATATACCCAGGGGAGAAAAAATTATGGAAGAAAATTAGAGGAACTTACATGATTTTTTCTTCTGCATCTTCATGGCAGACACACCATTGACCACCACTTCGCCAGCACCGCCACCTGCTGTGGCTGCTGCTCGCCTTCGCCAACACTGCGCCTGCTACAGCCACTGCTCCCCTCATCCCCGGCGCCGCGACCACCCAAACATGGGAGGAGGTGAGGAGAGGTGGCGTCTCTATCATCCCACGCCGACGCCCGCGCTTGTGGCCACCTCTATCTCTCCCGCTTCAGTTCGGAACCTGGGAGGAAAAGAGGAGAGGAGGAGAGGTGGTGGCCCATGCGCCGGAATCCATGGGCTGAGGGGATGTGACGGCCAGCAAGAGAGCCCGCGGCAGGTGGAGATAAGCAGCGGGGCAGGCCATGGCGGCGGTGGCGATCGGGAGGGCAGAGAGGAGGAGGCGAGAGGAGAGAGCGGCGGCGGCGTGGGAAGGAGAGGAGGAAGCGAACGTCATGCGTTGCTTTTTCTTTTATCGCTGGTCGCTTAGGGTTGCGTACTTCCCATACGCAGAACCGGTGGAAAACCACTCTATTCCTTTGACCCCACACATATCGAGCCCCACTCGTCATCCACTCTTAAAGCAACTATAGATGTGAAAAAAAAACCAACGGTTGACCTGCTGTCAGCAGCCAAAACGGGGAAACAGTAAAACAATCGTTCGGTTCACCAGGCTTACCGCGCGCAGATGCGGTAGAATGGCGGGTATCCTAGCGTCATTTATATGTTCAATTGGCAGGTTTGCCGCAGAACATACTTAATTGACTAAGCATGAAGACTTGGTGGGAGAAGTTTATAACTTTTGTCTAGATAATAATTTTGATGAAAATCCTTTGGTTATAAACTATGAGAAGCGGATGGCCGCCATCTCCCAAGTCAATATTTTGCAGGAAGACAACCATATGTAGGAAAATAAAGAAAATATCATCAAGCCACGAGAGGAAGAAAATAGGAAAAACAATGAACCGGAGGAACACGGAGATGAAGGACGGAACAACTGCTGTCCCGAAACTCCCACCAATGGTAATTCTTTGGATATAATTAATGTGCAGCTTGATGAAATGAATGAAGGTTATGACTCACCTGCAGCTGCTCATCCTCTCAATTATAATATTACTATGAAGTTGCAGCCACTAACGTTTCAGGCATCTCCACCTAGCTTGGTGCATCGGTACTCGCCCAAGAGCGAGTACGAATTTATATATATGATGCCGATGCACCGTAAGCGAGTGCGCCTCCGACCGAGCTCTGCTATGAGGTGCTCCAAACCCCGGTCGAAGGTAGGTATCCAACTCAGGGTTGATATCCCTTGGGATCCGGGTGGATGACCTTATGGAGCACCGAAGCCTAGCTATATGGCTTTAAAGAAAGCACTGCCTGGGAGGTAACCCGAAAGTCAGTAGGTGTCTTTCTTAGTTTTGAGTCTTGAGTCTAGATGCATTCATGTTACATTGGCACTTTTGTTTTATTTTGAATAGTTGCTATTTGAGTTGGTTTCTTGTAGTTTTCATTGGTAAAAAATTTAGCATGTCGGTAGCCTGTTTTTATTGCATGCCTCCTCCTATTTTTTGTTGCAGTATTGCTATGTGCCTAATGTGAGGAGGAAGCACAAAAAATTTCATGAAGTTTTGCAGCTCCAGGGGAAAAGACGGCGTTCCATACGACCGCCCCGGTCATTTGAGCACCCGTATGAGCTCGTAGCCATAAGATAGAAGAAGACCAGAGCAAAAGACGGCCTACCATACGAGCGCTCGCGCCTGTACGAGCGGTCGTTTCACCTGGCGTCCACAACGAGCATCTCCACAAAGTGAACGACGACGTTCCATACGACCGCTACTGGTCGTTTGAGCGCCCGTATGAAGGCAACAACACCTCCAATTGATTCATTTTCAACGTCTGAGGTCGACGAGGTGTTTTCTAACTGATTATTTGCTTTGTAATTAGTGTTAATTACCTCTGAAACTTCGTAGCCAATAATTCTCTTTAGCAACTATGTTTTCCTTTATTTCTTTTTGCCAGTTGGGTTCGTATACCGAATCGATGCTTTTATTTCGTGTGTTATGTTTGCAGGGGCTTGGACCTTATGTGGTGACATGTACGGTATGGTGCCAACCGTATGGAAGATCCACACAAGCCACTTGGTTGCTTCATCAAGATGAACTTCATCAACGAGTGCCCTATATTTTTTTTCCATTTTGAATCTTGCTCAAATAAAAGTTTCTTAGTAGCGAGTTTCTCACCTTAAGTGAGGATCTCCCTTTTTAATTAGGCACATAGGAGGTTGCACACTTGTGTTCTTATCTTGTCTCACACACACTTCATTCAAATCTAGGAGTACCCGTAGATTCCTAGGCTAGTTTATCATCTTAAGCGTGGTGCTTAGGTAGATGAACCGATCATTGTGAGGCTTATGTTTTATCACCTGTTTTGCTAATCCTTTGTGTTGCAAAAAAATATGAAAAATCACAAAAGCACAAAAATATTTTGGTTTCCTTTTAGTTTGTTTTCAGCAGGTTCTATCAGAGGGCAGCCACTGGACCACAACAAGGAAATCCATTGAGGCAAGGTCCATGTCTATTAGAAGAGAAGTCATGTGCACCATAACGGTAAAAGTTTCTAACCCTTGTTTAGACGTAAGCTTGGGGAGGTAACCACTTTTCGCGCTCTCTTTTAATAACTGCATTTTCTTTTCACTTTCGTAATCTTCTCTAGTTTAGTATGTAAAGTTCTAAGCGTGGGGAGGTTACTTTTGCATGTCTAGTGTCTTGTGTAATGCTCTTCATCATATGGTTTTCGTGCATTAGTGTGTCCCGCTGTTTTGACATGCTTGCTTTGCACTTGTTTGACTTAGCTTGTGGGAATCTTGTTATCTTCTGAAAAACATTGCCATGTTCTTTTATCAAAAACCCAATAAAGGAGTCATTTGCACTGTTGCCTTTCTTTCACCTAATTTCATAAGTTGGGGACTCTAGTAGTGGCTTGATTAGTGATTGAATGACTATAGAGGCTTTTTGCTAATGAGCCCATCATCTTTGGTTGATCCGGGACGCGCAACAGCGTTTATCTCTGCCAAACTATCCCCTCAGGGTACTTAGCTTTTGAGTCTTATGCAACATGACACCGCGATACTCTTGTGTAGTGTTTGAGTTCTTTATGACTAAGGCAAGTTTGAAACCTTTTGCACTTCCGTTCATCTTTTATTGCTAGCCTCTACAGTACTGTGCATTTCCCACTCTCACATTGGGACTTGGAGCAAACTTCGCAGGTACATCCAAACCCGTGGGAGGACTTTCTCTTGTTCTCCTACACATAAGACACCCCATCTCCACAAAACAGCCCCCATACCTACCTACATGGCATTTTCATAGCCATTCCGAGCATATCGCCATGCACTACCATAATTTTACATTACATGATTAGAGACATGTTTTCATTTGCCTTGCATGATCATAGTATGCCCTAGTACAGCGACCTGCTATACAAACGGTTTTTACCCCTTTCCGCGACAGAGTTTTAAACCGTCGCCTTGCCTGTGTGTGCGATAGGGGGGGTCCTTCCCACACGACCCAGAAACCGTCGGCGATAGGGCCTCCGGTCACACACGCGGGGCGAAAAGAGCTCGTGTGCGATCGGGCGAGCCATCGCAGACAATTATACTGGCCCAATCATTTTCGTTCGTATGTACATCCCACACAGTGAATCCAAGACAAACGTTTCCGTTCGTATATAGATCCCACGCAGTGAATCCCAGACAAACGTTTCTGTTCGTATATACATCCAACACAATGAATCCTAGACAAATGTTTTCGTTCGTGCGTACATCACACACAATTTTCCGCATCACATCGTCTGTGATAGCGTTGCCATTGCAGACGATAGTAATAATTTTATCGTTTGTGTTATTGAATGCATCACGCACGGTGCCTAGAAGAAACTGTGTGCCATAGGTTGTCCATCACACACACTTTTTATGTGGAAAACGTTTGTGCAAGGTGGACTAACGCAAACAGTTGTCCAGAGAAAGTCGTGTGTGATTGTTCATTGATCCAACACGTTTACTTCTTAGAAACTGTGTGGGTTGTCTGAGATCATCGCCCACAGTGTTGTCTCAATAACCATTTGCACTAGAAAAACCCAATAAGCAGGCTAATTGGCCTATTATTATTAATCCATTTAGTAATCAAATTGACATTTCATATTAAACACACAATATATTTCATTTTCGTATTACGGTACCAGGATTTCATAATTGAAATACATCAGAGTACAACATCATATAGCTTCAACACTCACTTACACCATATAGGCATATAGCTAGCTACCCCATTACACAACAGAACCAAGTTTCACATGCAACATCTAAAACCTTTGGAAATTAGCATCATAGACGGTAGATAGACAGATGAATCGCATCTGGAAAACTGCTGAAGAGGAAGGCGAATATTGAGCCTTCAATGATGTTGAAGGTCCTTGCAACTTTAGGCCAGTGCCTGTGGATGATTGACCGCCCATCCTTCATCCTCTTGAGGAAGACTTCAATATTGTACCATGGGTATTGTATGAACACCTTCCTCGCCTCTTGACCATACAGGTGGTTTGAGAGGTAATCATCTGTGAACTGCTTTGGAAAGGCCTGAAAACAAAGATTTGCATAAATATCTTCTCTATATTTTGAAATGGCGCAAAGGAATAAAAAAACAAGGTATAATAGTTTTTTTTAAATAGAGAACTCTCTCCGATTTCATTTAACTGAAATCACAAAGTATTTTTACAAGCACCCAGTAACACACTGCAACTAGCGCTGCAACATGAAAAGGAGCTATCCCTCCCTCCCACACCACAACTCACGCAAAACACAAGGTATAAGAGTTAGTACCAACCTGTAGTTCAATGATGTCTTCTTCATTGTGCAGACAAAGATCTTGTTGTTTTTCGTCGCTAGTTTCTTTATCCTAACAATCTTTCTGAGTTTCTTGACTTGACTGATATTCATGGACATCTCATTTCCCCATATGTAAAATGGGTAGAATAGTGGGTCAAAACCTCTGACGGCAGGACCTACATGTGCAATACCAAATTGTTAAAAACCTAAATACTAGAATTGTTCCAGCAATTGCACAATAATGTGCTATTAGCCAAAGGACCATGCATGTGCGAACCTCGATGGTAAACCTCAGTGCCTCCCATTGTTTCCCTGCAACACATATAAGGTAGTTATTGGTCAGGTTAAGTGAGGGTTATCATACTATTTGTAAAATATGTTGATGAAAAATAAACACATTGCAGATTAATTTGAGCCACATGGAAAAACCATTTATCCAAACCAAGCATGCTTAAGAACTAGGAAATATAGTAATTGTATATATTTCTCATGTATTTAGTACAGCCAAATTCGATTTATTTCTCACATGCATAACAATACAAAATTGTACCCACAAACATCGCATTGCAGAATTGAACCAAACAGTTAACTAAGCACCACAACAAATGAACCAAACAATTAACTGAGCACCACATTGCACAATAGAACATACTAGAAGATCAGACAGTTAACCGAACCTAGTATGCTTAACAACTTGGAAATATAGCAATTGTATTTGTTTCTCATGTATTTTGTACAGCCAAATTTGATTTATTTCTCACATGCAAGAGAATACAAAATTGCACCCACAAGAATTGAGCATCACATTGCAGAATTGAACCAAACAGTTAACTGAACATGACAACAAATTAACCAAACAGTTAACTGAGCACCACATTGCACAATATATAGAACATGTATACTAGAGGATCAGATTGCATAGTAACAGTATATAGGACAATTCACTAGAATTTGTAAAGGAAAGGTAGGAGCAGCACATGCAACAGGTAAACCGAACATGCTTAACCGGCGTAGCTACCTAGCTGAACATAGGTCCTTATAGTGAGCTAAAAAGAAAATCTACTCCTCATCGTCGGAGATATCGATGATGATGGGCTCCTTAGACTTGGAAGAGGGAGAGGCCTCCACATCGTGGGTACCCTCCTCGTAGTGGTGAGTCGCCTGAGCCGCTCCGGGCACCAACCTGCTGGCTCTGGAGTTGAGGTAAGCATGGGCCTCAAGAAAACACCACGAACTATCATTTAAAGCAACCAACTGCGTGGCGGCGTCTGGGCGCGAGGCGCAGACGGTGGCCTCGACGACGAGGTGCTCCTCCAAGATCTAGGGGTCAGCACGCATGGCAGCCATCGCGATCTCATCCACGCGTGCGGGCTCGATTTGCTTCTCCATTGCCAAATGCTTCTTGAGCTCCTGGCTATACTGCGTGCACCATGGCTTAGGGCGGCGCTTATTTGGAGGATGGGTCGGTGATTTGGGTGGAAGGTGACTCAGGAGCCCTTGTATCCTGAAGGTCATCCTAAAAGAATTGAGCAAGATTCTCAAAGAATTAATACTGATGGACCTAGTTCATCTAAGAAGAAAAAGAAAAATGATAAAACTTTGCCTGCTCCTAGTGAACCTGTGATAGAAAAACCTTCTGAGAATCCTAGTGATATTTCTATTTCTGATGCTGAGACACAATCTGGTAATGAACATCCACTTAATGATAATGATAATGATGTTCATGATGTTCAACTAGATAATGATGTAGAAACAGAACCTGTTGTTGATCTTGATAACCCACCTCCTAAGAATAAAGGATATGATAAAAGTGATTTCATTGATAGAAAACATGGAAAAGAAAGAGAACCATGGGTTCAAAAACCCATGCCTTTTCCTACTAAACCATCTAGAAATAAGGATGAGGAAGACTTTGAGCGCTTTGTTGAAATGCTTAGTGTCATGGGAAAACGACAATCTATGGGATCGAGAGGATCCCTTTGCGGTGCGGAAGTGGGATCAAAATACTACAAAGAGCAGGGGTAGTAGATATGAGCACAAGTAACGATTTATCCAGGTTCGGGCCGCTGTGAGCGTAAAACCCTACTCCTGTTCTGGTGGTTTGATTGTATGTGAGCTCAAAGGTTACAAAGAGCGCAGCTTGCCGGGAAGGTGCGTGGGAAGTGCAGCTACAACATGTAGTTGAGCTAAGACTCGACCATTCTAAGTGTAGCCGTGGGCTTCCTTTTATACTCCAAGGGGTTACCATAGTGGCTAACATGGTCATTTACAGAGTATGAATAGTAACTTGCACCGTCACCACGTCTATCTCCAGACGGGGTAAGGTAAGCGCATTAAATGAACCGTTAGGTGCTACATCGGGGAGGCGAGGCTTTGGGTAAAAAGATTTGTATCACCGGTCCTAGAGCCCTCCTGTAATCTTGACACATCCCAGGGACGGGTGTCATTAAAGTTAATCCTGGCGTGGCATGCTGACACGTGCCTTGGCCAGCTGCGTTGACTGCCTGCCCGCTCGACACCTATCATGCGTGCTTATCTAGCCGATGATGAGGTGGAGCGGTAACGGGACGGAACGAGCTTGCCGGCGCGGAGCTTGCCGGGCCGTTGGTTGCCGGCAAGGAGCTTGCCGGCAACCAGAGTCTTGGTCTTCACCTTGCCGGTACGAAGCTTGCCGGCAAGGGCAATCTTGATCTTCAGTAAGAGAATAGTACTTCTCGATGACCTGCCTTGAGGTCTTCTTCACGGTCTTGTTTAATCTGAGTCTTGGGTCACAGCAACCCTCCGGCAAGCCCTTGCCATCAGGAGGGCTACAACTGCCTATGCACAAGTCAGGGTACGAGGGCACCCATGCTTTAGTACACCAACAGGAGCCCGTGGGCCTGGACCACACGCGCATGCGAGGCGTCATTGGGCTAGGCCCGAACAGTGCACAAGCACGCGTGGCAGAGGATAACTGTCGTAATCTTCTTTGTTACCACGCCCCCCACGATGCGCATTAAATCCGGGCGTGGGAGAGGTGGAATGGAACGGGCGCGGGGAGGTAGTGCGCCTGAAAAAGCGCAGCCATGTGGGACGGTAAAGGGCCAGCCCCCGCGCCTTCCCCATAAAAAGGAATCCGCGAGGGGCGCTGCTCATTTACCCCCCTTCTCCCAATCTAGCCATTGTCATCGTATTCTTCCTTGCGCCAGAGCAGAAACACACCCTCCGCTTCCGCCGTCGCGCAGCACAGCTCTCCTCCGCCTGCTTCCACATTCGCCCTCCCCAGTGCAGCTATGGCTCCCAAGAGTTACCGAAACAAGCCGGCGAAGGCGGTCAATCCCAACGAAGAACTGGCAGTGGCGTGGAGAGACAGCATCGTCTTCAAGCCGGTGCTGGATCGGAGTGACTTGGTGAGTCGGTACTCAATCATGTGGGGGAAGGATATGAGCCCCCACACCGCGCCAGAGGTTCTTCTTGGCTTCGTCAGGCCCGATCCAGACAAGTACCCTTTCTTTGCTGCATATTTTTACTGTGGGCTCGTTCCTCCCTTCTCTGAATTCTTCGTAGAAATGATGTATACCTACGGGTTTCACCTTCTAGACTTCACCCCCACCGCCATGACTTGTATGTCCGTCTTCGCGCATATGTGTGAAAACTTCGTAGGAGTATTGCCTAGTGTAGCTCTCTTCCGCCACTACTTCACTCCACGCATCGAAGCAGATGTTCTCTCCGGTTGCATCACTTGGATCCCCAGGGACGAGAACGCCTACCTCCGGGGCTGCCCTATCAGTAGTGGAACGAGTGGCGCGGGGAATGGTGTTGGATCAAGGAAAAGGATTTCCCGGAGTTCTGCCAGCCCAGGACGACAAGGGTGGAGTGCGGCACGGATTGGAGCTCTTTCGCTGCTGACGACAAGAAGCTCACAATCGCCACCACGCGCATCCTCCGCCTCAAAGCTGCCGGCCTCACCGTTGAAATGGTGGGGGCTGACTTCCTTCACCACCACATTGCTCCTCTCCAGAACAAGGGCAGGTCCGCCTGGGACTACAAGAATGCAGTAGATATAATGCGGGTCCGGACTAGACTTCACGCCAATCTGACAGTGCTGCAGCACCGGGCCCTCTACGAGCACCTCTTCCGCCCCAGCGGCAACTTCAAGCTGTGGGCAAGGGTGGTGCCTTTATGCAACAGCTCCGCCAAGGATTCCATCATCGTGGTGATGCCATCCTGCAATGCCCATGGCGTCGAAGCGCTCTGGCAGGAGCAGCCCGAAGATGCAGTGCAAGAATGGTTCGACACCTTGGTGGAGAGGCCCGTCAGAGAGGAAAAAGATCTCTTCCACGACACCACACCCGAAGAACTGGAGCATATCGCCAACCGGGCGGTAGAGGCCAGGATGGCTGGAGGCGTCGGCAGCTCTGGGTCCGCGGGAACCAATGCCGATGAGGAATCTGGTGATGGAATGGCAAGGGAACCGCCGGAGGAACTTGCCGAAGAGCAGGAAGAACCTGCCGGGGAACGGGGCGGGGAGATTGTTGCAGAACAAGTACCCGAAGAATCCCCCGCTCCTCCCGTTCCGGCAAAGAGAACTCATGTCCTTCGAAGAGCTGCCTCCAGAGAGCCAGTCCGCGACGTATCCTTAGGTGAGGAAGTTGCCAGCGAGGAGGTAACCGGCAAGGTAGCCGAACGACAAGGAACTCAACGCCAAGCCCCTCAACAGCAGCGAATGCGCCGTACCTCTACAAGGAGTATAGCCGTGCCGGCTGCCGAAGCGGGCGGGTCGTCTCGTCCTACTACGCCTGCGGCAACTAAGCGGGCCAGGACTTCTACCCCGCCGCCTTCTTCCAGCACTAGGCCTCAGAGCTTGTATGATCTCTCCATCTTTAGCGATGAGGAGGAGGAAGAAGAGTATTGATACATCTCTGTTGTATCTATAATTTTTGATTGTTTCATGCCAATATTCTACAACTTTCATATACTTTTGGCAACATTTTATATTATTTTTGGGACTAACATATTGATCTAGTGCCCAGTGCCAGTTCAGGTTTTCTGCTTGTTTTTTGTTTCACAGAAAATCCATATCAAACGAAGTCCAAATGCGATAAAATTTTACGGAGAATTATTTTGGAATATATGTGATTTTTGGGAGGTGGAATCAACACAAACGGAGGCCCACAGCCTCCACAAGGCATCTTGGCGCGGCCTCCCCCCCAGCCGCGTGGTGTTGCCTTGTGAGCACACCGTATGCCGGTTGGGGCCCTTCTTCAGCCGCAAGGAAGCTTATATCGAGAAAAAAATCATGTTAAAATTTCAGCCCGATCGGAGTTACTGATCTCCGGATATTTAAGAAACGGTGAAAGGCCAGAAAAGAAAAGCGCGAAACAGAAGAGAAACAGAGAGAGATCCAATCTCGGAGGGGCTCCTGCCCTCCGGGAGCCATGGCGGCCATGGACCAGAGGGGAAACTCTCCTCCCATCTAGGGGGGAGGCCAAGGAAGAAGAAGAAGAAGGAGGGGGGGCTCTCTCCCCCTCTCTCCCGGTGGCGCCGGAACGTCGCCGGGGCAATCATCATGACGGCGATCTACACCAACAACTTCTCCGCCGTCAACACCAACTCTCTCCTCCTCTATGCAGCGGTGTAACTGTGACGCCCCCGACTTAATCATGCACTAATCATACACGCAAATGCACACGATCAAGCCTAAGGACTCACTTGAAGATATCAAAACACAACTCTAAACACAATAAAAGTCATACAAGCTTTATATTACAAGCCAGGGGCCTCGAGGGCTCGAATACATAAGCTCGATGTCATACAAGCATCAGCGGAAGCATTAGATATCTGAGTACAGACATAAGGTTAAACAGATAGGCCTTTAAGAACGCGGGGCAAAATAAAAACACTGGATCGTAAGGCGCAGGCCTCCTGCCTGGGTGCCTCCTAACTACTCCTGGTCGTCGGAGGGCTCCTCGTAGTAGTAGTATCCGAAGGGGTAGCAGTGGTAGTAGTCGTCGCCGGCAGGGGCAGCTGGCTCCGGGGCTCCATCATCTGGTCACAAATATCGGGTATGGGGAAAAGGGAAGCAAAGCAACCGTGAGTACTCATCCAAAGTACTCAGCAAGACTTACATCAGAACTATTCTAGATATGCAACATTATCCAAGGAAGGTTGTATAAGTGGACTTGGCTGCAGAAATGCCAGAATAGAGGGGAAAGCCTAGCCTATCGAAGACTAGCATCTTTAGCATCTTGCAGCATAAGAAGAGTGCAGATTAGTACATAAATATAGTAGTAGTAGCAAGTAGCAACAATGCCCAGAGATCCTTCCTCGACTCCCTGCGAGAAAGCGATCCCGGAGCCAATACATTTAACCCATTTCTAGTTGTAGAAGATCGGGATATTTTCCGAGTGTCCTGTTACCGTGGACACGGCTATTCGAATAGATATACTTCCCTGCAGGGGTGCACCAACTTACCCAACACGCTCGATTAACTCTGGCCGGACACACTTTCTCGGTCCATGCCCGGCCTCGGCTGATCAACATGCCGTAGCCCTACCTAGGCTCAACAGAGAGGCCAACACGTCGGTCTACATCCTAAGCACTCAGGGGTCTTGGGCCCATCGCCCTTTGCACTCCTGCGCGTTCCGAACGCGGCCAGTGAGCAGTCCTAGCCCCCTTAATACAAGCGCAGGCTTTCCCAGACCAACCCGGCGCGCGTCGCTCAACTGCTGACATCTGAAGAACTTCGGCTGATACTACGACGTCGAGTACCCATATTATTCCCACGTGCTGGTTAGCGCAAAAAAGGCCAGGGCCTACTCAGATTACATATCCTAACCCATTAGTGTGTTTGGAGCGCGTGGAAAGGAGTAGAGACTCACGATCCTATGACCCCGTCACCCCGTCTCGTGGACTTACTGCAAGGGCTAAGAATGCCCGGCCGTGCCACGTATTCATCTCTCGGGTACCCTCTTGGTCAACCCGATACCACATCTCTTGCGGGTACCCCTCGGGGCCGACCCGACTTTATCAAGTATCAGTAGTAAAACCCAAGTGTCCGTGTGTCCATAACATCAAGAAGGAATCCGAGGAATCACCCTCGTTGGATTCCCACTCGACGTATCCGTCAAGGTGAACCCGAAGGAATCACCCTCGGTGGTATTCACACTTGCGGGGTTGCACGACAGAAGCTTCATCGGAGGTGGTGAATGAGGAATCACCCTCGTTAACCCACAACCGACTAGCTGTACTACAGAGTCCACATCAGGAGTGAGAAGAGAGATATCACCCTCGGCACTCGATATTTTCCCGGTGTTTAGGCTGAATTCGGTATACTGAACCGGAGGGGAAGGTTCCATGTTCAGGTAGTTAGGAGTGATGGTTAAGCATTTTGACCACGTATTCGGATTCGTCTCGTTTTTCTGATCAACTTTCATGTAGAAAGTTTTTTGATCCGAGCTACGGTTGAATTACTACGAATTTTCAAAGATTTAAACAGTTTTCTGAAAATCCTGGAATTATTATAATTAAATAAATCGTATTATCCAGAATAGTGCAAGGTGACGTCTGCATGACGTATGCATGGCATCAGTGGGTCAACCGCAGCTGTTCAGGTCAAACCTGACAGCTGGGTCCCACTGGTCAGTGGCTCAGTACTAATTAGGGGTTAATTTAATCTATTTCGGGTAATTAGCAGGTGGGGCCCTACTGTCAGTGGCTAATTAGTAATTAGGTTAATTATAAAAACTAATTAAGTTAATTATTCGCAGGGGCCCACGCGTCAGTGTCACTGTGCTGACACGTCAGCACAGTTGACCAGGTCAACGAGTCAACTGGGGCCCCTGGGCCCACTGGTCAGTGGCCCAGAGGCGCCCACGTGGCTGCCAGCGAGGCGCTGGCCGGCAGCAAGCCTCCGGTGACCGAAAACACGGCGGCGACGTTCGGGGGTCGCCGGAAAACGCGCTTCGGCTGCTGTTTTGCGCGCGCGAGGGCGCGTTCAAACGAGCAGACGATGCCGCGTCGTCTGGTGGTGTCGGTTTGGCTGGAAACGGCCAGAGACGGCGACGGCGAGCGGCGGAGGCGGCAGCGTTCTCGGGCACTACTCGGGGACGACAAAACTACGCGCGCGTGAGCGATTAAACGGGCCAGGCCGCACCTCTAGGGTGCCCTGAGCACGTTGGCGTGCTCGGACGGCCATGACGATGACGGGAGCGACGGCGACGAGCGATGCGGCGGAGCTGAGCTCGGCCATGGTGAGCACAACGGCTAGGGGCAGCTAGACGAGGAGGAAACAGAGGGAGGAGGTGCGGAGCTCACCGAGTGGGCGCAAGGAGGCCCGGCGAGGGTTTAGTAGCAGCAGGTGAGGCTGGAGTTCGCCGGAGAAGAAGAGGTGGCCGAGGTCGAAGTCGAGCTCGATCCGCTCGGGATAGAGCTCCCCTGCTTCCGTTCCATGGCGCAGGCGACGTAGTCGGGCACGGCGGAGATGGAGGACACGGTGGCGCGGCTCGAGGACTACGGTGACTACGGGATCTCGGCGGTGCGGCAACGACAACGTGCGGGAGAGGGAGAGAGAGAAAGAGAGCTCGAGAGCGAGAGAGAGAGGGAGGGAATGGAGGAGAGCGGCCAGGGGGAAGGATGGCTTCGGCCTTATCCTCTCTGGGCGCCCGCGGCGTCGCGGTGTCGGCCGGTGGCCGGAGCGAGCGCGCTCTGGCCACGGCGCGGCTGACACACGAGGGAGAGAGAAGAGAGGAGGGAGAGATGGGCTGGCTGGGCTGGGCCCTGCCACTGTTTTGACTTAAGCCCATTCGCACAGTACCGTTTCAGCCTTTTTCTATTTCTTTTCTCTGTTTCTTTTTACAGAAGACTTAGAAAAATAAATGAGCTGCCATTTTGCATTTTGTAAAATGTGGAATTGGTCCACAATAATACATGGCATTATTCTGCTCTGCCACAAAAAGGTTTGGGCAATTTTGGATTCCATTTGAATTTTTCAAAAATGGAAATGCCTTTAAAGTGTTGTTTTTGCATTGTTTAATGCTCTAGCCCAATTTAGGAAAATAGGTGATGTTGTTTTTCTTAACAATAAATTGTTTTAAATTTTTTGCAACAACACGAACTATTTTCCAGTAATTTTTGAGCAACTTCAAACTTCACTCATAATTTGAATTTGAATTCAGAGAGGAATTTGAAATGAGATATTTATCCAACATGATTATCATTGCAAATCACAGAGAATTAACATAATCATGTGGGATCACTGTTGCTCATTTACATAGGGGTGTTACAATTCTCCCCCTCTAAAAGAAATTCTCGTCCCGAGAATTTAGGAGGTAGAAGGAAAGAGGTCGGGATATTCCTTGCGAAGATGATCCTCGCGTTCCCAAGTGGCTTCTTCCTCAGTATGATTTGACCACTGTACTTTGAGGAATTTGGTCGTCTTCTGACGAGTCCGACGTTCTGCTTGCTCGAGAATATGGATCGGATGCTCCTTATAAGATAGGTCATCTTGTAATTCGAGCATTTCATGATCCACTGCTCGGTGCGGAGATTCCTTGAAGCAACGACGAAGTTGCGACACATGGAAGACGTTGTGGATGTGAGAGAATTGCGGCGGCAATTCCAATTTATAAGCCACATGACCACGTCTAGCGAGAATGCGGAAGGGGCCGATGTAGCGAGGAGCTAACTTGCCCTTGATTCCGAAGCGGTGAGTGCCCTTCATAGGAGTGACACGCAGATAATCTTGCTCACCAGGTTGAAAGATCGATCCCCAATGTTTGCGATCATAATTGCTCTTCTGGCGAGACTGAGCAGCTTTAAGATTTTCCCGCACAATACGGACTTGCTCTTCGGCGTGTTGGATAATATCCGGACCAATGAGCGGTCGTTCCCCAGTTTCTGACCAATTCAGAGGGGTCCGAAACTTACGTCCATAAAGAACCTCAAAGGGGGCAATTTTCAAGCTTGCTTGATAGCTGTTGTTGTAAGAGAATTCGGCATATGGGAGAGATTCTTCCCACTTCTTACCAAATGATATAACACAAGCACGCAACATATCTTCAAGCACTTGATTAACTCGCTCGAGTTGGCCTTGGGACTGGGGGTGATAAGCTGAACTCCAGGTAATGTGAGTTCCCATAGCTTGTTGGAATTTTGCCCAGAACATCGAGGTGAAAAGACTGCCACGGTCTGAACTGATCTCCTTTGGAATACCGTGGAGTGATACAATTCTAGAGATATATAACTCTGCTAACTGACTAGCAGTGATCGTCTCCTTGACTGGCAGAAAGTGTGAAATTTTGGAGAGTTGGTCGATGACGACAAGAATTGCATCATGACCCTTCTGTGACCTGGGAAGACCAGTGATAAGATCCATTTGCACTTTGTCCCATTTCCATTCAGGAATAGGGAGCGGTTGTAGAATTCCAGCAGGCTTCTGATGTTCTGCCTTACCGCGAC
The DNA here is from genome assembly GCA_039707655.1 of Elymus sibiricus. Lineage (NCBI taxonomy): Eukaryota > Viridiplantae > Streptophyta > Magnoliopsida > Poales > Poaceae > Elymus > Elymus sibiricus. Next base: position 229,528,986 of record CM077676.1, read on the forward strand.
GGCAAACGTCACATTCAGCAACATATCGAGCAATGTCCTGCTTCATTCTAGACCACCAGTACCTTTGACGGAGATCACGATACATCTTGGTGCTACCCAAATGGATAGACAGTGGTGTATCATGGGCCTCTTTCATGACTTTGTTGGTCATAAGCTCGAATCGAGGTACCACAATGCGGTCTCTAAAATACAAAGTTCCATCTTGAGCAAGCGAGAAATCCCTGTACTTTTCAAGGTGAAGATCTCTCTTCATCAGATCAACTTCAGCATCTTTAGCTTGCGCACGCTTAACGGCCTTCTCAAGATCTGGCTGTATAACAAGGGTATTAAGAGAACCCTGTGGAACAATGTGAAGGTTCAGCTTACGCAGTTCTTCATACAGATGAGGTTGAGCTCGCTGAACCATGAGGTTGTTACAATAGGACTTGCGGCTCAAGGCATCAGCCATCACATTAGCCTTGCTAGGGGTATATGAAATACCACAGTCAGAGTCCGTAATCGTTTCCAACCATCGCTGTTGGCGGAGATTGAGATCCGGCTGAGTAAACAAATACTTCAGACTTTGATGATCAGTATATATCTCACACCGGTTACCGAGAAGGTAATGTCGCCACAGCTTCAATGCATAAATCACTGCAGTAAGCTCAAGATCATGTACTAGATAATTCTCTTCGTGAGGACACAACTATCGCGAGGCATAAGCAATTACTCTTCGCTCTTGCATCAGGACACAGCCTAACCCTTGACGAGAGGCGTCGCAATAAATCACGAAATCTTTGCGAGAATCCGGCGGGGCAAGCACTAGAGCAGAGGTGAGCTTGTCCTTGAGGGTCTGGAAACTTTCCTGACATTTGTCTGTCCACTCAAACTTAACGCCTTTGTGAAGCAGATTAGTCAGAGGCTTGGCAATATTTGAGAAGTTCTCGACAAAGCGACGACAATAACTTGCGAGACCGAGAAAACTTCTGACTTGCTTGACATTCTTCGGGGGAGTCCAGTCAAGAATAACCTGAACTCGTTCTGGGTTGACAGCAATGCCATCCTTGGAAATCACATGTCCAAGGTAGGTTACTTCAGATAACCAGAATTCCCACTTGGAATACTTGGCATGTAGCTGGTGCTCTCGAAGCTTTTCCAGAACCAGACGAAGATGTTCAGCATGTTCTTCCTTATTCTTGGAATAAACCAGGATATCATCCAGATAAACCATGACGAATTTGATGAGGTAATCCATGAAGATATAATTCATCAGACGGGAGAACGTTGCTGGTGCATTTGTTAAGCCGAAAGACATAACTATGTACTCATAAGAGCCATATCGAGTTACAAAGGCAGTCTTGGGAATATCCTCTTCGCGGACACGGATCTGATGATAACCCAACCTCAAGTCGAGTTTAGAGAACACCGATGATCCAGCCAGCTGATCATACAGGTCATTGATCCGAGGAAGCGGATACTTATTCTGAATGGTGGCTTGGTTGATAGGCCGGTAATCTTGGACCAATCGGTTTGTACCATCTTTCTTCTTGACAAAGAGAGAAGGTGCTCCCCAGGCAGAGGAACTTGGACGAATGAAACCCTTGCTAAGTGATTTGTCGAGTTCCTCCTTAAGCTCGAGAAGTTCATGCGGAGGCATCTTGTAAGGACGCTTCGCAATAGGAGTTGTGCCTGGTTTTAGGTCGATGACAAACTCGACAGCTCTAGCAGGGGGTACTCCTGGAAGTTCTTCCGGAATGACATCCTGGAAGTCGCGAACGACTGGAACATTTTCTACCCCCTCAAGAGGAGATGCGTTCAACGCATTCAGTGCATAAATCTGAGACTCGACACTTTGAACAACATGAGCATGGTAATTTACTAGCTCATCGGATGGGTGCAGGAGGTGTACGACTTTGGTGGCACAATTGATCAAGGCGTAGTGAGCCTTCAACCAATCCATTCCTAGAATGAGGTCAATCTTGGAAGACTTCAAAATAATGGGATAAGCACGAAACTCCAACCCTTCAATATCAATGGTGACATCGGGGCTGAACATAGAGGCTTGGCATTGGCCCGCGGGAGTGTTTACCGCTAACGAATGGTGCAACTTTTCATATCTAAAGCCATGCATGAATGCAAACTCTTCTGATATGAAAGAATGCGATGCTCCAGAATCAAATAAAACAGATGCTGGTACTGAATTAACAGGAAGAGTACCCATCACAGTTTCTGGTTGATCCCGAGCTTCAGCCATGTTGACATGATAAGCCTGCCCACGACCATATGAAGGTCTGGCATTATAGTTGCGAGGCTGATTAATACCACGACCATTTCCACGGCCAGCAGGAGGAAGCACAAGCTAGTTCTGACTCTGGGAGCAATCTCTAGCACGGTGACCTGTATGGCCACACTTGAAGCAGAGTCCATTGTCGGGACGTGGAGCCGGAGCTCGGGGCATTGGAGCCTGAGGTCTGAACTGCCTTGGAGGTGGAGGAGGCATACGTGGTGCAACATACGATGGCCTCTGAATAGGTACAGCCGGACGGTACATGCTTTGAGGGATCCAGATGCGGCGCTTCTGAGAAGACGAGCCCGAAGATGAGCCCGCCTCACGAGTGCGCTTGAGAGCATCCTTGTTATCCTTAATACCAGTCTCAACCTGAATAGCCTTGTTCACCAAGGTGGCGAAGTCGGCAAAGTCGTGGACTAGGAGTGCCATCTTGATTTCAGGGTTGAGCCCTTCACGGAACTTTTCCTGTCTGCGTGCATCGGTAGCAATGTCCTCTTCAGCGTAACGAGATAGCTCCAGAAATTCCCGCTGATAGGCTTCCACAGACTTATTGCCCTGGGTGAGATTGCAGAACTCACGCTTCTCCGGTCCATAACTCCTTGCGGAATATAACGGGCACGAAAAGCAGCCTTGAACTCCATCCAGGTGATGATGGTTCCAGGAGCTAAGGTTTGCCTATGAGTGTCCCACCATTGTGCTGCGAGTCCCTTCAGGAAGTAGGAGGCGAAAGTGACATACCTGGCAAGGTCCACATTCGCAGACTCCATCTCAAAAGCGATATCGCGGAGCCAATCATCAGCATCTAGCGGCTGAACTGAGTTGCGGTAGATAGTTGGATTCAGACGCACAAACTCTTGCAAGGTGACTACGGCTGGCTGCTGGTTGGCATTGGGGCGGGCAAACTGATCCATCAGCCCTTTCAAAAACTAGCGGTGCATTTCAAATTGTTGCATCATGGTTGCCATATAGTCGGGCGGTGGTGGATTGTTGGCACCACGGCCACGACCTGTGGGTCTAACCATCCTGCTAAAATTCAACAGGGGTAGTTTAGCAACGAGCATTGCAATTGTATGGATTCATTCATGAAGTAACATACATGATAGAAAGAAGTGCAATAGATACATCAACATAGTCACCATGACATACAGATCCATACATAGGGTCGATTACAGGCCAGCGTTACAACAGCGAAAAGAAAAGCTAGACAAATAGGCGGCACGCAGGCCCGCGGTGGAGGGATACAACAACGCGACATAGCGATATGCTACATCAACATCGGAGAAAACCACTAAAGCCAGGCAGCTGCAGGTGACGATGCAGGGTATCCTCGAAAGAAGGATCCTGCGCTCCGTGAACACTCTGGTGCAGAACCTGGTCCCGAACCGGAAGAAGAGGACCACGTGGAGGGGTAAAACCTCCCACAGCAGGCCACTCAAGACCTGGTGGCATCTCCGTCCTGCGCGGGTAAAGAATGTACTCTGGGTGCATCCGTGCACTGACTGCTGGTAGCAACTGTGTCAGAGCGTCATAAAGACGAGCACGAGTGGCGTGCAACTCAACAGCAAGAGCTCGAGTAGTGCGGTCCAGAGCCTGAGTGTACTGTACCAAAACCTGCGGGTCGTAGCGACGCGACACGTAAGGAGTACAGACAGCAGTGTAGTATCCAGTCTCATCCCCAGCAGGAGCATATGGGATGTATCTGAAAGCGGTCTCCTCCAAGCGACTGTTAAGCTCTCCACGGAGACGGGCAATAGCAGTATAGGCAGCATCATGGACGGCCATATCAACAGTCACTCCAACACCATGGAAGGTGTGCAACTCAGTGATGGAGTTGTTCTACCGATCAAAGATGCGAACCTCAGCACGGTACTGCTCCTGGTTGAACTCGCGGTAATCCTCGTAAACAATGTACTCGGGATACCAGCGATATCCCAGCCTGGTCAGAAGTTCGACCAAAATGGTCGGAAACCCAGTCGCATCATGAGCCACGGTCAGACGGACAAGCTGTCTTGCGGGACGCATCTGAAACAAGGAGTGCAGAATGTCAAAAGACAGTGTGAGAAGCATAAGATAACTGGGAAAGAAAAGGTTAAACAGACCAATGGAAAGGAAAAGGTGGTTATCAGATTAACCAGACCAAAGAAAATGATTAGTTGCGGACAATCCAACTCTCCGGGTGAATGTGATTACGAGAACCTAGTGTTAGAGTTAGCAAAATCATTTAACCCGAAAAGAAGAGAGATCAGAGTCCCAGAGTATAGAAGAGGAATAAAAGATCCTAATACCACCCATTGGCGACGTGGGCCCGTAAGCCACACAGCCATGTTAGTAAAATCGTTTTGCAAAGACTAGACTCAACTTCGGCCAAGGAGTTGGAAAGGGGGATCCTACAGGCAGTCGGCTCTGATACCAACTTGTGACGCCTCCGACTTAATCGTGCACTAATCATACACGCAAATGCACATGATCAAGCCTAAGGACTCACTTGAAGATATCACAACACAACTCTAAACACAATAAAAGTCATACAAGCTTTATATTACAAGCCAGGGGTCTCGAGGGCTCGAATACATAAGCTCGATGTCATACAAGCATCAGCAGAAGCATTAGATATCTGAGTACAGACATAAGGTTAATCAGATAGGCCTTTAAGAAGGCGGGGCAAAATAAAAACACTGGATCGTAAGGCGCAGGCCTCCTGCCTGGGTGCCTTCTAACTACTCCTGGTCGTTGGAGGGCTCCTCGTAGTAGTAGTATCCGGAGGGGTAGTAGTGGTAGTAGTCGTCGCCGGCAGGGGCAGCTGGCTCCGGGGCTCCGTCATCTGGTCGCAAATATCGGGTATGGGGAAAAGGGAAGCAAAGCAACCGTGAGTACTCATCCAAAGTAGTCAGCAAGACTTACATCAGAACTATTCTAGATATGCAACATTATCCAAGGAAGGCTGTATAAGTGGACTTGGCTACAGAAATGCCAGAATAGAGGGGAAAGCCTAGCCTATCGAAGACTAGCATCTTTAGCGTCTTGCAGCATAAGAAGAGTGCAGATTAGTACATAAATATAGTAGTAGTAGCAAGTAGCAACAATGCCCAGAGATCCTTCCTCGACTCCCTGCGAGAAAGCGATCCCGGAGCCAATACATTTAACCCATTTATAGTTGTAGAAGATCGGGATATTTTCCGAGTGTCCTGTTACCGTGGACACGGCTATTCGAATAGATATACTTCCCTGCAGGGGTGCACCAACTTACCCAACACGCTCGATTAACTCTGGCCGGACACACTTTCTCGGTCCATGCCCGGCCTCGGCTGATCGACACGTCGTAGCCCTATCTAGGCTCAACAGAGAGGCCAGCACGCCAGTCTACATCCTAAGCACTCAGGGGTCTTGGGCACATCGCCCTTTGCACTCTTGCGCGTTGCGAACGCGGCTGGTGAGCAGTCCTAGCCCCCTTAATACAAGCGCAAGCTTTCCCAGACCAACCCGGCGCGCGCCGCTCAACTGCTGACATCTGAAGAACTTCGACTGATACTACGACGCCGAGTACCCATATTATTCCCACACGCTGGTTAGCGCGAAAAAGGCCAGAGGCCTACTCAGATTACATATCCTAACCCATTACTGCGTTTGGAGCGCGCGGAAACGAGCAGAGACTCACGATCCTGTGACCACGTCGCCCTGTCTCGTGGACTTACGGCAAGGGCTAAGAATGCCCGGCCGTGCCACGTATTCATCTCTCGGGTACCCTCTTGGTCAACCCGATACCACATCTCTCGCGGGTACCCCTCGGGGCCGACCCGACTTTATCAAGTATCAGTAGTAAAACCCAAGTGTCCGTGTGTCCATAACATCAAGAAGGAATCCGAGGAATCACCCTCGTTGGATTCCCACTCGACGTATCCGTCAAGGTGAACCCGGAGGAATCACCCTCGGTGGTATTCACACTTGCGGGGTTGCACGACAGAAGCTTCATCGGAGGTGGTGAATGAGGAATCACCCTCGTTACTCGATATTAGCTCTGCAGCATTGAGCAACTTAGGGGGTGTGCGGTGATGTGCTGGTCTCAGCCTGTCGATCACGTCGATCGGGGCACTGGTTCTAAAGCGGGGCAACTAGAGCAAGGAAGAGGGGCCACAGATGGTTTACCATCCAACCTATACTAAGCATTTAGGATATCAGGTAAAGTATCAATAGCAGTTTACAAAAGCAGGCTATGCATCAGAATAGGATAAAACAATAGGAGTAGCAAATTCTAATGCAAGTAGGAGGGAGAAAGAATAAGTGATATAGGCATGCGTTAAGGGGGGTTGCTTGCCTGGAAGCTCTGCGGCAAAGGAGGGATCGTCAGTGGTGTCGTCGGTCTAGTGAGCTGCGTCGGTCACGGGGTCTATCGGAGAAGAAGAGGGGGAAGAAACAATAAATAAAGGCAGACAAATGCAACACAGATGCATGGCATGGCAGTATGCAGTGTTAGTGATGACCTAATGCAATGCTACATGTCGCAGATGAAGCGGGAAAATATCTGGGATATTTTCCCGGCGTTTAGGCTGAATTCGGTATACTGAACCGGAGGGGAAGGTTCCATGTTCAGGTATTTAGGAGTGATGGTCAAGCATTTTGACCACGTATTCGGATTCGTCTCGTTTTTCTGATCAACTTTCATGTAGAAAGTTTTTCGATCCGAGCTACGGTTGAATTACTACGAATTTTCAAAGATTTAAACAGTTTTATGAAAATCCTGGAATTATTTTAATTAAATAAATCGTATTATCCAGAATAGTGCAAGGTGACGTCTGCATGACGTATGCATGACATCAGTGGGTCAACCGCAGCTGTTCAGGTCAAACCTGACAGCTGGGTCCCACTGGTCAGTGGCTCAGTACTAATTAGGGGTTAATATAATCTATTTCGGGTAATTAGCAGGTGGGGCCCTACTGTCAGTGGCTAATTAGTAATTAGGTTAATTATAAAAACTAATTAAGTTAATTATTTACAGGGGCCCACACGTCAGTGTCACTGTGCTGACACGTCAGCACAGTTGACCAGATTAACGAGTCAACTGGGCCCCCTGGGCCCACTGGTCAGTGGCCCAGAGGCGCCCACGTGGCTGCCAATGAGGCGCTGGCCGACGGCAAGCCGCCGGCGACCGAAAACATGGCGGCGACGTTCGGGGGTCGCCGAAAAACGCGCTCCGGCTGCCGTTTTGCGCGCGCGAGGGCGCGTTCGAACGAGCAGACGACGCCGCGTCGTCTGGTGGTGGCGGTTTGGCCAGAAACGGCCGGAGACGGCGACGGCGAGCGGCAGAGGCGGCGGCGTTCTCGGGCACTACTCGGGGACGACAAAACTACGCGCGCGCGAGCGATTAAACGGGCCAGGCCGCACCTCTAGGGTGCCCTGAGCACATTGGCGTGCTCGGACGGCCGTGATAACGACGGGAGCGACGGCGACGACCGATGCGGCGGAGCTGAGCTCGGCTAGGGGCAGCTAGACGAGGAGGAAACAGAGGAAGGAGGTGCGGAGCTCACCGAGTGGGCGCAAGGAGGCCCGGCAAGGGTTTAGTAGCAACAGGGGAGGCCGGAGTTCGCCGGAGAAGAAGAGGTGGCCGAGGTCGAAGTCGAGCTCGATCCGCTCGGGATAGAGCTCCCCGGCTTCCGTTCCACGGCACAAGCGACGTAGTCGGGCACGGCGGAGATGGAGGACACGGTGGCGCGGCTCGAGGACTACGGTGACTGCGGGATCTCGGCGGCACGGCAAAGGCAACGTGCGGGAGAGGGAGAGAGAGCTCGAGAGTGAGAGAGAGAGAGGGAGGGAATGGAGGAGAGCGTCCAGGGGGGAAGGATGGCTTCGGCCTTATCCTCTCTGGGCGCCCGCGGCGTCGCGGTGTCGGCCGTTGGCCAGAGCGAGCGCGCTCTGGCCACGGCGCGGCTGACACACGAGGGAGAGAGAAGAGAGGAGGGAGAGATGGGCTGGCTGGGCTGGGCCCTGCCACTGTTTTGACTTAAGCCCATTTGCACAGTACCGTTTCAGCCTTTTTCTATTTCTTTTCTCTGTTTCTTTTTACAGAAGACTTAGAAAAATAAATGAGCTGCCATTTTGCATTTTGTAAAATGTGGAATTGGTCCACAATAATACATGGCATTATTCTGCTCTCCCACAAAAAGGTTTGGGCAATTTTGGATTCCATTTGAATTTTGCAAAAATGGAAATGCATTTAAAGTCCTGTTTTTGCACTGTTTAATGCTCTAGCCCAATTTAGGAAAATAGGTGATGTTGTTTTTCTTAACAATAAAATGTTTTGGAATTTTTGCAACAACATGAACTATTTTCCAGTAATTTTTTAGCAACTTCAAATTTCACTCATAATTTGAATTTGAATTCAGAGAGGAATTTGAAATGAGATATTTATCCAACATGATTATCATTGCAAATCACAGAGAATTAACATAATCATGTGGGATCACTATTGCTCATTTACATAGGGGTGTTACAGTAACACCCCTTCTCCCCGCTATAATCTCTACCTAAACATGGTGCTTAACGCTATATATTATTATCCAATGATATGTGGCAATCCTATGATGTTTGAGTAGATTCGTTTTGTCCTATGGGTTGATTGATGATCATGATTGGTTTGAGTTGTATGTTTTATTTTGGTGCTGTCCTATGGTGCCCTCCGTGTCGCGCAAGCGTGAGGGATTCTCGTTGTAGGGTTTGCAATACGTTCATAATTCTCTTATAGTGGGCGGCTAGAGTGACAGAAGCTTACACCCGAGTAAGGGGGTTGTTGCGTATCGGAGTAAAGAGGACTTGTTACTTAATGCTATGGTTGGGTTTTACCTTAATGATCTTTGGTAGTTGCGGATGCCTGCTAGAGTTCCAATCATAAGTGCATATGATCCAAGTACGGAAAGTATGTTAGCTCATGCCTCTCCCTCATATAAAATTGCAATAATGATTACCGGTCTAGTTATCGATTGCCTAGGGACAAATCCTTCTCTTGTGTTACAAAAGCTTTCTACTAAACAACTAACTTTTATTATCTTGCAAATTACTCGTAGTTTTATTCTCGCAAAGTACTCCTAGTTTTATTCTCACAAAGTAGTTCTAGCATTACCTACAAAGTACTTCTAGTTTCATACTTGTTCTAGGTAAAGCAAATGTTAAGTGTGCGTAGAGTTGTATCGGTGGTCGATAGAACTTGAAGGGAATATAAATTCTACCTTTAGCTCCTCGTTGGGTTCGACACTCTTATTTATTGAAAAAGCTACAATTGATCCCCTATACTTGTGGGTTATCAAGACCTTTTTCTGGCGCCGTTGCCGGGGAGCAATAGCGTGGGGTTGATATTCTCGTGTGTGCTTGTTTGCTTTATCACTAAGTAGTTTTTATTTTCTGTTCTAAGTTGTTTTATATCTTTAGTTATGGATATAGAACATGAAACACCAAAAAAATTAGTTGTACTTGCTACTCATGGAGATGGGGAACCTCCTAAAACCCTCGATGCTGGTTATGTGGAAAACATTAAATACTACTTTGATAATCCTGATAAATCTCCATTCAACTTGATAATGGGATATACTTTGGATCAACGGGAATACTTTAGGGATTATCGCTTGTCTCAAAAAGGGAAACTCTTATGGGATCAAATTGATTATTTGCATTGGTATGCTCGGAATTTATGCTTAAGATATGATCATACTTGTTGCTCTAAGATGAAGGCTCCACACCTTCCCTTTTCATGTAAATTTAATGGTAATGAAACCTTGGCTTCTTATGCTAATGGTGTATATGATTACTATGATGTGGAACAAATAGAAGAATTTGTTGCTTTTAAGGGTGCTTATGAAATTGAATCTTTTTTTGAAAAGTATGAAAACTATGATGATGATGTTTACAGATCTGAAAATTATGCTATACTAAAATATGGCTATGAGAATTATGAATATAATGCCTATATTGATGAATTTATTGAGAAAGTCTCCGCTGTCCAAGAAGAGACTAATATTTTGCAGGCTCCTATGGAAGAAGAAATTGATGACACTGTGAGCTCATTAGATGAAAACGATGATGAGGAGAGCGAAGAACTAACAAAGGAAGAGCGGATTAGCTACCCATGCCCACCTTCTAATGAGAGTAACTCTTCAGCTCATACATTGTTTAATTTCCCTTCGTGCTTACCGAAGGATGAATGCTATGATGATTGCTATGATCCCTTTGATTCGTTTGAAAAATCCCTTTTTGATGAAATTGATACTTGCTATGCTTGTGGCCATGATGCCAATATGAATTATGCTTATGAAGATGAACTTGCTATAGTTCCTTATGTTAAGAATGAAATTGTTGCTATTGCACCTACACATGATAGTCCTGTTATCTTTTTGAATTCTCCCAACTACACTATATCGGAGAAGTTTGCGTTTATTAAGGATTATATCGATGGGTTGCATTTTACCGTTGCACATGATGATTTTGATGAATATAACATGCATGTGCTTGCTGCTCCTACTTGTAATTATTATGAGAGAGGAACCACATCTCCACCTCTCTATGTTTCCAATATGATAAAATTGCAAGAAACTGTTTATACTAACCATTGGCCTTTACTTGATGTGCATGTATTGTTCTTTTATGACATGCCGATGCATAGGAAGAGAGTTAGACTTCGTCATTACATGATATATGTTGCCTTGTGCTCACTACTAAATTACAAATCATTGTTAATTAAAATTGGCTTTGATATACCCTTGGGATCCAGGTGGATCAATTACTTGAGCACTTTATGCCTAGCTTAATGGCTTTAAAGAAAGCGCTGCCTGGGAGACAACCCAGAAGTTTTAAAGAGTCATTTATTCTATTGAGTGCTTTTAAAAAGTTTAAAAACAAAAAATATAGAGGGAAACCTAAAAACTTTTTCAAAAAGAGAATCGATTGGAAGGTTATGCATTGGAGAAGTGAGGGTCGAGCTTGAACACTTGTGTTCATGCTCATGGAAACAATGTAGAATTTTTCATGGAAGTTTCTCACAAAAATAATTATCCCCTTGTACAAATCCATTGTATTATAAAAATAATGTGCCAAGATTTACCTTTAGGATGTTTAAATTGCTTGTTTGGTGTGTGCAGTGCAAAAACAGAAACTTTTGTTGTAGTGCGTGAATTTACATTTTTTCACTGGAGCATGAAAAAATTCTGAAATTTTTACACAGTACTTCTATGCAAATTGTTTATTTTTTCCTAATTTTTCAGAATTTTTTGATTTACATAAGTATATGTTTCATTTGCATCTTTACAGACTGTCCTATTTTCACAGATTGCTGTTATAGTTTCTTTATTTGCGTATGTTTGAAATCTTGTTGTGCCTCATTGACTTGGGATCCTTAGAATTGTGATAGCATACAGTGGTTAATGTTTGATTATAATTATACAATAATGTTATAGCAGGACATGATGGGATTTGATGTTATATGTACTAACCCCTCTAATAAAAAGTTTGGTTAAGTTTTGTGTGGATGAAGTGTTCGAAGATCGAGGAGGTATCGATATGAGGAGAATAAGGAGAGGCAAGAGTTCAAGCTTGGGGATGCCCAAGGCACCCCAAGTAAATATTCAAGGAGACTCAAGCGTCTAAGCTTGGGGATGCCCCGGAAGGCATCCCATCTTTCTTCAACAATTATCGGTATGCTTCAGTTTTTGTTTTGTTCACATGATACGCGTAAATTATTGGAGCATCGTGTGCTTTTTATTTCTCTTTTAATAATGCACCATGCTGGTATGAGATAGTCCTTGGTTGATTTATAGAATGCTTCATGTACTTCACTTATATCTTTTGAGTATGGCTTTATAGAATGCTTCATGTGCTTCACTTATATCATTTGAAGTTTGGATGCCTGTTTCTCTACATATAGAAAACCGTTATTTGTAGAATTCTCTTTTGCTTCACTTATATTTATTAGAGTGTGTTCTTTTGTAGAAAGAATTAAACTCTCATGCTTTACTTATATCTATTTAGAGAGTCAACAGGAATTGGTCATTCACATGGTTAGTCATAAAAACCTACATAAAACTTGTAGATCATTGAATATGATAAGTTTGATTCCTTGCAATAGTTTTGCGATATTAAGATGGTGATATGTGGGAGGTACTAGTGAATGATTGTGGTTTAGTAAGAATATTGGTGTTAAGGTTTGTGATTCCCGAAGCATGCACGTATGGTCTATCGTTATGCTAAGAAGTTGGAGCATGATTTATTATTGATTGTCTACCTTATGAGTGGCGGTCGGGGACGAGCGATGGTCTTTTCCTACAAATCTATACCCCTAGGGGCATGCGTAGTTGTACTTTGCTTCGAGGGCTAATAAACTTTCGCAATAAGTATGTGAGTTCTTTATGACTAATGTGAGTCCATGGATTATACCCACTCTCACCTTTCCGCAATTTGCTAGCCTCTTCGGTACCGTGCATTGCCCTTTCTCACATCGAGAGTTGGTGCAAACTTCGCCGGTGCATCCAAACCCCGTGATATGATACGCTCTATCACACATAAGCCTCCTTATATCTTCCTCAAAACAGCCACCATACCTACCTATCATGGCATTTCCATAGCCATAGTGAAATATATTGCCATGCAACTTCCATCATCATCATATACATGACTTGAGCATAAATTTTCATATTGCTTTGCATGATCGTAAGATAGCTAGCATTATATTTTCATGGCTTGTCTGTTTTTTGATATCTTTGCTACGCTAGATCATTGCACATCCTGGTACACTGCCAGAGGCATTCATATAGAGTCATCTTGTATAGTTTTTATCGAGTTGTAAGTAAATAAAAGTGTGATGATCATCATTATTAGAGCATTGTCCCAGTGAGGAAAGAATGGTGGAGACTAATGAGTCCTCGAAAAAGTGGGGATGATGTCCATGAGACTGTTCTAAAAATGAGAGAAAAAGAGAGAAGGGGCAATGTTACTATCCTTTTTCCACACTTGTGCTTTAGAGTAGCACCATGTTCTTCATATAGAGAGTCTCCAGAGTTGTCACTTTCATATACTAGTGGGAAATTTTCATTATAGAACTTGGCTTGTATATTCCGACGATGGGCTTCCTCAAATGCCCGAGGTCTTCATGAGCAAGCAAGTTGGATGCACACCCACTTAGTTTTCAGTTTGAGCTTTCATACACTTATAGCTCTTAGTGCATCCGTTGCATGGCAATCCCTACTCCTCGCATTGATATCGATTGATGGGCATCTCCATAGCCCGTTGATCCGCCTAGTTGATGTGAGACTTTCTCCCTTTTTGACTTCTCCTTATTGATCCCTACCACCGCATTCTATTCCACCTATAGTGCTATATCCATGGCTTGCGCTCATGTATTGCGTGGGGGTTGAAAAAGCTGAAGCGCGTTAAAAAGTATGAACCAATTGCTCGGCTTGTCATCGGGGTAGTGCATGATAAATAATTTGTGTTAAGAAGATGGAGCATGACAGGACCATATGATTTTGTAGGGATAGCGTTCTTTAGTATTTTTATTTTGAAAAACATGATTGTTTGTTGGTATGCCTGAGTATTGATGTATTTATATCAAATTATAGACTATTGCTTTGAATCACTCGTGTCTTAATATTCATGTCATGATTAGATTATATGATCAAGATTATGTTAGGTAGCATTCCACATCAAAAATTATCTTTTTATCATTTACCTACTCGAGGACGAGCAGGAATTAAGCTTGGGGATGTTGATACGTCTCCGTCGTATCTATAATTTTTTATTGTTTCATGCCAATATTCTACAACTTTCATATACTTTTGGCAACATTTTATATTACTTTTGGGACTAACATATTGATCCAGTGCCTAGTGCCAGTTCCTATTTTCTGCTTGTTTTTTGTTTCGCAGAAAATCCATATCAAACGAAGTCCAAACGTGATAAAATTTTATGGAGAATTATTTTGGAATATATGTGATTTTTGGGAGGTGGAATCAACGCAAACGGATGCCCATAGCCTCCACAAGGCATCTTGGCGCGGCCTCCCCCCCCAGCCGCGTGGTGTTGCCTTGTGGGCACACCGTAATCTGGTTGGGGCCCTTCTTCGTCCACAAGGAAGCTTATATCGAGAAAAAAAATCGTGGTAAAATTTCAGCCCGATCGGAGTTACGGATCTCCGGATATTTAAGAAACGGTGAAAGGCCAGAAAAGAAGAGCGCGAAACAGAAGAGAAATAGAGAGAGATCCAATCTCGGGGGGGGGGTCCTGCCCTCCGGGAGCCATGGCGGCCATCGACCAGAGGGGAAACTCTCCTCCCATCTAGGGGGGAGGCCAAGGAAGAAGAAGAAGGAGGGGGGCTCTCCCCCCTCTCTCCCGGTGGCGCCGAAACGCCGCCGGGGCAATCATCATGATGACGACCTACACCAACAACTTCGCCGCCGTCAACACCAACTATCTCCCCCTCTATGCAGCGGTGTAACACCCCTTCTCCTCGCTGTAATCTCTACCTAAACATGGTGCTTAATGCTATATATTATTATCCAATGATATGTGGCAATCCTATGATGTTTGAGTAGATTCATTTTGTCCTATGGGTTGATTGATGATCATGATTGGTTTGAACTGTATGTTTTATTTTGGTGCTGTCCTATGGTGCCCTCCACGTCGCGCAAGTGTGAGGGATTCCCGCTGTAGGGTTTGCAATACGTTCATAATTCTCTTATAGTGGGCGGCTAGAGTGACAGAAGCTTACACCCGAGTAAGGGGGTTGTTGCGTATCGGAGTAAAGAGGACTTGTTACTTAATGCTATGGTTGGGTTTTACCTTAATGATCTTTGGTAGTTGCGGATGCTTGCTAGAGTTCCAATCATAAGTGCATATGATCCAAGTACGGAAAGTATGTTAGCTCATGCCTCTCCCTCATATAAAATTGCAATAATGATTACCGATCTAGTTATCGATTGCCTAGGGACAAATCCTTCTCCTGTGTTACAAAAGCTTTCTACTAAACAACTAACTTTTATTATCTTGCAAATTACTCGTAGTTTTATTCTCGCAAAGTACTCCTAGTTTTATTCTCACAAAGTAGTTCTAGCATTACCTACAAAGTACTTCTAGTTTCATACTTGTTCTAGGTAAAGCAAATGTTAAGTGTGCGTAGAGTTGTATCGGTGGTCGATAGAACTTGAAGGGAATATAAATTCTACCTTTGGATCCTTGTTGGGTTCGAAACTCTTATTTATCGAAAAAGCTACAATTGATCCCCTATACTTGTGGGTGATCAAGTATGCATCTACAATTTTCTTTGTTAACTCTTGATTTCTTGCTTGTGTTAATCTGACTTGTCCCGTCTTGCCTTGACTTGACAGCGACATGGAGACCTTGGCGTAGAGGATGGCCAAGAGGATGAGGACCACGGCAGAGGACGAGCTGGCAACAAGCACGGTGCCAGGCGACGAGGTCGTGGACATCAGCCCAGACCGCAGCCCCTAGCGTGAGGCCGCTATCCAATTTCCTTTGGCAAGCGCTGGTGTTGAGATATTCATCGCTGACATCGGCATGGGAGCAGGAGAAGAACGCCACGAGGAGCAGCGCCCGGAGGCAGATCCAACTGGGGTGTCTCCGTCAACCGCTGCCCCGGCAAGCGGCTCTCCGGCAAGGGCTTCCACAGACGAGCCCGTTCGCACTAATGAAGTGCCGGCAACCGAGGCCACCGGCAACCAGGCGACGACAACCGAGGTTGTCAAAGAGGAGACTGTCCCCCCTCAACGGTCTCAGTCCGGTAAGTTTTTCTGCCGTCGAGTACTCTTCTCTCTTAATCTTCTTTTTTGTTTTCTTGAACTTGACCTGAGTCTTGATTTTCTCTCTTCTCCATCCTTTCAGATCTTCCTTCATCTGACGAAATGGACATCGATTCCACCATTGAGGAGATCGCGAGGGACGCCGCTGATGAGGCCAGCAACATTGCTGCCGGTGAGGCCGTCGCGGGGACTGACGAGGAGGCCGCCAAGGCAGCTCACGAAGAGGCCGCCAAGGATGCTGTTGAGGAGGGCGGCAAAAGTAGTGCCGAGGCCACTGGAGACATCTCTATCCCAGGAGCGCCAAGCGCTTACTCGGCTACGAGGGCGATCCTGACCGGCATGGCGGCCATTGACGATCACCCCTAGACACCTGAGGAGCCCTTCTTGAGTAGATACCTAAAGGTTGGCGACAACATGTTCGTCAACCCCCCCCCCCGGGACGTCAAGCATTGGGGCGCCCACTGAAGGAGAGATCTTGGATGGTGAGGTTACTGCTGCCGCCGGGCTCGAGGTCGTCGATGAGCCGAATGCTAACACCAACAAGACCAAAGAGCAGCGGCTCCTCAAGGACATGGGCGAGAACTTCCAGAAGCTTCAGGCATGCTACCATAGCCGCACGAAGGGCTTGGACTCCAGGGCAGCCGTCCTTGACAAGGCGGAGGACGAATTCAAGAAGCGCGTGGAGGAAATGCAGATCTGGTACGCGGAATGCCTCCAAGACCTTCAAGAATGTCATACTCAGCTTGCCAAGGCCCAGAAGGAATTTATTCTGGAGAAGGCCGAGGCCGACAAGGCGCAAGAGGAGGTTGCGCAGAAGGTAGGAGCAGAGGAGGCAAAGCTGAATGAGCGCAAGGTTGGCCTTGACGCTTATGAAGAAGAGCTTGCCGCTCGGGAGGCAGAGCTTGCCGCCACACTTCGCGGCAAGGATAATGAGATCCAGGCCCTCGTCTCACAGCAAACCCAGGAGCTGGAGTGCAAGCAAAAAGAGGCCATCGAGGCTCAAGCTACAGATCATGCCAAAAGGATCAAGGAGGTCGTCGATGCTGCTGAAGCCGCAGAGGTCGCCAAGACCGAGCCGGAGGGCAAGGTGCGAGCGCTCGAGGTGAATATTGCCACCAATGGCAAGGAGATCCTGGCGCTCAAAGCAGAGGCAAAGAAGGCAACTCACACCTTGGTGGAGCTGCAGACTTCAGTGTCCGCCAAGAGCCAACAGCTCACCAAGGCCAACGATACCATCGAAGATCACAAGATGAAGCTGACCGCCTTGGGGAAGTCCCTTGACGAAGCCAGGAAACGCGAGAAGATCTTGACGAAGGACCTCGAAGACGAGAAAGCCTTGGTCGCGAGCACCGCCAGAACTTTCAATGAGCTCAAGGGCGCCTACAAGATTTGGACTGACTGTCTCGTGGTTGCCGCGGAGAGCATTTCTGCCCATCTGTCTGCCATGGGCTTGCCAGAATACCACTACTCCACCGCCGAAGGGGACACCACCAGCACCAGGCTCACTATCTTCTTCGAAAGCTTGATCAAGGCACTGGAGAAGCAACGCGGGGCTCGAGTTTCATACCTTGCCAGCGAATCCCGCGAGCTTTGCCGGGATGTCCTCTTCAAGGTACTTGTCAAAGTGGTGTACCGGAACCCAGGCATTGATCTCTCCAAGGTTTTTGCCAGTCTGCCGCGGGGAGCTGACACCAAGACCGCCGAAGAGCTCGTCATGCCCATCGCCGACAGGGTTGGCCTGATTCCCTGGACAGAGGGTGGAGGTACCCACTAATCTTGTAGCCATATCTTGCCACATGCATGATCATGTAAAAGACAGATTTATCTTAAATTAGATCTGCACTGCGTTTTGATGTAATATAACTTGTGTTTTGGATGGATGTATGCATGCTATCTCTCTTGTCTTATTCTGTCTTTGCATGATTCTCGTACCCTACGCTTGACGGAAACTTGCCGATGCGCACACTCTTGCCACGAGCGCTTGAGGAACGGGTCCTTAGCAGCTTGCCGCAAGTGCCGCTGCCGGCAAGGATACACCAAAACAAGCAACCAATCCTTTGAGGAACTTGATGGCTGACTGTGCCGTCACATTCCCCACTGGCTCCACCTCAGGCCACTTTGTAAACTTGTCGATTGCAACGTACAAGAATTCAATGCCCCCGGTAGCACGGGGGAAGGGGCCAACGATGTCGAGTCCCCAGACCAAGAAAGCCCAGGAGAGAGGGATGGTATGGAGGGCTTGAGCTAGCTGGTGTATGTCCTTGGAGTGGAACTGGCATGCTTCGCATCTGATGACCACCGCCAAGGCATCTTGAAGGGTTGTCGGCCAGTAGAATCCTTGACGGAACGCCTTGCCGACAAGCGTGCGTGACCCAATGTGAGAGCCACACATCCCTTCATGCATCTCTTCCAACAACCTCTGTCCATCTTCCCGGCAGATACACTTCAATTTCACCCCATTTGGTCTCTTTCTGTACAAAATGTTGTCAACAAACTTGTACATCCTTGATTGACGGGCTACTCTTTCTGCGTCCTCTTGCTCACCGGGAAGATCTCCTATCTGAAGGAACTGGACAATTGGCTGTGCCCATGTCGGAGCTTCTGGCTCGACGACAAGGACTAAAGGCATTTCTTCCTCTACGGGAGCGCTTGCTTCGACGGTAAGGATTTGGCTTGCCGGAAGCTGCGGCTCACCGGCCAAGGGTATCTTGCCAGCGGTATCTACTTTCTTGGTGGCTGCTGGCAGCTCTGCTGGAAAGTAACCACCAACATCTTGCTTTCTCTTCTTCGCCAGCCTTGATGGTGTAACGGATAGCTGAGTCAGACGGAGCACAAAAGTTCCTGGTTCCACAGGCATCTTTTGAGCGGCAAGCTTTGATAGGTCATCGGCAATCCAGTTCTGGGCACGGGGAACATGCTCTGCTTGCAGACCGTCAAAGTGCTCTTCCAACTTCCTCACCTCATCAACGTACGCCTCCATTAAAGGGCTATGGTAATCCTTGTTGACATGCCTCACCACTAGCCGCGAGTCGCCTCTGATAATCAGCTTCTGAATACCAAGGTCGATTGCAATGCGCAGACTGGCAAGCAATCCTTCATACTCAGCAGTGTTTTTGGTGTCCTGCTCCCGGGGAAAGTGCATTTGAAGCACGTACTTGAGGTGCTCTCCGGTGGGTGCTATAAGTAGCACGCCGGCATCGGCGCCTTTCAGCGTGAAAGCACCGTCAAAGTACATGATCCAGTCGTCAACAGTTTCCTTTCCGGAGAGAGAGGTCTCCGGAACTTCTTCGTCTGGCGTTGGGGTCCATTCCACAATGAATTCCGCCAAGGCTCTGCTCTGAATTGTCGAGGTACTCTCAAACTTCAAATCAAAGCTTGACAGCTCCTATGCCCACTCCACAATCCTGCCGGTTGCCTCTGGATTTCTCAAGATGCGTTGCAACGAAAAGTGAGTGACGACGGTGACTGGGTGTGCTTGAAAATAATGGTGCAGCTTCCTTGAACCCATGAGAAGGCCAAAGAGCAACTTCTGCACACCAGAGTACCTTGACCTAGCCCCTTACAGGAGGGACCTGACAAAGTAGACTGGGCGCTGCACCATCTTCTTCTTCACAATTTGCTGATCTGGCTGGCTGGCTTGCACAATCTCTGGCTTGTCGACACCTGACCTTGCCGGAGAAGATTCCAGCTCGTCGGGTCATGGCTCTGCGACTGCTACTGTTGGAGAACGTTGCATGGGAAACAAAAATTTTCCTACGCACACATAAGATCTATCCATGGTGATGAGCATCTACGAGAGGGAGAGTGAATCTACATACCCTTGTAGATCGCTAAGCGGAAGCGTTAATAAACGCGGTTGATGTAGTCGAACGTCTTCGCGATCCAAATCGCCGAGCGTCCCGCGATCCAATCACGATCCTTCCGATCTAGTGCCGAACGGACGGCACCTCCGCGTTCAACACACGTACGGCTTGATGACGCCTTCACCTCCTCGATCCAGCGAGCGATGATGAAGTAGTGGTTGAGTTCCAGCAGCACGACGGCGTGGTGATGGTGGTGAGGAACAATCTCTGCAGGGCTTCGCCAAGCACTACGGAGATTATGACGGAGGAACTAGAGGGTTAGGGTTGCCGCACACGGCTTGGGGAAATCTTGATGTGTCCCGTGTGCTAGCCCTGCCCCTCTATTTATATGTTGAGCCTTGGGGTCTAAACTTGGAGTAAAAGCCTCCTCCGGGTCGGTTTTGCCCGCACAAGGTCGGTTTGGCCCGCAGGGAAAGAGTCCAACTCGGATCCCTGCCGAACCGTGCACAGCCGCGCACAAGCGGTAGTACCGCTTCACACAAGCGGTAGTACCGCTTGGGCGGTAGTACCGCTTCACACAAGCGGTAGTACCGCTCCGGCGGTAGTACCGCTTCACCAAGCGGTAGTACCGCTTACGCGGCAGCAAAACTACTTTTGCACTTTCCAATACCTTGTGGGCTTTATCCCTTTGGCTCATATAAAGTGTTGCTGCACCCGAACACTTCGGTAAACATCCGGAACCCATTCCGGTGAACTCTGGAACCCTTCCAGAGATCAAAACACTATTATCACATATATCAATCTTTACCTCCGGACTATTCCGGAGATCCTCGTCATGTCCGGGATCTTATCCGAGACTCCGAACAACTTTCGGTCACCAACATAATAACTCAATTATACTAATCGTCACCAAACGTTAAGTGTGTAGACCCTGCGGGTTCGAGAACTATGTAGACATGACCGAGACACCTCTACGGCCAATAACCAATAGCGGGACCTGGATGCCCATATTGGCTCCTACATATTCTACGAAGATCTTTTATCGGTTGAACCTCTATGTCAAGGATTCAGTTAATCCCGTATGCTGTTCCCTTTGTTCTTCGGTATGTTACTTGCCCGAGATTCGATCGTCGGTATCACTATACCTAGTTCAATCTCGTTACCGGCAAGTCTCTTTACTCGTTCCGTAATACAAGATCCTGTGGCTAACTCTTTAGTCACTTTGCTTGCAAGGCTCAATGTGATGTTGTATTACCGAGTGGGCCCTGAGATACCTCTCCGTCATACGGAGTAACAAATCCCAGTCTTGATCCATGCCAACCCAACAGACACCCTCGGAGATACCTGTAGAGCACCTTTATAGTCACCCAGTTACGTTGCGACGTTTGATACACACAAGGTATTCCTCCGGTGTCAGTGAGTTGCATGATCTCATGGTCAAAGGAACAGATACTTGACATGCAGAAAACAATAGCAATAAACTGACACGATCAAATGCTACGTTTACAGTTTGGGTCTTGTCCATCACATCATTCTCCTAATGATGTGATCCCGTTATCAAATGACATCTCATGTCAATGGCTAGGAAACCTTAACCATCTTTGATCAACGAGCTAGTCAACTAGAGGCTTACTAGGGACACAGTGTTGTCTATGTACCCACACATGTATTTGAGTTTCCAATCAATACAATTATAGCATGGATAATAAACGATTATCATTAACAAGGAAATATAATAATAACCAATTTATTATTGCCTCTAGGGCATATTTCCAACAGTCTCCCACTTGCACTAGAGTCAATAATCTAGTTCACATCACTATGTGATTTACATTGTAATGAATCGAACACCCATGCAGTTCTGGTGTTGTTCATGTTTAGCCCTTGGAAGAGGTTTAGTCATCGGATCTGCAACATTTAGATCCGTGTGTACTTTGCAAATATTTATGTCGTCCTCCTTGATGTAATCGCGGATGGAATTGAAACGTCGCTTTATGTGTCTGGTCCTCTTGTGAAATCTTGGTTCCTTGGCTAGAGCAATGGCACCAGTATTATCACAAAACAGAGTCATTGGGTTAAGTGCACTAGGCACTACTCCAAGATCTGTCATGAACTCCTTCATCCAGACACCTTCCTTCGCCGCCTCCGAGGCAGCGATGTACTCCGCTTCGCATGTAGAATCTGCTACCACGCTTTGCTTGGAACTGCACCAGCTAACCGCACCCCCATTAAGAATAAATACGTATCCGGTTTGCGACTTAGAGTCATCCGGATCAGTGTCAAAGCTTGCATCGACGTAACCCTTTACGACGAGCTCTTGATCACCTCCATAAACGAGAAACATGTCCTTAGTCCTTTTCAGGTACTTCAGGATATTCTTGACCGCCGTCCAGTGTTCCATTCCTGGATCACTTTGAAACCTTCCGACCATACTTATGGCAAGGCTGACATCGGGTCTTGTGCACAGCATTGCATACATGATAGAGCCTATGGCCGAAGCATAGGGGATGACACTCATCTTTTCTCTATCTTCTGCAGTCACTGGGCATTGAGTCTTACTCAACTTCACACCTTGCAAAACAGGCAAGAACCCCTTCTTGGACTGATCCATTTTGAACTTCTTCAAAATCTTATCAAGGTATGTGCTTTGTGAAAGTCCTATTAAGCGTCTTGATCTATCTCTATAGATCTTGATGCCTAATATGAAAGCAGCTTCTCCTAGGTCCTTCATTGAAAAACTCTTGTTCAAATATTCCTTTACGCTTTCCAGCATTTCTATATTGTTTCCAATCAGCAATATGTCATCCACATATAATATTAGAAACGCTATAGAGCTCCCACTCACTTTCTTGTAAATACAAGCTTCTCCGTAAACTTGTATAAACTCGAACGCTTTGATCACATCATCAAAACGAAGATTCCAACTCCGAGATGCTTGCACCAGTCCATAAATGGATCGCTGGAGTTTGCAAACTTTGTCAGCATTCTCTGGATCGACAAAACCTTCTGGTTGCATCATATACAACTCTTCCTTAAGGAAACCGTTAAGGAACGCTGTTTTGACATCCATCTGCCAAATTTCATAATCGAAAAAGGCAGCTATTGCTAACATGATTCTGACGGACTTAAGCATCGCTATGGGTGAGAAGGTCTCATCGTAGCCAACTCCTTGAACTTGTGAAAAACCCTTTGCCACAAGTCGAGCTTTATAGACGGTGACATTACCGTCCGCGTCCGTCTTCCTCTTAAAGATCCATTTGTTCTGAATGGCCTTACGCCCTTCAGGTAATACTTCCAAAGTCCATACTTTGTTTTCATACATGGATCCCATCTCGGATTTCATGGCCTCTAACCACTTCTCGGAATCCGGGCCCATCATCGCTTCTCCATAGCTCGTAGGTTCATCGTTGTTTAACAACATGACCTCTAAGACAGGGTTGCCGTACCACTCAGGAGTAGTACGCGTCCTTGTCGACCTACGAGGTTCGATAGCAACTTGATCCAAAGCTTCATGATCATCATCATTAACTTCCTCTTCAGCTAATGTAGGCTCGACAGAAACAACTTTCTGCGTTGCGCTACTCTTAGGTTGAAGTAAAGGTTCAATAACCTCATCAAGTTCTATCTTCCTCCCACTCAATTCTTTCGAGAGAAACTCTTTCTCAAGAAATGTTCCATTTTTAGCGACAAACATTTTGCCTTCGGATCTGAGATAGAAGGTATACCCAACTGTCTCTTTTGGGTATCCTATGAAGACGCATTTCTCCGCTTTGGGTTCCAGCTTTTCAGGCTGAAGCTTTTTGACATAAGCATCACATCCCCAAACTTTAAGAAACGACAGCTTTGGCTTCTTGCCAAACCAAAGTTCATATGGCGTCGTCTCAACGGATTTCGATGGTGCCCTATTTAAAGTGAATGCAGCTGTCTCTAATGCATAACCCCAAAACGATAGTGGCAAATCGGCAAGAGACATCATAGATCGCACCATATCTAATAAGGTTCGATTACGACGTTCGGACACACCATTACGCTGTGGTGTTCCAGGCGGTGTCAATTGTGAAACAATTCCACACTGTCTTAAGTGACTGCCAAACTCATAACTCAGATATTCTCCTCCTCGATCAGATCGTAGGAATTTAATCTTCTTGTTACGATGATTCTCAACTTCACTCTGAAATTGTTTGAACTTTTCAAATGTTTCAGACTTGTGTTTCATTAAGTAAATATACCCATATCTACTTAAGTCATCAGTGAAGGTGAGAAAGTAACGATAACCACCGCGCGCCTCAATACTCATTGGACCGCACACATCAGTATGTATGATTTCCAATAAGTCACTTGCCCGTTCCATTATTCCAGAGAACGGCGTTTTAGTCATCTTGCCCATGAGGCATGGCTCACATGTGTCAAGTGATTCAAAATCAAGTGACTCCAAAAGTCCATCAGCATGGAGCTTCCTCATGCGTTTTACGCCAATATGACCTAAACGGCAGTGCCACAAGAAAGTGGTATTATCATTATCAATTCTACATCTTTTGGCATCAATGTTATGAACATGTGTATTATTACTATCGAGATTCAATAAGAATAAACCCCTCACATTGGGTGCATGACCATAAACGATATTACTCATATAAATAGAACAACCATTATTCTCTGATTTAAATGAGTAACCGTCTCGCAATAAACAAGATCCAGATATAATGTTCATGCTTAACGCAGGCACCAAATAACACTTATTTAGGTTCATCACTAATCCCGACGGTAATCGAAGAGCGAGCGTGCCGACGGCGATCACATCAACCTTGGAACCATTTCCCACGCGCATCGTCACTTCGTCCTTTGCCAGCCTCCGTCTATTCCGCAGTTCCTGTTTTGAGTTGCAAATATGAGCAACCGCACCGGTATCAAATACCCAGGCACTACAACGAGAGTTGGTAAGGTACACATCAATAACATGTATATCATATATACCTTGTTTGTTGTTGGCCGCCTTCTTGTCAGCCAAATACTTGGGGCAGTTCCGCTTCCAGTGTCCAGTTCCCTTGCAATGAAAACACTCAGTTTCTGGTTTGGGTCCAGCCTTGGGTTTCTTCACGAGAGGAGCAACTGCTTTGCCACTCTTCTTAGAGTTACCCTTCTTACCCTTGCCATTTTTCTTGAAACTAGTGGTTTTATTGACCATCAACACTTGATGCTCCTTCTGAATTTCAGACTCAGCGACTTTCAGCATCGCAAACAGCTCGGCGACTGACTTGTTCATCCCGTGCATGTTATAGTTCAACACGAAGCTCTTGTAGCTAGGCGGCAATGATTGAAGAACTCTGTCAGTGATAGCCTCTGGCGGAAGGGGCATCCCTAACTCAGCCAGACGGGTGGAGTACCCAGACATTCTGAGCACGTGATCACTGATAGACCCGTTCTCCTCCATCTTGCAAGCATAGAACTTATCGGAGATCTCATATCTCTCGATCCGGGCATTCTTCTGAAAGATAAACTTCAACTCCTGGAACATCTCATATGCTCCATGACGTTCAAAACGTCTTTGAAGTCCCGGTTCTAAGCCATACAACATTGCACATTGAACTATTGAGTAATCATCAGAACGAGCCTGCCAGGCGTTCACAACGTCTAGAGACTCAACTGGAGCGGGTGGATCACCAAGCGGTGCATCAAGGACATAAGCCTTCTGGGAAGCCGTAAGGATAATCCTTAGATTACGGGCCCAGTCCACAAAGTTACTTCCATCATCTTTCAACTTAGCTTTCTCTAGGAACGCATTAAAATTCAGGGGTGCTACTGCGCGAGCCATGATCTACAACATAAATATTGCAAAGACAACTTAGACTATTGTTCTTAGATAATGAGTTTAGTTAATCATATTACTTAAAAACTCCCACTCAAATTGACATCCCTCCGATCATTCGAGTGTTACATGATCCAAATCCACCAACTCAAGTCCGATCATCACGTGAGTTGAGGTGGTTTCAATGGTGAACATCTTCATGTTGATCATATCTACTATATGACTCATGTTCGACCTTTCGGTCTCTTGTGTTCCGAGGCCATGTCTGTACATGCTAGGCTCGTCAAGTTTAACCCGAGTGTTCCGCACGTGTAACATGGCTTACACCCGTTGTATGCGAACGTAGAGTCTATCACACCCGATCGTCACGGCGTGTCTCGAAACGACGAACTTTCGCAACGGTGCACACTTGGGGAGAACACAATTTATCTTGAAATTTAAGTGAGGGATCACCTTATAATGCTACCGTCGTCCTAAGCAAAATAAGATGCATAAAAGGATTAACATCACATGCAAATCATAAGTGACATGATATGGCCATGAACTTGTGCTTTTGATCTCCATCTCCAAAGCACCGGCATGATCTCCATCGTCACCGGCATGACACCATGATCTCCATCATCTTGATCTCCATCAACGTGTCGCCATAAGGTTGTCGCGCCGACTGTTGCTTCCACGACTATTGCTAACGTTTAGCGATAAAGTAAAGCATTACATAGCGCTTAATGATTGACACGCAGGTCATACAATAATTAAAGACAACTCTATGGCTCCTGCCAGTTGCCGTACTCATCGACATGCAAGTCGTGATATTCTATACAAAACATGATCATCTCATACATCACATATATCTCATCATGTAATTGGCCATATCATATCACATCATACCCTGCAAAAACAAGTTAGACGTCCTCTAATTGTTGTTGCAAATTTTACGTGGCTGCTACGGGTTTGCAAGAACCGTTCTTACCTACGCAAAACCACAACGTGGTGTAGTGATTGCTTTTTGATCTTCTAAAAGAACCCTCTTCATTGAAATCGATTCAACTAAAGTGAGAGAGACAGACACCCGCTAGCCATCTTTATGCAACGAAGTTACATGTCAGTTGAAGGAACCTGTCTCGCGTAAGTGTACGCGTAATGTCGGTCCGGGCCGCTTCATCTCACAGTACCGCCGAATCAAATATCAACTAGTAACGGCAAGCAATATGTATACACCCACGCCCACAACTCGTTTGTGTTCTACTCGAGATCTCATCTACGCATAGACCTGGCTCATGATGCCACTGTTGGAGAACGTTGCATGGGAAACAAAAATTTTCCTACGCACACATAAGATCTATCCATGGTGATGAGCATCTACGAGAGGGAGAGTGAATCTACATACCCTTGTAGATCGCTAAGCGGAAGCGTTAATAAACGCGGTTGATGTAGTCGAACGTCTTCGCGATCCAAATCGCCGAGCGTCCCGCGATCCAATCACGATCCTTCCGATCTAGTGCCGAACGGACGGCACCTCCGCGTTCAACACACGTACGGCTTGATGACGCCTTCACCTCCTCGATCCAGCGAGCGATGATGAAGTAGTGGTTGAGTTCCAGCAGCACGACGGCGTGGTGATGGTGGTGAGGAACAATCTCTGCAGGGCTTCGCCAAGCACTACGGAGATTATGACGGAGGAACTAGAGGGTTAGGGTTGCCGCACACGGCTTGGGGAAATCTTGATGTGTCCCGTGTGCTAGCCCTGCCCCTCTATTTATATGTTGAGCCTTGGGGTCTAAACTTGGAGTAAAAGCCTCCTCCGGGTCGGTTTTGCCCGCACAAGGTCGGTTTGGCCCGCAGGGAAAGAGTCCAACTCGGATCCCTGCCGAACCGTGCACAGCTGCGCACAAGCGGTAGTACCGCTTCACACAAGCGGTAGTACCGCTTGGGCGGTAGTACCGCTTCACACAAGCGGTAGTACCGCTCCGGCGGTAGTACCGCTTCACCAAGCGGTAGTACCGCTTACGCGGCAGCAAAACTACTTTTGCACTTTCCAATACCTTGTGGGCTTTATCCCTTTGGCTCATATAAAGTGTTGCTGCACCCGAACACTTCGGTAAACATCCGGAACCCATTCCGGTGAACTCCGGAACCCTTCCAGAGATCAAAACACTATTATCACATATATCAATCTTTACCTCCGGACTATTCCGGAGATCCTCGTCATGTCCGGGATCTTATCCGAGACTCCGAACAACTTTCGGTCACCAACATAATAACTCAATTATACTAATCGTCACCAAACGTTAAGTGTGTAGACCCTGCGGGTTCGAGAACTATGTAGACATGACCGAGACACCTCTACGGCCAATAACCAATAGCGGGACCTGGATGCCCATATTGGCTCCTACATATTCTACGAAGATCTTTTATCGGTTGAACCTCTATGTCAAGGATTCAGTTAATCCCGTATGCTGTTCCCTTTGTTCTTCGGTATGTTACTTGCCCGAGATTCGATCGTCGGTATCACTATACCTAGTTCAATCTCGTTACCGGCAAGTCTCTTTACTCGTTCCGTAATACAAGATCCTGTGGCTAACTCTTTAGTCACTTTGCTTGCAAGGCTCAATGTGATGTTGTATTACCGAGTGGGCCCTGAGATACCTCTCCGTCATACGGAGTAACAAATCCCAGTCTTGATCCATGCCAACCCAACAGACACCCTCGGAGATACCTGTAGAGCACCTTTATAGTCACCCAATTACGTTGCGACGTTTGATACACACAAGGTATTCCTCCGGTGTCAGTGAGTTGCATGATCTCATGGTCAAAGGAACAGATACTTGACATGCAGAAAACAATAGCAATAAACTGACACGATCAAATGCTACGTTTACAGTTTGGGTCTTGTCCATCACATCATTCTCCTAATGATGTGATCCCGTTATCAAATGACATCTCATGTCAATGGCTAGGAAACCTTAACCATCTTTGATCAACGAGCTAGTCAACTAGAGGCTTACTAGGGACACAGTGTTGTCTATGTACCCACACATGTATTTGAGTTTCCAATCAATACAATTATAGCATGGATAATAAACGATTATCATTAACAAGGAAATATAATAATAACCAATTTATTATTGCCTCTAGGGCATATTTCCAACAGCTACCTCCTCCTCATCGGCCTCTCTTTCAGCCACAAGTGCAACACTAACCACTTGATTCGTTGCCACTAAGTATAGCAGCAATGTCTCTTGCGGCCTAGGCGCAACTAGGACTGGCGGAGAAGACAAGTACTCCTTCAAATCTTGGAGCGCGACCTCCGCTTCTGGAGTCCAGTTCACTAGACCAGCCTTTTTCAATATCTTGAAAAACGGCAAGGCGCGCTCTGCCGATTTGGAGATGAACCTGCTGAGGGCGGCAATGCAGCCGGCAAGATGTCTGACATCCTTGACGCGTCTCGGTGCTTCCATCTGCTCAATTGCTTTGATCTTGTTGGGGTTGGCTTCAATCCCTCTCTGAGACACAAAGAAACCAAGAAGCTTGCCAGATGGAACACCGAACACACACTTCTCGGGGTTGAACTTCTAGTTGAGCTTGCGCGAGTTCGCAAACGTCTCTTCCAAATCCCGAATCAGGGTTGACTTGTCTCTGGTCTTGACCACAATATCATCCATGTAGGCTTCCACATTTCTGTGCAGCTATGGCTCAAAACCGATCTGAACTGCTCTGGCAAAGGTTGCCCCAGCACTCTTCAATCCGAAAGGCATATGCAAAAAGCAGTATGTGCCACATGGTGTGATGAATGTGGTTTTCTCCTCATCTTCCTTGGCCATAAAGATCTGATGATAACTAGAATAGGCGTCAAGGAAAGAGAGTAAATCACAGCCGGCAGTGGAGTCTACAATCTAGTCGATGCGTGGCAAAGGGAAAGGGTCCTTTGGACATGCTTTATTTATATCAGTGAAGTCTATACAAAGCCTCCACTTCCCATTCGCCTTGCGCACTACAACTAGATTGGCTAACCACGTAGGGTGTAGCACTCCTCTCACTAGACCTGCTGCTTCCAACTTCTTGATTTCCTCGGCAATGAACTCTTGCCGCTCCAAGGCTTGCTTCCTGACGTTTTGCTTGATGGGTCTCGCATGAGGGCAGACAGCAAGGTGGTGCTCAATTACCTCCCTAGGAACACCGGGGATGTCAGATGCTTGCCAAGCAAACACATCGTCATTCGCCCGTAGGAAGGCAACGAGCTCGCTTTCCTATTTGTCATCGAGAGTGGCACTTATAAAGAAAGTGCCACTCGTTCCATCCTCTCTCACAGAAACTTTCTTGGTCGCCGGCGCGGAGGCCTTGGATTTCTTGTTCTTACCGGTAGAGCTCTCTGGTATGTCCTCAGCGGGCGTGCTGCACTCTAAAGTGCGCTTCCCGGAGTTCGTATCAGGGGTCTTGCCAAACTTCTTCTTCTTTCCTCCCCCGGGAGCTTTGCCGGCAGGAGCAGGTGCCTTATCGGCAGATGCTGCCACTGCCTCCCGGTAGAGCTTATCGGCGCAAATGATTGCGTCCTTGTGATTCTACTTGATGGTGAGGACCCCCATCGGCCCTGGCATCTTGATGACATTGTAGGCGAAGTGTGACGCGACCATGAACTTGGCCAGCGCCGGATGGCCCAGAATGCCATTGTAGGGCAGGGGCATCTTGACGACGTCGAAGACGATCTTCTCCGTCCTGTAGTTGAGGTCGCTGCCGAATGTGACCGACAGCGTGATCTGGCCCTTCGGCTTGTTCCTTCCTGGGCTGATCCCTTGGAATGTGTCGGTCTCCTCAAGATCCTTGTCGGGCATCTGCAGCCTCTTCATCACGTCTGGCGAGATCAAGTTCAAGGCGGCCCCACCGTCAACCAACATCTTCGTCACCCTGAGGTTGCTAATTGTTTGCGAAACCAACAACGGCAAACACCCGACCGCAGTGGTGCGATCAGGGTGATCCTCGGCGTCAAAGACGATGGGCATGTGCGACCACTTGAGTGGCTTCTGCGCTCCCATCACGGGCTCCGCGGCATTCACCTCGTGGATCCATTGCTTCAGTTGCCGGTGTGAGGAGTGCAAAGATGCGCCTCCGTCAACACACATGGCGTCCACTGTGTTCTGGAACTCCTTGTCTGTCACAGCCCTAGAAATTGCTTGTAATTAGTTGCATCTACATCCATGCATCATGTTTAAATTCAAATGAATTTGAAATGGGGATGTTCAAACCCTAGCACCAAATGAATTTCAACTAGGATCAAAATAAAAATATTTTCAATGAATCCAAAATGCCCTTCAGAAAAGTTCATCATTTTTGGAAAAGGTGCAAACCTCTGCCAAAAATGATGCACACATTTTTGGAACATTTCTGGATTTTTGAATTAAGCCATAATGTATTTGAATTGGAGCATTTAATTACTATAATTATTTTAAATGCTCAAATAACTCTGAAATTAAATGTGGGCCACTGAAATAATTCAGCAGGTGTCCATAAATAATTTCAGGATTTTCAGAAATGCCCTGGTATTTCTACTAAGGCCAAAACAAACTACAAAAAAAGAAAACAGAAAGGAAATAGAAAAGCAGTGAAAGGGAAACTTACCTGGCCGGCCCAGTAGACAGCTAGCTCAACAGGCCCAGGCGCCAGTCATCCTCAACCTCATGCCAGTGGGCACGAGGGCGTGTGCCCGCAGCGCGCCAGTACGCGCACGGCCACCGACGGTCAGCTCCTGCCTGCCTGCCTCCTCTCCTGACTCGCCTAAGGCCTCCACGACACCCCTGGACACCTCTCACTCTTCCCTCCGGTCCCTAGCCTCCTCTTCCTCTCTCCCTCGCTCTTCCCTGGACGCACTCGAGACCGCCTACGAGAACCACCGTGGCCACCGGCCATCCCTCGCCTCCCGGCCGATTCCATCCGAACCGCATCGACGCCGCACTTCTCCAAGAAGAAGATCGGGACTGCGGAAGCCCTACGCCGTCGGCATCGAGCTCGTCCTCGCTGCCCCTATCCGCCGTTCACCGTCGTCGATTCGCCGTCTCCGACGCGTCCCCGAGCCCGCTGAGACTGCCGTCGACCTCATCGTGAGCTGCTGCCTCGAACCCCTCTTCTCCCTCTCTCGTTTGTGCCCACTGGCCCTGACCTCGAGCTCGTCCGAGCTCCGGCCGCCGCCTAGCCCGCCGCCGCAGTCATTGCAAGCCACCCCAGCGCCCGCCATTACCTCTGTTGGATGCGGCCGAGCGCCAGCTCCCCAATGGCGTCAACTGCGCCTCAAATGATCCCCCATAGTTGAAATCCGAGCCGTTCTGGCGTGTCTCCGCCGCGGGACATGGCCGCCAGCATCTAACTCCGGCGATGCTGATGTGGCATCGTCATCAGGGGTTAATTACCCACTTAACTAACTCACTAAAGCCACTGACAATGGGACCCGCATGTTTAATTAGGCCGGCTAATTATTTGGTTAGGATTAGATTAAACCCAGTGGACCCCAGCCATCAGTTTTGACTTTGCTGACGTCAGCGTTGACCTGGCCCCACTGGTCAGTCTCTGTAGCTGGCCCTGTTACACTGACGTGTGGGCCCCGTTGGTCAGGTTTGACCTGGGTCAACCCTGTTGACCTGCTGTCGTCACAGTGACGCAATGCTGATGCAGTAAATCATTTTCTAGATTTAGGTTAATTTAAAATAACAAGGAAATTCCAGAAAATGTTATAAACTTCAGAAAATCATAGAAAATCAATCGTAACTCCAAATGAAATAAGTTATATATGAAAAATTATCAGAAAAATATGAAGAATCTGTTTATGGCACTTCCATGCATGTTTGAACAAGTTAACCTCACTGAATAGGACAAATGATGATTAGGGCAATTTTTGAAATAACATTTGGAGTTGGAATTTGATCCTGTTTGAATTCCACTTCAATTAATTTGGCTAAATTTTGCATTAGGTGAATTCAGTACCTTAATATGGCATGTCATTCATGTGATTGTGCATTGCATTGATTGTGTTCCTTCTTTGCTAGGCAGTGTTGTTCCTTCTTAGTAGACGTTGCTCCGACGATGTGATCGTTGACACTGACGAAGAGCTTTACTATCTTCAAAAGTGCCAGGCAAGCAAACCACCATTGAGCATTCCAATACAATCCCACCCTCTCGCTCTTGCTCTCTTTTATTGCATTAGGACAACAATGATTCAACTGTTACATGTTGCGGTAGTTGAACCCATTCCTCTGCATGACCTGTCTTTGCCACAGTAAATAGTAAAACCCACTAGCATGAGTAGGAGTTGTTTGAGCCATGATGTGCCTACTCATTCATGCTTGCTTGTCATGCCTGCTATGCTTAGAGTTGTGTCAGGTCTGATTCATCTGGGATGGATTGGAATGGTGGTGAACATGTCCTACTATTGAGAGCTAAGTGTGTGAACACGATTTGGTAAAGGTAGCGATGAGAGGCCATGAAGGAGTACATGGTGGGTTGTCTCATTGGGACCGTCCTTAGGAACTAAGTTCTATGTTTGTGATCCAAGATAGTTACTACCATGCATTGGGCCCGAAACCCATGGACCCTCTCGACTTATTAATCGCCTTGATCTCTGTCCAGGAGTTGCAACTAGTTTCTGGTGTTTGTAGGATATGTGTTGGTGGCCGTGCGTAGCGCTGACCCTAGGGGTGGGCTGTGTTGCGGTAGACACAGCGAGGCACGGTGTACCAAGTGACACCCGAATGGTGCTCTTGGGAACCCTGCACTCATCGTTTGGGGCCGTACTGGAAACTTCGGCCGGACTTCCTTGCGGAGTGGACTCAAATAGGCGATAAACCTGGACTAGAGACTTGTGAGGTTAGTCAGGTCATGACCGACACCCTCGCTGGGCTTCCGCTTGAAGGTTGCCGAGTACATGTCGTGTAAATGGCGATAAGTGGTGGGAGCGTGTGAAGAAGTATACCCCTGCAGGGTTAAAGATCTATTCAAATAGCCGCGTCCGCGGATATGGACTACTTGGAAGCTTACATGGTTCATAGACAAGTTGGAATGTATACTCTAAAATGCGCAAGATAAGCGTGAGTGCTATGGATGGCCTTCTCGTAGGGAGACGGGGGCGGATCCATAGTGGTGTATTGATTTGGTGAATATGTGGACTCGTGTGCGCTTTCTCACCTCAAAAGGAAGTACTTGTAGTCGTAGTTCAGGATAGGCACTGAGTCAAAGCTGGCTTGCTGCAGTTAAACTCCACAACCCCATTGTTGATACAAATGCATATGTAGTTAGTTCTGATGTAAGTCTTGCTGAGTACCTTTGTACTCACGGTTGCTTAATTTATGTTTTTGCAAAGGAGACTTCAGTCTCGCTAGTTCTTTCTGTGATGAGTTCGACGTTGACCGATTAGTTTGGGAATCCCAGACAGAGGTCTGGTTCCTATGGAGGGACTTGTAGATAGATATGCTTCCTAGCCTTCTTTCTTTTAGCTGTCTGTACTCAGACAGGTTATGCTTTCGCTTGTTGCTTGTATGACTTGAATGTTGGGTCATGAGACCCATGTTTGTAATATCATGCTATGTAAGGCTCCTCGGAGCCCCTTTAAATAAATACTTTGAGTCATAGAGTTATGTTGTGATGCCATGTTGTATTTACACATATCGTGCATATTGTATGTATGTTTGAAATGTACTGGTATGTGTGGGATCCGACACCTAGCTGTTTATTCTTGGTAGCCTTCCTTATGGGGAAATGCCTCCTAGTGCTTCCATTCGAAACACATGGATTGACCGACATGTGTCCTTCTTTGCTCCTGTGTCTGTCCCTACGGGGAAATGTCATGCGGTGTTTTACCGGAGTCCTTGTAGCTTTCTACGACTCGGTTACCCTCGCTGCTGACCGACACGTGCATTGCTGGGTCATGTATGCCTGTCCCTGTAAGTTTGTGCCACCTTGGTTTACGACTAGTCATGTCGCTCCGGGTTCTCGGTCGCATGGATGCTAGCGACACAATCATATACGTGAGCCAAAAGGCGCAAACGGTCCCGGCCCAGGTAAAGGCGGCAGCCGTGGGTTACCGTGCGTGAGGCCGCAAAGTGATATGATGTGTTACATGCTAGACCGACGTGACTTAGGATCGGGGTCCCGACAGCTTTGGTATCAGAGCCTGACTGCCTGTAGGATTACCAAGCCAAACTTGTCGAAGTCGAGTCTAGAAATGCTTTAGTTATATAGGGGAATTGATTGTGGAAAGGAACGTAAGGCTCTTTTTACTCCTTATCCTGTGTCCTTCTGATTCTGAGTCACCCTCATCTTTTCTATAGGGTTAAGAAACTAGGCTTTCTCATCTACCTATCAGGATGGCGAGTTACTACTTTGCAGACTTATAGAAAAGGTGTCGTCTTCTCAGATCGGTGTTTCCACAAGAATTCAGTTGATATGTTGTCAGTTGTCATACAGGTTGTCTAATTTTTATGCCCGTACAGCCGTTATGCTGTCCGAGGTATCCAAGATCTTTAAATAATCTGATGCATTTGCAAATCATTTCTTCCTATTCTGATGTCTTTTGGGCTGGACTAACCACACTAGTCATTGTGTTGAGGTACTCCATTGGCTCGACCTATACGATGAAGTTATTAGGAAACTAGGATATTTTAGAGAACCACCCGGTAACCCGACCTTGTGTTGTGGTCCCAGTGTGATGATTCTGGCCACCATTCTCGAAAGCATCTCGTGATGTTATTTAGTTAGCAGGTATCCCATTTCTTGGTTCTTGAACCCAAGATTCATTCTACTTACTTCATGTTGATAGTGTTTGCTCGTTCCTTTAGGACATTTGCACCTTTATGATAGTCCTCGAGTTCCGTGGTATATCATTCTTCCAAATACCATGAACCATCCTTGGCAGGAGTTTGTTTGAACCAAAAGATCACAACAAGAGTGCTCCTGATGAGTTCTCCATTCTACATTGTGAATCTGCCAATCCTCTCCTTCTGCATGGGTGTCCGGAAGAAATATGTTGGACTTGTTCGACATGCTAATCCATGCATCCACAACTCATAGAATCATGTGTTTCTTTGAGTTGTCTCTCTTCAGTTGTATTCTGACTTTCATCTACCAGTCGATAGTCAAGAATATGTCATGCAGTCGTGCTCATCGATGCCTCTTACTCTTATGGTCCGTCAAGCCATTTCATTTCGGAATGACTAGGAGAAACAAACTCCAACACCTCATCCATTTCTTGGATTGGGTCAAAGCAATTGTATACCGCAGATCAAGAGGCCAATCCAGGTTCTAGTCTGCTCTACCCTGGAGTGTTACCCTCTTTCATGTCAAGAATGTCATAGAAATTGCACACCATCTTATGGATTCTTGATATAGTGATACTTCTCGCCATCATCATTTATTTCTCGGTCTCCGTGTTGTTGTAACCAGAATACCGACAAGTGAATCGTGATGTGTGAAATCAATACTCTTAGCAACCCCATTGCTTGGTAGTTAATGGACGATAATTTCATTCTTAGTGTGTTGATTATTGAATTACCATTCTAAGATTGATTGTGCTACCTAGTCCATCTTTCCTAGTGCACTTTTCGATCGACGAGTTAGAATTATGTAAATCCCTTGCTCTTTCGATCATATCGTCTTGCCCTGAAAAGCAAGATTGTTCCCGAGTTTAATAACATATTGGTGGTTCGTGATTTTCTGGATATCTTCTCGGAAGTATCACCAGGTTGTCCCCTGACTGTTATGTTCAACTCGTTATCAAGTTGGTTTTCCTTTAAACCACCCTCTCTCCAAGAATCTGTGTTGGATACCCCTGAGCTAGTTGGTTAAGCTAAACAACAACTTGGAGAGTTGGAAGATAAAAGCTTTGCCTAACTCAATTCATTCCAAAGGGATATCCTGTGTGTGTGTGTGTGTGTGTTGAAGAAAGATGATATCTTCATCGATTGACCTTCATGTTCAATTGTTGGACCTATTGTCTTATCCAATCTTTGATTTGAGTGTGGGCTATTGTCAAATCAAAACCAGCACCAACGATTTTCGTAATGTTGTTCTGCTCGTAGTTGTTTCCTCGAGCATACACCATTATATCTTTTGGGTCTGATCAATGCTATCACCGTGTTCACCTAATTGTGGAACTCCATCTCTATGAAAATCTCGATAAATTGTTGTTGAGCCCATCGGCAACATTCTTATCTTCTCCATGACTCGTGTTGAACATTAAGCTAGTGTTGGAAACTTTTATAAGCATTGTCTTCGTGTTCCATCCATGAAGTATATGTTTGGATGAAAGAAGTGACCTCCTCTAATTCACGTGCATTTGATGTAAGTTGCCGCCGTGAATTCGAGAAAGTTATTTTTGCTTCCATTGGAATCATCCCAAGTCAGTCATGCATGTGTGAAGTATTCTGGGGATTGGTAGACTTATCATCTCCATTCCATATGTAATCCCTAGCACACCAAGCCACTGATCGATTTGTTCAAAGATAAGAAGTTCAAGTGCTAATCCTGAAGGGCCCAGACGGACATGCACAAGACTTCGTTATCCTCAATGATGGTTCATCAACCACGATCTGAGGTTGGGCTTGAGCGCCAATGGAAAGTAGTTGGCCAACAACTTGTTGTCGCGCCCCCTGGCAGCTTGCACCGCGATGGTGTAGATGCCAAGGAACTCTGCTGGACTGAGCGTGCCGTCGTACTTGTTGGGCAGCTCAGGTTTGAAGGGGCGGGCGGACGGCCAGCAAACTTGTCGCAGCTCACGAGTAAACGCTGGGCAGCCCACCTCGTAAGGTAAGCACCCAGGGTACCCTGGCACTGGCACGTATACTGTCGGTCTGGCACGGTCGTCTGACAGACGGCGTGCTTCCCGGTGCCGCTCAATCTTCGTACGGGCGTCCTCTTCGTGCCATTCGTGGAGCACTTGGCGCTGGTCTCGGCGGCCCTACGGATCCGACGATGCCATGGACATGGTGTCCTGGTCATTCGATCAGCGAGCTTGCCGCCAGTGTGGTTGTTGGCGTGGAGGCAACTGCACCGTTGGTGCACCGTCTCCGGCACGGCAGCTAGATGGTCCTGCCGACACTGTGGGTGGTCGTCTGGAAGGGCCCACATCCTATGTTTTGCCGGGATCGGCAAAACTGATGAGACTCTGGATAGTGGCCCTCCATTCTTCCATTTTGTCTGGGGCTAGTGGGAAGTTCAAAAGCATTTGAACTCGCACCATAGCCTCTGCCGCCATGGTTGGCATGGCGGGAAACACGGAACGGGACGGCGTTCGACTCCTGGCAGGGCCAGGAGGGAGCTCGTCGCGCACCTGCTGCCGCGGCGCATGTTCACCAACGGGTTGGCGTGGTGGTGGTGGAACCTGAGCATCGTGAGGATGATGCTCAGGGCCGGCTTGACGCCGTCCAGGACCGCCAGCGCCGCGGGGAAGCGTGGCGCGCCCATCTTGCGATGGTCGCTGCACAAGTCCCGCCGCAGCGTTGTTGGACGTCGCGGCGACGGGGTCCTGGTTCACACCGGTCTGAATTGTAATACTGGGATGATCGTGCTCACCAGCGGGTTGTCGGAGTTGGTCGTCTGCGCCGTCTCCAGTGTGCTGACTGCGATCGCCGGCATGGTGGGGATGCTGGACACCCGCACCGCCGGCGCCTCCTGCGCCGGCCGTCCCAACCGTAGCGCCCGCGCCGACTGCGCCGCCTGCGCCGTCTCCAGACGCCTGGGAAGACAGCTTGGAGGTGGTGGGAGCCGTCGTGGCTCTGGTCTTCTTCTTCGGCGCCATCGACGAACGTGATGGAGCCGGTACTCAAACTACGAACACTGATTTGTAATACGAGACCCCCTGCTTGGTGCGCCAAAGATGTCATGGGAAAACGACGATCTATGGGATCGAGAGTATCCCTTTGCGTTTCAGAAGTGGGATCAAAATACTATAAAGAGCAGGGATAGTAGATATGAGCACAAGCAACGATTTATCCAGGTTCGGGCCGCTGTAAGCGTAAAACCCTACTCCTGTTCTGGTGGTTTGATTGTATGTCAGCTCAAAGGTTACAAAGAGCGCAGCTTGCCGGCAAGGTGCGCGGGAAGTGGAGCTACAACGTGTAGCTGAGCTAAGAGTCGACCATTCTAAGTGTAGTCGTGGGCCTCCTTTTATAGGCCAAGGGGTTATCACAGTGGCTAACATGGTCATTTACAGAGTATGAATAGTAACTTGCACCATCACCACGTCTATCTCTAGACGGGGTAAGACAAGCGCATTAAATGCACTGTTAGGTGCTACATCGGGGAGGCGAGTCTTTGGGTAAAAAGATCTGTACCACCGGTCCTGGCGCCCTCCTGTAATCTTGACACATCCCAGGGACGGGTGTCATTAAAGTTAATCCTGGCGTGGCATGCTGACACGTGCCTTTGCCAGCTGCGTTGACTGTCTGCCCGCTCGACACCTATCATGCGTGCTTATCTAGCCGATGATGAGGTGGAGCGGTAACGGGACGGAACGAGCTTGCCGGCGCAGAGCTTGCCGGGCCATTGGTTGTCGGCAAGGAGCTTGCCGGCAACCAGAGTCTTGGTCTTCACCTTGCCGGTATGAAGCTTGCCGGCAAGGGCAATCTTGATATTCAGTACGAGAATAGTACTTCTCGATGACCTGCCTTGAGGTCTTCTTCACGGTCTTGTTTAATCTGAGTCTTGGGTCACAACAACCCTCCGGCAAGCCCTTGCCGTCAGGAGGGCTACAACTGCCTGTGCACAAGTCAGGGTACGAGGGCACCCATGCTTTAGTACACCGACACTTAGGCCTGTCTTTTTGCGAACTCGCTTGACTGCTATTTTGAAAATGCCTCCTTATGCTAAATATATGAAAGATATTGTAACTAATAAAAGAAAGATACCCGAAGCTGAAATTTCCACCATGCTTACAAATTATTCTTTTAAGGGTGGAGTACCTAAGAAGTTAGGAGATGTAGGAATACCCACTATACCATGCTCCATTAAAAGAAGTTATGTCTTTATGTGATTTAGGAGCCGGTGTTAGTGTTATGCCTTTCTCTTTATATAGAAGACTTGATTTGAATAAGCTCACATCTACTGAAATATCTTTGCAAATGGCTGATAAATCGACTGCTATACCTATTGGAATTTGCGAGGACGTTCCCGTTGTAGTTGCAAATGTTACTATCTTAACAGACTTTGTTATACTTGATATGCCCGAGACGATAACATGTCGATTATCCTTGGTAGACCCTTTTTGAATACTGCAGGGGCTGTTATTGATTGCAACGAAAGCAAGGTTACTTTTCATGTCAATGGTAATGAGCATACGGTCTATTTTCAGAGGAAACAAACTTCAGTGAATGGTATCAACATTATTGAAAAAATTGCGAAGATCACTATTGGAGGTTTCAAATTTCCTCTTCCCTCAGTAAAAAAGAAATATGAAACTCTCATTGTTGGGGAGATGCATATCCCCGTGGAGGTAACCTAGTGTTATACGAAAATTCTTCGGTTTCATGTCACTCGGAAATAATTTGTTAATAAGACTTGATCAACCTTATTAATGGATTCTTTTTGAGGGGAATGTGGTCGATGAATTTAGTAAACACAACCTGCTGTACCCTTCATTTACTTGCTGATAATTAAAGTTTGATAAAGTAGAATGCCATAATTATCCTGTTTCCTGAATTTTCCGTGCAATAAAAAATGTCCCAAAAATAAAAGTTCTCAGAATGCCCTGAAAATTTAGTATGATTTTTTCTTGAATATTTAAGAATTTTTGGCACTGAACACACCTCAGGGGGGGGGTGCACCTGTGATCCACAAACTCACAGGGCGCGGCCACCCCTGGGCGCGCCTAGCAGGCTTGTGGGTCCCACAGGGACCCCCTCACTTATTCCAGCTGCCCACCACCTTCTTCATCCTCCAAAAAAAATCAAACTTGCTCCCAAGCCCGTGTTCTTGCTCATTTCTGTGAGATTTTCGATCTCCTTGCTCTGAACTCCATTTCTGAAACTATTTTGAGGAATTGCTCCTTCGTATGTGACTCCGCCAATGCACCAATTAGTTTTTGTTCTAGTGCTTTATGTTTTGCGAATTTTTGCTGCTATGGTGACCATGTATATGAGCTTGCATGTTGAATTTATATGGTCCAAAGTAGTTTTGATGCATGATATAGCCTCTAGATACTTGTGGGAGTAGTTGCTATCAATTTTGTTGAGTTTTGTTCACTTTTATTCTGAGTCACTAAAAATTTCAAAAAAATTCAGAGGGAGAAAATGTTTAGGAAGATGTTCCATGGTGGTTCCTCGAGCAAGAGTGCTCCAAGACCCGCGATACGTGAGCCGGACCTCGAACCGCCACGGGATGCTTCGGTGCAACCGTGCGAATGGCCGTGTGATTCCTTCATGATTCGAGCCGACATCAAGGAAGAGTTTGATATGTATGTATGCAATGCCAAGCTCACAGACTTCTTAACAGATAAGTGCCGACAGTACCATGACGTTATTGATTCCTTCATACGAAAATTCGAGTATGTATCTCATCGCACCTCTCATGATGTCATCTTTAATTTATATGAAGAGCCTTTTCGCATGTCCGTTGAGGAATTTAGTGATGCTTGTAGAATTCCGTCTTGGGGGACATGCACTGAACCTCGTAAAGCAGATTGCAATGAATTTCTCATGAATATTACTAGGGGTGAAACTAGAGGCATAACGCAAGCCGCTATGGGGAGCATTCACTTTCCCGCTATACATTGTTTTGCCCTGTTCATAGGTAGATGCATCAATGGTAAACATGATCCTAGACATTTATGCGCTCTTGATTTGAGCATTCTTAAGAGTGCAGTATTAAGAGATAGAAATTTTAATATGGGTGCCATCATTGCACGTCGCTTACATAATAATGCTCTAGTTGGTGATCTTTTTGGTGGAATTTATGCCACTCGCTTAGCTGCTCGTCTTAATGTGCCCATAAAAGAAAATGACACCTTATTGCCACCTAGTTACTTTGATTATGAGGCCATGGAACGTCATCAGTTCCTTGAAAGGAACGACCCACCTCTTCGATACAAGCTAATCTTTAATAGGCGTCATGTTATCCATATTACTTTGCCTGCTCCTGCCTTCTTTAACTTCCAGGAAAAACAAAGATACTTTATACTTGAGGAGGAGGCTGAGGAGTACGAGAGGACGGCGGAGACCGCTCGGTGTAACGAGGTAGCTCGCCAAGCTGTGGCAGCTGCACTCCAGTACAACCCGAACTACTACCATGGGTATTATCTAGGCTAGGAGTGGTCGTAGACCAACTTTGGCCAAAAGCTTGGGGGAGTAGGTATTTCTCACCGACATTACATTCATGTACCACACATTCATTTCAGTTGTCGGTGTTCATCCTTTTTCATTGTATATCCATGTTAGTTTTATTTCTGTTTTCTTCTTGTGTGTTTGATAAACTTCGAAAATCCAAAAATATTTCTCACTTCTTTTCGGTTTTTCTTTCTCTTTAGTTAGTTAGTAATATTAAAAGAAAACCCAAAAAGATTTCTCATTTCTTCTTTTGCTTGTTGGGAGTTCTCCCGTGTAAATAGTTTTTCTCGCTTTTCGTTTTCCTTTCGTTAATTTGCTTTCTTCAGAAAAATCTAAAAACTCCAAAAATATTTCAGTGTGTTTCTCTGAATTTCTTTTCTTTACGTTGAGTCAACGTAAGGAGAAGACCACGATGAAAATGTTGAGTGGCTCTCATGTGCTTTATTGTTGATCTAACAAAGAGCCACCATTACCTTGTCTTCTCCTTTGAATAAAATGTTTGCAGATTCCGGATTAGTCCACGACACATTTGCACTATTATTAGTATCACATCATTCGGTCGTGCAAGTGAAAGGCAATAATGACGATATTTGATGAAGTGATTCCGGTGAAGAAAAGCTGGTATGAACTCTTCTTGTTTTTGTTTTTGTAAATATGTTTAGCTCAGTATTCATGATTCAGCATTATTATGAGTAAACATGTTTGTGATTACAATTAGAGATCATAGTTGCTCATGCCATGCTTAAATAGCTAGGAGTGGATAATGATTTATCTTGAGTGTCAACATGCATTAAAATGGTTGTGATGTAGTATGTTAGTATGGTATCCTCCTCTGAACAATTCAAGTGGCTTGACTTGGCACATGTTCACACAAGTAGTTGATTCAAAACCAACATAGCCTCCACGATATTTATGTTCATGGTGTTTATATCCTACTCATGCTCGTATTCAGTGTTAATTATTCTCAATGCATGATTATGACCGTTTTCGCTCTCTAGTTGGTCGCTTCTTAATCTATTTGCTAGCCTTCGCCTGTACTAAGCGGGAATGCTGCTTGTGCATCCATAATCCTTAAACCAAAGTTGTTCTAGATGAGTCCACTATATCTACCTATATGCGGTATTACTCTGCCGTTCTAAGTAAATTTGCATGTGCCACCTCTAATCATTCAAATAAACATTTGTTTTGTGTGCTGATACGTCTTCGTCGTATCTACTTCTCCAAACACTTTTGCTCTTGTTTTAGACTCTAATTTGCATGATTTGAATGAAACTAACCCGGACTGACGTTGTTTTTAGCAGAACTACCATTGTGTTGTTTTTGTGTAGAAATCAAAGTTCTCGGAATTGGACGAAACTTTTTGGAGAATTTTTATGGAATATATAAAAATTATTGGCGCAAGAATCAACAGAAGAGGGGCCACCTGTTGCCCACAAGGCAACAGGGCACGACCCCCCTTAGGGCGCGCCCTGATGCCTTGTGGGGCCCACAGGCAGCCGTCTGACCTAATTCCAACGCTATAAATTCTCTTTCCCCGAGAAAAAAATAAGAGAAGAAGTTTCATCGCGTTTTACGATACGGAGCCGCCGCCACCTCCTGTTCTTCATCGGGAGGGCTGATCTGGAGTCCGTTCGGGGCTCCGGAGAGGGGGATTCGTCGCTGTCGTCATCATCAACCATCCTCCATCACCAATTTCATGATGCTCACCACTGTGTGTGAGTAATTTCCCCGTAGGCTTGCTGGACGGTGATGGGTTGGATGAGATTTATCATGTAATCGAGTCAAACTTGTTAGGGCTTGATCCCTAGTATCCACTATGTTCTAAGATTGATGTTGCTATGACTTTGCTATGCTTAATACTTGTCACTAGGGCCCGAGTGCCATGATTTCAGATCTGAACCCTTTATGTTTTCATGAATATATTTGTGTTCTTGATCCTATCTTGCAAGTTGTATGCACCTATTACGTGTTATGATCCGCATACCCCAAGGTGACAATAATTGGGATTCTTTCCGGTGATTACCGTAGTTTGAGGAGTTCATGTATTCACTAAGTGCTAATGCTTTGTTCCGGTTATCTATTAAAAGGAGGCCTTAATATCCCTTAGTTTCCTTGAGGACCCCGCTACCACGGGAGGGTAGGATAAAAGATGTCATGCAAGTTCTTACTATAAGCATGTATGACTATATACGGAATACATGCCTGCATTACATTGATGAATTGGAGCTATTCTGTATCGCTCTAGGTTGTGACTGTTACATGATGAATGTCATCCAACATAATTATCCATCATTGATCCAATGCCTATGCTTTTTGCATATTGATCTTTGCTAAGTTACTTCCGTTATTGCTGCTGCTACAATCACTACAAAACTGCTACTATTACTGTTTCTGTTCCTATTGCTACTATTATTACTGTGCTACTAAACACTTTGCTGAAGATATTTA
The DNA here is from genome assembly GCA_039707655.1 of Elymus sibiricus. Classification (NCBI taxonomy): domain Eukaryota; kingdom Viridiplantae; phylum Streptophyta; class Magnoliopsida; order Poales; family Poaceae; genus Elymus; species Elymus sibiricus. Next base: position 229,573,391 of record CM077676.1, read on the forward strand.
GTTCTCCAGGTGTGGTTGAATTGACAACTCAACTACTAATACTCACAAATATTTTTTGGCTCCCCTTGTGTCGAATCAATAAATTTGGATGAAATACTACCCTCGAAGACTGTCACGATCCCCTATACTTGTGGGTTATCAGGTGCCCGTACCGCTCATGGAGCGACAGGGGGTGGTCAATATCTTCCATGCTAAGTGGGTTATTCTCAGATGGGTGTTTATTCACTTGTCATTGCACGAGAGAGGCTAGTAATTGGGATGCCCAAACCTGTAATCAAAATAAGAAAAATATAATAAAACAAACTCCCCCGGAAATTTGATCGTTTGGAGGGCACCCGTGAATTCGGCTAGCTACGGCTTGTGTTGGTATGGTGGAGGGGGAGTAAACTTTACCTTTCCGCTTGGGAACCGCCTATAATGTGTTTAGCATGGAAGATATTGAAAATCCTCGGTCGTGACGTTGACAGGAAAAGCATACCTCTCAAAATTGTTTTCATCTCTGATTTAAGCTTCGAGCTCAGGCACCTCTGCAAATCCATGCTTCCCTCTGCGAAGGGCCTATCTATTTACTTTTATGTTATTTTACTTTTATTATTGAGTCATCACCTTATCATTCAAGCACCAGTTGGAGAGCACTATTGTCATTTTTATGCATTGAATATAGTTAATATTGGGTGTGACATGACTGGATCTCTTCTACCATGAATTACAATGTTTAGTCGTTGCTTGAACTTCAGAGGTGCTCTGCATTTATGTTTTGTGGTCTAAGAAAGGGCTAGCGAGATACCATTGTCGTGGGAAAACAACGATCTATGGGATCGAGAGGATCCCTTTATGGTTCGGAAGTGGGATCAAAATACTACAAAGAGCAGGGCTAGTAGATATGAGCACAAGCAACGATTTATCCAGGTTCGGGCCGCCGTGAGCGTAAAACCCTACTCCTGTTCTGGTGGTTTGATTGTATGTGAGCTCAAAGGTCACAAAGAGCGCAACTTGCCGGCAAGGTGCGTGGGAAGTGCAGCTACAGCGTGTAGTTGAGCTAAGAGTCGAACGTTCTAAGTGTAGTCGTGGGCCTCCTTTTATAGGCCAAGAGGTTACCACAGTGGCTAACATGGTCATTTACAGAGTATGAATAGTAACTTGCACCGTCACCACGTCTATCTCCAGACGGGGTAAGACATGCACATTAAATGCACTGTTAGGTGCTACGTCGGGGAGGCGAGGCTTTGGGTAAAAATATATGTACCACCGGTCCTGGCGCCCTCTTGTCACCTTGACACGTCCCAGGGATAGGTGTCATTAAAGTTAATCCTGGCGTGGCATGCTGACATGTGCCTTGGCCAGCTGCGTTGACTGCCTGCCCGCTCGACACCTATCATGCATGCTTATCTAGCCGATGATGAGGTGGAGCGGTAACGGGATGGAACGAGCTTGCCGGCGCGGAGCTTGCCGGGCCGTTGCTTGCCGGCAAGGAGCTTTCCGGCAACCAGAGTCTTGGTCTTCACCTTGCCGGTACGAAGCTTGCCGGCAAGGGCAATCTTGATCTTCAGTACGAAAATAGTACTTCTCGATAACCTGCCTTGTGGTCTTTTTCATGGTCTTGTTTAATCTGAGTCTTGGGTAACAGCAACCCTCTGGCAAGCCCTTGCCGTTAGGAGGGCTACAACTGCCTGTGCACAAGTCAGGGTACGATGGCACCCATGCTTTAGTACACTGACAGGAGCCCCTGGGCCTGGGCCACACGCGCATGCGAGGCGTCGTTGGGCTAGGCCCGAACAGTGCACAGGCACGCGTGGCAGAGGATAACTGTCGTAATCTTCTCTGTTACCACGCCCCCCATGATGCGCATTAAATGCGGGTGTGGGAGAGGTGGAATGGAACGGGCGCGGGGAGGTAGTGCGCCTGAAAAAGCGCAGCCACGTGGGATGGTAAAGGGCCAGCTCCCGCGCCTTCCCCATAAAAAGGAATCCACGAGGGGCGCTACTCATATACCCCCCATCTCCCAATCTAGCCATTGCCATCGTATTCTTCCTTCCCGCCTCCTTTCGCCTGACTCCTCGCATCTCCTTCCTTGATTCCTGCTATTGAAGAAGGTGAAGCGGCAGGGAGAGTGACCCCCTAGGGTGCTATAAAAAGGGCGGGGGGGGGGGGGGGTGGAGACCTCCCCCACTCATCTTCTACCCTTGCCTCTCTCCTCCTTCAACCTTTCACCCATCCTTGTTTTACCCGAGGTCCACCGCCGCAATGGCGAGGGGTGGAGGTCGGGCTCGCGCATCTTCTGCTGCCAAGAGGGCCCCCCTCAGGGCCGAACGCGTTCCTCGGCGGCTGCCGTGGAGGCTAGCCCTAGCGCCCACGGAAGGGTCGCCCCCCGCGGCCGTGGAGGGCGTGGCACTCAATGTCGAGGTGGGCTTGGCAGAGCGGCTACCCTTCGCCCTCAGGTGGAGGCCCACACAATGGTGGCGGCACACGAGTTCGTTGTGGGGCTGCACCGTCGGCCCCGCAATTAGCTCCGGTTCCCGGACTCTTTTGCGAGGGCGATGGAGGACATCAGGCCCTCGGGCCTGTGGCTACAGGCAGATGGCTGCTGCAATGGCCCCTCCTGGGTGGCGGCTGAGTTCTCCACCGCCGGCTTCTTGTTCCTGACGCGGGGGTGGAAGTCGTTCGCCCGCTCCCGCGGTCTAAGGCGGGGGCAACTCCTCCAGTTTAGGTACGACGGAGCCGCCACACTCTTTGTGAAGTTCTTCGGGGTCTCTGGTGGTCGTATGGAGGGCTGCATGAAGAGCGAGAGCAACAGCGGCACCGACTCCACCAGCGAGAGCGAAAGCGACGAAAGCTCCCCGCGCATTAAGAGCGAAGGCGATGATTCCGACTAGGCGTAAGTAGCGCCCGAGTCGAATCTTGAAGACGAGTCGTGCTACGCCTAGGCTCCTCTCTTTTGCTCCTGTATCAGAACCAATGTAGCCTCGTGGGGGCGTGAAAAATGACTTTTGCATTTAAGTGCTTAATGGTTGTTGTAATTTGTGTTTTGGATGGATGTATGCATGCTATCTCTCTTGTCTTATTCTGTCTTTGCATGATTCGTGTACCCTATGCTTGCCGGAAACTTGCCGGTGTGCGCACTCTTGTCGCGAGCGCTTGAGGAACGGGTCCTTAGAAGCTTGCCGGAAGTGCCGCTGCCGGCAAGAATATACTTGACGATCACAACGTAGCCACTTAAGTTGTTGAGCGGACTCGAAACAAAGTAAGGGCATAGCTGATCACGACAAGGTTCCTTAGCATGCAGGTTTCTCATACAAAGACCAAAATCGTTCAAGGAGAAGTTGCAACTACAACAAAGAATTTACTTTAAAGTTTTGCAACTTAGCTTTTTCTTTGATGTGCTTCTTGCCGTAGGATGATATCTTGAACGTCATTTGGTATCCATACCATCACTCCCCCTGGGAAATTTGCATGCGAGGAACCCTTCTGTACTTTGAGAAAAAGAAAGAAGAGAAAAGAGGAGGCTGGAACCTTAATGGTTCCTTAATCATCCTATGCAAGGGAAAAAATGTAACACAAGGCTGCCTGCAACACACAAACAAATATGTACTTGGACAAAGAATTGTGAAACACATAGCTTTATTTATATGCACGGGATCTGCGCCCGGCTCTGTACAAAGGTTTACATGCCTTTCTGGCAAACTTGTACAAAAGAGGTTGCCGGGCAGCTCGGCAACCATGCCTTACGGGTAAAACTTGCGAAGATGCTCAATGTTCCCTGAGTTGAGCACCAGAGTGCCATCTTCGGTCTCTAGGCAGACTGTGCCGGGCCTAGTGACTCGTACCACCCGGTAAGGGCCCTCCCACTTTGGTGTCAACTTGTTTTGACCCTTCGTGGACTGGATCCGACAAAGAACAAGGTCGCCTTCCTCAAGATTCCTGGCGTTCACTTTGCGGCTATGGTAGCGGCACAAAGCTTGCTGATACCGTGCAGCACAGACAGCAGCCCGGAAACGATCTTCCTCAAGGAGCATGGCATCATCTTGCCGCAGCTCATCTTGATCCTCCTCATCGAAGGCCAAGACTCGAGGTGACCCATATTTGAGTTCTGTGGGGAGCACCGATTCTGCACCATAAACAAGAGAGAAGGGTGTCTGGCCAGTGGCTCGACTTGGCGTCGTTCTGATCGACCAAAGAACCGCCAGCAACTCTTCCACCCAGCGCCTTCCACACTTGTGCAGCCTGTCGAAAGTTCTGGTCTTGAGACCATGCAGCACTTCTGCATTTGCCCTCTCTACTTGCCCATTGCTCCTTGGGTGAGCAACAGACACATAGCAAATCTTATTTCCAAGTTCTTTGCAATATGCTGTGAAGGCGCGGCTCGTGAATTGGCTGCCATTGTCGGTGATGATCTTGTTGGGGACACCAAAACGAGCAACCAATCCTTTGAGGAACTTGATGGTTGACTATGTCGTCACCTTCCTCACTGGCTCCACCTCAGGCCACTTTGTAAACTTGTCGATGATTCCGACTAACAATGTACAAGAATTCAAAGCCCCCGGTAGCACGGGGGAAGGGGCTAACAATGTCGAGCCCCCAGACCGAGAAAGGCCAGGAGAGAGGGATGGTTTGGAGGGCTTGAGCTGGCTGGTGTATGTCCTTGGAGTGGAACTGGCATGCTTCGCATCTGATGACCACCGCCAAGGCGTCTTGAAGGGCTGTCAGCCAGTAGAATCTTGGATGGAACGCCTTGCCGACAAGCGCGCGTGACCCAATGTGAGAGCCACACACCCCTTCATGCATCTCTTCCAACAGCCTCTATCCATCTTCCCGGCAGATACACTTCAATTTCACCCCATTTGGACTCTTTCTGTACAGAAAGTTGTCAACAAACTTGTACATCCTTGATTGACAGGCTACTCTTTCTGCGTCCTCTTGCTTGTTGGGAAGATCTCCTGTCTGAAGGAACTGGACAATTGGCTGCGCCCATGTCGGAGCTTGTGGCTCGACGACAAGGACTAAAGGCATTTCTTCCCCTGCGGGAGCGCTTGCTTCGACGGCAAGGATCTGGCTTGCCGAAAGCTGCGGCTCACCGCCCAAGGGTATTTTGTCAGCGGTATCTACTTTCTTGGCGGCTGCTGGCAGCTCTGCCGGAAAGTAACCACCAACATCTTGCTTTCTCTTCTTCGCCAGCCTTGATGGTGTAACGGATGGCTGAGTCAGATGGAGCACAAAAGCTCCTGGTTCCACATGCATCTTTTGAGTGGCAAGCTTTGACAGGTCATCGGCAATCCAATTCTGGGCATGAGGGACATGCTCTGCTTGCAGACCGTCAAAGTGCTCTTCCAACTTCCTCACCTCATCAATGTACGCCTCCATCAAAGGGCTCTGGTAATCCTTGTTGACCTGCCTCACCACTAGCTGCGAGTCGCCTCTGATAATCAGCTTCCGAATACCAAGGTCAATTGCAATGCGCAGACTGGCAAGCAATCCTTCATACTCAACAGTGTTGTTGGTAGCCTGCTCCCGGGGAAAGTGCATCTGAAGCACGTACTTGAGGTGCTCTCCGGTGAGTGCTATAAGTAGCACGCCAGCACCGGCACCTTTCAGCGTGAAAGCACCGTCAAAGTACATGATCCAGTCGTCAACAGTTTCCTTGCCGGGGAGAGAGGTCTCCGGAACTTCTTCATCTGGCGTTGGGGTCCATTCTGCAATGAATTCCGCCAAGGCTCTGCTCTGAGTTGTTGAGGTACTCTCCAACTTCAAATCAAAGCTTGACAGCTCCAATGCCCACTCCACAATCCTGCCGGTTGCCTCTGGATTTCTCAAGATGCGTTGCAACGGAAAGCGAGTGACGACGGTGACTGGGTGTGCTTGAAAATAATGGCGCAGCTTCCTTGAACCCATGAGAAGGCCAAAGAGCAACTTCTGCACACCAGAGTACCTTGACCTAGCCTCTTGCAGGAGGGAGCTGACAAAGTAGACTGGGCGCTGCACCATCTTCTTGTTCACAACTTGCTGATCTGGCTGGCTGGCTTGCACAATCTCTGGCTTGTCGGCACCTGACCTTGCCGGAGAAGATTCCGGCTCGTTGGGTCGTGGCTCTGCGGCTGCTACCTCCTCCTCATCGGCCTCTCTTTCAGCCACAAGTGCAGCACTAACCACTTGATTCATTGCCGCTAAGTATAGCAGCAACGTCTTTTGCGGCCTAGGCGCAACTAGGACTGGCGGAGAAGACAAGTACTCCTTCAAATCTTGGAGCACGGCCTCCGCTTTCGGAGTCCAGTTCACTGGACCTGCCTTTTTCAATATCTTGAAAAACGGCAAGGCGTGCTCTGCCGATTTGGAGATGAACCTGCTGAGGGCGGCAACGCAGCCAGCAAGATGCCTGACATCCTTGACGCGTCTCGGTGCTTCCATCTGCTCAATTGCTTTGATCTTGTTGGGGTTGGCTTCAATCCCTCTTCGAGACAAAAAGAAACCAAGAAGCTTGCCGGATGGTGTGATCAGGGTGATCCTTTGCGTCAAAGACAATGGGCGTGTGCGACCACTTGAGTGGCTTCTGCGCTCCCATCACGGGCTTCGCGACATTCACCTCGCGGATCCACTACTTCAGTTGCCGGTGTGAGGAGTGCAAAGATGCACCTCCGTCAACACACATGGCGTCCACTGCGTTCTGGAACTCCTTGTCGGGCTCATCTTTGTCCTCATCACCATCATCTTGGCCTTGTGCAGCCTTCTCTTTTGGCTGCTTGGCCTTGCCGCGGCGGCCCCCTCGGCCACCATGGTTCTGCTTGCCGGACCCACCGGCACCATCCTCGCCCTTCTCCTTGTCACGCTTCTCATACTCTTGCTTCTGCTTCTCGGCAAGCTGCTCCACTTGCCGGCACTCCTGGAGATCGTGGCCCTTGGTATGGTGGATCTTGCAGTACGGCCCACCAGTCTTGCCGCTCTTGTCGCCTGCCGCAGCCTCCCGGTAGTCAGCGCATCCGGCAACCTCCTTGCCGGGGCTTTTTGCCTTGGACTTTTTGGCGGCGTTGGTGTCACCGGGGCTCTCAATTGCCATCACTGTCTTGCCTTTGCACTTCCGATTGCGCTTCTGGCTCTTCTTCTGCGGGGTCGATGCATCATCCGCGTCGTCGTCTTCGGAGTCGACTTCGGCGCCAGCATCTTCCCCAGGGAGTCGCCTCCCTTCCTCAGCACATGCACACTTGTCTGCCAAGGTGTACAACTCGTTGATAGTTTTGACCTTCACGATATTCATCTCGGACCGCATTCTATGGTTGCGCACATTCATGTGGAATGCGGTGCAAACAGCTGCGGGATGAACATCGGGGATGTTGTGGTACACACGGCTGAACCTCTGTATGTTCTTGCGGAGGGTCTCACCATCTCTCTGGGGGATCACATGCAAATCGCTCTCTTGACCAGGGAGCTTGTGGCCACCCTAGTAGGCACCCACGAATTGATGGCATAGATCCGACCAAGAAGAAATGGAGCCCTCCGGCAAGTTCATCAACCACGATCTGACGTTGGGCTTGAGTGCCAATGGAAAGTAGTTGGCCAACAGCTTGTCGTCGCGCCCCCCGGCAGCCTGCACCGCGATGGTGTAGATGCCAAGGAACTCTGCTGGACTAAGTGTGCCGTCGTACTTGTCGGGCAGCTCTGGTTTTAAGGGGCGGGCGGACGGCTAGCAAACTTGCTGCAGCTCACGAGTAAATGTTGGGCAGCCCACCTCCTAAGGTAAGCACCTAGGGTACCCTGGCACTGGCACGTATACTGTCGGTCTGGCATGGTCGTCTAACAGACGGCGTGCTTCCCGGCGCTGCTCAATCTTCGTACGGGCGTCCTCTTCGCACTGTTCGTGGAGCACTTGGCGCTGGTCTCGGCGGCCACGCGGATCCGACGATGCCATGGACATGGTGTCCTGGTCATCCGATCGGCGAGCTTGCCGCCGTGGTGGTTGTTGGCATGGACGCAACTGCACCGTTGGTGCACCGTCTCCGGCACGACAGCCAAATGGTCCTGCCGGCACTGTGGGTGGTCGTCTGGAAGGGCCCACATCCTGTGTTTTGTCGGGATCAGCAAAACTGATGAGACTCTGGATAGTGGCCCTCCATTCTTCCATTTTGTCTGGGGCTGGCGGGAAGTTCAAAAGCATTTGAACTCGCGCCATAGCCTCTGCCACCGTGGTTGGCATGGCGGGAAACACGGAACGGGATGGCGTTCGACTCCTGGCAGGGCTAGGAGGGAGCTTGTCGTGCACCTGCCGCCGCGGCGCATGTTCACCAACGGGTTGGCTTGGTGGTGGTGGAACCTGAGCATCATGAGGACGATGCTCAGGGCCGGCTTGACGCCGTCCAGGACCGCCAGCGCCGCGGGGAAGCATGGCGCGCGCATCTTGCGATGGTCGCTGCACATGTCCCGCCGCAGCGTTGTTGGACGTCGCCGCTCCATCCTTGGACGTCGCGGCGACGGGGTCCTGGTTCACACCGGTCCGAATTGTAATACTGGGATGATTGTGCTCACCAGCGGGTTGTCGGAGTTGGCCGTCTGCACCGTCTCTAGTGTGCCGACTGCGATCGCTGGCACGGTGGGGATGCTACACCCGCACCGCCGGCGCCTCCTGCCCCGGCCATCCCAACCATAGCGCCCGTGCCGGCTGCGCCGCCTGCGCCTTCTCTGGATGCCTGGGAAGGCAGCTTGGAGGTGGTGGGAGCCGTCATGGCTCCGGTCTTCTTCTTCGGCGCCATCGATGAAGGTGATGGAGCCGGTACTCAAACTATGAACACTGCTTCGTAATACGAGACCCCCTGCCTGGCGTGCCAAAGATGTCGTGGGAAAACAACGATCTATGGATCGAGAGGATCCCTTTATGGTTCAGAAGTGGGATCAAAATACTACAAAGAGCAGGGCTAGTAGATATGAGCACAAGCAACGATTTATCCAGGTTTGGGCCGCTGCGAGCGTAAAACCCTACTCCTGTTCTAGTGGTTTGATTGTTTGTGAGCTCAAAGGTTACAAAGAGTGCAGCTTGCCGGCAAGGTGCGCAGGAAGTGCAGCTACAGCGTGTAGTTGAGCTTAGAGTCGACCATTCTAAGTGTAGTCGTGGGCCTCCTTTTATAGGCCAAGGGGTTACAGTGGCTAACATTGTCATTTACAGAGTATGAATAGTAACTTGCACCGTCACCACGTCTATCTCCAGACGGGGTAAGACAAGCGCATTAAATGCACTATTAGGTGCTACGTTGGGGAGGCGAGGCTTTGGGTAAAAAGATCTGTACCACCGGTCCTGGCGCCCTCTTGTCACCTTGACACGTCCCAGGGACGGGTGTCATTAAAGTTAATCCTAGCGTCGCATGCTGACACGTGCCTTGGCCAGCTGCGTTGACTGCCTGCCCTCTCGACACCTATCATGCGTGCTTATCTAGCCGATGATGAGGTGGAGCGGTAACGGGACGGAATGAGCTTGCCAGCGCGGAGCTTGCCGGGCCGTTGCTTGCCGGCAACCAGAGTCTTGGTCTTCACCTTGCCGGTACGAAGCTTGCCGGAAAGGGTAATCTTGATCTTCAGTACGAGAATAGTACTTCTCGATGACCTGCCTTGAGGTCTTCTTCACGGTCTTGTTTAATCTGAGTCTTGGGTCACAGCAACCCTCCGGTGAGCCCTTGCCGTCAGGAGGGCTACAACTGCCTGTGCACAAGTCAGGGTACGAGGGCACCCATGCTTTAGTACACCGACAACCATGTTATCATATTACAGCATGATTGTTTTGACAAATTGTTGGCATCCAAGATATCTTATTATTGCTTGCTAGTTGGTTGTGTTATTGTCATGAGTAAATGTGAGACCTAAGTGTTATCATTCATATGGTTAGTTCATAATATTTTCTGAAAACTTGGATGCTAGTTAACTATATATACATATAACAAGAACAAAAGAGTTTGTAGAAGTTTTTCTTTATCACTTTCAGTTTGTCAACTGAATTGCTTGAGGACAAGCAATGAGTTAAGCTTGGGGGAGTTGATACATCCCAAACGTATCTACTTTTCCAAACACCTTTTCTCTTGTTTTGGACTCTAATTTGAATGATTTGAATGGAACCAACCCAGACTGGCGCTGTTTTTAGCAGAATTGCCATGGTGTTATTTTTGTGCAAAAATAAAAGTTCTCGGATTGACCTGAAAATTTATGAAGAATTATTTCAGAATATATAAAAAATATTGGTGAAGAGATCTATTGGAGGGGGCCACCCAGGAGCCACAAGCTCAGGGGCGCGGCCACCCCCCAGGGCGCGCCCCTAGGCTTATGGGCCCCTGGAAACTCTGCTTGACCTAATTCCAATGCTATATATACCTATTCGTGGAGAAAAAATCTCAGAGAGAAAGAACCATCGCATTTTATGATACGGAGCCGCCGCCACCTCCTGTTCTTCATCGGGAGGGCTGATCTGGAGTCCGTTCGGGGCTCCGGGGAGGGGGATTGGACGCCGCCGTCATCATCAATCATCCTCCATCACCAATTTCATGATGCTCACCACCGGGTGTGAGTAATTTCTTCGTAGGCTTGCTGGACGGTGATGGGTTGGATGAGATTTATCATGTAATTGAGTCAATTTGTTAGGGCTTGATCCCTATTATCCACTATGTTCTGAGATTGATGTTGCTATGACTTTGCTATGCTTAATGCTTGTCACTAGGGCCCGAGTGCCATGATTTCAGATCTGAACCTTTATGTTTTCATGAATATATTTGAGTTCTTGATCCTATCCACTTGTCATATGCACTTGTTATTGTTCTGATCCGTAGACCCCATAGTGACAATTGTGTGGGATACTCTCCGGGGATGACTGCAATTCGAGGAGTTCATCTATTAACCATGTGTTAATGCTTTGTTCCGGTTCTCTATTAAAAGGAGGCCTTAATATCCCTTAGTTTCCTTATGGACCCCGCTGCCACGGGAGGGTAGGACAAAAGATGTCATGCAAGTTCTTATTATAAGCACGTATGACTATATACGGAATACATGCCTACATTACATTGATGAATTGGAGCTATTATGTATCGCTCTAGGTTGTGACTATTATATGATGAATGTCATCCAACACAATTATCCATCACTGATCCAATGCCTACGCATTTCTCATATTGGTTTTTGCTAAGTTACTTTGTTACTACTGTCTTACACTTGCTACAAATTGCTACTGTTACTACTGTTATCAAAACTATCATACTACTGTGCTACTAAACACTTTGCTGCAGATATTTAGTTCTCCAGGTGTGGTTGAATTGACAGCTCAACTGCTAATACTCGCAAATATTCTTTGGGTCCCCTTGTGTCGAATCAATAAATTTGGGTGAAAAACTACCCTCGAAGACTGTCGCGATCCCCTATACTTGTGGGTTATCATAGCCCGGGCCCCCTCCTTCCTTCCTCCACCCATTCCCCACGCTCCCTCTCTCACTTGATCCCTCTCACTCTCACGATCGCCGCCGCTGTCGCCCGAGCCCGCGGCCAGCCGTCGCCCGAGCCCCGGCCCCCCTTCCTCGTCGCCGCCGGCGGCCCTTCCCTAGCCGTCGTCAGACCCCACGCCCACACCGTCGGCCTGCACTGCCTTGCCGTCGTACCACCTATCCGACTCAACCCCGGTCGCCCAAACCTCATCATCGAGCACCGTGGTGAGGCCCCCGTCCATTTCCCCCTCTTCCGCCCCTCGAATCTGGGCCGTAGGCAGCCATAGGTTGCCGAGTAGGGGTTTTTTTCTAGGGTTCATGAGTAATTTGTTTTTTTTTCTTGGGTTCAACAAGTAATTGGCAAGAAGCAGTGTTAATTCTTCTGTTTAATCTCAAGTTGTGATGTGCTATTTATAATCTCAAGTTGATTAGGTGTTAATTCTTTTGTTTAATCTTTAGATAACAGTGATTAGTGGGGGTACTGCCCTGTTTTCAAATGAGTAATTATGTGCTGTGATGGCAGAAGCAGATGTTTAGTTGGGGTGCTGCCCTGTCTATTTCTTCTAAATTATGTCATGCTTAGTAATTGTTTTGGCTGTGACCACAAGAGGTGGCTGCTTATATATTATGTTGGATGAAGGAAATTCAAATGTTATTGTAAATGTTGTATAGAGATACCTACTTGTGTATTTTTTGTTGTGTTGGCACATTACATAGTGCCGGCGCCACATATCTTTGCAGGGAAACTCCGAGTGGCCTATGTTTTGCTAGAATGTTGATTCATTTATGTTCCGGCAAATTTCAGGCGCTTGATATGTCCACTTTTTAGCAAAGGTCATGCCGAAATTTCCTGTGAATTTCGGCATGACTTGTGCTAGAAAGTAGGACATATCAAGTGCCCGGGATTTGCCGGGACGGGAATGAATCGACATTCCGGCAAAACACATGCCATTTTTTATGTCATTATTCATTTTATTATAGTTCAAGAATTAAACGATCATATTGAACCCTAGGAAACATGGAGCACAACGACGAAGTCGGGGTTTTTTAATCACGCCCGCTTCGAGAATGCACACAACTTCCTCGACTATCTTGCTAGTCAGGAAGAAGAAGGGTTGCAGGGCCCCCTTCTCATAACGGAGGGTGGTAGTGCCGCCGACCCTGACACCGGCACCGATGGCACTGACACCGGCGCCGAGACCGGCACGGATGGTGGCAACTAGACCACGGAAGCTGGTACCAGCCAAGCCACTAAACAAACGAAGAAGAAGAGGGAACGAAAACCAAACAAGCTCGGCACCGGAAGACTGGTGGTCACGGCGGTGCACCCCGGTGAATTCAAGCCAATAGAACTGTGGGAAGTGCCAGTGTGCTACGGCAACCAAATAGGATGCATCCTACGGGATACCGCCAACATCAACGACACAGAGATAAGGAAGAAACCACATTTGGAGCACCTCCTGTTGACCAGGTTGCACGGGAGATTCCAGTTCCCCGGCCGGGATGACGAAAAACTTCCATGGGAAGATAAAGCCATGGAAAAGATAAACAACAAAGCCCTTGGCAAGTTCAATGGCGCATTGAGCACATGGAAAAGTCGGGTGAAAAAATCGATTCTAAAAAAAAAATTACCCGACGCCGAGATTATTGAAGACAATCCGGGAGTTACGGAAGCGGACTTAGAAAAATTCAAGGAGACTTTCGCTGCTGAAGCAACCAAGGCCAAGGCGGGGAGAATGAAGGAGCTTCGGTCCAGGAACACGGGTAACCACCGCCTCGAAAGCCGTGATTACACGGGCAAGAGGCCCGTGTGGGATAAGGAGGACGCGAAACATGAAAGACAGGGGATCCCAGACCCCTTGGCGGAGTTCACCGACCCGCGGGAGCACGACTTCATTAGGGCCCGGTACAAGTGGACAAGGAATAAAAGGAATGGTATACGGACGGGCCGACGAGGAAATTCATGAGAATACTAGTAATTATTAATTTACCACCTTATATTAGCTTATGATCAACTCGAATACGTTCTAGTCACATTTCTAAATGGTTCACATTCATTTTGCAGAGAGAGCAACACAGGCTTGCAGCCAAAGAAAGTGACTCGTCGACTCAGTCGTCGACGAAGTACAAGTGGGACACCCCTTTCAACTTAGCCATCAACATAATGCAGGGACACCCGGTGGACCAGCGGCCACAGTATGGACGTGTGCACGCCGCCGGAGACGGCACCACGTGGAAGTATTACTACCGCGAGGACCCGGAGGCAAAAAGGAAGAGAAGGAAGTTCAGCCAAGTGAATATCGACAAGAAGGTGGCGCTGGCGGTCGAGAGAAAAACAGCTAAGACCAAAGAAGCGACCAAAGTTGAGGCGGTCCAGGAGGCAGTCCAGGCAGCGGTAGCTGCTTGCAGAATTGAATTCGTATCTTCGATTTCTTCCTTGATTCCAGCTATTGTCACCTGGACGAACGAAAATCTAGACAAAAGGGCAGAGGATTTTCCCCTTCCCAGCTTCGTCGGGAGCAACTCGGTGAACATCGCACCCGCACCTGCTCTCGCAACCGCACCTGCTCCCGCAGCCACTCATAGAAGCCTGTCCTCCATCTCTGGCATGCTCGGCGGGGCTTCCACATTGGCTGAGCTCGACGCCCTCACGGTAATTACGCGTCACATCCTCATCAACATATCTGTAATCTTCCGTTTCCATTGCCTTTCGGATGTCTGACACACCGCAGACATGTCTTCACAGGCCGACAAAAATCCGTGCACCCTACTCTACCACATCAACGGCCAGTTGGTGGATGTGGGAAAGGGTACGATAACAAAGCCCAAGGAGCGCTTGTTCCACAGCCGGCAGATGCCCAATAACGTCTTCAGGGTTTTCGTGGTGAGTGTGAGAGCTGCCTACGAGGGTTTGGCTCCCCCGCTACGAACCGGGGGAGAGGACGACGAGAGCCCGACACAGTTGGGCCAACGAAAGAATTGGCCATTGTTGTGGCCGAAGAATCTTCTTCGTGTGAAGGCGGCCGGGAGCACACCAACGACAACAGTACCGATGCAAGGTATGACCACCACCCCACCCATGCAATTACCACCGTCTATCGTGTTGGGTGAGAGCGGACGATGCGAGGAAGGGGGTCCAACCGTCACCCCCATGGAAGAAGATATGGATGATGACATGGATGAGGATGACCCTCTCCGGTACATCAATATTGGCTATAACGACGCAAAACTGATGAGTCAGCTGCCATATGACTCAGGCTATGAGTGTGAAGATGAGATGCATGATACATCGGAGCCGGAACGTCCTCGGGTTGAGTGCAAGAAGTCTCTGTTCATGCAATCCTCACAGGACACGCCTCCAGATGCCGCCTCAACCCAGGGTCAACTACCCGAGGGTCATGCAGTGATTAGCCTGACAACACTAGTGGCGGGGGTCTGGAAGGGTCTGGAAGGCTCACTACCTGAACCCAAGAAGAAGCAGAGGAAGAGACCGTCGAGGAAAGGCTGTGTTGTCGCCAAAGCTGCTTCTAGCAGATAGCCGCCTCCGGTGACCAGGGTTGCGGACAGTGTATCGATCAGAGGTGCAGCGTTACTCCATGTCGTGGGCAAGCCGATGCTACCGCCGGACGCTCTCAAGGCCATAGATGGGGATCTCAGGAGACTGCATGACCATGTGCTGTCGATAGTGAAAAGGCTTCTCGCCTCGGATGCTCCAGGATACCCGCTTTATGTGGTTCGTGTGCCGGAGGGCAAGTGCTACGTCCAGAGATGCCCCGCGGATCTGTTCTTCCTACGGTTTGATCACATCTTCGAGATGTTTCTCCAGAGGAGGCTCGATTTTACACTCGTCCGCCTTTTTGCGCTACATATGAGCTACATCATGAGGAGAGAGCAAATCTCGCAAATCGCAGTAGCGGATCCCTACTACATGCAGGAGTTCTTCTTGAGAATTAGCAACATGGAATGTGAAGCTGCGAGGGAGTACATCAAAGACTTCATGCTAACGAATAAGGACAAGGAAACGGTTCTCCTGCCTTATCATCCCATGTAAGTCATTCCCGGATAGCCGCTATATATAACACATCGTTTCATACATTTCAATCATTCCTTTGCACGTATGGAGGCTAATTTGAGGTGTATTTATTTTGCGCAGCGAGGGGCGCGCCATCCTTATCGTTATTTTCCTGCGAGTCTCCCACACTGTGTATTTGGACTCGTCCAAAAACACGTAGAAGAAAGACTACACGCACATAATGCATGTTCTGGATCATGCTCTCCACGACTTCGGCATGAGGGGTGGCCACATCCAGATCAAGAGACAAAGGAATGGCGGGCTGGGTTTCGGGCATTAAGCTGACTTCTGCTGCGTCCAGCAACCGGCAGCAAGTAAGAACGATGGATTCTACATCATCCATCACATGATGGAGTTCAGAAGGGATTGCCAAGAACTTCCCATGAAATCTAAATCCGATGCCCATATCTGCAAATGGGCCGAAGCCTTAGGAGCCTCATCGGATCATAAACTGAGGAATGACTTCTATCGCATCCAGCAGGACATTGCGACGATCATCATGAAAGACGTCGTCGAAGTGAATGGGATGTTCCATGGCGGCCCTATATCATGGGCTGACGTCCGAACTCGCATAGGCCTACAGCGTATGGACATGACGCCTTTCACGAAGCTAGGGTGCATCCTCCCGGATCTGGACGGATGGAACTTCCCGTGATTGACGATGACGATGATGACGTGTCTGTTGAATTTGTACGTTATGTAATCAATGAAACTTTGAAACTTTGTGATGTAAACGGTCCTGCTCAACTTGCGTAGCGCTAGTTAATTAGTTAGTTTGGGTACGATGAACTTTGTTAATTATGTTTACTATATGTTGCTTCTATTTGCTAACTCTTTCTCTTCGTGTTGCTCAAGTATATTATGTTGCATATTATCGTTGAATTCGCCTGTTAACGATGCACCTCTAACAGGTACATAGATCATCGATGGTGAAGAAGTGTTATGCCATGTACATAGGGAGGGTTCCGGGAGTGTACGACGAGTGGCCAGAGTGTCAGGACCAAGTGTACCGCTTCCTGGGCGGCGGCCAGAGAGGGTTTGATAGCCGTAGCGAAGCGGAAACTAGTTACTTGAGGTTCACGCTAGCGCGAGAGAGGAATCAGAACCGGCGCCTCAAGAACTACTACATAATCCCACTCTTGCTCATAGCGATCGCTCTTCTCTTGTATATCATAGTTTAGATAGATGATGAAACATGTGTATGTGATGACCATGTAGTTTCATGTATTCGAGATGATGATGAGACATCATTTGTGTTGGATGATGATATGATGAGAATATGTTGTACCACTTCGATGATGATGATGATGATGATGACGACGATACGACATTCTTGTCTCATATAGTTCCAATGTATGTGTATGTTGCTATTGTATAAAACATGTACAAATACAGCGTAAATACGCAGAAGAAAAAAATACAGAAAACCTTAGCAGCAGCGCAGGGTAATGGAGTAGCAGCAGCGCTTGCTTAGCAGTAGCGTGGGTATAGTAGCCGCGTTGGAGCTAGTTAGCAGTAGCTGCGGGTGGCTCCGCGCTACTAATACATATAGGTAGCTGTAGCGCTGGGTAAATACCCGCGCTACTGCTAAAAATTAGCTGTAGCGCCGTAGCAGTAGCGCGAGCACCCGCGCTACTGCTAGCTCTTTACCCCGCGCTACTACTAGGGTTTTCCCTAATAGTGAGTAAGGTAGTTGGACTAACAAATGATGTGCATATACTTGAAGGAAGATCCAAGAATATGGAAGCACAAGTGGCTAAAGTTGCAGAGAGCCAAACATTAATTTTAGCCAAGTTCGCAGGTAAACCGGAGCCTAACCCGGTTGAAGATGTTAAAATGATGAGAAGCAACGAAGAGAAGGCCGAAGTACTTGACACAAGCCCTGTGCCAGAGTACAATTACATCATTGCTGAGTTTGTAAAGATGATATCCATGAAGTATCCACTACCTGAGGTAACTAATAACGAAGCATATAGTGTCTTTGTTGAAAAAGTTGCAGCTAAGGTACGTGAACTTGATGATGAAAGGAAGAAGCTTTACAGTAAGTTACCAGCTAAGCAAGAAGATGCTTTTGAACCTACAATAGAGATTGAGATTGGATTGAATAAATTCAGTGCCTTATGTGATCTAGGGTCTAGTGTTTCCACTATCCCTAATTCTGTTTATGATAGTCTCAATCTAGGTCCTTATGCTACTACTGAGATTATATTGAATATGGCTAATTCTACTTTTACTCAGGCAGTAGGCATTAAGCATGGAGTTATAGTTCAAATTAATGATTTCCCTGTCATGATTGATCTTGTGATAGTAGATATGCCTGAAGATCCAATTGCTCCTATAATTCTCGGTAGACCTTTTCTAAGGACTATCAAAGCTATGATAAATGTGTTTGAGGGGAATGTAAGATTTGACTTACCAGCTAAACATCCTTTTGTAAGACATTTCCGCAGGAAAAAGAAAATGAAGACCTACATAGGAGAAGGCATCATCGTGAATGCCAGAAGCAATGGTCTCGGTGTGTTTGCACCACCTTGATCACCACTACGGTCGAGCTAACCGACCGAAAACAAGCGCTTCGTGGGAGGCAACCCACGCGAATAAAGTAGACAAGTAAGTTTTTATTTTTGTTTTAATAAAAGAGTGATTGAAGTTCTTTATAAAGAAGTAAGTTTGGAAGAGTTGTTCTAATGAAGGCTTTGCTATGTGCAAGTTGAAATATATGTTGTACTGATGTTTGGATGCCTGGAAATATGTTTATGTATTGTTTTGGAACTAACCCCGTGATACTTCTCCAACATATCTATAATTTTCGATTGTTTCATGCTATTATATTATCAATCTTGGATACTTTATATGCTTTATATGCAATTTTATATCATTTTTGGGAACTAACCTATTAACTCAGTGCCCAGTGCCAGTTCCTGTTTTTCGCTTGTTTTTGGCTTTTCAGAAAATCAGTACCAAACGAAGTCCAAATGTGATAAAACTTTACGATGATTTTTTCTGGACCGGAAGGGACCCTAGAACGTTCGGGAGGAGGCCAGAATGTCTATGGGAGAGCCACGAGCTCACCTGGCATGCCCTTGGGGGGCGCGCCACCTGAGCTCGTGGTTCCCACACAGCTCCGTTTAACCTAATTCCACTTCTATAAATTCCCATAAATCCCAAAACCAATAGAGAGCCACCCGAAATAACTTTTCCGCCGCCGCAAGCTTCTGTTCTTCCGTGATCCCATCTAGAGGCCTTTTCCGGTGATCTGCGGAGGGGGAATCGATCACGGAGGGCTTCTACATCAACCTTGCTGCCCTTTCGATGATGTGTGAGTAGTTTACAATAGACCTACGGGTCCATAGCTAGTAGCTAGATGGCTTCTTCTCTCTCTTTGATCTTCAATACAAAGTTCTCCATGATCTCCATGGAGTTCAATCCGATGTAATCTTCTTTTGCGGTGTGTTTGTTGGGATCCGATGAATTGTGGGTTTATGATCAGATTATTCATTGAAAGTAATTAAGTCTTTTCTGAACTTTATTATGCATGATTATTATAGCTTTGTATTTCTCTCCGATCTATCCGTTTGGTTTGGCCAACTAGATTGATTTATCTTCAGTGGGAGAGGTGCTCTGTGATGGGTTCAATCTTGTGGTGTCCTCACCCAGTGACAGAAAGGGTAGCGAGGCACGTATTTGTATTGTTGCCATTAAGGGTAAAACGATGGGGTTTATTCATATTGCTTGAGTTTATTCTGTCTACATCATGTCATCATACTTCATGCATTACTCTGTTTGTTATGAACTTAATACGTAGAGAGGCAATCATAGAATCGCTCTCAAAGTGGAGTAATAGTAGTAGATGCAGAATCGTTTCAGTCTACTTGTCACGGACGTGATGCCTATATACATGATCATTGCCATGAATAACATCATAACTATGCGCTTTTCTATCAATGGCCCAACAGTAATTTGTTTACCCATCGTATGCTATGTTTCGAGAGAGAAGCCTCTAGTGAAAACTATGCCCCCCGGGTCTACTTTTGTCATATTAGAAAAAACAAAATTACCTTGATGCAATTGTTTTACTTTTTATTTACTTTTCAATTTATATATCTATCACTATCAGATTTGATCCTTGCAAGTAACGAGTTAAAGGGGATTGACAACCCTCTTGCCCGCGTTGGGTGCAAGTATTTTCTCTTGTGTGTGCAGGTACTGTTTGACTAGTATTTGCTTGGTTCTCCTATTGGTTCGATAACCTTGGTTCTCAAAGGGAAATACTATCCGCTACTATATTGCTTCACCCTTCCTCTTCGGGGAAAATCCCAACGCAGCTCACAAGTAGCAGAAAGAATTTCCGGCGCTGTTGCCGGGGAGACATCATCAAATACCTATAGGTCCCTTCACACAAATTATCATTTACTTGTTCTATTTTTTATTTGCCTTTACTTGTTTTATTAGTCTCATAAAAAATAAAAAATACAAAAATATTTTATTTTGTTTGCTTGCTAGGAGTTGCTATCATGTCTGAATTTGCAAAAGGTGTTGATCCCTTCAGTAAAAGATTGTCTGAAATAGAAAGGGCTACTAAGAATTTTATGTATTCTCAGTATGTGCAAAATGAATTATTCACTAAGGATATTAAAGAGCATTTTACTTTATTGGATGCCATTAGTAAGAAACTTGATGAGGTCAATCAGGAAGTAGCCAATCTACAGTCACAACTTGCTCGTACTGAAAATATGCTGGGAAAGATATCCGACAAGCAAACTACACTAGTAAATAAAATGGCTGTTAAACCAGAGTCACATTCTCTCACTAGTGACGATGGAGATATTAAAATGATTGGTGTGACACCTATTGAATCTTTTCTTAGTAATATAAAACTTGATGAAAAAGGGATTGCAGATGAGTCAACTTTAGCTAGAAGGCGTCTCAATTGTTCGGAGGGTGATGATCTTAATGATAAAAACAATAAAAGTGGGTTTGAAGAGGTCAAGACTATAAATAGTGATGTGCCCACTACTTTGGATTACAAGGACTTTAACTATGATAATTGCTCTTTGATTGAATGTATTTCCTTGTTGCAATCCATGATAAACTCACCTAATGCTTACGAACAAAATAAAGCTTTTACTAAACATATCGTAGAAGCAATGATTAAAGCTCATGAAGAAAAGCTAGAATTGGAAGTATCTATACCAAGAAAATTGCATGATGAATGGGAACCTACTATTAAAGTAAAAATTAAAGATTATGAATGTAATGCCTTGTGTTATCTAGGTGCTAGTGTCTCTACTATACCAAAATCTTTATGTGACGTGCTAGGTCTTACTGATATGGATGAATGTTCCCTTAATTTGCATTTAGCAGATTCAACTATTAAGAAACCATTGGGTAGAACTAATGATGTTCTTATAATGGCAAATAGAAATTATGTGCCCGTGGATTTTATTGTGCTTGATATTGAATGCAATCCGTCTTGTCCTATAATACTTGGTAGGCCTTTCCTACGAACCATAGGTGCTATTATTGACATGAAAGAAGGAAATATAAGGTTCCAATTTCCACTAAAGAAAGGGGTGGAACACTTCCCAAGGAAGAGAATTAAACCACCATATGAATCTATTATGAGAGCTACCTATGGAATTAATTTGAAGGATGACAATACTTGAAATAATGCATTATGCCTAGCTAGGGGCATAAACAAATACCGCTTGTTGGGAGGCAGCCCAATATTTATCTTTATTGCAATTTTTATTTTCTTTAGTCACATGATTATTGCTATTGTAATGTGATAACCCACAAGTATAAGGCATCGCAACAGTTTTCGCGGGTAGTATTTCACCCAGATTTATGGATTCGACACAAGGGGAGCCAAAGAATATTTGTGAGTATTAGTAGTTGAGTTGTCAATTCAACCACACCTGGAGAACTAAATATCTGTAGCAAAGTGTTTAGTAGCACAGTAGTATGATAGTTTCAAGAGCAATAGTAACAGTAGTGACAGTAACAGAAGCAGTTTTGTAGTAATTGTAATAGCAGCATCAACGAAAGTAACTTAGCAAAGATCAATATGCAAAAAGCATAGGCATTGGATCAGTGATGGATAATTATGTTGGATGACATTCATCATGTAACAGTCACAACCTAGGGCGATACACAATAGCTCCAATTCATCAATGTAATATAGGCATGTATTCCGTATATAGTCATACGTGCTTATAGTAAGAACTTGCATGACATCTTTTGTCCTACCCTCCCGTGGCAGCGGGGTCCTTAAGGAAACTAAGGGATATTAAGGCCTCCTTTTAATAGAGAACCGAAACAAAGCATTAGCACATAGTGAATACATGAACTCCTCAAACTACAGCAATCACCGGAAAGAATCCCAATTATTGTCACCTTGGGGTATGCGGATCATGACACGTAACAGGTGCATATAACTTGCAAGATAGGATCAAGAACTCAAATATATTCATGAAAACATAGAGGGTTCAGATCTGAAATCATGGCACTCGGGCCCTAGTGACAAGCATTAAGCATAGCAAAGTCATAGCAACATCTATCTCAGAACATAGTGGATACTAGGGATCAAAGCCCTAACAAATTGACTCGATTACATGGTAAATCTCATCCAACCCATCACCGTCCAGCAAGAATAGGAAGAAATTACTCACGCACGGCGGTGAGCATCATGAAATTGGTGATGGAGGATGGTTGATGATGACGACGGCGTCGAATCCCCCTCTACGGAGCCCCGAACGGACTCCAGATCAGCCCTCCCGATGAAGAACAACAGGTGGCGGCGGTTTCATATCGTGAAACGCGATGATTCTTTCTCTCTGATTTTTTCCCTCCATGAATAGGTTCTTATAGCATTGGAATTAGGGTAAACGGAGTTGCCAGGGGCCCACAAGCCTGCCAGGCGCGCCCTGGGGGGTGGCCGTGCCCCCCAGGTGTCGGTGTATAAAACATGGGTATTTTATACCCTAACTTATGCACAGACAGTAGCAGCCTCCTTGCCGACCAAGCCTTGCCGGGGACCGCCAAGACCAAGACTCAAGATCCAGTTGCGGAAGCCACTGGGGAGAAGCTCAAGGCACAACACCAACGAGCACTCAACTAGTACCGAAGATGAAGACTTTCCTCGCCGGCAAGGCTAAACCGGCAAGGTGAAGACCCGGCGAGCCTCTGCCAGCCTTCCTGCACTCCACCTCATCGCACAGATGTCCGCTAATGGGTGAGGTGTCGACCACGCAGGCTGTTTGGTAAGGCTTGTCGGGCACGTGTCAGCACACTGGGATAGGATTTGCCTTTAATGACACCCGTCCAGGAGGCGTGTCAGAATAATACGAGCTAGCTGGGCAAGCGGTGCAGAAACCTTGCCAGGACTACCTCTCCACATGACACCTAACAGTGCATTTAATGCTTTTGTCCTAAACTGGCAGAGTTAGGTATGATAGCACTGTTTGCTATCTAATCGCTATGTAATTACTGTTTTGCCACTGTGGTAACCCCTTGAGCTATAAAAGGAGGGCCAAGGCAACAGTTAGAGGGATTCGGACCCCTTTTCAAACACAAGCACGCCTCGTGTAGTTGCTCCTCCCCCATACCTTGCCAGGAGAAGCGCTCCTTGTACTGTGCTTCCACACCACTAATACACCAAAAGCAGGAGTAGGGTTTTACGCTTCTCAGCGGCCCGAACTTGGGTAGATCCCTTGTGCCCTCCATTGTTCATGCTCTTTGTGCACGTCGTTCTCCCCCGTCGAACCACAAGGGGCTGCATGGCCCCATAGATGGTCGTATCACCACGACATCTTTGGCGCGCCAGGTAGGGGGAATCGCTTGCACGAACCTTGATCAGTGGATTGCGCGTCTTCTTCATCACCTTCGTCAACTTCCTCGTCGTCCTCCTCGTCGTCGATGGCGCCCAAGAAGAAGGGCATCACGATGACGGCCACCCCGCACGCATCCGCAGGTGGCGCAGGCGGCGCGGCCAATGCGGGCGGTGTGGATACCGCGGTTGGCACGACCAGCGTAGGCGGCGCAGTTGCTGCGCCCACCGCGGTCGGCGCAAGAGACAAGCACACTGGGGGTAGTCGACTTCCTTGATCCTCTGGCGAACAAAGCCGCGACGGCGCAGGCGGAGCCGACGAACGCAGCCACCGGAGCGGTAACGCCCAGGCCGGCGCGAGCCAAGATCCCACCGCGGCAGCGTCCAAGAATGCAGCTTCGGGACAGACGCCGCGCCCCTCGTATAACGGACGTGGCACAGCTCCGAGCGGCGCCAACGACTCCGGGCAACGGCGACCTCACGGCAAGACCCCTGTTGATCAAATCCCGGATCCTCAGGCACCGCCTCCGCCACGGCGACCCGCTGTTGATCATGTGACGCGGCAGCAAGACCGTGATGGCGCTCCTACTGGCTCCGCTAGGAACAGAGCAACGTCGCACTCTTCGCTTCCGGCCATGCCAGCCACGGTGGCAGAAGCAATTGCACGAGCCCAGATGCTACTGAACTTCCCTCCAGCGGTAGAGAAGATGGATGAGTGGAGAGCCACCATCCAAAGCTTGATTGGGTTTGCCGAGGCCAGTAAATCACAGCAAGCGGAGCTCTCACGGCGTCCGCAAATGGCAACAGCAACCCCAGTTGGTGGCCGCACTGACGGTGCTGCGCTAACGGTGCAATCACCTCAGCAGCAACAACGCCAACAACCACAGCAAGCTCGACGATCCTTCGAGCCCGACGAGCACGGCAAGATCAGCGGCAAGTGCTACGAGACAGGCGGGCAGAAGACGCCCGCACCACCATCGAACGGCGCCGGGAGGCGCGCCATCAATCTGACGCACGCAATGGCCCCATCGTTAATGAGCCTGCGCCAGGGGTTGGCGGGTATCTACCTTACGAGGTTGGATGTCCCGCCTTCACCCGCGAGCTGCGGCAAGTCCGATGGCCGTCCGTTCGAGCATTCAAACCAGAAGTACCGGAAAAGTATGACGGCAAGCTGAACCAGGCAGAGTTTCTGGGCATCTACACAATTGCCGTACAAGCTGCCGGGGGAAGAGACGAGAAAATCCTCGCCAACTACTTCCCGTTGGTATTGAAACCCAACGTGAGGTCTTGGCTGATGAACTTGCCGGAGAACTCCATTTCTTCGTGGTCAGATCTCTGCAACGAGTTCATTGGTACCTTTACCTGAGGCCACAAGGCCCCTGGACAGCCCAGCGACCTGCAAGTGATCCCGCAAAGAGATGGCGAAACTTTACGCAAGTACATCCAGAGGTTCAGCCGTGTGCACCGTAACATTCCAGATGTACACCCCGCAGCCATCATTGCCGCCTTTCACACGAATGTGCGCAATTGGAGGATGCGGGAGAAAATGAACGTCAAGTTGCCCAAGACCGTTAACGAGCTCTACATGTTGGCGGATAAGTGTGCACGTGCTGAGGAAGGAAGAAGGCTTCCCGGGGAGGACGCTGGTGCCGAAGTAGATTCTGAGGACAATGATGCTGCCACCCCGAGGAAGAAGGGCCGGAAGCACAAGGGAAAAACTATTATGGCTGTCGAAGGCTCCGGCAACTCTGAGACCGCCAAGAAAGCCAAGACTGAGAACTCCGGCAAGGAGGCTGCTGTATGCGCCGCTTGCCAGGAGGCGGCGGCAAACGAGAAGGCCGGCAAATCCGATGGGCCATACTGCAAGATTCACCACACCAAGGGCCATGATCTCCAAGAGTGCCGACAAGTCGAGCACCTTTTTGAGAAACAGAAAGCTGAATACGAGAAGCGCGACAAAGAGAAGGGTCAAGACGGTGTCGGTGGATCTGGCAAAAAGGGTCGTGGTGGTCGAGGAGGCCGCCGCGTCAAGGCCAAACAGCAGAAAGAAAAGCCTGCTAGAGGCCGCGAAAAGAAAGAAGAAGATGATGGAAGTGAGGAAGAAGACAACGAAGAGTCCAATGAACAAGAATTCCAGAAGGCAACTGAGGCCATGTGCGTTGACGGAGGAGCATCTTTGCACTCCTCTCACCGCCAACTTAAGCAATGGGTGCGTGAGGTTAATGCGGCGGAACCGGCAATGGGCTCTCAAAAACCACTCAAATGGTCACACACGCCTATCATTTTTGATGTTGAGGACCACCCTGATCGCATAACTGTGGTCGGGTGTTTGCCGTTGTTGGTTTCACCAACAATTCGCAACCTCCAAGTAACAAAGATGTTAGTTGATGGTGGGGCCAGTCTGAATCTGATCTCTCCGGAAGTTATCAAGAGGCTACAGATCCCCGACGAGGAACTCGAGAAAACAGGCACATTTCAAGGAGTGAACCCGGGAAGAAGCCAGCCCAGGGGAAAGATCACATTGCCGGTAACGTTTGGCGGGGAACTGAACTATAGAACGGAAAGGATTGTGTTTGACGTCGTTAAGATCCCCTTGCCATACAATGGAATTCTTGGCCGCCCAGCCTTGGCAAAATTCATGGCAGCATCTCACTATGCTTACAACACGTTGAAGATGCCAGGGCCGATGGGTGTCATTTCCATCAACTCCGACAAGAAAGATGCAGTCATTTGCGTCGATAAGATGTACAGAGATGCGGTTGCAGCAGAGGCCGCCAAGGCACCAGCTCCCGCCAAGAAGAAATAAAGCAAAAAGTCCGGCAAGACTTCCAGCAAGGATTCCGGGAAGCACACCTCTTCGGAGTGCTGCGCGCCCGTTAAAGACTTGCCAGAGTGCTCTACCGGTAAGAAATCCAAAGCTGCTTCACCGGCAACCAAAAAGGTACCGGCGAGAGAGGACGGCACTGACGGTACCTTCACCATCAGTGCCGCCCTTGACAACAAATAGGAAAGCGCGCTCGTTGCCTTCATGCGGGCGAATGTCGATGTGTTCGCGTGGCGACCATCTGACATCCCCGGTGTTCCCAGGGAGGTAATTGAGCACCACCTTGCTATCTGTCCCCACACTCGGCCCGTCAAGCAAAAGGTCTGGAAGCAAGCGTTGGAGCGGCAACAGTTCATTGCCGAAGAAATCAAGAAGCTTGAAGCAGCAGGATTGGTTAGAGGTGTACTACATCCCACTTGGTTGGCAAATCCAGTAGTGGTGCGCAAAGCAAACGGAAAGTGGAGACTTTGTATCGACTACACTGATATTAACAAAGCATGTCCAAAGGATCCTTTCCCTTTGCCGCGCATTGATCAAATTGTAGACTCTACTTCCGGCTGTGATTTGCTCTCCTTCCTTGATGCATATTCTGGATACCATCAGATATTCATGGCCAAGGAGGATGAGGAGAAAACCGCATTCATTACTCCCTGTGGCATGTACTGCTTTGTGCGCATGCCTTTCGGATTAAAGAGTGCCGGTCCAACATTTGCAAGAGCAGTCCAGATTGGTTTTGAGCCCCAGCTGCACAGGAATGTGGAAGCGTACATGGATGATATAGTAGTCAAGACCAAGGACAAATCTACCCTCATTCAAGACTTGGAAGAAACATTTGCAAACTTGTGCAAAATCAACTTGAAGCTCAATCCCGAGAAGTGCGTGTTTAGTGTTCCATCCGGCAAGCTTCTCGGATTCTTTGTATCTCAACGCGGAATTGAAGCGAATCCCGACAAGATCAAAGCAATTGAGCAAATTCAAGCACCAAAAAGCGTCAAAGATGTGCGGCGTCTTGCCGGTTGTGTTGCTACCTTGAGTAGGTTCATTTCAAGATCCGCTGAGCGCGCCCTGCCATTTTTCAAGATTTTGAAAAAGGCAGGTCCGATGAAATGGACTCCGGAAGCGGAGGCCGCGCTGCAGGACTTGAAAAGATACCTCTCCTCTGCGCCAACACTAGTTGCGCCAAGACCACAAGAGCCGTTGCTGCTATACGTAGCGGCAACGAATCAAGTGGCTAGTGCTGCATTAGTGGCGCAGAGGGAACCCGATGACAAGGAAGTAACCACGACAAACCCATCCAGCGACGAACCGGAATCTTCTCCGGCAAAGCATGGTGCCGACAAGTCAGAAACAACGCAAGCAAATGGAGATAATCAACAAACAGTGCCGAAGAAGAAAGTGGTGCAGCGACCAGTGTATTTCGTCAGTTCCCTTCTACAAGGGGCTAGATCGAGATACTTTGGGGTGCAGAAGTTGCTTTTCGGTCTTCTTATGGCCTCGAGAAAGCTGCGTCACTACTTCCAAGCGCATGAAATCACCATTGTCACCCGCTTTCTGTTGCAACGCATCCTGAGGAATCCAAAGGCAACTGGCAGGATAGTGGAGTGGGCGTTGGAATTGTCAAGCTTTGCACTCAAGTTTGAAAGCACTTCAACTATTCAGAGCAGAGCCTTGGCGGAGTTCATTGCAGAATGGACACCAATGCAAGACGAAGAAATTCAAGAAACAACTCTCCCCGACAAGGAAACGGCAAAGGAATGGATCATGTACTTTGACGGTGCCTTCTCGTTGCAAGGCGGCGGTGCCGGAGTGCTGCTTATCGCACCCACTGGAGAGCACCTCAAGTATGTGGTTCAAATGCACCTTCCCAGGGAGCAAGCTACATACAACACTGCCAAGTACGAAGGACTCCTTGCTGGCCTTAGGATCGCAGTGGACCTTGGGATCAAAAAACTGATCATTCACGGCGACTCGCAGCTTGTTGTGAAGCAAGTGAACAAAGATTACCAGAGCCCGTTGATGGAGGCGTATGTGGAAGAAGTGAGGAAACTGGAAGAGCACTTTGACGGGTTGCAAACAGAGCACGTCCCTCGTGCGGAAAACAGCATTGCTGATAGCCTGTCAAAGTGTGCCGCTCAAAAGCTTCCCGTGGAACCAGGAACCTTTGTGCTCCATTTGAATCAACCAACAGTCACTCCATCGACGCAGGCCAGTAAAAGAAGAAAGTTAAATACCGGCAAGTATTTTCCGGCAGAGCTCCCGGAAGCCGCCGACAAGAATGTTGCCGGGAACAACGACACGGTTGACGGTGAGCAGCCGCTTAGCGCAGAACCTCAGGTTCTTGCCGCAGAAGCAAGTGCTACCATAACTGAAGAGATGCCTTTAGTCCTTGTCGTCGAGCCACAGGCTCCGGCATGGGCATAGCAGATAGTTCGTTTTCCTTCAAACATGAGAACTTCCCGATGAGCAAGAAGAAGCTGAGAGAGTAGTCCGTCAGTCAAATATGTACCAGTTTGTGGATAGCATCCTGTACAGAAAACGACCAAACGGTGTGAAATTGAAGTGCATTTGCCGGGAAAACGGACTGGAGCTGTTGGCGGAGATACATGGAGGCATACGTGGTTCTCACATAGGATCAAGAGAACTTGCCGACAAAGCTTTCCGGCAAGGCTTCTATTGGCCCACTGCCCTCCAGGATGCAACTGAGCTAGTAACCAAGTGCGAAGCATGCCAGCTCCATTCAAAGAACATACATCAGCCAGCTCAAGCTCTCCAAATGATCCCTCTATCCTGGCCCTTTTTAGTCTGGGGGCTCGATATATTGGGCCCCTTCCCCCGTGCTGCCGGGGGCTTTGAGTTCTTGTACGTCGCAATTGACAAGTTCACAAAGTGGCCTAAAGTGGAGCCAGTGAGGAAGGTGACAGCGCAATCGGCCGTCAAGTTCTTCAAAGGATTAGTTTGTCGTTTCAGGGTTCCTAACAGAATCATCACCGACAACGGCACGCAATTCACGAGCCGCACCTTCATGCAGTATATCCAAGACCTTGGCAGCAAAATCTATTTTGCGTCTGTCGCCCACCCGAGAAGCAACGGCCAGGCAAAAAGGATGAATGCTGAAGTGCTGCGTGGCCTCAAGACAAGAACTTTCGACAAGCTGGGCAAGTGTGGAAGACACTGGATTGATGAGTTGCCGTCGGTTCTTTGGTCACTCAGAACGACACCAAATCGAGCTACCGGCCAAACACCCTTCTCCCTAATCTATGGTGCAGAAGCGGTGCTCCCCACGGAACTCATATACGGGTCACCTCGAGTGCTCGCTTACGATGAAGCTGAGCAAGAGCAGCTGCGGCAAGACGACGCAATGCTCCTTGAGGAAGATCGTCTTCGGGCGGCTGTGCGAGCTGCACGCTACCAGCAAGCCTTGCGCCGCTACCATTGCCGAAAAGTGCATGCCCGAAGCCTTGAGGAAGGCGACCTTGTTCTTCGGCGTGCTCAGTCCGCCAAAGGATCAAACAAGTTGTCGCCAAAGTGGGAAGGCCCTTATCGGGTAGTACGAGTCACCAGGCCTGGCGCAGTCCGTCTGGAGACCGAAGATGGCACCCCAGTGCAAAACTCATGGAATATTGAGCATCTTCGCAAGTTCTACCCATAAGGCATAGTTGCCGGGAGACTTCCCGGCATCCCCTTTTGTACAAGCTTTGTCGGCGAGACATGTAACCCTTTGTACAAAGCCAGGCGCAGATCCTGTGCATAATAAAGCTAAGTGTTTCACAACCCCTCGTACATATTCATTTGTATATGTGAACGCATGTGATGTTGTGATTTACACTTTGGTTTGTATGGAATGACTGATGGACCGTCAAGGTTCCCAAACCGCTCTTTTCTCTTCTTTCTTTTTCTTAAAAGGATAGAAGGATCCCTCACGCGCAAGTTTCCCGGGGGGAGTGGAGATGGGGTGCCATTTTAATGGAGTTCAAGTGATCATTTCATACAAACGACGCAAGGAAAAGCTAAGTTGAAAAACTTTGGAAAATTTTCCTTGTTACATTCACGTTTTCCCTTGAACGATTCTGTGCTCTGTATGAGAAACCTACACGCGAGAGGAACCTTGTCGCGATTGGTCTGCGCTCTAACTCGCCTCGAGCCTGCTCGGCAAGCTTAGCAGCTGCGTTCTGATCCGACAAGTAGCCTTGCCGGCGGCGGCACTTCCAGCAGGCTGCTAAGGACCCGTTCCTCGAAGCGCTCGCGGCAAATGTGCGCACCGGCAGGCTTCCAATAAGCATAGGGAACACAGTCATACAAAGGCGAAATAAAACAAGGGAAACAACGTGCATTCATCTAAACCCGACAAACACTAGATGTTCATTAAGCAGGTACTCGAGTACATATTGTTGGCCCTTTGCCAGGGTTTATCTCGAGTGCAAGGAGGGCAAAAGGAGCGCCTAGGCGGAGTCCGGCTTGTTCCCGGAATGCCAGATGATGGTGCTGCCGGCGATCAGCCAGACTCTTCGCCGTCGTCTTCGATCTTCACGCCCGGAGAGCCGTCGACATCGCCGTCATCATCGTCATCCTCAGCATCGCTGGAGGAAGCGGTGTCGCTATCGCTCGAGCTCTCCGCGCAGCACTCCAGACGAGCGCCTAAAGCCCCGAAGAACTTCACGACAAGCGTGTCTGGTCCATCCAGCCTGAAGTGAAGGAGGTGCCCTTGCCCTAAGCAACCGGCACGGGCAAAGGATTTCCACCCGTGAGTGAGGTACATGATACCATTGTTGGAGGACTCAACGGTCACCCAGACCGGGCCGTTGCAGCAACCGTCCACGCGTAGCCATAAGCCGTGTAGGTGGCGGCCTTCCATCTCCCTAGCAAAAGGGCGAGGAAGCCGCAGCCAGCTCCGCGGCTGGTCGCGCAGCTCCAAGATGAATTCTTCCGCCGTGTCCTCCGTGTGGCCTTCTGTCGGAGGAGGGGGAGCCGAAGTCGCAGCAGCGAGTGCTCTGCCAGGGCCGCCTCGGCCACGAGCACCGCGCCTTCCACGGCCACGAGCTGCTGCCCTCCCTTGGGCACTAGAGCCGGCTTCCGCAGCCGCGGCTGAAGCTTGGGCATGGAGCCGGGAAGAAGCCCTCGCTGCGGTGGCGGAAGCACGACCACGCCCCCTTCCTCTCGCCATGTCGTCGTCGGATGCGGAGGAAGAAGATATGAGAAGGAGACGGCAGTTGCTGGAGATCGAGGCAGGAAGAGATGGATGAGCATTGCACCCCGCGCCCCCCCTTTATAGGGGGAGTGCGGGGGGGCTGGCTCTTCACTGTCTTCGGGCGGCCGCCCACGACCGCCACTCCCGCGCCCTGCGCTTCTGACGGGCGCATTACTCCAGCGACCGCCCATGTTCGCCAATCCCGCGTCCTGCGCCCCCTGGCCCGGCGCGTCACTCCAACGGCCGCCCTTCACCACCAATCCACTACCCTGCATGCATGCAGGCGCGCGTGATGGAGGGGCGCAGAAAAAGGAGGAGTCGTGGCATGAATGGCAGTTACCCTTCGCCACGCGTTACCATACACCTATTCAAGCCCGTTTAATGGCGAGAGTTGCCGGAAAATGACCAAGGGCATGCTCAAGGACAGGTTAATGAAGAAGCAAGGAAGATCTCAAAAGGGAACAATCATCATGATGAAAAATTACAGCGGCAGTTTTCCCGCCGCGTGTCTGTGCATTATTTGGGCCTAGCCCAATGACGCTTCGGACGCGCGTATGGCCCAGGCCCGGGGGCTCCTGTCGGTGTATAAAACATGGGTATTTTATACCCTAACTTATGCACAAACAGTAGCAGCCTCCTTGCCGGCCAAGCCTTGCCGGGACCGCCAAGACCAAGACTCAAGATACAGTTGCGGAAGCCACTGGGGAGAAGCTCAAGGCACAGCACCAACGAGCACTCAACTAGTACTGAAGATGAAGACTTTCCTCGCCGGCAAGGCTAAACCAGCAAGGTGAAGACCCGGCGAGCCTCTGCCAGCCTTCCTGCACTCCACCTCATCGCACAGATGTCCGCTAATGGGTGAGGTGTCGACCGCGCAGGCTGTTTGGTAAGGCTTGTCGGGCATGTGTCAGCACACTGGGACATGATTTGCCTTTAATGACACCCGTCCAGGAGGCGTGTCAGAATAATACGAGGTAGCTGGGCAAGCGGTGCAAAAACCTTGCCGGGACTACCTCTCCACATGACACCTAACAGTGCATTTAATGCTTTTGTCCTAAACTGGCAGAGTTAGTTATGATAGCACTATTTGCTATCTAATCGCTATGTAATTACTGTTTTGCCACTGTGGTAACCCCTTGAGCTATAAAAGGAGGGCCAAGGCAACAGTTAGAGGGATTCGTACCCCTTTTCAAACACAAGCACGCCTCGTGTAGTTGCTCCTCCCCCATACCTTGCCGGGAGAAGCGCTCCTTGTACTGTGCTTCCACACCACGAATACACCAAAAGCAGG
Organism: Elymus sibiricus; assembly: GCA_039707655.1. Lineage (NCBI taxonomy): Eukaryota > Viridiplantae > Streptophyta > Magnoliopsida > Poales > Poaceae > Elymus > Elymus sibiricus. Next base: position 229,606,023 of record CM077676.1, read on the forward strand.
AGTAGGGTTTTATGCTTCTCAGCGGCCCGAACCTAGGTAGATCCCTTGCGCCCTCCATTGTTCATGCTCTTTGTGCACGTTGATCTCCCCCGCCGAACCACAAGGGGCTGCATGGCCCCATAGATGGTCGTATCACCACGACACCAGGCTTGTGGCGCCTGGTGACCCCCCACTGGTGGATCTTTGCGCCAGTATTTTTTATATATTCTAAAATAATTCTCCGTAAATTTTCAGGTCCATCCGAGAACTTTTATTTCTGCACAAAAACAACACCATGGCAATTCTGCTGAAAACAGCATCAATCCGGGTTAGTTCCATTCAAATCATGCAAATTAGAGTCCAAACTAGATCAAAAGTGTTTGCAAAAGTAGATACGTTTGGGACATATCAACTCCCTCAAGCTTAACTCATTGCTTGTCCTCAAGCAATTTAGTTGACAAACTGAAAGTGATAAAGAAAAACTTTTACAAACTCTTTTGTTCTCATTGTCTGTATATATACTTAACAAGCATCCAAGTTTTCAGCGAAGATTATGAACTAACCATATTGATGATAACACTTAGGTCTCACATTTACTCATGGCAATAACATAACCAACTAGCAAGCAATAATAAGATATCTCGGATGCCAACACTTTGTCAAAACAATCATAATATAATATGATAACATGGTATCTCGCTAGCCCTTTCTGAGACCGGAAAACATAAATGTAGAGCACCTCTGAGATTCAAGCAACGACTAAACATTGTAATTCAGGGTAGAGAATATCCAGTCATGGTCACACCCAACATTAACTATACTCAATGCATAAAAATGACAATAGTGCTCTCCAACTGGTGCTTAAATGAGAGGGTGATGACTCAACAATAAAAGTAAAATAACATAAAAGTAAATGGATAGGCCCTTCGAAGAGGGAAGCATGGATTTGCAGCGGTGCCAGAGCTCGAAGCTTAAATTAGAGATGAAAATAATTTTGGGAGGTATGCTTTTCCTATCAACGTTACGACCGAGAGTTTTCAATATCTTCCATGCTAAACAAATTATAGGCGGTTCCCAAGTGGAAAGGTAAAGTTTACTCCCCCTCCACCGTACCAACACAAGCCATGGCTAGCTGAATTCACGGGTGCCCTCCATACCAACAACTTTTCGGGGGAGTTTGTTTGTATTATATGATTTCGATTTGAGCATAGGACTGGGCATCCCAATTACCATTCTCTCTTGTGCAATGACAAGTGAATAAACACTCATCTGAGAGTAACCCGCTTAGCATGGAAGATACTGACCGCCCCCGGTCGCTCCATGAGCGGTACGGGCACACAAAACAGATGTTTATTTGAATGTTTAGAGGTGGCACTTGCAAATTTACTTGGAATGACAGAGTAATACCGCATATAGGTAGATATAGTGGACTCATCTGGAACAACTTTGGTTTAAGGATTTGGATGCACAAGCAGTATTCCCGCTTAGTACAGGCGAAGGCTAGCAAATAGATTGAGAAGCGACCAGTTAGAGAGCTAAAACGGCCATAGACATGCATTGCGAATAATTAACATTGAACACGAGCATGAGTAGGATATCAACACCCTGAACATAAATATCATGAAGGCTATGTTGGTTTTGATTCAACTACATGTATGAACATGTGCCAAGTCAAGCCACTCGAATTACTCAGAGGAGGATACCATGCTAACATACTACATCACAACCATTTTAATGCATGTTGACACTCAAGATAAATCATTATCCACTCCTAGCTATTTAAGCATGGCATGAGCAACTATAATCTCTAATTGTCATCACAAATATGCTTACTCATAATAATGCCAAATCATGAATACTGAGCTAAACATATTTACAAAGACAAAAACAAGAAGTGTTCATACCAACTTTTCTTCACCGCAATCACTTCATCAAATATCGTCATTATTGCCTTTCACTTGCACGACCGAATGATGTGATGATAATAATAATAGTGCAAGTGTGCTGTGGACTAAGCTAGAATCTGCAAACATTTATTCAAAGGAGAAGACAAAGTAATAGTGGATCGTTGTTAGATCAACAATAAAGCATATGAGAGCCACTCAACATTTTCATCGTGGTCTTTCTCCTTGCAACTACCCAACGAAAAGAAAAGAAATTCAGAGAAACACACTGAAATATTTTTGGAGTTTTTGGTTTTTCTGAAGGAAGCAAATTAACGAAGGGAAAACAAAAACGAGAAAAACTATTTACACGAGAAAGCTCCCAACAAGCAAAAGAAGAAACGAGAAATCTTTTTGGGTTTTCTTTTACTACTACGAATTAACTAGACAGGAAAGAAACTACAACTATTTTTTTTGGATTTTCGAAAGTTTTTCAAACACACAAGAAGAAAGCGAAAATAAAACTAACATGGATATACAATGAAAAAGGATGAACACCGACAACTGGAATGAGTTTGTGAACATGAATGTAATGTCAGTGAGAAATACGTACTCCCCCAAGCTTAGGCTTTTGGCCTAAGTTGGTCTATGGCCAGTCCTGGCCTGGATAAGGCCCGTGATGGTAGTTCGGGTTATACTGAAATGCAGCTGCCACAGCTTGGCGGGCTGCCTCGTTAAGACGCTCGGTCTCTGCCGCCCTCTCGTACTCCTCAGCCTCCACTTGAGTATTTTCTTTTTCTGAAATTTTCTGAAATTTTTAGTGACTCAAAATAAGAGTGAACGAAACTCAATAAAATTGATAGCAAGTACTCCCACATGTATCTAGAAGCCATATCATGCATCAAAACTACTTTGGACCATACAAATTCAACATGCAAGCTCATAAACATGGTCACCACAGCAGCAAAAAATTGCAAAGTATAGAGCACTAGAACAAAAACTAATTGGAGCATTGGAGGAGTCACATACCAATGAGTAATTCCTCAAAACAGTTTTGGAAATGGAGTTCCGAGCAAGGAGATAAAAAATCACAGCAAAATGAGCAAGAATACGGGCTTGGGAGCAAGTTTGATTTTTTTCTGGGGGAAGAAGAAGGAGATGGGTGGCTGGCATAAGTGAGTGGGTCCCTGTGGGACCCACAAGCCTGCTGGGCGCGCCCTGTGGGCTTGTGGCTCACAGGTGCACCCCGTGGGGTGTGTTCAGTGCCAAAAATTCTTAAATATTCTAGAAAAAATCATACTAAATTTTCATGGCATTCTGAGAACTTTTATTTTTGGGCCATTTTTTATTTCACGGAAAATTCAGAAAACAGGATAATCATGGCATTTTATTGTATTCTACTAAAAATAACAGAGTGCAAAAGGTGGGTACAGAAAGTTGTGCTTACTAAATTCATTGACCACATACCCTTCGAAAAGAATCCATCAATAAGGTTGATCAAGTCTTATTAACAAATTATTTCCGAATGGCATGAGACCGAAGAATCTTCGTATAACACTAAGTTACCTCAACGGGGATATGCATCTCCCCAACAATAAGAATTTCATATTTCTTTTTGACAGTAGGAAGAGGAAATTTGAAGCCTCCAATAGTAATTGTCGAAACATTTTCAATACAATTGATACCGTTCACTGAAGTTTGTTTCTTCAGGAAATAAACCGTATGCTCATTACCATTGACATGAAAAGTAACCTTGCTTTTGTTGCAATCAATAACAGCCCCTGCAGTATTCAAAAAGGGTCTTCCAAGGATAATCGACATGTTGTCGTCCTCGGGCATATCAAGTATAACAAAGTCTGCCAAGATAGTAACATTTGCAACTACAACGGGAACATCCTCGCAAATTCCAATAGGTATAGCAGTGGATTTATCAGCCATTTGCGAAGATATTTCAGTAGGTGTGAGCTTATTCAAATCAAGTCTTCTATATAAAGATAAAGGCATAACACTAACACCGGCTCCCAAATCACATAAAGCAGTTTTGACATAACTTCTTTTAATGGAGCATGGTATAGTAGGTATTCCTGGATCTCCTAGTTTCTTAGGTATTCCACCCTTAAAAGAATAATTAGCAAGCATGGTGGAAATTTCAGCTTCAGGTATCTTTATTTTATTAGTGACAATATCTTTCATGTATTTAGCATAGGGAGACATTTTCAACATATCAATCAAGCGAGTGCGCAAAAAGACAGGTCTAAGCATTTCAACAAAGCATTCAAAATCTTTCATCGTCCTTATTTTTAGATGGTTTAGTAGGAAAAGGCATAGGTTTTTGAACCCATGGTTCTCTCTCCTTTCCATGTTTTCTAGCAACAAAGTCTCTTTTATCATATCTTTTATTCTTAGGAGGTGGGTTATCAAGATCAACAGCAGGTTCTATTTCTACATCATTATCTGGTTGAGCATCAACATGAACATCATCATTATCATTATCATTCTCCTTATCATTATCACTAAGTGTATGTTCATTACCAGATTGTGTCTCAGCATCATAAATAGAAGCATCATTATGATTCTCGGGAGGTTTTTCTATCTCAGGTTCACTAGGAACAAGCAACGTTTTATCATTTTTCTTTTTCTTTTTCTTCTTAGATGGACTAGGTGCATCAATATTATTTCTTTGAGAGTCTTGTTCAATTCTTTTCTGATGACCTTCAGGATATAGAGGATCCTGAGTCATGCTACCTCCTCTAGTAACAACTCTAACATCATGGTCATTCTTTTTATTATTCATTTCATCAAGCAAATCATTTTGTGACTTAGCAATTTTTTCTAACCGGGTCTAGACCATAGAAGTATGTTTACTCAAGCATTTAACATCATTAGCAGTTCTAAACATCAAATCACTCAAGCGTTCAATCATGATGGCATTTCATTTTAGTTGATTGCTAACATACATATTAAAGTGTTCCTGTTTAATGATGTAATTATCAAATTCATACAGGCATTGACTAACAGATTTATTATACGGAATATCACCTTCACCGAATCTAGTGAGAGAATTTACCTCCACTACCTATGTCAGGATATCGAGCCCATGTATTTCTTCAATAGGTGGTAAATTATTAACATCTTCAGCTTTAATACCTTTTTCCTTCATAGATTTCTTAGCTTCTTGCATATCTTCTGGACTGAGGAATAGAATACCTCTCTTCTTCGGGGTTGGCTTAGGTGGTGGTTCAGGAAGTGTCCAATCGTCGACATTTCTCAATATATTATTCAATAGTACTTCAGCCTGTCCAACAGTTCGTTCCATGAAAACACAACCAGCACAACTATCTAGGTAGTCCCTAGAAGCATCGGTTAGTCCATTATAAAAGATATCAAGTATTTCATTTTTCTTAAGAGGATGATCAGGCAAAGCATTAAGTAATTGGAGAAGCCTCCCCCAAGCTTGAGGGAGATTCTCTTCTTCAATTTGCACAAAATTAAATATTTCCTGTAAGGCAACTTGTTTCTTATGAGCAGGAAAATATTTTTCAGAGAAGTAATATATCATATCCTGGGGACTACACACACAACCAGGAGCAAGAGTATTAAACCATTTCATAGCATCACTCTTTAATGAGAAAGGAAACAATTTAAGAATATAGTAATAGCGAATTTTTTCCTCATGAGTAAATAGGGTGGCAATATCATTCAACTTTGTAAGGTGTGCCACAACAGTTTCAGTTTCATAACCATGAAAATGATCAGATTCAACCAAAGTAATTAACTCAGGATCGACAGAGAATTCATAATCCTTATCAGTAACAAATATGGGAGAGGTAGCAAACTTAGGATCATATTTCATTCTCTCCCTCATAGATTTTTCTTTCATTTCAGCAAGCAATTTTATAACCTCATCTCTATCATTACAAGCGAGAATTGCCCTAGCTGTCTACCTATCAAAAACATGACCATCAGGTGTTTCGGGAATTTCAACTCTAGTAGGAGAGCTAGGCATAATAGGTGAATCATAATTTTCAAGAGTTTCAACATTTTCAATTCCTTTAGCTTTAGCAATTTGTTCATCAAGAAATTCACCAAGTGGCACGGTATTATCAAGCATAGTACTAGCATCATCATAAGTATCATTCATAACAGAAGTAGTATCATCAATAACTTGCGACATATCAGAATGAATAGCAGGTGGTGGTGTCGCAAGCCTACTCAAAACAGAAGGTGAATCAAGTACAGAGTGTGATGGCAGTTCCTTACTTCCTCTAGTCATAGAGGGGACGATCTTGGTCTTAGCGTCTTTTAGATTCTTCATAGTGATCAACAGATATAAATCCCAAGTGACTCAACAAATAGAGCTATGGTCCCCGGCAACGGCGCCAGAAAAAGGTCTTGATAACCCACAAGTATAGGGGATCGCAACCGTTTTCGCCTAGATTTATTGATTCGACACAAGGGGAGCCAAAGAATATTTGCGAGTATTAGCAGCTGAGTTGTCAATTCAACCACACCTGGAGAACTAAATATCTGCAGCAAAGTGTTTAGTAGCACAGTAGTATGATAGTTTCAAGAGCAATAGTAACAGTAGTGACAGTAACAGAAGCAGTTTTGTAGTAATTGTAACAGCAGCAGCAACGAAAGTAATTTAGCAAAGATCAATATGCGAAAAGCGTAGGCATTGGATCAGTGATGGATAATTATTTTGGATGACATTCATCATGTAACAGTCACAACCTAGGGCGATACACAATAGCTCCAATTCATCAATGTAATGTAGGCATGTATTCCGTATATAGTCATATGTGCTTATAGTAAGAACTTGCATGACATCTTTTGTCCTACCCTCCCGTGGCAGCGGGGTCCTTAAGGAAACTAAGGGATATTAAGGCCTCCTTTTAATAGAGAACCGGAACAAAGCATTAGCACATAGTGAATACATGAACTCCTCAAACTACAGCAATCACCGGAAAGAATCCCAATTATTGTCACCTTGGGGTATGCGGATCATGACACATAACAGGTGCATATAACTTGCAAGATAGGATCAAGAACTCAAATATATTCATGAAAACATAGAGGGTTCAGATCTGAAATCATGGCACTTGGGCCCTAGTAACAAGCATTAAGCATAGCAAAGTCATAGCAACATCAATCTCAGAACATAGTGGATACTAGGGATCAAAGCCCTAACAAATTGACTCGATTACATGGTAAATCTCATCCAACCCATCACCGTCCAGCAAGCCTACGAAGAAATTACTCACGCATGGCGGCGAGCATCATGAAATTGGTGATGGAGGATGGTTGATGATGACGACGGCATCGAATCCCCCTCTCCAGAGCCCCGAACGGACTCCAGATCAGCCCTCCCGATGAAGAACAGGAGGTGGTGGTGGCTCCGTATCATGAAACGTGATGATTCTTTCTCTCTGATTTTTTTCTCCACGAATAGGTACTTGTAGCGTTGGAATTAGGGTAAACGGAGTTGCCAGGGGCCCACAAGCCTTCCAGGCGCGCCCTGGGGGTTGGCCGCGCCCCCCAGGCTTGTGGCGCCTGGTGGCCCCCCCCCTCTGGTGGATCTTTGCGCCAGTATTTTTTATATATTCTGAAATAATTCTCCGTACATTTTCAGGTCCATCCGAGAACTTTTATTTCTGCACAAAAACAACACCATGACAATTCTGCTGAAAATAGCGTCAGTCCGGGTTAGTTCCATTCAAATCATGCAAATTAGAGTCCAAACTAGAGCAAAAGTGTTTGGAAAAGTAGATACGTTTGGGACATATCATAATGATTGTGTTTTTATCTTTTAATTAGTGTTTGTGCCAAGTAATGCCTTCGGGATGATTTAGATGATAGTATAATTAATGCTGTTTGAAAACAGAAAGCTTTGTACCCAGTTCTGGAATATATATTCTGTACTAGAACATGATAAAATTCTGACTTTTTTACACAGTATTGGAATGCAATTTTTTTACATTGTACTAATGTTTCAGAATTTTTGGAGTTACAGAAGTATGATTTTAATTCAGATCTTTACAGACAGTTATGCTTTAGACAGATTCTGTTTTTATTGCATAGTTTGCTTATTTGAATGATGCTATGGATTATATCGGGGGGGTATAAGTCATGGAGATATAGAATACAGTAGGTATTGTGCAAGAACAATTATGAATGAGTTTACAATAGTACCTAAAGTTTATGATTTGTTTAGTATACTAACGGATCTCCCGAAGTTTCTGTTGAGTTTTGTGTGCTGAAGTTTTCAAGTTTTGGGTGAGATCACGATGGATGAAGTAATAAGGAGCGGCAAGACCCTAAGCTTGGGTATGCCCAAGGCACCCCAAGGTAATATTCAAGGAAGACCCAAGCGTCTAAGCTAGGGGATGCCCCGGATGGCATCCCCTCTTTCGTCTACAATCTATCAGTATTTTACTTAGAGCTATATTTTTATTCATCACATGATATGAGTTTTACTTGGAGCATCTTGTGCCATATTTTTATTTTGCTTGTTTGCTTTTTAGTTTGCCACAATCATTGTTTGCTGAACACACCTTTTGAGAGAGACACATATTTATCGTGATTTGTTAGAATACTCTATATGCTTCACTTATATCTTTTGAGCTAGACAGTTGCTCTTGTGCTTCACTTATATTTGTTAGAGCACGGTGGTGGTTATATTTTATAGAAATGATTGCACTCTCATGCTTCTCTTAAATCTTTTTGAGAGTCTTAAATAGGAAGTGGTAATGTGCACGAGTTATGAGATTAGACCAAAAAGGATAGGTATTCGAGAGTGGTATAATAAAAACTTTCATGTAGATCACTAAATATGAAACGTATGTTTTAATTATATTGATGTCGTAATATGAAAGGGTATTAGTTCATGATCATTGGTTAGTAAGAATATCGATATTAAAGCTTGTTATGCACTACTCATTTAAGTGTCCATCATGGCATGGTGGACAGGTTTGAGCATTTTTATTTCTGATTGAAATCCTTGAGTGTTGTCATAATCGGGGGTGCGTGATGGTTAACTCCTACCAACCTCCTCCCTAGGGGCATGCGAGTAGTACTTTGCTTCGAGGGCTAATAAAACTTTCACAATAAGTATATGAGTTCTTTATGACTAATGTGAGTTCATGGACAATTATGCACTCTTACCTTTTCGCAATTTGCTAGCCTCTTCGGTACCGTGCATTGCCCTTTCTCACCTCGAGAGTCGGTGCAAACTTCGCCGGTGCATCCAAATCCCGTGATATGATACGCTCTATCACACATAAGCCTCCTTATATCTTCCTCAAAGCAGCCACCATACCTACCTACCATGCATTTCCATAGCCATTCCGAGATATATTGCCATGCAACTTCCACTGTTCTGACTTATGACATGTGTGTTCATCATCATATTGCTTTGCATGATCATATAGAGCTGACATGATATGTGTGGCAAAGCCACCGTTCATCATTGTTATACATGTTACGCTAGATCATTGCACATCCTGGTACATTGCCAGAGGCATTCATATAGAGTCATCTTGTATCAGTTTATCGAGTTGTAAGTAAATAAAAGTGTGATGATCATCATTATTAGAGCGTTGTCCCAATGAGGAAAAGAATGATGGAGACTAATGAGTCCTCCAAAATGTGGGGATGAGGTCCATGAGATTGTTCTTAAAAAAGAGAAAACGAGAGAAGGGGCAATGCTACTATCCTTTTACCACACTTGTGCTTCAGAGTAGCACCATATTCTTCATATAGAGAGTCTCCTGAGATATCACTTTCATAAACTAGTGGGAATTTTTCATTACAGAACTTGGCTTGTATATTCCGATGATGGGCTTCCTAAAATGCCCGAGGTCTTCATGAGCAAGCAAGTTGGATGCACACCCACTTAGTTTCATTTTAAGCCTTCATACACTTATAGCTCTTAGTGCATCCGTTGCATGGCAATCCCTACTCCTCGCATTGATATCAATTGATAGGCCTCTCCATTGCCTATTGATCCGCCGAGTTGATGCGAGCCTTTCTTCCTTTTTGACTTCACCTATATATCTCTACCACCGTGTTCTATTCCACCTATAGTGCTAATGTCCATGTCTCACGCTCATGTATTGAGTGGAGTTGAAAATGCTGAAGCGAGTTAAAAAGTAAGATCCAATTGCCTGGTTTGACACCAGGGTGCTCATGATTTATATTTATGTGGTGAAGGCGGAGTCATGCCGTGCTTACATAATTCAGTGAGTAGGGATAACATTCGTTGAGCATCGTATAAATTTTGAAAACTTAATGATTATGTTCCTGTATTCATGGATATTATTATGTTGATATCAATTACTTCATCGTTTCTCAATATTTACACCATAAGAGAGATTACATGATAAACATACTAGGTAGCATTCAACAACAAAAGTTCTGTTTTTATCATTTACCTACTCGAAGACGAGCAGGAATTAAGCTTGGGGATGCTGATACGTCTCCAACGTATCTATAATTTTTGATTGTTTCATGCTATTATATTATCAATCTTGGATACTTTATATGCTTTATATGCAATTTTATATCATTTTTGGGAACTAACCTATTAACTCAGTGTGCAGTGCCAGTTGCTGTTTTTTTTTCTTGTTTTTGGCTTTTCAGAAAATCAGTACCAAACGAAGTCCAACCATGATAAAACTTTACGATGATTTTTCTGGACCAGAAGGGACCCTAGAATGTTCGGGAGTAGGCCAGAAGGTCTACGGGAGATCCATGAGCTCACCTGGCGCGCCCCTGGGGGGGCGCCACCTGAGCTCGTGGGTTCCACACAGCTCCATTTGACCTAATTCCACTTCTATAAATTCCCATAAATCCCGAAACCAATAGAGAGCCACCCGAAATAACTTTTCCGCCGCTGCAAGCTTCTGTTCTTCCGTGATCCCATCTGGAGGCCTTTTCTGGTGATCTGCCGGAGGGGGAATCGATCACAGAGGGCTTCTACATCAACCATGCCGCCCTTCTGATGATGTGTGAGTAGTTTACCACAGACCTACAGGTCCATAGCTAGTAGCTAGATGGCTTCTTCTCTCTCTTTGATCTTCAATACAAAGTTCTCCATGATCTCCATGGAGTTCTATCCGATGTAATCTTCTTTTGCGGTGTGTTTGTTGGGATCCGATGAATTGTGGGTTTATGATCAGATTATTCATTGAAAGTAATTGAGTCTTTTCTGAACTTTATTATGCATGATTATTATAGCTTTGTATTTCTCTTCGATCTATCCGTTTGGTTTGGCCAACTAGAGTGATTTATCTTCAGTGGGAGTGGTGCTTTGTGATGGGTTGAATCTTGCGGTGTCCTCACCCAGTGGCAGAAAGGGTAGCGAGGCACATATTTGTATTGTTGCCATTATGGGTAAAACAATGGGGTTTATTCATATTGCTAGAGTTTATTCTGTCTACATCATGTCATCATACTTCATGCATTACTCTGTTCGCTATGAACTTAATACGTAGAGAGGCAAGCATCGAAGTGCTCTCGAAGTGGAGTAATAGTAGTAGATGCAGAATTGTTTCGGTCTACTTGTCACAGACGTGATGCCTATATACATGATCATTGTCATGAATAACATCATAACTATGTGCTTTTCTATCTATTGCCCAACAGTAATTTGTTTACCCACCGTATGCTATATTTTGAGAGAGAAGCCTCTAGTGAAAACTATGGCCCCCGGGTCTACTTTTATCATATTAGAAAAACCAAAATTACCTTGCTGCAATTCTTTTACTTTTTATTTACTTTTCAATTTATATATCTATCACTGTAAGATTTGATCCTTGCAAGTTACGAGTTCAAGGGGATTGACAACCCTCTTGCCCGCGTTGGGTTCAGGTATTTGCTCTTGTGTGTGTAGGTACTGTTTGACTAGGATTTGCTTGGTTCTCCTATTGGTTCGATAACCTTGGTTCTCACTGAGAGAAATACTATCCGCTACTATATTGCTTCACCCTTCCTCTTCGGGGAAATCCCAACTCAGCTCACAAGTAGCACCCCGCAGGAGAACAAAGAAGAAGAAAAGTTTCGGAAGAAACAGATCAAAAGATGGCCTTTAAAACGACTGTAGTGGTCGTATACGCGGTTGAATGGCCTGCTGGAGGTTCCAACGCAAAACAACTAGAGACATCAGAGTGATCGACGATGTTTCAAACGGGCGCAAGCGCTTGTTTCAGCGGTCGTTTGAAATCTCTGCAGAAATGACAAAGAGTCCAGAGCATTTGACGGCGTTCCAAACAGGCGCACGCGCCCGTTCGAGCGGTCATATGACATGCTCGACCAGAAGAATAAAAAGATCAGAACGAAAGATAGCGTACCAAACGAACACCGCCGCCCATTTCATCGGTCGTTTCATTTATGCACAGACACAGGTAAGTCATCAAGGTGAACGACGGCGTTCCATACGGGTGCATGCGCTCGTATCAGCAGTCGTTTCGACCCCTGGCGGCCCCAATAAGCCCGAGGAAGATAGTAAATCACCCCATCTCTCTCTTTTCTTCTTCTTCTTCTTCTTCCTCCAAACCTCTCTAAACCCTAGCAAAACTTCGCCCGATCTCTCTACTCGCTCGATTTCAGTTCAAATCCTTCCATGTGATTGATCTACGGTATGTTTCTCTTCCGATCCCCAATTTATTTTTTGTGAATCCGTGTTCTACATACCTAGCATTGCCATGACTAGGAGATGCATATTTTTGATCCAAATTTGAGTTTGGCTTGGATTCGTTGATGTTTTTAGTGGAGTATGATGTTTTGACTACCGTAGCATCAATTTTGTTTAATTGTATTGGACTGAAAAAAATTGTTTTGTAGATGTTTTCAAGGAGGTCTACTCGCGTATGCGGTGCTTCGAGTTCATCCACTGCACCGCCACAACAAGTTTTCACTCAGGGGATCGTCTTCACCGACCGTGAAGCAAGGAAGAAATTCCAAAAGCTCTGTACAAGAAAGATCAAAGCAACCAAATGGGCTTGCACGACAACACTCGCCAAGCTAGGTATTACTAATGATTTCAATTTGCTTTGTCATAATGCCGGGTTGCATCATTTTGTTTATCAGGGATGTGGGATATATGAATGCATGAAACTTGAGTTTCTTAGCACTCTCTCGCATATTTGGTGCTAAATGCATATGTGGAGGAGAGGATCACTTTCCGTCTCCTAGACCAAGACTTCAACATCACTCTCGAAGAGTGCTGTAATTACTTTGGCTTCACCAACAATGATGATGATCTTACATATGTTTATGATTTCACTAACCTGCACCCAAGGCAATCCTTCTACCGCATGAGTCGTCATGGCTCGAGGCAAAGAGCCAGTTGCATTGAAAGTCTTGCTATACATTATTTCTACTATGTTATCACTAACTCATTGCATGCACGAGGAGAAGTTTCTAAGGTGAATGATGAGAACATGCTAGTTCTCGGGAAAGCAGCAAACCTTGACGTCGGTTATTCGCCCAACTTAGGGGCAATACTTTTGCTACACCTCACGCATCAAGCAAATCATGCATAAGGAGATATCGTGTGTGGAGGAGTGATCACCATGTTGGCCAACTCCCTTGGTCTCAACTACAATCACCTTCGCCCCATTGTCGGTAACACCCTTGTTAATATTCGTGTTCTCACTAGCGCTGGAATGGTAGTAGTTCGTAATGGCTGTCATTGCATCAGAATTCATGGAGTGGCATACTTGTTGCCTGCTCCTATGCCTAACCATTTTTCCATAGAACATGGACAATTGCATTATGTTGCAGAGGCAGGAGATGCAACTTTTGATCGAGAAGGCCCAGAACCAGAACAAATAGATGGAGAAGATCTCGCCACCGATGAAGAAGAGGAGCAGACCCAAGAGCAGCCACAACAAGGAGACTACACCACCTATGCAGACCTCAACAGCCTTCAGGGCTCTATCCAAGATATGAGAACCTCGCCGAGTCTCTTCGAGGCACGCCCGCTTACATGAACATGAACTTCTCCAACTGGAGCCAAGGTTGGGCTCCTAACCAACCGCCACAATGATCCCACCGGTTTGGACTTACAAAAGCTTAAGCTTGAGGGAGGTCATCACCACTTCTACATCAAGATGTGGCGGTATTATTTGAATAAACTGTAATGAGGTTGTACTTAAGCTCATGGAGCTTCAAACACTCATGTTGGTTTGTTCGAACACTTTGCTTTTATTTGCTTTTGCTTTTGCCTTTGTGATTTTTTGTTTGCATGTTAGTTTTCAAAAACCAAAAAAATTAGAATAAGCTTTGCTTTGCTCTTTATTTTGCCCCTTAGAGTTCGTTTGCATTTTGTTTTTAGAGGAGTTGATCTACATCGGACAACGAGGAATGCAAGAGTGTGTAAATTCGCAACCGTGAAGGTATGTCCTACGACTCCCCTCTTTTGCACTTGAAATACTTAGAGTAGATGTAGTAGTAGTAGTATGTGTGATATGTGCAAATGGAGTAAGTCTTGATAATTAAGACAAAGGTTTTGTTCTAGTAGCTGAAATAATTTTGTAGCCTTTGTTTTGTTTAGTTTAGACAACCAAGACTTGTCGTGGGACTGTTTTTAAATGAAATGATCTTAACTAAGAATAACCATGCACAAGAGAAAGTCTTCAAAGACTTGGGAGTTGTGAAAAATTGTAGTAGAAATGATGTTTGAAATGCTCAACCCCATGTTGTTAATTTTAATAGACTTGATAGCACTTGTGGATTAAATTGTCTAGAGGAACTTAGTTGAAGGGTGAACGAGATTATGCCAAAAATCTATGTTGTATCTCTTACATGGTGCTTCAGCTTCTCGCTGGTGCCATGGCCTCGCTACTCTATGCACGTGTACGTGTGTAAATGTGGCTTCATCACCTTTCTTGATGTTATGCTGAGGACTCCGCTAGCCAATAAATGATCCACCAAGAGCGATAGCTCGGATTTCGGCTATGAGTTTGTTACCATACGTAGTGGCAACACTACAAACGCATATTACTCGGCTTTCTCTTGAATGGGTGTGTATGTGGTAAATAAAGGGGACTGATCAAAAGAGCTCGAAAGAGACATATATCAAAAGTCCATAGTTCCCAAACATTAAGCCACATCGAAACTCTATGCATGATCACTTATTTGGCATAATCCCTTCACGTGACAACCGAAGTTCCAGCAAACAATGATTGAAATGAAGTGCTTAAGAGCCTTGAGGAGGAAATAATTGTGGGTGTGCTTATGAGCACTAGAGCATCATATTTTTCTACATGCTTTTCACTCCCTAACATATGTTGTTATGGCTCTATCAAAAGAAAACTCTTCCATGCATTCCCGGCAAGCAAGCGTTGTCTAGAATAAATAGAATAGAGTGTTGCAAAGTTGTTTTACCTAGTAGATCAAGAACTTTGTGTGGATTATCTTTGCTTCACTAACACTTGCACTATAACCATGCCACCGCCACAGCTAAGCTAAGTTTTCAGGTCAAGAAGTAGAGGGCTATCTAGGCATACCGATCGTAAGGGAACTAAAACCTTCTCCTTATTTCGGTTTAAACAACTGAGTTCCTTATGATTCGGATTTCTCTTTATGTTGCTCGAGGACAATCAAGTTTAAGCTTGGGGGAGTTGATGAGTGATATTTTTACACTCATTCACTTTTGTTTAAACTGAGATATTTCATTTAAAAAGAGATATTCGCTCCGACATTGCTACTAATGACTAATGAATGCAAAGGATTCCACAAATCCTCTCTTTGATGTGTTTCCACAGGAAATGGGCTAAAAAGGGAAGAAATCAAGTCTGGGAATGGAATGGAGGGAGAATGGAAGAAGAAGGAATCAACAGGAGGCGTCTCTGCGGAAACAGAGCAAAAGACGGTGTTCCATATGGGCGCGTGAGCCCGTATGAGCGCCCGTATGGTGTGGAAACCGAGGTAGATCGTTGCTACTTGTGAGCTGCGTTGAGATTTTCCCCGAAGAGGAAGGGTGAAGCAATATAGTAGCGGATAAGTATTTCCCTCAGTAGAGAACCAAGGTTATGAAACCAATTGGAGAACCATGCAAACACTCGTCAATAGTACCTGCGCACATGTCGGTGTAAAAACCGGCAGACCTCGGGGTAGGGGGTCCCGAGCTGTGGATCTCGGATCAATGGTAACAGGAACAGGGAGACGGTGTTTTACCCAGGTTTGGGCCCTCTTGATGGAGGTAAAACCCTATGTCCTGCTCTTGTTTATATCAATGAAGATGTGACAAGTACAAAGTTGATCTACCTCGAGATCTTTAGATGTGTTCTAGTTCTAGAGCTTGGTGAATGAAATTGTGTTGATGTCCCCTCTACGGGCTAAACCCTATGGCTTATATACATGCCAGGGAGGGTATCTAGGGTTACAAGGTCGGTATCTAGGAGCAAGGCGGCAGGAGAGATCTTGAAGTACACGTCAAGTCTTCGGTGGAGTCAGTCTCGATCACGCCTTCCGTGCATGGCCTCCAGAGTCCCCCTTGACCACGCACGAGGGCCCATCAGCCCAACCGAAGAGACGGGCCAGCTAGGTTAGCACCCCCTAGTCCAGGACACCGTCAGTAGCCCCTGAACAGGTCTTCTACGCTGAGGACGATCTTCTTAACGGACGTCACCTCGGATCCGGAGTCCTTGGCATGAAAGACGAGTTCCCCTTTATAATTTACTCCTTTTAGAGGAGCGATGTCATCCGAGGCCCAACCGAGCTTTTACCCTGCCCGAAGAGGGTAGTTACCTTAGCCTCGAAGGCCTGTCATCTAGGTATGAACGGTCCAATCCGGCCTGACAACTTTCTCGAAGCGGCACGCCTCATGACAGGTCGGGCAGTTACTACCTCCCTTAAATCATGGTTTGAGGCAGCCTTTTTACTAGCACATCCCATCGAGGCGGAGATCGTGCCCGTTTTCTTAGGGATATCATTATGATTTTGTTTCCCCCCATATGCTTAACGGCATCTTTGATGGGAGTGGCGTTTTTATCGGCGCAGCAAGGGGGGACTCTCGGCCTTTCACAGGCTTATAAGAGCAAAAGGGAGGATAGTGCAATCGATCACGCTCCCATTCTTCCCTTCTACCGCTTCGTCTAGCTCCAGCGCCCAGATCCCATCCTGCTCCCTTTTCCTTCTACGAGTCCAACCTCCACCACCAGCCATGGCCGACACCCTCAAAGGGCACTGGGGTGGTTCCATCATGATGGATGGCACCATCCTGGAGCTGCGCATTGCGGGGTACCTGACCCCCGCCATCACCGCCCACACTCCAGAGGCTGGCCAGCAGGTGCCCGCTCCCAACGCCGGGGAGCGGGTAGTCTTCGTCCCCCACCTCGTCCGAGGCCTGGGGTTTCTGTTGCACCCTTTCGTGCGCGGGGTCATGTACTACTACGCGCTCGACTTCCACCATATGGCCCCGAACTCCATCCTTCACCTCGCCTCCTTCATCACAATCTGCGAGGCCTTCCTCCGCTGCGAGCCACACTTCGGCCTATGGCTGAAGCTCTTCGGAATCAAACCGAAGTCCAGTGGCTCCAACCTCGCGGAGTGCGGAGGGGCCATGATCAGCAAAAACCAGGGGGCCACCTGGTTCAAGGGCACCTTCATCGAAATGGTGAAGGAGTGGCAGCGGGAGTGGTTCTACATCACCGAACCGCTCGCCCCTGGTCAAGCCGAGGTCCCAGCCTTTTTGGTCGGGCCTCCCAGGAAACTCAAGTCCTGGAGGGAGAAGGGCATCGTCTGGGGGAACCCAAAGAAGGTGGAGCTCCTGGTCGAGAGGATCAAGTGGTGGTCCACCACGGGGATGGTCGAGCTCACCGACGTCATCAACATCATGCTAAACCGCCGCATACTCCCTCTCTAGCTTCGGGCTGCCCCGATGTGGGCACAAAAGCCAGAGGACATGGACACCATCACCACCTTCTTCCGCTCCACCTTGGCCGCCATGTGGACGAAGCTAATGAAGCTGGCCAAGGACAAGATCCCCAAGGAGGGGGAGGACCGCGGCCTCGAGCACGGCTATGAAGCCCCCCCGGTAAGCGATCCTGCCCACCAATTATCATTTTCGTCCTCCGCATCGAGGAGTAGAGTTTTGATGAATCGTTACGCTCGACATTTTGCAGAAGTGGTTGGCCTGGGTACAAGGAGTGCGATGCCTGGCTCCACTGCCAAAGGAGCCCCCGACTCCCCTGCTCTTGGCGCTTCTGATCGAGGAGCCACACGTGGTGGCCCCCAAAGGGACGAGGTCCCAGAGGGGTAAGTCAAGTGCTCAGACTCAGGAGACCTTGGTCACCCGGTCCGAAGAGACCCACACCTCCGCTGCCCAAGACGGCGGCGCAGAGGAGGGTGAGGTCGAGGAGATCCCTCTCTCGAAAGGGAAGAGGTTGGCGTCAGAGGACACCGAAGTGGGCATGCCGCCCAAGGGCCCGAAGAGGCCGAGGAGAACCTCGTCCGGGGCTGCCGGCAAGTTGTCGGAGAGAGCCGAGCTCTCCGGCAACTCAGAAGAAGACCTCCTTGCGATGGGGAGGAAGAAACCGACGCCTTTAGGGTAAGCCGTCGTCTTTACATCCCATCTTTCAATTTGACAAGTTCTTTTTAGCAAGGGAAAACTCATAGAGCGTCTTTTTTTCGCGCAGTCCGCCGACGGTAATCCTCAGCGGTTCTTCGAGCGAGTTGCCATCCGCCAGCGGGACTCCAGAGCCCGCTGCTCCTCCCCCAGCGCATGACGGGCTAGGGGAGGCGACATCCACCCTAGCTCCCGATGTCGACGCGACAAGGGTCGGGGAGGTGGCCGTCATGGCCGAGGTCGATACCTCGGCCCAACAGGACCCGGGGGAGAAGCATCCTGAGGTCGTCGAGGAGGGGCTGGGCCAGTCATCGGTCCAGCCGATATCTGCTTCAGCTCCGCCGCCAAAGGTGAAAGCTGTTTGGATCAGCACATCCGGGGTCGTCCCTCCTCCCCCGCCAACTGCCCAAGGACGGGCTGGCGTGGGGTGGACCGAGGAGACGGAGGACACCCTGAGGGGCTCCTCCATCAAGGAAGAGCACCGTGCCTTGATGGGCGCAGCGCTGCAGGGCTTCCGGTCCGTGGAGGCCGGCCTGCATGAGGTTTTTAGGAACCTCGTAATGAGTTTCGAGGTATGCTTCTATCCTTGCACCAAGTTTAACTTGTTCATTTGGGACTTTTTGATTTACGTATTTGTCCGAGGACATGATAGCATAGCCTGCTAAATGGCTTAGTGAGTGAGTAGCCCCCGAGCCCGAAGTCGGTTTCATGAAACTGACATTGGGGTTGTTTAACTGAGTAGGAGCCTGTCAAGTAGCCCCCAGGGCACTGCTCAAGGCGGCCGTCTTGGAACTTTTTAATAATTTAGTTGTCGCCTTTGTAATAAGGATTTTTGCTGCCAGGTTTCGACCTCGGTTCCGGACTCCGTCTCCGACGAGATTGCGGAGATAAACCGGAAGCTCGAGAGGTCCCAGGAGGAGCTCACCCTGGTAAACCAGAAATTCAAGCAGTCTCGAGGTAAGCAAGTTAAACTTGCATTATACTTTGTAAGGAAGGTTTTATGATATGTTTGAAAACTAAGGCCAAACTGTTTGAATGACAGCGGCATTGGCGGAGCTTGAGGCGCTCAAGGCCGAGCTCGAAAAGGCTCGGCGGGAGGTGAAGCAACATGAGGTTGTGGCCGCCGAGGCGAAGAAGTCCCGAGCCGCCGAGAAGGTGGCCGGGGACAAGGATCGGGCTCGGGTCCTTGAGGTCGAGGAGACCATGAAGGGCGTGTTTGAAGCACGCGACAAGCTTCAGGCGGAGGGGCTGACGAGGACATATACTAGGGATGGGGTAACATGCCTGACCTACAAACCCTACCCTAGGACTCCACACGCCTTATACTGGGTCCCAGGGCCAGATCAGCAACCAAGAGTTCTGCAAACTGACATTCACTCGGAGTTCAATAAACCACTCGGAAAGTAGGAGAGGACTCGACCGTCTATTTCACTCAGAACACGTGACCGTCACTCGACCAGAGAAGACCAGGAGGATCCAGCAGCGCAATGGTCAGGACGTGCGTTAGCTCGTATTAATTGTAATCAATGCGCCCGTTACCTAGCGCCCTTAAACCCCTCTTTAACCCCTGGTAATGGAGGCATTCATGGGAGGGCTGGCGGACGCTATATAAGCCACCCCTAGCTCCATTCCAAGGGTTCGCAATCCATTTCTAACTCATACACAAAAGCAATCAAGCTCCAGAGCACCGAGACGTAGGGATGTTACCTCCACCGCTGAGGGGCCTGAACTCGTAAATCCGAGTGTAACACCTGCGCCGTAGCTAGGCTCTGCCCTCTCATCCGTACCCCTACACACTACTGTCAGACTTGCACCCACGACAGTTGGCGCCCACCGTGGGGCAGGCGTCTAGCGACTTTCGGTGTAGTTGCATTTTTTCCACCATCACCATGGTTTCCGGCGGCGGGCTGACTCTGGGCGGCGAGATCCATTTCGGCGTCCTCAGCTTCATCGCCCACGATTCGGCGTGGCTCCTGGAAGCCCCGCTGGATGTCGAGGCGTTGCTCGTCCGCGGCGCGGTGCACTTCTGCGCGAGTACCTTCGGCGTCCTTCTTCGGCAACCGTCGACTCCTTATCAGTCGACCTCTTCGCTCTCCACCAGCCGTCGTCGCAAGTGCTCCGGACGCTCACGGCTTCAGCGGTGGATCAAGCACACGGTGGCTCTTCAGGCTGCAGCCCCGCAGATCGTGGCAATCGAGCCCGATGAACCTGTCTTTGATCTGTTCGCCTCCGTGCATGAGCACTCGGAAAGCTTATCCGAGTGCGAGAGCAGCGATCCTGCTGCGGAGGTGCTGATGGCCGATTCCCCACCCAGTCCACCTGGGTACGGCCGCGGCGGTGCGGAGAACGGTGATCTGTCGCGCCCTGATCTTGGCGGTGGCAGGGACCGACATGACGACGAGTACATCCCCCGACCTCTCACTCGGCAGCAGAGGGAGGAACAGCAGCGCAGGACCGAGCAGGCCCTCCAGACGCCCATCGTTGGGACGACCCCCGAGGCTCAGGCTTTGGAGGCCGTGAGCCAGGCCAACTTGGCTGAGCGCAATCGTCTGGAAGCGCTCCAGAAGTCACTCGATGATCGCGCCTGCAGGCAGCATCAGCCCAGTTCCAGTCGGCGGCAGCGGCAGTTGTTCTCGAATGACCAGTAGCAGAGTTTCCAGGTATTCTACACTCCCGTCCAGAATCTGGCGGCGGCCACTCGGATAGCAGATTCCATTGAGCCGTCCCGATCCGAGGCGGGGGAGGGTCTTCAGCAGATCCGGGCCCTGCTCAAGGCGGCAGAGGAGCAAAGTTCGGCAGTATCCTAGTCGCGCAACCGGATTCACAGCAGATCCGTTAGGGCTGACACCGTTCAGTCGGCCCACAGTCCAGTGTCCCCAAGGAGAAACAGACACTCGGCTCTGTGGCGAAACGACCAAGACCGCCACCGAGACCAGTACCCGGGGCAGGGTCGCAGTCGGAATATGCCTCCGCGGCGTCAGGATGATCGTCGCCGCATGCAGTCGCCCCCTCCACGGGATGGCTCGTACGCGCCCCGGCCGTACGACGCCAGGCGTCCTTACGGCAACGATCGGAGGGCCAGCCCTCCCCGTCATGGTGACGGTTACCGCCAGAGAGAGCCAGTCGACTACCATGACCCGCAGTTCAACGCGAGATCCGTTCTCGCTCAGAACTTGGTCGACAGAGGCAGAGCTCTGAAAGAGAACTTGGACAGAGATCGTCCGAGTGGAAGTGGAGCATTCATCTCCGGGCCCGATTGTTTCAGCAGGGCCATCCGGGCCGCTGAGATCCCGCCTAACTTCAGATTGGCAGCTGGAGTAAGCAAGTTCACCGGTGAGTCCAAGCCAGAAACTTGGTTAGAGGATTACCGAGTGGCTGTGCAAATTGGTGGAGGAAATGACTATGTAGCTATGAAGCATTTGCCTTTGATGCTGGAAGGGTCCGCCCGTGCCTGGCTCAACCATCTCACTCCAGCCAACATATACTGCTGGGAAGATTTGGTCCGAGTGTTCATCAAAACATTGGAGGGCACGTGCAAACGACCGGCTGGATTGACTGAGTTGCACCACTGCGTGCAGAAACCGAATGAAACACTGAGGGAGTACATCCAGCGGTGGACAACCTTGCATCACGTGGTGGAGAACGTCACAGAGCATCATGCTGTCTGCGCCTTCAAGGCAGGAGTCAGATATCGGGAGCTCATCCTGAAATTTGGTCGGTCAGGATCTTTGACCCTGAGCCGAATGATGGAGATTGCCACTCGGTACGCAAACAGAGAAGAGGAAGACCGTCTCCATAACGGCAAAGGGAAAACCAGCAAGCCCAACCCCAGAAACAGTAATCTCAATCGGAAACCGAAGCGCAAGGCTGATGGTTCGACTCAGGCCGAGGCTGCCACTCTGGCCGGTCAAGCCAAGAACAAGGGGAAGGCTAAGGAAAAATGGATCCCGAAGAAAAAGAGAGATCAGTCTGGCCAAGATGTCCTCGATTTGCCGTGTCACATCCACACCAAAAAGGATGAAGAGGGCAATCTGATATTGCCCAAGCATACCACTCGATAGTGCACACTGTTGATTCAGCAGTTCCGAGAGGGCCCGTCGAGTGAGAAGAGCCCAGAAGACGCTGATGATGGAGACAAAGATGAACCTTTTCCCAGTGTCAACGCAACCCGGATGATCTTTGCAGATGTAGAGAGCAGGAGCCGGTTGAAGGTTATCAACCGAGAAGTGAACATGGCCATGCCGGCGACGACAAAGTTTCTGAACTGGTCGAAGACTCCGATCACCTTTGATCAGTCGGACCACCCAGCCTACATAGCCACCCCTTGGCGGCAGGCGCTGGTGGTCGATCCAGTCGTGGGAGGCGTCCGATTGCGCAAGGTCCTCATGGACGGTGGAAGCGGACTGAACATACTATACGCTGATACTCTGCAAGCGATGGGCATTCCGATGTCCCGACTCAGCGAGAGCAGCATGCAGTTCCACGGAATGATCCCCGGCAAGAAAGCAAAGTCACTCGGGCAGATCGCCCTGGACGTGGTCTTTGGAGACGACAAGAACTTCCGAAAGGAAAGGCTGACCTTCGAAGTGGTCGACTTCCACAGCGCCTACCATGCCATCCTTGGTCGACCAACTTACGCACGTTTCATGGACCGTCCATGTTATGTGTATCTCAAGATGAAGATGCCCGGCCCCAAAGGTGTGATCACAGTCACTGGCAGTCGACAGCGCGCGGAGGAGTGTTTGCAGCAAGGGTCCAAGATAGCTGATGAGCAGATGGCCATGGTGGAACTGGAGGAGTACAAGAAAAATACCGATCCGAGTGATATGCTACGCTCCAAGAAGCCGGCTGCAGAATCTGCGTTTCAGTCGGCCGGCGACACGAAGCCTGTGCACATCCACCCGGAAGATCCCAATGCTGCTCCCACCAACATATCAACAACACTCGACAGCAAATAGGAAGAAGCGCCCATCCAGTTCCTCCGTGAGAACTGGGACATCTTCGCATGGAAACCATCTGACATGCCGGGTGTACCCAGGGAGCTGGCTGAGCACCATTTGCGATTCGACCCAAAGGCGAAACCTGTGAAGGAGCATCTCCGTCGCTCCGCTACACAGAAGAGGAAGGCCATTGGCGAAGAAGTTGCTCGGCTCCTGGCAGCCGAGTTCATCCGTGAGGTGTATCACTCCGAGTGGCTCGCCAACGTCGTCATGGTCCCTAAAAAGGATAAATCTCTTCGAATGTGCATCGATTTCAAGCACATCAATCGGGTCTGCCCCAAGGATCATTTCCCACTCCCCCGCATAGATCAAATCGTAGATTCCACTGCGGGTTGTGAGCGATTGTCTTTTCTGGATGCGTACTCCAGGTACCACCAGAATCGACTGTATGTGCTAGATGAAATAAAAAACAACTTTTGTCACCCCATTCGGGTGTTTCTGCTATATCACCATGCCATTCGGTCTCAAGAATGCCAGTGCCACTTTCATGCACATGGTCCAGAAATGTTTGCAAAAACAGATCAGTCGGAATATTGAGGCGTACATGGATGATATCGTGGTCAAGTCCCGAAAACGTTCCGACCTGCTGACTAACTTAGCTAAAACTTTTGCAAATCTGCGGAAGTATGATATCAAGCTGAATCCAGCAAAGTGCACTTTCGGAGTTCCTGGGGGCAAACTACTCGGTTTCCTCGTTTTCGAACGAGGGATAGATGCCAATCCTGAGAAGATCGGGGCGATTGTACGAATGAAACGTCCTGAACGGCTTCATGCTGTACAGAAGCTCACGGGCTGCCTTGCAGCTCTGAGCCGATTCATCTCCCGTCTCGGTGAGAAGGCACTGCCCCTATACCGATTGATGAAGAAGTCTGATTCATTCGAGTGGACTGCTGAAGCACAAGCAGCGTTTGTTGAGCTCAAAGCCCTGCTTTCTACCCAGCCGGTGCTCGCCGCTCCAAACAGTAACGAGCCGTTGCTCCTGTACATTGCGGCCACTGGTCAGGTTGTCAGTACCGTCCTCACAGTCGAGCGAGAAGAACAGGGCAAAGCTTACAAAGTTCAGCGCCCAGTCTATTACATCTCTGAAGTTCTGACTCCTTCCAAGTAGAGGTATCCTCATTATCAGAAGCTCGTTTATGGCATCTACCTGACTGCGAAGAAAGTAGCCCATTACTTCCAAGAGCACACTGTGTCAGTCGTCAGCGACGCCCCACTGTCTGAGATCATGAACAATCGAGATGCGACTGGTCGAGTGGCGAAGTGGGCTATCGAGCTCCTGCCCCTGGACATCAAGTTCGAGGCAAAGAAGGCGATCAAGTCCCAAGCATTAGCCAATTTCCTAGCCAAGTGGACTGAACAGCAGCAACCGACTCAGAGCCACCCGGAACACTGGACCATGTTCTTTGATGGTTCCAAGATCCTGAATGGTTCAGGAGCTGGAGTTGTGTTAGTATCTCCGAAGGGCGATCGTCTCAGATATGTTCTGCCGATTCACTTCGATTCCTCCAACAATGAAGCCGAGTACGAGGCGCTCCTTTATGGTCTACGTATGGCCATCTCACTCGGCGTCCGGCGCCTGATGGTCTACGGAGACTCGGATCTAGTTGTGAACCAAGTGATGAAGGAGTGGGATATCAGAAGCCCCGCTATGACAGGATACTGCAACGCAGTGAGAAAGTTGGAAAAGAAATTTGAAGGTCTGGAGCTGCATCACGTTCCCCGAGCCAAGAATCAGGAGGCAGACGATCTGGCAAAGATCGGGTCCACTCGGAAATCCATACCCAGCAATGTGTGCCTCGAGCATTTACGTTCTCCGACGGTAAAAGAAGATCCCTTCATGGAAGAGCCCCCGCAAGCTGTCAGTCCTTCTGATCCGACTGAAGTCGAGGTCCCGGCAGTCATTGATTTGGTCATGGAGGTCCTAGCAATCACACCCGAGTGGACAGTGCCTTACATTGCATACCTGCTCAGGCAGGAACTTCCAGAAGATGAAACTGAAGCCCGCCAGATTGTTCGCAGGTCCAAAGCCTTTACAGTGATGGGCAATCAGTTATACAGAAAGAGCAT
The DNA here is from genome assembly GCA_039707655.1 of Elymus sibiricus. Lineage (NCBI taxonomy): Eukaryota > Viridiplantae > Streptophyta > Magnoliopsida > Poales > Poaceae > Elymus > Elymus sibiricus. Next base: position 229,631,525 of record CM077676.1, read on the forward strand.
CACCGGTGTGAGTCAGCGCTACATCGCTCCGGAGGAAGGTCGATTGATCCTGGAGGAGATTCACTCGGGAACTTGTGGACACCATGCGTCCTCTCGGACAATCGTGGCTAAAGCTTACCGAGCCGGTTTTTTCTAGCCACGTGCAAATGAAGCTGCGGAGGAGATAGTCCAACACTGCGCCGGATGCCAGTTCTATGCAAACTTATCGCACAAGCCTGTGTCTGCTCTGAAGACAATTCCACTCGTCTAGCCGTTTGCAGTCTGGGGACTCGACATGGTGGGACCCCTCCGGACAGGGGCGAGTGGATTCACCCACTTGTTGGTTGCAGTCGACAAGTTCACTAAGTGGATCGAAGCCAAACCCATCAAGAAGCTAGACTCTCGTACAGCGATCAAGTTCATGAAGGAGATAGTCTTCAGATACGGCGTGCCCCACAGCATTATCACTGATAACGGTTCAAACTTTGACTCGGAAGAGTTCAGGGCGTTCTGTGCCGCCCAAGGCACCCGAGTCGACTATGCGTCTGTGGCGCACCCGCAGTCGAATGGACAAGCTGAGAGAGCAAACGGACTGATTCTTCAGGGGTTAAAGCCATGACTCATGCGCGATTTGGAGCATGCAGCTGGAGCTTGGGTCACTGAGTTGCCATCAGTCCTTTGGGGCTTGAGGACGATCCCCAATCGGTCTACCAGTCGCACTCCCTTCTTCATGGTGTACGGAGCTGAAGCCGTCCTGTCGAGTGACCTGCTCCACAATTCACCCCGAGTGGAACTGTACTCTGAAGCTGAAGCTGAGCAAGCACGGCAAGACGCCGTTGATCTCTTGGAGGAGGAAAGGGAGATGGCTCTGATCCGTTCGGCCACTTATCAGCCAGATCTAAGACATTTTCACAGCAGGCACGTCAGAAGTCGGACCTTTCAGGAAGGAGATCTTGTGCTCCGAGTGGATCAGCAGCGACCTCACAAGCTTGCTCCTGTGTGGGAAGGTCCCTTTATCGTGTCAAAGGTTCTGCACAACGGAGCATACCACCTGTACAACCTTCAAAAGCAAGCAGACGAGCCCCGTGCTTGTAATGTGGATTTGCTGCGACGATTTTATACTTGATCATGAGATGTAATAAAAGTACTCGAGTGATATTTGGTGAATAAAAGCATGAGTTTTCTAGTTCCACATTGAGTTCACTCGTACGCATTTTCTGGCTTACAACCCCCAGTGGGTGCACGCCGTTCAACTTAGCTGCAAACCAGTTTTTGCCTAAGTCAAAAGCTACTCCGAGTGAAGAGCATCCCTCCCACTCGGGGGCTTGGCTGCGAACCAGCTTTCGCCCAAGTTAAAAACGCTACTCCGAGTGAAGAGCATCCCTCTCACTCGGGGGCTTGGCTGCGAACCAGCTTTCGCCCAAGTTAAAAACCCTACTCCGAGTGAAGAGCATCCCTCTCACTCGGAGGCTTGGCTGCGAACCAACTTTCGCCCAAGTTAAAAACCCTACTCCGAGTGAAGAGCATCCCTCTCACTCGGGGGCTTGGTTGTGAACCAGCTTTCGCCCAAGTTAAAAACCCTACTCCGAGTGAAGAGCATCCCTCTCACTCGGGGGCTTGGCTGCGAACCAGCTTTCGCCCAAGTTAAAAATGCTACTCCGAGTGAAGAGCATCCCTCTCACTCGGGGGCTTGGCTGTGAGCCAGCTTTCGCCCAAGTTAAAAACCCTACTCCGAGTGAAGAGCATCCCTCTCACTCGGGAGCTTGGCTGCGAACCAGCTTTTGCCCAAGTTAAAAACGCTACTCCGAGCGAAGAGCATCCCTCTCACTCGAGGGCTTGGCTGCGAACCAGCTTTCGCCCAAGTTAAAAACGCTACTCCGAGTGAAGAGCATCCCTCTCACTCGGGGGCTTGGCTGCGAACCAGCCTTCGCCCAAGTTAAAAACGCTACTCCGAGCGAAGAGCATCCCTCTCACTCGGGGGCTTGGCTGCGGACCAGCTTTCGCCCAAGTTAAAAACGCTACTCCGAGCGAAGAGCGTCCCTCTCACTCAGAGGCTTGGCTACGAACCAGCTTTCACCCAAGTTAAAACCGCTACTCCGAGTGAAGAGCATCCCTCTCACTCGGGGGCTTGGCTGCGAACCAGCTTTCGCCCAAGTTAAAAACGCTGCTCCGAGCGAAGAGCATCCTTCTCACTCGGAGGCTTGGCTGCGAACCAGCTTTCGCCCAAGTTAAAAACGCTACTCCGAGTGAAGAGCATCCCTCTCACTCGGAGGCTTGGCTGCGAACCAGCTTTCGCCCAAGTTAAAAACGCTACTCCGAGTGAAGAGCATCCCTCTCACTCGGGGCCTTGGCTGTGAACCAGCTTTCGCCCAAGATTAAAGTACTACTCCGAGTGAAGAGCGACCCTCTCACTCGGAGGCTTGGCTGCGAACCAGCTTTCGCCCAAGTTAAGATGCTTCTCCGAGTGAAGAGCATCCCTCTCACTCGGAGGCTTAGCTACGAACCAGCTTTCGCCTAAGTTAAAAGATTCGAAAGACCCGAAAGAAAGCATTCAGATAACTTCAGCAATTCAAAAGCGAATACGAGTACGCAGGCCCAAAGCCCGAAAGAGTTTAACAAGTACAATTTCACTCGGCATACCGAGGCTAATGGGTAGGACTTAAAGTTTTCTCACGCTCCTGTAGGGCCGGCTGGCTCAACGAAGGAATCCAAGTCGATGCCATCCGCGATCCGAGTGGCCGCTTCGATGAATGTCTCCATGAAGTCCTCAAACTTGAGTTTCTTCGTGTTGGCAACTTGGAGAGCCTTCAGTTTCTCCTCCTTGGCCTCCTTGCAATGCACTCGGACCAGGGAGAGCGCCATGTCGGCCCCGTAGTGAGCAGCCGACTTCTTCCACGCTTGCACTCGGCTAGGAATGTCGTTGAGACGAGTCATCATGGCTTCCAGGTCGGTGTCGAAGGTGTCTTCGGGCCATAGCTCCTTGTCGATTCTGCCGAGTACACCCCGCAGACGAATGATGTAACCTTGGACGTCTTCGATGCGAGATTCCACCCGCAGGACACCTAGAGCAACCTTGTCACCAACGAGTGACCTAGAAGGATCCAGATCCCTCTCGATTCTGTCAGTTTCCAGCTCGAAGTCTCGGCAGTACTCTGCGGACAAGAAAAGAGGAGAGTTGAAGATCTGCATGCATAAAGTTCACTCGGGTGTTACAGGTTACCTGCAAGCTTGGTGTACATTTCCTCCGTGAACTCTTCTATGTACCTTTCCAGAGCGTTCTTCTTCTCGGTTAGCTAGGTGATCTTCTCGTTCAGAGTCTTCTTCTCTTGCTCGTAGACTTCCACCTGGGCCTTCAGTTTGCTGTCCCACTCGGCCTTCTGCTTCTTGAGCTCGGCCGCCTCCTTCTTCGCCTCCTTGACGGTGGCCTTCAGCGATGTGTTCTCTGCTTCAAGCTTCTCGAGTGAGGCCAGCTTCTCTTCGGCGGCCTTGGTCTTTTCCTTCGCCACTTTCTGCGCTCCTGCCAGCTCGTTATCCTTATTCTTGAGTGCCTGCTTCATAGTTTCTAAAGAAACAGAGGTTCTGAGCCACACTTGGAGTCGATGGTTTTCACTACGCACATCTGTTCGAGTGAAGTCACTCGGTTCAAAGAACGGAGAGAGATGAAAGCGGAATGCTCAGTAATTGAAGCTTACCTCCCATGGTCTTGAGCTCTGCTTGAGCGCGCGCTGTGTTCCTCCTCTCCACCTCCAAATCCAATCGGAGCTGAGCCGTCTCCTTCTCCTGTGCCACGTGCTGAGTCCCAAGCTCGCAAGTTTTCTGAAACACAAGAAAGAGCAGATCAGTTAACGTTGAGAAATATTCTGAGTGCCCAGAGACCAATATCAGATCCTGAAGTACCCTTTGACAGGGAGGAACAAGCTTGACCAGTATCAGATTCTAAGCTCTAAGACTCCCGCCAACTGCCCGCAGTCGACGGCAGTCTCGGGGACTACACCCACTGGGTGCACTCAGCGTAACCCCACTGGAATGGTATCCACTCGAAACGGTCCGCCCGATCCGAGTGACGGCCGAACACAAAATAAAGAGGAGACAAAAGGTTCTAAGACTCCCGCCGACCGCCCGCGACCAACGGCAGTCTCGGGGACTACACCCAGTGGGTGCACTCAGCATGCCCCCACTGGAACGGTATCCACTCGGAATGGTCCGCCCGATCCGAGTGACGGCCAACCACAAAAAAGAGAGCTCTAAGACTCCTGCCGACTGCCCGCAGACAATGGCAGTCTCGGGGACTACACCCAGTGGGTGCACTCGGCGTGCCCCCACTGGAATGGTATCCACTCGGAATGGTCCGCCCGATCCAAGTGACGGCCGAACAACACAAAAAAAAACAACAACAAACAAAAGTTCTAAGACTCCCGCCGACTGCCCGCAGTCGACGGCAGTCTCGGGGACTGCACCCAGTGGGTGCACTCAGTGTGCCCCCACTGGAGCGGTATCCACTCGGAACGGTCCGCCCGATCTGAGCGACGGGCCAAAAGAAAAAACACCCAGTGGGTGTACCGGATATTTTCCGACTGAAATTCCTACTGAAGAAAAACAACTTGGAGATTGACTTACAAGAGCACTTACTCGAACGTTCTCCTGAAGAGCGGCACTGGCATCGTACGCCAGCTTCCCAGCTGCGCACATCTCCTTGAGCCATTGGGTCATCAGCTCCGCCTGGATCATCGCCTCCTTGCTGGCTCCAGTTTGGTCCTCCGGCACCTTGTACTGACTGAAGATGTTGACGGGAGGAGTCAGAACCGAATCCAGAGCAGTCGACGGAGCCGCGGCAGAACCAGCTCCAGCCTGAGAAGAACCCAGCCCCGGAGACATGGTCGCGGCAGGTGCGGGGGGAACTTGAGGTGCTTTGCTCGGCGGTGTCTTCCGTGTGGTGGTCTGAGAAGCAGTCAGAGCTGCGGTCCCCTTCTCGGTGTCCTTCCGTGGTGGCTCTTCGTCGTCGTCCCCGATGTGGATGACCTCTGCAAGCGCTACGTCCACTCGACAAAATCAGTCGCAGTTCACAATTCAATCGAATGAAGACATTTCAGTCGAATGACAAGTCAAAGTAAAAAATGAAGTCATTGTTACCTCTTTGAGAAGTGGCCATGTCTCCGACTCGGCTTCGGTGCGTTCCCCATCAACTTGCATGGGAGACATTGTCGAGGTTGCAGCACTGGTTCATAAGATTCGCTCGGTCAGAAGGATCCCGAAAGTTGGCAAAGACAGAAAAGAAATGCTTGGCACTTACGTTGAGGCGACGGGCACGGTGACCTTGATCCTTGGCAGAGCCTTCCGAGGCTTGGGGGAAGCAATCTTGAGCTGCTTGGCGGCCTTCTCCATCAGGTCCGGTGTCGGCGTCCGAGTGCGCTTCGGGGCCTTCGCACTCGGAGCTGCCGCCTTCCCCGAGTCAACACTCGGATCGTGAGTCTGTTTAGAGCGGCGCTCAGAGTGCAACTCTGGAGACAGGGAAGACTCGCCCTCGTCACTCCCTTCCGATTCGTCGCTTTCGTCCACACTATCTTCTGCATAACTGTCCTCGGCACAGCCATGTTCACTGTCCACGCCCCCGGCGAGGTGTTCTCCATCCGACACTGGCGAGAGCATCTTCTGGAACTCCTGGAAGACACAAAGATCAGAGACAGTCGGTTCAGTCAGATTACTTAGTTCACTCGGAGAATTTGCGCATAAGTAATTCACTCGGAAGTGCATGTCATACCTCCAATAGTTGGTTATTGGCGTCGTAGGGCGGGATCCGTCTCGACCCCCGCAGATTGTCGCGCTCGCCTGTGATGCACCTGATCCACTGTTTTCTCCTCGACATCTTCTGGATGCACTCGGGTTGAGTCGTTGGCCCCAGTATAGCGCCACATGGGGTGAGCTCGCTCCTGCAGCGGCTGGATCCTCCGACTGAGGAAGACCTCCAGAAGATCCAGGCCAGTCACTCCGCCCTGAATCAGACCGACCACGGCACTCACCAGGATCCCCACGTCAGTCTTCTCCCCCTTATCAATCGTCAGCGAGGGAGGGGTCTTGACTCTTTCAGTCATATAAGGGGGAAGACCAGTCGACGAGCCAGAGCAAGGCAGGTCATTGCAGTAGAACCAGGTCGACTGCCAACCCCTAACCGAATCGGGAAAAGACATGGATGGGAATGCACTCTTACCCCTCATCTGGATGCCTAAGCCACCGCACATCTGGGTCACATGAGTCCTCTCTCCATCGGGGTCAGCCTTTTTAACCGACAGAGATCGACACGTGAAGATGTGTTTGAACAATCCCCAATGCGGTTGGCAACCTAAAAAATTCTCACACAAGGAAACGAATGCGGCAAGGTACACTATGGCGTTCAGAGGCAGGTGGTGGAGCTGAGCACCAAAGAAGTTCAAAAATCCGCGGAAAAAGGGGTGGGGTGGCATGGAGAAACCTCGCTCCCCGGGGCACGGCGCGGGCTCGGTCTCCCCTTCCTCCGGCAGCCTCCACGTCCCGTCACGGATCAGCCCGTCCACGACGAGCCCGCTGATGTCGTCGACCGTGGTGGTCGGCGGGAGCCAGTCACCTTGGATCCACCCGCGCGGGGGCGCAGCTCGGGAGCTCGGCGCCTTCTTCCCCTTCGCCACCTTCTTCGCCTTCTTGAGCTTCGCCGTCTTCTCCTTCGCCATCGCCATCGAGCTCTCCGGCGACCGAAGGGCATTCGTACTGAGTGGATTGCTGGAGAGGAGATTGGGCGGGCTGAGAGAGTTGGGGGGAAAGGGGATCTGTCATCTCTCCCTCTCCAACGCAGCGGCCTCTTATGCCGTCGCTCGTTCCGCTCCCCAATCCTCTTCCGCGAGTCTCGGGCCCGCAGATCTCCTCGAATCTTGCTGGCGGAGTTGCAGCTATACGTGGTGAAAAGTGGGGTGAAAATCGAGGCGTCACGCCCCACTTTCCCCACTCACCGCGCCGCAACCGTTCGCGCGCGCTCGTTGCCGATTTCAAATCCCGCAAGATCCGGATTCCAGCGATCCGATGGCTCGCCTTTGGAGACATTAATTAAACGATCGGACCTGTTCCATCACCCGACGTGTAATGACCTATTTCACTCGGATGGAGGTTACGCATTTCATTCGGATGGAGACTTTCACTCGGACATCATATGGACCGGAATCCGTCAAGGTGCCGCATGAAGACAAGGCCGTCTAATGACCAGTGAGAGTCCTTGAGCGCCCCTGCAGCACTCAACTCACCTGGGGATTCGCCTTGACTCATCCGCTTAACCTCGACCAATTCGGGGGCTAATGACGAGGACATATACTAGGGATGGGGTAATAGGCCTGACCTACAAACCCTACCCTAGGACTCCACACGCATTATACTGGGTCCCAGGGCCAGATCAGCAACCAAGAGTTTTGCAAACTAACATTCACTCGGAGTTCAATAAACCACTCGGAAAGCAGGAGAGCACTCGACCGTCTATTTCACTCAGAACACCTGACAGTCACTCGACCAGAGAAGATCAGGAGGATCCAGTAGCGCAACGGTCAGGACGTGCGTTAGCTCGTATTAATTGTAATCAATGCGCCCGTTACCTGGCACCCTTAAACCCCTCTTTAACCCCTGGTAATGGCGGCATTCATGGGAGGGCTGGCGGACGCTATATAAGCCACCCCCAGCTCCATTCCAAGGGTTCGCAATCCATTTGTAACTCATACACTCAAGCAATCAAGCTCCAGAGCACCGAGACGTAGGGCTGTAACCTCCACCGCTGAGGGGCCTGAACTCGTAAATCCGAGTGTAACACCTGCGCCGTAGCTAGGCTCTGCCCTCTCATCCGTACCCCTACACACTACTGTCATACTTGCACCTCGCCGAGTCTCTTCGAGGCACGTCCGCTTATATGAGCATGAACTTCTTCAACTGGAGCCAAGGCTAGGCTCCTGACCAACCGCCACAATGATCCCACCGGTTTGGGCTTACAAAATCTTAAGCTTGGGGGAGGTCATCACCACTTCTACATCAAGATGTGGCGGTATTATTTGAATAAACTGTAATGAGGTTGTACTTAAGATCATGGAGCTTCAAACACTCATGTTGGTTTGTTCCAACACTTTGCTTTTATTTGCTTTTGCTTTTGCTTTTGCCTTTGTGATTTTTTGTTTGCATGTTAGTTTTCAAAAACCAAAAAACCAAAAAAATTAGAATAAGCTTTGCTTTGCTCTTTATTTTGCCCTTAGAGTTCGTTTGCATTTTGTTTTCAGAGGAGTTGATCTACATCGGACAACGAGGAATGCAAGAGTGTGTAAATTCGCAACCGTGAAGGTATGTCCTACGACTCCCCTCTTTTGCACTTGAAATACTTAGAGTAGATGTAGTAGTAGTAGTATGTGTGATATGTGCAAATGGAGTAAGTCTTGATAATTAAGACAAAGGTTTGTTCTAGTAGCTGAAATAATTTTGTAGCCTTTGTTCTGTTTAGTTTAGAAAACCAAGACTTGTCGTGGGACTGTTTTTAAATGAAATGATCTTAACTAAGAATAACCATGCACAAGAGAAAGTCTTCAAAGACTTGGGAGTTGTGAAAAATTGTAGTAGAAATGATGTTTGAAATGCTCAACCCCATGTTGTTAATTTTAATAGACTTGATAGCACTTGTGGATTAAATTGTCTAGAGGAACTTAGTTGAAGGGTGAACGAGATTATGCCAAAAATCTATGTTGTATCTCTTACATGGTGCTTCGGCTTCTCGCTGGTGCCATGGCCTCGCTACTCTATGCACGTGTACGTGTCTAAATGTGGCTTCATCACCTTTCTTGATGTTATGCTGAGGACTCCGCTAGCCAATAAATGATCCACCAAGAGCGATAGCTCGGATTTTGGCTATGAGTTCGTTACCGTACGTAGTGGCAACACTACAAACGCATATTACTCGGCTTTCTCTTGAATGGGTGTGTATGTGGTAAATAAAGGGGACTGATCAAAAGAGCTCGAAAGAGACATATATCAAAAGTCCATAGTTCCCAAACATTAAGCCACATCGAAACTCTATGCATGATCACTTATTTGGCATAATCCCTTCACGTGACAACCGAAGTTCCAGCAAACAATGATTGAAATGAAGTGCTTAAGGGCCTTGAGGAGGAAATAATTGTGGGTGTGCTTATGAGCACTAGAGCATCATATTTTTCTACATGCTTTTCACTCCCTAACATATGTTTTTATGGCTCTATCAAAAGAAAACTCTTCCATGCATTCCCGGCAAGCAAGTGTTGTCTAGAATAAATAGAATAGAGTGTTGCAAAGTTGTTTTACCTAGTAGATCAAGAACTTTGTGTGGATTATCTTTGCTTCACTAACACTTGCACTATAACCATGCCACCGCTACAGCTAAGCTAAGTTTTCAGGTCAAGAAGTAGAGGGCTATCTAGGCATACCGATCGTAAGTGAACTAAAACCTTCTCTTTATTTCGGTTTAAACAACTGAGTTCCTTATGATTCGGATTTCACTTTATGTTGCTCGAGGACGATCAAGTTTAAGCTTGGGGGAGTTGATGAGTGATATTTTTACACTCATTCACTTTTGTTTAAACTGAGATATTTCATTTAAAAAGAGATATTCGCTCCGACATTGCTACTAATGACTAATGAATGCAAAGGATTTCACAAATCCTCTCTTTGATGTGTTTCCACAGGAAATGGGCTAGAAAGGGAAGAAATCACGTCTGGGAATGGAAAGGAAGGAGAATGGAAGAAGAAGGAATCAACAAGAGACGTCTCTGCGGAAACAGAGCAAAAGACGTTGTTCCATATGGGCGCGCGAGCCCGTATGAGCGCCCGTATGGTGTGGAAACCGAGGCAGATCGTTGCTACTAGTGAGCTGCGTTGGGATTTTCCCCGAAGAGGAAGGGTGAAGCAATATAGTAGCGGATAAGTATTTCCCTCAGTAGAGAACCAAGGTTATCAAACCAATTGGAGAACCATGCAAACACTCGTCAATAGTACCTGCACACATGTCGGTGTAAAAACCGGCAGACCTCGGGGTAGGGGGTCCCGAGCTGTGGATCTCGGATCAATGGTAACAGGAACAGGGAGACGGTGTTTTACCCAGGTTCGGGCCCTCTTGATGGAGGTAAAACCCTATGTCCTGCTCTTGTTTATATCAATGAAGATGTGACAAGTACAGAGTTGATCTACCTCGAGATCTTTATATGTGTTCTAGTTCTAGGGCTAGGTGAATGAAATTGCGTTGATGTCCCCTCTACGGGCTAGACCCTATGGCTTATATACACGCCAGGGAGGGTATCTAGGGTTACAAGGTCGGTATCTAGGAGCAAGGCGGCAGGAGAGATCTTGAAGTACACGTCAAGTCTTCGGTGGAGTCAGTCTCGATCACGCCTTCCGTGCACGGCCTCCAGAGTAACCCTTGACCACTCACGAGGGCCCATCGGCCCAACCGAAGAGACGGGCCGGCTAGGTTAGCACCCCCTAGTCCAGGACACCGTCAGTAGCCCCCGAACCGGTCTTCTACGCCGAGGACGATCTTCTTAATGGACGTCACCTCGGATCCGGAGTCCTTGGCATGACAGATGAGTTCCCCTTTATAATTTTCTCCTTTTAGAGGAGCGATGTCATCCGAGGCCCAACCGAGCTTGTACACTGCCCGAAGAGGGTAGTTACCTTAGCCTCGAAGGCCTGTCGTCTAGGTATGAACGGTCCAATCCGGCCTGACAACTTTATCGAAGCGGCACGCCTCATGACAGGTCGGGCAGTTACTGCCTCCCTTAAATCATGGTTTGAGGCAACCTTTTTACTAGCACATCCCATCGAGGCGGAGATCGTGCCCGTTTTCTTAGGGATATCATTATGATTTTGTTTCCCCCCATATGCTTAAAGGCATATTTGATGGGAGTGGCATTTTTATCGGCGCAGCAAGGGGGGACTCTTGGCCTTTCACAGGCTTATAAGAGCAAAAGGGAGGACAGCGCAATCGATCATGCTCCCATTCTCCCCTTCTATCGCTTCGTCTAGCTCCAGCGCCCAGATCCCATCCCGCTCCCTTTTCCTTCTACGAGTCCAACCTCCACCACCAGCCATGGCCGACACCCTCAAAGGGCACTGGGGTGGTTCCATCATGATGGATGGCACCATCCTGGAGCTGTGCAGCGCGGGGTACCTGACCCCCGCCATCACCGCCCGCACTCCAGAGGCTGGCCAGCAGGTGCCCGCTCCCAACGCCGGGAAGTGGGTAGTCTTCGTCCCCCACCTCGTCCGAGGCCTGGGGTTTCCGTTGCACCCTTTCGTGCGCGGGGTGATGTACTACTATGGGCTCGACTTCCACCATATGGCCCCGAACTCCATCCTTCACCTCGCCTCCTTCATCACAATCTGTGAGGCCTTCCTCTGCTGCGAGCCACACTTCGGCCTATGGCTGAAGCTCTTCGGAATCAAACCGAAGTATAGTGGCTCCGACCTCGTGGAGTGCGGAGGGGCCATGATCAGCAAAAACCAGGGGGCCACCTGGTTCAAGGGCACCTTCATCGAAATGGTGAAGGAGTGGCAGCGGGAGTGGTTCTACATCACCGAACAGCTCGCCCCTGGTCAAGCCAAGGTCCCAGCCTTTTTGGTCGGGCCTCCCAGGAAACTCAAGTCCTGGAGGGAGAAGGGCATCGTCTGGGGGAACCCAAAGGAGGTGGAGCTCCTGGTCAAGAGGATCAAGTGGTGGTCCACCACGGGGATGGTCGAGCTCACCGACGTCATCAACGTCATGCTCAACCGCCGCATACTCCCTCTCCTGCTTTGGGCTGCCCCAATGTTGCCACAAAAGCCCGAGGACATGGACACCATCACCACCTTCTTCCGCTCCACCTTGGCCGCCATGTGGACGAAGCTCATGAAGCTGGCCAAGGACAAGATCCCCAAGGAGGGGGAGGACCGCGGCCTCGAGCACGGCTATGAAGCCCCCCGGTAAGCGATCCTGCCCACCAATTATCATTTTCGTCCTCCGCACCGAGGAGTAGAGTTTTGATGAATCGTTACGCTCGACATTTTGCAGAAGTGGTTGGCCTGGGTACAAGGAGTGCGATGCCTGGCTCCACTGCCAAAGGAGCCCCCGACTCCCCTACTCTTGGCGCTTCTGATCGAGGAGCCACACGTGGTGGCCCCCAAAGGGACGAGGTCCCAGAGGGGTTAGTCAAGTGCTCAGACTCGGGAGACCTTGGTCACCCGGTCCGAAGAGACCCACACCTCCGTTGCCCAAGACGGCGGCGCAGAGGAGGGTGAGGTCTAGGAGATAACTCTCCCGAAAGGGAAGAGGTTGGCGTCAGAGGACACCGAAGCGGGCATGCTGCCCAAGGGTCCGAAGAGGCCGAGGAGAACCTCATCCGGGGCTGCCGGCAAGTTGTCGGAGAGAGCCGAGCTCTCCGGCGACTCAGAAGAAGACCTCCTTGCGATGGGGAGGAAGAAACCGACGCCTTTAGGGTAAGCCGTCGTCTTTACATCCCATCTTTCAATTTGACAAGTTCTTTTTAGCAAGGGAAAACTCATAGAGCGTCTTTTTTTCGCGCAGTCCGCCGAGGGTAATCCCCAGCGGTTCTTCGAGCGGGTTGCCATCCGCCAGCGGGACTCCAAGCCCGCTGCTCCTCTCCCAGCGCATGACGGGCTAGGGGAGGCGACATCCACCCTAGCTCCCGACGTCGACGCGACAAGGGTCGGGGAGGTGGCCGTCATGGCCGAGGTCGATACCTCGGCCCAACAGGACCCGGGGGAGAAGCATCCTGAGGTCGTCGAGGAGGGGCTGGGCCAGTCATCGGTCCAGCCGATATCTGCTTCAGCTCCGCCGCCACAGGTAGAAGCTATTCGGATCAGCACATCCGGGGTCGTCCCTCCTCCCCCGCCAACTGCCCAAGGACGGGCTGGCGTAGGGTGGACCGAGGAGGTGGAGGACACCCTGAGGGGCTCCTCCATCAAGGAAGAGCACCGTGCCTTGATAGGCGAAGCACTGCAGGGCTTCCGGTCCGCAGAGGCCGGCCTGCACGAGGTTTTTAGGAAGCTCGTAATGAGTTTCGAGGTATGCTTCTATCCTTGCACCAAGTTTAACTTGTTCATTTGGGATTTTTTGATTTACGTATTTGTCCGAGGACATGATAGCACAGCCTACTAAACAGCTTAGTGAGTGAGTAGCCCCCGAGCCTGAAGTCGGTTTCAAGAAACTTTCATTGGGGTTGTTTAACTGAGTAGGAGCCTGTCAAGTAGCCCCCAGGGCGCTGCTCAAGGCGGCCGTCTTGGAACTTTTTAATAATTTAGTTGTCGCCTTTGTAATAAGGATTTTTGCTGCCAGGTTTCGACCTCGGTTCCGGACTCCGTCTCTGATGAGATTGCGGAGATAAACCGGAAGCTCGAGAGGTCCCAGGAGGAGCTCACCCTGGTAAACCAAAAATTCGAGTAGTCTCGAGGTAAGAAAGTTAAACTTGTATTATACTTTGTAAGGAAGGTTTTATGATATGTTTGAAAACTAAGGCCGAACTGTTTGAATGATAGCGGCATTGGCGGAGCTTGAGGCGCTCAAGGCCGAGCTCGAAAAGGCTCGGCGGGAGGTGAAGCAGCATGAGGTTGTGGCCGCCGAGGTGGATAAGGCCCGGGCCGCCGAGAAGGTGGCCAGGGACAAGGATCGGGCTCGGGTCCTTGAGGTCGAGGAGACCCTGAAGGGCGTGTTTGAAGCACGCAACAAGCTTCAGGCGGAGGGGCGGCAAACGAAGGAGGAGCTCGAGAAGCTTCAACTTGCCCACTCCGAGCTCAAGACCACGGCCCGGGCTGACCGCGAGGTGCTCCAGTAAGTGGAGCAAATCGCCTCGGGTAAGCTATTTCTGCTGCAGTGTACGTTTGGCAGCAAAGGGTGTACCGAGCTCACCCAGTTATGGCATTCCGTAGAGGTCTTTGCGGATCTTCCGCAGAGCGCGGCGGATGCAGTGGCATACTTCGGCCAGTTAGTGGGCCTCGAGGCGGAGAAGGCCTTTTGGGGGCAGTTCTCGGGGTCGCCGTCGGCACAGCTGCTAAATCATCGAGTGAAGCAGCTGGTGGAGTTGTTTCGCATGACAAGGCCGGCGCTCCAGGACCTCTGCGTTGCGTTGTGGCCTGTCGAAACCATGCCCAACAGCCTCTTCGGTCTTATGGCCCGTCTCCGAGATGCCGTGCCCTGCGTGAACCGCTGGAGGAGGTCTGCGTGCTTTGAAGGAGCGCGGAGGGCATACGCCTGCGTGAAGACGCACTTCCGAAAGGTTGATGCGATGACATGTGCCACGGGCCCTCCCGCCGACAAGCCGCGCACCGCCGAGCAGTTCTTCGCCGAGGTGGAGGAGGGAGCTCAGATTACCGAGGGCAAGTGTTTGAAAGACACTTTGTATTATTAGGTCATATTTCGGTATGCCGAAGTGATGGAATGTATAAAACATTATATTTTGCTTTAATGAATATGGCTTTAAATTCCATGTGTGATTTTCAATTAGTTTTACCTCCTGGATGACTGTTAGAAACTAAAAGTGGCCAGTCGTCGGCTTCAGCCCCAGTGTATATCATACAAAGGGTGTTCCTTAAGGCGCTCTTGACCCTTAGCTGACGTCTCGGTGCCCGGAGGTGGCTTTATGACTTTCACTTAGTCATAGGAGTTTGACTGTGGGGGCTGATGACCAGCCCGCGGTGTGGGAAGTGGTCGGCCTGGTTGGCCGAGGTCTAGGCCATAACCCACTTCGGATAGAAATTAAAGCCCTTCGTTTAACACGGGTGATCTCTATAGTCACATCGCTTAACGCGGTCTACGGATGGCGGACCAGTTTGCGCCTACCTAGATAGTCAGTTTTCGGCTTTCTCCACTGAGGCACTATGCCAATTGACCTGGCGGCGCACTCGCAGTGGTTCTCCCGTTACGCCCTTAGCCGAATTCATCGGGAACGTAAGGGGTACACATAGGAGCCGGGCAACCCAACTATTGACCAAAATCTAGGTTCAAAACTGATGCATATAAGGCCAAAATCCGAGACGCCGAATACTTCGGACTTGTAATACAATTGTATCTTTTTTTAGAGAACTTCTTCATAGCGCGGGGGCTATGCTTAGAAAGAAATACGATAAAGACCTTTAAAGGGCATGATTTCTTTGTCTCATAATTTCAAGCCTTTACATGTCCCGTTGCAACAAGAAGATCTGAAAGAATACAATGTAAAGAGTAAAGAAAGAAGGAAGAAAACAGGGCAGATACTTGTCATCGGATTTTTAGGAACCCGGGCCACTTCCTGCCGCACGTCTGCGCTTCCGAGCTGTTGACCAGCTGT
This sequence comes from Elymus sibiricus, assembly GCA_039707655.1. NCBI lineage: Eukaryota > Viridiplantae > Streptophyta > Magnoliopsida > Poales > Poaceae > Elymus > Elymus sibiricus. Next base: position 229,646,842 of record CM077676.1, read on the forward strand.
TCACCGTTAATGGTGTGGACTCACGGAGGCCGAAGCCCTTCCGGCCCTTCGTGCGCTCAACACGTTTGATTGACCGAGCACCTTGAAGGAGGCGTTGCCGCAGTCTGTGCTGTGGTTGAAGCCACCTTGACATAGTCATGTTTGGCTATTTCTTTGACAGAGACTTGCCTGTGCGAGGGCTCGAAGCCACGTCGTTGCTTGGTCGAACCGTGCCGACGTGTTAATAATTTTTTTGGCTCCTCGGCGACCCAGGGAATCTTGAGTGCGAAATTGTGCACCCTGGGGATGTAGTGCCTCATCCAGAGAGGGCGCGCGAGGAGCCTACATCCCTATTTGGGGTGCGCGGGTATGTGGCCGAGGTCGACCTGTGCGGCCCGGGTGCGCTTCGAAGAGCTAGCTGTGCGTTTATCGCCTCGGGCCGCCTCCTCGGATGCCTGTACCTCGGCTACGAAAGCCGCGGTCTGTTCCTCCGTCCGGAGTGAGCGCTCGGTGTTACATTATAACACCATTGGGTCCTGGCATTTTGAGCTTGAGATAGGCATAATGCGGGACTGCATTGAAGCGTGTGAAGGTTGTGCGCCCTAGAAGCGCGTGGTATCCGCTCCGGAAGGGGACGATGTTGAAGATTAACTCCTCGCTTCTGAAGTTCTCGGGTGAACCAAAGACTACCTCCAGGGATACCGTTCCGGTACAGCGGGCTTCGATGCCGGGGATGACACCCTTAAAGGTGGTGTTTCTCGGCTTGATCCGGGATGAGTCTATGCCCATCTTCCTAACCGTATCCTCGTAAATGAGGTTAAGGCTGCTTCCCCCGTCCATGAGGACACGTGTCAGATGATAACCATCAACAATGGGGTCCAGGACGAGCACCGCCGATCCGCCATGCCTGATGCTGGTCGGATGATCATGCTTGTCAAATGTGATCGGGTAAGCCGACCATGGGTTATACTTCGGGGGGACTGGCTCTAGCGCGTATACATCCCGAAGCGCACGCTTCCTCTCCTTTTTGGGGATGTGGGTGACATAGATCATATTGACCTCTGTTACCTCATCAGGAAACTTCTTTTGGCCTCCATTGTTAGGCCGCCGAGGTTCTTCCTCGTCGTCGCTACGATTTTGGGTTTTATTTTGACCCTCTGTCGCTATCTTGCCGGCTTGTTTAAAGACCCAGCAATTCCTGTTAGTGTGGGTTGCTGGTTTATCCTGAGTGCCATGGATTCCACATGGGCGGTCCAGGAGTCTATCAAGCTGGCTAGGTCCATCCTTGTTCCCTTTAAAGGGTTTTCTCTTCTGTCCGGACTTAGGACCGGTGAACCCCGCGTTGACCGCAGCGTCTTCCGTATCGCTTCCACCATTTTTATACCTGCGCTTATTTTTGTTGCGCTTAGGTTTTCCATTGGCGTCACATGTTTTCGAGGTGCCTGCCTCGCCGTTGTGAGTACTACGGGCGAGCCAGCTGTCCTCCCCCATGCAAAAGCGAGTCATCAGTGAGGTGAGGGCCACCATAGTCCTCGGTTTATCCTAGCCAAGCTGACGGGCCAACCATTCATCTCGAATATTGTTCTTAAATGCGGTGATGGCCTCGGCTTCGGAGCAGTCTATGATCTGGTTCTTGGTAAGGAACATGTTCCAGAATTTCCGGGCTGATTTGCCTGGCTGCTGGGTGACACGGCTGAGGTCATCAGCATCTGGAGGTCGGACGTACGTGCCTTTGAAGTTTGCTCGAAAAGCGTCCTCTAGGGCCTCCCAGCTGCCAATAGAGTGAGGAGGGAGGCTGTTAAGCCAATGCCTCGCCGGCCCCTTTAACTTGAGCGGCAGGTATTTAATGGCGTGGAGGTCATCTCCGTTGGCCATGTGTATGTGGAGAAGGAAATCCTCGATCCATACTGCTGGGTCGGTAGTGCCATCGTATGATTCTATATTGATGGGCTTAAATCCTTCCGGGAATTGATGTTCCATCACCCTGTCTCTAAAGCAGATTGGGTGAGCCGGACCTCGAAACCGAGGAGCATCTCGTCGGAGATCGGGAGAGAGCCGTGAGTAGGCCTGATCTCGGGCACGGCCGTTCCTGTCCATCCAGGCATCGTAGCCGTCAAGCCCGGCGGGCGCGCGTCCCCTTGATCCATAGATGGACCGAGGAGGTGCCCGGTTTTCCTCAATGTGACATCTAGCATCGTGAGGATCTAGGTAATCCATGGGGTCCTTTCCGTAACGGCGTGGAGGTGGCCGGTCATTGAGGTTTTCTCGCCTTGGCCTGTCCCGGCCTCTAGTGGTCGTCAGCGAGCTCCTCATCGAACTCCGGCAAGAGACGCCTATGTGGGTATGATTTCGGCGCACTATGGCGCCGGTTTTCCATGTCTTGCTCGGCGGAGAGCACTTCGACCCACTTTTCATTCAGTGCGTCGGTATTGGCCTGCAGCTGCTGCTGCTTGCGTTTCATGCTCCGGGCCGTCGCAATGAGGCGCCACCGGAAGCGCTCTTGTTCGAAAGGGTCTTCGGGAATGATGTAGTCCTAGGTACCGAGGCTCTCGTCCTCCTCGGATTTCGGCATGTAGTTATCGTCGGCCCCTTCAAAGAGGTCGTCGGGATCTGAGTCCCGAAGAAGTCGATCGGGTGTGCCATTCCTCGCTGGGGAGGCTTGAAGGTCTTCCTCAGGGTTATCGGCATCACCGTCCTCCGCGTCGCCGTTATTGGCTGTCGCGTTATTACTACTGGGTTCCCCGTTATTTCCTTTTCGGCGTCTGCACCGACGCCTTGGAGGGGATTTGGGGGTGTCCACCATGTAAACATCATAGGTGGATGTGGCGGTCCACCTGCCCGCGTTCACCGGGGGCGAGATGTTCTCGATGGGGCCATCAGCATCTTCATCCATGTCTGTGGCCTCGCCATAGTCCAGCACGTCGGTTAAGTCGTCGACCGTGGCGACTAGGTGGGTGGTGGGTGGGATGTAAATTTCCCGATCGTCGGCTTTAAGTCCGATCTGATCATAAACCAAAGTCTTGCCGTCCGAGATGGACATTCTCTGGATGCGGTCGAGCATCTCATCGAGGTGAGATAGCTCTTCGGGATTCATTGCTACGCTATGAGCAGGGCTGACTCGAAGTATGCCCGGCATGTAACTTGACGTGTCTTCGACGTGAAGGGAATCTGAACACAATTCCCGGTTCTGCGCCGAAGTCAGTTCTAATACTGACGTAATTTTGGAGGTGGGGGCCGGATTTATTTCCGGACTGATAATCGGAAGGAGACCGGCCGGAGTGGTCGCGTCGGGGGTCTCTAAAGGCGCCGCGACGGAGATCGGTTCCAGAGTCAAGCCTTCGGAGCCGGACAAGTTTTCAATTCGGCCAGGAGTCCATCCCGATAGGACGAGTTCGCCACGGGAATCCGTGGTGTATTCGACGCCACCGAAGGTCACGATCCGACCTGGGGCGTAGTTCTCGACAGAGGCCAGATGACCTGCCGAATCGGCGCAGACGACCATGCTACCAAAAACAAAAAGCTGGCCGGGGGCGTAAACGTTCCCGAGGCCGTTGGAGCAGTTGATCTGCAGGTGAGCCATTGATTCTTCTGGCGATCGCACAACGGAACTCTCAATGAAAGCACCAGTGTCGGTGTAAAAACCGGCAGACCTCGGGGTAGGGGGTCCCGAGCTGTGGATCTCGGATCAATGGTAACAGGAACAGGGAGACGGTGTTTTACCCAGGTTCGGGCCCTCTTGATGGAGGTAAAACCCTATGTCCTGCTCTTGTTTATATCAATGAAGATGTGACAAGTACAAAGTTGATCTACCTCGAGATCTTTAGATGTGTTCTAGTTCTAGAGCTTGGTGAATGAAATTGTGTTGATGTCCCCTCTACGGGCTAAACCCTATGGCTTATATACATGCCAGGGAGGGTATCTAGGGTTACAAGGTCGGTATCTAGGAGCAAGGCGGCAGGAGAGATCTTGAAGTACACGTCAAGTCTTCGGTGGAGTCAGTCTCGATCACACCTTCCGTGCACGGCCTCCAGAGTCCCCCTTGACCACGCACGAGGGCCCATCGGCCCAACCGAAGAGACAGGCCGGCTAGGTTAGCACCCCCTAATCCAGGACACCGTCAACACACAAGAGCAAATACTTGCACCCAACGCTGGCAAGAGGGTTGTCAATCCCCTTGAACTCGTTAATTGCAAGGATCAAATCTGATAGTGGTAGATCGGTAAATTGCAAAGTAAAATAAAGGAAGTAAAATTGTAGCAAGGTATTTTTGGTTTTAGTAATATGATTAAAGTAGACCCCGGGGCCATAGTTTTCACTAGAGGCATCTCTCTCATAAGAATAGCATACGGTGGGTGGACAAATTACTGTTGGGCAATTGATAGAAAAGCGCATAGTTATGACATTATTCATGGCATGATCATGTATATAGGCATTACGTCCGTGACAGTAGACCGACTCCTACCTACATCTACTACTATTACTCCACCAATCGACCGACTCCTGCCTGCATCTATGGTATTAAGTTCATGACAAACAGAGTAACACTTTAAGCAATATGACATAATGTAGATAGAATAAAACCAATCAATATGATTAAACCCTGTCATTTTACCCTTAGTAGCAACAATACAATACGTGCCTCGCTAACCCTGCTGTCACTGGGTGAGGACACCGCAAGATTGAACCTACTACTATGCACCACTTCCACTGAAGATCGATAGATCAACATGGCCAAAGAAAACCCATAGATCGGAAAGCATTACATAGCTATAACAATCATACATAATAAAGTTCAGAAAAGACTCAATTACTTGCAATGAATAATCTGATCATAAACCCACAATTCATCGGATCCCAACAAACACACCGCAAAAGAATATTACATCGAATCGATCTCCGAAGAGAACATTGTATTGAAGATCAAAGAGAGAGAGAAAGCCATCTAGCTAATCACTATCACTGGTACCATTACGTGCTATACAAATGGTTTTTACCCCCTTTCTGCGACAGAGTTTTAAACCGTCGCCTTGCCTGTGTGTGCGATAGTGGGGGTCTATCCCACATGACCCAGAAAACGTCTGCGATAGGGTGACCCGCTGCTGATGATTTTCGTAAAGTAATCGTACACGAAGTAGCAGACTATCCCACACTTTAGAGACCGGCACTACAGTTCCGTGAGACATCCGAAATGATTACATAGATATCCATGTGTGCAAAAGGTGGATATCACAAACATTTATTTCTACTGGTCTGTTTGTGATACGTACACTATCACACACAGTTCAAAACTATAAAATGTGTGCGGTGTCTCCACTATCGCCAACGTGTCCATTTTCCTAAGTGTGTGCGATAGGTATACCTATCACACACAGTCTCCAAATGTGAACTGTCTTCTTTTTATCCCATATTACACACGCATACAGGTTTGAAACGTTTGTGGTATTACCAAGAATCGCACATGCACATCGTACAGAAACGTGCGTGATACTTATAGCAATCCCACACGTGTATGAGAATAAACCGTGCGTTCGACCGCTGAGTGTCGCATACATTTTCCGTGAAAGAACCGTGTGTTCTCTATTTTATCATCGCACACGATGTTTTCTTTCTAACCGTGTGTACGGTGTTTTATTCCCTACTGTTTAATTATATTTTTTCCTGTAATTTATTATTCGAACTGGAAATTTTCAAATTTTGAATTATGAAGTGTGTAATTCAAATATTTCATATTCTCATCACAATGGTTCAACAACCAATCCATAAATCAAAATCTCAGTACAATATGTTCAGTAATTACAGAATTAGGCAGCAGATTAACTATGATGAACCACAATATTTAGAGGCGGTAAAGGTGAAGAGAGAAGTGTAAGGCCCTGTTTGATAGCAGAGTATTTTCAAGTTTTTTGAGAATACTACAGTTTTTGAGATTACCATAGTTTTATTTACAATGAGTTGTTTGGTTGCCCCTAAAAATGGTGGTTTTAATACTACAGTATTGACTAAACTGTAGTTTTTTCTCTGCATAAAAAAAAGAACCTCAGACCTCTTTTTAAAAAACTGAGCAACCCAAAAGAAGGGACTAGCGTCATTCTCTTCTTGCCCGTTGAGCTCAACAACTTGGTCCTTGTTATCTGCAAAGGACCGAATCCTTATTTCCTCCTACTTCTACTAGTTCTCATTATCCATCTGCTAATTACTCTGCCGCCGTCATTGCCGCTAATCATCATTAGTCTAATCGATCCATATATTCTAGTACTACACCACGGTGCTACTTCCATCCACTATATTTTTCATCTAGCTACTACATGTTTACAACCGTAGCCTATCATCTCCTACTATTCGTTCTTGCTGCCGAACTCATGCTACCTGCCTGTGCGTGCGGTGAAGGAGACTTTACTGCATTTTGTGGCATAGCCAAACAGGTCCATTGTATTGTGAATACTTCAAAAAAAACGTTGTTTTATTAAAACCATGGTATTTTGTACCTACAGGTTAAATTACTATAGTTTTTGATACTTTGTTTTTTATAGTACTTTGCTATCAAACAGGGCCTAAATCATTTTGGCTGCCAATAGTGTTGAAGAAGCGGAATGCCCATAATGTGCCCTCCTCCATGCCAAAGGCACGCACAACTTTTGTCCAACCCCTTGTGACGATCGCCCGCCCATCCTTCACCGCCTTCAGGAAAACTTCTAGACCATTATCATTTTAGTATGAATTATATACTTTAACCTTAGTTGCATCAACTCCGGTCATGTAGTTTGCAAGGTAATCATGAGTAAATTGCTTCGGAAACCACTAAAAAGAGAAAATTTTCAGATATTCATGTCTAATAGAGTAACTCGTTGTGGGCAGGGGAAAAAGGCAACAGATTACTTACCATCCTATAGTTCATTGTTGTCTTGGATAAAGTGTAAATAAAGAGCTTAATTCCCATCACCCATCTCTTTCGCCTAACAATCTTTCTTAGTTTCCTCACTTTACGCTTGTTCATGAATATCTCATTGCCCAATACGCAAAAGGGGTCGAAGCGTGGATCAATAACACTAATATATGTTTGCAAGCAACCAGTAAATGTTAGAAGCTAAACTGCAATTGCACAAATGATGTAAAATATTATAAGACATGGGATGCAACTAACCTCGACGGCAAACAACAGCATCGCCCATTGTGGCCCTGCGTAAGTACATGGAAAGGCATGTTAAACTACATCCACCAAAAATAGCAAATGGTAATAAAACGACAACATCTCTAGTGATATCTCCATTGCGAAGAGTAGCACGGTAGTAAAGGGACAGACTAAAAAATGGATAGAACTGTTTGCTACAACATGCTTAACAACAACCTAAGTTAGGCATTGTAAGTTTCTAGCTGGTATTGGTGAAATTGAACTGGACAATTCATACTTGAACATCACAGTGTACATTACTGAAATAAACAAGGCATGTGTTAACTACAGACAACCTAATATAGCCATTGAAACTAGTACTGATGAAATTGAAATTGACAGAGTTAAACATTGCAAGGCAAGTGCTGCTAGAGCAGAGAATGGCCTAGTTGTCCATAAAAAGGTAGGGAAAATAGCTAAGAATGGTTAGGCGTGTTTATTACAAAAAGCTTAATACATCAACTGTACAAAACAAAGTCATTGCAACTAGTATTGGTAAAATTGAACTGGACAGTTCCTACTTGGTAAATCCCGAGGGGTAGTTGGTGGGGCACTTCATCTGGGCCAGAGCCCGCCCTAAGTCGGCGGCGGCGGGGGCGAGGTGTTCCTCCGGGTCGAAGCATGGACCAGTGCCGCTAACATGTGTACCTACAAGAAGCAAGTAAATGCTACAAGCTAAACTGCAATTGCACAAATGATGTAAAATACTATAAGACATTGGGATGGAACTAACCTCGATGGTAAACAACAGCATTTCCCATTCTGGCCCTGTGTAAGTACATGGAAAGGCATGTTAACTACAACAAGGTTAACATCCACCAAAAATAGCAAATAGTAATAAAATGACAGCATCTCTAGTGACATCTCCATTGTGAAGAGTAGCACGGTAGTAAAGGGACAGATTAAAAAATGGATAGAACTATTTGCTACAACAGGCTTATCAGCAACCTAAGTCAGGCATTGTAAGTTTCTAGCTGGTATTGGTGAAATTGAACTGGGCAGTTCATACTTGAACATCACAGTGTACATTACTGAAATAAACAAGGCATGTGTTAACTACAGACAACCTAATATAGCCATTGAAACTGGTACTGGTGAAATTGAAATTGACAGAGTTAAACATCGCAAGGCAAGTGCTGCTAGAGCAGAGAATGGCCCAGTTGTCTATAAAAAGGTAGGGAAATAGCCAAGAATGGATAAGCGTGTTTACTACAACAGGCTTAATACATCAACCATACAAAACATAGCCATTGCAACTGGTATTGGTAAAATTGAACTAGACAGTTCCTACTTGGTAAATCCCGAGGGGTAGTTGGTGGGGCACTTCATCAGGGCCAGAGCCCGCCCCATGTCGGCGGCGGCAGAGGCGAGGTGTTCCTCTGGGTTGAAGCGTGGATCAGTGCCGCTGACATGTGTACCTACAAGAAGCAAGTAAATGCTACAAGCTAAATTGCAATTGCACAAATGATGTAAAATACTATAAGACATTGGGATGGAACTAACCTCGACAGTAAACAATAACATTTCCCTTGGTGGCCCTGTGTAAGTACATGGAATGGCATGTTAACTACAACAGGGTTAACATCCACCAAAAATAGCAAATGGTAATAAAACGACAGCATCTCTTGTGATACCTTCATTGCGAAGAGTAGCACGGTAGCAAAGGGACAGATTAAAAAATGCATAGAACTGTTTGCTACAGCAGGCTTAACAACAACCTAAGTCAGGCATTGTAAGTTTGTAACTGGTATTGGTGAAATTGAACTGGACAGTTCATATTTGAACATCACAATGTACATTACTGAAATAAACAAGGCACGTGTTAACTACAGACAACCTAATATAGCCATTGAAACTGGTACTGATGAAATTGAAATTGACAAAGTTAAACATCGCAAGGCAAGTGCTGCTAGAGCAGAGAATGGCCCAGCTGTCTATAAAAAGGTAGGGAAAATAGCTAAGATGGGTTAGGCATGTTTACTACAACATGCTTAATACATCGACCGTACAAAACATAGTCATTGCAACTGGTATTGGTAAAATTGAACTGGACAGTTCGTACTTGGTAAATCCCGAGGGGTAGTTGCTGGGGCACTTCACCAAGTCGGTGGAGGCGGAGGCGAGGTGTTCCTCTGGTTCGACACGCACAGCGGCCACCACGCCAGCGACCGCCATCAGCTCCTCGACCTCCCGCGTGATATGTGGTTAGGCTTACGCAGCGATGCTATGGAGTAGGGGTGGGGATTTGGAGGCATGAGGATGTTTCGCAGGCGCCATCTAAGCAATCAGGCCGGGGCGGTGATGGAGATCGGTGGGTTACCTAACTGGATCGACGAGGCTCGGGCAGAACGTAGATGTGGTTGAAGCTGTGGTTGCGGCGGCGGCGGTTTGAGCTGCCGGGAGGGGGGAAGGGTGGGGAGATACTGCGGAAATGTGATGGGTGGGGATGGGGTGGGGGAACAAATTCTGAAATCCCACGCCTACTGAAAAATTCGCTGCGAAACTCGAAACTTACGCGGGCGAAACACACAACGCGGGCGAAGCGTATAATATACTCATGTGCGAGAAAAGAGAAAATTGGCGGATCCCATATTCAAAAAATTGTACACGTGTAGTTGATTAAATCAGTCACGGGCGGTCGTGATGGTACATGTGCGATGTTTTCTAACTGACTTATGGATCATTAACAGACACGGTACGCCATAGCAACCGTGTGTTTTGTGGTCTTCTAAAAATTATAATATCTATCAGCATCTAGAGCTGCAGCCTGCAAATTTAAAAATCTCTTTCATTGTAGTAGGGCTATCAACGTACATGAACGAGGCGAAGTTGACACTCGATGAACAATCATAAGTTTATGAAATGCAGTCAAGTGTCAACCTGCCTCGCTCACACAGCGAGAATTGATCGACCTATGCAACAAGAGAGATGCTTCCTGCCTTCTGCCGGCGCTGCTATTTAAGCCAGTCTGCGTCCGCCCCGCGCGACGAGGTGGGACTAAAAACCAGCTCCGGCGAGCTCGTTTCTGACCCTGTTGTGCAGAGATGAGAGAGGAAGGAGCTTCGGGGTGGCTGTGGGTGGGACCGCTATGACTCGGTTGAGTCAACTTTTTTTGACCGGGCACTAATTTGCTCTAAAAAAACTAGTAAGTAGTACTGGTAGATGCTCATAATTAATTAAACAAACATACGGGTGACACACACACACACTAACTACTTCTCGCATGCTGGCCAGACCAAGACGTCGTCATTCTCCTTCCCGACCTTGTCGGCGGCAGCCCACCGTGCTTGGATCTCCGCCCGGCTCTCCTCAGCAGCGCGTGCGGCCGCTTCTTTCTTGCGGCGGTGGGACTCTCTTTTCTTGAGTGCTTTCTGCCTTTTCCGCTCCTTCTGTGCGGCTTTGGCCTCCTCTTGCTCCACCGCCCATTCGGCCATGGCAGCTTCAAAGTCCGCCCACATAGGTGTGCGGTCGCGGGAGGCGATGAACTCGGCGTGGTGGGATGCCATCGCTTCCTTACCAGTTAGTGTGCGGTCACGGGCGGCGATCAACTCTGCGCGCCGGGATGCCATTGCTTCCTTACTAGTTAGTGAGCGGCGCGGTGGCGTGGACGGCGACGCTTGGAGAGAGCTCTGGGACCGAGTGGCCGGACAACCGTATAGTGCGGTGGTTTTTTAGAGCACTCGAGATCTGATTGCCTATGAGAACCGTGTGCGCTAACCCTATTGTGCGTTGCATTCTGATTGGCCAGAACCCCAGCCACGCGGATCGCGCGTGTGCACCGTAGGATGCACCGCGATCGAACGGCAATCCACACCCCTCCCATCACTACCGTGTAGCTGTAGCTGGGATTTGACTTATATGCACTAAATGTCAGGTAAATGCTATAAAGTGCTTAAATATATCAACCGAGTCCTGAAATGCACAAAAAAATAATCAAATCTAGCAGCTGATGGTGCTTGCGCACCGTGTAAATAGTTTGGAAACAGCGATTCTTTTTGTGAGATGCTCTCGCTTTCAAGGAGTTATCGCTACAACTTGTGCCAGAATTTGCATTTTTTTACCACAGAATACTGAGGTCATACCATGGCACCATGCCAGGTATGATCTTTTTCAGGCATGTTTTTCAATTTTCTAGAGTTGAAAAACCAATAAATGACACGTTTGTGGTTGACTCTTGCCACACATGTCCTTGAAATCTCTCCCCATTCCTCATAAAAGGCATGAAAATTTACTAAATACCACAAGCATGATTTTCCAAACCGTTTTTGTGCACTTTTTCATGGACCGATTGTGCGAAATTGAATTATGTGCATTAATGCCTAGAAAATGCACATAACGGCCCAAATATAGTAAATTAGCCCGGAAAAGTGCCAAATTTGAACACGGTGCATTTTAGGGTCTATGTTGATCGTAGAAAAAAAACTCAAGGACAAACGACGAAGGAAATTTGGATTCCCCTTCAAACTTGGTGATTTCCCTCTCGAAACCACGAAACTTCCTTTGTGGTGGTTCGATTTATGAAGAGCGTGTATAACAACATTAGCCGAACCTTATCAAAAAATCACCACGGCATGTTGAGGTCATACCATGGCACCATGCCAGGTATCATCTTTTTCAGGCATGTTTTTTAATTTTCTAGAGTTGAAAAACCAATAAACGGCATGTTTGTGGTTGACTCTTGCCACACATATCCATGAAATCTCTCCCCATTCTTCGTAAAAGGCATGAAAATTTACTAAATAACACAAGCATGATTTTCCAAACCGTTTTTGTGCACTTTTTCATGGACCGATTGTGTGAAATTGAATTATGTGCATTAATGCCTAGAAAATGCATAGAACAGCCCAAATATAGTAAATTAGCCCGGAAAAGTGCCAAATTTGAACATGGTGCATTTTAGGGTGTATGTTGATCGTAGAAAAATACTCAAGAACAAACGACGAAGGAAATTTGGATTCCCCTTCGAACTTGGTGATTTCCCTCTCGAAACCACGAAACTTCCTTTGCGATAGTTCGATTTATGAAGAGCGTGTATAATGACATTGGCCGAACCTTCTCAAAAAATTACCACAACATGCTGATGTCATACCATGGCACCATGCTAGGTATCATGTTTTTCAGGCATGTTTTTCAATTTTCTAGAGTTGAAAAACCAATAAACGACACGTTTGTGGTTGACTCTTGACACACATGTCCTTGAAATCTCTCCTCATTCCTCGTAAAAGGCATGAACATTTACTAAATACCACAAGCATGATTTTCCAAACCATTTTTGTGCACTTTTTCATGGACCGATTGTGCGAAATTGAATTATGTGCATTAATGCCTAGAAAATGCACATAACGGCCCAAATATAGTAAATTAGCCCGGAAAAGTGCCAAATTTGAACACGGTGCATTTGTGGGTGTATGTTGAGCGTAGAAAAAAAAAACTCTAGGACAAACGACGAAGGAAATTTGGATTACCCTTCGAACTTGGTGATTTCCCTCTCGAAACCACGAAACTTCCTTTGTCATGGTTCGATTTATGAAGAGTGTGTATAACGACATTAGCCGAACCTTCTCAAAAAATTACCACAACATGTTGATGTCATACCATGGCACCATGCTAGGTATCATGTTTTTCAGGCATGTTTTTCAATAATCTAGAGTTGAAAAACTAATAAACGTCACGTTCATGGTTGACTCTTGCCACACATGTCCTTGAAATCTCTCCCCATTCCTCGTAAAAGCCATGAAAATTTACTAAATACCACAAGCATGATATTCCAAACCGTTTTTGTGCACTTTTTCATGGACGGATTGTGCGAAATTGAATGATGTGCATTAATGCCTAGAAAATGCACATAACGACCTAAATATAGTAAATTAGCTCGGAAAAGTGCCAAATTTGAACACGGTGCATTCTAGGGTGTATGTTGATCATAGAAAAAAACTCAAGGACAAACGACGAAGGAAATTTGGATTCCCCTTCAAACTTGGTGATTTCCCTCTCGAAACACGAAACTTCCTTCGTGATGGTTCGATTTATGAAGAGCGTGTATAACGACATTAGCCAAACCTTCTCAAAAAATTACCACAACATGCTAACGTCATACCATGGCACCATGCCAGGTATCATGTTTTTGAGGCATCTTTTTCAATTTTCTAGACTTGAAAAACCAATAAATGTCACGTTTGTGGTTGACTCTTGCCACACATATCATTGAAATCTCTCCCCATTCCCTTGTAAAAGGCATGTAAATGTAGTAAATACCACAAGCTTGATTTTTCATACTTTTATTGTGCACCTTTTCAGGCATCGATTGTGCAAATTTGAATTATGTGCATAAATGCCTAGAAAATGCAAATAATGGCCCAAATATATTAAATGAGCCCGGAAAAGTGTCAAATTTGAACACGGTGCATTCTAGGGTCTATGTAGATCGTAGAAAAAAACAAGGGCGAACGACCAAGGAAATTTGGATTTCCTTGAAATCCTGGTGATTAATTATCGCACAGGGTTCATTTTCATTGCTTATGAAAGCCGTGTGGGCAGACCCTATTGTCTGATGCGTTCTGATTGGCCAGAACCCCAGCCACGCGGATCACGCGTGTGCACCGTAGGATGCACCATGATCGAACAACAATCCACATCCCTCCCATCACACCCGTGAAGCTATAGCTGGGATTTGACTTATCTGCGCTAAATGTCAGGTAAATGCTATAAAGTGCTTAAATATATCAAATGAGTCCTGAAATGCGCAAAAAAATCAAATCTAGCGGCTGATGGTGCTTGCGCACCGCATAAATAGTTTGGACGCGAAACGATGAAGTCACCGTAAATTCAAGTCCAAATTGCCATTTATCATTTTGAAAACAGTGATTCTTCTTGTGAAATGCTCTCGTTTTCAAGGAGTTATCATTACAACTTGTGCCAGAATTTTCCATTTTTTACCACAGAATACTGAGGTCATACCGTGGCACCATGCCTGGTATCATCTTTTTCAGGCGTGTTTTTCAATTTTCTAGAGTTGAAAAACCAATAAACGACACATTTGTTGTTGACTCTTGCCACACATGTCCTTGAAATCTCTCCCCATTCTTCGTAAAAGGCATGAAAATTTACTAAATACCACAAGCATGATTTTCCAAACCGTTTTTGTGCCCTTTTTCATGGACCGATTGTGAGAAATTGAATTATGTGCATTAATGCCTAGAAAATGCACATAATGGCCCAAATATACTAAATTAGCCTGAAAAAGAGCCCAATTTGAACACGGTGCATTTTAGGGTGTATGTTGATCGTAGAAAAAAACTCAAGGACAAACAATGTAGGAAATTTGGATTCCCCTTCAAACTTGGTGATTTCCCTCTCAAAACCACGAAACTTCCTTTGTGATGATTCGATTTATGAAGAGCGTGTATAACGACATTAGTCGAACCTTCTCAAAAAAGTACCACAGCAGGCTGAGGTCATACCATGGCACCATGCCAGGTATCATCTTTTTCAGGCATGTTTTTCAATTTTTTAGAGTTGAAAAATAAATAAACGACACGTTTGTGGTTGACTCTTGCCACACATGTCCTTGAAATCTCTCCCCATTCCTCGTAAAAAGCAGGAAAATTTACTAAATAACAAAAGCATGATTTTCCAAATCGTTTTTGTGCTCTTTTTCATGGACCGATTGTGCGAAATTGAATTATGTGCATTAATGCCTAGAAAATGCACATAACAGCCCAAATATAGTAAATTAGCCTGAAAAAGTGCCAAATTTGAACACGGTGCATTCTAGGGTCTATGTTGATCGTAGAAAAAAACTCAAGGACAAACGATGAAGGAAATTTGGATTCCCCTTCAAACTTGGTGATTTCCCACTCGAAACCACAAAACTTCCTTTGTGATGGTTCGATTTATGAAGAGCGTGTATAACGACATTAGCCAAACCTTCTCAAAAAATTACCATAGCATGCTGAGGTCATACCATGGCACCATGCCAGGTATCTTGTTTTTGAGGCATTTTTTCAATTTTCTAGAGTTGAAAAATCAATAAATGACACGTTTGTGGTTGACTATTGCCACACACATATCATTGAAATCTTTCCCCATCCCCTTGTAAAAGGCATGGAAATTTACTAAATACCACAAGCTTGATTTTTTAAACCATTATTGTGCACCTTTTTCATGCCCCGATTGTGCGAATTTGAATTATGTGCATAAATGCCTAGAAAATGCAAATAATGGCCCGAATGTAGTAAATGAGCCCGGTAAAGAGCCAAATTTGAACAAGGTGCATTCTAGGGTCTATGTTGATCGTATAAAAAAACCTCAAGGACGCCCGACTGCCTTTCTCATCGTAGAAAGTGTTTTTAGTTTCTACTTTTTCCCCTCCCACGTATGAGCCAACCAACTACCTCCAAAATTTAATTATGTTTGCATGCATGCGTGGTGGAAGAGGAAAACGAGAAGGAAGTGGGCAGTGATTCAACACTGGTAATTAATAACTTAATTAATGGGATGTGTTCATTGGCAATTTGGCGCGGTCAATTTTTTCGCCTCGCCCACTCCCTGATCACCTTGGTTGCGCTGCTCCTCCTTTGCTCTCTATCGTCTCTTCGCTCTCTGTCGTCTCTTTCCTCTCGCAACCCCCAAATCTGGCCTTCCGCGCTCACCTCCCCGCCTCACCCATCGGATTCCACCACGTATAATCCCCTAGATCCCAGCATCCAGCGGGCTTCCCTCTCACTGTGGCCCGCGGCACTGCCGCCGTTGAGCTAAACCCACGTATCTATCAAAGGGGATCCATTGCTCTGGACTCACAGATCGGTGGCGCCGGAGGACATGCCGGGGCTGCGTTGGAGATGGTGGGCCGCAAGGGAAAATTGGATCCAGCAAGCGAGGCATCGATTGGAGACATGTTCGAAGGAGCTACACCTGGCGAGGCACAAGGCGGAGGCGCAAGTCGATCTCATGGCAGAGATGCTGAGGGATGTCAGCATCTGGCAGCGTTGCATCGACTTGGAGCTGGCGCTAATGGCAGAGATCATATTCACGGAGTCGACTGCGGAGGAGAGAACGCGCATGACTGTGGAATGGTATCCGAACCCGGTGCAGCTGTTCAAATGGGCGGTAGAAAAAGCCAAATCGCCCAACCGGCTGCAGCGGTGGCGCTGGGCATGCATCCTAGGCGAGGTGACCTGCCCTCCTTCCCCGCCAGCTACTGGATGAAGATCACCTCAAGTAGGAGGCCATGGACGCATACACATGCTACGAGATGTACAGGCAGATCGTTGACATGAGTAAGTGCCTCCTTCCTGTAGACAATGAGGGATCGAGCCACAAGCAGAGCACTGGAGGCAAGCGTCACAACAAGAAGTAGTTGATTTGATGATTGTTTCTCCTAGTTTATTATGCATGTAATTGTTTACTTAGGTGTGCAAATGCTATCTGTAGTCAGTTATGTAATTGGATGTTTATTTTGGTTATGCAATCATGTTCTTATAAGTATATATGTTGTTGTTCTATAGACAGAGCATAGATGGTGTGCAGACATAACAAATCACATCACACAAGGACTAAACTACGGAACCCGTCGGTGATGAATTCATCAATCGCTGACAATTATTTACCACCAACCATTTGCCCACAACACACATAGCTTATTAGGAGTAATCGTCTGTGTTATTATCGGTCTTCCCACACAATTCTGATTACTGACCTATTTGTCGGGCATCACACACATCTTATTAAGCTGAATCGTTTGCGTTTATTTTGGCTTATCACAAACAGTTCATCTGAGTGACCTGTATGTCGTCTATCGCACACACCTTGATCTGGCTAATCGTTTGTGTTGTTCTGGCTCATCGCAAATGGTTCATCCTAGTGAACTGTATGCCATCTATCGCACACACCTTGATCTGGTTGACGGTTTCTGTTGTTTTGGCTCATCGCAAACAGTTCGTATGGATCAATTGTATGCCACAATTCGCACATGTAAATCTTTATTGAATCGTGTTTGATGGATCCGACATCGCACATAGTTCATTTTATTGGTGACGGTTTTATTATGATACCGTTTGCGATTCATGCATCGCACACAGTTTGGTCGATTGGTCTCATATACATGTGTCGCGTTAGGACCATCCTGCAGTAGTGTATGGACCCATAGGTCTGTGGTGGACTACTCACACATCATCGGAAGGCAGCAAGGTTGAAGTAGAAGCCCTCCGTGATCGATTCCCCCTCTGACAGAGTACTGGAAAAGGCCTCCAGATGGGATCGCAGAAGAACAGAGACTTGCGGCGGTGGAAAAATTGTTTCGGGTGGCTCTCTGGGGGTTTTGGAATATTTAAGAATTTATAGCGCTGGAATTAGGTCAGACGGAGCCACGAGGGGCCCACAAGGCATCAGGGCGCGCCTACCCCCCCAGGGAGCGCCCTATTGCCTTGCCCTCTCCTCGTAGGTCTTCTGGTCCTCCCCCGAAGGTTCTAGGGTCCCTTTTGTCCAGAAAAAAATCATCAAAAAGTTTCTAGCGTTTGGGCTCCGTTTGGTACAGATTTTCTCTAAAACCAAAAACAAGCAGAAATAGCAAGTGGCACTAGGCACTGAGTTAATAGGGTAGTCCCCAAAAATGATATAAAATTGCATATAAAGTATCTAAGAATGATAATATAACAGCATGAAACAATCAAAAATTATAGATACGTCGGAGACGTATCAATCGTCCACCTGTACAACTTTTATAAAGGGGACCCCATCGAAATGTCAACAGAACGAGCACGGGGAGAGCGTCATCAGTAGCCAGAACACCTTCATCATCAACTTCATCCACAAACCCTAGCCGCCGCCATTTCCATCTCCATAGCCACCATCACCACCATAGTGCTTCCTCATCTAGTTCATACTTGTAATCGTGCATCGCACAAGGCTTCCATTGTAAGACATATTTGCAATCAATCAATCTTCAAGACGTGTTCTTCAATGTTTTGTTCTCGCGATCTGATCTCCATGTGTGAGTAGTTCGGTAAGGTATGGGTTGAGGCATGAGCCTTGCGACCCTCTGTATTTGTTGTGGGGATAAATGGAAGGGCTTTGAAATAACGTCCCGTATGTGTGAAATAAAATTGTTCCATAGATGTCTCTTATCTTGTCCACGATCTTCATCCCTGCAGGTACCCAAGATCATGGAGATCGAGCTCCGGTGAGGCTAAGAGCAAAGAGACCGTGAAGTGTTATACCGAACACCGGTGACAGTAAGGTTCAGTAGGGTAACATGGATCATATCCTTGGGGATACATGAGGTGTATTCATTAAACACCCAAAGCTCTTGTCTGATTTTATTATCTTAATTATTGAGGAAACCCCACGCGACGGATAGGGCCTGCGGTAGGACAACTGATTCTTGATGCAGGACTCGTGCCGGTCAAGATGTTATTTGGACACATCCCCCACTTCGATCCGTAACAAGCACATCTCGATGGGTGACTTCCAGCGCACAAATTAAGATCATATCTGGTCCCAACACAAATACATGGTTGTAAGCATTA
Source organism: Elymus sibiricus (assembly GCA_039707655.1). Taxonomy (NCBI): domain Eukaryota; kingdom Viridiplantae; phylum Streptophyta; class Magnoliopsida; order Poales; family Poaceae; genus Elymus; species Elymus sibiricus. The sequence continues at coordinate 229,665,514 of CM077676.1, forward strand.
AGACCTCATACCCGTACCTCTTTTTATGATAGGTGTTTGAATCACTATTTGCTTGCTTGATCCGGTCAAAAGCTGGATTTGACACTTTGACAAAAGCTTGCTAGAGACCATCACTTCAAGGGAATTTTTCTCCCGTGGGTTCGATAACCCAGGGTCACCTCTGGGGAAATAGGTGCGGGATACGCTTTTCTGTTCCATTACTGGATCAATAAAAGGAGGTATCAGTGACCTATCGCCCAACTCGATTCTCCACATAGCCTGCTTTGTCACTTTATGTGAAGCCTTCCTTGGATGCCAGCCACACTTTGAGTTGTGGTGCAAATTCTTCTGCCTTGTCCCATGGGTCCGAGGTGGGTTGTTACTTGAGTGCGGTGAAGGCCATCAGCCAATTGACATGTGTCTCATCAGTTAGATTTCACCACTCGAAAGAGATTTCCAATGTCTTCACTCAAAGAATTAGGTTTGGGTTGAGCATCATGTGAAACTTCTGGCTTTGTTTCACCTCGACCCCCACTTAACAGTATGGTGGTTCATATGACTCAAAAAAGAAGAAAATGAGACTACCAAAAGACTAAGTCTTCACGTTTCAAGTCCCTCAGCTCATCTCCAAACTCCATCGGGGTTGAAGGAAAAATCTCATGCTCAACCATCTCATCATCGTCGCTGTGGATGAAGGCCGGAGATGGCACATCATCACTTGCCTCCATGACCGAAGGAAACATCCCATGCTCAGTCATCTCACTCTCGCCTCCTAAGATGGAAGCATCATCTTTGCTTGCCACCATGTCCCTCGCCTCCAAATCTTGGTCCTAGAGTGGCTCGTAGTCGTCGCCGCGCCATCCTCAAAAAGTGTCGTGGTAGACTAGTTTCCGTCAATGCCATAAAGCAGGATGACGGTCAAGTCGAACTTTGGAGCATCATCTTGTCAGCCTTGGACGTCTTGGTGGAACTAGCCTCATGCTCGTCGTCTTGGAGCTTGGTCGTCGCGAAGTGTGCATGGGGTCGAGTAGCCTTGGCCTTCATGATTTAAGGATAATTAATTTTATGCCCTTAGTTGTGTCCCACTAGGCAGTTTTACCCCTAATTTCAAAAATCCCTCGGTTCTGCCAAGCCACTTCGCTCCTCTTATGCTTTTGCCCTTTGACCGTTTGGCCGTCACTTTGAAAACTTCATAACAAATACATACTAACTCGGAAAAATTCAAATAAGATATCAAAATGTTCAGAAAAACGTCACCTATATGTGCATGTCATTTGCATTCATGACAAAAGTGTTGGAAAGTCCCCATCCGAGTTTGAGCTCTTATGATCTCAGGATGAACAGTAAAATGTAAAAAAATGAAAAAATATATACAAATTCTAAAAACATTTTGTGGCAAACATTGACCAATGTGGTGACTGCTTGCCAAGTTTCATCAGGGAATGACATTAGTGGAAGTTGTGGCAAAAAAACAAAATCACCACTCCAAAATGCTTTTGTTTTGGGGCATCGATTTTGTTTCTTTTGCCACAACTTCCACGAATGTCATTCCCTGATGAAACTTGGCAAGCACTTAAAACATTGGTCAATGTTTGCCAGTGAATTTTTTTTAGATTTTTTAGAAAAAAATTCAATTTTTTCAGATTTTACTGTTCATGCTGAGATCATAAGAGCTCAAATTCAGATGGGGTCTTTCCAACACTTTTGTCATGAATGTAAATGACATGCACATATGGGTGATGTCTTTGTGAACATTTTTATATCTCATATGCATTTTTCTGAGTTAGTATGAATTTGTTATGAAGTTTACAAAGTGACGGGCAAATGGTCAAAGGGCAAAAGCATAAGAGGAGCGAAGTGACTTGGGTAGAACCGAGGGTTTTTGGAAATTAGGGGTAAAACTGCCGAGTAGGACACAACTAGGGGCATAAAATTAATTGTCCCCATGATTTATTGTTTCGCCTTGAGAGCAGCAATGTAAAGGTCGTCGAGGGATTCGTAGTTGTTGATGAAGATAGTCTTAGCGATGTCGTAGTTCAATCCCGTCGTGAAGTGGTACTTCATCTAAATGGGGTCGTCCACACCGACTCATCGCAAGGCTTTTTTCATCTCCAAGAAGTAGTCCTCGAGGGACTTGAATCCTTGTGTGGTGTTCTCCAATTGGTGAAGAAGATGTTCTGTGTAGGTGGAAGGCACAAACTCTCGCCGCATGGCCATCTTCGTCTTGGGCCAACTCATGTTGAAGCCCTTCGAAGGTGTGTGAAGCCACCATGTCGACGCATAGTCGTGGAAGTTACTTGTGGCATACTTTACTTGATCATCGGAAGGGAATTGGTGTAGCTTGAGTCCATGGTACGCTCCCACTCGAGGTACCATTTGGGGTCTTGAGTCCCATAGAAAGAATTCTCATAGTCGTTGTCGAAGTCTTAGTAGCTTGTGGAAGTAGTGGACTTGAGCTTGGGAAGCTTCTCTTGAGCATATTCTTGAAGTGCTTGTCGGCGAAGATGCCACACGTACAAAGGCGAAGATGCATTGAAATCACTTGGCAAAGATGCCAAGGTGGGTGGTGAAGTCTTAGAGCAAAGGTGGGTGTCGAGCTCTTTAACTTCATGATCTTGTCGGTGATGGTGTCGATGACGATGTGACCTTGCTAGAGATGGTAGCTCGGAAGCATGTGCACTTGAGTGTCTTATTGAAGATGATCTTGAAGACCTCTTGCGGTTGCCGCTTAAGTCCGCAAGTTTGTCCATCCTAGCGTCGTGGTCCATCGTGGCATCGAACTCGTCGTCGATGTAGGCATAGACCGAAGATGTGCTTTCCCTATCCATAGAAGCACTCGAGAAGGTGTGAGAAAGAGATGGAATGAACATACCGAAGTTACCTCTTTCCGAAGTTGTAGATCGATCTCAAAGACCACAATGTATGCAAGGAAAAGAGTGCACTTGGTGAAAAACCTTGTCCAATCCTCGCACCTACACAAATGTCTTATATTGGAGCTCGGTGGGGTTAGTGGCACAAAATATCAAGCAAATTAAAGTCCAAGATATTGTAAGAGTTGAAATCAATCCAAAGGACTCCAAATGCAAAGCAAGTGATCAACTGTTACAATATCTTGGACTTTAATTTTGTATCACTATGGTGTCAAGGTTTTGCGAAGCCCGGCAATACTCGGATAGCTAGTCTCAATAGGTATGAAGGTAATCGCAAAGATGGTGGGGCTATAAAAGTGTAATGGTAGGGAGGAGAAGTGTGTGACGGAATGGATACCTTCGTCACACTTAACCTTTTTCATGAAGTTAGGGGTAACCGGCCTTGCGTCCGACTAAAGGTGGTCTCAAAGGATGGATGATCGTCATCGGTCGCGGAAGCTCATTGGTTGATGTATTCGATGCAGTAGTAAAAGTTGATGAAGATTTGACCCAATGGTCACTTCCAGTGAAGCGGTGTTGATGATACAGTGGCACGAATGTGATGGCGGGTGGAGGTGTTCTGATGTCGATGAAGAACCTCCAAATTTGTTTTGGCCAAAAGATGTGGAAACCTAGATGAGGGCCTCAGGCACGTCGATAGCTTTAAAACGAGACCAAGAACACTCAAATGGTAGTCTGGAGTCAAAAGTTAGGGCCAAAACGGTGAAGAGTGGCGGTGGTGAAATTTCGTGCACACTCTCTGTGTAGCCCGGAAGTTCCGGGGTAGGACGGAAGTTCCGGGGGTCCGAAAGTTCCGGGGGTCGCGAAAAACGTCCGGGACGAACCCTACGTTCCAGATCTAAGGACGGGGGTGGAAAAACTTGAATTCCAGCTCAAAATTGAAGGGGGAGAGAAATTGGGGCTAGGGAACGCCAAGGGATGTAGATCCACTTGCCAAACACTAAATCCACAGAAATAAATCAACAAAAACACACTAGAAACATCAAAATGCAAGATTTTTTGGGAGACATTTTTTATATTGGTGAGAAATATTCAAACTAAAGGCTAGAAAAGTGGGGGGTAGAGCTCCAAATTCGTGGCAAGCTTGCTCTGATCCAAGATGATGTAGGGTAGAGAACCCTATGTGGGCGAATCTTCATGAATTGGAGGGGGGTTCAAGGGGGAACACAAAGAACACGGGGGAAAACGTGGAGAAATCAAAGGGGAAGACACTCTATTGGACAAGATCCACACCAACTACTGCTCAAATCACAATCAATACGTGGGATGCATCAAGATCCAAGAACAATAAGGGAAATAAAGATACAAAGGTAGTTCATCCAAATCTCATGGAGAGATAGGTCTTGCATCCAAGATGGATCTTCCTGTGTAGGGGTTTTGTATCCCTAGATGGATCTTCCCATGTAGGGGTCTTGTACTCCTCGGAGTCTTCTCTCTAACAGGAATCCCACAAGGGGAGATACATGAGCTAAGCTCTATGATTTATGTTCTATTCTTAGCTATCCCTAGAATGGAGGAGGAGGGAGTATATATAGTCCAAGACACGAAGGGGTAAGTGAGGAGGGGTAAGGTACATGGCCTGCACCCAATGCACTGCTCGCAGGCAGGTCCGGAAGTTCCAGGAGTGGCCAGAAGTTCCGGGGGCCGGACATTCCGGGCAGGGTCCGGGTTTTCCAGAGAGTTTGCACTCGTCGAAGTCATCGTGGCTGGAAGTTCTGGCAGGGCCGGAGGTTCCAGGGGTCAGATGTTTCGAGGCCGGAGGTTCCGGGGGTTCTAGAAGCTTGACCTTATTTATTCCTTCTTCTCTTCCGAGCTTCCCTCGTGGCTGGTGTAGGCGTACTCTTGAGCTCGGATTCCTCCTCGATGAATGTGTAGCTTCGCTCACACCTATGCATGCACACGAGAGAGGGGTCAAGTAGTATACCATCCTCGAAGGGCACAAATAGACACGTGTAAAGGAGAAGATTCACCTTTGTATGTCTGAAGTGAAGTGGATGTTGCACGTGTCTCTTGGCAAAGGTGCTCTCGACATGTTGATGTCCATAGGATGCTCCGCATCAGCTTCTTTACACCAAATTTCAGCAATTTATATATGCCTACGAGTAACGAGAATCAATAGGTTGAGGCATCAACAAACAAAGGATACAGTGTGGGTTCCGTTTACTTGAGGGAAACGAAGAAATTAAATTCATCTCTGTGGCTGAAGAAACGAATCTCTACTCCTAAAGGGGGAGTTGGTAGCGTCTCCTCACCTCACCTCCCACCACTCCTCCCACCTCTCCTATATTACGCCCGTGAATGTATTCCACGCCCACCTTTCACAGCAGCCAACTTGGGCCGGCCCATTTGACGCGTGAATTAAATCAATCAAATCGGCACTTTCCCAAAACAACGTTGTGCATTAATTCATTCAAATCAAATCTTAACAAAATCTAAACTAAATCCAAATTTTCCTTGCCTTCCACTACTCATACCCAAATCAAATCAAATCTTACGAAAACATCAATTATAATCAAACTTGGCCGGCCCATTTGACGCATGCACACGTTTTTATTTTTCAATTTTTTCTATGTTTTGTTTGTTTTTTGGTTTCCTTTTTTGTTTCAGTTTTTTTATGACCAACCTTTTATTTTGTGCTCATCATACTATTAGAATCGACACTTTCCTAAAAAAAATCCAACCAAATCGGCACTTTTCCAAAACACGTCATACATTAACTCAATCAAATCAAATGTTAACGAAGTCTCAACTAAAACTAAACTTTTCTTGCCTTCCACTACACATACCCAAATAAAATCAAATCTTACAAAAACATCAAATATAAGCAAAGTTATCTGGCCCATTTGATGTGTGTGTGCGTTTTTATTTTTTGCTTTTTTCTAATTTTGTATTTTGGTTTTCTATTTTTTGATTCATTTTTTCTATGGCCAACCTATTATTTTGGGCTTGGCATACCATCAGAATCAGCACAAACCTGTACACCATGGTGAGTTGGTAGTGGCGCCTCCATTCCGGTTAAACCTTCCCTATCTTTTTTTCTTCTATCCCACCAATTTATTTAAACTGGTTTTTAGCCCACTGATCTACTTAAACCCTTTTTATCTGCCAAATCTACACAAATCATGCAGATCGATCTTTGGTATATTTAGTAATGTCGTTATGGAAAGGAATCAATCACGGTGATCTCTAATCAATCCTTAAAGACCAAATCTATGGAAAGGAATCAATGTTTGATAACACAAGGCAACATTTCTAGAAAGGAATCAATCACATGTCTATAATCTCTCTCTTTATTATTAAAGGGCAATCTATTATTAAATGGCAATCCACAGTAGTCCTCGTTGGTACCCGCGACTCCCACCGATCTAAGGGATACCCCACCGATTTTTTTTTATCGTTCCCCTCCCACCAGTTTTACTAAAAAAAATTCCTGATTTAGCCCGCGCCGCACGAGCCTCTCTTCTTTCTCTCTTCAGCGGCCGATTTCCCTCCGCGTAGGGATCGTCCTACAGAATGAGGTGGCGCCTCCGCCGCTCCACTCCTCCTCTCCCTTGACTAGGGTTTCTATATCAAGCTACCTACACCACGATGCGCACCTACCTATGGATGTCACCCTTCTCCCGCCATGGTGAGCGACCCCGACCTCTGACAGCAACGTGTGCCTGCTCTACGGCAGCTCGAGGACCAGGCGGGAAGGAGGAAGTGGAGTAATTGTGGCGTCACGCTCTCCCCCCCTCCCCCCCCCTACAATTTAAAGTCGTCTACCCTGCAACACCGGTCGATTAGGCTCCTCCACGCTCGGTCCTTTTGTTGTTGATGTGTCGCAGGAGCCTCCACGGAGGCGGCGGCCGGCGAATATGAAATTTGATGTATGACGGTGATAGAATTGTTGTCGATCAGACCTCTTTGTGTTTCTTGAAATTAAATGGTTTGCCATAGAATATGAAATTTGAGTATGACGGTTGTTGAACTGAAAATAATCTGGCGAGCAATAATAAAATGAAGAATAGATTCTCGGACATTCCTCGCAATGGTGGCAGCCATAACGGCATCGCTAAGCAGCGGATGTCGATTGCGGCGACCGCAACATCTTGAAGCGGTAGGTGGCGGCGGCGGCCCTGGGCCGGCGCGTGGGCGGAGATGCTCCTCACAGCCGGTGTCTGGATCCGCTCCATTCAGTCGTGCCCGAGCTTCTCGGCTGCTCCTCGTGACGGAGGCAGCGACCGTAGCGTCCTGGAGTGACGGGTGGTGGCGTCCCAGGTCCTACGCATGGGCGGACATGCTATTTAAAAGGGTTTTTTCACGGCATGTTATTTAAGAGGGTCTATTTTTTAAAAGAAAAAGATTTTATTCTTTTCTTTCTATACAAGATTTTGCACCTTCATAGAGTTTATGTTTCATGTTAGTTAGTTGTGAGTGGTACTGCTTAAGTTTTCTTTCAACTAATTGATTGTCATCAAAGAAAGGACATCATGGCTCTCTTGCATTATTTATGAGATTACATCGAAGAAAGAGGTTCATTGACCCAATATGTTGTTTCTTATAATTAAAACAAGTTACATCTAACTCTTGCATCATATGATTTGCTTCTCTTTGGAAGTGCTTTAATTTGGCCTTCCCATTTGATTGTCAAAACTTAAGCATGCTAGGGAATCACAGTGGTCAATGAAAAGATGAGATATGGGAGAGCAACTTTAGCGTTTGTTGTAATGTGCTCATGGCATTTCTTGCCTTCTGCCCGTAGTAACACACGAACATTTCTTTGCCACTGTAGACCCATAGGGATGGTGAGGTGGGAGTCATCCGGTTTTAAAGGAGAGGGCTCTAGCGATAAATGTCCCGCTACGGCGGGAAACTGATCGGGAAGGGGAGTCTCCGGCAGGAAAAGGAAAGGGTGCGTCGTCGGTGGGGTTTTTGTGTAGGGCCGGCGTGTTGGAGATAACATGACGGGTAGTACATACAACCACATTTATCCACCACATATGGTCTGTATTTGGGAGAGCCCGGACTGTCCAAATGGTTAAAAATTGGGGAGCTGCTGGGCACCCGTACACGCCCGGACATATGAGGGAGAAATGAGCTTCAACCTTGGAGACAACCTTAATCGTTTGTTTGATTCATGTATTATAGCCCATAGCAACGCACGGGCGTTCTACTAGTAAATTAAATTACCAGTGAACACGTATATGTCAATCAGATATTTCCTATCCGCATGAATTGTTTCAAAGTGGAAAAAAACTAGCAAGACAGAAAAGGCATACATGACGCATGCATAACAAAGAGGCGTGTGCACCAACATCTCGGCCTCATGGAGGCGAGCTAGGAGTACATACATGATCCGGTTCGACGACCTCTTGGAAGACCCATCCACTGCCGTCGGCGGTCAGGGCCATCTCACCCGAGCACAACACTATGGTTGCCGCGTGGCTTCCTTATGACTCAATTAATCCTTTTAGGGTCCAAACAGGCTGCCAAAATTATCTTCAAAATTAATTCTTCCAAAGTCAATTATTAATCTGATTTTTGATTTTTTTTTATGAGAAGAACAACTCTAGATCTCGGTGTCTGCCTACCTGTCCGCTGCCAATTTTGTCTTTAAAGTTAACTAGTTAAATGCCCGTGTGTTGCCACGGAATACAAAATTATATATAGACCCAAATGTATATCGTTTGTGAGGCTCATTTATATAGGGAAAAATACAGATTCTTGATCGCTTCTTTCGTCCTTAGCAATTGTGATGCCTGGTCCCTCGTACCCATCGACTTCCATTCTCTTCACCCTTAGCTCTAACATTGACATTGCTTAAAAGGGATGCCATCTGGCAAGAGATAACATCATGTTGTTTCTTTGATTTACTACAATTGAAACACTTCTCGTCTAGCTCAAGAGATAATGGTAGTCCAATGACAATGACAATGTGTCCTTAGCAACATCTTTAGCCTGACCCCTCCTACCCATGGACTTCTATTCTCTTCACCCCCATTGCTCTAGCATTGACCTTTCTTAGAATGGCTACCATCCAGCAAGAGATAACATCATGTTTTACCTCTGATTCACAATCGAAATACTTCCCATCTATAGCGAGAGATAACGGTAGTCCAGTAACATTGTAAATGTCTCATTATTCTTCGACGGCAACAAAGAAACACTTTTGTGCCCGCGAGAAACGTAAATAAAAGAGTGGTTTATATCCAAGAGAAATCAAACCGAAATAAAGGCATGATTAACTAAAATGACCTTTTCCTTGAAATTCTCCTATTTTATTATGCTATGCACATTGTCGCATGGTGACTTCCGATGTACAGATTTAATTGTAACACATGGTTAGTACACAAACTTAAACAAAGTCACTTGACTGAGCCTCTCACTTACTACTTTCTCTCCATGACCAATTGACGCCAATTTAGCTCTAACCATTCTGAGCCCAAACCCCATGGCATCAAGCCCCCTCAAGCGGCTTGTCGGCAAGGTCTTCCATGTCTATGGAGACGAGGGAGAAGCTAGACACACCTCCATCATCGATCCCTCTCTCATCCTCCTCCTAAACCCCCTGTCAGTCGGGCCGGCCTAGTACTTGTCTCATCATCCTCCCTACTGCCTACTTCGCAGGAGATTTTCCTCTCCACCTTGCTTCCCCACCGTTTTCTGTTGTAGCCCCTAGCTCCAATGAATTATTTAGCCGTTGGAATGAATACCAATATTTATTTTCTTATTGCTTTAAATATTTTAATTTCACAAAATAAATAGTTTCCAAAAGTAGATTGATTCAGGCATAAGCTACTTTGATTACATGACTAAATGTTTCAGATTTCTATCCCTAGGCAAAGTAAAAAAATTGATCTAAATGCAACATATGTACAACTAATGTTCCAAATCTAAATGAAGGAACGGTTCGCATCTTTTGGAAAGACTTTGCGGTATGACCATATATCCTGTCCCCCTCTATTTGAAACATGGACAATCAAGAGCATCCTATTTCTAAAGTACTAGATGCTTCTCTTATTTATCTATTTCAAATAGAGGGGGACAGGATATATGTTCATACCGCAAAGTCTTTCCAGAAGATGTGAACCATTCCTTCATTTAGATTTGGAACATTAGTTGTACATATGTTGCATTTAGATCAAATGTTTACTTTGCCTAGGGATAGAAATCTGAAACATTTAGTCATGTAATCAAAGTAGCTTATGCCTGAATCAATTTACTTTTGGAAACTATTTATTTTGTGAAATTAAAATATTTAAAGCAATAAGAAAATAAATATTGGTATTCATTCCAACGGCTAAATAATTCATTGGAGCTAGGGACTACGACAGAAAACGATGGGGAAGCAAGGTGGAGAGGAAAATCTCCTGCTCAGTAGGCAGTAGGGAGGACGATGAGACTAGTACTAGGCCGGCCCGACTGACAGGAGGTTTCGGAGGAGGATGAGAGAGGGATCGATGATGGAGGTGTGTCTAGCTTCTCCCTCGTCTCCGTAGACATGGAAGACCTCGCCGACAAGCCGCTTGAGGGGGCTTGATGCCATGGGGTTTGGGCTCAGAATGGTTAGAGCTAAATTGGCGTCAATTGGTCGTGGAGAGAAAGTAGTAAGTGAGAGGCCCAGTCAAGTGACTTTGTTTAAGTTTGTGTACTAACCATGTGTTACAATTAAATTTGTACATCGCAAGTCACCATGCGACAATGTGCATAGCATAATAAAATAGGAGAATTTTAAGGAAAAGGTCATTTTAGTTAATCATGCCTTTATTTCGGTTTGATTTCTCTTGATATAAACCACTCTTTTATTTACGTTTCTCGCGGGCACAAAAGTGTTTCCTTGTTGCCGTCGAAGAATAATGAGACATTTACAATGTTACTGGACTACCGTTATCTCTCGGGAAGTATTTTGATTGTGAATCAGAGGTAAAACATGATGTTATCTCTTGCTGGATGGTAGCCATTCTAAGAAAGGTCAATGCTATAGCAATGGGGGTGAAGAGAATAGAAGTCCATGGGTAGGAGGGGTCAGGCTAAAGATGTTGCTAAGGACACATTGTCATTGGACTACCATTATCTCTCGCGCTAGATGAGAAGTGTTTCAATTGTAGTGAATCAAAGAAACAACATGATGTTATCTCTTGCCAGATGGCATCCCTTTTAAGCAATGTCAATGTTAGAGCTAAGGGTGAAGAGAATGGAAGTCGATAGGTACAAGGGACCAGGCATCACAATTGCTAAGGATGAAAGAAGCGATCGAGAATCTGTATTTTTCCTTATATAAATGAGCCTCACATGCATCATCAATGATATACATTTGGGTCTATATATAATTTTTTTATTCCGTGGCAACGCACGGGCACTTAACTATTGTATGTAAGGTATAAATAAAGAACTGATTATTCTTTGATAAGTGTTTTGAGTTTTCCAAACAAACTTCAGTCATAACTCATAAGCGTCTCTCCATTTGACTCAATGTACCCACCGAGAGACTGTAGTTCATAATCTTCTCATGCTCAAGGAAATCATAATCCCTGTCCACTTGCCTGCTTCAATACAATTGCTCTTTATTAATATTATGGACTAAATGCACAAATAAATAGAAACAGAAGATATGGTTAATAACTATTTAGCTATTCTGTTCTACTTATTCCTTAACCAACAAAAAGCACCAAGAGACGTACAAAGTCAAGAAAGGAACAACATATGAGTAATTATTCCTAGAAATAACAAATACCCTTACAATTTGAAGTCAAGGATATGAAGAACGTGGTTTGCCTACAAGTAAATCTGGACTTAATTGGCTTACTTCTAGGCTTTAGCAAGTAATATAATTCCAGGTACCTCTAAGTGGCTTTAGCTGGCAAAATTTATCGGACAATATTTCCAAAACCAGATAAACTCAGTAAAAGAATGGGGGTTTACGCTTGTTCCAGAAAAGAAGAGAAGGGCAGGTTCCTAATGATTGGATATGTTTTTCTCAGTCAACATAATTTTAGCAAACATCAAACCATATACCTTCGGAATTCAAATTGACAGCATACTCAGATACCCATCCTTCAGTTAAGCATCTTCTCTCACCTAAAGTCCTTTCCTACTTTTGTTCCTCCTGGCCTACTCATGCAGCGCATTGCCCGACCATGCAATCGCCACTACCTCCACTGGTAAAGTGTGCAGTAGCGAAAACCTGCCAGCTGCCGTCCTTTCACACGCCATAATTAGATCACTTGAAACATGAGCCTGATCCGTAGTGGTTTGAATGAGCTTTGTGCAACCTGCAATTTTCTCAATTACACAAAACGACAATCATATTAATCAACAAGATGCACAAACTGGACTGCATGTTTTGGAATATGCAGCTTATGGCAAGTACCTCAGAGTTGGGATTTCTACACAAGCTCCAAAATACTCCATGTCACCATGTCTAAAATGAACACATCAGAAAATGACTATCGGTAGGAACACAAATGCATAGATATTTGGTGCTCCATTCAATGTTAGTCTCCATTTAACAAAAAGGGGAAAATGATATTCAGTTCATTAATGCTAGTTAACACTTACTGTTCGGCGCTGCCCAACCAAAATCTACGTTACCAGGGCCTGCAAAAACTGAAGAAAAGAAACCTCTTAAAAATGAGCTAGACCAAGTCAAAAAGATGTCAACGTTTCCTCCTCAACCAAGCCAAATCTAGAATATACTCACGTGAAAGGAGGGATTAGCAGTTTAGCACCTGGAAACGAGGGCTCCTCACAGCAACAAGGAGCAGCTCCACGTAGGCTGCGTCCCGCATCAACAACAGCTAGAATCAGAAAAGGCCCAAGAGACCAAAACCGGACAGGAATAGAGGGACGGATATAGAAATCGAGTAAACTTTACAATTACCTGGTGCACTTCTTGCAGCTTCGTTCTGGCGTCGGCGGCTTCTAGTCGCAAACTGTCGATCTCGACTTTCCGACGTCTATAGCCGAACCACCAAGTTGCAGGTTGCTCTGCCTCTCATCTTTGGACACGCCCCCGCCGTATCTACTGGATTTGGGCGGCTTCGATAGGCCGAGCTAGTACACGACATGGGGTAATGGGGAGACGGCTGTGCCTGCACATACGCCGCCGACGAGGATGGTAGCGGCTGGCCCCGGAAAGGTGCAGTGGCAGGGGCGGTGGATGCCGCCCCACTGTGGCGGCTGATTGGGGTATGGTTGGACGACTCGAGGCTGCTGTTGCGGCATATGGAGGCAGGGCAGATCGGGCGACGAACCCTAGCCTGCGGTGGGAGGAGAAGTACGCCGGGGGGGTTCCAGATTCGGGAGAGAGGGGTCTGTAGACGGAGACCGGCGGGTCGGGGGAGAAGGTGGAGGACGTGGGAGTTATTTTTCCAGTTTTTTTTTCGCTGACCTGAACGTGGTTTTTCTGCGTGGGATCAGAAGAGAGGAGGTCGAATCACGACGTTCGATTCTGCTTTAATAGTAGAGATTTGTCCGAAGTTTAAGTGTTAGATTATTAGTTTGATTTTTATTTTTTTACGAGAAAAATAAGTCTAGATCATGGAGTCACCTACTTGCCGTCGTCGGTTGTCATTGTTCAGATGTTGTCATAGCGCGTTGATGAACGTTTTGAAGGAAATGCTAATTTTCTTTCCCGTTACAACGCACGGGCATATGTGCTAGTGAATACATAAGGAAATAATCATCATCACATGATTGCCTCCAGGGCATATATACAATAGGAGCGCCGGTGGTGGCAAGGGTGGGTGTGGGCGGTGCGCCAGTTGTAGGGAGGATGGTCGGGGGCGCCGGTTAGATCGGGGTGGGCGGGCTTTGGTGCGCTAGAATAAGGTTTGCCCGGGTCCAGTGAGAAAGGAGTTTCGCTGAAGCCATGAGGACCAAGGGGTTGAGGGTTGGAAGTTGGAACTCACTAGAAAGGTTGGGCGCGCTTTGCTGCGCCGTTGGTGTTGTTGGGTTTCTTAAAAACATAATCACTCTGTTTCAAAATATAAGGTGTATTACTTTTTCAAAAAGTCAAACCTTTTAAGTTTGATCAAACTTATAGAGAAATATATGAAAATCCATAATATCAAATTGGTATTTTTAGATTCGTCATGAAATGAATTGCCATACTTTTTTTGTATAATATTGTGGATGTCGATATTTTGTCTCTGAACTTGGTCAAAGTTAAAGAAATTTGACTTTCTAAAAACTAATACCCCTTATATTTTGCAACTGATGGAACATTTAGTTTGGCGGGTGGGGAAGATGATAGAATGTGTTGCTTTTGGTGGGCCTTTCGTGGTGTGATTTGGTGTTATCTGCTAACCAACCTATATTTATGTGGGAAAATTTATGTGCCGGTAGTCGCATTTTCTATATTGGTGCTACAATATCACATGGTGGCACTTCTTTTTTCTAGGTGGTGGGAGGGTGCGCGGGATTGATATGTTTTAGGCCGGTTGATGTAGATTGATTTGAAAAATTGTTGACCCGATCAAAATCTTAAACCAAATCCAAAATTGAATACCTCAATTGAATGAAAAAGGTTCAAAATTATGGAACATAGTGAATTAAAAGAATTGAATGGGAGAGCTTGAGAAATTGTTGACCCGATCAAAATCGGCTGACCCAATTTTAAATTGAATATCTCAATTAATTGTGAGGCCTTAATAATTAGGAAGCATAGTGTATAGTATAAAAAAATTCAATGAAAGAGCTTTGAGAAATTATTGACCCGGTCAAAATCGGGTGACCCAATTTTATTTGGAGACCTCAATTGAATGTAAGCTCTTTAAAACTAGGGAGTTTAGTGTTGTAGAGGATTTGGGTCGCCACAGATAGAGTAGGTTAGTTGGCATTGATGCATCTACGGCTTGCGGTTATGAACCATGCTTGTAGGAGTGAACTGTGTTGCCTTTATGCCTATTTAGACCTCAGTTTCGAGTCAACAATTTATACGTTTGTGTCTTCTGAATATGGTGATATGTTACATATATTGTCTGCATTTTATATGAATATATTGTCTGATATGTATTTGTATATTGTCTTCATTTAGATGGATATATTTGACATGTTTTTACCATGACTCTAAAGCTGGCTAGATCTTTTTAATTTTGATTAGCAAAAAAAAAATGCATCGTTACTTCATTGTTTTTACATTGTAAATGTGTTAACTGTAGAGGCATGTGTGCGTTGATTGTTTGTTAACTATAATTCAAAGTAGCAGCCAAACGACATATGAGATTCATTTCATTTCACAAATCCATGTGGCAGCCAAACAAGAAAACTTCCCACCAAATGAAATATCCTATGATGAATGTGTTTTCGTTTCCAAATGAAATGAAAAACGAGGTGCCAAACGAGCTATAACAGTTTGCCACAAGATGAACTACATCATCATTGAACTAAAACGAGGTGAGAATAGCAGGGGTCAACAGCCAGGCACAATTACATTCCGAAGACAGCAGGCTGCATAAGACTCCGTTCCATCAGAGAGGAATACCAGTAGCCAGGCTGCCATACCTACGGGATTATCAGTTAGCAACGGCAGGAGAGATGCTCCTGCACATCATACTACATAGGCTGCGGCAGTACTAGTGCTACCATGGCGGGAAGAGGTTTATCACGAGTTATACTACGGCAGTTACAACACAAGAGACCTCCATCACAGACCAACATGATGTGCCTTGCAGCCTTCCAGAACTGAAATTCGCCATGAATATATCTTTACACATCTGTAGAAGCAGAATGAATCGCCTCATGCTCGGCATCCAGGCCACTTAACCTCCTGCTATTGTGTGAATCAGTAAAAGAAATGAGTTTTGGATTAAACAGAAGAGAACTTCAGAGAAGATGTATCAAACCACCTTGGTTTATCAGACTTGGAGAAGTGCTTAGACATGATGGACGCCTGTAAATTCAGTTCCCAAATGTAGGTTACTGAGCAGTTGGCAGGGATGAGAAGACATATAGACACTACAACTGAATCCATATAATACAGTGTCCACAGTTACCATGTCATTAACGTCTTTGATATCACCATGTCTGGAGATATATTTGCTATTCTAATGCTATAGATAATTGTCATTTATGAGTGGTTAAACACCACATACCTGCTCTTGGATGATGCTTCTGGCTTCAACTAACTGAGCTTCAAGCTCAAGTTCACGCTCGGTGACTTCCGAGGTCACTTCAGCACCTTTCTGAGCATCTTGAAGTTGTGTCATTCGTGCCTGTGCAGTAATTTGTTTTACAAAGTTAAAGAGGACAGTGAGAGGGAGAACAGTTTGCATACTGAAACATCAAAAATAAGGAACCTGTAGCAATTCAGTGATTGCTACCTTTACTGAAGCCATTTTAGTGCGCAAACTCTCCTCTATCTGGTCTCTGGCCATGTGAAAGGGCAAGTCAAAGACATCCTGGCAGGAGGAAGCCAAACAAAATCAAGGATGGATCTTGTGACTCCAACTGAGCAAATCATGTGACAGAAAAGAAGGAAACACATGACTACCAAATATTCATTTCCCCCAATTTTACATTTTTTATGCTTCTGTTGTGATATTATACATGGCAGAAACAATGTGGATTTTTACGAGAAAAAAGTGAACCAACAAAAACTTCTGCGAAGATGATTAGGCATGCATACCGTCTTGCCCCCAAGTGGGGACTGGGGAGACCCTGCCTCCTGTCTTCCATTACCAGCAACAGCAGGCTGTGATGATCCAGTTGGAGCATTAAGGAACTCGCGCATATCCATCTGATATAGAACATTATTACTCAGATTAGCACACTTGGTGTATATACATCTATGGTGAAAGGAATAATACAATGTGAATCCTATTAGCACTTAGAATATTACACATCCATACATTAACAAACAAACCAAGGAATGAAATGTGCAACATCGCAGTATTTACCTGCATCGAACGTAACAGTGCCCGCAAATCAGCATTCTCCTGGACTAGTTCTTGCTTCTTCACTTCATATGCATCAACCTGAATGCATTCAAGGTTCCTTAGAATATATTCAACCAGCTATGTATCAGTTTTACAGAAGTGGCTTAATACTTACAATCATTTTGTAGTAGTCATTGTCATTCTTTTTTCCAGTCCATGTTCCACGCTGCCGCCCCTCTTTCTGTTGAACAAAATAACAACGCCATCAAGCAAAGCTTTGCTTACACAATAAAACATCACTAAGGTGTAGACTAAAAATTTCGAAAATGTTCATGAGCACAGCACCTGTAACAAGTTCATTATTTCCATTCCTGAACGTGATGATTCCTTTTTCTTCTCCATCAATACTTGGTTTAGCTTCTCCTGCAAATAGAAATAGTTCCATCCAATAGCAACAATTCAGATTATATCTCCATGCTATGTCTGTTACATATCTTATGAGAAAAATGCAACAGCTCACCTGCAATTTGATGTATTCCTTTTCTTTCTTCTTCGTTTCATGAATTTGCTGGGTGCGTACTTGCTGACAAAAGGAAGATAGTGAATCAGGACATGACCTCATCATCCCATAACAAGAATAGTTCGATCATCCATAAACAAACAAAACGAAAAGAAATTTTTGCAAGGAAAGGAATAGGATAAGACCATTTAACCTGATTTCCAATAACCATTTTTTGAAATTCGTCACGTTCCTGCTGCAGCTTCTCAATATGAGCTTTCAGAGCTGCGGTGTTTTTGGCCTCCTGGTGATTGAGGTTGGATTAGGGGTTAGAGTTTAAAGTTTCAAAAGTGGTAAGGATCGAAACAGAGTTGACACGAGGACAAACCGTTCGGGTCAAAGTGGCCAACTCTCGATCTTTTGCTGCCAATTGGGCATCCATTCTTTCGATCTTGGCTTCCAGTCTTGAAATATCAGACTGCATACTGCACATTGTATAACACAAGCCGCCATTAGCCATATATAACATAGTGATTTAACAATATTCTATAAAACCTTCCAAAGGTTGCAAACAATTGCGCTGATGTTGTTAGGAAATATGCAATTTGTATTTCCAGGGGGCCAATGGCCAGTATGTATACACATGTACAGGTGGTAAATATGCAGGAAACCCCTCATACTACAGGGGAAATATAAAGGCTATACATGAAACGTAATAACTCTATTACCCCCCCCCCCCCCCCCCCCCTCTCAAACTCAGGGTGGATCCACGACACTGAGTTTGGGGAGAGAAAATCCGAGCTCTAGTCTGCCCCCTCGTAAAGAAATCCGCCAGCTGTAACTTGGAAGGCACATACTGAAGAGCAATAACCAGATCCTGCACACCAGTCCGCACAAAAGAAGTATCAACACCAATATGTTTGGTGAGCTCATGCTTCACAAGGTCACGCGCAACACTGATAGCCTAAAAAGCACGGACACGGCGACACGCATACGGCATTTTCCAAAAACAGCCCATCGGGGACACGGCAAGTATATATAAAAATAAATAAATAATGCCATGTAATATAGAGTTGAAGACGAAAAAATAACGAGAAAGAGGTTGCCCCATTCAGCAGTAACTCTCTGAACAGCTAGTGCAATTTCCTCTCCCATTGTCAAGAGCCACAAAGAAGATGATCCATTAGTAGTTGGGCCAGCCCAGCTAGCTACAGATCAATCTGCACCGTAAAAACTCAAGCCCTATCTCTCTCTGCCCTAACGCTTTGACCAAGCCGCCAGCCATCGCCCCTTCTCCCAGCGATGGATCTCTCAACTCCCCAGCAGCACCTCTCGCCACCGCCCTCCTCCCAGAGTGCTCCTCTTGCCGCTGCAGCAGCGGCGGCGGCGGCGGCGGCGGCCAGCGCTGCAGCGGGGGATGCAGCAGCAGCAACGGCGGCGGCGGGGGCGCAGCAGCAGCAGCACGGCGGCGGGAGGGTGCTCCAGATCCAGCGCTGCCTGAACGTCGGACGAGGGTGCTGCTCCGACCGGTGGATTAATCGAGTCCCCCACATGTCCCCTACGTGTCCCAGCCGTGTCCTCCCTTTTCTTTCTTTTTTTTAATTCGTAATTCGGGAAATATGGCGGGATACGCGTATCCCCGCATGTCCGAGCGTGTCCCCGTGTCCGGCCGTATCAGCACGGGGATTCGGCAACTTCTGCCGTGTCCATGCTTTGTAGCTGATAGCACTTGTACTGTCGGACAAGAGTAGTAGGTGTAGTGACAGACACACCAAACTCCTGAAGTAACCAGTAACCACCATAACCAGGTCACATCTACCGTTAGAAGAGCCATAGCTCGCAACGCAGCCTCTGCACTCGAAGGGGAAACTGCAGTCTAAACAGCAGTCTGTTTCTTCGTCTTCTAGGCAACAAGTGAACAGCCAGGAAAAACACAGCAAGCAGAAAGTGAACGGCGTTCCAAGGGATCACTAGCCCACATACCATCTGAATAGGCCTGAAGCTGTAACGAACTGGAGCGGGGAAAGAAAAGACGGCGAGATATGGAGAACACGAAGAAGGTGGCTATAGTGAACCGAAGTGGGAACAAAAACAAACTGACTCAAAATATGAACAGGATAGGAGATATCCGGACGAGTGACAGCTAGATAGACAAGACTCCCAACAAGATGGTGATAGCACGTCAGATCAGACAAGGGGTCGCCATCGTCAGATCAAACAAGATATAGTTTTCTTGGGAAATAAAGAAGCCATCAGAGGTAGAAAAAATCTCAATCCCAAGAAAGTAGCGAAGAGGGCCAAGATCAGACATAAGAAAAAACTCACTTAGAAGTGTCTTCGCAGAAGCAGCTGGAGCCTCTGGGCCGAAGACCCTAGACAGAAGCATGCACCATCCAGCAGCCACATTGCGCCTCACTCTGCCCAGCGGCTATGGCCCGGAGTATCCGAAACACTGCCTGGCATAGTAAATGGGACGTCGGCCCTTGTATCCCTATCTCCCACCTACCCCTTCGTCCCTTACCTATATAAATCGTACCTAGGACCAGATCTAGGGTTAGCAAAGTAGAGACTAATAACTTGAGAGAGCTTAGCTCAATCTATCATCCCGTGTGGATCAAGACCTCCCGAGGGAGAAGACTCCGAGGAGCACAAGGCCACCCATGGGTAAAGATAAACCCTTCATCTCTTCGGATTTAGGGAAGAAATATCTCTCAAGACCTTCATCTCGGGATGAATTGTCTTTTGTTACCCTTTTTCCTTTGTGTGTTTGTTGGATCTAAGATGCGCCTCTTGTATTGACTTTGTGCTATGAGTGATATTTGGTGGTGAATCTTGTCCTTATGTGTGTTTTCCACTTGATCTCCCCTTTGTTTTCTTCTTGTTCTTCGTGTTCATCAGTGAATCCACCTCCAACAGTGAAGAATACAAGGCCGTGTGGGATCAAGACTTCTCGAGGGAGAAGACTCCAAGGAGTACAAGGCCGCCCATGGGTAAAGATTCCGGAATATAAGCCCTCCAACTCTTTGGATTTAGGGAAGAACTATATCTCAAAACCTCCATCTCCTTGGATTTGGGGATGAAATGCCTTTTGTTACCCTTTTCCCTTTGTGTGTTTGTAAGATCTAAGATGCACCTCTTGTATCGACTTTGTGCTATGAGTGAGTACTTGGTTGTGAATCTTATCCTTGTGTGTGTTCTCCTCTTGATTTCCCCTTTGTTTTCTTCTTGTTCTTCGTGTTCATCAGTGAATCCACCTCCAATCGTAAGATTGGGCCACCCCTAAGGTTTACCCAGTATAAGATGATGTCAAAGGCAACAGTCTTATAGAATTGCCATATCTAGTTTGATTCGACAGCAAAAATAAAATGCTCGGCGGATTAGCATAACTCAAAACTTCATAGAGAAGCAAAATTGAGATTCAAACTTGAAGGATATAGTTATAAAGCTAAAGAGCAGGTGCTATACTGATGTCATCTAAAGTCACACTCAGTTCATTGTGGCAAACCTCATCTTCTTCATTATGTCTGTTTCCAAGCTATAGGCATTTGTTTGGCTCACAAAAAAAAAAAGGACCCACATCGAGTACAGGAACTGGTTAAATTACACAAGAAAAATATGGAAACTGGGCTATTGGAGCCAATAGCAGCAGAAATGCAAGGGGTCAAAGGGGGCAAAAGGGCAGGACCACACAGAAATATGAAAGATTGCGCTTGAGTTCTGAAGGAGTGTCACACTAATAAGTAAACTTCAGAAGGTGTTCACAAAGAATGGCATGCACTATCCGAAGTCAAATTTTCAGGTTGCGTAACAGTGGCCTAATTCCCTGATGCAAAACATTAATGTCAATTAACCAAACAGAGCCATACATCATGTACATTCATGACAAAGCTTAAGAAGTAAAAAAAATGTGGTCACAGTAATATCATCCCAGAGCGCGAGGCATCACGAACGACTATCAGTCTGTCCTTACAGGGCAGCATTGTGCAGTGTACTTTATTGCTAGACTGCCATACCCTGCAGATCTGGTGGGCAATGCATAACTAAACACTGCATAGCACGTCCAAGTCATACCCTCAAACACAGATCAAGGAAATGGAAAGCTCACCGTTGCCGCAGATCATTGGTCGATTCCCGGAATTCGATGTCTCTCTGGCGCTGCTGAAGCAGTGCATACATGCAGTTGCATGTTCTTGCAATAGATACCTGCGCCACAGAGACAGAATACGGAAAATTTAGAAAAAGAAGCACCTGAAAGATAACATTCACCCATTCACCACCAACACCACAAACGAAGGGAAGTTTGTTCTACTTCGAAAAAGAAGATCCAAACAGCCACAGTTTAGGGCCTCTTTGGATTGTGGGGTTTTCGTAGGAATACTGGAGGATTTGAATCCCCTTCAGATCCTAGGATTAGGACTACTAAATTCCTACGAAATCCATTGTTATGCCCCCTATTTTATAGGGATCTCATCATGAGCTCAAACCTCTTTTTTTTAGAAGTCCAATGCACCTTCACTCTCTCGCTCTCTCTCTCTCTCTCTCTCTCTCTCTCTCTCTCTCTCTCTCTCTCTCCTCAATCCTCTAAAATTCCTGTGTTTATTTTATGTGCACCTTCCAAAGGCATCTCTCGCAAAATTCATGTGTTTTGAAATCCTGCAGGAATTCATAGTACATGGCATCTCAACCCAGCATTTTCCTATTCTTACGTTTTGAAATTCCTGAAATCCAAATATGCCCTTAACTGGAAAACGAGCAGAAAGAGCACCCGAAACTGCCATAAAATTAATACAATAGCATGCAAATGGCAAGTTACATCCTAACCGAAAAGTCGACACAAAATTCACACCAATTGCTTAGAGAAAAGGGACGGCATTGTCTCGAAAGTCAGGAGACGTGAGTGACGGACCGGATCGGTGGCGAATAGGTCGAGCGAGGCCGGGAAACCGAAGGTAACGAGCGTCTGATTGAGGTACTTGGCGCAGTGCTCGAGGTTCCCCGCGTCGGCGAATGTCCCCGCATCGCCGCTGCAACAACAACACAGCGACGAGTCGGCCGTCACAGCCATCAGAAAGGGGTGGCCAACCACTCTGAAACCGCCCCATCCATCGCGTGAGGACAAAAACCTAGAAATCGTGGCGCTCACCTCATGCCGACGGGAGGCGGTGGCTGCTGGTGAAGGTTCGACGAGGCCTGCAATTGGAAGGAGAGAGGAAATTAGGGGCGTCGGCAGCGAGGGGAGCTACAGGGAGGGGGCGCGTCGATCTGCGGAGTAGCTAGGGTTTTACCCGGAGCTCGAAGCGCGACGACACCGACATGGGCGGAGGCCGGAGGGGGAGGCAGGGGTAGAGAGAGATCTGGCGAGTGGGATGGGTGGGGAGGAGCAGTGAGATGGTAGGATGGAATGGATCCGAGGACGAGGGCTTTGCGTTGTTCTTACTCGATAAGGAAGAAATTGTCTCGAGTGCGGGCCTTTGGTGACGGAGCTATTTTAAAAAGTTCAAAAGGCATATTTCAAAAAAAAAAAAAAATTTCAGAGAAACTTATATGTATTCAGCATTGTGAGAAATCATTTGAAAATATTGTGATTTGTAAGTTGTACAGAAAAAACAAAATTTCAGCCCAACAACAACAAAATCGGCCCATTTTGAAAATACGTATTTGTCTTTTAGACAGAGGTCCGTTGGCATTTCAGCTTTTCTTCTCCTTGGCCTATCCGAAAGAGAATCCAGTATCTTTTGCTCCCGAATATCAAAATAGGACGAACGCACCGACCTCATAGAAATTCGAAAAGAAATCGATACGATCTACACGTCATAATCCATATTGGATTCCCAAATTTATTAAAGACAAAAGGAGCAATCGAAGAATTAGAGAAAGATCTACAAAAGAAATTAACTCTGAGTGTTCACAAAAAATTCAAATTTTTTGATGATATAGAAAATTGCATTTCGAAAACAAGCTCATTAGTGCTCGAGCACCGTTGGCATTTTCCAAAATTGTGTATCTCTACAGTATTACAAAACAGCGAAACTGAGCTATCTAGAGACCCCTTGCAGCGATTTGAAATCTTGAACCGTCTAATTGCATGTACCAACGTTTCAAATCTCTCCCATCACCCCACCGCTCGCGTCTCGTGAACTTTTGCCTTGCCAATGGTGCGGCCCGCTCAACTCAGGTAACCCGTCAGCTACTCCGCAGGCTGACCCAGAAATTATCTCGTTAGGGCCGGTTGACCGGCTGACGGTCAAACGCGTACGTAGGTCCAGCAAGAGGATACTTCCAAGTCCCAGCTCGACGTTCCATGCTTTCCGTCTCTCCCAACGATGTGTTTGTTCGTCTTTGTGCAGCGGCATGTGCTTCGCTGCCATGCCCTTTCGCTTCCGCACTGAGGTACTGAGGGTACACGTAGGGATGATCAATGCGAGAGCCAACCAAGCCGCATTCGTGCTCACGCCACCGCAAAATATGAGCGAGATGTGCTAGAGAGTTGATTCACGTGTGCGCCATGAGCTGCTCCCTACTCGGCTCGTTTAGAGGCAGAGGCTAGGGGGGCTGACTTCTGCGCCCGTTGGTGATGCTCAAGACGCTAGCATCTGGGGCGTTGGAGCTGTGGTGATTTGTTGGTCATACATGGTGCGCTCTTGTATGGCGGGGAGGCGGCAGGCGACTCACGGCTGCATTCGAGCTCACGCTTTTCCTTTCTCCACTCACAATTGGTATATATCCTTTCCCTTCCACAATTCCTCTCTCCCTCTCAGTTTTTCTCTGCTAGAGTTCTTGGTCTATCCGCTATAAGAAACCATGGAGGGCTCCTAGGTGATCAATTCGGATGGTGCCTAAAAGATGTTTGTAGAATTGCCTTCTAGTTGTGCGTTCTTTGTCTTCCCCTGCTTCTTTCCCGACGTGGGTTTTGGTTGTTCTCATTGACCGTATTTATTTGAATAGTTTGGTAATCGGGTGCGCTTTTAGATTGATGTTACATTTGGCAGGAATTTGATGTTCGTGCTTTGGAGAAATTAACTAAGGCTGGAAGACCATCCTTGCCATTGCTAGAAATCCAGGAACCATCCTTGCCTATTGAAATTATTTTAAAGTGGCATTGCTAAGGTAGCCATCGATGAAAATTGCTTTCTATAATGCTTGATTGCCGATTGTTACCTTTATCAGCCAGTATTGTTAGCAATAATGAACTAGAAAGGTAAAACAAGAAACTCGTTTAGTAATGTGAGATATTTTGTATTAGTTTGAAGAATAATTTTTGTCAACTACTTTCAATGCCATCTGATATTTAGAAGTCCAATACACTTATGGAATTCAGTTGGTTATGTTTAAGAATTGTCATAAGGATTGTCCGATTATCTTGGCTAAGCTAGCCAACTTCATATAAGTCAATTGCTTTGTCAGCCTTAGGTTTTAAATCTGATGTAGGTTTCAAAGTCACCCAACACTTGATTAACTAATTCCCTGCTTTGGAGTTTGAAATAACACCCTTTGTTGTTTGTTTTACACCCCTAAATTACCTTTTTGACCAAAAAAATAGTGTGCCTCTAGGAATATGTGGTTTTGTCTTTTCCGGTCATTTTTTATATAAGAAAAATGATTGAATAAAGTACACTGCTAATATATAAATGGACCATCGGTTGTCCATTTCCTGTAGTCATTTTAATTTTAAATTTGAGAGTATTAGATGTGTACTAATATGAAGTTTAGAGCACAGAGTTGACATTTAGCAGATCATCATGATTTTTTTCAGTGCTTATTGCTGTTGTTGGGGTGTTAGAAAAAATGAATATGAATGTAAATTAGTTTATGTTATTTTGCATTCTTTTCACTACTACAAGAAGGTCCTAACGCGACACGTGTATCGGAGACCAATCGACCAAACTGTGTGCGATGCATGAATCGCAAACGGTATGGTAATAAAACCATCACCAATAAAACGAACTGTGTGCGATGGTGGATCCATCAAATACAATTCAGATTAGAGTTGCGTGTGCAAATCGCGGTATACAGTTGATCCATACGAACTGTTTGCGATGAGCCAAAACAACAGAAATGGTCAGCCAGATCAAGGTGTGTGCGATAGACGGCATATAGATCACTCGAATGAACTGTTTGCGATGATCCAGAAGAACACAAACGGTCAGCCGGATGAAGGTGTGTGTGTAAGTGCATCAAGTGCCCCCTTAGTGCTTTTGAAGTATTGAAGACAAATAAGTTAAGGGGCTAATAAGTTTGTGAGTGTACACAGGAGAAAATAGTCCCTGAAGACTTGGTTTAACCACGGAAGTCGACCCCTAAAAATGTATTTCTTCAAGTGAAGAATTT
This sequence comes from Elymus sibiricus, assembly GCA_039707655.1. Lineage (NCBI taxonomy): Eukaryota > Viridiplantae > Streptophyta > Magnoliopsida > Poales > Poaceae > Elymus > Elymus sibiricus. The sequence continues at coordinate 229,691,109 of CM077676.1, forward strand.
GGTGCGTCCTTTGAGGAAATTGATGTGAAGACTTGGAAGCTTGAAGACTTTGTTTTCATAGTTTCTTTTTCTTCTTATTTGAGTCATAGGAAAAACCGTACTGTTAAAGGGGGTCTAGGTGAAACATATTTCATACTTCAAAGCGATGCTCAAAACTATACAAACCTAAGCCGCTTCGAGTGAATCCTTTGGAAACCTCCGGAACAGCTGACGAATTTGACAGTGACAGTGACGAAGTTCATCTGGTCTCTGACGAATTTGTTCAGGCTGAGGAGTTAGGATTTCGCCAGTGCGATCTGCCTATCGTGAGGAAATAGAGTGCCCCGACGAAATTGAGAGCTTAATTTCCGACCGTTGTTGCGCCGTGTGCCAGCTGACGAGTGGATTCTTATCCTGACAACGGTCATGTCTGAGAAGGGCATTTATGACATTTCATGTCGGGTTGCCCCTGGCTATAAATAGCCGCCCCCCACAACCACTAGTTGGTTGGCTGCTCTAGAGAGAACTTGACACTTGTCATTTGAGAGCAACCCTTCCTCTGACAACTTTGTGAGAACCCAAGTGAGGAAAAACCCAACCAGAGCCTAAGTGACTGAGTATCACTGAAGAAGTTGATATGTGTGATCCGACGCTTATTACCTTTGAAGACTATCATTCTTCCAGACGGTTAGGCGTCATGTTCTAAGCACCCAAGAGTAATTGTGGTGTGCCGGTGAACAAGTCTGTGAAGGTTTTGGAAGTCTACCTTGAAGACTTACCACGAGTGATTGGGCGAGGTCTAAGTGACCTTAGCTCAAGAGGAATACGGTGAGAACTAAGTGTCCTCCGAGGTAAGACTCAGCCGCCTCAACCAGACGTACAGTTGATACAACAACTGGAACTGGACTACCAAATCGCTGTGTCTTCATCGAGCCCAACTGGTTTCAAATTCCTCACCCCTTTACCTTTACGCATTTCCCCTGCTGAAGAACTTGTGCTCTACTTTTCTGAAGAATTTGAACTGAAGACTTTCATCATGTTGTATCTCATTTCTTCGGTTCATCTTCCTCATGCATGTATGCTTGTATGACTACTTGTTCTTCACTTGTATGTATTTCTTTTGCATGCTAGTTACATATGTGTCGATCTAGTTTCTCTCACGTTTCTATTTCGTCACTCTGATTTTCGTCAAAATCTTCGGAGTTTGACGAATTTCTAAAAATCTCCCATTCACCCCCCCTCTGGGAGTTAACCTGCGCTTTCAATTGGTATCAGAGCAAGGTACTCCCTTGTTCTGTGTGATTTTGGTTTAACCATCTGGAGTTTTAGTTATGTCAACCGTAGGTATGATCAAAGTATCCGCTGCGTGCCCCATCTTCGATGGCACGAACTATCCATACTGGAAGGTCATGATGCGAAAGCGTCTCTTGGACATGGACAGTGAACTATGGACGATCACGGAACTGGGGCTGATCGACCTCTGCAAGATGGCAAATGCTGATGACATTCGCAAATGCACTCCGCTTGATGCTCGGGCCAAATACTTCATCTGCTCTCGTCTGACCAAGAATGAGTTCACTCGCATCTATCACCCGGGCAATGCAAAGCTCATCTGGGACAAGATCTCTGACATCTATGAAGGAGCATATAGACGTGATGATCCCTGGCTTGTGGAATTAAGGAATTCCCTTAAATCTCGGGATCCTGATCCTGCCTCAACTCCGTCAATCGTCTGCCTCATGGCAAGAGGCACCAAGGTACTGCAAAGATCTTTATCTTCCTCTAGTGAAGGTGAATCTGATGAGAACATGACCCCTAGCTATTCCAAGCTTGCTAGTATTGCCACTCGGCAACAAAATGCCATGGAAAGAATTCAAAACTTGTTAGACAAAAGCGATGATCTGTTGAACGATGAAATGGAACGCTCACAGATCTTGACTGACGAAATCAAACGTCTTCAGTCAAAGTTTGATGAACTTGAAAGTCGTCATGTGTCCCTCTCAGCCGAACACGAGAAGCTGTCCTATGAATTTCTTCAAAGGAAGCAAGATCTCGAGAAGCTGAGAGCGTCTCATGATGATCTTCAAAAAGAAAACGATTCACTCCTCGCTCAACAGATCAGTACCGCTCAGGAAGAATTTGTTGCACCATGCCTAAAATGCCTTGAACGTGATAATGCAAATTCTTCAGCTGAATTTTCAAATGCTTTTGTACTTTCAATTGCTTCAACTGCTACGGTGGCCACTAACCCCTCATCTGAGGAAGCCACCAGTGATACTGATGAAAATACAGGGCTGAAGGAATTGTATGTCATTGGCATGTACAAAAGCCTCAATGGGCATCAAACCCTGTGTGACGTGCTCAAAAAGCAAATTCTTCACAGGAACCCTAGGAAAGAGGGTATTGCTTTTGAGAGAAAGCTCAACGCTGATGGTTCGTATTGGAAACCTGAGCAGTATCCCAAAACCACATGGGTTGCTGCAAAAGGACCTCCAATAGATCCATCCACTTTATCTGGCTATACTTGTGATACTTCATATTCTTCAGATGAGTCATTTGACTCCAACTATGAACTGTTCAAGAATCAGAATGGTGAAGTCTTTGCCAGATTTGTTGGTACTAACAGCAAGAACGGTCCCCCTGTGAAGAAAATCTGGGTTCCTAAAAGCTTTCTGGAAAATCTTCAAGTGAATGTCATCATGACACCACCAATGAAGAAGAAACCTCCCAGGGCAAATTCTTCACAGGGATCAAAGTCGTCAACTGGACGCAGACCTACTTATGGTCGTACTAATGCCTCTGTTTCATAGGGAAACAAACAACGATTTGATGAATATGTGCATTATTCTTCGAACCACCATGTTCACAAATCATCGAAGAATTTCTCTGCTTATTCATTCAATTACTATAACTATCCTGTGAAGAGAAATGCGTATTCCTCAATGCCTAAGTTCTCCATTAATGCACTTCGCTACATTGCTTCTCAGCTACCCATACAGATGTGGGTGGTTAAGAATAAGAACTAATCTCTTCTGCAAGGTCAGGTCTTCAGACAACTAAAATGTCTGATGAATTTGCTGAAGACCTGACAAAATGCCTGTTGGGATGCAGGCTAATCATGATGAAATGAATAATTTATTTCACACATCCCTTATGCTGCTAAATACTATTCCTTGGTGAAATTTTCTAACGAAATTGATCATCATCATATTCTTCACTTTGAAGTATATGAATTTGTAAGTCAGACAAATGCTTCTACAGGATGATACACCTTCAGCCACTGAGCGGGTCTTGGATAGTGGCTGCACGAATCATATGACTGGAGATAGGAATCTCCTCACTGATGCTCCCCTTACTCCGTCTCATCTGAAGCATATCATATACGCTGACAAAGGAAAAAGCAAGGTATTGGGTCTAGGCAAGGTTGCTATCTCAAAGGATCGACACATGGAAAAGGTGATGCTTGTCAAGTCCCTAGGATACAACCTCATGTCTGTCTCAATGCTTTGTGAACTTGATATGATTGTCATCTTTGGCAAATATAAAAGCATTGTGCTGTTGGAATCTAACAAATCCAAAGTCTTCGAAGGCTTTAGGAAAGGTGATTTGTATATTGTAGATTTCTCTCTAGGTCCTCAGCCTGCCACGTGTCTACTGGCAAAAGCTTCAGAGTACTGGCTATGGCATCGACGTCTTGGACACGTTGGCATGAGGAATTTGAGCACACTCGTCAAGAAGAAGCACATCATTGGCATCGAAGGTGTCAAATTCGTCAAAGATCATCTGTGTGGTGCTTGTGCGTCTGAAAAGATGACCAGATCCAAGCATACAGCTAAGACAATCATGACCACTACTCGTCCCTTTGAATTACTTCATATGGATTTGTTTGGTCCCACACATTATGCCACACTAACCAATGCAGCATCTCTCTACGGATTCATCATAGTTGATGACTACTCTCGTTACACCTGGGTGCACATCATTTCCTACAAGACTGAAGTTCAGGATGTCTTCAGACGATTCTCCAATCGGGCCATGACGAATTATGGTCTCAAGATCAAGCACATCAGGAGTGACAATGGCACTGAGTTCAAGAACACAGGCCTCGACGACTATCTTGATGAACTTGGTATTGCTCATGAGCTCTCTGCTCCCTACATGCCTCAGCAGAATGGAGTCGTGGAGCGCAAGAACAGGACACTCATCGAGATGGCGCGTACTATGCTTGATGAATACAAGACACCTCGTCATTTCTGGCCTGAAGCAATTGACACTGCATGCCACATCATCAACCGGGTATATCTTCACAAATTCCTCAAGAAGACCTCATATGAGCTCCTCACTGACAAGAAACCCAATGTGAGTTATTTCAAAGTCTTTGGTGCTAAATGCTGGATTAGAGATCCTCATCACAGTTCTAAATTTGCACCAAAAGCACATGAGGGTTTTATGCTTGGTTACGGAAAGGACTCGCACACCTACAGAGTCTTCAACTCCTTCCACCACAAGGTTGTTGAAACTGTAGATGTGCGGTTCGATGAAACTAACGGCTCGCAAAGAGAGCACCTGCCTCCTGTGCTAGATGAAATGCCTCCTGAGGAATCGATCAAGCTAATGGGCACAGGAGAAATTGCGCCCAGTGAAGAAATAGCTGATGAAGAAGTAATAATCCCTCGTCATGAAGAAACTGCTAATCCTGAGGAAAATGATGCTGAGGATTCTGCACGGCAACAACAACAGCAAGGCCCTAGTCCAGCACATCCACGAGTGGCGAATGAAGTGCAGATTGAGAAGATCCTCGACAACATCAATGCACCTGGTCCCCTCACTCGCTCAAGAGCTTCACATTTAGCTAACTTTTGTGGGCATTACGCGTTTGTCTCTATTTCAGAGCCCACCAAAGTTGATGAATCATTTCTTGAACCGGAATGGATTCAAGCGATGTAAGAAGAATTGCATCAATTTCAGCTCAACAACGTGTGGGAGCTAGTCAAGCGTCCCGATCCACGCAAGCACAATGTCATCGACACCAAATGGATCTACTGCAACAAACAAGACGAAAATGGCCAAGTGGTGAGGAATAAGGCCCGTCTTGTAGCTCAAGTCTACACACAGGTTGAAGGTATTGATTTCGATGAAACATTTGCATATGTTGCTAGGCTTGACGCCATTCGTATACTGCTTGCATATGCTAACCATCATGATATCCTCTTATATCAAATGGATGTGAAAAGTACATTCCTCAATGGTAAGCTTGAGAAAGAAGTATATGTTGCTCAACCACCAGGTTTTGAGGACCCAAAGCATCCAGACAAAGTCTTCAGACTCAACAAGGCTCTCTATGGCCTCAAGCAAGCCCCGAGGGCTTGGTATGATACACTGAAGGAGTTCCTGAAGAAAAAGGGTTTCAAACCCGGTTCACTTGACCCTACTCTTTTCACAAAATCTTATGATGATGAACTATTCATATGCCAAATATATGTTGATGATATTATCTTTGGTTGCATTAACAAGAAATACAGTGACGAATTTGCATATATGATGCAAGAAGAATATCAGATGTCTATGATGGGGGAGTTGAAATTCTTCCTCGGACTTCAAATTCGTCAACAACGAAATGGTATCTTCATATCTCAGGAGAAATATCTCAAGGATTGCCAGAAGAAATTCGGCATGCAAGATTGCAAAGGCCTCAAGATACCAATGCCAACAAATGGTCAACTCTACACTGACGAAAATGGTAAAGATTTCGATCAGAAGGTATATCGCTCCATCATTGGTTCGCTGTTGTACCTATGTGCATCTAGGCCAGATATTATGCTTAGCATTTGCATGTGTGCCCGCTTTCAAGCGTCACCAAAGGAGTCACACCATCAGGCCGTGAAACGAATTCTTCGATATTTAGCTCACACACCAACACTTGGATTATGGTATCCCAAGGGCTCATCATTTGATCTTGCTGGATTTTCTGATTCTGATTATCCTGGAGATCGTGTGGATCGCAAGTCAACATCAGGCACATGTCATTTCCTCGAACGATCTCTTGTTTGTTGGTCCTCGAAGAAGCAGAACAGCTTCTTACTTTCCACAGCCGAGGTGGAATACATTGCCGCTGGTGCTTGTTGCTCACAGCTTCTATGGATGAAGCAAACCCTCAAGGACTATGGCGTCAACGTGAAGAAAGTGCCACTCTACTGCGACAATGAGAGTGCCATCAAGATCGCCCACAACCCAGTGCAACACTCTAGGACGAAGCACATCCAGATTCGTCACCATTTTCTTCGTGATCATGTGCTGAAGGGAGACATCGTCATCAATCACGTGAAGACTGAAGACCAGCTTGCAGATATCTTCACTAAGCCCTTGGATGAGAGAAGGTTTTGCATGCTGCGGTGTGAGCTAAACATCCTAGAATCTCCGGATGTCCTTTGAAAAGGACACACATCTTAACGCTTATGCATTCTTGATGACTTTGATGCGCAACACACGAAGTAACGTTTTTCTTCAAACAATGAAGACTAACCCTCTAAGTGTGAAGAAATTAATGAAGAACTTGATTCTCAGAACCCTGCGACAATTGTACGCGGTGTCTGAAATCATCATAGTTCTTATACGATGGGTAACGCCACCACCCATTTTTGATTTGCTTCAATTTGGGTGTTCTTCATCATTTGTAAATTTCGTCAAAACTTTTCAAATTCGTCATTTGTGTTTGTTCTTCATTGCCTGAGACAATTCTTTCTATTTATATATATCTGAGTTTTTCATGTCCTCAACAGCATTCACATATTGCTAAGTCTTCATGTTGTTTTTTCGTCTATGTGAATGTGATCAGACCCGCTCCCTCTATGCTAAACTCAAACCACTCTGTTCACAATCTCTTCATGTGCGTTCTATTTGACACCGTTCAAAGTCTTCACTGTGTCCTTGACAGCTGAAGAAATTGCGAACACACTTTGAAAACTTCTATTCAAATTTTTGGTGGTTGCCACTGTAACTTAATCCCGTGCACCCCACGCATGGATAAGCGCACTCAAAATGCATGTGTGACGCGTTTCGCATAAATGCGAAGAGCCAGGGGCTTATCCGTCCAAAATTTTCGGACCACTCAGTTTTCACCGCGCCTATATAATGGCTTGACCGCGTCAAACCTAGTTCATTCACTCTCGCGCCCCTGTCGCTCTCAAAACCCTAGCACCACCGCTGGATTTCATCGTCGCCGGAGAGGAAGAGCTTCACTGCCTCAACTTCTTTGTCGTCGTACTCATGCCGACCGCGGATTTCTTCACCTCCGCCGCCGCCGTAGCTGTCTTTCATCGCCAAGTTAGGGCACGAGAGATCTGAGCTGACGAGTTCCTTCAACTCGTCATCCAGTTCATCAAGTTCATCCTTGGGGTAATTAAAACTTATTTTTACTGCCCAAGTTTGATCTTTTTACTTTCTAAAATTCTTCAAGTGTTGTTTTTACCACTTCTTTCCAAATCTTCAGCACTTCCTTTTGGCCAGTCTTGGTAATTTCATCTAAGTTGCACTTCATGATTAGATTCCTTAGTTGTGCAATTGCCTCAATCTGTACAGCTCTGAAATCTAAGTCAAGAACACTTAGTAAATTTCTTCAAGACGATAAGGGTCAATTTCCTCAACTGGGCTTTATTTTGAAAATCTCTGAGAACGCATGTGACTCTTCCCAATTTCCTCGTAACTATATTCTGTTCACAGGTATCCATGTCTGCAGACGAATCTCTTGGTTCTCATCAACTTAATTCATTTGCAGCATTGCTTGAGGAAAATCTACATACATCTTCAGAAACATCAAAAGTTCAAAACCCTCGGTTGAAGAAAATGGCAGATGGCAGAAAGCCTCAGAAGGGAGACAAGAGGAAAGAGGAACACACAGCTTTTGAGATCCCTGATGATCTGTATGCAGGATATTGCACACCCGATGAAGAAATTCACGGAAAAGAAACTGAAAAGCAGCGCAAGACGCGTATGCAAAGGATCAATAGGCGTTGGGCCTATGAATGGAGAAGTTACAGATACGTCACGCCGAAATACATGAAGGACTTTGCTATCAAACCTCCATGCAAGAGGCCCCCGCTAGCTCCTGGACAGACTGCTGATCCAACCAGCATCAGAAGGGGTGAAGAATTTCCCAAAGAATGGGAAAATATCAAGCTAAACTGAGGAAGCAGGCTCAAAAGGCTATTGAAGAGTTCAACAGGGCCTCAAAGGCTTCACAAGATGCGAGTGCGGGCTCTAGTGGCAGTGCGCCCAAGAAAGCCATGAAAAAGAAGCCGGCTCAAAAGCCTAAACCTTCGACTGAAGAGCCCTCACGGCCAAAATCTTTGTCAAAGCCCTTAGAGCCCAAGCCATCTTCTTCAAAGGCCTCAGTGCCTAAGGCACAAACTGCTCCTACTTCATCTGCACCTCCACCATCCGCAAGTTCTTCAAGGGCTGCAGCAAGAGCGTCAACGCTAGTTGTGCTAGCTTCATGCCAGCGCACTAAAGGCTTTCCAACAGCCACCATTGCTGCATCAAGTGCCTCAGCATCAGGGCATATTTCCTCAAACACGCCAATGTTGAAGAAGACGGTCACTGCAGGCCGAGGAACAAGGCCCAACCCCAAGAGCAAGGCTGTGTTGCCTCAAGCTAATGAACATGGAATGGCTGATGAAGATGAACTTGAAGAATTTGTACAGAGAAGAATGGAAGAGGCCGCTCGTGCCAAGAACTCCTCAGTCCCAACATTTTTGAGTCTGAAAAAGATCCTTGACCTCATTGATGTTTGGTATCAGAAACCAGATACACCACTTGACGACCTGGATTTGCTGCCTGGACCAAGTCATGTTCTTTCTGCCTTTGTCCTCAACGAAAAGCACAAGATAGAGAAGGCAAAGCTTGTAAGAAAAGAGATGAAGAAGAAGCAGAAGGAGCTCAAGGATAAAATGCTCACTATATCCCCTCAGCAACTTGTTGCTATGCAAACAGAGATTCAGCGCTTGTTTGATGAATATGAGCACCAGGCTGAGCACTGCTGTGGAGGGAAGGACGGATTCATCAGCGCTTCAAACAAAGTTGTTGATGACTATAATCAAAGGGAGGCTGCGAAGTGTGGTCAAGCACCTCCAACAAGTTCTTCTGCTCCCCCGCAAGAACCTACCAGGGAAACTGCAATAGTTGCGTCTGATGAAATTATACCACCAAGCTCCTCAGCGGCAGTACTAGACCAATCTTCAACCTTGAAGCTTATCACAGTACTTTCTGCATCAGAAGCGAAGAAGACTGCTGTCAAAAGAAAAGCTTCAGTACCCTCTGCTGCGGAATCTGTGAAGAAATTGAAGATGGCTCCAATATCTTCAAATGCACCTATCGATGCCATACCAATTTCTTCAGCCCCTCCAACCAGATCCACTCAAGAGCTTCAGATCATCCCCTTCGGTGTGGACTATATCATCCCACCTGAAGATGAAGAAGAGAATTCCCACTTTGCTACTTCCACAGAGCAAGTGGATGAAGAAATTGAAATTGAAGCAGATGCTTCATTACACCAAGTATCATCGCCTCCAGTCCATGTGACTGATGAAGAAACTGATGATGACGTGGATGTGGGTTCTTCAACTCCTGCTATCCATGATGACTTCTGGGATGTCGCACATCCGAACTCACCCCTCACCACGATGCTCACGCAAGTACCTCGGTCTCCTGCTGTCACTGAGGAAATACAAACTGATTCTGAAGGTCATCAACCATCCCTTCAAACCATCAATGAGGAAATTCCAGCTGCACCAGCTGAAGAAATTGTGCAACAAATGAATGATGAAGAAGTTGCACCCCCTCCAACACAACGCGAAGAACCAGCTCCCTCAGCAGATTCAGACACAGTTCCATTTGCAATAGCTGAGGAAGTTGCAAAATCTTTGGCCATCACGGATCCCAATGATTCCACGGGCTCTTCGAGACCCATTTTTGATGTGAGGCCAAAGAAGATAAACCTTCAGCCAGTGCCCTCAATGCCTAAGGTTGGCAAAAGTGTCAGAAGGCCAAAATTTGACAATGCCGCCTTCTTTGAAGAGAAGAATTTCTTCATAGGCGAGTCACCTTATGAGTCTGCCAAAATCAGACGTCAGAGATTTTGGGCAAATGATCAAATGAACTTCTATTCCTCACTGCTGTTTGACAAGAACAAAGTGTTCCCGCATCGCCATATTCCTCATGTGGATATGGAATCCTTACCGTGCTTTCGACCAGTTCTGGCTGTTCTTCACGATGCCGGGCTACTCAGCTTTGTCACAGATGTGTGTGATTGGAATGAAGAACTCATCCTTCAATTTTATGCCACCTTGCATCTATCTGGTGATGTTGATGATATTCACTCATGGGCTCTCGATTGGATGAGTGAGAACACGCATTACAAGGCTCCTGCTGATGAATTGCTTCGAGCTCTTCCTGTTGATTTGCCCTCCACTGAAGCCAGAAAAATCTATGAAGAACCTGAGCTGCCCAATCATCTGATGCAAGTGCTGATGAAGCTGTTGGCTGAAGGAGAAGCTCCAAGAACCACCTTCTTCGTGAAGGATTTGCTATTTGTGCCAAGGACAGTATATCGCATTTTGGCCAAAACCCTCAGTCCTATCAAAGGCCACAATTCAAAGACTGAAGAAGTTGTGGGAATCATGAAGAACTTGCTATTCAATATCATCCATGGTATTTCTATCAATATACATGATTTCTTCATGAGGACTTTGGCCACTGTCGCACAATCTCCATTTGACTTGAAGCCTTATGCACCCTGGCTCATGAGATTCATCCGAACAAGATCTTCAATCAACTACATAGCTGATAGTCAAAATCATCTCAGCTTTCTGCCAGACGTGGAAATTCTTCAAAGCACAATTGCTTCAGTTCCTGGCAAAGGGAAAGCTGTTATTGATGAAGGAGTTCATCCCCTTGATGGACAATTTCTTCAGCCTGTCTCTCAATCCACAGGATATGATTCTTCAAGCCATGACACTTACGCAAATGCCACTCAGCAAACCCCTCAAGGTGAAGCTCCTCGAGTGATGACTGATCGTGAGCTCCTCATAAGTCTTCATCAGAAAGTTGACAAGAACCACAACTGGGTTAAGCGTCAACTCCATGCAATTCTAGGCAATATGACTGTGACGCAAAATTCAGTCCAAAAAAATCATTATTATCTGCATGAGATCTTCGACAGGAGTTGGGCCATTCTTTCATATCTGAAGACCCCTGACGAACTTGAAGAAATGGAGTTCCAAATGAACTTCGATTGGGCCAATCCTCCCAAGAAGAAGTTCAAGAAGGTTCAAGTTCCTCCGATGGTCCCGAGCTCTGTGTCTTCTTCACGCGCCACTGATGAAAATGAAGATATTGAAGACACTGCAGCAGGCCCTTCTTCAACTCGCGACCCCAACAACGACGCTGGCGCTCCCTCGACTGCTTCATGATGATTTTCTTCAGGGGCGTTAGTTCTCAGTTTCGTCACCTTTTGGTCATCTGATGACAAAGGGGGAGAAATTTGAGTTAGTCTTCAAGCGGGTCTTATATCGGGCTATTTCTTTTGATAAGTTGCAACTCTTGGTTCTTCATTTGATTCGCTCCTTTGATGAGTTGTAACTTAAATACTGTTAGTGGTCTAACATTCTTCTGCAACATTTTACTTGCATGCATGTTTATGCTCTGATCCTCAAAATATATATCTGTGCATGCATGTTATAACTCGTCAGACACCAATTGTCATCATGCATTCAAATTCTTCAATATCTTATGATCATGCATGATTGGATTCCAAGATATAGGGGGAGATCTCCACAATTTTAACCTGCCATGTGCATTTGCAATCCAGAGCAAATTCTTCATATGCACATCTTCAGGGGGAGTTCCTCAATATCTTGTAACCAATGTCTTCATATTTTGTACTTACACTTCCACTATTTTTATTCCCATTGAAAACTTAACTGATTTGTCATCAATCACCAAAACGGGGGAGATTGTAAGTGCATCAAGTGCCACCTTAGTGGTTTTGGAGTATTGAAGACAAATAAGTTAAGGAACTAATAAGTTTGTGAGTGTACATAGGAGAAAATAGTCCCTGAAGACTTGGTTTAACCATGGAAGTCGACCCCTAAAAATGTATTTCTTCAAGTGAAGAATTTGGTGTGGCCTTTGAGGAAATTGATGTGAAGACTTGGAAGCTTGACGACTTTGTTTTCATAGTTTCTTTTTCTTCTCATTTGAGTCATAGGAAAAACCGTACTATCAAAGGGGGTCTAGGTGAAACATATTTCATACTTCAAAGCGATGCTCAAAACTATACAAACCTAAGCCGCTTCGAGTGAAGCCTTTGGAAACCTCCGGAACAGCTGACAAATTTGACAGTGCAGTGACGAAGTTCATCTGGTCTCTGATGAATTTGTTTAGGCTGCGGAGTTAGGATTTCGCCAGTGCGATCTGCCTATCGTGAGGAAATAGAGTGCCCCAACGAAATTGAGAGCTTAATTTCCGACCGTTGCTGCGCCGCGTGCCAGCTGTCGAGTGGATTCTTATCCTGACAACGGTCATGTCTGAGAAGGGCATTTATGACATTTCATGTCGGGTTGCCGCCTGGCTATAAATAGCCGCCCCCCACAACCACTAGTTGGTTGGCTGCTCTAGAGAGAACTTGACACTTGTCATTTGAGAGCAACCCTTCCTCTGACGACTTTGTGAGAACCCAAGTGAGGAAAAACCCAACCAGAGCCTAAGTGACTGAGCATCACTGAAGAAGTTGATCTATGTGATCCGATGCTTATTACCTTTGAAGACTGTCATTCTTCCAGACGGTTAGGCATCATGTTCTGAGCACCCAAGAGTAATTGCGGTGTGCCGGTGAACAAGTCTGTGAAGGTTTTGGAAGTCTACCTTGAAGACTTACCACGAGTGATTGGGCGAGGTCTAAGTGACCTTAGCTCAAGAGGAATATGGTGAGGACTAAGTGTCCTCCGAGGTAAGACTCAGCCACCTCAACCAGACGTACAGTTGATACAACAACTGGAACTGGTCTACCAAATCGCTGTGTCATCATCGAGCCGAACTGGTTTCAAATTCCTCACCCCTTTACCTTTACGCATTTCCCCTGCTGAAGAACTTGTGCTCTACTTTTCTGAAGAATTTAAACTGAAGACTTTCATCATGTTGTATCTCATTTCTTCGGTTCATCTTCCTCATGCATGTATGCTTGTATGACTACTTGTTCTTCACTTGTATATATTTCTTTTGCATGCTAGTTACATCTGTGTCGATCTAGTTTCTCTCACATTTCTATTTCGTCACTCTGATTTTTGTCAAAATCTTCGGAGTTTGACGAATTTCTAAAAATCTCCCATTCACCCCCCCTTTGGGAGTTAACTTGTGCTTTCAGTGTGCGATAGACGGCATACAGGTATCTTGGATGAACTGTTTGCGATGAGCCAAAACAACATAAACGGTTAGCCAGATGAAGGTGTGTGCGATAGACGGCATACATGTCACTCGAATGAACTATTTGCGATAAGCCAAAATAAACACAAATGATTTAGCTTAACAAGATGTGTGTGATACCCAGCAAACAGGTTAGTAATCAGAATTATGTGGGAAGACCGATAATAACACAGACGATTCATGCTAATAAGCTATGTGTGTTATGGGCAAACGCTTGCTGGTATACAATTGTCAACGATTGATGAAATCACCACCGACGGGTTCCGTAGTTTAGTCCGTGTGTGATGTGATTTGCTCTGTCTGCACAACATCTATGCTCTGTCTACAGAATAACAACATATATACTTATAAGAACATGATTGCATAACCAAAATAAACACCCAATTACATAACTGACTATACATAACATTTGCACACACCTCAATAAACAATTACATGCATACTAAACTAGGAGAAACGATCATCTAATCATCCACTGCTTGTGATGCTGCCGCCACTGCTCTGCTTGTGGCTCGATCCCTCGCCTAGGGCAGGACGAAGGCACTTCCTCATGTCAACGATCTGCATGTACATCTTGTAGCTTGTGTACGCATCCTTGGCCGCGTACTCGACGTGTTCTTCATCCAGTCTCTGCACCCAGGCACTGTGTCAGGCGGTCTTGTTCTTCTTGCACTCATCCTTCATGTTCCTGTAGTAGGGGTCGATGATGGCCGCGACGAGGTCAACCAGGGGGTCCTTCTTCGTCGTGCTGCCCCAGACCCTGTATTGGCCTTGGATGTCGACAAGCTTTTGGCAGGCCAAGCCCGAAGTCTCGAGCACCTTTAGATTGTTATCGGTGTCCACCGTAGCGAACCTATAGTCGGGGCTGTTGATAAACCTAGCGAAACGCTTGTAAGGCCTTGTGGCCAAGGAGTAGTGGTAGACGACGACATGACGGTGCACGCACAACTGGGTGACGGCAACCTACTGATCATACCCGACACGACCGCCGGTGAACTCGAGGTCGAAGCCGACCACTTGGTACTTGTCCCCAGCAAGCAACTGCTCCATAGTGTGGATGGAGCTCTCCACTGAGACCGGCTTGTTGGTGTACACCACCGAGAGGTCCTTCCCCCTCACGTGGGTGTCCACGACGTGACGCGTGGTGAACTGCCGCCCGTCGTCGTCGTCAGCCGCTGGGAGCGCCATTGGAGCCGCTAGATATCCTCTCTGTATGTGTCGTCGTGGGTGTGCTTATTGTGTTGTGGGGTGCGAGATATTAAGGTAAATGGTCGCGAGAATAAATGGGGGCCGGACAGCCTGGATTCTCGGCACGTCTGCATGGCAGTTTTTGCAGTGGGTAACTGCATCGTGGTGCCGTGCCCGGCGCAATAGCATGCATATGGCACTGTGAACGTACGTGATCGTGCACCGGCCCCAAACGCTGGCAGCGCGCACGGAGGGACGCGAGCAAAGCGCGTCGCGGCCACCTCAACCACGAGCAACCACACGCATAGAGCAGTTGAACACGCAGGGAATGGCCGTCTACAAGCTGGCCGACGGTTGCGAGCCGGCGGCGTGATGTGAAACGACGTCGCGTTTCACATCACACCGTGGGCGAACAATGGTTCGCGACGCTGCATAGAGAACGACCGTTTGCTAGGTAATTAAATCACAAATGTTTTTTTATTAACCGTATGTGTACGTGCCATTTCGTCCTCCTCTCGCATGTCTTGTCACTGCGTTGCCACCCAAGGCTTCGAGTGCAAGCTTGAGCACCGCACATGCGTTTCTTTTGGCCACGCGTTGGCTCGAAGAGGCGCCAATGAATCGTCGGTGAGCCCGTTCCCGCCCAATCGGGTGCAGGTTCCCGTGCGCAACCGCGCAAGCTTCCCGCCTAACTCGGCGAAATCCCCCAAAACCCCAATGCTTACTTACCTGGTATACAAACCCTCACGGCCAGCAAGTCCGCATCGCATTTTCCCCTCCCTCCCCGTAGCTTATCTAGTCTGCTTCTCCCACAATCGCCAATGGCACCGGTCCGTTGTCGTCGCTCAGCCACTCCGCCGTCAGAGGACAGCTCCAGTTGGGAGGCTGTACCGCGGTGGCGGCGCAGTCCCCGGCCGCGTGTAGTGCACGTGGCGGCCCTATTGGGTGTGCGCACACCACTCACCACACGCTCCGCCGCCGCTGCCCGACGGTAGCTGTTGCCGGCCGTCGTTGCCGCCACCCCACCGTCGGCCACCGTGGCCGCCACCCGCTCTGCCACCTCGGCCCGAAGGCGGGAGGTGGAAGCCCGCATTTGCGTCAGCGACCTTGCGCACTACATCGAGTTCCTGCAGAAGCCGCCGAGCACACAAAGAGTCTTACCACTGTCGTGGCCGCAACAGAAGCCGCCGTAGTGGCGCGGAATGCGGAGATGTACGAGGAGTCCCGCCGCTTCGAGCAGGATCGTCAGGAGCGGCAGAGGGCGTACGAGCTGGGCATCGCTAAAGCTGCAGCGGTGGCACATGCCGGATTCCACTCCTCCAGCTCGTCGGTAGGCTCCTTCTCCTCTGCCTCTTACTGAGCGCGCTCGGCAGAGGAGAGGCTGCTGGAAGTAGTACAAATCCCCTCCGTGGTAGTATTTAGGGGTTATTTTGTTCCGTTCATTTGACTATAGATATGGTTGAACTGTACTACATACTTACAATTAGCTAGTATATATAGTTGAACTAGCTATTTCAGTACATGGTTGGCAACAATTGGGGAAAAGTTTGTTCGGTTCAGCTGTCGAGTTGAACTGTTTGTATAAAGAACGACTGTTTAATCTATGAATGATGTCTATGCTTAGTGCATTCCAGTTGCAAAATTAGACACTACTAGTGATTTTTAGCTGCAAAATTTGACAAATGGCAGTGTTACAAGGTTGACAAATGGCAATGTTACTAGATTGACAAATGCCAATGTTTCCAATTTGACAAATGGCAATATACCCAATATGACAGATGGAAATCTTACCAAATTGTCTGTAGTAAGCACACGGGTCATCATGCAAAATCGTTTGCGATGAAGCGATGCACAAATCCTGCACGCCAAATTTTCCCTTGGCTTAGTGGCGAAGGAACCATAGCTCTAGCTTTGCATACGGGTGTTCAATCTGAAACGTTTGCGATGAGTGTTTTATTCAGAGAAAAACATTGATGTTTTTTATTTTTTTACTTTGATAAGTCTGTACATTCAGAGAAAAAACACTCAGCTGATAAACCATAGATTTCATTCAGTCACACTGTGACTTTACATTCATACGATCGAGATACAATATTAAACAAAAAAACTAATTGTGGCTGCGGCGTCGACGTGCTACGCCGGCATTGTCATCCTCCGAGACGCCGTTGTTCAAGTCTTCAAGGCAGCCCAAAATGTTCTGGACTTGCAAATCAAAGAGTCGGTCGTCGCGCGATTAACGGATAGGGGGCAGGGGGCGGCGACTCGCGGTGTTGCGATGGGCGGCGACTCCTTAATTTCTATCTTCTCTGGCTCGGAGTCGACTTCACCAAACCGGAAGACTAGTGGCAGATGATCCTTGTGCGCCATGGCATAGGTGGAGCTCTGGAAGATAGGATTCGAGCGAGAAGGGAATGGGAGGAGAAGAGAGATCAGTATGGCCGCCTATTAAACAGCGGCTCGGGAGCCATTAATGGAGAGGTTGGGAGCGATGCGAGAGGTGATGGAGGTCAAAGGGCTCGCTTCCCGGTGAGCCTGCGCAGCATACTGCTCGCATGCCTCCCGGTGAGCCTGCGTAGCGGAGGACTTCTCGCACGCCTCCCGGTCAGCCTACGCAGCGGACTGCGCTTGCACGCCTCCCGTCTACTCAAACAGCTGCATGCACGACACCTCCTAGCCATTAAAAAGTGGGACGCGTGGCGGCACGTAAATGGTCAATAGAATGCCCACGATTTAAATAATACTGTACAACCATTTATGATGATAACCTGACAACTATTTGTTCCAAAATGGCTTTGTTGGATGTTAATGTGTGCGCCTTCTCTCAAATTGGATACGAAAAATACCAGAGCATATTTGTGCTATATCATGACACCATGCCCAATTTCATGAATTTCATGTGAGTTTTGGATTTACTAGAATTTAAACCAATATTCTCAATGTTGGCTCTAGAAAAAAAATTCAAAAAACTTTTCTTAAATTGGAAAACAAAACCTAAAGTCCCTGCATGCACCCAAGGACACATATATGATTTTTCAACTCATTTTGGTGCAATGGAGCATGTGCCTGTAGTTCAAATTTGAATTATGCACATTAAATGCCTAGAAAACTCAGTTAATGTATAAAAAAGTCCAAACGAGCCCTGAATAATTCCAAATTTTAAGACGACACTCCTATTCATCCATGTTGCCTCTGGAAAAATATTCAAGACGAGGAGAGGCAACGAATGTTTTTTCGTCCACAAAGGTGACACGTTCCCTACCGGAACCACGAGGCTTCTAGTGAGAAGCTCTGGTTGTAAGAAGCTTATACCAAAATTTGTCCCAAACTGGACAACAAAATTTACCACATCATGTTGGTGCCATTTCATGACACCATGCCAAGTTTCATGAATTTCAGATGAGTTTTGGATTTACAGGAATTTAAAAACCAAGTTTCTCAATGTTTGCGGCAGAGCCACGATGCCGAGGTGTTTGAAATTCATTCCCATTTCTTGCATTGGACCTAAACATGCACCCAAGGACACATATATGATTTTTCAACCCATTTTGGTGCGTTGGAGCATGTGCCTATAAATGCCTAGAAAACTCAGTTAATGTATAAAAAAGTCCAAACGAACCCTGAATAATTCCAAATTTTAACACGACACTCCTATTGATCCATGTTGCCTCTGGAAAAATATTCAAGGCGAGAAGAGGCAACGAATGTTGTTTCGTCCACAAAGGTGACACGTTCCCTAACGAAACCACGAGGCTTCTTGTGAGAAGCTCTGGTTTGTAAGAAGCTTATACCAAAACTTGTCCCAAATTAGACACTAATTTTACCACAGCATGTTGGTGCCATTTCATGACACCGTGCCAAGTTTCATGAATTTCAGACGAATTTTGGATTTGCAAGAATTTAAAAACCAAGTTTCTCAATGTTTGCGGCCGAGCCACGACGCCGAGGTGTCTGAAATTCATTCCCATTTCTTGCATGGGACCTAAACATGCACCCAAGGACACATATATGATTTTTAACCCATTTTGGTGCCCTAGAGCATGTGCCTGTAGTTCAAATTTGAATTATGCACATTAAATGCCCAGAAAACTCAGTTAATCTATAAAAATGTCCAAACGAACCCTGAATAATTCCAAATTTTAACACGACACTCATATTGATCCATGTTGTCTCTAGAAAAATATTCAAGGCAAGAAGAGGCAACGAATGTTGTTTCATCCACAAAGGTGACACGTTCCCTACCAGAACCATGAGGCTTCTTGTGAGAAGCTCTGGTTTGTAAGAAGCTTATCCCAAAACTTGTCCCAAATTGGACAAAAAATTTACCACAACATGTTGGTGCCATTTTATGACGCCATGCCAAGTTTCATGAATTTCAGACGAGTTTTGGATTTATAGGAATATAAAAACCAAGTTTCTCAATGTTTGCGGCCGAGCCACGACGCCGAGGTGTCTGAAATTCATTCCCATTTCTTGCATGGGACCTAAACATGCATCCAAGGACACATATATGATTTTTTAACCCATTTTGGTGCCCTGGAGCATGTGCCTGTAGTTCAAATTTGAATTATGGACATTAAGTGCCTAGAAAACTTAGTTAATGTATAAAAATGTCCAAACGAACCCTGAATAATTTCAAATTTTAACCCGACACTCCTATTGATACATGTTGTCTCTAGAAAAATATTCGAGGCGAGAAGAGGCAACGAATGTTGTTTCGTCCACAAGGGTGACACGTTCCCTACCAGAACCACGAGGCTTCTTATGAGAAGCTCTGGTTTGTAAGAAGCTTATCCCAAAACTTGTTCCAAATTGGACAAAAAAATTTCCACGCCATGTTGGTGCCATTTTATGACACCATGCCAAGTTTCATGAATTTCATACGAGTTTTGGATTTACAGGAATTTAAAAACCAAGTTTCTCAATGTTTGCGGCCGAGCCACGACGCCGAGGTGTTTGAAATTCAGTCCCATTTCTTGCATGGGACCTAAACATGCACCCAAGGACACATATATGATTTTTTAACCCATTTTGGTGCGCTGGAGCATGTGCCGGTAGTTCAAATTTGGATTATGGACATTAAATGCCTAGAAAACTTAGTTAATGTATAAAAATGTCCAAACGAACCCTGAATAATTCCAGATTTTAACACGACACTCCCATAGTTGCATGTTCACTGCAGATAAATGTTCTTGCAATTCAAACACCGTCCTTTGCCGCTGTGACCCCATTTTGTTTTTCAAATTCAAATTTAATTCAAGGACATCACACATAGTTTATTATCACGAATCGTGTGAGATGCAGTACAAAATATCTTGGAGCACCCTCATATATGGCTTACGTCGGAAGCTTCGTCGGCTACAGTCCACCACCGGCGCGTCAACCACACTAGCTCCCCAATATCATTTTACTGTTCAATCGTCGCCGATCAGAGATGGGGACGTGGACCCACGTCATGAGGGCAACTTCGGTGGCCCACTATGGCCAGAGCACGGCCGCAACCGCCATGAGCGTGCTCACAACCTCCATCAGCGTGCCCGCAATCTTCGACCAGGCGGGTGCGGCAGCCGAAAGGGCAGCTGTTGCAGCTGAGATGGTGGCGGCAACATCTGCGACGGAGATAGCAAATGGCAAGAGCGGCATAGCAGCTGTCCGTTCCTCGACGGCCGCCGTAGCCCTGATGGAGGCCGCCCACGCCCAGCTCGTGGCGATCATCGCACAAATCGCACGAAGCTTCTCCGATACCGGTCGAAAACGCACCTCCGAAGAGTTGGCAATCATCGAGAGCGCTCGAGCAGTCGTCCGTTCGTCGGCGGCATCCCTAGCCGAGATGGAGCCCGTCCATGCTCGGACCGCGACCGACCATGCCTAGCTCATGGCGGCCTTTTCCAAAGAGATGGCAAACGCAGACGGCGAGATGCTTGCCGAGTATGTTGTGATGGATGCCATGGAGCCCCTTCCCTAGGAGATCGTCGAGCGTGAGCTGGACATGGAGGAGGCGACAGAGATCGACGAGCGCCAAGCGGAGTAGTAGTCTTTGTTTAGAGCGCCGGTCTTTTGTTAGAGTAATGTTTAGGTCAGCTAGCTCTGTTTAATTACTGAATTTGCTCAATTAAGAAGTGTGGGTATGCCGTAGGCTCTTTTGTGTACCCAAATTATGCAATGACGTGGATGACCACTGTAACCAGGGAAATTCGGACCAAAATTTGCACGTTCAAACTCATCACACATGGGGTAAGCTATATGAATCGTTTGTGATGTTCAGATATTGTACACAGTGTGGAATATGGGACTATGTCTGATGACACTTTACGCGCGAGTTTTTCGTTACACAGAGCGAAAAAATTTGGCATCCACGGAAATATCTACCTCCCCACTTCTCCTAACCAAAAGCCACATTTCCCCTATTTCCTCCTTCCTTTCCAAGTTCAAACCTTCACTTGCTTGCAGCGCCGCCTCCTCGCCGGCGACGGTCCTTCCTATTGCTCGGCCTCGTCGATCTAGTCAGGTAATCCACACCCCGACCCCCATCCTCCTCCTCCTCCTCCATCCCAACTTGCCCCGACCGTCGGTGTGACACCTTCCACCCAAATCACGCCCCATCCTCCAAATAAGCATCGCCCAAAGCCATGGTGCACGCAGTATAGCTAGGAGCTCAAGGAGCATTTGGCAGTGGAGAAGCAAATCGCGGCCGCATGCGCGGATGAGGTCGCGATGGCTATCATGCGTGCCGACCCCTAGATCTTGGAGGAGCACCTCGTCGTCAAGGCCACCATCGATGCCTCGCGCGCGGATGCCGCCACACGGTTGGCTGCTTTAAATGATAGTTCGTGGTGTTTTCTAGAGGCCATCGCCGTGTCACGCCCAATATACGGTCCTATTCTCAAGGGACTCGAAAATCCCACTAAGGATAGAAGCGCATATCAGAGACGCCTCGCAAGGTGGATATCGTTACATCATACCATGTACTGAACAGATGAGAATACCAGATAAAGGCTTACACTCGCCACAAGCTACAACATTAATACATCAATACATAGCAATCATCATACACAAGAGCAGGATCCGACTACGGATGAAATCAAACGAAAAACAAGAACGACATCCACCCTGCTAGTCCCAAGCTGCCAACCGGGAACCCATCCTATGATCGACAAAGAAGAAGAAGCAGAAGAAGAACTCCAAATAGAACAAGCATCGCTCTCACGTCAGATCATCGCTTTACCTGAACCTGCATCTGTTGTTGTAGTAATCTGTGAGCCACGAGGACTTTGCAATCCCATTACCATGGGTATCAACACTAGCAAAGCTTAAATGGGTATGGAATGGATAAGTGGTGAGGTTGCAGCAAGCACTAAGCATTGTATGGTGGCTAACTTACGAGTACAAGAATAAGAAGAGTAAACTACGCATAACGGTCGCAATCTAGTAATGATCAAGAAGTGATCCTGAACACCTACTTACGAATCAAACATAACCCCACCGTGTTCTCTTCCCAAACTCCCTCGAAAAGAGACGATCAGGGTTACGCACGCGGTTGGTGTATTTTTATTAGATTTAGTGTCAAGTTCTCTACAACCGGAGGTTATAAATTTCCAAGTCGCCACATAACCGTGGGCACGGCTTCGCGAAAGATTTAACCCTGCAGGGGTGTTCCAACCTGGTCCATCACAAACCAACACAAGCTGCGGTGGAAAGACCTCAACCTCAAGAAAACCCGATCAACCTTGAGTCAGCCCGAAGTATCCTCGGAATCCCGGTGCACAAGACATTTCGACAATGGTAAACAAGTCCAGCAAGACCTCCCGGCGTGCCGACACCCTGATAGTAGCCGTGCGTATCTCGTCTCAGGCCACGACCGGATGAGCACAGCGTACAACAACTGAGACCCGAGTTGCCCCGGGGGAAGCCGCAAACGACTCTGTTTTGGACCAACACCATCGACACTGGCCCACCTGTATTATGTTGAATTAAGAATCCCCGGGGACGCGACCCCCTATGCAAAATTAATTAATTAATTCAGTATTATTATGTTGGCAAATGTTAAAACCAAAGTATGCCTTGCTGGAAGCGTTTATTCAAAGCAAACTGTCAAGAGGGTCCCATACCCCTGAGCATGTTAGGAACGCTAATCAAGGAACATAACACCGGTATTACGGAAACTAGGGCGGCATGAGTGGAGCAAAACACTGGGCAAAAGGCCGAGCCTTCCACACACAACCAAGTATATAGATGCATTAATTAAATAAGAGATATTGTGATATCCCATGATATCCTTGTCCCAACATGGAACAACCTGCAACTGCACCTGCAACTAGCAACGCTATAAGAAAGGGGCTGAGCAAGCGGTAACATAGCCAAACAACGGTTTGCTGGGTAAGGGTGGTTAGAGGCTGTTTCATGGCATATGAGAGGCTGATATATATGTGGTAGGAAGCGCGACATAGCAATAGCAACGAGACAACTAGCAGGCAAAGATAGTAGAGATATCCAAGGTCATGATCATCTTGCGTGGAATCCCGCTAGGAAGAAGACCGAATCTATGAAGTAGGCGAACAAGCGTAGGCGAACGAATCCTCACACTTCGCAACGTAACCGGGAACTATCGAGAAGAAGCACAACCGGAAAGAAGCAAACAACATGGTAAACAAACAATCATAAACATGGCATGATGCGCAAACAAGTATGATGCATATGAAGTTTAAGGATGCATGGCATGACAAGATGCAACAACCAAATACTACACATTAAGTGAAGCTCAATCTGCAACGGGTTGCATATTGACGAAACTCCACGTTCAATTATTTAGTTCTCTCCCGTTTATGTACTCAATAAGTTTAAATGTGGTTAAACATGGCAAGAGGTGAAGCATGATTAATATACCTAGCTAGGCAATTTAAATGAGGCCGGAAACAACACATAACAATTTCGGAAAATCCCCATATGCAAATTTCGAATTTGGTACTGTTCTGCCCTAAACACAATTTTAATGTTGTTAAACAGCAAAAGAAAATGCACCATGTTAATCTACACATTTTTCTACCCCATTTACATATAAAGTTTATTTAATTCGGAGCTACGGTTATTTAGTTACGAAATAAATCATTTTAGCATGTCATTTATGCAAATTATATGGAAACAGCAATTTAAACATTTTTAACATGGATGAAAGTTACATATTATGAATCTACACAAAATTCTAAGCAATTTACATATATAAATCATTTTAATCCGATGCATGGTTCATGAGTTATTAAATGCATAATTTAGAGGGGTTTTCTGCAATTCTGTAAATCCTGGGATAATTGCTAAATCGCAGATAGTGGGAAAAAACACCATCGGGCTGAATCTGAAACTCGGGCCGAAACAAGGGCGTGCACTGGATAGTAAGACTCGCCCGCGGGCGTCACATAGAGACAGGGGGATCTGGGCTGCTCACCACGGCCTTGGGCCGGATCTGGCCAGCGGCTGGGCCTGGCGAAGCTGGCGAGGTAGGGGCGCGCGGTCAACGCGACCACGAGCGGGCAAGCAGGAGGCTTGGCACTGCGTGCGTTCCAGGGAGAAGAGCGGGGTGGCGGCGCTGGTGCTTCTGGCGTGCACGCGAGATGGAGATGGCGGGGATCGGCCAAGGAAGAGGCGACGCTCAACGCGGGATTGCCGGACCTTGCGGATCAGAGGCCGAGCGGCGTGCGGCAGCGGGGACTTGGCGCTGTGGCGGCATGGCAGGGAACTCCTGTGAAGAACCACACAGTGAGGGAAAGACGTGAGAGAGGGAGAGAAAATAGGAAGGGGAAGAGAAGGAGGAAGACGAAGAGAGGGACGGGGCACAGGAGAGCTGCTGGCGGCGCGCTCCTGTGGTCGCCGGTGGTTGCTCCGGCCGGTGGCGCGCCGGCGACGGCCGGAGGATGGTGGGGATAGTGAGGTGGCTCGAGGCAGAGGAGGCAGAGGCGTGCGAGGCCATGGCTGGTCTCAGGAGGAGCTCGGTCCCTGGGTCGACGAGGAGAGCGAGGAGGCTCAGGCGCGAGGCCTCCTACTCGGCTGCTGCGGCCATGGGGACGAGGAGGCGGGCATGCGAGGTGGAGCTCGGGCGCGCCGGATCGGGGCAGGGGCCTGAGGAAGGAGGTGGCCGAGGCGCTCGGTGGTTGGATCGGGGAAGGTGGAGGCTGGTTGGTTGGGGATGGATCCCGAGGGGAGGAGACAGGAGGAGTGGCGGCGGCTGGGAGGATCCCTAGAAATTAGGGATTCGTCTGATGATTGGACTGCTTAAATAGCAATACGAGAGGAGTTTAGGGGCTAACTGGATCCTCTGATCTCAATTGGACGGCTCCGGAATAAATGGGTGGTCTAATAAATAAACCGAAGATGTTTGGGGTATTTCGGGATTGATCCGGACCTACCGGTTGCGACCGCCTGGTTCGGGTTCGGGGAAGTTTTCGGGCTAGGTTGCGAGAGGGTCTGAGAGATGTCAACAAAGACAACGGGTCTGAGAAAGGTCAACGGAAAACAAGGGCCAACGTTCACCTCTTCGAGAGAAGTGACAAACTACGAATGGCAACGAGGAGAAACAACAACTACGAATGGATGCAAGTTTTATAAAACAGCGGCAACGGAGTGCCGATGCAATCCGAATGATGCCATGATGAATGCAACAAACAAATAATTAATGCGGCTAACACGAAAAACATGGAAGGCATCTGGAGCATCGGTCTCAGGCTGTCACAACACTCCCCCACTTACAAGAGATCTCGCCCCGAGATCTAAGCATGAGAAGAGGAAGCGGAAAAAGGAAGAGGTAAAACAAAGTTGCTTCGTGGACAAATGAGTGAAACCAAATAACCTTCATTGCTTGAAAAACTTGAAAGAAAAGATACAATGGAGATGAACGAAGTTGAAAATACTTTGTTAGAAAAGAGGAACATGGAATACGACGAGAACCTTGAAGGTCGGGAAGACATGAATCAAAACTCAAAGGGACAAGAAAGAATTGAAACCACTCCGGCTGAAACGATATAGATAGGGAAGAGAAAGAATTTGGACAGCACTCCGGTTGAAAAGAGAGGCAAGACTTGATAAGATGCAAAGAACTTGAATAGAGGACACAACACTCCTGTTAAATGGATAAACAAGGAAAAGAACATGAACTTGACAAAACGAGATGATGGGTCGAAGAGAGCAACATCACAATGCCTTCGGAACGAAAGAATAGAAGCTAGATCGGTGGGAAGAAAAGAACGGAGGAGAAAATGACAACTTCTACCACAATTGAATTTGAAAAGCATCCCTACACAGAAGGATTGAGCGGAGTTGTTGGAAAATCAATAACGAAAAGAATAAGCTTGTTGTGGGCTTATGGAAAACATCTCAAAACTTGAGGTGAAATTCTGCCACTACCAAATGATTGATTAGTTGAGAGGAATGAAGAGATGCAAAAATCCACTTTAAAAGATAACGGAGAAAGAATTGCACTTTGAAATGCAAGACGAAAAATACTTGAACTCCTCCAACAAGAATCTTGACGAACACTCCGAGAATGAATTAAATCCTTAACGAACCACCATGAAGATACTCTCGAAGGACTCCGGATAGATAACAAGATGATCAAAATGAAAGGAAGGTTGCAATGAACAAGATGAAGCCTTGTGATGATTTAGATGGAGCTTCATGACGAGATAATGAGAAAAACTTTGAACACCAGAAAAGAAAGATGAGCAACTTTGAATCGAGAATTTATTCATCATGAACAGACTCCGGAAGAAGGAATTAAATCACCTCCATGAAACAAGAATAAGAATTATGATATGTCTATCCTTCATCAAAATATTGATGAAAAGCAATGGATTTGCATACTACTTATTCTTCTTGAAAAGAGTGAAGAGAGATATAGCGCCAACTTGGGAAGGCCTTCAACGAACCACCGGTAGGATTTGAAAGAATGAATAATTTGATATGATAACAAAGGAAGAGGAATCTTGAACGAACCACCGTAAGAATTGAAAACGAACGAAGAAAAAGAGAACGAATCGCCGGGTAGAATTAGAAAACGAGCGAGATACTTGGGGGAATTTAGATACAAGAGAACAAAGAGATCACGAGCTGACTAGAGAATACTTGAACGATGCACCGGAAGAATTTGGAGAACGAGAGATCAAAGTTGAGAACCAAGAAATCTTCTAAAATGATGGCCTTCGGAGGATCAAAAACGGAAAGCACTCATGAAATGCTTCGGATGGGTGTGAAAAGAATATCTCACGATTGGAACAATTTGAGAGGATAACAACAAGCTTGAACCATGAATATTCAAGAGAACGGACAAGGAGTTAAGAGAAACTCTTCTTCGGTCTTCAAAGGCTGAGAATGACGATGAGAACCACCATGAAGAATTTGTGAGTTACTCCAGAATAATGAAGAATAGAAAGGTTGAGCCATAGATGAAAAGAATTTGAAAGCGATCTTGGAGAAGGCAATTCACTGATGGAATCCATTCTTACGTCAAACTTTGGAAGAATTTGAGAATAACTCCGGGAAAAATTAGAAGAGTCAGGTAAGATCCTGGGAGAAACCTGTGGGTTATGGGCCCACTCAAAAGAAACACCGTTATGATTGCTTGAAATAGAGATTGCACCAGTTAGATTTAAATGGCTTGAATGAAATAACAATCTCGAAATAGAACGAACGGATCTTGAATGGAAACACGAGTCTTCTGAGATATCTTCAGCACTCCGGAGCAAGAAATAGAGAGAGGGAAGATTAAGAGAGGTTTGAATAAGGACTTCCAACATGGGAAAGCATCAGAATCGAAGAAAGGGGTATGATTACACCGAAGACTTGAATTTAGACCACCAAAGAAGAAAACGAGAACGAAGAATGATGAACTTGTAGCTCCTGAGTATCTTCATGAGGAATCACCGGTTGAAACTTGGAAGAAAAGGATGAAGAGGCTTGAATAAAAGGATGCTTGATTTGAGAATTCTGGCTTCGTGAAGAAAAAGGGTGGGAGGGTGGGGGAAAATACAGACAACTTGGGACGGGTCAAACGAACGCCATTGAGAAGAACTTAAGAATTGATCTTGCGAACATTGAAATGATCGGATCAACTTGAAGAGAAGCACACCGATTGAGAAGAATTACCATGACCATCTCAATGATCAAGAAGGATTGGCACTCCCATAGGAATATGAGAACACCGCTTAGGAAAGATATGGAATCAACACTTGACAACAAAGCAACCCGAATACCACACTCCAAAACAAAACAAAGGATTTGGCTTGCAGAATAAGCCGGAACAAACATATGTTAGAGATTTCGTCCGAAATTTTCGTGGTGGGGCCCACACAGGCTCGATCGTATAGCGACCATCAAGTACATTGCTGCCCTTGACATACGAAGCATCCCCGAGCCGTAGCAAAGCTACAAGGGCTCTTTAAGACACCATGAGACCACTATAAAAACGACCATGTACAGGCGGACCACTAGACGTCGAACCCCAATCTCATATCATGCATCTGTCGGAAAGATATCCTAGGTAACTACTTGAATTCCCACCTAAGAACTCCCGAAACTTCTTGGTTATGCGATCAGGTTGCTGGTCCAGGAACCTACTCATAGCAAACAACAACCTAATCAGCTGCAACTGCATCCGCAACCCTTAACACACAACCGAGAAACTTCACAAATTCGTCTACCTCAGACCTTCGAAAACACAGCGATACTAGTCACGGTGGATCATCCGAGCTATCTCCTCCCGTACTGGGGAAAAGTCATGGCACTATTTGCCACCACAAAAAGTATAGACGCGTTTTGATGTCGGCGTCCTCTGGTATTCAGGAACTGAAATGATAGCGAATGTGACAAGAACCCCTTGGAGCTCAACTCCCCGGGTCCAATCCATATGGTCAGGAGGCACCAAGAACAGAATTCTGTCACACCGATATCGCAACGATTCCAAAAATACCCGCATGATCCTAAAAAAAATTGAGTGATAAGAGTAATAGAATCAAAACACCTACGTCACAATTCCTCACCAGAGCAACGAAGGGGATAAGGAGTAAAAATAATTCCTACTCTCCGATATATAACTAGGACTCAAAATAGTTTTTCTTCTAGACTCGTCAATGGTTCGATCAATCAAGGGGGCTCATATGGTCGGTCGAGGCTCTGATACCAACTTGTCACACCCAATATGCGGTCCTATTCTCAAGGGACTCGAAAATCCCACTAAGGATAGAAGCGCATATCGGAGACGCTTCGCAAGGTGGATATCGTTACATCATACCATGTACTGAACAGATGAGAATACCAGATAAAGGCTTACACTCGCCACAAGCTACAACATTAATACATCAATACATAGCAATCATTATACAAAAGAGCAGGATCCGACTACGGATAAAATCAAACAAAAAAGAAGAATGACATCCACCCTGCTAGTCCCAGGCTGCCAACCGGGAACCCATCCTATGATCGACGAAGAAGAAGAAGCAAAAGAAGAACTACAAATAGAACAAGCATCGCTCTCACGTCAGATCATCGCTTTACCTGAACCTGCATCTGTTGTAGTAATCTGTGAGCCACGAGGACTCAGCAATCCCATTACCATGGGTATCAACACTAGCAAAGCTTAAATGGGTATGGAATGGATAAGTGGTGAGGTTGCAGCAAGCACTAAGCATTGTATGGTGGCTAACTTACGAGTACAAGAATAAGAAGAGTAAACTACGCATAACGGTCGCAATCTAGTAATGATCAAGAAGTGATCCTGAATACCTACTTACGAATCAAACATAACCCCACCGTGTTCTCTTCCCAAACTCCCTCGAAAAGAGACGATCAGGGTTACGCACGCGGTTGGTGTATTTTTATTAGATTTAGTGTCAAGTTCTCTACAACCGGAGGTTATAAATTTCCAAGTCGCCACATAACCGCGGGCACGGCTTCGCGAAAGATTTAACCCTGCAGGGGTGTTCCAACCTGGTCAATCACAAACCAACACAAGCTGCGGTGGAAAGACCTCAACCTCAAGAAAACCCGATCAACCTTGAGTCAGCCCGAAGTATCCTCGGAATCCCGGTGCACAAGACATTTCGACAATGGTAAACAAGTCCAGCAAAACCTCCCGGCGTGCCGACACCCTGATAGTAGCCGCGCGTATCTCGTCTCAGGCCATAACCAGATGAGCACAGCGTACAACAACTGAGACCCGAGTTGCCCCGGGGGAAGCCGCAAACGACTCTGTTTTGGACCAACACCATCGACACTGGCCCACCTGTATTATGTTGAATTAAGAATCCCCGGGAACGCGACCCCCTATGCAAAATTAATTAATTAATTCAGTATTATTATGTTGGCAAATGTTAAAACCAAAGTTGGGCCTTGCTGGAAGAGTTTATTCAAAGCGAACTGTCAAGAGGGTCCCATACCCCTAAGCATGTTAGGAACGCTAATCAAGGAACATAACACCGGTATTACGGAAACTAGGGCGGCATGAGTGGAACAAAACACTAGGCAAAAGGCCGAGCCTTCCACACACAACCAAGTATATAGATGCATTAATTAAATAAGAGATATTGTGATATCCCATTATATCCATGTCCCAACATGGAACAACCTGCAACTGCACCTGCAACTAGCAACGCTATAAGAAAGGGGCTGAGCAAGCGGTAACATAGCCAAACAACGGTTTGCTAGGTAAGGGTGGTTAGAGGCTGTTTCATGGCATATGGGAGGCTGACATATATGTGGTAGGAAGCGCGACATAGCGATAGCAACGAGACAACTAGCAAGCAAAGATAGTATAGATATCCAAGGGCATGATCATCTTGCCTAGAATCCCGCTAGGAAGAAGACCGAATCCATGAAGTAGGCGAACAAGCGAAGTCGAACGAATCCTCACACTTCGCAACGTAACCGGGAACTATCGAGAAGAAGCACAACCGGAAAGAAGCAAACAACATGGTAAACAAACAATCATAAACATGGCATGATGCGCAAACAAGTATGATGCATATCAAGTTTAAGGATGCATGGCATGGCAAGATGCAACAACCAAATACTACACATTAAGTGAAGCTCAATATGCAACGGGTTGCATATTGACGAAACTCCACGTTCAATTATTTAGTTCTCTCCCGTTTATGTACTCAACAAGTTTAAATGTGGTTAAACATGGCAAGAGGTGAAGCATGATTAATCTACCTAGCTAGGCAATTTAAATGAGGCCGGAAACAACACATAAAATTTCCGGAAAATCCCCATATGCAAATTTCGAATTTGGTACTGTTCTGCCCTAAACACAATTTTAATGTTGTTAAACAGAAAAAGAAAATGCACCATGTTAATGTACACATTTTTCTACCCCATTTACATATAAAGTTTATTTAATTCGGAGCTATGGTTATTTAGTTATGAAATAAATCATTTTAGCATGTCATTTATGCAAGTTATATGCAAACAGCAATTTAAACATTTTTAACATGGATGGAAGTTACATATTATGAATCTACACAAAATTCTAAGCAATTTACATATATAAATCATTTTAATCCGATGCATGGTTCATGAGTTATTAAATGCATGATTTAGAGGGGTTTTCTGCAATTCTGTAAATGCTGGGATAATTGCTAAATCGCAGGCAGTGGGAAAAAACACCATTGGGCTGAATCTGAAACTCAGGCTAAAACAAGGGCGTGCACAGGATAGTAAGACTCGCCCATGGGCGCCACATAGAGACAGGGGGATTTGGGCTGCTCACCACGGCCTTGGGCCGGATCTGGCCAGCGGCTGGGCCTGGCGAAGCTGGCGAGGCAGGGGCGCGGTCAACGCGACCACGAGCGGGCAAGCAGGAGGCTTGGCGCTGCGTGCGTTCCAGGGAGAAGAGCGGGGTGGCGGCGCTGGTGCTTCCGGCGTGCACGTGAGATGGAGACGGCGGGGATCGACCGAGGAAGAGGTGGCGCTCGACGCAGGACTGCCGGACCTTGCGGATCATAGGCCGGGCAGCGTGCGGCAGCGGGGACTTGGCGCTGCAGCGGCATGGCAGGGAACTCCTGTGAAGAACCACACAGTGAGGGAAAGACGTGAGAGAGGGAGAGAAAATAGGAAGGGGAAGAGAAGGAGGAAGACGAAGAGAGGGACGGGGCACAGGAGAGCTGCTGGCGGCGCGCTCCTGTGGTCGCCGGTGGTTGCTCCGGCCGGTGGTGCGCCGGCGACGGCCGGAGGAAGGCGGGGATAGTGAGGTGGCTCGGGGCAAAGGAGGCAGAGGCGTGCGAGGCCGTGGCTGGTCTCGGGAGGAGCTCGGTCCCTGGGTCGACGTGGAGAGCAAGGAGGCTCAGGCGCGAGGCCTCCTACTCGGCTGCTGCGGCCATGGGGACGAGGAGGTGGGCACGCGAGGTGGTGCTCGGGCGCGTCGGATCGGGGCAGGGGCCTGAGGAAGGAGGTGGCCGAGGCGCTCGGTGGTTGGATCGGGGAAGGTGGAGGCTGGTTGGTTGGGGATGGATCCCGAGGGGAGGAGACAGGAGGAGTGGCGGCGGCTAGTAGGATCCCTAGAAATTAGGGATTCGTCCGATGATTGGACTGCTTAAATAGCAATACAAGAGGAGTTTAGGGCTAACTGGACCCTCCGATCTCAATCGGACGGCTCCGGAATAAATGGGTGGTCTAATAAATAAACCGAAGATGTTTGGGGTATTTCGGGATTGATCCGGACGTACCTGTTGCAACCGCCCGGTTCGGGTTCCGGGAAGTTTTCGGGCTAGGTTGCGAGAGGGTCTGAGAGAGGTCAACGAAGACAACGGGTCTGAGAAAGGTCAACGGAAAACAAGGGCCAACGTTCACCTCTTCGAGAGAAGCGACAAACTACGAATGGCAACGAGGAGAAACAACAACTACGAACGGATGCAAGTTTTATAAAACGGCGGCAATGGAGTGCCGATGCAATGCGAATGATGCCAGGATGAATGCAACAAACAAATAATTAACGCGGCTAACACGAAAAACATGGAAGGCATTGCTACTTGTGAGCTGCGTTGGTAATTCCCTGAAGAGGAAGGGAGATGCAGTACAGTGGAGATAAGTATTTCCCTCAGTTATGAAACCAAGGTTATCAATCCAGTAGGAGAATCACGCAACACCTCGTTAGCAGCACCTACACACAAAACAACAAATCCTTGCACCCAACGCAAACAAGGGGTTGTCAATCCCTCGGCGGTAAGTTGCAAGATTAAATTGTATGTGATAGATAGATAGATTGAAACAAAAATACAAAATAAAATAAATAAGATAAAAGTGCAGCAAGTATTTTTAGGGTTTTAGTATATGATTTAGATAGACCCGGGGGCCATAGTTTTCACTAGAGGCTTCTCTTGAGAAAATAGCATACGGTGGGTAGACAAATTACTGTTGGGCAATTGATAGAAAAACAAATAATCATGACGATATCCAAGGCAATGATCATGTATATAGGCATCACATCCGAGACAAGTAGACCGACTCCTGCCTGCATCTACTACTATTACTCCACACATCGACCGCTATCCAGCATGCATCTAGTGTATTAAGTCCATAAAAAACGGAGTAACACCTTAAGCAAGATGACATGATGTAGACAAAGTAAACTCACGCATGAATAAACCCCATCTTTTTACCCTTAATAGCAACGATACATACGTGTCATGTCTCTTTCTGTCACTGGGATTGAGCACCGCAAGATCGAACCCATTACAAAGCACCTCTTCCCATGGCAAGATAAATCAATCTAGTTGGCCAAACCAAATCAATAGATCGGAGAAGAAATACGAAGCTATAATAATCATGCATAAAAGAGATCAGAAAAGACTCAAATAATATTCATGGATAACCTGATCATAAACTCACAATTCATCGGATACCAACAAACACACCGCAAAAAGTGATTACATCGGATAGAACTCCAAGAACATCGAGGAGAACATTGTATTGAAGATCAAAAAGAGAGAAGAAGCCATCTAGCTACTAACTATGGACCCGAAGGTCTGTGGTAAACTACTCACGCATCATCGGAAGGGCAGCAAGGTTGATGTAGAGCCCCTCCGTGATCGATTCCCCCTCTGGCAGAGTACCGAAAAAGGCCTCCAGATGGGATCTCTCGAGAACAGAAGCTTGCGGCGGCGGAAAAAGTATTTCGTGGACTCCCCTATTGGTTTCTTGATTTTTGAGAATTTATAGTGGTGGAATTAGGTCAAACGGAGCTGAGGTGGGCCCACGTTGATTCCATAAGTGGCCCTCATAATGGATTCATATGGTGCTTTGATTTTCTTCCTAGGGAAATGTTCCATACCCTTCTTTAGTGGAAACTGAAATTTTATATTCCCTTCTTTCATGTCAATAACGGCACCTATGGTTCGTAAGAACGGTCTACCAAGTATTATGGGGCAAGAAGGATTGCATTCAATGTCAAGTATAATAAAATCAACGGGCACATAATTTCTAATTGCAAGAATAAGAACGTCATTAATTCTACCCAAAGGCTTTTTAATAGTAGAATCCGCAAGATGCAAATTAAGAGAACATTCATCTATATTGGTAAAACCTAGCACATCACATAGAGATTTTGGAATTGTGGAAACGCTAGCACCCAAATCACATAAAGCATTTCACTCATAATTTTTAATTTTAACTTTAATGGTGGGTTCCCATTCATCATATAATTTTCTAGGAATTGAAATTTCTAGTTCTAGCTTTTCTTCTAACGCTTTCATCATTGCTTCTACGATGTGTTTAGTAAAAGCCTTATTTTGCTCATAAGCGATGTGTGAATTTAGCATGGATTGTAACAAAGAAATTCACTCAATCAATGAACAACTATCATAATTAAAATCTTTGTAATCCAAAAGAGTGGGCACATCACTAGTTAAAGTTTTTACCTCTCCAGACCCACTTTTATCAATTTTCTTATCAAGATTTTCACCCTCCGAATTATGGGGACGCCTACTAGCTAAAGTTGACTCGTCTTCAGTCCCCTTTTCATCAAGTTTTATATTGCTAAACAAAGAATCAATAGATGAAACACCAATCATTTTAATATCCTCATCATTACTACGATAAAAACCGGGAGGAATCACTTTTTCTAAAAATTCTCGTTTAGCTTTTAGCATGGCGGTTCTTTTCTTACTCTCAACCATGGAGACATATAAAGCTTTAATTGATTCATTAATATCAATTTTAGGTGGCAAAATTTTAGTCTTGAGATTTTCCACATCATGAATAATTCTATCAATGCTCCTAGACATATCATCAAGTTTACTCAATTTTTCTTCTATCGTAGTGTTGAAAACTTTTTGAGAATTAATAAATTCTTTAATATTACTTTCAAGATCAGAGGGCATCCTATTATTATTATTATTATTATTATTATAAGGATTACCATAGGAATTGCCATAATTATTAGAGGAATTTCCAGGAAACGGTCTAGCATTGAAATTACCTCTATAAGCATTATT
This sequence comes from Elymus sibiricus, assembly GCA_039707655.1. Classification (NCBI taxonomy): domain Eukaryota; kingdom Viridiplantae; phylum Streptophyta; class Magnoliopsida; order Poales; family Poaceae; genus Elymus; species Elymus sibiricus. Next base: position 229,726,217 of record CM077676.1, read on the forward strand.
ATTAAAATTGTTTCGCAAGACAAAATTCACATCTATGGGATCATTATTCTGCTCAATCAAAGTGGATAGAGGCACATCATTGGGATCAATAAGAGTATTTTTGCTAGCAACCAACTTCATAACCGCATCAACTTTATCACTCAAAGTACTAATTTCTTCAACAGAATTCACTTTTTTACTAGTAGGAACTCTTTCAGTATGCCATTGTGAATAATTTGCCATAATATTATCAAGCAATTTAGTAGCTTCTCCCAAAGTAATTTCCATAAAAGTACCACCCGCGGCGGAATCTAAAAGATTTCTAGAGACAAAATTCAATCCCGCATAAAATTTTTGTATGATCATCCATAAATTTAAACCATGAGTAGGGCAATTTCTTATCATTAATTTCATCCTCTCCCAAGATTGGGCATCATGTTCATGATCAAGTTGCTTAAAATTCATAATTTGATTTCAAAGAGAAATAATTTTTGTGGGAGGAAAATACTTGGTAATAAAAGCATCTTTACACCTATCCCAAGAATCGATACTATTTCGTGGTAAAGATGAAAACCAAATTTTTGCACGATCCTGTAATGAGAATGGGAATAATTTTAATTTCATAATATCATTATCCACATCTTTTTTCTTTTGCATATCACACAATTCTACGAAAGTGTTAAGATGGGATGCAGCATCTTCATTAGGACTACCAGAAAATTGTTCTTTCATAACAAGATTTAGCAAAGCGGCATTAATATCACAAGTCTCCGCACTAGCGGCGGGAGGAGCAGTCGGAGTACTAATAAAATCATTATTATTAGTGTTGGAAAAATCACACAATTTTGTATTTTCTTGAGACATCGTGGCTACGCAAACAAGATAACAAGCAAGCAAACAAGAAAAAGGCAAACGGAAAATATTTTTGTATTTTTGTAAAAAAAATTAGAAGTGGGGGAGATGAAAATGAGAGGCAAATGCAAATAAAGTAAATGCAAGGAGATGAGAGCTTTATGCGTAGGTACTTGATAGATGTTGATGATGTTTCCCCGGCAACGGCGCCAGAAATTCTTCCTGCTACTTGTGAGCTGCGTTGGTAATTCCCTGAAGAGGAAGGGAGATGCAGTACAGTAGAGATAAGTATTTCCCTCAGTTATGAAACCAAGGTTATCAATCCAGTAGGAGAATCACGCAACACCTCGTTAGCAGCACCTGCACACAAAACAACAAATCCTTGCACCCAATACAAACAAGGGGTTGTCAATCCCTGGGCGGTAAGTTGCAAGATTAAATTGTATGTGATAGATAGATAGATAGAAACAAAAATAAAAAATAAAATAAATAAGATAAAAGTGTAGCAAGTATTTTTAGGGTTTTAGTATATGATTTAGATAGACCCGGGGGCCATAGTTTTCACTAGAGGCTTCTCTCGAGAAAATAGCATACGGTGGGTAGACAAATTACTGTTGGGCAATTGATAGAAAAGCAAATAACCATGAAGATATCCAAGGCAATGATCATGTATATAGGCATCACGTTCGAGACAAGTAGACCGACTCCTGCCTTCATCTACTACTATTACTCCACACATCGACCGCTATCCAGCATGCATCTAGTGTCTTAAGTCCATAAAGAACGGAGTAACGCCTTAAGCAAGATGACATGATGTAGACAAAGTAAACTCACGCATGAATAAACCCCATCTTTTTACCCTTAATAGCAACGATACATACGTGTCATGTCCCTTTATGTCACTGGGATTGAGCACCACAAGATCGAACCCATTACAAAGCACCTCTTCCCATGGCAAGATAAATTAATCTAGTTGGCCAAACCAAATCAATAGATCGGAGAAGTAATACGAAGCTATAATAATCATGCATAAAAGAGATCAGAAAAGACTCAAATAATATTCATGGATAATCTGATCATAAACTCACAATTCATCGGATCCCAACAAACACACCGCAAAAAGTGATTACATCGGATAGAACTCCAAGAACATCGAGGAGAACATTGTATTGAAGATCAAAAAGAGAGAAGAAGCCATCTAGCTACTAACTATGGACCCGAAGATTTGTGGTAAACTACTCACGCATCATCGGAAGGGTAGCAAGGTTGATGTAGAGCCCCTCCGTGATCGATTCCCCCTCCGGCAGAGTACCGGAAAAGGCCTCCAGATGGGATCTGTCGAGAACAGAAGCTTGCGGCGGCGGAAAAAGTATTTCGTGGACTCCCCTATTGGTTTCCTAATTTTTGGGAATTTATAGTGGTGGAATTAGGTCAAACGGAGCTGAGGTGGGCCCACGAGGCACCCCCCAGGCGCGCCCTGGTGGCTCGTGGCCACCTCCTTTGGCGTCTTGTCTTCTTCCAAAGCTTCTAGTGTTGGTATTGTCTAGAAAAAAATCTCCAAAAAGTTTCGTGGCATTTGGACTTCATTTGGTATTGATATTCTGTAAAACAAAAACAGGCAGAAAACAACAACTGGCACTGGGCACTAAGTTAATAGGTTAGTCCCAAAAATGATATATAATTGCTGTAAATGTATATAAAAACATCCAAGATTGATAATATAACAGCATGGAACAATCAAAAATTATAGATACGTTGGAGACGTATCAGGCATATGGAGCATCGGTCTTGGGCTGTCACACGCCGGTGCCTTCGACGAAGACTACGAGGTGTTTTCTCAGTCTGCCCGTGCTTACCTCAACTCCAGAGCTAGTAGGTTGGTGCCCGGAGTGGCTCAGGCGACTCACCACTACGAGGAGGGCACCCACAATGTGGAGGCCTCACCCTCTTCCAAGTTTAAGGAGCCCATCATCATCGATATCTCTGACGATGAGGAGTAGCTTTTTTTAGCTTACTATGAGGACCTATGTTCAGCTAGCTACGCCGGTTAAGCATATTCGGTTTACCTGTTGCATGTGCTGCTCCTGCCTTTCCTTTATAAATTCTAGTGAATTGCCTATGTAATGTTATACTATGCAATCTGATCTTCTAGTATATATGTTTTATATATTGTGCAATGTGGTGCTCAGTTAACTATTTGGTTCATTTGTTGTGATATTCAGTTAATTGTTTGGTTCAATTATGCAATGTGATGTTCAATTCTTGTGGGTACAATTTTGGCTTGTTATGCATGTGAGAAATAAATCGAATTTGGCTATACTAAATACATGAGAAACATATACAAGTGCTATATTTCCAAGTTGTTAAGCATGCTTGGTTTGGTTAACTGTCTGATCTTCTAGTATGTTCTATTGTGCAATGTGGTGCTCAGTTAATTGTTTGGTTCATTTGTTGTCGTGTTCAGTTAGCTGTTTGGTTCAATTCTGCAATGCGATGTTCAATTCTTGTGGGTACAATTTTGTATTGTTATGCATGTGAGAAATAAATCGAATTTGGCTGTACTAAATACATGAGAACCATATACAATTGCTATATTTCAAAGTTTTTAAGCATGCTTTTGGTTAACTGTCTGATCTTCTAGTATGTTCTATTGTGCAATGTGGTGCTCAGTTTACTGTTTGGTTCATTTGTCATGGTGTTCAGTTAACTGTTTGGTTCAATTCTGCAATGCGATGTTCAATTGTTGTGGGTACAATTTTGTATTGTTATGCATGTGAGAAATAAATCGAATTTGGTTGTACTAAATACATGAGAAACACACACAATTGCTATATTTCCTAGTTCTTAAGCATGCTTGGTTTGGATAACTGGCTTTTCCATGTGGCTTGAATTCATCTGCTGGATCTGCAATGTGTTTATTTTTCATCAACATATTTTACTGATAGTATGCCAACTCTCACTTAACCTGATCAATAACTACCTTATATGTGTTATAGGGAAACAATGGGAGGCACTGAGGTTTACCATCGAGGTTTGCACATGCATGGTCCTTTGGCTAATAGCACATTATTGTGCAATTGCAGGAACCATTCTAATATTTAGGTTTTTAACAATTTGGTCTTGCACATGTAGGTCATGCTGTCAGAGGTTTTGACCCACTGTTTGACCCATTTTGGATATGGGGAAATGGGATGTCCATGAATATCAGTCAAGTCAAGAAACTCAGAAAGATTGTTAGGATAAAGAAACTAGCAACGAAAAACAACAAGATCTTTGTCTGCACAAAGAAGAAGACATCAGTCAACTACAGGATGGTACTAACTCTTATACCTTGTTTTTTATTCCTTTGCACCATTTCAAAATTTAGAGAAGATATTTATGCATATCTTTGTTTTCAGGCCTTTCCAAAGCATTTCACCGATGATTACCTCTCAAACCACCTGTATGGTCAAGAGTCAAGGAAGGTATTCATACAACACCGACGGTACAATATTGAAGTCTTCCTCAAGAGGACAAATGTTGGGCGGTCAATCATCCATAGGCACTGGCCTAAAGTTGCAGGGACCTTCAACATCATTCAAGGCTCAATATTCGCCTTCCGCTTCAGCAGTTTTACAGATGAGATTCATCTGTCTATCTACCGTCTATGATGCTAATTTCCAAAGGTTTTAGATGTTGCATGTGAAACTTGGTGTTGTTGTGTAATGGGGTAGCTAGCTATATGCCTATATGGTGTAACTAAGTGCTGAAGCTATATGATGTTGTACTCTGATGTATTTCAATTATGAAATCCTGGTTGCCGTAATACGAAAATGAAATATATTGTGTGTTTAATATGTAATATCAATTTGATTACTAAATGGATTAAAAATAATAGGCCAATTAGCCTACTTATTGGGTTTTTCTATTGCAGACGGTTATTGAGACAAAACCGTGGGTGATGACCTCAGACAACTCACACAGTTTCTAGGGAGTAAACGTGTTGGATCAATGAACAATCACACATGACTTCCTCTGGACAACTGTTTGCGTTAGGCCACCTTGCACAAATGTTTTCCACATAAAAAGTGTGTGTGATGGACAGCCTATGCCATACAGTTTCTTCTAGGCACCGTGCGTGATGCATTCAATAATGCAAACGATAAAATTATAAATATCATCTGTGATGGCAATGCTATCACAGACGATGTGATGCGGAAAATTGTGTGTGATGTACATACGAACGGAAACATTTGTCTGGGATTCACTGTGTGGGATGCTAAGTATATCTCACACGATTGGGCTTGTATAATTGTCTGCGATGGCTCAACCGATCGTACACGAGCTCTTTTTGCCCCGCGTGTGTGACCGGAGGACCTATCGCCGACGGTTTCTGGGGCATGTGGGATGGACCCCCCCTATCGCACACACAGGCAAGGCGACGGTTTAAAACTCTGTCACGGAAAGGGGGTAAAAACCTTTTGTATAGAACTTGCCTGCACTAGTGTTTCCTCCAACGTTGTTACCGCGAACTTCATGCATTTGCAATATGTTGAGATCGTCCCTCTTGTAAGCACATGATAGCACATGTAGGGATGCAGAAGATTAATAAGGCTTGGTTGCAAGTGTTAGCTTGTGACTATGCTTAACAGTCAATTATTTTGCTACCATTTGAAATATATTTTTTTGGTTCGGTGGATTTCTCCGAAGTTACTGTAGCAAACATGCATCAGATGGAGCTTCATATATAAGGCACTGTAATTTTAAATACTCATATTTAGTAGATGTGTTGGTGCCATCTCAACTTTTGCAGATATTTCTGCCTGTCTTCTATTAAAATGGACGGGCGCGACACACATTCATGTTCTAGTGTTATAGGATTATTAAAACTGTTGCACAAGATTGGCCAACTCTGATCCAAAGGTTGCGAAGCAGGAGTCACGTAGACGTAGAGAAATTAATCGATCAACTCAAGATACAAAAAATAAATTTGACATAGAGAAATGGGGGTTGATCTCTCTTTATTAATCACAAGGTAATTGCGCATGTGGATCTTGCCAAACGACAAGGGAATTCGAGGTACTGGACTAGGGAGCCCGGCGCTTCTTCCTCTGGTAGATAAGCTAGAGAAGACGCATTCCACGTGGCATGCTTCCATGATCTCCCTTGAAGATTGGATTGCCCTATTCTACCATGTGCTATGCGTGATACCGGCCCACTTTCTCATTGCCATCGCGGTTAACAAATTATCCTCACGAGGGTCAATCAAGTGATCTATGGTTTCCAGTGGGCTGGGTGCAAAGATGCTCGCAGTGGCTAGTGCAAGGTGAGTTGGCCGCGGGTTTGCAACCCATCCAACTTGGCGGCCTTGGCATGCGGGATCTTCATCGCACATGCCTTGCCATGTGCGCTAGATGGTTTTGGCTTCAGCGCACTGAGCCCCATCGCCCTTGGAGTCACCTTCCCCTCCCCCGCGCTCCTGAGTATCAGGTGATTGTTCATGCTTCCACTTATTGGCAACTTGGAGACGGCAAATCTTGCCTTTTCTAGACCGATCAATGGGTTGATGGTCCCTGCATCGCAGTACTCAGGCTGCTCGTCTTTGCTTTGGTCCCTCAGCGACATCGTAAGCACCAGACTACTTGCGAGGGGCTGCATCTCCTTTCACAGGTTCTTGACATCTGTGACGCCCTTGGGCCTACTTCTATGTTCCAATATGTTGACCTTTGGTGACTCATGCGCCGCATGGCCCGCACCCCTCTCTTCCCAACCCCTGACAATTATCTGGCATTGGACTGATTCAGGCATCTACTCTGCTGCATCCTTCTACTTGACCATGTTCCATGGCTCGGTCTGTGAATCGACTTGGCACCTCACGTGGAGGACGTGAGCCCGCTCCGCGTCAAGGTCTTCTTGTAGCTAGCCCTACAAGATTGATGTTGGACTGGTGATCTACTTGCCCGATGCAGCCTACCTCACACGCCTTGTTGTCTTCTATGTGACAAGGAACCATATAATGCATGCAACACCTCCTCATTGGTTGTTCATTCTCCCGACAACTCAGGCATGATATCCTCTCTTGGTGTCGATCATCGCCGCATTGCTGCGCCCAGAAAACTTGTTCCAAGCGTGGTGGATTGACACCTGTGTTGTGTTCAACGGTAGGGTGCGTCGACTCTAAATTAAAATCTTCCTACCTACAGAACATCCAGGAACATGCTAACAAAGATGGACCACTAATAATTACCACTAGACGCACAGTGCCGTGCAATGGAATTAGAGTTGTGGCAGCACGTCTCCGTAGTCGTCATCAATCTCCCCGAACAACCGAACGCCAGATCCCACGAACAGGTTCACCGTAGTGGCGCAAGTGCACCACCTCTAATGGTATCCATGTGTGTAGGAAGGAACGCCATGCGGCAGACTACTAGGTCCGATCACATAGCCGGTGGCTCATGGAGGTGGCTAGTTACAATACATGCAAAGCCCTAACGACAAACTCCAAAGTGATCAACTGAATATGTCTGTCGTACCTCCACTATATATAGGCATCCATCGCGGGCTCATTGATAACCCACAAGTATAGGGGATCAATTGTAGCCTTTCTCGATAAGTAAGAGTGTCGAACCCAACGAGGAGCTAAAGGTAGCATTAATATTCCCTTCAAGTTCTATCGACCACCGATACAACTCTACACACACTTAACGTTCGCTTTACCTAGAACAAGAATAAAACTACTTTATAGGTGTAACAGGATAAGTTTGCAAGAATAAAAGTAGAAGTACTTAGTGAGATAATAAAGCTAGGATTACTTTGCAAGATAATAAAAGTGAGTTGTTTAGTAGAGAGCTTTTTGTAACACAAAGAGAAAGATTGTCCATAGGCAATTGAATATAACACGATAGATACTTATCATATGCAATGAGGGAGAGGCATATGCTAACATACTTTCCGTACTTGGATCGTATGCACTTATGATTGGAACTCTAGCAAGCATCCGCAACTACTAAAGATCATTAAGGTAAAACCCAACTATATCATTAAGTAAAAAGTCCTCTTTACTCCCATACGCAACAACCCCCTTACTCGGGTGTAAGCTTCTGTCACTCTAGCCACCCACTATAAGCGAATCATGAACGTATTGCAAAACCCTATAGTGGGAATCCCTCACGCTTGCGCGACATGGAGGGTGATGAGTTCAAATTATGAGACCATTTTACTGTTATTTTTGTGCCTACTTTGTAGGCTTTGTGGAATTTTACCGCGTTCGCGCACTTCTTTTTGTTGATAATCCCTCAGGTAATGGCTTTTGGAGCAATATTCATTTAATGGAGAAAATCCCCAAAAATGGCACTGGAATCACATATTAAAAGTGATAAACACTTTCCATAAAAAGATCAAGCAAGAAGGCCAAGAAACAACCATCGTCGAGCTTCCAGAGTGAACGATGGCGTTCCATGCGACCGCGCACGCTCGCATGAGCGGTCGTTTGGCGCGCCGCCGCATCTGGGGGATCAGCTATTTTCACCCCGTCAAATTGGATCATGGATCAGACGTGAAAGGACTCCAGAAACTCATCCAGAAGGCAGAACCCTAGCCTCCGGAGCCCATCCGGAGGGAGAATCAACGAGGGGAAGAAGGGGATTCCTCACACCTTGAAGGGAACGAAGTCATCATCACCATCTCCATCATCACCGTCTTCACCATCATGGTCATCCACATTCTTATCATCTGCAACATCAAGAACCCTAGTGGATCCTTCGGTGTATCGGTTGATTCATCCTTCACGTATTCCATTACCATTACCATGATGATTGTCGTACCCATGTGTGAGTAGACCTGTTGTTCTTGGGGTATGGATGAACCCTAGTGTGTAATAGGTTGTTTGACACTAGGATTTAATATCCTCTTTGCATGTTTATGTTGATAATCTTCTTGACGTTGGGTGAAGTCAACCATCCAATGTATGCCAACTTCGGACGGAAGGTTATTACTGTTGGCTAACTGTGTGGTTGCGGAGATGGGTGACGTGACATGCCCCTTCCCCCTTCATAGCGGATAGTTGCAACAAGGGGTAAAACAGAGGCCACTTTGGCCGCGTCCACGGGGACATCTTTCCCCTTAATCACCGTTTCATAACTGAAGTGGGGAAGAACGGTGGTGGCGTATGGGATAGGGAGATACCACGAGTATGCATGTATCTGTACCGGCTCCGCCCACAAAGAGAAACATGTAAAGTGGCTTAGGAATCCGAAGTAGCATTGTGTTTAGGCACCGCTATAGATGCACACTAGAGGAGATTCTGGACCCCCGGGAATGTTTTTAATCATTTGCTTCAGGTCTCATTTATATTGTCAGTTATTTACTTTAATAGATTTAGTCATCATTACAATTGCAACATTATTATTATTACTTTACTGTTCTGGATTACTTACAACTTTTAGGCACATTGTTTGCACCTTGCAAAGGACCTAAGACTGATTCCTGTGCTCCCTGTGGGGTCGATAGTCTTACTTCGAAAAGGCTACAACTAAACCCTGTGCACTTGCAGGCTATTAAGCTTTTTTTGGTGCCGTTACCGGGGAGCTGAGCGCTTTTGGTCTAAGTTCTAAGTTTGGTTTGAATTTTGTATACTAAGTTGTTTGCAGGTCTGGAACAATCATGGCTGAGTATGGACACAATTATCAACTTGCAGCCATGCATCTTATAGGTCCACCTATTCGAGAAATGTTCACATCGTTGGGTCCTAATCCCATCGGTGTAGCTTATGAGGTGAACCCGAGTGTCCTCGAATTGTTGCATGGTAAATAGTTTAAAGGTGAGGATTCTTATCAACATTTGCAATTTTTCGAAGATGTATGTGGGACATTTAAGTTGAATGCTTTTAGCTCGGATGATATGAAACTGAAACTATTTCCTCACACTCTGGCTAAAAAGACAAGGAATTGGTTAGTGTCTCACCCTGCAGGTACCATTGATACTTGGAATAAACTAGCAGACACTTTTCTATTAGATTTTTATCCAGAAAATAAGTCCTATGAAGAAAGGAGGAAGATTTTAAAGTTCCGACAGTGGCCTGGAGAAAGTCTGGTAAACGCATATCAAAGGTATAAAATTTTATTAAATGATTGCCCTCATCATAAGCTCCTTGAATTGTTAGTGTTAAATCTTTTCTATGGAGGATTGCAATATGATTCAAAGGAAGAACTAGACTTAGTATCTGCAGGTTCTTTTATTACTAGCAAAGTCCTGGAAGCATTGGAATTATTAGAAGGGAAACTTGCTAACCACGAAGCTTGGGGGAGCGATGAAGAAGGAGAGGGTAAAGTAGAAGTAAATTTTGATTGCATAAAAGCTTATCTAAACTCAGGGAGAGTTGAACAAATAAGTAATGAATTATACCTTGACCCTGAAGTTGTTTTAAGATTTGTTCAAAGCTATGCATAACATATGGAGTTTTCGAAGAAGAAATGGGAGAATTATTCTGATGAGGACCCCGAGGAAGAGGTCATAGTTGAGACCTTGGAGGTAGAAACATCAGTACTCCCCATGGAAGAAGATTATGAACCCGAACCAGTATTGCCATATCCTGTGAGAAAGGCACGACTTGAGTATTTTAACAAGGAACATTCTGAGGATGAAAATGAGAATCAGAGCAAAGCTAAGGTGAAGCCCCCCAAAAGGAGAAAACAGGAAAAACCCATCAAAACGATGGAAGAAGAGGTAACTTGCTTTGTAAAAGGTTGCATAAAAGCTGCATATACTGGTAAACTGGTGGCGCCTTGTTCGTTTAGAAGTACTTCTTATTTTGGTCTATGCGATATAGGGTCTTCTATTAATGTTATACCTTACACTCTTTACACTAAGATTCATGATGAAATTTATGCTTGTGACCTGCAGCCAACTGATATGGAAATTAAACTAGCAGATGGGACTCTAAGGAGACCTTATGGGATGGTATCTGATGTTTATGTCATATTGGGAACCTTTACTTATCAGGTAGACTTTGTTGTAATGGAAATCTCTGAAGATGATTTTTGTCCCATAATATTTTGAAGACCATTCCTTAACACTGCAGGTGCAAGCATTGATTGTAAGAGGGAAGTTGTCTCTCTTAAGTATGGGGAAGAGGTAAGATAATTTCATTTTTCTAGATTGAAGAATCACCCCCAACCACAAGAGTATGACAACAATGAAGAGAAGACCATAGCTCAACTAGCAGCAATCTACTTCGGAACCCCAAAAGATGATCTAGAAAGGAGTTTAACCGAATACGAGAGAAATCTAGAGGACCCAGCTAAGGAAGAAATAGATCATCACTTGAATGAAACACCGGTTCATCATCCGGTATCTAGTGCACAATATGAAATACCTGAGAAGAAAGGAGACGAAGAACCGCCACCACCTGAACTAAAGCCTCTACCAAATGAGTTAAGGTATGCGTTTTTAGATGAAACAAATAGATACCTTGTTATTATTAGTGCTAATCTTTCAGATGAAGAAAAAGAGAGATTAATGAATGCCTTGAGGAAACATAGAAAAGCATTTGGGTATTCAATGGTTGACTTAAAGGTATCAACCCCTCTATATGTACTCATCGTATATTCATGGAGGAAGGAGCTGAACCAGTTCGTGAGTACCAGCGGAAGCTGAACCCTGAAATGAAGGAAGTGGTAAGAAAAGAAATTATTCGTCTACTTGATGCAGGTATTATATATCCAGTTTTTGAAAGCAAATGGGTAAGTCCGGTTCATTGTGTGCCTAAAAAGGGAGGATTTACAGTAGTTCCTAATAGACATAACGAACTAATCCCTACTAGAACAATAGTTGGGTATAGAATGTGCATTGATTTCAGGAAGCTGAATAAGGAGACCTGTAAGGATCATTACCCCTTACCATTCATCGATCAAATGCTTGAAAGGTTGGTGAAGCATACCCATTTTTTCTATTTGGATGGATATTCAGGGTTTTCACAAATTGCTGTGCATCCAGAAGACCAAGAGAAGACAACATTTACCTGCCCTTTTGGTATGTACTCTTACCGTCGTATGCCTTTTGGCCTATGCAATGCACCAGCTACATTTCAAAGATGCATGAATGCCATTTTTGCTGATTTCGTTGAAGAAATCATGGAAGTCTTCATGGATGACTTTTCAGTCTATGGAACTTCTTTTGATGATTGTCTTCGCAATCTTGATAAAGTTTTGTAGAGGTGTGAGGATACTAATCTTGTCTTGAATTGGGAGAAATGCCATTTTATGGTCAACGAAGGTATTGTTTTGGGGCACAAAATATCTGGTAAAGGTATAGAAGTTGATAAAGCAAAGATAGATGCCATAGAGAAACTCCCTTATCCCCGTGATATAAAAGGGATAAGGAGTTTTCTTGGGCATGCAGGTTTCTATAGGCGCTTTATTAAGAATTTCTCCAGTATTTCAAAACCTTTGACTAACCTTTTGCAGAAAGATGTTCCCTTCACGTTCAATGATGAGCGTAAAAGTGCCTTTGAAAGACTGAAGCATGCTCTACTGAATGCTCCTATCATTACACCTCCAGACCGGGACATGCCTTTTGAGGTCATATGCGAAGCGGATGATAATGCGGTAAGTGCAGTTTTGGGCCAACAAGTAGGTGAGAAGTTTAATGTTATTTACTTTGCAAGCCACACCCTCACTGATGCCCAAAAGAATTATGCTAATAATGATAAAGAACTCTATGCAATGATCTTTGCTTGTGAGAAGTTTAGACCTTATATCACTGATACAAAAGTTATATTCTATACTAACCACCAGGCAATAAAAGAGGTGTTGGATATTAAAGAAACTAAGCCGCGCTGGGTGAGGTGGTCTCTTCTTTTGCAGGAATTTGATAGTGAAATTTTAGACCGCAAAAATATAGAAGTGTTGACAAACATCTCCCTGGTAAAGGAGGAGCATCAATACAATCCAAAAGGTATATGTATCCCCTACGGAATGGTTGTGGCTTTGGATAGAGCTACAATCCGTACCTTTGGAGACACAGGACCACCATTCATCGGTCTAGAGGAATCATTCGCAAAACTGAGGGTAAGGGAAGAAATTGATTTATTTTGCTATAACAACTCTTTGCACCCCAGTAAGCTGTAGAAGATGTCACCACTTCTTCAACCCCTAAGAACAAAGAAGCCTGGGACGAAGATCTTCGCAAAACACAAAGAGTGGAGAGCACTAGGGAACACAGGAAAGATCTCACTTTTTCCTTAAGCTCTCGTCAAAGTTGCCTTCGTTGTATTTTTTTGTATAGAATTATATGTTTTCTATAGTCAAACGGGCGCACAAACGATTGCCTGCGGTCGTTTCGGGCACCGTCTTTGATACTGTTTATTTAAGCGCGCAGAAAAAAGGAGCAAACGACCGCCCAAGCGATCGCTAGCGACCGCTTGGAAGGCCGTCTTTCAATCTATTCCGCGGAGGGAAACTGCGCCTCTGCGTATAAAAAAACAGTTTTGTCTCCCAGGAAAAGGGGATCAAACGGACGCACGAACGAGCGAAAGCACCCGTTTTGAAGGCCATTATACATTCTGTTCATGAAGCGCTCAGTGGAAGAAGGTCAAACAACCGCTCAAACGATCGGTCGCGGTCTTGTCCCAAAGCTTCTAGTGTTTATCTTGTCCAAAAAAAAATCTCCAAAAAGTTTCGTGGCATTTGGACTTCGTTTGGTATTGATTTTCTGTAAAACAAAAACAGGGCAGAAAACAGCAACTGCCACTGGGCACTAAGTTAATAGGTTAGTCTCCAAAAATGATATATAATTGCTATAAATGCATATAAAAACATCCAAGATTGATAATATAATAGCATGGAACAATAAAAAATTATAGATACGTTGGAGACGTATCAGCTGAGATGTTTTTATATGCATTTACAACAATTTTATATCATTTTTGAAGACTAACCTATTAACTTAGTGCCCAGTGCCAGTTGTTGTTTTCTACCCTATTTTTGTTTTATAGAAAATAAATACCAAACGAAGTCCAAATACCATGAAACTTTTTGGAGATTTGTTTCTGGACAAGATAAACACTAGAAGCTTCGGGAGAAGACCAGACGCCAGAGGAGGTGGCCACGAGCCACCAGGGCGCACCTGGGGGTGCAGGCGCGCCCTGGTGCCTTGTGGGCCCACCTCAGCTCCGTTTGACCTAATTCCACCACTATAAATTCCCAAAAAATCAGAAGCCCTTAGGAGAGTCCACGAAATACTTTTTCCGCCACCGCAAGTTTCTGTTCCAGAGAGATCCCATCTGGAGGCCTTCTCCGGTACTCCGCCGGAGGGGGAATCGATCACAGAGGGGTTCTACATCAACCTTGCTGCCCTTCCGATGATGCGTGAGTAGTTTACCATAGACCTTAGGGTCCATAGGCAGTAACTAGATGGCTTCTTCTCTCTTTTTGTTCTTCAATACAATGTTCTCCTCGATGTTCTTGGAGTTTTATCTGATGTAATCACTTTTTGCGGTGTGTTTGTTGGGATCCGATGAATTGTGAGTTTATGATCAGATTATCCATGAATATTATTTGAGTCTTCTCTATTCTCCTTTATGCATGATTATTATAGCTTCATATTTCTTCTCCGGTCTATTGATTTGGTTTGGCCAACTAGATTGATTTATCTTGCCATGGGAAGAGGTGCTTTGTAATGGGTTCGATCTTGCGATGCTCAATCCCAGTGACAGAAAGGGACATGACACGTATGTATCATTGCTATTAAGGGTAAAAAGATGGGGTTTATTCATACATGAGTTTATCTTGTCTACATCATGTCATCGTTCTTAAGGCGTTACTCCGTTCTTTTATGGACTTAATACACTAGATGCATGCTGGATAGCGGTCGATGTGTGGAGTAATAGTAGTAGATGCAGGCAGGAGTCGGTCTACTTGTCTCGGACGTGATGCCTATATACATGATCATTGCCTTGGATATCGTCATGATTATTTGATTTTCTATCAATTGCCCAACAGTAATTTGTCTACCCACCGTATGCTATTTTCTTGAGAGAAGCCTCTAGTGAAAACTATGGCCCCCGGGTCTATCTAAATCATATTACTAAACCCTAAAAATATTGCTGCCATTTTATTTTATTTATTTTATTTTGTATTTTTGTTTCAATCTATCTATCTATCACATACAATTTAATCTTGCAATTGACCGCCGAGGGATTGACAACCCCTCGTTTGCGTTGGGTGCAAGGATTTGTTGTTTGTGTGCAGGTGCTGCTAACGAGGTGTTGCATGATTCTCCTACTGGTTCGATAACCTTGGTTTCATAACTGAGGGAAATACTTATCTCTACTGTGCTGCATCATCCCTTCCTCTTCGGGGAAAATACCAACGCAAGCTACAAGTAGCAGGAAGAATTTCTGGCGCCGTTGCCGGGGAGACATCATCAACATCTATCAAGTACCTTTGCATAAACTATCATCTCCTTGCATTTACTTTATTTGCCATTTGCCTCTCGTTTTCATCTCCCCCACTTCTAAAACGTTTTTACAAAAATACAAAAATATTTTTCGTTTGCCTTGTTCTTGTTTGCTTGTTTGCTTGCTTGTTATCTTGTTTGCGTAATCACGATGTCTCAAGAAAATATAAAATTGTGTGATTTTTCCAATACTAATAATAATGATTTTATTAGTACTACGATTGCTCCTCCCATCGCTAGTGCGGAGACTTGTGATATTAATGCCGCTTTTTTAAATCTTGTCATGAAAGATCAATTTTCTGGTAGCCCTAATGAAGATGCTGCATCCCATCTTAACACTTTCGTAGAATTGTGTGACATGCAAAAGAAAAAATATGTGGATAACAATATTGTGAAATTAAAATTATTCCCATTCGTTGCGGGATCGTGCAAAAATTTAGTTTTCATCTTTACCACGAAATAGTATCGATTCTTGGGATAGGTGTAAAGATGCTTTTATTACTAAGTATTTTCCTCCCATGAAAATTATTTCTCTTAGAAATCAAATTATGAATTTTAAGCAACTTGATCATGAACATGTTGCCCAATCTTGGGAGAGGATGAAATTAATGATAAGAAATTGCCCTACTCATGGTTTAAATTTATGGATGATCATACAAATTTTTTTTGCGAGATTGAATTTTGTTTCTAGAAATCTTTTAGATTCTGCCGCGGGTGGTACTTTTATGGAGATTACTTTGGGAGAAGCTACTAAATTGCTTGATAATATTATGGCAAATTATTCACAATGGCACACTGAAAGAGTCCCTACTAGTAAAAAGGTGAATTCTATTGAAGAAATTAATACTTTGAGTGATAAAGTTGATGCGCTTATGAAATTGGTTGCTAGTAAAAATGATCATATTGATCCTAATGATGTGCCATTGTCCACTTTGATTGAGCAAAATAATGATCCCGTAGATGTGAATTTTGTCTCGCGAAACAATTTTAATAATAATGCTTATAGAGGTAATTTCAACGCTAGACCGTTTCCTGGAAATTCCTCTAATAATTATGGCAATCCTTATGGTAATTCTTATAATAATAATAATAATAGGATTCCCTCTGATCTTGAAAGTAATATTAAAGAATTTATTAATGCTCAAAAAGTTTTCAACACTACGATAGATGAAAAATTGAGTAAACTTGATGATATGTCTAGGAGCATTGATAGATTTATTCATGATGTGGAAAATCTTAAGACTAAAATTTTGCCACCCAAAATTGATATTAGCGAATCAATTAAAGCTTTATATGTCTCCATGGATGAGAGTAAGAAAAGAACCGCCATGCTAAAAGCTAAACGAGAATTTTTAGAAAAAGTGATTCCTCCCGGTTTTTATCGTAGTAATGATGAGGATATTAAAATGATTGGTGTTTCGTCTATTGATTATTTGTTTAGAAATATAAAACTTGATGAAAAGGGGACTGAAGAAGAGTCAACTTTAGCTAGTAGGCGTTCCCATAATTCGGAGGGTGAAAATCTTAATGAAAAAATTGCTAAAAGTGGGTTTGGAGAGGTAAAAACTTTAAATAGCGATGTGCCCACTCTCTTGGATTACAAAGATTTTAATTATGATAATTGTTCTTTGATTGAGTGCATTCCTTTGTTACAATCCATGTTAAATTCACCCAACGCTTATGAGCAAAACAAGGCTTTTACTAAATACATCGTAGAAGCAATGATGAAAGCGTTAGAAGAAAAGATAGAACTAGAAATTTCAATTCCTAGAAAATTATATGATGAATGGGAACCCACCATCAAAGTTAAAATTAAAAATTATGAGTGCAATGCTTTATGTGATTTGGGTGCTAGCGTTTCCACAATTCCAAAATCTTTATGTGATGTGCTAGGTTTCACCAATATAGATGAATGTTCTCTTAATTTGCACTTGGCGGATTCTACTATTAAAAAACCAATGGGTAGAATTAATGATGTTCTTATTCTTGCAAATAGAAATTATGTGCCCATTGATTTTATTGTTCTTGATATTGAATGCAATTCTTCTTGCCCCATAATACTTGGTAGACCGTTCTTACGAACTATAGGTGCCGTTATTGATATGAAAGAAGGGAAAATAAAATTTATTTTCCATTAAAGAAGGGTATGGAGCATTTTCATAGGAAAAGAATTAAAGCACCATATGAATCAATTAAGAGGGCCACTTATGGAATCAACTTGAAAGATGACAATACTTGAAACTATGCATTATGCCTAGCTAGGGGCATAAAACAATAGCGCTTGTTGGGAGGCAACCCAGTGAATAAAATAATTTTTTTCTGCTATTGTGTGTTTTGACAATTATGCTACTGGTATTATTGTGTTTTTGTGTTTTTAATTAGTGTTTGTGCCAAGTAAAGCCTTTAGGATGATTTGGAAGATAGTATAATTGATGCTGTTTGGAAAACAGAAAGTTTTGCATCAAGTGACCGATTTTTTTTTCTGTACTGGAGCGTCAAAAAAATCTGAACTTTTTACAAAGTATTGGTATGTTAATTGCCCACGTTGTCCTAATTTTTCAGAATTTTTGGAGTTACAAAAGTATGGCTTTTAAATAGATTGCTACAGACTGTTCTGTTTTTGACAGATTCTGTTTTTGATGCACTACTTGCTTGTTTTGATGAATCTATGGATTGTATCGGGGGGTATAAGCCATGGTGAAGTTAGAGTACAGTATGTATAATGCAAAAATAAAATATGAATGGGTTTGCAACAGTACTTAAAGTGGTGATTTATTTTGTTATACTAACGGATCTCACGAAGGTTTTGTTGAGTTTTGTGTGATTGAAGTTTTCAAGTTTTGGGTGAGATCACGATGGATGAAGGAATAAGGAGTAGCAAAAGCCTAAGCTTGGGGATGCCCGAGGCACCCCAAGGTAATATTCAAGGAAGACTCAAGCGTCTAAGCTTGGGGATGCCCCGGAAGGCATCCCCTCTTTCTTCTACCAACCATCGGTAATTTTACTTGGAGCTATATTTTTATTCGTCACATGATACGAGTTTTGCTTGGAGCGTCTTGTATTATATGAGTCTTTGCTTTGTTTGCTTTTTAGTTTGTCACAATCATCCTTGCTGAACACACCTATTTTGAGAGAGCCACACGTTCATCATAATTTGTTAGAATACTCTATGTGCTTCACTTATATTATTTTGAGAGTTGATAAGATTGAAATTTTGAAGAAATGAATTCTCATGCTTCACTTATATTATTTTGAGAGTTTATAAGATTGAAATTTTGAAGAAATAAATTCTGATGCTTCACTTATATTATTTTGAGAATTGATAAGATTAAAATTTTGAAGAAATATTTGCACTCTCATGCTTCACTTAAATCTTTTTGAGAGTTGATGATAGTAACGGTAATTTGCACAAGATATGAATTTGGTCCCAAAGTGATGAATATTCAAGAGGGATATAAATAAAAACTTTCATATATATCATTGGATATGATAAATGTGATTCCTTGCAATAGTTTTGCGATATGGAAATGATAATATGTGAGTCATGATAGTGAGTAATTGTGATTTAATAAGAATATTAGTGTTAAGGTTTGTGATTCCCTATGCATGCACATTAAGTCAATAGTTATGCGAAGAAATTATATCCTACTTATGGTGCACTATTCGGTGTTAGTTATGTTCAATGCATGTTTATGACCATTTTCGATTTTTGGTTGGTTGCTTCTCAATCTATTTGCTAGCCTTCATTTGTACTAAGCGGAAATACAGCTTGTGCATCCAAACTCCTTAAACCCAAGTTGTGCGAAATGAGTCCACTATATCTACCTATATGCGGTATTTCAATGTCGTTCCAAGTAAATTTACGTGTGCCAACTCTAGTTTTCAAAATAATTTTTTCCGGTTTGTGTGCCCATACCGCTCATGAAGCGGCAGGGGGTGGCCATTATTTTCCACGCTAGGTGTGTTATTCTCACGATGAGTGTTTATTCACTTGTCATTACACGAGAGAGTGGCTGGTAATAGGTATGCCCAGTCCCACAATGAAATCAAAATTAATAACAACAAAATTCCTTGGAAAGTGTTGGTATGGAGGGCACCCGTGGATACGGCTAGCCATGGATTGTGAAAGAAATGGTGGAATGGAAATAAAACTTTACTTTCTGTTTGGGAACCGCCTATGATGTGTCTAGCATGGAAAATAATGGGAATTCTCGGTCGTTTTTGTTGACAGGAAAAGCATGCCTCTCAAAATATTTTATCTCTTTAATTTTAGCTTTGAGCTCTGGCACATTTGACAAATCTCTGCTTCCCTATGCGAAGGGACTATCTATTTACTTTTATGCTATTTTTATTTTTATTTGAGTCTCCATCTTCTCTTACAAAAGCACCAACTAGAGAGCACTATTGTCATACTTGTGCATTGTGTGTAGCTAATATTTGAGTGTGTTTCATGAATGGATCAATGATTGAGCATAATGGGCTAGGGATAACTTTCTTTAGCATTGATATTTTGAAAGACATGGTTGCTTGTTAGCATCCTTGAGTATTTATATTTTCATGTCAAATTATAGACTATTGCTTTGAATCATTCAAGTCCAATGTCCATGCTACAAAAGAAAAGAATATGTGATGAATATGTTAGGCAGCATTCCAAATCAAAAATTCTGTTTTTATCATTTACCTACTCGAGGACGAGCAGGAATTAAGCATGGGGATGCTGATACGTCTCCAACATATCTATAATTTTTTATTGTTCCATGCTGTTATATTATCAATCTTGGATGTTTTTATATGCATTTACATCAATTTTATATCATTTTTGGAGACTAACCTATTAACTTAGTGCCCAGTGCCAGTTGCTGTTTTCTGCCCTGTTTTTGTTTTACAGAAAATCAATACCAAACGAAGTCCAAATGCCATGAAACTTTTTGGAGATTTTTTTTTCTGGACAAGATAAACACTAGAAGCTTCGGGAGAAGACCAGACGCCAGAGGAGGTGGCCATGAGCCACCAGGGCGCGCCTGGGGGGGGGGGGCAGGCGCGCCCTGGTGCCTCGTGGGCCCACCTCAGCTCCGTTTGACCTAATTCCACCACTATAAATTCACAAAAAATCAGAAACCCTCAGGAGAGTCCACGAAATACTTTTTCTGCCGCCGCAAGTTTCTGTTCCAGAGAGGTCCCATTTGGAGGCCTTCTCCGGTACTCCGCCGGAGGGGGAATCGATCACGGAGGGGTTCTACATCAACCTTGCTGCCCTTCCGATGATGCGTGAGTAGTTTACCACAGACCTTCGGGTCCATAGGCAGTAGCTAGATGGTTTCTTCTCTCTTTTTGATCTTCAATACAATGTTCTCCTCGATGTTCTTGGAGTTCAATCCGATGTAATCACTTTTTGCGGTGTGTTTGTTGGGATCCGATGAATTGTGAGTTTATGATCAGATTATCCGTGAATATTATTTGAGTCTTCTCTGATCTCTTTTATGCATGATTATTATAGCTTCTTATTTCTTCTCCGATCTATTGATTTGGTTTGGCCAACTAGATTGATTTATCTTGCCATGGGAAGAGGTGCTTTGTAATGGGTTCGATCTTGCGGTGCTCAATCCCTGCGATAGAAAGGGACATGACACGTATGTATCGTTGCTATTAAGGGTAAAAAGATGGGGTTTATTCATACGTGAGTTTATCTTGTCTACATCATGTCATCGTTCTTAAGGCGTTACTCCGTTCTTTTATGGACTTAATACACTAGATGCATGCTGCATAGCGGTCGATATGTGGAGTAATAGTAGTAGATGCAGGCAGGAGTCGGTCTACTTGTCTCGGATGTGATGCCTATATACATGATCATTGCCTTGGATATCGTCATGATTATTTGCTTTTCTATCAATTGCCCAACAGTAATTTGTCTACCCACCGTATGCTATTTTCTTGAGAGAAGCCTCTAGTGAAAACTATGGCCCCCGGGTCTATCTAAATCATATTACTAAAACCCTAAAAATATTGCTGCCATTTTCTTTTATTTATTTTATTTTGTATTTTTTTTCAATCTATCTATCTATCACATACAACTTAATCTTGCAATTGACCGCCGAGGGATTGACAACCCCTCGTTTGCGTTGGGTGAAAGGATTTGTTGTTTGTGTGCAGGGGCTGCTAACGAGGTGTTGCGTGATTCTCCTACTGGTTCGATAACCTTGGTTTCATAACTGAGGGAAATACTTATCTCTACTGTGCTGCATCATCCCTTCCTCTTCGGGGAAAATACCAACGCAAGCTACAAGTAGCAGGAAGAGCACTTTTGCTCTCCGGCGGAGAGATTCTGCCAGGGATACTTCCCTCCGGGAGGGGGAAATCGTTGCCATCGACATCATTAGCGATCCTCTCATCGTGGGAGGACTAATCTTCATCAACATCTTCACCAGCACCATCTCATCTCAAACCCTAGTTCATCTCTTGTATTCAATCTTTATCTCAAAACCTCAGATTGGTACCTGTGGGTTGCTAGTAGTGTTGATTACATCTTGTAGTTGATGCTAGTTGTTTTATTTGGTGGAAGATTATATGTTCAGATCTATTATGCTATTCAATACCCCTCTGATCTTGGACATGATTATGATTTGTGAGTAGTTAATTTTGTTCTTGAGGACATGGGAGAAGTCTTGTCATAAGTAATCATGTGAATTTGGTATTCGTTCGATATTTTGATGATATGTATGTTGTTGATTCCCTTAGTGGTGTCGTGTTAACGTCGACTACATGACACTTCACCATCTTTGGGCCTAAGGGAATGCATTGTGGAGTAGTAATTAGATGATGGGTTGCTAGAGTGACAGAAGCTTAAACCCTAGTTTATGAGCTATTCCGTAAGGGGCTGATTTGGATCCATATGTTTAATGCTATGGTTAGAGTTATCTTAATTCTTCTTTCGTAGTTGCGGATGCTTGCGAGAGGGGGTAATCATAAGTGGGAGGCTTGTTCAAGTAAGAACATCACCCAAGCACCGGTCCACCCACATATCAAATTATCAAAGTAGCGAACGCGAATCAAACAAACATGATGAAAGTGACTAGATGAAATTCCCATGTGTCCTCGAGAATGCTTTACTTACTATATGAGATTGTTCCGGTTTGTCCTTTGCTATAAAAAGGATTGGGCCACCTTGCTGCACTCTTTGTTACTATTCCTACTTGTCACTTGTTACAAATTATCTTGCTATCAAACTACTTGTTACCGATAATTTCAGTGCTTGCAGAAAGTACCTTGACCGCTTGTCATTTCCTTCTGCTCCTTGTTGGGTTCGACATTCTTACTTATCGGAAGGACTACGATTGATCCCCTATACTTGTGGGTTATCAAGAATCTTTTCTGGTGCCGTTGCCGGGGAGTGAAGCGCCTTTGGTGAGTGGAATTTGGTAAGGAAACATTTATATTACGTGCTGAAATTTACATTTACTTGTCACTATGGAAAGTAATCCTTTGAGGGGTTTGTTCGGGGTATCTTCACCTCGACCGGAAACACAAATAGTTGCTCCTCAACCTACTGCACCTACTGAAATTCCTCCGGGTATGATAGAGAAACTGCTAGCTAATCCTTATGCAGGAGATGGAACAGTACATCCTGATATGCACTTAATCTATGTGGATGAAATTTGTGGATTGTTTAAGCTTGCAGGTTTATCCGGAGATGGAGTTAAGAAGAAAGTATTCCCTTTATCTTTGGAGGGAAAGGCATTAGTGTGGTATAGGCTATGTGATGATACTGATACATGGGACTGGAACCCATTGAAACTAGAATTCCATCAGAAATTTTATCCTATGTATTTGGTTCATCGTGATCGGAATTATATATATAACTTTTGGCCACGTGAAGGAGAAAGCGTAGCTCAAGCTTGGGGGAGGCTTAAGTACATGATGTACACATGCCCCAACCATGAGCTCTCGAAAGAAATTATCTTACAGAATTTTTATGCTCGGCTTTCTCATGATAATCAAACTATGCTCGATTCTTCTTCGACTGGCTCCTTTATGAAGAAAACTATTGAATTCAGATGGGACATTCTGGAAATAATTAAATGCAACTCTGAAGATTGGGAACTCGACAAAGGTAATGAGTCAGGTATAATACTTGAGTTCGATTGTGTTAAATCTTTTATGGCCACCGATGCTTTTCATAAGTTTTGCACTAAATGTGGACTTGACTCTGAGATAGTAGCTTCCTTTTGTGAATCATTTGCTACTCATGTTGATCTCCCTAAGGAGAAGTGGTTTAAATATCATCCCCCTGTTAAAGAAAAGATTGAGGAACCCGTTAGTGTTAAAGAAGAAACAATTATTTATCATGTTGATCCAGTTGTGCCTACTTCTTATATTGAGAAACCACGTTTTCCTGTTAGGATTAAGGAACATGCTAAAGCTTCAACTGTGGTTAACAAAAGTAACATTAGAGCACCTAGACCCTCTGAATAAATTAAAGTTGAACCTGATGTTGCTATGGTTAAAGATCTTTTAGTCGATAATATAGATGGGCATGTTATTTACTTTTGTGATGAGGCTGCTAGAATTGCTAAACCTGTTAGAAATGAACAAGATATGTTAGACAAGAACAAGCCCGTAGTTGGCATGCCTGTTATTTCTATTAAGATTGGTGATCATTGCTATCATGGTTTGTGTGATATGGGTGCTAGTGTGAGTGCTATCCCATTTACCTTATATCAAGAAATTATGAATGATATTGCACCTGTTGAGATTGAAGATATTGATGTTACTATTAAGCTTGCAAACAGAGATACCATTACACCACTTGGGATCGTTAGAGATGTTGAAGTCTTGTGTGGAAAGATAAAATACCCGACTGATTTTCTAGTCCCCGGTTCTCCACAAGATGATTTTTGTCCCATTATATTTGGTAGACCTTTCTTGAACACTGTTAATGCCAAGATTGATTGCGCTAAAGAAACTGTTAGTGTTAATTTTGGTGGTATGTCTCATGAGTTTAATTTCTCCAAGTTTCGTAGACAACCTCATGATAAAGAATTGCCTAGTAAAGATGAAATTATTGGTCTTGCTTCTATTGCCGTACCTCCTACTGATCCGTTAGAACAATATTTGCTAGAGCATGAAAATGATATGCATATGAATGAAATAAATGAAATAGATAAGATGTTCTTTGATCAACCACCTATCCTTAAACATAATTTGCCTGTTGAAACTCTTGGAGGCCCTCCTCCACCTAAGGGTGATCCTGTATTTGAATTGAAGCAATTGCCTGATACATTGAAATATGCTTATCTTGATGAAAAGAAGATATATCCTGTTATTATTAGTGCTAACCTTTCAGCGCATGAAGAAAAGAGATTACTAAAAACTTTGAGGAAGCACCGAGCTGCTATTGGATATACTCTTTATGATCTTAAGGGCATTAGTCCCACTCTATGTCAGCACAAAATTAATATGGAGCCTGATGCCAAACCGGTTGTCGACCACCAATGACGATTAAATCCTAGGGATAATTAATTTTATGCCCCTAGTTGGGTCCCACTCGTCTATTTTACCCCTAACTTCAGAAACTCACCTGTTCTGTACAAGCCACTTTGCAATTCTTATGCTTTTGCCCTTTGACCCTTTGACCGTCACTTTGAAAAAATCATAACAAATTCATACTAACTCAGAAAAATGCAAATAAGATATCAAAATGTTCACAAAAACATCACCTATATGTGCATGTCATTTTCATTCTTAACAAAAGTGTTGGAAAGTCCTCATCTCAGTTTTAGCTCATATGACCTTAGCATGAACAGTACAATCTAAAAAAATTCAAAAAATTCTAATATTTTTTGGGGGCAAACATTGACCAATGTTTTGAGTGCTTGCCAAGTTTCATAACAGAATGACATTCGTGGAAGTCATGGCAAAAAAACAAAATTTTGAAGCATTGATTTTATTTTTTTTGCCACGACTTCCTCGAATGTCATTCTGTTATGAAACTTGGCAAGCACTCAAAACATTGGTCAATGTTTGCCACCAAAAAAATTTAGAATTTTTTGAATTTTTTTAGATTGTATTGTTCATGCTAAGGTCATATGAGCTAAAACTGAGATGTGGACTTTCCAACACTTTTGTCAAGAATGAAAATGACATGCACATATAGGTGATGTTTTTGTGAACATTTTGATATCTTATTTGCATTTTTCTGAGTTAGTATGAATTTGTTATGATTTTTTCAAAGTGACGGTCAAAGGGTCAAAGGGCAAAAGCATAAGAATTGCAAAGTGGCTTGTACAGAACAGGTGAGTTTCTGAAGTTAGGGGTAAAATAGACGAGTGGGACCCAACTAGGGGCATAAATCTAATTATCCCTAAATCCTAAGATGAAAGAGGTGGTAAGAACTGGAATATTAAAGCTTCTGGAAGCAGGTATAATCTATCCCATCACTACAGGAATCAGCTGATTTGCCGTCTGCCTTGGCAGACGGCAAAGGACCAGAAAGCGGATGGCAAAGGTCTTTGCCGTCTGCCGTAGACGGCAAACGCTTCCGGCACTGGAAGCTACGGTAGTGAGCTTCTTTACCGTCTGCATTCGTACAGTGGACGGCAAAGACCTTTGCCGTCAGCTTTCCTGGTCAAGCAGATGGCAAAGAAAATGGACGGCAAAGAATAGACGTTAGCCACGTTAGGTGGCTAACGGGAGACTTTGCCGTCTGCCGGCGGACGGCAAACGTGCTCTCCCCTTTGCCGTCTGATTCCTGACGTCAGCAGACCCGTGGCATAACGTCACTCCTCCACGCTCTTTGCCGTCTGCCGATCTTTTTCTTTGCCGTCTGCTTGCGGACGGCAAAGAACCACTCGCCTTTGCCGTCTGCCAGCGGACGGCATAATGACCAAATGGGTCAGACCCAGTACTCCTAGGTTGCACAGGTTGCTGCCACGTGGCACCTTTGCCATCCGCTGGCTGACGGCAAAGACCTTTGCCGTCCGCTGGCAGACTGCAAAGTGCCTGTATTGCCCCTTTTTATTCTGTTTTTTGTTATATCCAAGCATTTTCACAGCAAATATATGATATATATATTTCACAGGGCAAACAGTATGTGCAAGTTTCACAGGAAGTATATGATATCCAACACATAAGAAACTATATCCCTGCCATATGGATATGATCATCCAACAGATATACCAAAACAAAATGTGCAAGTTTCACCATATTACAATAGTTTCATCCATAGGTAGCAAGTTTCACATTGTTCATGGATACAAAATCAAAACAAAAAGTAAACACAAGCACTCCATCAATGCAAGCTTCCGTGAAGTGAATCAAATCTGCAAAATGGGAAATAAGAAAGTTAGAAGAAGAAGACTAGAAAAAGAAGAAGAAGAAGAAGAAGAAGAAGAAGAAGAAAAAGAAGACTAGAAGAAGAAGAAGAAGAAGAAGAAGAACAAGAAGAATACGAAGAAGAAGAAGAAGAAGAAGAAGAGTTTTTCTTCTCTTTCTTTTTCTCCTCTTGTTTTTCTTCTTCTTATTGCTTGTTTATGTCATTTTAGCGCTAACCTAGGTAATTATGCCATTTTTGACCTAAGTAAGCTTATTGTGTCATTTTGGAGGAAAATAAGCTAAGTATATGACATTTATGAGGTTACCAAGGTTATTATGCCATTTTTGAAACGAATAAGATAATTATGTCATAAATGGACTAAATAAGCTAATTATATCATTTTGGAGGATAATTAGCTAAGTATGTCTTTTTTAGGGAAAATAAGCTAAGAAGAAGAAGAAGAAGAAGACTAGAAGAAGAAGAAGAAGAAGAAGAAGAAATTGACTAAATAAGCTAATTATGTCATTTTGGAGGATAATTAGCTAAGTATGTCTTCTTCTTCTTCTTCTAGTCTTCTTCTTCTAGTCTTCTTCTTCTTCTTCTTCTTCTTCTTCTTCTAGTCTTCTTCTTCTTCTTCTTCTTCTTCTTCTTCTTCTTCTTCTTCTATTCCTTCTTTTTCTCATCTTCCTTGTTTTTCTTCATCTTATTCCTTATTTGTGTCATTTTAGAGCTAACCTAGGTAAGTATGCCATTTTTGTGCTAACCTAGGAAAATAAGTTAAGTATAGGTCATTTTTGTGCTAACCTAGGTAATTATGCCATTTTTTAGCTAAATTAGGTAAGTATAGGTCATTTTAGAGCTAACTTAGGTAATTATGTCATTTTGGAGGATAATAAGCTAAGTATATGACATTTATGAGGTAACCAAGGTTATTATGCCATTTTTGCAACGAATAAGCTAATTATGTCATAAATGGACTAAATAAGCTAATTATGTCATAAATGGACTAAATAAGCTAATTATGTCATTTTGGAGGATAATTAGCTATATAAGTATGTCTTTTTTGGGGAAAATAAGCTAAGTATGTGGCATAATAGAGAAAACTTACCGGAGGTCAAGCATCGGGGTTTGTCGGGCCGGTTTCACCCGGAGAAGGGTTGTGCGATGCGGCTTCGGAGTTATGCTGCACCAAAGATCATTTGCAAAGTCTCGTTAGCATGATGACACTCAAATGTTAAGACTTGTAACTAATGACCATTCAAATGAAACTCACCGTTCCCGCTCTAGTAATGACCGGCATCGGCGGAGGGGTCTGACCGGTCTTCTCGCACATAGACTGCACATTTGGTTTTGACGAGTCAGTCATATAGGTTAGTAATGAAACGAACATATTACATGCATGATTTGGCTAATATGCATAAGAAACTTACCACGAGGAGCTCGTACATGGCCCGATGAGACGCATCATTCCATGCCATCTCCTCCTCCAACAACCTAGCCGTCTTCTCCGCCAGCCGTTCCCTCTCCGCCGCCAGCCGGTCCCTCTCCTCCAGAAGCGCCTAGGTTGTCTCTCTCTCTTTATGAAGAGCAGCCTGCAACACCACTCCTCGTTAGCATTTTAATCATGGATGGGTGTCGGTGTACTAAAGTATGGGTCTTTTTAGTACCCCTTACTTGTGCAGGGGCAGTTGTAGCCATACCGCGGCAAGCCTTGTCGGGGGATAGCTAGGAGTAATCACAAGACTAAGATACCAAGAAGGCGTTCAAGTCAACGACCAGACAGAAGACCAAAGGGTTGCGGAGGCCCGGCAAGACTCTTGCCGGCAAGGCCTCGCGCCCAGCAAGACCCGGTCCCGGCAAGCCCCGGGCCCGGCAAGGATTCAGTCCCGGCAAGCCCCGGGCCCGGTAAGGATTCAGCCCCGGCAAGGCTCTGCACAGTGCAGCGCTATCGCTCCTGTGCAGCGGCCAGCCTTGTCGTTTAGGGCTTGTCCTCATGATGACGTGGCGCGACGCTGGCCACGAGATGCTTAAGCGGTACTGATGGGATGGCTGCTTTTCCCATCCCCCGTAAAGCTTTTCCAAGCCCGAGACGCTAAGGGACACCTTGACGGACACCTCACGGTGCATTTAATGAGTTTGTCCCAGGACGTCAGGGTTAGGTATGATAACACCATAGCTACTTTCCACCTCATGCCTTATCTCGTACGCCACTATGGTAGC
Source organism: Elymus sibiricus (assembly GCA_039707655.1). Classification (NCBI taxonomy): domain Eukaryota; kingdom Viridiplantae; phylum Streptophyta; class Magnoliopsida; order Poales; family Poaceae; genus Elymus; species Elymus sibiricus. The sequence goes on from CM077676.1 coordinate 229,755,009, forward strand.
CCCTTTGACTCATATAAAAGGAGGCCCGAGGCGTACAGAGAAGAGAAAGGAGAAAACTTCAGAGGACCCGTTCTGCATGCGCAGCTACCGAGCACTGTAGCTCCCAGAACTTGGCCAAGAACATCCACAGTAATACAATCAAAGCAGGAGTAGGGTTTTACGCATCCGTGCGGCCTGAACCTGGGTAAATCCCCCGTGTGCTGTTCGTTAGATCTGCTCTTTGTGCAATCCTCTCCCCTTGCCGAACCGTAAAGGGATCCCCTTGATCCCATAGGTGTCCGTTTCCCACGACAATGGGCACACACACAATGTAATGGAGGAAAGATATCTGAGTCCGTATAACTTACCTCGATGGCGAGATCGACTGACCGTGGACGAGGCCTTATCTCAGGACAGGAGCTCGTTTGGCGCGCCTTGATCTCCGGGAGAGTGCGAGGACAACGTATAAGTCCATCTCCAATGGCTATTGAGCCATGGGGCCTCCCACCACCGGATATCATCACCAGCTCTGGATCAAAGGGATGCTGGCTCAGGTTAAAGTCCTCCCCTTTCCTCGCCTTCCCCTCATCTCTGTACCTCACGAGCTTGTGGTGGGAGGAGATGTTGGTGAAGTTCTCTGGATTATCGAGGTCAGCCTCAGAGAATGCCTTGACCTTCTTGTACGAGGCAGTATGGGCCATGGCATAGAGGTCGTAAACCTCTGGCACCTCCGTGTTATTGTGTCCCGCCTAAAAGAGAGGAACAAAGTATTAGTAAAGGGCTCAAGCTAGCATGAAGAATGAATTGCATGAATCATGAAGCAAACCACATACCCAGTTCCGCCCGAACTGAAATAAGTTGGCGCTGCCTTGATGGTGTGGCACACCAACCATTTGGGCACACTGGTCCTTGGCATTGTCGTGGACGGCTCGCCAGCGGCCTGTGCACCACTCATCCACCAACGCCTCCCAACAATCAATCTTATCCGCACACCATCTCGGGGGCACCTAAGTTAGTAAAGAGAAATTTGAGCGCTACGCCTACGAATCAAATCAAGGAAACTAAGTACAATGCCTTAAGAATAGTTAATTACCTTCATGTACTGATCCTTCTTCAGAAACTTAGCCCGGCACGACGCCTTGTCCTTCTTAATACCACGCGTGGCGTAGTAGTCTCGAACAGCCTGCGGTCGAGCCTCGTGCCATAAGTTTTGTAGTGGGCGCCTGCACTCGCTATCGATAACCTGTGCCGCCTCCTCCTCGTATCCCTCCTCACACCTGTAGAAGGTCTGCAATCAAACGAGACAACACTGATTAGTAAAATAACTAGCTATTGTTAATTTTTAATTGTGCAAAGGAGAAATTACCCAAAAGCTTCTGATCACCATCTCGGCAATCGTGTGGCACAAGACACCGTCGATCATGTGGTCCGGCGGGGCCTGGGCAGCCAAGTAGTGCTCCCAGCTCAATCCTAGCTGTGGAAGCTGACCCTCACCGGGCAACGTGACAAACCCTGGGAAGTTTTGCCGGCAAAGCACACCAAGGACGGTGTTGGGCCTGCGGACTCCACTGGCGTGTACCCAACCCTTGCAGTATGACAAGGCCAACGCATTAGATATTTGAAGAAACCTGAAGGCAAAAGGTACAAAAAGAGTAAATGCACTTACTTCTCCCCATCAAGCCTAATCACCGGCCGTAGCTCGCGGGTCACCGGCACGGGCGGGAGCCGTGTACCACCACGCTGGTACACGGTGGCCCCCTCAACCACCTCGCCCTCACTATCAGTAAACGGATCATCCTCGCCACCATCAGCATGGCCACTCGGCCCCTCACGCAGATCCGTCCAGGTACCCCATCCGGACGTCTCCTGGGACGTAGCCTGGTCTGGAGTGTCGTGGGCCGAAGCCTCTGGGTCTGGAGTCTCGTGGGCTGAAGGCCCGTCGACCCGAGGCTCGTGGTGCGGAGTCCCCGTAGCCTCCACCTCAAACGGGTCCACCCTAGCAGTCCTGTGCTCGGGTGAATCAGCTGGGGGTGGCGGCGAGGAAGGCGTAGCAGCCTGCCTACCTCTCCCGCCCCTGCGTCCTGATCTACCTCCTCTCTTCTTCCCTCCTCGACCTCCTCTCCCGGTGGGCAACGACGCCGACGAAGAAGCGCCCGGCGGTGTCCCCATACTGTCTAACAATGCTCTCCGGAGAGGTATGGGTGGAATGGAAGTACCCCTCCCGCGGGCCGCTGTCGAAGAAGTACCCGCGGTGCGCTCTGGACCCGCGCCCACCATCTTTCAACACCTGCCATGACAAAGAGTAAACGAAATTAGTACAGCATAAAAAAAATTGAAGAACTGACATGAATAATAGTATGTATATAATTTAAGTTGGGATGCATACAAACTAATAATAGTCTGGATTGTCTATATATGCTCCGGGATCATCATCATCATCATCACTATCACGCGTGTCGTCATGAATGACGTGCTCATCGGGTTCGGCGGCATCAACATGTGGAAGGCCGTTCTGTAATCGGTCAAGCATTGACATGTCATCCGCAACAGTAACCTCTTCTTCTTCCAACTCTTCTTGTTCCGGCTCAGGGGTGTTGTCGGATTCACTGTCGCTGTCTACTTCCATGTTCTGGGGTGAAGTAGAGTGGTTCTTGAAACATTTTTTGGAAAGACGTGTTTCTTGGAAGAATTCTCCATCATATGTGTCTGGGTTAATGTGAGGTTCATAATCCTATTCATTGGGGGGAGGTGGTCTAACACGTGGCGGCACTTCATAAACGACATCCCAACCCTTCAGATTTGCATTAGTTTGGCATGCCCACGGTATATATAAAACTTGGGTCACCTGTTGAGCCGTAATATAGACATCGGGAACATCTAAATGGGTGATTTGTTTGATTTCTACTAGCCCTATATGTTCATGAGTCCTTCTAGTCTCCTTCGGCTGGAACCAATAACATTTGAAGACTACGACGTTCGGTGGGTTTTCACCATAGAATAGAAGTTCATAAATTGCTTCAACTCTTCCATAATACTCGGTACCTCCTTCGCCGATAGCATAGACACCACAATTTGTAGATTTTCGGTCGGCCATAGATAGCTCTTTGCCAAAGGTACGAAAGCGATACCCGTTGATGTCGTATTTCTCAAATGAACGGACCTTATAGTCAAATCCATTAGCGGCTTGTCTCAATTCGGCGTCCATAGACTCTGAATTAGCCTACAAGTTTAATACGAAAGAATTGTTGCATTAGCCGCAAATTAGACCAAGAAATGAAATGGTCTATTAATGCTAATTACCGTTTGTTTGAACCAAGAGATGAAACCGGGATAGCCGCCTCCATGCTTTGCCAGAAGCTCATACTCTTCGACGGAATCCTTTTGGATCACCGCTCCATCCGAGAATTTGGCGACGTATCGACTGTATCAAATATCCGGGAATAAGAGCAGTTCAAAGGAATAATTAGAAGTTGCGAAACAATGTACCGACAACTTACTCGATGTACGGCCGCACTTCTGTTAGGTTGTTGAAGATATACAACGAAATGGTCCGCCATTCTTTGACATCCAACTCTATTGGTTTCAAAGCACTGGCTGGCGCGAGCTTCCCTTTGAATAGGCTGAGGTTGGATCCACCTTTTTTAGGGTCGCCAGCATTGTACCGAGGCTTCGGATTATGCAAATGACTATTTTTGGCTTCGTAGTGTGCTGTCACGAAGTTTGCCGCCTCCTCAGTAATGAATGCCTCGGCCATCGATGCTTCAATTCTACGTTTATTTTTACATTTTGCTCGAAGCGTCTTCTGCATCCTCTCAGTTGCATAGCACCAACGATTTCGCACGGGCCCCCCCAATCTTGCCTCGGTCGGGAGATGTAAAATCAAATGCTGCATTGGATTAAAGAAGCCCGGTGGAAAGATCTTCTCTAACTTGCAGAGCAACTCCGGCGCCAATTTTTCCATGTCATCTATCACCGCAGGCGATAGTTCTTTCGCACAAAGAACAAAGAAGAAATAGCTCAGCTCTGCCAGTACTAGCCATTCATCCTCAGGGATAAAGCCACGCAACATCACCGGCATTACCCGCTCAAGCCATATGTGCCAATCATGACTCTTGAGACCAAATATTTTCAATTTTTCAAGACTCGCTCCCCTCTTTAGATTCGCTGCATACCCATCGGGGAACATCAACTGCATTTTCACCCACAAGATAATTTCCCTCATAGCTGGCCTTCCAAGATTGAACCAGGCCTTTGGCTTCGTCCAGTACTTCTTTCCTTTCGGTTGTCGCATGTTCTGTAACGGTCTATCACATAGAGTCTGCTGATCGACTCTAGCCTTAGGATTATCCTTTGACTTCCCCTCTATGCTGAACAATGTACCAAAAAGGGCCTCGCCGATATTCTTTTCAGTGTGCATCACGTCGATGTTGTGTGGAAGAAGGAGGTCTTTGAAGTAAGGCAGATCCCACAAGCATGTCTTGTGAGTCCAGGCGTGTTCCGAATTATACCCCTTGAAATACCCTGGACGCTCTGGATCAGACTCGAGAGCGTTTAACTGATCTAGGATCTGTTGGCCTGTCAACGCAGGTGGTGCAGAGTTTTTGACAACTCTACCTTTGATGAAGTTCTTCTTGTCTTTTCTGAACTTATGGCGAGGATCCAGGAATGGTCTATGCAAGTCGAAGCAAGAATACTTGCGACCCGCCTCCAGCCAACGAAACTGAAGAGCTGCCTTGCATGTGGGGCACGGGAACCTTCCATGCACACACCAGCCAACGAATAGCGCATACGCCGGCAAGTCATGCATCGAGTACATGTACCAGACACGCATTATGAAGTTTTGTTTGCTAGCGGCATCGTATGTCTTGAACCCATTATCCCAAGCTTCTTGCAATTCATCCTTAAGCGGCTGCATGTACACATTCATATTCTTCTCCGAATAGTTGGGCCCTGGAATTATCAACGTCAGGAAAATGTTCTTTCTTTGTATAATCTGTTCGGGTGGGAGATTGAGTGGAATGACAAATACAGGCCAACAACTGTATTGGGTTGCCGTCATACCAAACGGATTGAACCCATCCGTGCCGATGCAGACTCGAGGATGCCTTGGATCTGCCACTTTATCCCCATGTAATTCATTGAACTTCTTCAACGCAAAAGCATCCGATGTGTGTACCATCATCTGATTCCCATCTGCATCTAGTTCGGTTCTTTTGCCCAATTTGTGCCATGTCATCTGTCTGGCCGTCTCTTCGACCATGAAAAGACGTTGAAGTCTTGGTATGATTGGCAGATACCGAAGAACATTAATGGGGATTTTGGTCTGCCTCTTCTCACCCATACCGTTGTCTACCACAACATACCTGGAAGACTTGCAAATGGGACAATAGTTCAAGCCCGCATACTCAAGCCTAAATAAGGCACATCCGTTCTCACAGGCATCTATCTTCTCATAGGGCATCTTAAGTGCACGTAGGATTTTGTCCGACTGGTACAGGTTTGCAGGCATTACATGGCCTTTGGGTAGAAAGCATCCAAATAGTGTCATCATCGCGTCGTAGCATTCTCTGCCCAAGTTGAATTGAGCCTTCAGAGCCATTACTTGCGCGATGGCATCCAGCTGACAAAGCTCAGTGTGCTCGTGGAGAGGACGTTTTGAAGACTCCAACATTTCATTGAAGGCCTTTGCAGATTCCTCCATCTCCTCGTCCGAATCCCGAGCATCATCAAAGTCTTGCACCATATCGTCGATCCCGGTACCATGCCCGTTGGTGCGACGACGAACCACCTCAGCTCTGGTACATTGGGCAGACTCACCATGAAATGTCCACACCGCATAATCAGGCGTAAAACCCCACTTCTGCAGGTGTTTACCCATTTCATCCTCTGTCCTCTTTTTAAAGCTGTCGCACCTAAGACAGGGGCACCAGGTTTTTCTCTGGCCATTTGCAAATGCGGCTTTCACAAACCCCTTGGTTTTTGTTAACCATTCAATGGTCATGTCTTCCTGACTAGTGTGGCCGGTGTACATCCACGCACGATCACTCATCTTGCCTACCTACTAAACACACAAGAAATATATATATAATTCATCATATATATTCATCAGTTAATTAAGTTTGTCAATTTTATTACGCCCATGCAACCTACATGCTAATAGGTAAAGATAGGTCCTAATCCCACCCGAGTATGTGTAGATTGGGTTCATTGTCCCATGCTCTGCTCCGGATCCGACGCAGAATTTCGGCAGCACCTCCCCGCTGTTCTCCTGATACACGTCTCGGCAATAAACAGAGAGGATGTGTACCCGGAGAACAACAGGGAGGCACTGACGAAATTCTGCATCGGATCCGGAGTAGAGCATGGGAAAACGAACCCAATCTACACATACTCGGGCTGTCCATGGATAACGTTGGACAATTCGAAAGGATGGCGGTTATAAATATGCAAAGACATGCATATTTATAGATGCCGCCCTTTCGAACGGGAGACGCATACTGGTCACGCATACTGATGATTGAAGACACCTATAGCTAGCAAGTTTCATCGGCACGAAGACTGGAACAGAGCAAATTAAGGGGGGGGAGGAGATGTCATTTGTGCTCACCCACGAACACAGGGGAGCTCGTCAAACGCACGGGGAGGTCGTCGAACACCAGACCCTCGCAGCGACGAAACAACTGCACATTTAAATCCAAAGATGAGTAGCATAGCATTATTGTTTTTTTCGTCAACCTAACTAAATATTTACAACAGGATGCCACCGCCAAGTTGTAAAAAAACGATTCGCACTGCTCGTTCCCCGCAACAACCCCTAACCTAAAGAGTTATCATTTAGGGTTTTTCCGTCGACACCTCTTCTTCTTCTTCTTCTTCCTTTCTTCTCCTCCTCCTCTTCTTCTTCTTCTTCTTCTCCTCCTCCTCCTCTTTTTCTTCTTCTTCTTTTTCTTCTTCTTCTTCTTCTTCTTCTTCTCCTCTTCTTCTTCTTCTTCTTCTTTTCTTCTCCTCCTCCTCCTCTTCTTCTTCTTTTCTTCTCCTCCTCCTCCTCCTCCTCTTCTTCTTCTTCTTCTTCTTCTTCTTCCTCTTCTTCCTTCTTTTCCTTTTTCCTCTTCTTCTTCTTCTCCTCTTCTCCTCTTCTTCTTCTTCTTCTTCTTCTTCTTCTTCTTCCTCTTCTTCTTCTTCTTCTTCCTCTTCTTCTTCTTCTTCTTCCTCTTCTTCTTCTTCTTCTTCTTCTTCTTCTTCTTCTTCTTCTTCTTCTTCTTCTTCTTCTTCTTCTTCTTCTTCTTCTTCTTCTTCTTTTCTTCTCCTCCTCCTCTTCTTCTTATTCCTCTTCCTCTTCTTCTACTTATTCTTATTTTTTTTATCTTTCTTCTTTCTTCTTCTAATTATGTAAATCTAAACCTAAACCTAAACCTAGCACTCTAACCTAAACCTAAACAGCAAAAAACAGAAAAAAAAATAGGAAAAAAAGCTCACCTCAGAGGGGCCGGTGGAGGAGGGCCGCCGCAGGGAGGACGCCGGCGCTGCGGTGCTGGAGAAGGGCCGTGGGGAGGGGGGCGGCGCCGTGGCCTGGCTCGCCGGCGGTGGGTCGTCGCGGGGCTCGGCCCGGGGCTCGCCGGCGGTGCGGCGTTGCGGGCACAGGGGCCGGGGGGCGGGGCGGTAGCAGGGGCCGGTGGCGGGGCGGGCGCAGGGGCCGGCGGCGGTGCTGGGCACAGGGGCCGACGGCGGGGCTCGGCGGCGTCGGGCGGGGCTGGGGCGATGGGTGGGGTGGGTGACGTGGGGGGAGAGAGAGAGAGAGATCGAGGGGGAGACAGAGGGGGGCACGACTGTTACTTAGGCAGCCTATTTGCCGTCTGCTAGTAGACGGCAAAGAGGTTTGCTAGCAGACGACAAAGAGGGGTGGGGCCGGGGGGCACGGCCGTTAGTTAGGCCATCTTCTTTGCCGTCTGCTAGCAGACGGCAAAGAGCGCTGAAGCGGACGACAAAGATCCAGCGGACGGCATCCAGCCCGTCCACCTGATCTAGCCCGCTCCACGGTCCAGTGGGGCCCATCTAGGCTCTTTGCCGTCTGCCTTCAGGCCCTTTGCCGTCGGCTGGCGGACGGCAAAGAAATGGCTGATGGCAAACTGTATGTTTGCCATCAGCCTGATCTTTGCCGTCTGCTTTTTGTAAGCTGATGGCAAAATCCTTCTGTGCCATCCGCTAGCAGACGACAAAGAGCTGGCTGATGGCAAATTCTCTGATTCCAGTAGTGCATAGCTGATAGTAGATGGGTAAGTCCTGTTCATTGTGTCCCTAAGAAAGGAGGTATTACCGTTGTTCCTAATGATAAAAATGAACTCATTCCACAAAGAATTGTAACTGGTTATAGGATGGTAATTGATTTTAGAAAATTAAACAAAGCTACTAGAAAAGATCATTACCCCTTACCTTTTATTGATCAAATGTTAGAAATATTGTTTAAGCATACACACTTTTGTTTCCTAGATGGTTATTCTGGTTTTTCTCAAATACCCGTATCACAACCCGATCAAGAGAAAACCACCTTTACTTGTCCTTTTGGAACTTATGCTTGTAGACGTATGCCTTTTGGTTTATGCAATGCACCTGCTACCTTTCAAAGATGTATGACTGCTATATTCTCTGACTTTTGTGAAAAGATTGTTGAGGTGTTCATGGATGATTTCTCCATTTACGGAACTTCTTTTGATGATTGCTTAAGCAACCTTGATCGAGTTTTGCAGAGATGTGAAGAAACTAATCTTGTCTTGAATTGGGAGAAGTACCACTTTATGGTGAATGAACGTATTGTCTTGGGGCATAAAATTTCTGAAAGAGGTATTGAAGTTGATAAAGCTAAGGTTGATGCTATTGAGAAAATGCCATGTCCTAAAGATATTAAAGGTATAAGAAGTTTCCTTGGTCATGCTGGTTTCTATAGGAGATTTATTAAAGACTTCTCTAAAATTTCTAGGCCTCTTACCAATCTTTTGCAAAAAGATGTTCCATTTGTTTTTGATGATGATTGTCTAGAAGCCTCTGAAACACTTAAGAAAGCCTTTGAAACACTTTATGGTGGGTTTTATTGCTACAAGAATTTGACTTGCATATTATTGATAGAAAGGGAGCTGAGAATCCCGTAGCAGATAATTTGTCTAGAATGGAAAATGTTCTTGATGACCCACTTCCTATTAATGATGATTTTCCTGATGAACAATTAGCTATCATAAACGCTTCTCGTAATACTCCTTTGTATGCAGACTATGCTAATTACATTGTTGCTAAATACATACCACCTAGTTTCACATACCAACAAAAGAAAAAGTTCTTCTTTGATTTAAGACATTACTTCTGGGATGACCCACATCTTTATAAAGAAGGAGTAGATGGTATTATTAGGCATTGTATACCTGAGCATGAACAAGAACAAATCCTATGGAAGTGTCATTCCGAGGCTTACGGAGGACACCATGCGAGAGACAGAACTGCACACAAGGTAATACAATCTGGTTTTTATTAGCCTACTCTTTTCAAGGATGCTCGTAAGTTTGACTTATCTTGTGATGAATGTCAAAGAATTGGAAATGTTGGTACACGTCAGGAAATGCCTATGAATTATTCACTTGCTATTGAACCATTTGATGTTTGGGGATTTGATTATATGGGACCCTTCCCTAAATCCAATGGGTACACTCATATTTTAGTTGCTGTTGATTACGTTACTAAGTGGGTAGAAGCTATTCCAACTAGTAGTCCTGATCATAACACTTCTATTAAAATGCTTAAAGAAGTTATTTTCCCAAGGTTCGGAGTCCCTAGATATTTAATGACTGATGGTGGTTCACATTTTATTCATGGTGCATTCCGTAAATTGCTTGCTAAATATGATGTTAACCATAGAATTGCATCTCCCTATCACCCTCAAACTAGTGGTCAAGTTGAATTGAGCAATAGAGAAATAAAATTAATTTTGCAAAAAACCGTCAATAGATCTAGAAAGAATTGGTCTAAGAAACTTGACGATGCATTATGGGCTTATAGAACTGCTTATAAAAATCCTATGGGTATGTCTCCTTATAAAATGGTTTATGGAAAAGCATGTCATTTACCTCTTGAGTTAGAACATAAAGCATATTGGGCAATTAAAGAACTAAATTATGATTTTAAACTTGCCGGTGAAAAGAGGTTATTTGATATTAGCTCATTAGATGAATGGAGAACCCAAGCTTATGAAAATGCCAAATTATTTAAAGAAAAAGTTAAAAGATGGCATGATAGAAGAATTCAAAAACGGGAATTTAAAGTAGGTGAGCAAGTTCTATTGTACAATTCTCGTTTGAGATTCTTTGCAGGAAAACTTCTCTCTAAATGGGAAGGACCGTATATCATCTAAGAAGTTTATCGCTCCGGAGCCATCAAAATAAACAACTCCGAAGGCACTAATCCGAGAGTGGTGAATGGCAGAGAATCAAGCACTATATTTCAGGTACCCCCATTAATGTTGAAACTAATATTATTGAAACAATTACACCGGAGGAATACATAAGAGAGACCTTCTGGAACACTCCAGAACCCTGAAAAGGAAGAGGTACGTGATACGGTAAGTAAACCGACTCCAAAAATTCCATAAAAATACTTTCTGTCAGTTTTGGAATATTAGAAAAAATACAAAAATAAGAAACAACCAAGGGGACCCACCTGGTGCCCACTAGGCACCAGGGCGCGCCACCCCCCCAGGCGCGCCCTGGTGGCTCGTGGGCCCCACGTTAGCCTTCCCGACTCCGTTTTCTCCTGGATTACTTGTTTTGCAAGATAAAAAATCATTATATATATTCCTAGACGTTTTGACCACCGTATCGCAGAAATCTCCTCTGTTCTTCTTTCGTGCTATTTTTCTGACAGATTCGAAAGTATGTCGTCCCAATATTCAGATGGAGAGAGCTTCGTATCGCACTATGTTGCAAATCCAAGGATCTATGGGGATATAGATCCCTATGGATGGTCCTCGGAGGAGGAGCGAGATGCTAACTTGAAGGGAACGGAAGACGCGAGCTCGAATGAAGAAGATGTCCCTCTACCTCAACCGGGAGATATGCATGTGGAGTTCAAGAAGTCGAGTCTCCCAAACACAGTAAGCAAATCTAAGATCCAATTTATCCCTTTCCGTCTTCTACAGGAAAACAAGAATGCATTGTGTGAGAAGACAGTTGGGCTTGTGCAAGAAATTAGCAGATTGAAGGAAGAAAACTATGTTCTGAAGCGGAAACTGAAGGACAAGCCCACCACTTCATCACCACCATCACCTCCCAAGAAGGAGACTTGAGTACATGGGTATGGGCACTCCCCTTGGCTTGTGCCAAGCTTGGGGGAGGTGCCCCGGTATCGTATCACCATCACTTTTATTATCTTTACCTATTTTTAGTTTGATCCTTAGTTATTTCGTGATCTAGTTGAATAAAATTTTAGTATGATCTATTTTCGAGTGTTAGCTTCGTGATCTATCTATCTATGTAATCGAGTTGAGAGTTATATAATAAAGAGTAGTTTGAGTTTTTGCTTCTTTACTTTCATGTTTCAATTCTAGCAATGAAAATAATGAAAAAGGTCCTAAGCTAATCTTATGGAAAGTAATGACATTACATAAAGAAAAGTATAAGTGGTAAAATTTATTGGAAGTTAACAAATATAGCATTAGTCAATGATGCAATTCATGAAAATGTTAATAAGAGAAGAGAAGATTCACATGCAAATATACCATCTTGGACATCTTTTATGATTGTGAGCCCCCATTAAGTATTTTATGAGTCCACTATATCTACCTATGGATTGAATAAGATCCTTCAAGTAAGTTGTCATCGGTGCAAAAAGCAATAAAAATTGCCTCTAAATATGTCTGAACTTTTATTGTAAGGGAAATAAGCTTTGTACAAACTTGTGATGGTAAAGAAATAAAAGCGACAGACTGCATAATAAAGGTTGCTATAACAAGGGGCAATATAAAGTGATGTTCCTTTGCATTAAGAGCTCTTGCATCCAACAACAAAAAGCGTATGAAAACCTCTCCTTCCCTCTGTGAAGGGCCTATCCTTTACTTTTATGTATTTACTTTTTATGCAAGAGTCAATAGTGTTCTCCTCTATTTCTTTTTTATTTTTCTCTTTTGCAAGCATCATGTGGTGGGGAAAGATCTAGGCACATATATCCAGTTGGATATGAGTGATCATGAGTTATTATTGTTGACATCACCCTTAAGGTGAATAAGTTGGGAGGCGAAATCACAAGCCCCTATCTTTCTATGTGTCTGGCTGAAACTTTTTGCTCCATATATATGTCGTGAGTGTTAGCAATCATAGAAGACTAAATGATGGTTGAGTATGTGGACTTGCTGAAAAGCTCCTACATGAGACCCTTCTTGAAAATATGATGAATTGCAATTGCATTGTTGACTGAGAATATAGTTTGTTAGTTTTCAAGAAAGTTTATGCCTTATACTCCATTGTTGTGATGAATTGTTACTTGCTCATGAGAAGTTTATGATAATAAATATTGTTGTTATAATAATGATCATGATGCTACTATGTCCGTATTTTGTTTTTATCGACACCTCTCTCTCTCTAAACATGTGGACATGATTATCGATATCGGCTTTTGCTTGAGGACAAGCGAGGTCTAAGCTTGGGGGAGTTGATACGTCCATTTTGCATCATGTTTTGCTACTGTTATTTATAGTGTTTTTGATCAATATAACACTTTGTGGAGCAATTCTAATGCCTTTTCTCTCTTAATACGCAAGATTTACACAAGGAGGGAGATTGCCGGCAGCCGGAATTCTGGACCTGAAAAAGCTATGTCAGAGATACCTATTTTGCACATCTCCAAATGAGCTGAAATTTTGTGGAGATTTATTTTGGAATAAATTAAAAATACTGGAAGCAAGACGTACCAGAGGGGGCCACCCAGCTGCCCACGAGGCACCAGGGCGCGCCACCCCCCCCCCCCCCCCCGCAGGCATGCCCTGGTACCTCGTGGGGCCCCTGGCCAGCCTCTGGCCCCCATTTTCTGGTATATAAGCCCATTTGCCCTAGAAAAAATATAGAGAAGACTTTCGGGATGGTGCGCCGCCGTCTTGAGGCAGAACTTGGGCAGGAGCACTTTTGCTCTTCGGCGGAGAGATTCTGTCGGGGATACTTCCCTCCGGGAGGGGGAAATCGTCGCCATCGACATCACCAGCGATCCTCTCATGGTGGGAGGACTAATCTTCATCAATATCTACACCAGCACCATCTCATCTCAAACCCTAGTTCATCTCTTGTATTCAATCTTTGTCTCAAAACCTCAGATTGGTACCTGTGGGTTGCTAGTAGTGTTGATTACATCTTATAGTTGATGCTAGTTGGTTTATTTGGTGGAAGATTATATGTTCAGATCTATTATGCTATTCAATACCCCTCTGATCTTGGACATGATTATGATTTGTGAGTAGTTACTTTTGTTCTTGAGGACATGGGAGAAGTCTTGTCATAAGTAATCATGTGAATTTGGTATTCGTTCGATATTTTGATGATATGTATGTTGTTGATTCCCTTAGTGGTGTCGTGTGAACGTCGACTACATAACACTTCACCATCTTTGGGCCTAAGGGAATGCATTGTGGAGTAGTAATTAGATGATGGGTTGCTAGAGTGACAGAAGCTTAAACCCTAGTTTATGCGCTATTCCGTAAGGGGCTGATTTGGATCCATATGTTTAATGCTATGGTTAGAGTTATCTTAATTCTTCTTTCGTAGTTGCGGATGCTTGCGAGAGGGGGTAATCATAAGTGGGAGGCTTGTTCAAGTAAGAACAGCACCCAAGCACCGGTCCACCCACATATCAAATTATCAAAGTAGCGAACGCGAATCAAACAAACATGATGAAAGTGACTAGATGAAATTCCCATGTGTCCTCGAGAACACTTTACTTACTATAAGAGATCATTCCGGCTTGTCCTTTGCTATAAAATGGATTGGGCCACCTTGCTGCACTCTTTGTTACTATTGCTACTTGTCACTTGTTACAAATTATGTTGCTATCAAACTACTCGTTACCGATAATTTCAGTGCTTGCAGAAAGTACCTTGCTGAAAACTGCTTGTCATTTCCTACTGCTCCTCGTTGGGTTCGACACTCTTACTTATCGAAAGGACTACGATTGATCCCCTATACTTGTGGGTCATCAAGACTCTTTTCTCTGCTGATACGTCTGCAACGTATCTATAATTTTTTATTGTTCCATGCTGTTATATTATCAATCTTGGATGTTTTTATATGCATTTACAGCAATTTTATATCATTTTTGGAGACTAACCTATTAAGTTAGTGCCCAGTGCCAGTTGCTCTTTTCTGCCCTGTTTTTATTTTACATAAAATCAATACCAAACGAAGTCCAAATGCCACGAAACTTTTTGGAGATTTTTTTCTGGACAAGATAAATACTAGAAGCTTCGGGAGAAGACCAGACGCCAGAAGAGGTGGCCACGAGGCACTAGGGCGCGCCTGGGGGGGGGGCAGGTGCGCCCTGGTGCCTCATGGGCCCACCTCAGCTCCGTTTGACCTAATTCCTCCACTATAAATTCCAAAAAAAAATTAGAAACCCTCAGGGGAGTCCACGAAATACTGTTTCCGCCGCCGCAATTTTCTGTTCTCGAGAGATCCCATCTGGAGGCCTTCTCCGGTACTCCGCCGGAGGGGGAATCGATCACGGAGGGGTTCTACATCAACCTTGCTGCCCTTCCGATGATGCGTGAGTAGTTTACCATAGACCTTCGGGTCCATAGGCAGTAGCTAGATGGCTTCTTCTCTCATTTCGATCTTGAATACAATGTTCTCCTCGATGTTCTTGGAGTTCTATCCGATGTAATCACTTTTTGCGGTGTGTTTGTTGGGATCCGATGAATTGTGAGTTTATGATCAGATTATCCATGAATATTATTTGAGTCTTCTCTGATCTCTTTTATGCGTGATTATTATAGCTTCGTATTTCTTCTCTGATCTATTGATTTGGTTTGGCCAACTAGATTGATTTATCTTGCCATGGGAAGAGGTGCTTTGTAATGGGTTCGATCTTGCAGTGCTCAATCCTAGTGACAGAAAGGGACATGACACGTATGTATCGTTGCTATTAAGGGTAAAAAGATGGGGTTTATTCATGCGTGAGTTTATCTTGTCTACATCATGTCATCGTTCTTAAGGCGTTACCCCGTTCTTTATGGACTTAATACACTAGATGCATGCTGGATAGCGGTCGATGTGTGGAGTAATAGTAGTAGATGCAGGCAGGTGTGGGTCTACTTGTCTCGGACGTGATGCCTATATACATGATCATTGCCTTGGATATCATCATGATTATTTGCTTTTCTATCAATTGCCCAACAGTAATTTGTCTTCCCACCGTATGCTATTTTCTTGAGAGAAGCCTCTAGTGAAAACTATGGCCCCCGGGTCTATCTAAATCATATTACTAAAACCCTAAAAATATTGCTGCCATTTTGTTTTATTTATTTTATTTTGTATTTTTGTTTCAATCTATCTATCTATCACATACAATTTAATCTTGCAATTGACCGCCGAGGGATTGACAACCCCTCGTTTGCGTTGGGTGCAAGGATTTGTTGTTTGTGTGCAGGTGCTGCTAACGAGGTGTTGCGTGATTCTCCTATTGGTTCGATAACCTTGGTTTCATAACTGAGGGAAATACTTATCTCTACTGTGCTACATCATCCCTTCCTCTTCGGGGAAAATACCAACGCAAGCTACAAGTAGCAGGAAGAATTTCTAGCGCCGTTACCGGGGAGACATCATCAACATCTATCAAGTACCTTTGCATAAACTCTCATCTCCTTGCATTTATTTTATTTGCCTCTTGTTTTCATCTCCCCCACTTCTAAAAAGTTTTTACAAAAATACAAAAATATTTTCCGTTTGCCTTTTTCTTGTTTGCTTGTGTTGCCATGTGCCATCTATTTGCTTGCATCTTCGCTTGCTAAAAATCAATTGATATGGATCTTCATCCACTTGCTAATCTTTTCAAAAGATCCAATTATAATGAACCAATTGCTAGTGATTTGAGTGCTCTTGATTTTCTGTATGAAGTTTTGCTTGAAAATCATGAATATGAAAATTGTGATGAAGTGTTAGAAGAAGAAATTTACAAAGTGATTCATGATAGCTCCTTGATTGAAAAGCATGATTGCAATGATGTTACTATAAATTCTATTAATGTCAATTATGCTAATGATATGCAAAACTACAAGCTTGGGGATGATAATTTTGTCATATCCACTACTTATTGCAATGATCATGATTGGGGTGATAATGATTCTTATGATCTTGAAAATTTATTTAAACCTCATGATGAATTTTCTTGCGATAATATTGAAAGTGTGTTCGAAAGAGTGTCAAATTTAGCTAAAAATAATCCCACATATTTGCAGAATGTTCAATCTTATGAAATTTTTGATGAGAGTGGGTTTGTAGAGGTCATAACTTTAGTAAATGCTAATCCCACTATTTCGGAAGATTATAAAAAGTTTATGCATGTGGATCATAAAGAGAGTATTGTTTATGATAGCTATATTGTTGAATTTGAGTATGATCCTACATGTAATTATTATGAGAGAGGAAAATATGGTTGTAGAAATTTTCATGTTACTAAATTACCTCTCGTGATGTTGAGATTGTCAATGTTTTATTCCTCTCCTTTGCATATGCTAGATATTTCTCGTCTTGATAATTTGTTTGCATATAAAATTCCTATGCATAGGAAGTATGTTAGACTTAAATGTGTTTGTCACATGTATTATGCTGCTCTCTTTGTGCTTCAATTATTATCTTTCATGAGAGCATCATTGAAATCTCAAGGCTATCTTAATGGCTATAAAGAAAGAGCTTGTTGGGAGGCAATCCAATAAATAAAATAAATTTTTACCTATTGTTTCTGTTATTGTGTGTTTTCACAATTATGCTGCTGGTATGATTGTGTTTTTGTGTTTTTAATTAGTGTTTGTACCAAGTAAAGCCTTTGGGATGATTTGGAAGATAGTATAATTGATGCTGTTTGGAAAACAGAAAGTTTTGTGTCCAGTCCCAGAATTTTGTTTATGTACTGGAGAATCAAAAAAATCTGAAATTTTTACACAGTATTGGTATATGAATTTCCCACGTTTTCCTAATTTTTCAGAATTTTTGGAGTTACAATATATGTATTTTAAATATATTGCTACAGACTGTTCTGTTTTTTACAGATTCTGTTTTTGATGCACTACTTGCTTGTTTTGATGAATCCATGGATTGTATCGGGGGGTATAAGCCATGGTGAAGTTAGAGTACAGTAGGTATAATGCAAAAATAAAATATGAATGGGTTTTCAACAGTACTTAAAGTAGTGATTTATTTTGTTATACTAACGGATCTCACGAAGGTTTTGTTGAGTTTTGTGTGATTGAACTTTTCAAGTTTTGGGTGAGATCACGATGGATGAAGGAATAAGGAGTGGCAAGATCCTAAGCTTGGGGATGCCCGAGGCACCCCAAGGTAATATTCAAGGAAGACTCAAGCGTCTAAGCTTGGGGATTCCCCGGAAGGCATCCCCTCTTTCTTCTACCAACCATCGGTAATTTTACTTGGAGCTATATTTTTATTCGTCACATGATATGAGTTTTGCTTGGAGCGTCTTGTATTATACGAGTCTTTGCTTTGTTTGCTTTTTAGCTTGTCACAATCATCCTTGCTGAACACAACTATTTTGAGAGAGCCACACGTTCATCATAATTTGTTAGAATACTCTATGTGCTTCACTTAAATTTTTTGAGCTAGGCAGTTGCTCTAGTGCTTCACTTAAATCTTTTGAGCATGGTGGTGGCTATATTTTGAAGAAAAAAACTCTCATGCTTCACTTATATTATTTTGAGAGTTGATTAAAATTTTGAAGAAATGAATTCTCATGCTTCACTTATATTATTTTGAGAATTGACAAGATTGAAAATTTTGAAGAAATATTTGCACTCTCATGCTTCACTTAAATCTTTTTGAGAGTTGATGATATTAATGGTAATTTGCACAAGATATGAATTTGGTCCCAGAGTGATGAATATTCAAGAGGGATATAAATAAAAACTTTCATATAGATCATTGGATATGATAAGTGTGATTCCTTGCAATAGTTTTGCGATATGGAAATGATAATATGTGAGTCATGATAGTGAGTAATTGTGATTTAGTAAGAATATTAGTGTTAAGGTTTGTGATTCCCTATGCATGCACTTTAAGTCAATAGTTATGCAAAGAAATTATATCCTACTTATGGTGCATTATTCGGTGTTAGTCATGTTCAATGCATGTTTATGACCGTTTTTGTTTTTTGGTTGGTTGCTTCTCAATCTATTTGCTAGCCTTCATTTGTACTAAGTGGAAATACTGCTTGTGCATCCAAACTCCTTAAACCCAAGTTGTGCCAAATGAGTCCACTATATCTACCTATATGCGGTATTTCAATGCCGTTCCAAGTAAATTTGCGTGTGCCAACTCTAATTTTCAAAATAATTTTTCTGGTTTGTGTGCCCATGCCGCTCATGAAGCGGTAGGGGGTGGCCATTATTTTCCATGCTAGGTGTGTTATTCTCACGATGAGTGTTTATTCACTTGTCATTACACGAGAGAGTGGCTGGTAATAGGTATGCCCAGTCCCACAATGAAATCAAAATTAATAACAACAAAATTCCTTGGAAAGTGTTGGTATGGAGGGCACCCGTGGATACGGCTAGCCATGGATTGTGAAAGAAATGGTGGAATGGAAATAAAACTTTACTTTCTGTTTGGGAACCGCCTATGATGTGTCTAGCATGGAAAATAATGGGAATTCTCGATCGTTTTTGTTGACAGGAAAAGCATGCCTCTCAAAATATTTTATCTCTTTAATTTTAGCTTTGAGCTCTGGCACATTTGACAAATCTCTGCTTCCCTATGCGAAGGGACTATCTATTTACTTTTATGCTATTTTTATTTTTATTTGAGTCTCCATCTTCTCTTACAAAAGCACCAACTAGAGAGCACTATTGTCATACTTGTGCATTGTGTGTAGCTAATATTTGAGTGTGTTTCATGAATGGATCAATGATTGAGCATAATGGGCTAGGGATAACTTTCTTTAGCATTGATATTTTGAAAGACATGGTTGCTTGTTAGCATCCTTGAGTATTTATATTTTCATGTCAAATTATAGACTATTGCTTTGAATCATTCAAGTCCAATGTCCATGCTACAAAAGAAAAGAATATGTGATGAATATGTTAGGCAGCATTCCAAATCAAAAATTCTGTTTTTATCATTTATCTACTCGAGGACGAGCAGGAATTAAGCATGGGGATGCTGATACGTCTCCAACATATCTATAATTTTTTATTGTTCCATGCTGTTATATTATCAATCTTGGATGTTTTTATATGCATTTACATCAATTTTATATCATTTTTGGAGACTAACCTATTAACTTAGTGCCCAGTGCCAGTTGCTGTTTTCTGCCCTGTTTTTGTTTTACAGAAAATCAATACCAAACGAAGTCCAAATGCCATGAAACTTTTTGGAGATTTTTTTTTCTGGACAAGATAAACACTAGAAGCTTCGGGAGAAGACCAGACGCCAGAGGAGGTGGCCATGAGCCACCAGGGCGCGCCTGGGGGGGGGGGCAGGCGCGCCCTGGTGCCTTGTGGGACCACCTCAGCTCCGTTTGACCTAATTCCTCCACTATAAATTCCAAAAAAATCAGAAACCCTCATGGGAGTCCACGAAATAATTTTTCCGCCGCCGCAAGTTTCTGTTCTCGAGAGATCCCATCTGGAGGCCTTCTCCAGTACTCCACCGAAGGGGGAATCGATCACGGAGGGGTTCTACATCAACCTTGCTGCCCTTCCGATGATGCGTGAGTAGTTTACCACAGACGATACGTCCATTTTGCATCATGTTTTGCTACTGTTATTTATAGTGTTTTTGATCAATATAACACTTTGTGGAGCACTTCTAATGCCCTTTCTCTCTTAATATGCAACTGGAATTTTGGACCTGAAAAAGCTATGTCAGAGATACCTATTCCGCACATCTCCAAATGAGCTGAAATTTTGTGGAGATTTATTTTGGAATAAATAAAAAATACTGGAAGCAAGAAGTACCAGAGGGGGCCACCGAGGTGACCACAAGGCACCAGGGCGCGCCACCCCCCCAGGCGCGCCCTGGTACGTCGTGGGGCCCCTGGCCAGCCTCTGGCCCCCATTTTTCTGGTATATAAGTCCATTTGCCCTAGAAAAAATATAGAGAAGACTTTCAGGATGGTGCGCCACCGTCTCGAGGCGGAACTTGGGCAGGAGCACTTTTGCTCTCCGGCGGAGAGATTCTGCCAGGGATACTTCCCTCCGGGAGGGGGAAATCGTCGCCATCGACATCACCAGCGATCCTCTCATCGTGGGAGGACTAATCTTCATCAACATCTTCACCAGCACCATCTCATCTAAAACCCTAGTTCATCTCTTGTATTCAATCTTTGTCTCAAAACCTCAGATTGGTACCTGTGGGTTGCTAGTAGTGTTGATTACATCTTGTAGTTGATGCTAGTTGCTTTATTTGGTGGAAGATTATATGTTCAGATCTATTATGCTATTCAATACCCCTCTGATCTTGGACATGATTATGATTTGTGAGTAGTTACTTTTGTTCTTGAGGACATGGGAGAAGTCTTGTCATAAGTAGTCATGTGAATTTGGTATTCGTTCGATATTTTGATGATATGTATGTTGTTGATTCCCTTAGTGGTTTCGTGTGAACGTCGACTACATGACACTTCACCATCTTTGGGCCTAAGGGAATGCATTGTGGAGTAGTAATTAGATGATGGGTTGCTAGAGTGACAGAAGCTTAAACCCTAGTTTATGTGCTATTCTGTAAGGGGCTGATTTGGATCCATATGTTTAATGCTATGGTTTGAGTTATCTTAATTCTTCTTTCGTAGTTGCGGATGCTTGCGAGAGGGGGTAATCATAAGTGGGAGGCTTGTTCAAGTAAGAACAGCACCCAAGCACCGGTCCACCCACATATCAAATTATCAAAGTAGCGAACGCGAATCAAACAAACATGATGAAAGTGACTAGATGAAATTCCCATGTGTCCTCGAGAACGCTTTACTTACTATAAGAGATCATTCCGTCTTGTCCTTTGCTATAAAAAGGATTGGGCCACCTTGCTGCACTCTTTGTTACTATTCCTACTTGTCACTTGTTACAAATTATCTTGCTATCAAACTACTCGTTACCGACAATTTCAGTGTTTACATGAAGTACCTTGCTGAAAACCACTTGTCATTTCCTTCTGCTTCTCGTTGGGTTTGACACTCCTACTTATTGAAAGGACTACGATTGATCCCCTATACTTGTGGGTCATAAAGACTCTTTTCTGGCGCCGTTGCTAGGGAGTGAAGCGCCTTTGGTGAGTGGAATTTGATAAGGAAACAATTATATTACGTGCTGAAATTTACTGTTACTTGTCACTATGGAAAGTAATCCTTTGAGTGGTTTGTTCGGGGTATCTTCACCTCTACCGGAAACACAAATAGTTGCTCCTCAACCTACCACACCTACCACACCTACTGAAAATATTTCATATCAAATTCCTTCGGGTATGATTGAGAAACTGCTAGCTAATCCTTATGCAGGAGATGGAACAGTACATCCTGATATGCACTTAATCTATGTGGATGAAATTTGTGGATTGTTTAAGCTTGCAGGTTTATCCAGAGATGGAGTTAAGAAGAAAGTATTCCCTTTATCTTTGGAGTTAAAGGCATTAATGTGGTATAGGCTATGTGATGATACTGATACATGGGACTGGAACCGATTGAAATTAGAATTCCATTAGAAATTTTATCCTATGCATTTGGTTCATCGTGATCGGAATTATATATATAATTTTTGGCCTCGTGAAGGAGAAAGCATCTCTCAAGCTTGGGGGAGGCTTAAGTACATGATGTACACAAGGCCCAATCATGAGCTCCCAAGAAAAATTATCTTACATAATTTTTATGCTCGGCTTTCTCATGATAATCAAACTATGCTTGATTCTTCTTCGACTGGCTCCTTTATGAAGAAAACTATTGAATTCAGATGGGATCTTCTGGAAAGAATTAAATGCAACTCTGAAGATTGGGAACTCGACAAAGGTAATGAGTCAGGTATAATACTTGAGTTCGATTGTGTTAAATCTTTTATGGCCACCGATGCTTTTCATAAGTTTAGCACTAAATATGGACTTGACTTTGAGATAGTAGCTTCCTTTTGTGAATCATTTGCTACTCATGTTGATCTCCCTAAGGAGAAGTGGTTTAAATATCATCCCCCTGTTAAAGAAAAGATTGAGGAACCCATTAGTGTTAAAGAAGAAACAATTGTTTGCCATGTTGATCCAGTTGTGCCTACTGCTTATATTGAGAAACCACCTTTTCCTGTTAGGATTAAGGAATATGCTAAAGCCTCAACTGTGGTTAACAAAAGTAATATTAGAGCACGAAGACCCTTTGAACAAATTAAAGTTGAACCTGATGTTGCTATGGTTAAAGATCTTTTAGTCGATAATATAGATGGGCATGTTATGTACTTTTGTGATGAGGCTGCTAGAATTGCTAAACCTGTTAGAAATGAACGAGATATGTTAGACAAGAACAAGCCCGTAGTTGGCATGCCTGTTATTTCTGTTAAGATTGGAGATCATTGCTATCATGGTTTGTGTGATATGGGTGCTAGTGTGAGTGCTATCCCGTTTACCTTATATCAAGAAATTATGAATGATATTGCACCTGTTGAGATTGAAGATATTGATGTTACTATTAAGCTTGCAAACAGAGATACCATTACACCACTTGGGATCGTTAGAGATGTTGAAGTCTTGTGTGGAAAGATAAAATACCCTACTGATTTTCTTGTCCTTGGTTCTCCACAAGATGATTTTTGTCCCATTATATTTGGTAGACCTTTCTTGAACACTGTTAATGCCAAGATTGATTGCGCTAAAGAAACTGTTAGTGTTAATTTTGGTGGTATGTCTCATGAGTTTAATTTCTCCAAGTTTCGTAGACAACCTCATGATAAAGAATTGCCTAGTAAAGATGAAATTATTGGTCTTGCTTCTATTGTCGTACCTCCTACTGATCAGTTAGAACAATATTTGCTAGACCATGAAAACGATATGCATATGAATGAAAGAAATGAAATAGATAAGATGTTCTTTGATCAACCACCTATCCTTAAACATAATTTGCCTGTTGAAACTCTTGGAGGCCCTCCTCCACCTAAGGGTGATCATGTATTTGAATTGAAGCAATTGCCTGATACATTGAAATATGCTTATCTTGATGAAAAGAAGATATATCCTGTTATTATTAGTGCTAACCTTTCAGCGCATGAAGAAAAGAGATTACTAAAAACTCTGAGGAAGCACCGTGCTGCTATTGGATATACGCTTGATGACTTAAGGGCATTAGTCCCACTCTATGTCAGCACAAAATTAATATGGAGCCTGATGCTAAACCAGTTGTCGATCACCAACGACGATTAAATCTTAAGATGAAGGAGGTGGTAAGAACCAAAATATTAAAACTTCTGGAAGCAGGTATAATCTATCCCATAGCTGTTAGTAGATGGGTAAGCCCTGTTGAAAGTGCATATGGCACTTAATTATATTTTGGTGTGATGACAATGTGGTTAGAGGAACTAATATCGGTTGCTAAAGTTTATCTCAGGATATTGGTTCCATGAAGGTTATTATGGAGTTGTGTGACCCCCCCAATTCAAAAAGATCAAAGGCGTGGTTTACCGGCGACTCGAAGGTTTTTCGTTTTGGTTCGATTTGAGTCGTAGGAAAAACCGCACTATCAAGAGGGGTCATCGTGGAATAAGTGTCGTGTGGGAATGCCTCCAAAACTTATACACCAGCCCTCCTACTCCTCCACCAAGTTCCCACTTATTTTGTGCTTTGCCGAGGTGTCCTGTGAGTTTCATCAGAAACCCTCTGGACACCCCATGTGCACGGGGTCTCTGACCCCCGTGCGCACGGGGTGGTCAGAAAGTTTCTGGACACCCCGTGCGCACGGGGTCTCTGACCCCCGTGCGCACGGGGTACCTCAAAACTCTCTGGACACCCCGTGCGCACGGGGTCCTGGACCCCCGTGCACACGGGGTGGATGGAAAGTCTCTGGACACCCCATGCGCACGGGGCTGACTTAGCCCGTGCGCACGGGGTCCAACGGGCAGAAATCCCCTCCCGGCCAAGAACACTATAAAAGCCCCCTTCTTCCACCTCCAACCTTTAACCCTAATGTCTTGTTGAGCTCCTCCATTGCTACACCTCATTTTGCTCAATACTCTCAATCCCTCCACCCAAACTTGTTGAAACTTTGGGGATTGGGAGAGCAAGACCCGATCTACACTTTGACCAAACCAAATCACGTTCCCCGCAATATTCATCTACCATGACTTGTTACTCTTGGAGCTTGGGCTCCTAAGCGGTTAGAGGTTCCTCCGGAAGCTTCTTTGCTTGTGGTGTGCTCCGGAGAAGTTTGTAAAGGTGTGGTGGTCGCCTTCAAGACCAACCCCGAGTGATTCGAAGCTCGTCCGTTGGGGGTGACTCGATAGAGATTATGGTGAGCCTTCGGTGGCGTTCCGCAAGCTTTGGCTCCGGCACCGCTCTAAATGGAGAGTAGCTCTTCCCCAAGGAAGAGTGAACTTCGGGATAAAATCCGCGTCCTCGTCTCACTTGTGGTTAATCCTTTCTCGCACTTTGCTTTGCGTTGTATGCTTGTTGGCTTGCTAATTAGATTGTTGCCTAGCATATTTAGCTTGGAGCTTGCTTGTCATATAGGTTGTGTTCACCTAGTTGCATATCTAGTGAACCCTATTTATCCGCTAAATCTTAAAATTGACAAGAAAGATTTAAATTTGTAGTCTCCTATTCACCCCCCTCTAGTCGACCGTATCCATCCTTTCAATTGGTATCAGAGCCTCGTGCTCTAATATAAGGTTTTACAACCTTAGAGGATATGGACGATCTAGAGAATGAGGGAGGTGGCGCACCACTTACGGTGGATGGTCAAAACCTACCCCCCGCCGCGGCCGACGCACTTGGTGCTCCGGTCGTTGCTCCCGTCGCCCCCTTTAACACGGGTGCCCCCTTAACCGCGGCCGACATTCTTTCAATGTTTGCGGACCTCAAAACCGCGATGTTGAAAGAAGTTCGTTCCTCGATCAAGGAGGAAATTGATGCTTGCTTAAAGCCCTCAACATCCGCCTCAAACTCATTTGATCCAAATGCGGTTCACGATGCGGACGATTTGAGAGAACCCCTTGCATCCCCGGCTCGCACTCAAGTTCCCAAGTACAATGCCGTGGAACCCTTTTACTCACCCCAACCTTTGCAGCACCCTCGCATTAATCCTGTTGGGCCTCCGCCCCCTTTGAAAGCTAACGCGTTTGCTAAGTGGAAGCTAGATATGGAGTCTCACATTCGCAGTGCATCTACTCAACTATGGTGGATTGTGGTCAACGGTTTCAACCCCAAGGATCCCATGAATCTCACTCCAAGAGAAGCGGTTGATGATCAATTCAATGCTACCGCCCACAACATGTTGCGCACCGCGGTGACCGATGACTATAGTGACTCCATTGCTCTACTCAAGACCGCCAAGGAATTTGGGATTGCCTTGAGGAGGCCCTCGAAGGTGATGAAGCAATTCGAAGATCTCGGTTGGCTTTGCTCAAGCAAGAAGTCAACCTATTTGTGAGAAATGAGGGTGAGACCGCGGAAGAAGTGTACCGAAGGCTAAAGTCCCTTGTGCTCAATTTGAGAACCTTTGGGTGCACTTGGGCAAATGATGATTTCATTAAGGACAAGTTCATTGATGCTATGGTTCTCACGGAACATACCATGGTGATGATGATACATCAACGCCCGGACTATCACAAGTTGACCGCGGCACAAGTTGTATCCACTTTCTCAACTCATGTTCTTTTGGAGACCAAGTCCAAGAAGACCTTTGCCATTGCTCAAGCCACCAAGAACTCAAATCTTGCGTTGAAGGCCAAGAAAGTTGTTGCTCAACCCTCAAGGGATGAAGAAGTTGTTGAAGAGACTTGTGAGGAAGATGTTG
This sequence comes from Elymus sibiricus, assembly GCA_039707655.1. Lineage (NCBI taxonomy): Eukaryota > Viridiplantae > Streptophyta > Magnoliopsida > Poales > Poaceae > Elymus > Elymus sibiricus. The sequence goes on from CM077676.1 coordinate 229,781,202, forward strand.
ACACCTTATGCCCGGCAAATGACTTTGCGGAAGACTTGACTCTCTTGGTCAAGAAATATTCCGGGACCATGGCAAACAAAGGGAAGAATCTTCAAGGAAGATCGTTTGGACGAATAAAATGCTACAATTGTGATAGCCTAAGACATTTTGTGCATGATTGTCCTTATGAGAGACGTGAAGACAAGTCCGAGAAGCTTGTGCTCAAGAAGAAGAAGTTCACCAAGTTCACCAAGAGGAAAGATGACAAGGCTCTTGTTCATGAGGAGTACATGTCCGGAGATGAAGATGACAGTGATGATGATCATGTGGGCACGGCCGCTATTGCCGTGCATGCCACTACCTCCTCCTCCACCACCGGCCTCTTAGACTCTCCCAACGAGGACAAGCCTTTCACTCATCGTTGCCTCATGGCCAAAGAGGTAAAAACAAAGTCCAACTCTCAAAAACCTGCCATCCACACTTCCAATGTCTCATGTGAGATAGTGGAGGATGGGTGTGAAGATGGCGTGGATAATGATGAGGAATCCTTGATGGCTTTCATGAAAACTCTTCATGGTGAAGCTCGTGCTCGTTTTGGCGATCTCCTTAAGTCACTCGCCGAACGCGATGATTTTATTGAGAACGTTGAAAACCTCCTCATAGAGGAAAAAGAGAGAGTCGAACTTCTCGAGCACGAACTACATGAAGAGAGTGTCATGAGAGCATCACTTGAGGAAGCCTTGTTTTCTCATCAAATTGACTTTGTTAAAACCAATGATGCTTTGCAACTTGCTCTCGAGAACAAAGATGCCCTTAAGGTTAGGGTTGAAAAGCTTCTAGTTGATCACACGAGACTAGTTGAGGAACATGAGATCCTTGTGACTAGTTCCAAGGTTGTCAAAGGTGACCTCATTGCCCTCATCGAGTCTTATGCTCAACTTAAAGCTTCAACCATTAAGGCTCTTACCTCCGTCCCTCATATTGAGTTAAATGATGAATCTTGTACTGCTAACTTTGCTCATGATTGCACCTCTCTCCAAGAGGAGAATAAGAAGTTGAAAGCCCAAATTGAGAAAGGACTTGTGTCGTGCATTCAAGGGGAGAAAAACCTCAATGACCTCTTGAGAAACCAAAAGGAGTGTGTTGCAAAGGAGGGAATTGGGTTTGACCCCTCTTCCAAGAAAAAGAAGAACAAGAAGAAGAGCAACAAGAAGAAGATCGGTCCTACTCCTACTCCTCAACAAAAGGTAGTATTTGTGGACGAAGGGCACAAGGAGAAGGAGAAGGAAAAAGGGTTTGTTGGGAATGGCAAGGTCACTAGGGACAAGGCCATTCCCAAGGATTTTTTCGGCAAGAACAACCCATCCTATGTCCTCATGAGAGGAGATGATGGTTATACCTTTGCTAAATTTGTTGGCACTAACTATGATGATTATGCTTGGACTATTTGGGTACCTAGGACCCTTGTTGCTAACTCTCTAGGACCCATTGCAAAATGGGTACCTAAAATCAAAGCTTGATTCATGTAGGACTATACCTCCGGTGGAACACAATGGGTGATCGATAGTGGATGCACCAATCATATGACCGGAGAGAGGGAGATGCTTGTGGAGTTCGTTGATTCGCTCAAGGCTTCTTTGAACATCTCCTTTGGTGATAATAGCAAGGGAAAGGTATTGGGGTTGGGCAAGGTGGTAATCTCTAGTGATTCTTCACTTACGAATGTCATGCTTGTTCAATCCCTTCACTACAATTTACTTTCTACAATTCAATTGGCACGTGCCGGTTATGATTCTCATTTCGGTGAATTTCATGTGACCGTCTTTAAGAGGAGCAATCTCAAAGTGGTCTTTGTTGGGCATGTTGAAGACAACCTTTACGTGGTTGATTTCTCAAAAGAGAAAACTTATCTTGCAACATGTCTAATGGCCAAGGCCGACGTGGGGTGGCTATGGCACCGACGGCTAGCCCATGTTGGCATGAGAAACTTACATGCTCTCTTAAAGGGGGAGCACATCCTTGGACTAACCAATGTGTATTTTGCCAAAGATCGTCCTTGTAGTGCTTGCATTGCCGGAAAACTTCATGAAAAGGCTCATAAGGTGACGACTATCATTACCACTTTGAGGCCTCTCGAGCTCATTCACTTGGATCTCTTTGGGCCTCCATCTTATGATAGTTTGGGAGGGAGGAGGTATTGCCTTGTCATTGTCGATGACTATACAAGATATACATGGGTGTTCTTTCTCAAGACTAAAGATGAAACACAAGAAACCTTCATAAACTTTGCCAAAGAAGCTCAACGTCAACATAATTGTGAGATCAAGGCAATTCAAAGTGACAACGGCACTGAGTTCAAAAATTACATGATGGACGAGTTCTTGAGCGATGAGGGGATCAAGCATCAATATGCCGCACCATACACTCCCGAACAAAATGGTGTTGCGGAAAGGAAGAACCGGACTCTCATTGAGATGGCAAGGACCATGCTTGATGAGTACAAGTCTCCATACAAGCTTTGGGCCGAAGCCATCAACACCGCGTGCCATGCTACAAACCAGCTTTATCTTTGTAAGCTCAAGAACAAGACTCCCTATGAACTCCTAATCGGGAGAAAGCCTAACATCAAATACTTTCGAGTATTCGGTTGTAAGTGTTTCATTCTAAACAAGAAATCCCGTTTAGCTAAGTTTGTGCCTAAAACTTATGAGGGCATATTTGTTGGATATGCATCAAACTCTCATGCTTACCGTGTTCTCAACAAATCCACCGGATGCATTGAGGAAACGGTAAATGTGGAGTTTGATGAAGATAACGGTTCCCGTGCGGAGCAAATTGTTCCTAGTGTTGTAGGTGATGAGGCTCCTTCACAAGCTATAAGGACTATGGGGATAGGCCACATTCGTCCACAAGAAACACCCCAAGTCCAAGTAGAAGAAGAAGGAGTAAGAGCCCCTCTTGTGGATTCTCCACAAGGGAAGTCATCATCGCCACCACAAGGTCAAGATGCTATGGGAGATCATGAACCTATCCAAGAACAAGATCAAGTCCCTCATGTTCCCGAGCAAGATCAAGAGCAAGCTCAACCAAATGGTGAAGAACCAATCCTTGAGGCCCATGATCAAGCTCAAGTTCATGATCAAGATCAAGATCAAACCCAACCTCAAGCGTCTTCTCCAACGTCACATTCTAGTGAACGAGAGCTTGAGGTTGTGAAGAGAAGGGTGTCTCCAAGGCTAAAGCATTCTCAAGGCCAAGCTTCTTCCACAAGTTCAAAACCAAGTGAAGAAGAGCTTACACTCAAAGAGCAAAAAATGGCCGCCAAGCTAAAGCATCTTCAACATCTCACCGACAACATTTATGGAAGCATCAACAAGGGGGTAACTACTCGTAGACGTTTGGCAAACTTTTGTGAACATCACTCGTTTGTCTATTGTGTTGAGTCCCTTAAGGTTGAAGATGCCCTTCACGACCCGGATTGGGTAGATGCCATGCATGAAGAACTCAACAACTTCACCCGCAACAAAGTATGAACTCTTGTGGAGAGACCCAAAGAACATCATAATGTCATTGGAACAAAGTGGATCTTTAAGAACAAACAAGATGAGCATGGACAAGTCACTAGAAACAAGGCAAGGTTAGTGGCACAAGGGTTCACCCAAGTTGAAGGTTTGGACTTGGGTGAAACTTTTGCCCCCGTTACCCGTCTTGAGTCCATTCGTATCTTGCTTGCATATGCTTAACATCATGATTTTAAATTGTATCAAATGGATGTGAAGAGTGCATTTCTTAATGGTCCTCTTAAGGAGTTGGTGTATGTCAAACAACCTCCCGGTTTCGAAGATCCCGATCACCCCTCTCACGTTTATGAACTCCATAAGGCGCTCTACGGACTTAAACAAGCACCTCGTGCTTGGTATGATCACCTTACGGCGTTCCTAAGCGAGAAGGGGTTCCAGATCGGGTTAATAGATTCCACTCTCTTCACGAAGAGGGTAAAAGGAGAATTGTTTGTGTGCCAAATATATGTTGATGATATTATTTTTGGTTCCACTAACCATGCTATTAACGTTGAGTTTGAGAATCTTATGACCAAGGAATTTGCTATGAGCATGATGGGAGAGTTGAAGTTCTTCCTCGGATTTCAAGTGAATCAATTGAGAGGAGGAACCTTCATCAACCAAGCACTTTATATTCAAGACATGCTCAAGAGGTTCAAAATGCTAGATGTCAAGCCCATGAAGACGCCCATGCCCACCAATGGCCAACTTAATCTTGATCCCAATGGTAAAGATGTGGATCAAAAGGTATATCGCTCCATGATCGGTTCTTTGCTTTACCTTTGTGCATCTAGGCCGGATATTATGTTGAGTGTGTGTATGTGTGCAAGATTTCAATCCGCTCCCAAGGAGAGCCATTTTTCGGCAGTGAAAAGAATCCTTTGATATTTGGTTCATACCCCAAACTTGGGCCTTTGGTATCCCAAAGGAGCAACTTTCAAGTTATTGGGATACTCGGATTCGGATTGGGAAGGAGACAAGGTAGACCACAAGTCCACTTCCGGCTCATGTCAATTCCTAGGGAGGTCATTGGTAAGTTGGTCTTCAAAGAAGCAGAATTGTGTGTCTCTTTCAACCGCCGAAGCCGAGTACATTGCCGCCGGAAGTTGTTGTGCACAATTATTATGGATGAGGCAAACTTTGATGGATTATGGTGTCAAATGTGACAAAGTGCCTCTATTTTGTGACAATGAAAGTGCAATCAAGATCGCCGACAATCCGGTGCAACATAGCCGAACCAAGCATATTGAGATTCGTCATCACTTCATTCGGGATCATGTGGCCAAGGGAGACATTGATTTATTCCATGTCAACACCGAGAAGCAACTTGCTGACATTTTCACCAAGCCACTTGATGAAGCAAGATTCCGCGAGTTAAGGCATGAGCTAAATATCGTGGATATAAGTAACTTGGTTTGAGGTCCTTGCATACACACACATGCTCTACTAGTATCTTGTTTTAGATGTAGGCACCTATGTAGGGGGAGCTAGCTCAACTCATGAGCTATCTTAGCCTACTAGTGCATAAAGTGAACAAAATATTTCACATTAGCCATTTTAAGATGGCACTTGTGCTTCAAAGATGAGTATTGGTCTTGGACCCAAGGTTCATATCTTCGCGGTGCCATGCCAAACAAACTCAAACATGGTGGCTTCGGCCACCGCCTTCCGTTGGAGGTTGGATCCTTTTTTTTGGTCTTCTTGTCCTTGTGTTCGTGTTCGGTGTGCTTGTGTTTTTCGGTTCTCTTCGAGTGCAAGTGCTACACATACACCTTTCTAGTAGTGTTGGATTTCTCTTGCGATGTGTTCAGAAGTGAGATGGGAATGCTTTTTGAGCCTTGGTAAGAATTTGCATTCAGCCATGACCCAACAAGCGTCTGCCTGTCGAAACCCTCTGGACACCCCGTGCCCACGGGCTTGTACCATGCGCACGGGACCCCCGTGTCCATGGGCCATGTTGACCCCGTGCGCATGGGGTCTGTGGTTTTTGGCCCTGAAGAGGTGGGACGTGGGGGGGGGGGGGTTTGGGTTCATTCCCACCCAGTCGCCCCCTCCACGCCCCAGGACGCCTCCAGGCCGCCGCCGTCGCCTCCTCGTCGCCCAGTGCTCCTCCGTGCGCCGTGGGACTTCGCTGTTCCGTGGAGATCTCCCGGGATGGGTTCCTTCTCTGGTATCCCCCTCCCCTTGTTCTTCCTTTTCCTCCATGGATCCTTGTTAGTCTAGGGTTTTCTCTTCTACTAGTCTAGGCCAGTCATTTCCTTGTGGTAGACTAGAAACGGATGAGCAAATGCTGTGGAGGTTCTCCCTACCGCACACACTCCCGGATCTCGATCTGGAAGTGGTTGCCGCTGGGCGAACCCCGTGTCCACGGGGTGTTTGATGCCCGTGCGCACGGGGCCCCGTGTCCACGGTCGTGGACCGTGCGCATGGGACCCCCGTGTCCATGGTGGTCAGACCCCCATGCGCACGGGGTACACAGTGGTGCCAGTCCTGTTTCTTCTCTCTCTTCCATTCCTCGCCAGCTTCTCAAGCACTTGTACTCATTTGCGTGTCTCTTGCGTGTTGTGTTGTTGTTGCTTTTGTGTTTCAGACTCTGCTGACAAGAGGTCCGAGCTCCGTTGCAAGCGCAGTAAGGCAGGTGAAGATCATTTGGTTCTTGCTATTCGTCAGCCATCAGATGGGAGAGGCCAGAGTTCCATGACTGCTAATCGTGCTCGTCGTTCTGCGTCGAAGAAGCCGGAGATCGAAGCCTCTGATGATTCCGAGGATGAGTATGATTCTCAGGATGATGCTCACTATGAGGTAGAGCCAGCAGATGCATCTGATGATGATGATGATGATGAGGGGGAAGGAGATGAGAGCCCAGAGGAACATGTTCTCCCAGGTGGTCACAATGTCAAGAATCTTCCTCTCTCAGTGGACCAAGCCAGAACTTTGGGCTCGCAGGCAGGATTTCCCCTATGTGCCAGAAACCAGTATAGGAATTGACCCAAGATTCAAGAATGATTTTCAGCACCGTGTGTTCTCTGAGCTAACCATGACCAAGAAGACCAAGTTTGCCCCCCACAAGCAAATAAATGTGGAGTCTCTTCGGGACAATGCTCATATCTATCCCGGTGTGTATGATGCTCTTGGGAGACTTGGCTTGATTCCCTTCGTCACCTTTCATCATCCATTCAATGAAGATCTTGTGATGCAGTTCTTTGCCACCGTGTACTTTCAAAATGATGTGGCTCGCACTATGACTTGGATGTCTGGCACGTATGAGTGTGAGGCCCCCATGGCTAAATTCTCTTCCATTATTCCTTATCAGTTCTTTGCTAAGGAGCATGCTGATTATGGTCGTGCTCGTGAGACTGGAAGAGACAAGGATGAAATTGCGTTTGCTTACAAGCCAGAGAAGGCTTTCACCACAGGTTCTATCAAACACTTGAAGCCTACCTATGATACTATGCGCCACATCTTTAGGTACACCCTTAATCCTAAGGCCGGAGATTCTCACAATCTGAGGAGCTCCATGTTGGACATCTTTGTCTACATTCGTGACAGGAAGAAAGTGGATGTTCTGGACTTCATGTTCTATGAGATCAGGAAGTGTGTTCAGGAGAACAAGTCGTGCATATATGCTCCGTTCATCCAGGCATTGATTGAGTCTGTCTGCCCCGCCAAGTACATTGCCAAGTACCGTACCTCCTTTCCGAAGCGTGATGCCAACTGGCTTCCAGCTGCTCCTCCACTTTATGTTCCCACCAAGAAGGGGCGCAACCCCAGGCCTGAGGATCGTGCTACCTACACTGAGGGCTGTTCATCCCATGCACGGATTCCGCATGGCAAAGGGAAGCAAGTTTCTGCTGATGCCAGTTTCACCAGAGAGGAGAAGAAGTCTCTTTTGAAGACCGTGAGCAACATGTTCAAGATGTGTCAGTCCATTCAGTGCCATCAGGTCAAGGAGATCAACAAGGACAAGCTGGTGAGGCGTCAGAAGAAGGCTGAGCGTGCTGCAGCTGGTGAGGAGGTTGGCCCAGGGTCCGAGGACATCGACAGTGTGGCCACAGCTCGTTCCTTTCCGATGGCAGGGTGGCATTTTGATGATGATGATGCCTCGAGCGTGCCTCCTCTTGTCTAGTGGTGTCTTTGCTTCGCCTTTTTCCCTTTTTGTTGTCTTGATGACAAAGGGGGAGAAGTGGTGTTTTTTTTAGTTTTTTTAGGTGTTTGTGTGTTGCGAGATCTCAAGCCTCGGTGTTATTGCAGTTGTTTGGTGTTTTTTTGGCTTGCGATACTCTTATTTGCTTTCCGTGGTGTGGTTGTGAGCTACCTCTTATTAGTTTGTGAGACTAATTATCCTGATTCATATCTATGCTTATGATTTGTCTATCATGTGCTATATGATCGTGCTCTTACTATTTTGTCTCACTCTACTTGCTCACCACACTTCTTGCATGTGATCTAGGCACCGTGTTAGGTTTTATTTTGTTGATCACATGCCTTGACAATATGGATCTAGGGGGAGACTCATATGTGTGTGCTTGATGCATAATCAAGCATATCTTTTTTCTTGCACATATATAGGGGGAGCTCCTATGATTAACTATTGCCGCATGGCTATTTTCTTAGATGTATCCTTTATGCCATGTCCTAACCATATTGTCATCAATGCACCAAAAAGGGGGAGATTGAAAGTGCATATGGCACTTAATTATATTTTGGTGTGATGACAATGTGGTTAGAGGAACTATATCGGTTGCTAAAGTTTATCTCAGGATATTGGTTCCATGAAGGTTATTATGGAGTTGTGTGACCCCCCCCCAATTCAAAAAGATCAAAGGCATGGTTTACCGGTGACTTGAAGGTTTTTCGTTTTAGTTCGATTTGAGTCGTAGGAAAAACCACACTATCAAGAGGGGTCATCGTGGAATAAGCATCGTGTGGGAATGCCTCCAAAACTTATACACCAGCCCTCCTACTCCTCCACCAAGTTCCCACTTATTTTGTGCTTTGCTGAGGTGTCCTGTGAGTTTCATTAGAAACCCTCTGGACACCCCGTGTGCACGGGGTCTCTGACCCCCATGCGCATGGGGTGGTCAGAAAGTTTCTGGACACCCCGTGCGCACGGGGTCTCTGACCCCCGTGCGCACGGGGTACCTCGAAACTCTCTGGCACCCTGTGCGCACGGGGTCCTGGACCCCCGTGCACACGGGGTGGATGGAAAGTTTTTGGACACCCCGTGCGCACGGGGTCTCTGACCCCCGTGCGCACGGGGTACCTCGAAACTCTCTGGACACCCCGTGCGCACGGGGTCCTGGACCCCCGTGCACACGGGGTGGATGGAAAGTCTCTGGACACCCCATGCGCACGGGACTGACTTAGCCCGTGCGCACGGGGTCCAACGGGCAGAAATACCCTCCCGGCAAAGAACACTATAAAAGCCCCCTTCTTCCACCTCCAACCTTTAACCCTAATGTCTTGTTGAGCTCCTCCATTGCTACACCTCATTTTGCTCAATAGTCTCAATCCCTCCACCCAAACTTGTTGAAACTTTGGGGATTGGGAGAGCAAGACCCGATCTACACTTTGACCAAACCAAATCGCGTTCCCCGCAATATTCATCCACCATGACTTGTTACTCTTGGAGCTTGGGCTCCTAGGCGGTTAGAGGTTCCTCCGGAAGATTCCTTGCTTGTGGTGTGCTCCGGAGAAGTTTGTAAAGGTGTGGTGGTCGCCTTCAAGACCAACCCTGAGTGATTCGAGGCTCATCCGTTGGGGGTGACTCGATAGAGATTACGGTGAGCCTTCAGTGGCGTTCCGCAAGCTTTGGCTCCGGCACCGCTCTAAACGGAGAGTAGCTCTTCCCCAAGGAAGAGTGAACTTCGGGATAAAATCCGCGTCCTCGTCTCACTTGTGGTTAATCCTTTCTCGCACTTTGCTTTGCGTTGTATGCTTGTTGGCTTGCTAATTAGATTGTTGCCTAGCATATTTAGCTTGGAGCTTGCTTGTCATATAGGTTGTGTTCACCTAGTTGCATATCTAGTGAACCCTATTTATCCGCTAAACCTTAAAATTGATAAGAAAGATTAAAATTTGTAGTCTCCTATTCACCCCCTCTAGTCGACCGTATCGATCCTTTCACCTGTTCATTGTGTCCTTAAGAAAGGAGGTATTACCGTTGTTCCTAATGATAAAAATGAACTCATTCCACAAAGAATTGTAACTGGTTATAGGATGGTAATTGATTTTAGAAAATTAAACAAAGCTACTAGAAAAGATCATTACCCCTTACCTTTTATTGATCAAATGTTAGAAAGATTGTCTAAGCATACACACTTTTTTTCCTAGATGGTTATTCTGGTTTTTCTCAAATACCCGTATCACAACCCGATCAAGAGAAAACCACCTTTACTTGTCCTTTTGGAACTTATGCTTATAGGCGTATGCCTTTTGGTTTATGCAATGCACCTGCTACCTTTCAAACATGTATGACTGCTACATTCTCTGACTTTTGTGAAAAGTTTGTTGAGGTGTTCATGGATGATTTTTCCCTTTACGGAACTTCTTTTGATGATTGCTTAAGCAACCTTGATTGAGTTTTGCAGAGATGTGAAGAAACTAATCTTGTCTTGAATTGGGAGAAGTGCCACTTTATGGTGAATGAATGCATTGTCTTGGGGCATAAAATTTCTAAAAGAGGTATTGAAGTTGATAAAGCTAAGGTTGATGCTATTGAGAAAATGCCATGTCCTAAAGATATTAAAGGTATAAGAAGTTTCCTTGGTCATGCTGGTTTCTATAGGAGATTTATTAAAGACTTCTCCAAAATTTCTAGGCCTCTTACCAATCTTTTGCAAAAAGATGTTCCATTTGTTTTTGATGATGATTGTCTAGAAGTCTTTGAAACACTTAAGAAAGTCTTAACCATTGCACCTATTGTTGAACCACCTGATTGGAACTTGCCTTTTGAAATTATGTGTGATGCTAGTGATCATGCTGTTGGTTCTGTTCTAGGACAGAGAGTTGATAAGAAATTAAATGTTATCCATTATGCTAGTAAAACTCTAGACAGTGCCCAAAGAAATTATGCTACTACTGAGAAAGAATTTCTAGCAGTTATGTTTGCATGTGATAAATTCAGATCTTATATAGTTGATTCTAAAGTAACTGTTCACACCAATCATGTTGCTATTAAATATCTTATGGAAAAGAAAGATGCTAAACCTAGACTCATTAGGTGGGTTTTATTGCTACAAGAATTTGACTTGCATATTACTGATAGAAAGGGAGCTGAGAATCCCGTAGCAGATAATTTGTCTAGAATGGAAAATGTTCTTGATGACCCACTTCCTATTAATGATGATTTTCCTGATGAACAATTAGCTGTCATAAATGCTTCTCGTAATACTCCATGGTATGCAGACTATGCTAATTACATTGTTGCTAAATACATACCACCTAGTTTCACATACCAACAAAAGAAAAAGTTCTTCTTTGATTTAAGACATTACTTCTGGGATGACCCACATCTTTATAAAGAAGGAGTAGATGGTATTATTAGGCATTGTATAACTGAGCATGAACAGGAACAAATCCTACGGAAGTGTCATTCCGAGGCTTACGGAGGACACCATGCGGGAGACAGAACTGCAGACAAGGTATTACAATCTGGTTTTTATTAGCCTACTCTTTTCAAGGATGCTCGTAAGTTTGTCCTATCTTGTGATGAATGTCAAAGAATTGGTAATGTTGGTAGACGTCAGGAAATGCCTATGAATTATTCACTTGCTATTGAACCATTTGATGTTTGGGGATTTGATTATATGGGACCCTTCCCTAAATCCAATGGGTACACTCATATTCTAGTTGCTATTGATTACATTACTAAGTGGGTAGAAGCTATTCCAACTAGTAGTGCTGATTATAACACTTCTATTAAAATGCTTAAAGAAGTTATTTTCCCAAGGTTCGGAGTCCCTAGATATTTAATGACTGATGGTGGTTCACATTTTATTCATGGTGCATTCTGTAAATTGCTTGCTAAATATGATGTCAACCATAAAATTGCATCTCCCTATCACCCTCAAACTAGTGGTCAAGTTGAATTGAGCAATAGAGAAATAAAATTAATTTTGCAAAAAACCGTCAATAGATCTAGAAAAAATTGGTCTAAGAAACTTGAAGATGCATTATGGGCTTATAGAACTGCTTATAAAAATACTATGGGTATGTCTCCTTATAAAATGGTTTATGGAAAAGCATGTCATTTACCTCTTGAGTTAGAACATAAAGCATATTGGGCAATTAAAGAACTCAATTACAATTTTAAACTTGCCGGTGAAAAGAGGTTATTTGATATTAGCTCATTAGATGAATGGAGAACCCAAGCTTATGAAAATGCCAAATTATTTAAAGAAAAAGTTAAAAGATGGCATGATAGAAGAATTCAAAAACGGGAATTTAAAGTAGGCGAGCAAGTTCTATTGTACAATTCTCATTTGAGATTCTTTGCAGGAAAACTTCTCTCTAAATAGGAAGGACCGTATATCATCGAAGAAGTTTATCGCTCCGGAGCCATCAAAATAAACAACTCCGAAGGCACTAATCCGAGAGTGGTGAATGGGCAGAGAATCAAGCACTATATTTCAGGTACCCCCATTAATGTTGAAACTAATATTATTGAAACAATTACACCGGAGGAATACATAAGAGAGACCTTCCGGAACACTCCAGAACCCTGAAAAGGAAGAGGTACGTGATACGGTAAGTAAACCGACTCCAAAAATTCCATAAAAATATTTTCTGTCAGTTTTGGAATATTAGAAAAAATACAAAAATAAGAAACAGCCGAGGGGACCCACCTGGTGCCCACGAGGCACCAGGGCGCGCCTCCCCCCAGGCGTGCCCTGGTAGCTCGTGGGCCCCACGTGAGCCTTCCTGACTCCGTTTTCTCCTGGATTACTTGTTTTGCAAGATAAACAATCTTTATATATACTCCCAAACGTTTTGACCACCGTATCGCAGAAATCTCCTATGTTCTTGTCTCGTGCTATTTTTTCTGACAGATTTAGATCACCATGGCTCCCCAAAAGCTCCGTGCCAAGCACTGCATTGTGCAACCATCGCCGGGCAAGCACCCCTACAGTGAGGTTTACTACGAGCTATCGTCTGGAGAACAAGACAATGGCAAGGAGGACAAGGTCGAGGAAGTTGCAGGAGCCCAGGCTCCGAAAGGAGGGCAAGCCATCCCCATGGAGGAGACCGCGGAGAAGGGAGATATCCTTCAACCTTTATATGATCATCTCTCCCCATCCGTAATTTAAGCCCTAAGAGTCTTTGAAATAGTTAGTGCTCAGAACACATCTCTCACTCGTGAAGTTATTTTGTTGGAAGAGCAAAACATCGCCCTTCAGAGCATCAACCGCAGATTGATGTATCTGCTTGAGCTGAAGGACAAGCTCGCCACTTCATCATCACCACCATCACCGAAGAAGGAGACTTGAGTACATGGGTATGGGCACTCCCCTTGGCTTGTGCCAAGCTTGGTGGAGGTGCCCCGGTATCGTATCACCATCACTTTTATTATCTTTACCTATTTTTAGTTCGATCCTTAGTTATTTCGTGATCTAGTTGAATAAAAGTTTAGTATGATCTATTTTCGAGTGTTAGCTTCGTGATCTATCTATCTATGTAATTGAGTTGAGAGTTATATAATAAAGAGTAGTTTGAGTTTTTGCTTCTTTACTTTCATGTTTAAATTCTAGCAATGAAAATAATGAAAAAGATCATATGCTAATCTTATGGAAAGTAATGACATTACATAAAGAAAAGTATAAGTGGTAAAATTTATTGGAAGTTAACAAACATAGCATTAGTCAATGATGCAATTCATGAAAGAATTAATAGGGTAGAGAAGATTCACATGCAAATATACTATCTTGGACATCTTTTATGATTGTGAGCCCCCATTAAATATTTTATGTCAAATTGTTGACGTTGGACAAGGAAGACAACGTAATGAATTATGTTTGTTCATATTCACATAGAAGTTATATTGTTATAGATCCTCCAACATGTGGTGCTTGCCCAATATCTTTGCTAGCCAAAAATCTGCACCAAGTAGAGATACTACTTGTGCATCCAAAACCCTTAAACCCAGTTTCATGTCATGAGAGTCCACTATATCTACCTATGGATTGAATAAGATCCTTCAAGTAAGTTGTCATTGGTGCAAAAAGCAATAAAAATTGCCTCTAAATATGTCTGAACTTTTATTGTAAGGGAAATAAGCTTTGTACGAACTTGTGATGGTAAAGAAATAAAAGCGACAGACTGCATAATAAAGGTTGCTATCACAAGGGCAATATAAAGTGATGTTCCTTTGCATTAAGAGCTCTTGCATCCAACAACAAAAAGCGCATGACAACCTCTGCTTCCCTCTGCGAAGGGCCTATCCTTTACTTTTATGTATTTAATTTTTATGCAAGAGTCAATAGTGTTCTTCTCTACTTGCTTTTTATTTTTCTCTTTTGAAAGCATCATGTGGTGGGGAAAGATCTAGGCACATATATCCAGTTGGATATGGGTGATCATGAGTTATTATTGTTGACATCACCCTTGAGGTGAATAAGTTGGGAGGCAAAATCACAAGCCCCTATCTTTCTATGTGTCTGGCTGAAACTTTTTGCTCCATATATATGTCGTAAGTGTTAGCAATCATAGAAGACTAAATGATGGTTGAGTATGTGGACTTGCTGAAAAGCTCCTATGCGACGCCCCCGACTTAATCGTGCACTAATCATACACGCAAATGCACACGATCAAGCCTAGGGACCCACGGGAAGATATCACAACACAACTCTAAACACAAAATAAAACAATACAAGCTTTATATTACAAGCCAGGGGCCTCGAGGGCTCGAATACATAAGCTTGCGCATACAAGTGTCAGCGGAAGCAGAAGTATCTGAGTATAGACACAAAGTTAAACAAGATGCCTTAAGAAGGCGAAAACAAACAATGACATCTGATCGAAAGAGGCAAGGCCTCCTGCCTGGGAGCCTCCGAACTACTCCTAGTCGGCTGGCTCAACCCAGTAGTACGTGCCTCCGGGACTCTCCTGGTGGTAAGCATCTGCGGTGGCGTCTGGCTCCTGGGATCCATCGTCTGATGTATCATCAAATGGGCAGGGGGGAAAGAATAGCAGAGCAACCGTGAGTACTCATCCAAAGTACTCACAAGACCGACATCAGATCTATTCTACTTATGCAGCATTATCAATGGAAGGCTGAATATGTGGACTGAACTGCAGAATGCCAGAATAAAGGGGGAGTAGCCTAGCCTATCGAAGACTAGCATCTTCAGCGGTCTTGCAGCATTAGAAGAGTGCAGATTAGCATATTATAATTTAACAAGCATGTAGAAGCAAAGCCTAGGAATCCTTCCTCGACTCCCTGCGAGAAAGCGATCCCGGAGCTTACAATTAATTAACATGTATCCAGTTCAAGTAGTAGTAGATCGGGATACAACACTGAGCGTCTTGTTACCGTGGACACGGCTATTCGAATAGATAACTTCCCTGCAGGGGTGCACTACTGTTACCCAGCACGCTCGATCACATCTGGCCTGACACACTTGCTGGGTAATGCCCGGCCCCGGGTGATCAACACGAAGAAGCGTCCTACCTAGGCTCAACAGAGAGGTCCCCGCCGGTCTACATCCTAAGAGCTCAGGGATCTTGGGCCATCGCCCTGTGCCATCCGGGTCGTTGCGTGCAGGGTGAAGCCAGGCACCACCCGTGTGCTGGATGGCGCCGGTCCATCCCGGCCGCAATGCTGAACTGGACGTCTGACAGAGCTTTCGGGAGAAACATACAACATAGAGGGGCCCATACCCATTATCCCACGTGGTGGTAGTGCGTATAGGGCCAACGACCCACTCAGATCAAATACCCAAATCTGTTAGGCGTATTTAATAACTCGCAGAGACGAACAGACTACCTGTCGCTCTGACTTGGTAACTCACGGATCACGAACAGGGTGGTCTCCGCCTGCCCTGTCGTTCCACCACAATAATCTCTCGCGGGTGCCCTCCTGGCAAGCCCGACTTTACATTTCCCTGCGGGTACCCCTCGGGGTCGACCCGCCTGTAACAAAGGTCAAAGTAACCGTGTGTCCAAGTATCGAGAGGAATCTGAGGAATCACCCTCGATGGATTCCCACTCGAGGAGTTGTACGACGGAAGCTTTATCGGAAGTGATGAAAGAGGAATCACCCTCAATATCACCCAACCGGATAGCTATTCTACAGATGCATCATCGCAAGTGAGATAAGAGGTATCACCCTCGGCACTCGGTGGTAGCTCTGCAGAGTCGAGCAACTTAGGGGGTGTGATGTGTAGTGCTGGTGTCAACCGTTCGATCACATCGATCGGGCACAGATACTAAAGCGGAGCAACTACAGCAAGGAAGAGGGGCCACAGATGGTTTACCATCCAACCTATACTAAGCATCTTGGATATCAAGCAGGTATCAATAACAGTTACAATGACAGGCTATGCATCAGAATCGGATAAAACAATAGCAGCAACAATTTCTAATGCAAGCAGGAGGAAGAGAGAATAGGTGATATAGGCATGCGTCAAGGGGGGTTGCTTGCCTGGAAGCTCTGCGGCAAAGGAGGGATCATCAGGGGTGTCGTCGGTCTCCGGAGCTGCGTCAGTCTCGTTGTCTAACGGTGGAGAAGAGGGGGAAGAAACAGTAAATAAAAGCAAGCAAGGCAATACAGGTGTATGACATGACAATACGCAGTATTAAAGGTGACCTATCGCAGTACTACACGTTACCGGTGAAGGGGGAAAACATCCGGGAAAGTTTCCCCGAAGCTTGGCATTTTCGGACAGTTGAAACAGAGGGGGACGGTTCCATGTTCAGCATGCTAGGGGCGTGTGTCAGATGAACGGAGAGCGTATTCGGAATCTACACATTTTTCTGATCGTTTTACATATATAAATTATTTTAATCCGAGTTATGGTTTAAAAGATATGATTTTTCAAAGTTTTATTGATTTTCAGGAATTTCTGAAATTATTTAAAGCAACATTATCCGAAACAATGCAGCCTGACGTCAGCATGACGTATTACTGACGTCAGCAGTCAACAGTACCGCTGACCAGTCAAACCTGACAGGTGGGACCCACCTGTCAGTGACTGTTTTGGTTAATTAGGTTTTAATTAATTTAAATACAGATTAATTAGATTTAATTAAATAATTAGTTTAATTAAACAAGATTACTTAAGTTAATTAATTAATTAATTAATTAACTAACTAACTATTACTTATTTATTTATTTTAATTATTAATTATTATTTACTTTTATCTATTTATTTCTTTTATTTATTTTTATTGTTTCTTTTTCGTTTTAATAAAATACAGGGGCGGGCCCCAGGCGTCAGAGGGCCAGGCCGGACACGTCCGGGCCAACGCGTGCGGCGCAGGCAGAGATGGCCGGACATGTCCGGCGACCACAGGGGCGTAACTGCGTGCGCGCACGCGTACGACAGGGGATCGGCCGGCCACGGCGCCGCGGCTAGCGGCGGGCAGCGGCGAGCGGAGGGGAGAGACGGCTGGGCGCGGGCGGAGCAGCAGTGGCAGCGGGCGGCGGCGGGCGAAGCAGGGGCGAGTGAGCGCGGCTGGCGAGCGGGCGAGGGGAGCAGGCGCGCGCAGGAGCTCGGCGACACGGGAGGAGGAGGTAAGAGGCAGGCACGGCATCGGAGCAACAGCAGCGCGTTGACGGCGAGCGCGAGGCGCAGCACGGCGGTGACAGAGGGAGAGGAGAAGGCCATGGGGGCTCACCCCGTTTGCAGGGAAGAGGGGCGGCGAGGCGCGGTGAAGCGGCTCGGGGAGGAGGCGGGAACGCGACGGCGACGGGCGGCGATGGCGACGACAGGCGTCGGGGGCGGCGACGGGCGGCGGCGAGGCGACGACGTCGGGCTCCAGGGGGGAAAGGGGATTTTTGGGTTAGGGTTTTCGGGTGGGGAAGGGAGGCGGTTAAGTTGGCGAGGGGGGCAGCGTGGGCCGGCTTGGGCCGACCACTGTGGCCGAGGCCCAGGGGGGATTTTCCTTTTTCTTTTTACTTTCTTTTGTTTTATTTTTCTTTTACTGTTTTATTTTATTTTCCAAAGTATTTTAGTTATATAAAATACATAATTAGCACCTAAATTAGTGTTACCAAATATACCACTTCCAGAATAACTTTGGCATCTATATAATTTAGTTTAATATTTTATAATTTATAAAAGGCATTTAGTTAATTGTTTAAGCTACTGTTTTAATTAGCTTAGTGGCATTTTGGGAATTTTAAAAATGTTGATTTTATTTTTATAATTGCTTATGGATTATTTGCAAAATTATGAACTATTTAGTTCTACTGTTTGGATAACTTTTAATTTTGACTTTGTTTTAAATTTGAATTTGAATTGGGATTATTCTCTAATTGTTTTTATATGACTTAATGATGATGACTTGGCATGATTAAGAGGTGATCACTGTGCTTAATGCATGGGGATGTCACAAATCTCCCCCACTACAAGAAATCTCGTCCCGAGATTTAAGAGGTGGAGAAAGGGGTATCTTCGGGATCAAAGATGTATAGGAGAGTCAGGTTTCGATCCTGTGGAACTGTGGTTAGTGCGGATTAAGAGTGGGAAGGCAGCGACATCTTGCAAGGTTACGACAGCAGGGCATGTCAGAGAAAAAACTGTCAGCTATGTCGGCAACACGTCAGTACCGTAGGCGGGAACGAAGAGAACCATTTCCCTGCTCGTTAAAACGAGGCAGACCAATAGGCAAGGTTCTCGTCCATCGGTGGTTACCGGAATGTCATCAACAATAGTGACGAGGTTTTATTTGGGGGGTGTTGACTTAAGCAGGGAGTTATCACTGCTCAGATAATGCCAGATTATCAAAAAGGTTAAACAGACAAATGGAACGAAAAATGTGATGATCAGATCAAACAGACCAGTGAAAGGGAATGATTGTAGATAATCTAGTTCTCTTGGTGAATGTGAATATGAGAACCTAGTATCAGCGTTAGCAAAATCATTTAACCCGAAAGGATGAGAAATTCAGAGACCCAGAGTAAAGATGAGGAATAAAAGATCCTAATACCACCCATTTGGCGACGTGGCCCCGTAAGCCACACATCCATGTTAGTAAAATAGTTTTCGGAAAATACTAGACTCAACTGCAGCCAAGGAGTTGGAAAGAGGCTTCCTACAGGCAGTCGGCTCTGATACCAACTTGTGACGCCCCCGACTTAATCGTGCACTAATCATACACGCAAATGCACACGATCAAGCCTAGGGACCCACGGGAAGATATCACAACACAACTCTAAACACAAAATAAAATAATACAAGCTTTATATTACAAGCCAGGGGCCTCGAGGGCTCAAATACATAAGCTTGCACATACAAGCGTCAGCGGAAGCAGAAGTATCTGAGTACAGACACAAAGTTAAACAAGATGCCTTAAGAAGGCGAAAACAAACAACGACATCTGATCGAAAGAGGCAAGGCCTCCTGCCTGGGAGCCTCCGAACTACTCCTGGTCGGCTGGCTCAACCCAGTAGTACGTGCCTCCGGGACTCTCCTGGTGGTAAGCATCTGCGGTGGCGTCTGGCTCCTGGGATCCATCGTCTGATGTATCATCAAATGGGCAGGGGGGAAAGAATAGCAGAGCAACTGTGAGTACTCATCCAAAGTACTCGCAAGACTGACATCAGATCTATTCTACTTATGCAGCATTATCAATGGAAGGCTGAATATGTGGACTGAACTGCAGAATGCCAGAATAAAGGGGGAGTAGCCTAGCCTATCGAAGACTAGCATCTTCAGCGGTCTTGCAGCATTAGAAGAGTGCATATTAGCATATTATAATTTAACAAGCATGTAGAAGCAAAGCCTAGGAATCCTTCCTCGACTCCCTGCGAGAAAGCGATCCCGGAGCTTACAATTAATTAACATGTATCCAGTTCAAGCAGTAGTAGATCGGGATACAACACTGAGCGTCCTGTTACCGTGGACACGGCTATTCGAATAGATAACTTCCCTGCAGGGGTGCACTACTGTTACCCAGCACGCTCGATCACATATGGCCGGACACACTTGCTGGGTAATGCCCGGCCCCGGGTGATCAACACGAAGAAGCGTCCTACCTAGGCTCAACAGATAGGTCCCCGCCGGTCTACATCCTAAGAGCTCAGGGGTCTTGGGCCATCGCCCTGTGCCCTCCGAGTCGTTGCGTGCAGGGTGAAGCCAGGCACCACCCGTGTGCTGGATGGCGCCGGTCCGTCTCGGCCGCAATGCTGAACTGGACGTCTGACAGAGCTTTCGGGAGAAACGTACAACGTAGAGGGGCCCATACCCATTATCCCACGTGGTGGTAGTGCGTATAGGGCCAACGACCCACTCAGATCAAATACCCAAATCCGTTAGGCGTATTTAATAACTCGCAGAGACGAACAGACTACCTGTCGCTCCGACTTGGTAACTCACGGATCACGAACAGGGTGGTCTCCGCCTGCCCTGTCGTTCCACCACAATAATCTCTCGCGGGTGCCCTCCTGGCAAGCCCGACTTTACATTTCCCTGCGAGTACCCCTCGGGGTCGACCCGCCTGTAACAAAGGTCAAAGTAACCGTGTGTCCAAGTATCGAGAGGAATCTAAGGAATCACCCTCGATGGATTCCCACTCAAGGAGTTGTACGACGGAAACTTTATCGGAAGTGATGAAAGAGGTATCACCCTCGGCACTCGGTGGTAGCTCTGCAGAGTCGAGCAACTTAGGGGGTGTGATGTGTAGTGCTGGTGTCAACCGTTCGATCACATCGATCGGGCACAGATACTAAAGCGGAGCAACTACAGCAAGGAAGAGATGCCACAGATGGTTTACCATCCAACCTATACTAAGCATCTTGGATATCAGGCAGGTATGAATAACAGTTACAATGACAGGCTATGCATCAGAATCGGATAAAACAATAGCAGTAGCAATTTCTAATGCAAGCAGGAGGAAGAGAGAATAGGTGATATAGGCATGCGTCAAGGGGGGTTGCTTGTCTGGAAGCTCTACGGCAAAGGAGGGATCATCAGGGGTGTCATCGGTCTCCGGAGCTGCGTCGGTCTCTGTGTCTAACGGAGGAGAAGAGGGGGAAGAAACAGTAAATAAAAGCAAGCAAGGCAATACAGGTGTATGACATGACGATACGCAGTGTTAAAGGTGACCTATCACAGTACTACACGTTACCGATGAAGGGGGAAAACATCCGGGAAAGTTTCCCCGAAGCTTGGCATTTTCGGACAGTTGAAACAGAGGGGACGGTTCCATGTTCAGCATGCTAGGGGCATGTGTCAGATGAACGGAGAGCGTATTCGGAATCTACACATTTTTCTGATCGTTTTACATATATAAATTATTTTAATCCGAGTTATGGTTTAAAAGATATGATTTTTCAAAGTTTTATTGATTTTCAGGAATTTCTGAAATTATTTAAAGCAACATTATCCGAAACAGTGCAGGCTGACGTCAACATGACGTATTGCTGACTTCAGCAGTCAACAGTACCGCTGACCAGTCAAACCTAACAGGTGGGACCCAGGCGTCAGAGGGCCAGGCTGGACAGTGCAGGCTGACGTCAGCATGACGTATTACTTTTATCTATTTATTTATTTTATTTATTTTTATTGTTTCTTTTTCGTTTTAATAAAATACAGGGGCGGGCCCCAGGCGTCAGAGGGCCAGGCCGGACACGTCCGGGCCGTGCCCTTTCGGGGGCCGGACACGTCCAGGCCAATGCGTGCGGCGCAGGCAGAGATGGCCGGACGTGTCCGGCGACCACAGGGGCCTAACTACGTGCGCGCGCGCGTACAGCAGGGGATCGGCCGGCCACAGCGCGGCGGCTAGCGGCGAGCGGAGGGGAGAGACGGCTGGGCGCGGGCGGCGGCGGGCGAAGCAGGGGCGAGCGAGCGTGGCCGGCGAGCGGGCGAGGGGAGCAGGCGCGCGCGGGAGCTCGGCGACGCGGGAGGAGAAGGCCAGAGGCAGGCACGGCAGCGGAGCAGCAGCAGTGCGGCGGCGAGGCCACGGGCGGCGGCGACAGAGGGAGAGGAGACGGCCATGGGGGCTCACCCCGTTTGCAGGGAAGAGGGGCGGGGAGGCGCGGTGAAGCGGCTCGGGGAGGAGGCGGGGAGGCGACGGCGACGGGCGGCGATGGCGACGACGGGCGTCGGGGGCGGCGACGGGCGGCGGCGAGGCGACGGCGTCGGGCTCCAGGGGGGAAAGGGGATTTTTGGGTTAGGGTTTTCGGGTGGGGAAGGTAGGCGGTTAAGTAGGCCAGGGGACAGCGTGGGCCGGCTTGGGCCGGCCACTGTGGCCGAGGCCCAGGGGGGATTTTCCTTTTTCTTTTTACTTTCTTTTGTTTTATTTTTCTTTTACTGTTTTATTTTATTTTCCAAAGTATTTTAGTTATATAAAATACATAATTAGCACCTAAATTAGTGTTACCAAATATACCACTGCCACAATAACTTTGGCATCTATATAATTTAGTTTAATATTTTATAATTTATAAAAGGCATTTAATTAATTGTTTTAGCTACTGTTTTAATTAGCTTAGTGGCACTTTGGGAATTTTAAAAATGTTGATTTTATTTTTATAATTGCTTATGGATTATTTGCAAAATTATGAACTATTTAGTTCTACTGTTTGGATAACTTTTAATTTTGACTTTGTTTTAAATTTGAATTTGAATTGGGACTATTCTCTAATTGTTTTTATATGACTTAATGATGATGACTTGGCATGATTAAGAGGTGATCACTGTGCTTAATGCATGGGGATGTCACATCCTACATGAGACCCTTCCTGAAAATATGATGAATTGCAATTGCATTGTTGACTGAGAACATAGTTTGTTAGTTTTCAAGAAAGTTTATGCCTTACACTCCATTGTTGTGATGAATTGTTACTTTCTCATGAGAAGTTTATGATAATAAATATTGCTGTTATAATAACTAGCAAAGTGGCCCTCGCAAATGCGAGGGCGTACTCTTTAATCAGCAAATAGTGTGTTGAAATTGAACTATACTTTAATGGATTTTCACATCTTGTGGATTGAATAATCCATTCTACAACAATCGCAAATAATTATCCAAGCAAAATATCACATTTGTTGGCAATGTATGTACCATTTTAAATTTATGGTTGAATAAATAATATGCCACTTTGAAAGGTAAGTTTACAATATTTATGGCCACGTGTACCACTTGGGAGCAGCCTATAGTGTTATGCAACGGAAAATTGTCATGTGATGTTAACATTTTAAGAATTCACTGTTGGTGTGAGATCAACAACTACAAAGTGCTATGTTTCGAAATGATGGTGAGAGTTTAGCAGAGGCGAGACAATTGTAACTTGAGGTTTTATTGGAATAGCAATAGAAATTATCTTAATGGAGAAAATGAGAAAGAATTTATCCACATGTGTAGCAGAACTAAACAATTAAAATATCTATTCTATTATCTTTTCTACATCTTTTTTGTTTGTGGTAACTTTTTTTGTTGTGAAATATATGACATTTTATACATGGATACTCTCTTTATGACACAAAGTCTATGAGTTATGTTGTATATAACTGTGCTTCCAAAATGAAAGACAGAATAAAACAAAGAAATAATTTTCAATTTATTATTTTCTTTTTGAAATTTTCATCAGTGCATATATATAAATAAAAATATATATTCGCTGTCAGAGTTAAAGAAATTCCACTACAAAATTACTCGAACATTGTCTAGTGCGAGAAACAAAGTAGTATTATATGTGCATATTTTTTGAAAACTCTCCTTGTTTTTTCCTTATTTGAGAGTTTTACAATCTCGCTCATATATATTTGTTGTGTCCTATAACAGAACTACCCATGCTAGAAAGACACAATTCCCGAATCTAATCAGTATCCATGATCCATATTTTACTTTAGAAAGTTTAGATGCCAACAACTATTTTTCTTTTAAAACTTAGTCATGTATAGAAGACTTTGTAAGATTTGTACTCTTATATGTCAAACAATATCCATTGTAAAAACAAATGAAAGTTATATTCAATGTTTCAAATTTCGTTTGAATAATACAAATTTGAAGGCATGCATTATGGATACAGAAGATGAAGTTGTATCACTAAATTCTCCTAATTAATAAAAACTTCTTTTGTCTGTATTGATATTTCTATTGTAGTATTATTTCCATCTCCCTTTGTCACGGACTTCTGCAATTACCCACCACCTACCCATCTCCTTCCATGCTCATCTCCCATTTTATCTCTTCTGTTCAACAATGACTATGTAATAGGTCCTGCAATCAACCTCAAATCCAATTGAGGACTCTAGTATAGTTCACCTTTTTTTCACGAAATTATAAGGTTTTTTTATACTATGTTACATTAACACTGTAATTGTTAGGGATTATGCCTAAGAATAATCTGTGTGCTAGCATGTAACCATACTGACCAGATGCTTAATCCAAGCAAAGAAAAAAAGACAATCGAATGGTTGTAATTATTTTTCTTTGAAAAATGCTGTTTTTTTTAAAATATTCTATTTTCCATGTGTCGACGGTGTGGAGCTTCCCCTCTCACAAAAAATCCCTGTGTGGTCTTCAGTGAAACATTTAATTACATAACTGTTTTCTAAAATGTATGTATATGTTTTAACATTTTATTATAATTAGTAATATTGTTGTCTTTTGGTTAGTTTCGTACAGTCATCCATCTGTACCTCTATCCCAATTTATATTTTATATCCTATATAGTATATGTTTGTTCGAGGAACATACAGTTATTTCGTATATTACATTAGTAAAGAAAAGTGAAATTTGGATGCTGAGGTAACCGTTGATTAGTTTGTTTTTTTGCGAGAAATCGTCGATTAGTATATGTGACATTCACTTGTCTACGTGATATTTAATTAGCAGTATATAGAAGTATGGTATGGAATGTGACCCGGACGATTTGTCCTTTATTAAAAGAGATAGGTTATTGTTGCATGAAGTTGATCAGGGTAGAAATTTAAATACGTGCGATGAGCAAAATGATGTGCGAATTAAAGTTCAGACAGTGGCAATATTTGACCAGTACATCAAATTCAAATTTGAACTGGCAACCACTAATATTAATCCTTTGAAGATTTTCAAAATCGTTCTAGTGTTTATGCGTAGCTACCTAATATATTAGACATGCCAATATTTAAGCGTGCCGCACATGATTATGTATGAGTTTGCACTACTAGGAAAAGGGCTATAGCTAATATGGACATTAATGGCGCACCACATATGTGGTGCGCCACTGCTATATAGCAGTGGCGCACCATGTGTAGGTACGCCATTAGTGTCCATATCAGTAATGGCGCACCACACCAACGGTGCGCCACTACTAAAAATTTTTTTTTTCCAAAACTAGTAATGGCGCACCAGGGTCTAGTGCGCCATTACTAGTTTTAACTAGTAATGGCGCACCACACACTCTGTGCGCCACTACTGACAATTTTTTTTTACTTTTTTTTTCAAAACTAGTAATGGCGCACCAGGGTATAGTGCGCCATTACTAGTTCAAACTAGTAATGGCGCACCCCAACCACGGTGCGCCACTACTAACAATTATTTTTTTTATATTTTTTTGCAAAACTAGTAATGGCGCACCACAGGAAAGGTGCGCCATTAGTAACCAGGGTTACTAATGGCGCATTTTAAGGTGGTGCGCCATTGGTAACCTGAGAGCAGCTAGATATTTTGGACAACCACCTACCACACTCACTTTCCCCACTTCATTCTCTCCACCTCCTCCTCCAAGCTTGTCTCGGGTGCCTCCTCCTCCTCACCTCATTTGCACCATAGATTCACCCAAATTAAGTGGTTAAATTTCCTTTTTTTGATAGGTAAGTAAGGGGAAAGCTTTCTTTATGTTGTAGATCTACTTTTTTCTCCCTCCAACAACGTGCACATGCACTTTTTATGGCCTAGATCTACGTATGTTTGTGGTGTTGCATATGTTTGTGGTGTTGCATATGTTTGTGTTTGCAGGTACCGGTATTTGAAATGCGATAGTTGCCAATATTTTGCCGGAATGTTGATTCATTTCCGTTTCGGCGAGAATTTGGCACTATGCATTCTTTTTGGTCCTATTTTTAGGCAAAGTCATGCCAATTTTTTTTTTGGTTCTAAAATATCGTTTTGCTCTACCCCGCAGGCGACCATGGTCCGCACGATGACTGAAGGCATCGTGAATAGGTTTTTGAGCTCCGCGAAGGCCGGGATGCTTCAAAAGAACGAGACAGAGATAAGATGTCCGTGTCGAAGATGCAAGCTGAAGAGCCTTATGGACCCGGATTCCGTACAGGTGCGGGACCACCTGCTCTTGCGTGGTTTCATGGATGGCTATCGGTGGCAAGGTGATGAAGATGATTATGAAGTCGTCCATGGGGGCCGGGCAAGAAATGAGGAAGGGCAGCAAGACAACCGCGTCCAGGGCGGGCGAGAAGACGAAGAATCTCCAGGACATGATCACGAAGTAGATGCAGTAGTACACAGTCATCATGTAGAAGATGCCGGACATGATGATGAGGAAGATGCTGGAGCAGACGAAGGGCATGATCATGAAGATGAAGATGCCGGAGCAGACGACGATGGAACATCGATGGGCTGGGTGCAGGACCCTCATATTCAAGAGCTGCTTCTCAAGCAGACGGATAACGCAAGAGCTGCCGCCCGAGAGAAAGCCAAGCTGGATCAACTGGAGATAGACGCGGTTACTCCATTGTATGAAGGATGCAGGCCCGAGGATACCCGCCTGAAAGTAACGCTCATGGCTCTGGAGATGAAGGTAAAACACAAAATGACCGACGCATGCTTCGACGAGAACATGTCATTCTGGCACGAACGTCTTCCCAAGGGGAACAAGTGCCCGACCAGTTTCGAGGAGGCGAAGAAAATCGTGTGTCCTCTGGATTTACCGCACGTGAAATACCATGTGTGCATGAACAATTGCATCATTTATCGGGACGAGCACGCGGAGTCTACCATATGTCCGGTGTGCGGCGTCACTCGATACAAGAAGAGGAAGAAAGCTCCTCGAAAAGTGGTGTGGTACTTTCCGATCACTCCTCGTCTGCAGCGGTATTTCACGGACCCTAAGGTAGCAAAGCTCCTGCGTTGGCACGCGGATAGGGAGGAGAAGAAGCGAGAAGATGACGGAAATGATCCGGAGATAAATAAAAAAGACAAGATGCTGAGTCACCCTATGGATGCGAGCCAGTGGCAAGCGTTGAACTTCGAACACCCAGAATTTGGGGACGATCCAAGGAACATCGTGCTGGGCGCGAGCACCGATGGAGTCAATCCGTTTGGCAGCCAGAGAAGCACACATAGCACCTGGCCTGTGTTTGTGTGGATGTACAACCTCCCCCCTGGTTGTGCATGAAGAGGAAGTACATTCACATGAGTATGCTAATTGAAGGGCCGAAACAACCAGGGAACGACATCAATCTGTATCTGGGGCTGCTGAAAGAGGAGCTAGACACGCTGTGGAAAACGCCAGCCAATACGTGGGACGCCGCAGAGAAAGAATATTTCCCTATGAGAGCCGCACTGCTCACGACGGTGCATGACTATCTCGGTTACGGATATGTCGCAGGGCAGGTGGTCCACGGATTTTCTGGATGCGTCAGGTGCATGGATGACACAACGTATCGCCAGCTAGATAGAGATCCCGGGTCTTCGAAAACCGTGTTCATGGGACATCGAAGGTGGCTTCGCGACGATGACTCATGGAGAAAACGCAAGGATCTGTTCGATGGTGAAACCGAACCCCGAAGACGACCGCGTACGAGGAGCGGCGAGGAAATAGACGAGCTGTTGAAAAATTGGAAAGAGTGCCCACCGCCGGGAAAGGCGCCAGAGCCGGGAAAGGCGCCAGAGCCGGGAAAGAAGCGAAAGGCGCCAGAGCCGCTGCTGAAGGTATGGAAAACGAGGTCTGTTTTCTGGGACTTGCCGTACTGGAAGATCCTCCGTGTGCCTCACAGCCTTGATGTCATGCATATCACGAAGAACGTGTGCGAGAGTCTGCTTGGTACCCTGCTCAACATGCCAGAGAGGACCAAAGATGGGCCGAAAGCAAGGGCAGACTTGAAATCAATGGGCATCAGGGAGGAGCTTCACGCTAATGATGATGATGATGATGATGATGATGATGAGGCGAAGGACACGGAAAGTCGTCGCAAAGGCAAAAAGGCCAAGAAGATCGGAAATGACTTCCCTCCCGCGTGCTTCACTCTAAGTCAGGAGGAGATCGAGTAGTTTTTCACCTGCCTCGTAGGAGTAAAACTTCCTTACGGTTACGCGGGGAAGATAAGCAGATACCTAGACTCAGCAAAGCAGAAGTTCAGCGGGATGAAGTCTCACGACTGTCACGTGCTGATGACGCAGATACTTCCAGTTGCAATCCGTGGGATCATGGACGCGCACGTCCGTGAAACGCTATTTGGCCTATGCAACTTTTTCGACGTCATCTCTCGAAAGTCGGTTGGCGTGAGGCAACTCAGAAGGCTACAGGAAGAGATCGTGGTGATACTATGCGAGCTTGAGACGTACTTCCCGCCCGCATTCTTCGATGTTATGGTGCATCTGCTGGTCCATATCGTGGAGGATATCATCCAACTCGGGCCGACGTTCCTGCACAGCATGATGCCGTTCGAAAGGATGAATGGTGTCATCAAAGGATACGTTCGCAACATGTCACGTCCAGAGGGAAGCATAGCCAGGGGCTTTCTGACCGAAGAGTGCATCTCCTACTGCACGAATTATCTAGGCATCGAGAACCCCGTTGGTCTGCCCGTCAACAGGCACCTCAGCAGGCTCGCTGGATGGGGTCACCGCGAGGGTCGCCGCGAAATGCATGTCGACTTCGAGGGTCGACTCGCCGACTTTGAAAGAGCAAACCTAGTCGCGCTACAACACATAGACGTGGTCGGTCCTTGGGTGGTAGAGCACAAAACCTTTATTGAGAAGACGTACAATGACCGAGGCCAACAGAGGACGGACGGAGATATAATCAAAGAGCACAACTCATGTTTCACGCGTTGGTTCAAGGAGAAGCTTCTGTCGTACCCTTTACATGAGGATTCTTCCGCGGAAGAACAACTCATATTCGCCTTGTCACAGGGCGCCGAGCACAACCTGATGACGTATGAGGCGTACGATATCAACGGCTACACATTCTACACCGAGGGAAAGGACATGAAGAGCGATGGTTATCAGAACTCCGGGGTAACGATGGAATCCTACACCGGTAACGACAAGGACAGATACTACGGAAGGATCGAGGAGATCTGGGAGCTGAGCTACGCTGGAGAGAAGGTCCCGATGTTCTGTGTCAGATGGGCCAAGAGCGTCCTAAAAGAAGACCGGTATTTCACCACCATGGTTATACCCGAAGCCAAATCCAAGACCGCGGGCGCAAACGTCACCGCAAAAAATGAGCCATGGGTACTGGCTTCCCAAGTGGACCAATGCTTCTTCATTACCGACCCGTCAAAGCCCAGTCGTGTTATCGTGAGGAGAGGCAAAAGGAAGATCATCGGAATGGATGGAGTCGCCAATGAGCAAGACTTCGACAAGTACGGCGACCCGAAGATGGAACATGACGACGACGATGAAGTGCCATACACCACAAGAAGAAGCAGGACCACCCTACCTAAAGGACGTCCGTTCAAGAGAAGAACTCCATTTGCGAAAAAGAAGGGCAAGAAGATTGTGAAAAGATAGCTAGCTAAGATCGATTGTATTTAAATTGTAGTCTTCATTTCTTGATTATATTTCGACATATGGAAATGATATTTCTTTTGTTCTAGTCCTCATGAATATTTATTTATGTTTATTCTGGTATTTATGTTTATTCTGGTATACCAATTTTTATTTGATGATATTTTTTGAACTCATGAATATTTTTAAATTTCATGGGCACGTTTTCAATTCATGAATATTTTTTCAAATTTGATGATATTTTTTCATATTCATAAATGTTTTACCAATTCACAAATGAATGCAATTAAAAATCCAAAAAAAATAAAAATTTGATGATATTTGATGATATTTTCAAATAACAAATTTGATGATATTTTCAAATAACAAATTTGATGATATTTTTTCATATTCATAAATATTTTCAAATAACAAATTTGATGATATTTTTTCATATTCATAAATATTTTCAAATAACAAATTTGATGATATTTTTTCATATTCATAAATGTTTTCAAATTTGATCGTCATTTTCTAAAAAATTATTAGATGCAACTAAAAATAAAATAAAAAAGTTAGTAATGGCGCACCAGGGAAAGGTGCGCCATTGCTATATGTATATTTATGGCGCACCAGGTAGAGGTGCGCCATTGCTATATGTATATTTATGGCGCACCAGGCATAGGTGCGCCATTGCTATATGTATGTATGGCGCACTCCTCCGAGGTGCGCCATTGTTAACCCTCCCCCCACCTACATACACAGAATACGACCGGCCAGCTCGCTCCTATCTCATCCTCTCTCATTCTCTACCAGACCAGGGAGCTCGATCCCGTGGAGCTAGGGTTCGAGCCGTCACCTGGCGACCCCGACCCCGCCGCCCCAGGCCCGTCCGCCGCCGCCCCGGGCCCGTCCGCCGCCGCCCCGGGCCCGTCCGCCGCCGCCCCGGGCCCGTCCGCCGCCACCCTGGGCCCGTCCGCCGCCGCCCCCGCCCCTCCCGTCAGCCTCTCCGTCCCATCGGCCGCCGCCCTGCAGGAGGTGCATCTTTGGCCGAGCCAGCCGAGCCGCTGCTGGTAAGGTCCTCCGCCCCTCTCTGTCTCATCCTCTCTCTCTCATATCTTCCTGGATACTGATTTGGATATATGCTGACTTAGTATGAAATTTGTATTGATATGGATTGATGGCTGCTTAGTAAAAAAATTGGGAATAAAATCAGTAATCATGACCCAGAAATCAACACACACTCTCTCTCTTTTGCTGTTCTTGAGA
Organism: Elymus sibiricus; assembly: GCA_039707655.1. Classification (NCBI taxonomy): domain Eukaryota; kingdom Viridiplantae; phylum Streptophyta; class Magnoliopsida; order Poales; family Poaceae; genus Elymus; species Elymus sibiricus. Next base: position 229,811,831 of record CM077676.1, read on the forward strand.
AGGAGGGAGGGAGGATCTAGCAGCAGGATGCTTTGCTTGCTGCTTTGGTACATAGAACTGAGCTATAAACTTGGAACATGGAACATAAGTAACTTGGAACATTAGTGTATTCTCATAAGTAACTTGCATAATGCTTAAACTTGGAACATAGAACTGAGCTATAAATCTTAACTATGATGGCACTTTGGGGAAAATGGCACATTCAGACTGATTTTAGTGATCTATTTATTGCTCTGAACCTTGGTTTGTCACCATAGTTTAGACTCTTCAGTGTTTTTCTGGCTTTGAAAAATGGGATCCTTGTGAGGCTAGAGTATGTGCAATATATAAAATGCTAATGAGGTCATCTGAGAAGTTGAGATCATGTACAAGAGCAATAATTATGTGTGTAGCAATAATACATTCTAAGGCAAACCAAAACTTGAGATTCTGGTTTAGTTTCAGCTCTTGCCTCCGCACATAAATTAAGATACCAATTGAGCACGGCACCTTTAGTTCCTAGTTGTCATGATAGAAGTACTGAACCTGACATCTACAGAAATATATTCCTTGCATAATCCCTTGCTTTTCAATCAGTTAGTATTTGTCTGCATTTTCTCACATTATTTTTGTATCTGATCCACCATTGTCAAATGAATTTTTTGCTTGCTACTGTTTTTAGCTACTGTTTTTATTCAAAAATTATTGGAGTTTATATCATATATATTGCTGGCATGTATTTCATATGTTCTGTAGCATTAAGGCTACATAGCATGCCATTTTTGTGCCATCGTGTCGTGATGATATTGGGGGGTTTTGTCTCCGACCATCGTGTCGTGATGATATTGTGGGGTGTTGTGGGGTTGCAGCGGGGCGGGGGTGGGATAATGATTTTGCAGGTACCCCGAGAGGCCCTTGAGTTTGCCGGAATGTCGATTAACTTCCGTTCCGGCAAATTCGGGTACTCCATATGTCCTATTTTCAGCAAAGGTCATGCTGAAATTTTCCGTGAATTTTAGCATGACTTTGCTAAAAATAGGACATATGGGGTACTTGCGACTAATGCATGGGCCGGGGTATCTTAGTAACTTGCCATTTCCGTGAAAGGTTGCTTGCCATGTGTGTGAGAGAGATAGTGAGAGGAGACAAGAAGAAGGGGGTTAGGAAGGGACTTGGACCTTAGCAACAACACACTAACAGGTTCCATCCCAAAACACCTAGGCAATATCACAAACATCTCTCAATTGTTCCTTGACAATAACCAACTTTTTGGCGACATTCCTCGAGAATTAGGTTATTTGGTCAACTTAGAGATCTTGTTCCTTGACAATAACCAACTTTTTGACCAAACTTTTTTCCTATTTAGAGCGAACATGGCCCACAACGATGCCGGCGGTTCGGGCAAGCAATTCTGGGAGCTGTCCCAGGAGATGGAGGAAGAACCTCACCGCTATGAGGACGCCGCGGAAGACACCGATCCCGACTACACAACCCCTAGTGGCGTCGGGGATGACACCACTGATGGTGCCGCCGAGGATGCCACCACTGATGATGGCAGCGCACGCACAGATGGCAGCCAACCGAAGAGGCAACGGAAGGACCGGCGCCCGAACGTGCTCGGCACCGTCAAGCAGGAATTTACTGAAGTGTCCTCCAGTGGGCATCCAACGGCGCCCAAAGAATTAGTCAGTGGGTACTCGGGACAACTCGGGTGCATTCTCCGGAGCACCGTCTCGATCAACACCGAGAACCTAAGGCATCGTGACCGAGGGAATTTGCGCAACCTCCTCTTCACGAAGCTGCACGAACGATACAAGTTCCCCGGTGACGTCGCAAACACACGCCTCTCAGGGAATAAAGTGAACAGTGCCGCCCTCACGAAGATGAGCACAGCCCTGGCTACTTGGAGAGCCGCGGTGAGGAGAAGGATTCTAAGAGGTGATAGTTATGAGAAGATCAAGGAGACAAATCCTTCGATCAGCGAAGCTGACTACCTCGAGTTCAAGGCCAAGTGCGAGTCCCCGGGGTCCGCGGAATCAAGTCAGTGGGGGAAAGATATGCGGGACTTGAACTTAGGGGTCCACAAACTCGGTCCCGGCGGTTACAGAGTGGCGGAACCTATATGGGACAAGGAGGACGCGGAGCGTGCCGAGCAAGGCCTACCGCCCCTCTTCGATAAATACCGTGACAAGCAGACCAGGAACTATGTCAGGGCCCGGTACAAGGTGGACCCGGTAACAAAGGAGCTTACCACGGATCCGAAGACCAAGGCGCTTGAGCTTGTTCTGGTAAGGAATACACCCCCGCGTAATTAGCTCCATATGGTTGCATTCTAATTAATGAAGCCAAATTTCTAAATGGTTCACGTTCCTTCCGCAGGACACTGAAAGCAGTAGCGCGGGGTCGTCTCAGAGCTCCCCTTGGGACACCACTTTAAATAGGGCGTTGAATGTAATGAAACACAAGGATAAGTTCAGTAAGCCGTCGTCAGCTGGTTGTGTGGCCGGCAAAGGCTTGTCCACGAAATGGTCGGAATACTATAACGCTGGGCGAAAGGAGAGAAAGACCAGCTCGGAAAGCCAGCAGCGCGAGGTTCAAGAACTCAAGGCACAAGTGGCGCGGATTTCGGAGATGGTCCAAGAGCAAGTGCGAGACCAACTGGGAGCGATGATCACCGCCATTGTGCCTACCTTGATTGAGGGGCTGCAGGCGTGGATTGCGGGCGGCCAATAGGGGCCGCCCCCGATTTCCAGCTTCACGGGCAGCAACTCGCACAACGCGCCGGCGGCGCCATTGGTGTCTCCGGCGGAGGCGGTATTGGTGTCTCCGGCGCCGGCGCGGGCATTGGAGCTTAATGCACCCGGGTGTGGGAAGAATACGCCGGCCGGCACCTCGGCAGCAAGCGGCCCCTCCGTCACTTGCACGCCCGCCGTTGGCGGTGCCTCGACATTAGCCGAGCTCGACGCCATCACGGTAACTAAGCCTCTCGGCCAATGACTTCATCTCCTTGCCTTTGACTGGGCATCCCTGACACCCTACATGTTTTCGCAGGGCGCCGCCGACGTTCCATGCACTCTCCTGCACTTCGTGGGCGGCGAGTTGATCGATGTCGCCAAGGCCAGAATCGTTCAACCGTGCAACCCCGTGTTCCACGGTAATCCGATGCCACCCACCGTGTATAGGGTTCAACTGGTTTGGGTGCTGCCGGGCTGCGACGACTTGTTACCTCCGTTTCGACCCGCTGGGGCCGACGAAGATGATGTGATGACCCTCAGCGCCTGCTTAAGCTGGCCCCTGCTTTGGCCGAAGAGCCAGATTCGTTTGGGGGCGGGGGACACCACCCCACAGACAACACCGCCAGTCGTGCCGGCGCCAAGCCATGGCAAGACCGCTGCAACGCTACCGGACATGCCGGACATGCATATGGCACAGGATCTGGACGACGACGACGACGACGATGGTACATTTACCAAAGTCGATAAGTACTTCAACGAACATGGGTACAATGACGAATTCTTGGGGCCTCCTTCTCAAGAACCCAACCCTGCAAAAGACGATCGCGATCTACCTGGTACCGCGGAGAAACCCAATTGCAACAGGCGTCGTCTGGCGTTCAGTTCTCAGGAGACGCCTCGAGCTGCCGCCTTCACCGAGCCTCAGATAGCCGAGGTGCGAAATATTATCAGCCCCAACACACTCAAGAAGGCGGTCTCTCAGCAGAACTCGATCCCATTACAGCAGAAGAAGAAGGGACGGAAAAGAAAGATTAAGGGTGCGAGCCAGCCGGCACCGAGTACGATCCGTGCTCAGGACGGGCCACCTTCACCTAAGGATATCTCGAGGAGGGTGCATGTGGCGGGTAGGCCGATGCTATCGACTAATATGCTCAATGCTGCAACCGGTGCTATGCGGAGTCTGCATGACAGTGTTCTTTCTTTGGAGAAGCGGCGTCTCTCCGAGAATGATGTGGCATACCCGGTTTTCGTGGCCAAGGTGCCAGAGGGCAAGGGCTTTGTCGATAGCACCATCGGGGGTATGATCGTCCTGCGGTTTGATGACATCTTCGCTATGTTTAACCTTCATCCGCTGCACTACACCTTCATTCGGCTATTTTCGCTCAGTATGGAGATGCGGATCATTAGAGACAAGACCCCGGACATCGTGATAGTCGACCCCTTCTACATGCGTGCCAAGATCTTGGACAGCACTGGGGACCGGCAAGTCGCGAGTTCATACCTCGAAGGCGTCATTCTGGCGAACCCAGATAAGGATAACTTCCTCGTGCCTTACTTTCCCGAGTAAGTCATCCCCTCACCGCCCCGTAACATATGATTTCTTAGATTTCGATCGTTCTTTTTTTTTCTAACATTCCGTGTTTTGTGCAGTGACACACATTGCACACTCATCCTCTTAAGCCCGAAATATTCCATGGCCACGTATTTCGACTCGGACCGTCAGTCGAACAAAGCCTACACAAATATCAAGAAAGTTCTTGATGAAGCTCTCCCCGGCTACGCCAGATCTGGAGGCACCTTCAAGAGGCCAATTTGTAGGTACGGCAAGCACGTGTTCACCCACAATACGATGTTCCCCTGCGTCAAGCAGCCGCCTGGCGGTCAGAAGGATGCCTACTACGCCCTCCATCACATGCGGGCGATCGTGCGGGACCATAATCACCTTCTGCTACCAAATAATCTCAAAGATTGGGCCGCACGCTTGTCGGCAATCCAGGACGCGGACATCAGACAAGAATTCTTTCGCATCCAGTCGGAGTTTGCGGAAATCATCCATCAAGATGTCCTTCGTACCTCGGGGCAGTTCTACCTTAGATATCAACCGTCCAACAGTGAGATAGAAACAATGCTACAAATGCAGGCTGACAACGACCGCGATTTCATGACCATCACGATAGACGGCGGCTTCATCCACGCTCCGGTCCCTGAGTCGAGTCGAAAGTAGTGATGCTATGTAGTTCTGAAATATCGATTAGCTCATGTTGTAATTAAACTTTAATGAACTTGTATGTCTCTTTAGTTTGGACAGTCGTTCAACTTATATGTAATCGATGCTATTTATTAGTAGGACCATGAATCGTGCTATTAATGTGTTGCTTTTCTCTTCCGATCCTTTTGTTGCATACTTATATATTGCTTATGTATTGTCTGTGAATTGCTACTAACGTTTTATTTGTCTAGTGCATAGAGATGCCGTGGTATGTCGTGTACAAGGGTAAGGTTCCCGGAGTCTACGACGACTGGGAGGAGTGTCGGACACAGGTTCACCGTTTCAGCGGTAACAGTTACAAAGGGTACACCACTAGGGCGGAGGCGAAAGCTAGATACGCGTGCTATCTAGCGGGAGAGAGGAGGGAGCGTTGGAGGAACCGGATGAAGACCAGTTTCATCGCGATGATGCTCATTGTGATGACCACAACTCTCTTCTATGTGATGGTAGTTTAGATGATCGATATCGACTTGTAATGTGAAGACAAACTCGCTACTCGCGGTCTCGAGACTTGTAATGTTCTAACTTTGTTCGGTATTTTGAATTCGGAGACTAATATGATGAATTGTATTCGGAGACTAATCTTCTATTGTATTCGATAAATCTGCTGTTTATATGTTGTGCTGTCTATATTCTGTGCAGTAATATATTTTGTAACCTGTGCAAATATCAGAAAAAAAAAATTCCTAATATTCATACTAGTGGCGCACCACACTGCACTTTAGTGGCGCACTGCAATAAACACACTAGTGGCGCATTATCTAGAAGTGCTCCATTAGTAACCCAGAGCACAAGGTAAATATGGCCCCCTGGGAGGCATAGTAATGGCGCACCAGGGGACATAGTAATGGCGCACTGCCAGGGGCGCCACTATTGTCTGGTATACTAATGGCGCACCAGGGGTGCGCCATTAGTACTTGTTACTAGTGGCGTGATGATAGTGGCGCACCTATAGTGCGCCATTAATGGCCAAAACAGGTGCGCCACTAACAGGCCTTTTCCTAGTAGTGTTGTAAGATGTGCATGTGTGTGCGCTTCTCTTTCACTTTTTCTGATAGTTTAATTTAATGGGAGAACTTCCTTTTTTTTGCTAACGGAACATGCATGCATACATCTGTTTTTATTTACGCTCTTTTTCCAAGTAACGTGACCGTGGTACTAAAAGAAAGAAAGTAACGTGACCGTGTTCTTTTCCTCGGGCAGCATGCTATTCCTGTTTTGCCTGAGAGTCCAGATTCTTTTGGAATGAAGAGTCCAGTTTTTTTAGGGGTGAATTTAGAGTCCAGGTTAGTACGTTGTTTTCCTAGAGCTGTGTCTTGCTTCATGTATATGCGTCACGATAACTACTTTGAGTCCCACCATATAATATCTGTTAATAAACATATAACTATATGTAACGAAAATTGGACGGTCACAGATAAATAATTTTAGAAGAGATCATAGATTAAGGGTTAGTATTTTCTGATTAACGTGGGATTTTCTAGTTAATTCCTCTAATTTTCATCCGTATTTTCCTTTTAGTAGATAATAGATGATATGCAAGTCAAATTTCAGTGCTTGCAGAAAGTACCTTGCTGAAAACCGCTTGTCATTTCCTTCTGCTCCTCGTTGGGTTTGACACTCTTACTTATCGAAAGGACTACGATTGATCCCCTATACTTGTGGGTCATCTTGATAACCCACAAGTATAGGGGATCAATTGTAGCTTTTTCGATAAATAAGAGTGTTGAACCCAACGAGGAGCTAAAGGTAGAATTAATATTCCCTTCAAGTTCTATCGACCACCGATACAACTCTACGCACGCTTAACGTTCGCTTTAGCTAGAACAAGTATAAAACTATTTTGTAGGTGATAGGATAGGTTTGCAAGAATAAAACTAGAAGTACTTTGCGAGAATAAAACTACGAGTAATTTGCAAGATAATAAAAGTTAGTTGTTTAGTAGAAAGCTTTTGTAACACAAGAGAATGATTTGTCCATAGGCAATCGATAACTAGACCGGTAATCATTGTTGCAATTTTATATGAGGGAGAGGCATGAGCTAACATACTTTCCGTACTTGGATCATATGCACTTATGATTGGAACTCTAGCAAGAATCCGCAACTAACAAAGATCATTAAGGAAAAACCCAACCATAGCATTAAGTATCAAGTCCTCTTTACTCCCATACGCAACAACCCCCTTACTCGGGTATGTGTTTCAGTCACTCACGCCACCCACTATAAGAGAATTATGAACGTATTGCAAACCCTATAGTGGGAATCCCTCACACTTGCGCGACACGGAGGGCACCATAGGACAACACCAAAATAAAACATACAACTCAAACCAATCACGATCATCAATCAACCCATAGGACAAAAAGAATTTACTCAAACATCATAGGATGGCCACAAATCATTGGATAATAATATGTACCATTAAGCACCATGTTTAAGTAGAGATTACAGCGGGGATAAGAGGTGTTACACCGCTGCATAGAGGGGGAGAGATTTGGTGGTGACGGCGGCGAAGTTGTTGGTGTAGATCGCCGTCACGATGATTGCCCCGGCGGCGTTCCGGCGCCACCGGGAGAGAGGGGGAGAGAGCCCCCTCCTTCTTCTTGCTTGGCCTCCCCCCTAGATGGGAGGAGAGTTTCCCCTCTGGTCCATGGCCGCCATGGCGGCAAAGGGGCGGGAGCCCCTCCGAGATTGGATCTCTCTCTCTGTTCTCTTCTGTTTCGCGTTCCTGTTTTCTGGCCCTTCACCGTTTCTTAAATTCCCGGAGATCCGTAACTCTGATTGCGCTGAAATTTTAACATGATTTTTTTCCGGATATTAGCTTCCTTGTGCCCGTAGAAGAGCACCAACCGACGTATGAGGGCCTCATGAGGCACCACGGCGTGCCTGCCCCCCCAGGCGCGCCGTGGTGCCTCGTGAGACCCACGAGCACCACCTTGCATTGATTCCACCTCCCAAAAATCACATATATTCCAAAATAATTCTCTGTGAAATTTTATTGCATTTGGACTTCGTTTGATATGGATATTCTGCGAAACAAAAAACATGCAACAAACAGGAACTGGCACTGGGCACTGGATCAATATGTTAGTCCCAAAAATAATATAAAATGTTGCCAACAATATGTGAAAGTTGTAGAATATTGGCATGAAACAATCAAAAATTATAGATACGATAGAGACGTATCAGTGAGCATGTTGGTTTGCATGTTTTCTTCATTCGAGGACATCCATTTGTTGTTTTGATTGTCTTGGTTTTTCTGGCCAAGTGGATGTACAAGAATGCCTAAGTACCTTCTCTAGCTATCTATGCTTTCTTGTCTCAAATTCTATTCTTGCTAAATCACAAAAATTGAACAAGTCATTTTCGGACCCTCCGGGTGAGGCGCACTCGGAGTCACTGATCTGAAAGGGCTGAACCTCCAAAACCTTCAAATTTGTTTCGGCGTAACCAACCCACTCCTATTCGGACTCACCGAAACAGTTTGATTGATCTAGGTTTCCATCTCGGTGTCACCGAGTTGAACCATTTCGGCGCCACCGATGTGCTATACTGCTAGCAGTTACACATATCGGTGCCACCGAGTTGTTCAACTCGGAGCCACCGACAGCACACGGGTATATATACTCCGCGGGCCCGAACGATTGAAATTTCTCAAACCTCTTCGTTCCCGCACCCTGTTGCTGCCGTCACCCAGGTCTCCGGATCATCGCCCTCATCTCCAGCGTGCCTTCGCCGCCGGAATCCGCCGCCGTCAACGGGAATCTACTCCGCCGTTGCCGCCGTAGAGGATCTCCACCAAGTTAGGGTGAGATTCGACCCCCTTTGTGCTCTAAATTCTGATTCAATGCACGGATGGATTGCCATTATTCTTGCCATAGATTGCAATGCTTATTCCATGAATAAAATTCCGTAGATTAGATTCAAGTAAAAAATTTAGGTTTAAGTTTCCACCGTAAGCATCTCGGACCGACCAAATTGAGATTTTCGTAGTCACCGATTTGGCCCCAGGCCATTGCACTAGTACATCTCGGTGCCACCGAGAAGTACGAATCGGTGAGACCGAAAGTAACATTTCAGTGAAACCCTAGCATCTCGGAGTCACCGAACCACATCTCGGTCGGACCAAAATGGTGTGTTTAGTTTCTGTTGAGTGCTTCGGTATCACCGAGATTATCAACTCGGTGGATCTGAAATGCCTTATGTGAAAACTTGAAACTAAGATTTGAACTCAATTTTCATAAAAAAATATCTGCTTTTTGTGATGACTCATCTACTCTGCCCATACCCATCTATTCACGGGGTCAGCTTTGCAAGATGTCAGATGCCAGTGATAGCCAGAATGTCTCTGAAGCACACACTGATCTCAGTTTAGGCTCTAGCCCTGAGGGCAGCTAATATGAGGGAGAGAGGACTTCTCCAGAATTGCCCAAAGTAGCTACTAGGGCAAGGAAGAAGAGAACCTTAGATGATGAGGATGAGGACTTTGTTGCTAGTGAAGCAACATCAAAGAAGAAGAGAGTTGTGCTTGCAAAGGAGTATAGCAGCAAACCATCCGCTAGAACCAAAGAGAAGACAGCAGTGAAGAAAGTTACTAAGGAAACTATGACATTTACACTTGAGGAACCAAGTGATGCAGAGGCAGCTGCTGCATAGAAGAAGAGGCCAAGGAAAATAGTTGCTCGTGTTCTAGGCAAGCCCTCCATGGCTGATGAGGAGGAGGAGGAGAAGCCAGCAGCTGATGCACCTCCTGCCAAGACTCAGAAGCTCATGTCTGATGCTATGAGGTCTGCTGCTCCCACCAAGTCCAAGCCTAAAGCTCCAGCACCCAAGAGATCCACGAGAAACATCCCTGCTACTGAGAAGAACAAGGCCCCAATGCCTGAAGTTGATGTTGATGAGGAGCCACTAGTGCTCAGATAATTGAAACCCAAGATTCCAGATCATGACAATGCTCATCCAGTTGCTGAAAACATGATGCTCAGGAAGGACAAAGGACTGCGTCAGTGGAGATTGTCAGATCCATATGCTGCAAGAAGAAGGACTGCTTGTGATTACCGCTTTCACACTCGAGAACAACAAGATTTCTATGAGACTGTACTGCTTGACAAGAAGCCTATTGTCAGTGATATGAAGTGGGTGGATTGGAAATATATTGATGCAAATGAAGATTATTTCCCCCATGTTCATGAGAGTTTCAGAATTGCTGGTGTTGATGACTTTGTTGGACAGAGCCTTACCAAGTGGAATGATGAGATGATCATGCAATTCTACTCCACAGCTCATTTTTATCCAGATGGTAGAGTTGTGTGGATGACTGAGGGATCCAAATACCAGTCAACCATCTCTGAGTGGGCTACTCTTCTTGGTGCTCCAAAGGAAGAAGATGATGACATTGATATATATGCCAAGCTCAAGATGGACCACAATTCCATGGCTAATATGTACACAACAATCCCTGAGAAAGACATTGAGTCTCACAAGCTAGGATTAGTGAAGCTCTTGCTACCTGGTTTGGCCACCACTAACACCATGTTGAGGTACACTCTGTTGTCCAAGTCTGGAGATGACAAGATGATACATGGCCACTCCATCAACTTGCTGCACTTGTTTGACACACCGCAGAAATTCAAAGTCATGAGCCTTATTGTTGAAACTATCAAGAGAACCGCAGCTGACCAGAAGAGATCTTGCGGATATGCTCCATACATTCAGATGCTCATCAACTCCAAGGTTGGAACGAGCACTTATCTTCTTGATCGTGAGCATCTCTCATTGCGTCCTGAGTTCGAGGACAATGTAGTGGTGATGGACCCTTCACACCCTACATCTGCCCAAGCTCAAGAGAGGATCCGGGCAGCTGAGGCAGCAAAAGAAGCTCAGAAGGCATCTGCTCCCAATGCACCTATTGCCAACCTCAAGACAAAGAATGATCAAATGACTTATCTTCTAGAAGCCACCCTGAGGATTGAGTGAAGTCTGGCCAACCTCACCAAGAACCAGGCTAGCTTAGAGCGGATAGTCGAGACAAAGATTCATGATCTTGATGTGAAGATCACTGAGGTACAGACCATAGTGGAGAAGCTAAAAGATGATGTTGATGCAGCCAGGGCTGCTTCTGATGATAGTGGAGATGATAGACCCACGACTGAGAGATTCCAGATAGTGCCTAGGGCAGTCAGGTCTGCTGCAGTGCCTGTTGCAGATACGAGGACCACAGTCTCTGCACCTGCTGGTGCTACTACAGTGCCACCTCCAGTCTCTACTCCACCAGCCCAGCAGACGTCAGCTGAAGCCTTTGAGGATGCACTTCTCTCAACGCCATCTACGCACACCGGAGCTGCTAGACGGAGTTCACCCTCAGGAGCTGCCGAGGATCATGCCTAGAGAGACGCATAGTCCTATACCTATTCGAACTTTTTGGTACTTGTTGCCAAAGGGGGAGAATTTGTATAGATCATTAGGCTTCGAGAGAGAGTGTCTCGCTTTTGCTCGTTGGTTTTTCTTGAGTTTCCTGCTACTATTCCTATTTGGTTTGATGTGTGTGAGATACTTTGAGAAACTTTGCTCGTTATGTTTGTGAGATACTTTGTGTGATTGATCATACTATGCTTCATGTGATGCTTAATGCTTATCCTTATCATTATCTTTGTATGATCATTCACTTGTGTTTTTAGTGATGCGTGCTTACTATTCCATTCATATCATTTTGCGCGCTCCACCAAGTCATATGTGACATGGAAGAGTGACCCATGATCCTAATCGATTGTGCATTTGCATTCAAACGCAAATTATTAATAATGCACGAATTTAGGGGGAGCTCTTGCTTATCACAAACTTCTCAAAGCGACGATGTACTTCATTCATTTAATCATTTGTCGAAGCTTTGATCTATATGTTGTCATCAATTACCAAAAAGGGGGAGATTGAAAGTACATTTGCTCTCTTGGTGGTTTTGGTAATTTATAACAACATATATCTCATTGAACTAATGTCCATTCAAGTTAAAGAGTTCAGGATGTTCAATGATTGGCATGGCAAGGACTAGAGATGTGGACCCCTCAAAATGCTAAGGACATGGATTGGCAAAAGTTCAAGACTCTACATTTTTTGTTAAGTGATCCAAGATCACATTGAGTCCATAGGAAAGCCAATACTATTAAAAGGGGATGAGGTGTTGCTTAATGATCTTTTTGCTCAAGTGCTTAGTGACAGTACTCCAAAACCCTCAACCACTTTCTCCATCCAAATATGTCCAAAACCTACATTCCAACTCGGCCCCACCGAAATTTCCTATCCGGAGCCACCGAGTTCATCTGGACTTAGCCACTGCCAAAATCCTAACAAATCGGATCCACCGATATGGATCTCGGTCCCACCGAGATGGCCTTGCCAACTCTCTGTAATCGGTTGCAATTACTTTGGTCCCACCGAGTTTTGCAAATCGGTCTCACGGAGATGGCTTGCCAACTCTCTATTGCCTTATTGCTTCACTTCGGTCCTATCGAGTTGATGCAATCGGTGCCACAGAGACGAGGTTTGCCCTAACCATTGCACATCGGTTCATCCGAGTTGTTCCAGTCGGTCCCACCGAGATTCCTAACGTTCATATCTTTTACACAGTTCGGTGCTACCGAGATTTCTGATCGGTGCCACCGAGTTGGGTCAAAACTGTGTAACGGTTGGATTTTGTGTGGAGGCTATATATACCCCTCCACCCCTTCTTACTCAGTAAGGAGAGCTATCAGAATGTGCCTACACTTCCACCATACATTTTCTGAGAGAGAATCACCTACTCATGTGTTGAGATCAAGAGATTCCATTCCAACCATTTGAACCTTGATTTGTAGCCTTTCCCAAGTTGCTTTCCACTCAAATCCTTCTTCCACCATAGCCAAATCCGTGAGGAGTTGTTTGAGTGTTGGGGAGACTATCATTTGAAGCACAAGAGCAAGGAGTTCATCAACAACACACCGTCTATTACCTTTTGGAGAGTGGTGTCTCCTAGATTGGTCATGTGTCACTTGGGAGCCTCCGACATGATGTGGAGTTGAACCAAGCAGTTTGTAAGGGCAAGGAGATCGCCTACTTCGTGAAGATCTACCCCGAGTGAGGCTAGTCCTTCATGGACGTAAGCCATGGTGGAATAGACAAGGTTGCTTCTTCGTGGACCCTTCATGGGTGGAGCCCTCCGTGGACTCGTGCAGCCGTTACCCTCCATGGGTTGAAGTCTCCATCAACGTGGACGTACGATAGCACCACCTATCAGAACCACGCCAAAAACCACCGTGTCTTCATTGCGTTTGAAATCTCCGATCCCCTCCTTTACTTACATGTGCAATTGTTTACTTTCCGCTGCTACACTCTTAGAATTGCATGTGTAGGGTGATGCTTGACTTGTATACTTGCTAAAATCTGCCTACAACTAAAATTGGGAAAAGGTTAGGTTTTTATTTGGTCAAGTAGTCTAATCACCCCCCTCTAGACAAAGTCTTCTTAAGTTTTGAGTTGCAGGAAGGCATGGCTCATTCATGGGATGAGAGGCAAACCTCTCCGCACGAGGAGGAGGACTTGGAGCAGGAAGGCTATTCTCCAGCAAGCATAAGGGAGAGGCTCCGTCGCTGTCGCGATTGGACCTCTTCTGAGGAAGATCCGGAGGAGCCCCCTTATAAGGAAGAAGAAGAGGAGGATCAAGAGAAGGGAAAGAAACCGGCGGCCATCCCCATTAACACCATCAAGATCATCATCAACGAGGACAAGATCGATTTTGTCAGGGAGATTCCCGTTGTCATGGGATAGTGCGGTTTCAGTAACTGTACTATCCATGATCCGTTGGAAGAATCCGGCAAGATCAATCCTAGGACGCGTGAGATGCACACCATTGGCGCCCGCATGCAAGTTGGACCTCCTAGGAAAAGGCGTAACACCGCCCCAGTGCAACCAATTCCACCCCAGGTTCAAATCAATAATTCAGTAGTTGAGACTAAAGCTATGATTGATAAGATCAGGGAGATGGAGGTTACCTTGGCTGTCAAGACCCGTGAGGCTCTTGACACAAGCTTAAGGATTATCGCCAACCAGGACGCAACCCTTCGCATGTTTCGTTCTTGCATCACGGATTTGGAGGTCGCCAATAAGCTCATGATTGATGCCCTCACTGGTATCACTGCTCCACCTTCAGAAGAGAACACCGGTATCAATAAAAAGGAGACTAAATGAATCCAACCGGCTTAGCATGTTAAGCTTGGGGGGATTTTGGAGCCCTTTCTTGTTTCCTTTATCATTATTATTTTCCGTTGAGCTTTGCTTGAAAGAGTTCATTTAGTTCGAGTAATAAAAGTACTATTATACCTTTTGGTGAGGAGGGAAAAATCTTATCCATTGAGTTATGGATGGTTTGATGAATAGTCTATTATGATCTTGATGAATTTGCCTAGTATGATTATGCATATTTGTGTGCTTTGGATCTTTGCTTTTAGATGATGATTATAAGCCTTCCACATCTTTAGTATCAATCGAGAATGAGAAGTTGACAATTTGATGTGATGCATTGGAACTGATTTCAGTTTATTTGGTGATTACTTGGTAAGGTCTCTTAAAATGGGAAAAGAAATTTTTGAGTCATATGTGGCAGGCTTGGCAGTTCAGGAAATAAAATGGGAAGTGAAGAACAATGAAAAGCAAGATGTATAGCACTAGGGATGGCACCCGCAGGGTTTGGGCACGGGTGGAGCTATCCCATACCCTTACACGTCCCCCCTCAGGTTACCCGTCACCCGTACCCATACCCACCAACGGGTACAATTTTTTCCCATACACGTTACCCTACAGGGTAGACGGGTACCCGCGGGTAAAATTACCCATGTTTACAAAGCATCAATTTGAACAAGTCATAATCATAAATAGCAACATATAATCATAATTTGTAAACAACAACAAATTATAACAACAACAAATACTTATAAACAACATCGCTTTCTTGTAAACAACAACACATCAAAACAACATCACATAGTCATAAACAACAACCCATAGTCATACATTTTGAGTTCACAAATTCATGACAAAGTGTAGAGATAATTTTGCGTTCACATAGATTTTATATGGGTACATGGGTATGTGGGTATGGGTTATACGATCCCATACCCATACCCGCTCTACCCGATGGGTTTCAAATTTCCCTATTTATATACCCATGGGTAACTTTTTGTCCTATACCCTTACCCTAATAGGGTTTTTACCCGCAGGGTACATGGGTAATGGCTACCCATTGCCATCCCTACTCGAAACTAATAGCACTAAGACTTGCCCGACTGAAAGAGGAGAATAAAGTATCACAAAGAGTTAAAAATAGTCCCATTAACGATTGATAGTAAGGTGTGGAAGCCTTCATACTCATTTGATGGAAATTTGGATGTATGGTGCACGGTGTAATTGATCATATGATGTAAATTCTAAAATTTTACTTTGGACCCATTCATTTGATTCATCCACAGCTCATAACCAAGATGACCTCTTCATTACAAGCTGCGGTATTTGCTCGGGGACGAGCAAATCTTTAAGCTTGGGGGAGTTGATGACTCCAAATTATGAGACCATTTTACCGAAATTTTTGTGCCTACTTTGTAGGCTTTGTGGAATTTTACCATGTTCGCGCACTTCTTTTTGTTGATAATCCCTCAGGTAACGGCTTTTGGAGCAATATTCGTTTAATGGAGAAAATCACCAAAAATGGCAGTGGAATCACGTATTAAAAGTGATAAACACTTTCCATAAAAAGATCAAGCAAGAAGGCCAAGAAACAGCCATCGTCGCGCTTCCAGAGTGAACGACGGTGTTCCATGCGATGCGCCGCCGCCTCTGGGTGATCAGCTATTTTCACCCCGTCGAATCGGATCGTGGATCAGACGTACAAGTATTCCAGAAACTCAGCCAGAAGACAGAACCCTAGCCTCCGGAGCCCATCCGGAGGGAGAATCAACGAGGGGAAGAAGGGGATTCCTCACACCGCGAAGGGAACGATGTCATCATCACCATCTCCATCATCACCGTCTTCACCGTCATCGTCATCCACATCCTTATCATCTGCAACATCAAGAACCCTAGTGGATCCTTCGGTGTATCGGTTGATTCATCCTTCATGTATTCCATTACCATTACCATGATGATTGTCGTACCCATGTGTGAGTAGACCCGTTGTTCTTGGGGTATGGATGAACCCTAGTGTGTAATAGGTTGTTTGACACTAGGATTTAATATCCTCTTTGCATGTTTATGTTGATAATCTTCTTGATGTTGGGTGAAGTCGACCATCCAACATATGCCAACTTCGGACGAAAGGTTATTACTGTTGGCTAACTGTGTGGTTGTAGAGATGGGTGACGTGACATGCCCCTTCTCCCTTCGTAGTGGATAGTTGCAACAGGGGGTAAAATGGAGACCACTTTGGCTGCGTCCACGGGGACATCTTTCCCCTTAATCACCGTTTGATAACCGAAGTGGGGAAGAACGGTGGTGGTGTATGGGATACGGAAATACCATGAGTATGCACGTATCTGTGCCGGCTCTGCCCACAAAGAGAAACATGTAAAGTGGCTTAGGAATCCGAAGTAGCATTGCGTTTAGGCATCGCTATAGATGCACACTAGAGGGGATTCCGGACCCCCGGGAACGTTTTTAATCATTTGCTTCAAGTCTCATTTATATTGTCAGTTATTTACTTTAATATATTTAGTCGTCATTACAATTGTAACATTATTATTATTACTTTACTATTCTAGATTACTTACAACTTTTAGGCACATTATTTGCACCTTGCAAAGGACCTAAGACTGATTCCTGTGCTCCCTGTGGGATCGATACTCTTACTTCGAAAAGGCTACAACTAAACCATGTGCACTTGTAGGCTATCAGAGGGCACCAAAGGACAGGACCATATTAGCATACAACTCATATCAATCACACCATACCACAATTAACCCGTAGGACAAAAAGAATCTACTCAAACATCATAGGATGGCCACACATCATTGGATAATAATATGTAGCATTAAGCACCATGTTCAAGTAGAGAATTATAGTGGGAATAGAGAGGTTACATCGCTGCATAGAGGGGGGGGGGGAGAGTTGGTGATGATGGCGGCGAAGTTGTTGGTGTAGATCACTGCCACGATGGTTCCCCCAGCGGCACTCCGGCGCCACCGGAAGAGAGGGGGAGGGAGCCCCCCTCCTTCTTCTTCTTGCTTGGCCTCCCCCTAGATGGGAGGAGAGTTTCCCCTCTGGTCCATGGCCGCCATGGCTCCCGGAGGGCAGGAGCCCCTCCGAGATTGGATCTCTCTCTCTATTTCTCTTCTGTTTCGCATTCCATTGTCTGACCCCTTCACCGTTTTTTATATTCCCAGAGATCCGTAACTCCGATTGGGCTGAAATTTTGAGGGGATTTTATCCGGAAATTATCTTTCTTGCGGAGAAAGAATGGCTCTAAGCGACTTACGAGGGAGTCACAAGGCAAGATAGCGCGCCCTACCCCCTAGGGCGCACCCTGTTGCCTTGTGGGTCCCTCAGACACCGTCTTGCGTTGATTCTTCTTCCTAAAAATCACATATATTCCAAAATAAATCTCCGTACATTTTTATCGCGTTTGGACTTTGTTTGATTTGGATTTTCTGCGAAACAAAAAAATATGCAAAAAACAGGAACTGGCACTGGATCAATATGTTAGTCCCAAAAATAATATAAAATGTTGCCAAAAGTATATGAAAGTTGTAGAATATTGGCATGAAACAATAAAAAATTATAGATATGACGGAGACGTATCAGCATCCCCAAGCTTAATTCCTACTCGTCCTCGAGTAGGTAAATGAAAAAAAGATAATTTTTGATGTGGAATGCTATCTAACATAATCTTTATCATGTAATCTAATCATGGCATGAATATTAAAATATAAGTGATTCAAGGCAATAGTCTATCATTTGATATCGAAACAATAATACAAAACATGCACGTAATTCGTCATTGCCTTTTATAATAATGAAGCTAAAGGAAACATCCTCTATACACTTAATTGTGGTAAGCATGGCATGCTTAGTCTTCCCTGCATGGATAGATCAAATCAAGAGTACCCCTGTGTCAAACCAAGCAATTGGATCATACTTTTTCACGCGCTTCAGCATTTTCAACTTCACTCAATACATGAGCGCGAGCCATGGATATAGCACTATGGGTGGAATAGAATGCGGTGATAGAAATCAATAAGGGGAGTCAAAAAGGAAGAAAGTCTCGCATCAACTCGGCGGATCAACAGGCAATGGAGAGGCCCATCAATCGATATCAATGCGAGGAGTAGGATTGCCATGCAACGGATGCACTAAGAGCTATAAGTGTATGAAAGCTCAACGGAAACTAAGTGGGTGTGCATCCAACTTGCTTGCTCATGAAGACCTCGGGCATTTGAGGAAGCTCATTATCAGAATATACAAGCCAAGTTCTATAATGAAAATTTCCCACTAATATATGAAAGTGACAACTCTGGAGACTCTCTATATGAAGAACGTGGTGCTACTCTGAAGCACAAGTGTGGTAAAAGGATAGTAGCATTGACCCTTCTCTCTTTTTCTCTCATTTTTTTCTTCTTTTTTTCTTTTTTTTTGGTGGGCTCTTTTTGGCCTCTCTTTTTTTCGTCCGGAGTCTCATCCCGAGTTGTGGGGGAATCATGGTCTCCATCATCCTTTCCTCACTAGGACAATGCTCTAATAATAATGATCATCACACTTCTATTTACTTACAACTCAATATTACAACTCGATAACTAGAACAATATGACTCTATGAATGTCTTTGGCAGTGTACCAGGATGTGCAATGATCTAGGGTAGCAAAGATATCAAAAAATGGGCAAGCCATGAAAATATCATGCTAGCTATCTTACGATCATGCAAAGCAATATGACAATGAATGCTCAAGTCATGTATATGATGATGATGGAAGTTGCATGGCAATATATCTCGGAATGGCTATGGAAATGCCATAATAGGTAGGTATGGTGGCTGTTTTGAGAAAGATATAAGGAGGCTTATGTGTGATAGAGCGTATCATATCACGGGGTTTGGATGCACCAGCAAAGTTTGCACCAACTCTCGAGGTGAGATCGGGCAATGCACGGTACCGAAGAAGCTAGCAAATTGCGGAAGGATATGAGTGCATATAATCCATGGACTCACATTAGTCATAAAGAACTCACATACTTATTGTAAAGCCTATTATCCCTCGAAGCAAAGTACTACTCGCATGCCCCTAGGGGGGAGGTTGGGAGGAGTTAACCATCGCACGCCCCTGATACGAACAACACAAAGACTTAATCAATGATAAATTATGCTCCGACCTCACCGCTAATGTCAGCAGCCACCACTTTACATGCGTGAGGATTTACTTGCATATGGTGGCTGTTTTGAGAAAGATATAAGGAGGCTTATGTGTGATAGAGCGTATCATATCACGGGGTTTGGATGCACCAGCAAAGTTTGCACCAACTCTCGAGGTGAGATCGGGCAATGCACGGTACCGAAGAAGCTAGCAAATTGCGGAAGGATATGAGTGCATATAATCCATGGACTCACATTAGTCATAAAGAACTCACATACTTATTGTAAAGCCTATTATCCCTCGAAGCAAAGTACTACTCGCATGCCCCTAGGGGGGAGGTTGGGAGGAGTTAACCATCGCACGCCCCTGATACGAACAACACAAAGACTTAATCAATGATAAATTATGCTCCGACCTCACCGCTAATGTCAGCGGCCACCACTTTACATGCGTGAGGATTTACTTGCATAAAGACTTACTTCCCTTAACAACATTATTAATACTCAACTTTAATTCTTTTACTAGCATGCCCCAATATTACCACCTCAATATCGCAAAACTATTGCAAGGAATCAAACATATCATATTCAGTGATCTACAAGTTTTATGTAGGATTTTATGACTAACCATGTGAATGACCAATTCCTGTTAACTCTCTAAATAGATATAAGTGACGCATGAGAGTTTAATTGTAATGCCCCAGACACACCCGCCGGCGGTCGTTACTCCTGGCGGGATCTAGACTAGCCCCACAGATCAATACTAGTCTTTCCTGCGCACTTTGTCCTCACTCGTGCGCACCCGGGAGCAACTTCCCGGTCGGTCACTCATCCTGAAATTACTCCAAGCTGAGCACGCTTAACTTTGGAGTTCTTTCCGAATGGGTTCCCGGAAAAGAAGGAATTCCTTATTGATATGAGTAGCCTAGCATCCCTAATAAGCCATGCTATCACATACACCCCCACTCAGAGGAACCGACGTCCTCGTCGGGCCACAGGAACGTTCCCTCTTTGGCACATACGTCTGTGCATCCAGTCCGGCACATGTGCCATGCCGTGTGCCATGACGGGTCACAAACGTCATGCACAACATGACCGCGCACCTGTCCGCAAACATCCGTGTAACCGCGAGGGTCGGCTCTGATACCAACTTGTAACGCCCCGGACACACCCGCCGGCGGTCGTTACTCCTGGCGGGATCTAGACTAGCCCCACAGATCAATACTAGTCTTTCCTGCGCACTTTGTCCTCACTCGTGCGCACCCGGGAGCAACTTCCCGGTCGGTCACCCATCCTGAAATTACTCCAAGCTGAGCACGCTTAACTTTGGAGTTCTTTCCGAATGGGCTCCCGGAAAAGAAGGAATTCCTTATTGATATGAGTAGTCTAGCATCCCTAATAAGCCAGGCTATCACATTAATTCTTTCTACAAAAGACCATGCTCCAATAAATATAAGTGAGGCAAAAGAGCATTCTACAAATATCTGTTTTCCAAATGTAGAGAAACAAGCATCCAAACTTCAAATGATATGAAGCATTCTATAAAGCCATACTCAAAAGATATAAGTGAAGTGCATGAAGCATTATATAAATAAACCAAGGACTATCTCATACCAGCATGGTGCATTACTAAAAGAAAAATAAAAAGCACACGATGGTCCAAGAATTTACGCATATCATGTGAACAAAACAAAAACCGAGACATACCGATAATTGCCGAAGAAGAAAGATGGGATGCCTTCCGGGGCATCCCCAAGCTTAGATGCTTGAGTCTCCTTGAATATTTACTTGGAGTGCCTTGGGCATACCCAAGCTTGAACTCTTGCCTCTCCTTATTCTTCTCATACCAATACCTCCTCGATCTTCGAACATTTCATCCACACAAAACTTAACCGAACTTTTTTATTAGAGGGGTTAGTACATATAACATCAAATCCCATCATGTCCTGCTGTAACATTATTGTATAATTATAATCAAACAGTACCCACTGTATGCTATCACAATTCTATGGCTCCCAAGTCAATGGGGCTCAACAAGATTTCAAACATAAGCAAATAAACAAACTATAACAGCAATCTGTGAAAACAGGACAGTCTATAAAGATGCAGATGGTACATGTACTTCTGTAACTCAAAAAATTCTGAAAAATTAGGAAATGATATTTTTTTTGCATATAAGTACTGTGTAAAAATTTCAGAATTTTTTCACGTTCCAGTAAAAAATGTAAATTCACGCACTACAGCAAAAGTTTCTGTTTTTGCACAGCACACACTAAACAAGCAATTTAAACACCCTAAAGGTAAATCTTGGTACATTCTTTTTATAATACAATGGATTTGTACAAGGGGATAATTATTTTTGTTGAAAAGTTTCTATAATCAAGATTCACAAAGTTTCCATGGGCATGAACAAAGTTCAAGGACGTCCCCCACTTCAACGGTGTTCGTCTTTCTCACTTTCACTTTTCTTTTTGAAAAGTTTTAGGTTCCCCTCTATATTTTTTGTTTTTAAACTTTTTTAAAAGCACACAATAGAATAAAATGACTCTCTAAAACTTCTGGGTTGTCTCCCAGGTAGCGCTTTCTTTAAATCCATTAAGCTAGGCATAAAGTGCTCAAGTAATTGATCCACCCGGATCCCAAGGTATATCAATGCCAATTTTAATTAACAATGATTTATAATTTAGTAGTGAGCAAAAAGCAACATATATCACATAAAAACAGAGTCTAACTCTCTTCCTATGCATCGGCATGTCATAAAAAAACAATTCATGCACACCAAGTAAAGGCCAATGCATAGTATAAACAGTTTCTTACAATTTTATCGTATTGGAAACATAGAGAGGCGGAGATGTAGTTCCTTTCTAATAATAATTGCAATTAGGAGCAGCAAGCACATGCATGTTATATCCATTAAAATCATCATGTGTAATAGTAAAATGCAACCCATCAATATAATCTTTAATAAGCGCAAACTTCTCCGATATGGTGTAGTTAGGAGAATTCAAAAAGATAATAGGACTATCATGTGTGGGTGCAATAGCAACAATTTCATTCTTAACATAAGGAACTATAGCAAGTTCATCTCCATAAGCATCATTCAAATTGGCATCGTGGCCACAAGCATAGCAAGCATGAATTTCATCAAAAAGGGATATTTCAAACGAATCAAAGGGATCTTAGCAATCATCCTTCGGTAAGCACGAAGGGAAACTAAACAATGTATGAGTTGAAGGGTTACTCTCATCAGAAGGTGGGCACGGGTAGCTAATCCGCTCTTCCTCCTTTTGTTCTTCGCTCCCCTCCTCATCTTTTTCATCTAATGAGCTCACAGTTTCATCAATTTCTTCTTCCATAGACTCCTGCAAAATATTAGTCTCCTTTTGGACAGCGGAGGCGTCCTCAATATATTCTTTAACATAAGCATTAGAACCATAGTTTTCATAGCAATATTTAACTATGGCAAAATTTTCAGATTTGTAAAGAGTAGCATCATACTTTTCAATCAAAGAAGCAATTTCATAGGCACCCTTCAAGGAAACAAATTCTTCAATTTGTTCAATATCATAGTAACTATAAACACCTTTGGCATAAGAAGATAAGATTCCATTATCATTAAACTCACATTGGTAGGGAAGGTGTTTTTAGGGTCTTCGGAACAACAAGTAAAATCATATATTTCACATAAATTCCAAGCATAGCTTTGGTCCCTCGGCGACGTCGTAAGCACCAGACTGCTTGCAAGGGGCTGCATCTCCTTTCATAGGTTCTTGACATCTATGACACCCTTGGGCCTACTTCTATTGTCCAATATGTTGACCTTTGGTGACTCA
Organism: Elymus sibiricus; assembly: GCA_039707655.1. NCBI lineage: Eukaryota > Viridiplantae > Streptophyta > Magnoliopsida > Poales > Poaceae > Elymus > Elymus sibiricus. The sequence continues at coordinate 229,835,007 of CM077676.1, forward strand.
TGCGCCGCATGGCCTGCACCCCTCTCTTCCCGACCCCTAGCAATTCACTAGTGCAGAGACGTCCTATACAAACGGTTTTTACCCCCTTTCCACGATGGAGTTTTAAACCGGCGCCTTGCCTATGTGTGCGATAGGGGGGTCCAACCCACACGACCCAGAAACCGTCAGCGATGGAGGCTCCGGTCACACACGTGGGGCAAAAAGGGCTCGTGTGCGATCGGGTGAGCCATCGCAGACAATTATACAGGCCCAATCGTTTCCGTTTGTATGTACATCCCACACGGTGAATCCCAGACAAACGTTTCCGTTCGTATGTACATCACACACAATTTTTATGTGGAAACATTTGTGTAAGGTGGCCTAACGCAAACATTTGTTGGGCGGAAGTTGTGTGTGATTGTTCATTGATCCAACACACCTACTTTCTAGAAACTGTGTGGGTTGTTTGAGTTCATTGCCCACGGTGTTGTCTGAGAAACCGTCCACAATAGAAAAACCCAATAAGCAGGCTAATTGGCCAATTATTGATAATCCATTTAGTAATCAAATTGACATTTCATATCAAACACACCATATATTTCATATCCGTATTACAGCAACCAAGATTTCATAATTGAATTACATCACATAGCTTCAGCACTCAGTTACACCATATAGGCATGTAGCTACCTACGGCATTACACAACAGCGCCAAGTTTCACATGCAACATCTAAAACCTTTCAAAAGTAGCATCATACATGGTAAATAGATAGATGAATCTCATCTGGAGAACTGCTAAAGCAGAAGGCGAGTATTGAGCCTTCAGTGATGTTGAATGTCCTTGCAACTTTAGGCCAGTGGCTGTGGATAATTGCCCGCCCAACCTTCGTCCTCTTGAAGAAGACTTCAATATTGTACCGTGGGTGTTGAATGAATACATTCCTCGCCTCTTGACCATGCAGGTGGTCTGAGAGGTAATCATCGGTGAAGTGCTTTGGAAAGGACTGGAAACAAAGATATGCATAAATATTTGTTCTAAATTTTGAAATGGCACAAAGGAAAAAAAAACAAGGTAAAAGAGTTAGTACCATCCTATAGTTGACTGATGTCTTCTTCATTGTGCAAACAAATATCTTGCTGTTTTTCGTTGCTAGTTTCTTTATCCTAACAATCTTTCTGAGTTTCTTGACTTGACTGATATTCATGGACATCTCATTTCCCCATATGCAAAATGGGTCGAACAGTGGGTCTAAACCTCTGACAGCAGGACCTACATGTGCAAGACCAAATTGTTAAAAACCTAAATATTAGAATGGTTCCTGCAATTGCACAATAATGTGCTATTAGACAAAGGACCATGCATGTGCGAACCTCGATGGTAAACCTCAGTGCCTCCCATTGTTTCCCTGCAACACATATAAGGCAGTTATTGATTAGGTTAAGTGAGAGTTGGCATACTATCAGTAGAATATGTTAATGAAAAATAAACAAACTGCAGATCCAGTAGATTAATTCGAGCCGCATGGAAAAGCTAGTTAACCAAACCAAGCATGCTTAAGAACTAGGAAATATGGCAAATGTATATGTTTCTCATGTACTACGTATGTTGTACAGCCAAATTCGATGTATTTCTCACATGCATAACAATACAAAATTGTACTCACAACAAATGAACATGACACTGCAGAATTGAACCAGATAGTTAACTGGACAGCACAACAAATGAACCAAACAGTTAACTGAGCACCGTATTGTAGAATAGAACGTATACTAGAAGTCAGACAGTTAACCAAACCAAGCATGCTTAAGAACTACTGGGAAATATAGCAATTGTTGAACAAAACTGTTAACTGAACATCACATTTCAGTAGATCAGATTGCATATTAACATTACAGAGGACAATTCACTAGAAGGCACCAGCGGTGGCCTCGAGAAAACACCACGAACTATTGTTTAAAGCAGCCAACCGCATGGCGGCGTCCGCGCGTGAGGCGTTGACGGTGGCCTCGACGGCGAGGTGCTCCTACAAGATCTGGCAGTCGGCACGCATGGCAGCCATCGCGACCTCATCCGCGTGTGCGGCCATGATTTGCTTCTCCACTGCCGGATGCTCCTTGAGTTCTTGGCTATACTGCGTGCAAAATGGCTATGGGCGGCGCTTATTTGGAGGATGGGGCAGTGATTTGGGTGGAAGGTGTCGCGCCGGCGGTCGGGGCATGTAGGATGCAGAAGGAGGAGGAGGATGGGGGTGGGGTGTGGATTACCTGACTATATCGATGAGGCCGCGCAGCAGGAAGGAGCGTCGCCGGTGAGCAGGCGGCGCTGCAAGCAAGCAGTGAAGGTTTGAACTTGGAAATGAAGGAGGAAATAGTGGAAATGTTGGGGGGGAGGCGGGAAGCTAGATATTTCCGCGGTTGCCAAATTTTTGCTCGGTGCAGCGAAAAACTAGCGCCCAAGTGTGGTTGCCGCGCTGGCGGTGGACTGTAGCCGACGAAACTTCCGGCGTAAGCCATACATGAGGGTGCCCCTAGATATTTTATACTGCATCGCACACGATTCTTGCTAATAAACTGTTTGTGGTGTACTTGATTTTTTCATTTTGATTTGAAAGACAAAATGGGTTACGGCAGGAAAGGTTGGTGTTTGAATTGCTAGAACATTTATTTGCAGTGAACATGCAACTATAGGAGTGTCGTGCTAAAATTTGGAATTATTTCGGGTTCGTTTGGCCTTTTTTATACATTAATCGAGTTTCTAGGCATTTAATGTGCATAATTCAAATTTGAACTACACGCACATGCTCCAGTGCACCAAACTGGGTTGAAAAAATCATATATGTGTCCTTGGGTGAATGTTTAGGTCCCATGCAAGAAATGGGAATGAATTTCAAACATCTGGGCATCGTGGCTCGTCCGGAAACATTGAGAAACTTGGTTTTAAAATTCCTGTAAATCCAAAACTCGCCTGAAAATCATGAAACTTGGCATGGTGTCATGACATGCCACCAACATGCCGTGGTAAAAAAATTGGCCGATTTGGGACAACTTTTGGTATAAGCTTCTTACAAACCGTAGCTTCTCTCGAGAAGCCTCATGGTTCCGAGAGGGAACGTGTCACCTCTATGTGCGAAAACGGCAAACGCTGCCTCTTCCCGCGTTGATTTATTTTACAGAGGCAACATGCAACTATAGGAGTTTCATGTTACAACTTGGAATTATTTTGGGTTCTTTGGCCTTTTTTATACATTAATTGAGTTTCTAGGCATTTAATGTGCATAATTCAAATTTGAACTATAGGCACATGCTCGAGTGCACCAAAATGGGTTGAAAAATCATATATGTGTCCTTGGGTGAATGTTTAGGTGCCATGCAAGAAATGAGGATGAATTTCAAACATCTGGGCATCGTGGCTCGGCCGAAAACATTGAGAAACTTGGTTTTAAAATTCCTGTAAATCCAAAACTCGCTTGAAAATCATGAAACTTGGCATGGTGTCATGACATGGCACCAACATGTTGTGGTAATTTCTTTTCTCTGATTTGGGGACACGTTTTGGTATAAGCTTCTTACAAACCGTAGCTTCTCTCAAGAAGCCTCATGGTTCCGAGAGGGAACGTGTCACCTCTGTGTCCGAAACGACATACGCTGACTCTTCCCACCTTGATTTATTTTACAGAAGCAACATGTAACTATAGGAGTGCTGTGCTAAAGTATGAAATTATTCAGCGTTCGTTTTGCCTTCCTTTTACATTATTTGAGTTTTCTAGGCATTTTGGAACAAATAGCTGCCACATTATTATCACAAACGGTTGTATTCTTCCAACCGTGTGTGTTCCACTAACCATTTACTACCGCGGCAGCTGTTTGATTAGACGGGACGCGTGCGAGCTGTCCGCCGTGCAGGCTCGATGGGACGCGTGCGAGCTGTTCGCCATGCAGGCTCACCGGGAAGCGAGCCCTTTGACCTGCCAGCGAGCAAAATTTATTGATGGCCTTGGTTTCGGCCGCCTCGGGAAGGTACGTAGAGTAGTTTCTAGTGCTCCTCCTACTCCTCTGTTCTTATCTATAAGCGCCGCTGCCGAGGATCGCTGCCTACTGCGATGGAGGACGAGCCGACCAACAAGCGGGGGCGGGTTGAGCCAGAACCGCAAGAGCCTCCGGCGAGCGTGGACTTCATCAGCAGCCTCCACGACGAGATGTTGGTAACCATCATATCCCTCCTCCCCATCAAATCTGGCGTGCGGACCACTGTCCTCTCCCGGCGGTGGCGCCCCCTCTGGCTCTCCACCCCCTGGACCTCATCGAGGACGACGAGCTCTACAGAGGGAAGCGCAAACGCTTGGACGCATTGTCCCACATCCTCGCCACGCACCCTGGGCCGGTCAGACACCTTGTCATCGGCAAGTTCCGTTCCAACTGCAAGGCCGAATGCAAGTTTCACGAGTGGTTCCTATCCCCCACCCTAGATCGGCTCGAGGAGCTCAGCTATCATGCTGGACATCCGCGTTCGCTGCCGCCATCCGCTCTTCGCCTCACGCCCACGCTGCGCCGCGCTACGTTCAGGCAGTGCCTTTTCCCCCAGATTGATGTCGTGCCCGCTCTTCATCTCCCTAAACTGAAGCACCTCGAGCTCATGGGCATCCGCATCTCGAGGGAGGATTTGGAGCGCCTGCTCGGCGGCTACAGCGCTCTAGTACCTTCATCTTCAGGTGATGGATGAGTTCAGTAGCCTCCGCATCGCCTCGATGAATGTCCATACGATTTATGTGCATTGTTGGTGCTGCAACAGGCTATCATTTCAGGTGTTTCACGAAATGGTCATTGAGAATGCGCCTTTCCTTGAGAGATTGATTGTATTTGATAAAGAAGGTCCAACAAGAATCAGGGTCAACGACGCACCGAAATTGACAGTGTTGGGCTATTCGTGTGCTGAATTTTCCGAACTTGTTGCTGGATCATTACCCACTCAGGTACAACAGTCTTATTCTTCTCATTCTTCTTATTGGACATCACATTTTATCTAACTTTTGTTGATCTATGTTCGGTTGTCATCCAGAAAATGATTCCCACAAGCTTGACCCCGTCTTCGCGCACAGTGAAGATCTTGGCACTACAATCTGTCGGCCCCGATTTGGATGAAGTTGTTAGATTCCTTAGATGCTTTCTGTGCACGGAGAAGCTATACATCGAGCTCATGCTCCTTTCCTGTTAATTGTTAACCACAACGGAGTTCAATTTGTTGTTACTTTTACCCATGATTACAATGACAAATGTAGTATGATTTCTAAAGGAAATTTGGAGGATTTCAATACATATATTTTTTGAGGTGTTAATCATGAACGATTGAAGATGTCATGTCACTCTATTCGTGTATTTTAGAAATCCTGCAAATCAAAGAGGCCCGAAGTTTTCAAAATTGCAGCTAGGCACTAATATGTTGTCTTCGTTTGCAGAGAAGCAGGCCCGAAAGTGGAAAATATGGCGCAATATAACAATCCCATTGAATGCCTTGATCTTCATCTCACAGAAATTACTTTGAACCACTACCGAGGCACCACACCAGAGATTAAATTCGCCAGGTTCTTTGTTCAGAGAGCAAGTGTGCTCAAGGTAATGAGGTTTGCACTATATTTAGTGCGTAGAAGTGAATGGTTTGCTGATCAGCGCAGGCGTCTACAACTGAATGGAAAAGTCTCTGCAGAAGCTGAATTTCAGTTTGGAACTACAAATGACAGATTATTGGGAAGTCACACTATCAAACCGATATATGACTTCTCGGTGACTGATCCATTCGCACAAATAGTTTATGGCTCAGATTTTGAAGAAGATGAATCTGATTCATTAGAACAGTTTGAACCTTGTAATCTTGGAATATGGGCCTTGTAATGCTGGAATTTGAACCTTGCAATTTTTCTAGTATCTGTGATATAATGTCGTTGGATGTTAAATTTGGTTATGCAATCATGTCCTTATATGTTGTTGTTCTGTAGACAGAGCATAGATGTTGTGCAGACAGAGCAAATGACATCGCACACAGACTAAACTACAGAACCCGTCGGTGATGATTTCATCAATCGCTGACAATTGTATACCAGCAAGCGTTTGCCCACAACACACACGGGTTATTAGCAGGGATCGTCCATGTTGTTATCCGTCTTCCCACACATTTCAGATTACTGACCTGTTTGCTGCGTATCACACACATCTTGGTAAGTTGAACCGTTTCTGTTGTGTTGGGTAATCGCAAAAAGTTCATCCGAGTGAACCGCATGCCGTCTATCGCACACACCTTGATCTGCCTGACCGTTTCTTTTGTGTTGCGTAATCACAAACAGTTCATCCGAGTGAACTGTATGCCATGTATCGCACACACCACGAACTGGCTGACCGTGTTTGTTGTTCTGGCTTATCGCAAACAGTTCGTATGGATCAACTGTATGCCATGTATCGCACACGCGTCTCTAATCTGAATCGTTTTTTATGTCTCCGGCATTGCAAACAGTTCATCTTATTGGCGACAGTTTTTTTATGACACCATTTGTGATTCATTCATCGCACACAGTTTGGTCACGGGGTCTCTGATTCATGTGTCGCGTTAGCGGTCGCCTGCTGTAGTGAATTATCTAGCGTCGGACTGATTCAGGCATCTACTCTGCTGCATCCTGCTACATGACTATGTTCCATGGCTTAGTCTGTGAACCGAATTGGCACCTCACGTGAAGGACATGAGCCCGCTCCGCGTCAAGGTCTTCTTGTAGCTAGCCCTACAAGACTGATGTTGGACTGGTGATCTGCTTGCCTGATACAGCCTACCTCACACGCCTCGTTGTCTTCTATGCGACAAGGAACTGTATAATGCATGCAGCACCTCCTCATCGGTTGTTCATTCTCCTGACAGCTCAGGCATGATATCCTCTCTTGGTGTCGATCACCGCTGCGTTGCTGCACCCAGAAAACTCGTTCCAAGCGTGGTGGATTGACACCTGTGTTGGGTTCAACGGTAGGGTGCGTCGACTCCAAATTAAAATCTTCCTACCTGCAGAACATCCATGAACATGCTAACAAAGATGGATCACAGATCATTACCACTCGACGTGCAGTGCCGTGCGGCGAAATTAGAGTTGTGGCAGCGCGTCTCCAAAGTCGTCGTCAATCTCCCCGAACAACCGATCGTCGGATCCCACGAACAGGTTCACCGTAGTGGCACAAGTGCACCACCTCTAATGGTATCCGTGTGTGTAGGAAGGAACGCCATGCGGCAGACTACTAGGTTTGATCGCACAGCCGGCAGCTCATGGAGGTGGCTAGTTACAACACATGCAAAGCCCAAATGACAAACTCCAAAGCGATCAATTGAATATGTCTGTCGTACCTCCACTATATATAGGCATCCATCGCGGGCTCATTGATAACCCACAAGTATAGGGGATCAATTGTAGCCTTTCTCGATAAGTAAGAGTGTCGAACCCAACGAGGAGCTAAAGGTAGAATTAATATTCCCTTCAAGTTCTATCGACCACCGATACAACTCTACGCACACTTAACGTTCGCTTTACCTAGAACAAGAATAAAACTACCTTATAGGTGTAACATGATAAGTTTGCAAGAATAAAACTAGAAGTACTTAGCGAGATAATAAAGCTAGGATTACTTCGCAAGATAATAAAAGTTAGTTGTTTAGTAGAGAGCTTTTTCTAACACAAAGAGAAAGATTGTCCATAGGCAATTGAATATAACACGATAGATACTTATCATATGCAATGAGGGAGAGGCATACGCTAACATACTTTTCGTACTTGGATCAAATGCACTTACGATTGGAACTCTAGCAAGCATCCACAACTACTAAAGATCACTAAGGTAAAACCCAACCATAGCATTAAGTAAAAAGTCCTCTTTTACTCCCATACGCAACAACCCCCTTACTCGGGTGTAAGCTTCTGTCACTCTAGCCACCCACTATAAGCGATTCATGAACGTATTGCAAAACCCTACAGTGGGAATCCCTCCCGCTTGCGTGACATGGAGGGCACCATACGACAACACCATATTAGCATACAACTCATATCAATCACACCATAATTAACCCGTAGGACAAAAAGAATCTACTCAAACATCATAGGATGGCCACACATCATTGGATAATAATATGTAGCGTTAAGCACCATGTTCAAGTAGAGAATTACAGTGGGAATAGAGAGGTTACACCGCTGCATAGAGGGGGAGAGAGTTGGTGATGATGGCGGCGAAGTTGTTGGTGTAGATCACCGTCATGATGGTTCCCCCGGCGGCGCTCCGGTGCCACCGGAAGAGAGGGGGAGAGAGCCCCCCTCCCTCTTCTTCTTGCTTGGCATCCCCCTAGATGGGAGGAGAGTTTCCCCTCTGGTCCATGGCCGCCATGGCTCCTGGAGGGCAGGAGCCCCTCCGAGATTGGATCTCTCTCTGTTTCTCTTCTGTTTCGCGTTCTGTTTTCTGACCCCTTCACAGTTTTTTATATTCCCGGAGATCCGTAACTCCGATTGGGCTAAAATTTTGAGGGGATTTTTATCCGGAAATTACCATTCTTGCGCCTAAAGAAGGGATCCAACCGACTTACGAGGGAGTCACAAGGCAACACGACACGCCCTACTCCCCAGGGCGTGCCCTGTTGCCTTGTCGGTCCCTCGGGCACCGTCTTGCGTTGATTCTTCTTCCCAAAAATCACATATATTCCAAAATAAATCTCCGTAAAATTTTATCACATTTGGACTTCGTTTGATATGGATTTTCTATGAAACAAAAAACATGCAAAAAACAGGAACTTGCACTGGCACTGGATCAATATGTTAGTCCCAAAAATAATATAAAATGTTGCCAAAACTATATGAAAGTTATATAATATTGACATGAAACAATCAAAAATTATAGATACGAAGGAGACGTATCACTCATCACATGGCCCCCCCATGGATCCTAAAGCCCATAAGTCAACTCAGCCGAGATCCTAGTATAGCTCGGATCACATCCGACCAGTGTCCTTGGATCCGACCTCATCAGTTCCTTCCCTCTTAGGTTCAATTCAGCTTGGCTGCAGGTCGGATCATATCCGACTTGCTTGGTTGGTAGCGGCCTCTAGCAAAGCGTGCTGACCAAGCAGATAATGAAGCCAGTTGGCGAACCTGTACGTCACACTCCTATTCCCTTTGCCACATGCTATATGTTGTCCGGCTCAAGGCGATGTGGTCATTCCTGTTATAGCCCAACCTCTTTCTCGTTCCAGTGAATCCGACCAACACCTCAGATTATCTCATAATCCTCGTTGCATGGCCATGCTTATCCAGGTCGGATCACATGAGGGGGCCATAGTATATCTCTCATGTTCGGAGGGGCAAATCCCATCTTGATCGACCATGTCTCATAGCATGGGTCTGGACAAGCCTGAAACCTACCTTTGTAACTACCCAGTTACGGAGGAGCGTTTGGTCGGCCCAAAGCAAGTCAGTCACCATATCAAGCACATGTGTCAGCTCAGGTCCGAGGCCACAGAACGTATGTGTACTAGAGACTCACAGATGACCTATCGCTGCGTCTCATAGTTGGGTCTGTCCAATCTGATATCCATCTGAGCTTAGATCCGGTTACCCGTATCCTACCTCAGATCTGATCAAATCCATGTACCTCAGTAGCATCACATGCTCCATGGCGAGTGAGATAAAGCCATCCACCATAATGCATTCTAGTCTAGTCCGATATGTGCCCACACATCACTTACAACCAAGGAATGACAAGGGTAAATCCGATTTGCTCATCATAGATCGAACCATGTCTAATAAGGTACGATTCCCCTGTTCCGACACGCCATTTCTCTGTGGTTTATGATACATCTCCAACGTATCTATAATTTTTGATTATTTCATGCTATTATATTATCAACCTTGTATGCTTTATACACCATTTTATATCATTTTTGGGAATTAACCTATTAACTTAGTGCCCAGTGCGAGTTGCTGTTTTCTGCCTGTTTTTGGTTTTACAGAAAATCCATACCAAACGAAGTCCAAACATGCTAAAACTTTTTGACAATTTTTTCTGGACCAGATGACACCCTAGAAGCTTCGGGGGGGGGGGGGGGGGGGTCTAGGCGACAAGGCAGGGGGCGCGCCCTGGGGGGTAGGCGTGCCTTGCCCCCTTGTGGGTCCCCTGCTGCTCCGATTGCCCTAATTCCTGGCCTATAAATTCACATATATTTAGAAACCCCCAGGAGAGATCATGAAACAATTCTTCCGCCACCACAAGCCTCTGTTCTTGCACGATCCCATCTGGAGGCCTTTTTCGGTACTCTGCCGGAAGGGGATCCATCACGGAGGCTATCTTCATCAACCTTGCTACCTCCATGATGATGTGTGAGTAGTTCCCACAGGACCTACGGGTCCATAGCAGTAGCTAGATGGTTCTCTCTCTCTTTTTGATCTTCAATACAATGTTCTCTTCGGAGATCGATTCGATGTAATCTTTTTGCGGTGCATTTGTTGGCATCTGATGAATTATGGGTTTATGATCAGATTATTCATTGAAAGTAATTGAGTCTTTTCTGAAATTTATTATGTGTGATTTTATAGGCTTGTATTTCTCTCCAATCTATCTGTCTTCTTTGGCCAAGTAGATTGATTTATCTTCAGTGGGAGAGGTGCTTGGTAGTAGGTTCTATCTTGCGGTGTCCTCACTTCGTGACAGCAGGAGTAGCGAAGCACGTATTTGTATTGTTGCTACTAAGGGTAAAACGACGGGGTTCGAACGTATTATTTGGTCTTACTTTGTCTACATTATGTCATCATGCTCCAAGCATTACTCTGTTTGTTATGAACTTAATAACTTAATATGCATGCTGGATAGCGGTCAAGGGGTGGAGTAATAGTAGTAGATGCAGATGGATATCGGTCTACTTGTCTCGGACGTAATGCCTATATATTGATCATGCCATGAATATTGTCATAACTATGCGCTTCTCTATCAATTGCCCAAAAGTAGTTTTATCCACCGTTGCTATGCTCATGAGAGAGATGCCTCTAGTGAAAGCTATGGCCTCCGGGCCCATTCATTTCATATTGCTAAAACCCTAAATTACTTGCTGCAATTTATTTTTCTTTGCAATTTATCTATCTATCATTCCCATAATCAATCCTCGCAATTAACGAGTACAAGGGGATAGACAACCCTCTTGCCCGCGTTGGGTTCAAGTATTTGTTTTGTGTGTGTGTGTGTGCAGGTACTATTGACATTTGTTTGCGTGAGTCTCCTACTGGTTTGATAACCTTGGTTCTTAACCGAGGGAAATACTATATGCTACTATACTACATCACCCTTCCTCTTCAGGGAAATCCCAACGCCTATCACAAGTAGCAGTGTACCCGGAGGTGTGAGCTGAGGTACTATACCTTGGCTTTTCAGATGATTATCAAGCTCCTGACTCATGCACTCACCTCCACGATCAGATCGTAGAAGCTTTATAGTCTTGACGAGCTAATTTTCAAACTCGTTCTGGAACTCTTTGAACTTTTCAAAAATTTCCGACTTGTGCCTCATCAAATATATATATCCATATCTACTCAAGTTGTCGGTAAAAGTCGTGAAGTACTGATAGTTGCTACTTGTGAGCTGTGTTGGGATTTTCCCCGAAGAGGAAGGGTGAAGCAGTACAGTAGAGATAATATTTCCCTCAGTGAGAACCAAGGTTTATCGAACCAAAAGGAGAACCACGCAAATCCTAGTGAACAACACATGCACACACAAAAGCAAATACTTGCACCCAACGCGGGCAAGAGGGTTGTCACTCCCCTTGAACTCGTTACTTGCAAGGATCAAATCTTGTATAGGTAGATAGATAAATTGCAAAACAAAATAAAATTTCAGCAAGGTATTTTTTTGGTTTTTGTAATATGATTAAAGTAGACCCGGGGGCCATAGTTTTCACTAGAGGCTTCTCTCTCGGACACATAGCATACAGTGGGTAAACAAATTACTATTGGGCAATTGATAGAAAAGTGCATAGTTATGACGTATTCATGGCAATGATCATGTATATAGGCATCACGTCCGTGACAAGTAGACCGACTGCTGCCTGCATCTACTACTATTACTCCACCAATCAACCACTATCCAGCATACATCTATGGTATTAAGTTCATGACAAACAGAGTAACGCCTTAAGCAAGATGACATGATGTAGACAAAGTAAACTCAAGCAATATGATTAAACCCCGTCGTTTTACCCTTAATAGCAACAATACAATACATGCCTCGCTACCCCTTCTGTCACTGGGTGAGGACAACACAAGATTGAACCCATTACAAAGCACCTCTCCCGCCGAAGATAAATCAATCTAGTTGGCCAAACCAAACAGATAGATCGGAGAGAAATACAAAGCTATAACAATCATGCATAATAAAGTTCAGAAAAGACTCAATTGCTTTCAATGAATAATCTGATCATAAACCCACAATTCATCGGATCCCAACAAACACACCGCAAAAGAAGATTACATCGGATAGAACTCCAAGAAGATCGAGGAGAACATTGTATTGAAGATCAAAGAGAGAGAAGAAGCCATCTAGATACTAGCTATGGACCCGTAGGTCTATGGTGAACTACTCACACATCATTGGAAGGGTAGCAAGGTTGATGTAGAGGCTCTCCGTGATTGATTCCCCCTCCGAGAGAGTACCGGAAAAGGCCTCCGGATGGGATCGCGGAAAAACAGAAGCTTGCAGTGGCGGAAAAGTTATTTCGGGTGGCTCTCTATTGGTTTGGGAATACTTGGGAATTTATAGAGGTGGAATTAGGTCAAACGGAGTTGTGTGGGGCCCACAAGCTCAGGGGGCCCGCCTACCCCCTGGAGCGCGCCCTATGAGCTCGTGGCTCTCTCGTAGCTCTTCTGGCCTCCTCTCGAACCTTCTAGGGTCCCTTCTGGTCCAGAAAAAATCATTTTAAAGGTTTTATTCCATTTGTACTTCGTTTGGTATTGATTTTCTGAAAAGCCAAAAACAAGCAAAAAACAGGAACTAGCACTGGGCACTGGGTTAATATGTTAGTCCCAAAAAATGATATAAAATAGCATTAAAATGCATATAAAGTATCCAAGATTGATAATATAATAGCATGAAACAATAAAAAATTATAGATACGTTGGAGACGTATCAGCATCCCCAAGCTTAATTCCTGCTTGTGCTCGAGTAGGTAAATGATAAAAACAGAATTTTTGATGTTGAATGCTACCTAACATGTGTAGCATGTAATCTCTTTACGGTATAAATATTGAGAAACAATGAAGTAACAATATTAACATAATAATATCCATGAATATAAGAAGCATAATCATTAAACTTTCAAAATATAAGATCCTTAAAGAATGTTATCCCTACTCATTTATCATGTTAGCATGACATGACTCCGCCTTCACCGCATAAATATAAATCATGAGCACCCCGGTATTAAACCAGGCAATTGGATAATACTTGTAATGCGCTTCAGCATTTTCAACCTCACGCAATACATGAGCATGAGCCATGGATATAGCACTATAGGTGGAATAGAATGCGGTGGTAGAGATCAATAAGGGAAGTCAAAAGGAAGAAAGTCTTGCATCAACTCGGCGGATCAACGGGCTATGGAGATGCCCATCAATCGATATCAGTGCGAGGAGTAGGGATTGCCATGCAATGGATGCACTAAGAGCTATAAGTGTATGAAAGCTCAACGGAAACTAAGTGGGTGTGCATCCAACTTGCTTGCTCATGAAGACCTCGGGCATTTGAGGAAGCCCATCATCGGAATATACAAGCCAAGTTCTATACTGAAAAATTCCCACTAGTATATGAAAGTGATAACTTAGGAGACTCTCTATATGAAGAACATGGTGCTACTCTGAACCACAAGTGTGGAAAAAGGATAGTAGCATTGCCCCTTCTCTCTTTATCTCTCTTTATCTCTTTTTTTTTCTTTTCTCTTTTTTTTCCCGACCGGTGTCTCATCTCGACTTGTGGGGGAATCATAGTCTCCATCATCCTTTCCTCACTGGGACAATGCTCTAATAATGATGATCATCACACTTTTATTTACTTACAACTCGATAATTGAAACAATATGACTCTATATGAATGCCTCTGGCAGTGTACCAGGATGTGCAATGATCTAGCGTAACATGTATGATAATGATGAACGGTGGCTGCGCCACAAATGTCATGTTAGCTCTATATGATCATGCAAAGCAATATGATGATGAACACACAAGTCATATGATGGAACGGTGGAAGTTGCATGGTAATATATCCCGGAATGGCTATGGAAATGCCATAATAGGTAGGTATGGTGGCTGTTTTGAGGAAGATATAAGGAGGCTTATGTGTGATAGAGCGTGTCATATCACGGGGTTTGAATGCACCGGCGAAGTTGGCTCCAACTCTCAAGGTGAGAAAGGGCAATGCACGGTACTGAAGAGGCTAGCAAATTGCGGAAAGGTAGGAGTGCGTATAATCCATGGACTCACATTAGTCATAAAGAACTCACATACTTATTGTGAAAGTTTATTAGCCCTCGAAGCAAAGTAGTACTCGCATTCCCCTAGGGAATTGGTTGGTAGGAGTTAACCATCGCACGTATCCGATTATAACAACAATCAAGGATTTCATTTCAGACATAAAAATGCTCAAACCTGCCCACCATGCCATGACCAACACTTAGATGAGAAGTTAATAACAAGCTTTAATATGATATTTCTACTAACCAATGATCATGAACCAATATCCTTTCACATCACAACATCAATATTATTAAACCATACGTTTCTTATTTAGTGATCTACGTGAAAGTTTTTATTATATCCCCCTTGAATACCTATCCTTTTTGGACTAGTCTTATAACACATGCATATTGCCATTACTATTTATTAGACTCTCAAAAAGATTTAAGTGAAGCATGAGAGTGCAATTATTTCTATAAAATATAACCACCGCCATGCTCTAAAAGATATAAGTAAAGCACTAGAGCAACTGCCTAGCTCAAAAGATATAAGTGAAGCACATAGAGTATTCTAACAAATCACCATAAATGTGTGTCCCTCTCAAAAGGTATGTCCAGCTGTCGGTGTACTAAAACATGGGTGCCTTCATACCCTGACTTGTGCACATGCAGTTGTAGCCTTCCTGACAGCAGGGCCTGCCGGAGGACAACTGTGTCCAAGACTCAAGACCATGAAGAAGACCTCCAGGCAGGTCATCGAGAAGTACTATTCTAGTACTGAAGATCAAGATTACCCTTGCCGGCAAGCGAAGGCCCGGCAAGGTGAAAGACCAAGACTCTGGTTGCCGGCAAGCTTCTTACCGGCAAGCAAAGGCCCGACAAGCTCCGTGCCAGCAGGCTCTTTCCGTCTCATTACCGCTCCACCTCATCATCAGCTAGATAAGCACGTATGATAGGTGTCGAGCAGGAGGCAGTCAAACACAGCTGGTCAGGGCACGTGTTGACATGCCACCTAAGGATTAACTTTAATGACACCCATCCCTGGGTCATGTCAAGATAACAGGAGGCCGGCTGGACAAGTGGTACCGATCTTTCCGCCAAAGCCTTGCCTCCCCAGCGTAGCACCTAACGGTGAATTTAATGCATTTGTCCTACCCCGTTAGGAGATAGACTTGGTGATGGTGCAGTCACTGTTCATACCCTGTAATGACCGTATTAGCCACTGTGGTAACCCCTTTGCCTATAAAAGGAGGCCCACGGCTACAGTTAGAACGGTCGACACCTAGTTCAATTACGCGTAGTAGTTGCACTTCCCGCGCACCTTGCTGGCAAGCTGCGCTCCATGTAACTTGAGCTCATCCACAATCAAACCACCAGAGCAGGAGTAGGGTTTTACGCTCACAACGGCCCGAACCTAGATAAATCTTTGCTTGTTCTTGCATTTATTAGCTCTGCTCTTCATAGCACGCCGATCCCCGTAGCCGAACCGCAAAGGGGCGCTCCCGGTCCCATAGATCGTCATTTTTCCACGATTGTTCTTGCATTTATCAGCTCTGCTCTTCATAGCACGCCGATCCCCGTAGACGAACCGCAAAGGCATGCCAGGCAGGGGGGTCGTGTGTTGCGAATCAACATTGGTAGTGTGAGTACCAGCCCCATTGCTCTCGTCGATGGCGCCGAAGAAGAAGCGTGGAGCCGCGGTGGCTCCCACCACCTCCAAGGTGTCCGCAGGCGGCGCGGCCGGTGCGGGCACTACGGCTGGGACGGGCGGGGCAGGAGGCGCGTGCGGTGCGGGTGTCCAGCATCCCCACCGTTCTGGCGATCGTAGTCGCCACACCGGAGATGGCGCAGACGGCCAACTCCCAAGACGTTCTGGTGAGCACAGTCACTGTAGCAATACGGTTCGAACTGGTGCAAGCCAGGACCCAGTCCCCGCGACGTCCAAGGATGGAGCGGCGATGTCCATCTACGCTGCGGCGGGACGTGTACCGCGACCATCACAAGATGGGCGCGACACGTTCCCTCACGGCGCCGGCGGTTCCAGACGACCGCATGGCAAGACCCTTGTGCAGTAGCCTCAAGATGCTCACGGGGCACCACCACCACGCCAAACCGTTGGTAAGCATGCGCCGCAGTAGCAAGTACATGGCGGAGTTCCTTCTGGATGTGCCAGGAGTCGAATGCCGTCTCGTTCTATGCTCCTGGCCATGCCAACCATGGCGGCAGAGGCCATGGCGCGGGTTCAAATGCTTTTGAACTTCCCGCTAGGCCCCGACAAGATGGACTAATGGAGAGCCACTATTCAGAGTCTCATCAGTTTTGCTGATCCCAGCAAAACACTGGAGGTGGGGCCCTCCAGACGACCACCCACAGTGCCGGCAGGACCAACTGGCTGTCGTGCTGGAGACGGTGCTCCAACGGTGTAGTCGCCTTCGCGTCAACAACCACTGCAGCGGCAAGCTTGCCGATCGGGCGACCAGGACGTGCTATCCATGGTGGCATCGGATCTGTGAGGCCACCAAGATCAGTGCCAAGTGCTCCAAGAACGACACGTCGAACACGCCCGTACGATGATCGAGCGACATCGGGAAGCACACCGTCAATCAGACGACCGAGCCGGGCCGGCAGCAAACGCGCCTGCGCCAGTGACCCCTGGGTACATACCTTACGAGGTGGGGTGCCCAGCGTTTACTCGTGAGATGCGGCAGGTTTGCTGGCCGTCCACCCGTTCTTTCAAGCCAGAGTTGCCCGACAAGTACGACGGCACGCTCAGTCCAGCAGAGTTCCTTGGCATCTACACCATCGGGGTATAGGCTGCCGGGGGCGGGACGAGAAGATACTGGCCAACTACTTCCCGTTGGTGCTCAAGCCCAATGTTAGGTCGTGGTTGATGAACTTTCCTGAGGGCTCCATCTCTTCTTGGTCGGATCTATGGCATCATTTCGTTGGTGCCTACCAGGGTGGCAACAAGCTCCCTGGCCAGGCCAGTGATCTGCATGTGATACCCCAAAGAGATGGAGAGAACCTCCACAAATACAAACAAAGGTTCAGCCGTGTGCACCACAACATCCCCGACATTCATCCCACAGCTGTGGTTGCCGCATTCCACACGAATGTGCGCAATCGCAGAATGCGGTCTGAGATGAACATAGAGCAGGTCAAGACCATTAACGATCTGTATGCCTTGGCAGATAGATGTGCACATGTTGAACAGGGGAGGATACTTCCCGGGGAAGATGCTGGTGCAGAAGTCGATTCTGAGGACGACGACGCATCGACCCCGCAGAAGAAGAGCCGGAAGCGCAACAGGAAGCGCAAAGGCAAGTCTGTGATGACCGTCGAAGGCTCCGGTGACACCAACGCTGCCAAGAAGCCCAAGGCAGAAAGCCCCGGTAAGGAGGTTACTGGATGCATTGACTGCCGGGAGGCCGCGATAGGCGACAAGGCCGGCAAGACCGATGGGCCATACTGCAAGATCCATCGCACCAAAGGCCATGACCTCCAGCAGTGCCGGCAAGTAGAGCAACTTGCCGTGAAGCAGAAAGCTGAGTACGAGAAGCGCGACAAGGAGAAGGGTCAAGATGGTGCCGGTGGGTCTGGCAAGCAAAATCGTGGTGGTCGCAGAGGCCGCTGCGGCAAGGCCAAGTAGCCAAAGGAGAAGCCCGCTCAGGGCCAGAAGGATGCTGATGATGGGGACGAAGAAGGGTCCGACAATGAGTTCCAGAATGCAGTGGATGCCATGTGTGTTGACGGAGGCGCATCTTTGCACTCCTCGAACCGGCAACTGAAGCAGTGGGTCCGCGAAGTGAATGCAGCGGAACTGGCAATGGAATCGCAGAAGCCACTCAAGTGGTCGCACGCGCCCATCGTCTCTGATGCCGAGGATCACCCCGATCGCACCACTGTGGTCGGGTGTTTGCCGCTATTGGTCTCACCAACAATTCGCAACCTCAAGGTGACGAAGATGCTGGTTGATGGTGAGGCCGGCTTGAACTTAATATCTCCTGATGTGATCAAGAGGCTGCAGATCCCCGACAAGGATCTCGAGGAGACAGGCACTTTCCAAGGGATCAGTCCGGGGAGGAACAAGCCAAAAGGCCAAGTCACATTGCTGGTCACGTTCGGCAGCAAGCTCAACTACAGGATGGAAAAGATTGTCTTTGACGTCGTCAAGATGCCGCTGCCGTACAATGGGATTCTGGGCCGCCTGGTGCTGGCAAAGTTCATGGCTGCGTAGCATTATGCGTACAATGTCATCAAGATGCCAGGGCCAAAGGGTGTCCCCACCATCAAGTCCAACCAGAAAGACGCAATCATCTGCGCCGACAAGCTCTATCGGGAGGCAGTGGCAGCACCTGCCGTGGAGGTACATGCTCCTGCCGGCAAAGCTCCCGGGGGAGGAAAGAAGAAGAAGACCGGCAAGTCCTCTGAAAAGGACTACGGGAAGCGCACCTTAGAGTGTAGCATGCCTATTGAGGACATACCAGAGACCTCTGCCGGCAAGAGCAAGAAAGCCAAGGCCTCTGCACCGGCGACCAAGTAGGTCTCTGCAAGGGAAGATGGGACGAGTGGCACTTTTTCCATAAGTGCCACTCTCAATGACAAATAGGAAAGCGCGCTCGTTGCCTTCCTATGGGCGAATGTCGATGTGTTTTCTTGGAAAGCATCTGACATCCCTAGTGTTCCTAGGGAGGTAATTGAGCACCACCTTACTGTCTGCCCTCATGCAAGACCCGTCAAGCAGAAGGTCAGAAAGCAAGCCTTGGAGCGGCAAGAGTTTATTGCCGAAGAGATCAAGAAGTTGGAAGCGACAGGCCTGGTCAGAGGAGTGCTACACCCCATGTGGTTAGCCAATCCAGTGGTGGTGCGCAAGGCGAATGGGAAGTGAAGGCTTTGTATAGACTTCACTGATATAAATAAAGTTTGTCCAAAAGACCCTTTCCCTTTGCCGCGCATCGACCAGATTGTGGACACCACTGCCGGCTGTGAGTTACTCTATTTTCTTGATGCCTATTCTGGTTATCATCAGATTTTTATGGCCAAGGAAGATGAGGAGAAAACTGCATTCATCACTCCATGTGGCACGTATTGCTTTTTACGTATGCCCTTCGGGTTGAAGAGTGCCGGGGCAACATTTGCCAAAGCAGTTCAGATTGGTTTTAAGACCCAGTTACACAGAAATGTTGAAGCCTAGATGGATGATATTATGGTCAAAACCAAGGACAAATCAACACTGATCCAAGGTTTGGAAGAAACATTTGCAAACTTGCGCAAACTCAACTTGAAGCTCAACCCCGAGAAGTGCGTGTTCGGCGTTCTGTTCGGCAAGCTTCTAGGGTTCTTTGTGTCTCGAAGGGGGATTGAAGCCAATCCCGACAAGATCAAAGCAATTGAGCAGATCGAAGCACCAAGACGCGTCAAGGATATCAGGCGTCTTGTCGGCTGCGTTGCCGCACTCAGCAGGTTCATCTCCAAATCAGCAGAGTGCACCTTGCCGTTTTTCAAAATATTGAAAAAGGTAGGCCCAGTGAACTGGGCTCCGAAAGCGGAGGCCGCGCTCCAAGATTTGAAGATGTACTTGTCCTCTCCGCCAGTCCTAGTTACGCCTAGGCCGCAAGAGACGTTGCTACTGTACTTAGCGACAATGAATCAAGTGGTTAGTGCTGCACTTGTGGCTGAAAGAGAGGCAGATGAAGAGGAGGCAGCAGTCGTAGAGCCATGACCCGACAAGCCAGAATCTTCTCCGACAAGGTCAGGTGCCGACAAGCCTAAGATTGTGCAAGCGAATGAGCCAGATCAGCAAGTTGTGTAGAAGAAGAAGATGGTGCAGCGCCCAGTCTACTTTGTCAGCTCTCTCCTGCAAGGGGCTAGGTCAAGGTATTCTGGTGTGCAGAAGTTGCTCTTTGGCCTTCTCATGGCCTCAAGGAAGCCGCGCCTCTACTTTCAAGCACATCAAGTCACCGTCATCACTTGCTTTCCTTTGCAACGTATTCTGAGAAATCCAGAAGCCACTGGCAAGATTGTGGAGTGGGCGTTGGAACTGTCAAGCTTTGATTTGAAGTTTGAGAGTACCTCAACAATTAAGAGCAGGGCTTTGGCAGAATTCATTGCAGAATGGCCCCCAACGCCAGACGAAGAAATCCCAGAGACCTCTCTCCCCGGCAAGGAAACTATTCATGATTGGATCATGTACTTTGACGGTGCTTTCACACTGAAAGGCGCCGGTGCCGGCGTGCTGCTTATAACACCCACTAGAGAGCACCTCAAGTACGTGGTTCAGATGCATTTTCCCAGGGAGCAGGCCACAAACAACACTGCTGAGTACGAGGGATTGCTTGCCGGCCTGTGCATTGTGCTACTTGTGAACTGCATTGGGATTTCTCTGAAGAGGAGAGGATGATGCAGTACAGTAGAGATAAGTATTCCCCTCAGTTAAGAACCAAGGTTATCAATCCAGTAGGAGAACCACATAGAACCTCGTTAGCAGCACCTACACAAAAAAGCAAATACTTGCACCCAACGCAAACAAGAGGGTTGTCAATCCCCTTGGCGGTTACTTGCAAGGATTAATTCTGATAGTAATAGATAGAAAAGTAAATTGCAAAATAAAAGAAAGGAAATAAAATTGCAGCAAGGTATTTTTGGATTTTAACATATGATAAAAGTAGACCTGGGGGCCATAGTTTTCACTAGAGGCTTCTCTCTCGAACGCATAGCATGCGGTGGGTAAACAAATTACTGTTGGGCAATTGATAGAAAAGCGCATAGTTATGACAGATTCATGGCAATGATCATGTATATAGGCATCACATCCGAGACAAGTAGACCGACTCCTTCCTCCATCTACTACTATTACTCCACCCATCGACCGCTATCCAGCATGCATCTAGGGTATTAAGTTAATGAAAACAGAGTAACGCCTTAAGCAAGATGACATGATGTAGATAAAGTAAACTCAAGCAATATGTTTAAACCCCATCTTTTTTCCTTAATGGCAACAACACAAATACGTGTCTTGTCCCTTTCTGTCACTGGGATATAGAACACCGCAAGATTGAACCCATCACAAAGCACCTCTCCCATTGCAAGATAAATCAATCTAGTTGGCCAAACCAAACGGATAGATTGGAGAGAAATACAAAGCTATAACAATCATGCATAAATAATTTCAGAAAAGACTCAAATATTTCTCATGAATAATCTGATCATAAACCCACAATTCCTTGGATCCCAACAAACACACCGCAAAAGAAGATTACATCGAATAGAACTACAAGGAGATCGAGGAGAACATTGTATTGAAGATCAAAGAGAGAGAAGAAGCCATCTAGCTACTAGCTATGGACCTATAGGTCTGTGGTAAACTACTCACACATCATCGGAAGGGCAGCAAGGTTGATGTAGAAGCCCTCCGTGATCGATTCCCCCTCCGGTTGATTACCAGAAAAAGCCTCCAGATGGGATCGCGGAAGAACAGAGGCTTGCGGCGGTGGAAAAGTTTTTCTAGGTTTCTCTCTGGTTTATGGGGAATATTTGAGAATTTATAGCGGTGGAATTAGGTCAAGAGGTGCCACGAGGGGCCCACAAGCCTGGGGGGCGCCCTCCGAGCTTGTCGCTCCCTCGTGGCTCTTCTGGTCTTCTCCCGAACCTTCGAGGGTCCCTTCTGGTCCAGAAAAAACTAATACAAAGTTTTTTCTCCGTTTGGACTCCGTTTGATATTGATTTTCTGAAAAGCCAAAAACAGGCAAAAAACAGCAACCGACACTGGGCACTAGGTTAATAGGTTAGTCCCAAAAAATGATATATAATTGCATATAAAACATCCAAGATTGATACTATAATAGCATGGAACAATCAAAAATTATATATGCAATTATATATCATTTTTTGGGACTAACCTATTAACCAAGTGCCCAGTGCCAGTTGTTGTTTTCTGCTTGTTTTTGGCTTTTCAGAGAAACATTACAAATGATGTCCAAATGCCACGAAACTTTTTGGAGATTTTTTTCTGGACAAAAGAAACCTTGGAAGCTTCGGGAGGAGGCCAGAAGCCTCACGGAGGCTTCACAAGGCAACAGGACGCGCCCCGGGGGGGGGGCGCCGTGTTGCCTTGTGGGGCCCACGTGACTCCGTTTGACCTAATTCCACTTCTATAAATTCACAAATATTGGGAAACAAATAGAGAGCTAGAAGAAATAACGTTTCCGCCGCCGCAAGCCTCTGTTCTTCCGTGATCCCATCTGGAGGCCTTTTCCGGTACTCTGCCAGAGGGGGAATCGATCACGGAGGGCTTCTACATCAACCTTGCTGCCCTTCCGATGATGTGTGAGTAGTTTACCACAGACCTACGGGTCCATATCTAGTAGCTAGATGGCGTCTTCTCTCCCTTTGATCTTCAATACAATGTTCTCCTTGATGTTCTTGGAGTTCTATCCGATGTAATATTCTTTTGCGGTGTGTTTGTTGGGATCCGATGAATTGTGAGTTTATGATCAGATTATTCATGAGAAATATTTGAGTCTTATCTGAACTCTTTTATGCATGATTGTTATAGCTTTGTATTTCTCTCTGATCTATCAATTTGGTTTGGCCTACTAGATTGATTTATCTTGCAATGGGAGAGGTGCTTTGTGATGGGTTCAATCTTGCGGTGCTCAATCCCAGTGACAGAAGGGGACATGACACATATTTGTATTGTTGCCATTAAGGATAAAAAGATGGGGTTTATTCATATTGCTTGAATTTTCTTCTCTACATCATGTCATCTTGCTTAAGGCATTACTCTGTTTTTATTAACTTAATACTCTAGATGCATGCTGGATAGCGGTCGATGAGTGGAGTAATAGTAGTAGATGCAGACAGGAGTCGGTCTACTTGTCTTGGACGTGATGCCTATATACATGATCATTGCCATGAATCCGTCATAATTATTTGCTATTCTGTCAATTGCCCAACAGTAATTTGTTTACCCACCGTATGTTTCTACGCTCGAGAGAGAAGCCACTAGTGAAAACTATGGCCCCCGGGTCTATCTTTATCATATAAAAAACCTAAAAATACCTTGCTGCAATTTATTTACTTTTATTTTAATTAGTATTTTAGTTTATCTATTTACCTCAATAAGACATAATCCTTGCAAATAACCGCTAAGAGGATTGACAACCCTCTTATTTGCGTTGGGTGCAAGTGTTTGCTCTTGTGTGTGCAGGTGCGCTTAACGGAATTTTGCTTGGTTCTCCTACTGGATTGATAACCTTGGTTCTTAACTGAGTGAAATACTTATCTCTACTGTACTGCATCATCCTCTCCTCTTCGGGGAAATACCAACGCAGACTACAAGTAGCAGGAAGAATTTCTGGCGCCATTGCCGGGGAGACATCATCAAAATTACCAAGTACCTTCGCACAAATTATCATTCACTTGCATTTACTTTATTTACCTTTTATTTGCATTTGCCTCTCGTTTTCATCTCCCTCACTTCTAATTTTTTTGACAAAAACACAATTTTTTTTGCTTGTTTGCTAGTCTGTTTGCTTGCTTCACCATTATGGCTAGTTCTTCGCTCGTAACTATTACCCCTGAAAATGAAGTACTTAATTTTAAACAAAGGGGAGGAGAGAATTTAAAAGATGCTTGGTATAGGATTTGCGATGCTCAAAATAGATCAACTCATAAGCAATCCACTACCATTCTTCTTCGAAATTTTTATGTGGGAAGTACTACTTGGTATAGATTCGTACTTGACATTATTACCGAAGGAAATTTCCTGATGTGTCCCACTTTAGATGCTTTCAATGCTATGGGAAATTTGGTGGGTTCACCCCCTATCACTATTAATGAAACAGCATTAACCTTGGAGCATGTTATGCAAAGGTTAGAAGCTATAGAAAATAAAATGCCTACTATTGAACATCTTGAAAATTTAGACAAAAAGGTCCACAATCATATTACTCAAATTGGTTCTAAGGTGGGAATTGCTTTGAAAACTTTAAAGGAAAAGGAACCAATAATTAACGAAAGGATAGACCAAAGCTCTGCTAGAATTGATAAGTTGGAAGAAATTATCAACAACTTGGGTTCCGCTTTTTTCTCCACTAAAAACATTGATAGGACTCCTCCAAATAAAAATTGCAAGTTTATATATGTTCCTAAGGTCAAGGGTGCTACTTCTAGTAAAGGGAGCGAGGATCTTAAAATGATTAGCGTGCACCCCAATTTCATTGATATAATTAAGGAACCTATCCATAAAAATAAGATTCTTGATTTTGTGCCCAGAAGTGTGATGATGACAAACTTCTATGTTAAATCTATTAGAAAAAAGGGATGTGTGATTGACGAGTTGGAAACCAAGGATGACAACACTTGAAACTATGCATTATGCCTGGCTAGGGGCATAAAACAATAGCGCTTGTTGGGAGGAAACCCAATGTATAAAATAATTGCTTTTACCTACTGTTTTTGTGTGTTTGCATGATTATAGCTTCTGTTATGATTGTGTTTTTGTGTTTTAATTAGTGTTTGTGCCAAGTAATGCCTTTGGGATGATGTTGATGATAGTATAATTGATGCTGTTTGGAAAACAGAAAGTTTTGCGTCCAGTGCTGGAATTTTAGTTCTGCACTGAAGCGTCAGAAAAATCTGAAATTTTTACACAGTATTGGTATATGAATTATTTACGTTTTCCTAATTTTTCAGAATCTTTGGAGTTACATAAGTATGGCTTTAAATAGATATTTACAGACTGTTCTGTTTTAGACAGATTCTGTTTTTGTTGCATAGTTTGCTTATTTTGATGAATCTATGGATCGTATCGGGGGGTATGAGTCATGGAGAAGTTGGAGTACAGTAGAATTATGCCAATATTAAATATGAATCAATTTACTACCGTACCTAAAGTTTAAGATTTGTTTGTTATACTAACGGATCTCACGAGGTTTCTGTTGAGTTTTGTGTGCTGAAGTTTTTGAGTTTTGGGTGAGACTAGGATGGATAAAGGAATAAGGAGCGGAAAGAGCCTAAGCTTGGGGATGCCCAAGGCACCCCAAGGTAATATTCAAGGAAGACTCAAGCGTCTAAGCTTGGGGATGCCCCGGAAGGCATCCCCTCTTTCGTCTACAATCTATCGGTAACTCACTTGGAGCTATATTTTTATTCATCACATGATATGTGTTTTACTTGGAGCGTCTTGTGATATAGTTTGTTTCCTTTTTAGTTTGTCACAATCATCTTTTCTGAACACACCTTTTTGAGAGGGACACACATTATTCGTGATTTGTTAGAATACTCTATGTGCTTCACTTATATCTTTTGAGCTAGGCAGTTGCTCTAGTGCTTCACTTATATCTTTTAGAGCACGGCGGTGGTTATATTTTAAAGAAATAGTTGCACTCTCATGCTTCACTTATATCTTTTTGAGAGTCTCATGATAGCAATGGTAATATGCGTGGGTTATGAATTTGGTCCTGATATGATAGCTATTCAAGAGGGATATAATAAAAACTTTCATGTAGATAACTGAATATGATAAATTTGATTCCTTGCAATAGTTTTGCGATATTAAGATGGTAATGTGTGGGAGGTATTAGTAGATAATTGTGGTTTAGTAAGAATAATTGTGTTAAGGTTTGTGATTCCCGAAGCATGCACGTATGATCTGTCGTTATGCTAAGAAGTTGGAGCACGATTTATTATTGATTGTCTTCCTTTGTGTGGCGGTCGGGGGCGCGCGATGGTTAACTCCTACCAACCTCCCCCCTAGGGGCATGCGTAGTAGTACTTTGATTCGAGGGCTAATAAACTTTCGCAATAAGTATGTGAGTTCTTTATGACTAATGTGAGTCCATGAATTATACGCACTCTCACCCTTCCACACTTTGCTAGCCTCTTCGGTACCGTGCATTGCCCTATCTCACATGGAGAGTTGGTGCAAACTTTGCCGGTGCATCCAAACCCCGTTATATGATACGCTCTATCACACATAAGCCTCCTTATATCTTCCTCAAAACAGCCACCATACCTACCTATCATGGAATTTCCATAGCCATTCCGAGATATATTGCCATGCAACTTCCACCGTTCCATTTTTATGACATACATCATCATTGTCATATTGCTTTGCATGATCATATAGCTGACATAGTATTTGTGGCTCAGCCACCGTTCATCATTGTTATACATGTTACGCTAGCATCATTGCACATCCTGGTACACTACCAGAGGCATTCATATAGAGTCATATTTTTGTTCTAGTATCGAGTTGTAATGTTGAGTTGTAAGTAAATAGAGGTGTGATGATCATCATTATTAGAGCATTGTCCCAGTGAGGAAAGAATGGTGGAGACTAACGAGTCCTCGAAAAACTGGGGATGAGGTCCATGAGATTGTTCTAAATAAAAAAGAAAAAAGAAAAAAGGAGGCGAAAAAGAGCCATGAAAAAAAAATGAAATGAGAGAAAAAGCGAGAAGGGGCAATGTTACTATCCTTTTCCACACTTGTGCTTCAGAGTAGCACCATGTTTTTCATATAGAGAGTCTCCTATTTTGTCACTTTCATATATTTGTGGGAATTTTTCATTATAGAACTTGGCTTGTATATTCCGATGACGGGCTTCCTCAAATGCCCGAGGTCTTCACGAGCAAGCAAGTTGGATGAACACCCACTTAGTTTTCATGTTGAGCTTTCATACACTTATAGCTCTTAGTGCATCCATTGCATGGCAATCCCTACTCCTCGCATTGACATCAATTGATGGGCATCTCCATAGCCCATTTATTAGCCTCGTTGATGTCAGCCTATCTTCTTATTTTTGACTTCTCCCATTTATCCCTACTACCATACTCTATTCCACCTATAGTGCTATATCCATGGCTTGCGCTCATGTATTGCGTGGGAGTTGAAAAAGCTGAAGCGCGTTAAAAAGTATGAACCAATTTCTTGGCTAAAACCAGGGTTGTGCATGATAAATATTTTGTGTTAAGAAGATGGAGCATGATAGGTTTGTATGATTTTGTAGGGATAACGTTCTTTAGCATGTTTATTTTGAAAGACATGATTGTTTGCTAGTATGCCTGAGTATTGATGTCTTTATATCAAATTATAGACTATTGCTTTGAATCATTTGGATCTTATTATTCATACCGCAAGAGAGAGATTACATGATGAAACATGATAGGTAGCATTCCACATCAAAAAATCTGTTTTTATCATTTACCTACTCGAGGACGAGCAGGAATTAAGCTTGGGGATGCTTGATACGTCTCCAATGTATCTATAATTTTTGATTGTTCCGTGCTACTATAGTATCAATCTTGGATGTTTTTATATGCAATTATATATCATTTTTTGGGACTAACCTATTAACCTAGTGCCCAGTGCCAGTTGTTGTTTTCTGCTTGTTTTTGGCTTTTCAGAGAAACAGTACCAAATGAAGTCCAAATGCCACGAAACTTTTTGGAGATTTTTTATGGACAAAAGAAACCTTGGAAGCTTCGGGAGGAGGCCAGAAGCCTCACGGCGGCTTCACAAGGCAACAGGGCGCGCCCCAGGGGGGCGCGCCGTGTTGCCTTGTGGGTCCCACGTGACTCCGTTTGACCTAATTCCACTTCTATAAATTTACAAATATTGGGAAACCAACATAGAGCCAGAAGAAATAACGTTTCCGCCGCCGCAAGCCTCTGTTCTTCTGCGATCCCATCTGGAGGCCTTTTCCGGTACTCTGCCAGAGGGGGAATCGATCACGGAGGGCTTCTACATCAACCTTGCTGCCCTTCCGATGATATGTGAGTAGTTTACCACAGACCTACGGGTCCATAGCTAGTAGCTAGATGTCTTCTTCTCTCTCTTTGATCTTCAATACAATGTTCTCCTTGATGTTCTTGGAGTTCTATCCGATGTAATCTTCTTTTGCGGTGTGTTTGTTGGGATCCGATGAATTGTGAGTTTATGATCAGATTATTCATGAGAAATTTTTGAGTCTTCTCTGAACTCTTTTATGCATCATTGTTATAGCTTTGTATTTCTCTCCGATCTATCGATTTGGTTTGGCCTAATAGATTGATTTATCTTGCAATGGGAGAGGTGCTTTGTGATGGGTTCAATCTTGCGGTGCTCAATCCCAGTGACAGAAGGGGACATGACACGTATTTGTATTGTTGCCATTAAGGATAAAAAGATGGGGTTTATTCATATTGCTTGAATTTGCTTCTCTACATCATGTCATCTTGCTTAAGGCGTTACTCTGTTTTTATTAACTTAATACTCTAGATGCATGCTGGATAGTGGTCGATGAGTGGAGTAATAGTAGTAGATGCAGGCAGGAGTCGGTCTACTTGTCTCGGACGTGATGCCTATATACATGATCATTGCCATGAATCCGTCATAATTATTTGCTATTCTGTCAATTGCCCAACAGTAATTTGTTTACCCACCGTATGTTTCTACGCTCGAGAGAGAAGCCTCTAGTGAAAACTATGGCCCCCGGGTCTATCTTTATCATATAAAAAACCTAAAAATACCTTGCTGCAATTTATTTACTTTTATTTTAATTAGTATTTTAGTTTATCTATTTACCTCGATAAGACTTAATCCTTGCAAATAACCGCTAAGAGGATTGACAACCCTCTTATTTGCGTTGGGTGCAAGTGTTTGCTCTTGTGTGTGCAGGTGCGCTTAACGGAATTTTGCTTGGTTCTCCTACTGGATTGATAACCTTGTTCTTAACTGAGGGAAATACTTATCTCTACTGTACTGCATCATCCTCTCCTCTTCGGGGAAATACCAACGCAGACTACAAGTAGCACTCATCATGATAAGGTAACAATCAATTCACATGTTGTGGTTTAAACAATACATTCTCTTTAAACTTAACAAGCTATGTTCTTAGTCACCAAACAATTTCAATGCATCTCATTTTCAACAAAGTCTAAGTAAGAGCTCCACATAGTCAATTATCATATAGTCTTCTATGATTTCTAGTACTCAAAGCATATTTTTAGAACAAATGGCACGCATCGAGCACAGAGAAAGATAGGGGCTTGATGTTTCGCCTCCCAACTCATTTATCATAGAGATAATTGTCAACAATAATAAATCATGATCAAATATATTTGAATGGCTATATGTGCCTGGATCTTTCCCCACCACATACTGCTTGCCCACTAGAGAATAGGTTGGAACAAGAAGTTGACTCAACAACAATGAATAACATGAAAGTAAATAGCATAAAAGTAAATAGAATGTCCCTTCGCAGAGGGAAGCAGGCATTTGCAGAGTTGCCAGAGCTCATTGCTTAAAACAGAGATGAATACATTTTGAGTGGTGTGCCTTTCCTGTCAACGTCACGACTAAGGTATTCAATATCTTCCATGCTAAACACATTATTGGCGGTTCCCATGTAGAAATGAAAAGTTTAACTCCCCCTCAACCATTCAAGTACAAGCCATGGCTAGCCGAATTCATGGGTGCCCTCCAAACTTTCAACTTTCCAGAGGGAGCTTTTGTTTTATTATATATATATATATATATATATTCTTTTATTTATTTATTTAAGGGACTGGGCATCCCGATTACCAGCCTCTCTCGTGCAATGACAAGTGAATAAACACCTATCATGAGAATAACCCGCTTAACATGGAAGATATTGACCGCCCCATCGCTCCATGAGCGGTACGGGCACACAAAACAGATGTTTATTTGAAGGTTTTAGAGATGGCACATGCAAATTTACTTGGAACGGCAGGGTAATACCGTATATAGGTAGGTATGGTGGACACTCATGGAAGAAACTTGGCTCAAGGATTTTGGATGCACAAGCAGTATTCCCGCTTAGTACAGAAATTTTGGCTAGCAAAAGATTCTAAAGAAGCACCACATGTTGGAGGATCCATAACAATATAACTTCTATGCAAATGTACCCAAACATAACTCATTACGTTGTCTTCCTGGTCCAACTTCAACTAATTTGCTCAAGTTTGAAAATAATTAATGGGTATTAACAATCATAAAAGATGTCAAGATAATATATCGGTATGTGTATACTATCTTTCATGAATTGCTTGTATGACTAATATTGTGATTGCCAAACTTCAATAGATTTTACTTTCTAAACCAAATGTGAAATATTACTAAGCATATGGAACAGTATAATTTGAGATTTGTGCTATTCAATTCATTCAAACATTTTCTCTTAGGATATAAGTGAAGCACGAGAATGAATAACAAACTACTCCAAAAGATATAAGTGAAGATCAATGAGTAGTCAAACAATTAAGTAGCTATGTGAAGATTCTCTCCAAATAAAGATTTCATATCGGATAATTTTATTCAAAAAGCAAACAAAATGAAAATAAAACGACACTCCAAGAATAGCACATATCATGTGAACAAACAAAAACTTAGGCTCAACCGAGACTAACCGATAATTCTTGATGAAGAAAGGTGGGATACCTACCGGGGCATCCCCAAGCTTAGTTGCTTGAGACTTCTTGGAATATTATCTTGGGATGCCTTGGACATCCCCAAGCTTGAGCTCTTGTGTCTCCTTAATTCCTCTCATATCACGGTTTCCCTAAATCTTAAAAAACCTCATCGACACAAAACTCAACAAGAACTCGTGAGATAAGTTAGTATAAATCAACACAAAACTTTAACATTCTATACTGTATAAAATCACTAAAATTATAATTAAACATTAAATAATAAATTCCTCTACATATTTAATACTCCTATCCACAAATAGAAACATTAAACAAGCAAACAAATGCAAACAATGCAACTATAACCGAAATCTATCTAAACAGAACAGTATGTAAAGGGGGAATAAAAATTCATACTTCCCTAACTCCCAAAATTCTGAAACATTACCATGTGATAGATAACTCATGCATTCTTACTTTGTAAAAATTTCAGATTTTTATCATGTTCTGACAATTCGCATAAATTCAGGACATAACAGAAAACTTTATGTTTTCAAACAGGAACACATAAACTTGCAAACTGAGCATGGTAAAGTCTATAATTAGCATTTTATTGAAATAAAAGATAAAAATCATGGTTAATGATAACAGAAAGAAAATACAAATAAAAAAATGATGCTCCAAGCAAAACACATATCATGTGACGAATAAAAATATAGTTCCGAGTGAGGTTACCGATAACGTTGAAAACGAAAGAGGGGAAACCATCCGGGGCATCCCCAAGCTTGGAAGCTTGAGTCTTCCTTGAATATTACCTTGGGGTGCCTTGGGCATCCCCAAGCTTAGGGTCTTGCCGCTCCTTGTTCTCCTCATATCGTTGTCTCACCCAAAACTTGAAAACTTCAATCACACAAAACTTAACGGAACTTGTGAGATGGGTTAGTATGATAAAAATAAATCATCCACTTAGGTATTGTGAAGACAAGATTCATAATTTTTCTCACATAATGCCTACTGTATTATATCATTTCCACAGTTTATATTACACAATATAAGCTATGGAAACACTAAAACAAGCAAACTATACAATAAAAACAGAATCTGTCAAAAATAGAACAACATGTAGTGAGCGAATTAAAAAGAATACTTCTGTACCTCCAAAAATTCTGAAAAATTAGGACAACGTAAAAAAAATTGTAACCCAATAATTTGTAAAAATTTCAGAATTTTCTCATGCTCCAGTACAGAATAGAAATTCCAGCACTGGACGCAAAAGTTTCTGTTTTTGCACAGAACCAAATCAACAAGTATCCACACTACCCCAAAGGCTTTACTTGGCACATTATTGAAAGAAAACATATAAAACATGATTACTACAGTATATTAATCATGTGAACACACAAAAACAGTAGGTATAAGTATTGGGTTGCCTCCCAACAAGCGCTTTTCTTTAATGCCTTTTTAGCTAGGCATGATGATTTCAATGATGCTCACATAAAAAGTGAAGAATTGAAAAATAATGGGAGCGTCATGAAACATATGGCAAGCACATTTAAGCCTAACATACTTCCTATGCATAGGGATTTTGTGAGCAAACAACTCATGGGAGCAAGAATCAACTAGCATAGGAAGGCAAAACAAGCATGAGTTCAAAACTTTCAACACATAGAGAGGAAACTTGATATTATTGCAACACCTACGAGCATATGATCCTCTCTCATAATAATTTTCAGTAGCACCGTGAATGAATTCAACAATATAGCTATCACATAAAACATTCTTTTCATGATCCACAAGCATAGAAATTTTATTACTCTCCACGTAAGCAAATTTCTTCTCATTCATAATAGTGGGAGTATCGTATGAAACTCGAATACTATAACTTGTTTCCACATTAAAAGAGTAATGTTCAGTAACAGGGTATTCATAATTATGACAAGTTTTATAATAATCATCACTAATTTTTATAATATAAGTATCATCACAATAATCATCATAAGTAGCAACTTTGTTCTCATCATAATCAATTGAAACCTCTTCCAAAGTAGTGGATTCAACATTAAATAAAGTCACGACCTCTCCAAATCTAATTTTATCATTATAATAAGATTCAACACCCTCCAAAGTAGCGGGATAATTATTATCTAAAGTTGACACTCTTCCAAACCCACTTTCATAAATATTGCAATCATCATAAATAGGAGCCATGCAATCATCATAATAAATTTGATCATTCAAAGTAGGGGGACTAAAAAGATCATCTTCATTAAGCATAGCATCCCCAAGCTTAGGATAACCATTATTTGCAGCAAATAAATTCTCAAACATGTCATTCTCATCAAACATAGCATCCCCAAGCTTGTGGCTTTGCATATCATTAGCATAATCAATCTTATCATTAATAGTATGAATAGCACCAATAGTATAGCAATTACTATCATCAAATTTTGCAAGTTGGTGCCAAAAAGATTCTCAAGATTATAAGAAGTGTCACTATCTTCCCAATCATAATTATCACAACAAGTAATAGGCATAACAAAATCATCCTCAATAGTTCCTTCGGACATCGTGCCATAGGACCAAAAAACAATATCCTCATCAAGTGTATCATCTTCCATAATTATTTTTGATTCATTCTCATGAGGCACAAAAATAATAGGAGCAACATTATTTGGGAGAGATACCTTTTTACCTCTACTTTTCCTTCTTTTCTTCTTCACCACATTAAGTGTGGGTTTGTTTAATTTTTCCGAGATTCTTATTGAAGAGATTGGTTGGATAGGAAACTCCTTGTCATCACTTGTTTCATCACGAGAGACAATAGGAGGGAAAGTGGAAATATTTACCCTTTAATTAGTATTCCTTTTATATTCTATTGGTTTTCCTGTCTTTCTATAATTGGCTATATAAGCATTCTCATTGCAATTTACCACACAAAACATACAGATTTCCTGTAGATTAGTTTCAGTATAATCTGTGAATATGAATGCTTCAAACCAACTATTTTTATGTGTCAATTCTTCACACCACAAAAATAGACAAAGTTCATTATAAAGTTTAAGGGTGATGAAGTTATTACAATATTTGGCCACAATTCGATCATGAAAAAGTATGCATTGGAAATTAAGATGACCAACCTTATTGCAAAGTTCACAAGTAATGGGATGAAGAGAGCATAATTTTGTGGCAAATTCATCTATCACTTTAAGCCACCAATTGGTTTTATCATGTTTATGCTTCTTACAAAATCTATCATCCCTATAAGGCATGTCTTCACAAATTTTATGCACTCCACAAAAATTGACATGCTTATAAGAAACCTTTTTATCATGACTAGTACAATCATCATTAGTATTATGGATATTCATAGAAAGCATACTAATAACATTGCAATCATTATTATAATTCAAGGATTTTATGCCAAACATTTTATTGAATTCTTCTTCTAACACTTTGGCACAATTTTCCGATCCATCATTTTCAAGAAAGACATTATAGAGATGAAGCATTTGAGGCAACCTCAATTCCATTTTTTGTAGTTTTCCTTTATAAACCAAACTAGTGATAAAACAAGAAACTAAAAGATCCAATTGCAAGATCTAAAGATATACCTTCAAGCACTCACCTCCTCGGCGACGGCGCCAGAAAAGAGCTTGATGTCTACTATGCAACTTTTATTCTTGTAGACTCTGTTGGACCTCCAAGCGTAGAGTTTTGTAGGACAGTAGAAAATTTCCCTCAAGTGGATGACCTAAGGTTTATCAATCCGTGGGAGGTGTAGGATGAAGATGGTCTCTCTCAAATAACCCTGCAATCAAATACAAACAATCTCTTGTGTCCCCAACACACCCAATACAATGGTAAATTGTATAGGTGCACTAGTTCGGCGAAGAGATGGTGATACAAGTGTAGTATGGATAGTAGATATAGGTTTTTGTAATCCGAACAATAAAAAACAGCAAGGTAACAAGTAACAAAAGTGAGCACAAATGGTATTGCAATGCTTGGAAACAAGGCCTAGGGTTCATACTTTCACTAATGCAATCTCTCAACAATGCTAACATAATTGAATCATATAACAATCCCTCAACGTGCGAAAAAGAATCACTCCAAAGTTCCTATTAGCGGAGAACGGAGAACATAATATGAAATTGTTGTAGGGTACGAAACCACCTCAAAGTTATCCTTTCCGATCAATCTATTGAGCCATCCCTATAAGTGTCACAAACAGCCCTAGAGTTCGTACTGAAATAACACCATATGATACGCATCAACCAACTCTAATGTCACCTAGATACTCCAATGTCACCACAAGTATCTGTGAGTTGATTATTCGATATGCATCAAAACAACTTCAGATTCATAATATTCTATCCACACAAAGAACTTCAAAGAGTACCCCAAAGTTTCTAAAGAGTTCTAGGTTTCTTTTCGGGGTTTTCTATATTTATAGGATTTTTCAGCGTTGGATTCACGCTAGGGGGCCCACGAGGGAGTGACAAGCTCGGTAGGCGCACCCCTAGGATTGACGCTTCCTCGTGAGGCTTCTAGCCCTTCCTCGAAGCTTCGAGGGTCTCTTTTGGTCCATAAAAAATCACCGTAAATTTTCAGCCCAATCCGAGAACTTTTATTTCTGCACAAAAAACAACACCACGGTAGTTCTGCTGAAAACAACGTCAGTCCGGGTTAGTTCCATTCAAATCATACCAAAACCATATAAAATTGTTGTAAACATGGCATGAATACTTCATAAATTATAGATACGTTGGAGACGTATCAGACGTCCTAGGGATGCTGACGAACAAGTTGTCGCCAACCTTCAAGTATTTGCTTGAGAAGGGCTCTTCAGATGTCGAGGGGTGATCGTCAACGGCTGCCTTGCCGGTCAAGATCACCCTCATGGCCGAGTCAGTGCTTGGCGCTCCTAGGACAAAGATGTCTCTAGTGGCCTCAGCACTCTTGTTGCCGCCCTCCTCAGCATTATCCTTGGCGGCCTCTTCATGAGCGTCGTTGGCGGCCTCCTCGTCAGTCATTCTGACGGCCTCATCAGCAGCAATGTTGCTGGCCTCATGAGCAGTGTCCTTCGCGATCTCCTCGATGGTGGCGTGAACGTCCATTTCATCTAATGGAGGCGGATCTGAAAGAATGGAGAAGAGAGAAGATCGAGATTCAGATCAAGTTCAAGAAAAAAAGGGGATTAAAAGAGAAAAGTGCTTGACGGCAAAAGGCTTACCGTACTGAAACTATTGAGGAGGTATAGTTTCTCCTCCGACAACCTCAGTTGTTGTCGCCTGGTTTCCGGCAGCTTCAGTTGCTGGCACGTTATCAGCGCGAACAGGCTCGTCTGTGGAGGTCCTTGCCAGAGAGCCGCTTGCCGGGGCAACGGTTGACGGAGACGTCCCAGTTGGATCCGCCTCCGGGCATTCCTCCTCATGGTGCTCTTCTCCTGCTCCCTTGCCGATGTCAGCGGTGAATATTTCAACACCAACACTAGCCAAAGGAAAGTGAATAGTGGCGTCACGCTGGGGGTTATGCCGAGGACTGGCAACCACGACGTCGATGTCTGGTGCCGTGCTTGCCGCCGGTTCGTCCTCTGCCGTAGTCCTCGCCCTCTTGGCCATCCTTTGCGCCAAGGTTTCTTCGTCATTAGTGAAACAAGTCAAGACAGAGCAAATCAGATTGGCAACAATAGGAAATCAATCAAGAGATAATGAAAAGTGGATGGAGACACGTACTCTTCTTCCTCCTCCTCATCGCTAAGGATGGAGAGATCATATAGGCTCTCAGGCCCAGTGCTGGAGGCAGGAGGTGGAGTGGGAGTCCTGGCCCGCTTAGTTGTCGCGGGTGCGGCAAGTGGAGAAGACCCAACTCTTCCGGCAACCGATGCAGCTATACGCCTCGTAGAGGTGCGCTGTGTTGGCTGCTGTTGAGGGGCTTGGCATCGGGATCCTTGCCGTTCGGCAGCCTTGGCGGCCGCTCCCTTGACGGCTCCTTCATCGCCCGAAGAAGAAGGGCAAACTGGCTCTCCGGAGATAGCTCCCCGAAGGACGTGGGGCTTCTTTGCCGGAACGGGGGGAGCAGGGGGCTCCTTGTGTACTTGCTCTTTAGCAGTCTCCTCGTCTTGTTCCCCAGCAGGCTCCTCTTGCTCTCCGGCAAGCTCTTCCGGTGGCTCGTCTGCTGGTTCATCCTTAGCCTTCTCATCAACATCGGCTACCGCGGATCCAGAGCCGCCGGTGCCTTCAGCCATTCTCGCTTCCGCCGCCCGGTTGGCGATATGCGCCAACTCCTCGTCGGTGGTGTCGCGGATGAGGTCGTTCTCCTCCCTAATAGTCCTCTCCACCAGTGTATCGAACCATTCTTGCACCATGTCTTCAGGTGGTGCTTGCCAACTGCCTTTGACACCGTGGGCATTGCAAGCTGGCATCATTGCAATGATAGCGTCCTTGGCGGAGTTGTTGCACAAGGGCACCACACTTGCCGGCAGCTTGAAGTTGCCGGTGGC
Organism: Elymus sibiricus; assembly: GCA_039707655.1. Classification (NCBI taxonomy): domain Eukaryota; kingdom Viridiplantae; phylum Streptophyta; class Magnoliopsida; order Poales; family Poaceae; genus Elymus; species Elymus sibiricus. The sequence continues at coordinate 229,872,395 of CM077676.1, forward strand.
GCGAAAGAGCTGGTGGCAGAGCACCGTGTGCTGCAGCACCGTCAGGTTGGCGTGGAGCCTAGTCCGCACCCGCATGATATCTGCCGCATTCTTGTAATCCCAGGCGGGCCTGCCCTTGTTCTCGAGAGGAGTGATGTGGCGACGAAGAAAGTCAGCCCCCACCATTTCGATGGTGAGGCCGGCAGCCCTGAGACGAAGGATGCGTGTCGTGGCAATTGTGAGCTTCTTGCCGTCGGCGTCAAAAGAGCTCCAGTCCTTGCCGCGCTTCACCACTGTTGTCCTGGGCTTGCAAAAGTCTGGGAAATCGGCGTCCTTGATCCAGCACCATTCCTCGTGCCACTCATTCCACTTCAGATGGAGCAGCACCTGAAGATAGACATCCTTGTCCCTGGGGATCCAAGTGATGCCGCCGGAGAGGGCATCTGCTTCGATGCGTGGAGTGAAATAATGGCGGAAGAGGGCTACACTGGGTACTACTCCAATGAAGTTTTCGCATATATGCGCGAAGACAACCATACAGGTCATGGTGTTGGGAGTGAAATCTAGGAGATGGAACCCGTAGGTGTACATGATTTCTACGAAGAATTCAGAGAAAGGGGGGACAAGTCCGCAGTAAAAATATGCGGTGAAAAAGGGGTACTTGTCCTCGCCAGGTTTGACGGAGCCGGGAAGAACCTCTGGCGCATTGTGGGCGGTCATCTCCTTCCCCCACATGATCGCGTACCGCCCCACCAAATCGCTCTCATCCATCACCGGCTTGAAGACGACATTGTCTCTCCACGCCGCTGCCAACGCCAACTTCCTCGCTTCTGCGTTGGGGTCGACCGCCTTCTCCGGTTTATTTTGGTTCTTCTTGGGAGCCATGGTTGCTTTGGCGAGGGCGGATTTGGAGGCAGGCGGGGGCGCGGCGCAGCAGTGGAAGAGGAGGTGCTCTGTTCATGCGCAAGGAAGAAGACGACGGCGGATGGCTAGATTGGGAGAAGGGGGTAAATGAGCAGCGCCCCTTGAGGTTTCCTTTTTATGGGGAAGGCGCGGGGGGCTGGCTCTTTACTGTCCTACGTGGCTGCACTTTTCAGGCGCACTACCTTCCGCGGCTGTTTCGTTCCACCTCTCCAACGTCCGCATTTAATGCGCGTCGTGGGGGCGTGGTAAAAGAGAAGATTATGGCAGTTATCTTCTGCCACGCGTGGCTGTGCACTATTTGGGCCTACCCAACGATGCCTCACATGCGTGTATGGCCCAGGCCCGGGGGCTCCTGTCGGTGTACTAGAACATGGGTGCCTTCGTACCCTGACTTGTGCACAGGCAGTTGTAGCCTTCCCGACGGCAGGGCCTGCCGGAGGACTACTGTGTCCAAGACTCAAGACCATGAAGAAGACCTCCAGGCAGGTCATCGAGAAGTACAATTCTAGTACTGAAGATCAAGATTACCCTTGCCGGCAAGCGAAGGCCCGGCAAGGTGAAAGACCAAGACTTTGGTTGCTGGCAAGCTTCTTGCCGGCAAGCGAAGGCCCGGCAAGCGAAGGCCCGGCAAGCTCCGTGTCAGCAGGCTCTTTCTGTCTCATTACCGCTCCACCTCATCATCAGCTAGATAAGCACGTATGATAGGTGTCGAGCAGGCAGGCAGTCGAACACAGCTGGTCAGGGCACGTGTCGGCATGCCACCTAAGGATTAACTTTAATGACACCCGTCCCTGGTCGTGTCAAGATAACAGGAGGCCGGCTGGACATGTGGTACAGATCTTTTCGCCAAAGCCTCGCCTCCCCAGCGTAGTACCTAACAGTGCATTTAATGCATTTGTCCTACCCCGTTAGGAGATAGACTTGGTGATGGTGCAGTCACTGTTCATACCCTGTAATGACCGTATTAGCCACTATGGTAACCCCTTTGCCTATAAAAGGAGGCCCACGGCTACAGTTAGAACGGTTGACACCTAGTTCAATTACGCGTAGTAGCTGCACTTCTCGCGCAGCTTGCCGGCAAGCTGCGCTCCATGTAACTTGAGCTCATCCACAATCAAACCACCAGAGCAGGAGTAGGGTTTTATGCTCACAGCGGCCTGAACCTGGATAAATCTTTGCTTGTTCTTGCATTTATCAGCTCTGCTCTTCGTAGCACGCCGATCCCCATAGCCGAACCGCAAAGGGGCCCTCTTAGTCCCATAGTTCGTCGTTTTTCCACGACACCAGCAAACAATGATTGTGGCAAACTAAAAATAAAATAAAAAGAAAACTATGGAACAAGACGCTCCAAGTAAAACTCATATCATGTGATGAATAAAAATGTAGCTCCAAGTAAGTTACCAATAGATTGTAGACGAAAGAGGGGATGCCATCCAGGGCATCCCCAAGCTTAGACGCTTGGGTCTTCCTTGAATATTACCTTGGGGTGCCTTGGGCATCCCCAACCTTAGGGTCTTGCCCACTCCTTATTCCTTCATCCATCGTAATCTCACCCAAAACTTGAAAACTTCAGCACACAAAACTCAACAGAAACCTCGTGAGATCCGTTAGTATAATAAATCAATCATCCACTTTAGGTACTGTTATAAACTCATTCACAATTGTTTGTGCATAATACCTACTGTATTCTAACTTCTCCATGACTTATACCCCCCGATATAATCCATAGTTTCATTAAAACAAGTAAACTATGCAATAGAAATAGAATCTGTCTAAAACAGAACAGTACACAATGACGAATATTTATCCATACTTCTGTAACTCCAAAAATTCTAAACAATTAGGAAAACGTAAAAAATTTGTATTCCAATACTGTGTAAAATTTTCAGATTTTTCTGACGTTCCAGTAATAAACTAAAAATCAACTATTGGGCACAAAACTTTCTGTTTTCAAATAACATCAATTATACTATCATTCAAATCATCCCAAAGGCATTACTTTGCACAAACACTAACTAACATATAAAAACACAATCATTATAGTAGCAAAAATTGTGTGACTCAAAAAATAAAAATTGCAATAAAGATAAATATTGGGTTGCCTCCGAACAAGCACTATTGTTTTATGCCCCTAGCTAGGCATAATGCATAGTTTCAAGTATTGTCATCCTTCAAATTAATTCCATAGGTGGCCCTCATAATAGATTCATATGGTGGTTTAATATTCTTCCTAGGGAAGTGTTCCATTCCTTTCTTTAATGGAAATTGGAATCTTATATTTCTTTCTTTCATATCAATAATAGCACCTATAGTTCGTAGGAAAGGCCTACCAAGTATTATTGGACAAGACGGATTGCATTCAATATCAAGCATAATGAAATCCACGGGAACATAGTTTCTATTAGAAAGTATGAGCACATCATTTATTCTACCTAATGGTTTCTTAATAGTTGAATCCGCTAAATGCAAATTAAGGGAACATGCATCCATATCGGTGAGACCTAGCACGTCACATAAAGATATTGGTATAGTAGAGATGCTAGCACAAGATCACACAAAGCATTACATTCATAATCTTTAATCGTAACTTTAATAGTAGGTTCCCATTCATCATGCAATTTCCTAGGTATAGAAACTTCCAATTCGAGCTTTTCTTCATGAGCTTTTATCATAGCTTCTACAATATGTTTAGTAAAAGCTTTATTTTGTTCATAAGCATTAGGTCAATTTATCATGGATTGCAACAAGGAAACACATTCAATCAAAGAACAATTATCATAATTAAAGTCCTTGTAATCCAAAGTAGTGGGCACATCACTATTTAAAGTTTTGACCTCTCCAAACCCACTTTTATCATTTTTATCATTAAGATCATCACCCTCCGAACAATTGGGACGCCCTCTAGCTAAAGTTGACTCATCTCCAGTCCCTTTTTCATCAAGTTTTATATTAATAAACAAAGTTTCAATGGGTGACACACCAATCATTTTAATATCTTCATCATGATTACGATAAAAACCGGGTGGAATAGCTTTTTCTAAGAATTCTCGCTTAGCTCTCAACCTAGAGGTTCTCTTTTTACTTTCATTAATGGAGACTTGGATAGATTTAATAGACTCATTAATATCATGCTTAGGTGGCAAAGTTTTAATTTTAAGGGTTTCCACATCATGAGCAATTCTATCCATGTTCCTAGCCATATCATCAACTTTATGTAGTTTTTCTTCTACCATAGCATTAAAAATCTTTTAAGAACTAATAAATTCTTTAATGTTGTTCTCAAGTTCAGTAGGTATCCTATTATTATTATTATTGTAATTATTATTATATTAATTACCATAGGAATTACCATAATTATTAGAGGGATTGTCGGGATACGGTCTAGGATTGAAATCCCCCTATAAGCATTGTTGTTGAAATTATTTCTAGAGACAAAATTCACATCAATAGCATCATTATTTTGCTCAATCAAGGTAGATAGTGGCACATCATTAGGATCAACTTGAGCATTTTTACTAGCAAACATATTCATAAGAGCATCCATTTTATCACTCAAAGTAGCAATTTCTTCGACATAGTTTACCTTCTTACCAGTTGGAGCTCCTTTGGTGTGCTATTGAGAATAATTTGTCATCATATTATCAAGAATATTTGTAGCCTCTCCCAATGTAATTCCCATAAAGGTATCACCTGCAGCATAGTCTAGAAGATTTCTAGAAACAAAGTTTAGTCCCGCATAATTTTTTTGTATAATCTTCCATAAGCTTAAACCATGGGTGGGACAATTTTTAATCATTAATTTCATTCTCTCGTAAGATTGTGCAACATGTTCTTGCTCAAGTTGCTTAAAATTCATAATTTTATTTCTAAGAGAAATAATCTTAGCGGGAGGAAAATACTTGGCAATAAAGCATCCTTACACTTATCCCATGAATCAATACTATTGCGAGGCAAGGATGAAAACCAAGTTTTAGCACGATCTCTTAGCGAGAAAGGAAATAATTTCAACTTAATAATACCATTATCCACATCTTTTTTCTTTTGCATATCACACAATTTAACAAAAGTATTAAGATGGGATGCAACATCCTCATTAGGATTTCCAGAAAATTGTTCTTTCATAACAAGATTTAGCAAAGCATCATTAATATCATATGACTCCGCACTAGTGGCGGGAGGAGCAATTGGAGTAATGATAAAATCATTATTATTAGTATTTGAAAAGTCACACAACTTGGTGTTTTCTTGAGACATAGTGACAAAGCAAGCAAACGAGAAAACGGAAACATTTTTTTGTTTCTCGATTTTAGAGAAGTGGGAGGAGATGAAAAAGAGAGGAAAATAAAAGGAAAATAAAAAGTAGAGAATGTAGATGATAGTTTGAGTGAAGGTACTTGTAGTGATTTGATGATGTCTCCCCGACAACGGCTCCAGAAATTCTTTCTGCTACTTGTGAGCTGCGTTGGGATTTTCCCCGAAGAGGAAGGGTGAAGCAGTACATTAGAGATAAGTATTTCCCTCAATGAGAAGTGTAGGAACGAAGTATGTCTACCAGAGGGGGGGGGGGTGAATGGGAGTTTTAAATTTTCTTTGGAAATATCAAAACTCTCAGAACCCAGCAGCGGAACGAATGAAAATAGTATACAGTGAGCGAATACAAACTACCGAATGGAAACTAACAGCATGCATCGAGGTAAATCACATGTTTGAAATATGTCATATGTCATAGTTCGAAGGTAAAGGAGGGTAGCAGAGGTGACCAGTGATGCTCGATGGCAACAAGGTATTTGGTAGACCAGTTCGCCCTTCTGCAAAAGGACTACGTCTGGTTGGAGGGGTTGTGATTTAACACAGAAGATAAACTCTCTTCGCCCTACTCTCCTCGACAATTGGTTCGTCAACCAATGCCGATTACTCATGGTAGATGCTTGAGGCGATCTCCGAACCTTTACAGACTTCTTCTTCGAGAACCACAATTACTCTTGGTCTCTGAAGAAATTGACACCTAACCGTCTAGAGAGTTCGCAGCTCTCAAGAGTAATAGGCGGAGCGTACTAGACTTAGATTCGAGTGATGCTGAACCACTATCTAATTTTTCGGCTCTAGGGTTTTTCTCTCGGTGGATTTTAAACTCAAATCTTTCGGAGAGGGGGTTGCTCAACAATCTTCTCAGTATCAAACGGAGCAGCCACCGGACAACGCCGGTGCGGGGTGGCTATTTATAGCCGCAGCCTTCCCTGATAGGAAATGACCATTTTGGACACGCGGTCCAGCCAATGGCCAACCGACACGTTCACAACGGTCGGATTTTGGGAAAAACGGTAACATTACTTGGGGAGCAAGTAATGTTAATTCCTTGGTCAGAGACAAATATCTCGCAGCGAAGAAGATCACAGTCTCTTGCTGGCAAGTATTTGCTCGGAACCCAAATAGATTTCTCTCGCAACTTTCATAGGATTTGGGTTTAGCACCAGAGAATCAAAGCTTTGAACGCTACACCCCTCTTAATAGTACGGTGGTCCTGTGACTCAATAAAGAGAAAAGAAACAACGAAATGAATGCTACGTCTTCACTTCGTCTTCCATCTCCTCGGCTGCAGTCACTTTCTTCGGATGCACACTGAATGAATTGCTTTGCATCAACAATCTTTGAGGGGTCACTCTTGTCATCATAATCTTCGGTGATAACCTTCACTGCCACGCAGGGAATATTCTTCGGAGTTTGAATCCAAACTCCTCTTGACTCCAGGGACCTGTTACTCTGTGTGCACTAGCAAACACATCAGTCCCTTACTGTTTGTCAACAATCTCCAAAACATAAGGAGGCAAATTATTGCACCAACAATCTCCCCCTTTTTGGACGATTGATGACAAAACAGATAATCATCGAAGTGAAGATAGATAAGTGAAAAGCAATTCCAACAAGAGTGAGTGAGGGTTACTATGATCGAAGATGAAATAGACTCCCCCTAAATGTATGCAGAGAAGAAGGATATGAGATAAATTCTCCTGCAAGTTCTGAATAATATGGAGGAAATTTCAATCATTCGAGACATTTTGATTCGCACTAATGAGATTTAATCCATCGATATCGTAGTGCAATCATGTATAACTTCTGATAATAATTCCACCTGCAAGACAAATGCTTCGAGAGAAATGGTGCAGCAGCAGGGTTTATAGACAATAAGGCACAGAAGTTAACGAGTTTTACAACATAGTACAGATAAGCTTAAAAACCAGAAGTTGCAAACTCGCACGAAACCCAAACCAATCGAAACACCGAAAGCAAATCTATCGAGACTCGATGTAATTCTCCCCTTTTTTGTCAACAATTGTCAAAAAGGTGACGAATAACATGAGTGCAAAAACGCAGAATGGTTTAGTCGGCGGCATCTCCAGAGGAACTATCTGAGGAGAGTTCGTCTTCGGAAGTGACCGGATTGTCGACGTCTTCAGCAGCATCAGATTTTCCTTCAGGAATAAGGACTTTGGGCTGAGCAGATGACGGAACAGGTGGAGTGGCCACAGGAGGAACACGGGAGTGCACATTGCCGTCGGTAGGTTTCTCGGTCGGTGAGGTGGCTTCAGATTCGTCAATCAATTTGCGAAGCTTGAGATGAAGAAGATCAGTGGTTGGCTCACGAATAGGTAGAGGAGGGGTACTCCGATCTTGAAAATCTTCAACAGTGAAGCCTTTGTCAATGTAGTCATAGAGCTCTTGCAGATTGACATTCAGGAGTTGTTTCTCGGTGAAGAACTTGCGAAGCAATTTCCAGAGCCTCTTCTTGTTTTCATCTGCTATCAGATGCATTATCCTTGTACGATTGTTGAGAGCAATTAGCTTGGAGGCGAGATGTTCTTTCTCGCGTTGATCCTCAGCGATATGCTGCAGCAGCAGTTGTTGCGTGCGCAAACTGACTTCGAGTTGCGATGGAGGTTGAGGCAAAATCTTTCGGTCGCGCTGAGGCAGACGTGGCCCATCAAATTTCTTGTGATAGTCTTGGGAGCTTGACGCAGGCGACTTGCCCGAAGAAATATCTTCCATGACTTGCAGGGTATCGCGAACAGGAGGAATGAAGCTTTTATGGCTTTCCTTCACAAGATACACTGTGCGCATTGCATGATCAACAACTTTCTGAATCCAGGGCGCGAACACTTTGATGCAGAAGGGGTATTGAGCAGAATCCTTTAGAATGCGCAGGAACATGTCTTCCACGTCGAAGATATATCGCTCAGAGATGGCATAAATAGCATTGGGAAGAACATCTGAGATGGACTTGTCCGGATTCATTCCAGCCAGAGGACAAATGGTGTAGGAAAGCATGTGGAATAGCGTCTGATTTTCGAAGGTTAAGTGCTCAGGGTGAGGAGGACTAGTGTAGTCACGAAATATTTCTTGATCCATTGTGCACCAAAAAATTTCATCTGATATAACATCAATGTTATGAACACGAATTTCAGTATCACCGTGCTCAAAGCGAGGGAAATGGAAGTGCGAGACAAAATCCGTTGAGGTGCATTTGATGCGTTTCCCTTTGGTCATCCATTCCATGAGCCATTTGGAGCTATCAGATTCATCACCAGAGATATATAGGGTTGCATAGAATTGAAGAATAATCTCTCTGTTCCAAGGGTGCTCGAACTCAAAGACCTTGGTGAGGCAGAAATCATCCAGATCCTGAAGCAATTGATTGAAGCAGCCAATATTGCGCATAGAAGGAATGTCGAGATATTCGTGAGGAAATATCTTTCAGCTCTCATAGAGGACCCGAGAGTAATAGATGGCCTGTTCCTTAGTCCAGAAACGAGGCGATTCTGAAGTGCGCGGCCCATCATACGGAATGGCTTGGAAGAATTTTGGATGCGCATTCCGATTGAAAAGAGGACCTTTTGTGCCAGCGCCTGACGAGAACAAAGGCAGTTCTTCACGAGGGTATGGATATTTGAGTTCTTCTTCAGGAGAAAGATATTCATCACCATAGACAACCGAGTCCGTGCGGCGAGCAGAGACAGATTTCCGTTCGGAGGGACCAACATCTGGCATTCGGGTAGCTGTGTCGATGGATAACTTGAGTGGAGACGGAGCAGGTGTTGTAACTGTGGGAGGTGCAGAGGTAGAAAGCGGCAGAGCGGGTTCAATCACTGTAGGCACTGAGGCGGATTCATTCACTGAAGTTTGTTGCTCGACTATAAGGGAAGCTGAGACTTTTGTCGTTACATGAGCCAGAGAAGCTTGGGGCTCGGATCGAGGGATTTCACCTTCCTCAGAGACAAATTGTTGCGAGGGAATATCAGCTCGAGCAGGGGAGGCCACATGCACTGATTCAGTTGGCCTTGGCGAGGGAGGAGCATCCGAGGCCTTGACTGGAGGGTTTGATAGAATAGCTAGCTCAGGAGATTTTTCTTGCGGAGTAGGAGTTGGAGCAACTTAGGGAACATGTGATGGTTCTTTCGGAGCAGGAGGTACATTTTTCATTGCAATTCTTTTTCGTTGCTTTTTCTTTTGCTGCGCAATTTGATCAATATGGACCTTGACCAGATCATTATATCCAGTGACTTTGTCTTGATGTTCATCACAGATCTTTCGAACAATTTCATCTAGATCCGTGTGAAAGCGTAACCTGCGGTGGCGAAGAAGAGTCATGGCACGATTGATATCCTTGTAGGAGTCTTCGAGCGCTTTGATGACAAACTTTGAAGAAGTAGTTTTCATGCGTTCATCAATGTCCATTAGCTCGGTAGAGAGGGAGTTGATCTCAACTGCATCTTCTCTCAGTTCTTGAACTACGGAAGTGGCTTGAGTAATGACTTCGGCAGGAATAGGTAGAGATGCCACTTCTCCATCGAATGGATTGTCCACAAATTTATCGAGCTGTTCCATGATGAATATGTGATCATAGTAATGAGGAGCATCAGACTTGACAGAGGGAGCAGTCTGGACAGGAACTTGCTCGGAGGGAGGCTTAGAGGCCAATGGCTGAGTCAAGGTAGGCGCACATTTAGCAGCCTTCTCCTTCGGAGCAGTAGCTGGTGGAGCAACTTTCTGGGTAGGCACCTTGATTTTCTTCAAGTCAGGCTTGGGAATATATTCGCCTGGCTTTGCAGAACTCACATGAGTGTCAACAACCAAATCCTTCAAATTTATGGCATCTGGATGAGGAGTTGCGTTCACATGCTGTTTCATAGTGACAGTGGTAGCAGGGGTTTTTCTTGCTGGTATCTTCTTTGATGGTACTTTTGGAACCATATTAACCCGAAGATCAGGCAGCACAGTGGATGTGGTAATATTGACTTCCTCGCTGAGAGTAGCAGCAACTTCTTCTTTGGTGAGCGGAGGATCATCATCATTAGCCGATGTTGGATCGAGGAGATAGGTCTAGAGGGGGGGGGGTGAATAGACTCCTAACCAGCCAAATTAGCAGTTTTTAATTTCTCTTGGAATTTAGGCAGATTTTGGCACAAGTTAAGATTACTCCAATACTTTCTACACATGCATATCTTGAGATTGAGCAGCGGAAATAGTAAAGCATGCAATAGTATGGAAAGTAAAGGGGTAGAGTATGGAAGATCAAACGCAATGAAGACACGGTGGTTTTTGGCGTGGTTCCGATAGGTGGTGCTATCGTACGTCCACGTTGATGGAGACTTCAACCCACGAAGGGTAACGGCTGCGTGAGTCCACGAAGGGCTCCACCCACGAAGGGTCCACGAAGAAGCAACCTTGTCTATTCCACCATGGCTTACGTCCACGAAGGACTAGCCTCACTCGGGGTAGATCTTCACGAAGTAGGCGATCTCCTTGCCCTTACAAACTTCTTGGTTCAACTCCACATCTGGTTGGAGGCTCCCAAGTGACACCTAACCAATCTAGGAGACACCACTCTCCAAAAGGTAATAGACGGTGTGTTGTTGATGAACTCCTTACTCTTGTGCTTCAAATGATAGTCTTCCCAGCACTCAAACACTCCTCACAGATTTGGCTATGGTGGAAGAAGGATTTGAGTGGAAAGCAACTTGGGAAAGGCTAGAGATCAAGGTTCAAATGGTATGAATGGAATATCTTGATCTCAACACATGAGTAGGTGGTTCTCTCTTAGAAAATGAATGGTGGAAGTGTAGGCACGTTCTGATGGCTCTCCTTACTGAGAAGGAGGTGGTGGAGGGGTATATATAGCCTCCACACAAAATCCAACCGTTACACACTTTTGACCCAACTCGGTGGCACCGAAACGATAATCTCGGTAGCACCGAACTGTGTAAAAGATATGAACTTTAGGAATCTCGGTGGGACCGATACGAACAACTCGGATGGACCGAAGTGCAATGGCTTAGGGCAATCCTCATCTCGGTGGCACCGATTGCATCAACTCGGTAGGACCGAAGTGAAGCAATAAGGCAACAGAGAGTTGGCAAGCCATCTCGGTGAGACCGATTTGCATAACTCGGTGAGACCAAAGTAAATGCAACCGATTACAGAGAGTTGGCAAGGCCATCTCGGTGGGACCGAGATCCATTTCGGTGGATCCGATTTGTTAGGGTTTGGCAGTGGCTAAGTCTTGGATGAACTCGGTGGGGCCGGATTGGAAATTTCGGTGTGGCCGAGTTGGACTTTAGGTTTAGGACATATTTGGGTAGAGATAGTGGTTGAGGGTTTAGGAATACTGTCACTAAGCACTTGAGCAAAAGGACCATTAAGCAACACCTCATCCCCTTTTAATAGTATTGGCTTTCCTATGGACTCAATGTGAGCTTGGATCACTAAACCAAAAATGTAGAGTCTTGATCTTTGCCAATTCTTGTCCTTAGCATTTTGAAGGGTCCACGTCCTCTTGTCCCTGCCACGCCATTGTTGAACTTGTCTGAACTGCACTAGATAAAAGCATTAGTCCAACAACATGTATGTTGGCATGAATTACCAAAACCACCAAGGGAGCAAATGTGCTTTCAGCCGAAGAATCATTCATGTCCATGTCATCAATAGGATCAGTCCTTTTCTTCTTTGGTGCGCTCTTTTTCTTTGCAGCAGCGCTGGGATCATGCTTTCGTTTAGAACGACCTTCAGATTTTCCTTCGGCCTTTTTCTTCTCCACATCATCTTTGAGAAGGCGAAGGTTTTCCTTTTCATGAGCCTTTTGCTTTTCAGCCCTCTGAGCTCGCTTGATGGCGTTGCGCTGATGCTTAGCAAGCTCATCAGGATAAGATTCGGGTGTTCGAAGGTAGGACTCATGAGCATTTTGTGGTGGTGGTGGTTTCTCTTGAGGACCATTTGGCTTTATGAGAGAAATTTCCCGGCAGTCACCCCATGGAGGATGAAACGCAAAGTTTTGAGCAAACCGAGGATGAACAAATTCATAGTTGAACCACTTTCGCACCCAGTGACGGCGAATCCATTGTTGACGCGTATCTCTCTGGTGTTTGGTTTCTCCTGGGACAGTATCATATCGGTCATGAGAGATGTACTCAGCTGTGTTTGTGTATGCCTGTCTGCCACCCCTCTTCTTCTTCGGAGCATTTTCTTCTTGCTCATCAGCATTGTGCTCGATTCTTTTTCGCTTGCTGGTTGATGGGCCTACCGTTGGGCCCTTAGCATTCGGAGCTTTGGATTCATCAGTAGTACCCAGAACAGCATCATCTCAGTCAGCCATGCTAACTGGTTTAGCCGAATCCTCTACTGACTGCATTTTCCTGTGAATAAAGATAGATGCGAGGGAAAATGGGGACAGGGTTACGAATGCACACAACAAAGATTTTTGAAAAGGAATTTGTTTTTGATGAAGAGGTAGATGCAGACTTTGAGAAATGTTTTGGTCGAAGGAAATGTGTAGAACGAACTAGTAGGTTCGAAGAAAATACTAGTAAACGCGCTAGGCATTCCGTTCGTACGAGACATAACACAACCCCTAGATCTGATTTTGATGCGAGGGACAACTACAAACCGCATCCGCATAAGTTACCTATCAATAAGGATCTGGGAAATGCAGTAAAAATAAGCAATTTCTACCGCGAACGAACTCAAACAGGATGAATGGAAGAACGAGTTCGCACTACACATACCCTAACTCGGTGATGTGCAGCGACTACGGCGGCGCGGAGAGGGAGATGATCCGCGGCGGCGAGGAATGACTCCAGCGACCTCTTTTTGGCAGCGAAGCGGTGAAGAAGGTCAACGTCGTCGAGCTCGAGGAGGAGTAGTGCGGTGGGGCTTCGGAAGGTGGCGACGGTGAAGATGCAAAGTGAAACGAGGAGGGTGGCGGCGCAGTATTTATATGCGAGGAGGAAACAACCGCACCCGGTGAATCTGATCGGACGGCCACGGTCAAAGGACTATTGCGATTCAATGGACCAGATAACCTGGCAGTTGATGAGGAGCACGTGGCAACCGTCACCAAAGAACGTGGTCTAGACTTGAGCGGGAAACCCCAAATTTTGGACGGCTTTTGCCAGAACAGATTAAGTTCGGACCGAGACTTTAACGTGGTCAAGGACACCAGATAAAGTCTCGTTTCCAGATGAATTTGTGCATTCATAACAGAACAACATAGACTGGATGAGATAGAATAGAGGGAAAAGCAGGGTCCTATGTATTTCACTCAGACGAAGAAACACAAGCACACGAGAGAAAAACTATGAGTGAAATACATTCGGACTAACACAAAAGATTCAAATCCAACTTCAACGAAGAGAAATTGTGGTGGCGTTACCCACCGTATAAGAACTGTATGACCCTGAGCATCGCACAATTATCGTGGCACCCGGTTAGTCTAGTTCTTCGTTAATGTATTCACTCTCAGAAAGAAAATTTCACTTTGTCGAAATTTTCAAACTCTTCGAGTGTTATGCACCCATTCCTTCTAAGATGTGAAAGTGATGGTACGGGTGCCGAGTCCAGCTTACTACACGTTCACGGAATCTAGGATATTTAGCTCACACCATAACGCACAGAATCTTTTCTCATCGAGAGGCTTGGTGAAGATGTCGGCGAGATTCGCTTCGGTATTGACGTGACTGATAACAATATCCTCTCGAGCAACATGATCGCGTAGGAAATGATGTTTGATCTCAATATGCTTGGTGCGAGAGTGCTGCATAGGATTGTGTGCAATTTTTATCGCACTTTCATTGTCGCACAATAGAGGGATCTTCTTGACCTTGATGCCATAATCCTTCAGAGTCTGCTTCATCCATAATAACTGAGTGCAACAAGCGCCAGCAGCAATATATTCGGCCTCAGCCGTAGAGAGCGAGACACAATTCTGCTTCCTTGACGACCAACATACCAATGATCTGCCACGGAAATGGCATGTCCCCGAGGTAGATTTCCTGTCAACCCGGTCACCTGCATAATCTGAGTCTGAATATCCAACGAGGTCAAACTGTGCTCCCTTAGGATACCATAAACCTAAGGTAGGGTGTGAGCCAAATATCTCAGAATACGCTTGACCGCTTGGTGATACGATTCTTTCGGTGCAGCTTGAAAACGAGCACACATACAAACACTCAACATAATATCAGGTCTGGATGCACATAAGTAAAGCAAAGAACCAATCATCGAACGATAAGCTTTCTGATCGTAATCTTTACCGTACACATCTGCGTCCAGCTGGCCATTTGTGGGCATGGGAGTTTTGTAGCCCTTCTGTTTGCAGTCTTGCATTTTGAACTTCTTCAGACAATCTCTCAGATATTTCTCCTGAGATATGAAAGTTCCATTGTCCTGTTGACGAATTTGGAGTCCGAGAAAGAACTTGAGTTCACCCATCATAGACATTTGATATTTCTCGGACATCATTCGCCCAAATTCCATGCTACAGGCATTGTTAGTACATCCGAAAATAATATCATCCACATAGATTTGACATACGAATATATCGCCATCAATAGCACGAGTGAAAAGAGTGGAATCAGTGGATCCTGGCTTAAACCCTTTGTTGAGCAGAAACCTCTTCAGTGTGTCATACCAGGCTCGAGGGGCTTGCTTCAGCCCATACAGAGCCTTTTTCAACCTGAAAACTTTGTTAGGAAACTGACGGTTTTGAAAGCCAGGTGGCTGCCTAACATATACTTCCTCTTCAATTTCACCATTGAGGAAAGCACTTTTCACATCCATTTGATAAAGCAGAATATCATTGTAATTTTCATAAGCGAGAAGAATACGAATTGCCTCAAGGCGAGCAACAGGAGCATATGTTTCACCGAAGTCAATACCTTCTACCTGTATATACCCTTGAGCGACAAGACATGCTTTGTTTCTCACAACAATGCCATTTTCATCTTGCTTGTTCCGGAAATTCCATTTTGTGCCGATGATATTGTGCTTCTTAGGATTCGGTTTGTCAACCAATTCCCACACATCATTCAATTCGAATTGCACCAACTCTTCTTGCATAGCATTCATCCAATCGGGATCATTCATAGCTTCTTCATACTTGGTAGGTTCTGTCAATGAGACGAAAGAGAAACTGCCACAGTAGTTAGCCAAACGAGTGCGAGAGCGAGTTGTAGGTCGGTAACCTGGATTCTCAAGATCTTCGAGGATTAATGCAGGGTCAACTCGATTTTCCACTCGCGGGAGAGGATTTCCTTCTTGATGATCATTTTCATTTTCCTCGGTATCAGCATCAGGATTGGCATTAGTGTCGCCATTTTCATCATGATTGCCATTTTGATCGGCATGTGCATTTGCATTTGGGTTGCCATTTGTGTTCGGTGCGGCATTTTCTTCGGCAGTAGATTGGCGTGTTTGTCGAGCTATGGGAGCATCATCATCGGAAGAGTCTGGTGTATTTCCTTCGATTGGCCTGACATCCCCAATAGCCATTTGCCGAATAGCATCCGAAATCGGAGGTTCATCTATCACATTAGGAGGTGCTCCTTTTGGGAGCCGTTAGATTCATCAAACCGCACATTTACCGTTTCCATAACTTTCCCGTGGTGAGAGTTATAGACACGATAAGCATGCGAGTTCGAGCCATAACCAAGAAGAAAACCTTCATGTGCCTTAGGTGCAAACTTAGAATTATGATTCATGTCACGAATATAGCAAGGTGCACCAAAAACACGTAAATAAGAAACATTCGATTTCTTGCCAGTGATAAGCTCATATGAAGTTTTCTTAAGGAATTTGTGAAGATAAACACGATTCACAACATGGCAAGCAGTGTTAATAGCATCAGCCCAGAAACGAATGGGAGTTTTATACTCACTGAGCATTGTTCTCGCCATTTCAATGAGAGTTCTATTCTTTCGCTCAACAACTCCATTCTGTTGGGGAGTGTATGCGGCAGAGAATTCATGAGTGATACCATTTTCATCGAGAAAATCTTCGATATGAGTATTTTTGAACTCAGTGCCATTGTCGCTTCTAACATGCTTAATTCGCACATCATATTCATTTTGAGCCTTCTTGGCGAATCTTTTGAAGATGTCTTGGGTGCAGGTTTTGTCTTCGAGAAAGAATACCCAAGTGTATCGAGAGAAATCACCAACAATAACCAGACCATAGTGACTGCCTCCGAAACTTGCATAGTTTTGAGGCCCGAATAAGTCCATATGAAGAATTTCCAGTGGTCTTGTTATGGTCATGACAGTTTTTGATGAATGGTGCTTCTTGGCCAATGTACCGGCTTCGCACGCAGCATAGAGATGATCCTTGTCGAATTTTACATCAGGAATACCATGAAGATGATTTTTCTTCACGAGAGTCTGCAAATTTCTCATACCTGGATGACCAAGTCTTCGGTGCCACAGCCATCCTTCGGTTGCTTTTGCAAGCAAGCAAGTTCGGACTGAGGGATGCTTAGAGAAATCCACAATATATAAATTACCTTTTCTATTTCCCTCGAAGACGAAGGAATTGTCAGTGACCATAAAGACGATGCATTTGGATTTAGAAAATAGAACTAGCATGCCTAGATCACAAAGCTTGCCAACTGACATGAGATTGAATCCAAGAGACTGAACAAGTAGAACGTCATCAATGTTCTTGTCCTTGGATATAGCAATTTTACCTAACCCAATTACCTTTCCTTTGTTGTTGTCGCCGAAAGTAATATACTTCTCAGATGAAGCAGTTAAGTTGGGGTCAACAAACAACGACTTGTCTGCGGTCATATGACTAGTGCATCCACTATCCATTATCCATTCGGTACACCCGGAGACATAGTCCTGCAGAGAAATCAGGCTTTCTTAACCACCCACATCTTTGTAGGTGGCTTCGAAACATATGAGCGAGCAGGATATGATTTCTTTCGATAATTATACGAATTGTGATTTGAATGGGTACGAGTGTAATTGAAAGAGTATGCATTGAAATTTCTTCCAGATGAATGAGTATAACGGTTGGGTGAAGCAAGTATGTACTCACTCCGTCGAATATTTTCAAGGATATATCGAGCATTTTCTTCCTGCATGGTTAGTAGCCTAGTAACAAGTAATGCATCGATAGTTTTCCTGGGCACCCAGATAGCTTCCTTAGGAGGGCCATTCCTGCTGTTAGGTCCAACGTAGCGAGCAACAGCCTCACCACGTTGATTTTTGAACAGCTTATAGTTGTCCAGAGAATCATCATATGAGTATTCAGGAATGGGTGAATCATATCCCAAAAGTAAAGCTGGATCGAGCGTTTTGCTCTTAGCAGGCACCCACACAGTGCGAGGATATTGATCAGGTTCCTAGTAGGAGCCATTCTCATTCAGTTTCCTTTCGAAACCGATACCTTCCTTCCTGGGATTTTTGTGAAGAATGGATCTCTTCAGAACATCACACAGGGTTTGATGCCCTTTGAGAGACTTGAACATTCCTGTCTGAAGAAGATCCTTCAACCTAGCATTTTCATCAGAAACAGAACCATTTTCCTCAACCGAGGGGTTAGCATTCACAGAAGATTCAGCATTTGATTCAGCGTTACTGCGTTCAAGGCATTTTAAGCAAGGAGGTACAAACACTTCAGGTTTCTCTTTGAGTTGTTGGGTGAGAAGAGAATTTTCTCTGATCAAATCATCATGAGCCTCTCTCAGTGACTCGAGTTCCTGTTTCCGTTTCAGGTAATCATAAGTCAATCTTTCGTGGTCAGCTGAGAGAAAATCATGACGATCTGATAGTTCTTTCATTCGAGACTCTAGAGCGGAATGCTCTTCGGTCAACGACTGATTTTTCTCCATCTCCTCAACCAACAACCCTTCAGACTTCCTGAGGGTTTTCTCAATTTTCTCGAGAGAGTTTTGTTGCATATTGGCAATTTTGATCAGTTTAGCATGGTCATCCTCATCAGAAGAATATTGATCACTGGAGTGAACCTTGTGATGTTTGGAGGATACCTTTTCTTTCGAAGCTTTGGCCATGAAGCAATACGCCGGAGACTCGTTGTCGCTCAAATGATTCTCGAAGAAGTTTGATGCAGGAGTAGAGGCACATGCTATGCCAGCCATGCCAGAATTAGAACCCTCATCGGATTCTTCAACATCTTCGTTGTCAGATGATGCTTCTTCTTCGGAATCCATCTCCTTGCCGATGTACGCCTTGGCCTTGCGAGAGGTGTTCTTGCGGTTGGATGAGGACTTGGAGGGATTCCTTGAGGAAGATCTTGACGAGGACTTGGAGGAGCTATCCTTCTTCTTGAAGAACTTCTTCGTTTTCTTCTCATCATCGGAGTCATAGCTTTTGCTTTTGCCTTTGCCATGGTTGCTTCCTGAATCATATCTTCCACTTGCACGGATTTCAGCTTCCCAGAGAGGACAGTCCGAAATGAAATGCCCTGGCTTTTTGCACTTGAAGCAGGTGTAATCTCCAGTCGGTTTTGGTGAAGATTTGGAGCCGCCAGAGTTGCTGGATCCTTTCTTATGAAACTGATTTTTCCTATGAAGGCGCTGGAATCTTTTCGTGATCAAAGCGAGATCCTTGCTGATCCTTTCGATGTCATCTGAATCTTCATCGACGTTTCCTTCTGACGAAGAATCAGCCGCAGCCTTGAGAGCATGACTTTTTCTGTGACTTGAACCATAGAGATCTCTCTTTTCTTCTTCTTGTTCTTCGTGGGTGTTTAGCCTTTCCATGATATCAGCAGAGTCGAGAACTTTGAAATCAGCTCGTTCCCGAATCATCAGGACTAGAGTGTTGAACGAACTGTCAAGGGATCGGAGCAGTTTCTTCACAACTTCGTGGTCAGTGATATCTTTGGCGCCGAGACCTTGGAGCTCGTTTTCAATGTCACTCAGACGATCGAAGGTTTGCTGGCAGCTTTCATTTCCGATACGCTTGAACCTATTGAACTTGGCCCGAAGAGTATCAATGCGAGCTTCTTTCTGAGTTGAAACACCCTCATTTATCTTCTCAAGAATGTCCCACAATTCCTTAGCAGTTTCACACTGACGATAGCAAAGAAATTGAGCACGAGAGAGATGGCCACCAATTTCATCTTTAACTTGAGCATCCATCTGAATGAGTTTCTTCTCGTGGTCAGTGGGGACGTGGGGCACTTCAACCGTGAATCCATTCTGCACCACATTCCACATATCATCATCAATGGCTTGGAGACGGATCTTCATCTTCTCCTTCCAGAAGGGATAGTCCGTCCCATCAAAGATGGGAATCTTGAGGTGCGACTTGTAGCTCACTGAAGACATACTTAAACTCCAAGGTTGTTAGACCAAAATGAGCGGAGTCAAGGAGTACCTTGCTCTGATACCAATTGTAGGAACAAAGTATGTCTACCAGAGGGGAGGTGAATGGGAGTTTTAAATTTTCTTCGGAAATATCAAAACTCTCGGAACCCAGCAGTGGAACGAATGAAAATAGTATACAGTGAGCGAATACAAACTACCGAATGGAAACTAATAGCATGCATCAAGGTAAATCACATGTTTGAAATATGTCATATGTCACAGTTCGAAGATAAAGGAGGGTAGCAGAGGTGACCAGTGATGCTCGATGGCGACAAGGTATTTGGTAGACCAGTTCGCCCTTCTGCAAAAGGACTACGTCTGGTTGGAAGGGTTGTGATTTAACACAGAAGATAAACTCTCTTCGCCCTATTCTCCTCGACAATTGGTTCGTCAACAAATGCCGATTACTCGTGGTAGATGCTTGAGGCGATCTCCGAACCTTTACAGACTTCTTCTTCGAGAACCACAATTACTCTTGGTCTCTAAAGAAATTGACACCTAACCGTCTAGAGAGTTCGCAGCTCTCAAGAGTAATAGGCGGAGCGTACTGGACTTAGATTCGAGTGATGCTGAACCACTATCTAATTTTTCAGCTCTAGTGTTTTTCTCTCGGTGGATTTTAAACTCAAATCTTTCGGAGAGGGGGTTGCTCAACAATCTTCTCAGTATCAAACGGAGCAGCCACCGGACAACGCCGGTGCGGGGTGGCTATTTATAGCCGCAACCTTCCCTGATGGGAAATGACTATTTTCGACACGCGGTCCAGCCAATGGCCAACCGACACGTTCACAACGGTCGGATTTTGGGAGCAACGGTAACATTACTTGGGGAGCAAGTAATGTTAACTCCTCGGTCAGAGACAAATCTCTCGCAGCGAAGAAGATCACAGTCTCTTTCGAAACCGGGTGGAATAGCTTTTTCTAAGAATTCTCGCTTAGCTCTCAACCTAGAGGTTCTCTTTTTTACTTTCATTAATGGAGACTTGGATAGATTTAATAGACTCATTAATATCATGCTTAGGTGGCAAAGTTTTAATTTTAAGGGTTTCCACATCATGAGCAATTCTATCCATGTTCCTAGCCATATCATCAACTTTATGTAGTTTTTCTTCTACCATAGCATTAAAAATCTTTTAAGAACTAATAAATTCTTTAATGTTGTTCTCAAGTTCAGTAGGTATCCTATTACTATTATTATTATTATTATTATTATATTAATTACCATAGGAATTACCATAATTATTAGAGGGATTGTCGGGATACGATCTAGGATTGAAATCCCCCTATAAGCATTGTTGTTGAAATTATTTCTAGAGACAAAATTCACATCAATAGCATCATTATTTTGCTCAATCAAGGTAGATAGTGGCACATCATTAGGATCAACTTGAGCATTTTTACTAGCAAACATATTCATAAGAGCATCCATTTTATCACTCAAAGTAGCAATTTCTTCGACATAGTTTACCTTCTTACCAGTTGGAGCTCCTTTGGTGTGCTATTGAGAATAATTTGTCATCATATTATCAAGAATATTTGTAGCCTCTCCCAATGTAATTCCCATAAAGGTATCACCTGCAGCAGAGTCTAGAAGATTTCTAGAAACAAAGTTTAGTCCCGCATAATTTTTTTGTATAATCTTCCATAAGCTTAAACCATGGGTGGGACAATTTTTAATCATTAATTTCATTCTCTCGTAAGATTGTGCAACATGTTCTTGCTCAAGTTGCTTAAAATTCATAATTTTATTTCTAAGAGAAATAATCTTAGCGGGAGGAAAATACTTGGCAATAAAAGCATCCTTACACTTATCCCATGAATCAATACTATTGCGAGGCAAGGATGAAAACCAAGTTTTAGCACGATCTCTTAGCGAGAAAGGAAATAATTTCAACTTAATAATACCATTATCCACATCTTTTTTCTTTTGCATATCACACAATTTAACAAAAGTATTAAGATGGGATGCAACATCCTCATTAGGATTTCCAGAAAATTGTTCTTTCATAACAAGATTTAGCAAAGCATCATTAATATCATATCACTCCGCACTAGTGGCGGGAGGTGCAATTGGAGTAATAATAAAATCATTATTATTAGTATTTGAAAAGTCACACAACTTGGTGTTTTCTTGAGACATAGTGACAAAGCAAGCAAACGAGCAAACGGAAATATTTTTTTGTTTTTCGATTTTAGAGAAGTGGGGGGAGATGAAAAAGAGAGGAAAATAAAAGGCAAATAAAAAGTAGAGAATGTAGATGATAGTTTGAATGAAGGTACTTGTAGTGATTTGATGATGTCTCCCCGACAACGGCTCCAGAAATTCTTTCTGCTACTTGTGAGCTGCATTGGGATTTTCCCCGAAGAGGAAGGGTGAAGCAGTACATTAGAGATAAGTATTTCCCTCAATGAGAAGTGTAGGAATGAAGTATGTCTACCAGAGGTGGGGGGTGAATGGGAGTTTTAAATTTTCTTTGGAAATATCAAAACTCTCGGAACCCAGCAGCGGAACGAATGAAAACATTATACAGTGAGCGAATACAAACTACCGAATGGAAACTAACAGCATGCATCGAGGTAAATCACATGTTTGAAATATGTCATATGTCATAGTTCGAAGGTAAAGGAGGGTAGCAGAGGTGACCAGTGATGCTCGATGGCAACAAGGTATTTGGTAGACCAGTTCGCCCTTCTGCAAAAGGACTACGTCTGGTTGGAGGGGTTGTGATTTAACACAGAAGATAAACTCTCTTCGCCCTATTCTCCTCGACAATTGGTTCGTCAACCAATGCCGATTACTCGTGGTAGATGCTTGAGGCGATCTCCGAACCTTTACAGACTTCTTCTTCGAGAACTACAATTACTCTTGGTCTCTGAAGAAATTGACACCGAACCATCTAGAGAGTTCGCAGCTCTCAAGAGTAATAGGCGGAGCGTACTAGACTTAGATTCGAGTGATGCTGAACCACTATCTAATTTTTCGGCTCTAGGGTTTTTCTCTAGGTGGATTTTAAACTCAAATCTTTCGGAGAGGGGGTTGCTCAACAATCTTCTCAGTATCAAACGGAGCAGCCACCGGACAACGCCGGTGCGGGGTGGCTATTTATAGCCGCAGCCTTCCCTGATAGGAAATGACCATTTTGGACACGCGGTCCAGCCAATGGCCAACCGACACGTTCACAACGGTCGGATTTTGGGAAAAACGGTAACATTACTTGGGGAGCAAGTAATGTTAACTCCTTGGTCAGAGACAAATATCTCGCAGCGAAGAAGATCACAGTCTCTTGCTGGCAAGTATTTGCTCGGAACCCAAATAGATTTCTCTCGCAACTTTCATAGGATTTGGGTTTAGCATCAGAGAATCAAAGCTTCGAACGCTACACCCCTCTTAATAGTACGGTGGTCCTGTGACTCAATAAAGAGAAAAGAAACAACGAAATGAATGCTACGTCTTCACTTCGTCTTCAATCTCCTCGGCTGCAGTCACTTTCTTCGGATGCACACCGAATGAATTGCTTTGCATTAACAACCTTTGAGGGGTCACTCTTGTCATCATAATCTTCGGTGATAACCTTCACTGCCACGCAGGGAATTTTCTTCGGAGTTTGAATCCAAACTCCTCTTGACTCCAGGGACCTGTTACTCTGTGTGCACTAGCAAACACATGAGTCCCTTACTGTTTGTCAACAATATCCAAAACATAAGGAGGCAAATTATTGCACCAACAAGAAGTATGGTTTATCGAACCAAATGGAGAACCACGCAAATCCTAGTGAACAACACCTACACACACAAAAGCAAATACTTGCACCCAACACGGGCAAGAGGGTTGTCAATCCCTTTGAACTTGTTACTTGCAAGGATCAAATCTTGTATAGGTAGATAGACAAATTGCAAAACAAAATAAAAGTAAATAAATTGCAGCAAGGTATTTTTTGGTTTTTATAATATGATTAAAGTAGACCCGGAGCCATAGTTTTCACTAGAGGCTTGTCTCTCGAACACATAGCATACAGTGGGTAAACAAATTACTGTTGGGCAATTGATAGATAAACGCATAGTTATGATGTATTCATGGCAATGAAAATGTATATAGGCATCACGTCCGTGACAAGTAGACCGACTGCTGTCTGCATCTACTACTATTTTCTCCACCAATCGACCGCTATCCAGCATGCATCTATGGTATTAAGTTCATGACAAACAGAGTAACGCCCTAAGCAAGATGACATGATGTAGACAAAGTAAACTCAAGCAATATGATTAAACCCCATCATTTTACCCTTAATAGCAACAATACAATAAGTGCCTCGCTATCCCTTCTGTCACTGGGTGAGGACACCGCAAGATTGAACCCATTACAAAGCACCTCTCCCGCTGAAGATAAATCAATCTAGTTGGCCAAACCAAACGGATAGATCCGAGAGAAATACAAAGCTATAACAATCATGCATAATAAATTTTAGAAAAGACTCAGTTACTTTTAATGAATAATCTAATCATAAACCCACAATTCATCGGATCCGAACAAACACACCGCAAAAGAAGATTACATCGGATAGAACTCCAAGAAGATCGAGGAGAACATTGTATTGAAGATCAAAGAGAGAGAAGAAGCCATCTAGATACTAGCTATGGAACCATAGGTCTGTGCTGAACTACTCACACATCATTGGAAGGGCAGCAAGATTGCTGTAGAGGCCCTCCGTGATCGATTCCCCCTCTGGCAGAGTACCGGAAAAGGCCTCCAGATGGGATCACGGAAGGACAGAAGCTTGCGGTGGCGGAAAAGTTATTTCGGGTGGCTCTCTATTGGTTTGGAAATATTTGGGAATTTATAGAGGTGGGATTAGGTCAAACGGAGTTGCGTGGGGCCCACGAGCTCAGGGGGCATGCCTACCCCCCTGGAGCGTGCCCTGTGAGCTCGTGGCTCTCTCGTAGCTCTTCTGGCCTGCTCTTGAACCTTCCATGGTCCCTTCTGGTCCAAGAAAATCATTTTAAAGGTTTTATTCCATTTGGACTTCGTTTGGTATTGATTTTCTGAAAAGCCAAAAACAAGCAAAAAACAGGAACTGGCACTGGGCACTGGGTTAATAGGTTAGTCCCAAAAAAATGATATAAAATAGCATAAAAATGCATATAAAGTATCCAAGATTGATAATATAATAGCATGAAACAATAAAAAATTGTAGATACGTTGGAGACATATCAATAGCCACCTCTGGCAGTTGTGCTCATCGGACCACACACATCGCTGTGTATCAGTTCCAATAGCTCGGACGCCCTCTCGCAACTCTTTGCAAAAGGAGACCTAGTCATCTTGCCGAGGAGGCATGATTCACGAAGTTAGGAGCCCATCATCATGGAGCTTCTTCATGCATTTCAGACTAATGTGTCCAAGCCGACAATGCCAGAAGTATGTTGGATTTATCTCATTAGGCTTATGCCTCTTGACATTCATATTATAGACAGGTCCCATTTCCAGATTCAAAATAAATAGCCCATCAATTATGGGTGCATAGCCGTGGAACATTCCATTCAAAGATATCCAACAACCATTGTCCTTTAAATTGAATTCGTATCCTTGACTCATCAAACATGAGGTAGATATAATGTTCTGACTAAGTGGAGGAATGTAATAACAATTATTCAATTCTATAATGAATCCAGAAGGAAGATGGAGCTGCATCGTGCCGACCTCCAATGCAACAACTCTTGCTTTGTTGCCGACCCTGATGTCAATCTCCCCTTGTTCCACATGCCTAGTTCTTACCAGCCCCTGCATCGAGTTGCAAATATGTACCACCGATCCGGTATCAAATACCCAAGAGCTACTAGGTATGTCGGCAAGGTAAATGTCTATAACATATGCAACAAGTGTACCTTTGCCCAAAGTCTTACTTCTAACGTTCTTGCCATGCTCGGCAAGCCACTTGCTACAATTCATCTTCCAGTGACCGGTCTCCTTGCAATGATAGCAAACGGTCCTCGAGTCCGGTCCAGACTTCAGCGCAGCAGCAGAGCTCAGAACAACTTCCTTCTCCTCGCCCTTTGCCTTAGCCTTTTTATTGGACCAACTCTTCTTGAAGTTAGCCGAGTTCTGCACCATCAACACTTGATGTGTGCCTTTCTTGATATCCTGCTCTGCCACTGTTAGCATCCCATGCAATTCAGTGAGCTTCTTATCCATGTCGTGCATATGGTAGTTCGAGATGAACGTCCCATAGCTAGGTGGAAGAGAACGCAAAATTGTATCTGTGGATCATCACTAAGTGGGAAGCCTAACCGATCCAAACTTTGCATGTACCCGATCATCTTGATCACATGCGGGCTTAGTGGATCACCTTCCTACAGCTTACAATCCATCAAGGATCGCCAGACGTTGAACCTTTCGGTCCTACCTTGCATTTGAAACATGATGTTGAGGTTTTTGATCATATCATAGGCCTCAATGTTTTTGAACTGCTGCTGCAGATTGGGCTCCATACAAGCCAGCATGAGACAGCTGATCTCTATTGATTCATCAACGAGTTGCTGGTAGGCATTCTTGGTTGTGGCATTAGCATTCTCGGCAGGTTCCTCTAGAGATGGATCCTCTAGAACATGTTCCTTCTTATCATGCTTGATAACAATTCTCAAATTTCTATACCAGGTGGTAAAGTTTGTTCCATTAAGTTTATCCTTTTCCAAGATTGATTTCAGTGCAAAGTTGGGTTGAGCAGGTAGTGCCATTGGTCTACAACAGAAAAATGCAAACACTAAGCAATGTGTTTATGTGGAGTAAATCAAGCCTAAACAGATATACTCCCACCGAAGTTAGCATCCCTTTGCAAACTCTCAGGCCCAGTTCTTTTGGATGGCTTAAAAAATAAGCTGCCTCTCCCCAGCTTAAAAAATAAGCCGCCCCCTAAATTTGTTAAGACTTGTCAATTATCTATCCCATAACTAGTTTAGAAGCCCCAGTGAATAAGAAAGACGGCTTATGAGAAAAGCTAGGGAGGAGGCGGCTTATTTTTTAAGCTGCCAAAAGAACTGGCCCTCAGTGATCCAGGATCCAACTAGTGCAATCCGACTAGTGAGGTTTAGCATCACTGCTAGCCGAGGTGCCTATCCGATAAGCAACTCCTTGCTAATCGTTTCTCTATACGCCTCATGTCGGTAAGGTTGGTATCTCATACCTGATGGCTCCATATTTTACTCATCTTTAGAGCTCATTTGTTGCACATTATCTGTGTATATCAAGTCATATCATGTCCCATTGAGCCAATTACATGTCCATATGCATGATTTCTAGTTTTTATCCTTTTCACCGCGAGCATTGCATAATCTTTATTATTTGTTAGTTTTTATTAGGATTCTTTGTATTTGTGTGTCTTGTAGGTGAGATGGACTTCCCAAGCACTTAGCACGATGAAAGGAGTTCAAACGGTGGATACCCAGGACCCCAGACTTGGCCATTTCGAAGGTGGAAAAAAATTCATTTTTCCAAAGTGCTCCAAATCAAGATCTGATATCAGAAATGGATCGACGTCATTCATATGAATCCAACGAGCCCAAGAACGTCAAATTCTGAGTTCGTATGAAGAAATGGCGGCCGATTTACCGAAGGGGGGGCAGCAGTATGAAAGACGACGTTTCATGCGACCGTGGCTGGTCGTATGGGCGCCCGTATGGAGCCCAGACAGTACTGAAAGTTACCTCTCATGATGGGATTCTTCATGGATTTCGTCCCTGTTTACACCTAGGACTTCCCTGGTCTTCAACGGATGATTTGGGAGAGGATTGGGCTCATCTAGAGCCCTTGGATCAAAGGGAGATGCTACGTCAACTGTGACGCCCCCGTTTATAATCGTGCACTAACCATACACGCATCATGCACGATCACGAACGGTGACTCACGTTAATATCACAACACAACTCCACGACACAAATATAAATGTAAATCTTTATATTACAAGGCAGGGTCACGAAGACTGATACGTCTGCATCGTATCTACTTTTCCAAACACTTTTGCTTTTGTTTTGGACTATAATTTGCATGATTT
The DNA here is from genome assembly GCA_039707655.1 of Elymus sibiricus. Lineage (NCBI taxonomy): Eukaryota > Viridiplantae > Streptophyta > Magnoliopsida > Poales > Poaceae > Elymus > Elymus sibiricus. Next base: position 229,900,000 of record CM077676.1, read on the forward strand.
GAATGAAACTAACCCGGACTGATGCTGTTTTCAGTAGAACTACCATGGTGTTGTTTTTGTGCAAAAATAAAAGTTCTCGGAATTGGACGAAACTTTCTGGAGATTTTTTATGGAATATATAAAAAATACTGGAGCAAAAATCTACCGAAGAGGGGCCACCTGTTGCTCACAAGGCAATAGGTCACACCCTGTTACCTTGTATGGCCCACAGGCGGCCGTCTGACCTAAGTCCAACGCTATAAATTCTGTTTCCCTGAGAAGAAATTAGAAGAAGAAGTTTCATTGCGTTTTACGATATGTAGCCGCCACCACCTCTTGTTCTTCATCGGGAGGGCTGATCTGGAGTCCGTTCGGGGCTCCGGAGAGGGGGATTCGTCGCCATCGTCATCATCAACCATCCTCCATCCCCAATTTCATGATGCTCACCACCGGGCGTGAGTAATTTCTCCGCAGGCTTGCTAGACGGTGATGGGTTGGATGAGATTTGTCATGTAATCGAGTCAATTTATTAGGGCTTCATCCCTAGTATCCACTATGTTCTGAGATTGATGTTGCGATGACTTTGCTATGCTTAATGCTTGTCACTAGGGCTCGAGTGCCATGATTTTAGATCTGAACCCTCTATGTTTTCATCAATATATTTGAGTTCTTGATCCTATCTGCTAATTATATGCACTTGTTACTGTTCTGATCCGTAGACCCCATAGTGAAAATTGTTTGGGATACTCTCCGGGGATGACTGTAATTCTAGGAGTTCATGTATTCACCATGTGTTAATGCTTTGTTCCGGTTCTCTATTAAAAGGAGGCCTTAATATCCCTTAGTTTCCTTATGGACCCCGCTGCCATGGGAGGGTAGGACAAAAGATGTCATGCAAGTTCTTACTATAAGCACGTATGACTATATATGGAATACATGCCTACATTACATTGATGAATTGGAGCTATTGTGTATCGCTCTAGGTTGTGACTGTTACATGATGAATGTTATCCAACATAATTATCCATCACTGATCCAATGCCAACGCTTTTCGCATATTGATCTTTGCTAAGTTACTACCATTGCTGCTGCTGTTACAATCACTACAAAACTGCTACTATTACCGTTTCCGTTACTATTGCTACTAAACACTTTGTTGCAGATATTTAGTCCTCCAGGTGTGTTTGAATTGACAACTCAACTGCTAATACTCGCAAATATTCTTTGGCTCCCATTGTGTCGAATCAATAAATTTGGGTGAAATAATACCCTCGAAGACTGTCGCGATCCCCTATACTTGTGGGTTATCAAGACCTTTTTCTGGTGCCGTTGCCGGGGAGCATAGCTCCATTTGTTGAGTCACTTGGGAATTATATCTGTTGATCACTATGAAGAATCTGAAAGATGCTAAGACCAAGATCATACCCTCTAAGACAAGGGGAGGTAAGGAACTGCCATCACACTCTGCACTTGATTCACCCTCTGTTTTGAGTAGGCTTGCGACGCCGCCACCTGCTATTCATTCTGATATGTCGCAAGTAATTGATGATACTACTTCTGCTATAAATGAAACTCGTGATGATGCTAGTACTCTGCTTGATAATACTGTGCCATTGGGTGAATTTCTTGATGAACAAATTGCTAAAGCTAAAGAAATTGAGAATGCTAAAACTAATGAAAATTATGATTCACCTATTATGCCTAGCTCTCCTACTAGAGCTGAAATGCCTGAGATACCTGATGGTTATGTTATAGATGGAGAAACAGCTAGGGAAATTCTTGCTTGTAATGATAGAGATGATGTTAGAAAATTACTGAGTAAGCTAAAATAAAAGTCTATGATGGAGAGAATGAAATATGTTCCCAAGTTTGGTACCTCTCCTATATTTGTTACCAATAAGGATTATGAATTCTCTATCAATCCTGAGTTAATTACTTTGGTTGAATCAGATCCTTTTCATGGTTATGAAACTGAAACTATTGTGGCACACCTTACTAAATTGAATGATATAGCCACCCTATTTGCTTATGAGGAAAAAAATCATTACTATTACATTCTTAAGTTGTTTCCTTTTTCATTAAAGGGTGATGCTAAGAAATGGTTTAATACTCTTGCTCCTGGTTGTGTGCGTAGTCCCCAAGATATGATATATTACTTCTCTGAACAATATTTTCCTGCTCATAAGAAACAAGCTGCTTTACAGGAAATATTTAACTTTGTGCAAATTGAAGAAGAGAATCTCCCTCAAGCTTGGGGGAGGCTTCTCCAATTACTTAATGCTTTGCCTAATCATCCTCTTAAAAAATGAAATACTTGATATCTTTTATAATTGACTAACTGATGCTTCTAGGGACTACCTAGATAGTTGTGCTGGTTGTGTTTTCAGGGAACGAACTGTTGAACAGGCTGAAGAACTATTGAATAATATATTAAAGAATGCCAATGATTGGACACTTCCTGAACCACCGCCCAAATCAACTTCAAAGAAGAGAGGTATTCTATTCCTCATACCTGAAGATATGCAAGTGGCAAAGAAATCTATGAAAGAAAAAGGTCTGAAGATGTTAAGAATTTACCACCCATTGAAGAAATACATGGGCTTGACACCCAGACACAGGTAGTAGATGTAAATTCTCTTAGTAGATTTGATGAAGGTGATATTCCCTATAATAAATCTGCTAGTCAATGCCTGGATGAATTCGATAATTACATTATTAAGCAAGAACACTTTAATATGTATGTTAGCAATCAATTAAAATGCAATGCTTTCATGATAGATCATTTGAGTGATTTGATGTTTAGAATTGCTAATGATGTTAAAGGCTTAAGTAAACATTCGTCCATGGTTCATACCCAGTTAGAACAAATTGCTAAGTCACAAAATGATTTGCTTAATGAGATGAATAATAAAATGAATGATCATGCTGTTAGGGTAATGACTAGAAGAGGTAGAATGACTCAGGAGCCCCTGTATCCTGAAGGTCATCCTAAAAGAATTGAGCAAGATTCTGAGAGAAATAATATTGATGTGCCTAGTTCATCCAAGAAGAAAAAGAAAAAGAAAAATTATAGGACCTTGCATGCTCGTAGTGAACCTGAGATAGAAAAACCTCCCGAGAATCATAATGATGTTTCTATTTCTGATGCTGAGACATAATCTGGTAGTGAACACCCCCTTGATGATAATGATGTTCATGTTGATGCTCAACCAGGTAATGACGTAGAAATAGAACCTACTGTTGATCTTGATAACCCACCTCCTAAGAATAAAAGATATGATAAAAGTGATTTCATTGCTAGAAAACATGGAAAAGAAAGAGAACCATGGGTTCAAAAACCCATGCCTTTTCCTACTAAGCCACCTAGAAATAAAGATGAGGAGGACTTTGAGCGTTTTGCTGAAATGCTTAGACCTGTCTTTTTGCGTACTCGCTTGACTGATATTTTGAAAATGCCTCCATATGCTAAATAAATGAAAGATATTATCACTAATAAAAGGAAGATACCTGAGGCTGAAATTTCCACCATGCTTGCAAATTATTCTTTTAAGGGTGGAGTGCCTAAAAAGTTAGGAGATCTGGGAATACCCACTATACCATGCTCCATTAAAAGAAGTTATGTCAAAACTGCTTTATGTGATTTAGGAGCCGGTGTTAGTGTTATGCCTTTCTCTTTATATAGAAGACTTGATTTGAATAAGTTGACACCTACTGAAATATCTCTGCAAATGGCTGATAAATCAACTGCTATACCTATTGGAATTTGCGAGGATGTGCCCGTTGTTGTTGCAAATGTTACTATCTTAACAGACTTTGTTATACTTGATATGCCCGAGGACGACAACATGTCGATTATCCTTGGAAGACCCTTTTTTAATACTGCATGGGCTATTATTGATTGCAACAAAAGCAAAGTCACCTTTCATGTCAATGGTAATGAGCATACGGTTTATTTTCCAAAGAAACAAAGTTCGGTGAATGGTATCACCTATATCGAAAAGGTTTCGACAATCACTATTGGAGGATTTAAATTTCCTCTTCCTACCGTCAAAAAGAAGTATGAAATTCTTATTGTTGGGGAGATGCATATCCCCGTTGAGGTTACTTAGTGTTATATGAAAGTTCTTCGGTTTCATGTTACTCGAAAATAGTTTGTTAATAAGACTTGATCAACCTTATTAATGGATTCTTTTGGAGGGGCATGTGGTCGATGAATTTAGTAAGCACAACTCTCTGTAATTATAGTTTGCTCTCTGTTATTCATATTTTAATAATGTAAAATGACATGATTGTTTTGTTTTCTTAATTATCCGTGCAATAAAAAATGACCCAAAAATAAAATTGCTCAGAATGTCGTAAAATTTTAACATGATTTTTTCTGGAATATTTAAGAATTTTTGGCACTGAAAACAACTCAGGAGGGTACCCCTGTTGCTCACAAGGCAACAGGGCGCAGCCACCCCTGGCCGCGCCAAGATGCCTTGTGGGTCCCACAGGGACCCACTCACTTATCCCTTCAGCCCACTTCATCTCCTACCTCCGGAAAAAATCGTGGTAGCTCTCTCCCGCATGTTCTTGCTCCCAAACCTGAGATTTTCGATCTCTTTGCTCGGAGCTCCATTTTCAAAACTGTTTTGGGGGATTGCTCCTTGGTATGTGACTCCTCCATTGCTCCAATTAGTTTTTGTTTTAGTGGATTATGTTTTGCATAAATTATTGCTATTGGTGCTACTGAAAATGAGCTTGCATGTTGAATTCTTTGAGTTCTAAGTAGTTTGAATGCTTGACATAGACTCTAGACATTCGTATGAGTAGTTGCTATCAATCTTGTGAAGTTTTGATGACATCATTTTGTGGCCCAAAAATTTCAGAAAATTGTTGCTAGGAAAATGAACTTCTTTCATAGAGTTTCTTCGAGCCGGAGTCCCAAGGGAGTCACCAGAGGTGCCGCTGACCTTCACCTTCCTCCTAGAGTGGGGGTGCGGCCGTGCGAATGGCCACACAATGCCTTCATGGATGAAGCCGGGTTTTGCCAAGAGTCTGCGCAATTTGTTGCGAATGCCAGGCTGATCGACTTCCTCGCAGATGAGTGTGACAAATTCCACCTCCTTACAAATTCCTTTGTGCAAAATTTCTATTTCCTGCCTAGGCTCGATATTCCCATGATACGTTTTGATTTATATGCTGAACATCTTGAGATACCACTTGCTGAGTTTTGTGAGATATGCATGATTCCCTCTGATGGGGAGTTGAGGGAACCTCGACCTGAGGAGTTCGAGGACTTCTCACTTTGACCGTGGGAGAATTTAGGGGCGTGTCAAAGGACCGAGTTACTAGTTTACATTTTCCCGCTGTGCACTACTTTGGTTTATTTGTAGGGAAATGTTTGACTGGCAGGGAGGAAGGTGGTACGCTCAGTGCCCCTGACCTTGCCATTTTACGTCGTGCGCTTTACGGCGATAACACTTTTAATTTGGGAGCTATCATTGCACGCCTCTTGCACACTAACAGGACTAGGGGTAAAATTCATGGCGGTATTTATGCTACTCACCTTGTGAGATGCTTTAACGTTGCTATCCATCATAATGATTATGCGCTGCCTAAGATTTATTTAGACCGTCAGGCCATGATTGATCACCACTTTATTGATGACCTTGAGCCTCCTCACCACACTCGTTATAACTTGGTATTTAGTGAGAGGACTCGTGAGGTTATTTGTTTGCCTGCACCTTCTTTGTTTGAGTTTAATGCCAGGCACGGATATGCTATCATGCCCAATGACATAATTGCTTACAAGAACGAGTTGGCCACGGCGGAGAACGAGGCCCAGCCTTGGGACGCTCGAGTGCCCCCGCCTCGCCACTTTCCTACCGGACCTGATGGATTTTACGGATGGCAGTAGACCAAGTTAGGCCAAAAGCCTAAGCTTGGGGGAGTACGTATTCTCACCGACGTTACATTCATGCATCACACATTCATTCTAGTTGTCGTTGTTCATCCTTTTTCATTGTATGATCCATGTTAGTTTTTATTCTTTTGGTTTATTTTTGTGTGTTTGAAAAACTTTGAAAATCCAAAAATATTTCTCGCTTCTTTTCGGTTTTTCTTTCTCGTTAGTTAGTTCGTAGTATTAAAAGAAAACCCAAAAAGATTTCTCGTTTCTTCTTCTCTTGTTTGTTGGGAGTTCTCCCATGTAAATAGTTTTTCTCGCTTTTCGTTTTTCTTCTTTAATTTGCTTTCTTCGGAAGAAAAAAACTCCAAAAATATTTCAGTGTGTTTCTCTGAATTTCTTTTCTCTTTGTTGAGTACTCGTAGGGAGAAGACCACGATGAAATTGTTGAGTGGCTCTCATATGCTTTGTGGTTGATCTAACGAAGAGCCAATATTAGCTTGTCTTCTCCCTTGAATAAATTGTTTACAGATTCCAGCTTAGTCCATGGCACTCTTGCACTATTATTATTTTTACATCATTCGGTTGTGCAAGTGAAAGGCAATAATGACGATGATTTGATGAAGTGACTGTGGTAAGGAAAAGCTGGTATGAACTCTTTTGTTTTTGTTTTTGTAAATATGTTTAACTCAGTATCCATGATTCAGCATATTATGAGTAAACGTGTTTGTGATGACAATTAGAGATTATAGTTGCTCATGCCATGCTTAAGTAGCTAGGAGTGGATAATGATTTATCTTGGATGTCAACATGCATTAAAATGGTTATGATCTAGTATGTTAGTATGGTATCCTCCTCTGAATGTTTCAAGTGGCTTGACTTGGCACATGTTCACACATGTAGTTGATTCAAAACCAATGCAGCCTTCATGATATTTATGTTCAGGGTGTTTATATCCTACTCATGCTAGTATTCAATGTTAATTATTCGCAATGCATGATTATGACCGTTTTCGCTCTCTAGTTGGTCGCTTCTCAATCTATTTGCTAGCCTTCGCCTGTACTAAGCGGGAATACTGCTTGTGCATCCAAAATCCTTAAATCAAAGTTGTTCCAGATGAGTCCACTATATCTACCTATATGCGGTATTACTCTGTCGTTCCAAGTAAATTTGCATGTGCCACCTCTAATCATTTAAATAAACATCTGTTTTGTGTGCCCGTACCGCTCATGGAGTGACAAGGGGCAGTATCTTCCATGCTTAGCGGGTTATTCTCAAGATGAGTGTTTATTCACTTGTCATTGCACGAGAGTGGATGGTAATTGGGTTGCCCAATCCTATAATCAAAATAAAGAAAAATATAATAAAACAAACTCCCCCGGAATTTGATCGTTTGGAGGGCACCCGTGAATTCGGCTAGCCATGGCTTGTGTTTGTATGGTGGAGGCAAGGTAGTCAGAATCCCTAATCGACTCCTAGAATCCTACGACTTCACGACCCTACGGAAGCATGTCGATCCAAGTCCCACTATGAATCTCGATCAGGTAGAATCCATGTTGAGCCGCGATCCAAATCGTAGAATCCAGTACAAAACTATAGAATCCCGACTATGCTATGGACTATGTCCGATTCTACTAATTTATCTAAGCCATTTGTTTTGTTGTAGAAGAATAGTATGCCATCATCCAAGCCCTTTTTCACATGCCTCATGGCCCTTTATTCCCCTCCCAATCCCAAACGCTTAGCCACCGACATCTTTGATCTGGCTCTCAAAAACCCTAGATCGAAACTGAGGATCAGGCCTGTCGACGAATGGAATTGACGTGATAAGGAGGATGCGTCAAGGTAGATTGGAGAAAGAGAGCAAGACCCTTCAAGGTTCAGCACTGTGAGTTAGCTATACAAGTGATCGGCTATTCACGAAATCTAAAAAACGTCCTAAGTAAATTTCATGCGTTGAAGATTTAAATGTTCTATATATTTCCCTCTCATATGTGTTCCATACATGCAAGCTAGATTGTAGGTTAGCCATGAAAAGAAGTGGAATACAACTAGGATTGATGTGTATGGTTTTTGCTCTATATTTAGCGTTAAAACTCTATAGAACCCATATAAATTTCTGGCATGGACAAAAAATATCTTATTTGAGTAAATCTAGTAGAATCCTCGATTCCACGACTCGATACTACGACTCGATTCTGTCTAATGAAAATCGATCCGACTCCGAATCCCGACTCTGACTACCTTGGGTGGAGGGGGAGTAAACTTTACCTTTCTACTTGGGAACCACCGATAATGTGTTTAGCATGGAATATATTGAAATTATCGGTCATGACGTTGACAGGAAAAGTACACCTCTCAAAATTGTTTTCATCTCTGATTTAAGCTTCGAGCTCTGGCACCTCTACAAATCTCTGCTTCCCTCTGCGAAGGGTCTATCTATTTACTTTTATGTTATTTTACTTTTATTGTTGAGTCATCACCTTCTCATTTTAAGCACCAATCCTGAGACCACTATTGTCATTTTTATGCATTGAGTACAGTTAATGTTGGGTAAACCATGACTAGATCTCTTCTACCCTAAATTACAATGTTCAGTCGCTCTTGAACTTTGGAGGTTCTCTGCATTTATGTTTTGCAGTCTCAGAAAGGGCTAGCAAGATACCATGCTATCATATTATATCATGATTGTTTTGACAAATTGTTGGCATTGGAGATATGTTATTGAAAGTGCTAGTTATCGACTAGAGGGGGGGGGGGGTGAATAGGCGATTTTTATGAAAGGCTTCGAAAACAGGCAATGTCTTCGAAGTATGCGGAAGGAAGATGAGAACTAGCAAAGCCTATCAATAAGATGAACAGATATGACAAGCATAGACATCATACATACAAGCATGCGTTGAACATAAACACAAGAAGCATGAAGATAAATGAGTAAACAGATGAATGGCTTCAAGGAATATCTTCAAACACAGACAAGCATGCAAACGCTTCACAGTTCAAAACATTAAGGAAGAGAAAGGATAGAACCAGGAGCTCGGGGAAGACAGAGATTTGTTTGACCAGTTCCAACTGTTGTGACAGTTGTACGTCTGGTTAGGGAGGCTGAGATTGAACTCAGAAGACCACGTCTTCACCTTATTCCCCTTGAGCTAAGACCCGCAGATCTCGCCCAATCACTCTGGTAAGTCTTCAAGGTAGACTTCCAAACCTTCACAGACTTCGTTCACCGGCAATCCACAATGACTCTTGGATGCTCAGAACGTGACACCTAACCGGCTGGAAGATCACAGTCTTCAAGTGTAATAAGTCTTCGGTTCACTCGGAACATAATGTCTTCAGTGATGCTCAATCACTTTGGGATCTAGGTATTTTGGGTTTTATCCTCGCAAGGATTCTCTCTCAAAGGCTTCGAGGTGGGTTGCTCTCAAACGACAAAAGCCGTGCACTAACTCGAAGCAGCTACCAATTTATGGTGGTAGGGGGTGGCTATTTATAGCCAGGAGGCAACCCGACATGATATGTCCGAAATGACCTTGGGTCATAGGGAAGCTGACACGTGTCCAACGGTCGAATCCCAACACACGCGGCAACTTTACTTGGGCTCCAAGCAAAGCTGACTCAACCAACTCTGGAAGAGATTTTCTCTCATTTTTCTTCGCTCGAAGACATAGGATTTGGGTTGAGCATCACGTCAGTTTCTGACTTCGTTTACGTCAACCCCACTTAACAGTACGGTGGTTCCTATGACTCAAGAAAGAAGAAAATGAAACTACCAAAAGACTAAGTCTTCATGTTTCATTGGCTTCAAGTGAATGTCTTCGTGAGTCATTATGTTCAACACGAATGTCTTCATGAACCACCATTGTCTTCAATGTCTTCATACATTTTTAGGGGTCATCCTTGATGGGTAAACCGAATCAATAGGGACTTCTACCTGTGTTCTCCTGTGAATCTCACAAACACATTAGTCCCTTCAACCAAGTTTGTCTTCAATACTCCATAACCAATAAGGGGTGGCACTAGATGCACTTACAATCTCCCCCTTTTTGTTGATTGATGACAAACTGGTTGAAGTTTCAACGGGGATAAAAATATGTGAAAGTTTAAGGAACAAGGTGTTTGGCTTCATGAAGTTTGAGGAGCTCCCCCTGAAGATGTGCATATATGTAATTTGCTTTTGAATGCAAATGCACATGGCAGGTTTTGCTTTGTGGAGATCTCCCACTATTCACGAAGTCACAACTTGTGCACACAAAGTATTATGAAGATAATGGAATGCACAATGAAAAAATGGGCGTCTGCAGAATGACTTCAAGCGCATAAAATCAGATATACCAGTCGTGCAGAAATGACAAGTAGCAAATATAGCAGACGTCCATCAGGACTTAAGTTTACAACCCAAATAACCAAGAGTTTCAAAACGAGAGTTGCAAACTTAACAAAATATAGCAAGCCCGACCCAAAATGCCCGCTTGAAGACTATCAACCCATATGCTTCTCCCCCTTTTGTCATCGAATGACCAAAAAGGTATGAAGACATAGGATGTCTAAACGTCCCGAGGAGGCGACGAAGATGATGGGGCAGCCAGGTCAATGTTGGAGTTTGGTGGTGCAGACGGGCCTGATGCAGCATCGTGGTGCAGTGAAGCCATAGCTGGAGAAGTAGCATCATCTTCTTCATCAACAATCCTAGCATGAATCGTGGGCGCAGAACAAGAGTAATCCGAGTCCTCAAGTGAAGGCGTAGCGCGCCACTTCTCAGATGATGGAGGCTTGGAGCCAAATTTGAAGCTCTCCTTGAAGCCATCGGCAACAAGGTCATCTTCAGAGCATAGCAGTGTGAGGCTCTTCCAAGCACGACGGTTGGCTTCATGCACAACAAATGCATTCTTAGTGGAGATGTTGCGCACTCTGTTGAGATCAGATATGATGCTCTTCATTTGCCTCTTGAGCCAGTCATGATGCTTATCTTGCTTCTGATGCAGTGAAACAATCAACTCCCTGTCTGTCATCACCTTGGGCCGCTTCTGAGGCCTTTGAGGAACAGTACTAGTAGTGGCTTCAGTGTTGGCTTGACATGGTTGCCAAAACTGACCAGCACGTTCAGAAGGAGGGGCCACGTTGGGAAGATGAATAGCTTCCATATAAGCAGAGTGGCTTGCTTCAACAATTCTTGGATCTTTGTCTGCTGAAGGATAAATGATTTCATGAGGTGCATCAACTTCAGGCAGAAAGATATGATGTGTGCGACCAGAGGGTTCATATTGCATAGTTGAGCGAAGCTTAATGAGGGCATGATCCATGGTGCATAGAACTTGAGGCCAAACAGATCCATCCCAGAGGCAGCAAGCTGTCGGATGAAGAAATCATGGGTGTTGAATCTGATGCCATTGACGACATAGTATACAAATGTCTTCATGGCGCCTTCAAGCTTGGCTGAAGATGAATGTCCTTTAATTGGCCATAGAGTGTTGCGAAGAATGTGATATACAGTTCGAGGCAAGTACTCAAGGTCATTGACGAAGAATTCCTTGGGGTATTCAGCTTCAAATGGCACTGGCTTCATCATTGTGAGCATTTCAGTCATGTTCGGCTCTGGCTTCTGGAATATGCTTTCAACCTCCTTCTCATAAGCAGCACAACCTGGATTGTAGAAGTCCCCAGGAGTGGGCAAGGTGGTGAGCTCGAGAAGGTCTTGAGGTTTGGCTTCATGATGAACATCCCCAGTCATCCACTCAAGGGTCCAAGTCTTGGGGTCCCTATTGAAGCCAGAAATGTGGAGAGTTGCATAAAATTGGAGTATGAGCTCCTCATTCCAGTGTTCCTTGTCCGTGACAAAGGGCAACAATCCAACATCTCTGAAGCATTCCAAAGCTTGATCCAAGCAAGGGAGTTCAGACATGGCTTCACGATTCAGACGCCTGTGAGGATGAATCTGGTCTTGAATATACAGGATGCACATATAGTAGTTGTGCTGATGGTGAGTCCAGAATCTATCCGAAGATATCCGTGTCTTCTTAAAGGGATTCTTGGAGCTGTCAAAGAATGTGTTCTCATTTCTGAAAGAAGCAACACTGAATGAACAGTCAGTTGATGGGGCGCTATGAAGCATTGGCATTCTGGGCATAGGCCTCTGAACGAGTGGCCGATTGTTGATGTTGAACTCATATTGCGGACCATGCTGCACTGGAGGAGTAAGAGATGGCCACAAGACAGGAACTAGCTCACCCGCTCGATTATAGGCCAAAGCTGTATTTGGCGCATTGTCTTCAGTTGGAGCAATGACTTCAGGAGCAGGAGCAGGAGCTTCATGAGTTTCACTTAAAATGACTTCAAGCACAAGGGCCTCAGTGGCAGCAGTAGCAGTAGTTTCAAACACCAGCTCTTGAATAGGTTCAGGTATTGCAGCCGGAATGTCTTTAGTCTGTTGGGCTTCTAGCTCAGGACTGGCTTCAGCTGATGCAATCAGAATAGTTTCAACTGGTGCATCTTCTGTTTGTGCGGTGGTACTGGGAGGAACATCTTCTTGCACAACATCTTCTTGATTAACAGAAGCTTCTTGATGCACATCCTCCTCAGGAATACGTGACATGGAGGCTGGTTTAGGGCCTCGGTGAAGCCTTCGAAAGGTTGGCGATGCCTTTGGAGATGAATGATCTTCCTCCATGGCTTCAGGCGTTCCTTGCATCTGCGGGATATCAGTTGTTGCAGTTTGAGGAGGAGTGGTGGGGATCACTTCATGGGGCTGCTCATCCCAGCGCTCATCAGTAGCCATTGGCGTCAGGGGTCTGCCAATGCTGATAGGCTCACTGTTCTCTTGAACAGGTGATACCACATCTTGGGTAATCTAAGGAAGGACTTCATCATCATCATGTTGCACATTGGCGTCAGAACCAATGTCTTCAGCTGCGGTGGGGTCAACAGCTAGAATATCTTCTGTAACAGGAACCTGTGTGGAAGCAGGTTCATGCACAACAACTCTTCTTTCTGTATTTTCTGAAACAAGGGGTGCCACAGAGATTGGCGTCACAAGCAGCGGCTCTTGAGGAGCTGATGAAGCAGTTGCTGCTTGTGCCCTGCGTGAAGCCTTTGAAGACTTCGTCTTTTGGCGCTTCTGAGACGGAGAGACAGCAGAGGCATCGGTTTGCTTGCGCTTGCGAGCTTCGGCTTCAGCTTGCTGTGTCTTCTTCTTTTCTGAAGCAATCAATGGTACAGATGGCTTCGAGCCAGAGAAGCTTGGAGGGAAGACAATTGTGGGCATATCTTGCCTTGGTGCCTCAGCAGCAGGGGTCACTGGCTTCTTCTTCTTCTTGATCAACTTCGGATCAATTGCGGGACAGCCAAGTGCTTTTCTCTTCAAGCCCTCATTGTGGGCTTGCACTGTCTTCTCAGCATAGTGCTTGAGGCGTTCCCTGGCACCTTTGGCGTCATCGTAGCGCTTTTGAACTTCGTCTTTCAGTTCAGCCATCATCTTCTTGTAACCCTGAATTTCCTTGACGCTGAACTTGGTAAGATGCTTCTTGAAAAGCTGTTTTTCATGCTCAATCTTGTCCTTCTGCTCAAGAACTTTTTGAACGACTGCAAGTTCCTGGTTGATGAAGCCTTGGAAGGTGACACTGATGTCAATTGGGAGCTGCAGATCGTCAATAGACAGAGTTGGGTCGTGAAACCATTCATCAATGAAATTATTTAGAATGTCGTGGTCGAACAGAGGCAGGTCCTTGAAGATATCGGCCTCTTCCCTGCTTGTTCTTGATGAGTTGCTCAAGAGCATCATCATCAAACTCATCATTAGACAGATCAATGATGTCATCATCATCTCGTAAGGTGCTTGATGGTTTGGGGCCTCACCCTGCTGGTTGCTTTCTCTTTGGAGAGTTGCGAGATACATCTTCAGATTGCACACTGGATTCAGGAGGTGCAGTTTTCATTGGCTTCACTCTTGCAGCTTTTGGTGAGGCAGCAGACTTTGAAGATTGCCCCTCTTTAGCTTTGGAAGCTTTAGGCTTTCTCTGTGTCTTGGGGGAGGCAGGAGCAATGTCTTCAGTAGGAGCTTCTCGACAAGCAGCAGCTGCAGCAGCATGAAGAGCATTAATATGCTCAATATATGCTTGAAGACCATCCCATGGCCCAGTCAGATTTGGATCTGCTTGACGGGAGCCATTGGGCCTTGGTTCTGCCAGACCAGGGTTGAAGTCAACACCATAGTCCTTCTTGTTCTGCTCAGCCGAACCCTTTGCAAACTGGTAATTGGCTTCAAAGAGGTCATCTTCATGACATCATCTAATACTGGATGGGTCAGCATCTTGTGGCTTCACACCTCTGACCATGCATGGATAGAAGTGTTGAGCAATGGCGTCAGCCTTTGTCTTCGGAATAAGCTTCCGGTACACAATATCTACCCATGGTGGCCTAATAGCATTCTTGTCAGCATATTCAGGTGTAACAAAATGATAGTAGAACCATTGCTTAGCCCAATATCTTCTGATCCACTGCACATGTGACTTGCGTTCTCCGTATGTTTCCTCTGGATCTGACTTGTACTGCTCATACAGATCTGGAGGGAGGTCAAGAGCAGTGTTTGCTCGCCTTTGTCTTCCTCCCTTCTTTGCGGATTTACCACCAACCATTGGCTTCAAGGGGCTTAATGGCTTTGCTCTGCTAATTCGATAGGAACTGGCTTTAGGAGAATCAAGATGAAGCTGTAAGAAGTCTGCAAATGAATTCAGACTATGAGAACCAAGTAACTCACCCACAGACATGTACCTGTGCAAGAATTAGAGATGCGAGGGAAGGAGGAGAGGTCATATGCATTCTCAGAGGATTTTGAAGATAAATTAGTTTGAAGACAATGACCTCATAGTGCGAAGACATTCACTTACAGTGTGTTGGTTCCAGATTTGTACAAATTCGAAAATAGGTACAAGTGAGGAATCATACGAAACATAGCATAAGTGAAGGAACTTTGCAATATATGAGATGTGTGACTGAAGATATAGATTTGAAGGTGAAAGAACAACTTTTGAAGATATATGTAGAAATTTTAGATCAAACAAACGGTAAAAAAGTAGTCTTTATTTACCGCACGATGAACAACTCAACGAGACGCGAAGGAAGCTGAGCAGTTCGATCTCCCACACCCTAATTTGGCGGTGGAAGATCGCTACGGCGGCGGCGGCGAGAAGATATCCGCGGCCGGCGTGAGTATAGTGTCGAAGAGGTCGCGGTAGCGAAGCGCTTCTTCTCCGGCGTCGACGGAAGTTAGCGATGGCGCTAGGGTTGTATGGAGGCGATGGCGACAAATGTGAAGAGCATTAATGGATGCGGGGGCGAAGTATTTATACGGGAAGAGTCGGCCCAGGTGGAACGACTGTTTTGCCCCTGGCGATACGCATTTGCTCGACGCGTGGCACGGATGTGCTGTTTTGACAGCCACGCATAGACCCCACTACTTAGCAGTTTTGGCGGGAGGTCGTTACGGCTTCTGCGGCGGCCGGTAAAATGGATAAGGATATGAAAACGTTTTAAATTTTGGTCTCAAAATCTTCGACTGACAAGGACACAGTGAAGACAATCCACACATGTCAAATAGAATGCATATGAAGATTTAGAGAGATAGGAAGAGACAATCATAGAGGGGTAAGGGTCCAATCACATTCACTTAGTTCAGAAAAATCCAACTTGAAGACATAGCTATAAGTGAATGCTGTTGTGGACAAACTCATACAAATAGTATAGGCAAATAGATTAAACAAAGTGCGAAGATAAAACCATTGGTGAAGACAAACCAAATCAAGAAGATAGTGCAATAGATGTGACGCCAAATGAAAATCTTCAAGAAAATTTGGTGGTGGCGTTACTCACCGTATAGGAAGTATTAGACCCAGACACGACGCACAATTATCATGGCCCTCTGAAGTCAAATTCCGCGTTAATATCTTCACACTTAGAGTGTACATCTTCATGAATTGAAGACATACGTTACTTTGTGTAGTGTACATCATAGTTATCAACAATGCATAAGGGTTAGGATGTGTGTCCATTCACTGGACATTCGAGGATTCTAAGATATTTAGCTCACACCGCAACTTGCAAAACCTCTTCTCATCCAAAGGCTTCATGAAGATATCTGCCAGCTGATCTTCAGTGTTGACGTGAATGACGTCAATGTCTTCCTTGAGCACATGATCACGAAGGAAATGATGCCTGATCTCAATATGCTTCGTCTTGGAGTGCTGGACAGGATTGTGTGAAATCTTGATGGCGCTCTCATTGTCACATAATAGGGGTACTTTCTTCTTGTTGATGCCGTAGTCCTTCAGGGTTTGCTTCATCCAGAAAAGCTGTGTAACATCCAAAAATTCTAAATTTTGGAATGTTATATTCATTAAGTAATTATGATTGTTTGATTGATTGATTGATTGAAAGTGAGTGAAATTTGAAACTTTTTGAAAGTTAAACGAGAGGGAATGAAATGACTTTCCCAAACTTTCACTTTGCACTTTGATCTTCAATGAATTCAAATTCATTTCAATACACAACCCTAGAGTGAAGATAACATGACTTCTTCCATTTAAAGAAATGAAAAGGGATTTGAAAAGATTGGAATTCCATTTGAAAATATTTGAAATTCATAAACTTTATGCAACTCAATGATTTTCATGAGAGAAGATAAAATGACTTCTTCAAAGATGAGTTGGAAGTTTAAAAGAAACAATTTGAAAGTGGTTTGAAATTCAAACTCATACCCAATTTGGAGTTATTTGGTTTTTATTCAAATTATTTCTCTCCTAAAAATAAATATATGAAAATAAGGGTAAAATGATTCCCTTCAATGAAAAATTAGGAGGAAATAAATTTGAAATCAATTTTAAAAATGACTTTTATTGGATTTTATTGCAATAGTAGCACTGTTTGATTTTTACAAATTTTTGTAGACTTTATTTGGACTTGAAAAATAGTTCATATTTTTCTCTGTATTTTTCTGAACATTTTGATATATTATATGACTATATAATATTTTAATCTCATTTGCTTCTCCTGACTTTTTCTTTTTTTTGTTTATTTAAAAAAAAAGAAATGGCCGAAGCCCACTAGACCTACAAAGCCAGGCCGGCCCACTCCTCTCTCTCTCCCCGGCCCACCTCAGCGCCCGAGCCGATTCGGCAACAGATCGGCAGCCCGCCCTTTCCCGTTTTTCTCTCTCAGTCTCTCTGGCACGCGGGACCCACCGTCCGCCTGAAGGAAACCCGCGCTCTCCTTCCTTCCCCCCCTCCTCTTTCCCTTCCCTCGCCGGCACCACTGCGGCAACCGACCCCGCCTGATTTCTTTCGTTCCGGTGCCCGACCCCTCCTCCAAGCCTGCCAGCCTATAAATACTGAGGCCCTACCTCTCTTTTCTGCAAAAGCCCCACGCCAAACCCTCCGGTGCCCCTATGATCGCTCATCGGAGTTCTGAGGCCGCCACCCGCCATTGCCGTCGCCCCGCTCGCTGCTGTCACCCTCGAGCCTTGCCGTGGCCACCATCCGACTCTCCGTCATTGTCTTCATCGCCGGCGTGTCTTCCCCGAGCTCCGGGACCACTGGAGGCCTCGCCCGCGTCGAGCCCGAGCCGCTGCCGTCGTCGACATCACCGGAGATCCTCCCCCGCCACCGCTGTGAGCTCTCCCCCTCTCTCCGCCGTTAGATCTAGATCCCACGGCCTAGATTAGAACGCGCTTTTTTTGCGCGAACCATTTTCTGCTAGTTTGCGGTCGTCCGCCCGTTAGCTCAACAATGCACATGCTGTAGCAAATCAGGATCTGCCACGTGTTAGTTAGCCGATCCATAGCTAGTTTTCCTTTTCTGTTTTAATTTCTTTTTCTGTTTGTTCTGTTTTTAGAATTGCAATATCTTCTAGGATATTTGATGTTTTTGAGTGATTCTTTTTGCATTAGATCACAAAATTTATATAGATTCTGTTTGTGGAATTAGTTTTCAAAATTTAATATTTTAAATTTGAATTTACTCAAACTTGCTTCAAAGAAAATTTTTGTCTTAACTCCTATTTAAAAATTTATTTTTAGTTGATTCTTTTTGCATGCTGTCACTAGGACTTTTGCCCTTCCAGTAAGATTTCACAAATAATTTTTAGTTTATTTTAAAATTCAGTTTTAGCTAAAACAATACTGTTTAGTTGTTAATTTGTTTATTTCTTAAACTTTAGGTTTTTATTTGTTTTTAATTGAAACTTTTTGTCAATTTTGGCAAATTATTTTATGTTTCTGTTAGACCTTAGTAGACACATTTTTATAGTCATTTAAAGTTATTTTAGCTTTTGCTTTGTATCACAAATTGTAAAGGTCATAACTTAGGTTTTATTTTAGCTTTTTATTTGGTTCTTTTTGCCAATAAAATTTTATGAAAATTTCTTTATGTTAACTTAGTTGTTTTATATTTTATTTTCTGTTAATTTATTAATTTAGTATTTTTCTTTGCTGTTAAGTTTTTACTTAGGACAAAACTAGTTTGTTGTTGCAAAGTCATAGAGTTTTCATAGTAGTTTTTCTTTATAGTTTCTTTTGAAGTTTTCTTTTGATTTTTATTTGGATTTTCTTATTCATTTCTTTGTTGCCTTTATATGTTGACTGTTATTTTGATTGCTAGAAATGCTTGCTAGATGTGATTGCTTATATGAATGTAATGTTTGATTAATATAGATTTCATCGGAGAGTGACGAATAGTTCTATCAAGTTATTTCTGAGAGCGATATTATCTTCATCAACTATACCAGGCAAGTTCACTTTGACCATATTTTCATACCTATGTTTTATTGCATTTAGTGATACTTTTCAACATCTCCTCCAGTAGTTATATTGAGCTTGAAACTTGAGGTAGTATCATGAGTAGGAGAAACCCAATACCCCTATTACCATTGCCCGGGAAGGGACGATATTTTGCATTAGTGCTATGCTCTAGTAGACGGGGGTTGGATGTGTGATACAAGAGTGTCGTGAGGATTAATAATTCAAGACCTGCGTGATGATCAAGACTTCAAGTACTCAATATACCTCTGGGTGGAATGGCTATGCTTCTGGCAGCCTGATATCTATCATGGTTATCCCGGGAATCCTGGTATCTACCTGTGATCATCCCGACGGAATGCCACCCAGGCTCAAAGAGATGGATGGATACTTCAAGGCCGGAAAGCTTACGTGTGCCACCGCAAGTCATTATGGGCTCTGGCTTGGTTGACCGTAACACCCCCTTGTAATGTGCTACAGTGATCCATCATGATCAATGCCAAGTCAGCATCTTTTGCAAAGCACAAGTGCCACTTGTCTTAGAGTTCAAACTCAAAATCCAATTTGAATTGCAAGTCAAATATTTACATTTTCAAACATGCAAACAAAATAGTTCATAATATTGCAAATAATACCACAACAATTATAAAAGTAAAACCAACATTATTTGAATTCCCAAGTTCACCCTAACATCCAAAAACAGTACCCAAAACTGCATTATTAAATCCATTTTCATTTTAGAAAAAATCAAATAAATTCAAATGCCTCCCAAACTTTTTGTGGTAGTACCAAATAATGCAATGTAATTATGTGGCCAAGGTTCATATTTTACAAAATCCATATGGTGGTTCAACTTAACGCAAAACAGTAACTAAAATAGAAAATAGAAAAAGATTAAAGAAAAAGGGAAAGGGACACTGTGCGGCTGGGCTTCGAGTTGCAACAGTGCGGCCCAGCCCGCTAAGCCATCGTCTCCCTCCTCTCTCCCCAGCTGTCGCCATGGCCGAGCTCGCGCGCGCGATGCACCGCGCGATGCTCGACACCACCTCCTCCCTGCCCTCGCCAGCGCGTGGATAAGATCCCCTGCGACCCCTCTGGCGAAACCCTAGTGCCATTCCCCTCCTCCTCGCATCGTTCTCTTCCTCCCCGCGCTCGCCCGAAACCTCGCCGCCATGGCCCTGCTCGACCGCGCGCCCACTTAGCTCCCCGCAACCCCTGCCTGCGCCAGAAGGACCGCCGTCAACCGCTTCATCTACTAGTGCATCTCGTTGCCATCGGGAGCCACTACAACGTCGCCATCTTCCTCGTCTTCTTCCTCTGGCAGACGAGATTGCCGCCATCGATCCGTCGTCTCCGGCGCTCCTCGAGCCCGCTAGCCTGCCCTGCTGCTTCGCTGTGAGCCCCGCACCCTTTCCCCTCTGCCTCCTTGCCCGTTTGCTTGCCGTAGCGGACTCACCCGCAATCCGAGCTCCGCCGTACGCCATGGCTGTCGGGCTCAAGCACCCTGTGCATCTCTGCTCGCACCCGTGCTCCCCACGTGCTCCTGGCACCCCCAGGGTGCCGTTGAGCCCCTCCATTAGCCTTCCCGTGCGCTGACGCGTTGCCCTCGGCGAGCTCGAGCTCCGGTCGCCGCTGTCCGTGCTTCCCGCGCTCGCTTCCGGCCACCTTCGGTGCTGCCGATGGCCCAGATCGACGCGGCGCGTCGTGGGCGTCCCGTGGGACCAAACCCCGGGCCAAATGGCCATCTGTGCGCCGTTTCCGTGAGTCGCTGCCATCTCTGGTGGTCGCCGGAGCACGCGCCGGCGTTTAAACGCCGGCGGGACCCACCTGTCAGGTCGTTAACGCTAACCCAGGCCACTAACCACCCCCCACTGTGCCACTGACATTGGGCCCCACCGCAGCTAATTAGGCTAAATAGAAATTAAACTAACCTAATATGCCACTGACACCCGGGGCCCACCCTTAATTAACCCTGTTTAATTAAAATAACACTGATTAGCCCCTCTGGGTATGACATCTGGGGCCAGCCCACTGTTCCAGTGGATAAGGCTGGCTGAGTCAGCTTGCTGACTCAGCAACTGACCCCACCTGTCAGCCTCATGTGGAAAAGTGTGGGTACACTTTTGGGTACTCTTAGCAATTAGGTATTAAAATGATTTTCGAATTAAATAAATCTGTAATTTCAGAATATTGTTTAAACTTCAAAAATTCATAGAAAATAAACCGTAAACCGGATGAAAATAATTTATATATGAAAAATGATCAGAAAATATGACGAATCCGAATATGACATCCACATGCCTGCCACACCCCTCCATCACTGCAACATGGAACCTTCCCCTCCGGTTCAGTATACCGTTAACTGCCTGGAGCTGGGAAAATATCCCTAGATATTTTCCCGCTCCATCTGTAACGTGTAGTGCTACGTTAGCTCACCCCTAGCACAGCATACTGCCATGTCATGCATTGTGCTGCGTTTGTTTGCTTTGTATTTATTATTTCTTCCCCCTCTTCTCTCCGGTAGACCCCGAGACCGACGCTGCTCCTGAGTACGACTATATCGACGACGACCCGTCCTTTTCCGCAGAGCTTCCAGGCAAGCAAAACCCCCTTGATCATTCCTATATCGCCTATTCTTTCTCTCCCATGCTTGCATTAGATTTTGCTACTGTAATTGATTGCTCCTATTCTGATGCTTAAGCCTGATTTTGTAACCTGCTGTTGATACTTTACCTGCTATCCTAAATGCTTAGTATAGGTTGGTTAGTGATCCATCAGTGGCCCCGCACCCTTGTCTGTGTTGCCATGCATTGCTTCCGGATGTTTCGATCAACGTGATCGATGTGCAGAGACCTACACAGCACCGCACACCCCCTTAGTTGTATGACTCAGCAGAGCTACCATCGAGTGCCGAGGGTGACACCTCCTACCTCACTCCTGATGATATCTCCGTAGCGTAGCTAGTCGGTTGTGGATTATCGAGGGTGATTCCTCTTTCACCACCTCCGATGATGCTTCTGTCGTGCAGCCCCTAAAGTGTGAACTTATCAAGGGTGATTCCTCCAAGTTCACCTTGATGGTTACATCGAGTGGGAATCCATTGAGGGTGATTTCTCGGATTCCCCATGATGTTATGGACACACGTGTACTTTGACCTTCACCTCAGTCCTTTGGGAAGTCGGGTTGGCCATGAGGGCACCCTAGAGAGATTATTGTGGTGGAACGACAGGGCAGGTGCAGACCACCTAGGAGAGAGGTGGGCCTGGTTCGTGGTCGTTGGTCCGCGGGTTACGAATGCGACAGGGTGTCGGAGGTGAGCCTTGAGCCCTGTTCGTGTCCGTGAGTTACTAATAACATGCTTAACGGATTTGGGTATTTGATCTGTGTTGGCCACTGGCCTATACGCACTACCACCACGCGGCATAATGGTTTAATGGGGCCCTCGGTGCCGTATGTATCAGCCGAAAGCTTTGTCAGACGTCCAGTTCAGCATTGCAGCACGGCTAACAGCAGATACCCACAGGCACAACGTGGTGAGACTGGCCCTGCAAGCAACGACCCAGAGTGCAAAGGGCGATGGGCCCAAGACCCCTGAGCACTTAGGATGTATGATTAGTGCATGGTCGAGTCGGGGGCGTCACAAGTTGGTATCAGAGCCGACTGCCTATAGGAAGCCCCTTTCCAACTCCTTGGCCGAAGTTGAGTCTAGTCTTTGAAAAACTATTTTACTAACTATGTTGTGTGGCTTACGGGCCCACATCGCCAATGGATGGGATTAGGATCTTTTATTCCACTTCTTTACTCTGGGATTCTGAACTTCTCTTCCATTCGGGTTAGAAATTTTACTAACTCTAACATTAGGTTCTCGTGATCACCTCCACCCGGAGATTTGAATTAACCCTTCTTCGAGTAGAGGGCCAGGTTCTACTTCACAGTGTTCACGGACCGCATGATCCTTTTATCGAGGGCACCCTGCGTTGTCACTTGCAGATTCCTCGCTCCAGTAGTTTTCTCCGACGTTGATGTAGCTTTTGCTATGTCTCGTTGTTGTATCTCTCCACCGCGTGCCTGCGTGCTGCCTAGTTGTCTAGCTGCGTGTGTTCTGAACATCTGCTGCCATTTGTAGCTAACTCTGTGCATGGATCTGTATGTCTTTAATGACTACTGATATGTATCTAATGCACTTCTTGTTCATTGCTCATGTTACGTCATGAATGACCCCTTACACATGCAGTTTTTCTTGCTAAACTGCCCCTGTTGTTTTTAGCAGGATGGCTGACGATCCTCCGCCTCCACCCTATATTGCCGCAATGATGCAGCAGTTTGAGCTGAATCGTCAGTTCATGTCCGGGCTAATGAGCCAATTTCCAGCCCAGAATGCTCATCAGCAGCCTACCCCAATAACACTTCAAGAATTCGTGCGCCTCAACCCGTCCATTTTCCGCAACTCCACCAATCCTATGGATGCTGATGATTGGCTTCGTGACATCCTATTTGAAATGGAGTCAGCTAATGTTTCCCCTGCCAGTTACGTTACCTTTGCGGCATTTCACTTGAACGGTCCAGCTGCTCAATGGTGGGAAAGCCATAGGGGTAGCCTGCCTGCTGGAACTGTAACCACTTGGCAAGAATTTCAGTCAGCCTTCCATGCACGGCACAATCCTCAAGGTCCGATGGACCAGAAGAAGAAGGAATTCCGCAAACTCACACAGGGCAAAATGACTGTGGATGAATATCAGAGGAAATTTCTCGATTTATACCGCTATGCTGAAGATGACGTCTGTACTGACGCACGCAAGCAGGAGAAATTCCGTGAAGGACTGCGTCCTGATATAAAGCTCGCACTTGTTGTCCATGATTGCGCAGACTTTGCGACGCTTGTTAGCCAAGCTTTCCGAGCTGAAACTGGTCTGACTGAGTACCAGGAATCGCTCAAGCGCACTCGTGACGTTGGCTCGTCTTCAAGTCAGCCTGCTCAGAAACGACAAGTCTGGATCCCGCACAATGTCTATCACCGACCTGCTCCAACACCAAGGCCGTCTTATGTTGCACCTCGTCTGCCTTCGCCGCCGAGACAGCTCAGAGTTCAGCCCAATGTTGTGGTCCCTCCTCGTCTGCCCGCTCCGCCAAGACAACCCAGTGCTCAAAATAGACAGCCCAATACTATGGCTCCTCGCCCCGAACGTGGAGTCTGCCGTAAATGTGGACTGCCAGGTCATCATTCCAGGTTTTGCACAGGGAGCCAAAATTTCAGACCGACTGCTGTTGAACTTGGCCATGTCAACCATATTAATGCTGAAGAAGCTCGTGAGGCCCCAAAAATTGTGATGGGTACCCTTCTCGTTAATTTAGTGCCAGCCTCTGTTCTCTTTGATTTAGGAGCATCGCATGCCTTTGTGTCCCAACAATTTGCTCAGTTACATGAGTTGGACATGGAAAAATTACCCACTCCTTTAGCGGTTCAATCTCCGGGATCCAAGTGGCAAACCACAATGGTAAGCCCCCACAACCAAATCAAAATTGGAGGTCTACTTTTTCCGGCTTCTCTCACTATGCTCAGACCTTCCAACATAGACATCATTCTTGGTATGGAATGGTTGACAGCCTATAAAGCTTTGATCGACTGTGCCGCCAAGACAGTCTAGCTCACACACCCTTCTGGCCAGGTGATCAACTACTCTGCCCAGATAATCCAGAATGCTGAGAGCCAGATATATGCTCTGAATGCATTGATTGCTTCACCTCTTGAGGGAATAGAGAACGTTCCAGTCGTTCGGGATTTTCAAGATGTCTTTCCAGAAGAACTCCCAGGTGTACCACCTGCTAGGTCTGTCGAATTCGTTATCGACCTGAAACCGGGCACTACTCCTATTGCCAAGCGCCCGTACAAGATGCCGCCGCATGAACTCCTTGAACTTAAGGAGGAAATTGACAAGTCACTTCGTAAGGGTTTCATCCGCCCCAGTTCTTCTGCTTGGGGAGCACCTTCTCTCTTTGTCAAGAAGAAGGATGGAACAAACTAGTTGGTCCAAGATTACCGACCTATCAACCAGGCAACCATTCAGAACAAGTATCCGCTTCCTCGGATCAACGATCTGTATGATCAACTTGCTGGCTCCTCAGTATTCTCTAAACTTGATTTGAGATTGGGATACCACCAGATCCGAGTTTGTAAAGAGGACATTCCTAAGACACCCTTCGTTACTCGCTATGGTTCTTACGAGTACACTGTCATGTCCTTTGGCTTAACCAACGCTCCAGCAACCTTCTCTCGGTTAATGAACTACATCTTCATGGATTACCTCGACAAATTCGTCGTGGTTTATCTGGATGATATCCTTGTATATTCGAAGAATGAAGAAGAACATGACGAACATCTTCGTCTTGTACTGGAGAAGCTGCGTGAACATTAACTGTATGCCAAATATTACAAGTGTGAATTCTGGTTATCTGAAGTGACATATCTCGGCCACGTGATTTCCAAAGATGGCATTGCTGTTAACCCAGAACGAGTTCAGGCTATTCTTGAATGGACTCCCCCGAAGAATGTCAAGCAAGTCAGAAGTTTTCTCGGACTCGCCAGGTATTGCTGCCGTTTTGTCGAGAACTTCTCTAAGATTGCCAAGCCCCTGACTGATCTGCTTCAACAAGGCGTTAAGTTTGAGTGGACAGAAAAATGTCAGGAAAGTTTTCAGACACTCAAAGACAAGCTGACATCTGCCCAGTGCTTGCTCCTCCAAATTCGCGCAAGGACTTCGTGATTTATTGTGACACATCTCGCCAAGGATTAGGCTGTGTCCTAATGCAAGAGCGCAAGGTGATTGCTTATGGCTCTCAACAGTTGCGTCCTCATGAAGAGAACTATCCAACGCATGATCTCGAACTTGCAGCAGTTATTTATGCATTGAAGTTATGGCGACATTACCTACTTGGTAATCGTTGCGAGATCTACACGGATCATCAAAGTCTGAAATACTTGTTCACTCAGCCATCTCTGAACCTCCGTCAGCAAAGATGGATGGAGGCCATTACAGACTATGATTTGGGTATTTCTTATACCCCTGGCAAGGCTAATGTAATGGCTGATGCTTTGTGCCATAAATCCTACTGTTGTGAACTTGAGGTTCAGCTACAGCAACCACTCTTGTATGAAGAGCTTTGAAAGATGAACATCGAGATAGTTCCTCAAGGATATCTAAATACCTTGGTTGTTAAGCCAGATCTCGAGCACAACATCAAGACAAGGCAGAATTATGACTCTGAAGTCGAGAAGATTCAGAACTATCTCTCCAAAGGAAATTCATCGTTCTTCACTGTTGATGATGATGGTGCCTTGTTCTTCAGAGGCTACCTAGTGGTCCCCAGAAAGAAAAATCTGGACTCGCGCTCGGATGTCATGAAAGAAGCACATGACACACCTTTGTCTATTCATCTGGGTAGTACCAAGATGTACCAAGACATTCGTCACTGGTGGCCTGATATGAAGCGAGACATTGCTTGTTATGTTGCTGAGTGTGACATTTGCCGTCGCATCAAAGCAGAACATCAAAGACCTGCTGGAACTCTGCAACCACTTGCTATTCCTGAATGGAAATGGGACAAAGTTGAAATGGATTTCATTACTGGATTTCCCAGATCACAGAAGGGTCATGATGCTATTCTTGTCGTCATTGACCGATTCTCCAAGGTTGCTCATTTCCTGCCAGTCAAGGAGACAATCAGTGCTAGTCAGTTAGCAGACTTGTATGTTTCCAGAATATGTTGGAGATCAGTTCAGACTGTGGCAGCCTCTTTACCTCAAGGTTCTGGGCAAGTTTCCAAGAAGCTATGGGAACTCATCTATCCTTTAGCACCGCTTTTCACCCCCAGTCCCAGGGCCAAGTTGAACGAGTCAACCAAGTGCTTGAAGATATGCTTCGCGCATGTGTCATCTCCTTTGACAAGAAATGGGAGGAATCTCTCCCGTATGCTGAATTCTCTTACAATAATAGCTATCAAGCTAGTCTGAAGATGGCACCATTTGAAGTTCTTTATGGACGTAAGTGCCGAACTCCTCTGAATTGGTCAGAAACTGGGGAACGGCCACTCTTCAGTCCGGACATTATCCAACATGCTGAAGAGCAAGTTCGTATTGTTCGCGAACATCTGAAGACTGCTCAGTCTCGTTAGAAGAGCAATTATGACCGTAAACACAAGGTAATGGTCTATCAACCTGGCGAACAGGCTTATCTTCGTGTTACTCCGATGAAGGGCACTCACCGTTTCGGAATCAAGGGCAAGCTAGCTCCTCGCTACATTGGCCCCTTCCGCATTCTCGCAAAACGTGGAGAAGTGGCATATCAATTGGAATTGCCATCGAACCTTTCTCAGGTTCACAATGTTTTCCATGTGTCGCAACTCCGCCGCTGCTTCAAGGATCCGATCTGAGCAGTGGACCATGAAGTGCTGGAATTGCAGGATGACCTATCTTATAAGGAACATCCGATCCGTATTCTTGATCAAGCTGAACGTCAAACTCGTCAGAAGTCAATCAAGTTCCTTAAAGTTCAGTCGTCGAATCATTCTGAAGATGAAGCCACTTGGGAACGTGAGGATCGTCTTCGCGAGGAATATCCCGATCTCTTTCCTTCTACCTCCTGAATTCTCGGGACGAGAATTTCTTTTAGAGGAGGAGAGTTGTAACACCCCCTTGTAATGTACTACAGTGATCCATCATGATCAATGCCAAGTCAGCATCTTTTGCAAAGCACAAGTGCCACTTGTCTTAGAATTCAAACTCAAATTCCAATTTGAATTGCAAGTCAAATATTTACATTTTCAAACATGCAAACAAAATAGTTCATAATATTGCAAATAATCCCAAAGCAATTATAAAAGTAAAACCAACATTATTTGAATTCCCAAATTCACCCTAACATCCAAAAACAGTACCCAAAACAGCATTATTAAATCCATTTTCATTTAAAAAAAAATTCAAATAAATTCAAATGCCTCCCAAACTGTGTGTGGCAGTACCAAATAATGCAATGTAATTATGTGGCCAAGGTTCATATTTTACAAAATCCATATGGTGGCGCAACATAACGCTGAAACAGTAACTAAAATAGAAAACAGAAAAAGATTAAAGAAAAAGGGAAAGGGACATTGTGCGGCTGGGCTTCGAGTTGCAACAGTGCGGCCCAGCCCGCTAAGCCATCGTCTCCCTCCTCTCTCCCCAGCTATCGCCATGGCAAAGCTCGCGCGCGCGATGCACCGCGCAATGCTCGACACCACCTCCTCCCTGCCCTCGCCAGCGCGTGGATAAGATCCCCCGCGACCCCTCTGGCGAAACCCTAGCGCCATTCCCCTCCTCCTCGCATCGTTCTCTTCCTCCCCGCGCTCGCCCAAAACCTCGCCGGCATGGCCCAGCTCGACCGCGCGCCCACTTAGCTCCCTGCAACCCCTGCCTGTGCCAGAAGCACCGCCGTCGACCGCTTCGTCTACTAGTGCATCTCATTGCCGTCGGCAGCCACAGCAACATCGCCATCTTCCTCGTCTTCTTCCTCGGGCAGACGAGATTGCCGCCATCAATCCGTCGTCTCCGGCGCTCCATCGAGCCCGCTAGCCTACCCTGCTGCTTTGCTGTGAGCCCCGCACCCTTTCCCCTCTGCCTCCTTGCCCGTTTGCTTGCCGTAGCGGACTCACCCGCAATCCGAGCTCCACCGTACGCCATGGCCGTCGGGCTCAAGCACCCTATGCATCTCTGCTCGCACCCGTGCTCCCCGCGTGCTCCTGGCACCCCCAGGGTGCCGTTAAGCCCCTCCATTAGCCTTCCTGTGCGCTGACGCATCGCCCTCGGTGAGGTCGAGCTCCGGTCGCCGCTGCCCGTGCTTCCCGCGCTCGTTTCCGGCCACCTTCGGTGCTGCCGATGGCCCAGATCGACGCGGCGCGTCATGGGTGTCCCGTGGGACCAAACCCCGGGCCAAATGGCCATCTATGCGCCGTTTCCGCGCGTCGCCACCGTCTCTGGTGGTCGCCGGAGCGCGCGCCGGCGTTTAAACGCCGGCGGGACCCACCTGTCAGGTCGTTAACGCTAACCCATGCCACTAACCACCCCCACAGTGCCATTGACATTGGGCCCCACCACAGCTAATTAGGCTAAATAGAAATTAAACTAACCTAATATGCCACTGACACCCGGGGCCCACCCCTAATTAACCCTGTTTAATTGAAATAACACTGATTAGCCCCTCTGTGTATGAGATGTGGGGCCAGCCCACTGTTCCAGTGGATAAGGCTGGCTAAGTCATCCTGCTGACTCAGCAGATGACCCCACCTGTCAGCCTCACGTGTAAAAGTGTGGGTACACTTTTGGGTACCCGTAGCAATTAGGTATTAAAATGATTTTCGAATTAAATAAATCTGTAATTTCGGAATATTGTTTAAACTTCAAAAATTCATATAAAATAATCCGTAAGTCAGATGAAAATAATTTATATATGAAAAATGATCAGAAAAATATGATGAATCCGAATATGTCATCCACATGCCTGCCACACCCCTCCATCACTGCAACATGGAACCTTCCCCTCCGGTTCAGTATAACGATAACTGCCTGGAGCTGGGAAAATATCCCCAGATATTTTCCCGCTCCGTCTGTAACGTGTAGTGCTACATTAGCTCACCCCTAGCACAGCATACTACCATGTCATGCATTATGCTGCGTTTGTTTGCTTTGTATTTATTGTTTCTTCCCCCTCTTCTCTTCGGTAGACCCCGAGACCGACGCTGCTCCCGAGTACGACTACATCGACGACGACCCGTCCTTTTCCGCAGAGCTTCCAGGCAAGCAAAAGCCCCTTGATCATTCCTATATCGCCCATTCTTTCTCTCCCATGCTTGCATTAGATTTTGCTACTGTAATTGATTGCTCCTATTCTGATGCATAAGCTTGATTTTGTAACCTACTGTTGATACTTTACATGCTATCCTAAATGCTTATTATAGGTTGGTTAGTGATCCATCAGTGGCCCCGCACCCTTGTCCGTGTTGCCATGCATTGCTTCCGGATGTTTTGATCAACGTGATCGATGTGCAGAGACCTACACAGCACCGCACACCCCCTTAGCTGTACGACTCTGCAGAGCTACCATCGAGTGCCGAGGGTGATACCTCCTACCTCACTCCTGATGATATCTCTGTAGCGTAGCTAGTCGGTTGTGGGTTATCGAGGGTGATTCCTCTTTCACCACCTCCGATGATGGCTCTGTCGTGCAGCCCCGCAAGTGTGAACTTATCAACTGTGATTCCTCGAAGTTCACCTTGACGGTTACATCGAGTGGGAATCCATTGAGGGTGATTCCTCGGATTCCCCACGATGTTATGGACACACGGGTACTTTGACCTTCACCTCAGTCCTTTGGGAAGTCGGGTTGGCCATGAGGGCACCCGCGAGAGATTATTATGGCGGAACGACAGGGCAGGTGCAGACC
Organism: Elymus sibiricus; assembly: GCA_039707655.1. Taxonomy (NCBI): domain Eukaryota; kingdom Viridiplantae; phylum Streptophyta; class Magnoliopsida; order Poales; family Poaceae; genus Elymus; species Elymus sibiricus. The sequence goes on from CM077676.1 coordinate 229,930,124, forward strand.
ACCTAGGAGAGAGGTGGGCCTGGTTCCTGGTCGTTGGTCCGCGGGTTACGAAGTCGGTGCGATAGGGTGTCGGAGGTGAGCCTTGAGCCCTGTTCGTGTCCGCGAGTTACTAATAACATGCTTATCGGATTTGGGTATTTGATCTGAGTTGGCCACTGGCCTATACGCACTACCACCACGTGGGATAATGGTTTAATGTGCCCCTCGGCGCCGTATGTATCAGCCGAAAGCTCTGTCAGACGTCCAGTTCAGCATTGCGGCACGGCTAACAGCAGATACCCACAGGCACAACGTGGTGAGGCTGGCCCTGCACGCAACGACCCGGAGTGCAAAGGGAGATGGGCCCAAGACCCCTGAGCACTTAGGATGTAGACCGGCGGGGACCTCTCTGCGGAGCCTAGGTAGGACTACGTCGTGTCGATCAGCCGAGGCCGGGCATGACCGAGAAAAGTGTGTCCAGCCGGAGTTAATCGAGTGTGTTGGGTAACAGTAGTGCACCCCTGCAGGGAAGTTATCTATTCGAATAGCCGTGTATACGGTAACAGGACGCTCAGTGTTGTGTCCTGATCTACTACAACTTAAACTGGATACTTGTGTTACTTTAATTAATATGTTAGCTCCGGGATCGCTTTCTCGCAAGGAGTCGAGGAAGGATCTCTGGGCTTTGCTACTACATGCTTATTGCTTTATTATATGCTGCTAATCTGCACTCTTCTAATGCTGCAAGATGCTAGTCTTCGATAGGCTAGGCCTTCCCCTCTATTCTGGCATTTCTGCAGTCTAGACCACAGATACAGCCCCTTCATTTGATACCGATGCATAAATAGAATAGATCTGATGTAAGTCTTGCGAGTACTTTGGATGAGTACTCACGTTTGCTTTGCTACCTCTTTTCCCCTATACCCGATTGCTGCGATCAGATGATGGAGCCCAGGAGCCAGCTGATCCCGTCGACGACTACTACTACCCCGACGGAGCTTACTACTACGTGGAGACCGACGACTAGGAGTAGTTCAGAGGCTCCCAGGCAGGAGGCCTGCGCCTTTTCGATCTAGTTGTCGTTGTTTTGCTCAGCCTTCTTAAGGCAACTTTGTCTAATTATGTCTGTACTTAGATACTAATTCTTTCGCTGACTCTTGTGTAACTCGAGCTTATGTATTCGAGCCCTCGAGGCCCCTGGCTTGTAGTATAAAGCTTGTATTATTTTATTTTGTGTCTAGAGTTGTGTTGCGATATCTTCCCGTGAGTCCCTGGGCTTGATCGTGCGCATTTGCGTGTATAATTAGTGCATGGTCAAGTCGGGGGCGTCACATTGACCTTAGTTGTGACTCTGGCCGGGACGGTGCTAGCAGATGTAGCGGAACGGTAGGGTTGGATGGGCACCGGACGGTGGTCAGGGAACTCTTTGGAAGATCATGTTTCGATCGTCCTGTTCTCAAACACTCTGAAGTGCAAGGACTTAAAGGGAGGGATCGAATCTTGCGGGTAAAGTGTACAAACCTCTGCAGAGTGTCAAACTAATCGATTAGCCGTGTCCCCGGTTACGGACAACTTGATCACCGAAGATGATACTATCGGCCATTCTCGACACAATTAATAATAATGAGTTGGGTTTATTAATAATTGGGATATGAGAATTGGTTGGCGGAACCATCTCATTAACAACCAACTTTTGTAGTAATATCTTCTCTTGACTCCTTTGTTGTAGGGAAAAACTAGCTTTTATGCAAAACTCAGACTCAGAGCCACCACATCCATATTTCATATAGAGATAGAGTTATTTTTTCTTTGCATTTATATGTGATCTTGCTGGTACATTCAATGTACTGACCTACACGGCTGCAACGTATCATGTTGCAGGTATTTCTATGACGAGTAAGAGTTACCATATAGGGTTACGGTCTACACTCAACTTGCCATTGGCGTTGATGGGACTCCACACCCTTATACTTTGTTTCTGCTGTGATAATTAAGGTATACTCTGGATCTACAGTATTTATTTTACATGTGATGTTATGGTATTTCATCGAAGTACTGTGTGTGCCAGCATACAGATCTAGGGATGGCACAGAAATCACAGAGACTTGACCGTATTGGGTCGGGTCGCTACAGAGATGGTATCAGAGCACATGTTGACTGTTGGACGTGACCCTAGAAACTGGAAAGGCCTAGGACAGGATATCTCTAAAACTTTATTTTTAAAAAGATCATGTACTTCTCATCTTTTTTCTGATTTTATCAAATAGTCCCTCTTACCTCAAATAGTTAGAATACACCCTTTCCCTTTTGACCACACGAAGGATCAACTGAGGACCCCTTCAGAGTAAAGGGATTTCACCATGCATTAGAAGAATTGAGGCTACAACAATTGAAGACTCCGAAGACCCTGAAGAATCCCAATGTTTATATGACCTTTAGAAGACCAAACCCCTGTTGTAAACTCACGTTAGATACGATGATTTGTGAGCTGTCATTGTGTGTGTTTTCCGACAGCCACAAATAAAACCTATTTTCAAAACTATATTGTTTGTATTGTGTGTATCTCTCTCATCCCAAAACCCTTGGACACAATAGATGATGAATGAAGATGGACTTGTATTCTCTGGACCGATGACTCAGCCGGAAGCAGAGCTATGGATTCAGAACATGGAGAATCACTTCGGGAACAATTTGGTTGCAAGGAAGTATGAGGTTCAATACGCTCTTCAGTATTTTACAGAAAGTGCTGCAACCTGGTGGAAAATGCATCAAGCCATACAAGGATGTAATGGAGCAAAAACTTGGGAGAAATTCAAGGAGACTCTGTTAAGATCTCGTCTTATCCAGAAGCCCGGTGACCGTAGAATGAAGAAGTCTTGTGCATGCAAGATCTGGGAGAAATAGGACACACCCATGAAGAACACAAGGATGGATGCCCCCATTGTGAAGAAAATCACCCAGCTGAGGAATGCCTGACTGGGCAGGTTACTTGTTTCCTGTGTAAAGGAACTACTCATTACCCGGCTCAATGCCAAATTTACCCCAAGGTACAAGAAGTCATCAAGCAATAGAAGGAAGCCATGAAGGAAGCCCTCAAGGAAAGTTTAGAAGAACATGTGATGAAGGAGGTTGTTAAAGACACAAATGAAGAAGGCCTAGTCAGAATTTACTCCAATGCATGTTATTCCTGTGGAGAAGAAGGACAGTTTTCATAGTATTGTACGAAGGAAAGAAAAGAGTATCTGGGATACTTCCCGACAGAAGAAGTGGAGTTTGATCTGCAGGAAATAGAAGGTTTGATCGGAGTGAAGAAGTCCAGGAAGAGAAAACAAAGACACCCCCAGAACAACCCAATTTCTGCAGAGAAGGACCCGAGTCATATCAGGTGTTTCAGGTGCAAGGACTCAGGACATTATTCCAATCACTGCCCAGAAAAGAAGCCAAGAACCCAAGGTGATTACATAATCACCAAGAAGCCCCGAGACTTGTTGGGAATCATTTATTTTTGCTGCAAGGAATCAGGACATTTCGCTAATGATTGTCCCGACAAGAAGAAGGCTGGAGCTGAGTAGATGAGATTTTGGTATTGATAATAAGTGTAGAAGGAAACACTCTTATTTTCATGAGGATATGGAGTTGAATTATGTAATGGAAATCTCAGAGATTGAAATGGTTCATGAATCAATAAAAATAAAGGTGTCATGATCTTATTTGTTGAATTGTATGTTATTGTGATCATGTTCGGACATATGAAGAATAAGACCTATGGATGAACTAGTACATTTCATTGTGGTAGTAATCGGTAAAACCACAGGGAACAAACGAGAAGAATGTACTGTTCATGCCAAGGAGTTTGGACAAATGAGTAGAATTATGATAAGATGGTGGAAAGAAGCAACTGGACTTAAGAGACATATGAAGATAATATGGAGCAGTTCTGACCCGAAGACAAGACGAAGCTATACAAGAAATTGAGTGGACGCATAACCCACAGGACCCAAGATTTGCTAAGGAGCAAGCACTACCTTGTTGAAGAAAGGAATTTGGAAGAAGCTATGATTTGATCAGCAGACATTTCTTAGGAAGTTACGTAAACCCCGAGAGTTGTGAAGAAACGATAGATGTTACGTTTGGCTTGCAGAACCAATCGATTTTACCCGAACACAGTTCGAGGACAAGAGAAATTCTGCAATGCTTGTGATAATGCCCGAGTGTTAGAAATGCGAGATTCGCTAAACCTTATACAGGGTAATGATTTGGGTGCGGAATGGATTGATCACCATACCGACTTACTCTTATCATTCACCCTTGCTATTTGGAATGGTAAATCTAGAGTGACTTACCCATAGTAGAGAGACGACGATGTCAAAACCTTGTTTAAACCTTAGAATGGTAGGATGACTGATCCATGTATAGGCAATCGTTGCCAAAATGTAGGATATACGGTGAGATTCAACACAGACCCATTTCCTGCAGAAACCAGAAATTGTTGACCACCACAAGATTTCCGATAGTTGTTTAGTATTTGGCGACAGACCTGTCAGCTAAGAAGACCCAGTCTCGGAAGGACCTTATTTTAATGTAAGGACACAGGATTTTGAGGAAAAGGTTATGCCCTTACCGGAAGAGCACCAGTGAAAGAGTTATCCCGGAGAGTATGAGAAGACCGATATCGACAACCCCAAAGGATGAAGTACTTGAGTTTTTACGGGGCCGTAACTTTGATTTTAAGTGTGGTAGCACCCCATACATTTCCGATCAATGGATCTGCTAGAAGACCCCCAAACCCTAACCTTTTCTTGCTAGCCTCTCCGAATCTCGAGGACGAGATTCATTTAAAGTGTGGTAGGTTTGTAACATCCCAAAATTCTAAATTTTGGAATGTTATATTCATTAAGTAATTATGATTGTTTGATTGATTGAAAGTGAGTGAAATTTGAAACTTTTTGAAAGTTAAACGAGAGGTAATGAAATGACTTTCCCAAACTATAACTTTGCACTTTGATCTTCAATGAATTCAAATTCATTTCAATACAAAACCCTAGAGTGAAGATAACATGACTTCTTCCATTTAAAGAAATGAAAACGAATTTGAAAAGATTGGAATTCCATTTGAAAATATTTCAAATTCATAAACCTTATGCAACTCAATGATTTTCATGAGAGAAGATAAAATGACTTCTTCAACGATGAGTTGGAAGTTTAAAAGAAACAATTTGAAAGTGGTTTGAAATTCAAACTCAAACCCAATTTGGAGTTATTTGGTTTTTATTCAAATTATTTCTCTCCTAAAAATAAATATATGAAAATAAGGGTAAAATGATTCCCTTCAATGAAAAATTAGGAGGAAATAAATTTGAAATCATTTTGGTATTTTAAAAATGAGTTTTATTGGATTTTATAGCAATAGTAGCACTGTTTGATTTTTACAAATTTTTGTAGACTTTATTTGGACTTGAAAAATAGTTCATCTTTTTCTCTATATTTTTCTGAACATTTTGATATATTATAAGACTATATAATATTTTCATCTCATTTGCTTCTCCTGACTTTTTCTTTTCTGTGTTTATTTAAAAAAAAAACAAAAGAAATGGCCGAAGCCGAGTAGACCTACAAAGCCAGGCCGGCCCACTCCTCTCTCTCTCTCCCCGGCCCACCTCAGCGCCCGAGCCGATTCAGCAACAGATTGGCCGCCCGCCCTTTCCCTTTTTTCTCACTCTGGCACGCGGGACCCATCGTCCGCCCGAAGAAAACCCGCGCTCTCCTTCCTTCCCCGCCTCCTCTTTCCTTTCCCTCGTCGGCACCACCGCGGAAATCGACCCTGCCTGATTTCTTTCCTTCCGGTGCCCGACCCCTCCTCCAATCCTGCCAGCCTATAAATACCGAGGCCCTGCCTCTCTTTTCCGCAAAAGCCCCACGCCAAACCCTCCCGTGCCCCTGTGATCGCTCACCGGAGTTCTGAGGCCGCCACCCGCCATTGTCGCCGCCCCGCTCGCTGCCGTCACCCCCGAGCCTCGCCGTGGCCACCATCCGACTTTCCGTCATCATCTTCATCGCCGGCGTGTCTTCCTCGAGCTCTAGGACCACTGGAGACCTCGCCCGCGTCGAGCCCGAGCCGTCGCCGTCGTCGACATCACCGGAGATCCTCCCCCCACCACCGCTGTGAGCTCCCCCGTCTCTCCGCCGTTAGATCTAGATCCCACGGCCTAGATTAGAACGCGTTTTTATTTTATTTTTGCGCGAACCGTTTTCTGCTAGTTTGCGGTCGTCCACCCGTTAGCTCAACAGCGCACACGCCGTAGCGAATCAGGATCTGCCACGTGTCAGTTAGTCGATCCGTAGCTAGTTTTCCTTTTCTGTTTTAATTTCTTTTTCTGTTTGTTCTGTTTTTAGAATTGCAATATCTTCTAAGATATTTGATGTTTTTGAGTGATTCTTTTTGCATTAGATCAAAAAATTTATGTAGTTTCTGTTTGTGCAATTAGTTTTAAAATTTGAATAGTTTAAATTTGAATTTGATCAAATTTGCTTCAAACACAAATTTTGTCTTAATTCCTATTTAAAATTTTATTTTTAGTTGATTCTTTTTGCATGCTGTCACTAGGACTTTTACCCTTCCAGTAGGATTTCACAAATAATTTTTAGTTTACTTTAAAATTTAGTTTTAGCTAAAATAATACTATTTAGTTGTTAATTTGTTTATTTCTTAAACTTTAGGTTTTTATTTGTTTTTAATTGAAACTTTTTGTCACTTTTGACAAATTATTTATGTTTCTGTTAGACATTAGTAGACACATTGTTATAGTCATTTAAAGTTATTTTAGCTTTTGCTTTGTATCAAAACTTGTAAGGGTCATAACTTAGGTTTTATTTTAGCTTTTTATTTGTTTCTTTTTTCCAATAAAATTTTATGAAAATTTCATTATGTTAACTTAGTTGTTTTATATTTTATTTTCTTTTAATTTATTAATTTAGTATTTTTCTTTGCTGTTAAGTTTTTACTTAGGACAAAACTAGTTTGTTGTTGTTAAGTCATAGAGTTTTCTTAGTAGTTTTTCTTTATAGTTTCTTGTGAAGTTTTGTTTTGATTTTTATTTGGCTTTTCTTATTGATTTCTTTGTTGCCTTTATATGTTGACTGTTATTTTGATTGCTAGAAATGCTTGCAAGATGTGATTGCTTATATGAATGCAATGTTTGATTAATATAGATTTCATCGGAGAGTGACGAATAGTTCTATCAAGTTATTTCTGAGAGCGATATTATCTTCATCAACTATACCAGGCAAGTTCACTTTGACCATATTTTCATACCTATGTGTCGTGGTGTGACGACCGTCTATGGGGCCATGCAGCCCCTTGTGGTTCGGCGGGGAGATCGACGTGCACAAAGAGCAGGAACAATGGAGGGCGCAAGGGATTTTACCCAGGTTCGGGCCGCGGAGAAGCGTAAAACCCTACTCCTGCTTTTGGTGTATTAATGGTGTGGGAGCATAGTACAAGGAGCGCTTCTCCCGGCCAGGTGGGAGGAGCAGCTACACGAGACGTGCTTATCTTTAAAAAGGGGTCCGAATCCCTCTAATTGTTGCCTTGGCCCTCCTTTTATAGCTCAAGGGGTTACCACAGTGGCAAAATAGTAATTACATAGAGATTAGATAGCAAATAGTGCTATCATACCTAACTCTACCAGTTTAGGACAAAGGCATTAAATGCGCTGTTAGGTGTCATGTGGAGAGGTAGTCTCGGCAAGGTTTCTGCACCGCTTGCCCAGCTACCTCGTATTATCTTGACACGCCTCCCGGACGTGTGTCATTAGAAGCAAATCTTGTCCCAGCGTGCTGACATGTGCCCGATAAGCCTTACCAACCAGCCCGTGCGGTCGACACCTCACCCACTAGCAAACATCTGTGCGGTGAGGTGGAGCGCTGGAGGGCTGGCAGGAGCTTTCCGGTACGGAGCTTGCCGGGTTCTCACCTTGCTGGCTCAGCCTTGCCGGCAAGGAATGTCTTCATCTTTGGTACTAGTTGAGTGCTGTGTCTTGAGCTTCTTTCTGGTAGCTTCTGCGACTGGACTCTGAATGTTGGTCTTGACGGTTCCCGGCAAGGCTTGGCCGGCAAGGAGGCTGCCACTGTCTGTGCATAAGTCAGGGTATAAAATACTCATGTTTTATACACCGACAGGAGTCCCCGGGCCTGGGCCATACGCGCGTTCGAAGCGTCGTTGGGCTAGGCCCAAACAATGCACAGACACACGGCGGGAAACTGCCGCTGTAATTTTTGTCATGATGGTTATCCTCACGCACGTCCAATCCATGCATTTAATGCGGGTCGTGGGGACTTGGACTGTTGCGGTTATTTTGCGGTAGTGTGCCTGTAAAAAGAACGTGGCCGGGGTAAACAGTGAAGAGCCAGCCTCCCCTCGCGCCTTCCCCATAAAAAGGCAACCGCGAGGAGGCGCCGCTCATTCACCCCTGCTTTCCCTCGCTTCATCTTCTTCCTCATGCTAGAACTGCTTCTGCCGCCGCCGCCTTGCATCTCCAATCGACCACCTCCTTCCTCCCCAATTCTTGATGGCGCCCAAGAGATCCGACGCAGCGGGGAAGAAGAAACCCGCTAAGCCGCTCGATCCCAAGGCTGAGGAGAAGAAGAAGGCGCTGGAAGAACTAGAGAAGCGGTGGAGGGAAAATGCGATCTTCTCGTCGTGCTCCTTGGATGCCAATGAGCTGATCAGGAGGTACGCATACATGTGCGGGAGAGATACCAAGGACCACAAGGCGCCCGTAGTCCTTCCTGAAGGCGACAAGGATCCATCGGATTCATATCCGTTTTTTGTGCTTATTTCTACTGCGGCTTGGTTCCCCCATTCTCGGATTTCTTCAGCGCCATGATGTTCAGCTACGGATTCAGGCTGTTGGACTTCACTCCGAATGCGATGACTTGTATGGCGGTCTTCGCCCATCTGTGCGAGAACTTCGTCAGAGTGGCCCCCAATGTGGGTCTGTTCCGTCACTTTTTCATCCCTCGGATCGAAGATAAATCACTCTCTGCTGCAATCGCATCTCTGTACATCTTGTCGACGCAAATGACTGCATCTTTCTTGTTGGAGTTGATGGAAATGACACCCATCGGCCCTGTCATCTTCAACGTGTTGTAAGCATAGTGAGATGTTGCCATAAATTTTGCCAAGGCTGGGCGGCCAAGAATTCCATTGTACGGCAAGGGGATCTTGACGACGTCAAAGACAATCTTTTCTGTCCTGTAGTTCAGTTCTCCGCCAAACGTCACCGGCAATGTGATCTTTCCCTTGGGCTGGCTTCTTCCCGAGTTTACTCCTTGAAACGTGCCCATTTTCTCGAGTTCCTCATCGGGGATCTACAGCCTCTTGATAACTTCTGGAGAGATCAGGTTCAGATCGGCCCCACCGTCAACTAACATCTTTGTTACCTGGAGGTTGCGAATTGTTGGTGAAACCAACAACGGCAAACACCCGACCACAGTTATGCGATCGGGGTGATCCTCGGCATAAAAAGTGATAGGCGTGTGTGACCATTTGAGTGGCTTCTGAGAGCCCATCACCGGTTCCGCCGCATTCAATGTACTGACCTACACGGCTGCAATGTATCATGTTGCAGGTATTTCTACGACGAGTAAGAGTTATGATATAGGGTTACGGTCTACACTCAACTTGCCATTTGCATTGATGGGACTCCACACCCTTATACTTTGTTTCCGCTGTGATAATTAAGGTATACTCTGGATCTACTGTATTTATTTTACATGTGATGTTATGGTATTTCATCAAAGTACTGTGTGTGCCAGCATACTGATCCAGGGATGGCACAGCAAGCACAGAGACTTGACCGTATTGGGTCGGGTCGCTACAAGCTGAGCACAGCAGGATCCAGCAGCAATGTATTCGGCTTCAGTAGTGGAGAGTGATACGCAGTTCTGCTTCTTTGAAGACCAACATACAAGTGAACGTCCAAGAAAGTGACAAGTACCAGATGTGGATTTGCGATCCACCCTATCTCCAACATAGTCAAAATCGGAGAATCCAACCAAATCAAACTCTGAGCCCTTTGGATACCATAATCCTAGCGTTGGGGTGTGAGCCAAATATTGAAGTATTCGCTTCACCGCGAGGTGATGCGATTCCTTTGGTGCAGCTTGGAATCGGGCACACATGCAAACCCTAAGCATTATATCTAGCCTAGATGCACATAAGTACAATAAAGAACCAATCATGGAGCAGTATACCTTTTGATCGAACTCTTTACCATTGTCGTCAGAACTCAGATGACCGTTGGTTGGCATTGGCGTCTTGTAGCCCTTGCAATCTTGCATACCAAACTTCTTCAAGCAGTCCTTGAGATACTTCTCTTGTGATATGAAGATGCCATTGCGTTGTTGGCGAATTTGAAGACCAAGAAATAATTTTAGTTGTCCAATCATGGACATTTGATATTGCTCTTGCATCATATGACTGAACTCATCACTATATCGTTTGTCAGTGCAGCCGAAAATAATGTCATCCACATAGATTTGGCACACGAATAGTTCACCATCATATGATTTGGTGAAGAGAGTGGGATCAAGTGAACTAGGTTTGAAGCCTTTGCTTTTCAAAAATTCCTTGAGGGTGTCATACCAGGCTCGTGGAGCTTGTTTGAGGCCATACAGTGCCTTGTTGAGCCTATAGACCTTGTCAGGGTGCTTTGGATCTTCAAACCCAGGTGGTTGAGCAACGTAGACTTCTTCTTCAATTTTTCCGTTGAGAAAGGCACTCTTCACATCCATTTGATATAAGAGGATATCATGATGATTGGCATAAGCAAGAAGTATGCGGATGGATTGAAGTCTAGCCACAGGAGCAAAGGTTTCATCAAAGTCAATTCCTTCCACTTGTGTGTATCCTTGTGCAACTAGACGAGCTTTGTTTCTGACAACTTGACCATGTTCATCTTGCTTGTTGTGGTAGATCCATTTGGTTCCAATAATGTTGTGCTTGTGATGGTCAGGACGCTTGACGAGTTCCCACACATTATTGAGCTCAAATTGCTGAAGCTCTTCTTTTATAGCTTGAATCCATTCTGGTTCCATGAAAGCTTCAGTGACTTTGGTGGGTTCTGTGATGGAGACGAAAGCAAAGTGTCCACAAAAGTTTGCTAGCTGGGTGGCTCTTGAGAGAGTGACAGGACCAGGTGCATTGATGTTGTCAAGTATCTTCTTGATCTGAACTTCATTGGCCACACGAGGATGTACAGGGCGAAGACTTTGCTGTTGCTGAGCATTGTCTTCAGGCTCAGCATTATCTTCAGGCTGATCATTGTCTTCACGCTGGACAGGAGCAGGTATCACAACTTCTTCATCTCTGGGTGCCTCAGTGGATATTATGTCTCTAGTACCCATTAGCTTGATGGATTCACTTGGAGGGAGTTCATCTATCACATGTGGCAGGTGCTCTCTTTGCGAGCCGTTAGTCTCATCGAACCGCACATCTATAGTTTCAACCACTTTGTGGTGAAAGAGGTTGAAGACCCTGTAGGTGTACGAATCCTTTCCATAGCCAAGCATAAAACCCTCATGTGCTTTCGGTGCAAATTTGGAAGTGTGATGTGGATCCCGTATCCAGCACCTAGCACCAAATACTTTGAAATAACTTACATTTGGCTTCTTACCAGTCATTAGTTCATAAGATGTCTTCTTGAAGAACTTGTGAAGATATACTCTGTGGATGATGTGGCATGCAGTATCAATGGCTTCAGGCCACCACTTGCGTGGTTTCTTGTATTCATCGAGCATAGTGCAAGCCATCTCAATGAGAGTTCTGTTCTTGGGCTCCATGACGCCATTTTGTTGTGGAGTGTATGGAGCTGATAACTCATGAGTGATGCCAAGAACGTCAAGATAGGTGTCGAGCCCAGTGTTCTTGAACTTGGTGCCATTGTCACTCCTGATGTGCTTGATCTTGACGCCATAGTTGGTCATGGCCCAGTTGGCGAACCACCTGAAGACATCCTGCACTTCATTCTTATACAGGATTGTGTGCACCCAGGTATATCAAGAATAATCATCAACAATCATGAAGCCATATAGATGTGCAGAAGTAGTAAGAGTGGAGTAATGAGTAGGGCCAAATAAGTCCATGTGTAGCAGCTCGAAGGGACGAGTGGTCGTCATGATTGTCTTCGAGGGGTGTTTCGCCCTAGTCATCTTCCCAGCTTCACAGGCTCCACATAAATGATCCTTCTTGAACTTGACGCCCTCGATCCCAATGATGTACTTCTTCTTCACAAGGGTGTGCAAGTTCCTCATGCCAGCATGCCCTAGCCGTCGATGCCAAAGCTAGCATTCTGAAGCTTTTGCTAGAAGACATGTGGCAAGCTGTGGTCTTGTGGAGAAATCTACCATGTACAAGTCACCGCTTCGATAACTTTCGAAGAATTGAGTTTTGTCAGAAGCCATAAGCACAAGACAGCGAAATTTGCCAAAGATGACAATCATATCAAGATCACAAAGCATTGAGAAGGACATGAGGTTGAATCCAAGGGATTCGACAAGCATCACTTTATCCATGTGCCGATCCTTCGAGATTGCAACCCTACCTAGACCCAATACCTTGCTTTTCCCAGTGTCAGCAAAAGTAATGTGCTTTTGAGTAGATGGATGAAGTGTAGAGTCCATGAGTAAGCTTCGGTCACCAGTCATATGGTTGGTGCAGCCACTGTTCAGGATCCATTCAGTAGCTTTTGGAAGTGTACCCTATAGTACAGTTAGTAGGATAGGCTTCACCAAGACAATTGTGAAGTGCAAACATTTGACGATGAAGACTTTCAGAGAATGTAAGTTTCTTGGAGGATATAGTAGGATGATTATCAAGAAATCCATGGACAAAATAATTGCTAAGACCATTTGGAAATTTTATCTTGCGTCCGACAAGATTTTTCAGGTCCCCAGCAGTGTCTTCAGAACCCAATGCTTTTCGGCTGGAGACCTGACCCGGCAAGAAAGATCAGTTCTTCTTAACCACCCACATCTGAAGGGGTGGCTTAGAAGCAATAAGTCTAAGTGTAGCATTTGAGAACTTTGGCTTTGAAGCCCTAGCAAATAGCTTCACAGGTGGGTTAGAGTACTCAAATGAATAAGCAGAGAAATTCTTTGATTTTTGAACATAATGGTTTGAGGAACGTCTCTCATATTCACGAGTCTGATCATTATAACCCTGCAAAACATAAGTGTTAGCACGATCATACGAAGACCTTTGTCTGTATGAAGACTTTGGTCCATATGAAGCTTTTGCTCTGGGGTTTGTCTTCTTCCCAGGTGGTGTCATGATGACATTCACGGGAAGCCTTTCTAGAAGACTTTTGGGAACCCAGATCTTCTTCATAGGCGAACCATTCCTGTAGTTAGTTCCAATAAACCTGGCAAACACTTCACCATTCTGGTTTTTGAATAGTTTGTAGTTTGAGTTGAACGACTCATCAATGATGATGGGGTTAGCACAGGTATAGCTAGATAATGCGGATGGGTCTACTGGAGGGCCTGTTGCAGCAACCCAATTGGTTTTGGGGTACTGCTCAGGCTTCCAATATGTACCATCAACATTTATGTTTCTCTCGAAGCCAATGCCCTCTTTCCTAGGGTTCCTGTTCAGGATCTGTTTCTTGAGGACATCACAAAGAGTCTGATGCCCTTTGAGACTCTTATACATGCCAGTCTCAAGCAATGTCTTCAACCTGGCATTCTCATTAGTAAGAGCAGTGAATTCTTAGATGAGGGGTTAGTGGACGTATCAACGGTTGAAGATATTGTAGATTCAGAAACAGTGGAGCATTTAGCAGAAGAATTAGCGTTATCACGCTCAAGGTATTTCAAACAAGGTGGCACAAAATCATCCTGAGTGGTACTGATCTGTTGAGCGAGTAGTGAATCGTTTTCAGTTCGAAGATCATCATGAGATGCTCTCAGCTTCTCAAGCTCTTGCTTCCTTTGAAGATATTCATAGGAGAGCTTCTCGTGATCAGATGAGAGGGTATCATGACGACCTTGAAGTTCATCAAATGACATTTGAAGACATCTGAAGTCTTCAGATTGTGTTTGACCACGATCCATTTCCTCGTTCAACAGATAATTGCTCTTATCTAGCAATTTTTGAAGCTTCTCTAAAGCGGATTGTTGTTTAGTGACAATTTTTGCAAGCTTGGAATAGCTGGGGGTCATGTTCTCATCAGATTCATCTTCATTTGAAGAGAAGGAGGGATGTTTAGGTATCTTGAGACCCCTGGCCATTAGACAGAGACCGGAGGCTTTTGTGACGGGGCCAATGTCCACGGAGTTGAGGGAATTCTTGAATTCCTCAAACCAAGGATCATGACGAGTGAAAGCGCCCTCATAGACATCGGAGATCCTGTCCCAGATCAGTTTGGCGGAGTCCATATGATACACACGAGTAAACTAATCTTTGGACAAATGAGAGCATATGATGTACTTTGCTCGAGCGTCCAATTGTGTGAATCTGTCAATGTCTTCAGCACACGCCTTTTTGCAGAGCTCTGTCAAGCCCTGCTCAGTGACAGTCCATAGATCATAATTGGTCCCATTGAGATGTTTGCACATCATAATCTTCCAGTAGGGATAGTCAATGCCATCGAAGACGGGGCACGCAGCGGAAACCTTGATTATCCCTGCAATCGACATAGGTAAAACTGTAGGTGGTTAAACCGAATCACACAGAACAAGGGAGGACCAACCTTTGATACCAATTGAAAGTGCTTGTTATCGACTAGATGGGGGGGTGAATAGGCAATTTTTATGAAAGGCTTCGAAAACAGGCAATGTCTTCGAAGTAAGCGGAAGCAAGATGAGAACTAGCAAAGCCTATCAATAAGATGAACAGATATGACACGCATAGACATCATACATACAAGCGTGCGTTGAACATAAACACAACAAGCATGAAGGTAAATGAGTAAACAGATGAATGGCTTCAAGGAATATCTTCAAACACAGACAAGCATGCAAAGGCTTCACAGTTCAAAACAGTAAGTAAGGAAGAGAAAGGATAGAACCAGGAGCTCAGGGAAGACAGAGATTTGTTTGACCAGTTCCAACTGCTGTGACAGTTGTACGTCTGGTTAGGGAGGCTGAGATTGAACTCAGAAGACCACGTCTTCACCTTATTCCCCTTGAGCTAAGACCTGCAAATCTCGCCCAATCACTCTGGTAAGTCTTCAAGGTAGACTTCCAAACCTTCACATACTTCGTTCACCGGCAATCCACAATGACTCTTGGATGCTCAGAACGTGACGCCTAACCGGCTGTAAGATCACAGTCTTCAAGTGTAATAAGTCTTCAATTCACTCGGAACAGAATGTCTTCAGTGATGCTCAATCACTTTGGGCTCTGGGTGTTTTGGGTTTTGTCCTCGCAAGGATTCTCTCTCAAAGGCTTCGAGGTGGGTTGCTCTCAAACGACAAAAACCGTGCACTAACTCAGAGCAGGCACCAATTTATGGTGGTAGGGGGTGGCTATTTATAGCCAGGAGGCAACCCGACATGATATGTCCGAAATGACCTTGGGTCATAGGGAAGCTGACATGTGTCCAACGGTCGGATCCCAACACACGCGGCAACTTTACTTGGGCTCCAAGCAAAGCTGACTCAACCAACTCTGGAAGAGGTTTTCTCTCATTTGTCTTCGCTCGAAGACATAGGATTTGGGTTGAGCATCACGTCAGTTTCTGACTTCATTTACCTTGACCCCACTTAACAGTACGGTGGTTCCTATGACTCAAGAAAGAAGAAAATGAAACTACCAAAAGACTAAGTCTTCGTGTTTCATTGGCTTCAAGTGAATGTCTTCGTGAGTCATTATCTTCAACACAAATGTCTTCATGAACCACCATTGTCTTCAATGTCTTCATACATTTTTAGGGGTCATCCTTGATGGGTAAACCGAATCAATAGGGACTTATACCTGTGTTCTCCTGTGAATCTCACAAACACATTAGTCCCTTCAACCAAGTTTGTCTTCAATACTCCAAAACCAACAAGGGGTGGCACTAGATGCACTTACAGTTATTATTGCTCGCTAGTTGATTATGCCATTGATATGAGTAAATGTAAATTCTAAGTGTTATCATTTGCATGGTTAGTTCATGATCTTTGCTGAAAACTTGGGTGCTATTTAAGCTTATATACGGATACAAGAACAAAAGAGTTTGTAAAAGTTTTTATTTATCACTTTCAATTTATCAACTGAATTGCTTGAGGACAAGCAATGAGTTAAGCTTGGGGGAGTTGATACGTCTCCATCGTATCTACTTTTCCAAACACTTTTGCTGTTTGGGCTCTAATTTGCATGATTTGAATGAAACTAACCCGGACTGACGCTGTTTTCAGCAGAACTACCATGGTGTTGTTTTTGTGCAGAAATAAAAGTTCTTGGAATTGGACGAAACTTTCTGGAGATTGTTTATGGAATATATAAAAAATACTGGAGCAAAAATCTACCGAAGAGGGGCCACCTGTTGCTCACAAGGCAATAGGGCACGACCACCCCCCTGGGCGCGCCCTGTTACCTTCTGGGGCCCACAAGCAGCCGTCTGACCTAATTCCAATGCTATAAATTCCGTTTCCCCAAGAAAAAATTAGGATAAGATGTTTCATCGCGTTTTACGATACGGAGTTGCTGCCACCTCATATTCTTCATCGGGAGGGCTGATCTGGAGTCCGTTCGGGGATCCAGAGAGGGGGATTCATCGCCATCGTCATCATCAACCATCCTCCATCACCAATTTCATGATGCTCACCACCGGGCGTGAGTAATTCCTCCTTAGGCTTGCTGGACGGTGATGGGTTGGATGAGATTTGTCATGTAATCGAGTCAATTTGTTAGGGCTTGATCCCTAGTATCCACTATGTTCTGAGATTGATGTTGCTATGACTTTGCTATGCTTAATGCTTATCACTAGGGCCCGAATGCCATGATTTCAGATCTGAACCCTCTATGTTTTCATCAATATATTTGAGTTCTTGATCCTATCTGCTAGTTATATGCACTTGTTATTGTTCTGATCCGTAGACCCCATAGTGCCAATTGTTTGGGATACTCTCCGGGGATGACTATAATTCGAGGAGTTCATGTATTCACCATGTGTTAATGCTTTGTTCCGGTTCTCTTTTAAAAGGAGGCCTTAATATCCCTTAGTTTCTTTATGGACCCCGCTGCCACGGGAGGCTAGGACAAAAGATGTCATGCAAGTTCTTACTATAAGCACGTATGACTATATACGGAATACATGCCTACATTACATTGATGAATTGGAGCTATTGTGTATTGCTCTAGGTTGTGACTGTTACATGATGAATGTCATCCAACATAATTATCCATCACTGATGCAATGCCTATGCTTTTCGCATATTGATCTTTGCTAAGTCACTACCGTTGCTGCTGCTGTTACAATCACTACAAAACTGCTAGTGTTACCGTTTCTGTTACTATTGCTACTGTTACTACTGTGCTACTAAACACTTTGTTGCAGATATTTAGTCCTCCGGGTGTGGTTGAATTGACAACTCAACTTCTAATACTCGCAAATATTCTTTGGCTCCCCTTGTGTCGAATCAATAAATTTGGATGAAATACTACCCTCGAAGACTGTCGTGATCCCCTATACTTGTGGGTTATGAAAGACCCATAATACATCAGTCATGAAAGCAAATATTATCTGTGTACAGACATAGTTAGACAAGTTTTTGCCTTAAGAAGGCTGAGCAAAACAACGACACTAGATCGAAAGGCGAGGCCTCCTGCCTGGGACCTTGATGAGTGATATTTTTACACTCATTTCAACCTTGTTTAAACCGAGATATTTCATTAAAAGAGAGATATTTGCTCTGATATTGTCACTAATGGCTAATAAGTGCAAGGGATTCCACAAATCCTCTCTTTGATATTTTCCCACAGGAAATGGCCTAAAAAGAGAAGAAATCACGTGGGACAAAGGAAAGGAAGGAAAATGGAGAAGAGATAAGTCACCAGGAGGCGCCAGAAGGCCGCCAGAGTCAAAGACGGCATTCCATGCGTTCGCACGCGCTCGCATGAGCGGTCGTTTGGCATGGAAACCGAGGCAGGTCGTCCACCTGAACAACTTTTATAAAGGGGACCCAGTCAAAATGTGAAAGGGAGAGCGTCGGGAGAACGTCGAGCACATCCAGAACCTCTTCATCATCATCTTCATCCACAAACCCTAGCCGCCGCCATTTTCATCTCCATAGCCATCTCCACCACCATAGTGCTCTCTCATCTAGTTTATACTTGTAATCGTGCATCGCAGAAGGCATCCTTTGTAAGACATATTGCAATCAATCAATCCCAAGATGTGTTCTTCAATGTTTTCTTCTCGCGATCTGATCTCCATGTGTGGGTAGATCGGTAAGGTATGGGGTGAGGCATGAGCCTTGCAACCCCAGGTATTTGGTGAAGGGATCAATGGGAGTCATTGACATAACGTCTCGTATGTGTGAAATAAAATTGTTTTATAGATGTTTACACGGAGGTCCCGCGTACGCGGTGGTTCGAGTTCATCCACCGCACAACCGCAACGAGTTTTCACTCAGGGGATCGTCCGTCTTCACTGGCCGTGGAGCAAGGAAGAAGTTCCAGAAGCTCGCAACAAGGAAGATGAAAGCAACCAAATGGGCTTGTGCGAATACTCTCGCCAAGCTAGGTATCACTCATGATTTTAATTTGCTTTGTCATAATGCCGGGTTGCATCATTTTGTTTATCAGGGATGTGAGACTTATGAACAATTGATGCTTGTGTTTCTTAGCACTCTCTCGCACAATGTTGGTTTAATGCCAAATGCATATGAGGAGGAGAGGATCACTTTCCGTCTCCTTGACCAAGACTTTAACATCACTTTTGTTGAGTGGTGTAACTACTTTGGCTTCCCCAACAATGATGATGATATTAGATATGTTTATGATTTCACTGACCCGCACCCGAGGCAATCCTTTCTTTGGATGAGTCACCATGGCTCTAGACATAGAGCCAGTTGCATTGAAAGTCCAGCTATACGTTATTTCTACTATGTTATCACTAACTCGTTGCAGGCATGAGGAGAAGTTACTAAGGTGAATGATGAGAACATGCTAGTTCTCGGGAAAGCAGCAAACCTGGACGTCGGTTATTCGCCCAACCTAGGGGCAATACTTTTGCTACACCTCGCGCATCAAGCAAACCATGCACAAGGAGATATCGTTTGTGGAGGAGTGATCACCATGTTGGCCAACTCCCTTGGCCTCAACTACAATCATCTTCATCCCATTGTCGGAAGGAGATGTAGCTTTTGACCAAGAAGGGCCAGAACCTGAACAAGTAGATGAAGAAGAACTTGCCACCGATGAAGAGGAAGAGCAGCCCCAACAAGACTACACCACTGTCACGCCCAATATGCGGTCCTATCCACAAGGAACTCGGAAGTCCCACTAAGGATAGAAGCGCATATCGGAGATGCTTCGCAAGGTGGATATCATTACAACATACCATGTACTGAATAGATGAGAATACCAGATAAAGGCTTACACTCGCCACAAGCTACAACATGAATACATGAATACATCAATACATAGCAATCAACATACAGAAGAGCAGGATCCGACTACGGATGAAATCAAACGAAAAAGAAGAACGACATCCACCCTGCTAATCCCAGGCTGCCAACCGGGAACCCATCCTATGATCGACGAAGAAGAAGAAGCAGAAGAAGAACTTCAAAAGCAAACAAGCATCGCTCTCACATCAAAGCATCGCTTTACCTGTACCTGCACCTGTTGTTGTAGTAAACTGTGAGCCACGAGGACTCAGCAATCCCATTACCATGGGTACCAAGACTAGCAAAGCTTAATGGGTATGGAAAGGTAAGGTGGGGAGGTTGCAGCAAGCACTAAGCATTGTATGGTGGCTAACTTACGAGTACAAGAATAAGAAGAGTAACTACACATAATGGTCGCAAACTAATAATGATCAAGAAGTGATCCTGAACACCTACTTACGAGTCAAACATAACCCCACCGTGTTCTCTTCTCGAACTTCCTCGAAAAGAGACGATCACGGTTACGCACGCGGTTGGTGTGTTTTAATTAGAATTAGTGTCAAGTTCTCTACACCCAGAGGTTATAAATTTCCAAGTTGCCACATAACCGCGGGCACGGCTCTCCAAAAGATTTAACCCTACAGGGGTGCTCCAAGTAGTCCATTATAAATTACCACACGCATCCGATGGAGCATCCTCACACCATGATAACACGATGCTTACGATAAGGAATCCCGGTGGACAAGCCACTCGTAAAAGGTAAAACTAAACCAGCAAGACCTCCCGACGTGTCGACAATCCCGAGAGGAGCCGCGTATCTCATTCTCCGGACATGGCGGATGAGCTATGGTTACAACGACCAAGTCCACGAGTTGCCCCGGGCGGCGCCGCAAGCTGCTCTAGTTTGGACCAACACTCATGAGGAGCACTGGCCCGGGGTTGTTGATTAATTATCCTTGGGTATCGGTAAGTCCCTATGCAAGTTTTAGTTGTTATTAGGCAAATGGTAAAACCAATGTTGGGCCTTGCTGGAGAAGTTTATCCTAAAACGAATGATTAGGGGGGTTCCCATATGCCCCACATGTGTTAGAAATGCTCATCAAGGAACATAACACCGGTATTATGGAAACTAGGGCGGCAAGAGTGGAACAAAACACCAAGCAAAAGGCCGAGCCTTCCACCCTTTACCAAGTATATAGATGCATTAATTAAATAAGAGATATTGTGATATCCCATGATATCCATGTCCCAACATGGAACAACCTGCAACTGCACCTGCAACTAGCAACACTATAAGAGGGGCTGAGCAAAGCGGTAACATAGCCAAACAACAGTTTGCTGGGATGGTGGAAGGTTAGAGGTTGTATCATGGCATATGGGAGGCTGAACAAACAAGTGGTAGGTAGCGAGACATAGCGATAGCATCGAGACAACTAGCAAACAAAGATAGTAGAGATATCCAAGGTAATGGTCAACTTGCCTGAAATCCCGCTAGGAAGAAGACCGAATCCGTGAAGTAGTGGAACAAGCGGAGTCGCACGAATCCTCACAATCGCAACGAAACCGGAACTATCGAGAAGAAGCACAACCGGAAAGAAGCAAACAACATGGTAAACACACAAGCATAAACATGGCATGATGCACAACCAAGTATGATGCATGTCCATTTAAAGATGCATGGCATGGCAAAGTGCACAAGCAATACTACACATGAAGTGAAGCTCAACATGCAACGGGTTGCGTATTGACGAAACTCCACAACAATTATTTAGTTCACTCCCGTTTATGTACATGACAAGATTAAATGTTGTTAAACATGGCAAGAGGTGAAGCATAATTAATCTACCTATCTAGGCAGTTTAAATGAGGCCGGAAACATCACAAAACAATTCCGGAAAATCTCCATTTGCAAATTTCGAATTTGGTACTGTTCTGCCTAAAACACAATTTTATACTTGTTAAACAGGAAAATAAAGTGCACCATGTTAATCTACACATTTTTCTACCCCATTTATATATAAAGTTTATTTAATTCGAAGCTACGGTTATTTAGTTATGAAATAAACCATTTTAGCATGTCATTTATGCAAATTAATGCGAACAGTAATTTTAAATATTTTTAACATGGATGAAAGTTGCATATTATGAAACTACATGAAATTCTACTCAAGTTACATATATGACATGTTTTATTTGGATGCATGGTTATTTAATTATTAGCATTTCAAATGCATGGCTGTTTCTGTAATTATGCAGTCCTGGAAAATGAGAAATTCGTCCAGACAAGAAGAAAACGTAACGAGCCGAATCTCTGCAATCGGGCCAAACAGTGTACTGGCGGGTGATAACTATACAACGCGCAGGCGAGGGATAGTACAGGAGAGAGGGTAGCTCGGGCTGGCTCACCACTGGGCTAGATCTGGCCGGCTGGGTCGGTGAGGAGGCTCACAGGGCGCGGTCAACGGCGGCGGCTGCGTATCGCTCGTGCTACTGTACGAATAGGAGGTCCATGGCAGCGCTGGCGATGGGATTTGGAGCTCCGGCGAGGCTGGTAGTTCGGAAGGCACGGGGAAGGCTGGGAACGGGACGAGAATGGCGGGGTCCTTCGGATCCGGGCGGTGGTGTCGGAGATCGACGCCGGCGCGGCTTAAATGGCGAGGGTGAGCTCGAGCTCCGAGTGTTCATGGCGGCGGCGGCTGCTCCTGTCAAAAAGAGCATGGGAGAGAGAGATGGCGTGAGGGAGAGAAGAACGGGAGGAAGAAAGGAGAAAGGAGGAAGGGCCGGCAGGGGATCGCGGTCATGGTCGCCGGTGGGAGGCGGCGCTGCGGTGGCCTCGGGGACGAGCTCTCCCGATCCAGATCGGGATCGAGCGAGGCTGGGAGGAGGAGCTCGGGCGTGGAGCTGGCATATGGGCGGCGGCGGGATCCGGGCCCGGACGGGCTCTAGATGGGCCGTGCAGGCCCGCGGTGGCTGGGAGGTGGGAGGAGTGCCAACTGGCGGCGGTGGAGAGGGTGGCTCCGAAAAACGAGGAGGAGGCTAGGGTTTCCAGATTAGGAGGGCTTGGCCTTCCTTTTATAGGCAGGGACTGATTTGGAGGGGGGTTTTGAGCTGATTCTGGACCGTTCGATCTCGATCGGATGGTTCCTAACAGAGGGTCGGGGCTAGGTTAGGTGGTAGGTGGCCTGTGCAGAGAGTTGTGAGTTGAGATGAGAGGAAAGAGCGAGCGGCCCGACAAAAATTTAAAACACCGAAACGTGCGACGATTTAACCGACTATAGTGCCGCTATAGTTTAACATTGGGGCATCAAACGACCTCCAAATGCGACGAAATTTGGCAGGCGGTCTACCTACAATATAATAAGACCGCACGCCAACTTTCAACCCATTCCGATAACGTTTTATTCCCGCTTATAAAATAACTATTTAAAGATGCCACGGGCGCGTGCAAGTGTGTGGTTGGTCTCGGAATGGTCAATGAAGGCAACGAGGAGAACCGGCAACTACGAATGGATGCATGTTTTATGAAAACATGCGGATGCAATGCAGATGATGCCATGATGAAATGCAACAAGCCAAATAATTAATGCAGGTATAATGAAATATAACGGGAAGCATTTGGAGCGTCGGTCTTGGGGCGTCACAACTCTCCCCCACTTACAAGAGATCTCGCCCCGAGATCTAGGAATGAGAAGAAGAAGAGAAAAAGAAGAGGTAAAAGTTTAGTTGCTTCTATGACAAACGAGTGAAACCAAAGAACCTTGAGAGGTTGAAAGACATAATTTGGGCAACACGCCGGTAGAAAAGAGAAGCAAAGCTTGATAAGAAGAAAAGGACTTGACAAGAGGGCACAACACTCCGGTAAAATGGATAAGCAAGGAAAGAACATGTTCTAGGCAAAATGAGATAATGGGTCGAAGAGAGAAACACCACAATGCCTCCGGAACGAAAGAATAGAAGCTAGATCGTTGGAAAGAAAAGAACGGAGAAGAAAATGGAAAATTCTCCCACAATTGAATTTGAAAAGCATCCTTACAACGAAAGAATGAACGGAGTTGTTGGAAAATCAACAACGAAAAGAAGAAGCTTGTTGTGGGCTTATGGAAAACATCCCAAAATTTGAGGTGAAAACCTGCCACTAGCGGAAAGAATTGATTGCTTGAGATCTCAAAGAGATGAAAACCTCTTTCACGGAGAAGAGAAGGAGAAGCTTGGATCATTGATAAGCACGACAATAGCAACATTCCTTAGGGAAGGCTTTAGGTGAAATATAACCCAAGATAACTAATTCCTGAACGAAGAGAAAAATGATCGGTTTAAATATCTTGTTCCTGACAACTCGTGGATTATGAAACACAAAGGGACATTGTCAAGAAAGACATAACACCACCTCAAAAGACAAGGTAGAAAGGATTTGGACTTTGAAATGCAAGATGAAGAATACTTGACCTCCAACAAGAATCTTGAAGAACACTTCGAGAATGAATTAAATCCTTAACGAACCACCACGAAGAAACTCTCGAAGGACTCCGGATAGATAATAAGATGATCGAAATGAAAGAATAATTGAAAAGAACAAGATGAAGCCTTGTAATGATTTTAGATGGAGCTTCGTGACAAGACAACTGATAAAAATCTGGAACTCCGGACAAGAAAGATGAACAAATTGGAAGCGAGAATTTGGTGTCACCAACGAACTCCAGAAGAAAGAATTAAATCACCTCGATGAAACACGAATGAGAATTGCGTTATGCTTATCCTCATCAAATTAAATTGCCGACAAATAACGGATTGGCATGCCACTTATTCTTGTTGCAACGATTGAAGAGAGATATAGCACAAACTTGGGAAGGTCTTCAACGAAACACCGATTGGATTTTTGTAAAGAATGAATGAATTGATATTATAACAAGGAAGAGGAATCTTGAATGAACACCGTAACAATTGAAAATGAACAAAGAAAAGATAAGGAGTCGCCGTGAAGAATTAGAAAATGCATGAAGATACTTGAGAGAATTTAGATACAAGAGAACGAAGAGATCACGAGCTGATTAGAGGATACTTGAACGATGCGCCGGAAGAATTAGGAGACGATTGAAGAGTCATCAATTTTTTTTGACATAATCGGAGAACGAAAGCTGAAAACTGAGAATGAATAAATCTTCTAAAATGATGGCCTTCGGAGAATCAAAACAAAAACAACTCCTGAAATACTCCGGATGGGTATGAAAATAATTTCTCATGATCGGAACAATTTGAGAGGATAGCAACAAGCTTGCACCATGAATCTTCAAGAGAACGGATATGATTTACGAAAAACTCTTCTCTGGTCTTCAAATGCTGAGAATGACGACGAGAAACACAACCAAAATTGTTGAGATACTCCGGAGAATGAAAAGATGAATATTGGGATCAAAACAAAAGAAATTAAAGGAAATCTCGGGGAAGACAATTGACTGATGAAAATTCATTCTTACGTCACACTTGAAAGAATTTGAGAATAACTCCGGGAATAATTAGAAGAGCCAGGTAAGATCCTGGGAAAAGACCTGTGGGTTATGGGCCCACTCAAAAGAAACACCGTTGGAAATGATTGCTTGAAAGAGAGATTGCTCCGGTTGATTTAAATGGCTTGAATGAAATAACAACCTCGAAATATATCAAACGGATCTTGAATGGAAAGATGAATCTTCTGAGATAATTTCTGCACTCCGGATATGAATAAACAAGAGAGGCTTGGATAAGTACTTCCAACGCAGGAAAACATTAGAATCGAAGAAAAGGATATGATGAACACCGAGAGCCTGAATTTAGACCACCGGAGAAGAAAACGAGAACGAAGAATGATGAACTTGTAGCTCCTGAGCATCTTCACGAGAAAACACCGGCTAAGAACATTGAAGGAAAAGAATGGAGAGACTTCTCATGAATGAAACGGATACTTGATTTGAGAATTTTACTCCGCAAAGAAAAAAGGGTGGGAGGGTGGGAAAATAAAAACAACTTGGGATGGGTGAAACGAACACCGTTGAGAAAACTGAGAATTGATCTTGAAAATGTTGAAATGATCGGATCAGAAGCACGACAGTCAAAAAGAATTCACATGACAATCTCCATGATCAAGAAGTATTAGCACTCCCATAAAAATATGAGAACACCGCTTAGGAAAGGTATGGAATCAACACTTGACTTCGAAGCAACTCGAATATCGCAACTCAAAACAAAACAACGGATGTGACTTGCGGAATAAGCCGGAACAAACATACGCTAGAGATTTCGTTCAAAATTTTCATGGTGGGGCCCACACGGGCTCGATCGTACAGCGACCATCAAGTACATTGCTGCCCTTGACATACGAAGCATCCCCGAGCCATAGCAAAGCTACAAGGGCTCTTTAAGACACCACGAGACCACTATAAAAATGACCGTGAACAGGCGGACCACTAGATATCGAACCCCAATCTCATATCATGCATCTGTCGGAAAGATATCCTAGGTAACTACTTGAATTCCCACCTAAGAACTCCCAAAACTTTTTGGTTATGCGATCAGGTTGCGGGTCCAGGAACCTACTCAGCAAACAACAACCTAATCAGCTGCAACTGCATCCGCAACCCTTAACACACAATCGAGAAACTTCGCAAATTCATCTACCTCAGACCTTCGAAAACACAACGATACTAGTCATGGTGGATCATCCGAGCTATCTCCTCCAGTACTGGGGAAAAGTCACGGCACTATTTGCCACCACAAAAAGTATAGAAGCGTTTCGATGTCGGCGTCCTCTGGTATTCAGGAACTGAAATGATAGCGAATGTGACAAGAACCCCTTGGAGCTCAACTCCCCGGGTCCAATCCATACGGTCAGGAGGGACCAAGAACAGAATTCTGTCACACCAATATCGCAACGATTCCATAAATACCCGCGTGATCCTAAAAAAATTGAGTGAGAAGAGTAGTAGAATCAAAAAACCTACGTCACAATTCCTCACCAGAGCGACGAAGGGGATAAGGAGTAAAAAGAATTCCTACTCTCCCATATATAACTAGACTCAAAATAGTTTTTCTTTTCTAGACTCGTCAATGGTTTGATCAATCAAGGGGGCTCCTACGGTCGGTAGAGGCTCTGATACCGACTTGTCACGCCCAATATGCGGTCCTATCCACAAGGAACTCGGAAGTCCCACTAAGGATAGAAGCGCATATCGGAGATGCTTCACAAGGTGGATATCATTACAACATAGTACTGAATAGATGAGAATACCAGACAAAGGCTTACACTCGCCACAAGCTACAACATGAATACATGAATACATCAATACATAGCAATCAACATACAGAAGAGCAGGATCCGACTACGGATGAAATCAAACGAAAAAGAAGAATGACATCCACCCTGCTAATCCCAGCCTGCCAACCGGGAACCCATCCTATGATCGACGAAGAAGAAGCAGAAGAACTCCAAAAGCAAACATGCATCGCTCTCACGTCAAAGCATCGCTTTACCTGTACGTGCACCTGTTGTTGTAGTAAACTGTGAGCCACGAGGACTCAGCAATCCCATTACCATGGGTACCAAGACTAGCAAAGCTTAATGGGTATGGAAAGGTAAGGTGGTGAGGTTGCAGCAAGCACTAAGCATTGTATGGTGGCTAACTTACAAGTACAAGAATAAGAAGAGTAACTACGCATAACGGTCACAAACTAATAATCATCAAGAAGTGATCCTGAACACCTACTTACGAGTCAAACATAACCCCACCGTGTTCCCTTCTCGAACTTCCTCGAAAAGAGACGATCACGGTTACGCATGCGGTTGGTGTGTTTTAATTAGAATTAGTGTCAAGTTCTCTACAACCGGAGGTTCTAAATTTCCAAGTCACCACATAATCGCGGGCACGGCTCTCCGAAAGATTTAACCCTGCAGGGGTGCTCCAAGTAGTCCATTATAAATTACCACACGCATCCGATGGAACATCCTCACACCATGATAACATGATGCTTACGATAAGTAATCCCGGTGGACAAGCCACTCATAAAAGGTAAAACTAAACCAGCAAGACCTCCCGACGTGTCGACGATCCCGATAGGAGCCGCGTGTCTCGTTCTCAGGACACGGCGAATGAGCTATGGTTACAACGACCAAGTCCACGAGTTACCCCGGGCAGCGCCGCAAACTGCTCTAGTTTGGACCAACACTCATGAGGAGCACTGGCCCGGGGTTGTTGATTAATTATCCTCGGGCACCAGTAAGTCCCTATGCAAGTTTTAGTTGTTATTAGGCAAATGGTAAAACCAATGTTGGGCCTGGCTGGAGAAGTTTATCCTAAAACAAATGATCAGGGGGGTTCCCATATGCCCCACATGTGTTAGAAGAGCTCATCAAGGAACATAACACTGGTATTACGGAAACTAGGGCGGCAAGAGTGGAACAAAACACCAAGCAAAAGGCCGAGCCTTCCACCCTTTACCAAGTATATAGATGCATTAATTAAATAAGAGATATTGTGATATCCCATGATATCCATGTCCCAACATGGAACAACCTGCAACTGCACCTGCAACTAGCAACACTATAAGAGAGGCTGAGCAAAGCGGTAACATAGCCAAACAACAGTTTGCTGGGATGGTGGAAGGTTAGAGGTTGTATCATGGCATATGGGAGGCTGAACAAACAAGTGGTAGGTAGCGAGACATAGCGATAGCATCAAGACAACTAGCAAGCAAAGATAGTAGAGATATCCAAGGTAATGGTCATCTTGCCTGAAATCCCGCTAGGAAGAAGACCGAATCTGTGAAATAGTCGAACAAGCGTAGTCGAAGGAATCCTCACAATCGCAACGAAACCGGAACTATCGAGAAGAAGCACAACCGGAAAGAAGCAAACAACATGGTAAACACACAAGCATAAACATGGCATGATGCACAACCAAGTATGATGGATGTCCATTTAAAGATGCATGGCATGGCAAAGTGCACAAGCAATACTACACATTAAGTGAAGCTCAACATGCAACGGGTTGCGTATTGACGAAACTCCACAACAATTATTTAGTTCACTCCCGTTTATGTGCATGGCAAGATTAAATGTTGTTAAATATGGCAAGAGGTGAAGTATAATTAATCTACCAATCTAGGCAATTTAAATGAGGCCGGAAACATCACAAAACAATTCCGTAAAATCCCTATATGCAAATTTCGAATTTGGTACTGTTCTGCCTAAAACACAATTTTATACTTTTTAAACAGGAAAATAAAGTGCACCATGTGAATCTACACATTTTTCTACCCCATTTATATATAAAGTTTATTTAATTCGGAGCTACGGTTATTTAGTTATGAAATAAACTATTTTAGCATGTCATTTATGCAAATGAATGCAAACAGTGATTTTAAATATTTTTAACATGGATGAAAGTTGCATATTATGAAACTACATGAAAGTCTACTCAAGTTACATATATGACATGTTTTATTTGGATGCATGGTTATTTAATTATTAGCATTTCAAATGCATGGCTGTTTCTGTAATTATGCAGTCCTAGAAAATGAGAAATTCGTCCAGACAGGAAAAAAAAGGTAACGGGCCGAATCTCTGCAATCGGGCCAAGCAGTGTACTGGCGGGTGATAACTATACAGCGTGCGGGCGAGGGATAGTATAGGAGAGAGGGTAGCTCGGGCTGGCTCACCACTGGGCCAGATCTGGCCGGCTGGGTCGGTGAGGAGGCCCACAGGGCGCGGTCAACGGTGCCGACTGCGTCTCGCTCGTGCTACTACACGGACAGGAGGTCCATGGCGGCGCTGGCGATGGGACTTGGAGCTCCGGTGAGGCTGGCAGGTCGGAAGGCGCAGGGAAGGCCGGGAACGGGACGAGAATGGCGGGGTCCTTCGGATCCGGGCGGTGGTGGCGGAGATCGACGCCGGTTTGGCTTAAATGGCGAGGGCGAGCTCGAGCTCCGAGCGTTCATGGCGGCGGCGGCTGCTCCTGTCAACAAGAGCACGGGAGAGAGAGATGGCGTGAGGGAGAGAAGAACGGAAGGAAGAAAGAAGAAAGGAGGAAGGGCCGGCAGGGGATCGCGGTCATGGTCGCCAGCGGGAGGCGGCGCTGTGGTGGCCTCGGGGATGAGCTCTCCCGATCCAGATCGGGATCGAGTGAGGCTGGGAGGAGGAGCTCGGGCGTGGAGCTGGCGTACGGGCGGCGGCGAGATCCGGGCCCGGGTGGGCTCTAGATGGGCTGTGCGGGCCCGCGGTGGTTGGGAGGTGGGAGGAGTGCCAAGTGGCGGTGGTGGAGAGGGTGGCTACGAAAAATGAGGAGGAGGCTAGGGTTTGCAGATTAGGAGGGCTTGGCCTTCCTTTTATAGGCAGGGACTGATTTGGAGGGGGGGTTTTGAGCTGATTCCGGACCGTTCGATCTCGATCGGACGGTTCCTAACAGAGAGGGCTAGGTTAGGTGGTAGGTGGGCTATGCAGAGAGTTGTGAGCTGAGATGAGAGGAAAGAACGAGCGGCCCAACAAAACTTTAAAACACCGAAACGTCCGACAATTTAACCGGCTATAGTGCCGCTATAGTTTAACGTTGGGGCATCAAACGACCTCCAAATGCGACAAAATTTGGCAGGCGGTCTACCTACAATATAATAAGACCGCACGCCAACTTTCTACCCATTCCGAGAACGTTTTATTCCCGCTTATAAAATAACTATTTAAAGATGCCGCGGGCATGTGCAAGTGTGTGGTTGGTCTCGGAATGGTCAATGAAGGCAACGAGGAGAACCGGCAACTATGAACGGATGCAAGTTTTATGAAAACATGTGGATGCAATGCAGATGATGCCATGAAGAAATGCAACAAGCGAAATAATTAACGCAGGTATAATGAAATATAACAGGAAGCATCTGGAGCGTCGGTCTCGGGGCGTCACAACCACCTACGCAGACCTCAACAACCTTGAGGGCTCTATCCAAGATATGAGCAACCTCGCATCGTCCCTGAGAGGCATGGCCACCTACATGAACATGAACTTCTCCAACTGGAGGCAGGAGTGGGCTCCTCACCAACCGCCACAATGATCTCGCCGATTTGGGCTTGCAAGAGCCTAAGCTTGGGGGAGGTTATCACCACTTCTACTTCAAGATGTGTAGGTATTTGAATAAGTTGTAATGACGTTGTACTTAAGCTCGAGGAGCTTCAAAACGCTCATGTTGGTTTGTTCCAGCACTTTGCTTTTTATTTTTGCCTTTTGTGATTTTTCGGTTGCAAGTTCGTTTTTAGAAACCCAAAAACCAAAAAAATAGAATAAACTTTGCTTTGCTCTTGTTCTTTATTTAGCCCCTTGGAGTTCATTTGCATTTTGTTTTCAGAGGAGTTGGTCTATGCCAGGACAACGAGGAATGCAAGACTAAGGAAGAGAAGTGTGTAAATTCGCAACCGTGAAGGTATGTACTACGACTCCCGTCTTTTGCACTTGAATACTTAGAGTAGATGTAGTGGTTGTATGTGAGATATGTGCAGATGGGAGTAAGTCTTGATAGTTGATACAAAGGTTTTGCTCTAGTAGCTGAAATAATTTTGTAGCCTTTGTTTTCTTTAGTTTAGACAACTAAGACTTGCCGTGGGACAGTTTTTAAGTGAAATGTTATTAACCAAGTATAACTATGCACAAGACAAAGTCTCTCAAGACTTGGGAGTTGAGAAATTGTAGTAGAAGTAATGTTTAATCATGCTCAATGATGACCCACAAGTATAGGGGATCAATCATAGTCCTTTCAATAAGTATGTGTCGAACCCAACAAGGAGCAGAAGGAAATGACAAGCGGTTTTCAGCAAGGTATTCTCTGCAAGTACTCAAAGTAGCGATAACAGAGAGTTTTGATAGCAAGATAATTCGTAACAAGAAACAAGTATAATAAAGTGCAGCAAGGTGGCCCAATCCTTTTTGTAGCAAAGGACAAGCCGGAACGAACTCGTATAATAAGCAAAGCGTTCTCGAGGACACATGGGAATTTCATTTAGTCACTTTCATCATGCTTGTTTGATTCGCATTCGCTACTTTGATAATTTGATATGTGGGTGGACCGGTGCTTGGGTGTTGTTCTTACTTGAACAAGCCTCCCACTTGTGATTACCCCCTCTCACAAGCATCCGCAACTACAAAAGAAGAATTAAGATAAATCTAACCATAGCATGAAACATATGGATCCAAATCAGCCCCTTACGGAATAGCGCATAAACTAGGGTCTAAGCTTCTGTCACTCTAGCAACCCATCATCTAATTACTACTCCACAATGCCTTCCCTTAGGCCCAAAGATGGTGAAGTGTCATGTAGTCGACGTTTACACGACACCACTAAAGAAAGCAACAACATACATATCATCAAAATATCGAACGAATACCAAATTCACATGATTACTTATGACAAGACTTCTCCCATGTCCTCAAGAACAAAAGCCACTACTCACAAATCATATTCATGTTCAAGATCAGAGGAGTATTGAATATCATTAAGGATCTGAACATATAATCTTCCACCAAATAAACCAACTAGCATCAACTACAAGAGGTAATCAACACTACTAGCAACCCACAGGTACCAGTCTGAGGTTTTGAGACAAAGATTGAATACAAGAGATGAACTAGGGTTTGAGATGAGATGGTGCTGGTGAAGATGTTGATGAAGATTGGCCCTCCCACGATGAGAGGATCGTTGGTGATGTCGATGGCTTCAATTCCCCCCTCCCGGAGGGAAGTATCCCTTGCGGAATTGCTCCGCCGGAGGGCAAAAGTGCTCCTGCCCAAGTTCCACCTCGAGACGGCGGCGCTTCGGCCCGAAAGTCCTCTCTATATTTTTTAGGGCAAATGAGCTTATATAGCAGAAGGAGGGGGCCGGAGGCCAGCCAGGGGCCCCACAAGGCTTCAGGGCGCGCCCTGTTGCCTTGTGGGCAACTGGTGGGTCCCCTCTAGTATTTCTTTTCTCCAGTATTTTTTATATATTCAATAAAAAATCTCCATGAAGTTTCAAGTCAATTGGAGCTCTGTAGAATAGGTATCTCTACTGTAGCTATTTCAGGTCCAGAATTCCAGCTGCCAGTATTCTCCCTCTTCATATAAATCTTGCAAATTAAGAGAGAAAAGGCATAAGAATTGCATCATAAAGTGAAATAATGATCAAATATATTATAAATAATAGTAGGAAACAATGATACAAATTGGACGTATCAACTCCCCCAAGCTTAGACCTCGCTTATCCTCAAGCGAAAGCCGAAATCGATAATCATGACCACATGTTTAGAGAGAGAGGTGTCGATAACAATAAAATACGGATATGAAGGCATCATGATCTTTATTATAACAGCAATATATCATCATAATACTTCTCATGAAAAAGTAACAATTCATCCACAAGATAAAGTATGAAACATAAACCGTATTGAAAACTAACAAACTATGATCTCAGTCACTGAAGCAATTGCAATTCATCATATTATCAGAAAGAGTCTATGTAAGAGCTTTGTTTAGCAATTTCACATACTCAACTATCATTTAGTCTTCTATGATTGCTGACACTTAGGGCATACTTACGGAGCAAAAGTTTCAGTCAGACACATAGAAAGATCGGGGCTTATAATTTCGCCTCCCAATGTATTTACCTCAAGGGTAATGTCAACAGTAATAACTCATGATCACCTACATTCAACTGGATATATATGTCTGGATCTTTCCCCACCACATGATGCTTGCCAAGAGAGAAAATAAAAACGGAATAGAGGAGAATACTATTGACCCTTGCATAAAAGTAAATACATAAAGTAAAATATAGGCCCTTCACAGAGGGAAGCAGAGGTTGTCATGCGCTTTTTATTTTTGGATGTGCAAACTCTTAATGCAAAGGAACGTCACTTTATATTACCCCTTGTGATAGCGACCTTTATTATGCAGTCTGTCGCTTTTATTTCTCCACCATCACAAGATTGTACAAAGCTTATTTTCCCTTACAATAAAATTTCATACATATTTAGGAGCAATTTTATTGCTTTTGCACCGATGACAACTTACTTGAAGGATCTTATTCAATCCACAGGTACATATAGTGGACTATCATGGCATGAAACTGGGTTTTGGATGCACAAGTAGTATCTCTACTTAGTACAGAATTTTTGGCTAGCGAAAGATAGGGGGCAAGCACCATATGTTAGAGGATCCAAAACAATATAACTTCTATGTGAATATAAGCAAACATAACTCATTACGTTGTCTTCCTTGTCCAACGTTGACTATTTGACATAGAATATTTAATGGGGGCTCACAATCATAAAAGATGTCCAAGATAGTATATCTATATGTGAGACCTCTCTTCCTTTATTACTTTTTCATGAATTGCAACAATGACCAATGCTATGTTTGTCAACTTCCAACAAGTTTTATCAATTATACTTCTTTTATGTGAAGTCATCACTCCCCATGGGATTAGCATATGATCTTACTTTTTATTTCTAAGATTGGATTAACAAAAGAAAAACACTCAACTCAAACTACTCTTTATTATATAACTTTCACACACGATTACATCGATAGATAGATCACAAAGCAAGCACTCGAAGCAAAATCATACTAAAACTTTATTCTTCTAAATCACGAAATAACTAAGGATCGAACTAAGATAGATAATGATGATAAAAGTGATGGTGATACGATACCGGGGCCCCTTCCCCAAGCTTGGCACAAGCTAAGGGTGGCGCCCATACCCATGTACTCAAGTCTCCTTCTTCGGTGATGGTGGTGATGAAGTGATAGGCTTGTCCTTCAAAATATTTAGTAAGATGTCCTTGAAACTCTGGACCTCCCGAAGCAACTGCTGAATCGCGGTGGCATTCTTTTACACTTCAACCAAAAAATGTTTATTTTCCGGCCACCATGAGCCCTTTCCAACATCATTCTCACTTGGACGGGAAATATCCCAATTGGAAGGTATGTGCATACGAGGAGTGTTTTCAACCCCATAATTGTGGACCAAGTTATGAAAGTTGTTCCGATGTAACTTGTGTAAGGGCCTCCTAGGAGGAAGTGTCTGTACCAAAACCGGCAGATCTCGGGTAGGGGGTCTGAACTGTGGATCTAGGAATCAATGGGTAACAAGGAACGTAGAGACAGCGATTTACCCAGGTTCGGGCCCTCTCGAAGAGGTAAAACCCTACATCCTGCTAGATTGTATTGATGTGATTGTACGAAGGTTACAGGGTTGATCTACCTCGAGATCGGATGGGCTAAACCCTAGGAGGTTATGATGATTCTCCCTCTCTACGGACTAAACCCTCCGGTTTATATAGACACCAGAGGGATCTAGGGTTACATATGGTTGGTTTCCATCAAGGGATAAACATGCCGGTTACGCTAATTATTTCTTGGAGGAGATGCCAAGTCTTTGGAGGTTTCCTTCTGGTGCACGGGGTCGCCTACAACCCGACCTTCTTGACGAGCAAAGAGTGGCCCACTAGTCCAGCCCACGAGAGATAGGTCGGCAGCCTGAGTACCCCCTAGTCCGGGACACCCTCAGTAGCTCCCGAACTAGTCTTCGAAGCCGAGGTAGACGCCGAACACCATCGGCTTTGTGGACCAGTTCCCTTCCTTCCGTGATACTGGTGACTGGCCTGCATCTCCTCTGAATCGAGTTCTCAAGTGTTGCCTTTCCGCACAAGCCCCAAACTATGCTTCGGTCGGCGAGGTGTACCAATAACTTAGCCCCGAAGGCTAGTCGCTTCGGTGTGAACAGTACTCCCATCTGATAGCTTTTACCGAAGGGTCACAACCCACCACGGCCGCGAGTTGGTTTATGAAAAACTCGATTCGCGGTTCGAGGCGGTTCTTTCATTGGCACGTCCCATCGATATGGAAATCGTGCCCTGTTTTTAAGGGATATGATCAATAATTTGCTCTATCCCACGCGCGCATAATGGCACAATTTACACGGGGAAACGGCGAAGCCCGCGGCGCAGTAAAGGGACCTTAGGTTTTACAGCCCATAAAAGGGGAACAACCTCCATTTCCTCTGCACGCTTTCACTTCTTGGTCCGCCGTTGCCTTCCCCATCTCTCGAGCTCCAGCATGCAGATCTCCTCTCCCTTTCAAGAACCTTCCCAGCCATCCGCTCAATCCAGCAATGGCCGGTTCCGGGTCCAAGGGCAAGTGGGAGGCTTCCATCGTCTCCGAGAGCGCCATCTTGGAGTTGAAGAGCATGGGCTACCTCCCTGCCAACGTCGCCCACCGCGCACCAGAGGCGGGCCAGGTCATCCCCACGCCGCAGCAGGGCGAGAGGTTGGTATTCCTCCCCCATTTCATCCGAGGTTTAGGTTTCCCCCTCCACCCCTTCGTCAGGGGCCTCATGTTTTTCTTTGGGCTCGATTTCAATGATCTTTCCCCGAATTCCTTTCTGCATATCTCGGCCTTCATCATCATTTGCGAGGCCTTTCTTCAGGTCCGACCACACTGCGACCTGTGGCTGAAGATCTTCAACATCAAGCCGAAGATCGTCGATGGCCAGCAGGCGGACTGCGGGGGAGCGATGGTCAGCAAGCTTCCCCGGGTGGAGTGGCCAGAGGGCACCTTCATCGAGACCGTCAAGATCTGGCAGAAGGAATGGTTCTACATCACGCAGCCGAGGAGCGCGGATTGGTGGGCGATTCCCACCTTCAGATCCAGACCCCCCACGAGGCTGGTCCCATGGACCAAGAAAGGCCTCGACTGGGGGTCGAACAAGGAGGTGGCGCTGCTGCAGAGCCGGATTGCCAAGATGATAGAGCGGGGCGTCGAGCTGCCCAACGTGATCCAGATCATGCTCTGCCGCCGAATCCTCCCCTTCCAGGACCGGGCTTCCCCCATGTGGGCCTACATGCCCGAAGACCCGGCCACCGTGCTCAGCTTCTTCCGTACTTCCCACGCTCAGCTGTGGAAGGTGATGTTCAAGCCACAGAAGGACTGGCCGGCCGAGGCGGAAGACATCGGCCTCGACGCCGCAAACCCCCCTCGGTAGGTACGTTTATGTTTTATTCTTGTATCCGGATTATTCCCTTTTGATAAGGTACTCAATTCTCTTGCTCCTCATCCGCAGAACTGGCTGAAGAAGGCCGAGCGGATCAACAGCCCGGCCCCGCTGCCTGAGGGTCCCCGGACGGCCTTGCTGACGGCCATGCTGGCCGAGGAGCCGTACGAGGCACCGAAGAGGAAGGACAAGAAGAAGGAGAAGAAGAGGGAGGCCAGAGAGGGCCTCCGTTCCCGAGGACCCC
Organism: Elymus sibiricus; assembly: GCA_039707655.1. Lineage (NCBI taxonomy): Eukaryota > Viridiplantae > Streptophyta > Magnoliopsida > Poales > Poaceae > Elymus > Elymus sibiricus. The sequence continues at coordinate 229,966,976 of CM077676.1, forward strand.
CGGACACTAGATCCGGGGACACCCATGCTCCCTCCGTACTAGAGGAGGAGAAGGAGCAGGGAGAGGAGGGGGAGGAAAATGATTCCTCCCGAACAAAGAAGAGGGCGGTGTCCGAGGACGCCGAGGAGGAGCCGCTTCATCCCTCCCCCAAGAGACCATGCAGGGCCAAGGTGGCCCTGTTCGACAATAGCTCGGCTTCTGCCGAGGACTCCGAGGCCTCCGAAGAGGTTCCTCGGAGGACCCCCAGGGTCAAACCGCAGACCCAAAGGTACGCATCCTAATATCCGCTTAAGTGTTTCCGGTCGAACCGGGTTTGATATCGATCACATTTTTGCTTCTAACATCGCAGCCCGCTGCGCGACCTCCCCACCGACCGAGTATCGGAGGGGGATTCTCCACCGGCCGCGCTAGCGGAGAGCGGGACCGAATCGCGCGCCTCGCCTCCCCCAATCGTCGAGGAGGCCGAGGAGGTCCTGTCGAGAAGGACCCCTCCCTTGCCGCACACAGGGGGAGAGGGCGACACCGTCATGGCCGAGGTCAATACCTCAGCCGCTGAAGACCAGGTGGTGAGGGCCCCTCTAGTAAATGAAGAGGAGGAGCTCAGACGATCCGAGCTCTCTCCGAGGGCGGCTCCGGAGTCGTCAAGGCATCCGGAGTCGGGCACTCCGGTCTTCGAGAGGGGAGATGCCGAAGTGCCCCCGCCACCCCCGCCCGCCCCAGAGCGGGCGTCGACTGGGTGGCCAGATGAGATGGAGGATGCTTTAACCAGCTCCTCTATCACTGAAGAGCACCGTGCCCTTATGGGCGCGGTGTTGCAAAGTCTTCGGTCCGTGGATAACGGACTGAAGGAGGCCTTCAGTGGCCTTCTCACATGCTTCAAGGTGAGCCAAGTAATGTTTTTCCTTTAGAAAATTTCTTTTGTATAAATGTATAGCCTCATACACAGTAGCCCCTGAGACTCTGACTGGCTTGAACAAAGCCGGTCAGAGGATCGAAAATCGATATCTCGGATCCTAACGTGCGTAGAGTGATGCGCAGGCATCATCTTCGGCAGCAGCCGCCAACGCCGAGGAGTTGGCCGAGCTGAATCGGAAGCTCAAGAGCTCTGAGGACGACCTCAGCCTAGTGAACAAGAGGTTCGACGAAGCGCAAGGCAAGTCCGAACTGTAGTATATATTACAGCTGTTTCTTTTTTGTTAAGTAAGTTTTAAAGTAGCCTAAACAGAGTCAACTGATATGACTACAGCTGCCGCCGCGGAGGTCGAGAACCTCAAGGCCGCGCTAAGGACGGCTCAGCTGGAAGCGGCAGAGCAGAGGTCGGCAGCCGAACAAGCAACTGCCGAACTGGCTACGGTAAGAACCGCTAGTCAGAAGCATGAGGCCAGAGTGCTGGAAGTGCAGCAAGAGCTCAAAGATGCCGTCACAAAATGTGAGGCTCTTGAGCAGAAGAATAAAGAGCAGGCTGTCGAGCTAACCTCATTGGGGTCAGTGGCCAAGGAAGCGCGGACGGAGGCGCGCGGCTACCTGGAAGAACTCCGCCAAGTGAAGCTCATTGCGGATGGTAAGCCGTATTTGCTGCAAAGTGTCTTTGGTGGTAACAGGTTTGCTTTGCTCACGCGAGTGTGGCGTTCCCCAGGCGCCTTTGCGGACCTCCCAAGGAGTGCGGCTGATGCGGCTAGGTTCTTCGCCGCCCAGGAGGGTTGGGCCGAGCAGAGGTTATTTTGGGCGCAATTTCAAGCGCCCGAACACCCTCCCCTCCTCAACAACCAAATGAAGCAGTTGATGGAGCTGCATCGGATGGCGGAGCCGGCGATGAAGGACCTCTGCGTCAAGCTATGGCCTTCGGAGCCGCTGCTGAGTAGCTACTTCGGTTTGGTGCAGAGGCTGTACGACGCCACTCCCCGGATCGATGCCTGGAAGCGCTCCGTATGCATTGAGGGGGCTCGGATGGCCTTCGGCAAAACAATGGTGCACTGGCCGAAGATAAAGCCAGCCGAAGTGGCCACCGGACCTCCACCACCAGGGAAGGAGCATAGGCGCCCCGAGCAGTACTTTCCCATCGTGATGGATGGTGCTCGAGCAATAGAGGCCCAATGCTCAAAAGATGTAATTTATGAGTAGATTTATTTTCCTTGTGTCCGAGGAGTTGAAACTTTTGTTTAGTTGCAATGCAAGTTGTTGGTTGTAAATATAATGCCTGCTATGTTAATTTTGACTCCTCTGCGGCCATTTTTAAACTGAAAGTTACAAGTCGTCGGTTTCAGCCCCCTTGCAGATACTGCATGGGGTGTTTTCTCGTAATACCTTAACCCTTAGCCGACATCTCGGTGCCCAGAGGCGGTTATATGTACAGAGAACAAGGCAATTAGACTATGTGGTTTTAGTGCTCTCACTTAGCCATAGGAGCTTAACTGCGGGGGCTGGTGACTAGCCCCCAGTGTTTGCGATGTCCGGGCGAACCGCGTTTGACATCATCATCACGTGGTTCCTGTGACAGAGAACCCTTCGTTTAACACGGGCTAACCTCCAACGATTTTTAGTTTAACACTAGTCATCGGATCACCGACCAGTTCTCGCTTATTATGACAGTCAGTTTTCGGCTTTCTCCACTGAGGTACTTGACTAGGCTAGCTAGAAGCACAATCGCAGTGGTTCTCCCTTTACCCTCCTAGTCGCACAATGCGGAACGTAAGAGGGCAAACACAGGAGCCGGGCAACCCAACTATTGACCAAAGACACAATTCAGAACTGATTCATATAATGCAATATCCGTGACGCCGAGCACATGTAATAAAATTGGTGCCGGACTGATGTTTAGGGCTAGATGAAGATGCAAGCCCCCGGTCTATTAGCCGGTCACATCTAACAAAGGAAACATATCGTAATAGATTACTTTGGCCGAAAAGCAGAAAGGAAAGTGCAACATAAGTACTCGCAGTGTGACCAGAAAAAGTGGTCATTATTTCCTTTAAATTCGTGACGTTTATCCGTACAATCCGCCAAAGTAACTTTTACAGATACTTTGAGAAAAAATGCATTAGAGGAAAGGTTTACACAGGGCCTTCATGAGTGGTTTGACGTCCCTACTATGCCCTGCTGCACGTCTACGCCTTTGCTCTTTATGAAGCTTCCGTGTGAGTGAAGTTATCGATTGTGTGCTTGGCGGAAGTAGGAATGTTCGGCGGACGAGCCCTTGAGGAAGGGTTTTGAGAGATCTCCGCACTGTGTCAGCTTAACGCGGATCAAGCCCTAGATGGTGCCTGTAGTTTCGTAGTGTCCCGAGGACATCTTCGGCCGTGGCTTGGTCGAACCGAGCTCTCGGGCCTTGAGTTGTTTTGCCCCCACAGCTGCCCTTGGAATCTTGAGCGCGAAATTGTGCATTTGAGGTATGTATTTTGCGGCTGGGTTAGTCTTGCTGAGGGGCGCGTATTCTTATTTAGGGTGAGCACGGGAGTGCTCTGGGACCGAGGCCATAGCCCGGGCGCATTTGCGTGCGTCCAGTGTCTTGGACGTAGACTGGGCCTGTGACGCTTCTTCGGCGGCTTGGACTTCGGCGGCTAGAGCCGCCATGTGTTCCTCTGTTTGGAGCGAGCGTTCGGTATTACCATTGACGGTAATAACGCCCTTTGGTCCTGGCATCTTGAGCTTCAAGTATGCGTAGTGTGGGACGGCGTTAAAGCAGGCGAACGCTGTCCGGCCGACGAGTGCGTGGTAACCGCTGCGGAAGGGGACAATATCAAAGATCAAGTCCTCGCTGCGGAAGTTATCGGGCGAACCAAAGGCTACTTCCAATGTCATGGATCCCGAGCAGCGTGCTTCAACGCCTGGGATTACACCTTTAAAGGTGGTGTTACTGGGTTTAATCCTTGATGGGTCGATCCCCATTTTCCTCACTGTATCTGAGTAAATCAGGTTGAGGCTACTGCCTCCGTCCATGAGGACTCTGGTGAGGTGAAATCCGTCCATGATGGGGTCGAGCACCAGAGCCGCTGTTCCTCCGTGACGGATACTGGTCGGATGGTCTTGACGGTCGAAAGTGATCGGGCAGGCCGACCACGGGTTGAATTTCGGGGCTACAGGCTCTAAGGTGTAGACATCCCGGAGTGCGCGTTTCCGCTCCTTCTTCGGTATGTGCGTGACATAAATCATGTTCACTGTTTTTACCTCTGGAGGGAACTGCTTTTGGCCTCCATTGTTCGGCCCGCGAGGTTCATCGTCATCCTTGCTGCGGGGACCCTTGCTCTGCTCCTCGGCTATGATCTTGCCGGCCTGTTTGATTACCCAACAGTTGCGGTTGGTGTGGTTGGCGGGCTTATCCGAGGTACCGTGGATCTGGCAGGGCCTGTCCAAGATTCTGTGTACTGCAGATGGGCTGTCCCGGTTTCCTTTAGAAGGTTTCTTCCGCGGTCCTGACTTCGATCCGCTGAACCCGGCGTTTACCGCTGCATCATCGGCTTCACTGCTGTTGTTTGTGTGCCGGCGCTTATTATTCTTGTTGCGCCAGGGTTTCCCATTCCCGTCCGGGACTTCTGAAGTGCCGGGGTCTTCGGGATGGTTGCTTTGACGAGCTAACCAACTATCTTCACCCGCGCAAAAGTGCGTCATTAGGGAGGTGAGAGCTGACATTGTTCTCTGCTTATCCTGGCCGAGCTGGAGGGCGAGCCACTTGTCCCGAATACTGTGCTTGAATGCGGTGATTGCTTCGGCATCCGGACAGTCGACGATTTGGTTCTTCTTAGTCAAGAACCAGTTCCAGAATTGCTGAACTGACTCCCCGGGCTGTTGAACCACATGGCTCAGGTCGTCGGCGTCTGGTGGCCGAACATAGGTGCCTTGAAAGTTAGCTCGGAATGCATCCTCGAGCTCTACCCAGCTCCCGAGGGAGTTTTCGGGTAGGCTGTTCAACCAATGCCTCGCTGGTCCTTTGAGCTTCAATGGTAGATATTTAATGGCGTGGAGGTCATCTCCTCGGGCCATATGAATGTGGAGAAGAAAATCTTTGATCCACACGGCTGGGTCAGTTGTTCCATCGTATTGTTCTATATTCCCGGGTTTAAACCCTTCGGGGAACTGATGCTGCATCACCTCATCTGTGAAACACATTGGGTGTGCGGCACCCCTGACCCAGGCTACGTCGTGTCGAAGATCGGTTGTCATCCGGACACGGTGCTGCTCCCGAGCTCTATCGTTCCTGTCACGCCAGGCTTGGTATCCGTCCCGTCCAGCGGGTGCATAACCTGTGGATCCATAGATTGATCTTGAATGTGTCCCTCTAGCGTTCAGGTCGTGCCGCAGGTCGCGTGGGTCCTCCGGTTGAACCGGGTCTTTACCCACCTGGCGAGGGGGCGCGGGTGGGTCTTCGGTTTCCACAGCCGTCTTATCCCATCCTCGAGGGGGGCGGTCGGGCTAGCTTGTGTAACTTCGTCTGGGAGGCATGGGCTCAAGGGCCTCGTCCTCTAATGAAGGTAGCAAACGCCGTCATGGATAGCTTTTGTACTGATCCTGGCGCTGATTGTCGAAGCCCTCTTCGGCTGCTAAGACCATTGTCCACCTGTTGTTGAGTGTGTCTTGTTCGGCCTTTAGCTGCTGCTCTTTCTTCTTCAAGCTTCGGGCGGTGGCTATGAGTTGCTGCTTGAATCTTTCCTGTTCCAGGGGGTCCTTAGGGACAACAAAATCCTCGGGTCCGAGGTTGTCCTCCTCTTCGGATAGAGGGAGGTAGTTGCTATCATCGGAATCCTCCGGGTCCTCAGGGTTACCCTGGTCCTTGTGCCCTTCAGGGGCATCGTGGTGTTGTTCGGGGGTGTTATCGCCAAGCTCCCCCATGTTATCCGGCGTGTCGTTATCTCCGGTGCCGTTCGTGTCTGTGTTATTTTCCTTGCGCTTTCCTCGCCCTCTGGCTCGCCTTCGTCGGCGTTTGGGCGGTTCCTTGGCGGGGCCGTCGCTGTCCTTCTTGGTCGTGTCGCTATCCTTCTTGGGGGTATCGACCATATAAACGTCGTACGTGGAGGTGGCGGTCCACTTTCCGGTGTTGGAGGTGGCAAGGGAGGGAGCCATATAAGGCGGGACGTTGATATCCTCGTCCATGTCGTCAGCCTCCTCGGAGGCGTAGTCCAGCATGTCGGTTAAGTCTTTGACAGTGGCTACTAAGTGGGTGGTGGGTGGGACACAAAATTCCCCGCGGTTGGCCTCAAGTCTGATCTGCTCATGGGCTGAGGACGGGCCATCCGTGATACTCATCTTCTGGATCCGATCTAACATCTCGCTTAAGAGCGAGAGGTCCACCGGATCCATCCTTGGGCATACTTCGGAGTCGAACTCCGGTGTGCCGGCATCGGGAGTGTGCTCGGCCAAGGGTGACCCTTGGTTTTCTGGCTCCGGAGTCGGATCCGAACTCAAGGCCAGATCCGAACTGAGGGCCGGCCCGGAGACGGGGCCGAGGAGAGAATCCGAGGTTAAGGCCTCGGGATCATTAGGCTCCTCAGGTAAAGCTGAGAACCTAGTAAGGACCAGATCGCCCCGAGAATCGGTGAAGTACTCCAGGTTGCCGAACCTGATCTCCTTCTCAGGGATGAAGCTGTTGACCTGGTCAAGGTGACCGGTCAGATCGGCGTGCAGCACAATGCTGCCGAATGCAAAGAGCTGACCAGAGACGAAGATGTCCCCGCTGCGGATGCCATTGCCGATGACAAGGCGAGCCATTGATCCTTGGTGACCCAACGGTGGAACTCTCAATGAAAGCACCAATGGGTAACAGGGAACGTAGAGACAGCGATTTACCCAGGTTCGGGCCCTCTCGAAGAGGTAAAACCCTACGTCCTGCTAGATTGTATTGATGTGATTGTACGAAGGTTACAGAGTTGATCTACCTCGAGATCGGATCGGCTAAACCCTAGGAGGTTATGATGATTCTCCCTCTCTACGGACTAAACGCTCCGGTTTATATAGACACCAGAGGGATCTAGGGTTACATATGGTCGGTTGCCATCAGGGGATAAACATGCCGGTTACGATAATTATTTCTTGGAGGAGACGCCAAGTCTTCGGAGGTTTCCTTCTGGTGCACGGGGTCGCCTACAACCCGGCCTTCTTGATGAGCAAAGAGTGGCCCACTAGTCCGGTCCACGAGAGATAGGCCAGCAGCCCGAGTACCCCCTAGTCCGGGACACCCTCAGGAAGTCCTTCTTGTACCTCTGGACCCCCATGGCTTGTAGTGCTTCTCATAGCTTGATGAGGATTTGGAGTTGTGGAGCTGCCGGCAAGGGTACCCCTCTCTGAAGCAGGGGGCTGGACCTCCAGCGAATCTCCATCATCTTCTTCCATGGTAACCTCTTCCTCCCCTTCTATCCTGAGTTCGATCTGCAGCAGCCAAGCATCGTCTCCCACGTTGTTGGAGGAGGAGGAAGACATGATGCCTGGCTTTAAAATCTGACAGAAAATAGCCCAAAACAAGAACAGAGGAGAAACTTGCGATGAGGTGGTCAAAACACCCGTGAGTATATATAAAGAATTTTTATCTTGCAAAACAAGCATACGAGAGGAAAACGTAGTCGGGAGGGCATACGAGGGCCCACAAGGCAACACAGCGCGCCCTAGGGGGGTCGCGCCCAGTTGCCTTGTGACCTCCTCGTGGGTCCTCTCGGCTGTTTCTTATTTTTGTATTTTTTCTAATATTCCAAAATGGACAGAAATATTTTTTATGGAATTTTTGGAGTCGGTTTACTTACCGTATCACGTACCTACCCCTTTTCAGGGTTCTGGAGCGTTCCGGAAGGACTCTTTGATGTGTTCCTCTGGTGTCATTGTCTGAATAATATTAGTTTCAACATTAATGGGAGTACCTGAGATATAATGCTTAATTCTTTGTCCATTCAGTACACTCGGGTTGGTGCCTTCGGAGTTGTTGATTTTGATAGCTCCGGAGCGGTAAACTTCTTCGATGATATATGGCCCTTCCCATTTAGAGAGAAGTTTTCCTGCAAAAAATCTGAAACGAGAGTTCTACAATAGAACTTGCTCACCCACTTTAAATTCCCGTTTTTGAATTCTTTTATCATGCCATCTTTTAACCTTTTCCTTAAATAACTTGGCATTTTCATAGGCTTGGGTTCTCCGTTCATCTAGAGAGCTAATATCAAATAACCTCTTTTCACCAGCAAGTTTAAAATCATAGTTATGTTCTTTAATTGCCCAATAAGCCTTATGTTCTAACTCAAGAGGTAAATGACATGCTTTTCCATAAACCATTTTATATGGAGATATACCCATAGGATTTTTATAAGCAGTTCTGCAAGCCCATAATGCATCATCAAGTTTCTTAGACCAATTTTTCCTGGATCTATTAACGGCCTTTTGCAAAATTAATTTTATTTCTCTATTACTCAATTTAACTTGACCACTAGACTGAGGATGATAAGGAGATGCAATTCTATGATTAACATCATATTTAGCAAGCAATTTACGGAAAGCACCATGAATAAAATGTGAGCCACCATCAGTCATCAAATATCTAGGGACTCCAAACCTTGGAAATATAACTTCTTTAAGCATTTTAATAGAAGTGTTATGATCAACACTACTAGTTGGAATAGCTTCTACCCACTTAGTAACGTAATCAACAGTAACTAAAATATGAGTATACCCGTTAGAGGAAGGAAAAGGTCCCATATAATCAAAACCCCAAACATCTACCAACATTACCAATTCTTTGACATTCATGACAAGAAAGGACAAACTTATGTGCATCTTTGAAGAGAGTAGGCCAATAAAAACCAGACTGTAATACCTTATGTGCAGTTCTGTCTCCCGCATGGTGTCCTTCGTATGCCTCGGAGTGACACTTTCGTAGGATTTGTTCCTGTTCATGCTCAGGTACACAATGTCTAATAATACCATCTACTCCTTTTTTATATAAATGTGGGTCATCCCAAAAGTAATGCCTTAAATCAAAGAAGAACTTTTTCTTTTGTTGGTATGTGAAACTAGGTGGTATATATTTAGCAACAATGTAATTAGCATAGTCTGCATACCAAGGAGTGTTACGAGAAGCATTTATCACAGCTAATTGTTCATCAGGGAAATCATCATTAATAGGTAGTGGGTCATCAAGAACATTTTCCATTCTAGACAAATTATCTGCTACGGGATTCTCAGCTCCCTTTCTATCAACAATATGCAAATCAAATTCTTGTAGCAGAAGAACCCACCTAATAAGTCTAGGCTTAGCATCTTTATTTTCCATAAGATATTTAAGAGCAGCATGATCAGTATGAATAGTAACTTTGGAATAAACAATATAGGATCTAAATTTATCACATGCAAACACAACTGCTAAAAATTCTTTCTCAGTAGTAGCATAGTTTCTTTGAGCACTGTCTAGAGTTTTACTAGCATAATGAATAACATTCAATTTCTTATCAACTCTTTGTCCTAGAACAGCACCAAGAGCATAATCACTAGCATCACACATAATTTCAAAGGGTAGGTTCCAATCAGGTGGTTGAACAATAGGGGCAGAAATTAAGGCTTTCTTAAGTATTTCAAAGGCTTCTACGCAATCATCATCAAAAACAAATGGAACATCTTTTTGCAAAAGATTAGTAAGAGGCCTAGAAATTTTAGAGAAGTCTTTTATAAACCTTCTATAGAAACCAGCATGACCAAGGAAGCTTCTTATACCTTTGATATCTTTAGGACATGGCATTTTCACAATTGCATCAACTTTAGCTTTATCAACTTCAATACCTCTTTAAGAAATTTTATGCCCAAGGACTATACGTTCATTCACCATAAAGTGGCACTTCTCCCAATTCAAGACAAGATTAGTTTCTTCACATCTCTGCAAAACTCGATCAAGGTTGCTTAAGCAATCATCAAAAGAAGTTCCATAAATGGAAAAATCATCCATGAAAACCTCAACAATCTTTTCACAAAAGTCAGAGAATATAGCAGTCATACATCTTTGAAAGGTAGCAAGTGCATTACATAAACCAAAAGGCATATGATGATAAGCATAAGTTCCAAAAGGACAAGTAAATGTGGTTTTCTCTTGATCTTCTGGTGATACAGGTATTTGAGAGAAACCAGAATAACCATCTAGGAAACAAAAGTGTGTATGCTTAGATAATCTTTCTAACATTTGATCAATAAAAGGCAAGGAATAATGATCTTTCCTAGTAGCTTTATTTAATTTTCTGAAATCAATTACCATTCTATAACTTGTTACAATTCTTTGTGGGATAAGCTTGTTTTTATCATTAGGAACAACAGTAATACCTCCTTTCTTAGGAACACAATGAACAGGACTTACCCATCTACTATCAGCTATGGGATAAATTATACCTGACTCCAGAAGCTTTAATATTTTAGTTCTTACCACATCCTTCATTTTAGGATTCAACCTTCTTTGGTGATTAACAACTGGTTTAGCATCTGGCTCCATATGAATTTTATGCTGACATAGAGTGGGACTAATGCCCTTAAGATCATCGAGAGTATATCCAATAGTAGCATGGTGCTTCTTCAGAGTTTTAAGTAATCTCTTTTCTTCATGCTCTGAAAGGTTAGCACTAATAATAACAGGATATATCTTCTTTTCATCAAGATGAGCATATTTAAGCGTATCAGGTAATTGCTTTAATTCAAACATAGGATCACTCTTCGGTGGAAGAGGATCTCCCAAAGTTTGAATAGGCAAATTATGTTTAAGAATAGGTGCTTGCTTAAAGAACAACTCATCTATTTCATTTCTTTCATTCATATGCATATCATTCTCATGGTCTAGCAAATATTGTTCTAAAGGATAAGTAGGGGGCACAACAATAGAGGCTAGTCCAATAATTTCATCTTTATTGGGTAATTGTTTATCATGAGGTTGTCTACGAAACTTGGAGAAATTAAATTCATGAGACACATTACCAAAATTAATACTGACAGTTTCTTTATTGCAATCAATCTTAGCATTTACTGTATTCAAGAAAGGTCTACCAAATATAATGGGACAAAAATCATCTTGTGGTGATCCAAGAACAAGGAAATCAGTAGGGTATTTGATCTTACAACACAAGACTTCAACATCTCTAACAATCCCAAGTGGAGTAATAGTATCTCTATTTGCAAGCTTAATAGTGACATCAGTATCTTCAATCTCAACAGGTGCAATATCATTCATGACTTCTTGATAGAGAGTAAAAGGGATAGCACTAACACTAACACCAATATCACATAAACCATGATAGCAATGATCTCCAATTTTAACAGAAATAATACGCATGCCAACTACAGGTTTGTTTTTATCTTTAGTGTCTGGCTTAGCAATTCTAGTTGCTTCATCACAGAAATATATGACATGTCCATCAATGTTATCAACCAAAAGATCTTTAACCATTGCAATATTAGGTTCAACTTTAATTTGCTCAGAAGGTCTCGGTGCTCTAATATTACTTTTATTAACCACAGTTGAAGCTTTAGCATGTTCATTAATCCTAACAGGGAAAGGAGGTTTCTCAATATAAGAAGTAGGCACAACTGGATCAACATTGTAATTTTTTTTTCTTCTTTAACACTAACAGGTTCTTCATTTAATTCAATGGGTGGATGATATTTAAGCCATTTCTCCTTAAGGAGATCAACATGAGCAGCAAAGGATTCACAAAAGGTAGCTACTATCTCAGAGTCAAGTCCATATTTAGTAATAAACTTATGAAAAGCATCAATTCCATAAAATATTTAACACAATCAAACTCAAGATTTATACCTAACTCTTTACCTTTGTGTCAGGCCCATTTCTGAGATAAATCACAGAATGGCCTCAAGTCATACCAGCCCCAAGAACAACTGGTAGACTTCCTTGATATAGATAACCAACACAACATAATATTACACAGGGTTGAGTCAGAGTGCTCAACAATTATTACAACCTTGCCAATATACTACGGTGGTGGAATAACACACTGGTGTGGTGGTGGTACAACACTGGTACAATAAAATAAAGTCAAGCATCAGTGTGAGGCTTGGCTATTTTATTGGTGTAGTGGAAACACAGCGGATGATACATGTGGTAGACTCCAAGATCACAGGTTGACTGACTGGGAACACCTCTAAGCGTCGGGCTCGCTAGCACAATCTTCCTCCACAAGCTCGTCCTCCTCCAGGTCTGGCCACATTAAAATCCAGGGACAAGCCTGTGAGTACGTTGGAATGTACTCGCAAACATTATGAACGAAAGATATACCAAATGCATATGCTCATGCTGGAATAAATGATATGCATATGTTGGATAAAATTAAATTATGGCATGATAAATATTAACATGTGCAGAAAACTGAGTATATAAAAGGTTAGTGACAAAATAGGAAAGTTAAAAGTGGATAATCGGGCAAGACAAGACCGCCCGAGTATCCAAGAGAAATGCCAAACGGGTTTCTAAAAGAGAATCGGGCGAGATAGGACCGCCCGAGAACTCAAGCGACGCCACGAGAGGTCTTGAAAAGAAATGCCAAATGGGTGTCTAAAACAGAATCGGGCGAGACAGGACCACCTGAGAACTCAAGCGATGCCACAAGAGGTCTTGAAAAGAAATGCCAAACAGGTGTCTAAAAGAGAATCGGGCGAGACAGGACCGCCCGAGAACTCAAGCGACGCCACGAGAGGTCTTGAAAAGAAATGCCAAACGGGTGTCTAAAAGAGCATCGGGGAGACAGGACCGCCCGAGAACTCAAGCGATGCCACGAGAGGTCTTGAAAATAAAATCAAGTGTCCGGGGTAGTCTAGCCAGCCCCTGAGACACTCAGGAAATAAAATAAGAGAAACAGGTTAGTCCACAATAATATGCATAGTAATAATAATACTTATAACAATAGCATTTATGATAACAAAAATTATATATGATGGCATTAGGGTGACAAAAAATTTCCTGCAAATTATTTCATGCTCAATTTAATTATTTCCTCCGAAGACCGACACCGGGACCGACACTTGACCCTGCCCAGCTAACGTCCTTGACCGCGGACACGGCTATTCGAATAGTTATAACTCTGCAGAGGGGGTACTCTTTACCCACGTGTATGAAATTTCTTTAGTCAGCACTGTGACACTGGCTAATTCCCATTACGGTCTTTGGGTTGAAACACACCTGACCAGCACACACCAGATTAACTTTTCGGATGCCAGGAATTACCCAAAGCATCGTTCAAGAAAAACTCTAAGTCGGGGAGACTACAATCTCGAATAGCATGGGATCACAATATTTATATCGGCGCGCAAACAGGGGTGCTACCCCCTCGGTCCCAGACCGGATACACCCATGCCCCCTGACCTGATGACGGGCAATAGTCCATGGCCGTGGAAACCCTCATCATGGCCCTCTATGTGGTGTGTACACAGACAGTGGTGAGCAACTTACTAAACCGTACTTCCCTCACAGGAAGACCCATGGCAGCACGGTGTTTAGCTAGGTGTGACGGAACAAGACTCGATCTAGGTAGACTCGGGAGGTGTTGTTATTATTACGACCAACATACTCCACATATGTCACCGTAACACCACCGTGTCAAAACGTGACTCGTGCCCACCGGCACGTCCAAGGCAGGAGCTGCACTCCTGGTTGTCTCACAACTTTTATTCACGGTAGAAATTCACTTGAGTGAAGTGCAAGCAAGTGTAAATATGATATGACCATGCATGCATGCACTAGTGATATACTACATATATGCTGCAACTACAAACCGATGCAATCATGCAATGCAAATGCAATCACCATATCCCAAGTTCAATAATGCTTGCCTTGCTCAAAGTAGTCAGAAAGTGAACCCTCGAAATTCCCGGCAAAGTTTCCCTCTTCATTTTCTGAAAAATTCGAATTCAAATTCAAATTAAAACTTTGCAACAGTACCAAAAGTTGTCTCAAAATATTTTTAAATAAATACTAAAAAAACTAGAGAGAAAATTAAGAATTTCAAAAAAAGAATCAACTCAATCAGAGTTGTGGTTTAAAAGTTATTAAACTTTTAAAACCAGGGGCTTTTCTGCAAAAATCCAGTCCCTGTGCGTTTAAAAAGAAAGCGCTTCGGGCAGAAGTACGCTTTCCAGCATAGAAGACGTAAACAAAGGATTACGTCTTCAGTTTAAAATCAGAAAAAAAGAAAACGCTGACAGGTGGGGTCCACCCGTCAGGTTTGAATCTAAACGCGCTCGCGCGCGTGGACAGAAGGGAGGCGGCGATCACCGGCGACGATCGCCGGGGTTCCAGTGGGTGGCGATGATCGAAACATGATCAGTGAGTCCGTCCGCGTCGGTGAGTGGCGGTGGTGGTCACCGGCGATCAATAGAACGACGGCGAGGTCGACGCCGGCGGACGGTGCTTCGGGTTGGGTTGGATCTCGCCGGAGAGACGGGGAAGCACCGAATTGAAGAGGGGAATCGTTGAGAGGGAGCAAGAGATGACGACTGGTGGATTTTGGAGGGTGGAGATGGCTTAACGGCAACAGGAACTTCTCGGTTGCCGCGGCGGATCTGGTGGTCAGAGAGGAGGAAGACGACCTCCTCGAGGTCGGGGGAGTGTGTGGGAGCTCGATTGAGATGGTGTGCAGGTGATGTGTGAAGCGAACGGAGCTCGGGGAGCTCTATTTATAGGCAAGCTGAGGAGGGCCGAGGCGTGCGAACGACGCCGGAGTTAATCTGGCCGGCGAGGTGGTTAGGGGGCGGTGGTCATGGGCAGCGTGGAGTTTATGAGGACGGTGGAGTGCTCTGGAAGCTCCATCATGGACGAGCGCGAGTTCTTCGGCCTTATCTACGGCGAGGTCTCCGTGCGGGTGTGGCGGTGCTCACCGACTCCGGCGACTGCCAGGCGGGGCCAGGGCGGTGGGGACGGTTTGCGAGGATGCGGAGGAAGGCGCCGCGTGGAGAGAGGTAGGCAGGAGAGCAGCGGGGAGGAGTGAAAGCGGCGGGCGCCGTGTTGACCTGCTCGGCTGCCGCGGCCGAGGACGGTGGCTATTGCACCGGCCACCTCCTGTGCTGTCGGCGGCGGGCAGCTGACCAGGGGGTCCGGGGTGGCTCATTTAAGAGGAGAGGTGGCGTGGAGGAGAAGGAGAGGGGTTGGAGAGCAGTGCACGCGACGAGCTCCCCCTCTCTCTGAACCAAGTTCAGATAACTGAATTTTTTGATAGTGAACAGTGTGCACACCACATGTTTGATGAAATGATAGAGAGCTCTAGAGATTTTACGAATTAGTGGGAATTTTTGTGGTGAGGTGTTGATGCATAAGAGAGGGTTTGGCAAAGTTTCAGAATTTTTGGAGCTATTTAAATTGGGTTTTGATCATGGAGTTTGAATCTGGACCAAATTTGAACTGGATAGAATTTGAAAATTTTGAACTGTGGAACCCAAAGTTTTTGGTGAAATGGGTTATAGGTACTATCTAGTTGTTGGAGTAATTTTGGTGGGAGCAGAAGAATTATAGAAAATATGGTTCCTTTGCAAATCAGAGAAACCATGATATATCTAAATTCCAACTTTGGAATTTATAAACTATGAGAGAAATATTTTTGTGGAGAGGAGAGGTGTTGGATATTATCCTAGAATGTGAGAATGACTTGAGGGATAAATTAGAATGACAGAATAAATTGTGGAAGAATTTATAAGTGATTGGAAGGAGTGAAATGATCATGCCTTGGAATAATTTTATTTATTCCAGAAACTTTCTAAATGAAAAATATTTTTGATCTTTCAAAAATAATTACCCAATTAATAAACCATCCAAATCAGAACCATTTAAAATTTTGAAACCCAATTAAAAATTTGGAAATGATTTTCAAAATAGAAAAAAAGATAGGGCTAAAATAATTCAAAGTATTTTATTTAAAGAAAAGATTTTGAAAATCCAGAGAAAATATTTTGGGGTGTTACAACACCTACCCCCCTTAAGAAAAATCTCGTCCCCGAGATTTCAGCTGTCCCTCAAACAGGTATGGATATTCAGTTCTCAGGTGATCCTTTCTTTCCCATGTTGCTTCTTCCTCCGTGTGATTACTCGACTGAACTTTGTAGAATTTTATCACATTCTGCCGGGTTCTCTGTTCAGACTCCTCCAGAATTTTTATAGGACGTTCCCTATATGTAAGATCTGGTTGGATATCCAGGTCTTGATGTTGGACTTGTTTTTCCGGGTTGCTGACACATCTCCTTAGTTGTGAGACGTGGAATACATCATGAACATCTGATAATTCTGCGGGTAGCTCCAGTTGGTAGGCAACCTTGCCTTTCCTTGCAATTATTCTGAATGGTCCAATAAATCTCGGTGCCAATTTTCCTTTGACTTTAAATCTCTGTAGTCCCCTCATTGGGGATACTCTGACATACACGTATTCATCTGGTTCAAAACTAATCTGACGATGCTTCCGGTCATAGTAGCTTTTCTGACGGCTCTGAGCTGCCTTCAGTCTGTATCGGATAAGTTTCACTTTTGTTTCTGCCTCTTTGAGAACCTCCGGGTCGAAGATTCGGCTATCTCCGGTCTCAGACCAATTGAGTGGGGTACGGCATATCCGTCCATACAGGGCTTCGAAAGGTGACATCTTCAGACTGGCTTGATAGCTGTTGTTATATGAAAATTCCGCATATGGCAAACTATCTTCCCAACTGACTCCATAAGTAAGCACACATGCTCTCAGCATGTCTTCCAATATTTGATTTACCCGTTCTGTCTGTCCACCGGTCTGCGGGTGATATGCTGTGCTGAATACCAGTTGAGTCCCTAAGGCTTGCTGCAGATGATCCCAAAACCTAGAGACAAACTGAGTGCCTCTGTCAGAGACTATGGTCTTGGGTACTCCATGTAAGCAAACAATTCGGGAGAGGTATAACCTAGCAAGCCTCTGTGTTGAGTATGTGGTTTTTACCGGAATGAAATGTGCCACCTTGGTTAATAAATCTGTGATAACCCAGATAGCATCATTCCCGTGTCGTGACCTTTGTAATCCAACAACAAAATCCATTCCTAGCACATCCCATTTCCATTCAGGCACTCTGAGTGGTTGTAATAATCCTGCTGGCCTCTGATGTTCTGCCTTTATACGCTGACAGGAGTCACACCGTGCGACATATACGGCGATATCCCTTTTCATCCCGTGCCACCAATTTTTTTCCTGTAGATCCTTGTACATCTTGGTTCCTCCTGGGTGGATGGAGTACGGGGTAGTATGGGCTTCTGCCAAAATTTGTTGCTTTAGCGCTTCCTTATTGGGCACGCACAGCCTTTTTCTGTACCATAGGATTCCCTGTTCATCAATGGTAAATTTGGAGGCCTTGCCTGAATTTACTTTCTTTTTAATTCCTTCAATGCTGGGGTGTCCTTTCTGAGCTTCTTTGATCTGATCCTCCAGTGTTGATTTGACTTCTAGACGGGCAATGGTTCCTTCCGTGACTAGAACCATATTAAGTTTGGCAAATTCCTGGTTGAATTCATGCTGTGAGAATTGTATACTGTCATTGTTGGTGCATGGATTTCGGCTGAGAGCATCTGCCACAACATTTGCTTTACCTGGGTGGTAATGAATTCCCACATCATAATCCTTAATTAATTCAAGCCATCGACGCTGTCTCAAGTTTAATTCTGGCTGGGTGAAGATATACTTAAGACTTTTGTGGTCCGTGTATATCTCGCATCGATTACCAAGAAGGTAATGTCGCCATTCCTTGAGTGCATGTATTACCGCTGCTAACTCCAAATCATGGGTAGGGTGATTTTCTTCATGCCATCGTAGTTGTCTTGAAGCGTATGCTATGACCTTTCCCTCTTGCATTAGTACACATCCAAGTCCCTTCCTGGAAGCGTCACAGTATATTTCAAAATTCTTGTGCACATCTGGCACGATCAGAACAGGTGCCGTGGTTAACCTCTTCTTTAATTCCTGGAAACTTTTCTCACAAGCTTCGGTCCACTCAAACTTTTTATCTTTCTTGAGTAGCTGAGTCATGGGTTTGGCTATGGTGGAGAATCCTTCAATAAACCGCCAGTAGTAGCCAGCCAAACCAAGAAAACTTCTGACCTCAGTCACGTTGGTGGGTTGCTTCCACCCTAAGACATCTTTTACTTTGCTTGGGTCCACTGCTATCCCATCCTGTGTCAGTACGTGTCCCAGAAAACCAACTTCTCGTAACCAAAATTCACACTTACTGAATTTGGCATATAGTTGATTTTTCTGTAATTCTTCCAGGACGATCCGAAGATGTTGCTCATGTTCTTCCGGTGTCTTGGAATAAATAAGTATATCATTGATGAACACAACCACGAACTTGTCCAAATATTTCATAAAGACCTTGTTCATGAGATGTACAAAATAAGCAGGAGCGTTGGTCAAACCGAAGGGCATCACTGTGAACTCATATAACCCGTATCTTGTGGTAAAGGCAGTCTTGGGTATGTCTGACGATCGAATTCTTAGTTGATGGTAGCCTGACCTCAAGTCTATTTTTGAGAACACCTTGGCTTCTGCCAGTTGCGCGAACAGGTCATTGATTCTTGGCAGTGGATATTTATTTTTGATGGTAGCCATATTGAGTGCCCTGTAATCAATACATAACCTCAGGGTACCATCCTTTTTCTTGGCAAATAAAACCGGCGATCCCCATGGTGATGAGCTGGGTCGAACATAACCTTTTTCCATTAATTCCTTTATTTGTTTCTTTAGCTCAGCCAATTCTATCAAAGCCATACGATAAGGCTTCTGGTAAATGGGTGCCGTCCCAGGTGCTAGTTCAATAAAAAATTCAATTTCACGATCAGGTGGCATGCCTGGTAGCTCCTCTGGAAATACATCGGGGTATTCGCATACCACCGGAACCTTGCTTAACTCTGTCATATCCACTTGATTTAATTTTCCCTGTGAAGTAGAAATCTTCCTTGTACCAAATTTTATTGTCTTCCCTTGGCAATTAGTGAGAGTCACTGTGCGGTTGTAGCAGTCTATGAAGCCTTTATTTGTGGTCAACCAGTCCATTCCCAAAATAACGTCCAGATCGACTGCTTCCAGTACAATGAGATTGGCTAGAAACGCCATTCCTTGTATTTCAATATTCACATCCTTGCAGTACCATTGGGTGCTTTGCTTCAATCCCGAGGACTGAATAACCATTGAATTTTGCAAAGGCGGGAGAGAAAATTGATTCTTCGAAGTAAATCTTTTAGAGATTCACGAATGTGAAGCTCCAGAATCAAATAAAACTGTAGCATTAATTGTGTTGACAGGGAACGTACCAAACACGATGTCCGGTGCATTCTGCGCTTCCTCAAATGTCAAGTGATTCACCTGTCCCTTCCTTTGATTGTTGTTGGGGTTGTTGCGTCGTGGGGCTGCGTTGGTGTTGCGGCCATTGTTGTTGGGCTTCTGAATATTATTATTCCCCTGCTTTGGGCATTGCCTGGCATAATGCCCCTCTTCTCCGCAGGTGAAAACGGTAACTCCAGGACGGAACGTTGTGTCCTTGGTTCTGTTGTTGAAGATGCTGCGGCTCTGTTGCGGTCGTGGTGTTGGAACTGCTGGTCGGGGTGCCACAGGCCTCTGAAATTCATTTCGGGGCCTGTTGCTGCGAACTTGCACTGACTGGGTCATACGGCGTTTACGAATTTCATTCATGTTGCGGTGCTCGTTTTCCAGTATAATCGCCTTGTCCACCAGTGTCTTGAAATCTAGAAAGGTGTGGACCACCAGTTGGCACTTCAGAGATGGAACGAGTCCATCAAGAAATTTCTCCATCTTCTTGCTTTCTGTCATGTATTCGTCGTTGGCGTACCGGGTTAGCTGAGTAAACTGGTCTAGGTACTGAGTTACCGTGGTGCCTCGCTGCTTGAGATCCTCAAATTCCCTTTTCTTCAATTTCATAATACTGTTGGGGATATGTGCTCCCCGGAAATTTTCCTTGAATTGTTCCCATGTCATATATGCTCCATGAGTGTGGCATATATTTTCCCACCATGATGCGGCTGTCCTAGAAAAATAGTGCGGAGCATATAGCACTTTTTCCTGGTCCGTACACCGAGCGATGTTCAATTTCCTTTCCATATCACGCAACCAATCATCTGCCTCCAGCGGTTTGTCTGTGTGAGAAAAGACTGTTGGATTGGTTCTCTGTAGCTCAGATAATTTTGATCTAGGCTGATGTTGTCCTTGGTGATTCCCCATATTTCTTAAGTGCTGCATCATTTCCTGGTGCTGCTGCTGGCTTTGTTCATACAGACGGCATACTTGTGAAAATGCTGAAACATTGCTCTGCTGACTTGTCTGTCCTTGTGTGAAATTATTTCCCATCTGTGCAAAGTTGTCCTCTGGCGGACTGGGCATAGAACGGGTCCAGGGACGATGCATTTTCTTTCTGGGGTATTTGTGTAACACCGATGAGAAAAGAAAATATATAAAGGAAGGAAATAAATTTTTAAAAGACTGAAAATAATTTCCCTCCCAAAAACGTAAGTGCATGGAAGTAACAGGTTATAAAACACATGCAGATTTAATTATGCATGCCAGTTTTAATTATAAATGCATGAGATGCATGCTAAAAATGTTAGTACTGACCCTATTGTTAGCGTCCGCGCCTAGGGCTTCCTACAGTCAGCCTGGCTCTGATACCAAGGTTTGTCAGGCCCATTTCTGAGATAAATCACAGAATGGCCTCAAGTCATACCAGCCCCAAGAACAACTGGTAGACTTCCTTGGTATAGATAACCAGCACAACATAATATTACACAGGGTTGAGTCAGAGTGCTCAACAATTATTACAACCTTGCCAATATACTACGGTGGTGGAATAACACAGTGGTGTGGTGGTGGTACAACACTGGTACAATAAAATAAAGTCAAGCGTCAGTGTGAGGCTTGGCTATTTTATTGGTGTAGTGGAAACACAGCGGATGATACATGTGGTAGACTCCAAGATCACAGCTTGACTGACTGGGAACACCTCTAAGCGTCGGGCTCGCTAGCGCAATTTTCCTCCACAAGCTCGTCCTCCTCCAGGTCTGGCCACATTAAAAGCCAGGGACAAGCCTGTGAGTACGTTGGAATGTACTCGCAAACATTATGAACGAAAGATATACCGAATGCATATGCTCATGCTAGATTAAATGATATGCATATGTTGGCTGAAATTAAATTATGGCATGATAAATATTAACATGTGCAGAAAAATGAGTATATAAAAGGTTAGTGAAAAAATAGGAAAGTTAAAAGTGGATAATCGGGCGAGACAAGACCGCCCGAGTATCCAAGAGAAATGCCAAACGGGTGTCTAAAAGGGAATCGGGCGAGATAGGACAGCCCGAGAACTCAAGCGACGCCACGAGAGGTCTTGAAAAGAAAAGCCAAACGGGTGTCTAAAAGAGAATCGGGTGAGACAAGACCGCCCGAGAACTCAAGCGACGCCATGAGAGGTCTTGAAAAGAAATGCCCAACGGTTGTCTAAAAGAGAATCGGGCGAGACAGGACCGCCCGAGAACTCAAGCGACGCCACGAGAGGTCTTGAAAAGAAATGCCAAACGGGTGTCTAAATGAGCATCAGGCGAGACAGGACCGCCCGAGAACTCAAGCGACGCCACGAGAGGTCTTGAAAATAAAATCGAGTGTCCGGGGTAGTCTAGCCAGCCCCTGAGACACTAAGGAAATAAAATAAGAGAAACAGGTTAGTCCACAATAATATGCATAGTAATAATAATACTTATGACAATATCATTTATGATAACAAAAATTATATATGATGGCATTAGGGTGACAAAAAATTTCCTGCAAATTAATTCATGCTCAATTTAATTATTTCCTCCGAAGACCGACACCGGGACCAACACTTGACCCTTCCCAGCTAACGTCCTTGACCGCGGACATGGCTATTCGAATAGTTATAACTCTGCAGAGGGTGTACTCTTTACCCACATGTATGAGATTTCTTTAGTCAGCACTGTGACGCTGGCAAATTCCCATTACGGTCTTTGGGTTGAAAACACACCTGACCAGCACACACCAGATTAACTTTCTGGATGCCAGGAATCACCCAAAGCATCGTTCAAGAAAAACTCTAAGTTGGGGAGACTACAATCTCGAATAGCATGGGATCACAATATTTATATCGGCGCGCAAACAGGGGTGCTAACCCCTCGGTCCTAGACCGGATAAACCAATGCCCCCTGATCTGATGACGGGCATTAGTCCATGGCCATGGAAACCCTCATCATGGCCCTCTATGTGGTGTGTACACAGACAGGGGTTAGCAACTAACTGAACCGTACTTCCCTCGCAGGAAGACCCGTGGCAGCACGGTGTTTAGCTAGGTGTGACGGAACAAGACTCGATCTAGGTCGACTCAGGAGGTGTTGTTATTATTATGACCGGCATACTCCACATATGTCACCGTGACACCACCGTGTCAAAACGTGACTCGTGCCCACCGGCACGTCCAAGGCAGGAGCTGCACTCCTGGTTGTCTCACAACTTTTATTCATGGTAGAAATTCACTTGAGTGAAGTGCAAGCAAGTGCAAATATGATATGACCATGCATGCATGCACTAGTGATATACTACATATATGCTGCAACTCCAAACCGATGCAATCATGCAATGCAAATGCAATCACCATATCCCAAGTTCAATAATGCTTGCCTTTCTCAAAGTAGTCAGAAAGTGAACCCTCGAAATTCCCGGCAAAATTTCCCTCTTCGTTTTCTGAAAAATTCGAATTCAAATTCAAATTAAAACTTTGCAATAGTACCAAAAGTTGTCTCAAAATATTTTTAAATAAATACTAAAAAAACTAGAGAGAAAATTAAGAATTTCAAAAAAAGAATCAACTCAATCAGAGTTGTGGTTTAAAAGTTATTAAACTTTTAAGACCAGGGGCTTTTCTGCAAAAATCCAGTCCCAGTGCGTTTAAAAAGAAAACGCTTCGGGCAGAAGTACGCTTTCCAGCGTAGAAGACGAAAATAGAGGAATACGTCTTCGGTTTAAAATCAGAAAAAAAGAAAACGCTGATGGGTGGGGTCCACCCGTCAGGTTTGAATCTAAACGCGCTCGCGCGCGTGGACAGAAGGGAGGCGGCGATCACCGGCGACGATCGCCGGGGTTCCAGTAGGTGGCGATGATCGGAACGTGATCAGTGAGTCCGTCCGCGTCGATGGGTGGCGGTGGTGGTCGCCGGCGATCACCAGAACGACGGCGAGGTCGACGCCGGTGGACGGTGGTTCGGGTGGGATTGGATCTCGCCGGAGAGACGGGGAAGCACCGAATTGAAGAGGGGAATCGATGAGAGGGAGCAAGAGATGACGACTGGTGGATTTTGGAGGGTGGAGATGGCCTAACGGCAATGGGAGCTTCTCGGGTGCCGCGGCGGATCTGGTGGTCAGAGAGGAGGAAGGCGACCTCCTCGAGGTCGGGGGAGTGTGTGGGAGCTCGATTGAGATGGTGTGGAGTTGATGTGTGAAGCGAACGGAGCTCGGGGAGCTCTATTTATAGGCAATCCGAGGAGGGCCGAGGCGTGCGGACTGCGCCAGAGTTAATTCGGCCGATGAGGTGGTTAGGGGGCGGTGGTCATAGGCAGCGTGGAGTTTATGAGGACGGTGGAGTTCTCTGGAAGCTCCATCGTGGACGAGCGCGAGTTCTTCGGCCTTATCTACGGCGAGGTCTCCGTGCAGGAGTGGCGGCGATGACTGACTCCGGCGACTGCCAGGCGGGGCCAGGGCGGTGTGGACGGTGTGCGAGGATGCGGAGGAAGGCGCCGCGTGGAGAGAGGTAGGCAGGAGAGCAGCGGGGAGGAGTGAAAGCGGCGGGCGCCGTGTTGACCTGCTCGGCTGCCGCGGCCGAGGACGGTGGTTGTTGCACCGGCCACCTCCTGTGTTGTCGGCATTGGGCAGCTGACGAGGGGGTCCGGGGTGGCTCATTTAAGAGGAGAGGAGGCGTGGAGGAGAAGGAGAGGGGTTGGAGAGCAGTGCACGCGACGAGCTCCCCCTCTCTCTGAACCAAGTTCAAATAACTGAATTTTTTGACAGTGAACAGTGTGCACACCACATGTTTGATGAAATGACAGAGAGCTCTAGAGATTTTACGAATTAGTGGGAATTTTTGTGGCGAGGTGTTGGTGCATAAGAGAGGGTTTGGCAAAGTTTCAGAATTTTTGGAGCTATTTAAATTGGGTTTTGATCATGGAGTTTGAATCTGGACCAAATTTGAACTGGATAGAATTTGAAAATTTTGAACTGTGGAACCCAAAGTTTTTGGTGAAATGGGTTATAGGTACTATCTAGTTGTTGGAGTAATTTTGGTGGGAGCAGAAGAATTATAGAAAATATGGTTCCTTTGCAAATCAGAGAAACCATGATATATCTAAATTCCAACTTTGGAATTTATAAAGTATGAGAGAAATATTTTTGTGGAGAGGAGAGGTGTTGGATATTATCCTAGAATGTGAGAATGACTTGAGGGATAAATTAGAATGACAAAATAAATTGTGGAAGAATTTATAAGTGATTGGAAGGAGTGAAATGATCATCACTTGGAATAATTTTATTTATTCCAGAAACTTTCTAAATGAAAAATATTTTTGATCTTTCAAAAATAATTACCCAATTAATAAACCATCCAACGCAGAACCATTTAAAATTTTGAAACCCAATTAAAAATTTAGAAATGATTTTCAGAATAGAAAAAAATAGGGCCTAAATAATTCAAAGTATTTTATTTAAAGAAAAGATTTTGAAAATCCAGAGAAAATAATTTGGGGTGTTACACTTTGTCGATTTCCCAATCTTTAGAGTTACATTTAATTCTTTCCAGAAGATCCCATCTGAATTCAATAGTTTTCTTCATAAAGGAACCAGTAGAAGAAGTATCGAGCATGGATTGATCATTATGAGAAAGCCGAGCACAAAAGTTTTGAATAATTATTTCTCTTGAGAGCTCATGATTGGGGCATGTGTGCAACATATACTTAAGCCTCCCCCAAGCTTGAGCAATACTTTCTCCTTCACGAGGCCAAGAATTATATATATAATTCTGATCATGATGAACCAAATGCATAGGATAAAATTTCTGGTGAAATTCCAGCTTCAACCGGTTCCAATCCCATGTCCCAATATCATCACATAGCCTATACCATGTCAATGCCTTTCCCTCCAAAGATAAAGGGAATACTTTCTTCTTAACTCCATCTCCGGATAAACCTGCAAGCTTAAAAAATCCAAAAATTTCATCCACATATATCAAGTGCACATCAGGATGCACCGTTCCATCTCCTGCATAAGGATTAACTAGTAGTTTCTCTATCATACCCGAAGGAATTTCATAATAAATATTTTCAGTAGGTTGAGGAGCAACTCTTAATGCTTCCAGTCGAGATGAAGATACCCCGAACAAGCCCCTCAAAGGATTACTTTCCATAGTGACAAGTGACAATAAATTTCAGCACGTAATATAAATGTTTCCTTACCAAATTCCACTCACCAAAGGGGCTTCACTCCCCGGCAACGGTGCCAGAAAAGATTCCTGATGACCCACAAGTATAGGGGATCAATCGTAGTCCTTTCGATAACTAAGAGTGTCGAACCCAACGAGGAGCAGAAGGAAATGACAAGCAGTTTTCAGCAAGGTATTCTCTGCAAGTACTGAAAGTAGCGATAACAGATAGTTTTGATAGCAAGATAATTCATAACAAGTAACAAGTAACAAGTATAATAAAGTGTAGCAAGGTGGCCCAATCCTTTTTGTAGCAAAGGACAAGCCGGAACGAACTCGTATAATAAGCAAAGCGTTCTCAAGGACACATGGGAATTTCATCTAGTCACTTTCATCATGTTTGTTTGATTCGCGTTCGCTACTTTGATAATTTGATATGTGGGTGGACCGGTGCTTGGGTGCTGTTCTTACTTGAACAAGTCTCCCACTTATGATTACCCCCTCTCACAAGCTTCCGCAACTACGAAAGAAGAATTAAGATAAATCTAACCATAGCATGAAACATATGGATCCAAATCAGCCCCTTACGGAATAGCGCACAAACTAGGGTTTCAGCTTCTGTCACTCTAGAAACCTATCATCTAATTACTACTCCACAATGCCTTCCCTTAGGCCCAAAGATGGTGAAGTGTCATGTAGTCGACGTTCACACGACACCACTAAAGGAAGCAACAACATACATATCATCAAAATATCGAACGAATACCAAATTCACATGATTACTTATGACAAGACTTCTCCCATGTCCTCAAGAACAAAAGTAACTACTCACAAATCATATTCATGTTCAAGATCAGAGGAGTATTAAATATCATTAAGGATCTGAACATATAATCTTCCACCAAATAAACCAACTGGCATCAACTACAAGAGGTAATCAACACTACTAGCAACCCACAGGTACCAATCTGAGGTTTTGAGACAAAGATTGAATACAAGAGATGAACTACAGTTTGAGATGAGATGGTGCTGGTGAAGATGTTGATGAAGATTGGCCCTCCCATGATGAGAGGATCGTTGGTGATGTCAATGGCTTTAATTTCCCCCTCCTGGAGGGAAGTATCCCCTGCGGAATCGCTCCGCCGGAGGGCAAAAGTGCTCCTGCCCAAGTTCCCCCTCGAGACGGTGGCGCTTCATCCCGAAAGTCATCTGTATATTGTTTTAGGGCAAATGAGCTTGTATAGCAGAAGGAGGGGGCCGGAGGCCAGCCAGGGGCCCCACAAGGCATCAGGGCGCGCCCTGTTGCCTTGTGGGCAACTGGTGGGTCCCCTCCAGTATTTCTTTTGTCCAGTATTTTTATATATTCAATAAAAAATCTCTATGAAGTTTCAAGTCAATGGAGCTCTGTAGAATAGGTATCTCTGTTGTAGCTATTTCAGGTCCAGAATTCCAGCTGCCAGTATTCTACCTCTTCATATAAATCTTGCAAATTAAGAGAGAAAAGGCATAAGAATTGCATCATAAAGTGAAATAAGGATCAAATACATTATAAATAACAGTAGGAAATCATGATGCAAATTGGACGTATCACTCAACCCCATGTTGTTGATTTTAATAGACTTGATAGCACTTGTGGATTAAATTGTCTAGAGGAACTTAGTTTAAAGGTGGGTGAGATTAGGCCAAAAATCTGTGTTGTATATCTCAACATGGTGTTACAGCCTCCGGCTGGTGCCATGGCCTTTGCTACTATATATGCGTTTACGTGTGTAAATGTGGCTTCGTCACCCTTCTTGATGTTATGCTGAGGACTCTGCTGGCCAATGAATGATCCACCAAGAGCGACAACTCGGATTTCGGCTATGAGTTTGTTACCATACGTAGTGGCAACACTACAAAAGAATATTATTCGGCTTTCTCTTGAGTGGGTGTGTATGTGGTAAATAAAGGGGACTGGTCAATAGAGCTTGAAAGAGACATTATTGCTAAAGGTCCATAGTTCCCAAACACTATTGCAGGCGACCGCTAACGCAACACATGAATTAGAGACCCCGCGACCAAACTGTGTGCGATGCATGAATCGCAAACGGTGTCATAAAAAACCGTTGCCAATAAGACGAACTATTTGTGATGCTAGAGACATAAAAAAACGATTCAGATTAGAGACGCGTGTGCGATACGTGCCATACAGTTGATCCATACGAACTGTTTGTGATAAGCCAGAACAACAAACACGGTCAGCCAGTTCGTGGTGTGTGTGAAAGCACATTTGCTCCCTTGATGGTTTTGGTAATTTATAACAACATATATCTCATTGAACTAATAAACATTCAAGTGAAAGATTTCAGGAAGTTCAATGATTGGCATGGCAAGGACTAGGAATGTGGACCCTTCAAAATGCTAAGGACATATATTGGCAAAAGTGCAAGACTCTACATTTTTGGTTTAGTGATCCAAGATCACATTGAGTCCATAGGAAAGCCAATACTATTAAAAGGGCATGAGGTTTTGATAATGATCTATTTGCTCAAGTGCTCAATGATATTGCTCCAAAACCCTCAGCCACTTTCCCTATCCAAACTTGTCCCATTTCACAAAGCCAAACTCGGTTCCACCGAATCTCATTCATCTGGACCCACCGAGTTCATCAGGATAGTGCCACTTGCCAAACCCTAACAAATCGGATCCACCGATATGGATCTCGGTCTCACCGAGATTCTGGTTTCGGTGCCACCAATTTTGGTCAAATGTGTGTAACGGTTGGATTTCGTGTGAAGGCTATATATACCCCTCCACCACCCTCTTACCTAGTAAGAGAGCCATCAGAACATGCCTACACTTCCACCATACATTTTTTGAGAGAGAACCACCTACTCATGTGTTGAGATCAAGATATTCCAATCCAACCATTTGAACCTTGATTTCTAGCCTTTCCCAAGTTGCTTTCCACTCAAATCTTTCTTCCACCATAGCCAAATCTGTGAGGAAGTTCTTGAGTGTTGGGGATACTATCATTTGAAGCACAAGAGCAAAGAGTTCATCATCAACACACCATCTATTACCTTTTGGAGAGTGGTGTCTCCTAGATTGGTTAGGTGTCACTTGGGAGCCTCCAAGATCATGTGGAGTTGAACCAAGGAGTTTGTAAGGGCAAGGAGATCGCCTACTTCGTGAAGATCTAACTTGAGTGAGGCTAGTCCTTCATGGACGTAAGCCATGGTTGAATAGGCAAGGTTGCTTCTTTGTGGACCCTTTGTGGGTGGAGCCCTCTGTGGACTCTCACAACCGTTACCCTCCGTGGGTTGAAGCCTCCATCAACGTGGACGTACGATAGCACCACCTATCAGAACCACGCCAAAAATCATCGTGTCTTCATTGCGTTTGAAATCTCTGATCCCCTCCTTTACTTACATGTGCAATTGTTTACTTTCCGCTGCTACACTCTTAGAATTGCATGTGTAGGGTGTTACTTGACTTGTCATACTTGCTAAAATCTGCCCACAACTAAAATTGGGAAAAGGATAGATTTTTATTTGGTCAAGTAGTCTAATCACCCCCCCTCTGGACATACTTTCGATCCTACAGTGTGCGATACACGGCATACAGTTCACTCAGATGAACTATTTGGGATTACCCAACACAACAGAAACGGGCAGCGAGTTCGAGGTGTGTGCGATACACGGCATACAGTTCACTCGGATCAACTATTTGTGATTACCCAACACAATATAAATGGTCAGGCAGATAAAGGTGTGTGTGATATACGGCATGCGGTTCACTTGGATGAGTTGTTTGCGATTACCCAACACAGCAGAAACGGTTCAACTTAACAAGATGTGTGTGATACGCAGCAAACAGGTCAGTAATCAGAAATGTGTGGGAAGACCGATAACAACACAGACGATTCCTGCTAATAACCCATGTGTGTTGTGGGCAAATGCTTGCTGGTAAACAATTGTCAGCGATTGATGAAATCATCACTGACGGGTTCCGTAGTTTAATCCATGTGCGATGTGATTTGCTCAGTCTGCACAACATCTATGCTCTCTGTTTACAGAACAACAACATCTATACTTATAAGGACATGATTGCATAACCAAATTAAACATACAATTACATAACTGACTACACACATAACATATGCACACACCAAAGTAAACAATTACATTCATAATAAACTAGGATAAACGATCATATCTATTCATCATAAACTTCTTCTTGTGACGCTTGCCGCTGCTACTCTGTTGGTGGCTCGATCCCTCGTCATCTACAGGAAGGAGGCACTCCCAAATGTCGACGATCCGCATGTGTACACGTTCGTGGCTACAAACTTGAGGTGAGGTTCATCCAGTCTCCGCACCCAGGCACCGTGCCAGGATCCAGGATTTCTCTTGGAACCTTCCTTCATGTTTTTGTAGTAGGGGTCGATGATGGCCGCGGCGAGTTCAACCAGGGAGTCCTTCTTCGTGCTGCCCCAGACCCTGTAGTGGCCACGGATGTCGACAAGCTTCGGGCAGGCCAAGCCCGAAATCTGGAGCACTTTTACATCATTGATGGTGTCCACCGTAGCGAACTTGTAGTCGGAACTCTTGACAAACCTAGTGAAATGCTCGCATGAACTAGTGGCCAGGCAGTAGTAGTAGACGAGGACGTGATGGCCCACGCACAATTGGGTGACGGCAACCACCTGATTAACCCCGGGACGACCGGCAGTGTACTGGAGGTCGAAGCCGACCACTTTGTACTTGTCATCCTTAGCAAGCAACTGCTCCATGGTGTTGATGGAGTCCTCCACCATGGCCGGGTCGATGGTGTACACCACTGTGAGTTCCTTCCCCCTCACGTGGGTGTCCACACGATGCACGCTGTACTCCATTGGAGCGCCGCTGGATATCCTCTCTCTCTATGTGTCGTCGTGGGTGTGCTTGTTGTGTTGTGGGGCGCGATCGAAAGGTTGAAGAGACTAAGGTTATAATGGACGTGGGAATAAATGGGGAACATGAACGGCCTGGAGTATCGGCGCGCGCGGATGGCAGTTGTTGCAGCGCGTAACTGCATCGTGCAGCACGTATTAACTGCATCGTGGCGACGCACGCGAACGCAACCGCATGCATATGGCGCCCAAAACGTGATCGTGTGCCGGCCCCAACCACTGAAAGAGCACGTGCGGAGGGACGTGAGAAGAGCGTGCCGCGGCCGGCTCAACGTCGAGCAGAGCGCGTGAAGGGACGCGAGCATAGCGCGCCGCGGCCGCCTAAACAGCGAGCAACCACCTGCGTATACTAGTTCTGTTCAACCGTCTGGCACGCGTGGGAGGTGAGACGGCCCATCCATCGGACACGCTGACACACCGATCAAACCTAAACGTGTTCACACCGATCAAATTACCACGCAATGAGTAATTGCAAATCTGTTCACACCGATCAAACCTAAACGTGTTCCCACTTAGGACTAGGCTATAAAAACTAGTACCCACTCAAAAATTACTGCACATTCCTCTCCTCATCACCAAAAAATAGGGCTTTCCTCTTAAGTCGTTCCTTGCGTCTGCCATGGCCGGTAGGAAGAGTTCTAGGTCGACATATAACCAGGGAGCAAAGACCAAGGCCGCAGAAGCACTAGAGAGGTCCCGCCGTAATGTGGCAGCCGTAGCAGACATGTCCTGCCATGCCGCGGGGCCCTCGAACGAGCTCTCACGGGCAGGCGAGGGCTCTCACAAGTGCACTCGCCGCGTTGGCGAGCTCGATGAGCTGGCGGGGCTGAAGTCCTTAGCCAGCGACGACGACATTCTCGCTGGCCTAATTAGCGAGCAGGAGCTGCTCGCCGGCTTGGAGAAGCTGCTCGAGATTAGCGATGCCTCGGTTGATCAGGCGACCGGCCTCGTCATGAAACTCATGGGTGACAATGCGAAGCTCCACGAGGAGCTCGACAAGCAGAAGGAGGAGGCCGCCGACTGGAGGGAGCTGTATGAGAAGAGCGTTGCCTCGCGGATGACGCTGACAGCCGTCGTCCATGAACTTGGGGATGACTTGAAGAAGCTCCGCATCGAGCGAGAGCTGCAGGTGGAGGAATCCGTGGCTGCTGTCAAGCAAAGTCATGAGGATGTGAAGAAGGAGCTGGAAGAACTCCTCGCCCAGCGATCCATCGAGAAGTAGAGAGCAGCGACTTCCTTCTTCCTTTTTTTTCTTCCTCTCTTTTTCCCCTCTGTCTTTCAGGCGTTGCCGCATGTGGCATTTTAAATTATCTAGGATATGTAAGACAATTATTATCCGTTGCCATTGTCAATTTGTCATCGTATTATTTCGTTCGTAACCTCGTAGGTACATGTATATGAGTCGAAAACAGGCTAAAAGTCACATTCTCAGCGAGGCACGAACAAAACACTGCTAGCTAGCATTGAGCGGGGCCATGGGATCACAAGCTAACACCTTCCGTCCAGGTGCATTAACCGCATGTTAAACAGTGGTTCAGCCGCCATTAATGGAGAAGTTGGGAGCGAGGCGGCGGGTGGAGGTCAAAGAGCTCGCTTCCAGGTAAGCCTGCTCGGTCGCCATTAATGGAGAAGTTGGGAGCGAGGCGGCGGGTGGAGGTCAAAGAGCACGCTTCCCGGTGAGCCTACACAGTGGAATGCTCGCACGCATCCCATCGAGCCGCGCGGCGGACTTCTCGCACTCGACCCGTCTAATCAAACAGCTGCACGCACGCCACCTAGTATGGTCAAATTTTTGCACAAAATACAAGGAGGACCAATAAACGGTTAGTGGAACAGGTAGTACTCTCCAATAAAAAGAGGGACGCGTGGCTGCACGTAAATGGTTAGTGGAACACCCACGGTTCAAACAATACAACCGTTTGCGATATTAACGTGTCATCTATTTGTTCCAAAATGCCTACATTGGCTATTAATGTGTGCGCCTTATCTCAAATTGGACAAATTTTTTACCACGACATATATGTGCCATATAATGACACTATGCCAAGTTTCATGAATTTCGGGTGAGTTTTGGATTTACGGGGATTTAAAAACCGAGATTATCAATGTTTGAAGCCGAGCCAGGACGCCGAGATGTTTGTAATTCATTCCCATTTCTTGCATGGGACCTAAACATGCACCCAAGGACACATGTATGGTATTTGAAGCCATTTTGGTGCACTAGAGCACGTGCTTGTAATTCAAATTTGAATTATGGAGATTAAATGCCTAGAAAACGCAATTAATGTATAAAAAGGCCAAACGAACCCTGAATAATTCAATATTTCAGCGCGAATCTCCTGTTGGTCTATGTTGCTTGTAGAAGAAAAATACAAGGCGAGAAGAGGCAGTGATTGTCGTTTCGCCCACAGGGGTGACACGTTCCCTATCAGAATCACGAGGCTTCCTGCTAGAAGCTCCGGTTTGTAAGAGGCGTGTACCAAAACTTGCCCCAAATTGGACAATTTTTTTACCATGGCATATATTTGCCATGTCATGACACGATGCCAAGTTTCATGAATTTCGGGTGAGTTTTGGATTTACGGGGATTTAAAAACCGATATTCTCAATGTTTGAGGCCGAGCCAGTACACCGAGATGTTTGTAATTCATCCCCATTTCTTGCATGGGACCCAAACATGCACCCAAGGACACATGTATGGTTTTTGAAGCCATTTTGGTGCACTGTATCATGTGCTTGTAGTTCAAATTTGAATTATGGACATTAAATGCCTAGAAAAATCAATTAATGTATAAAAAAAGCCAGACGAACCCTGAATAATTCGATATTTCAGCACAAAACTCCTATTGGTCTATGTTGCCCGTAGAAAAAAAATACAAGGCGAGATGAGGCAGCGATTGTCGTTTCGCCCACAAGGGTGACACGTTCCCTATCAGAGGCTTCTTGCGAGAAGCTCCGGTTTGTAAGAGGCTTGTACCAAAACTTGCCCCAAATTGGTCAGTTTTTTTACCATGGCATATATGTGCCATGTCATGACACCTTGTAAAGTTTCATGAATTTCAGGTGAGTTTTGGATTTATCAGGATTTAAAAACCAAGATTCTCAATGTTTGAGGCCGAGCCAAGACGCTGAGATGTTTGTAATTCATCCCCATTTCTTGCATGGGACCTAAACATGAACCCAAGGACACATATATGATTTTTCAACCCATTTTGGTGCACTGGAGCATGTATTTGTAGTCCAAATTTGAATTTTGCACATTAAATGCCTAGAAAACTCTATTATAATGTATAAAAAATGCCAAACGAACCCTGAATAATTTAAAGCAGTTCTGTTCAACCCGTGGGTAAGCATTGTGCGCACGCGTCGTGCTAGCTCGCGCTTCCTTCTTTTGCAAGATTTCCATATTAATGGTGTTATATATCCAAACATGCTACCGTTTCCCGCCACTCCCCCAACCGGTTTCCCGCCACTCCCCCCAATCGGTTTCCCGCCACTCCCCCCATTGGTTTCCCGCTGCCAGTGTCAGTGGGCATAGGAGGCTAGGCGGCGACACACTGGCCATACCGCAATATACTATTCCAAGCATGCCAATCCGGTGAAGCGCTGCCGCCGTCATCAACCTCCTCGACGAGGAGAACGAGCCAGAGCAGGCCGAAGAGTCAGAACGGCCGTGCGCCGCCGAGCAAGAGAGGGAGTGCGCCGCCGAGCAAGAGCGGCAGCGCGCCGCCGAGCGTGAGCGATATCATCGCGACCAGTGCTTGAGCGGGCCAATGTCTACACATGTGTTCGTCGCCGCCAATGGAGCGGAGCGGAGCAAGAGTGGCAAAGCGCTGCCGCGCAAGAGTGCGAGAATGCCGCCGCGCATCAGGTGCGGTGCGCCACACTATCTGAGCGGAGCCGTGTCAGCATCCTATTGACTCAACCACTCGAGAGGTCGTTTCCAGGGCTGGTAAGCATCCCGATTCCCCGCCAGGAATGGGCAAACACCGCCAGCGCCATAATTGCACCAGATGAAGTTCGCAGTGCCAGAATCCGCCGCCACGACGCCAACAGGCTGGTCGATTGGCTCTTCGACCTCCTCGGCCCCCAGGTGCCGCCAACGACGAAGCAGAGCAAAATACTCGTCGCGGCTTGGAATCGACCGTCACTGATGAAATATCCTAGGCGGAGATCAATATTGTGGTACAGCAGTTCCGCGAGCGTATCAGACGCATGGACGAAGGCCTGTACCAATTCATGCTTAGCCAAGAGTTCCCGTAGGTTTAGGCCCTGTTTGTATCGGTTTTCGCCCGGTTTTCCGCAAGTAACTAGACAACTATCTTGTTCTTAATTAATGAAAATGCAAAGCTTTTGCTTCTTTCGGCTAGTTTTAAGTAGTAAAAAAATAATGTATGTTTGAATGGAAGTGGTCCGGTATGTAAAGATTGCACATAGCTTCTAAAAGCACAAACGTGTGTGATAGTAAGGAGTAGGTCCCACACGGTGACCATTGGTAAACGCCTTAAACGCGAGGAGGAAACTCTTATCATCAAGGTGCAGCTTCCCATCCGCTAGCCTAGTCGAATAGAACGCACAAGTTAAGTGAGCTTGGGGCTGGAGCAGTCTAAGGATGGGTGACCGGGTGGGAAGTTGCTATATCTCAAGCTTCATTTAAGCGCCATGATACGGTCATTACAGACATTTAGCATCTAATTGTGTCTATAGTGACCTGTCATGTCGATTAAATAAACCTTGAGATCCTTGTTTTGAAAATTCCGAGAATGATGTTTTTTGGTATTTGTTGTTTTGAAAAATCGGAGAATAATCGCGAGATTGATCTGTGGGCCCGCCACGTTCTAATTTGGAGAATGATGTTTTTTGTTATTTGTTGTTTTGAAAAATTGGAGAATGATCGAGATTGATCTATGGGCCCGCCACGTTCTATTTTGGAGAATGATGTTTTTTGTTATTTGTTGTTTTGAAAAATTGGAGAATGATCGAGATTGATCTGTGGGCCCGCCATGTTCTATCCTTTGACCCACAACATTCGAGATCTGTGGGCCCGCATGTTCTATCCTTTGACCCACAACGTACGAGGGTTTGACCATGACGGGTTCCTATTGGTATAGGTCATGACATGTCAGACCAAATTTAGTAGGGGAACATTTGTTCGATTCCCTCCCGCCGGCTCAAAGTTGGGGAACCGCGACATCATACGTAACGTGGCTTCCTCGGGGTATGATGTTCGGTTTGTAATGCAGCTGGTGCCCCATCGAAGTTGTGCACTGGGGATTTGATCACATCACACACCACCCATATATACATATATTTGGGTCGCATGCAGGGTATAGGGTCTTCTGATCGACCCCGTCTCCCATGTGCGGTTTTCAATGACACGCCTATCTGTGGTCCTGGTCTATATATATCATCCCTTTGGCCAACAACGAGGGGGTCTGGCCATGATTGGCTTCCTCCTAGTTCATGTTACCGCGGGTCATGGTGACATGTCCGAGCAAAGTTTGAGCTCATGCGTTCTCAGGATTCCCTCCCATGCGCTCGAAATGGTGGGTTGGATCGACACCCTACGTATGTCGACGTCATCCTTAATTACTACCTACCTTTCATGGGGGTTGTCCATTTTGTGAGGTAGGTGCCACATCAAAATTGTAAATTATTGGCTATTTAAAACACATCACCCTTCCAACGTACATCAATTTGGGCCCCATGCAGGTGGTGCTGGTTTTGTGGCCCCTCTCGTGCGGTTTATAGTGATGGTCCAATCTATGGGCCCGAGCGGTCTATTATATCCCTTTTTGACCGACAACAACAGTGGTTGTTTGGCCAAGATAGATTCACTTGGTCCGTCTTATGGTAGGTCATGGTGACATGCATGCTTATCCGACCAAAGTATTAGTACGTGCATGCGTCCCGCCGCTACGAAGTGGGGGTGGGGCAGGCACCTAGCTACGACCTTAACCCGTCATTATAGATATCCAAGGGGGCTTTCCGGTTTGCGAGGGAGGTGCCACATCAAAGTTGTGCATTGTGTATTTAAACATCACACCCTTTATTCCTACATATATTTGGCCACTTCCAGGTGGTTGTTGTCTTCTGGCCCCTCTCACCCGACCTTCGACGACGCGCCCACCCATGGGCCCACACGTCAAAGTTGTGCATTGGGAATTTGAACATCACACACCACCCTTTTCATACATATATATTTGGGCCACATGCTGTTGTGGTTGTGTTCTTATCCACTCTCGCGTTTTTTTGTTGCCAAATGGTGCTATTTAAAATAGCAGACGCCTTGGATGAAAAACTGCGTGCAAACGTATGCGCAACGGACATGGGTGCACTGGCTTAACCGTGTGCGAAGCTCGTGCCCTGTAAAATCGCCACGACTTCGCAAGCGCCAGCAAGGGTGAAGGGGTAATGTGTACACGATATTTAGGATGAATTCCACGTATGCATCTAAAAATTAGGACGAACCATGTGCGATAAACCAGCTAGCTAGAAATCTCAAAAAAAGCTACCCGCCTTGAGCGATGCAAAAATTGGTGGTTCCGCGGCTTTTCCTTATTATCATACACAATTATTATGTTTGGACCGTGTGCGATCTGGTTGCTCCCGCCACGCTTCATTTCCTATACCCAAATTTTAGTTGCCTCGGTATTTCAACCATCGCCCTCACTCCTCCACCACCGACCTCATAGTAAAATTTCAGTAGCCGAGGCATTTGAACTGTCGCCCTCCCTCGTCCACCACCATCTCCACCCACCATTACTAAAATTTTCAATAGCCGCGGCATATCCTCAAACACCACCCGCCCTAACCCCGCCCCCCTCCACAGTCTACACCCCCCCCCCCGCTCAAACCCTAGCTCGCCGCCACGGCCGAACCGCCGCCACCACTAACCCCTGCCGGTCTGCCCGTGCCTCCTAGCTTAGATAAGTTCAGGTTACCCATCGATTCCCATACCCTCTCCGCCCTGAGTTTTTAGATGAGGCCTGCGGTGTCCCTCCCCCCAGATCCCCATCCCCTACTACAGAGAGTCGCAGCCTAAGCCTGACCACATATCTCGGGGAGCCCGAGGAGCGTACGGCCAAAAGGAGGTCTATCATGGCCTCTCCGTCGGACGATGTCGGGGTGGCTGTCATTCGTGCCGACCTGTCGATCCCGGAGGAACACATTGCCGTGGAAGCTGGCGAGGACGTTGACTACGTCACCATGGCGAAGGCTTAACGTCAGCGGGCTCATGTATTACTGGATCTCAGGACAGCCGTCTTCGACATCAAGCTCGTCGACAGCGAAGGCTTCACGCGGGCCATGTCATAGGTTAAGTGGTCCATCCCCAATGCCTCTGGTTCAACCACCGTCGATCTCTTCGAAGGCCCCGCCGCTGATCTCCTCCACCTCACGGTCAAGGATTTGCGATCCTTGTACGCCATCGAGCCCATTATGTCATTTCTGAAGGACACGTTCTACGGCTGTGGCTTGGGATCCTCAACTGCCAAGTCAGATCTCATCGACCACGACCACGCGAAGGGCACCCACTACGGCTCTTCCAAGGTGAGTCATCCCATCTGCGACATCAGGGATCGCACCCTGGGTCTGTGCTCTTCCAAGAGGATCCCGTCCATGACAAGTGAGGCAATATCTTATAAGCAAATCTTACTTTTTCTAGCTAGCCAACACGTACCCATTGTTGTAGTAGCTTTTGCCATGCGATGTTTTAACTGTGCCGTGTTTAATTATTTTAGTTATGCAAAAATGTAATGTTCAATAGGGCTATCTGATGTTTAATTATGAATTGTCCACTTCAGTTTCACGAATGGCTATATTTGGTTGTTTATAGTGAGTAGATGCCTTGTTTATCTGTATTTGGTTGTTAGGTTGGTTGCAGTGAGCATTTGTCCAGTTTTCAAGCAGATGCCTTGTTTATCTGTATTTGCTTGTTAGGTTGGTTGCAGTGAGCCTTTGTCCAGTTTTCAAGCAGATGCCTTGTTTATCTGTATTTGCTTGTTAGCTAGGTTGGTTGCAGTGATCCTTTGTCCAGTTTTCAAGCAGGTGCCTTGTTTATCTGTATTTGCTTGTTAGGTTGGTTGCAGTGAGCCTCTGTCCATTTTTCAATGCCTATATTAGGTTGTTATAGTGAGCATATATGCCTTGTTTATTTCAGTTATTCACAATGTG
The DNA here is from genome assembly GCA_039707655.1 of Elymus sibiricus. Taxonomy (NCBI): domain Eukaryota; kingdom Viridiplantae; phylum Streptophyta; class Magnoliopsida; order Poales; family Poaceae; genus Elymus; species Elymus sibiricus. The sequence continues at coordinate 230,005,505 of CM077676.1, forward strand.
ATGTTCATTATGTGCAAGTATGAACCGTGTAGTTCGATTTCATCAATACCAGTTTGAACGGCTATATTTGGTTCCTGTTATGCCTGGTGAAGTTAACACATGCCCTTTATTTCAGTTTTACACATTTATGCGGTGTGATGTTTAAGCATAAGCTATGTTCTATTCATTTTCAACAGTCCCTGTTTGAATTACAATATTTGGTCCTTGTTAAGCGTGTTGTACTTCACATTCCCTTCCATTTTTTAACTGATTTAACATCGTGCTGAAACCAACACATTCAAGCTGTCATTTTGAGATGTTGTTGTTTACCATGGCTATATTTGGTTGATGTTAAGCCTGTAGTACTTATCATGCCTTTCCATGTACTTACGCAGGACAACAACGGGAGTGGCCAGCATTTTCCACCGAGGTTAGTTTCATCCCTCAGCTTATACTGCCTCCGTTCCATAATGTAGTGCATACAAATCCACGGCTGGACACTTTTTAGCTACTAATATTGACTTGTCGCTTGTAGGTACATATGTCCTAGGCAAAGATCCACGCCTCGACCCTTTTTGCGTATGGGGCAATGAGATATTCATGAACCAGCATCAAGTGAGGAAACTGATAAGAATTATTAGCAAAAAGATACGACCGATGGCAATTAAATTATTTGTCTACGCTCTATCCAACACAACAGTAAGCTGTAGGATGGTAACTACGAACTCTGTAGCCTTCTCTTTTTACTACCCATAATGAGTTGTTAGACAACAATGTCTGAATATTTTTCGTTTGCAGTGGTTCCCAAAGTAGTTTACTCAAGATTACCTCACAAAGTACATGATTGGTGGACATGCAATGAAGGTTAAAGTATTTCATCGAGACTATAATGAGAATCGAGAAGTCCTAATGAAGACCGTGAAAGGTGGGCGGGCAGCCATCACAAGGGGTTGGCCTAGAGTCGTACGCGCATTAGGCATGGAGGAGGGCACAATATGGGCATTCCACTTCACCTTCTCCAGCAACCAGAATGTCTTCCACCTCTCTCTTTACAGTCTTTAGTACAACTGTGGTTCATCATTCTTTACTTGATGCTTCTCTAGTTCTTCAGCATATGTACCTGTGCATCGAATTATTCATTCGTCCTTGAACTTGTATTTGTAATAAACATGGTTCGATATGAAATAAGTGATTGCCTACTTTCATATTGAAAATCTGTTTCAATTTAAAATTTATTTTAAATGCAGGGATTAAATTAGGGATAAATTATGATCTGCATGCCATTACACTACACACGGTTTGCGAAAGCAAAACGTCTGTGATAAACATCAAGATCAGACACGTTTCTTAGATCAGTACGTGGGCGATGAAACTCTACTGCACACACGATCAGACAAGAAAAAACGTGTGAGATTAACAACAACAACGCACACAGTTCCTTCTTAATAAATGTTTGTGAAAGTCACCTTATCACACACGCTAGGCAATTATGAACTGTTTATGATGTCGTGTGCATCGTAAACATTTGCTCATAGAAGAACGCGTGCGATAGGCCTTCATCCGACACGGGTAATACGAATGAATCATTTGGGACATTTTATACATCTCAAACGTTTATGTACATACAAATGTGTGGGATATTCAAGCTTGGCATACGGTGTACAATTGTGAACTGTTTGTGATGGGGTGAGCATCGCAAACGTTGCAGCACTGAATACCGAGTGCGATGGTAATGCGAGCACAAACGAGTAGCAAGGACGAAGCGTTAGGGAAAGATACGGGCATTGCATACGCTTAGTTCTGTGAAACATATGCTTGCGTGCTCCCTATCCCCGACGGTTTCTGGGTCATGTGGGAAGACCCCCCCCCCCCTATCGCACACACAGGCAAGGCGACGGTTTAAAACTATGTCATGGAAAGGGGTTAAAAACTCTTTGTATAGCAGCTCGCTGTACCAGTGAAACATTAAGCCACAGCGTAAACCTATGCAAGTTCACCTATTTGGCATAATCTCCTTCATGTGACAATGAAAGTTCCAGCAAACAATGATTGAAACAAAGTGTTTAAGAGCCTAGAGGAGGAAACAATTGTGGGTGTACTCATGAGCACTTGAACATTATATTTTACTACATGCTTTCTACTCCCTAACTTATGTTTTTATGACTCTATCTAAAGAAACTCTTCTGTGCATTCCCGGCAAGCAAGTGTTGTCTAGATTAAATGAAATGAAGTGTTGCAAAGTTGTTTTATCTAGTAGATCAGAAACTTTGTGTTGATTATCTTTGCTTCACTAACACTTGATCTATAACCATGCCACCATTATATCTATAATAAGTTTTCAGGTCAAGAAGCGGAGGGCTATCTAGCCATACCGATCGTAAGTGAACCAAAACCTTCTCGTTATTTCGGTTTAAACAACCGAGTTCCTTATGCTTCAGATTTCTCTCTATGTTACTCGAGGACGATCAAGTTTAAGCTTGGGGGAGTTGATGAGTGATATTTTTACGCTCTTTTCAACCTTGTTTAAACCGAGATATTTCATTAAAAGAGAGATATTCGCTCCGATATTGTCACTAATGGCTAATAAGTGCAAGGGATTCCACAAATCCTCTCTTTGATATTTTCCCACAGGAAATGGGCTAAAAAGAGAAGAAATCACGTGGGAGAAAGGAAAGGAAGGAAAATGGAGAAGAGATAAGTTATCAGGAGGCACCAGAAGGCCGTCAGAGTCAAAGACGGCATTCCATGCGAGCGCGCGTTTGGCGTGGAAATCGAGGCAGGTCGTCCACCTGAACAACTTTTATAAAGGGGACCCAGTCGAAATGTGAAAGGGAGAGCGTCGAGAGAACGTCGAGCACAACTAGAACCTCTTCATCATCATCTTCATGCACAAACCCTAGCCGCCGCCATTTTCATCTCCATCGCCATCTCCACCACCATAGTGCTCTCTCATCTAGTTCATACTTGTAAGCGTGCATCGCACAAGGCATCCATTGTAAGACATATTGCAATCAATCAATCTCAAGATGTGTTCTTCAATGTTTTCTTCTCGCGATCTGATCTCCATGTGTGAGTAGATCGGTAAGGTATGGGGTGAGGCATGAGCCTTGCAACCCTAGGTATTTGGTGAAGGGATCAATGGAAGTCTTTGACATAACGTCTCTTATGTGTGAAATAAAATTGTTTCATGAAGTGTCTCTTGTCTTGTCCGCGATCTTCATCCCTGCAGGTACCCAGGATCATGGATATTGAGTACCTATGAGGCTAGGAGCAAGGGGACCATGAAGTGTTATACCGAACGCCGGCGACAGTAAGGTTTAGTAGGGTAATATGGATCATAACCTTGGGGATTCATGAGGTGTAGTCATTAAACGCCCAAAGCTTTTGTCTGATATTATTATCTTAATTATCGGGGAAACCCCGCGAGACGGATAGGGCCTGCGATAGGACAACTTATTCTTGATGCAGGACTCGAGCCGGTCAAGATGTTATTTGGACACATCCCCCACTCCGATACGAAGCAAGCACCTCTTGATGGGTGACTTCCCGAGCACAAACTAATACCATTTTTGATCCTAACACCAATACATGGTTGTAAGCATTAAGACCTCCTCCTCGTACCTTCTTTTTATTATAAGTGTTTGAATCACAATTTGCTTGATGATCCGGTCAAAAGCTGGAATTGAGACTTTGGCAAAAGCTTGCTAGAGACCATTCCTTCAAGGGGATCTTCCTCTCGTGGGTTCGATACCCAGGGTCACCTCTAGGGAAATAAGTGCGGGATACCCTTTCTTGCTCCAACACCTGATCAATAAAAAGGAGATATCAGACCTCCGAACTACTCCTGGTCGTCGGTCTCCACGTAGAATGCACCGTCGGGGGTAACCTGCATCTGCGGTGCTACCAGCTGTTGCAACAAGCGGGTCGAATGAAAAGAGTAGAAAAGTAACGGTGAGTACTCATCCAAAGTACTCGCAAGACATACATCAGATCTATACTAGATACGCATCGATCTCAAAGGAGGGGGGTAATATCTGTGGACTAAACTGCAGAAATGCTAGAATAAGGGGGAGAAGCTCATCCTATCGAAGACTACATCTTTCAGCAGTAGAAGAGAGGAGCGTGTATGGTATCACCTTGCACATACATATAGCAATAACCTGCCCAGAGATCCTCTCCTCGTCACCCTATGGGAAAGCGATCTCCGGGGGTATTTGCCTGTTATCTAGGTGTATTTTAACAAGTATCCGGTTTTAGTTGTAAGAGGTCGGGATACAACTCCAAGTCATCCTGTTACCATGGACACGGCTATTCGAATAGATTACTTCCCTGCAGGGGTGCACCACATAACCCAACACACTCCATTACCTCTGGCCGGACACACTTTCCTGGGTAATGCCCGGCCTTGGATAATCGACACGCCGTAGTCCTACCCAGGCTCTCCAGAGAGGTCAACACGCCGGTCTACATCCTAAGCGCGAAGGGGTCATGGGCCAATCACCCTAAGCACTCCTACACGTTGCATGGACGGTCCAACCTCACCTCATTCGGAGGATATCTGCTAGACCGTGCCGCTCAACTGTGACGTCTAATAGAGCTTTCGGGAGAATCGTACGACGTTGAGGGCTTCATAAACCGTTATCCCACGTGGCGGTTAGTGCGTATATGCCAATGGCAGTCTCAAATCAAATACCCAAATCTTGTTAAGCGTGTTATTGTTAAGTAACCGCGGACAACGACCAGGGTCCAGGCCCACCTCTCTCCTAGATGGTCTCCACCTGCCCTGTCGCTCTGCCACAGAGAATCTCTCGCGGGTGCTCTCCGAGCTGACCCAACTTTAATGTATCATGTAACATGTATAGTGTATATAATATAAGTGTATCCGTGATCATCGCCCAGAGGGGATCATGGCCCGATAATATAGCATGGCAAACGGACAAGGGTGTAGGGCCACTGATGTGACTCAAGCATATTTATACTAAGCATAATAGGATAGCAGGTAAGGTATCAACAGAGGTAACAACAACATGCTATGCAGCAGAATAGGAGCTACCGGAACAACAACAGTAGAAAAATCTAATGCAAGAAGTAGAGGGAAAGAATGGGTGATATCTGAATGATCAAGAGGGTTTTGCTTGCCTGGAAGCTCTGCTGCGTAGGACGGGTCGTCGGCGACGTAGTCGTACTCGGGGTCAACGGCAGCCTCGGGGTCTACCGAAAGAATAGAGGATAGGGGGGAAACAGATAAATAGCGGGCATAAAAATGCAACACAGATGCATGCCACGTCAAAGTGTGTTGATGATATGCTCTAATGCATCACTAAACATTTTAAAAGAAGAGGGAAAATATCTGGTAATATTTTCCCGGCTTCAGGTATTATTCGGTATATTGATCCTGATGCAAAATGTCGAGGTTCATTATGTTAGAGGGGTGTGACAGGTATGTGGATGGCATATTCAGATTCTTCATATTTTTCTGATCATTTTTCATATATAAATTATTTTCATCAGAGTTACGGTTTATTTTATATGAATTTCCAAAGTTTATTGCATTTTCTGACATTTATTTAATTCGAATTTAAACAGTAAAATACTAAGTGCACTCAGCTGTGGGCTAGCCACAGAGGCTGACTGGTGGGCCTGGTCAACAGCTGACTCAGCAGTTGACTGGTCAATGTGTTGACTGGTCAAAGTGTTGACTAGGTCCACCAGTCATGGTAGTTTAATTAAATGGGACCCACATGACATAGACTATAAACTAACCTGACCACTAATTAACCCCTAACTAAAAGGCAATTAGCCCTAATCTAATTGGGCTAGCCCACAGGCAGTGAGCCAACCGGCCTCACATGGTTGGGCACGCACGCACGCATGTGTGCGGCGGCCATGGCAATGGCCATGGCGTTGGCCAGGGAAGGCCCAACGCGGGGGGGGGGGAGCAGGGGCAGGCGAGTGGGGCGCTAGCACGCGGGCGCCGACGCGGCTGGGCAAGGCAGGGCGCGGTCAGGGGCTCACGGGCACGGCCAGGGGCGCGGCGAGCGGAGCTCCGGCCATGGCGGCCGAGCTCGCGGGGATGTCTAAACGGCGATGGAACAAGGCCGGAAAAGGGAGGAACCATATGAGGGGCTCACCGGGAGTCCGTTAGCGTGCTCGGGGAGGGCTGGGGTGGACCGGAACGGTGGGAATCAACGACAGACACCGGCAATGTATGTGATGAAGACGATGGTGATGGCGAGCGTACGGGCCGGCCTAGCTTGAACTGGTGCCCAGGACGGACGAAGCCGACAGCGGCGGATCTCCTAGACGTCTTCTTCCGTGACGGCGACGACAGTGGCCACGGCAATGGTGACGACGAGCACGGTCACCGCGTGAGGTTCCGAGCTCGAATTCGAGCAGATGAGAAGGGGGCTATTGACATCATATTTTGGCATGGTCAAAAACTTAATCAAGATGACCTCAAATGGAAAAGTTCTCAACATGTGAAAGTTCCATATCATCAAAATGTGAAACTTTGCTGTTTGGGTCATCACCATCTGATCTCATCTAAAAGGCCAAAACTGTGCTTGAAGTACTAAGATTTTGGCACTCAGAGTACTGTTCGGCCAATTACGCCCTCAAGACGGCCTAATATGAGAAAACTTTCTACATGAATTGTCTTCGTCTCGTCAAAATGGTCAATTTTGATATAAAAATTGTCCCAATCCAAGTTCATTTGCAAAAGTTAGAGGCAACACTCTGCGGACCGGTCCTGAGTGGAAAAGTGACGCGAGGGACCAGACACCCACCTAGGTGGTGTCTGATGGGTCGCGTGAGTTATTCGGCCTTCGCCGGCTGAATGAAGCTTGCCGGCGAAAAAGCTTGCCGGTTTTGAATGCTTGCCGGTTTCGAATGCTTGTCGGTTTTGGGTGCTTGCCAGTTTCGAATGCTTGCCGGTTTTGAGTGCTTGCCGGTTTTGAGTGCTTGCCGGTTTGAGTGCTTGCCGGTTTTGAAGGCTTGCCGGTTTTGGGTGCTTGCCGGTTTCGAATACTTGCCGATTTTGGGTGCTTGCCGGTTTTGAGTGCTTGCCGGTTTTGAGGGCTTGCTGGTTTTGAGTGCTTGCCGGTTTTGAGAGCTTGCCAGTTTGAGTGCTTGCCGGTTTTGAAAGGCTTGCCAGTTTGAGTGAAAATCCGAACAGAAGCTGAAGATGGGCTCAAAACATTATCTAAATGACCTCGGATGGAAAAATGTTCTACACGGAAGTTGTGCTTGCTTTTGCAGTCATCATCATCTGAGATAGTATACGGCCTACAAAGTTGCTACAAGACTCGGACAGTCCAGAAAACTGCATGATCGAGACCGACTGGAAGTTAAAGATGGCCCCGTAGGGTATTGAAGATGGCCTTATTTGGAAAAGTGATCAATAGAAGAGTTGTTCATCTCATCGAGGCGCACAAATTTGGTATTTTGATCATCTCAATCGGAGGTCATATACAAATTCCACGGCCCGTGCAAGGAGCAAGACAGAAGTTTGGGCCAGATTCAGACTAAATCCGAGTTAGACTAGAACCAGGACTCTAGGACGTGAATTGATGTAATTTTCTTGTAAAGAAAGCCTAGATGAATCCTTTACTTGTACGGGAAGTCCAGCCGCCTCTTATATATGTTGGGGGTGACGGCCGATTGAACAACACACAATTGAACAAATCAATATACTACTTTTTCATCTACGTTTTATCTCTCCATCGTTTTTCTTTCTCGTTCTTCGCTGTTCCTCAAGTTTGAGAGCTGCGAATCCCGAGGCTCTAGGAGCGAGCGAATCAACCTAGGGCAGCCCATAGCCGCCACACTCCCTGACGGGGTCCCTCCCGGGTGTGCAGGGTTTCAGGTCTTCAAAAGCGTCTGTCGGCTGTCCTGCGTATCGCGCTGCCGGTCGGACCTCCTTTGACGTGAGCTGCGGTGCATCACCCCCGGCGTCGAGGGTACACGTGACGTGTTCGTGTGTCAACACACTTTTTGGCGACTCCGCTGGGGACTGAAGGTCAATCATCATCATCATCCATCATGTCCGATCTTCCCAAGCCATCTGAGGTAGACGCCGGTAACATCATTAAACCCAGTCTTGCTGAGCTATCGGCCGACCATCGCCAAATCTATGAGGAGTACAAGAAGGCACATGAAGAGAAGGAGCTGCAGGAATTTCTTGGAAACTTCAAGAAGGATCGCCAAGGCAATATCACTCTGATTGGAGAAATCAAGCTCCCTCCTCTTCATGACGAGCAGGTTAAACCCTCTATAAGTACTACCTTTTCTCCTGAGCAGTGGGCTGAGATTGAGAGTCGTATTGCTGATGGTAATAATCTGGTTTATCAAACTTTCTTAGAAAATACCAATGCTCAGAAAAATATGCCTCAATCATCTAGTGGTAATATTGGTGTGCCTACTAGCATAGAAAGCCCTAATCTGTCTTTACCTCTTTCATCGGTGCCTCCCATGCCGATGACTTATTATCCTACCCAAACAAATCAGATTGTGGCTGCACCCATTAATCCTATCATGAGTATGCCAAGTTCGGTGGCAACACCGAACCAAACCCTACCTATAGGTGCAAACGCTGCTAGGCCACAACCAAACTATGGTTCGGCATACATACCACTGTTCCTACCTACAGCTAGCAATCCTACTCCACCTATGCCACTGCAGCAAGTTTCATCATCTTCTACGGACGATGCTCTAGCTAATTGTGGACAAGAGATGGCTAAGATGCTTCGGGAAAATTTTGGTGTTGAATTACCTAGGAATCAGATTTACCAAAAACCGTATCCCGAGTACTTTGATGCAATCCAGTGCCCTCCGGGATATAAAAATCCAGATTTTGTTAAGTTCAATGGAGAGGGCACGAAAACCACATGGGAGCATGTTAGTCAATATTTGGCACAATTAGGTGAAACAGGCTCACTAAATGAATTGAAAGTGCGTTTATTTCCCTTATCATTGACTGGCACTGCATTTTCATGGTTTTCTTTTTTGCCGCATGGTTCTATTCATGTATGGTCGCAGCTAGAACAGAAATTTCATGATCACTTTTATAGCGGTGACAATGAACTTAAGTTGTCACATCTTACATCGGTTAAGCAGAAGCATGATGAATCAATCTCCGATTACGTCAAGAGATTTAGAGAGACAAAAAACTGGTGCTATAGTTTGGTGATAACCGAGAGAGACTTGGCAGACCTTGTGCTTAATGGTTTAAAGACTCACATTAGAGAGAAGCTAGAAGGCTACAAGTTTTTAAATATCAACCAAGTCTTATAAAGGGCTTTGGCTCAGGAAAGCCGAAGCAAAGATCTCGAAGAAGTGCATAGATATAAAGCTGTTCGTCCTAAGATGAATATGGTTGAATATGATAGTGATCACTCAGACGATGAGGGTAATATTTATGCTACTAAATTTGTTTGGCCGTCTAAGGCCAAACCATTTACTTGCAATGATCTGAAACCGATTCATAAGAATCATGATGAAGAGATGAAGTTTACCTTTAACATTGCTAAGTGTGATAAAATATTTGATGCTTTGCTGCAAGCTAAGATTATTAGGAAATCTCATACTTTACCACCATTTGAAGAGCTAAAACGGCGAGCTTATTGGAAGTATCATAATTCTTTTTCTCATGCCACTAACGATTGCAATGTTTTTCGACGGCAGATACAATCAGCCATTAATGACGGGCGATTGAACTTTTCGGAGATGCAAGTTGATAAACAGCCCTTTCCAATGAACACCATGGATATGGAGGGGAAGAAGTTGCTCATTCGGCCAGAAGTAGCCGAATCTGCTAATAAGTCCAATGTTGTCATAGGTGAGCCCAGGATAAGCAAGGAGGACAGCAAGGTCTTGGGAAGACAGGTTGTGCTTGATAAGCAACCCGATGGCAAAGAAGTAATCAAGATCACCATCAAGAATCCTACACTCGGGGGGCAACCACAAGTGCAAGAAAATAGTCGTGTTAACTTTTTTAAGCCCAAGAGTCTAGAAATTGGCAAGTGGAAGACGAATGAAACTAAAGTGTAGCGCAAGAGAATCAAGCCAACTTTTGATATGTTGTTATCCAAATATGCCAATCAAGTGGCCGGTTCTAGCTCTAACCGGTTATCAAATTTGAAGCGCTCAAGATCACCTCTGAGGCAAGAGTTTCAGCATCACGCAAGGCCATATGGGTCGTGGGCACCAAGACCATGGATGGTGTCACCCCCCTATGCGCCATACTACATCGGTGACTTGAATGGAGGATGGGGGCAGCCCCCAATGCCCCCTTATGAATTTCAGCTCGGATGGGCAGAACCGAGGAGGCCCATTCGTGAGAGGCTTTCTTACCCCACACGAGGCCGTTTGAACAACGGTGTCAATTAGCCAATGCAAGATAATCAAGAGAGGGTCAACAAGCAAGTGTGGCGTGCTAAATCACCAAGTATTGCAGCAGTCGAGTCTGGAAAAGGCAAGAAAAATATCAATGCCGACTCACTCATCTTGGGCACCGAAACATTCACCATACATCAGCCGACTGTGCATAACAACCCGACTGAGCCCATATTTGCTTGTAACACCCCAAAAATTGGGTTATCGATTTTTGTGCTGTTAATCCTTCCTAGCTTTCCTCTAACAAATTTTTCCTTTGGAATCTGGTGAGTGACCAGGTGAATCCAGACAATCCTCAGCCTCTCAATGCCTTTCCCATGCTCTTGTGCCAGCCAAGCTCCCGTCAGTGAACCCCGAACCTCATTTAAACTCTAGTTCCAAAATATTGGAATACCATCTTCCTTGCTCTGTTGATCCTCCAAAGATTTCCAGAGATCCTCCTTCATTCATAAATCCTAGATGTGCAAAAATATTGCCAAGTCATATGCAATATTTTTCATCTAGAATTAATTCCTTGTTTTGCCTTTCTGAGGAATTAAACCCAGAGGGATAGCTAGACATCTCTAAATTTCTTAAAAATTGGTGGAGATGATCTTTGTACCTATCTCAAGCTCTGGTAAAAATATTGGCCGCAATTAAATAAGGGAAATTGCATTTTCCTATTTAAAGCCAATATTTCAATTTGGGGCCTTTCCAAAGGAACTACCATTTTGGTAGCTAGGAAAAATCCCAAATAATTTGTGGAGCTTATACTATTCATATCTTAACCATTTCCATCAAAATCTCAAGTTCCACAATTCAAATTTTGAGCACAACATCCATTTGAAAATTCTGTCCAGATTTCCAATTTGCCAAGGAAGTGCTTGAACCTTTGATCTTTTTGAGCTGAAATTTTGCAGAGTGATTTACCTTGATAAATCACTCATGAAAACCAAAAACCAGCTCATTACATTGTCTCCATCTTCCTCAGGAAATTATTCAAGTTTCTGTCCAGATTGCAGCTCTGTGAAGGAAGTACCATTTAGAAGTATCAAAATGGTATGAAACTTTACCAGTACATTCTTGTATCCAAATCATCACCCTACACCAAAAATCAGCTAAATCCATCTAGCCATTTTCCCCCAACATCCTCATCTTCATTTCTGGTCAAATTGGAAGGTTACAAAGGAGGTGATATCTAGCCTTGTCCATTTGAGCTGAATTTTGGCCAAGATGATCACCTTAGTAGATGATTAACCCCTGCCAAAGATCATGCCAAGAGGAGCACTCTGGTGGCCACACCACATGTCCAAACTTTGTTGCCATTAAACGTTTGTGCAGTGTGTGATCACCTCAGGGCCCCTTGTGTCCATCTGAGGGCGCAAACCAGCTGTCTGATCCTGTGCGCACGCGGTAGACAAGGTTTGGCATGTAGTGCGGCGTGGCAACGCCGTGGCCACGCGGAGACTACGTGCATAGCACGCCAAAGCAGTGCACCGCGTGCCAGAGGCTTCGGGAGCCGTCTCCGGCAAGCCACGGCTTGTCCAGGAGCGCCGGAGAGCTCCCCACCACACGCATGCCCCCCTCCCCCTTGTACCCTAGCCCATGGACGCCTCTGCCGATGCCAATGCTCCGCCGGATCGCCGCCACGGTAGTCAGCTCTCAGAGCTTCGACCGTCGTCGCGTAGCTCCTCCCCGCGACTATAAATGGCGCTCCTCGAGCCCCTCTGCATCGCCAGGAAGCCCAGCCCCTTCCCATTTGAGCTCAGGGAGCTCTCTTCCCCTCTCCCAGGCCGTGAGCCGCCGCCCGATCCCCTCTGCCAGCCTCGGCCTTGTGGCCCTCCCCCTCCTCTCCGTTCCTGTCCTTGACCTCCCCAAGAGCTGGTGAAGCCACCGCCAATCCCATTTTGTCTAGAGGAGCCTCGCCGGAGTAATCCCCACTAGAGCCCCATAGCCGCTGCGCTGCAGTCTATGACGACGAAGCTACAGACCATCTCGGGTGGTCCCGCGACCACCGTTGGATGCCGCGAAGAGCTCCGGTGCTCAGGCACTCGTCGGGTAGCTCTCGCGTGCAGCGAGGCGACGGCTGAGTCGGCGGCAGCGGTACTCCCCTATCCCGATCAGAGGAAGAAGATGATCTAGAGGGAGGAGAGAGAAGAGGATAAGGCGGGCCCCGCCCATCAGCCGCTGTAACCCGGACCCAGTCGGATAAGTGGAGGCGCACTCCAGTAGATACGCTTTCACTTAAGTGAAAGCGTAAACTTCAAAATGTGCCTTCGTTTTCTCAGCCGCGGCCGAAGTGGCTATTTAGCGGACGTTCACCCGTTAAAGACAGAAATGAACAGTTTTCTGTTTGTGTATCTGCTTAACGAACGAACGGCCGTTTCCATTCAACCGTAACTCCAATCGAGGTACTTCCAATGCCCACGTTTCCAGTTCGTCGAGCCCCTTCTGATGGTGTCATTTTCATAATGTTGTTACATGTTGAAAATACCACTTTTGCCCTTTCCCTAATATAGGCCTCTCCCAAGAGTGCCGGTTCCGATGAATCGTATCCGGAGAATCGCCGCACCGCTTCCCGGTGTATTCCTCCACCCCAAGGCAAGCCAACCTCTTATCATGAGCCCCAGACTTGCATGTTGACTTTGCTTGCACCTTGTGTGTGTATTGCAGTATATTTCAGATCATCTATTAGTCTGCACTGGCATAACCCTGTTATTTTATCCGTACCAGACGCTAGTATTATTTACCATATAATATCATGACTCGCTTTCATGTCATATTTTTCCATGCTAGTGTAAACACTTTTAATACCATTATCATGTTAATGCTATGATGTGATCTCATGCCATGATTGTCAGTACTGTTATGACTTTGCTATGCTGTTTGTTCCTGTTTATAAATGCTGATGCTATGGAATGAAGATGGTAATGTTAAATTGAACTTATAAACTAAACCTCCTCCGTCATCGATGGGATCGAGTCATAGTGCCACCGAACCGATCTTACCCGTGCGGCCACATTTGCCGTTATGGGACGGCCTTGAGTTGGTCCAATCTTGTGCTCTCTTATCGGTACCACCAAAGAGGGAAGGTTATGCGCGTGTGCTACCCAGATCAGGTAGGCGGCGATAACCTTGTGAGCCCAGTTGTTTGTTTAGCCCAGGGGTCCCTGTTTGGGACAGTTTAGTTTAGCCACGACGGTGGCAGGTGTCAGGAGTGACACAGGGGTCACCCAGGACATGACCCGGAAGGGGTATGGTTGTCGGTGGTACGATAGAAGGGTCACAAGTTAGGCAAGTTTCATTGGACGAATGTCCATAGTGTGGGTAAAGTCCGCAACCTCTGCAGAGTGTATGAATCTATTCGAATAGCCGAGTCCACGGTATTGGACACAGTTCGTACTAGGTCACACTATTTGGCCTTGGTTGATCTGGAGGACAAACCTGTTGTAACAAAGAGTTCACAACATATTCTGACATGATCACGGAGTGAAATCTCGGTGAGTCGCGAGATAGCCCAGAGGGGCAGTAAAACTGAATGATGTCACACATAATACTTTAATGCTTCACGGGAGGTAAGTGTAGTGTAGGTTCTAGTTTAATTTTGGACACCATGCTTCGTAGAAGTAGCCATGCCATGATATGTAGTTGTTATGCCTGATCCATGTATGCCATGCTTGACCCATAATTTCCTGTTAATTCCATGCCATGTTAGAATAAATTCTTATATAAGCATAGGGCTTGCTTTGTCATCTGCTTGTTTGGATGCTATGTATTTGGTTGTCTTGCGAGTACATTCAAAGTACTCACCTGGCCTTGCACGTGGCCAGTTGCAGGAGAAGATCTGTCATGCTAGATCGTAACCCAGCCAGTCCTGTGCGTTGTGGAGCCCAGCCAGAGACATCGTTGCCGCTGAACCAAGACCTCCGCTGCCATTTAGTTAAGCCTTGGAGCCATGTAATATTGTTGTAAGCAACAGTATTGTAATACTCCATTTCATATAATAAAGCCATTTTTTGCCTGGAATTGCTGTATCATGTCTCAGACATGCGCCAGGTCTTATCCTGGGACTGGCGTGCGTCGGCCCTCTATCGGGGTGCTACAGGACGTGGTATCAGGGCCAGGCTGGCTGTAGGTTACCCTAGCATCGAACCACCCCTATTTTCATCCGGTGGTGAGCCCAATAGATTTGACCCATCTCTGGCATCTGACACGGCCACTGTTGATCAACAAGCGGCGCAGTCGGAATTGACATGCCCCTACCCAGTTGTCTGCCTACCCAGCCATCCCTGGATTGGACCGCGACCCTACCCAGTTGTCGGCCGTGCCGGCGTATCCTCTACCCGGCACGAGAAGGATCCACGCCATGCTGGTGTGTCCCAGCCTGGCTGCCTATTTAAAACCCCTCCTACCTGCGAGTTGCAGCCCTCTCCGTTCAGTAAGCCAGATTCCCACAAGAGAACCCAGGCCGGAATCCTCAAACCAGCAGCCATGGCTAGTTCTTCCAGAGTACCCACTTCCCATAGCCGAACCTTGGCTAATGGTCATGCCAGCTTTCCGCCCATCCTTTCGAGTATGCTCACCCAAGCCCTTGGATGTAGTACTAGCCCGGTATATCGGGTGTTCCAATCGGAACCCGTCCCTCACCTTTGCCGATACCATGCAAAGGCGCATATCTGCCCAGGTCCAACAGAGGATGGGAAGCCCTTGACTTTTCAAGGCAAACCTATGCCCACCCCCGCGTTAGCTGTCCAGACAGCTGCTGCAGAAGCCATTGCACGTCTTCATTTCCAGTTTTCGCAAGTAGCGGAGATGCGGGAGTTCCGCTACTTTCCCTCTGCGTCCAGCGCAGGCTGCGAGTTCTCCAGCACAGTCGAAGATGCCGACCCGGCAATGGCTCGCCTGGCTCAGTTCATTGCTGCCCAGGGGCTGCTGCTCTCCGGCATTCTTGGAGAGTTTAAAGCCATTGACCGTGACACCATTCGGGTTGTTACGGAAGCCTACCGTGAGGCCCGTCAAGCTGCATCCCAAGCCTCCAGTTCCATGATGCCAAACCCAGTGCCACCTTCGCAGCTAGTGCTACCCTCGCAACCCGTGAACCCATATCCACCAGGCATCATCCACCCAAGTTCCTACTTCCGAGCTATTCGGCGTCTTCGTCGTCGGGATGTCTTCCGTCAAGTTCCAGTTGCAGCTCAAGCAGTTGAGCCCCAACCCATAGAGGTGCCCGACGATGAAGGCAGAAGTTGGATCAACCTACGTCCCCCAGGAGAGCCCCAGCAAGAGTAGGCCCATTTGTGGCTCCGGCAGTAAGCGAAGCCAGAAGATGCTGCAAGTAGGTGTGTTGCCAAGAGTGTCTTTTCGCCCTCGTCAAGGAATAGAACCCTGTAGCCGGGAGTGAGTTGTTGCTGTTAGGTGCCTAGTAAGGTTGCGCGTTGTTGTATGCTTGTACTGCTTGTAACTTGTGTGTTGTTGTAACGTTATGTATGCCCGTTTGCTCTGTGGATTTGGTTCATCTGCCTCTCCGTTAAGCAGAAATGCTTAACAGAGCCGGCAATGGTTTCTTAACAAGATTTCGATCGGTGGAGCACTTACACCTAATAACAACGGACTCGCCCGGAGTCCCTAATGAAATGCGAGCTGGTGTAGGTGTATGTATACCAGGAGTACATACACCTACTAGCATTAAAACACCTTAGTGTAACTTGCCAGATGTGTTCTTTTTCCTTTGCATGTATTTTGCTTCTATATGCATTCTGCATTTGCTTGCATACCAGTTTGAATAGATTGCACGTGTATTGTGTGATCAAGGTTTGCACACCAAGTTCATCCTCCTGAGTACAGTCGCAGCAATACTCGGGTAGAATGCAAAGCCGCATACCCATACCTATCTGTGCTTACTCCGTTTTCCCGTTTTCCAAACCCAGCATTCCGGAAAACCAGCTCTACTCAATAGTTCCCCGGTCCCGAATTTTTTTCCCATAACCCAGTTGCAGTCTCAGAGAAATTCTGAGAAATTTTATTGCAGCATAAACCGTTACAACCCCTCTAGTCCAAGATTTAAACCCCGATTTTACCCCAACACCCACTCATTGTGGATGTCGTTCGACGAGGAGATACCAACAGCGTGATCCCCACATTGGTAGAGCTCTGCTGACCACACCGCACTAACCACAGACCCAGCGGCGCCTCTGTCACCGTCTTGAGTGACGCTGGACAGGCCGTCACCTCGCCCCGCCATAACACGCGCTTATTCCACCGGCCTGAGACGGCGAAGAAACCAGCGTGGATGATCACCAGCCACCCCACCAGCATCTTCCTCGCCTTGAACCACCGCAACAGGACCCTCATCGTCGCGAGCCCGCTCTAGCAGGATGAGTTGGAGCAGGCAGAGTGACGAACCGATCAGAGTAGCCAGTAGCGCAGTGAGGAACCACCGTAGCCCCACCAGGAACACCGCATCACCGAAGGATCTTGGCTCGAGCTTGTCCAAACCGAAGAGATGGAAGAGAGGCATGGTGTGAGTTGGACAGAGCCGCATTACCGTCGTCTCTTATAGCCCAAGCCCGGTGTACGGTGAGTGAGGTCCAGGAGAACCGCGCGTCGCTCGATCACCGGCATCCAGGAGGCGAATCCGCGAGCAGTGCCGACCGGTGCTGGCTCGCGATGGGAGTGCTCTCTGCGTCGACCTCGTGCACACCGCGCACTATCGTCATAGGGTACTTTATGCCCTAGGAGCTAGGCGCGCGCAGTGCTTAGCCACACACAGAACAGCGCGGGAGCGAGAGAGAGCCGTTGGCCGGAGAAAGAAGAAGGAGGCTGCCAGTGGGCCCTGGGCCCACCTGTCAGCGAGAGCGGCCACTGTTCATTGGGGTACCTCTAGCAGGTCTGGGAAAGGAAATTTTTGCCTTTTCCACTTGTGGCTCAAAGCAGAAACCCAGCGGCCCCTACCCGTGTAGTAGATCCCGCAATATCCGTATCTCGATCTAGGTGTACCAATTTTCGGTACCCCTAACTCGGTTGTTTTCAACCGCAGGGTTAAGATCCAACACAGAGGTTTTTCCAGGAGGAGTATCTTTGTTTTGTTCTAACCTTAGGAATCTCGAGAACGAGATTCTCTTAAGGGGGGAAGGTTTGTAACACCCCAAAAATCGTGTTATCGATTTTTGTGCTGTTAATCCTTCCTAGCTTTCCTCTCCCAATTTTTTCCTCTGGAATCTGGTGAGTGACCAGGTGAATCTAGTCAATCCGCAGCCTCTCAATGCCTTTCCCATGCTCTTGTGCCAGCCAAGCTCCCGCCAGTAAACCCCGAACCTCATTTAAACTCTAGTTCCAAAATATTGGAACTGGAAATCCTGCCTTTGTGTTTACAAAGGAGCTACCATCTTCCTTGCTTTGTTGATCCTCCAAAGATTTCCAGAGATCCTCCTTCATTCATAAACCCTAGATGTGCAAAAATATTGCCAAGTCATATGCAATATTTTTCATCTAGAATTAACTCCTTGTTTTGCCTTTCCGAGGAATTAAACCCAGAGGGATAGCTAGACATCTCTAAATTTCTTGAAAATTTGTGGAGATGATCTTTGTACCTATCTCAAGCTCTGGTAAAAATATTGGCCGCAATTAAATAAGGGAAATTTCATTTTCCTATTTAAAGCCAATATTTCAATTTGGGGCCTTTCCAAAGGAACTACCATTTTGGTAGCTAGGAAAAATCCCAAATAATTTGTGGAGCTTATCCTATTCATATCTTCACCATTTCCATCAAAATCTGAAGTTCCACAATTCAAATTTTGAGCACAACATCCATTTGAAAATTCTGTCCAGATTTCCAATTTGCAAAGGAAGTGCTTGAACCTTTGATCATTTTGAGCTGAAATTTTGCAGAGTGATTTACCTTGATAAATCACTCATGAAAACCAAAAACCAGCTCATTCCATTGTGTCCATATTCCTCAAGAAATTATCCAAGTTTCTGTCCAGATTGCAGCTCTGTGAAGGAAGTACCATTTAGAAGTATCAAAATGGTATGAAACTTTACCAGTACATTCTTGTATCCAAATCATCACCCTACACCAAAAATCAGCCAAATCCATCTAGCCATTTTTCCCCAACATCCTCATCTTCATTTCTGGTCAGATTGCAAGCTTACAAAGGAGGTGCTATCTAGCCTTGTCCATTTGAGCTGAATTTTGGCCAAGATGATCACCTTAGTAGATGATTAACCCGTGCCCAAGATCATGCCAAGAGGAGGACTGTGGTGGCCACACCACATGTCCAAACTTTGCTGCCATTAAACGTTTGTGCAGTGTGTGATCACCTCAGGGCCCCTTGTGTCCATCTGAGGGTGCAAACCAGTTGTCTGATCCTGTGCCCACGCGGTAGACAAGGTTTGGCATGGAGTGCGGCGTGGCAACGCCGTGGCCACGCGGTGACTACGTGCAGAGCATGCCAAAGCAGTGCACCGCGTGCCAGAGGCTTCGGGAGCCGTCTCCGGCAAGCCACGGCTTGTCCAGGAGCGCCGGAGAGCTCCCCACCACACGCGTGCGCCCCTCCCTCTCGTCCTCTAGCCCATGGATGCCTCTGCCGACGCCGATGCTTCGCCGGATCGCCGCCACGGTAGTGAGCTCTCGGAGCTTCAACCGTCGTCGTGTAGCTCCTCCCCGCGACTATAAATGGCGCTCCTCGAGCCCCTCTGCATCGCCAGCAAGCCCAGCCCCTTCCCATTTGTGCTCAGGGAGCTCTCTTCCCCTCTCCCAGGCCGTGAGCCGCCGCCCGATCCCCTCTGCCAGCCTCGGCCTTGTGGCCCTCCCCCTCCTCTCCGTTCCTGTCCTCGGCCTCCCCAAGAGCCGGTGAAGCCGCCGCCAATCCCATTTTGTCCAAAGGAGCCTTGGCGGATTAATCGCCACTGGAGCCCCATAGCCGCTGTGCCGCGGTCTATGGCGACGGAGCTACACACCGTCTTGGGTGGTCCCGCGACCACCGTTGGATGCGGCGAAGAGCTCCGGTGCTCAGGCACTCGTCAGCTAGCTCTCGTGTGCAGCGAGGGGACGGCTGAGTCAGCGGCAGCGGTGCTCCCATGTCCCGATCGGAGGAAGAAGACAATCCAGAGGATGGAAAGAGAAGAGGATAAGGCGGGCCCCGCCCGTCAGCTGCTGTAGCCTGGGCCTAGTCGGATAAGTGGAGGCGCACTCCAGTACATACGCTTTCGCTTAAGTGAAAGCGTAAACTTCAAAATGTGCCTTCATTTTCTCAGCCGCGGCCGAAGTGGCTATTTAGCAGAGGTTCACCCGTTAAAGACAGAAACGAACAGTTTTCTGTTTGTTTATCTGCTTAACGAACGAACGGAAATTTCCCTTCAACCATAACTCCGATCGAGGTAATTCCAACGCCCACGTTTCCAGTTCGTCGAGCCCGTTCCGATGGTGTAATTTTCATAATGTTGTTACAAGTTGAAAATACCACTTTTGCCCTTTCCCTAATATAGGCCTCTCCCGAGAGTGCCGGTTCCGACGAATCGTATCCGAAGAATCGCCACACCGCTTCCCGGTGTATTCCTCCACCCCAAGGAAGGCCAACCTCTTATCATGAGCCCCAGACTTGCATGTTGACTTTGCTTGCACCTTGTGTGTGTATTGCAGTATATTTCGGATCATCTGTTAGTCTGCACTAGCATAGCCCTGTTATTTTATCCTGTAACATCCCCAGATCTCAACCCTGTCATTAAGCTAATTAATTAGCCATGTCATCATGATCATACTAAATAAATTACATTTAGAAAATAATCCAACTTCTAGTTCAAATTCAAAATTCAAATGCAAGTCAAATTATTACTTCTTTAAATAATTAAACAAAATAGTTCATAATATTGCAAAAATTCTCAAAGCAATTATAAAAATAAAATCAAGATTATTTGATTCTCCAAATTGACCCTAACATCCAAAAACAGTGACCAAAACAACACTATTAAATATATTTCTATTTATTTAAAATTCAAGTGAATTCATCTAAATCCCCAACTCATTGTGGTAATGCAGAATATTGCAGAGAATTTATTAAGACTAGTTCCACATTTTTACAAAGTCATTCGGTGGCGAAGATAAAATGCAATAGAAAAGAATAAAGGAAAACAGAAAAATAAAAGGAAAAAGGCCTAAGCGCTACTGTGCTGCTGGGCCGCAAGTGCACAGTGTGCCTGGCCCATCCCACCCCGGCCTATCTCCCTCCTCCCGCTCTCTCCTCCCCGTGTCGCCGTCGCCATGGCCGAGCGTCCGCGCACCGGCGAGCAGCCGACACCGCGGTGCTACAGGCCGCCCGAGAGGATAAGGGCGGCTCCCCTTGGCCCCCTCGTCCTCCCTCATCCACTCGCCGCTCCCCTCTCGCCCCCTCTCGCTCGCTCCCACCGACACCCGAATGCGCCCGTCGCCGCGCCGCCGAGATCCCGCGGCCACCGGCCTCGCCTCGCCGCCTTGTCCCTCGTCCTCGCCGTCATCGACTACCCCGTCCTCGACCATGCGCGCAAGCCGGGGAGGTCCACGACGACAAAATCGAGCTCGTCCTCCTCCGCGGCCACCGCTTCTTCTCTGGCGAACTCCGGCGTCCTCGGCAGCTACTAAGCCCCCAACGGCCACCGTGCACCTCGCGGTGAGTTTCTCTCCCTCCTCCCTCTCTCCGTTTGATCTCGCGCGACCCCTAGCTAGCGATTTCACCGTAGTCAAACGCGACGCCACCGAGCTCGTCGCCGGTGTGTCTCCGGTGACCAAACGGCCACGGGACCATGCCCATCGACCTCGCACGCATGCGTAGAGCACGGCTACTCCTTTAGTTCAAGCTGCTGCGCCCTGCTTCGCCGCTTTCGCCGTAGCCCGAACTCCGGCGCCTCCTCCGCCGCTGGCCGTCGAAGATTTCGGCCGATTCCGGGGACGCCACCGCCACCAAACGACGCGCCGTCGTGCGCTCGATCTAGCGATCCTAACCGCGCGCCAAACGGCGCTCTACAGCGCGTTTCCGATGAGGGTCGTGGCCCTCCACCGCGTTTGCATGTCGCCGGCGTTTAAACGCCAGCAACCGACGACGTGGTCGCCACGGCGCACCCCCCGGGTCACTGATAGTGGGCCCAGGGGCCCCAGTTGACCGAGTTGACTTGGTCTACTCGGCTGACTGGGCACGCTGTGCCACTGACCACTGGGCCCCACGTGTTTAATTAATCGATTTTAAAAATAAACTTAATTAGTTAACTAATCTGACACTGACAGATGGGGCCCAGTAGCTAATTAACTTAATTAGTTAAGTTTAACCACTATTTAGTCACTATGTCTATGACATGTGAGACCCAGCTGTCAGGTTTGACCTGGAACAGCTGGGGTTGACCAGTGATGTCATCCTGACTTCATGCTGACATCATCAGCCACTGCTCTGGATAATGCGAAATTAGTAATTAAAATAGTTCCAGAAATTGTTTAAATCTTTGAAAATTCGTAGAAATTCAACCGTAGCTCGGATCGAAAAGTTTTCAACATGAAAGTTGATCAGAAAAACGAGACGAATCCGAATGTGTGGTCAAAATGCTTGACCATCACTCCTATCTATCTGAACATGGAACCTTCCCCTCCGGTTCAGTATACCGAAAACTGCCTAAGGCCAGGAAAATATTCCAGATATTTTCCTGCTTCGTCTGCAACATGTAGCATTGCGTTAGTCCACCACCAACACTGTATTTTACCATGCCATGCACTATGTTGCATTTGATTGCTTTTATTTATTGTTTCTTCCCCCTCTTCTCTTCCGTTAGACCCCGAGACCGACGCTGCCCCCGAGGACTGCTACTCCGTCGACGACCCCTCTTTTGCCGCAGAGCTTCCAGGCAAGCAAACCCCCTTGAGCATGCCTATATCACCTATTCTTTCTCCCTCCTGCTTGCATTAGAATTTGCTACTGCTTTTGATTGATACTATTCTGATGCATAGCCTGTTTTTGTAAACTACTAGGAGAAAGCTTATAGGTAGAACCTTAGCAGTAGCGTGGGCTAGAGACAAGGCGCTACTGGTATTTATCAGCAGCGCGTGTCAGGAACCGACGCTACTGCTACACTTATATCAATAGCGCGGGCTTTCTTTCAGGCGCTACTGCTAGATGGGCCCCACCATGTCCCTCAGGCCAGGCTATAGTAGCAGCGCCTGCCCACAAATACGCCCTACTACTAAGGAAGTAGCAGTAGCGCTGTCTTCCGTATAGGCGCTACTACTGTTTTTACACGGCCCCGGCTCCCATGCACCGCCTAGCAGTAGCGCCTGCTCCAGGACCGCGCTACAGGTATTGTGAGTAGTAGCAGCGCGGGTCCCTTACTCGCGCTACTACTATGCGCACCTTATCCACCCCGTCGTTTCCTCTCTCCCTCACTCTCCCCCTCACACTCTCGCTCTCTCTGCCGCCGCCGCCGCCCACCGTCGCCCGCCGCAGCTGTCGCCACTGAGGTATCTGCATCCCTCCCTCCTCCTCTGGCCGCCTTCCTCCCTCCTCCCACTGCCCTCCTCACTCCTCACTCCTCCCACTGCCCTCCTCCCTCCTCCGCCGGCCGCCCTCTCCTCCCGCCTCCCACTGCCCTCCTCACTCCTTCCTCCTTCGCCGGCCGCCCTCTCCTCCCTCCTCCCACTGCCTTCCTCACTCCTCCCTCCTGCCTCCCTCCCTCCCTTCCTCCCTCCTGCCTCCCTCCCTCCCTCCTCCCTTCCTCCCTCCCCCATCTATGTTTTTTGAATAAAATAGAACATATAAGTTATATGAATAGAATGTAGGTATTTTGAATAGAATAAAATAGAAAATATAGGTAGAATGGAGGTTTTTTGAATGAATAGATAGGTAGAATTTTCTTGTAGAATGTAGATAGGCACGTAGAATGGTCTTTTGAATAGAATAGAAAACTAGTGAATAGATTTTTTGAATATAAAAAAGTTTTAGTAATAGAAATGTATTGGAATGCTACTTCAGAATTTTTTTGGTAGCAAATTTAGTAATAAAAAATTTTAGTAAGAAAATTTAGGTATAGAAATTTTTAGTAATTTTCTTTTTCAATATAGAAATGTATTGGACAATTTAATTATTTTTATGTCATTATCACTTTGTCATCAAAGAATGCTATATGAGATTTGATGATCTAAAATTTTGAGGTGGAATATGCAGGCTTTGTAGTGTCGCGTCTCGCTGTGGAGTGATCCTCTACACCCGAGTCGGTGAGCTAAAAGTCCTCCTCCTCCTTCTCTTCTCCTCGAAGTTGAATAGAGTAGAACTAGGGTATTTAGTTATGTCAATCTCACATTGCCAAATTTAGAGAGAGAGAGAGAGACCTACTTTCTTGAAGAACTAGGGTATTTAGTTATGCTTCTTGTCCAAATGAAATGTTCGGGTTATAGATGTAGTAGTAGTAGATGAGTAGCTGTGACAATGTGAAGCTAGTTTTTTTAAATGATAATTGATCCGGATAGAATTTCAAGTTTAAACATCTTTGTATGTGTATGGATATCTTTGTATCGCAGGGAAAATCCGAGTGGCCTATGTTTTGCCGGAGTGTTGATTCATTTCTGTTCCGGCAAATTTCAGGCGCTCGATATGTCCTATTTTAGCGAAGGTCATGCCGGATTTTTCCGTGAATTTTAGCATGACTTCTGCTAGAATATATAGGAAATATCGAGTGCCCTGGATTTGCCGAAAAGAGAATTAAATGACATTTCGGGTTGACTTTAAGTCTGTCGGGGCTCCATACATGAGGGAGAGTGTCCACCATATATGAGAGAAGAAGAATGCCGACTGTTGTCATGGGGGTCGTTTCTCCTTCTTCTCCTTGTGCTAGACCTTTGTTATGCACTAGGGGAAGGAGGAGTAGCGACCATCACCGACGGTCGAAAATGTCAGAGAGGGAGTGCCCACCATATACACCACATGAGATGAGAGTTTTCAAGGAAAGACTCGACAGACCGACAGTCAACCCGTGATGAATAATAATTATCTATGTGTTGAGTTCCTGTTAGTTGCCATCGATTTATAATCTTTGAATTTTGAACACAGGAAATGTCCGACGATGATAAGATCCCGGAGTGCGACTACTGCTGCGATGACCGGGGTTTGTGCGACAGGGAGCCTCACCTGCAAAATGGTTGGTTCTTCACCGTGAAGTTGGAAGAGACCTTCGATGTTTGTACGGTACGCAACGACAAGTATTTCATCGTAATTAATTATGACTTGTGATTCTTTGGTTCAACGTGTAATTTCCGTTTTTTTTCAATTTGACTAGTACATCCCGTGCCATGCAAGACCGTTTGTCTTGCAGAAGCTCGGTTTCCAAGACCTTGAGAATATGGAGACGAGGAGGGCTCACCTCAGGACTAAACACGGTTATGCTTTTCGGGTTAAGCTCTACAATGCGCTTAATCACTCACATTTCGGCTGCTCTAATTGGGAAGCTTTCTGCAAGGCCTATGGATTTGAGGAGAATATGCAAATAACTTTTGATATTCGTCCCGAAGATGAAGATATTAAAGATAATATCGACATTTGGGTCGATGTGGATATGCCTCCTGTTTTGCCTAAATGTGAGTTTGTCAAACTAATTTGTTAAGTAATTTATATTTTTTATTTAAAAATATTTGGTGTTCATCGCTACTAAACTTGTTTATTTATAATTATCAGCTTATTTCTGATCTTCAAAAAATACTCGGAAAGCTGTGGACAGGACGTACTACAGTTATGGCTCCGAGCTTAATTGTGAGGAGAAAGGATATCTTGTCTCATTTATAGATGATGTTGAGAATTTTAAGACCAATCAGTTTATCAGCCCAAATTATACTGGATACGTGCCACTAGTCCATCAGTTGCTTGATGGTAACCTCATTGCGAAAAACTTGGTATGATTTTGTTAATGATGGTAACTTCGTTGCATACATTCTTCTTAAGTAAACTACATTGGTAACTATGTATGTTACTATATTGTTCAACAGAAGCTCCCTAGCGAGGTTGTGCCTCACATGATGCTTACCGAAGGGAGTATGTACATGGTTAGCTTACGACCGTTTCCACCGACGGCTTACCAAAGTGCATACTCTATTTCTTTGTAAGATGGAAGGCTCAATATCAAAGATTGGAGCAAAGTAATGAAGGCGCGCACGCAACCGATTGGAGACAACATGCGTGTGCGCAAGCCAGAAGTTGGCGACAGGTGGATCTCCATTCTCCATTTTGGAGATGGACCGGTTTACCTCATTTATGCTATTTTACCTAGGAGAGAGGAGTAGGTCCTAGGTATTAAGAACAATTAGTTAGTGTTGATGATGAGGAGTTGTTATATGACTATGATGATGATGATGATGATGATGAGTTGTTAATATTATTATTATGATGATGATGATGATGATGAGTTATTATGATGATGATGAGTTATTATATCATTGGGTGAAAGAACCGCGGATTAGATTCAAGTGGATGGATCCAAAGTGACCAAGTTGGAAATTCCAACTTGGTCACTTTGGATCCATCCACTTGAATCTAATCTGCGGTTCTTTCACCTAATGATATAATAACCCATCATGATCATAATTGTTGGAAATATGCCCTAGAGGCAATAATAAATTAGTTATTATTATATTTCCTTGTTCATGATAATCGTTTATTATCCATGCTATAATTGTATTGATTGGAAACTCAAATACATGTGTGGGTACATAGACAACACTGTGTCCCTAGTAAGCCTCTAGTTAACTAGCTCGTTGATCAAAAGATGGTGAAGGTTTCCTAGCCATGGACATGAGATGTCATTTGATAACGGGATCACATCATTAGGAGAATGATGTGATGGACAAGACCCAAACTACGAACGTAGCATATGATCGTGTCAGTTTATTGCTATTGTTTTCTGCATGTCAAGTATCTATTCCTATGACCATGAGATCATGCAACTCCCTGACGTTGGAGGAGTACCTTGTGTGTATCAAACGTCACAACGTAACTGGGTGACTATAAAGATGCTCACCAGGTATCTCCGAGGATGTCTGTTGGGTTGGCATGGATCAAGACTGGGATTTGTTACTCCGTGTGACGGAGAGGTATCTCAGGGCCCACTCGGTAATACAACATCACAATGAGCCTTGCAAGCAATGTGACTAAAGTGTTAGCCACGGGATCTTGTATTACGGAACGAGTAAAGAGACTTGCCAGTAACGAGATTTAACTAGGTATAGAGATACCGACGATCGAATCTCGGGCAAGTAACATACCGAAGAACAAAGGGAACAGCATACGGGATTAACTGAATCCTTGACATAGAGGTTCGACCGATAAAGATCTTTGTAGAATATGTAGGAGCCAATATGGGCATCCAGGTCCCGCTATTGGTTATTGATCGTAGAGGTGTCTCGGTCATGTCTACATAGTTCTCGAACCCGCAGGGTCTACACACTTAACGTTTGGTGACGATTAGTATAGTTGAGTTATTTTGTTGGTGACCGAAGGTTGTTCGGAGTCCCGGATAAGATCCCGGACATGACGAGGGTCTCCGGAAGAGTCCGGAGGTAAAGATTAATATATGTGATAATAGTGTTTTGATCTCCGGAAGGGTTCCGGAATTCATCGGAAGGGGTTCCGGATGTTTACCGAAGTGTTCGGGTGCAGCAACACTTTATATGAGCCAAAGGGGTAAAGCCCACGAGGTATTGGAAAGTGCAAAAGGAAGTTTTGATGCTGCCTTAAGAGGTACTGCCATTGGTAAGGCAGTACTACCGCGTAAGCGGTACTACCACTTGTGTGAAGCGTTACTACCGCATAAGCGGTACTACCGCTTGTGTGAAGCGGTACTACCGCTCGTGAGCGGTACTACCGCTTGTGCACGGGACTGCTGGGATCCGAGTTGGACTCTTTCCCTGCGGGCCAAACCGACCTTGTGCGGGCAAAACCGACCTGGAGGAGGCTTTTACTCCAAGTTTAGACCCCCAAGGCTCAACATATAAATAGAGGGGCAGGGCTAGCACACGGGACACATTAAGATTTCCCAAGCCGTGTGTCGGCAACCCTAACCCTCTAGTTCTCCCGTCATAATCTCCGTAGTGCTTGGCGAAGCCCTGCAGAGATTGTTCCTCACCAGCATCACCACGCCGTCGTGCTGCCGGAACTCATCTACTACTTCATCATCGCTCGCTGGATCGAGGAGGTGAAGGCGTCATCAAGCCATACGTGTGTTGAACGCGGAGGTGCCGTCCGTTCGGCACTAGTTCGTGATCGGATCGAGGGACGACTTGCAATTTGGATCGCGGAGACGTTCGACTACATCAACCGCGTTTCTTAACGCTTCCGCTTAGCGATCTACAAGGGTATGTAGATTCACTCTCCCTCTCGTAGATGCTCATCACCATGGATAGATCTTGTGTGTGCGTAGGAAAATTTTTGTTTCCCATGCAACGTTCCCCAACAGTGGCATCTGAGCTAGGTCTATGCGTAGATGAGATCTCGAGTAGAACACAAACGAGTTGTCGGCGTGGGTGTATACATATTGCTTGCCGTTACTAGTTGATACTTGATTCGGCGGTATTGTGAGATGAAGCGGCCCGGACCGACATTACGCGTACGCTTACGCGAGACAGGTTCCTTCAACTGACATGTAACTTCGTTGCATAAAGATGGCTAGCGGGTGTCTGTCTCTCTCACTTTAGTTGAATCAATTTCAATGAAGAGGGTTCTTTTAGAAGATCAAAAAGCAATCACTACACCACGTTGTGGTTTTGCGTAGGTAAGAACGGTTCTTGCAAACCCGTAGCAGCCATGTAAAATTTGCAACAACAATTAGAGGACGTCTAACTTGTTTTTGCAGGGTATGTTGTGATGTGATATGGCCAATTACATGATGAGATATATGTGATGTATGAGATGATCATGTGTTGTATAGAATATCACGACTTGCATGTCGATGAGTACGGCAACTGGCAGGAGCCATAGAGTTGTCTTTAATTATTTTCGCCGTTTTTGCTTTACTTTATCGCTATGAGTTAGCAATAGTCGTGGAAGCAACAGTCGGCGCGACAACGTCATGGCGACACGTTGATGGAGATCATGGTGTCATGCCGGTGACGATGGAGATCATGCCGGTGCTTTGGAGATGGAGATCAAAAGCACAAGTTGATGGCCATATCATGTCACTTATGATTTGCATGTGATGTTAATCCTTTTATGCATCTTATTTTGCTTAGGACGACGGTAGCATTATAAGGTGATCCCTCACTTAAATTTCAAGATAAAATTGTGTTCTCCCCGAGTGTGCACCGTTGCGAAAGTTCGTCGTTTCGAGACACGCCGTGATGATCGGGTGTGATAGACTCTACGTTCACATACAACGGGTGCAAGCCAGTGTTGCACATGCGGAACACTCGGGTTAAACTTGACGAGCCTAGCATGTACAGACATGGCCTCGGAACAAAAGAGACCGAAAGGTCGAACATGAGTCATATAGTAGATATGATCAACATAAAGATGTTCACCATTGAAACCACCACAACTCACGTGATGATCGGACTTGAGTTGGTGGATTTGGATCATGTTACACTCGAATGACCGGAGGGATGTCAATTTGAGTGGGAGTTTTTATGTAATATGATTAGCTAAACTCATTATCTAGAACAATAGTCTAAGTTGTCTTTGCTATATTTATGTTGTAGATCATGGCTCGCGCAGTAGCACCCCTGAATTTTAATGCGTTCCTAGAGAAAGCTAAGTTGAAAGATGATGGAAGTAACTTTGTGGACTGGGCCCGTAATCTAAGGATTATCCTTACGGCTTCCCAGAAGGCTTATGTCCTTGATGCACCGCTTGGTGATCCACCCGCTCCAGTTGAGTCTCTAGACGTTGTGAACACCTGGCAGGCTCGTTCTGAAGATTACTCAATAGTTCAATGTGCAATATTGTATGACTTAGAACCGGAACTTCAAAGACGTTTTGAACGTCATGGAGCATATGAGATGTTCCAGGAGTTGAAGTTTATCTTTCAGAAGAATGCCCGGATCGAGAGATTTGAGATCTCCGATAAGTTCTATGCTTGCAAATGGAGGAGAACGGGTCTATCAGTGATCACGTACTTAGAATGTCTGGGTACTCCACCCGTCTGGCTGAATTGGGGATGCCCCTTCCGCCAGAGGCTATCACTGACAGAGTTCTTCAATCATTGCCACCTAGCTACAAGAGCTTCGTGTTGAACTATAACATGCACGGGATGAACAGTCAGTCGTCGAGCTGTTTGCGATGCTAAAAGCCGCTGAGTCTGAAATTCAGAAGGAGCATCAAGTGTTGATGGTCAATAAAACCACTAGTTTCAAGAAAAATGTCAAGGGTAAGAAGGGTAACTCCAAAAGGAGTGGCAAAGCAGTTGCTCCTCCCGTGAAGAAACCCAAGGCTGGACCCAAACCAGAAACTGTGTGCTTTCATTGCAAGGGAACTGGACACTGGAAGCGGAACTGCCCCAAGTATTTGGCTGACAAGAAGGCGGCCAACAACAAACAAGGTATATATGATATACATGTTATTGATGTGTACCTTACCAACTCTCGTTGTAGTGCCTGGGTATTTGATACCGGTGCGGTTGCTCATATTTGCAACTCAAAACAAGAACTGCGGAATAGACGGAGGCTGGCAAAGGACGAAGTGACGATGCGCGTGGGAAATGGTTCCAAGGTTGATGTGATCGCCGTCGGCACGCTCGCTCTTCGATTACCATCGGGATTAGTGATGAACCTGAATAATTGTTATTTAGTGCCTGCGTTAAGCATGAACATTATATCTGGATCTTGTTTAATGCGAGACGGTTACTCATTTAAATCAGAGAATAATGGTTGTTCTATTTATATGAGTAATATCTTTTATGGTCATGCACCCAATGTGAGGGGTTTATTCTTATTGAATCTCGATAGTAATGATACACATGTTCATAACATTGATGCCAAAAGATGTAGAATTGATAATGATAATACCACTTTCTTGTGGCACTGCCGTTTAGGTCATATTGGCGTAAAACGCATGAGGAAGCTCCATGCTGATGGACTTTTGGAGTCACTTGATTTTGAATCACTTGACACATGTGAGCCATGCCTCATGGGCAAGATGACTAAAACGCCGTTCTCTGGAACAATGGAACGGGCAAGTGACTTATTGGAAATCATACATACTGATGTATGCGGTCCGATGAGCATTGAGGCGCGCGGTGGTTATCGTTACTTTCTCACCTTCACTGATGACTTAAGTAGATATGGGTATATTTACTTAATGAAACACAAGTCTGAAACGTTTGAAAAGTTCAAACAATTTCAGAGTGAAGTTGAGAATCATCGTAACAAGAAGATTAAATTCCTACGATCTGATCGAGGAGGAGAATATCTGAGTTATGAGTTTGGCAGTCACTTAAGACAATGTGGAATTGTTTCACAATTGACACCGCCTGGAACACCACAGCGTAATGGTGTGTCCGAACGTCGTAATCGAACCTTATTGGATATGGTGCGATCTATGATGTCTCTTGCCAATTTGCCACTATTGTTTTGGGGTTATGCATTAGAGACAGCTGCATTCACTTTAAATAGGGCACCATCGAAATCCGTTGAGACGACGCCATATGAACTTTGGTTTGGCAAGAAGCCAAAGCTGTCGTTTCTTAAAGTTTGGGGATGTGATGCTTATGTCAAAAAGCTTCAGCCTGAAAAGCTGGAACCCAAAGCGGAGAAATGCGTCTTCATAGGATACCCAAAAGAGACAGTTGGGTATACCTTCTACCTCAGATCCGAAGGCAAAGTGTTTGTCGCTAAAAACGGAACATTTCTTGAGAAAGAGTTTCTCTCGAAAGAATTGAGTGGGAGGAAGATAGAACTTGATGAGGTTGTTGAACCTTTACTTCAACCTGAAAGTAGCGCAGCGCAGAAAGATGTTTTTGTAGAGCCTACAACAGCTGAAGAGGAAGTTAATGATGATGATCATGAAGCTTTGGATCAAGTTGCTATTGAACCTCGTAGGTCGACAAGGACGCGTACTGCTCCTGAGTGGTACGGCAACCCTGTCTTAGAGGTCATGTTGTTGGACAACGATGAACCTACGGAGAAGCGATGATGGGCCCGGATTCCGAGAAGTGGTTAGAGGCCATGAAATCCGAGATGGGATCCATGTATGAAAACAAAGTGTGGACTTTGGAAGTATTACCTGAAGGGCGTAAGGCCATTCAGAACAAATGGATCTTTAAGAGGAAGACGGACGCGGACGGTAATGTCACCGTCTATGAAGCTCGACTTGTGGCAAAGGATTTTTCACAAGTTCAAGGAGTTGACTACGATGAGACCTTCTCACCCGTAGCGATGCTTAAGTCCGTCAGAATCATGTTAGCAATAGCTGCTTTTTTTGATTATGAAATTTGGCAGATGGATGTCAAAACAGCGTTCCTTAACGGTTTCCTTAAGGAAGAGTTGTATATGATGCAACCAGAAGGTTTTGTCGATCCAGAGAATGCTGACAAAGTTTGCAAACTCCAGCGATCCATTTATGGACTGGTGCAAGCATCTCGGAGTTGGAGTCTTCGCTTTGATGAGGTGATCAAAGCGTTCGAGTTTATACAAGTTTACGGAGAAGCTTGTATTTACACGAAAGTGAGTGGGAGCTCTATAGCGTTTCTAATATTATATGTTGATGACATATTACTGATTGGAAACAATATAGAAATGATGGAAGGCGTGAAGGAATATTTGAACAAGAGTTTTTCAATGAAGGACCTAGGAGAAGCTGCTTTCATATTAGGCATCAAGATCTATAGAGATAGATCAAGACGTTTAATAGGACTTTCACAAAGCACATACCTTGATAAAATTTTGAAGAAGTTCAAAATGGATCAGTCCAAGAAGGGGTTCTTGCCTGTTTTGCAAGGTGTGAAGTTGAGTAAGACTCAATGCCCAGTGACTGCAGAAGATAGAGAAAAGATGAGTGTCATCCCCTATGCTTCAGCCATAGGCTCTATCATGTATGCGATGCTGTGCACAAGACCCGATGTCAGCCTTGCCATAAGTATGGTCGGAAGGTTTCAAAGTGATCTAGGAATGGAACACTGGACGGCGGTCAAGAATATCCTGAAGTACCTGAAAAGGACTAAGGACATGTTTCTCGTTTATGGAGGTGATCAAGAGCTCGTCGTAAAAGGTTACGTCAATGCAAGCTTTGACACTGATCCGGATGACTCTAAGTCGCAAACCGGATACATATTTATTCTTAATGGGGGTGCGGTTAGCTGGTGCAGTTCCAAGCAAAGCGTGGTAGCTGATTCTACATGCGAAGCGGAGTACATCGCTGCCTCGGAGGCGGCGAAGGAAGGTGTCTGGATGAAGGAGTTCATGACAGATCTTGGAGTAGTGCCTAGTGCGCTTAACCCAATGACTCTGTTTTGTGATAATACTGGTGCTATTGCTCTAGCCAAGGAACCAAGATTTCACAAGAGGACCAGACACATAAGGCGACGTTTCAATTCCATCTGCGATTACATCAAGGAGGACGACATAAATATTTGCAAAGTACACACGGATCTGAATGTTGCAGATCCGATGACTAAACCTCTTCCAAGGGCTAAACATGAACAACACCAGAACTGTATGGATGTTCGATTCATTACAATGTAAATCACATAGTGATGTGAACTAGATTATTGACTCTAGTGCAAGTGGGAGACTGTTGGAAATATGCCCTAGAGGCAATAATAAATTAGTTATTATTATATTTCCTTGTTCATGATAATCGTTTATTATCCATGCTATAATTGTATTGATTGGAAACTCAAATACATGTGTGGGTACATAGACAACACTGTGTCCCTAGTAAGCCTCTAGTTAACTAGCTCGTTGATCAAAAGATGGTGAAGGTTTCCTAGCCATGGACATGAGATGTCATTTGATAACGGGATCACATCATTAGGAGAATGATGTGATGGACAAGACCCAAACTACGAACGTAGCATATGATCGTGTCAGTTTATTGCTATTGTTTTCTGCATGTCAAGTATCTATTCCTATGACCATGAGATCATGCAACTCCCTGACATCGGAAGAGTACCTTGTGTGTATCAAACGTCACAACGTAACTGGGTGACTATAAAGATGCTCACCAGGTATCTCCGAGGATGTCTGTTGGGTTGGCATGGATCAAGACTGGGATTTGTTACTCCGTGTGACGGAGAGGTATCTCAGGGCCCACTCGGTAATACAACATCACAATGAGCCTTGCAAGCAATGTGACTAAAGTGTTAGCCACGGGATCTTGTATTACGGAACGAGTAAAGAGACTTGAAAGTAACGAGATTTAACTAGGTATAGAGATACCGACGATCGAATCTCGGGCAAGTAACATACCGAAGAACAAAGGGAACAGCATACGGGATTAACTGAATCCTTGACATAGAGGTTCGACCGATAAAGATCTTCGTAGAATATGTAGGAGCCAATATGGGCATCCAGGTCCCGCTATTGGTTATTGATCGTAGATGTGTCTCGGTCATGTCTACATAGTTCTCGAACCCACAGGGTCTACACACTTAACGTTTGGTGACGATTAGTATAGTTGAGTTATTTTGTTGGTGACCGAAGGTTGTTCGGAGTCCCGGATAAGATCCCGGACATGACGAGGGTCTCCGGAAGAGTCCGGAGGTAAAGATTAATATATGTGATAATAGTGTTTTGATCTCCGGAAGGGTTCCGGAATTCATCGGAAGGGGTTCCCGATGTTTACCGAAGTGTTCGGGTGCAGCAACACTTTATATGAGCCAAAGGGGTAAAGCCCATGAGGTATTGGAAAGTGCAAAAGGAAGATTTGCTGCTGCCTTAAGTGGTACTGCCGCTGTGAAGCGGTACTACCGCGTAAGCGGTACTACCGCTTGTGTGAAGCGGTACTACCGCTCGTGAGCGGTACTACCGCTTGTGCGCGGGACTGCTGGGATCCAAGTTGGACTCTTTCCCTGCGGGCCAAACCGACCTTGTGCGGGCAAAACCGACCTGGAGCAGGCTTTTACTCCAAGTTTAGACCCCAAGGCTCAACATATAAATAGAGGGGCAGGGCTAGCACACGGGACACATTAAGATTTCCCAAGCCGTGTGTCGGCAACCCTAACCCTCTAGTTCTCCCGTCATAATCTCCGTAGTGCTTGGCAAAGCCCTGCAGAGATTGTTCCTCACCACCATCACCACGCCGTCGTGCTGCCGGAACTCATCTACTACTTCATCATCGCTCGCTGGATCGAGGAGGTGAAGGCGTCATCAAGCCGTACGTGTGTTGAACGCGGAGGTGCCGTCCGTTCGGCACTAGTTCGTGATCGGATCGAGGGACGACTTGCGATTTGGATCGCGGAGACGTTCGACTACATCAACCGCGTTTCTTAACGCTTCCGCTTAGCGATCTACAAGGGTATGTAGATTCACTCTTCCTCTCGTAGATGCTCATCACCATGGATAGATCTTGTGTGTGCGTAGGAAAATTTTTGTTTCCCATGCAACGTTCCCCAACAATAATGATATAACAATCTCTAAATTGCTACTGTATGAAAACTTGTATAACGGTGTATAAATACAATATAAAATAAAATAGAAATAGAATACGTAATAGTAGTAGTAGCGTGGGGTCCAGGCGCGCTGCTAGTAATTATCAGTAGCGCGGGCTATGGAACGCGCTACTGATAACAGACTTAGCAGTAGCGCGGTGAAACGAGCGCTACTGCTAAATGTTAGCTGTAGCGCCATAGCAGTAGCGCTGGCACCCGCGTTACTGCTAGGCCCTATCCCCGCGCTACTACTAGGGTTTTCCCTAGTAGTGAAGCGTAAACTTTAAAATGCGCCTTCATTTTCTCAGCCGCGGCCGAAGTGGCTATTTAGCAGACGTTCACCCGTTAAAGACAGAAACGAACAATTTTCTGTTTGTTTATCTGCTTAACGAACGAACGGCCTTTTCCCTTCAACCGTAACTCTGATCGAGGTAATTCCAGCGCCCACGTTTCCAGTTCGTCGAGCCCGTTCCGATGGTGTCATTTTCATAATGTTGTTAAATGTTGAAAATACCACTTTTGCCCTTTCCCTAATATAGGCCTCTCCCGAGAGTGCCGGTTCCGATGAATCGTATCCGGAGAATCGCCACACCGCTTCCCGGTGTATTCCTCCACCCCAAGGCAAGCCAACCTCTTATCATGAGCCCCAGACTTGCATGTTGACTTTGCTTGCACCTTGTGTGTGTATTGCAGTATATTTCGGATCATCTGTTAGTCTGCACTGGCATAGCCCTGTTATTTTATCCTGTAACATCCCCAGATCTCAACCCTGTCATTAAGCTAATTAATTAGCCATGTCATCATGATCATCCTAAATAAATTACATATAGAAAATAATCCAACTTCTAGTTCAAATTCAAAATTCAAATGCAAGTCAAATTATTACTTCTTTAAATAATTAAACAAAATAGTTCATAATATTGCAAAAATTCTCAAAGCAATTATAAAAATAAAATAAACATTATTTGATTCTCCAAATTGACCCTAACATCTAAAAACAGTGACCAAAACAACACTATTAAATACATTTCGTTTGGGACAGTTAGTGGCCACGACGGTGGCAGGTGTCACGGGTGACACAGGGGCCACCCAGGACATGACCCTGGGAGGGTATGATTGTCGGTGGTATGATAGAGGAGTCACGGGTCAGGCAGGTTTCGTTGAAGCACCATCGATCCACCCGAATGGGATCACGAGGTCGGGGGCTCCATGGTGTGGGTAAAGTGCGCAACCTCTGCAGAGTGTAAGAATCTATTCGAATAGCCGCGTCCACGGTATTGGACAGTCCATACTAGGCCACTGAATGGTCAACCACCCTAATGATAATAATGATAGAAGAACTTGTCTTATGTTCGGAAGTGCTCAGTGGTTTGTGAGCGTTCCGAGGGTTGTGGGACAACCCAGAGAGAGTAAGTTGGTATTCGATAACAGTGAGTAAGCAACCCAAGTATTTAACCTGTTAATTGCCATGCTATTGTTTGCTGCATTCTTTTGGTTGCCATGAGCTTGCGAGTACATTCCAAGTAGTCACCTGGCGTGTCATGCCAGATGCAGGAGAAACCGAGGACGGAGGTCCCGATGGTTCGTGCTACGCTAACTAGGCCGTGTCCACAGCAGTGTCCCTGTGGATGGAGTTTCCGCGCTATGTTCCGCTACGCCGTAGTTCTACCCAGTAGTATCGAGGCCCTGCTATGTTCCATAAATAATGTAGATATTGTCATTGCACCTGATGTGCTTCTGGCCTCGCTATCAATGTTAATTATGAGCTTGTACTCGAGATATTTCAATAAAGTTCAGTTCAGTTCTGTTCCAAGTTGTTGTGTGTTTCCAGAAGACGTGATCTATGGGTTGGAAACACTAGTAAACCAGTTCTCTGAGCCGGGGTGCCACAATGCTTGGTATCAGAGCCAGGCTGACTGTAGGACGCCCTAGTTAACCATGCGCTAGAACCGCGATTAGTTTAGAGTCATGGTGTGTCTGGCTTGTTGCATCTGATTGTTGCATGGCCTGCATATAATTTTTATTGTGCTAACCGCTGGTTTGATGAGTGTAGATGGCACCAGTTCCGTACCACTACCACCACGAGCCGGCACCGTTCACTTTTCCAGTACTGCTCCGTAGTGTCTGGCTTCGGCTGTACCCCAACGGCGAAGACCCAGTGTACCAGGTGTTCCGAGAGAAGCTTGCTGGTTCAGTGTACGAGTATCACGCGGAAGCCTTTCTTACGACGAGTTCAGATATCGGCAGCTACTCCCGTTCTTCCAAGGGCGGAACTGCTTCTACTCCGGAGTTGGCAATCCAGTTTGCTGCGATGGAGGCTCTTACTGATTTGCGCTTCCACGAGGTCGAGATGCAGACTCATCCAGGTTTCTTTCACTACCCCACCCTGTCACCTGCGACAGGGCGAGTCCTTTCGCACCTGTTGATCCGGCGAGTGATCATGCTACTGGTGTTTTATCTCGTTATCTGAACGCCAGTTACCGTATGATCACCTCACTAGCTGAGGAGCTGACTCATGCCCGAGGGGCACTTGCAGCTGTTGCGGCAATACAGTCTCCTCCTCCACCTCCGTTTTCACCCGTGTACACTCCACCCGTTCCACCTTCCGAGACTACGTGAGACCCCGGCAGAGTGGGCCTAACACCTAGCTACTCCAGCTGCTCCGATGCTGCGGCGTCGTGCTCCTTCTCCCTCAGAGGGGGAACCTTCCCATTAGCGTCACCGTGTTTCCTTTGATCCAGAGGCCGTGGTGCACATCATCATCTTAGATTCCGAGACGGGGTCAGACGACGAGGAGTCTGCAGTTTACCAGTGTTCGTGCCACCGGCGTCGCTAGAGTGGAGGCTTGAGTTTCAGTGCATGCATCATAGCATCCCTGCATATGTCAACTGCCGTATGAGCAGTCTAGTCATGATCATCCCCCTACTAGCTTGTCATGTATGATGTTGGGTTACCTTGTATAATTATGTTGTTCACTTTAGTTTCACTCTTTTATTTGGCTTTCCTTCTGGTGTCACATTGCCATGCTTTTCCCTTATGGATGTTGCTGATCGATTCGGTATTTTGCAATGGGAACAAATTTAGGATGAAGAGGCGTAGTAATCAAGGTGGCGACGGAACTCTAGTTCGTCGATCCGACAGATAGGCAGGACAGTCACCAGAAAACTT
Source organism: Elymus sibiricus (assembly GCA_039707655.1). Taxonomy (NCBI): domain Eukaryota; kingdom Viridiplantae; phylum Streptophyta; class Magnoliopsida; order Poales; family Poaceae; genus Elymus; species Elymus sibiricus. Next base: position 230,043,593 of record CM077676.1, read on the forward strand.
ACCACCTCCACCACCTCAGGCACCAACCACTGATCAGATTATGAGAATGTTTGAGGAGAAAAGAAATCAAGATCTCATGGAATTTCTGAAAAGCATGCAGACTATGGTGGGTCAGAATAACCATAATGGGACACACTCTAAGTTGTGTGATTTTCAGCGTACCAAGCCACCCAGTTTTGGTCAGGCTGTGGATCCTATGGAAGCTGATCACTGGCTGAGGACCATGGAAAAGAAGTTGGACATAGCCCGCTGTGATGAATCAGATAAGGTTCCTTTTGTTACTCACTATCTGGAGGGACCGGCAGCTATATGGTGGGACAACACAAAAATAACGTGGCCTTCTGGAGAAGATATATCTTGGGAAAAATCAAAGAGGTATTCCGCAAGTATCATATCCCTACCGACATTATGAAGGTAAAGCAGAGGGAATTTCTGGCTCTTACTCAAGGGAACATGTCAGTGGGTGAGTATTTGAACAAGTTTAATAATCTGGCACGGTACACTACCCATGACGTGTCCACCGAAGAAAGGAAGATCGACCGATTCCTAGGAGGGCTGAATCATACCCTCCATTGTCAGCTCTGTATGCTTGACTTCCCTGATTTCCAGACTTTGGTGAACAAGGCCTTCATAGCTGAACAAGAGCACAAGTCAGGATATGATGATCGTAAGCGGAAGTTTGAACCCAAGAAGGACAATCGTGAGCAGTTTGTGCAGAAGCCACGCATTTGGCAACCAGGGCCATCTGAATACAAGCCTGCCTGGAACAATGGCAACAACAACACATGCTTTACTTGTGGCCAGAGCGGGCATTACTCCAAATAGTGCCCCGCAAGAAATGGGAAGCCATCATCCGACTACAAGCCACAAGTCAACAGTGTTGGACGCCGCCCCAATACGAACTTCTACCGCGGCCAAGTCCATCATATCTCCGCTGAGGAAGCCCGCGAAGCACCAGATGGGGTCCTTGGTATGTTTTCTATTAACAACATACCTGCAATAATTTTATTTGACTCTGGGGCTTCTCATTCATTTATTTCGTGGAGTTTTGCCACCTTTCACAAATTTTCTCCTTCTCTTTTGGAAAAAATCATGGTGGTACAATCCCCTGGCTCTATGCTCAGAACAAATGTGATATACAAGGATCTGGAAATTTTGATACAAGGAGTAAAGTTCCCAGCTACTCTTGTTGCCATTGAATCCCCTGGACTGGATGTACTATTGGGAATGGATTGGTTGGTACCACATCAAGTGTGTATCAATTGTGCCACCAGGAAGGTGACACTGGTTAATCCGACAGGCCAGACAGTGCAATTCACTGCTAGCAGAATGATGTCAAAGAAAGGAATGGCATTCAAAGCCACAGCTACAGATATAAGTCTGATTCCAGTAGTCAGTGAATTTCCAGACGTATTCCCGGAGGAATTACCAGGAATGCCACCTGATCGGGAACTCGAGTTTGCTATTGAGGTTGTTCCCGGAACAGCTCCAATTTATAAGAAGTACTATCGCATGCCTTCCCCAGAGCTGGTCGAATTGAAGAAACAGTTGGATGAATTACTACAGAAAGGGTACATTCGTCTAAGCACTTCACCTTGGGGATCACCCGTGCTGTTTGTCAAGAAGAAGGATGGCAGCCTACGAATGTGCGTGGACTACCGCCTACTGAATGAGGTCACCATCAAGAATAAATATCCGCTTCCCCACATTGATGATCTATTTGACCAGTTGAACGGGGCCCGGGTATTATCAAGATTGACCTTTGAACGGGGTATCATCAGTTAAAATTCAGAAAAGAGGATATCCCCAAGACAGCCTTCACTACAAGATATGGCCTGTATGAATTTACAGTCATGTCATTTGGGCTGACAAATGCTCCCGCCTATTTCATGAGCATGATGAATAAGGTCTTCATGGACTTCTTGGACAAATTTGTGGTAGTCTTGATCGATGATATCCTGATCTATTCAAAAGATGAAGAGGAGCACAAGCAACATCTCCGTACTGTCCTGGAAAGACTAAGGACCCATCGCTTGTATGCCAAATTCAGTAAATGCGAATTCTGGCTGAGAGAGGTGGGATTTCTGGGACATGTTCTGTCAGAACAAGGTGTGGCCGTCGACCCCAGCAAAGTGACTGTTGTATTAAACTGGAGGACCCCAGCCACAGTAACGGAAGTCCGCAGCTTTCTGGGATTGGCAGGCTACTACTGTCGCTTCATCGAAGGCTTCTCGAAAATAGCCAAGCCATTGACGGAATTGCTGAAAAAGAACCACAAATTTTCCTGGATGGAAGAATGTGATAGCAGTTTCATGGAATTGAAGACGAGGCTAACCACAGCCCCTATCTTAGTGCTTCCAGACATCCACAAGAGCTTTGACATATATTGTGATGCTTCCAGACGTGGAATCGGCTGCGTTCTAATGCAAGAAGGAAAGGCTATGGCATATGCATCCAGACAGCTACGACCTCATGAAGAGAACTACCCCACTCATGACTTGGAACTGGCAGCCGTGATTCATGCACTGAAGATTTGGAGGCATTACCTCATTGGGCAGCGATGTGAAATATACACAGACCACAAGAGTCTCAAGTATATTTTCACCCAACCTGATCTGAATCTCAGACAGAGAAGATGGCTTGAATTGGTCAAGGACTATGACATTGGAATTAATTATCATCCGGGAAAAGCCAATGTGGTCGCCGATGCCCTCAGCAGAAAGCAAGGTACCCTAAATGCATTAATGGAGGGAATCCATCCGAGGTTACGAGAAGAGTTTGCCAAGTTGAACATGGTGCTATGCGGCCCAATAAGCCCGGATACCTTGGAAATTACTCTGACACTCATGGAAGAAATTAAGGCCGCTCAGAAATCAGATGAGGGTATACAAGAGATCAAGGAGCGCATTCCGAGAGGAAAGGCCAAGTCCTTCCATCTTGATGATCAAGGTACCCTATGGTTTGAAAACCGAATATGTGTGTCTGATCAAGACAACTTGAGACAGCAAATACTTAGAGAGGCACACGAGTCTGCCTACTCTATTCATCCCGGAGGAACAAAAATGTACCAGGACTTGCGAGAGACCTTTTGGTGGCCAGGAATGTGAAAGGACATAGCATACTATGTCGCCTGTTGTGATATCTGCAACAGAGTCAAGGCTGAGCACCAGAAACCCGCTGGACTACTACAACCCTTACCAGTTCCCCAGTGGAAATGAGACGACATATGCATGGACTTCATTGTTGGACTACCCAAGTCAACAAGAGGCCATGATGCTATCTGGGTCATCGTGGATATACTTACGAAAGTGGCCCACTTTCTTCCGGTAAAGACCACTTTCAACGCTTACCAGCTGGCACAGCTCTACCTGTCCTGGATAGTCAGTCTTCACGGGGTACCCAAGTCTATCACATCGGATAGAGGCTCCCTGTTCACTTCAGTGTTCTGGCTACGACTGCACCAAGCCCTGGGAACCGTGCTAAAGCATAGTATGGCATATCACCCACAGATAGCTAGACAGACTGAATGTGTGAACCAGATTTTGGAAGATATGCTTCGGTCCTGTGCTCTCGCCCATGGATCCAAATGGGAGGATAGTTTACCCTATGCAGAATTCTCCTACAATAACAGTTATCAGTCAAGTCTCAAGATGTCACCATTCGAAGCCCTGTACGGACGGAAATGCCGCACTCCTTTAAATTGGTCTCAGACAGGAGACAGCCGCATCTTCAGCACGGATTTGATGCTCGAGGCTGAGAAGCAAGTCAAAGATATCCAGGAGCGTCTTTGAGCAGCCAAGTCCCGACAAAAGAGCTACTATGACCCGAAGCATCGGGAAGTAACTTTTGAGCCCGGAGAATATGCCTATCTCCGAGTTACCCCCATGAAAGGGATAAAGAGGTTTCATACCCGAGGAAAGCTTGCACCGAGATATATCGGACCCTTTCCAGTAATGGCTAGAAGAGGCAGAGTGGCATATCAATTGGAATTACCACCGGAATTGTCTGACGTTCACGATGTATTCCACATATCACAGCTAAGGAAGTGCAATGCACCCCCGATCAAACAGGCAGATATGAGTGAGCTGGAATTGACTAAAGATTTGACCTACGAGGAAAGACCTGTCAGCATTCTGGATGAGATGGAAAGAACTACCAGGAGTAAGACAATTAGGTTTTACAAGGTGTTGTGGGATCATCATACTGAGGAAGAGGCTACCTGGGAAAGAGAGGATTTTCTGAGATCAGCGTATCCATCCTTGTTCCCTGAGCAACCGAATCTCGAGGACGAGATTCATTCTAAGGGGGGTAGGTTTGTGACACCCTGGTTTTTGGCAACTTTTTCTTTTCAAATCTTTCTGGCTTTATTTGCAATTTGGAGGGATTTTGAATCTTTTCAGTTGACTTTGGACTTATGAATTGCTCTCAGTGATCCAAAGCCCTCACCATCTTGCCAAAATCTTGTCACTCACCTTCTGGATCAATTTCCAATTCTTCATCTTTCCCAAATATTCATTTTCTTCATTTGGGAAAATCTGTCATCACTATGGGTTACAAAGCAACCTATAGTTCTGGTGATCAGAAAAATCCCAAATTAATTCCACACCTTCTTGTCATTATCTACTCCCACAATCTTCAAAAACATTTCATGGTCCAGTACAAAATTTTGTCCAGAAAACTCCATTTGCTCTCTGGACAGTACTGGCCATTTGTGAAGCAACTCACATTTTCCCAACTCAGAAAATTCTCAGATAATTCCCTGAGATGCTAGGGAACATATCTTGCCACAATATCCAAAAATATCATCTTGCTCAGTACAAATTTTCACCAGCAATATTCTGTCAAGTTTCTGTTCATTTGGAACCTCTGTGAAGGAAGTATCATCTAGAGATATCCAATTGAGCTGAAATTTTTATGGCATCTCCTATCCATCAAATAACCAGCCCACACCAAAATTCAGCTCCAGCAGACCAGCCAGATGAGTGCATCAAGCTCATCTAGCTTCTGTTCCAGTAACCACACTTGTACAGCAACCCCATTCCAACTCTGATCAAATTCTCTCAAACTTTGCCAGCTTATAGTCCTTCCAAGATAGATCACCCCAGACATCTCCATTGGCTCCATCTCCAGCTCACCTCTTCTCTAGATCACTCTCAAGTTTGCTGTCAGAAACTGTAGCTAAAGCTACACTTCGCCTCAGAGTGAATCTAGCCAAACCAGAGGCACAAGTGGACTAAGGGATCGAGGGTCGACGTGCTGGACAAGAAACGCCAGGCTCTCGTGGCCTCTAGACACCAATGTCCGTGGTGAGCACGGCATTGGCATGTCAATGCGCGCGCTCTGCATCGCGCCCGTGTCTGTTGAGTCACGTCCGACTACCCCGCATGACAATTGCTTGTCCCAGCTCGCCGACATCGTCTCCTTCCTCCACCTGGCCGTTCTGGACTCCTCCCCTCGCCGGAATCGCCCTCACCGGCCGCCACGCACGCTGGCACTGTACCGCCCGTGCGGGCATAGTGGCTTTGCGGCGCGTCTTCTTCCTCCGCTAGCCGCCACCGACCGCCTTAACTCCTCTGAGCTCTTCCGTCACTTCGTCCTACGTCGCGACGACCAACTCGGCGTCCTGGCGCCCGCGACGTGGCCGAGTCCCGCCGCTTCCATAGAGCTCCTCCCCCTGCTATATAAAGCCCTCCCCGGCCTCTCTCCGCTCCTCACCCACCTCCTCCACCTCTCAATCAAGCTCCCGAGCTCAGAGCCACGACTGAGAGGCCCTCTGGCCTCGCTTCGCGCCGGAGATCCGCCGCCACCCGAGCCCAGCCACCTCGCCGTTCCACTCCTCCCCAGACTCCACCGACTGCACGAGCGAGCTCAGCTCACTCCACTGACCCCGCCTGCGCTCTTGCCCGTCCAAATCTCCGCCGGAAACGCCGTCTCCGACGACACTAGAGAACCACCGCCGCCGGAGAGTAAGGGGACGACGCCGTTCGACCACCTCTCTCCACTCCACGGGTACGTGCGTGTTCGTCTCGATGCGCTCTATCCATTCCCGTAGTCGCCGGACCTCGCCGCCGTCCGTGTCGCCGGCGAGCATCGCCGGAGCACCGCCGCTCTATGTTCCCCTCCCCCCTCTTTTAAATCTGACCGCTAGGGCCCGCTCGTCAATGGCTTACCGAAGCGGTAAGTGGAAGCGCACAGGCGAAATACGCCTTCGACGTGGCCTCGGTTGATTTTCTAATTTTCTATTTTAATTCCAGATTTTGACCAGAACTTTGACCAGCCATAACTTTTAAACCATAAGTCCAAATCAATTGATTCTTTTTGCTCTGAGTTTGTCTTGAGCTCCTCTATTTTCTGGAAAAACTTGGTATTTTTCCCATGCTCACAGAATTTCTGGTGCACAAAACAGTAATATGTGACATTTTCCATTGCATTTAAAAAATATTTTCAGAAGCAAATTCTTTTGGATTTGAAGCCCAGGAGTTTGTGGACAACCCAACAGAGCAAGGCAAGCCATGTCATCCATTGCATGAAGCATTTCAATAGTGTTGGTTATTTAATTGAATTATACGCATTATTTTAATATGTGATAATTTAGAGTAATTTTATTTTGATGAATAGCTACTGCCATGTTAAATTATTCATGATATAAATTCATGCATGATAAATGCTGGATAACACTAAACCTAATTGGTTGATCTAGTGTCACCTATACGGACTTTCCCGTGCAGCCACATTTGCCGGTATGGGACGGCCTTGACTTGGTCTGATTTTGTGCTCTTTTATCGGTACCACCACACTAGGGAGGGTTATGCGTGCGTGCTGCCCTGCTCAGGTAGGCGACGATAATCCTGTGAGCCCAGTTGAGTTATTTTGCCGGCGTCCCCGTTTGGGACAGTTAGTGGCCACGACGGTGGCAGGTGTCACGGGGTGACACAGGGGCCACCCAGGACATGACCCTAGGAGGGTATGATTGTCGATGGTACGATAGAGGAGTGACGGGTCAGGCAGGTTTCGTTGAAGCACCATCGATCCACCCGAATGGGATCACGAGGTCGGGGGCTCCATGGTGTGGGTAAAGTGCGCAACCTCTGCAAAGTGTAAGAATCTATTCGAATAGCCGCGTCCACGGTATTGGGCAGTCTGTACTAGGCCACTGAACGGTCAACCACCCTAATGATAATAATGATGGAAGAACTTGTCTTATGTTCGGAAGTGCTCACTGGTTTGTGAGCGTTCCGAGGGTTGTGGGACAACCCAGAGAGAGTAAGTTGGTATTCGATAACAGTGAGTAAGCAACCCAAGTATTTAACCTGTTAATTGCCATGCTATTGTTTGCTGCATTGTTTTGGTTGCCTTGAGCTTGCGAGTACATTCCAAGTACTCACCTGGCGTGTCATGCCAGATGCAGGAGAAACCGAGGACGGAGGTCCCGATGGTTCGTGCTACGCTAACTAGGCCGTGTCCATAGCAGTGTCCCTTTGGATGGAGTTTCCGTGCTATGTTCTACTACGCCGTAGTTCTGCCCAGTAGTATCGAGGCCCTGCTATGTTCCATAAATAATGTAGATATTGTCATAGCACCTGATGTGCTTCTGGCCTCGCTATCAATGTTAATTATGAGCTTGTACTCGAGATATTTCAATAAAGTTCAGTTCAGTTCTGTTCCAAGTTGTTGTGTGTTTCCAGAAGACATGATCTCTGGGTTGGAAACACTGGTAAACCGGTTCTCTGAGCCGGGGTGCCACATGAGATGATCCGCGTAGGCACTTTATTTACTGCGGCAATGCCATTTTTCACATCTAGATCTCTGTATTGGCCTCCACAGACCCGCGTTGACCACGGGCCCTAGTATGCATCCATGTTTAGATCTTTAAATTTTCTTTTTCAAAATATTTTTTAGATCCGTAACAGCAACCGCTCCGTCGGATTCTTGTTCACGGCTAGCTCAACACTTAGGGAAAATCCAATGCACCGCTGCACCACTAGCGCCGGTTCATTGTCACACCGGCTTATCATTGCTTTCGGCGACTTGTATAATCCGGGTCATGACTTTTAGCAACCATGATCGCCTCATTACTTTGCCGGGTTACACCTCATGAGCTTAACAAGCCGGCTTATCATTATTGCCTTTGCAGTTTAAAACTTGAAGTCGCCATGGCCCCCAAGACCGACAAATCCTGCAACTGGGTCAGATCCCAGGTCTCCACTCTTATGTTGAACGAGCTCGTGGGGCAAGGCCTCTTGCCGGCTCAAGAACAATCAGCTGGAGGGCACCTGATGAAGAGAGCTCCCCCCAGCCCAAGCAAGACGAAGTGGTGGTCTTCGCAGATCATCTTCATAAGGGGTTTCGGCCGCCCGGGTCAAAATTCTTCCGTGACATCCTTAACTTTTTCGACCTCCGACCATAGGATCTTGGCCCCAACTCAATCACAAATCTATGCCAATTTCAAGTCTTCTGCGAAGTATATCTCCAAATAGCGCCAACTGTCCTTCTCTTTTGAGAGTTTTTCTACATCAACCATCAGACCGAGTTCACCGATGGCCCCAGTATAGAACTTGGCGGCGTTTCCATTCAAAGGCACAGAAGCACCCCCTTTCCTGAGGCCAAGCTGGCGAGTCATCCCAAGGGTTGGAATAAGACTTGGTTCTATTGCAAGAACAGTGCCCCTCAAAATGAAAACCCCTTGCCGGGTTATAGATTAGACCGGCTCAATGCCACCCTTGCCTTCCCGGGTTGCCCATCAGCAGAGGAGCGGAAACAGATTGCTCCAATTTATTCCAAGATAAGAGCTTTGGCTGCTAATGGCCTTACCGGGGTCGATCTGACCCGGTGTTGGGTAAGTTGGCGAATTCAGCCCCTTAGCCACAGGGGGGACTTGATGTGCAACTACACTGGTGAGCCGGCTGACGTTCAATGCTTCAGCCAAGTTAATCTATCTGCGAGTGACATCAACAAGGTCACCAAGAGGTTGCTAGGAGAGCCCCAAGATAAATGCAACAAAACTGGGCTAGCTCCCTTCTGCTTCACCAACCCGGTACCTTCAGTAAGTACTTGTACCCTCTTACTCTGTTGTTTGACTTGCTGTTTTCATCTCAATCATAATAACCGACTCATCTCAAACGTAGGTAGATGACAAGTTTTGGAAGAGGAAGAAGCCTTGACAACCCGCCTCTGTTCCAACAGAGCAGCAGGATGAGCCGGCCGATGCTGATGAGCCGGTTGCAGAAGGCGAGGCTGAGGTATAACTTGACTCGCTTGGTCCTCTTTTTATTCAACTTGCTGACGCCCCTTCTCTTCAGGATGAAGCCGAAATTAGCCACACCAATGAGCTAGAGGTAACCTTGATTTCTTCTGATTCTGATTCTCCAATTCCTATTCGGAAGAAAACCCGGGCTGTGATCCGCAAGGTTCGAAGGAATCCCCGGGTTGCCGTCCGTAAGGTCCCTTTTTCCCACCAGGATGCTCGTTTGGATCCCAAATTTGTTTTGAAGAAGACTCGTCAAGCCGGGACCTCCAAAAGAAAGACCCGGAGCAGTGAAGGTGAGTTAAGCGGCGGGCTTCCATATGAGCCGCCATCCCGTAAGGCGCGAGCTGAGGTGCTTCTTAGTCCAACTTCCTCTTTTCCTCTAGCTGGCCGTTTTAAGGAGCCTTTACATTTAAATGACTCGGCATATCAGACATCCGATTCCTCGGGCGACTCAAGCGCGACGCAGGCGCCGGCTTTCAACATCAACCTTGGGTAAGTAAATACTGGCATAGCAGTTCCTTAATTCTTCCCCCCTTCAAATGAATAACTCCTTTGTTTCTTGTACAGTGCCAAAGCTATCAAGAAGAAAGCACCTGCCGGCTCATCTGACCCGATTATTCAGCCAGGCCCTCAAGGAGAGGGAGAGGCGACCTTGGCCATCCAGAACGAGCCGGCAACCCAAAACAGCCCGCCGCCCCTGGACACAACAAGCCCGGCTCATGCATCCCCTCCTGCTCAGAGAGGGAAAATATAATTGAAGATCAACCCGCCCAGCAGCCCGAGGCACCGGCTCAAGAAGAAACGCCGGCTCAAGAAGAAGTAGTGGTGACGAGCGAGCGGCAAACTGCTGCACCAAAATCCTCCACCCCTCTTACAAAAGTTCCGGCCAAGCCTGAGCCGGCCCCGAAGGACAAGGGGAAGACGGCTCTTGAGTTTTCTGCATTTGAGGACCAAGATGCCAATACCCTGCATCGGGCTGTGCTGACCCGGCTGTCTGAAAGCCGGGACACAGAGATCGCCATGATAACGTCCTTGAAGCGGAAGTATGAGGAAATTTGCACCCTTCATTTTATATCATATATATATGTAGCCCCCAAGGGCCGGGTCATTATGGGATGATGACCCGGGACTTCAAAAGTAAACTTCTATGCATAACTTCAATCGGTGTCCCCAAAGGCCAGCTCGCCATTCATGACGGGCGGGTCTTCATAACTTGTAAGCCGGATAGATCAATTTATGCATTAGCCCCCAAGTGCCATGTAGAGTGCTTGCAGCTGCATGGAACTTGCCTTACGGGTTTTGAAACTCGAAAACATGTAGCCCCCATGGGCCGGGTTGTCCTTTAGGGTGGCTCGGGTCATACATGTATATGTGATATATAACAGACTGCTCTGCAGGAAATGCTAGATCAAGTAGAAGCCCATGCCTCCTGCTTCCGAAAAGAAGCCAAGAAGGAGAAAAAATTGCGCCAAGAATATGAAGAAGCCGCCGCTGAAGCGAAGAAGTCTTTGGTCATTGTAAGGAACACCTTGCAAGAGACAGAGGCCGCAAGAGCCACCCAAGCCGCTCAAGCTGAAGAGGCCGAAGCCAAACTTGAGCCGGCAACTCAAGAGCTGACGACTCTAAAAGGCCAGATCACCGCCATGTGCCGGGCTATCTTTGGTAAGCAAACAGACCGCCATGCCCCAACAGCTCCGGCTTAAATACGTCAGGCCGGCTTGACTGATGATGTATACTTATGTTTGCAGGCCGAAAAAATCAAACTCTTGTCCAGCAGCCGGTGGTGAAACTGAAGGCGGTCTACACCTTGGTAGAACAACTGTACATAGGCGGCTGTCGCTGCATAATGGCCGCCTAGAACACCAAGGCGCCGCCTCAGCTGATTGCAGATACGCTGAAAGAACTATTAGTCGTGCCCAAGTGGTTCGAGGACTGGAAAAGAGCATGCTGCCGCACTGGGGCTCTGACCGCACTTGCTCGAGCCAAGGCGTACGTGCCGGAACTTGATCCGGCTCAGGTGGCGGGCGGGTATCAAGAGTTCAATGTGGACGGCTCGCCATTTACCAAGAGGGACTTCCAACGCTGTATCAAAGAAACCCGGGTTGCCGCCACCGACATCGCAGAAGAGGCCGATCTGACCTGGTACCAGGCGCCTTATTCCAAGGAGAACGAGCGGATAGAACCGCCAAATCATGAGCCGGTGGCCCTAACCCGTACGCGTAAGCCATCCTATGCTCCTGAAGTCGACCCTTCCTCCCTGATATCCGATGATGCTCTATTTGAGGCGTTAAACTCAACTCAGTGGTCGACCGGCGACTCAAGCCAAGAAGAAGAGGATGACGATGGCCGCGAAGAGCCGGATCATGGTGCTCCATCAGGCGCTGGTGCCAGCTCTGACCCGGCGATATAAACGCCGGCTTATCTTAGTAGGCCGAACTTGTAAAAATGTTTGGCCATGGCCGCAGCTGATGGGCGGCTTGTAATAGTGTAGCATAAAACTTGGTGCTGATGCCAGTGCCATCGTGTACTGAGATTGCATGTATAAACACTATGCACTTCTGCGAATCCTCTTATGGGCTGTGAGAGACGTTTGTTTGAAATAGAGTGATTCCACTGAAACAATAACAATGGCATGTGATGGTGAGTGATAAAATCACCTAAAAGAGTAATCTTTGTTACTGTTTTGCAATGAATCAAAAATATCTAGGTAACTAAAGTGAATGCTATGCATGGATGTATGCATGTATGCAGAGATGAGACGAGTGCAACATAAAGAACATAATCGTAAGCCGAAACATGCTTGGACCGGCTGGCTTATAAAGCGTAAGCCGTCTGCTGAACACAACTTGAAACGGCCGGCTCATAAGGCGCAAGCCGGAATATGCTTTCATGAAGATGGCACCTTGGCCTGTTGGTTTGTCCTTGCTCTCTGTAAGCCAGCTCTCACACAACCAATCGGACGTTTTAACTCTGACGAGTTCAGGGTCACCTTTGTGATTGACTCGTCAGACGTACGCCGGGTCATTTTTTAGGGAGTATCATCTTGCTAACAGGCAGGTTTAACCAACTTTGTGGCATCTCGCCGGGTTAAAAGGGTTTTGTAAGCTAAACTCAATGGAGTTGGAAGCCCCCAAGTAACCAAGATCAACAAATAAAGATCCAGCACACAAATTTTGAGGCAAAACACCTTCACACAGTGCTGCTGGTTGCTATTTTACTTGATCGAAAAAGAGGTATATACATGATAGAAGGTATGTACAAAGATGTGACCTAGTCAATGACTTAGGTGTAGTATGGCCGGAGCTGGGCAATGTTCCAAGGCCGGCTTGTTTCCTCCTCAGAGGTACGTGAGTTATCTGCCTCATGTATATCAATCAGGTAATATGACCCATTGTTGAGATTCTTGCTGACCACAAAGGGCCCTTCCCAAGGTGGTGAAAGCTTATGCATGCCTGTCTGTTCTTGTATCAGACAGAGCACTAAGTCACCTTCCTGAAAAGTGTGGCTTCGAACTCTACGGCTGTGCTAGCGACGTAGGTCTTGCTGATAGATTGCTGATCTGGATGCGGCAAGGTCACGCTCTTCCTCCAAAGCATCAAGAGCGTCTTGGCGAGCTAGCTCATTATCTGATTCCACATAAGCTGCCACTCGAGGGGAGTCATGCCGAATATCGCTCGGAAGCACAACTTCTGCACCATAGACTAGGAAAACCGGCGTATAGCATGTTGACCTGTTGGGAGTAGTCTGTATGCTCCAAAGTACTGAAGGTAGCTCTTCTTCCCAGCAACCCAGCGTGCGCTGCAAAGGCACCATGAGCCGGGGTTTGATACCGCGCAATATTTCTTGATTGGCCTTTCTGCCTGTCTGTTGGGCTGAGGATGCACAACCGATGCTAGATCAAGCCGGATGTGTTCCTGTTGACAGAACTATTCCATAACTCCCTTGGATAGATTAGTTCCATTATCTATAATGATACTATGCGGGTAGCCAAATCGGAATATCAGCTTTTTCATAAACTTGACAGCTACAGCCGCGTCGCAGTTGCTGACCGGCTCTGCTTCCACCCACTTGGTAAACTTGTCCACAACCACCAGTAGGTATGTATGTTTGTTCTTAGAACGTTTGAAGGGCCCCACCATGTCAAGCCCCCAGACCGCGAACGGCCAAGTGATCGGGATCATCCTCAATTCTTGAGCCGGCACATGGGCCTGGCGAGCATATTTCTGGCAACCATCACACTTACGGACAATGTCCTCTGTGTCAGCATGAGCTGTGAGCCAGTAAAACCGGTGCCGAAAAGCCTTCGCAACCAGCGATCTTGAGCCGGCATGGTGTCCACAATCGCCAAAGTGAATCTCATTGAGAATTGCGCGGCCTTCTTCAGGTGAAACACAACACTGAAAAACACCAGTGACGCTTCGTCGGTGCAACTCGCCATTTACAATAATCATAGACTTGGATCGTCTAATGATCTGCCGAGCAAGCAGTTCCTCTGTTGGCAGTTCTCCCCGGCTTAGATAAGCCAAGTAGGGGACCGTCCAATCGGGGATTGCATGGATAGCAGCCACTAGAGCTGCCTCCGGATCAGGAACAGCTAAGTCCTCCTCTGTTGGTAACTTGACAGACGGGTTGTGCAAAACGTCCAGGAACACATTGGGTGGCATCGGCTTGCGCTGCGAGCCCAAGTGAGAGAGTGCGTCAGCTGCCTCATTCTGCCTGCTATCAATGTGATGAACTTGATAACCTTTGAAGTGCCCAACAATATTCATGACCGCATGCCGATAAGCCGCCATAAGGGGATCCTTGGAGTCCCAAGTACCAGAAACCTGCTAGGCCACCAAGTCTGAGTCGCCCAAACACCTGACCCGGCTCAGGTTCATCTCCTTGGTCATCCAGAGCCCATGAAGCAAGGCCTCATATTCCGCTGCATTGTTAGTACAGGGGAACATAAGTCTCAAAACATAACAGAACTTGTCTCCTCATGGGGAAGTAATCACAACTCCAGCCCCCGAGCCTTCAAGCTGCCTTGAGCCATCAAAGTGTATGGACCAGTATGTTGTGTCAGGCTTCTCTTCGAGAGCCTGCAACTCTGTCCAATCATTAATAAAGTCCACCAAAGCCTGAGATTTGATTGCTGTGCGGGGCACGTATTTGAGATGATGCGGACCAAGCTCGATAGCCCACTTAGCCACCCGGCCTGTCGCCTCCCGGTTCTGGATTATATCCCCAAGAGGTGCAGAGCTGACCACAGTGATCGGATGCTCATGGAAGTAATGCTTCAGCTTGCGGCTGGCCATAAATACTCTGTAGACCAGCTTCTGCCAATGTGGATACCGCTGCTTGGACTCGGTTAATACCTCACTGATATAATACACAGGGTGCTGGACTGGATACTCCTTGCCATCTTCCTTGTGCTCTACCACGACTGCCACACTTACAACCTTGTTATTAGCAGCGATATATAGCAACATCAGCTCCTTCTCACAAGGGGCAGCAAGGACTGGTGGCTCAGACAACTACTTCTTGAGGGCCTCAAAAGCCTGATCTGCAGCATCACTCCAGACAAAGTCATCTGATTTCTTAAGCAACTGGTATAACGGAATGGCCTTTTCTCCAAGCTGGCTTATGAACCGACTTAATGCCGCGACCCGCCCAGCCAGCCTCTGCGCATCATTCAGTCTGGCCGGCTTAGCCAGAGTTGTGATTGCCTTAATCTTTTCCGTGTTAGCTTCAATGCCACGCTCGGAAACAAGAAATCCCAGAAGTTTTCCTGCAGGGACACCAAAAACACACTTCTCCGGGTTAAGCTTCATCTTGGAGATGCGGAGGTTGTCAAACGTTTCCTTGAGATCCTCCAACAGAGTTTATTTCTTCCGGGATTTGACCACAATGTCATCAACATAAGCATGAACGTTCCGCCCGATCTGTTTGTGAAAGCAGCTCTGGACACAACGCTGGTAAGTTGCTTGCGCACACTTCAGACCAAACAGCATGGTTGTATAGCAGAAGGCCCCAAAGGGTGTGATGAAAGTCGTCTTTTGCTGGTCTTCCAGCTTCATTTTAATCTGATGATAGCCTAAGTAAGCATCCAGGAAGCATAGACTCTCACAACCAGCCGTAGCATCGATGATCTGGTCAATACGGGGCAAGGCAAAGGGGTCACTAGGACAGGCCTTATTCAAGTCTGTGTAATCAACACACATCCGCCAAGTCCTGTTTTTCTTCAAAACAAGCACCGGGTTAGCTAGCCATTCAGGATGGGAGACTTCGACGATGAACCCGGCAGCTAGGAGCCGGGCCACTTCTTCACCAATAGCTTTCTGCCTTTCCTCATTAAAGCGACGGAGATACTGGCGAACTGGCTTAAACTTGGGATCCACATTAAGGGAGTGCTCAGCGAGTTCTCTCGGTACACCTGGCATGTCAGAAGGTTTCCATGCAAAAATGTCCCGGTTCTCACGGATGAACTCGATGAGCGCGCTTTCCTATTTGGGATCCATATTTGCACCAATGGTGAACTGCTCGGAAGAATTGCCTGGGGTGAAATCAACTTGCTTTGTGTCTCTGGCTGACTTAAACTTGAGCAGAGGGTCAGACTCCGTGGTGGGCTTCTTTAGGGATGTCCTGTCAGACGGGTCAACATTGTCCTTATAATACCACAACTCCTCTGCAGCACAAGCCGTCTCAGCATAAGCTGCATCTCCTTCCTCGCACCCGAGTGCAATCTTGCGGTTTCCTTCCACTGTGATAGTTCCCCTCGGTCCTGGCATCTTCATCTTCAGGTAGACGTAACATGGCCGCGCCATGAACCGCGCGTAAGCCGGCCGGCCAAACAAGGCGTGGTATGGGCTCTTAAGCTTAACCACCTCAAAGGACAGGAACTCAGAACGCCAGTTATCCTCTGAGCCAAAGGCCACCTCAAGGGAAATTCTTCCCATGGGATAGGCCGACTTGCCAGGAACAATGCCGTGAAAGACTGTAGAGGATGGAGTTAACTGCTTATCAGACAGATTCATCCGCCTGAATGTGTCATAGTACAGAATGTTGATGCTGCTGCCTCCGTCCATGAGCACCTTAGTCAGGGTGTAACCACCGACTTGTGGTGCAACCATCAGGGCCAGGTGGCCAGGGTGATCGACAAGGACATGATGATCTTCACTGCTCCAAGTAACTGGCTGTTCAGACCAGTTGAGGTAGTAAGGAGCCGCCGGTTCAACCACGTGGGCGGCTCGTCGCTGTACCTTCCGATCCCGTTCGCAGGCGCTAGTGGTGAAAACGT
This sequence comes from Elymus sibiricus, assembly GCA_039707655.1. Taxonomy (NCBI): domain Eukaryota; kingdom Viridiplantae; phylum Streptophyta; class Magnoliopsida; order Poales; family Poaceae; genus Elymus; species Elymus sibiricus. The sequence goes on from CM077676.1 coordinate 230,060,119, forward strand.
GATACTGTCCATTGTTTAGCTGTTTTGGGTTACTCTGAAACCCTGCCGCACCAGCCTGATGCTGGTTTCCCTGGTTGTTTCGCTGATTGTCGCCTCCAGTGGTACCAGCCCCCTGGAACCCGCCGCCTGGACCATTGTTCCCTTGGAAGCCGGCTCCTGCGAAGGGCCCTTGTAAGCCGGCGCCCGAGAAGCCGGGCCCTGGTTGGCGGGTTGTCCGCCGTTGCCGCCTCCATTATGATGACTCTGGAAGACCCGTTTGGCAAATTCTTGCATGAGATAGCAATTTTCCCAGGAGTGACTGGACGGCTTATCATTGTAACTGTGCTTCGGACAAGGAGCCTTGAGAGCTTCCTCGTAAGTGAGAGGGCGATTTCCAGACTGCCTCCTTGAATCGTCATTCTGCCGCTGACCTTTATTCTCTGTGTTTGTGTTTGCCACCAGATCGGAACTACCGTCATGACCCTTGCGTTTACCACCATTGTTGTTGTGACCATTACTGTTGTTCTGCTGCTGACCCTTGCCACCAGCCTTCTTCCCCTTGTCCGACTTCTCCTTGTCTGACAGCAGATCCTTGGTGTTATCTGACTCCGCATACCGGGTTAAGACATCCATGAGGTCTCCCATGTCCTAGACCTTTCGCTTGAGTCGCCCAAGCTTCTAGACCAGGGGCTGGAACTTGCACGTTCGCTCCAGAACGAGCACTGCCTGAGCCGCCGAGATACTGTCTGAACTGTGTATGACTTCCGCCACCCGGTGAGCCCAGTGATGCGCTGACTCATCCTCGCGCTAGACACAATGCTCTAGATCCACAATTGTGGTTGGCCTTTTACAGGTTCCCTGGAAATTCTTGATGAAGCGCTCCTTTAGCTCTTACCATGTGTTGACAGAATTCACCGGTAGGTTTTTCATCCAGGTGCGTGCAGGTCCTTCCAACATCAGAGGGAGGTAATGCGCGCATACTGGCTCACTTGCGCCCAACAAGTCCATTGCCAGCTCATAACTCTCGATCCACTCGGTGGGCTCCAGATACGCTGTATAATTAGGGACCTTGCGATGCCCTTTGAACTCTGGGGGGATGTGCGCTTCTCGCAGCGCTGGTACCAAACAGGGAGTTCCAATCATGCGGCTAGAAGAGCTCCCAAGTCGGCCATCTGTTTGGGTCACGACAGGTGAGTTAACATTCGGCGGCGGGTTGATATCCAGAGGCGGGTTAACCCACGCCGCCGGGTTGTGCCCTGCACGCGCATTTGCTTCTTCCCAAGCTCGCAGAATCCGAGCGGAGTCTGCAACGTCTTGCGGGATCCCGGGCTGGCGCTGCTCCGCCAGCGGCTGGGCGGCTCTCCTACGGTGTGCGCTGCTGGAGACCGCCGGCGACTCAGGGCGCTGACTCCTAGTGCGGCTCTGATGAGGGGTCGAGTGAAGCCGATGCTGGCTATGTGAGTAGTTGGCTTGCTGCACTACGGCTGTCTTGAGCATTGCAATGGCGTTCCTGGCCTCGGTCTGAATCGGGCCGTCCCCCTCGATCGGAATAGCTGCCAAGTTGTGGGTCGCTGCTAGCACGTTATCCACTTGGTTAGAGTAGTGTCCAATTGGGGTCTGGAACCGGTGAGACGGTGACCGCTGCTGCTGCTCCAACGTGCGATGCTGTGCCGGCTCCCGCTGCTGGACCGGCTGTTGCGAAGGCGGCTCTCCCGTGGGGATGACTCCAGCCCCTGGGTTCGTCGGAGCCGGCGGTGTGGTGAAAATCTGAGTAGGCTCAAGATTAGCCGGAAGCCGGCTCTGATGACGCCCCCTGTGAACGAGCTCCGACTCGGCCTGCCGGCGGTTCAGGTAATGTGCTTCCTCTTCCAGGCGCTTCCTCTCATCGGCAATCCGGGCTTGTTCCTGCATCATGCAAGCGTTCTCCGCGTTGATGTCCTCTTGGATCTTTGCCATCTGCTCACGACACTTCGTGATCTCCATGTTGCGCGCCGCCGCGTTCTCCGCGGTGACCGGCTCGGCCAATAGGGCTGCCAGCGTAGTCATCAAGTCCGCGAGCGCCTGAGCCCCGGTTTTCTGAGAGTCGGTGGCCGACACACTAGCTCCTCCTGAGCCGGCAAGGATGTTATTCTGCCCCGCCGTTAGATTGGCCGGGTCTCGCACCGGATCTTGCCTTCCTGCCATGTACACCGCTGCGAAGCGAGGCGGGTCAGGGCTCTCCGGAAAGATGTCGTCCGTGTGCCTGAGCCCACCATCAAGCAGCGGAAGAATTGACTCGGTTTCCCCTGTCGAGGACTCGCCGTCAGATTGAACGAGTGTGTTATCCTGAGACAGGGAGTTCTCCTATAAGGCCACCCCTTGGGTGAAACCGACGAAGGCATGGTTTGGGTCGGCTTGACGCGGGCCGGGTCTCGCCTGGCGCTGGCCAGCACGGCGTGCCGATTCGACTCCGGCGACGCTCTCCAACCCGGCGGCCGGCTCACCGACTACGCCGATGAAGGTATGGATCTTGCCGAAGGGGACCCGGTACCCGTACTCGTTTGAGTCGGCAACGGGGCCCCAGTATGAATCGTCGATGTAGAACTTCCCGCGGCGGCTCTTGGTCATCATGCCAACCGCGTACTTCCTGAACCCTGGAAGAGATCCCGCTAAGAACTCAACTCCACCGTGCGTCGGCCCCACGGTGGGCGCCAACTATCGTGGTTTTAACACGGCAGATGCCCTTGTGAAAGGACTTAGAGATGAGGCCATCGCACAAGTGTGGAAGCTTAACGGGGTTGATCGGGAACAAGAAGACACCGGGTTACTCAGGTTCGGCCCCTCACGGTGGAGGTAAAAGCCTACGTCCTGCTTGTGTATATTGCTTTGGTTCTCGATTACAAGGATGCGGATTCGCTAACCTAGCTCTCGATGAGATTGCAACTTAGACCTTTTCGTATAGGTGCTCCCCTTTATATATACAGGTGGAACCCTAGATTACACGAGAGTCCGGGTCGTTCTTTGACCCGCCTCCTACTCTTTCCTACTTGTTCTCCAAGACGGCCTTCTTGCCATCTATCTTCTCATGAGCCGGCGCACTGCTTAAGCCGGCCTATCCTTGCCAGGCCTCGTTAAGCTGGCCCACACAGAGTCTTCAGCCCCGCGGTGAGTTGACCCGCTAAGCTTGCGTTATGGCCGGGTTAACACCCTTCCGGGTCTCCATGCTGGTAAACATCCCCAACACTACGGGTCCATAGTTAGTAGCTAGATGGCTTCTTCTCTCCTTTTGATCTTCAATACAATGTTCTCCTCGATGTTCTTGGAGTTCTATCCGATGTAATCACTTTTTGCGGTGTGTTTGTTGGGATCCGAAGAATTGTGAGTTTATGATCAGATTATCCATGAATATTATTTGAGTCTTCTCTGATCTCTTTTATGCATGATTATTATAGCTTCGTATTTCTTCTCCGATCTATTGATTTGGTTTGGCCAACTAGATTGATTTATCTTGCCATGGGAAGAGGTGCTTTGTAATGGGTTCGATCTTGCGGTGCTCAATCCCAGTGACAGAAAGGGACATGACACATATGTATCGTTGCTATTAAGGGTAAAAAAGATGGGGTTTATTCATGCGTGAGTTTACTTTGTCTACATCATGTCATCTTGCTTAAGGCGTTACTCCGTTCTTTATGGACTTAATACACTAGATGCATGCTGGATAGAGGTCGATCTGTGGAGTAATAGTAGTAGATGCAGGCAGGAGTCGGTCTACTTGTCTCGGATGTGATGCCTATATACATGATCATTTCCTTGGATATCATCATGATTATTTTCTTTTCTATCAATTGCCCAACAGTAATTTGTTTACCCACCGTATGCTATTTTCTTGAGAGAAGCCTCTAGCGAAAACTATGGCCCCCGGGTCTATCTAAATCATATACTAAAACCCTAAAAATACTTGCCGCACTTTTTCTTTATTTATTTTATTTTGTATTTTTGTTTCTATCTATCTATCACATACAATTTAATCTTGCAACTTACCGCCGAGGGATTGACAACCCCTTGTTTGCGTTGGGTGCAAGGATTTGTTGTTTTGTGTGCAAGTGCTGCTAACGAGGTGTTGCGTGATTCTCCTACTGGATTGATAACCTTGGTTTCATAACTGAGGGAAATACTTATCTCTATTGTACTACATCTCCCTTCCTCTTCAGGGAATTACCAACGCAGCTCACAAGTAGCTGGGCGCGACCTATCAGTTTGATTTTCTTAGTGCTACAAAAAATGGTTTTGTGCCCGTTTCTTTAAAGCCGGTTGTTGGCAATCGGTTCGAAAGTATGACGTATTTAAATGTATCCTAACTCTGAGTGGTTACAAAAGCGACTTACAGAACATCGGTCCAATAAGAACGATATGTATGAGTCTATAGAAGAGTTGGATGATATGGATAAACTTGGACAAGGTTTTACATCGGCTGATCCATTAGAAGAGATAGATATTGGAGATGGTTCAGTTCCTAGGCCAACATTTGTAAACAAAAATTTGAAAGCCGATTGTAAAGCTAAGTTAATCGAGCTATTGAAAGAATATGTTTGTTGCTTTGCATGGGAATATCATGAAATGCCAGGTTTAAGCCGAGAGCTGGTGGAGCATTGGTTACCTATAAATGCCAGCTTTAGACCTTACAAACAATCGGCCAGAAAATTTAATCCAAAAACATATGACCGGATCAAGGAAGAGATCGGTCGTTTGCTTAAAGCTGAATTTATTAGACCTTGCAGGTATGACGAGTGGATTTCTAACATTGTACCAGTGGAGAAGAAAGGCTCCGGTAAGTTGAGGGTGTGCATTGATTTCAGAGATTTGAATAGAGCTACACCCAAATATGAGTATCCCATGCCCATAGCTGATATGCTTATTAATGATGCTTCTGGACATAAGGTCATTAGCTTTCTTGATGGTAATGCGGGGTATAACCAGATTTTTATGGTCGAAGAGGACATGTCCAAAACGGCTTTTTGGTGCCCCGGTTTCCTTGGTTTATTTGAGTGGACGGTGATGACCTTTGGATTAAAGAATGCTGGCGCCACATATCAAAGGGCTATGAATTTAATTTTTCATGATTTACTCGGCATCATACTTGAGGTCTATATTGATGATAATGTTGTTAAATTGGATGCTTTTGAGTCTCACTTAGCCGATTTGCATTTAGCTTTTGAAAGAATGAAAAAATATGGACTGAAAATGAATCCTTTGAAGTGTGCCTTTGGTGTATCGACTGGAAAGTTTTTGGGTTTCATTATTCATGAAGATGGCGTGGAGATTGATCCCAAAAAGATAGAAGCTACACAGAAAGTGGAGGCTCCAACATGCAAAAGAGATATGCAAAATTTCCTTGGCAAAGTCAATTATTTGAGGAGGTTCATAGCTAATTTGTCAGGGAAGGTTGATGCATTCGCTCCTATCCTACGGTTAAAGAATGATGCCAATTTCACTTGGGGGGCAAAACAGCAGGAAGCATTTGATATGATCAAGAATTATTTGTGCACTCCTCCGGTAATGAAGGCACCCAAGCATAGGGAGCCCTTTAAGCTTTACATTGCGGCGGAGGAAGGTGTTATTGGTTCTGTTTTGACCCAAGAGACCGAAGGAAAAGAGCATGCTATTACATATTTAAGCCGACGATTATTGGACGCCGAGACAAGGTACACATTTATTGAAAAATTATGTCTGTGTTTATACTATGCTTGTACAAAATTGAGACATTACCTAGTACCGAGTGCTTGCATAGTAGCTTGTCAAATCAATGTCATCAAGTACATGTTGTACAGACCAATTCTTAGTGGTAGAATTGGTAAGTGGGCTTATGCTTTAATTGAGTATGATTTGGCTTATGAATCTTTAAAATCCATGAAAGGCCAAATTGTTGCTAATTTTATTGTTGAGCATCGGATTAATGACAAGCATGATGTTGATATAAGCCCTGTCTCGTTAGTACCATGGAGATTATATTTTGATGGTTCAGTTTGTAGCAATGGCCAAGGTGTTGGTATTGTTTATATATTTCCTCATGGTGCTGTTTTTGAAGCCTCATGCCACTTAGAATATTTTTGCACAAATAATCAGGCCGAATATGAAGCATTGTTATTCGGCGTAGAGATGTTGCTGGCTATAGGTGTTACACATATTGAGGCTTTTGGTGATTCATTATTAGTAGTGCAACAAATGTCCAAAGTTTTTCAATGTTTTGATGAATCACTTAATGTTTATCTTGATAAATGTCTAGATATATTTTCTACTTTGGATTATTTTAGCATTGCTCATATCCAGACATGACAATTGGAGAGCAAATGAGTTGGCACAACAAGCATCCGGCCATCATGTTGATCATGGCATGTTTCATATTTCTCAACGGCCGATGTCTAGTTTTGCCAACATAGGAGAGGCCGAAACGGAGCCCACCGTTTCGGCCACTAACGAAAAATTTAATACAGGAGAAAATCAAGACTGGAGGAAACCCATTATTGATTATTTGTGTGATCCTAGTAAAAGGGTGGACAGGACCGTTCGGTGTATGGCTTTCAAGTATACGATGAGAGATGATGATCTTTATCGCCGAACAGTTGATGATGTTCTTTTAAAATGCTTGGACGAGGACCAAGCGAGAATTGCTATGGGAGCGGTCCATGAAGGAATTTGTGGCACTCATCAGTCGGCTTCCAAGATGAAATGGTTATTGAGACGTGCTGGGTTTTATTGGCCGACTATGATCAATGATTGCTTTAGATATTATAAAGGATGTGAAGCTTGTCAAAAGTTTGGTGATATTCAATTGGCTCCTGCTGCTATGTTACATCCTATTATCAAACCGTGGCCTTTTAGAGAATGGTGTTTAGACTTCATTGGAGAAATTCATCTGTCTTCCTCAAAGGGGCATCGGTTTGTATTGGTGGCAACTGATTATTTCACTAAATGGTCTGAAGCAGTACCTCTCAAGAGCATGAAACATACGGAGGTAATTCAATTCATAATAGAGCACATTATTCATAGATTCGACGTTCCTCAAACATTAACTACAGATCAAGGTTCATCTTTCATGTCACATCAAGTTAGAAAATTTGCCGAATCTTATAACATAAAGATGCTCAATTCCTCTCGATATTATGCCCAAGCTAATGGACAAGCTGAGTATAGCAATAAAATATTGATCAAGCTCATCAAGAAAAAGATTGAAGGTAATCCAAGGAAATGGCATGAGTTGTTGTCCGAAGCTTTGTGGGCACATAGAATCTCAAGGCATGGCGCCACAAAGGTAACTCCGTATGAGCTAGTATATGGTCAAGAGGTCGTTTTACTAGTGGAAGTAAATTTGAATGCTTTGAGAATAGCCAAACAAAATGATTTATTGACAGTGGACTTTTATAACTTGATGATGGACAATATTGATGAGGTTGCCGATAAACGTTTGGCTGCTTTAAAGGCCATAGAGAGAGACAAGTTGAGGGTGGCAAGAGCTTATAACAAAAAGGTCAAGTTGAAGAATTTTCAAGTTGGCGATCTCGTGTGGAAAGTGGTCCTACCGATTGGTTCAAGACATAGAAAATTTGGGAAGTGGTCTCCAAGCTGGGAAGGTCCTTTTTAAGATTACAAGAGTAGTTCCCGGAAACTCATATTTGGTGGAATCCATACAAGGGGCATTGTTACCACGAGCTCTCAATGGCAAGTATTTGAAAAAGTACCACCCGAGTGTGTGGCAAGAAGCCTAAGTAGCCAATGGCCGATATATGATTATCACCCTTAGCATAAAACATGGCCGACACATGCTTATCACCCTAAGAAAATTTAAAATGGCCGATGGATTGTTGACATCGTCCTTAGAACAAGCACAATGCAAATTATTTTTCGGCATAAAAGTTTTGCCAAAAACAGGGGGGCATGTTTTGACACCAGATTTTGGCATGGTCAAAAACTTAATTAAGATGACCTCAAATGGAAAAGTTCTCAACATGTGAAAGTTTCATATCGTCAAAATGTGAAACTTTATTGTTTGGGTCATCACCATCTAATCTCATCTAAAAGGCCGAAACTGTGCTTGAAGTACTAAGATTTTGGCACTCAGAGTACTGTTCGGCCAATTACGCCCTCAAGACGGCCTAATATGAGAAAACTTTCTACATGAATTGTCTTCATCTCGTCGAAACGGTTGATTTTGATATAAAAATCGTCCCAATTCGAGTTCATATGCAAAAGTTAGAGGCAACACTCTGTGGAGCGGTCCTGAGTGGAAAAGTGACGCGAGGGACCAGACACCCACCTAGGTGGTGTCTGATGGGTCGCGTGAGTTATTCAGCCTTTGCCGGCTGAATGAAGCTTGCCAGCGAAAAAGCTTGCCGGTTTTGAATGCTTGCCGGTTTCAAATGCTTGCTGGTTTTGGGTGCTTGCCGGTTTCGAATGCTTGCCGGTTTTGGGTGCTTGCCGGTTTCGAATGCTTGCCGGTTTTCGGTGCTTGCCGGTTTTGAGTGCTTGCCGGTTTTGAGGGCTTGCCGGTTTTGAGTGCTTGCCGGTTTTGAGAGCATGCCGGTTTGAGTGCTTGCCGGTTTTGAAGGCTTGCCGGTTTTGGGTGCTTGCCGGTTTCGAATGCTTGCCGGTTTTGGGTGCTTGCCGGTTTTGAGGGCTTGCCGGTTTGAGTGCTTGCTGGTTTTGAGAGCTTGCTGGTTTGAGTGCTTGCCGGTTTTGAAAGGCTTGCCGGTTTTGAAAGGCTTGCCGATTTGAGTGAAAATCCGAACAGAAGCTGAAGATGGGCTCAAAAGATTATCTAAATGACCTCGGATGGAAAAGTGTTCTACACGGAAGTTGTGCTTGCTTTTGGAATCATCAACATCTGAGACAGTATACGGCCTGCAAAGTTGCTACAAGACTCGGACAGTGTAGAAAACTGCATGATCAAGACCGACTGGAAGTTAAAGATGGCCTCGTAGGGTATTGAAGATGGCCTTATTTGGAAAAGTGATCAACAGAAGAGTTGTTCGTCTCGTCGAGGTGCACAAATTTGGTATTTTGATCATCTCAATCGGAGGTCATATACAAATTCCACGGGCCGCGCAAGGAGCAAGACAAAAGTTTGGGCCAGATTCAGACTAAATCTGAGTTAGACTAGAACCAGGACTCTAGGACGTGAATTGATGTAATTTTCTTGTAAAGAAAGCCTAGATGAATCATTTACTTGTATGGGAAGTCCAGCCGCCTCTTATATATGTTGGGGCTGACGGCCGATTGAACAACACACAATCGAACAAATCAATATACTACTTTTTCATTTATGTTTTATCTCTCCATCATTTTTCTCTCTCGTTCTTCGCTGTTCCTCAAGTTTGAGAGCTGCGAATCCCGAAGCTCTAGTGGCGAGCAAATCGACCTAGGGCAGCCCATAGCCACTGCACTCCCTGACGGGGTCCCTCCCGGGTGTGCGGGGTTTCGGGTCTTCAAAAGCGTCTGCCGGTTGTCCTGTGTATCGCACTGCCGGTCGGACCTCCTTTGACGTGAGTTGCGGTGCATCACCCTCAGCATCGAGGGTACACGTGACGTGTTCGTTTGTCAATAGGGGCGATGGGGGAAAGAGAGGGAAATGGATGAGAGCGGCCTAGGGTTTCGATTGAACAACTTTATAGGCCGAGGGGGCATGGATGGCCGCCAGGCACACCAAGGCGCGACCATGGCTGTGGATGGCTGCCACGCCTCTGTTCTGTGAACAGAGGAAGGGGGAAGACCCTAGGTGGGCTGGGCCGATGCACTGTGCAACTAAGGCCCATGTGCACAGTAGTTCTTTAGCTCTTTACTTTTTATTTTTCTGTTTTACTTCTTCTCCACTGTTTTGCATTTTCTTTTAATGGCAAACGATTTTTGTTGCAGATGAAACTTGTCACATAAATAGCAGGCAATGATTCGAGCTAGAACACAGAGTTTCAATTTATTTTGAAATGTTTAAATTGGAATGGCTCAATTAAATGCTGCTGGTTTTGTTTTAATGAAGTTAAGGGCATTTTAATAATCCAAATGATGTTGGTTAATTCATGAAAATTACTTAGTGAATATTTGCAACACCACCAATAATTTTGTTTTACTATTTGAAGAAATAATAATTTGACTTCCAATTTGAGTTTGGTTTTATCAAGGCGCAATTAAGCTTGCAAAACATGATGATGTGGCATCATTAGAGGGGAGATCACTGTAGCTTAATTTTAGGGCAGTTACAACTCTCCTCCACTCAAAGAAAATCTCATCCCGAGATTTAAGAGGTCGAGTAAAGGGGAAAGGTTTGGTTACGAAACTCTAACGAGTCTTCTTGTTCCTTGTTGTTCTTCACGAAGAGGTCGATCCATTGCATTGATGTCTTCATTTCTATGCATCAGGGCATCATGACGAAGTTGTCATTCTTCCTTCAGGATCTTCATCGTACTTACGAAAAGGATAAGGGGTAACTTGACAACGATGGAATTCTATAAGGGGTAATCATCTAGGGTTATCTCATGAATAAAACACACAAGTACCTCTCGAGTTTTAGAACACATGAATCATAACAAGAGTGACTTAAGAAGATACGAATAGCTTTATTTGAGTAGGCAAACATTTAATGCCTAAAGCAGGAGGTACGAAAGGTTCAGAGTGTCGAAGAATGAATCTTGCGTTTGATACCGGAATGGATCATCTCAAGGAAGGTGGCTTGTAGAAGCGCATACGAAGCCAAGTGCAAGGATAATTTTGGATATAAGGATCACATAGTCATTTACATGAAACTTCATAATTAATGAGAGTTTCTGTAAGGAAATCTAAAGAATGACAGGCTTGAGGTATAATGAAAATTGATCACATGGGTAATTGGAATATACAGTCGCAAGTGCTACAGAAAGGCAAAGCATGCTACACCAGTATGTAAATGGGACTCGAGTATTTCTGAATCATTAGGATGGTCAAAACCGAAGTGATCAACATTCATACCACCATGATGACTAAGAAGGGTGGTGGCATCTTGTGTGATCACAATACAAGGCTTGCCAGAGAACAGTCTGCCAGCTATGTTGACAACAACGTAGGTACCAAGGGCGGGGGGTGAAGAGAACCATTTTCCCGCTCATTAAGATGAGGCGGACCAATAGGCAAAGTTCTCGTCCACCGGTGGTTACCAAAATGTCAACAACAATAGTAACAGGGTTTTACTGACAGGGTTGTACACCAGAGTGTTTAAATAAGCATGGTATTATTACTGCTTACATAATATAAATTATAAGAAAGGTTAAATAGAACAATGGAAGGGAAAATGTGATTATACACAAGCATTAGGAGTATATCCTTTCCAAGAACAAGCAGAGCAGGATATACATGACAAGACAACAAGTTCATAACCCTTTAGTTAAAGGGGCAAGGAAATTCATGATGTTTACCCATATAAGGTGATTAGATAATCAATCAAGAAACATTTAGCATTGCGCTTTCAATGTTCTTGTTGATATTTGGAGTGCCACAGTCATGCTTCGGGGTAGCAATGATATGGTGTTTAAATAAAGGTTGGGTTTCAAGTTCACAAGAAATACACAAGGAACAATTTCAAGAATAGTAAGGAACTTAAGGTATAGCCAAAACATGATCAAGTCTGGGTTGGAAAGAAGGCAAGGATGTTGTCGATGGAAACACAATTATCAAGGGACTTTATGACGAGGTAATAGCAAGGTGACGTGACCAAAATAAAAGATATGATAAAGCAGAAGGTTACTAGAACCACAGATATGACACAAACTCGGAATCAATCTTGTTGTTCAAGGTGAAATGATATGACGAAGAAGCTCGATGTAAGCTTTGCTCATCGTCCAAAATTGTGCTCCGGGAAGGACCAGGTAACACAGTTAAAATTAGCATGATAACGATGCAGCCAATCGGCTAGGAATCACATGATTGAGTGCAAACTCGTAAGCAATGAATGTTACTAAGAGTTACTAAATCACAGTGCGAACTCGATTCACTTAGCGGTGTTCTCGAGCGACAAACAACTCAGAACCCGGGGAAATCTGAAATTGGTGAGAGATAATACTTGATGAAGAACTCATAAGAACATCACAGTTCCGTGATATTCTTGAGATACCAGAGGGTAGTACTTGAAGGTAGATCAAAATAAAGGTTGGAGCGGTGTATTCATCTGCAGAAGACAAGTGCTTTAACTCATTCGAGAAATGGAATCAAAGAAGAACAACATGGTCAGAACCATGATTGCAAAGGACCAAACCACAGACACAAGATGAACTTATATCAAGGGATAATTATTTTACGAGAAGCTTCCATGATAAGATCTACATCATGTCCATGGGCATGAATACAAAGTTCAAGGTCGACTCCCACTTCTCCAATGCACAACTTCTCATTCACTACTCTATTAAAACGTTTTGAGTTTGAAAATTTACCTGGTGAAATAACAGAAGAGTATGACCTGTGAAAACTTTCGTGTTCACACTGATGGTAAAAGCATAGATACAATCCATCGGGGCATTTTAGGAACCTATAATATAAACAACAGAAACAAGGGATACAAGTTTGAAAGCAGAGTATCGAAGTCAAAGTAAATGATACGACTCAACAAAGGCAATTTGCATCAAGGGAAGAACTCAAGGTTTTTAGAATATGCAGGAACAGTCAGATGATAATCCATCAAAGGATCAAGCGGACCACAAAAGATCTAATGTGAGTATTGGTACTCAACCAAGAGAAGAAAGAATTCCAAGGCATCAGATTATAGAAACATCTGAATAATTCAAAGTATAAAATACAAAGGGAATGTGATTTCTAAATCGGGGGATCAGAAGCAGACGCTCTGATCAAAGGATGAGCGAGCTGAATAGAGTAGTTGCATAATTGGTCAAGGCTTTATTGGCTGAAAACTAGCTCATGTCTGAATGACGTCTGAACCGGAAGTATGAATTCGTAGGGATCAACTGATGATTGTGTGCATTCACACACATGATGAATCAATAGGATCAGGATGACAATCACAGAGGATTTCAATGATGATTGCCGAACACCTAGAGTTAACCACAAGTGTAGGTAGGTGACAAGGAATTTCAATCGCAGTAGGACATATAGGCTTCTCGAAAAACCGAAGAGTATTTCAGGGAATCTTGTAATAACAAGAGCAACTGGGAATGAATGTATGAATGACAAGTGTATGTAGTTATCCATAAGGATTCATCGGTGGTAGTGAATTGCAACAGCGATGGGCACAAGAGTCTCTGGGAAAACATCGAAGAGTGCTTCAGAATGTCTTCATATATCAAGGGATGATCGAGAATAAGTGGCTCTCCAGAATGAAGTCATTACGAGAACCTAGAGTTAGAGTTAGCAAAATCTTTTAACCTGAATAGAAGAGAGGTCAGAATCCCAGAGTAAGGAAGCGGAATAAAAGACCCTAATCCCATCCATAGGTGATGTGGGCCCGTAAGCCACACAACCTAGTTAGTAGTTTAGAAAATAGTTTTTCAAGACTAGACTCAACATCGACCATGGAGTTTGAGGGGCGTTCCTACAGGTAGTCGGCTCTCATACCAACTTGTGATGGCCCCGTTTATAATCGTGCACTAACCATACACGCATCCTGCACGATCACGAACGATGACTCACGTTAATATCACAACACAACTCTACAACACAAATATAAATGTAAATCTTTATATTACAAGGCAGGGTCACGAAGACCCATAATACATCAGTCATGAAAGCAAATATTATCTGAGTAAAGACATAGTTAGACAAGTTTTTGCCTTAAGAAGGTTGAGCAAAACAACGACACTAGATCGAAAGGCGAGGCCTCCTTCCTGGGACCTCCGGACTACTCCTGGTCGTCGGTGTCCATGTAGAATGCACTGTTGGGGGTAACCTGCATCCATGGTGCTACCAGCTATTGCAGCAACTGGGTCGAATGAAAAGAGTAGCAAAGCAACAATGAGTACTCATCCAAAGTACTCGCAAGACTTACATTAGATCTATACTAGATATGCATCGATATCAAGGGAGGGGGTAATATCTGTGGACTAAACTGCAGAAATGCCAGAATAAGGGGGAGAAGCTCATCCTGTCGAAGACTACATCTTTCAGCAGTAGAAGAGAGGAGCGTGTATGGTATCATCTTTCACATACATATAGCGATAACCTGCCCAGAGATACTCTCCTCGTCACCCTGTGGGAAAGCAATCGCCGGGGGTATCTGTCTGTTATCTAGGTGTATTTTAACAAGTATCTGGTTTTAGTTGTAAGAGGTCGGGATACAACTCCAAGTTGTCCTGTTACCGTGGACACGGCTATTCGAATAGATTACTTCCCTGCAGGGGTGCACCACATAACCCGACACGTTCCATTACCTCTGGCCAGACACACTTTCCTGGGTAATGCCCGGCCTCGGATAATAGACACGCCATAGTCCTACCTAGGCTCTCCAGAGAGGTCAACACGCCGGTCTACATCCTAAGCGCGAAGGGGTCATGGGCCGATCACCCTAAGCACTCCTGCACATTGCGTGGAAGGTCCAACCTCGCCTCATCCGGAGAATATCTACTAGACCGTTGATGACCCACAAGTATAGGGGATCAATCATAGTCCTTTCGATAAGTAAGAGTGTCGAACCCAATGAGTACCAAAAGGAAATAACCAAGTGGTTTTCAGCAAGGTATTCTCTGCAAGTGTTGTAAACAGTAGTAACAGATAGTTTTGTAGCAAGTTGATTCGTAACAAGTAACAAGTGAAAATAGTAATGAAAAGACTAGCAAAGCAAGTGCTCTAGGGTTAGGCTTCTCCTGACGATCTCGAGGTAGATCAAGCTTGTACTCGATACTTCACCATCAATATAATCAAAGTAGGATGTAGGGTATTACCTCTTTGAGAGGGCCCAAACCTGGGTAAACACCATCTCCTTTGTTCCTGTTACAATTGATCCAAGATCCACAGCTCGGGACCCCCTACCCCGAGGTCAACCGGTTTTTACACCGACACTAGTGCTTTCATTGAGAGTTCTCCTGTGAGATCAACAAAAGATTGATGGGATTGTCGGTCAACGACTCCAACCCCTAGGGCACTATTTTTATGCCCGAAACCCTCATCGCCGGATCGCTCCCTCTCCTTTACAAGCAAGGAACGATCACGGACACCTCTTTCGCCCCGGTCGAAGTCTCCATAAAGAGCGAGGGGCTGAGGTACTTTCTGGAAAGCGATTCCGATAGCGGTCGGCTGGAAACGACTGACAAGTCGGATCCCCCAATTAGTTCAGCCTCTCCGGTGACTACATCTCCCTCGCAGGACAAAAACGTTGGTGCTTCAAGCCCTCGGCCTACGGAGATCAAACTTCCCTTCCCGAAGACATCCCACATCGAATACTATCCTGACAAGTTGGGCCCTCCCAATATTTGGGATCTAGCCTACGTACGACAGCTACCTGACAAGTCGATCGGGCACTTCTAGGCCAGGTTTTCGAGTGTCAAAGATGACATACCGGATTACCAGGACTCAGAAATAATAGCAGCCTTTCAGCGCGGCTGTAGAGACCAGGGCATTTCGAATGCTCTCACTCGCCGACGTATCCAAACACTAGCGGAACTGTCCGATCTGGTGTCAAGACTCTGCGCCATTGAAGACGCTTGGCTGGCCTAGGAAAAGCAAACAAACTCGATATGTAGCAACCACTTGAAATGCAATAGGTCCACGCCTCATAACGAGCCCCGCGATCAACGCATGATGGTAGCGCGACTTCGGAAAAAGAAGAAAATCGCGGACCGATCTAGGACCGCCCTCGATGGCCTCCTGGATAAGCCATGCCCGATCCACTCCGTCCTACTGAACACCAGCCCCACTCACAGCCTTTGTGACTGCCGGGTGATGAGGCAAGTGGCCAAAGGAGGCCTAAACGTCCTCACAACCGCGCCTCGGCATTCGGAGGAGCCATTAGGCGATGGCGAAGTGCTAATGATCTACGAAACCTTCACGTCCAACAACCAGAGTAAGAGAGCCCTCCAGGAAGTTAATTCCATCTGGGAAGTAGCCGCCCGGGGCGCGTGGGTAGACACGCCGATCACCTTTGATCATAAAGATCAGCCGAGATCCGCCCCAAGCAGGTGCCCCGCGGCGCTGGTCCTTGACCTAATCGTGGGCAGCTGCCATCTCCGGAAGGTGCTCATGGAAGGGGATAGCAGCTTAAATTTAATATATGAAGATACTCTGGACAAGATGCAAGTTGATAAATCGCGCGTCGAACAGAGCCGCACCACCTTTAAAGGTATAATACCCAGACGCGAAGCACGTTGTAGCGGGAAAATGACCTTGGACGTGGTCTTCGGAACACCTGACAACTACCGATCCGAAGAAATAACGTTCCATATCGTTCCGTTTAAAAGCGGCTATCATGCCCTCTTGGGACGGGACGCCTTCTCGAAATTTCAAGTGATTCCACACTACGGCTATATGAACTTCAAAATGTCGGGACCCAGCGGGATCATTACGATCTCGAGCAACCCCGACAGGGCGCTAAGGGCCGAAAACAAGATGGCATCGCTTGCCCTAGAGTCCCTATCTGAGGCTCTCGCAGCCGAGGAACTGACAACACTGCGAGCCGAAGTCGACCGAGATGATGGCATCCTCGGCAAACAGCCGAAGTCGACCTCATTCAAGCCGGTCGACGACATAATCAAATTTCAAGTGCACCCCGCTGACCCAGCCAAAACGGCATCGATCGGGACGAATCTTGAGCCAGAGATTGATGAGGCCTTACGCAACTTCCTTAGAGAAAACTGGGATATATTTGCCTGGCATCCCTCAGATATGCCGGGGATACTCCGCAGGCTCGCCGAACATAGCTTGAATATCTTAAAGGGCTACAAGCCCGTCAAACAAGCACTTCGGCGCTTCTCTGAACCCAAGCATCAAGCGATGGGCAAAGAACTGGCTAAACTTCTCGAGGCCGGATTCATAAGGGACATAAAGCACCCCGAGTGGCTCACCAATCTAGTCATGGTGCCCAAGAAGGACAAGTCCTGGCGCCTGTGTGTTGATTTTAAAGACCTTAACAAGGCTTGCCCCGAAGACCCCTTCCCACTACCCCGCATTGACCAGATTGTAGACGCCACCGCTGGGCATGATTCATTGTGCTTCCTGGACGCCTACTCAGGGTATCATCAGATAAAGATGAAAGACTCCGATCACGCCGCGGCCGCCTTTATTATGCCCTATGGGCCGTTTTGCTTCAATACAATGCCTTTCGGGCTGAAAAATGTCGGGGCAACATATCAGCGCATGATCCAAACATGTCTTGATAAACACGTCGAAAAAACCGTCGAGGCCTACGTCGACGACGTTGTGGTCAAAACTAAGCACGTCGGGCAGTTGGTAGACAACTTCCGAGACACATTTCATAGCCTGCGGGAGTACCAGATCAAACTCAACCCAAAAAGTGCATTTTCAGTGTACCCGCGGGCAAACTCCTCGGCTTTATCGTGTCTAGCCGAGGTATCAAGGCCAATCCGGCAAAAATAAGAGCCCTGGCCCGACTAGAGGTGCCTACCGAGCTCAAGCATGTGCAGAAGCTAGCGGGCTGCGTGGCCGCCTTAAGCCGTTTTATCTCAAGACTCGGGAAAATAGCTTTACCCCTGTACAGGCTACTAAAACATACCAAGAATTTTAAATGGACTGATGAGGCACCAGCCGCCCTGGAAGACATTAAATCCCTCCTCGCCACAAACCCCATCTTAGCCATGCCAAGCATAGGTGAGCCGATGATACTGTACATCTCGGCCACCAACCAGGTGGTCAGTGCAGTACTCGTGGTCGAACGAGACATGGAGGGCCATAAGTTCCAAGTGCAAAAACTAGTCTATTATGTTTCTGAGGTCTTAACCCCGTGTAAAACACGCTAACCACACTACCAGAAGATAGCCTACGCCATAGTTATGGCATCGCGAAAACTTCAGCACTACTTTCAAGAGTGCTTGATCACTGTGGCATCCGAAGTCCCTTTAAGAGACATAATCAACAATAGGGATGCTACAGGGCATATAGCCATGTGGGCCATAGAGCTCTTACCCTTCGAAATAACAAACCAGCCGCGCCGAGCCATTAAATCTCAGGTGTTGGCAGACTTCGTGGCCGAATGGACAAAGGCCGAACTCCCTAAAGAGTACAACACATATTCACACTGGACCATGTATTTTGATGGCTCAAAAATGCTCGCTGGGCTAGGGGCTGGTGTAGTACTCACATCGCCAACAGGCGACAATATTCGCTATGTGCTGCAGATCATGTACACAGACTCCAATAACGCGGCCGAATACGAAGCTCTTCTACACGGGCTCTGGATAGTAGTCTCAATGGGCGTTAAACGCCTCGAGGTCCGAGGAGATTCCAACCTCGCCATCTCACAAGTAAATGGCGAGTTTGATGCAAAGGACCCAAAAATGACAGCCTACCAGAATGCAGTTCTAAAAATCTTGGCCAGGTTTGAGGGGCTTGAATTTCATCATATCCCTCGTGACAACAACCAGGACGCCGATATCCTAGCCCGAATGGGCGCCAAACAGGATAAGGTACCAGAAAACACCTTCCTCGAACAGCTCTTCAAGCCATCCGTAACCTGGCAGGACGACACAGAGGCATCGGTGTCAAATGATGCGAGGCAATTTGCCCACCTGAGGACGAAACGGAGGAAGAAGTAATCGGAGGATCCGCTGTTCAGCAAACGGCCTCGGCCCACGAGGTCATGGCAGTCATTGCAGCCTAGACCGAGCCCATCCTCGCTTACCTACTTCGGAAAGAGCTCCCTGAGGACCAATGTGGCGCCCCGCCTGAATACCACTGTAGTCAGACGGTCGCCGCACATACCAGCCCAGGAGAATCACTCTGGCATGCGCTTTTACAACAAGTATCATGAACACAAGCATTTCTATTAATGAATATATCAGTCTTACATGATATATTACAAGGGTGATGGCAGCGGAAAAGCTCTATCTAAGGCAGCATAGTCCTGGTGCGGCTCCAATCCACAGGAACTGACTGGGTTACTCTTCTAGCCCTCGAACACTCCGGCTCCTTGCTAGGGGACGTCGAATCCTTAGGTGAACCTTGCCACATTGAAGGCCGCAGAGTACTTTTGAATGTACTCGCAAGCAAACCAAACCAACATATACACCAAGCAATGCAATCTATGGCATTCAAGCATGCATTTGTTATTAGAACAACATTATCTATCATACTAAGGCAGGATTATCTAGCAAGATTAGACATCTAGTAGCATTAATTATCATGTCATAACAGGATCATCTAGCATCATTACTACTGATCATGTCATAACAGTATTATCTAGCATGTAAACTATCGAAGTAACTGTGGTATGAAGCTAAAGCATATCAAGTAATTAATCCAAACCCGATCCAAATCAAATCCAGGTCATGTGGTCATCCGACCACTCATCCCATAGCCATCTCATGGCCAACATCATATACCTGACATCATCCGATGTCCATGCATCCGTACTGCAGGTCTGATAAATCATACCTTCCTCTGGTTCATTATTAACGTCATATGGTTTGTTCCTCCAGACTCGACACAGACCAAATAGTGGCCTAGTACGAACTGTCCATGACCGAGGACGCGGCTATTCGAATAGATTTACACTCTGCAGAGGTTGCGCACTTTACCCACACTATGGAGCTCCCGGCCTCGTACTTTAGTACATGTTCCCATTCGGGTGGACCAGTGCTGCTCCAACAAAACTTGTCTATTGCCTGGCACTCTTACGGCCCCACCGACAATCATACCCTCCCAGGGTCATGTCCTGGGTGGTCCCTGTGTCACCCCGTGACACCTGCCACCGTTGTGGCCAAACAAAACTGTCCCAAATGGGGATGTGCGCACATAACCAAACTGGGCTCACAGGATTATCGTCGCCTACCTGATCAGGGCAGCACGCATACATAACCCCCCCTATTTGGTGGTACCGACATGAGGCAAGACAATAGACGAAGTCAGGGCCATCCCATACCGGCAAATGTGGTTGCACTAATAAGTCCGGATAGGTGACACTATGACTCAATCCAGCCGACGGAGGAGGTTGTCATTATTAAGTCACATTTCTTAATCATTGCGATAACCACAATAATGAACGATGAAAACATAACAACCTATGTCCATATTGTTACATACGAGTCACTAGTGCAATAACAAGACGAGCGTTAACAGGTAATGTAAATAGCAAGTTCAACCTAGCAGGAGTTTAATTACTTTACAAGTCTTAGCTATAAGTGACAACCATCTGAACCCTCGCATGAAACCGGCAAATAAACCAGTAGCCACCAGAACGGTCTTTACAACTCAGATCTGGGACGTTACCGGAATAACTCAACCCCGGCTCAAGACGGCTGAAAAGCAGCTCAGAGCATGAGACGGTGTTGATAAAAAGAGTGTAGCAGTTCCCTAAGACGGCGAGGAACAGCTCAGAGCATAGGGTCATCGCTACAGAAAGAAATTCAACAGCTGTCCGAGACGGCCAAAAAGCGGCTCAGAACACGGGCCTGTTGTTGAAAAGAGAAACATAAAGTCGGCATCCACCCCGGACGGCCGGAAGCAGCTCAGAACACAGGCATGGTGCCGTCATAAAAGAAAGGCAAGCAAGGGCTCATTAGCGTCACATACAACTCACTACATGCACACGCGCATAAGCACATTAATTTAAACATGCAAGAATAACACAGAGCAATGCTTTAGGGCATATATCAGATGGTCAGCTTGCCTAGTGGTTGACGGATTCACCGGAGAGAAGTACGATCACCTTTCGGAAAATTCGTCGGGAAAGGTTCCCTCCGGAAAGGCTAAATAGAGGGCAGGGGCAAAATGGTCATTTTCAGAATGTGTAAACATGATGCAAGTGACATCATCGAAACGGGCTCGACGAACTGAAGAAGTGGGCTTTGGATTCACCTGAATCGGAGCTATGAGTGAAAAGATATGAGTGATTGAGGTAGAAGGACCTTTCTGTAAATATAGTATTTACTTCTGGGCCCCTGGCTGAAATTCCGCGAATAAAAGAGAAAGGTCACTGTGCAGCTGGGCTGGCTTGGGCCGAATCTGCCGTGGCTGCCGTGGCTCCACTGGGCCGGCCCACCCGCGGTGCCACTTATCCAACGTGGCGAGGCGGGACCGAGCTGCTGTCGCCGACACGCGGGGCCCACCTCGCCCTTTCTCTCTCCTCCCTCCTTCTTCCTCCACCTCCCTGCCTTTCCCCGATGTCGCGCCTGGCTCTCTGCTCCGGCGTGGTCCTGGCGCTCCGGTGGGCTACGGGGTCCGGCGACTGGGCGGGCGGACTCGCCGAGGAGTTCCGCATCCAGGGATAGATAGCATGGGGCTTGGGGAAGTCCGGACATGCGGCGGCGAAAGGAGGCAGTGGGCGGCGGGTCTGGTGGAATTCGGCGACCCGGTGGTCTGCAGGAGCATGCGAGGGGCTGGGCGAGGTCGCCGGAGCAGGGCGCGTCCATTGGTGAAGTCCACGAGCACCGGGGACGGCGGAAAGCGAAGGTAGGGTGGTGGCCGTGGGCGGCGGCCGTGGCAAAATTGGGGTGCTGCGGCAAGGGGCTCGACCAGGCGAGTGTGCCGGAGGGGACTAGAGGGAGAGGGGATGAGGTTGGTGCGTTCGAACGTCTCGGGGACGGCCTATATATAGGTGGGCGACGGAGAGGATAAGCTCGGCCGCGGTGATGCACTGGCCAGAGCTCCAGTGCTCAGACTCAAATGGATGGCGGCTAGCTCGGCGTCGCGGCGCTGCCGACCTGACAAGGAGCAGGAGGACGCAACGGCTCGGAAGGAAGAAGCCAACGGGAAAGAGGAAGACGACGGCATCACGGGTGGGACAGTGTCTCGGTGGCTCTCGCCGTGGCGTGGGGAGAAAGAAAGGGGAGGGGGAAGGTGCGGGGAAGAGGACACGCGGACGGTGCGGAGCCGTTGGACACGCCGGGACAAGCGGGGACTGATCGGAGACGACCACACGGAGCCGGCCGTGCATGGAGCGCGGTTTCTGGATGCTCATTGCGTGGTCACCACGGCCATGCCGTGTTCCGGTGCGTGGCTGCCGCCCAGACCTTGTCCCACTCATCCCTCACTGCTCAAATGGGTGAGATCGATCACTGGATGGACCAGGGTGGCTCTAGAGTGGTCGAGGGGATCCAGAACAACTTTTGGACAGAAACTTGGGGACCAAGCTGAGGTGAAATGGCTAAGTAAATGAGATTAAGATGTTGTCAAAATAAGATGGGGTAGGAAGGAGTATATTCTGGAAAAAAATTCAAGTCATTTGGACCAAGTTTGCATATACTTCCTTTGCAATGCCAAATTTGGTCCAGAAACTTGACTTTGAAGCTGCACTCATTTGGCTTGATGAAATGAACTAAATTTTGGTGGAGGGAAGTTATTTGGGCATATGGATATACTGTAAAAATTTCAGCTCATTTGGAAATACCAAAATGGTACTTCCTTCACAGAGCTAGAATCTGGATAGAATCTAGATTGAATTTTTGGGAGAAATTGGCTAGATGAAATGATCTGAATTTTTGCATAGTCACATCATATAGGGAATGTGAGGTCCTGGATTAATTTGAGAATTTTTTAAGCAATATAAAATATAGTTGCTTCACAACCTCAAAATAAATCCAGAAACAAGAACTGGAAGTGCTCAAAAATTGAACTGTGGGACTTGGGATCTTGATGGAAATGGTGAATATAAGGATAGGAGAAGCTCCACAAATTATTTGGGATTTTTCCTGGCTACCAAAATGGTAGTTCCTTTGAAAAGTGCCCAAAGTGCAATATTGGCTTTAAATAGGAAATTGCAATTTCCCTTATTTAATTATGGCCAATATTTTTATGGGAGCTCAATATGATCACAAAGAATATCTCCACAAGTTTTCATGGACTTTGGAGATGGATAGATATTTTCCTGGATTTAATTCCTTTAAATAGCGGAAAAAGGAACTAATTTTAAATGAAAAATATTACAAATGACTTGGCAATATTTTTACATATCCAGGGTTTATAAATGTGGGATGATCACTGGGAAAAGTTTGGGAGACAACAAAGCAAAGAAAATTAGGGTTCCTTTGCAACGGAAGGAATTAGGGTTTTCCTTCCGGTGGGCCGGAGAGTAGGGTTTCGGTGGCAAAGTCCTGCGAAAATATTTTGGGTGGAAAGGTTGGACTAGGGAGAATCTCTGGTTGGATAGGGAAGGCAAGACTAAATGACCATCTTCAGATACCCAAAGGCAAGAGAAAATCCAATAACACCGAAAAAAAAGACGGGAGTCAAATCCCGCGAAGGAAAAAAAACAAGGAGCGAAAACCAGGGTGTCACAAACCTACCCCCCTTAAGAAAATCTCGTCCTCGAGATTTCCGGGCTTACCTCTCGGCTAAGGGGGACTTACCTGAGTGCGACTTGGATCCATCAGCTATCTTGTCTTCATTGGTTTACTGACCTTTTTAACTGCCTCTTTTGATGGCTCAGGTGTTGTCTTTTTCAGACGGCTGCATTGAATCCTTCTCTTTGCTGTCAGGCAAACCCTTTGTGCTGGTAGTTTGTTGGCTGGGGTGGGTGGGTAGCTCCAATTATCGGCAAATAGTCTGGTTTCCATGGCCTAGGACTAGCTGCTTCGGATTTTATCCCGATACTTCGTACACTGACTGCCAAGGGCGAGACATTCTTTCTGGGTACCGGACTCACGTGCTCGTATGGCCTGGAGTGGCTAGGAGTGGCTCTCTTTTGCCTTTTCAGAATGCTCAATCTGGCTGTGGGTTCTATACGGATGCTTTCTTCCTATCACTTGCATTCTGACTTCGTTCTCAGGAGGTTCCCAACTGAAATGTCGGACACGATCACAAAGTAATCATAGACGGAAATCTCTGAGGTGGCTCTGCCATATATAGCCTCTGTAGTCCTTGTTATAACCATCAAGATGAACATAATATGGCTAGCATCCGGTGTATCTTTCGGAGCATAGCCTCTTATCTTGGCTGACGGCCCATATTCATGATGAGTAGAACATGCTAGCTACATTGTTGTGGCCGTATATGCAAGAGTCCGACAAGGATTGGCAATATCACCTTGTCTATGAAGTTTTACTTCATTAACCGTCGCAGAGATTGTTTATTCAAGACTTCCTTGTTCTTGAGGGTTCCTTTTGGGGAAACTTGTCATGACCTACCATCATGGCTCCTTGGTCATATCCCAGCTTGTTGGGCTTGTATTCACAATTTACTCTTGCATATCTCGTAGGGGTGGCTGTGCTCACATCCTTGCCTTGAACTATGAGGCCGATGTTTCTCTGAACACAGTCATTCCCGGGTACGAGTGGCTCGCATGAACTG
This sequence comes from Elymus sibiricus, assembly GCA_039707655.1. Taxonomy (NCBI): domain Eukaryota; kingdom Viridiplantae; phylum Streptophyta; class Magnoliopsida; order Poales; family Poaceae; genus Elymus; species Elymus sibiricus. Next base: position 230,084,491 of record CM077676.1, read on the forward strand.
ATCCACTGGACTGCATGCTCACAACATATGCAAAGGTAGAACAAATCCTTTCATACCCACTGAGTTCTGAGGCGATCGTGTGTCTGGACTAGTTCTTGCTTCTGACAGGATTGTTGATGGCGTGTTGAAGAAGGCTGAATTCCTTACGCTCGAAGCATCTGTCAAGGTAGCGTGCCGAAGAAGGCTGGGTATCGTACCTCGGAAGCTTTCCCTCATGTGACTTACTACGGAAAGTCGGGTGCCTTACGCCGGAAGCTTCCCGTGGGAGCGGGCTGAGGAAGATTGGAGTACCGTATCCCAGAAGATTTTCTTGCCAAGTGGTGTAGTGAGGAAGGTTGAGAGTCTTGCGTTGTAAGCTCCTTCCGATAGCTTGCAGAGGAAGGCTGGGTTGCTTGTACCGAAAGCCTTGTACTGTGATACATAGTCGGACCTGTGGTCGATTCTGTTTCCCTTCTGGAGTATCCAAAATTTACCCATAGTGGAGCCAAAATTTGGTATAGGCCATACCTTATCTGAAGATATTTCGTTGGTTATGCACACCGCTTGTCCTTCTGCTGGTCTGATCATTGTTGCTGTAGAGGTTGCACAACTGATGCAGACTTTATGTTGGTAATTTATTCGGAATACCCTTTGCATTCAAACCAAGTGTTGCTGGCAGTGAGCAGTTGACAGATAATTCCATTCGGTTTAGCTGAGCTTCCAGATGTTTGGAGTCCTCATTGATTCTGGGCAGCCATGAACTCATCCATATTTCTCACAGACCTTGTTCATCATGCCCAGAAAATTTTGAATGTGCACCGGTGAATTCCAAAATATGCTTTGAAATTTGTACTAACATACCGGAGTTTTGTTGTGGCTCTCGGCACATTCACATTCTTGGAACATGTCTTCTGTGGGCAATAAATGATTCTTGAGTCCATTGAGAAAAACTCAAGGTTCACCCCACTGACCGAAATAATCCTTATGTCGAGGACGGAATCATTTGCTGCTTAGGTGTAATCTATTCTGCGGCAAACTCCCTTGGCTATAGTCTGGCCTTGTCGGTTGCACTCTGATTCTGCTTCTGACCCATTCTTCATTCTTGACATATCCGGTGATACTGTTCTGAAGATTGGGCAGTTGGCTTGACTTGACTCTTAATGAATTTGGATTATTGGGTATTATCCAAGTTGTATGCTGGTCTTCTTAGTGGTACTTGTGGATGGATCCAGTCGGAGCAAAAGAACGGAGCCGACAAAAGAAGCAAAACCGTGAAAAAACCAAAAAGCAAATAAAATTCAAATTTTTGCGGGCCTTACACATGTGGCCGAAGATTCACTAGTATAACTAGTATAGCGCACTCGATGTACCTCTAAGGATTTAGAAGCAAAACCGCACAATGCTCCTGGTAGCAATTGGGGTCAAGCTCCTACTACTTCCTTAGGGAACATCCATCTCGACGCACGACCATAGCCAAAGTGGCTTAATCAACGATCCTAGGGTTATCGGGAAAAGATGGAATTTATAGGCGTTTCCCAAAGGAAACTGGATTTGAGGAGAGAAATGCCATGGTTAGCAAGCAAGGTGGGGATATCTGGTTTACCTAGGGGTTTAGGGCTCACGGGTCATTGCCTGGTGTGGACATTTCCCACAGGAGGCAAGGGCCACGAGAGTTGGGGTCTGATGGAGCCAAAAACCTCGGGGAGTCGCCTTATGATCAATAGTAGCCGTGCCTGTCTGGAAAAGAGGGCTGAAATCCATCTGGGCTTTCTACTGAGCACAAGACAATGAAGTCTGGCTAGGGTAACCTACAGTCAGCCTGGCTCTGATACCATCCGTTGTGGCGCCCCGCCTGAATACCACTGTAGTCAGACGGTCGCCGCACATACCAGCCCAGGAGAATCACTCTGGCATGCGCTTTTACAACAAGTATCATGAATACAAGCATTTCTATTAATGAATATATCAGTCTTACATGATATATTACAAGGGTGATGGCAGCGGAAAAGCTCTATCTAAGGCAGCATAGTCCTGGTGCGGCTCCAATCCACAGGGATCTGACTGGGTTACTCTTCTAGCCCTCGAACACTCCGGCTCCTTGCTAGGGGACGTCGAATCCTTAGGTGAACCTGGCCACACTGAAGGCCGCCGAGTACTTTTGAATGTACTCGCAAGCAAACCAAACCAACATATACACCAAGCAATGCAATCTATGGCATTCAAGCATGCATTTGTTATTAGAACAACATTATCTATCATACTAAGGCAGGATTATCTAGCAAGATTAGACATCTAGTAGCATTAATTATCATGTCATAACAGGATCATCTAGCATCATTACTACTGATCATGTCATAACAGTATTATCTAGCATGTAAACTATCGAAGTAACTGTGGTATGAAGCTAAAGCATATCAAGTAATTAATCCAAACCCGATCCAAATCAAATCCAGGTCATGTGGTCATCCGACCACTCATCCCATAACCATCGCATGGCCAACATCATATACCTGACATCATCCGATGTCCATGCATCTATACTGCAGGTCCGATAAATCATACCTTCCTCAGGTTCATTATTAACGTCATATGGTTTGTCCCTCCAGACTCGACACAGACCAAATAGTGGCCTAGTACGAACTGTCCATGACCGAGGACGCGGCTATTCGAATAGATTTACACTCTGCAGAGGTTGCACACTTTACCCACACTATGGAGCTCCCGGCTTCGTACTTTAGTACATGTTCCCATTCGGGTGGACCGGTGCTGCTCCAACAAAACTTGTCTATTGCCTGGCACTCTTACGGCCCACCGACAATCATACCCTCCCAGGGTCATGTCCTGGGTGGCCCCTGTGTCACACCGTGACACCTGCCACCGTCGTGGCCAAACAAAACTATCCCAAACGGGGACGTGCGCACATAACCAAACTGGGCTCACAGGATTATCGTCGCCTACCTAATCAGGGCAGCACGCACACATAACCCTCCCTATTTGGTGGTACCGACAAGAGGCAAGACAATAGACGAAGTCAGGGCCGTCCCATACCGGCAAATGTGGTTGCACTGATAAGTCCGGATAGGTGACACTATGACTCGATCCAGCCGACGGAGCAGGTTGTCATTATTAAGTCACATTTCTTAATCATTGCGATAACCACAATAATGCACGATGAAAACATAACAACCTATCTCCATATTGTTACATACGAGTCACTAGTGCAATAACAAGACAAGCGTTAACAGGTAATGTAAATAGCAAGTTCAACCTAGCAGGAGTTTAATTACTTTACAAGTCTTAGCTATAAGTGACAACCATCTGAACCCTCGCATGAAACCGGCAAATAAACCAGTAGCCACCAGAACGGTCTTTACAACTCAGATCTGGGACGTTACCGGAATAACTCAACCCCGGCTCAAGATGGCTGAAAAGCAGCTCAGAGCATGAGACGGTGTTGATAAAAAGAGTGTAGCAGTTCCCTAAGACGGCCGAGGAACAGCTCAGAGCATAGGGTCACCGCTACAGAAAGAAATTCAACAGCTGTCCGAGACGGCCGAAAAGCGGCTCAGAACACAGGCCAGTTGTTGAAAAGAGAAACATAAAGTCGGCATCCACCTCGGACGGCCGGAAGTAGCTCAGAACACAGGCGTGGTGCCGTCATCAAAGAAAGGCAAGCAAGGGCTCATTAGCGTCACATACAACTCACTACTATGCACACGAGCATAAGCACACTAATTTAAACACGCAAGAATAACACAGAGCAATGCTTTAGGGCAAATATCAGATGGTCGGCTTGCCTGGGGGTTGACGGATTCACCGGAGAGAAGTACGATCACCTCGCGGAAAATTCATCGGGAAAGGTTCCCTCCGGAAAGGCTAAATAGAGGGCAGGGGCAAAATGGTCATTTTCAAAATGTATAAACATGGTGGAAGTGACATCATCGAAACGGGCTCGACGAACTGAAGAAGTGGGCTTTGGATTCACCTGAATCGGAGCTATGAATGAAAAGATATGAGTGATTGAGGTAGAAGGACCTTTCTGTAAATATAGTATTTACTTCTGGGCCCCTGGCTGAAATTCGGCGAATAAAAGAAAAAGGTCACTGCGCAGCTGGGCTAGCTTGGGCCGAATCTGCCGTGGCTACCGCGGCTCCACTGGGCCGGCCCACCCGCGGTGCCACTTATCAAACGTGGCGAGGCGGGACCGAGCTGCTGTCGCCCACACGCAGGGCCCACCCTGCCCTTTCTCTCTCCTCCCTCCTTCTTCCTCCTCCTCCCTGCCTTTCCCCGACGCCGCGCCAGGCTCTCTGCTCCGGCGTGGTCCTGGCGCTCCGGTGGGCTACGGGGTCTGGCGACTGGGCGGGCGGACTCGCCGAGGAGTTCCGCATCCAGGGATAGATAGCACGGGGCTTGGGGAAGGCCGGAGACTCGGTGGCGAAAGGAGGCAGTGGGCAGCGGGTCTGGTGGAATCCGGCGATCCGGTGGTCTGCAGGAGCAGGCGAGGGGCTGGGTGAGGTCGCCGGAGAGGGACGCGTCCAGTGGTGAAGTCCACGGGCACCGGGGACGGCGGAAAGCGAAGCTAGGATGGTGGCCGTGGGCGGCGACCGTGGCAAAATTGGGGTGCTGCAGCGAGGGGCTCGACCAGGCGAGTGTGCCGGAGGGGACTAGAGGAAGAGGGGATGAGGTTAGTGCATTCGAACGGCTCGGGGACGGCCTATATATAGGCGGGCGACGGAGACGATAAGCTCGGCCGCGGCGATGCACTGGCCAGAGCTCCAGTGCTCGGACTCGAATGGATGGCGGCTAGCTCGGCGTCGCGGCGCTGCCGACCTGACAAGGAGCAGGAGGACGCGACGGCTCGGAAGGAAGAAGCCAATGGGAAAGAGGAAGACGACGGCGTCACGGGCGGGACAGTGTCTCGGTGGCGCTCGCCGTGGCGTGGGGAGAAAGAAAGGGGAGGGGGAAGGTGCGGGGAAGAGGACACGCGGACGGTGCGGAGCCGTTGGACACGCCGGGACAAGCGGGGACTGATTGGAGACGACCACACGGAGCCGGCTATGCATGGAGCGCGGTTTCTAGATGCTCATTGCGTGGTCACCACGGCGATGTTGTGTTCCGGTGCGTGGCTGCCGCCCAGACCTTGTCCCACTCATCCCTCACTGCTCAAATGGGTGAGATCGATCACTGGATGGACCAGGGTGGCTCTAGAGTGGTCGAGGGGATCCAGAACAACTTTTGGACAGAAACTTGGGGACCAATCTGAGGTGAAATGGCTAAGTAAATGAGATTAAGATGTTTTCAAAATAAGATGGGGTAGGAAGGAGTATATTCTGGAAAAATTTCAAGTCATTTGGACCAAGTTTGCATATACTTCCTTTGCAATGCTAAATTTGGTCCAGAAACTTGACTTTGAAGCTGCACTCATTTGGCTTAATGAAATGAACTTAATTTTGGTGGAGGGAAGTTATTTGGGCATATGGAGATACTGAAAAAATTTCAGCTCATTTGGAAATACCAAAATGGTACTTCCTTCACAGAGCTAGAATTTGGACAGAAACTAGATGGAATTTTTGGGAGAAATTGGCTACATGAAATGATGTGAATTTTTGCGTAGTCACATCATATAGGGAATGTGAGATCCTGGATTAATTTGAGAGTTTTTGAAGCAATATAAAATATAGTTGCTTCACAACCTCAAAATAAATCCACAAACAAGAATTGGAAGATGTGCTCAAAAATTGAACTGTGGGACTTGGGATCTTGATGGAAATGGTGAAGATAAGGATAGGATAAGCTCCACAAATTATTTTGGATTTTTCCTGGCTACCAAAATGGTAGTTCCTTTGGAAAGTGCCCAAAGTGCAATATTGGCTTTAAATAGGAAAATGCAATTTCCCTTATTTGATTATGGCCAATATTTTTATGGGAGCTCAATATGATCACAAAGAATATCTCCACAAGTTTTCATGGACTTTGGAGATGGATAGATATTTTCCTGGATTTAATTCCTTTAAACAGCGGAAAAAGGAATTAATTTTAAATGAAAAATATTGCAAATGACTTGGCAATTTGTTTGCATATCCAGGGTTTATAGATGTGGGATGATCACTGGGAAAAGTTTGGGAGACAACAGAGCAAAGAAAATTAGGGTTCCTTTGCAACGGAAGGAATTAGGGTTTTCCTTCCGGTGGGCCGGAGAGTAGGGTTTCGGTGGCAAAGTCCTGCGAAAATATTTTGGGTGGCAAGGTTGGACTAGGGAGAATCTCTGGTTGGATAGGGAAGGCAAGACTAAATGACCATCTTCAGATACCCAAAGGCAAGAGAAAATCCAATAACACCGAAAAAAAGACGGGAGTCAAATCCCGCGAAGGAAAAAAAACAAGGAGCGAAAACCAGGGTGTCACAACCAAACCGACGCACGTCGGATCGTAAGGCAGTCTAAAGCCTATAAAGTCCATGAGGGTGAGCTCTACAAGCAAAGTACCACGGGCGTCCTCCAATGGTGTATATCCGAAGAGGAAGGAAGATTGCTACTTAGCGAAATACACTCCGGCATGAGTGGACATCACGCCGCTGCTGGGACCTTGGTAAGCAAGGTGTTCCAAGCTGGCTTCTACTGGCCAACAGCAGGGGCCGATGCCAAAATTCTGGAACAACGCTGCCCCAGCTGTCAAGTGTTCGCCTAACAAAGCCACATGCCCTCTACAGCCCTCGGGACTATTTCGATCACTTGGCCTTTTGCGGTCTGGGGGCTAGACATGGTCGGCCCACTTAAGGGAGGGCCACGCAAAAACAAATATCTACTCGTCATGGTAGACAAGTTCACAAAGTGGATCAAAGCAAAACCAGTCACCTCGGCGGAGGCAGTCCTAGTAATTGAGTTCGTTTCCGGACTGGTGCACCATTACAGTATCCCCCACAACATTATAACGGACAACGGGACAAATTTCACTGCCAAGGAGGTGAAGGAATGGTGCGTAAAGATGGGCATAAAGCTCGACTATGCATCAGTCTACCACCCGCAGTCAAACGGGGAGGTAGAACGCGCCAACGGATTAATTCTCAGTGGTATTAAGCCAAGGCTAGTACGCTCCCTTAAAGAGGTGGACTGCAAATGGGTGGAGGAACTCGATTCCGTCCTATGGGGTTTACGCACCACACCAAACCGATCCATAGGGTACACCCCGTTTTTTATGGTATATGGTGCCGAGGCGGTACCCCCCTATGACATAATACATGACGCACCTCGGGTACGCATGTATGAGGAACAGGAGGCCGAACTGGATCGGCAGGACGCATTGGATGCCTTGGAAGAAGAACGCAACGTAGCCAGGGCGCGTTCTACAATATATCAGCAGCAAGCAAGACGCTACCATAATAGGGAGGTTCGCGGAAAGGATTTCAACGTCCGGGATCTGGTCACGAGGCGCCACCTGGAGAAGCAGAAACATAAACTTTCGCCCAAATGGGACTGACCATTCATCATCGACTAGATCCTAAGTGGAGGCGCATATCGGATCCGAGATCCAACGAACGGACGCCTAGAGCCCAACCCCTGGAATGCCGCGCTACTTCGGCGTTTCTATGGATAAAAGCCCGAGCGTCTTCTTCCCATGTACATACCCTTTCTTTTCTTACATTCAAACATTATTTTTCCCTCTGCTCACCTCGGTGACATTTTTTACATGTCGTTCCCTACGGAACATGTTAACATGCCACACGTTCTTTACAACATGCGTCTTTTCCACTTCCTTTATCCTATCGCCAATAAAGCCAACGTATGCACCAAATTTGACTTAAGATTTGGCCAAGCTGGGTTACCCGGCTCCTGTGTTTGCCCTTTACGTTCCCGATTATTCGGCTAAAGGGCAAAGGGAGCACCGCTGTGATTGTTACTCCCGTGTCACCTGGAGTAGTACCTCAGACGGACAAAGCCGAAAGCTAGCGGTCTTAAATGTACAAATTAGTCGGCCACGGCTTCGGAAAATAGTGGAACAGGTCTTTACACCCAGACCAGGGGCTTTATCCCCGAAGTCGCTTGTCTTCGGACACAAGTGCTCGGCACAATCACCCAAGGAAAGGAACTGTTGGAAGAACTATTTTTCTTGGAACATGTTTCTTACGTTAAAAAGTAATATAACATAACTTTTTGCCCCACCCTTGTCCTTCAAACCATATAGCCGGATTGCCTGGTCGCCCGAAGTATCTAGTCCGACTAGTTCGGTCAGTAGTAAGGGACACTCCTCGACCAATGGACGAGGAGGTCAAAGCCGATGGCTGGTTAACATGGTTTGGATGCACATATTGATTCATGACGTAAAGCACTTTAATACATAGAGTCATACAAACATTCAACTACGCTCGGTCTAGCCCATCTATTAAGGTATCTAGGGTACAATCTTTCTGAGAAAAGTGAGCCGTCGGCATGACATCCTCATACACTAGGCTGGTGGGGATTTCCTCCCCGTCAGGCCCCATGGGCCCTACCTCGGCCAGGTGAGCTGTCTCCACTTCGGTGTACCGGGTCTTGACCATGGCCCAGGCCTCCCTCGCTCCTTCACGGCACGACGATACCTTCTAGGATTGAATCTGGCGCCGAGCTCTTTTTAGACGCTCATCAAGGACGACCATGTCTTCAGGCACATGTTCCTCCTTGGGCCATAAGGCATTAAACACCACCTTCATTGACATCCGCGCACTTTCATGCACCTCGGCTAGACAAGTTGCGGCATCCTCGGGCAGCACGCCAGGGGCTTCCAAGGACTGGCCTGTTAATGAAGCTGCCAGGAATCAAATATTAGTCTGCCGACCAACTCTAGCAATCCTGTGACCAAGAAGCCATCTTCAAATGGAAACGCAAAGGTTACCAAATATCGCCTTGCTTGTTTGCTGGTTCTTTGCCTCGGCGACGGCCAGATGAGCTTTCAGGGTCTCAATCTCCTGCGCCTGCCGGGCATTCTCCGCCTTCAGCGCGTTTGAGCCCTCCCTCCTTTGGGATAACACATGCTGGCTGGCCTGCTGTTGCGACTCCGTGTAGAGCAACTCCTCGCGGGCCTATTTAAGATCCCTTTCTAGATGACCAAGGGCTTCCGCTGCTACAATACACCAAGGTGTTATGCAGCCCAAGGATTCTCACCGAGAAAGTAACATATAAAATGGAAGCACTTACCGTGCGCCTCTCTAGTGAAAGTTTTCACTTGCTCTACCTCGGCTAGAGCAGCGCTCAACTTCCCTTCAGTCCGGGAAAGCACTTTGGCGAGGTGCTCATTCTTCTCCCGAGAACCCTGTAAAAGGAAAAAGCATTTGCGTTAACAAGCCTCACCACGGTTGCTAGCACCCATATCAAGACTTAGGGGCTACTGCCAGGACCGGCAGTTTAGTTTGCCTTTAAGCAAACAAAGTACGGCGGACACAATAAATTTCCAAAAGAAACTGGGGCGGGGTCGTACCTGCAAACCTTGAGATAAAACGCCCACTACCTTCTCAAAGACAGCGCGGGTCGCTTCGAGGTAAGCGTCCATCAAACTCAGGGCATTGAACTCCTGACTCGTAAAGGCAGAATTCCGTAGGGACGCCTTTCGTCTTCAGTGGTTCATGGCGCTCTCGACCTCGGACGGGGTAGCCGAGCAGGTCCCCGAATCTTCTGGCTGGGATACCTCGGGAGTAGCTCCCGAAGTGGGGAGACGCCCTGAACCACCGCCTGGTGCCGAGGTCCCCTCGTCTCTTGCATCCTCCGTTGACGGGGGAGGGGCCGACTACCTGCTAATGGATCAAAAGAATTGGAATCCGGAACTCTGTTCTCTGAAATATAACGGCAAGATTATTACCTAGGGATGGCGGGAGTATCTCGGCCTGCCTCCACGGTCGCCGCTGGGGCCCGGGCTCCGCATAATTCCGGCGGAGGGATCCTTTAAGCGGCTGGTTCTCCACATGAACGTTTTGAGCGTCGTCCCTTTTGAGAAGAAGTCAGAGGACTCGCTGATGGTGTCCTGGACTAGGGGGTACTCATCACGTCGTCTCCCGACCAGGTGGATCGGGCCGAGGACCCCCATGGCGGTTCACTCATGGGCCACTTCGGGCAGTCCATGACGAATACAAGGAAGACTCCACATGACTTGGCACCCAAGACGAGGACTCTCCTAAACCCTAGGCCTTCGGTGCATATATAAACCGAGGCCAGGCTAGTCAATAGAACAATTCATATTCATTAGAACAATCTCGTGGTAGATACATGTACTCTGTACTACACCCCATATGAATACAATCAAAAGCAGGACGTAGGGTATTATCTCTTCGAGAGAGCCCGAACCTGGGTAAAATCCTGTGTCCATATTACCATCACTCCAAGATGGCTAGCTTAGGACCCCTACTACGAGATATGCCGGATTTAGAACCGACATTGGTGTTTTCATTGAGAGCCTGCTGGGTAGTCGCCGCGGTGTGATGGGAATTCGGATCGGCTCCACCGCGATCTACGCGTCGGAACCGAGCTACAACGTCAGCGTCGGTATCTTCGTCGCCGGCCCGATTGGTCACCTTGGCTAGACCAAGGACTAGGCTTCTCTTCGGATCGTCAAGATCGGACGGATGTCTTCATCATCATCAACTCTAATCTCAACCAAGATCATGGAAGAACCCTCCATGGTGCTCGGCGGCTCAACGTCAACATTGCCATTGCGCGATCATGCAGTTTTTTCTGGACATCGGGTTCGCGTTCACCGTCACCGCCTCCTCGAGCGTCGTTTTGATGAATCCTTTGGTGGAATTGTGCAGAATTGAGTATATAATGACCCCGTAAAATTTCGTCATATTCCGATGGAAGAAACTCCAGCGATCTACGATATACCGGAGCCCTGTCAAATCTGGACGTGAATCTTGACGAGTTTAGGGCGAGGAGTCCAGCGTGTAGCTCGGATATCCTTTGGAAGATCCAACCGTTGATCGGCTGCGTAATTCCTATATCTACCATCCCTCAAAATTTCAGCTCGATCCGACCGTTCAAACTCCAGGAACAGCCCGAGGAGTGCGTCAATTTCCGGATCTGTTTTCTGCGCGAAAACAGATCCGACCCGAGTTCATCTTTTCCATGAACAAGTTATCGGACGTCTTTTTGAAAGAAATTCTTATCTAGGGTATTGTGTATTGTTTTCAAACACGTGCCACAAATTTTGAATCTTTTTCGAGGTGATCTTCACCGTCGCGCCGATGTCAAATCGGCCCGACCACGTTGCTCCACGGCTACCGACCTCCATCAAGCCGACGACAAACCACCTCGGATCATCACCTCGGTGAGCCAACCAAGAGTTTGGCATCATGAAGGACAAATAATCATCAAGACAAGATCGTCACCTTACGGATTGTACGGGTCGGGCGCGACAGCATCGCCGCGCAGTCACTTCTCAAGCCGGCATTGACCGCGTCACAAGTTCCGACCTGCGTCGGCATCGCCGTGCCGTTGCTTCTTCAAGCCGATGTCCACCACGCCGACCCGCTTCGACACCTCGGGTGGCATAGGGCTGCAACGTCACCTTACCGACCTGCTCTGTCACCTTGGCTAGACCGGAGGCTTCGCCATTTCTTTATCAACCTACTCCGGGGACTTCGGCATCACCAGCCGACCATCTTCGTCAGCTCGGCCGGACTGGGGGCTTCACCTCAACATATCGGCACTGTTGTACTACCACTTCATCAAGCCGAGCTCTTCGCTCGGACACCTCGGCCGGACCGGGGGCTTCGCCATCGCTTCATCGACCTACTCCGGCGTCACCCTGCCGACCTACTTTGTCTCCTCGGCTGGACCAGGGGCTTCGCCTCGGCACATCGACAGTTTTGGGCTGCCACTTCATTAGCCGAGCTCTTCGCTCGGCCACCCCAGGACCGGCTTGGGGGCTGGGATCTCGACCCGTTGCAAGCCCGAACTACGTCATCAACACCGAGCACATTAACCAGCTAAGTCGCTTTCATGCTCAACTTTTTTAAATGTTCAATTTTTGTTCGGTTCGACCAAGCATTATATTTATGTTAAAATATGTTTGTTAAAAACGAGGTTCGTTAAAAACCGCTTCTTTTTCCCATGTTAACTGGGGGCTCTTAAATTTATATGAGCCGTTATAATAAGTGTTTTCTTCTTAGTCGTTGCAAAGTCTTTTTCTACTACTCTTTTTTTCCGACGCAAGTGTGTGGTCAATAGCCGGGTAGCCTGGTTTCTCTCTAAAGCCGCTCGAGTTTAGTTTGCTAAACTGGCCTGAGAAGCACTCCGCCTTCGGGATAGGAGGTTGAAGCCGAAGGCTGACCCACTTGACGTCTAGAGATCGGATGTATCATGTTAAAGCACGACGGAAGCACAAACTAATTTTAAGACCAATTTTCGGATTGGCATCAAAAAACTTAATTTAGTTCGGACGTAAAGTTTTTACTAAAGTTTTTTGGTTTTCCGAGCTTATGAAGCTTTTAACCTATTTGTATGTTTTTTTTTCAGGAGGCGGGACATCCTCTTGACCGAGGTGCCGTGCATAATAATTCGGCTCGGGAAATATTTTCCGACCCGTAGTTCGGCAACTTCCCTGCCGAGCTGCACCTCGGTACGCCCGAACACTCCAAACACCGGAGGGCTAGTTACTTGCCCCCACAATCAAGCTCCTATGACTAAGTGAAAGTTATAAAGCCTACATATCTGATTGCCTCGTTTCCGCTAACACAACCGCCTCCAAGCACCGAGACGTCGGCTAAGGGTTGTCTTGTTATTGCGGAAACACCCTGCGTAGCATCTACAAAGGGGTGGAAGCCGACGATGGGCCACTTTCAAATTATAAACAGTCACAACGGAGTCAAAATAACATATAGCATAAAGCTGCAAAAAACAGCTTAAAAGCTGACTACCACAAACATGCGCAAATTCAATCGGCCGATCAGCTTGCTTTTATAAAAGTGTTCGGCTTGTCCGAGGTCACTAATAGAAAAGCAGTTCGGGCGTCTTTGAAAAAACTGTGCAATTCTAACCTCGAGTTTTTGGTATAAAACACTTCGGACATATAAAAGAGTTCAATAAACCGTACCAGGGGCTCCTTGAGGCACCTCGGCGCGGTTACTTTGGGACTCCTGGAGAGTCCGACGTATTCTCAGCATTTGTATTAAATATACGAGTGATGCCTTCCCCTAAATCGTTATAAAGCCATAATATGCATCAATTTGACTTGAGATCTGGCCAAGCTGGGTTTCCTGGCTCCTATGCTTACCCCCTACGTTCCCGATTGTTCGGCTAGGGGGTAAAGGGAGCACCTCTGTGATTGATACTACCGGGTTATCCGGGTTAGTACCTCAGACTGGGTGAAGCCGAAAGCTAGCAATCTCAAGAACATAATTGGTCGGCAACGACGGAAGTAAAAAATCTCGGTTTTTTAAAGCCAAATACTTCAGGAATTTTCCCCGAATTAATCTTCACTATTTTCTCCCACTTACATCGGAAGTGAAGTTACATAATCATGGTTAGCATGATAACCTGCGAAAAGGAACCTCTAAAGGAACTATTTTTCCCAGAAGATGTTTCTTACGTTAAATAGTAATATAACATATCTCTCAGCGTATCTTTGTTTATAAAACCATATGGCCGGATTGCCTTGTTTGCCGTCAATCTTTTCCCTTACAAAGGCTTTATAAAGTAGGACAAACACTCCTCAGCTACTGGCTGAGGAGGTTGTAGTCGATGGTCGGTCAACAAAGTTTTGTACAATGCGGATCCGAGCATTAATGATGTAAAGTACTTGGATACATAGAATCATTACACATAAATTATGATTAAAATCAATTTACTCCGGATATTGATCCTTAATTCGGCCACCCTTGCCCAACTTACGGCTTGGGGGCAACTGGGCTTCGCGCTTCTCACTTAAAAGCCATTAACGGGTTACATCAATCCCCTAATCTGGTGTTGCCACCCGACCAGTGGCTCGGGGGCTACTGCATTGATGATTCAATGCAGAAAATTCAAAGTGCCGAATAGTTTTGGAGGAGATTACGATCCTCAAGTTGGTCGGCCGCACCCAGCCTGAGTCTCGGGAACTATGCACACCGCGTTTCTGTTTTTAAGTATGCTGCCGAGCAAGGAATTGATCCTCAGGCCGATTTCGCAAATCGACCTGAGTCTCAGGGGCTACTGGGATCAGCGGTTTTATTTTATCCTTCAGGTGCATCCCGGATTTTATGTCGGCACACACCTTGAGGGCTACTGGTTATACATCTCTGCAGAGAATAAATTGCACCAATCGGAAACAATTCTATAAAACATCAGCCCACGACTGAGGTGGTGCACCACGTCGGAAGCAGTCCGGCATAAAACTCGGCTGTGAGTGGCTGGCTCCATAGATAAATTTTTCGGCGTTAAGCTCGGATAACCTCCTTCAAACTTTTTCAAAGACGAGGTACTCTATGCCTCCTCGGCTGCAGTCCGGCGCCAGAGCTCGGATACAGACCGGCGTTGGAGTTCGGCTGCTAAAATGTACCTCGGATGCAGTCCGGCGTTGGAGTTCAGCTGCTAAAATGTACCTCGGATGTAGTCCGGCGTTGGAGTTTGGCTGCTAAAATGTACCTCGGATACAGACCGGCGTTGGAGCTCGGCTACAAAAATACACCTTAGATATAGACCGGCGTTGGAGCTCGGCTGCAAAAGACACCTCGGATGCTGTCCGGTGTTGGAGCTCGGATGCAAAGAGGACATCGCCGCGCTGGAAACACTTCGAACCCAAGGTGTGGCGTAAAAAATAACAAGGCATTGATAAAGGCCGAGAACTTAAAGGACTCCTTGGATACCCGACGTATGAACTCTTCGGATACACCTCGGCAATCCTCAAGATCGGAGATGGGAAGATTTGTTGAACCAGTTTTCAAGACCGACGACCGAAGACGAAGAACAGTTCGGAAGAACCGAGGAGCATCCCCAACTTGAAGACCGGTTCAGGGGGCTACTGATGGTGTCCTGGACTAGGGGGTACTCATCACATCGTCTCCCGACCAGGTGGATCGGGCTGAGGACCCCCATGGCGGTTCACTCATGGGCCACTTCGGGCAGTCCATGACGAATACAAGGAAGACTCCACATGACTTGGCGCCCAAGACGAGGACTCTCCTAAACCCTAGGCCTCCGGTGCATATATAAACCGAGGCCATCATATTCATTAGAACAATCTCGTGGTAGATACATGTACTCTATACTACACCCCATATGAATACAATCAAAAGCAGGACGTAGGGTATTATCTCTTCGAGAGATCCCGAACCTGGGTAAAATCATGTGTCCATGTTACCATCGCTCCAAGACGCCTAGCTTAGGACCCCTACTACGAGATATGCCGGATTTAGAACCGGCACTCGCGGCCCCAGGTTGAGTAGCTCTCTTTCGAGTCGAAGTAAGGGGCTTTACCGATGAGGTCGGCTGAGTCCCCGGCACGTCGGGGGCGACAGATACCCTTGAGCCATCAAGGCTCTCCATATAGAACTTTCCCTCCTCGTATATGAGGGACAGTTCTTCATCTTTATGGAAGACGGGGTCTTCATTCCGCCCGACGATGTACCTCGGGTTCGGGCGCGTGGCTGCTTAACGCCTCGACCCACTGTCTCCATCTCTGTCCGGATCAAGTAAAGGGTCGGTCAGAGAAGATTAATCATGAAACAGCTCGGATAAATATGAAAATCCTTGAAAACTTACAATCTCGGCGGGGTTATAACTAGACAGCCCGTCTCGGAACTGCCGCCTTGCAAAATCCTCCGCTGAACCTTGATAGATACTAGCCAGTGCGGCCCCGAGCGCCACCTGGTCGTCGAGATCCTCTTTTATCGACCGGGAGGCGTCATCGGTTCCATTATACATACACAACAGATGTTGGTGTTGCTGAAGTGGCTGGACTCTTCGTTTGATCACCGTTGCCATCACATATATGATAGTGAGGCCGGTGTCAGATAGCTTCTTCACTTGAGCTGCCAGGCAGACTATGTTGGCGTCGTCCTCCTGGGCAATGCTTCTGGATCTTCAGCTGTAGCGTTTCTTCGGGTGCTCCGAGGAGTACGCTGGGAGCCTGGGCTGAACTGGATCAAACAATGGAACATCATCTATGTAAAACCACTCTGTCGGCCAGATGTTGGAATCCTCCTGAGGGGTACCCTGATGGGTAGTTGGTGCTGTCAATTCGGCAGACCTCGGCTGCGCCCACTTCAAATAGCACCCCGGTTGGGGAGCAGGGCACTATGCAAAAATACCTCCGCCAGAGCCCGAAGTGCGCCTCGCATCCGAGGTACATTTCGCAGAGGGCAACGAACCCCGTGATATGTAAGATTGAGTTGGGGTGAGGTGGTGGAGTTGAAGCCCGTAAAATTCGAGCAAGCCCCGGAGGAAGGGATGAATAGGAAATCCAAGGCCGCAGAGGAGAAAAGAAATGAAGCATACCCGCTCATCCCCGTCAGGGATAGGGTGGCTCTCGGCGCGCGCCTGCCCGTCCGCGACGGTTAGCCCCGAGCGAGTGGAGGTCAGATTTGAATCTAGCAGATATCCTTGGGTGGCTAGACGACCTAGGTGGAGTCGCGTTACGGAGCAGCTCCCCCAATCACCCCTGATGGGGCCATGAGGTCGCCGTGAAGATCCCGCGTCGCTGGCCATCGCTCGAAGCTCTTAGGGTTGGACCTGGGAGTAGAGAGAAGGACTCGTATGGGCTGCGGGGAGGGGTGAAGATGCGCTTTGGCGTAGACCTGGGATATATATATTTATAAGCAGAAGAGGCTGACACTTCGACGTCTTGCTATAAAGTGACTCGATTCCCCAGAAGGCATGATGATCGAGGTCAGGGATTGGAGGTCACGTGTAGTGGGGCCGGAATAACAATCATCGAACATACCGAAGACTTCAAAGCCAAGCTGAAGATAATAAGCGGGAACTCGTCTATCGAGCCAAAGACTCTGGATCTGAAGTTTCTGAAGGCGAAGGTGTCGTCCTCGGCATCGAAGACCAGTTTAGGGGCTACTGACGGTGTCCTGGACTAGGGGGTACCAACCTAGACGGCCCATAGTCCTCGGGCTGGGCCCGAAGGCCCTGTTCTCATCCAGATGGACTCCGGAAGACATGATGAGATCAAGATTGTATCTGCCAAAGACTTGGAGTATACCCCAAGACATCTCCTGTCGCCTTCATACACATCCCTAGATACCGCCTATGTAACCCTAGATGCCCTGTCTATCGTGTATATAAGCCGGAGGGTTTAGCCTGTAGAGGACACGGAATCACAATTACCATCCACCTAGCTCTAGGGTTAGGCTTCTCCTGACGATCTCAAGGTAGATCAAGCTTGTACTCGATACTTCACCATCAATATTATCAAAGCAGGACGTAGGGTATTACCTCTTCGAGAGGGCCCGAACCTGGGTAAACACCGTCTCCCTTGTTCCTGTTACCATTGATCCGAGATCCACAGCTCGGGACCCCCTACCCCGAGGTCAGCCGGTTTTTACACCGACAACGGGGGAGTCACGAGCTCACACGGCGCGCCCCGGGGGGGGGGGCACCAACTGATCTTGTGGCTCTCTCGTGCACTTTCCTGGTTGTTTCTTATTTTGTATTTTTTTCTAATATTCCAAAACGGATAGAAAGTACTTTTATGGAATTTTTGGAGTTGGTTTACTTACCATATCACATACCTATTCCTTTTTCAGTATTCTGGAGTGCTCCGGAAGGTTCCTTCTATATGCTCTTTCGGTATAATTGTTTGAACAATGTTGGTTTCTATGTTAATGGGCGTACCTAAAATATAATGTTTAATTCTTTGCCCATTAAGCACCCTTGGGTTTGTGCCGTAGGCATTGTTAATATTGATAGCTCCAGAACGATAAACTTCCTCGATAATGTATGATCCTTCCCACTTGGAGAGAAGTTTTCCTGCAAAGAATCTAAAACGAGAGTTGTATAATAGAACTTGATCACCGAAATTAAATTCTCGTTTTTGGATTCTCTTATCGTGCCATCTTTTAACTTTTTCCTTAAATAACTTGGTATTTTCATAAGCTTGCGTTCTCCACTCATCTAGAGAACTAACATCAAACAACCTCTTTTCGCCGGCAAGTTTAAAATCATAATTGAGTTCTTTAATTTCCCAATAAGCTTTATGTTCTAATTCAAGAGGTAAGTGACATGCTTTTCCATAGACCATTTTATATGGAGACATACCCCATAGGATTTTTATAAGCCGTCCTATATGCCCATAATGCATCATCAAGCTTCTTTGACCAATTTTTACGAGACCGGTTGACGGTCTTTTGCAAATTAACTTTATTTCTCTATTATTCAATTCAACTTGACCACTAGACTGAGGTGATAGAGTGATGCAATTCTATGGTTAACATCATATTTAGCTAGAAGTTTGCGGAATGTGCTACTTGTAGACTGCGTTGGGATTTCCCCGAAGAGGAGGGGATGATGCAGTATAGTAGAGATAAGTATTTCCCTCAGTTAAGAACCAAGGTTATCAATCCAGTAGAAGAACCAGTCAAAATCCTTTAGCAGCACCTACACACAAAAGCAAACACTTGCACCCAACACAAATAAGAGGGTTGTCAATCCTCGTAGCGGTTATTTGCAAGGATTAATTCTGATAGTGATAGATAGATAAAGTAAAATACTAAATAAAATAAAAGTAAATAAATTGCAGCAAGGTATTTTTAGTTTTCTTTTTATATTAAAAGTAGACCCGAGGGCCATAGTTTTCACTAGAGGCTTCTCTCTCGAGCGCGGAACATACGGTGGGTAAACAAATTACTGTTGGGCAATTGATAGAAAAGCAAATAATTATGACAGATTCATGGCAATGATCATGTATATAGGCATCATGTCCGAGACAAGTAGACCGACTCCTGCCTACATCTAATACTATTACTCCACCCATCGACCGCTATCCAGCATGCATCTAGGGTATTAACTATGAAACAGAGTAACGCCTTAAGCAAGATGACATGATGTAGACAAAGTAAACTCAAGCAGTATGATTAAACCCATGTTTTTATCCTTAATGGCAACAATACAAATACGTGTCATGTCCCTTTCTGTCACTGGGATTGAGCACCGCAAGATTGAACCCATCACAAAGCACCTCTCCCATTGCAAGATAAACCAATCTAGTTGGCCAAACCAAATCGATAGATCGGAGAGAAATACAAAGCTATAACAATCATGCATAAGAGAGTTCAGAGAAGACTCAAATATTTCTCATGCATAATCTGATCATAAACTCACAATTCATCGGATCCCAACAAACACACCGCAAAATAAGATTACATCGGATAGAACTCCAAGAACATCGAGGAGAACATGGTATTGAAGATCAAAGAGAGAGAAGAAGCCATCTAGCTACTAGCTATGGACCCGTAGGTCTATGGTAAACTACTCACACGTCATCGAAAAGGAATGAGGAGCGGCAAGAGCCTAAGCTTGGGGATGCCCAAGGCACCCCAAGTTAATATTCAAGGAAGACTCAAGCGTGTGAGTAGTTTACCACAGACCTACGGGTCCATAGCTAGTAGCTAGATGGCTTCTTCTCTCTCTTTGATCTTCAATACAATGTTCTCCTTGATGTTCTTGGAGTTCTATCCGATGTAATCTTCTTTTGTGGTATGTTTGTTGGGATCCGATGAATTGTGAGTTTATGATCAGATTATTCATGAGAAATATTTGAGTCTTCTCTGAACTCTTTTATGCATGATTGTTATAGCTTTGTATTTCTCTCCGATCTATCGGTTTAGTTTGGCCTACTAGATTGATTTATCTTGCAATGGGAGAGGTGCTTTGTGCTGGGTTCAATCTTGCGGTGCTCAATCCCAATGACAGAAGGGGACATGACACGTATTTGTATTGTTGCCATTAAGGATAAAAAGTTGGGGTTTATTCATATTGCTTGAATTTGCTTCTCTACATCATGTCATCTTGCCTAAGGCGTTACTCTGTTTTTATTAACTTAATACTCTAGATGCATGCTCGATAGCGGTCGATGAGTGGAGTAATAGTAGTAGATGCAGGCAGGAGTCGGTCTACTTGTCTCAGACGTGATGCCTATATACATGATCATTGCCATGAATCCGTCATAATTATTTGATATTCTGTCAATTGCCCAACAGTAATTTGTTTACCCACCGTATGTTTCTGCGCTCGAGAGAGAAGCCTCTAGTGAAAACTATGGCCCCCGGGTCTATCTTTATAATATCAAAAACATAAAATTACCTTGCTGTAATTTATTTACTTTTATTTTAATTAGTAGTTTAGTTTATCTATTTACCTCGATAAGATTTAATCCTTGCAAGTAACCACTAAGAGGATTGACAACCCTCTTATTTGCGTTGGGTGCAAGTGTTTGCTCTTGTGTGTGCAGGTGCGCTTAACGGAATTTTGTTTGGTTCTCCTACTGGATTGATAACCTTGGTTCTTAACTGAGGGAAATACTTAACTCTACTGTACTGCATCATCCTCTCCTCTTCAAGGAAATACCAACGCAGACTACAAGTTGCGGGAAGAATTTCTGGCGCCGTTGCCGGGGAGACATCATCAAAATTACCAAGTACCTTCGCACAAATTATCATTCACTTGCATTTACTTTATTTACCTTTTTATTTGCATTTGCCTCTCGTTTTCATCTCCCCCACTTCTAATTTTTTTTACAAAAACACAAAAATATTTTATTTGCTAGTTTGCTTGCTTTGTCGCGATGTCTCCACAAAATACAAAATTGTGTGATTTTTCCAATACTAATAATAATGATTTTATTAGTACTCCTATTGCTCCTCCCGCCACTAGTGCGGAGTCATGTGACATTAATGCTGCCTCGCTTAATCTTGTTATGAAAGAACAATTTTCTGGCAGTCCTAATGAAGATGTTGCATCCCATCTAAATACTTTCTTCGAACTTTGTGATAAGCAAAAGAAGAAAGATGTGGATAATGATATTGTCAAATTAAAATTATTTCTGTTCTCACTACGGGATCGTGCTAAAACTTGGTTATCATCCTTGCCTAGAAATAGTATTGATTCATGGGATAAGTGTAAGGATGCTTTCATTACCAAGTATTTTCCTCCCGCTGAGATTATTTCTTTAAGAAATCAAATTATGAATTTTAAGCAACTTAAGCATGAACATGTTGCGCAATCTTGGGAGTGAATGAAATTAATGATAAGAAATTGCCCAACTCATGGTTTGAATCTATGGATGATCATACAAAAAATTTATGCGGGACTAAACTTTGTCTCTGGAAATTTGCTAGACTCTGCCGCAGGTGGTACTTTTATGGAAATTACATTGGGAGAAGCTACAAAACTTCTTGATAATATTTTGGAAAATTATTCTCAATGGCACACTGAACGAACTCCAACTGGTAAGAAGGTAAATTTTGTTGAAGAAATTAATACTTTGAGTGATAAGATGGATGCTTTATTGAAATTGGTTGCTAGTAAAAATTCTCATATTGATCCCAATGATGTGCCATTGTCTACCATGATTGAGCAAAATAATGATGCCATTGATGTGAATTTTGTCTCTAGAAATAATTTCAACAACAATGCTTATAGGGGTAATTTCAACGCTAGACCGTTTCCTGGAAATTCCTCTAATAATTATGGCAATCCTTATGGTAATTCTTATAATAATAATAATAGGATGCCCTCTAATCTTGAAACTAATATTAAAGAATTTATTAGTTCGCAAGAGAATTTTAATACTATGATAGAAGAAAAATTGAATGGAGTTGATGAATTGGCTAGGAACATGGATAGAATTACTCATGATGTGGAAAATCTCAAAACTAAAATTTTGCCATCCAATCATGATATAAATTAGTCTATTAAAGCTATATATGTCTCCATTAATGAAAGTAAAGAAAGGGCCGCTAGGTTGAGAGCTAAGCGAGAATTTCAATAAAAAGCGATTCCACCTGGTTTCTATCGGAGTAATGATGAAGATATTAAAATGATTGGTGTCACTCCTATTGAATCATTATTTAGTAACATAAAACTTGATGAAAAAGGGACTGGAGAAGAGTTAACTTTAGATAGAAGGAGTACTTGCTTAGAGGGTGATAATCTTGATCATAAAAATGAAAAAAGTGGGTTTGGAGAGGTCAAAACTTTAAATAGTAAGGCACCCACTACTTTGGATTACAAGGACTTTAATTATGATAGTTGTTCTTTAATTGAGTGTATTTCCTTGTTGCAATCCATGATTAATTCACCAAATGCATATGAACAAAATAAGGCTTTCACTAATGTAACATCCCCAGATACTAACCCTGCCATTTTGCTAATTAATTAGCCATGTCATCATGATCATCCTAAGTATATTGCTTTTAGAAAATAATCCAACTTTAAATTCAAATTTAAAATAAATTCAAGATTAAAACTTGTCCAAACAGTAGAACAAAAATGTTCATAATATTGTAAATATTCCCAAGGCTATTTTAAAAATAAAATCAACATTATTAAAGTTCCCAAATTAAGCCTAGCATCCAGAAACAGTGACTTTATCGGCCACTTTAATCCATTTTCAATTATGCAAAATTCAAATGGATTCAAGAATTGCCTAAACTTTTTGTGGCGGTGTCTAAAAAATGCACTGGATTTAATGGGCCAAGTCCCATATTTTTCCTAAGTCATTTGGATGCCCAAATGTTTTCTTTTCCCTCTCTGTTTATTAAATAAAAGAGAAAAACAGATAAAGGAAAAGCTTACCTGGCGCTAACCTGCGGCCCAGCCCATCTCCTTCTTCTCCCACCTGCTCCCGCCTCTCTGTCATGCGCGCCATGGCTGGAGCTCGCCTTCATCGCCGCTCCTCGATGCATGCCTCCACGGCGGCGATGGGAGGGGATAAGGGCGACCCCTAACAACTCCACTGGGTCCCCCTCGCTCACTTTCCCCTCCTCCCTCGCCTCTCTCTCGATCTGGATCGGGGCCGAGCGCCGTCGCCGTTCGCCGTTCGTGCCGCGGCCACCAGCCTCCCCGACGCCCGGGAGGACGCCCAGTGGCTGCGCCGCCTTCGTCCAAGTCGTCTGAGGCTGTCCGCACGACCGGAGCCGCACCACATTGCCGCCACGCCCCTCTTCTTCAACCTCGGGCATCGGAGGCCGCCACCGTCGATTCGCCGCCGTCCAACCCTCCCCGAGCAAGCTGAGCCACTGCGCGACCTCGCTGTGAGCATACGCTTCCTCCCCCCTCCATTTTCTCTCCATTTCCGCGCCTGTAGCCGTCCCTGCCATGACTGCCCGAAGCTCCGCCGTCGCTGTCAGTCGCCGTTGTAGCTAGGGCCACTGTCGTGCATGCCCGAGCCCCGCGGCGAACTCCTGGTGCTCCCCGGAGCCGAATGCGCGCACACCCGCAGCCTCTAGTGCCCCCTAGCTCCGGGTCCAATCTTGCCCGAACACCGGCACCGCCGTCGTGGATGCCCTGCTTGACTCCAGCCTCCCCCGCTTGCAAGATTGCCCCAGCTAGACGCGGCGTGATCCCCGTGTTCGAACGCAAGAGGCGGCGGTCGATTTGGTGATCTGTAGCGAAAACTCGGCCGACTCCAGCGAAGATCCGCCGCTGGAGAGCTCGCCGGAGCTATTCCGGCGACGCCGCCGACCTGGTCCGACGTGGTGTTGACCTGGGGCCCACCCTATGACGCTGCCAGCGGGCCCCACTGGCCCCGTTGACTGGGTTGACCCAGTCAACGTGCTGACTGGGCAGCCCAGCGGCACTGACATGTGGGCCCGCTGACTTAATCACTGTTACGGTTAATTCAGTTAATACCGTTAGTTAGTTAGGTCACTGACAGGCCGAGCCCACTCACTAAATAACTTCTGTTAGTTTAAATTAACCTCTATTCAGCCCTGAGTCACTGACCAGTGGGACCCACTGGTCAGGTTTGACCTGGCCAGCTCAGTTGACCTGCTCATGTCACTATGACATCATGCTGACGTCACCAGCCACTGTTCTGGATTATGCGAATTAAATAACTAAAATAATTCCAGAATCTCAGAAAATAGTTTAAATCTTTGAAAAATTATAGAAAATAAACCGTAGCTCGGATCGAAAAACATTCTACATGAAAGTTAATCAGAAAAACGAGACGAATCCGAATTTGTGGTCAAAATGCTTGATCATCACTCCTAACTACCTGAACATGGAACCTTCCCCTCCGGTTCAGTATACCGAAATCTGCCTAAGCGCCGGGAAAATATCCCAGATATTTTCCCGCTTCGTCTGCGACATGTAGCAATGCATTAGGTCACCACCAACACTACATATTGCCATGTCTTGCATCTGTATTGCTTTGATTGCTTTTATTTATTGTTTCTTCCCCCCTCTTCTTATCCGATAGCCCCCGAGACCGACGCTGCCCCGCAGGACTGCTACTCCGTTGACGACCCCTCTTTTTCCGCAGAGCAACCAGGCAAGCAAACCCCCTTGACGCATGCCTATATCACCTATTCTTTCTCCCTCCTGCTTGCATTAGAATTTGCTACTGCTACTGATTGAT
Organism: Elymus sibiricus; assembly: GCA_039707655.1. Taxonomy (NCBI): domain Eukaryota; kingdom Viridiplantae; phylum Streptophyta; class Magnoliopsida; order Poales; family Poaceae; genus Elymus; species Elymus sibiricus. The sequence continues at coordinate 230,108,994 of CM077676.1, forward strand.
CCTAATTCTGATGCATAGCCTGTTTATTGTAACTTATGTTGATACTTTACCTGATATCCTAAATGCCTAGTGTTGGTTGGTAATCCATCTGTGGCCCCTCTTTCATGTCCTAGTTGCCCCGCTTAGTTACTTGTGCCCCGGTCGATGTGATCGACGGGTTGAGACCAGCACATCACTGCACACCCCCTAAGTTGTTCGACTTCACAGAGTTATCTTTGAGTGCCGAGGGTGATACCTCTTATCCCACTCCTGATATGCCTCTGTGATACAGCTAGTCGGTTGCGGGATACGGGGGTGATTCCTCTTCCACCACCTCTGACGAAGCTTCTGTCGTGCAACCCCTCAAGTGTGAATCCATCGAGGGTGATTCCTCCGGGTTCACCTTGACGGTAGCATCGAGTGGGAATCCATCGAGGGTGATTCCTAGGATTACCCTCTTGATGTTACGGACACACGGTTACATTTAACTATTGCCCCTTGTACTGTTACTGCGGGACTGAAGGGACAGGCGGTACCACCCCGGTAGAGGTGGACCTGAGTTCCCTACAGTCTCCTGGAAAGACGGGTTGACCTGGAGGGTACCCGCGAGATAATTACGAGGCGCGGCCGGGCAGGCAGAGACCGCCCTAGAGAGGGATGGGCCTGACCCTTGTTGCACTTCCTCGAGACGGGGCGACAGGAGTACTGATCGTCACCGCGAGCTCCTAATTATGCACTAACGGATTTGGGTATTGATCTGAGTTGGCCACTGGCCTATACGCACTACCACCACGCGGGATAATGGTTTTATGGGGCCCTCGGCGCCGTATGTATCAGCCGAAAGCTCTGTCAGATGTCCAGTTCAACATTGTGAGCCGGTCGAGACAAGGCCATCCAGGACTGAGGTGGTGCTTGGACTCCGACCCGCGACACAACGACCCGGAGCGCAAAGGGGGATGGGCCCAAGAACCCTGAGCACTTAGGATGTAGACCGGCGGGGACCTCTCTGCTGAGCTATAGGTAGGGCTGCGATGTGTCAATCAGCCGAGGCCGGGCATGACCCAGAAAAGTGTGTTCGGCCAGAGTTAATCAAGCGTGTTGGGTAACAATAGTGCACCCCTGCAGGGAAGATTATCTATTCGAATAGCCGTGTCCACGGTAGCAGGACGCTCAGTGTTGTATCCCGATCTATTAATACTTGAACTGGATACATTTAATTAATTGTAAGCTCCGGGATCGCTTTCTCGCTGGGAGTCGAGGAAGGATCTCTAGGCTTTGCTACAACATGCTTGCTACTTTAATTATGTACTATTCTGCACTCTTCTTATGCTGCAAGACCACTGAAGATGCTAGTCTTCGATAGGCTAGGCTTTTTCTCCCCCTGTTCTGGCAATTTTGCAGTTTAGTCCAAAGATATAGCCCCATTCCTTTGATACCAATGCATAATTAGTATAGTTCTGATGTCAGTCTTGCGAGTACTTTGGATGAGTACTCACGGTTGCTTTGCTTCCCCTTTTTCCCCATACCCGATTGCTGTGACTAGATGACGGAGCCCCGGAGCCAGCTGCACCAGTCGACGACTACTACAACCCCATCGGTGGAGCTTACTTCTACGTCAAGACCATCGGCCAGGAGTAGTTTATGAGGCTCCTAGGCAGGAGGCCTGCGCCTTTTCGATCAGAGCCGCTGTTTGTTTTCGCCTTCTTAAGGCAGATTTGTTTAACTTTGTGTCTGTACTCAAATACTATTGTTGCTTCCGCTAACGCTTGTATGCGAGCTTTTTTATTCGAGCCCTCGAGGCCCCTGGCTTGTAGTATAAAGCTTGAATTATTTTATTTTGTGTTTAGAGTTGTATTGTGATATCTTCGAGTGAGTCACTAGGCTTGATCGTGTGCATTTGCGTGTATGATTAGCGCACGATTAAGTCGGGGGCGTCACAACTAAACATATTGTAGAAGCCATGATGAAAGCTCATGAAGAAAAGCTTGAGTTGGAAGTATCAATTCCTAGAAAATTACAAGATGAATGTGTAGGATCATAAGTATGTCTAGAGGGGTCTGAGATTGGTTCTGCGGAAACTTAATCCTAATTTTTTTTGCTCAAATCTATTCTACGGAATTTGGTATGAGGTAAGAGCATTGCAATCGTGGCATGAATCATGGTGAGTACCCTAGTGCACTGAATCAGAAGTTGAAGCACGAGGGGGTCGAGTTTTACCCTAACTTGGCCAAAAATCTCTACGGCGGCAACGGCGGTGAAGATTTCGGTTGACGGCGGCGGAGTCCAACGGCAAGGGCGCGCTGGACGCAATGGCGAAGTCCGGAGATAGGGGCGATGGCAGCAGAGGGGGAGCGGGAACGAAAGAGTTTGAGAAATTTCAATCGTTCAGGCCCGCTGGATATATATACCCAACTGTTGTCGGTGGCACCGAGTGGAGCAAATCGGTGGCACCGAGACGTGTAACTGCGTCGGTTACAGCAAATCAGCGACGCCGAGTTGGTCTGAATTGGTTTCACCGAGATCAAAGACTCATATCAATCAAATGATTTCGGTGAGTCCGAATGGATATGGATTGGTCACGCCGAAACACATTTGAAGGTTTTGGAGTTCAGCCCTTTCAGATCGGTGACTCCGAGTGCGCCTCACCCGGAGGGTCCGAAAATGACTTGTTCAAATTTTGTGATATAGCAAAAATAGAATTTGAGACAAGAAAGAATAGATAGCTAGAGAAGGTGCTTAGGCATTCTTGTACATCCACTTGGCCAGAAAAACCAAGACAAGCAAAACAACAAATGGATGTTCTCGAATGAGAAAAATATGCATAGAAACATGCTCACACAATAAGATAGCAAATAAAATATGTGTCAAACATGCACAACCAATTCTAGCATCTATCAAGCAATGGGCGATGACATAGTCATCTATATATGAGTATATTGACTTACGAGTCAAATGAGAACATTTGATCATAGGTCATACTCATCGTTTAAGCACAAGTGGGGTTGCCACTTTTACATAAAGCATTAATGTGTTCACACCATTAGAGTTGCTTTGACTCAAGTCTTAGAGTAAAGCTCCCCCTAGATGTGATATCCCTCCAAGGAGGGATGACTTCATGTAGATGTTGAAGATGTGGATGCTCAAAGTTGATGTAGACCATCAAGAGTTGGGAGCAATCCTATGGAGTTTTGTGCTTTCAATACCTACATGGGTTAGTCCCACACAAGGAACATACAAGGATATCCATAGACATAGAGTGAAATACACATATGATGATGTCCATGAATGCATTGAATACCTTGTCCCTTGCCTTACCAACAAGAGGGTTTGTGACTCCATGAACTAGTGCAAGATATTGAAGTTGGTTGCATAAGTTCTTGCCATAAATGAATGTGAGTGAAGTTTGTTGGCGGAGTCACCCTCAAGAACTCTCTAGTTCTTCTTCTTTGGGACCCACATCAACTTGATGGGAATCCTTGGAGTTGTTGTAGCACTTGATGAAGTAGAACTTGATGAAGTCTTGGGAACCCACTTGACCAAGGCTTGAGGTGCTTCTTCAAATGAGTCAATCTCCTCTTGAAGCTTATCCTTGCCTTTTAGCTTGTGGTCTTGTGGTGGAAGATCATCTTGAGCTTGTGTCCCCTTGAAGGAAGTAGGATCATGCTTCTCTTGTTGAGGAACAAACTTCGTCTTGGGGTATTGATCTTCTTCCCACTCAACTCCATTAGCATTGAACTTTTGTTCAAAACCAATACCTTGGTTCTTCCAGTGCCTTCCTTGCTTGCGTACAATTTCTTCAAATTACTTACTCCCGGCAAGGCTCTTGTAGACACCTTTTTCTATAATTCCTTTCAATAGATTATTTTCTTGCTCAAGTGTAACTTGGCTAAGAGAATCATTAGTGGAATCAATAGAACAACTAGAAGCAACAACATTGGATTTAGCATGGTTATTGTTACTACTAAAGGTAGAACCCTTTTTACTCTTGTTGCTAGTTTGCTTAGATTAAACTTGTGGCACAAAGGTAGACAAGAGTAAACGTTTGGCAAGATATGAAGAACTCTTCTTTCGAAGATCATCATTGATAGCTTTAAGAAACTAATGCTCTTGCTCTAAATTTAGCTTCTCAAAGCGTAGCTTCTCATGAGTTCTTAGAAGTTCTCTATGATCCTCTTGAGTTGTTTCATGAGCTAACTTAAGAGCATTTAGTTCTTTAGTTAGACGCTCAATCTCCTTCATAGCATTGTCATTCGTTTCCTCTTGACTATCATGATTACTAGCATTTTCATTATAGCTCACATCACTAGCTTTATCAACAAGTAAATCATCATCACCAAGCAAATCATCCTCATCACTATTGAAGTCAAAGTATTCGGGGTGTGATACCCTAGGGCCTTTTGCCATGAAGCATCTTCCAATTCCTTCATTTGGTGAATCAAATAGATCATTGGAGTTGGATGACACAAGAGCAAGTCCGGCAACACCTTCATCTTGACTATAGTCGGAGTTGGAGTGATAGCTTCTCTCAGAGTGGTTGTCGGAGTTGGAGCCGGAATTCCATTCACCAACATGAGCTTGTTGTCTTCTTCTTGTGTAGCTCTTGGATGACTTGTCCTTCCTTTCCGAATCCTTGCTTCTTTGAGAGGGTCTTCGTTCATAACGATCATCTCTACTCCTTCTCTCCTTATGAGGTGATTCATCTCTTCTATATCTTCCTCTTGGTGATTCGTCTCTTTTCTTGTGAGGTGCCGTACACTCATTGGAATAGTGTCCGGGCCTTCCACAATTATAACAATTTCGGTCATGACTTGAGATCTTCTCTCATAGTGTCTTGAGCTAGAGCTTCTTTCCTTCCCTTTGTTCTTGTAGAACTTGTTAACCATTTCACCATTAGGCTTATCTCTTCATTGGATACTAGCTTGTCGCTTGAAGTTGTGGGAGCATCGGTTGACGCTTTGTAAGCACCACTTGATTTGTTATGTAGCTCCTCTTTGTCCTTGAGTGACATCTCATGAGCAACAATCCTTCCAATGACTTCCGTGGGCTTGAGATCTTTGTAATTTGGCATCATTTGGATCAATGTGCAAACGGTATCATATTTTCCATCCAAAGCTCTAAGGATCTTCTTGATGATGAATTTGTCGGTCATCTCTTCACTTCCTAAGCCGGCAATCTCATTTGTGATGAGAGCAAGCCTAGAGTACATTTCAGCGACTCCTTCACCATCCTTCATCTTGAACTTGTCAAGTTGAGTTTTAAGCACATCCAACTTAGATTCCTTGACGGACTCGGTACCCTCATGCATATCAACCAAAGTATACCAAATTTCCTTTGCATTCTCGAGGCGGCTGATCTTGTTGAATTCCTCAGGACACAAACCGTTGGAGAGAATGTCACAAGCTTGAGCATTGTATTGCAACATCTTCAATTCTTCCGCGGTTGCTTCACGATCCGGTTCCTTGCCATCCTCAAAGAATTCACCTTGCAAGCCAACATGAACAACAGCCCAAACGGCGGGGTTATGACCAAGAATATGCATTTTCATCTTATGTTTCCAACTAGCAAAGTTTGTACCATCAAAATATGGACCTCTACGGTGGTAATTACCCTCACTAGACGCCATACTCTCCTAGGTTGTGAAACCAAGGCAATGGAGACCAAAGCTCTGATACCGCTTGTAGGATCGAAAGTATGTCTAGAGGGGGGTGATTAGACTACTTGACCAAATAAAAATCTATCATTTTCCCAAGTTTAGTTGTGGGCAGATTTTAGCAAGTATGACAAGTCAAGCAACACCCTACACATGCAATTCTAAGAGTGTGGCAGCGGAAAGTAAACGATTGCACATGTAAGTAAAGGAGGGGATTGGAGATTTCAAACGCAATGAAGACACGATGATTTTTGGCGTGGTTCCGATAGGTGGTGCTATCGTACGTCCACGTTGATGGAGGCTTCAACCCACGAAGGGTAACGGCTGCATGAGTCCACAAAGGGCTCCACCCACAAAGGGTCCACGAAGAAGCAACCTTGCCTATTCCACCATGGCTTACGTCCACGAAGGACTAGCCTCACTCGGGGTAGATCTTCACGAAGTAGGCGATCTCCTTGCCCTTACAAACTCCTTGGTTCAACTCCACATGATCTTGGAGGCACCCAAGTGACACCTAACCAATCTAGGAGACACCACTCTCCAAAAGTTAATAGATGGTGTGTTGATGATGAACTCCTTGCTCTTGTGCTTCAAATGATAGTCTCCCCAACACTCAAGAACTTCCTCACAGATTTGGCTATGGTGGAAGAAAGATTTGAGCGGAAAGCAACTTGGGAAAGGCTAGAAATCAAGGTTCAAATGGTTGGATTGGAATGTCTTGATCTCAACACATGAGTAGGTGGTTCTCTCTGAGAAAATGTATGGTGGAAGTGTAGGCACGTTCTGATGGCTCTCTTACTTGGTAAGATGGTGGTGGACGGGTATAAATAGCCTTCACACGAAATCCAACCGTTACATACATTTGACCAGAATCGGTGGCACCAAAACCAGAATCTCGGTGAGACCGACTTGAGCAAAGATATGAATGTTTGAAGTTTCCGTGGGACCGGATGGAACATCTCGGAGCAACCGATGTGCAATGGTAAGGGCTAGACCCAGTCTCGGTGTCACCGATTGCATAATCTCGATGAGACCAAAATGATGCAACTTGGTAACAGAAACTTGGTCACTCCATCTCGGTGTTACCGAGTGCAATCTTGGTGAGACCGAAAGAATTGCAACTAGGCAATAGAAAGATGGTCACCCATCTCGGTGAGACCGAGATCCATATCGGTGGATCCAATTTGTTAGGGTTTGGCAAGTGGCACTGTCCTGATGAACTCGGTGGGTCCGGATGAATGAGATTCGGTGGATCCGAGTTGACTTTTGTGAAATGGGACAAGTTTGGATAGAGAAAGTGGCTGAGGGTTTTGGAGCAATATCATTGAGCACTTGAGCAAATAGATCATTATCAAAACCTCATCCCCTTTTAATAGTATTGGCTTTCCTATGGACTCAATGTGATCTTGGATCACTAAACCAAAAATGAAGAGTCTTGAGCTGTTGCCAATATATGTCCTTAGTATTTTGAAGGGTCCACATTCCTAGTCCTTGCCATGCCAATCATTGAACTTCCTGAAATCTTTCACTTGAATGTTTATTAGTTCAATGAGATATATGTTGTTGTAAATTACCAAAACCACCAAGGGAGCAAATGTGCTTTCAAAATGGGAACCTACTATTAGAGTAAAAATTAAGGATTATGAATGTAATGCTCTTTGTGATCTTGGTGCTAGCGTTTCCACTATACCAAAGTCTTTGTGTGATGTGCTAGGTCTCACCGACATGGATCCTTGTTCCCTTAATTTGCATCTTGCGGATTCCACTATTAAAAAGCCATTGGGTAGAATAAATGATGTTCTTATTCTTGCAAATAGAAATTATGTGCCCGTGGACTTTATTGTTCTTGATATTGAATGCAATCCTTCTTGGCCCATAATACTTGGTAGGCCTTTTCTTCGAACTATTGGTGCTATTATTGATATGAAAGAAGGTAACATAAGATTTCAATTTCCACTAAATAAAGGGATGGAACACTTCCCTAGAAAAAAAAATTAAAGAACATTATGAATCCATTATGAGGGCCACTTATGGAATTAACTTGAAGGATGATAACACTTGAAACTACGCATTATGCCTAGCTAGGGGCATAAAACAATAGCGCTTGTTGGGAGGAAACCCAATGAATAAGATACATTTTTGCTTTTACCTACTGTTTTTGTGCATTTGCATGATTATAGCTTCTGTTATGATTGTGTTTTTGTGTTTTAATTAGTGTTTCTGCCAAGTAATGCCTTTGGGATGATGTTGATGATAGTATAATTGATGCTGTTTGGAAAACAGAAAGTTTTGCATCCAGTGCTGGAATTTTAGTTCTGTACTGGCGCATCAGAAAAATATGAAATTTTTACACAGTATTGGTATATGAATTGTTTAAGTTGTACTAATTTTTCAGAATTTTTGGAGTTACAAAAGTATGGCTTTTAAATATATCTTTACAGACTGTTCTGTTTTAGACAAATTCTGTTTTTTGTTGCATAGTTTGCTTATTTTGATGAATCCATGGATCGTATCGGGGGGTATGAGTCATGGAGAAGTTGGAGTACAGTAGAATTATGCCAATATTAAATATGAATCAATTTACAACAGTACCTAAAGTTTAAGATTTGTTTGTTATACTAACGGATCTCACGAAGTTTCTGTTGAGTTTTGTGTGCTGAAGTTTTCAAGTTTTGGGTGAGACTACGATGGATAAAGGAATAAGGAGCGGAAAGAGCCTAAGCTTGGGGATGCCCAAGGAACCCCAAGGTAATATTCAAGGAAGACTCAAGAGTCTAAGCTTGGGGATGCCCCGGAAGGCATCCCCTCTTTCGTCTACAATCTATCGGTAACTCAGTTGTAGCTATATTTTTATTCATCACATGATATGTGTTTTACTTGGAGCGTCTTGTGAAATAGTTTGTTTGCTTTTGTTTGATTTTTAGTTTGTCACAATCATCTTTGCTGAACACACCTTTTTGAGAGGGACACACATTATTCGTGATTTGTTAGAATACTCTATGTGCTTCACTTATATCTTTTGAGCTAGGCAGTTGCTCTAGTGCTTCACTTATATCTTTTAGAGCACGGCGGTGGTTATATTTTAATGAAATATTTTCACTCTCATGCTTCACTTATATCTTTTTGAGAGTCTCATGATAGCAATGGTAATATGCACGGGTTATGAATTTGGTCCTGATATGATAGGTATTCAAGAGGGATATAATAAAAACTTTCATGTAGATCACTGAATATGATAAATTTGATTCCTTGCAATAGTTTTGCGATATTAAGATGGTAATATGTGGGAGGTATTAGTAGATAATTGTGGTTTAGTAAGAATAATTGTGTTAAGGTTTGTGATTCCCGAAGCATGCACGTATGATCTGTCGTTATGCTAAGAAGTTGGAGCATGATTTATTATTGATTGTCTTCCTTTGTGTGGCGGTCGGTTGCGCGCGATGGTTAACTCCTACCAACCTCCCCCCTAGGTACATGCGTAGTAGTACTTTGCTTCGACAGCTAATAAATTTTTGCAATAAGTATGTGAGTTCTTTATGACTAATGTGAGTCCATGGATTATACGCACTCTCACCCTTCCGCAATTTGATAGCCTCTTCGGTACCGTGCATTGCCCTCACATCGAGAGTTGGTGCAAACTTCGCCGGTGCATCCAAACCCCGTGATATGATACACTCTATCACACATAAGCTTCCTTATATCTTTCTCAAAACAGCCACCATACCTACCTATCATGGCATTTCCATAGCCATTCCGAGATATATTGCCATGCAACTTCCACCGTTCCGTTTTTATGACATACATCATCATTGTCATATTGCTTTGCATGATTATATAGCTGACATAGTATTTGTGGCTCAGCCACCTTTCATCATTGTCATACATGTTACGCTAGCATCATTACACATCCTGGTACACTGCCAGAGGCATTCATATAGAGTCAAATTTTTGTTCTAGTATCGAGTTGTAATGTTGAGTTGTAAGTAAATAGAGGTGTGATGATCATCATTATTAGAGCATTGTCCCAGTGAGGTAAGAATGGTGGAGACTAATGAGTCCTCAAAAAAGTGGGGATGAGGTCCATGAGATCGTTCTAAAATAAAAATAAAATAAAATAAAATAAAAGGCGAAAAAGAGCCATGAAAAAAATGAGAGAAAAAGAGAGAAGGGGCAATGTTACTATCCTTTTCCACACTTGTGCTTCAAAGTAGCACCATGTTGTTCATATAGAGAGTCTCCTATTTTGTCACTTTCATATACTAGTGGGAATTTTTCATTATAGAACTTTGCTTGTATATTCCGATGGCGGGCTTCCTCAAATGCCCGAGGTCTTCATGAGCAAGCAAGTTGGATGCACACCCACTTAGTTTTCATGTTGAGCTTTCATACACTTATAGCTCTTAGTGCATCCGTTGCATGGCAATCCCTACTCCTCGCATTGACATCAATTGATGGGCATCTCCATAGCCCGTTGATTAGCCTCATTGATGTGAGACTATCTTCTTATTTTTGACTTCTCCTATTTATCCCTATCACCATTACTCTATTCCACCCATAGTGCTATATCCATGGCTTGCGCTCATGTATTGAGTGGGAGTTCAAAAAGATGAAGCGCGTTAAAAAAGTATGAACCAATTGCTTGACTAAAACCGGGGTTGTGCATGATAAATATTTTGTGTGAAGAAGATGGAGCATGACAGGATTGTATGATTTTGTAGGGATAACGTTCTTTAGCATTTTTATTTTGAAAGACATGATTGTTTATTAGTATGCCTGAGTATTGATGTCTTTATATCAAATTATAGACTATTGCTTTGAATCATTTGGATCTTATTATTCATACCGTAAGAGAGAGATTACATGATGAAACATGAGAGCTAGCATTCCACATCAAAAAATTTGTTTTTATCATTTACCTACTCGAGGACGAGCAGGAATTAAGCTTTGGGATGCTTGTTATGTCTCCAATGTATCTATAATTTTTGATTGTTCCATGTTATTATAGTATCAATCTTGGATGTTTTTATATGCAATTATATATCATTTTTTGGGACTAACCTATTAACCTAGTGCCTAGTGCCAGTTGCTGTTTTCTGCTTGTTTTTGGCTTTTCAGAGAAACAGTACCAAATGAAGTCCAAATGCCACGAAACGTTTTGGAGATTTTTTTCTGGACAAAAGAACCCTTGGAAGCTTTGGCAGGAGCCCAGAAGCCTCACGAGAGCTTCACAAGGCAATAGGGCGCGCCCCAGGGGGGGCGCGCCGTGTTGCCTTGTGGGGCCCACGTGACTCCGTTTGACCTAATTCCACTTCTATAAATTCACAAATATTGGGAAACTCCCAGAGAGCCAGAAGAAATAACCTTTCTGCCGCCGCAAGCCTCTGTTCTTCCACGAACCCATCTGGAGGCCTTTTCCGGTACTCTGCCGGATGGGGAATCGATCACGGAGGGCTTCTACATCAACCTTGCCGCCCTTCCGATGATGTGTGAGTAGTTTACCACAGACCTACGGGTCCATAGCTAGTAGCTAGATGGCTTCTTCTCTCTCTTTGATCTTCAATACAATGTTCTCCTTGATGTTCTTGGAGTTCTATCCGATGTAATCTTCTTTTGCGGTGTGTTTATTGGGATCCGATGAATTGTGAGTTTATGATCAGATTATTTATGAGAAATATTTGAGTCTTCTCTGAACTCTTTTATGCATGATTGTTATAGCTTTGTATTTCTCTTCGATCTATCAGTTTAGTTTGGCCTACTAGATTGATTTATCTTGCAATGGGAGAGGTGCTTTGTGCTGGGTTCAATCTTGCGGTGCTCAATCCCAATGACAGAAGGGGACATGACACGTATTTGTATTGTTGCCATTAAGGATAAAAAGATGGGGTTTATTCATATTGCTTGAATTTGCTTCTCTACATCATGTCATCTTGCTTAAGGCGTTACTCTGTTTTTATTAACTTAATACTCTAGATGCATGCTCGATAGCGGTCGATGAGTGGAGTAATAGTAGTAGATGCAGGCAGGAGTCGGTCTACTTGTCTCAGACGTGATGCCTATATACATGATCATTGCCATGAATCCGTCATAATTATTTGATATTCTGTCAATTGCCCAACAGTAATTTGTTTACCCACCGTATGTTTCTGCGCTCGAGAGAGAAGCCTCTAGTGAAAACTATGGCCCCCGGGTCTATCTTTATCATATCAAAAACCTAAAATTACCTTGCTGCAATTTATTTACTTTTATTTTAATTAGTAGTTTAGTTTATCTATTTACCTTGATAAGATTTAATCCTTGCAAGTAACCGCTAAGAGGATTGACAACCCTCTTATTTGCGTTGGGTGCAAGTGTTTGCTCTTGTGTGTGCAGGTGTGCTTAACGGAATTTTGCTTGGTTCTCCTACTGGATTGATAACCTTGGTTCTTAACTGAGTGAAATACTTATCTATGCTGTATTGCATCATCCTCTCCTCTTCGGGGAAATACCAACGCAAACTACAAGTAGCAATCCCCGGCAAGCCCTGGCCATCGAGGCTGCTACCACTGCCTGTGCATAAGTCAGGGTATAAAATACCCAAGTTTTATACACCGACAGGAGTCCCCAGGCCTGGGCCACACGCGCATCTGAAGCGTTGTTAGGCTAGGCCCAAACAATGCACAGACACGTGGTAGGAAATTACTGCCGTAAAATCTTGTGATGATGATTTCTTGTCGCATGCCCATGTCGCGCATTAAATGCGGGTCGCAGGAGTGGTGGACTGGAGCGACGGTTTGTGGTAGTGTGCCTGCAAAAGCGCTGCCATGTTGGACAGTAAATTGCCGGCCTCCCCGCGCCTTCCCCATAAAAAGGTAACCGCGAGGAGACGCTGCTCATTCACACTGCCCTTCGCTGCATCTTCTTCGTCCTCTCACCCAAGCAGATCCGCCGCCGCCACTGCCTCTCGCCTGTTCCACATCTAATCCTCCCTTCTGAGCCCTCATGGTGCCCAAGAAGGGTGATACAGAGGGGAAGAAACCTGCCAAGCCCGTCGACCCCAAAGCAGAGAAGCGGAAAGCGGACTTGGAGCAGCGGCGGAGGGAGAATGCAGTTTTCTCGCCGTCGGCCTTGGACAAGAACGCGCTGATCTCCAAGTATGCTTATATGTGGGGAAGGGACACTCAGGACCACAAGGCGCCAGTAGTGCTCCCTGCTGACACCAAGGTTGCCGGTGAAGCGTACCCGTTCTTTTGTGCATACTTCTACTGCGGCCTGGTCCCCCCATACTCGGATTTCTTCGTCAAGCTGATGTACACCTTCGGGTTCAGACTGCTGGATTTTACTCCAAATGTGATGACCTGCATGGCAGTCTTTGCCCATTTATGCGAAAATTTTGTCGGAGTCGTCCCCAATGTCAACCTCTTCCGCCATTTCTTCATTCCCCACATCGAAGGTGATGCGCTCTCCGGCAGTGTGACTTGGATTCCCCGGGCCAAATCTAAGGGAAAATATCTTGCCAGGCTGCTGCACCTGAAATGGAAGGAATGGCGAGCAGAATGGTGCTGGATCAAGGAGAAGGACTTCCACAATTTTTGCTTGCCGCGCACAGAGAAGATCGACCGCGGCAAGAATTGGAGTGATCTTGGCACTAGTGACAAGAAACTTGGGCCGGCACTACGCCGAATCGCTCGCCTCCAGTCTGCCGGGCTGACCATCGAGATGGTAGTAGCTGATTTCCTCCGGCGACGCATTGCGCCGCTGCAAAAGAGGCAAAGGTACACTTGGGAGTACAAGAATGCCGGAGATATCATGCGGCTGTACCCAGGGCTGGCCAACAACGTGACGGTGATGCAGCACATCAGTCTCTGCCATCAGCTTTTCAGGGTCTCCGGCAAGTTTTGCTTGCCGGACAAGGTTGTGCCGCTACACATTAATTCCGCCAGGGATTCCATCTTGGCGATGATGCCAGCATGCACTGCTCGATGAGTCGAAGCTGTCTGGGAGCTGCCCTCACTCTAAGATGAAATGACCTAGGCTTCCAATCTGACAGAGAGGCCTACTCGAGAAGAGAAGGTCCTCATCCAAGCCACCAGAGATGAAGAGTTGGCGTATATCGCCTACAGTGCCGAAGAGGCCTTGAAGACCGACAAGGCCAGCGGTTCCTGAGCTGCGGCAACCGAGGAGGAGGAAGAGACCCCCGAAGAAGAAGTTGCTGAAGAGCACCAGGAGGAACTAGCCGGGGAAGAAGTTGCCGGCGAAGCCGAAGAAGGAGGAGATCTTCAAGGCCCAAAGAAGAAAGCGCGCATTCTTTGGAAGGCGTTTAGCCAGGAGGTAGTGCAACCTTCTTGGTTAGGGGCTGGCCCTACTGTGAAGAAGACGACCACCAGAACTGGCCAGTAGCAAGAAGTAAGCCGGCAATCGACTCGGCGTCCTCGAGCTCAACGTCCACCTCCCCAGCAAGGGGTTGCCGGTGAAGTTGAATCTTCTCAATAGGCATCTTCGCCTCCACCGACAATCAAGAGAGCCAGGGAGTCGCCTCCGCCAGTGAGATACGACCTCTCCATCCTCAGCGAGTCCGAAAACGAAGAGTAAGCATAATTATTTTATCTTCATTAAATCTTGATTTTGTCTTGACAGTCATTTGACTTGACTTCCTTTGTCTTTGCAGGGATACAGAACCGCTCATACATAGGGCGAAGCGAACGAGAGGTGCAACAGGGCACGAACCCACAACAAACGCTGGGCAGGGGGCCACATCTACCAATACCATTGTCGTCAGCCCCCAGCCCAGCCCCCTGCGTGAGGTTGTGGTGCAATTCCCGCTCGCGAGCGCTGGCACCGAAGTTCTTCCTCCTGAGCTCAACAAGGAGATAGGAGAAGGAAGCAAAGGGGAAAAGCGCCAAGAGGTGGATCCTGTCATGGCTCCTCCTTCAACTATCGTCATGGAGAGCGCTTCTCCGACAAGGGCCTTCGCTAATGAGCCTGTCCGCACGGAAATTGTCCCATCAAGCGAGGTTGTCGGTGACCGTGCGGCAGCAACCGAGGTTGCCGGGGAAGGAAATACCCTTCCTCAACAAACATCAACAGGTAATCCACTTGTCTTCAAGCACTGTCCCAAGTTTTTGTTTTCTTGAACTTGCCTTGTAAACTGAATCACTTTTTGCTCTCGCTTCCGCTCCATCTTGTAGATCCAACTTCTCCCGAAGAGGGAGAAATCCTTGTAGATGTGGCAGAAATTGCTAAGAGTGCTGCCGATGAAGCTGCCAAGATCTCTGCTGAAGAGGCCGCCAAATCTGCTGCTGAGGAGGCAAAGGAAGTTACCGGAGAGCTGGAGAAGTCTCCAGGCAACACGTCTGCCCTCGTCCAAGCAAGCACAGAAATGGTGGTAGTTGTTGTCGACAAGCCATATCCTGCCGCTCAACTGGCTGTGCCAGCTATCCAAGTTCCGACAGACACCTTGACGCTTGCCGCTCCTCAACACGAACCTAGAGCCCCCAGTTCATCAAGCACCAGAGGGCCAAACTTTGACAAAGAAATTGCCCGGATCCTCGCCTCCATCCCCCAAAGTACCCTCGAAACTGATAACACTACCGATAGCACAACAGATCTCGCCTTCCTAGAAACCATGGCTGCTGGTTTTAAGGATGTGCAAGAACGCTATGGTAAGCGATGGGACAAGCTTCAAGCAGAACACATAGCTCTGGAGGCGGTCGAAGAGAAACTGAAGAAGAAGGTGGAGGATATCCGTACTTGGTACAACAGTCAATCCCACGATCTGAGGAGGCAGGAGGAAAAACTTGCCACCGCTCAGGAGAAGGCGACAGCTATGGACGGCAAGCTGGCAGAGCGCGAGGCGCAGCTCAATTCCCGCGAAAGGAATCTTGCCGCACAAGAAGAGGCCCTTGCCGCCAAACTTCATGGCAAGGATGAAGAGATTGAAAAGCTCCTTGAGCAAAGGACTCAAGAGCTGGAAAAGAACCACAAGGAGTCTATCGAAATCCAAGCTCAAGAGAGTGCCGCCAGGCTCAAGGAAGCTATAGATAATGTTGCTGCTGCTGCCACTGCCAAGGCAGATTTAGAGACCTAGGTGAATAAGCTGAAGGAAGATCTTGCTGCCAATAGCAGGGAGATCGAGGTCCTCAAAGGTGAAGCGCAGAAGGCAGCTCATACCCTAGGGGAGCTACAGACGTAGCTTGCATCCAAGAATCAAGATCTCAATACCACCGACAAGGCAATGGAAGATCTGAGATCCAAGCTTATCACTCTGGAGAAAGATCTTGAGTCTGCCAAAGAAAGAGAGGTAATCTTGACAGAGAAGCTTGACACAGAAGAGACCTCCCGAGAAGATGCTGAGAACAAATTCACGGAGCTGCGCGAGGTGCTCTCCGTTTGGACAAACAGGCTTGTTGACATAGCTGAGCGCATAACTTCCCAACTTGCCGTCATGGACATGAGGAGCTGGAGCTTCACTGTAAATGACAAGGAGACCGCCAGCGCCAGACTGACCAAGTTCTTTGAAGGCCTCATTGATGCTTTGAAGACTTATCATGAGGACAGGTCTGCTTCATTTCTTGACGAATCCCACAAGTTTGGTCATGACATCCTTTATAAGGTGCTCGTCAAGATCGCCTACTGGAATCCTGATGTTGATCTCTCCGGGATATTCAGGCGCCTTCCGGAGAACACTGATATCACGGCCATCGACGAAATCGTCGCTCCCCTGGCCGACAAGGTTCTTCTTGTTCCCCGGCACGAAGGCAATCTTCAGAACTAGCTTTATCGTTGTACCTTGTTGTCAGTGTTGTCATGTAAAAGATATATTTAATCTTAAGTTAGATCTGCAGTGTGCTTGAGGTGTAACGCAATTTAAACTGTTCTGGGATGAATGTATGCTATTTTCCTTGTCTTATCCTGCCTTTGTATGAATTGTATGCCCTACGCTTGCTGGATGCTTGCCGGTGCGCACACTCTTGCCGCGAGCGCTTGAGGATAGATCCTTAGCAGCCTGCCGGAAGTGCCGCTGCCGGCAAGTTTTACCCTTGTCGGTTCCAAAGCCGCTGCTCAAGTTGTTGAGCGAACTTGAAACAAAGTAAGAGCGCGATTGGTCACGGTAAGGTTCCTCGGCATGCATGTTTCTCACACAAAGACAGAAATCGTTCAAGGAAGATTGCAAATACAACAAAGAAATTATTTCAAAGTTTTTCAACTTAGCTCTTTTCTTTGTCGTGCTTCTTGTTACAAAATGATCACTTGAATGTCATTTGGTGGTATCCACACCATCATTCCCCCCTGGGAAACTTGCATGCGAGGGAACCTTCTGTCCTTTTGAGAAAAAGAAAGAAGAGAAAGGAGTGGATGGACGCCTTGATGGCTCATTAATCATTTCATACAAGGCAAAGTGTAATACAACATCATATGTAATCATACACAAGCAGAGATCTATTTTAACAAAGAGTTGTGAAACACTTAGCTTTATTTCACTTATGCACAGGGTCTGCGCCTGGCTTTGTACATAGGGTTACATATCTGCCGACAAGGCTCGTACAAAAGTTGTTGCCGGGAAGGGGTCCCGGCCACTGCGCCTTATGGGTAGAACTTGCGAAGATGCTCAATGTTGCATGAGTTTTGCACTAGGATGCCATCTTCGGTCTCTAGACGGACTGCACCAGGTCTGGTGACTCGCACTACCCGATAAGGGCCTTCCCACTTCGGCGTCAACTTGTTGGACCCCTTGGCGGATTGGATGCGCCGAAGAGCAAGATCGTCTTCCTCAAGGCTTCGGGCATGGACTTTGCGGCTGTGGTAGCGAGCGGCTCGCACAACAGCCCAAAGACGATCTTCCTCGACGAGCGTGGCATCATCTTGCCGTAGCTGCTCTTGCCGTGCTTTGTCGTAAGCAAGCACTCGAGGTGACCTGTACATGAGTTCCGTGGGGAGCACCGCCTCTGCACCATAGACTAGGGAGAAGGGTGTTTGGCCGGTAGCTCAATTTGGTGTCGTCCTGGGTGACCAAAGAACTGCCGGCAACTCATCAATCCAATGCCTCTTGCACTTGTGCAGCTTGTCAAAAGTTCTCATCTTGAGGCCTCGCAGCACTTCAGCGTTTGCTCTTTCTGCTTGGCCATTGCTTCTCGGATGAGCAACGGATGCAAAGCATATCTTAGTTCCAAGATCTTGGATATACTGCATGAAGGCGCGGCTCGTGAACTATGTGCCATTGTCTGTGATAACTCTGTTAGGAACACCAAAATGGCAAACTAGTCCTTTAAAGAACTTGACGGCTGACTGTGCTGTCACCTTCCTTACTGGCTCTACCTCTGGCCACTTTGTGAACTTGTGGATTGCAACGTACAAGAACTCAAAGCCCCCGGTAGCACGGGGAAAGGGGCCCAAAATATCGAGCCCCCAGACTGAGAAAGGCCAGGAGAGTGGAATTGTTTGAAGAGCTTGCGCTAGCTGATTTATATTCTTTGAATGGAACTAGCATGCTTCACACTTGGTTACTAGCTCAGTTGCATCCTGGAGAGAAGTGGGCCAATAGAAGCCTTGCTGGAAAGCTTTGCCGACAAGAGCCCTTGATCCTATGTGAGAGCCACATATGCCTCCATGTATCTCCGCCAACAGCTTCAGTCCATCTTCCTAGCAAATGCACCTCAATTTCACCCCATTTGGCCTTTTTCTGTGTAGAATGCTGTCAACAAACTGATACATACTTGACTGTCGGGCTACTTTTCGGCTTCTTCTTGATCATCGGGAAGTTCCCCTGTTTGAAGGAAACGGACGATTTGTTGTGCCCATGCCGGAGCCTGTGGCTCGACGACAAGGACTAAAGGCATTTCTTCAGCTGCGGGAGCGCTTGCCTCGACGGCAAGAACCTGAGGTTCTGCGCGAGGCCGCTGCTCGCTGGCAGATGTGTTGTTACCGGCAACTTCCTTGCCGGCGGCTTCTGGAAGCTCTGCCGGGAAGTACTTACCGGTGTTCAACTTTCTTCTTTTGTTCGCCTGCATTGATGGTGTGACAGATGGTTGAGTCAAATGGAGCACAAAAGGTCCCGGTTGCACAGGCAACTTTTGAGCAGCACACTTTGATAAATGATCAGCAATGCTGTTTTCCGCACGAGTAACGTGTTTTGTTTGCAATCCATCAAAATGTTCTTCCAATTTCCTCACTTCCTCTACATAAGCCTCCATCAATGGGCTCTGATAATCTTTGTTAACTTGCTTGACAACGAGCTGCGAGTCACCACGGATAATCAACTTCCTGATTCTGAGGTCTATTGCGATCCTGAGACCGGCAAGGAGCCCTTCATACTGAGCAGTGTTGTTTGTAGCTTTCTCCCTGGGAAAGTGCATTTGTACCACATACTTGAGGTGCTCTCCGGTGGGTGCGACAAGCAACACTCCGGCACCGGCGCCCTGGAGCGAGAAGGCACTGTCAAAGTACATGATCCACTCCTTAGGTGTTCCTTTGCCGGGGAGAACTGTTTCTTGAATTTCTTCGTCGGGTATTGGTGTCCATTCAGCAATGAATTCCGCCAGAGCTCTACTCTGAATTGTTGAAGTGCTCTCAAACTTAAGTGCAAAGCTGGACAGCTCCAACGCCACTCCACTATCCTGCCGGTTGCATCTGGATTCCTCAAGATACGCTGCAACGGAAAGCGAGTGACGACGGTGATCTCATGTGCTTGGAAGTAATGGCGCAGCTTTCTCGGGGTCATGAGAAGGCCAAAAAGTAGCTTCTGCACACCAGAGTACCTTGACCTAGCCCCCTGTAAAAGAGAACTGACAAAGTACACTGGGCGCTGCACCATTTTCTTCTTCGGCACTATTTGTTGGCATGTCACATTTGCCTGCGCTGATTCTGACTTGTCGGCACCAGACTCTACCGGAGAAGATTCCGGTTCGTCGCTTGATGGGCTTGCTACTGTCGCTTCATCATTGTCTGCTTCTCTCTCTGCCACTAATGCAGCACTGACCACTTGGTTTGTTGCCGCCAAGTATAGCAGCAACGGCTCTTGTGGCTTAGGCACAACTAGTGTTGGCGGAGAGGAGAGGTACTTCTTCAAATCTTGCAGCGCGGCCTCTGCTTCCGGAGTCCATTTCATAGGACCTGCCTTTTTCAAGATTTTGAAAAATGGCAAGGCGCGCTCAGTAGATTTGGAGATGAACCTGCTTAATGCAGCAATGCAGCCGGCAAGACGTCGCACATCCTTGACGCGCTTTGGTGCTTCAATTTGCTCAATGGATTTGAACTTGTCGGGATTAGCTTCAATTCCACATTGAGATACAAAGAACCAGAGAAGCTTGCCGGATGGAACGCCAAACACGCACTTCTCGGGGTTGAGCTTCAAATTTATTCTGCGCAAGTTTGTAAATGTTTCTTCTAAGTCTTGAATGAGGGTTGATTTGTCCTTGGTTTTGACCACTATATCATCCATACATGCTTCCACATTCCTGTGCAACTGGGGCTCAAAACCAATCTGGACTGCTCTTGCAAATGTTGAACCAGCACTTTTTAGTCCGAAAGGCATACACACGAAGCAGTATGTGCCACATGGAGTAATAAATGCGGTCTTCTCCTCATCCTCCTTGGCCATGAAGACCTGATGGTAACCAGAGTATGCATCAAGAAAGGAGAGTAAATCACAGCCGGCAGTAGAGTCAACAATTTGATCAATACGCGGCAAAGGGGAAGGATCCTTTGGACATGCTTTATTGATATCTGTGTAGTCAATACAAAGTCTCCACTTTCCATTTGCTTTTTGCACTACAACTGGATTTGCCAACCATGTTGGATGTAGTACACATCTAACTAAACTAGCTGCTTCTAACTTTTTTATTTCTTCGGCGATAAACTATTGCCGTTCCAAAGCTTGCTTCCTGACCTTCCGCTTGACGGGCCGAGCATGGGGACAGATGGCAAGGTGGTGCTCAATTACCTCCCTGGAAACACCGGGGATGTCAGATGGTTGCCATGCAAACACATCGACATTCGCCCACAGGAAGGCAATGAGCGCGCTTTCCTATTTGCTGTCAAGAGCGGAACTAACGGTGAAAGTACCGCCGGTGCTGTCCTCCTTTGCCAGCACCTTCTTGGTTGCTGGTGGAGTAGCCTTGGATTTCTTGGCGGTAGAGCTTTTCGGCACGTCATCAACGGGTGCGCAGCACTCCGAAGAGGTGCGCCTCCCGGAAGACTTGTCAGAGGTCTTGCCGCTCTTCTTGTTTTTCTTTTTGTTGGCGGGAGCGGGCACCTTAGCGGCGGATGCTGCAACCGCTTCTCTGTAAAGCTTGTCGATGCAGATCACTGCATCTTTCTTGTCGGAGTTGATGGTGATGAACCCCATCGGCCCTGGCATTTTGAGAGTGTTATAGGCATAATGGGACGCTGCCATGAACTTTGCCAAAGTTGGGCGACCAAGAATTCCATTGTAAGGCAGAGGAATCTTAACCACGTCAAACACAATCTTCTCAGTTCTGCAATTCAATTCCCCACCAAATGTCACCGGCAGAGTGATCTTCCCCTTGGGTTGGCTCCTTCCCGGATTGACCCCTTGAAACGTGCCTGTTTGCTGGAGATCTTCATCGGGAATTTGTAACCTCTTGATGACTTCTGGTGAAATCAAATTCAGGCCGGCCCCACCGTCAACCAACATTTTTGTGATTTGGAGGTTGCGTATCATTGGTGAGACCAACAACGGCAAGCACCCGACCGCAGTTGTGCGATCAGGGTGATCCTCCGCATAAAAAATGATGGGCGTGTGGGACCACTTGAGCGGCTTCTGAGCACCCACTGCCAGTTCTGCCGCATTAAACTCACGCGCCCACTGCTTGAGTTGTCGGTGAGAGGAGTGCAAAGATGCACCCCCATCAATGCACATGACTTCGGTTGCTTTCTGGAATTCTCGTTCGCTAGACTCATCTTTGTCCTCGTCATCATCTTCATCTTGTTTTTTCTTGTCTCAGCCTCGAGCAGGCATCTCCTTCTGTTGCTTAGCCTTGCCGCGACGACCTCCTAGGCTACCACGACCCCTCTTGCCAGATCCGCCAGCACCATCTTGGCCTTTCTCTCATATTCAGCCTTCTGTTTCTCAGCAACTTGCTCAACCTACTGGCACTCTTGAAGATCATGGCCTTTTGTGCGGTTAATCTTGTAGTACGGCCCATCAGACTTGCCGGTCTTCTCGCCAGCCGCGGCTTCCTGGCAATCAGCGCATGCAGCTGCTTCCTTGCCGGAGCTCTCAGTCTTAGCTTTCTTAGCAGCATTGGAGTTGCCAGAACCTTCGACAGCCATAACAGTCTTGCCTTTGCGCTTCCTGTTATGCTTCCCGCTCTTTTTCTTCGGGGTGGCGGCGTCGTCATCCTCTGAATCAACCTCAGTGCCAGCATCCTCCCCAGGAAGTCTCCTCCCTTCTTCAACCTGTACACATTTATCCACCAACGTATACAACTTGTTGACGATTTTTGGTAATCTGATATTCAACTTCTCCCGCATCTTTTGATTATGCACATTCGTGTGAAAGGCAGCAATCACAGCTGCGGGGTGCACATCAGGGATGTTACGGTGCACATGGCTGAACTTCTGAATATATTTCCGCAGGGACTCGCCATCTCTTTGTGGGATCACTTGCAAGTCGCTGGGCTGACCAGGAGCCTTGTGGCCTCCGGTAAAAGCACCAATGAACTCGTTGCATAAATCTGACCATGAAGAAGTGGAATCCTCCGGCAAGTTCATCAGCCAAGATCTCACATTGGGTTTGAGTGCCAATGGGAAATAGTTGGCGAGAATCTTTTCATCTCTTCCCCCGACAGTTTGCACAGCGATTGTGTAAATGCCCAAGAATTCTGCCGGGTTAAGCTTGTCGTCATTGTTTCCGGCAACTCTGGCTTGAAGGCCAGGGTTGACGGCTAGCGGACTTGCCGCAGCTCACTAGTGAAGGCTGGGAATCCAACCTCGTAAGGTAGATACCCGCCAACCCCAGGCGCAGGCTCATCAACGACTGGACCGTTGCGCACATCAGATTGACGGCGCACCTCCCGGCGCTGTTCAATGGTGGTGCAAGCATTTTCTGCCCGCCTATCCTGTATCACTCAACGCTGATCTTGCCGCGCTCGCGGATCCGAAGAAGCCATCGACATCTCGTCAGGCTCTACGGACCGGTAAGTTTGCCGCGGCTGCCGATGTTGTTGTTGTGGGGGTGACTACACCGTTTGCGCCGCTCCTCTGGCACGTGTGACGCCCCTGACTTAATCATGCACTAATCATACACGCAAATGCACATGATCAAGCCTAAGGACTCACTTGAAGATATCACAACACAACTCTAAACACAAATAAAAGTCATACAAGCTTTATATTACAAGCCTGGGGCCTCGAGGGCTCAAATACATAAGCTCGATGTCATACAAGCATCAGCGGAAGCATTAGATATCTGAGTACAGACATAAAGTTAAACAGATAGGCCCTTAAGAAGGCGGGGCAAAATAAAAACACTGGATCGAAAGGCACAGGCCTCCTGCCTGGGTGCCACCTAACTAGTCCTGGTCGTCGGAGGGCTCCCCGTAGTAGTAGTATCCGCCAGAGGGGTAGTAGTGGTAGTAGTCGTCGACTAGGGCAGCTGGCTCCGGGGCTCCATCATCTGGTCGTAACATTCGGGTATATGGGAAAAAGGGGAAGCAAAGCAACCGTGAGTACTCATCCAAAGTACTCAGCAAGACTTACATCAGAACTAGTCTAGTTATGCATTATTATCAAAGGAAGGCTGTATATGTGGACTGGACTGCAGAAATGCCAGAATAGAGAGGAAAGCCAAGCCTATCGAAGACTAGCATCTTCGGCGTCTTGTAGCATAAGAAGAGTGCAGATTAGTACATAAATATAGTAGTAGCAATAAGTACAAGTAGCCACGCCCAGAGATCCTTCCTCGACTCCCTGCGAGAAAGCGATCCCGGAGCCACATAATAACCCAGTTCTAGTTGTAGTAGATCGGGATATTCTCCGAGCGTCCTGTTACCGTGGACACGGCTATTCGAATAGATATACTTCCCTACATGGGTGCACCAACTTACCCAACACGCTCGATTAACTCTGGCCGGACACACTTGCTCGGGTCATGCCCAGCCTCGGTCTATCGACACGTCGTAGCCCTACCTAGGCTCAATAGAGAGGCCAGCACGCCGGTCTACATCCTAAGCGCTCAGCGGTCTTGGGCCCATCACCCTTTGCACTCCTGCGCGTTGCGTACGCGGCCGGTGAGCAGACCTAACCCCCTTAATACAAGCGCAGGCTTTACCAGTCCAACCCGGCGCGCGCCGCTCAACTGCTGACGTCTAAAGAGCTTCGGCTAATACATACGACGCCGAGTACCCATATTATTCCCACGTGCCGGTTAGCGCGAAAAGGCCAGAGGCCTACTCAGATCACATATCCTAACCCATTAGTGCGTTGGGAGCTCGCGGAAACGAGCAGAGATCCATGATCATGTGACCCCGTCGCCCCGTCTCGTGGACTTACGGCAAGGGCTAAGAATGCCCGGCCGTGCCACGTATTCATCTCTCGGGTACCCTCATGGTCAACCCGAATCCACATCACTCGCGGGTACCCCTCGGGGCCGACCCGTCTTTCCAAAAGACTGTCGGGAACTCAGGTCCACCTCAACCGGGGTGGTACCGCCTGTCCCTACAGTCCTGTAGTAACAGTAACAGTAAAAGGGCAACAGGTAAGTAACCGTGTGTCCGAAACATCAAGAGGGTAATCCGAGGAATCACCCTCATTGGATCCCCACTCGATGTAACCGTCAAGGTGAACCCGGAGGAATCACCCACGATGGCCTTCACACTTGCGGGGTTGCACGACAGAAGCTTCATCGGAGGTGGTGAAAGAGGAATCACCCTCGGCAACCCACAACCAACTAGTAGTACTACAGAGGCATCATCGAAGTGAGATAAGAGGTATCACCCTCGGCACTCGATATAAGCTCTGCAGAGTCGAGCAACTTAGGGGGTGTGTGGTGATGTGCAGGTCTCAGCCCGTTCGATCTCATCGATCGGGGTACAGGTAACTAAGCGGGGCAACTAAGAACAAGGAAGAGGGGCCACAGATGGTTCACTACCAACCTACACTAAGCATTTGGGATATCAGGTAAGTATCAACAGAAGTTACAAGAAATAGGCTATGCATCAGAATAGGATAAATCAACAGCAGTAGCAAATTCTAATGCAAGCAGGAGGGAGAAAGAATAGGGGATATAGGCATGCGTCAAAGGGGGGTTGCTTGCCTGGAAGCTCTGCGGCAAAGGAGGGGTCGTCAGTGGTGTCGTCGATCTCCGGAGCTGCGTCGGTCTCGGGGGCTATCGGATAAGAAAAGGGGGAAGAAACAATAAATAAAAGCAAACAGATGCAACACAATGCATGGCATGGCGGTATGCAGTGCTGGTGGTGACCTAATGCAATGCTACATGTCGCAGACAAAGCGGTAATATATCTGGGATATTTTCCCGGCGTTTAGGCAGATTTTGGTGTATTGAACCGGAGGGGAAGATTCCATGTTCGGATAGCTAGGAGTGATGGTCAAGCATTTTTACCACGTATTCGGATTCGTCTCGTTTTTCTGATCAACTTTCATGTTGAAAACTTTTTGATCCGAGCTACGGTTGAATTTCTACGAATTTTCAAAGATTTAACAGTTTTCTAAAATTCTGGAATTTAAATCTAATTATTTAATTCGCATTATCCAGAACAGTTCAAGGGTGATGTTAGCATGATGTCATCATGATGTCAGTGGTCAACCGCAGCTGTTCAGGTCAAACCTGACAGCTGGGTCCCACATGTCATAGACACAGTACTAATTAGAGGTTAAATTAAACTAAACCGGGTTAATTAGGGAGTGGACCCCACCTGTCAGTGACTATCTAATTATCAGATTAATTTTAAAAACTTAATTAACTAATTAAGCGCAGGGGGCCCACTGGTCAGCGTCACTGTGCTGCCACGTCAGCACAGTTGACCTGGTCAACTGGTCCACTTGGGCCCCTGGGCCCACTGGTCAGTGGCCCAGAGGCACCCACGTGGCAGCCACGTCAGCGTTGGCAGGTGGCAAGCCGCCGGCAACGCGCAAACGCGGCGGAGCTCACGGGAAACCGCCGGAAAACGTGCTCCGGCGTCCATTTGGCTCAGGACTAGGCGCGTTCGAACGGGCAGAGTGAGGCGCGTCGAGTGGTGGTGGTTTCGTCGCCGAAGTCGACCGGAATCGACGACGGCGAGCACGCGGGCGGCACCGGAGTTCGGCCGTTGATAGATCCGGCGACGCAAGGCACGGTAAGGCGCACGACGGGTCGCATTGGGATCGCGCGGACGTATTGAGCAGGAATCCGTGCTCGTTTGAGCTCGACGAGCAGCGTGGCCACGGTGATGAGCTCATCGGCGGCGGCCGGTACGGCCACGACGAGGACGACGTCTACGCGTGCGGAATCAAAGGGGAAAATGGCGGGGAGGGAGCGGAGCTCACCGTGCGGCTCAAGGAGGAAGGCGAAAGGCTTAGGAGCTGCCGGAGTTGCCAGATTCGACGGGGAAGCGCCGGCGACCCGAGGAAGAAGACGAGCTCGCCGGGCTCGTTGTGGTGGCTCCCGGCGTGCGCTCGTGGTCGGAGACGGGGTAGACGATGACGACGGAGTCGACGGACAAGTCAGCTAGGTGAGGCGAGGCCGGTGGCCGCGAAATCGAGGGCAACAGCGACGGGAGCTCTCGGGTGCGAGGGAGAGAGAGTGAGCGAGCGCGAGAGAGAGGGGGAAGGAGTGTCTAGGGTTCGCCAGGGGGAGGGATGGCTGTGGCCTTATCCTCTCCCGAGCGCCCGTGGCAGCAGGTGGTGGCCAGTGGCCGGAGCAGTCGCGCTCTGGCCATGGCGCGCATGACAATGCGAGGGAGAGAGAGAGAGGAGGGACAAAGGGCCGGCTGGGCTGGGCCAAGTGCACTGTGCACTTAGGCCCAGTCAGTTTAGGCCATTTTATTTTTCTTTTCTGTTTTTCTTTTTACAGAAGCTTTAGAAAAATAAAAGTGCTGCCAAATTGTATTTAGTAAAATGTGAAATTGGTCCACATAATTACTATGCTTTATTCTGCTCTGCCACAAAAAGTTTGGGGCAATTTTGGAATCCAAATGAATTTTTCAAAAATGGAAATGGCATTTAAAGTGTTGTTTTTGCACTGTTTTAATGCTCTAGCCCATTTTAGAAAAATAGGTGATGTTGTTTTTCTTAACATTAAATTGTTTTGGAATTTTTGCTACAACATGAACTATTTTCCAGCAATTTTTTTGCAACTTCAAATTTCACTTTGAATTTGAATTGAATTCAGTGGAGGAATTTGAAATGAGATATTATTCCAACATGATTATCATTGCAAATCACAGTAGCTTAGCATCATCATGATGGATCATTGTTGCTCATTACAGAGGAGTGTTACAATTCTCCTCCTCTAAAAGAAATTCTCGTCCCGAGAATTCAGGAGGTAGAAGGGAAAAGGTCGGGGTATTCCTCGCGAAGATGATCCTCGCGTTCCCAAGTGGCTTCATCTTCAGTATGATTTGGCCACTGCACTTTAAGGAACTTGGTTGTCTTCTGGCGGGTCCGACGTTCAGCTTGATCGAGAATGCGGATCGGATGCTCCTTATAAGATAGATCATCTTGCAAATCGAGCAATTCATGATCCACTGCTTGGTGCGGAGATTCCTTGAAGCAACGGCGAAGTTGCGACACATGGAAGACGTCGTGGATATGAGAGAATTGCGGTGGCAACACCAATTTATATGCCACATGTCCACGTCTGGCGAGAATGCGGAAGGGGCCGATGTAGCGAGGAGCTAACTTGCCCTTAATCCCGAAGCGATGAGTGCCCTTCATCGGAGTGACACGTAGATAAGCTTGCTCACCAGGTTGATAGATCGATCCCCAATGTTTATGATCATAATTACTCTTCTGGCAAGACTAAGCAGCTTTGAGATTTTCCTGGACAATACGGACTTGCTCTTCAGCGTGTTGGATAATATCCGGACCCACGAACGGTCGTTCCCCAGTTTCTGACCAATTCAGAGGGGTTCGACACTTACGTCCATAAAGTACCTCGAAGGGTGCCATTTTCAAGCTGGATTGATAGCTGTTGTTGTAAGAAAATTCGGCATACGGAAGAGATTCCTCCCACTTTTTGCCAAATGAAATAACACAAGCATGCAGCATATCTTCAAGCACTTGATTTACTCGCTCGACTTGGCCTTGGGATTGGGGGTGATAAGCAGAGCTCCAGGTTATATGAGTTCCCATAGCTTCTTGGAAACTTTTCCAGAACATTGAGGTGAAAAGGCTGCCACGGTCTGAACTGATCTCCTTCGGAATACCGTGGAGCGATACAATTCTGGAGATATATAAATCCGCTAACTGACTAGCAGTGATCGTCTCCTTGACTGGCAGAAAGTGTGCAACTTTGGAGAGTTGGTCAATGACGACAAGAATAGCATCATGACCCTTCTGTGACCTGGGATGGCCAGTGATAAGGTCCATTTGCACTTTGTCCCACTTCCATTCAGGAATAGGGAGCGGTTGCAGAATTCCAGCAGGCTTCTGATGTTCTGCTTTAACGCGACTGCAAACGTCGCATTCAGCAACATATCGAGCAATATCCTGCTTCATTCTAGACCACCAGTACCTTTGTCGGAGATCATGATACATCTTGGTGCTACCCGGATGAATAGACAGTGGTGTATCATGTGCCTCCTTCATAACCTTGTCGGTCATAAGTTCGAACCGAGGTACCACAATGCGGCCTCTGAAATACAAAGTTCCATCTTCAGCAAGTGAGAAATCCCTGTACTTTTCAAGGTGAAGATCTCTTTTCATCAGATCAACTTCAGCATCCTTTGCTTGCGCACGCTTAACAGCCTTCTCAAGATCTGGCTGTATAACAAGGGTATTAAGAGAACCCTGTGGAGCAATGTGGAGGTTCAGCTTATGAAGTTCTTCATACAAATGAGGTTGAGCTCGTTGAACCATGAGGTTGCTACAATAGGACTTGCGGCTCAAGGCATTGGCCATTACATTAGCCTTGCCAGGGGTATAATAAATACCGCAATCATAGTCCGTAATCGTTTCCAACCATCGCTATTGGCAGAGATTGAGATCCGGCTGAGTAAACAAATACTTCAGACCTTGATGATCAGTATATATCTCACATCGGTTACCGAGGAGGTAATGTCGCCACAGCTTCAATGCATAAATCACTGCAGCAAGTTCAAGATCATGCACTGGGTAATTCTCTTCATGAGGACGCAACTGTCGCAAGGCATAAGCAATTACCCTGCGCTCTTGCATCAAGACACAACCTAATCCTTGACGAGAGGCATCGCAATAAATAATGAATTCCTTGCGAGAATCTGGAGGAGCAAGCACTGGTGCAGAGGTTAGCTTGTCCTTGAGGGTTTGAAAGCTTTCCTGACATTTGTTTGTCCACTCAAACTTAACGCCTTTGTGAAGCAGATTAGTCAGAGGCTTGGCAATCTT
The DNA here is from genome assembly GCA_039707655.1 of Elymus sibiricus. Classification (NCBI taxonomy): domain Eukaryota; kingdom Viridiplantae; phylum Streptophyta; class Magnoliopsida; order Poales; family Poaceae; genus Elymus; species Elymus sibiricus. The sequence continues at coordinate 230,138,140 of CM077676.1, forward strand.
TGAGAAGGTCTCGACGAAGCGACGACAATAACTTGCGAGTCCGAGAAAACTTCTGACTTGCTTGACATTTTTTGGGGGAGTCCAGTCAAGAATAGCCTGAACTCGTTCTGGATTGACAGCAATTCCATCCTTGGAAATCACATGTCCAAGGTACGTTACTTCGGATAACCAAAATTCGCTCTTGGAATACTTGGCATACAGCTGGTGCTCTTGAAGCTTTTCCAGAACCAGACGAAGATGTTAGCATGTTCTTCCTTATTCTTGGAAAATACCAGGATGTCATCCAGATAAACCACGACGAATTTGTCGAGGTAATCCATGAAGATATAATTCATCAGGTGGGAGAATGTTGCTGGAGCATTAGTTAAGCCGAAAGACATGACAGTGTACTCATAAGAGCCATATCGAGTTACAAAGGCAGTCTTGGGAATATCCTCTTCGCGGACGCAGATCTGATGATAACCCAAACTCAAGTCGAGTTTAGAGAACACTGATGATCCAGCAAGTTGATCATACAGGTCATTGATCATAGGAAGCGGATACTTGTTTTGAATGGTGGCTTGGTTGATAGGCCGGTAATCTTGGACCAATCAGTTTGTACCATCTTTCTTCTTGACAAAGAGAGAAGGTGCTCCCCAGGCAGAGGAACTTGGACGAATAAAACCCTTGTGAAGTGATTTGTCGAGTTCCTCCTTAAGTTCAAGGAGTTCATGCAAAGGCATCTTATACGGACGCTTCGCAATAGGAGTTGTGCCTGGTTTAAGGTCGATCACAAACTCGATAGCTCTAGCAGGGGGTACTCCTGGAAGTTCTTCCGGAAAGACATCCTGGAATTCACGAACGACTGGAACATTTTCTATCCCCTCAAGAGGAGAAGCGTTCAACGCATTCAGTGCATAAATCTGAGACTCGGCACTTTGAACATGAGCATGGTAATTTACTAGCTCATCTGATGGGTGCAGGAGGTGTACAACTTTAGTGGCACAATTGATCAAGGCGTAGTGAGCCTTCAACCAATCCATTCCCAGAATGAGGTCAACTTTGGAAGACTTCAAAATAATGGGAAACGCACGGAACTCCAACCCTTCAATATCATTGGTGACATCAGGGCTGAACAAGGAGGTTTGGCATTGGCCCGCGGGAGTGTTTACCACTAGCGGTTGGTGCAGCGCTTCACATTTAATGTCATGCATGTATGCAAAATTTTCTGACATGAAAGAATGCGATGCTCCTGAATCAAATAAAACATATGCTGGTACTGAATTAACAAGAAGAGTACCCATCACGGTTTCAGGTTGATCTTGAGCTTCAGCCATGTTGACATGATATGCCTGCCCACGACCATATGAAGGTTTGGCATTATAGTTGCGAGGCTGATTATTGCCACGGCCATTACCACGGCCAGCAGAGGGAAGCACCAGCTGATTCTGACTCTGGGAGCAGTCTCTGGCACGGTGACTTGGATGGCCACACTTGAAGCAGAGTCCATTGTCGGGACGGGGAGCAGGAGCTCGAGGCATTGGAGCTTGAGGTCTGAACTGCCTTGGAGGTGGAGGAGGCATACGTGGTGCAACATACGATGGCCTCTGAACAGGTACAGCCAGACGGTACATGCTTTGAGGGATCCAAATACGGCGCTTCTGGGAAGACGAGCCCGAAGATGAGCCCGCTTCACGGGTGCGCTTGAGAGCATCCTTGTTATCCTTGATACCAGTCTCAACCTGTATAGCCTTGTTCACCAAGGTGGCGAAGTCAGCAAAGTCGTGGACTAGGAGTGCCATCTTGATTTCAGGGTTGAGCCCTTCACGGAACTTTTCCTGCCTGCGGGCGTCATTAGCAATGTCCTCTTCAGCATAGCGAGATTGTTCCAGAAATTCCCGCTGATAGGCTTCCACAGACTTGTTACCCTGAGTAAGGTTGTGGAACACACGCTTCTTCTGGTCCATGACTCCTTGCGAAATGTAACTGGCACGGAAAGCAGCTTTGAACTCCACCCAGGTGATGATAGTTCCAGCAGCTAAGGTTTGCCTATGAGTGTCCCACCAATGGGTTGCGGGCCCCTTCAGAAAGTAGGAGGCGAAAGTGACATAGTTGGCAGGGGCCACATTCGCGGACTCCATCTCGAAAGCGATGTTGCGGAGCCAGTCATCAGCATCTAGCGGCTGAACTGAGTTGCGGAAAATGGCTAGGTTCATACGCACAAAGTCTTGCAAAGTGATTGCGGCTGGCTGCTGGTTGGCATTGGGACGAGGGAACTGATCCATAAGTCCTTGCATAAACTGACGGTGCATTTCGAATTGTTGCATCATCGCAGCCATATAGTCGGGCGGTGGTGGATTGTTGGCACCACGGCCACGACCTGTGGGTCAAACCATCCTGCTAAAAATTTCAACAGGGGGTAGTTTAGCAACGAGCATTGCAGATGTATGGAACCATTCATGAAGTAACATGCACAGCAAAAGGAAGTGCAATAGATACATCAACATAGTCAACATGACATACAGATCCATACATAGGTTCGGTTACAAGCCAGCGTTACAACAGCGAAAAGAAAAGCTAGACAACTAAGCGGCACGCAGGCACACGGTGGAGGGATACAACAACGGGACATAGCGATATGCTACATCAACGTCGGAGAAAACCACTGAAGCCAGGCAGCTGCAGGTGACGACACAGGGTACCCTTGATGTAAGGATCCTGCGCTCCGTGAACACTCTGGTGCAGAACCTGGTCCCGAACTGGAAGAAGAGGACCATGTGGAGGGGTAAGACCTCCAACAGCAGGCCACTCAAGACCTGGTGGCATCTCCGTCCTGCGCGGGTAAAGAATGTACTCTGGGTGCATCCGTGCACTGACTGCTGGCAGCAACTGTGTCAGAGCATCGTAAAGACGAGCACGCGTAGCGTACAACTCGACAGCAAGAGCTCGAGCAGTGCGGTCCAGAGCCTGAGTGTACTGAACCAAAACCTGCGGGTCATAACGACGCGGCACGTAAGGTGTACAAACAGCAGTGTATCCAGTCTCATCCCCAGCGGGAGCATACGGAATGTATCTGAAAGCAGTCTCCTCCAAGCGACTGATGTGCTCTCCACGGAGATGGGCAATAGCAGTATAGGCAGCATCATGGACGGCCATATCAACAGTCACTCCAACACCATGAAAGGTGTGCAACTCAGTGATGGAGATGTCCTGCCGATCAAAGATGCGAACCACAGCATGGTACTACTCCTGGTTGAACTCGTGGTAATCCTCGTAAACTGTGTACTCGGGGTACTAGCGATATCCCAGCCTGGTCAGAAGATCGACCAAAATGGCCGGAAACCCAGTCGCATCAACAGCCAAGGTCTGGCGTACTAGCTGTCTTGCGGGACGCATCTGCAACAAGGAGTGCAAGATGTCAAATGACAGTGTGAGAAGCATATGATAACTCGGAAAGAAAGGTTAAACAGACCAATGGAAAGGAAAACATGATTATCAGATTAATCCGACCAAAGGAAAAGATTAGTTGCAGACAATCCAGCTCTCCGGGTAAATGTGATTACGAGAACCTAATGTCAGAGTTAGGAAAATCATTTAACCCGAAAAGAAGAGAAATCAGAGTCCCAGAGTAAAGAAGAGGAATAAAAGATCCTAATACCACCCATTGGCGACGTGGGCCCATAAGCCACACAGCCATGTTAGTAAAATCATTTTTCAAGAACTAGACTCAACTTTGGCCAAGGAGTTGGAAAGGGGGTTCCTACAGGCAGTCGGCTCTGATACCAACTTGTGACGCCCCCGACTTAATCGTGCACTAATCATACACGCAAATGCACACGATCAAGCCTAAGGACTCACTTGAAGATATCACAACACAACTCTAAACACAAATAAAAGTCATACAAGCTTTATATTACAAGCCTGGGGCCTCGAGGGCTCGAATACATAAGCTCGATGTCATACAAGCATCAGCGAAAGCATTAGATATCTGAGTACAGACATAAAGTTAAACAGATAGACCCTTAAGAAGGCGGGGCAAAATAAAAACACTGGATCGAAAGGCACAGGCCTCTTGTCTGGGTGCCACCTAACTACTCTTGGTCGTCGGAGGGCTCCTCGTAGTAGTAGTATCCGCCAGAGGGGTAGTAGTGGTAGTAGTCGTCGAGTGGGGCAGCTGGCTCCGGGGCTCCGTCATCTGGTCGTAACATTCGGGTATATGGGAAAAAGGGGGAAGCAAAGCAACCGTGAGTACTCATCCAAAGTACTCAGCAAGACTTACATCAGAACTAGTCTAGTTATGCATTATTATCAAAGGAAGGCTGTATATGTGGACTGGACTGCAGAAATGCCAGAATAGAGAGGAAAGCCAAGCCTATCGAAGACTAGCATCTTCAGCGTCTTGCAGCATAAGAAGAGTGCAGATTAGTACATAAATATAGTAGTAGCAATAAGTACAAGTAGCCACACCCAGAGATCCTTCCTCGACTCCCTGCGAGAAAGCGATCCCGGAGCCACATAATAACCCAGTTCTAGTTGTAGTAGATCGGGATATTCTCCGAGCGTCCTGTTACCGTGGACACGGCTATTCGAATAGATATACTTCCCTACATGGGTGCACCAACTTACCCAACACGCTCGATTAACTCTGGCCGGACACACTTGCTCGGGTCATGCCCGGCCTCGGTCTATCGACACGTCGTAGCCCTACCTAGGCTCAACAGAGAGGCCAGCACGCCGGTCTACATCCTAAGCGCTCAGGGTTCTTGGGCCCATCGCCCTTTGCACTCCTACGCGTTGCGTACGCGGCCGGTGAGCAGGCCTAGCCCCTTTAATACAAGCGTAGGCTTTACCAATCCAACCCGGCGCGCGCCGCTCAACTGCTAACGTCTAAAGAGCTTCGGCTAATACATACGACGTCGAGTACCCATATTATTCCCACGTGCTGGTTAGCGCGAAAAGGCCAGAGGCCTACTCAGATCACATATACTAACCCATTAGTGCGTTGGGAGCTCGCGAAAACAAGCAGAGATCCACGATCATGTGACCCCGTCGCCCCGTCTCGTGGACTTGCGGCAAGGGCTAAGAATGCCCGGCCGTGCCACGTATTCATCTCTCGGGTACCCTCATGGTCAACCCGAATCCACATCACTCGCGGGTACCCCTCGGGGCCGACCTGTCTTTCCAAAAGACTGTCGGGAACTGAGGTCCACCTCAACCGGGGTGGTACCGCCTGTCCCTACAGTCCTGCAGTAACAGTAATAGTAAAAGCGCAACAGGTAAGTAACCGTGTGTCAGAAACATCAAGAGGGTAATCCGAGGAATCACCCTCATTGGATCCCCACTCGATGTAACAGTGAAGGTGAACCCAGAGGAATCACCCTCGATGGCCTTCACACTTGCGGGGTTGCACGACAGAAGCTTCATCGGAGGTGGTGAAAGAGGAATCACCCTCGGCAACCCACAACCGACTAGATGTACTACAGAGGCATCATCGAAGTGAGATAAGAGGTATCACCCTCGGCACTCGATATCAGCTCTGTAGAGTCGAGCAACTTTGGGGGTGTGTGGTGATGTGCAGGTCTCAGCCCGTTCGATCTCATCGATCGAGGTACAGGTAACTAAGCGGGGCAACTAAGAACAAGGAAGAGGGGCCACAGATGGTTCACTACCAACCTACACTAAGCATTTGGGATATCAGGTAAGTATCAACAGAAGTTACAAGAAACAGGATATGCATCAGAATAGGATAAATCAACAGCAGTAGCAAATTCTAATGCAAGCAGGAGGGAGAAAGAATAGGGGATATAGGCATGCGTCAAAGGGGGGTTGCTTGCCTGGAAGCTCTGCGGCAAAGGAGGGGTCATCAGTGGTTTCGTCGATCTCCGGAGTTGCGTCGGTCTCGGGGGCTATCGGATAAGAAAAGGGGGAAGAAACAATAAATAAAAGCAAACAGATGCAACACAATGCATGGCATGGCGGTATGCAGTGCTGGTGGTGACCTAATGCAATGCTACATGTCGCAGACGAAGCGGGAAAATATCTGGGATATTTTCCCGGCGTTTAGGTAGATTTCGGTATACTGAACTCGAGGGGAAGGTTACATGTTTAGATAGCTAGGAGTGATGGTCAAGCATTTTTACCACGTATTCGGATTCGTCTCGTTTTTCTGATCAACTTTCATGTTGAAAACTTTTCGATCTGAGCTACGGTTGAATTTCTTCGAATTTTCAAAGATTTAAACAATTTATTGAAATTCTGGAATTTAAATTTAATTATTTAATTCGCATTATCCAGAATAGTTCAAGGGTGACATCAGCATGATGTCATCATGATGTCAGTGGTCAACCGCAGCTGTTCAGATCAAACCTCATAGCTGGGTCCCACATGTCATAGACACAGTACTAATTAGAGGTTAAATTAAACTAAACCGGGTTAATTAGGGAGTGGACCCCACCTGTCAATGACTATCTAATTATCAGATTAATTTTAAAGACTTAATTAACTAATTAAGCGTAGGGGGCCACTGGTCAGCGTCACTGTGCTGCCACGTCAGCACAGTTGACCTGGTCAACAGGTCCACTGGGGCCCCTGGGCCCACTGGTCAGTGGCCCAGAGGCACCCACATGGCAGCCACGTCGGCGTTGGCCGGCGGCAAGCCGCCGGCGACGCGCAAACATGGCGTAGCTCACGGGAACCTGCTGGAAAACATGCTCCGGCGTCCATTCGGCTCGGGACTAGGCGCGTTCGAACGGGCAGAGTGAGGCGCGTCGAGTGGTGGTGGTTTCGTTGCCGGAGTCGACCGGAATCGACGACGATGAGCACGCGGGCGGCGCCGGAGTTCGGCTATTGACGGATCCGGCAACGCAGGGCACGGTAAGGCGCGCGACGGGTCGCATTGGGATCGCGCGGACGTGCTGAGCACGAATCCGTACTCGTTTGAGCTCGACGGGCAGCGTGGCCATGGTGACGAGCTCATCGGCAGCGGCCGGTACGGCCACGACGAGGACGACGTCTACGCATGCGGAATCAAAGGGGAAAATGGCGGGGAGGGAGCGGAGCTCACCGTGCGGCTCAAGGAGGCTGGTGAAAGGCTTAGGAGCTGCCGGAGTTGCCGGATTCGACGGGGAAGTGCCAGCGACCCGAGGAAGAAGACGAGCTCGTCGGGCTCGCTGTGGTGGCTCCCGGCGTGCGCTCGTGGTCGGAGACGGGGTAGACGATGACGGCGGAGTCGACGGACAAGTCGGCGAAGTGAGGTGAGGCCAGTGGCCGCGAAATCGAGGGCGACGGCGACGGGAGCTCTCGGATGCGTGGGAGAGAGAGTGAGCGAGCGCGAGAGAGAGGGGGAAGGAGTGGCTAGGGTTCGCCAGGCGGGAGGGATGGCTGCGGCCTTATCCTCTCCCGAGCGCCCGCGGCGGCACGTGGCGGCCAGTGGCCAGAGTGGTTGCGCTCTGGCCAGGGCGTGCGTGACACAGCGAAGGAGAGAGAGAGAGGAGGGAGAAAGGGCCGGCTGGGCTGGGCCAAGTGCACTGTGCACTTAGGCCCAGTCAGTTTAGGCCGTTTTATTTTTCTTTTCTGTTTTTCTTTTTACAGAAGCTTTAGAAAAATAAAAGTGCTGCCAAATTGTATTTAGTAAAATGTGAAATTGGTCCACATAATTACTATGCTTTATTCTGCTCTGCCACAAAAAGTTTGGGGCAATTTTGGAATCCAATTGAATTTTTCAAAAATGGAAATGGCATTTAAAGTGCTGTTTTTGCACTGTTTTAATGCTCTAGCCCATTTTAGGAAAATAGGTGATGTTGTTTTTCTTAACATTAAATTGTTTTGGAATTTTTGCTACAACATGAACTATTTTTCAGCAATTTTTTTGCAACTTCAAATTTCACTTTGAATTTGAATTGAATTCAATGGGGGAATTTGAAATGCGATATTATTCCAACATGATTATCATTGCAAATCACAGTAGCTTAGCATCATCATGATGGATCACTGTTGCTCATTACAGAGGGGTGTTACAGCACGACCATCGGTTGGTGCCGTCACTGGACACCGTGAAGGTCCCGCCTGTTGTGAGTTGTTGGCTTTGGCGAACCCGATGAGGCTCTGGATGGTGGCTCTCCACTCATCCATTTTGTCAGCAACTGGAGGGAAGTTCAGCAGCATCTGTGCTCGCGCCATGGCCTCTGCTGCCGTAGCTGGCATGGCTGGGAGCGAAGAACGAGATGTCGCTCGACTCCTGGCAGAACCAGTAGGAGTGCCACCACGATCTTGCTGCCGCGGCTCATGCCCAGCAGTGGGCTGACGCGGTGGAGGTGGTGCCTGAATATCTTGTGGCTTATCAATAGTTGTCTTGCCATGCGGACGTCGTCGTCCGAAACAGCCAGCACCGTTCGGATTCGAGTCGCGCCCATCTTGCGATGGTCGCGGTGTGCGTCCTGATGCGGTATCTTTAGATACCATAGCAGCTGGGTCTTGACTCGCGCCGGTCCAGATGGTGTTACTCCGGTGGCTTCGTTCACCGGTGCGTCGAGGAGGCGGGAGTTGGCCATCCGCGCTGCCTGCACCATTGTGGCTCCAGTCATCAGACTGACGAGGAAGCTGCTGGTTGTTGTTGTGTGCTTCACCTGCTCCGCCGGTGCTGGCTACGCCGCCTGCACCAGTGACTCCTTTCGCGCCGCCCGCGCCGGCTGCGCCTCCCGCACAGCCTGCACCGGCGGGATCATCTCCGCTGCTTGTGTGCGTCTACGACGGAAGCTTGGACGTTGATGGAGCCGCTGCAGATGTGCCCTTCTTCTTGCGCACCATCAAAGATGATGGAGATGAAAGTGACGCGCAAACTGTTGATTCAGGTTCGCACAAGCGATCCCCCTACCTGGCGCGCCAAAGATGTCGTGCGTACGACCATCTATGGGGCCATCTAGCCCCTTTGCGGTTCGGCTAGGGGAATGCGCAAGCACAAAGAGCAGAATCAACAGCAAACGCAAAGGATTTTACCCAGGTTCGGGCCACCTTGAGGTGTAAAACCCTACTCCTGCCTTATATATTGGATGTGTTTGAGCTCAAGTACAAGGTGCGCTTCTTGCCGGCAAGGTGCGGGAAGAGCAGCTACGCATGCAGAATGAGCTAAGTGTCGACCCTTGTAAAGGTTGCCCTGGCCCTCCTTTTATAGCTCAAGGGGTAACCACAGTGGCAAAACAGTCATTACATGTTGATTAGATAGCAAACAGTGCTATCATACCTAACTTTGCCAGATTAGGACAAATGCATTTATTGCGCCGTTCGGTGTCGTGTGAAGGAGGAGCACCGGCAAGGTTCCTGCACCGCTCGCCCAGCTACCTCCTATTATCTTGACACGCCTTCTGGACGGGTGTCATTAAAGGTAATCTTTCTTCCAGCATGCTGCCACGTCCCCCGACAAACCTCACCAAACTACCTGCCCGCTCGACACCTCATGGATTAGCGACTAGCTGTTGGTGAGGTGGAGCGATGAGGAGTTGGCAAAGGCTTGCCGACACGGAGCCTGCCGGGTCTTGACCTTGCCGGCTCGCGCCTTGCCAGCAAGTGACTCCTGTATCTTCAGCATTTAGCCATATGCCTTATCTCGCTGCTTGATCTTGATGTTGGTGATCCCCGGCAAGCCCTGGCCATCGAGGCTGCTACCACTGCCTGTGCATAAGTCAGGGTATAAAATACCCAAGTTTTATACACCGACACATAGTCTGCATACCAAGGATTATTGCGAGAACTAGAAGCATTCACGACAGCTAATTGCTCATCAGAAAAACTATCATTAATAGGCAGTGGGTCATCAAGAACATTTTCCATTCTAGACAAATTATCTGCTACAGGATTTTCAGCTCCTTTTCTATCAACAATATGCAAATCAAACTCTTGTAATAGAAGAACCCAGCTGATCAGTCTAGGTTTAGCATCTTTCTTTTCCATAAGATATTTAATAGAAGCATGATCAATGTGAATAGTAACTTTAGAATCAACAATGTAAGGTCTGAATTTATCACAAGGAAACACGACTGCTAAAAATTCCTTTTCAGTAGTAGCATAATTTCTTTGAGCACTATCCAAGGTCTTACTAGCATAATGAATAACATTTAGTTTCTTATCAACTCTTTAACCTAACACATCACCAATGGCATAGTCACTAGCATCGCACATAATTTCAAAAGGTAGGTTCCAATCAGGTGGTTGGACAACAGGTGCAGTTATTAAGGCTTTCTTAAGTATTTCAAAGGCTTCTACACAATCCTCATCAAAAACAAATGGAACATCTTTTTGTGGGAGATTAGTGAGAGGCCTAGAAATTTTAGAGAAATCTTTAATAAACCTTCTATAAAAACTAGCATGACCAAGGAAACTTCTTATACCTTTAATATCTTTAGGACATGGCATTTTCTCAGTTGCATCAACTTTAGCTTTATCTACCTCAATACCTCTTTCAAAAAATTTATGACCAAGGACTATACCTACATTTACCATAAAGTGGCACTTCTCCCAGTTCAAGACGAGATTAGTTTCTTCACATCTCTGCACAACTCGATCAAGGTTGCTTAAGCAATCATCAAAAGAAGTTCCATAAACGGAGAAATCATCCATGAAAACCTCAACAATCTTTTCACAAAAATCAGAGAATATTGCAGTCATGCATCTTTGAAAATTAGCGGGTGCATTACATAAACCAAAAGTCATACATCTATAAGAATAAGTTCCAAAAGGACAAGTAAAGGTGGTTTTCTCTTGATCTTCTTGTGATACAGGTATTTGAGAAAAACCAGAATAACCATCTAGAAAACAGAAGTGTGTATGCTTAGACAATCTTTCTAACATTTGATCAATGAAAGGCAAAGGATAATGATCTTTTCTAGTAGCCTTATTTAATTTCCTAAAATCAATTACCATCCTATAACCAGTTACAATTCTTTGTGGGATAAGCTCATTTTTATCATTAGGAACGACGGTAATGCCTCCTTTCTTAGGAACACAATGAACAGGACTCACCCATCTACTATCAGCTATGGGATAAATGATACCTGCTTCCAGAAGCTTTAATATTTTAGTTCTTACCACATCCTTCATTTTGGGATTCAAGCAGCGTTGATGATCAACGGCCGGTTTAGCATCAGGTTCCATATTAGTCTTCTGTTGACACGGAGTGGGACTAATGCCCTTAAGATCATCAAGAGTATATCCAATTGCAGCACGATGCTTCCTCAAAGTTTTAAGTAATCTCTTTTCTTCGTGTATTGAAAGGTTAGCATTGATAATAACAGGATATATCTTCTTTTCATCAAGATAACATATTTGAGTGTATCAGGCAATTTCTTTAATTCGAACACATGATCACTCTTAGGTGGGAGAGGATCTCCCAAAGTTTCAACAGGCAAGTTTTGCTTAAGGATAGGTGCTTGTTTAAAGAATATCTCATCTATTTCATTTCTTTCATTCATGTGCATATCATTTTCATGGTCTAGCAAATATTGTTCCAATGGATCAGTAGGAGGTACAACAATAGAAGCCAGACCAATAATTTCATCCTTACTAGGCAATTCTTTATCATGTGGTTACTTACTAAACTTGGAGAAGTTAAATTCATGAGATACATCACCAAACTTAACTCTAACCTTTTCCCTAACACAATCTATTTCAACATTAACAGTATTAAGGAATGGTCTACCAAATATAATGGGACAGAAATTATCTTGTAGTGATCCAAGTACTAAGAAATCAGTTGGGTATTTGACCTTACCACACAAGACTTCAACATCCAATCCCAAGTGGTGAAATGGTATCTCTATTTGCAAGCTTAATAGTAATATCAATGTCTTCCATCTCGACAGGAGCAATATCATTCATAACTTCTTGATATAAAGAGAATGGAATAGCACTTACACTAGCACCCATATCACATAAACCATGATAGCTTTGTGTGTGCAGGTGCTGTTCACGAGGCTTTGTGTCATTCTCCTACTGGTTCGATAACCTTGGTTCTCACTGAGGGAAATACTTATCTCTACTGTACTGCATTTCCTCTCCTCTTCGGGGAAAATCCCAACGCAGCTCACAAGTAGCAGGAAGAATTTCTGGTGCCGTTGCTGGGGAGACATCATCAAAACCTATCAAGTACCTTCACACAAACTATCATCTACTTGCTCTACTTTTTATTTTCCTTTTTATTCTCCTTTGCCTCTTGTTTTCATCTCCCCCACTTCTCATAAAAAAAATACAAAAACACAAAAATATTTTTGCTTGCTTGCTTTGTCGCTATGTCTGAAGAAAACACCAAGTTGTGTGACTTTTCAAATCTCTACTTTGGGTGATAAAATGGATGCTATTATGAAAATGCTTGCTAGTAAAAATGCTCATGTTGATCTTAATGATGTGCCATTATCTACTTTGATTGAGCAAAAGAATGATGCTATTGATGTGAATTTTGTCTCTAGAAACAATTTCAACAATGATGCTTATAGAGGAAATTTTAATCCTAGACCGTTTCCCGGAAATTCCTATAATAATTATGGTAGTTCCTATGGTAATTCTTATAATAATAATAATAGGATACCTACTAATCTTGAGACCAATATTAAAGTATTTATTAGTTCTCAAAAGATTTTTAATGCTATGGTAGAAGAAAAAATGAATAAAGTTGATGAAATGTCTAGAAACATGGATAGGATTGCTCATGATGTGGAAACTCTTAAAATTAAAACTTTGCCACCCAAGCATGACATTAATGAGTCTATTAAATCTATGTATGTCTCCATTAATGAGAGTAAAGAAAGAACCGCTAGGTTGAGAGCTAAGCGAGAATTCTTAGAAAAGGCTATTCCACCCGGTTTTTACCGTAATCATGATGAAGATATTAAAATGATTGGTGTCTCACCTATTTAATCTTTATTTAGTAACATAAAACTTGATGAAAAAGGGACTGGAGATGAGTCAACTTTAGTTAGAAGGCGTCCCAATTATTCGGAGGGTGATGATCTTAATGATAAAAATGATAAAAGTGGGTTTGGAAAGGTCAAGACTTTAAATAGCGATGTACCCACTACTTTGGATTACAAAGACTTTAATTATGATAGTTGCTCTTTAATTCAATCTATTTCTTTGTTAAAATCCATGATAAATTCACCCAATGCTTATGAACAAAATAAAGCTTTCACTAAACATATTGTAGAAGCTATAATGAAAGCTCATGAAGAAAAGCTAGAGTTTGAGGTTTCAATACCTAGAAAATTGCATGATGAATGGGAACCTACTATTAAAATTAAAATCAAAGATTATGAATGTAATGCTTTATGTGATCTAGGTGCTAGCGTTTCCACTATACCCAAATCTTTATGTGATGTGCTAGGCCTCACCGATATGGATGAATGTTCCCTTAACTTGCACTTAGCGGATTCGACTATTAAGAAACCTTTGGGTAAAATAAATGATGTGATTATTATTGCTAATAGAAATTATGTACCCATTGATTTCATTGTGCTTGATATTGATTGCAATCCGTCTTGTCCTATAATACTTGGTAGGCCTTTTCTACGAACCATAGGTGCTATTATTGATATGAAAGAAGGTAATATAAGATTTCAATTTACATTAAAGAAAGGGATGGAACACTTACCTAGAAAGAGAATTAAACCACCATATGAGTCCATTATGAGGGCCACCTATGGAATTAATTGGAAGGACGATAATACTTGAAATAATGCATTATGCCTAGCTAGGGGCATAAAACAATAGCGCTTGTTGAGAGGCGACCCAATATTTATCTGTTTTGCTTTTTTATTTTTCTTGTGTCACACGATTTTAGCTACTGTTATGATTGTGTTTTTATGTTTTAATTAGTGTTTGTGCCAAGTAATGCCTTTGGGATGATTTGGATGATAGTATAATTGATGTTGTTTGAAAATAGAAAATTTTGCGCCCAATTCTGGATGTTTAGTTCTGTACTGGAATGTCAGAAAAATCTGAAATTGTTACACCGGATTATTATACAATTTTTTTAGTCTTTCCTAATTTTTCAGAATTTTTGGAGTTACATAAGTATAGCTAAAATTCTGTCATCATGTACTGTTCTGTTTTAGACAGATTCTGTTTTTATTGCATAGTGTGCTTGTTTTAATGAAACTATGGATTATATCGGGGGGTATAAGTCATGGAAGAGTTAGAATACAGTAGGTGTTATGCAAGAAAAATTATGAATGAGTTTATAACTGTACCTAAAGTGGATGATTGATTTATTGTACTAACAGATCTCACGAAGTTTCTGTTGAGTTTTGTGTGCTGAAGTTTTCAAGTTTTGGGTGAGATTACGATGGATGGAGGAATAAGGAGTGGCAAGACCCTAAGATTGGGGATGCCAAAGGCACCCCAAGGTAATATTCAAGGAAGACCCAAGCGTCTAAGCTTGGGGATGCCCCGGATGGCATTCCCTCTTTTGTCTACGATCTATCGGTAACTTACTTGGAGCTATATTTTTATTCATCACATGATATGAGTTTTACTTGGAGCGTCTTGTGCCATAGTTTTATTTTCTTTGTTTTATTTTTAGTTTGCCACAATCATATTTTGCTGGACACACCTTTTGAGAGGGACACACATTTATTCGTGATTTGTTTGAATACTCTATGTGCTTCATTTATATCTTTTAAGCTAGGCAGTTGCTCTAGTGCTTCACTTATATCTTTTAGAGCACAGCGGTGGTTATATTTTAAAATAAATAGTTGCACTCTCATGCTTCACTTAAATATTTTTGAGAGTCTAATAAATAGTAATGGCAATTTGCACGGGTTATAAGACTAGTCCATAAAGGATAGGTATTCAAGAGGGATATAATAAAAAAAATCATGTAGATCACTAAATATGAAATGTGTGGTTTAATAATATTGATGTCGTAATATGAAAGGATATGGGTTCATGATCATTGGTTAGTAGAAATATAGGTATTAAAGCTTGTTATTAACTTCTCATCTAAGTATTGGTCATGGCATGGTGGGGAGGTCCGAGCATTCTTAGATCTGAAATGAAATCCTTGAGTGTTGTTATAATCGGGGGTGCGCGATGGTTAACTCCTACCAACCTCCTCCCTAGGTGCATGCGAGTAGTACTTTGCTTCGAGGGCTAATAGGCTTTGAAATAAGTATGTGATTTCTTTATGACTAATGTGATTCCATGGATTATACGCACTCTCACCCTTCCGCAATTTGCTAGCCTCTTCGGTACCGTGCCTTGCCCGATCTCACCTCGAGAGTTGGTGCAAACTTCGCCGGTGCATCCAAACCCCGTGATATGATACGCTCTATCACACATAAGCCTCCTTATATCTTCCTCAAAACAGCCACCACACCTACCTATTATGGCATTTCCATAGCCATTCCGAGATATATTGCCATGCAACTTCCACCGTTCCGTCATATGACTTATGTTCATTGTCATATTGCTTCGCATGATCATATAGCTGACATAGTATTTATGGCTCAGCCACTGTTCATCATTTTTCATACATGTTACGCTAGATCATTGAACATCCTGGTACACTGCCAGAGGCATTCATATAGAGTCAGTCTGGATAGTTTTTATTGAGTTGTAAGTAAATAGAAGTGTGATCATCATCATTATTAGAGCATTGTCCTAGTGAGGAAAGGATGATGGAGACTATGATTCCCCCAAAGGTCGGGATGAGACTCCGGACGAAAAATAAAAAATAAAAAAAAGAGGCCAAAAAGAGCCCAACAAAAAAATGAGAGAAAAAGAGAGAAGGGGCAATGTTACAATACTTTTCCACACTTGTGCTTCAGAGTAGCACCATGTATTTCATATATAGAGTCTCCTATTTTGTCACTTTCATATACTAGTGGGAATTTTTCGTTATAGAGCTTGGCTTGCATATTTCGATGATGGGCTTCCTCAAATGCCCGAGGTCTTCATGAGCAAGCAAGTTGGATGCACACCCACTTAGTTTCAGTTGAGCTTTCATACACTTATAGCTCTTAGTGCATCCGTTGCATGGCAATCCCTACTCCTCGCATTGATATCGATTGATGGACAGCTCCATAGTCCGTTGATCCGCCTAGTTGAAGTGAGACTTTCATCCTTTTTGACTTCTCCTATTAATCCCTATCACCGCATTCTATTCTACCTAGTGCTATGTCCATGGCTCACGCTCATGTATTGCGTGAAGCTGAAAATGCTGAAGCGCGTTAGAAGTACGATCCATTTTCCTGGTTTAACACCGGGGTGCTCATGATTTATATTTATGTAGTGAAGGCGGAGTCATGCCATGCTAACATGATGAAATGAGTGGGGAATAACATTCTTTAAGGATCATATATTTTGAAAGTTTAATGATTATGCTTCTTATATTCATGGATATTATTATGTTAATGTTGTTAATTCATCACTTCTCAATATTTATACCATAAAGATATTACATGATAAACATGTTAGGTAGCATTCCACATCAAAAATTCTGTTTTTATCATTTACCTACCCGAGGACGAGCACAAATTAAGCTTGGGGATGCTAATACGTCTCCAATGTATCTATAATTTTTTATTGTTCCATGCTATTATATTATCAATCTTGGATGTTTTATATGCATTTATATGCTATTTTATATCATTTTTTGGGACTAACCTATTAACCCAGTGCCCAGTGCCAGTTGTTGTTTTCTGCTTGTTTTTGGTTTTCCAGAAAATCAGTACCAAACGGAGTCCAAACGCTACGAAACTTTTTGACAATTTTTTTCTGGACAAAAGAGACCCTAGAAGCTTCGGGGGAGGACCAGAAGACCTACGAGGAGACGACAAGGCAACAGAGCGCGCCCTGGGGGGTAGGCGTGCCCTGTTACCTTGTGGGCCCCACGTGGCTCCTTTTGACCTAATTCCACTTCTATAAATTCTTAAATATTGGGAAACCAACAGAGAGCCACCCCAAAATAACTTTACCACCGCCGCAAGCTTATGTTCTTCCACGATCCCATTTGGAGGCCTTTTACGGTACTCTGCCGGAGGGGGAATCGATCACAGAGGGCTTCTACATCAACCTTATTGCCCTACCGATGATGCGTGAGTAGTTCACCACAGACCTACGGGTCCATAGCTAGTAGCTAGATGGCTTCTTCTCTCTCTTTGATCTTCAATACAATGTTCTCCTCGACCTTCTTGGAGTTCTATTCGATGTAATCTTCTTTTGCGGTGTGTTTGTTGGGATCTGATGAATTATGGGTTTATGATCTGAATATTCATGAGAAGTAATTGAGTCTTTTCTGAACTTTATTATGCGTGATTGTTATAGCTTTGTATTTCTCTCCGATCTATCCGTTTGGTTTGGCCAACTAGATTGCTTTATCTTCAGCGGGAGAGGTGCTTTTTAATGGGTTCAATCTTGCGGTGCTCTATATCCCAGTGACAAAGTAGGGGACAAGACACGTATTTGTATTGTTGCCATTAAGGGTAAAATGACGGGGTTTATTCATATTGATTAGGTTTACTTTGTCTACATCATGTCATCTTGCTTAAGGCGTTACTCTGTTTTTATTAACTTAATACCCTAGATGCATGCTGGATTGCGGTCGATGGGTGGAGTAATAGTAGTAGATGCAGGCAGGAGTCGGTCTACTTGTCTTGGACATGATGCCTATATACATGATCATTGCCTTGAGTATCTTTATAACTATGCGATTTTCTATCAATTGCCCAACAGTAATTTTTCTACTCACCATATGCTATGTGTTCGAGAGAGAAGCCTCTAGTGAAAACTATGGCCCCAGGTCTACTTTAAATATAAAAACAAAACTAAAATATACTTGCTGCAATTTATTTACTTTTATTTTGTTTTGCAATTCATCTATCTACCACTACAAGATTTAATCCTTGCAAGTAACGAGTTCAAGGGGATTGACGACCCTCTTGCCCACTTTGGGTGCAAGTATTTGCTTTTGTGTGTGCAGGTGCTATTCACGAGGCTTTGCGTGATTCTCCTACTGGTTTGATAACCTTGGTTCTCACTGAGGGAAATACTTATCTCTACTGTACTGCATCTCCTCTCCCCTTCGGGGAAAATCCCAACGTAGCTCACAAGTAGCATGGGGCAGCGGGGAGGGCGATGACAACAGCGGTGGTGGTGGCAACCAACACTACTGCAGGTGACCGCTAACACGACACATGAATCAGAGACCCCGCGACCAAACTGTGTGCGATGCATGCATCACAAACGGTGTCGTAATAAAACCGTCGCCAATAAGACGAACTGTGTGCGATGCCGAAGACATCAAAAACGATTCAGATTAGAGACGCGTGTGCAATACGTGGCATACAGTTGATCCATACGAACTGTTTGCGATGAGCCAGAACAACAAAAATGGGCAACCAGTTCGAGGTGTGTGTGATACACGGCCTACAGTTCACTCAGATGAACTGTTTGTGATTACCCAACACAACAGAAATGGGCAGCTAGTTCGAGGTGTGTGCGATACATGGCATACAGTTCACTCAGATGAACTGTTTGTGATTACACAATACAACAGAAACGGTTAGGCAGATCAAGGTGTGTGCGATATACGGCATGCGGTTCACTCGGATGAACTATTTGCGATTACCCAACACAACAGAAATGGTTCAACTTAACAAGATGTGTCTGATACGCGGCAAACAAGTCAGTAATCAGAAATGTGTGGGAAGACCGATAACAAGACAGACGATTCCTGCTAATAACCCGTGTGTGTTGTGGGCAAACGCTTGCTGGTAAACAATTGTCAGTGATTGATGAAATCATCACCGACGGGTTCCATAGTTTAATCCGTGTGCGATGTGATTTGCTCAGTCTGCACAACATCTACGCTCTCTGTCTACAGAAGAACAACATATATACTTATAAGGACATGACTGCATAACCAAATTAAACATCCAATTACATAACTGACTACACACATAACATTTGCACACACCAAAGTAGACAATTACATGCATAATAAACTAGGATAAACGATCATATCTAATCATTAGCTACTTCTTCTTGTGACGCTTGCCGCTGCTGCTCTGCTGGTGGCTCGATCCCTCGTCATCTACAGGAAGGAGGCACTCCCTCTTGTCAACGATCCGCCTGTGCATCTCGTAGCATGTTGATGCGGAGCATCCCACGGTCATCCCCATGGACCTACCTACGTCTCCTCAAGTGCCAAGCGGACCAATGACACGAGCACGTGCAAGAGCTCTCGAGACCGAGGTGACATCTCTCCTTAATGAACTTCCATTTGACTCGTGTGAGACATGGCTACTACCACAAGCCGAAATGCTATGCGTGATCAGGTACGAAGAAGACCGCATTGGGAATGCTCGAAACGAAGACCAAGTCAACAAGTACACGAACGAACAAGCGCGAGGAAGAAGACCGCTGAAAAGTATCAGCGGCCGGACATCCGGCCCCTGGCCCGGACATCCGGCCCCTGATGGAGAGGACAACAGTAGCAGCCCAGCAGCGGAGAAGCTACAGGGCCCGGACATCCGGCCAGGCCCCGGACATCAGGGTCCGGCCCGGAAATCTGGCCCCCATGTACAGAACCTCGGCCAAGCCGACCAGGCGACCGGCCGGACATCCGGCCCGAAGGCCCGGACATCCGGCACCCTGATGAACCGCCGGACATCCGGCCTGACGACCGGACATCCGGCCCCTGCCAGCATGCCTTCGGCCATCCGGCCATGTAATCTCTCCCCCTCACCCCCACTTCGTCCTAGACTATAAATAGACCTCCTCCTCAACCTTTCTAGGGTTAGAAAAGTATATTGAGACATTGAGTAGAGCTTTGCTCCTTGTATCTCCTCTTGGGGAATCAAGACCTCTCTAGGGAGAAGGATCCCCATCATAGGATCATCAAGACCTCCTAAGGGAGAAGGATCTCACCTAGATCATCAAGACCTCACCTCCTTTGGAGTGGGAAGAACTTTACCCTTGTGCTTGTTTCCTTGGATTGTCCTTGTATGCTTGCGGATCTCATGTATGCTATCCTAGTGGATGTGTGATTTGGGTTTGTTTGAGTGATTTCCCTTGGTTGTTCTTGTTGTTCCTCTCCTTTTCCCCTCCAAGTGTGGAAAGATCATCAAACTAGGGTTCCACCCTACATCATCTTGGATCAAAGCCACGTTGCTTCACACTTTGGAGTCTTTCCCCTCGTTTTCTAGCCCCAATTTTGTTTGATTTTGCCCAATTTCGAAAATTCCCCACAAAAATAGCCCTACCAAAAAAATTGTGATTTGTTGGTTTGATGTTGTTTTCTTGATTTTGATCCATGGATTTGGTGTGTTTCGAGTGGATCTAGCTTTCCCCCACCATCTCCATCAATTCCATCCACGAAATCTCCCGAATTTTGCCCCGAAATTTTCTTTTCTCCACTTGTTCTTCGAGTTCATCCACGGATCCCACAGCCCGGACATCCGGCGCCCCGGACATCCGCAGGCCCGGACATCCGGCCCCTGGCAGCCAACACTTCACCACCTCGTTGTTTTTCTTTGATTTTTCATCGTTTCCCACCGTTTCTTTCGCAAGCCCTCGTACATCTCCACATTACCATCACATACTCGTGTGCATCCACCACCGACTTCCGCAACCACCGCAAATTTTGCCACATTTGCACTTGAGATTTTGAGTCACGGTTTGCCGTTTCCTAACGTGTTTCGGCTACTTAGGGACGGTTCGACATCGACATCACCGCCGCTCATCATCGCCACGGACTCATCATCGACAACAACAACTTCACCATTGTGACACCTTAACCGTAAGCAAGGACGGTAACCTCGACGACAACTTGTTCATTTCCTTGCCATTGCATTTGTTAATCCTTGAGACCATCTTTTGCGTCACTTTCCTATGAGACTAACCATTTGAGTATTGCCGGGCAACGCTTCTTGTGCACTTTAGTGATACCGTTCCGCATTGCTATCATAGTGTGCACATATCATCATATCATCTCTTGTGCCAAAATTTTGTTCCCGCATATACATCATTGCTATCTACGTAAGAGCATTTCGCTAAAGTGGCCAAAGGAAACCATCAAAAGAAAGAGAAGCTTTTAAGCAAAAGAGAAAGAGCAACAACAAGCTTGTATGCAATAGCCATAGCATCGCCACATTGCATAGCATATTTGATCATCTTGGATCATTGTGACAAGTTCACCGGGACTCATACATACATAGCATAAGTGAGATAGAAAGTCCATATGTTTTGTCTCTTATAGGTTGTGCACAAGTTCGTATCCGCCTATTGAGCAATCGTGCTAGTGTCTCTCTAGTGTTGTGCAACAAGAGCATTTTCCGTGGATTCCACATTTTGAGCTCATTCCTTGGTTGCACGACCTCATTTATCTATCCGTGTGTGTGTTTCCGTGTGCTACTTATTGCTATTTGTCTACTTGTTACACTTGCGAACTTGTGAATCTTTTTCAACGTTATTGATATCTTGCTTGCAAATTGCAACTATTTTGTGCCACCATCCTAACCAAGCTACTCCAACAGCCTTTTTGTGTAGATGTGAGAAACAAACCCGGTACAATTCTACTATCATAGCTATACATTGAGTGATACTCGATACATCTTCAATCTTCGAAAAAGATAACTTTGGTTTTGTTCTCTCATTTCCTACTCACCTCTACTTGATCATGATGGATAGGCCAAGTACATCTTAGAATCCTCTCTTCTACGAGCACGAAGCACCGAACGACTATGTATCCAAGAGCCATCTCTTTGGGGTACAACAAGCCTTGCATCAAGAAAGTGAAGCTTTGGGCGATCGCATTGAGCAACTCGCCACCGACTTGCATCACTCCAAAACACGAACAAGAGACTACCTCGATGCCAAGCTTACTACCCAAATGGACGAATTTCGTGCCATGATGATCGACCGCGCTTCCTCAACTTCGTCATCGACAAGGAGAACACGGTCAAGAGGCCATTCTTTGGATTCATCATCTGATGCAAGTCTTCCTCGAGCTCGTCTACATCCTCAGCAAGAACATCAAGCTCGCCAAAATCCATTACATGACAATGGTTTGCAACAACGCCTTCGAGAGCGCGAACGTCAACGCCATCAAGTTCAAGACGACATGCACCAAGAGCAAGTTCCACGATGTCAACAACAAGATGCCCAAGACGGCAATCCACTAAGGCAAGAGCAACAACGTCGTGAACAACAAGCCCTCGAAGCACAACGTGCCCTTCGCGAAGCTAACCATGCCCTCGACGAATGCAACCGTCGTATGCGTGAAGAAGAAGAGGCACGTCATCAAGAAGAAGCTGCACACCAAGAAGAGAATCAAGAAAGGAGGAACCGGGCAAGAGTACCTCGTCCCCACCGTCAAGTCAACCGCGTAGAGCAAGAAGAGAACGGGGATGACGACCCACCTCCAAGACAAGAGCGACGACAACATCGGCATAATGATGAACAATGTTACGGCAAGCTCAAGTTCAACATGCCCAAGTTTTCCGGAAGCAACGACCCCGAAGACTACCTCTCATGGGCCTTAAAGGTGGACAAGATATTCCGTCTACACAACTATGACGAGGAAGAGAAGGTAGCCATGGCATCGCTTGAGTTCCAAGACTATGTTCTCATTTGGTGGGAGCAAGTGATCGAGAGACGCCAAGAGAAAGGCGAACCACCTATCACAACATGGACGTAAATGAAGGAAGTCATGAGAGCTCGCTTTGTGCCTACACACTATAGCCACGTCCTCTTCAAGAAACTTCAACTCCTCAAGCAAGGAACTAAGTCAGTTTAAGAATATTACAAAGAAATGGAGATTGCAATGATACGAGCCAATGTCAAGGAAGATGATGAACAAACTATGGCGCGTTTCTTGAATGGCCTCAACCATCCAATCAAGAAAATAGCGGACTTTCAACCTTACTCCAACCTTCTCGAGCTAGTGCACCAAGCCACCAAAGCAAAGCGTCAAGCACCATAGGACAACACCAAAATAAAACATACAACTCAAACCAATCACAATCATCAATCAACCCATAGGACAAAACGAATCTACTCAAACATCATAGGATGGCAATACATCATTGGATAATAATATGTAGCATTAAGCACCATGTTAAGTAGAGATTACAGCGGGGAGAAGAGGTGTTACACCACTGCATAGAGGGGGAGAGAGTTGGTGTTGACAGCGGCGAAGTTGTTGGTGTAGATCGCCGTCACGATGATTGCCCCCGCGGCGTTCCGGCGCCACCGGGAGAGAGGGGGAGAGAGCCCCCTCCTTCTTCTTCTTCCTTGGCCTCCCCCCTAGATGGGAGGAGAGTTTCCCCTCTGGTCCATGGCCGCCATGGCTCCCGGAGGGGAGAAGCCCCTCCGAGATTGGATCTCTCTCTCTGTTTCTCTTCTGTTTCCCTTTCCTGTTTTCTGGCCAAAAACCGTTTCTTATATTCCCGGAGATCCGTAACTCCGATTGCGCTGAAATTTTATTATTTTAACATGATTTTTTTCTCGATATAAGCTTCCTTGCGGCCGAAGAAGAGCCCCAACCGACTTACGGTGTGACCACAAGGCAACACCACGCGGCCTGGGGGGTCGTGCCCGTTTGCCTTGTGGAGGCTGTGGGCCTCCGTTTGCGTTGATTCCACCTCCCAAAAATCACATATATTCCAAAATAATTATCCGTAAAATTTTATCGCATTTGGACTTCGTTTGATAAGGATTCTCTGCAAAACAAAAAACAAGCAGAAAACAGGAACTGGCACTGGGCACTGGATCAATATGTTAGTCCAAGAAATCATATAAAATATTGCCAAAAGTATGTGAAAATTGTAGGATATCGGCATGAAACAATCAAAAATTA
Organism: Elymus sibiricus; assembly: GCA_039707655.1. Taxonomy (NCBI): domain Eukaryota; kingdom Viridiplantae; phylum Streptophyta; class Magnoliopsida; order Poales; family Poaceae; genus Elymus; species Elymus sibiricus. Next base: position 230,161,961 of record CM077676.1, read on the forward strand.
TAGATACGACGAAGACGTATCAGCATCCCCAAGCTTAATTCCTGCTCGTCCTCGAGAAGGTGAATGATAAAAAAAAGATAATTTTTGATGTGGAATGCTACCTAGCATAATCTTGATCATGTAATCTAATCATGGCATGAATATTAAGATATGAGTGATTCAAAGCAATAGTCTATAATTTGATATAAAGACATCAATACTCAGGCATACCAACAAACAATCATCCCTTCAGAATAAAAATGCTAAAGAAAGTTATCCCTACAAAATCATATGATCCTGTCATGCTCCATCTTCTTAACACAAAATATTTATCATGAACAACCCCGGTTTTAGCCAAGCAATTGGTTCATACTTTTTAACGCGCTTCAGCTTTTTCAACCCCCATGCAATACATGAGCGCGAGCCATGGACATAGCACTATGGGTGGAATAGAATGCGGTGGTAGGGATCAATAAGGAGAAGTCAAAAAGGGAGAAAGTCTCGCATCAGCTAGGCGGATCAATGAGCTATGGAGATGCCCATCAATCGATATCAATGTGAGGAGTAGGGATTGCCATGCAACGGATGCACTAAGAGCTATAAGTGTATGAAAGCTCAAACTAAAAACTGAGTGGTGTGCATCCAACTTGCTTGCTCATGAAGACCTCGGGCACTTGAGGAAACCCATCATCGGAATATACAAGCCAAGTTCTATAATGAAAAATTCCCACTAGTATATGAAAGTGACAACTCAGGAGACTCTCTATATAGAGAACATGGTGCTACTCTGAAGCACAAGTGTGGTAAAAGGATAGTAACATTGCCCCTTCTCTCATTTTTTTGTTTTCAATTGTTTTCTTTTTTTCCTTTTTTTGGGCTTTTTTTAGAACAGTCTCATGGACCTCATCCCCACTTTTTCGAGGACTCATTAGTCTCCACGATTCTTTCCTCACTGGGACAATGCTCTAATAATGATGATCATCACACTTCTATTTACTTACAACTCAAAATTACAACTCGAAACTATAACAAATATGACTCTATATGAATGCCTCTGGCAGTGTACCAGGATGTGCAATGATGCTAGCATAACATGTATGAAAATGATGAACGGTGGCTGAGCCACAAATACTATGTCAGCTATATGATCATGCAAAGCAATATGACAATGATGATGTGTGTCATATAAAAAGAACGGTGGAAGTTGCATGGCAATATATCTCGGAATGGCTATGGAAGTGCCATAATAGGTAGGTATGGTGACTGTTTTGAGGAAGATATAAGGAGGCTTATGTGTGATAGAGTGTATCATATCACGGGGTTTGGATGCACCGGCGAAGTTTGCACCAACTCTCGAGGTGAGAAAGGGCAATGCACGATACCGAAGAGGCTAGCAAATTGGGGAAGGGTGAGAGTGCGTATAATCCATGGACTCACATTAGCCATAAAGAACTCACATACTTATTGCGAAAGTCTATTAGCCCTCAAAGCAAAGTACTACTACACATGCCCCTAGGGGGGAGGTTGGTAGGACTTAACCATCGCGCGCCCCCGACCGCGACACAAAGGAAGACAATCAAGAATAAATCATGCTCCAACTGCTTAGCATAACGACAGACCATACGTGCATGCTTCGGGAATCACAAACCTTAACACCAATATTCTTACTAAACCAAAATTATTCACTAGTACCTCCCACATATTACCATCTCAGTATCGCAAAACTATTGCAAGGAATCAAACTTATCATATTCAGTGATCTACAAGTTTTATGTTGGATTTTATGACTAACCATGTGAATGACCAATTCCTATTGACTCTCTAAATAGATATAAGTGAAGCATGAGAGTTTAATTCTTTCTACAAAAGACCACACTCTAATAAATATAAGTGAAGCAAAAGAGCATTCTACAAATAACGGTTTTCTATATGCAGAGAAACAGGCATCCAAACTTCAAATGATATAAGTGAAGCACATGAAGCATTTTATAAAGCCATACTCAAAAGATATAAGTGAAGTGCATGAAGCATTCTATAAATCAACCAAGGACTATCTCATACTAGCATGGTGCATTATTAAAATAAAAAGAAAAAAATAAACACAAAAGACGCTCCAAGAATTTACGCATATCATGTGAACAAAACAAAAACCGAGACATACCGATAATTGTCGAAGAAAGATGGGATGCCTTCCGGGGCATCCCCAAGCTTAGACGCTTGAGTCTCCTTGAATATTTACTTGGGGTGCCTTGGGAATCCCAAAGCTTGAACTCTTGCCTCTCCTTATTCTCCTCATATTGATACCTCCTCGTTCTTCGAACACTTCATCCACACAAAACTTAACCGAACTTTTTATTAGAGGGGTTAGTACATATAACATCAAATCCCATCATGTCCTGCTGTAACATTATTGTATAATTATAATCAGACATTACCCACTGTATGCTATCACAATTCTATGGCTCCCAAGTCAATGGAGCTCAACAAGATTTCAAACATACGCAAATAAAGAAACTATAACAGCAATCTGTGAAAACAGGACAGTCTGTAAAGATGCAGATGGTACATATACTTCTGTAACTCACAAAATTCTGAAAAATTAGGAAAAAATAAAAAATTTGCATAGAAGTACTGTGTAAAAATTTCAGAATTTTTGCTCCTTCCAGTAAAATAAAAAAATTCAAGTACTACAGCAAAAGTTTCTGTTTTTGCACTGCACACACCAAACAAGCAATTTAAACATCCTAAAGGTAAATCTTGGCACATTATTTTTATAATACAATGGATTTGTACAAGGGGATAATTATTTTTGTTGAAAAGTTTCTGTAATCAAGGTTCACAAAGTTTCCATGGGCATGAACAAAGTTCAAGGCTAGCCCCCACTTCCACATTGCTCATCTGTCTCACTTTCACTTTTCTTTTTGTCAAAGTTATAGGTTCCCCTCTATATTTTTTTGTTTTTAAACTTTTTAAAAGACACAATAGAATAAAATGACTCTCTAAAACTTCCGGGTTGTCTCCCAGGCAGCGCTTTCTTTAAAGCCATTAAGCTAGGCATACAGTGCTCAAGTAATCGATCCACCCGGATCCCAAGGTATATCAAAGCCAATTTTAATTAACAATGATTTATAATTTAGTAGTGAGCACAAAGCAACATATATCATGCAATGACGAAGTCTAACTCTCTTCCTATGCATCGGCATATCATAAAAGAACAATTCATGCACATCAAGTAAAGGCCAATACATAGCATAAACAGTTTCTTGCAATTTTATCGTATTGGAAACATAGAGAGTTTGAGATGTGGTTCCTCTCTCATAATAATTGCAATTAGGAGCAGCAAGCACATGCATATTATATCCATCAAAATCATCATGTGCAACGGTAAAACGCAACCCATCAATATAATCCTTAATAAGTGCAAACTTCTCCGATATAGTGTAGTTGGGAGAATTCAAAAAGATAATAGGACTATCATGTGTGGGTGCAATAGCAACAATTTCATGTTTAACATAAGGAACTATAGCAAGTTCACCTCCATAAGCATCATTCATATTGGTGTCATGGCCACAATCATAGCAAGCATCAATTTCATCAAAAAGGGATATTTCAAATGAATCAAAGGGATCATAGCATTCATCCTTTGGTAAGCACGAAGGGAAATTAAACAATGTATGAGTTGAAGAGTTACTCTCATTAGAAGGTGGGCACGGGTAGCTAATCCGCTCTTCCTCCTTTTGTTCTTCGCTCTCCTCGTCATCTTTTTCATCTAATGAGCTCACAGTGTCATCAATTTCTTCTTCCATAGATTCCTGCAAAACATTAGTCTCTTCTTGGACAGCGGAGACTTCCTCAATAAACTCATTAATATCGGCATTGTATTCGTAATTCTCATAGCAATATTTAAGTATAGCAAAAAAATTAGATCTGTAGACAGCATCATCACAATCTTCATACTTTTCAAACAACGATTCAATTTCATAAGCACCCTTAAAAGCAACAAATTCTTCTATTCGTTCCACATCATAGTAATCATATATACCATTAGCATAAGAAGCCAAGGTTTCATTATCATTAAATTTACATGAAAAGGGAAGGTGTGGAGCCTTCATCTTAGAGCAACAAGTATAATCATATCTTAAGCATAAATTCCGAGCATACCAATGCAAATAATCAATTTGATCCCATAAGAGTTTCCCTTTTTGAGACAAGCGATAATCCCTAAAGTATTCCCGTTGATCCAAAGTATATCCCATTATCAAGTTGAATGGAGAATTATCAGGATTATCAAAGTAGTGTTTAATATTTTTCACATAACCAGCATTGAGGGTTTTAGGAGTTTCCCCATCTCCATGAGTAGCAAGTACAACTAATTTTTTTGGTGTTTCGTGTTCCATATCCATAACTAAAGATATAAAACAACTTAGAACAAAAAATAAAAACTACTTAGTGATAAAGCAAACAAGCACACACGAGAATATCAACCCCACGCTATTGCTCCCCGGCAACGGCGCCAGAAAAAGGTCTTGATAACCCACAAGTATAGGGGATCAATTGTAGCTTTTTCGATAAATAAGAGTGTCGAACCCAACGAGGAGCTAAAGGTAGAATTAATATTCCCTTCAAGTTCTATCGACCACCGATACAACTCTACGCACACTTAACGTTTGCTTTACCTAGAAGAAGTATGAAACTAGAAGTACTTTGTAGGTGTAATGCTAGAACTACTTTGCAAGAATAAAACTAGGAGTACTTTGCGAGAATAAAACTACGAATAATTTGCAAGATAATAAAAGTTAGTTGTTTAGCAGAGAGCTTTTTGTAACACAAGAGAAAGATTTGTCCCTAGGCAATCGATAACTAGACCGGTAATCATTATTGCAATTTTATATGAGGGAAAGGCATGAGCTAACATACTTTCCATACTTGGATCATATGCACTTATGATTGGAACTCTAGCAAGCATCCGCAACTACCAAAGATCATTAAGGTAAAACCCAACCATAGCATTAAGTAACAAGTCCTCTTTACTCCCATACGCAACAACCCCCTTACTCAGGTGTAAGCTTCTGTCACTCTAGCTGCCCACCATAAGAGAATTATGAACATATTGCAAACCCTACAGCGGGAATCCCTCACGCTTGCGCGACACGAAGGGCACCATAGGACAGCACCAAAATAAAACATACAACTCAAACCAATCACAATCATCAATCAACCCATAGGAGAAAACGAATCTACTCAAACATCATAGGATGGCAACACATCATTGGATAATATTATGTAGCATTAAGCACCATGTTTAAGTAGAGATTACAGTGGGGAGAAGAGGTGTTACACCGCTGCATAGAGGGGGAGAGAGTTGGTATTGACGGCGGCAAAGTTGTTGGTGTAGATCGCCGTCACGATGATTGCCCCGACGGTGTTCCGGCGCCACCGGGAGAGAGGGGGAGAGAGCCCCCCTCCTTCTTCTTCTTCCTTGGCCTCCCCCCTAGATGGGAGGAGAGTTTCCCCTCTGGTCCATGGCCGCCATGGCTCTCGGAGGGGAGGAGCCCCTCCGAGATTGGATCTCTCTCTCTGTTTCTCTTTTGTTTTGCTTTCCTGTTTTCTGGCCGAAAACCATTTCTTATATTCCCGAAGATCTGTAACTCTGATTGCGCTGAAATTTTAACACGATTTTTTCTCGATATAAGCTTCCTTGCGGTCGAAGAAGAGCCCCAACCGACTTACGGTGTGCCCACAAGGCAACACCACGCGGCCTGGGGGGGTCGTGCCCGTTTGCCTTGTGGAGGATGTGGGCCTCCGTTTGCGTTGATTCCACCTCCCAAAAATCACATATATTCCAAAATAATTCTCCATAAAATTTTATTGCGTTTGGACTTCATTTGATATGGATTATCTGCGAAACAAAAAACAAGCAGAAAACAGGAACTGGCACTGGGCACTGGATCAATATGTTAGTCCAAGAAATCATATAAAATGTTGCCAAAAGTATGTGGAAATTGTAGGATATTGGCATGAAACAATCAAAAATTATAGATACGACGGAGACGTATCAGTGTGCCATCTACTCCGTGGACGACCTTGGCAATTTGATCGCGGCGTCATCCACAACGGACGGACCAATCACTATAGCTTCAAGATGAAGGGCAAGGAATTCGTTCTTCGACCTATGACACCAAGTCAAGTCATCGCGGACAAGCACGCATCTACCCATCGTGGATAGTCAAGTGAGCGAGTGAACCACCAATAAGAGAGTGAGCGCCACAAGCCAAAAATGAGCGACTCCACGATGAGCGACAAGAGAGACCTAGTTCTTCTAGCCACCAAAAGAGATTTGAGGGATGTGAGTGAGAGCCCATCAAGTGTTCTTCACTTTGTGCTTGTGTGCAAAGATGAAGTGGTGCGGACTAATACTTCACAACATCTTCCTTTGGTATTGTCTCATCTATTGCAGGAATTCGCGGACGTGTTTCTCGATGAGCTACCTCCCGGACTTCCTCCACTTCGCGGAATCGAACACCGCATCGACCTCATCCCCGGCACACCTCTACCGAACAAGGCACCTTACCGCATCAACCCCGACGAGACCAAAGAGATCCAACGGCAAGTCCAACATCTCATGGAGAATGGGTATGTACGCGAGAGCTTGAGTCCATGTGCCGTTCCGGTCATTCTTGTGCCTAAGAAAGATGGTACTTATCGCATGTGTTGCGATTGCCGTCCTATCAATGCTATCACCGTTAGATATCGCCATCCCATTCCATGCCTAGATGACATGCTAGATGAACTTAGTGGAGCCACCATTTTCTCAAAAATTGATCCTAAAAGTGGCTACTATATATCAAATACGCATGCAAGAAGGTGATGAATGGAAAACAGCTTTCAAAACCAAGTTTGGCTTGTATGAATGGTTAGTCATGCCTATGGGTTTATCGCAAGCACCTAGCACTTTCATGCGTGTGATGCATTATGTTCTTCGCAAATATATTGGCATTTGTGTTGTGGTATATTTTGATGACATCCTTGTGTTTAGTGAAACTCTAGAAGTCATGTCAAACACCTTAGAGGCGTATTGCAAGTTCTTAGAGACGAGTGACTTCATGCTAACATGGAAAACTGCACTTTTGGTGTTGATAAGCTTGTTTTCTTAGGCTTTGTTGTCTCATCTAAGGGTGTTCAAGTTGATGAAACTAAAATTGATGCTATTAAGAATTGGCCACAACCAACCAATTTGCTTCAAGTGCGTAGTTTCCTTGGCTTAGCCGGATTTTATCGTCGCTTTGTGAACGATTTTAGCACTATTGCATCACCATTGCACGCATTGAGTAAGAAGAATGCACCATTTGTTTGGGGTCCATCTCAAGATGCCGCATTTCATGAGCTTAAGAACTTGCTTACACATGCTCCATTACTTGTGTTACCCAACTTTGATAAAACTTTTGAAGTGCATTGTGACGCTAGTGGTAATGGCATTAGTAGTGTGTTGATGCAAGAGAAGCGACCTATTCCATACTTTAGCGAAAAACTCTCCGGCGCGCAACTTAACTACCCCATCTGTGACAAAGAGTTATATGCTTTAGTGAGAGTCTTGCATGTGTGGGAACATTATCTCCGACCACATGAGTTTGTCATCCATACGGATCATGAAACGCTTAAATACCTTAAGGGTCAAACAAAATTGAACAAGCGTCATGCTAAATGGAGTGAGTTCATTGAGTCATTTCCCTATGTTATCAAGTATACCAAAGGTAAGGAAAATGTTGTGGCGGACGCTCTTTCCCGCAAGTGCATGCTAGTTACTAAACTTGAGTTGAATGTTATAGTATTTGAGCACATTAAAGACTTGTATGCGCATGATGTTTCATTTGCGATTCCATATGCCAAATGCTTATCACACAACACTTGGGAGCGATACTATTTGAAAGATGATTATCTTATGCGAGCTAACAAACTTTGTATCCCTGAGTCTTCTCTTCGTTTGTTGCTTTTGCAAGAGGCTCACGGTGGACTCATGGGACATTTCGGACGCGACAAGACATTCGCTATGCTCTCCGAGAACTACTTTTGGCCAAAGATGTTTCGAGATGTGTCACGCTACACCAACCGATGCTCTACATGCCGCAAAGCTAAGTCCAAAGCTCAATCCCATGGTTTATATATGCCACTTCCTATTCTAAGTCACCCATGGGAAGATATAAGTATGGATTTTGTGCTTGGTTTGCCTAGAAATCAAAACGGCAAAGATTCGGTATTTGTTGTTGTGGACCGTTTCGCTAAGATGGCACATTTTATTCCATGTAACAAGATAGACGATGCTTCACATGTTGCAAATCGCTTTTGTAGGGAAATCTTGCGATTGCATGGAGTACCCAAGACTATCGTGTTGGACCGCGACGTCAAGTTCCTTAGCTACTTTTGGAAGACACTATGCGCCAAGCTCAAAATCAAGCTCCTATTCTCATCGGCATATCACCCACAAACCGACGGCCAAACGGAGGTCACGAACCAGACTTTATCCACACTACTCCGCGTGTTGATCAAGAAGAACATAAGGGAGTGGGAGGAATGTTTACCCATCGCCGAGTACGCCTACAATCGAGCACGACACTCTACTACCGGCAAGTCCCCCTTCGAGGTCGTCTACGGCTTCAATCCATTGTCCCCATTGGACATTCTACCGCTACCTCTACAAGAGCGCATCGACATGGACGCGAGTGCACGAGCGAGCTACCTCAAGAAGATGCACGGAGATACAAGGCATGCGATCGAGCGCCAAGTACAATGCCTCGCGGCCAAGGTCAACATCAACAAACACCCCATGGTGTTCAACCCCAGAGATCTTGTGTGGCTACACCTTCGCAAAAACCGCTTCCCCAACGAGCGCAAGTCCAAACTACTACCTCAAGTCGACGGACCCTTCAAGGTGCTAGCACGCTACAACAACAATGCCTACAAGATCGACATCCCTCACGACAAGTACAACGTGAGCGACATCTTAAATGTTAAGGACTTATCTCCCTTCCATGGTGATGTGGATTCCGATCTGAGGACGGATCTTTTTCAAGGGGGGGGGGGAGATGATGCGGAGCATCCCATGGTCATCCCCATGGACCTACCTATGTCTCCTCAAGTGCCAAGCGGACCAATGACACGAGCACGTGCAAGAGCTCTCGAGACCGAGGTGACATCTCTCCTTAATGAACTTCCATTTGACTCGTGTGAGACATGGCTACTACCTCAAGCCGGAATGCTATGTGTGATCAGGTACGAAGAAGGCCGCATCGGGAATGCTCGGAACGAAGACCAAGTCGACAAGTACACGGACGAACAAGCGCGAGGAAGAAGACCACTGAAAAGTATCATTGGCCGGACATCCGGCCCCTGATGGAGAGGACAGCAGCAGCAGCCCAGCAGCGGAGAAGCTACAGGGCCCGAACATCCGGCCAGGCCCGGGACATCCGGCCCGGCAGCGCCCGGACATCCGGGCCCGGCCCGGAAATCTGGCCCCCATCTACAGAACCTTGGCTGAGCCGACCAGGCAACCGGCCGGACATCTGGCCCGAAGGCCCGGACATCCGGCACCCTGATGAACCGCCAGACATCCGGCCCGACGGCCGGACATCGGGCCCCTGCCAGCATGCCTTCAGCCATCCGGCCGTGTAATCTCTCCCCCTCACCCCCACTTCATCCTAGACTATAAATAGACCTCCTCCTCAACCTTTCTAGGGTTAGCAAAGTATATTGAGACATTGAGTAGAGCTTTGCTCCTTGTATCTCCTCTTGGGGAATCAAGACCTCTCTAGGGAGAAGGATCCCCATCATAGGATCATCAAGACCTCCTAAGGGAGAAGGATCTCACCTACATCACCAAGACCTCACCTCCTTTGGAGTGGGAAGAACTTTACCCTTGTGCTTGTTTCCTTGGATTGTCCTTGTATGCTTGCGGATCTCATGTATGCTATCCTAGTGGATGTGTGATTTGGGTTTGTTTGAGTGATTTCCCTTGGTTGTTCTTGTTGTTCCTCTCTTTTTCCCCTCCAAGTGTGGAAAGATCGTCAAATTAGGGTTCCACCCTACATCACATGTGTACACGTTCTTGGCTACAAACTTGAGGTGAGGTTCATCCAGTCTCCGCACCCTGGCACCGTGCCAGGATCCAGGATTTCTCTTGGATCCTTCATGTTTTCGTAGTAGGGGTCGATGATGGCCGCAGCGAGTTCAACCAGGGAGTCCTTCTTCATGCTACCCCAGATCTTGTAGTGGCCGCGAATGTTGACAAGCTTCAGGCAGGCCAAGCCTGAAATCTGGAGCGCTTTTACATCGTCGACGATGTCCACCGTAGCGAACTTGTAGTCGGAGCTCTTGACAAACTTGGCAAAATGCTCGCAAGGCCTTGTGGCCAGGCAGTAGTGGTAGACGAGGACGTGATGGCCCACGCACAACTGGGCGACGGCAACTGCCTGATCAACCCCGGGACGACCGGCGGTGTACTGGAGGTCGAAGCCGACCACTTTGTACTTGTCGTCCTTAGCAAGCAACTGCTCCATGGTGTTGATGGAGTCCTCCACCACGGCCGGGTCGATGGTGTACACCACCGAGAGGTCCTTCCCCCTCACGTGGGTGTCCACACGATGCTTGCCGAACTCCATTGGAGCGCCGCTGGATATCCTCTCTTTATGTGTCATCGTGGGTGTGCTTGTTGTGTTGTGGGGCGCGATCGAAAGGTTGAAGAGACTAAGGTTATAATGGCTATGGGAATAAATGGGGAGGCCGAACGGCCTGGAGTATCGGCGCGGGCGGATGGCAGTTGTTCCAGCGCGTAACTGCATCGTGTCGCACGTATTAACTGCATCATGGCGACGCGCGTGGACGCAACCGCATGCATATGGCGCCCAAAACGTGATCGTGCGCCGGCCCCAACCACTGAAAGAGCGCGTGCGGGGGGACGCGAGCGGAGCGCGCCGCGGCCACCTCAACATCGAGCAGAACGCGCGAAGGGACGCGAGCATAGCGCGCCGCGGCCACCTAAACGGCGAGCAGCCACCTGCGTATAGCAGTTCTGGTCAACCGTCTGGCACGCGTGGGAGGCGAGACGTCCCATCCATCAGACACGCTGACACACCGATCAAACCTAAACGTGTTCACACCGATCAAATTACCACACAATGAGTAATTGCAAATTTGTTCACACCGATCAAACCTAAACGTGTTCCCACTTAGCACTGGGCTATAAAAACTAGTACCCACTCAAAAATTACTGCACATTCCTCTCCTCATCATAAAAAAAGGTCTTTCCTCTTAAGTCATTCCTTGTGTCTACCATGGCCGGTAGGAGGAGTTCTAGGTCGACATATAACCAGGGAGCAAAGACCAAGGCTGCGGAAGCACTAGAGAGGTCCCGCCGCAATGCGGCAGCCGCAACAGAGATGTCCTGCCGCGCCGCGGGGCCCTCGAATGAGCTCTCACAGGCAGGCGAGGGCTCTCACAAGCGCACTCGCCACGTTGGCGAACTCGACAAGCTAGCGGGGCTGAAGTCCTTAGCCAGCGACGACGATATTCTCGCTAGCCTAATTAACCAGCAGGAGCTGCTCGCCGGCTTGGAGAAGCTGCTCGAGATTAGCGATGCCTCAGTTGATAAGGCGACCGGCCTCGTCGTGAAACTCACAGGTGACAATGCGAAGCTCCACAAGGAGCTCGACAAGCAGAAGGAGGAGGTCGCCGACTGGAGGGAGCTGTATGAGAAGAGCGTTGCCTCTCGGATGACGCTGACAGCCATCGTCCATGAACTTGGGGATGACTTGAAGAAGCTCCGCATCGAGCGCGAGCTGCAGGTGGAGGAATCCGTGGCTGCTGTCAAGCAAAGTCATGAGGATGTGAAGAAGGAGCTGGAAGAATTTCTCGCCCAGCGATCCATCGAGAAGTAGAGAGCAGCGACTTCCTTCTTCCTTTTTTTCTTCTTCTCTTTTTCCCCTGTGTCTTTCGGGCATTGCAGCATGTGGCATTTTTAATTATCCAGGATATGTAAGACAATTATTATCCATTGCCATTGTCAATTTGTCGTCATATTATTTCGTTCGTAACCTCGTAGGTACATCTATACGAGTCGAAAATAGGCTAAAAGTCACGTTCTCAGCGAGGCACGAACAAAATAATGCTATCTAGCGTTGAGCGGGGCCATGGGATCACAAGCTAACACCTTCCGTCCAGGTGCATTAACCGCATGTTAAACAGCGTCTCGGCCGCCATTAATGGAGAAGTTGGGAGCGAGGCGGCGGGTGGAGGTCAAAGGGCTCGCTTCCCGATGAGCCTGCTCGGCCGCCATTAATGGAGAAGTTGGGAGCGAGGCGGCGGGTGGAGGTCAAAGAGCTCGCTTCCCGGTGAGCCTACGCGGCAGACAGCTCGCACGGGTCCCGTCGAGCCTGCGCGGCGGACTTCTTGCACGCGTCCCGTCGAGCCGCGCGGCGGAATTCTCGCACTCGACCCGTCTAATCAAACAGCTGCACGCACGCCACCTAGTATGGTCAAATTTTTGCACAAAATACAAAGAGGACAAATAAACCAGGACCGAGGTAGTACTCTCCAATAAAAAGTGGGGCGCATGGCTGCATGTAAATGGTTAGTGGAACGCCCACGGTTCAAACAATACAACCGTTTGCGATATTAATGTGTCATCTATTTGTTCCAAAATGCCTACGTTGGCTACTAATGTGTGCGCCTTGTCTCAAATTGGACAAAAAAATTACCACGGCATATATGTGCCATATAATGACACTATGCCAAGTTTCATGAATTTTGGGTGAGTTTTGGATTTACGGGGATTTAAAAACCGAGATTCTCAATGTTTGAAGCCGAGCAAGGACGCCGAGATGTTTGTAATTCATTCCCATTTCTTGCATGGGACCTAAACATGCACCCAAGGACACATGTATGGTATTTGAAGCCATTTTGGTGCACTAGAGCATGTTCTTGTAATTCAAATTTGAATTATGGAGATTAAATGCCTAGAAAACTCAATTAATGTATAAAAAGGCCAAACGAACCCTGAATAATTCCATATTTTAGCGCGAATCTCCTGTTGGTCTACGTTGCCTGTAGAAAAAAATACAAGGCGAGAAGAGGCAGCGACGATTGTCGTTTCGCCCACAAGGGTGACACGTTCGCTATCGGAACCACAAAGCTTCTTGCTAGAAGCTCCGGTTTGTAAGAGGCTTGTACCAAAACTTGCCCCAAATTGGACAAATTTTTTACCATGGCATATATGTGACATGTCATGACACGATGCCAAGTTTCACGATTTCCGGGTGAGTTTTTGATTTACGGGGATTTAAAAACCAAGATTCTCAATGTTTGAGGCCGAGCCAGTACGCCGAGATGTTTGTAATTCATCCCCATTTCTTGCATGGACCTAAACATACACCCAAGTACACATGTATGGTTTTTGAAGCCATTTTGGTGCACTAGAGCATGTACTTGTAGTTCAAATTTGAATTATGTGCCTAGAAAACTCAATTAATATATGTATAAAAAGGCCAGACGAACCCTGAATAATTCAATATTTCAGCGCGAATCTCCTGTTGGTCTATGTTGCCCGTAGAAGAAAAATACAAGGCGAGAAGAGGCAGCGATTGTCGTTTCGCCCACATGGGTGACACGTTCCCTATCGGAACCACGAGGCTTCTTGCTAGAAGCTCCGGTTTGTAAGAGGCATGTACCAAAACTTGCCCCAAGTTGGACAATTTTTTTACCATGGCATATATGTGCCATGTCATGACACGATGCCAAGTTTCATGAATTTCGGGTGAGTTTTGGATTTACGGGGATCTAAAAACCGATATTCTCAATGTTTGAGGCCGAGCCAGTACACCGAGATGTTTGTAATTCATCTCCATTTCTTGCATGGGACCCAAACATGCACCCAAGGACACATGTATAGTTTTTGAAGCCATTTTGATGCACTGGATCATGTGCTTGTAGTTCAAATTTGAATTATGGACATTAAATGCCTAGAAAACTCAATTAATGTATAAAAAAGGCCAAACGAACCCTGAATAATTCCATATTTCAGTACAAATCTCCTATTGGTCTATGTTGCCCATAGAAAAAAAATACAAGGCGAGAAGAGGCAGCGATTGTCGTTTCGCCCACAAGGGTGACACGTTCCCTATCGGAGGCTTCTTGCGAGAAGATCCGGTTTGTAAGAGGCTTGTACCAAAACTTGCCCCAAATTGGTCAGTTTTTTTACCATGGCATATATGTGCCATCTCATGACACCATGTAAAGTTTCATGAATTTCAGGTGAGTTTTGGATTTATGGGGATTTAAAAACCAAGATTCTCAATGTTTGAGGCCGAGCCAGGACGCCGAGATGTTTGTAATTCATCCCCATTCCTTGCATGGGACCTAAACATGCACCCAAGGACACATATATGATTTTTCAACCCATTTTGTTGCACTGGAGCATGTATTTGTAGTTCAAATTTGAATTTTGCACATTAAATGCCTAGAAAACTCTATTATAATGTATAAAAAATGCCAAACGAACCCTGAATAATTTAAAGCAGTTCTGTTCAACCGTCTGGCACCCATGGATAAGCACTGTGCGCACGCGTCGTGCTAGCTCGCGCTTCCTTCTTTCCCAAGTTTTCCATATTAATGGTGTTATATATCCAAACACGCTATCGTTTCCCGCCACTCCCCCAATCGGTTTCCCGCCACTCCCCCCAATCGGTTTCCCGCCACTCCCCCCCATCGGTTTCCCGCTGTCAGTGTTAGTGAGCATAGGAGGCTAGGCGGCGACACACCGGCCATACCGCAGTATACCATTCCAAGCATGCCAATCCGACGAAGCGTCGCTGCCGTCATCAACCTCCTCGACGAGGAGAACGAGCCGGAGCAGGCTGGAGAACCAGAACGGCCGTGCGCCGCCAAGCAAGAGCGGCAGCACGCCGCTGAGCGTGAGCGGTATCATCGCACCCCAGTGCTTGAGCGGGCAAATGTCTACACATGTGTTCGTCGCCGCCCATGGAGCGGAGCGGAGAAAGAGTGGCAAAGCGCTGCCGCACAAGAGCGGGAGAACGCTGATACGTCTCCAACGTATCTATAATTTTTGATTGTTCCATGCTATTATAGTATCAATCTTGGATGTTTTTATATGCAATTATATATCATTTTTTGGGACTAACCTATTAACCTAGTGCCCAGTGCCAGTTGCTGTTTTCTGCTTTTTTTGGCTTTTCAGAGAAACAGTACCAAATGAAGTCCAAATGCCACAAAACTTTTTGGAGATTTTTTTCTGGACAAAAGAAACCTTGGAAGCTTCGGGAGGAGGCCAGAAGCCTCATGGAGGCTTCACAAGGCAACAGGGCGCGCCCCAGGTGGGCGTCGTGTTTCCTTGTGGGGCCCACGTGACTCTGTTTGACCTAATTCCACTTCTATAAATTCACAAATATTGGGAAACCAACAGAGAGCCAGAAGAAATAACCTTTCCGCCGCCGCAAGCCTCTGTTCATCCGCGATCCCATCTGGAGGCCTTTTCCGGTACTCTGCCGGAGGGGGAATCGATCACGGAGGGTTCTACATCAACCTTGCCGCCCTTTCGATGATGTGTGAGTAGTTTACCACACACCTACGGGTCCATAGCTAGTATCTAGATGGCTTCTTCTCTCTCTTTGACCTTCAATACAATGTTCTCCTTGATGTTCTTGGAGTTCTATCCGATGTAATCTTCTTTTGCGGTGTGTTTGTTGGGATCTGATGAATTGTGAGTTTATTATCAGATTATTCATGAGAAATATTTGAGTCTTCTCTGAACTCTTTTATGCATGATTTTTATAGCTTTGTATTTCTCTCCAATCTATCAATTTGGTTTGGCCTACTAGATTGATTTATCTTGCAATGGGAGAGGTGCTTTGTGATGGGTTCAATCTTGCGGTGCTCAATCCCAGTGACAGAAGGGGACATGACACGTATTTGTATTGTTACCATTAAGGATAAAAAGATGGGATTTATTCATATTGCTTGAATTTGCTTCTCTACATCATTCATCTTGCTTAAGGCGTTACTCTGTTTTTATTAACTCAATACTCTAGATGCATGCTGGATAGCGATCGATGAGTGGAGTAATAGTAGTAGATGCTGGCAGGAGTCGGTCTACTTGTCTCGGATGTGATTCCTATATACATGATCATTGCCATGAATCCGTCATAATTATTTGCTATTCTGTCAATTGCCCAACAGTGATTTGTTTACCCACCGTATGTTTCTGCGCTCGAGAGAGAAGCCTCTAGTGAAAACTATGGCCCCCGGGTCTATCTTTATCATATAAAAACCTAAAAATACCTTCCTGCAATTTATTTACTTTTATTTTAATTAGTATTTTAGTTTATCTATTTACCTCGATAAGATTTAATCCTTGCAAATAACCGCTAAGAGGATTGACAACCCTCTTATTTGCGTTGGGTGCAAGTGTTTGCTCTTGTGTGTGCAGGTGCGCTTAACGGAATTTTGCTTGGTTCTCCTACTGGATTGATAACCTTGGTTCTTAACTGAGGGAAATACTTATCTCTATTGTAATGCATCATCCTCTCCTCTTCGAGGAAATACCAACGCAGACTACAAGTAGGAGGAAGAATTTCTGGCGCCGTTGCCGGGGAGACATCATCAAAATTACCAAGTACCTTTGCACAAATTATCATTCACTTGCTTTTACTTTATTTACCTTTTATTTGCATTTGCCTCTCATTTTCATCTCCCCCACTTCTATTTTTTTTTACAAAAACACAAAAATATTTTATTTGCTTGTTTGCTAGTTTGCTTGCTTTGTCGCGATGTCTCGAGAAAATACAAAATTGGGTGACTTTTCCAATACTAATAATAATGATTTTATTAGTACTCCTATTGCTCCTCCCGCCACTAGTGCGGAGTCATGTGACATTAATGCTGCCTTGCTTAATCTTGTTATGAAAGAACAATTTTCTGGTAGTCCTAACGAAGATGCTGCATCCCATCTAAATACTTTCGTTGAACTTTGTGATATGCAAAAGAAGAAAGATGTGGATAATGATATTATCAAATTAAAATTATTTCCGTTATCACTATGAGATCGTGCTAAAACTTGGTTTTCATCCTTGCCTAGAAATAGTATTGATCCTTGGGATAAGTGTAAGGATGCTTTTATTACCAAGTATTTTCCTCCCGCTAAGATTATTTCTTTAAGAAATCAAATTATGAATTTTAAGCAACTTGAGCATGAACATGTTGCACAATCTTGGGAGAGAATGAAATTAATGATAAGAAATTGCCCAACTCATGGTTTGAATTTATGGATGATCATACAAAAAATTTATGCGGGACTAAACTTTGTCTCTAGAAATTTGCTAGACTCTGCCGTAGGTGGTACTTTTATGGAAATTACATTGGGAGAAGCTACAAAACTTCTTGATAATATTATGGCAAATTATTCTCAATGGCACACTGAATGAACTCCAACTGGTAGGAAGGTAAATTCTGTTGAAGAAATTAATACTTTGAGTGATAAGATGGATGCTCTATTGAAATTGGTTGCTAGTAAAAATGCTCATATTGATCCCAATGATGTGCCATTGTCTACTTTGATTGAGCAAAATAATGATGCTATTGATGTGAATTTTGTCTCTAGAAATAATTTCAACAATAATGCTTATAGGGGTAATTTCAATGCTAGACCGTTTCCTGGAAATTCCTCTAATAATTATGGCAATCCTTATGGTAATTCTTATAATAATAATAATAATAATAATAATAATAGGATGCCCTCTGATCTTGAAAGTAATATTAAATAATTTATTAGTTCGCAAAAGAATTTTAATACTATGATAGAAGAAAAATTGAATAGAGTTGATGAATTGGCTAGGAACATGGATAGAATTGCTCATGATGTGGAAAATCTCAAAAATAAAATTTTGCCATCCACGCATGATATAAATGAGTCTATTAAAGCTATCTATGTCTCCATTAATTAAAGTAAAGAAAGGACCGCTAGGTTGAGAGCTAAGCGAGAATTTCTAGAAAAAGCGATTCCACCCGGTTTCTATCGTAGTAATGATGAAGATATTAAAAACATTAGCGTCACTCCTATTGAATCATTATTTAGTAACATAAACCTTGATGAAAAATGGACTGGAGAATAGTCGACTTTAGATAGTAGGAGTCCCACTTGCTTGGAGGGTGATAATCTTGATCGTCAAAATGAAAAAAGTGGGTTTCGAGAGGTCAAAACTTTAAATAGTAATGCACCCACTACTTTGGATTACAAGGACTTTAACTATGATAGTTTTTCTTTAATTGAGTGTATTTCCTTGTTGCAATCCATGATTAATTCACCAAATGCATATGAACAAAATAAGGCTTTCACTAAACATATTGTAGAAGCCATGATGAAAGCACATGAAGAAAAACTTGAGTTGGAAGTATCAATTCCTAGAAAATTACAAGATGAATGGGAACCTACTATTAAAGTAAAAATTAAATATTATGAATGTAATGCTCTTTGTGATCTTGGTGCTAGCGTTTCCACTATACCAAAGTTTTTGTGTGATGTGCTAGGTCTCACCGACATGGATCCTTGTTCCCTTAATTTGCATCTTGCGGATTCCACTATTAAAAAGCCATTGGGTAGAATAAATGATGTGATTATTATTGAAAATAGAAATTATGTGCCCGTGGACTGTATTATTCTTGACATTGAATGCAATCCTTCTTGCCCCCTAATACTTGGTAGGCCTTTCTTCGAACTATTGGTGCTATTATTGATATGAAAGAAGGTAACATAAGATTTCAATTTTCACTAAAGAAAGGGATGGAACACTTCCCTAGAAAAATAATTAAAGCACCTTATGAATCCATTATGAGGGCCACTTATGTAATTAACTTGAAGGATGACAACACTGGAAACTATGCATTATGCCTAGCTAGGGGCATAAAACAATAGCGCTTGTTGGGAGGCAACCCAATGAATAAAATAAATTTTTGCTTTTACCTACTGTTTTTGTGTGTTTACATGATTATAGCTTCTGTTACGATTGTGTTTTTATGTTTTAATTAGTGTTTGTGCCAAGTAATGCCTTTGGGATGATGTTGATGATAGTATAATTGATGATGTTTGGAAAACAGAAAGTTTTGCGTCCAGTGCTGGAATTTTAATTCTGTACTGGAGCTTCTGAAAAATCTTAAATTTTTACACAGTATGGGTATATGAATTGGTTACGTTCTCCTAATTTTTCATAATTTTTGGAGTTACAGAAGTATGGCTTTGAAATAGATCTTTCCAGACTGTTCTGTTTTAGACAGATTCTGTTTTTGTTGCATAGTTTGCTTATTTTGATGAATCTATAGATCGTATCGGGGGGTATGAGTCATGGAGAAGTTGGAGTACAGTAGCATTATGCCAATATTAAATATGAATCAATTTACTACAGTACCTAAAGTTTAAGATTTGTTTGTTATACTAACGGATCTCACGAGGTTTCTGTTGAGTTTTATGTGCTGAAGTTTTCAAGTTTTGGGTGAGACTACGATGGATAAAGGAATAAGGACCGGCAAGAGCCTAAGCTTGGGGATGCCCAAGGCACCCCAAGGTAATATTCAAGGAAGACTCAAGCATCTAAGCTTGGGGATGCCCCGGAAGGCATCCCCTCTTTCGTCTACAATCTATCGGTAACTCACTTGGAGCTATATTTTTATTCATCACATGATATGTGTTTTACTTGGAGCATCTTGTGATATAGTTTGTTTGCTTTGTTTGATTTTTAGTTTGTCACAATCATCTTTTCTGAACACATCTTTTTGAGAGGGACACACATTATTCGTGATTTGTTAGAATACTCTATGTGCTTCACTTATATCTTTTGAGCTAGGCAGTTGCTCTAGTGCTTCACTTATATCTTTTAGAGCACGGCGGTGGTTATATTTTAAAGAAATAGTTGCACTCTCATGCTTCACTTATATCATTTTGAGAGTCTCATGATAGCAATGGTAATATGCACGGGTTATGAATTTGGTCCTGATATGATAGGTATTCAAGAGGGATATAAAAAAACTTTCATGTAGATCACTGAATATGATAAATTTGATTCCTTGCAATAGTTTTGCGATATTAAGATGGTAATATGTGGGAGGTATTAGTATATAATTGTGGTTTAGTAAGACTAATTGTGTTAAGGTTTGTGATTCCTGAAGCATGCACGTATGATCTGTCGTTATGCTAAGAAGTTGGAGCATGATTTATTATTGATTGTCTTCCTTTGTGTGGCGGTCGGGGGCGCGCGATGGTTAACTCCTACCAACCTCTCCCCTAAGGGCATGCGTAGTAGTACTTTGCTTCGAGGGCTAATAAACTTTCGCAATAAGTATGTGAGTTCTTTATGACTAATGTTAGTCCATGGATTATACCCACTCTCACCCTTCCGCAATTTGCTAGCCTCTTCGGTACCATGCATTGCCCTTTCTCACATCGAGAGTAGGTGCAAACTTCGCGGGTGCATCCAAACCCCGTGATATGATATGCTCTATCACACATAAGCCTCCTTATATCTTCCTCAAAACATCCACCATACCTACCTATCATGGCATTTCCATAGCCATACCGAGATATATTGCCATGCAACTTCCACCGTTCCGTTTTTATGACATACATCATCATTGTCATATTGCTTTGCATGATCATATAGCTGACATACTATTTGTGGCTCAGCCACCGTTCATCATTGTTATACATGTTACGCTAGCATCATTGCACATCCTGGTACACTGCCAGAGGCATTCATATAGAGTCATGTTTTTGTTCTAGTATCGAGTTGTAATGTTGAGTTGTAAGTAAATACAGGTGTGATGATCATCATTATTAGAGAAATGTCCCAGTGAGGTAAGAATGGTGGAGACTAATGAGTCCTCGAAAAAGTGGGGATGAGGTCCATGAGATCGTTCAAACTAAAAAAAAAAAAAGAGGCGAAAAAGAGCCATGAAAAAAAATGAAATGAGAGAAAAAGAGAGATGGGGCAATGTTACTATCCTTTTCCACACTTGTGCTTCAGAGTAGCACCATGTTTTTCATATAGAGAGTCTCCTATTTTGTCACTTTCATATACTAGTGGGAATTTTTCATTATAGAACCTGGCTTGTATATTCCGATGACGGGCTTCCTCAAATGCCCGAGGTCTTCATGAACAAGCAAGTTGGATGCACACCCACTTAGTTTTCATGTTGAGCTTTCATACACTTATAGCTCTTAGTGCATCCGTTGCATGGCAATCCCTACTCCTCGCATTGACATCAATTGATGGGCATCTCCATAGCCCGTTGATTAGCCACGTTGATGTGAGACTATCTTCTTAGTTTTGACTTCTCCTATTTATCCCTACCACCATACTCTATTCCACCTATGGTGCTATATCCATGGCTTGCGCTCATGTATTGTGTGGGAGTTGAAAAAGCTGAAGCGCGTTAAAAAGTATGAACCAATTGCTTGGCTAAAGCCGGGGTTGTGCATGATAAATATTTTGTGTTAAGAAGATGGAGCATGATATGATTGTATGATTTTGTAGGGATAATGTTCTTTAGCATGTTTATTTTGAAAGACATGATTGTTTGCTAGTATGCCTGAGTATTGATGTCTTTATATCAAATTATAGACTATTGCTTTGAATCATTTAGATCTTATTATTCATACCGTAAGAGAGAGATTACATGATGAAACATGATAGGTAGCATTCCACATCAAAAATTCTGTTTTTCTCATTTACCTTCTCGAGGACGAGGAGGAATTAAGCTTGGGGATGCTTGATACGTCTCCAACGTATCTATAATTTTTTATTGTTCCATGCTATTATAGTATCAATCTTGGATGTTTTTATATGCAATTATATATCATTTTTTGGGACTAACCTATTAACCTAGTGCCCAGTGCCAGTTGCTGTTTTCTGCTTGTTTTTGGCTTTTCAGAGAAACAGTACCAAATGAAGTCCAAATGCCACGAAACTTTTTGGAGATTTTTTTCTGGACAAAAGAAACCTTGGAAGCTTCGGGAGGAGGCCAGAAGCCTCACGGAGGCTTCACAAGGCAACAGGGTGCCCCGGGGGGGCGCGGCGTGTGGGGCCCACGTGACTCCGTTTGACCTAATTCCACTTCTATAAATTCACAAATATTGGGAAACCAATAGAGAGCCAGAAGAAATAACCTTTCCGCCGCCGCAAGCCTCTGTTCATCTGCGATCCCATCAGGAGGCCTTTTCCGGTACTCTGCCGGAGGGGGAATCGATCACGGAGGGCTTCTACATCAACCCTGTTGCCCTTCCGATGATGTGTGAGTAGTTTACCACAGACATACGGGTCCATAGCTAGTAGCTAGATGGCTTCTTCTCTCTCTTTGATCTTCAATACAATGTTCTCCTTGATGTTCTTGGAGTTCTATCCGATGTAATCTTCTTTTGCGGTGTGTTTGTTGGGATCTGATGAATTGTGAGTTTATGATCAGATTATTCATGAGAAATATTTGAGTCTTCTCTGAACTCTTTTATGCATGATTGTTATAGCTTTGTATTTCTCTCCGATCTATTGATTTGGTTTGGCCTACTAGATTGATTTATCTTGCAATGGGAGAGGTGCTTTGTGATGGGTTCAATCTTGCGGTGCTCAATCCCAGTGACAGAAGGGGACATGACACATATTTATATTGTTGCCATTAAGGATAAAAAGATGGTGTTTATTCATATTGCTTGAATTTGCTTCTCTACATCATGTCATCTTTCTTAAGGCGTTACTCTGTTTTTATTAACTTAATACTCTAGATGCATGCTGGATAGCGGTCGATGAGTGGAGTAATAGTAGTAGATGCATGCAGGAGTCGGTCTACTTGTCTCAGACATGATGCCTATATACATGATCATTGCCATGAATCCGTCATAATTATTTGCTATTCTGCAATTGCCTAACAGTAATTTGTTTACCCACCGTATGTTTCTGCGCTCGAGAGAGAAGCCTCTAGTGAAAACTATGGCCCCCGGGTCTATCTTTATCATATAAAAAACCTAAAAAATACCTTGCTGCAATTTATTTACTTTTATTTTAATTAGTATTTTAGTTTATCTATTTACCTCAATAAGATTTAATCCTTGCAAATAACCGCTAAGAGGATTGACAACCCTCTTATTTGCGTTGGGTGGAAGTGTTTGCTCTTGTGTGTGCAGGTGCGCTTAACGGAATTTTGCTTGGTTCTCCTACTGGATTGATAACCTTGGTTCTTAACTGAGGGAAATACTTATCTCTATTGTACTGCATCATCCTCCCCTCTTCGGGGAAATACCAACACAGACTACAAGTAGCAAACGCCACCGCGCATCAGGTGCGGTGCGCCGCACTATCTGAGCGGAGCCGTGTCAGCATCCTGTTGACTCAACCACTCGAGAGGCCGTTTCTAGGGCCGGTAAGCATCCCGATTCCCCGCCAGGAATGGGCAGACGCCGTCAGTGCCATAATTGCACCGGACGAAGTTCGCACTGCTAGAATCCGCCGCCACGACGCCAATGGGCTGGTCGATTGGCTCTTCGACCTCCTCGGCCCCCCAGGTGCCACCAACGATGAAGCGGGGCAAAATACTCGTCGCGGCTTGGAATCGACCATCGCCGATGAAATATCCTGGGCGGAGATCGATATTGCGATACAGCAGTTCCGCGAGCGTATCAGACGCGTGGACGAAGGCCTGTACCAATTCATGCTCAGCCAAGAGTTCCCGTAGGTTTGGGCCCTGTTTGTATCAGTTTTCACCCGGTTTTCCGCAATTAACTGGGTAACTATCTTGTTTTTAATTAATGAAAAGGCAAAGCTTTTGCTTCTTCCGGCTAGTTTTAAGTAGTAAAAAAATAATGTAAGTTTGAATGGAAGTGGTCCGGTATGTAAAGATTGCACACAGTTTCTAAAAGCACAAACGTGTGTGATAGTAAGGAGTAGGTCCCACACGGTGACCATCGGTAAACTCCTTAAACGCGAGGAGGCAACTCTTATCAGCAAGGGGCAGCTTCCCATCCACTAGCCTAGTCAAATAGAACGCACAAGTTAAGCGAGCTTGGGGCTGGAGCAGTCTAAGGATGGGTGACCGGGTGGGAAGTTGCTATATCTCAACCTTCATTTAAGCGCCATGATATGGTCATTATAGACATTTAGCATCTAAATGTGTCTGTAGTGACTTGTCATGTCGATTAAATAAACCTTGAGATCCTTGTTTTGAAAATTTGGAGAATGATATTTTTTGTTATTTGTTGTTTTGAAAAATCGGAGAATTAATTATCGAGATTGATCTGTGGGCCCGCCACGTTCTAATTTGGAGAATGATGTTTTTTGTTATTTGTTGTTTTGAAAAATCGGAGAATGATCGAGATTGATCTGTGGGCCCGCCACGTTCTATTTTGGAGAATGATGTTTTTTGTTATTTGTTGTTCTGAAAAATCGGAGAATGATCGAGATTGATCTATGGGCCCGCCATGTTCTATCCTTTGACCCACAACGTTCGAGATCTGTGGGCCCGCATGTTCTATCCTTTGACCCACAACGTACGAGAAGGATTTGACCATGACGGGTTCCTCTTGGTATAGGTCACAACATGTCAGACCAAATTTAGTTGGGGAACATTTGTTCGATTCCCTCCCGCCGGCTCGAAGTTGGGGAACCGACATCATACGTAACGTGGCTTCCTTGGGGTACGGTGTTCGGTTTGTAATGCAGCTGGTGGCCCATCGAAGTTGTGCATTGGGGATTTGGTCACATCACACACCACCCATATATGCATATATTTGGGCCGCATGTAGGGTATAGGGTCTTCTGATTGACCCCGTCTCCCATGTGCGGTTTTCAACGACACGCCTATCTATGGGCCTGGTCTATATATCATCCCTTTGGCCGACAACGAGGGGGTTTGGCCATGAATGGATTCCTCCTGGTTCGTGTTACCGAGGGTCATGGTGACATGTCCGAGCAAAGTTCGAGCTCATGCGTTCTCAGGATTCCCTCTCATGCGCTCGAAATGGTGGGTTGGATTGACACCCTATGTACGTCGACATCGTCCTTAATTACTACCTACCTTTCATGGGGGTTGTCCATTTCGTGAGGTAAGCGCAACATCTAAATTGTACATTATTGGGTATTTAAAACACATCACCCTTCCAACGTACATCAATTTGGGCCCCATGCAGGTGGTGCTGGTTTTGTGGCCCCTCTCGTGCGGTTTACGGTGATGGTCCAATCTATGAGCCTGAGCGGTCTATTATATCCCTTTTTGACCGACAACAACAGTGGTTGTTTGGCCAAGATAGATTCACTTGGTCCGTCTTATGGTAGGTCATGGTGACATGCATGCATGCCCGACCAAAGTATGAGTACGTGCATGCGTCCCGCCGACACGAAGTGGGGGTGGGGCAGGCACCTAGCTACGACCTTAACCCGTCATTATAGATATCCAAGGGGGCTTTCCGGTTTGCGAGGGAGGTGCCACATCAAAGTTGTGCATTGTGTATTTAAACATCACACCCTTTATTCCTACATATATTTGGCCACTTCCAGGTGGTTGTTGTCTTCTGGCCCCTCTCACCCGATCTTCGACGACGCGCCCACCCGTGGGCCCGCGCGTCAAAGTTGTGCATTGGGAATTTGAACATCACACACCACCCTCTTCATACATATATATTTGGGCCACATGCTGTTGTGGTTGTGTTCTTACCCTCTCTCGCGTTTTTTTGTTGCCAAATGGTGCTATATAAAATAGCAGACGCCTCGGATGAAAAACCGCGTGCTAACGTACGGGCAACGGACACGGGTGCACTGGCTTAACCATGTGCGGAGCTCATGCCCTATAAAATCGCCACGACTTCGCAAGCGCCAGCAAGGGTAAAGGGGTAATGTGTACAGGATATTTAGGATGAATTCCACGTATGCGTCTGAAAATTAGGACGAACCGTGTGCGATAAACCAGCTAGCTAGAAATCTCAAAAAAAGCTACCCGCCTTGAGCGATGCAAAAATGGGTGGTTCCGCGGCTTTTCCTTATTATCATACACAATTATTATGTTTGGACCGTGTGCGGTCAGGTTGCTCCCGCCCCGATTCATTTCCTTTACCCAAATTTTAGTTGCCGCGGTATTTCAACCGTCGCCCTCACTCCTCCACCACCGACCTCATAGTAAAATTCCAGTAGCCGAGGCATTTGAACCGTCGCCCTCCCTCGTCCACCACCATCTCCACCCACCATTACTAAAATTTTCAGTAGCCGCGGCATATCCTCAAACACCACCCGCCCTAACCCCGTCCCCCCTCCAAAGTCTACACCCCGCCCCCCGCTCGAACCCTAGCTCGCCACCGCAGCCGAAGCCGTCGCCGCCGCCGCCACCAACCCCTGCCGGTCTGCCCGTGCCTCCTAGCTTAGATAAGTTCAGGTTACCCACCGATTCCCATACCCTCGCCGCCCTGAGTTTTTAGATGAGGCATGCGGTGTCCCTCCCACCTAGATCCCCATCCCCTACTCCAAAGAGTCGCAGCCTAAGCCCGACCACATATCCCAGGGAGCCCGAGGAGCGTACGGCCAAAAGGAGGTCTATCATGGCCTCTCCGCCGGACGATGTCGGGGTGGCTGCCGTTCGTGCCGACCTGTCGATCCCAGAGGAACACCTCGCCGCAAAAGCCGGCGAGGACGTTGACTACGTCGCCCTGGCGAAGGCTTCACGTCAGTGAGCTTACGTATTGCTGAATCTCAGGACAGCCGGCTACGACATCAAGCTCGTCGACAGCGAAGGCTTCACGTGGGCCATGTCACGGGTTAAGTGGTCCATCCCCAACGCCTCTGGTTCAACCACCGTCGATCTCTTCGAAGGCCCCGCCGCTGATCTCCTCCACCTCGCGGTCAAGGATTTGCTATCCTTGTACGCCATCAAGCCCATTATGTCATTTCTGAAGGACACGTTCTACGGCGGTGGCTTGGGATCCTCAGTTGCCAAGTCAGATCTCATCGACCACGACCACACGAAGGGCACCCACTATGACTCTTCCAAGGTGAGACAGCCCATCTGCGACATCAGGGATCGCACCCTGGGTCTTTGCTCTTCCAAGTGGAAGGATCCCGTCCATGACAAGTGAGGCAATATCCTATAAGCAAATCTTACCTTTTCTAGCTAGCCAACTCGTACCCATTGTTGTAGTAGCTTTTGCCATGCGATGTTTTAACTGTGCCGTGTTTAATTATTTTAGTTATGCAAAAATGTAATGTTCAATAGGGCTATCTGATGTTTAAGTATGAATTGTCCACTTCAGTTTCACGAATGGCTATATTTGGTTGTTTATAGTGAGTAGATGCCTTGTTTATCTGTATTTGGTTGTTAGGTTGGTTGCAGTGAGCATTTGTCCAGTTTTCAAGCAGATGCCTTGTTTATCTGTATTTGCTTGTTAGGTTGGTTGTAGTGAGCCTTTGTCCAGTTTTCAAGCAGATGCCTTGTTTATATGTATTTGCTTGTTAGCTAGGTTGGTTGCAGTGATCCTTTGTCGAGTTTTCAAGCAGGTGCCTTGTTTATCTGTATTTGCTTGTTAAGTTGGTTGCAGTGAGCCTCTGTCCAGTTTTCAATGGCTATATTAGGTTGTTATAGTGAGCATATATGCCTTGTTTATTTCAGTTCTTCACAATGTGATGTTCATTATGTCCAAGTATGAACTGTGCAGTTCAATTTCATCAATACCAGTTTGAACGGCTATAATTGGTTCCTGTTATGCCTGGTGAAGTTAACACATGCCCTTTATTTCAGTTTTACACATTTATGCAGTGTGATGTTTAAGCATGAGCTATGTTCTATTCATTTTCAATAGTACCAGTTTGAATTACAATATTTGCTCCCTGTTAAGCCTGTTGTACTTAACATTCCCTTCCATTTTTTAACTGCTTTAACATCATGATGAAACCAACACATTCAAGCTGTCATTTTGAGATGTTGTTGTTTACCATGGCTATATTTGGTTGAAGTTAAGCCTGTAGTACTTATCACGCCTTTCCATATACTTACGCAGGACAACAGCGGGAGTGGCCAGCATTTTCCACCGAGGTTAGTTTCATCCCTCGGCTTATACTGCCTCCGTTCCATAATGTAGTGCATACAAATCCACGGCTGGACACTTTTAAGCTTCTAATATTGACTTGTTGCTTGTAGGTACATATGTTCTAGGCAAAGATCCACGCCTCGACCCTTTTTGCGTATGGGGCAATGAGATATTCATGAACCAGCATCAAGTGAGGAAACTGATAAGAACTATTAGCAAAAAGATATGACCGATGGCAATTAAATTATTTGTCTACGCTCTATCCAACACAACAGTGAGCTGTAGGATGGTAACTACGAACTCCGTAGCCTTCTCTTTTTACTGCCCATAATGAGTTGTTAGACAACAATGTCTGAATCTTTTTCGTTTGCAGTGGTTCCCAAAGCAGTTTACTCAAGATTACCTCGCATAGTACATGATTGGTGGACATGCAATGAAGGTTAAATTATTTCATCGAGACTACAATGAGCATCGAGAAGTCCTAATGAAGACAGTGAAGGATGGGCGGGCGGCCATCACAAGGGGTTGGCCTAGAGTCGTGCGTGCATTAGGCATGGAGGAGGGCACAATATGGGCATTTGTGACACCCTGGTTTTTGGCAAATTTTCTTTTCGAAATCTTTCTGGCTTTATTTGCAATTTGGATGGATTTTGAACCCTTTTCAGTTGACTTTGGACTTATAAATTCCTCTCAGTGATCCAAAGCCCTCAGCATCTTGCCATAATCTTGTCACTCACCCTCTGGATCAATTTCCAATTCTTTATCTTTCCCCAATATTCATTTTCTTCTTTTGGGAAAATCTGTCATCCCTATGGGTTACAAAGCAACCTATAGTTCTGGTGATCAGAAAAATCCCAAATTAATCCCAGACCTTCTTGTCATCATCTACTCCCTCAATCTTCAAAAACATTTCATGGTCCAGTATAAAATTTTGTCCAGAAAACTCCATTTTCTCTCTGGACAGTACTGGTCATTTGTGAAGGAGCTCATATTTTCCCTACTTAGTTAATTCCCAGAAAATTACCTGAGATATTAGGGAACCTATCTTTCCCCAATATCCAAAAATATCATCTTGTCCAGTACAAATTTTCATCACCAATATTCTGCCCAGTTTCTGTCCAATTGGAACCTCTATGAAGGAAGTACCAGCTAGTGGTATCCAATTGATCTGAAATTTTTACGGCATCTTCTCCTCACCAAATAACCTTGCCACACCAAAATTTAGCTCTAGCAGATCACCCAGATGAGTGCTACAAGCTCATCTAGGTTTCTGGTTCAGTACAGCAGTTGTACATGAACTACCCTCAAATCTTGATGAAATTCTCTCAAATTTGGTCAGGTTGGAGTCCTTCCAACATAGATCACCCCAGACATCTCCACAGGCTCCATCTCCAGCTCACCTCTCCTCTAGATCTCTCTCAAGATTGCTGCCAGAAACTGTAGCTGAAGCTACACTTCAACTCAGTCTGTATCTAGCCAAACCAAGTGCACAGAGGAGCTAAATGACCAAGGGAGAACACCCCAGACATGGTGCGCTGGACTTGGACAACCTCGAGACATCACTTCCCGTGGTGAGCACGGTACTGGCATGCCAGTATGCGTGCTCTGCATCTCGCCGGCGATGGCCGAGGTCATTCCAGAGGCCTCGTGCTGCCATTTGATGTCCTGAGGTGCCGACTTCGTCGCTGCCGTCCACGTACCCCTCTCCCGATCCTTCCCCTCGCCGGAAACGTCCCCGA
Organism: Elymus sibiricus; assembly: GCA_039707655.1. Lineage (NCBI taxonomy): Eukaryota > Viridiplantae > Streptophyta > Magnoliopsida > Poales > Poaceae > Elymus > Elymus sibiricus. The sequence continues at coordinate 230,191,778 of CM077676.1, forward strand.
CGGCCACCACGGCACACGCGCACTGTGCCGCCCGTGCGGGCACAGTGGCTGTGCGGCGCGTCTTCTTCCCCGCTAGCCGCCACCGACCGCCTTAACTCCTCTGAGCTCTCCTCTGCCCTCTCTCGTCTCGTCGCCCGCTCCCGGCCAGCCAGCTCAACGTCGCGACGCCGGTGACATGACCCGAGCTCCGCCGTTCAAGAGAACTCCTCCCCCTCCTATATAAAGGCCTCCCCGGCCTCTCCCGAGCACCTCACCCCACTCCCTCTGCCTCCTATTGAGCCCCCGAGCACCGAGCCACGGCCGAGAGGCCCTCTGGCCTCGCATCTCGCCGGAGCACCGCCGCCACCCGAGCTCTGCCTCCCCGCCGACTCGCTCCTCCCCGAGCTCCACCGACTGCACCCGCGAGTTCACCTCGCTCCACTGCCCCTACCCAAGCCCTTGCCCGGTCGAATCGCTGCCGCCACCGGAGAGGAAGGGGACGACGTCGTCCGGCCACCGTTTGCCAACCCACGGGTACGTGCGTGTTCATCTCGAAGCGCTCGTTCGATTCTCGCAGTCGCCGGACCTCGCTGTCGTCCGCATCGCCGGCGAGCGTCGCCGGAACCCCGCCGCTCTCTATTTCCCTCCTCCCCTCCTTTTAAATCCGACAGCGGGGCCCGCTCGTCAATGGCTTACCGAAGCGGTAAGTGGAGGCGCCCGGGCAGATTACGCCTTCGACGTGGCCCGCTGTGGATTTTCTGTTTTTCTGATAATTTCCAGATTTGACCAGAACTTTGACCCTTAATAACTTTTAAACCATAAGTCCAAATCAATTGATTCTTTTTGCATCTGGTTTGTCTTGAGCTCCTCTATTTTCTGGACAAATTTGGTATTTTTCCCATGTTCACAGAATTTCTGGTGCATAGAACAGTAATATGTGACATTTTCAATTGCATTTTAAAAATATTTTCAGAGGAAAATACTTTTGGATTTGAAGCCCAGGAGTTTATGGACAACCCAACAGAGCAAGGCAAGCCATGTCATCCATTGCATGAAGCATTTCAATAGTGTTGGTTATTTAATTGAATTTCATGCATTATTTTAATATGTGATAATTCTTAGTAAATTATCTAAATGCCTAGCTACTGCCATATTAAATTATTCCTGATAAATACCCATACTGGTTAAATTCTTGACAACACTAAACTTAGTTGGTTGATCAAGAGCCACCTACCCGGACTTTTCCGTGCAGCCACATTTGCCGGTATGGGACGGCCTTGACTTGGTCTGGCTTTGTGCACTTTTATCGGTACCACCAAACTAGGGAGGGTTATGCGTGCGTGCTGCCCTGATCAGGTAGACGACGATAATCCTGTGAGCCCAGTTGAGTTATTTTGCCAGCGTCCCCGTTTGGGACAGGTTAGTTTGGCCACGACGGTGGCAGGTGTCACGGGGTGACACAGGGGCCACCCAGGACATGACCCTGGGAGGGTATGATTGTCGGTGGTACGATAGAGGGGTCACGGGTCAGGCAGGTTTCGTTGGAGCACCACCGGTCCACCCGAATGGGATCACGAGGCCAGGTACTCCATAGTGTGGGTAAAGTGCGCAACCTCTGCAGAGTGTAAAAACCTATTCGAATAGCCGCGTCCACGGTATTGGACAGTCCGTTTAGGCCTCTCTAGGATGGTCAACCGTAAAGATAATAATGATGGAAGAACTTGTCTTATTTTCGGAAGTGCTCTGTGGATTGTGAGCATTCCAAGGGTTATGGGACAACCCAGAGGAGAGTAAGTTGATACTGGGTACCAGTAAGTGAGCAACCTAATCTCTTAATCTGTTACTGCCATGCTATTGTTTGCTGCATTGTTTTGGTTGCCATGAGCTTGCGAGTACATTCCAAGTACTCACCTGGCGTATCATGCCAGATGCAGGAGAAGCCGAGGACGGAGGTCCCGAAGGTTCGGGCTACGCTAACTAGGTCGTGTCCACAGCAGTTTCCCTGTGGATGGAGTTTCCGCGCTATGTTCCGCTACGCCGTAGTCTACCCAGTAGTATCGAGGCCCTGATATGTTCCATAAATAATGTAGATATTGTCATAGCACGTGCAGTGCTTCTGGCCTCGCTATCATGTAAATTATGAGCTTGTACTCGAGATCTATCAATAAAGTTCAGTTCTGTTCTGTTCTGTTCCAAGTTGTTGTGTGTTTCCAGAAGACATGATCTCTGGGTTGGAAACATTGGTAAACCGGTTCTCTGAGCCGGGGTGCCACAGCATTCCACTTCACCTTCTCCAGCAACCAGAATGTCTTCCACCTCTCTCTTTACAGTCTTTAGTACAACTGTGGTTCATCATTCTTTCCTTGCTGCTTCTCTAGTTCTTCAGCATATGTACCCGTGCATCGAATTATTCATTCGTCCTTGAACTCATATTTGTAATAAACATGGTTCGATATGAAATAAGTGATTGCCTACTTTCATATTGAAAATTTGTTTCAATTTAAAATTCTGTGAATTTTAAATGCAGGGATTAAATTAGGGATAAATTATGATCTGCATGCCATTACACTGCACACGGTTTGTGAAAGCAAAACGTCTGTGATAAACGTCAAGATCAGACACGTTTCTCAGATCAGTACGTGTGCGATGAAACTCTACTGCACACACGATCAGACAAGAAAAAACGTGTGAGATTAACAACAACAACGCACACAGTTCCTTCTTAATAAATGTTTGTGAAAGTCTCCTTATCACACACGCTAGGCAATTATGAACTGTTTATGATGTCGTGTGCATCGTAAACGTTTGCTCATGGAAGAACGCGTGCGATAGGCCTTCATCCGACACGGGTAATACAGATGAATCGTTTGGGACATTTTATACATCTCAAACGTTTATGTACATACAAATGTGTGGGATATTCAAGCTTCGCATACGGTGTACAATTGTGAACTGTTTGTGATGGGGTGAGCATCGCAAACGTTGCAGCACAGAATACTGAGTGCGATGGTAATGGGAGCACAAACGAGTAGCAAGGACGGAGCATTTGGGAAAGATGCGGGCATCGCATACGCTTAGTTCTGCGAAACGTATGCTTGCGTGCTCCCTATCGCCGACGGTTTCTGGATCATGTGGGAAGACCCCCCCTATCGCACACACAGGCAAGGCGACGGTTTAAAACTCCGGCATGGAAAGGGGTAAAAATCGTTTGTATAGCAGGTCATTGCACCAGTGCAGGGAGGCCCCCATCGGCGTTGTGGCCAGCGGTGTTTCCCTTTTGGTCTATCTCGATGGCATGGTGCACACTGCAGAGTAGTTGCGCGAGCAGTGGCCTGCACAACCCTCCCGGCGATGGCAAGGAGAGAGCCGGTGAGAGACACGACGATGTCCTGCAAACCAAGATAACGGGAGGACCAGTCAGAGAGACAACCCAAAATTAGGTAGCATTTGAAAACGCAAACTTTCGGAGCCCCTCAACTACACCAAATGGAAGCAGATGATGATGCTAAGCACCATACCATGATAGGAAACGTGCTTCTGGTGTTGATGCACATTGTAGCAGAAGTCGCCACTACAGAGATAGTAGACAAAAAAAAGCTCTTGCTTGGCCACTCGGAAACATCACCACCCAACCAGGCTGCTCCTGAAGAAAAACACCCAAATCGTATGATACATCAGTCGATATCACACATTGAGATAACTTTAAGAGTACTCTAATTTTAATAGAAGTAGTGTCCAGATAGACATATTCAGCAACTCAATGCTCATATCTAAGTTCGGATTGTTCAATGGACACTCTTACTGTACTTTTTATCTCACTCCAAATGAAACATCTGTACAGAATTGCAATAAAATTCTATCAACCTAAGACAAGAATTCAAACGGCTAGATCTAAGTTCGGATTGTTCAATGGACACTCTTACTGTACTTTTTATCTCACTCCAAATGAAACATCTGTACAGAATTGCAATAAAATTCTATCAACCTAAGACAAGAATTCAAACGGCTGGCATTGCAGAGATCCTTATTCCTCGAGAGTGCATCGATATAAACCATATAACCAAAACCATTTCGTTTTCTAAGAGTTATAAAGAGAATGAAATGGCTACCCTGTTACAATCCATCATCTTATCATGGAACAAAGAATAAAACAAATTAGATGCCTACACTGGATAGTATACACATTGGCTATACCAAATCATTAAAGACTAAATTTTTTGAAAGGATGAATAAGAAAAACAGTACAACAGTGTCAAAAAACAGAACACAGTTGTAGATGGAGAAAATCAAGTGTTACATAATAATTGAGTACTCCCTCTGTAAACTAATATAAGATCTTTTAGAACAATAAAGTAGTGATCTAAATGATCTTATATTAGTTTACAGAGGGAGTAATTGCTAAGAAGTTTCAGGTTTTTTAATCACACAACTAAGCTTGCCTTCATAAATTGTGCTCCACCAAAATACTCTTCTTCCTTTAGAATATTAAAAATCTGATTAACATTACACTAGGCAACAAATGTGACAATAAGCGCTTGTGTTAAAGAACAAGCATCCATGCTACAAAGATGTGACAGTGAATCTGTTCTTATATGTATTTTAGCAACAAAAATGTGACACTCTATTGATGGAAACACTTCTCTACATATCATTCCCTATTTTTAGACAGGGCGCCTTTCTAAATGCACCCAGTAGATTTATTTTTCTCCCAATTCAGCAGTAGCACCACACGTATATTGCTCAACCATTTATGTCACTGCATCGGACTTCCGCTTGAACAATTACCACTGGAAACAAAAATACACTGCATATGTGTGTCGCTGTGGAGCACCGGTGAAACTGCCGCATCAACCAGCGCCCAGGCTCAAGCGGCAGCATAGGCGCACCTGCTGCCAGCCAAGGTGGCCGCTACCAGACGCCTGCCTCCAATCGCTTCCCATTGAATCTACTCTTGCTTTTGTATGGCATTGGTGTTGTTATTGGATCAAGCCAGCAAGACAGGAAAAAATTAGAACAAAACATGAGAACAATGAAAGCATGTCATAATCAAGACGCGAGAATAAAACTACTTCAGTAATCCACCTACCTATAACCAATGCATTATAGAAACACAAGCCATGATTTCTGAACTTCAAGAAAGAAAATATAATACTAATACCTGCATTAATATGCACCAAAGTTTATATAATGTCCGAAGGGAGAAACCAATTTCATAAATGGTAAACACTTATGAGTGAAACTTAAATAGTCCATCCAATGATTTTTAATAGCAATCCACTTCTGGCATTTAAGTCATAACTAATCAGGGTAATCATTCTTAACAGCAACCCACAACTACAAAACCAAGAAAAAACTTAGTGATCCTAACAGGCATGAATGAATAGCAAAAGGGGAACAGGACAGAGAGATGCACACATAGAGTGCGAGACATGAGATCCTCATAGTAGCACCCCATGTTCAACGACTTGCAGCTCCGGCTTGCCGCTTAGCCGACGGACACAACACCCAATTCTCACTACATCCATGACTCTATTGGTTCACTATATGGAGCAGCAGAAAAAGGGGTCAGAACTATGTGTATGACACATCAGTGCATTTCCTATATGTTCCCCTCCATTCTAATTGTAAATGGTCAAATCTGGCATCATACTTCAGAACAATTGAAAGCTAGCTAGCTATTGCTTTCAAGCTTAATAAAGTAGCTTAAAAACACATTTAGAACTTATGCTGTAATTAAATGCGGCTATCAATCTTCACACATGTATGATGGTGGTTAACTGTGCAGTATGGAGTACGGACAAAAAATTAACCAGCGCACCCTGAGTGCAAAGAAGAAGGAACCAGCAAGGCAAAAGTAACAGGGGGCGAGGGCGAGGCATGCGAACCTGTTCGAAAGTGTGGCGTGGGGCGGTAACGAGGGCGACGATGACATCGGCGGCGGTGGTGGCATCCGGTCGTCGGCAACCTTGCCCCCCCCCCCCAGATGCTTTGGCCGGCGGTGTAGAAAGTGCGGCCTACCGCACCCCCTGCCTCGTCTTAGCTAACTCGCAAATAGACAATATATATCATAGATGAAAATGTAGAGAGGTGGCAGACTGATAAAAGAATTTTAACCCAACATTTAGTATTACTCAAAAGAGTAGAAGATATTCTCTCTTATAAGATGTTCTAGCCTTTTCTAATTCGGATGTATATAGGCGCATTTTAGCTTATTTGTTCACTCATTTCAGTCCGTATTTAGTCCATATTGAAATATCCAAAACATGAGATATAAGGGATCATATGCACTGATGCTTTCTTTTAGATGATTGAACTCTTCCTCAACAAAATGTATGGAGTTAATTAGACAAGCATCCATCCAAGCTATCTATATTCCAGATTGTACCTAGCAGTGATACAAAGACGACTTGGGAGTGACATCTTACCCACGCTGAGTGACGGTGTCCTGGATTAGGGGGTGCTGACCGGGGCGACCCGTCTCCTCGGTTGGGCCGATGTACCCCCGTACGTGACCAAGATGGACTCCGGAGGCTGTACGTGGGAGGCGTGATCAACGCTGTCTCTGCCGAAGACTTGCAGTACACTTCAAGATTTGTCCAGCCGCCTTATTCCCAGATACCGCCATTGTAACCCTAGGTACCCTCCTTGGCGTGTATATAAGCCATAGGGTTTAGCCCGTAGGGGGGACATCAACGCAACATTGCTTACCTAGTCATAGAAGTTAGATTCATATCACGATCTCGAGGTAGATCAACTCTGTACTCAATACATCTTCATCAATATAACAGAAGCAGGACGTAGGGTTTTACCTCTATTAAGAGGGCCCAAACCTGGGTAAAACATCGTCTCCATTGTCTCTGTTACCATCGATCCTAGATCCGCAGCTCGGGACCCCCTACCCCGAGGTCTGCCAGTTTTTACACCGACACTGGTGCTTTCATTGAGAGTTCCGCTGCGTGATCACCGGAAGGGTCAATGGCTCACCTACGGATCAATCACACCAATGGCTGTGGGGACGTCTACGTCCCCGGTCAGCTCTTCGTCTTCGGCAGCATGATGTTCTGCGCCGATTCGACAGGACACTTGACTTCCGTCGAGAACTACACCCCAGGACGGGTCATAACCTTCGGTGGCCTTGAGTACACTGCCGATTCCCGCGGCGAACTCGTCCTATCGGGATGGACGCCCGGCTTGACCGAAAGCTCGGCCGGTTCTGGGGGCTCGACCCCGGAACCGAGCTCTGTCATGACGCCTTTTGAGACTACTGACGCCGCCACTCCGGTGGATCTCCCCTTGACCGCTGGTTCGGAGAGAGATCTGGCTCCCACTCCCGAAGCGGTGCCAGAGGTGATTTCGGATCAAAACCCCGAATTACGTTCGGATTCTCTTCGCTCCGAAGACACGCCAGGTCACACACCGGATGTGCTTCGAATCAGCCCTGCCTATGGCGCATCCATGGATCCCGAAGAATTATCTCACCTTGATGAGATGCTCTGCCGCATCCAGAGCATGTCCATCTCAGACGGCAAGACTTCGGTTTACGATCAGATCGGACTTAAAGCCGACGATAGGGAAATTTACATCCCACCCACCACCCACCTAGTCGCCACGATCGATGACTTAACCGACGTGCTAGACTACGGCGAATCCTCAGATATGGAGGAGGACGCCGACGGCCCCATCGAGAACACCCTGCCCTCGGTCAACACGGGCAGGTGGACCGCCACATCCACCTACGATGTCTATATGGTGGACACCCCCAACTCCCCTCCAAGACGCCGGCGACGGCGCCGAAGGGGCAATAATGGGGAACCTAGTGGCAACGACGCAACAGCCAATAACGGCAACGAGGAGGACGGCGACGCCGATAACCCTGCAGAGGACATTTAAGCCTCCCCAGTAAGGAACGGCACACCAGACCGCCCTCTTGTGGACTCTGATCCCGATGACCTCTTCGAAGGGGCCGATGACAATTACATGCCGGAGTCTGAGGAAGACGACAGCCTCGGTACCGAGGACTTCATCGTCCCCGAGGACCCCTTCGAACAAGAACGCTTCCGGCGACGCCTCGTCGCGACGGCCCGGAGCTTAAAACGCAAGCAGCAGCAGCTGCAGGAAAATACTGACGCGCTAAATGAAAAGTGGGTTGAAGTGCTTTCCGCCGAGCAGGATATAGAGAACCGGCGCCATAGTGCGCCGAAGTCTTACCCACGTAGGCGCCTTCTATCAGAATTCGACGAAGAGCTTGCTGACGACCTCGATCGGCCCCCTAGAGGCCTGGACAGGCCAAGACGAGACGACCATGGTGAAAGGCCACCCCCACGCCGTCATGGTAAAGACCCCGTGGACCACCTGGATCCTCGCGACGCTAGACGTCGTATTGAAGAAAATAGGGCTCCCCCTCGGTCCATCTATGGATCCAGGGGACGCGCCCCCGCTAGGCCCAACGGCTACGATGCCTGGATGGACAGGAACGACCGTGCCCGAGATCAAGCCTGCTCACGGCTCTCTCCCGAGACCCGACGAAATCCTCCTCGGTCCCGAGGTCCAGCTCACCCAATCTGCTTTACTGACAGGGTGATGGAGCACCAGTTCCCGGAAGGGTTTAAACCCATTAACATCGAATCATACGACTGTACTACAGACCCAGCAGTCTGGATCGAGGATTTCCTCCTACACATACATATGGCCAACGGAGATGACCTCCATGCCATCAAATATCTGCCGCTCAAGTTAAAGGGGCCGGCGAGACACTGGCTTAATAGCCTCCCTCCTCACTCTATTGGCAGCTGGGAGGCCCTCGAAGACGCTTTTCGAGCAAACTTCCAGGGCACGTATGTCCGACCTCCAGACGCTGATGACCTCAGCCGTGTTACCCAGCAGCCAGGCAAATCAGCCTGGAAATTCTGGAACAGGTTCCTCACTAAGAGGTTCCTCACTAAGAAGAACCAGATTATAGACTGTTCCGATGCCGAGGCCATCGCCGCTTTCAAAAATAATATTCGGGACGAATGGCTCGCCCGACAACTCGGCCAGGATAAACCGAGGACTATGGCCGCCCTGACATCTCTAATGACCCGCTTTTGCGCGGGAGAGGATAGCTGGCTCGCCCGAAGTACTCATAACGGCGAAGCAGGCACCTCGGAAACCCGCGACGCCAATGGAAAACCGAAGCGCAATAAAAATAAGCGCAGGTATAAAAACGGCGGAAGCGACACTGAAGACGCCGCGGTCAACGTTGGATTCGCCGGACCTAAATCCGGGCAGAAAAGAAAACCCTATAAAGGGAACAAAGACGGACCTAGCCAGCTTGACAAGCTCCTAGACCGCCCATGTGGGATTCACGGTACTCAGGAAAAATCGGCCACACACACTAATAGGAATTGCTGGGTCTTCAAACAAGCCGGCAAGATAGCGGCAGAGGGTCAGAATAAAACCCAACACTGCAGTGACGACGAGGATGAACCTCGGCAGCCCAATAATGGAGGGCAAAAGAAATTTCCCAACGAGGTAACAAAGGTCAACATGATCTATGTCACCCACATCCCTAAACGGGAAAGAAAGCGTGTGCTTCGGGACATATATGCGTTGGAGCCTGTCGCCTCGAAGTATAACCCATGGTCGGCTTACCCGATCACCTTCGACAAGCATGATCATCCGACCAGCATCAGGCATGGCGGCTCTGCGACGCTCGTTCTGGAACCTATTGTTGATGGTTATCATCTAACACGCGTCCTGATGGACGGGGGCAGCAGTCTTAACCTCATCTACGAGGACACGGTTCGGAAGATGGGCATTGACTCATCTCGGATAAAGCCGAGCTCTACCACCTTTAAAGGTGTCATTCCGGGCATCGAAGCCCGTTGTACCGGCACAGTCACCCTCGAGGTAGTCTTCGGTTCGCCCGAGAATTTCAGAAGCGAGGAGCTAATCTTCGACATTGTACCCTTCCGGAATGGATACCATGCGCTCTTACGACGCACGGCCTTTGCACGCTTCAACGCAGTCCCCCATTACGCCTACCTCAAGCTCAAAATGCCGGGACCCAATGGTGTCATCACGGTCAATGGTAACACCGAGCATTCACTCCAGAAAGAGGAACAGACCGCGGCTTTTGCAGCCGAGGTCCAAGCGTCCGAGGAGGCAGCCCGCAGCGATAAACGCGCCGCTCGCTCTTTGAAGCGAGCCCGGGCCGCACAAGTCAACCTCGGCCAGCTACCCCCGCACCCGAAATAGGGATGCGGGCTCCTCGCGTGCCCCAGCTGCGGGCACTACGTCCCCAGGGTGCACAACTTCGCACTCAAAATTCCCTGGGACGCCGAGGAGCCAATACAACTACCCACGCGTCACGCGCGGATCAACCACGCGAGGGCAAGGCTTAGCGCCCCTGCATAGATAGGCATCTGTAAAAGAAGTAGCCGAGCGTCACTACGTCTCTATGGCCTTAACCACAGAACGATGCCGGCAAACGCCTCCCTTTGAGGAACTCGGTCAATCAAACGCTTAGAGTGTATAAAGGGCCGGTTAGGCATCAGCCTTCGCAAATCAGTCGTCATCAATCAAGAGCGATCTGTTCAACAGTTCGAAAACGCAGACATGCGGCAGGCTTCGGTCCGGATCCTTTAAAATCCGTCAGTAATTATCCGACCTGTTTTTTCCCTCTTTCTTCCTTATTACTCACGTTGTATTCTTTCGATCACTCTCGTAACAACGGGGCATGTACATGATTGACACTATGAAATAATGAAACCGTGCCCTTTCAAGGTCTTTATTGTATTTCTTTATCAACATAGCTCCGGGACGATGAAGTATTTAAAAAAGATGCAATTGTGTAGAAAAGTCCGATGTATTCGGCGTCCCGGATTTTTGGCCTTATATGCATCAGTTTCGAACCTGGATTTCGATCAATAGTTGGGTTGCCCGGCTCCTATGTGTACCCCTTATGTTCCCGATGTATTCGGCTAAGGGTGTAACGGGAGAACCACTGCGATTGCGCTGCCAGGTTAATTGGCATGGCGCCTCAGTGGAGAAAGCCGAAAACTGACTATCTGGGTAAGCGCAAACTGGTCTGCCATCCGGAGACCGCGTCAAGCGATGTGACGATAGAGATCACCCGTGTCAAAAGAAGGGCTTTTATTTCTAGCCGAAGTGTGCCATGGCCTAGACCTCGGCCGCATTGGCCACACACTCCCTATGCCGGGGGCTGGTCCTCAGCCCCCACAGTCAAACTCCTACGACTAAATGAAAGATGTCAAGCCACTATAGTCTGATTGCCTACTTCCTTTAAGTCATTGACCGCCTCCGGGTACCGAGACGTCGGCCAGGGTCAAGTATGCCATAAGGAACACCCTCTGTATAACCTGCACTGGGGCTGAAGCCGACAACTGGCCACTCTCATTTTAAAACGTCATATTGGAGGAATAATCAAATACTACAATAAAAACACATGGAATTTAAAGCCATCTTCATTTAAACACGAGATAAAGTTTTTACATCATAGCACTCCGGCATTCCGGAGCCTCACTTAAAAATATAGAGTGTCCTTGGGGCACATGGCCTCGGTGGTCCGAGCTCCCGCCTCCACTTCGGTGAAAAACTGCTTGGCGGTCCGTGGCTTGTCGGCAGGAGGGCCAGCGGCACACGTCTCCGCATCAACCTTGCGGAAGTGAGTCTTCACGCAAGCATATGCCCTTCGCGCCCCTTCGAAGCACGTGGATCTCTTCCAGCGCTCAACGCAGGGCACGGCATTCTGGAGACGAGCCGTCAGGTCAAATAAACTCCTCGGCATGGCTTCGGCAGGCCATAACGCGACGCAGAGGTCCTGGAGCGCCGGCCTTGTCATGCGAAACAGCTCGGCCAGCTGCTTCACTCGATGATTCAGCAGCTGCGCAGACGACGACCCCGGGAATTGACCCCAGAAAGCCTTCTCCGCCTCGTGGCCCGCCAGCTGGCCGAAATATGCCACCGCATCCTCCGCGCTCCGCGGGAGATCCTCGAAGACCTCTGCGGAACGCCATAATTGGGTAAGCTTGACACACCCTTTGCTGCCAAATGCACACTGCAGCAAGAATTTCTTACCCGAGGCGATCTGCTCCACTTGCTGGAGCACCTCGTGATCCGCTCGGGCCGAGGTCTTGAGCTCGGCGTGGGCGCGTTGCAGCTTCTCGAGCTCCTCCTTCGTCTGTCGCCCCTCCTCCTGAAGTTTGTCTCGTGCTTCGAACACGCCCTTCAGGGTCTCCTCTACTTCCAGCACCCGTGCCTGGTGCTTCTCTCTGGCCGCCTTTTCGGCAGCCCGGGCCTTCTCGGCCGCAGTGGCAGCATTCTCCTGCTGCCGCACCTCTTTCCGAGCTCTGTCCAGCTCAACCTTGAGCATCTCTAGCTCCGCTGTCAACATAGTTCGGCCTTAGTTGTTTTCCTTCACACACGTTACACATATATAGCAAATATGCACGGCAAGATTCAACTTGCTTACCTTGAGACTGCTCAAGTTTTCGGTTCATCTCCGCCATCTCTTCGGATATGGAGTCCGGGGTCGAGGTCACAACCTGGAACAAAACGGATCCTTATTGTAAAGGGAATAATTACGATCACTTATCGGCTCCTACTACGTCAAGCGACCCCGATGCCGGTTTCTTGAAACCGACTTCGGGCTCGGGGGCTACTCACTCACTATGCCGTTTAGAAGGCTATACTCTTATGTCTTCGGACAAAACCAACAAAAACAAAAAGCTTAAATAGACAACGTGAAAGCGCAGAAATCGTACCTCGAAACCTGCTGCGAGGTTCTTAAAAACCTCGTGCAGTACGGCCCCTGAGGACCGGTAGCTCTCTAGCGCCGTGCCCATCAAGGCACGGTGTTCCTCCTTGATGGAAGAACCCCTCAGGGTCTCCTCCACTTCCTCGGTCCACCCCATGCCGGCCCGTCCCTGGGTACTAGGCTGGGGTGATGGAATGACCTCGGGTGTCTCCACCCGAGTGGCCCCCGCCTATTGTGGTGGGGCCAAGGTAGACTCCGGCTGGGCCAGCGACTGGCCCAGCGGTTCCTTGATGACCTCGGGGCGCTCCGTCCCCGGATCGTGTCGGGCCGAGGTGTCGTCCTCGGCCGCGGTCACCACCACGTCGGCCCCTGTCAAGTTGACTTCGGGGACAAGGGTGGACGTCGCCTCCCCTAGACCGTCAGGCTTGGGGGAGAAACAGCGGGCTCTGGAGTCCCACTGGTTGATGGCAGTCCGTCTGTGGAGCCGCTGGGGATTACCCTCGGCGGACTGCACATGAAAAACTACTTGTGTAAAATTCCCCCTTGCTGGAAAAAGCGACTTAAGGAAAAAACGATAGAGGCAAGGGCTTACCCTCGAGGTGCCGGTTTCTTCCTCCCCATTGCGAGGGGGTCTTCCTCTGAGTCACCGGAGAGCTCGGCCCTCTCCGATGACTTGTTGGCGGCCTCGGATGAGGCTCGCCTCGGCCTCTTTGAGCCCTTCGGGGGCATGACCACGTCGGCGTCTTCTATCGCCAACCTCTTCCCCTTCAGGGGGGGGGGGGAATCTCCTCCTCGCCCTCATCGGCGCCGTCGTCTCGAGCGGCGGAGGTGTGGGTCTCTTCTGACCGGGTGACCGAGGTCCCCCTGGTCCAAGCACTCGACCTCCCTGTTTGGGGCTTCGTCCCTTTGGAGGTCACCACATGTGGCTCCTCGGTCAGAAGCGCCGAGAGCAGGGGAGTTGGGGGCTGCTCCGGCAGTGGGACTGGGCATCGTACCCCTTTTACCCAGGCCGACCACTTCTGCAAAATGCCGAAACATAACGATTCGAGTGAAACTTTCATCCTCGACAGAATTAACGAAGCACAGAGATTGAAGGGCAAAATTACTTACCGGGGGGGCTCATAGCCATGCTCGAGGCCGCGGTCCTCTCCTTCCTGGGGGATCTTATCCTTGGCCAGCTTCATGAGCTTTGTCCACATGGTGGCCAAGGTGGAGCGGAAGAAGGTGTTGATGGTGTCCATGTCTTCGGGCTTTTGTTCCCACATCGGTTTAGCCCGAAACTGGAGGGGAAGTATACGGCGGTTGAGCATGACATTGACGACGTCGGCCAGCTCAGCCTTCCCCGTCGTGGACCACCACAGGATCCTGTCGATCAGGGTCTCCACCTCTTCCGGCTTCCCCCAAGCAACTCCCTTCTCCTTCCAGGACTTAAGTTTCTTGGGTGGCCCGGCCGAGAAGGCCGGGACTTCGGTTTGACCAGGGGCAAGAGGTTCAGTGATATAAAACCACTCCCTCTGCCATTCCTTCACCGTTTCGATGAAGGTTCCTTTGAACCAGATGCCCCCCTGGTTCTTGCTGACTATGGCTCCCCCACACTCCGCGAGATCCTGTCCGCTGGATTTCGGTTTGATCCCGAAGAGCTTCAGCCACAGGCCGAAGTGTGGCTCGCAGCGGAGGAAAGCCTCACAAACTGTGATGAAAGCAGCGAGGTGGAGGATAGAGTTGGGGGCCATGTGGTGGAAGTCTAACCCGTAGTAGAACATTACCCCGCGCACGAAGGGGTGCAGCGGGAACCCCAGGCCTCGGATGAGGTGGGGAACGAAGACTACCCGCTCCCCGGCGTTGGGAGCGGGCACCAGTTGATCTGCCGATGGAGCGCGGGCAGCGATGGTGGGGGCTAGGTACCCCGCGTCGCGCAGCTCGGCGATAGTCGTCGCTGTCACCGTGGAGCCGCCCCAGTGCCCCTTGAGGGTGTCGGCCATGGCTGGTTGAGAAGACTAAGCTCGCGAAAAAGATGGGCGTGCTGGTTGGATCTGGGCGTTGGAGCTAGACGGCGTTGCAGTAGGGAAGGAATGGGAGCGTGCGTCGTTGCGCTGTTCTCCCTTTTGTTTTTATAGACCTATAAAAGGCCAAGAGTCCCCTGCTGCGCCGATAAATTCGCGGCCGCTATCAAAAATGCCGTTGAAACATATGGGGGGAAGACAAAATCTTGATGATATCCCTGAGAAAGCGGGCACGATCTCTGTTTCGAAGGGACGTGCCAGTAAACAAGTTGCCTCGAACCGCGATTTGAGAATGAGGCAGTAACTGCTTGACCCATCATGGAGCGAGCCTCTCCGTTAAAGTTGTCGGGCAGGATTGGATTGTTCATACCTGTACGACCAGCCTTCGAGGCTAAAATACTTACACCCCTCTGGCAGGGTACCAGCTCGGTTGGACCACGGATATCGATGTCCTGTCAAAAAGAATCCGAAATGTAAATGGAACTCGTCTGTCAAGCCAAAGACTCCGGATCCGAAGTGATATCTGTCGACCATCGTCCTCGGCGTAGAAGACTAGTTCGGGGGCTACTGACGGTGTCCTGGATTAGGGGGTGCTGACCGGGCCGACCCGTCTCCTCGGTTGGGCCGATGTACCCCCGTACGTGACCAAGATGGACTCCGGAGGCTGTACGTGGGAGGCGTGATCAACGCTGTCTCTGCCGAAGACTTGCAGTACACTTCAAGATTTGTCCAGCCGCCTTATTCCCAGATACCGCCATTGTAACCCTAGGTACCCTCCCTGGCGTGTATATAAGCCATAGGGTTTAGCCCGTAGGGGGGACATCAATGCAACATTGCTTACCTAGTCATAGAAGTTAGATTCATATCACGATCTCGAGGTAGATCAACTCTGTACTCAATACATCTTCATCAATATAATAGAAGCAGGACGTAGGGTTTTACCTCCATTAAGAGGGCCCGAACCTGGGTAAAACATCGTCTCCATTGTCTCTGTTACCATCGATCCTAGATCCGCAGCTCGGGACCCCCTACCCCGAGGTCTGCCGGTTTTTACACCGACACCGAGGACGACTGTGAAGCTAACGTCGATGGTTCAACATGGCCTCGTCTTCATAGTCGTAGCGCTGTCACGTGAGGCACAGTGAGTTATCAATTACTATAAAATATAGTTCAATCCTAAATACTCCCAAAGAATCCCGAGAGAGTAAACCAAATGGAACAAAGCTGCTGAACTGAGTAAAGTACTTGATTGAGTAAATTAGTCAACACTTGCCAACCATATAACCGAGACAATTAGTTCATACAATATGACATTTTCTCTTTCTACAATAATGTAGCAAAGTGAAGAAATCAATAATAGAGGACATCATAATTTAATTGCAGGACCACTACACACAATGCTCTTATACAGACTATTTAAGTTCATTTACAATTTCTCCATATGCGCACATATAAAACAAACTGAAGGAGCTATGCAGGAATCAACAACAGGCTACAGGAGTACATATAGCCAATGAAAGGAAAGAACAACTACCTAGCATATGGAGCAAGACCATTGTATCCTCTCAAACAGTGACACCTCGTGGAGCATAGTCTAGAAGTTCAAAGGATTGTCCTAGCTTCCGCAAGAAGAAACCAGCCAAACACAGCAGGCCGGACACGAGAGCTAGTGTTACTGCATAAATTCATACAAGAACATCTACACAAATATCTTATGCAGAGTATACTGATAGAAGCAAAATACACAAAAGGCATGATTCAAATTACCTCATCATGTGGCTTTCCTAACGGAGAATTGACAGGAATAAATTATTAGAAATAGTGGTCAATTACATCATATAATTTGGTTCTACAAAAAAAGAAGTTTCCTCTTTTGTGTATATATCCTGAAGACCACCCACTTGCGATGAACTCTTTGTCCTTGGTTGTAGCTCTTTGTCCAGAAATCCTATACATGACGTTCTGCCAGTTATACGAAGAAGCAAGGAATAGCATGTCAAAAAAGAAGAAGTCATGCAGATATCAAATGAGCATAGTAGCCAAAACCAACTTTTATGCGACAACTAAGTTAAGATAACCTTTCTCACATTTCGCACATAACTTAGGAGCACATCATGGATTCTTGCTCATTCAAATAAAGGGATTTTGCTGACTTACTCTATTATAATGTGATCAATAGATCACTTACTAAGAGTTTCGAAACGAGAAGTTATTTTTCCGTCGAAAGAAAAAAAGATGAAGCACAAACCTTTTTCAGATACGTTCAGCTCGGCCCTCAAGAATAGCTGCAACAACAACTGCACAAGCACCAGTCCCACAAGCAACAGTTGCTCCTACAGTTCAGATCATACAATTTATTTTGTATATCCACTACATGCAAGAAATGCCTGGAGACAAAAGGATATCTTACTGAAAATCATCATACATCGGTGTTATTTACATTATGGGTTAATAATGTTTTGGAGGACCAAACATGTGTAACATTTTTATAACATATAAAGATAATGCATGGAGGGAAATGATTTCTCATGTTCAAGCACAATACATATCCTACAAATTTTAACGAAGATCAGGGGGTATCGGTTATACCAGCACCGTGCTCCCAAACTCGCATTTTGAGGTGTGAGCGAGACAAGACCTGAACAAATTCTGTAGAAAGAAACTTATTTGATAGGAACACAAATGCAAGGGCACTGTGCAGAAGGTGGACATATTTCTAGAAAATATGAAGTATCGATTTGTGAAAATTAATCTTCCTGTTTTTGGTCCTGATTGCTCCCAGTATGGTATACAACCATACAAAAGAAAGCAATATCACACAACAAACCTTATATTTTTCAACCGTTGCACACAAGAACCATCTACAGGAAATAGACACAGATGCCATGGTGTCATGGGAAACAACTATCTATGGGACCGAACGGGTCCCTTTGCGATTCAGCTCAGGGGACATGCATGGGACAAAGAGCAGATTTTTAGTAGGTGCAACAACACGCGGGGGATTTATCCAGGTTCGGGCCGCTATGAGCGTAAAACCCTACTCCTGCTCGGTGGTTGATCGTATATGAACTCTGGTTACAGGGAGCGCAGTTTTCCGGCAAGGTGCTCGGGAAAATGCAGCTACGGCGTATAATTGAGCTGGGTGTCGGCCGTTCTACCTGTAGCCGCGGGCCTCCTTTTATAGGCCAAGGGGTTACCACAATGGCTCATACGGTCATTACAGAGTATGAACAATGACTTGCACCGTCATCACATCTATCTTCCAACGAGGTAAGACAAACGCATTTAATGCACTGTTAGGTTCTACATTGGGGAGGTGAGGCCTTGGGTAAAAGATCTGTACCACCAGTCTTGGCGCCCTTCTGTAGTCTCGACACGTCCTAGGGACGAGTGTCATTAAAGTTAATCTTGGCGTGGCGTGCTAACACGTGCCTTGGCTGGCTATGTTGACTGCCTGCCCGCTCGACACCTAGCATACGAACCTATTTGGTCGATGGTGAGGTGGAACGGTAATGGGACAGAACAAGCCTGCTGGCACGGAGCTTGCCGGGCCTTGCTTGCCGGCAAGGGAGCTTGCCGGCAACCATAACCTTGGTCTCCACCTTGCCGGGATGGAGCTTGCCGGCAAGGGCAGCGTCGATCTCCTGTACGAGAATAGTACTTCTCGATGACCTGCCTTGAGGTCTTCTTCACGGTCTTGGTATTGAGTCTTGAGTTGTAGTTATCCTCTGCCAAGCCCTTGCCGGACGGGAGGCTACAACCGCCTGTGCACAAGTCTGGGTACGAGGGCACCCGTGTCTTAGTACACCGACAGGAGCCCCTGGGCCTGGGCCACACGCGCATGCGAGGCGTCGTTGGGCTAGGCCCAAACAGTGCACAGGCGGCGCGTGGCAGAGGATAACTGTTGTAATCTTCTCTTTTACCGCACCCGCCCACGATGCGCATTAAATGCAGGCGTGTGTAGGATCAAAAGTATGTCTAGAGGGGGGTGATTAGACTACTTGACCAATTAAAACCTAACCTTTTCCCAATTTTAGTTGTAGGCAGATTTTAGCAAGCATACAAGTCAAGCATTACCCTACACATGCAATTCTAAGAGTGTGGCAGCGGAAAGTAAACAATTGCATATGTAAGTAAAGGAGGGGATCGGAGATTTCAAACGCAATGAAGACACGGTGGTTTTTGGCGTGGTTCCGATAGGTGGTGCTATCGTACATCCACGTTGATGGAGACTTCAACCCACGAAGGGTAACGGCTGCGCGAGTCCACGGAGGGCTCCACCCACGAAGGGTCCACGAAGAAGCAACCTTGTCTATCCCACCATGGCTTACGTCCATGAAGGACTAGCCTCACTCGGGTAGATCTTCACGAAGTAGGCGATCTCCTTGCCCTTACAAACTCCTTGGTTCAACTCCACATCATGTCGGAGGCTCCCAAGTGACACCTAACCAATCTAGGAGACACCACTCTCCAAAAGGTAATAGACGGTGTGTTGTTGATGAACTCCTTGGTCTTGTGCTTCAAATGATAGTCTTCCCAACACTCAAACAACTCCTCACAGATTTGGCTATGGTGGAAGAAGGATTTGAGTGGAAAGCAACTTGGGAAAGGCTAGAGATCAAGGTTCAAATGGTAGGAATGGAATGTCTTGATCTCAACACATGAGTAGGTGGTTCTCTCTCAGAAAATGTATGGTGGAAGTGTAGGGACATTCTGATGGCTCTCCTTCCTGAGAAGGAAGTGGTGGAGGAGTATATATAGCCTCCACACAAAATCCAACCGTTACATACTTTTGACCCAACTCGATGGCACCGATTCAGAAGACTCGGTGGCACCGATTCAAAAGACTCGGTGGCACCGAACTGTGTAAAAGATATGAACGTTAGGAATCTCAGTGGGACCGACTGGAACAACTCGGATGGACCGAAGTGCAATGGCTAGGGCAAACCTCATCTCGGTGGCACCGATTGCATCAACTCGGTAGGACCGAAGTGAAGCAATAAGGCAACAGAGACTTGGCAAGCCATCTCGGTGAGACCGATTTGCAAAACTCGGTGAGACCGAAGTAAGTGCAAACGATTATAGAGAGTTGGCAAGGCCATCTCGGTGAGACCGAGATCCATATCAGTGGATCTGATTTGTTAGGGTTTTGGCAGTGGCTAAGTCCAAATGAACTCGGTGGCTCCGGATAGGAAATTTTGGTGGGGCCGAGTTGGAATGTAGGTTTTGGACATATTTGGATGGAGAAAGTGGTTGAGGGTTTGGGAGTACTTTCACTAAGCACTTGAGCAAAAATACCATTAAGCAACACCTCATCCCCTTTTAATAGTATTGGCTTTCCTATGGACTCAATGTGATCTTGGATCACTAAACCAAAAATGTAGAGTTTTGATCTTTTGCCAATCCTTGTCCTTAGCATCTTGAGGGGTCCACATCTCTAGTCCTTGCCATGCCAATCATTGAACGTCCTGAAATCTTTAATTTGAATGGACATTAGTTCAATGAGATATATGTTGTTATGAATTACCAAAACCACCAAGGGAGCAAATGTGCTTTCAATCTCCCCCTTTTTGGTAATTGATGACAACATATAGATCAAAGCTTCGACAAATGATTAAATGAATGAAATACATCATCGCTTTGAGAAGTATGTGATAAGCAAGAGCTCCCCCTAAATTTGTGCATTATTTAAAAATTTGCGTTTGAATGCAAATGCACAATCGATTAGGCTCATGGGTCACTCTTCCATGTCACATACAACTTGGTGGAGCGCGCAAAATGATATGAGTGGAATAGTAGGCACGCATCACCAACACAAGTGAATGATCATACAGGATAATGATAAGCATAAGCATCACATAGAGCATAGGATGATCAATCACATAAAGTAGTAGCTGACAAAGTGCTCACAGACATAGTAACAAGCACACACAACGAAACAAAGTACCATAAAGCAAATTGTAGCAAAAGAACTCGAGAAAAATCCAACGGGCAAAGCAAAGCAAGAACTCTCTCTCTCTCTCGAAGCTAAGATCTATACAAATTCTCCCCCTTTGGCAACAAGTACCAAAAAGCTCGAATAGGTATAGGACTAATACGGCACTCTAGGCACGATCCTCGGAAGTTCCTGAAGGCGATCTCCTGCTGGCAGCTCCAGTGTGCGTAGATGTCGTCGATAGAAGAGCATCCGCGAAGGATTCGGCTGATGTCTGCTGGGCTGGTGGAGTGGAGACCGGAGGTGGCACTGTAGCAGCAGCAGCAGGTGCAGAGACTGTGGTCCTCGGATCCACAACTGGTACTGCAGCAGACCAGGCTGCCCTGGGCACTGTCTGAAGTCTCTCCGTAGTGGGTCTGTCATCTCCACTATCATCTGAAGCGGTTGTCCTGGCAGCATCAACGTCGTCCTTCAGCTTCTCCACTATAGTCTGGACCTCGGTGATCTTAACATCTAGATCATGAATCTTCGTCTCGACTATCCGCTCTAAGCTAGCCTGGTTCTGGGTGAGGTTGGCCAGACTTCGCTCAATCCTCAGGGTGGCTTCAAGCAGATAAATCATTTGGTCCTTTGGAGTCTTGAGATTGGCAATAGGTGCATTTGGAGCAGATGCCTCCTTGGCAGCTTTTGCTTCTGCAACTTCTCGAATCTTCTGTTGGGCTTGAGCAGAGATGGGATGCGAAGGATCCATCACTATGACATGGTCCTCAAACTCTGGATGCAGTGGGAGATGCTCGCGATCAAGGAGATAAGTGCTCGTTCCAACCTTGGAATTGATAAGCATTTGGATGTGTGGAGCATATCCGCAAGATCTCTTCTGATCAGTTGCAGTCCTCTTGATTGTCTCTACGATTAAGCTCATCACCTTGAATTTCTGAGGTGTCTCAAAGAGGTGCAGCAGGTTGATGGAGTGACCACGAATCATCTTATCATCTCCTGACTTGGGCAACAAGGTGTACCGCAAGATGGTGTTTGTGGTGGCCAAACCTGGAAGCAGGTGCTTCACTGATCCTAGCTTATGTGTCTCGATGCCCTTCTGTGGTATTGCTGTGTACATGTTGGCCATGGAGTTGTGGTCCATCTTGAGCTTGGCATAGATATCAACATCATCATCTTCTTCTTCTGGAGCACCAAGAAGAGTAGCCCACTCAGAGATGGTCGACTGGTACCTGATACCCTCTGTCATCCACTCAGGGATAGAAGTGAGCTGTGGAGTAGAACTGCATGATCATCTCATCATTCCACTTTGTCAACTTCTGTCCAACACAATCATCAACACCAGCAATCCGGAAACTCTCATGAACATGGGGGAAATAATCCTCATTGGCATCAATATACTTCCAATACACCCATCTCATGTCGCTGACAATTGGCTTCTTATCAAGCAGAACTGTTTCATAGAAGTCTTGCTATTCTCTTGTCTGGAAGCAGTAATCAACAGCTGTTCTCCTCCTGGCGGCATAGGGATCTGACAGTCTCCACTGACGCAGTCCTTTGTCCTTTCTTAGCATCATATTCTCTGCTACTGGGTGTGCATCATCATGATCTGGAATCTTGGGTTTCAACTTCCTGAGCACTAGTGGCTCCTCATCAACATTAGCTTCAGGCACTGGGGCCTTGTTCTTCTCAGTTGCTGGAATGTTTCTTGTGGATCTCTTTGGTGCTGACACCTTTGGCTTGGACTTGGGGGCAGCAGTCCTGATAGCATCTGACATAAGCTTTTGTGTCTTGGTAGGAGGTGCATCAGCAGTAGGTTCCTCCTCCTCATCATCAGTCCTCATGGAGGGTTTGCCAACAACCTGAGCAGTAGTTTTCCTTGCTCTCTTCTTCTTTCCTCCTGCATCTGTTTCAGTGTCACTTGGATCCTCAAGAGTGAATGTCATGGTTTTCTTGGGAACCTTCTTCACAGCTGATCTCTCTTTGGCAGAAGATGGTTTGGTGTTGTATTCCTTTGCAAGCACAACTCTCTTTTTCTTTGTTGCTGCTTCACTAGCAACAAAATCCTCATCCTCACTGTCTGAGGTTCTTTTCTTCCTAGTCCTCGTTGCAGCCTTAGGAAGATCTGGAGAGCTTCTCTCTCCCTCATAGAAACTTTCTGCAGGGCTAGAGCCTGCGCTGAGATCTGTGTGCTGCTTTGACATGTTTTGGCTATCGCTGGCATCAGACATCTTGCAAAGCTGACCCTGTGAATAGTTAGGTATGGGCAGAGTAGATAAGTCATCACAAAAAGCAGAAGTTTTCATAAAAAATGAGTTCAAATCTTAGTCTCAAGTTTTCACAGAAGGCATTTCAGATGGACCGAGTTGATCATCTCGGTGATACCGAAGCACTCAACAGAAACTTTACACACCATTTCGGTCAGACCGAGATGGGGTTCGGTGACTCCGAGATGCTAGGGTTTCACAGAGATTTTACTTTCGGTCTCACCGATTCGTACAACTCGGTGGCACCGAGACGTACTAGTGCTATGGCCTGGGGTCAAATCGGTGAAGCCGAAAATTTCTAATCGGTCGGTCCGAGATGCATTCGGCGGAAACTTAAACCTAAATTTTTTACTCGAATCTAATCTATGGACTTTGCAGTGTAATGGGAGTTCTCAATCCGTGGCAAGAATCATGGCAAACCAATCGCGCATTGAATCATAAATTGGAGCACGAATGGGGTCGAATCTCACCCGAACTCGGTGGAGATCCTCTACGGCGGCAACGGCGGAGCAGATTGCCGTTGACGGCGGCGGAATCCGGCGGTGAAGGCGCGCTGGAGACGAAGGCGATGATCCGGAGACCTGGGCGACGGCAGCAACGGGGTGCGGGAGCGAAAGAGTCGAGAAATTTCAACCGTTCGAGCCCGCGAGATATATATACCCGTACGCTGTCGGTGGCTCCGAGTTGGACAACTCGGTGGCACCGATATGTGTAACTGCAAGCAGATTAGCACATCGGTGGCACCGAAATAGTTCAACTCGGTGGCACCGAGATGGAAAACCTAGATCAATCTAAATGATTTCGGTTGGACCGAGTTTGAGTGAATTGGTTCGGCCGAAATCATATAGAAGGTTTTGGAGGTTCAGCCCTTTCAGATCGGTGGCTCCGAGTGCTCCTCACCCGGAGGGTCCGAAAATGACTTGTTCAATTTTTGTGATATAGCAAGAATAGAATTTGAGACAAGAAAGCATAGATAGCTAGAGAAGGTACTTAGGCATTCTTGTACATCCACTTGGCCAGAAAAACCAAGACAATCAAAACAACAAATGGATGTCCTCGAATGATGAAAACATGCAAACCAACATGCTCACACAATAAGATAGCAAATGAAATATGTGTCAAACATGCACAACCAATTCTAGCATCTATCAAGCAATGGCGATGACTAGGTCATCTATATATGAGTATATTGACTTAGGAGTCAAATGAGAACATTTGATCATAGGTCATACTCATCGTTTAAGCACAAGTGGGGTTGTCACTTTTACATAAAGCATTGATGTGTTCACACCATTAGAGTTGCTTTAGCTCAATTGTTTAGAGCAAAGCTCCCCCTAGATGTGATATCTCCCCAAGGAGGGATGAACTAACCTTGGGTTTTGTCGATGATGACTTCATGTAGATGTTGAAGATGTGGATGCTCAATGTTGATGTAGACCATCAAGAGTTGGGAACAATCCTTTGGAGTTTTGTGCTTTCAATACCTACATGGGTTAGTCCCACACAAGGAACATACAAGGATATCCATAGACATAGAGTGAAATACACATATATGATGTCCATGAATGCATTGAATACCTTGTCCCTTACCTTACCAACAAGAGGGTTTGTGACTCCATGAACTAGTGCAAAATGTGGAAGTTGGTTGCACAAGTTCTTGCCATAATGAATATGAGTGAAGTTTGTTGGCGGAGTCACCCTCAAGAACTCTCTAGTTCTTCTTCTTTTGGACCCACATCAACTTGATGGGAATCCTTGGAGTTGTAGTAGCACTTGATGAAGTAGAACTTGATGAAGTCTTGGGAACCCACTTGACCAAGGCTTGAGGAGCTTCTTCAAATGAATCAATCTCTTCTTGAAGCTTGTCCTTGCCTTTTAGCTTGTGGTCTTGTGGTGGAAGATCTTGAACTTGTGTTCCCTTGAAGGAAGTAGGATCATACTTCTCTTGTAGAGGAGCAAACTTCGTCTTGGGGTATTGATCTTCTTCCCACTCAACTCCATTGGCATTGAACTTTCGTTCAAAACCAACACCTTGGTTCTTCCGGTGCCTTCCTTGCTTGCGTACAATTTCCTCGAATTGTTTACTCCCGGCAAGGCTCTTGTAGACACCTTTTTCTATAATTCCTTTCAATAGCATATTTTCTTGCTCAAGGGTAACTTGGCTAAGAGAATCATTAGTGGAATCAATATAACTACTAGAAGCAACAACATTGGATTTAGCATTGTTACTGTTACTACTAGAGGTAGAACCCTTTTTACCCTTGTTGCTAGTTTGCTTAGGTTTAACTTGTGGCATAAAAGTCGACAAGAGTAAACATTTGGCAAGATATGAAGAACTCTTCTTTCGAAGATCGTTATTGATAGCTTTAAGAAACTCATGCTCTTGCTCTAAATTTAGCTTCTCGAAGCATAGCTTCTCATGAGTTCTTAGAAGTTCTCTACGATCCTCTTGAGTTGTTTCATGAGCTAACTTAAGAACATTTAGTTCTTTAGTTAGACGCTCAATCTCCTTCATAGCATTGTCACTCGTTTCCTCTTGACTATCATGATTACTAGCATTTTCATTGTAGCTCACATCACTAGCATTATCAACAAGTAAATCATCATCACCAAGCAAATCATCTTCATCACTATTGAAATCAAGATACTCGGGGTGTGATACCTTGGGGCCTTTTGCCATGAAGCATCTTCCAATTCCTTCATTTGGTGAGTCAAATAGATCATAGGAGTTGGATGACACAAGAGCAAGTCTGGCAACACCTTCATCTTGACTATAGTCGGAGTTGGAGTGATAGCTTCTTTCGGAGTGGTTGTCGGAGTCGGAGCCGGAAACCCATTCACCAACATGAGCTTGATGTCTTCTTCTTGTGTAGCTCTTAGATGACTTGTCCTTCCTCTCTGAATCCTTGCTTCTTCGAGAGTGTCTTCGTTCATAACGATCATCTCTACTCCTTCTCTCCTTATGAGGTGATTCATCTCTTATATGTCTTCCTCTTGGTGATTCGTCTCTTTTCTTGTAGGGAGCCGTACACTCATTGGAATAGTGTCCGGGCTTTCCACAATTGTAGCAATTACGGTCACGACTTGATGATCTTCTCTCATAGTGTCTTGAGCTAGAGCTTCTTTCTTTCCCTTTGTTCTTGTAGAACTTGTTGAACCTTTTCACCATAAGGCTAATCTCTTCATTGGATACTAGCTTGTCACTTAGAGTTGTTGGAGCATCGGTTGAGGCTTTGTAAGCGCCACTTGATTTGTTGTGTAGCTCCTCTTTGTCCTTGAGTGACATTTCATGAGCAACAATCCTTCCAATGACTTCCGTGGGCTTGAGATCTTTGTAATTTGGCATCATCACTACTGGAATCTGGAATTTTGCCGTCTGCCAGCTCTTTGCCATCTGCCAGCTCATGGCAAAGAGGCTCTTTGCCGTCTGCTTGGGGAAAGCAGACGGCAAAGAACCAGCTCATGGCAAAGAGGCTCTTTGCCATCAGCTGGTTCTTTGCCGTCTGCCAGCTGACGGCAAAAAGGTCAAAGGCAGACGGCAAAGAGCCAGGTGGGCCCCACGGGGCACGGCGTGGCTAGGTCAACTTCTTTGCCGTCTGCTGGCAGACGGCAAAGAGGGGACAGATGGCAACGTCCCTCCTTTGCCGTCTGCTAGCAGACGGCAAAGAAGTGACGTGGGCGAGCCCTAACGGTCACCCTCTTTGTCGTCTGCTAGCAGACGGCAAAGAGGGGCCACTTAACGGGCGGCCGTCTCCCCCCCCCCTCTCTCTCTCTCTCCCTCCCGCGCCCTCTCCTCCTTTTGTCGCCGCCGCCAGTCGCCGCCGCCGGCCAGCCCCACCCCCGGAGCCAGCCCCGCCGGCGGCCAGCCCGCCCGTCCCGCCCCCGGAGCCAGCCCCGCCGCCGGCCAGCCCGCCCGTCCCGCCCACCGGACCCAGGCCGCGGCGGCCACCCCGCCCCGCCGCCGGAACCCTCCCCGCGGCCCCTCCGCCGCCCCACCCCGCCGCCGAAGCCCTCGGCCTTCCTCCAGCGGCCCCCTCCCCGCGGCCAGCCTCCACCGGCCGACCTCGCCGGAGCAAGGTGAGCTCCATTTTTTTCTGTTATTTCCTGTTTAGTTCTAGGTTTAGTGCTAGGTTTAGGTTTAGTTTTAGGTTTAATGCTAGGTTTAGGTTTAGGTTTAGATAAATAGAAGAGGAAGAAGAAAGATGAAAAAAAACAGAAAAAGTAGAAGAAGAGGGAGAAAGGAAAAGAAGAAGAAGAAGAAGAAGAAGAAGAAGAAGAAGGAGAAGGAGAAGAAGAAGAGGAAAAAGGAAAAGAAGGAAGAAGAAGAAGAAGAGGAGAAGAAAAGAAGAAGAAGAAGAAGAAGAAGAAGAAGAAGAAGAAGAAGAAGAAGAAGAAAAAGGAAAAGAAGAGGAGGAGAAGAAAAAAGAAGAAGAAGAAGAAGAAGAAGAAGAAGAAAGAGGAGAGGAGGAGGAGGAGGAGGAGAAGAAGAAGAAGAAGAAGAAGAAGAAGAAGAAGAAGAAGAAGAAGAAGAAGAAGAAGAAGAAGAAGAAGAAGAAGAGGAAGAAGAGGAAGAAGAGGAAGAAGAGGAAGAAGAAGAAAAGGA
The DNA here is from genome assembly GCA_039707655.1 of Elymus sibiricus. NCBI lineage: Eukaryota > Viridiplantae > Streptophyta > Magnoliopsida > Poales > Poaceae > Elymus > Elymus sibiricus. The sequence continues at coordinate 230,219,319 of CM077676.1, forward strand.
AAAAAGAGGAAAAAAATAAGAAGAGGAAGAAGAAGAAAACGACACCCCGACCCGACACCCCGACACCCCGACACCCCGACACCCCGACAGCCCGACACCACGACACCACGACACCCAGACACGACACCCCTGACACCCCGACACCCCGACCCCGACACGACACCCCGACCCCGACACGACACCCTGACACCCCGACACGCCGACACCACGACACCCAGACATGACACCCCCGACACCCCCTACCCCCGACACCTCTTCGGCCTCTTGTTGACCGAAAAGGTGCTCTTCGGCCTTCCAGAGGCCGACGGGGTCATATATTTGTGAATTATGAGTTAGGTCATATATTTTCTGATTTTGTTATGAAAAACATCATATATATTTGTGTTGATCGGGTGGATTTAAATGTGCAGTTGTTTCGTCGCTGCGAGGGTCTGGTGTTCGACGACCTCCCCGTGCGTTCGACGACCTCCCCGTGCGTTCGACGAGCTCCGCCCCTGCGTTCGTGGGTGAGCACAAATGACATCTCCTCCTCCCCCCTTAATTTACAACTTGGCGGTGGCATCCTGTTGTAAATATTTAGTTAGGTTGACGAAAAAAACAATAATGCTATGCTACTCATCTTTGGATTTAAATGTGCAGTTGTTTCGTCGCTGCGAGGGTCTGGTGTTCGACGACCTCCCCGTGCGTTTGACGAGCTCCCCTGTGTTCGTGGGTGAGCACAAATGACATCTCCTCCCCCCCCCTTAATTTGCTCTGTTCCAGTCTTCGTGCCGATGAAACTTGCTAGCTATAGGTGTCTTCAATCATCAGTATGCGTGACCAGTATGCGTCTCCCGTTCGAAAGGGCGGCATCTATAAATATGCATGTCTTTGCATATTTATAACCGCCATCCTTTCGAATTGTCCAACGTTATCCATGGACAGCCTGAGTATGTGTAGATTGGGTTTGTTTTCCCTTATGCTCTGCTCCGGATCCGATGCGGAATTTCGTCAGTGCCTCCCTGTTGTTCTCCGGGTACACATCCTCTCTGCTTATTGCCGAGACGTGTATCAGGAGAACAGCGGGGAGGTGCTGCCGAAATTCTGCGTCGGATCCGGAGCAGAGCATGGGAAAACGAACCCAATCTACACATACTCGGGTGGGATTAGGACCTATCTCTACCTATTAGCATGTAGGTTGCATGGACGTAATAAAACTGACAAACTTGATTAACGGATGAATATAGATGATGAATTATATATATATTTCTTGTGTGTTTAGTTGGTAGGCAAGATGAGTGATCGTGCTTGGATGTACACCGGTCACCCTAGTCAGAAAGAAATGACCATTGAATGGTTAACAAAAACCAAGGGGTTTCTGAGCGCCGCATTTGCAAATGGCCAGGAAATAACCTGGTGCCCCTGTGTCCGGTGCGACAACCATAAAAAGTGGACACGGGATGAAATGGGTAAACACTTGCAGAAGTGGGGTTTTACGACTGATTATACGGTGTGGAGATTTCATGGTGAGTCTGCCCAACGTGCCAGAGCTGAGGTGGTTCATCGTCACACCGACGAGCATGGTACCGGGATCGAAGACATGGTGCAAGACTTTGATGATGCTCGGGATTCGGACGATGAGATGGAGGAATCTACAAAGGCCTTCTATGAAATGTTGGAGTCTTCAAAACGTCCTCTCCACGAGCACACTGAGCTTTGTCAGCTGGATGCCATCGCGCAAGTAATGGCTCTGAAGGCTCAGTTCAACCTAGGCAGAGAATGCTACGACGCGATGATGACGATATTTGGACGCTTTCTACCCAAAGGCCATGTATTGCCAGCAAACCTGTACCAGTCGGACAAAATCCTACGTGCGCTTAAGATGCCCTATGAGAAGATAGATGCCTGTGAGAATGGATGTGCCTTATTTAGGCTTGAGTATGCGGGCTTGAACTATTGTCCCATTTGCAAGTCTTCCAGGTATGTTGTGGTAGACAACGGTATGGGCAAGAAGAGTCAGACCAAAATCCCAGTTAATGTTCTTCGGTATATGCCAATCATACCAAGACTTCAACGTCTTTTCATGGTCGAAGAGACGGCCAGACAGATGAGGTGGCATAAATTGGGCAAAAGAACCGAACTAGATGCAGATGGGAATCCGATGTTGGGACACACTTCAGACGCTTTTGCGTGGAAGCACTTCGATGCATTACATAAGGACAAAGCGGCAGATCCAAGGCATCCTCGAGTCGCCATCAGCACAGATGGGTTCCAAGTGTTTGGTATGACGGCAACCCAATACAGTTGCTGGCCTGTATTTGTCATTCCACTCAATCTCCCCCCCGGAGAGATTATGAAAAGAAAGAACATTTTCTTGATGTTGATAATTCCAGGGCCCAACTATCCGGGGAAGAATATGAATGTGTACATGCAGCCGCTTAAGGATGAATTGCAAGAAGCTTGGGATAATGGGATCAAGACATATGACACCGCTACAAAACAAAACTTCAAAATGCATGTGTGGTACATGTACTCGACGCATGACTTGCCGGCGTATGCGCTATTCGTTGGCTGGTGTGTGCATGGAAGGTTCCCGTGCCCCACATGCAAGGCAGCTCTTCAGTTCTGTTGGCTGCAGGCGGGTCGCAAGTATTCTTGCTTCGACTTGCATAGACAGTTCCTGGATCCTGGCCATAAGTTCAGAAAAGACAAGAAAATTTTCATGAAAGGTAGAGTTGTCAAAAACTCTGCACCACTTGCATTGACAGGCCAACAGACCCTGGATCAGATAAACGCTCTCGAGCCTGATCCAGAGCGTCCAGGATGTTTCAAAGGGTATAATTCGGAACATGCATGGACTCACAAGATATGCTTGTGGGATCTGCCTTACTTTAAAGACCTCCTTTGCCCACACAACATCGACGTGATGCACACTGAAAAGAATATCGCCGAGGCCCTTTTTGGTACATTGTTCGACATCGAGGGGAAGTCGAAGGATAATCCTAAGGCTAGAGTCGATCAGGAGGCTCTATGTGATAGACCGTTACAAAACATGCGACAACCAAAAGGAAAGAAGAACTGGAGGAAGCCAAAGGCATGGTTCAATCTTGGAAGGCTAGCTATGAGGGAAATGATCTTGTGGGTGAAAATGCAGTTGATGTTCCCCGATGGGTATGCAGCGAATCTAAAGACGGGAGCGAGTATTGACAAATTGAAAATATTTGGTCTCAAGAGTCATGATTGGCACATATGGCTTGAGCGGGTAATGCCGGTGATGTTGCGTGGCTTTATCCCTGAGGATGAATGGCTAGTACTGGCAGAGCTGAGCTATTTCTTCCGTGCTCTTTGTGCGAAAGAACTATCGCCTGACGTGCTAGACGAACTGGAAGAGTTGGCGCCGCAGTTGATCTGCAAGTTAGAAAAGATCTTTCCACCGGGATTCTTTAATCCAATGCAGCATTTGATTTTGCATCTCCCGACCGAGGCAAGATTGGGGGGGCCTGTGCAAAATCGTTGGTGCTTCGCAACTGAGAGGATGCAGAAGACGCTTCGAGCAAAATGTAAAAATAAACATAGAATTGAAGCATCGATGGCCGAGGCATTCATTACCGAGGAGGCGGCAAACTTCGTGACAACACACTACAAAGCCAAGAATCGTCATTTGCATAATCCGAAGCCTCGGTACAATGATGGCGACCGTGAAAAAGGTCGATCCAACCTCAGCCTATTCAAAGGGAAGCTCGCACCAGCCGGTGCTTCGAAAGCAATAGCGTTGGATGTCGAAGAATGGCGGACCATTTCGTTGTATATCTTCAACAACCTAACAGAAGTGCGGCCGTACATCGAGTAAGTTCTCGGTACATTGTTTCGCAACTTCTAATTCCTTTGAAATGCTCTTATTCCCGGATATGTGATACAGTCGATACGTCGCCAAATTCTCGGATGGAGCGGTGATCCAAAAGGATTCCATCGAAGAGTATGAGCTTCTGGCAAAGCATGGAGGCGGCTATCCCGGTTTCATCTCTTGGTTCAAACAAACGGTAATTTCCATTAGACCATTTCATTTCTTCGTCTAGTTTGCGGCTAATGCAACAATCCTTTCGTCTTAAACTTGTAGTCTAATGCAGAGTCTATGGACTCCGAATTGAGACAAGCCGCTAATGGTTTTGACTATAAGGTCCGTTCATTTGACAAATACGACATCAACAGGTATCGCTTTCGTACTTTTGGCAAAGAGCTATCTATGGCCGACCGAAAGTCTACAAATTGTTGTGTCTCCGCTGTCGGCGAAGGAGGGGTCGAGTATTATGGAAGAGTTGAAGCAATTTATGAACTTACATTCTTTGGTGAAAACCCACCAAACGTCGTAGTCTTCAAATGTTATTGGTTCCAGCCGAAGGAGACTAGAAGGACTCATGAACATATAGGGCTAGTCGAAATCAAACAAAGCACCCATTTAGATGTTCCCGATGTCTATATTACGGCTCAACAGGCGACCCAAGTTTTCTATCTACCGTGGGCCTGCCAAACTGATCCAAATCTGAATGGTTGGGATGTCGTTTATGATGTGCCGCCACATTTTAGACCACCTCCCCTCAATGAAGATGATTATGAACCTCACATTAACCCAGACACATATGAAGGAGAATTCTTCCAAGAAACACGTGTTTCCAAAAAACGTTTCAAGAACCGCTCTACTTCACCCCAGAACATTGAGGTAGACAGCGACAGTGAATCCGACTTCACCCCTGAGCCGGAACAAGAAGAGACGGAAGAAGAAGAGGTTACTGCTGCGGATGACCTGTCAATGCTTGACCGATTACATAAAGGAGGCCTTCCACATGTTGATGCATTTATTGATGATGCTGATGAGCACGTCATTAATGATAGTGATGATGATTATGCATTTATTGATCCCGGAGCATATATAGACGATGAAGATTAATATTAGTAATGTCAGGTATTCAATTATTATGCTAACGAGACATTGCAGATGATCTTTGGTCATTAGTTACTAGTATTCACATTTGAGTTGCATCATGCTAACGAGACATTGCAAATGATCTTTGGTGCAGCATGCCTCCCGACAAGCATCGACCGATCCTTCTGCGTCTACCGCAACCCCGACCGGTCCTTCTCCATCTCACACTGGCGCAAGCCCGACCGGTCCTTCACCTCCGTGATGATGGTAAGTTTTCCCAAGTGTTTTGCTTAACAAATGCATACTTAGCTTAAGAAATGACCTACTTAGCTCCAAAATGACCTATACTTAGCTTATTTTCCTCGAAAATGACATAATAACCTTACTTAGCTCGAAAATGACATAATAACCTTACTTTCCTCGAAAATGACATAATAACCTTACTTAGCTCGAAAATGACCTATACTTAGCATTTTTTCCTCCAAAATGACTTGATATGCTTAGTTACCTAAAAAATGGCATAACTACCTAGGATAGCTCAATAATGATCTATACTTAGCTTAGCTAGTTCATTTATGACATAATTAGCTCACTTAGGTAAAAAATGGCATAATAACCTTGGTTTAGCTCCAAAATGACCTATACTTAGCTTATTTTCCTCGAAAATGACATAATAACCTTACTTAGCTCCAAACTGACATACTTTACCTAGGATAGCTATAAATATGCTTAGTTAGCTAAAAATGGCATAACTACCTAGGTTAGCTCAAAAATGGCATAACTACCTAGCTTAGCTCTAAAATGACCTACACTTAGCATTTTTACCTAGCTTAGCTAAAAAATGGCATTTTTACCTACCTTAGTTAGAAGAAGAAGAAGATAAAGAAGAGGAGAGGAGAAAAAGAAAGAGAAGAAAAATTCTTCTTCTTCTTCTTCTTCTTCTTTTTCTTCTTCTTCTTCTAGCTAGTCTTCTTTTTCTTCTTCTTCTAACTTTCTTCTTTCCCAATTTGCAGATTTGCTTTAGATGAGGAAGCTTGCGTTGATGGAGTCTACTCTTCTCCTTGGCTTCCTTTTTGTTTTGATTTTGTACGATGAACTTTGTTGTTGGAAACTTGTTGTTGGATATGTTGTTGGAAACTTGTTGTTGGATATGTTGTTGGAAACTTGTTGTTGGATATGTGTTGGTATGCTTGTTGAAAGTATTTTCAAATGTGTGTATATATATATCTATGAAATTCTGTGAAATTGAATGAATTTAAGAAAAAACAGGGGCTATACAGGCTCTTTGCCGTCTGCTGGCAGAGGGCAAAGAGCTTTGCCATGAGCCAGCAGACGGCAAAGCTGCCACATGGCAGCTACCTGTGCAACCTAGGGGGCACTAGGCTGGCCTATGTGGTTGCTTTGCCGTCTGCTGGCAGACGGCAAAGAACTTTGCATCTTTGCCGTCTGCCAGCAGACGGCATAGCGAGCCACGTGGCAGCTATCTGGGGGGACCTGGGCTGGCCTATTTGGCCACTTTGCCGTCTGCTAGCAGACGGCAAAGCACGCCGTTAACCCCTTAACGGACCTAAGCTGCCGCGTGTGCCGTCCATGCCCGTTGCCGTCTGCTGGCAGACGGCAAAGACCTTTGCATCTTTGTCGTCTGCCAGCAGACGGCAAAGTGCCCTTTACCGTGGCTTGTTCAGCCGGATGTGGTGCCGTCTGCTGGCTGACGGCAAAGACCTTTGCCGTCCGCAATGCATGCCTTTGCCGTCAGCCATGGCAGACGGCAAAGATCCTGATTCCAGTAGTGCATTTGGATCAATGTGCAAACGATATCATATTTTCCATCCAAAGCTCTAAGTATCTTCTTGATGATGAATTTGTCGGTCATCTCTTCACTTCCTAAGCCGGCAATCTCATTTGTGATGAGAGCAAGCCTAGAGTACATTTCAGCAACTCCTTCACCATCCTTCATCTTGAACTTGTCAAGTTGACTTTGAAGCACATCCAACTTAGATTCCTTGACGGACTCGGTACCCTCATGCATATCAACCAAAGTATCCCAAATTTCCTTTGCATTCTCGAGGCGGTTGATTTTGTTGAATTCCTCCGGACACAAACCGTTGAAGAGAATGTCACAAGCTTGAGCATTGTATTGCAACATCTTCAATTCTTTCGGGGTTGCTTCACGATCCGATTCCTTGCCATCCTCAAAGAAATCACCTTGCAAGCCAACACGAACAACAGCCCAAACGGCGGGGTTATGACCAAGAATATGCATTTTCATCTTATGTTTCCAACTAGCAAAGTTTATACCATCAAAATATGGACCTCTACGGTGATAGTTACCCTCACTAGACGCCATACTCTCCTAGGTTGTGAAACCAAGGCTATGATCACCAAACCAATGGAAATCAAGGCTTATGGAGACCAAAGCTCTGATACCACTTGTAGGATCGAAAGTATGTCTAGAGGGGGGGGTGATTAGACTACTTGACCAATTAAAACCTAACCTTTTCCCAATTTTAGTTGTAGGCAGATTTTAGCAAGCATACAAGTCAAGCATTACCCTACACATGCAATTCTAAGAGTGTGGCAGCGGAAAGTAAACAATTGCATATGTAAGTAAAGGAGGGGATCAGAGATTTCAAATGCAATGAAGACACGGTGGTTTTTGGCGTGGTTCCGATAGGTGGTGCTATCGTACGTCCACGTTGATGGAGACTTCAACCCACGAAGGGTAACGACCGCACGAGTCCACGGAGGGCTCCACCCACGAAGGGTCCACAAAGAAGCAACCTTGTCTATCCCACCATGGTTTACGTCCACGAAGGACTAGCCTCACTCGGGTAGATCTTCACGAAGTAGGCGATCTCCTTGCCCTTACAAACTCCTTGGTTCAACTCCACATCATGTCGGAGGCTCCCAAGTGACACCTAACCAATCTAGGAGACACCACTCTCCAAAAGGTAATAGACGGTGTGTTGTTGATGAACTCCTTGCTCTTGTGCTTCAAATGATAGTCTTCCCAACACTCAAAACAACTCCTCATAGATTTGGCTATGGTGGAAGAAGGATTTGAGTGGAAAGCAACTTGGGAAAGGCTAGAGATCAAGGTTCAAATGGTAGGAATGGAATGTCTTGATCTCAACATATGAGTAGGTGGTTCTCTCTCAGAAAATGTATGGTGGAAGTGTAGGCACGTTCTGATGGCTCTCCTTCCTGAGAAGGAAGTGGTGGAGGGGTATATATAGCCTCCACACAAAATCCAACCGTTACACACTTTTGACCCAACTCGGTGGCACCGATTCAGAAGACTCGGTGGCACCGAACTATGTAAAAGATATGAACGTTAGGAATCTCGGTGGGACCGACTGGAACAACTCGGATGGACCGAAGTGCGATGGCTAGGGCAAACCTCATCTCGGTGGCACCGATTGCATCAACTCGGTAGGACCGAAGTGAAGCAATAAGGCAACAGAGACTTGGCAAGCCATCTCGGTGAGACCGATTTGCAAAACTCGGTGAGACCGAAGTAAGTGCAAACGATTACAGAGAGTTGGCAAGGCCATCTCGGTGAGACCGAGATCCATATCGGTGGATCCGATTTGTTAGGGTTTTGGCAGTGGCTAAGTCCAAATGAACTCGGTGGCTCCGGATAGGAAATTTTGGTGGGGCCGAGTTGGAATGTAGGTTTTGGACATATTTGGATGGAGAAAGTGGTTGAGGGTTTAGGAGTACTGTCACTAAGCACTTGAGCAAAAAGACCATTAAGCAACACCTCATCCCCTTTTAATAGTATTGGCTTTCCTATGGACTCAATGTGATCTTGGATCACTAAACCAAAAATGTAGAGTTTTGATCTTTTGCCAATCCTTGTCCTTAGCATCTTAAGGCGTCCACATCTCTAGTCCTTGTCATGCCAATCATTGAACGTCCTGAAATCTTTAACTTGAATGGACATTAGTTCAATGAGATATATGTTGTTATGACTTACCAAAACCACCAAGGGAGCAAATGTGCTTTCAGCGTGGGAGAGGTGGAGTGGAACGGCAGCTGGAGGTGGTGCACCTGAAAAGCGCGGCCACGTAGGACGGAAAAGAGCCAACCCCCGCGCCTTCCCCATAAAAAGGGAAAACGTGGAGGGCGCTGCTCATTTCGCATGACTTCTCGCATCCCCTTCCTCGATTTCTGCCATTAGGGGAGGCGAGGTGGTAGGAACAGTAATCCCCCTAGGGCGTTATAAAAGAGGGCGGGGGGAGTGGCAATCTTCCTCACTCATCTTCTGCCTTCACCATTCTCCTTCTCCAACCTTTCGTTCATCCTTGCCTTCCTTGAGATCTACTGCTGCGATGGCGAGGGGTGGAGGTCGGGCCCGCGCATCTGCTTCCGCCTCGAGGGTCCCCTCTCGGGGCCGGACGCGTTCCTCGGTGGTCGTCGTGAGTGCCAGCCCTGGTGCCCACAGCAGAGCCGCCCCCGCGGCCGTAGAGGGCGCGGTACTCGTGGACGAGGCGGGCATGGCGGATGTGGCGGGGCGGCCGCCCTTCCCCCTCAGGCGGAAGCCCGCACGGCGGTGACGGCGCATGAGTCCCACACGGCGGTGGCAGCGCACGAGTTTGTCATGGGGCTGCACCGCCGGCTTCGCAGTTGGCTCCGGCTCCCGGATCCCTTTGCGAGGGTGATGGAGAACAGCAGGCCCTCGGGCCTATGGCTACAGGCGGATGGCTGCTGCAACGGCCCCTCCTAGGTGGTGGCCGAGTTCTCCACTGCCGGCTCTCTGTTCCTGACGCGGGGGTGGAAGTCATTCGCCCTCTCCCGTGGTCTAAGGCAGGGGCAACTTCTCCAGTTTAGGTACGACGGAGCTGCCACACTCTTCGTGAAGTTCTTCGGGGTCTTCGGCGGCAGCATCAAATGCTGCGCGGAAAGTGAGAGCAGCAGCGGCACGGACTCCACCAGCGAGAGCGAGAGCGACGAAAGCTCCTCGCGTATCAAGAGCGAAGGCGACGACTCCGACTAGGCGCATAGTATTGCCCCAGTCAAGTCTTAAAGATGAGCTGTGCTCAGCCTAGGGTCCTCTCCTTAGTTCCTGTATCAAAACTGATGTAACCCCGTGGGGGCATGGAAGATATCTTTTGTATCCAAACGTTTAACAGTTGCTGTAGTTCGTATTTTGAATGGACGTATGCATGTTGTTCTCCTTATTCCATTCTGTCTTTGCATGATTTTTGTACCCTACGCTTGCCGGAGACTTGCCGGTGTGCACACCCTTACCGCAAGTACCTGAGGAACAAGTCCTCAGCAGCTTACCGGAAGTGCCGCTGCCGGCAAGATCACGCTTGCCGATCACAATGCAGCTACTTAGGTTGCCGAGCGGACTCGTTTTTTTTAAAGCAAAGCAAGAGCGCGGTCAATTACGGCAAGGTTCCTTAGCGTGCAGGTTTCTCATACAAAGGTCAGAATTCTTCAAGGAGAGCCGCAACTATAACAAAGAATTTATTTCAAAGTTTTGCAACTTAGCTCATTCCTTGCTGTACTTCTTGCCGTAGGGCGATATCTTGAACGCGTCTTTTGGTATCCATAACCGTCACTCCCCCCAGGAAACTTGTACGCGAGGAATCCTTCCTTCCTTTAGGAAAAAGAAAGAAAAGAAAAGAGGAGGCTGGAACCTTGACGGTTCGTTAACCACCTTATGCAAGGCAAAGACTGTAACACAAGACTACATGCAACACATAAATAAACATGCATTTGGACACATAATTGTGAAACACTTAGTTTTATTTATTATGCACGGGATCTGCGCCCGGCTTTGTACAAAGGTTTACATGCCTTGACGTCAAACTTGTACAAAATAGGTTGCCGGGCAGCCCGGCAACCGCGCCTTACGGGTAGAACTTACGAAGATGCTCAATATTCCATGAGTTAAGCACCGGAGTGCCATCTTCGGTCTCTAGGTGGACTGCGTCAGGCCTAGAGACTCGTACTACCCGGTAAGGGCCCTCCCACTTCGGCGTCAACTTGTTTTTACCCTTCGTGGATTGAATCCGACAAAGAACAAGGTCGCCTTCCTCAAGGTTCCTGGCATTCACTTTGCGGCTATGGTAGCGGCGCAAAGCTTGCTGGTACCGTGCAGCACGGACAGCAGCCCAGAAATGATCTTCCTCAAGGAGCTTGGCATCGTCATGCCGCAGCTCATATTGGTCCTCCTCATCGAAGGCCAAGACTCGAGGTGACGTATTTGAGTTCTGTGGGGAGTACCGCTTCTGCACCATACACAAGGGAGAAGGGTGTCTAGCCAGTGGCTCGATTTGGTGTCGTTCTGATTGTCCAAAGAACCGTCGACAATTCTTCCACCCAGCGCCTCCCACACTGGTGCAGCTTGTCAAAAGTCCTAGTCTTTAAACCACACATCACTTCCGCATTTGCCCTCTCTACCTGCCCGTTGCTCCTCGGGTGAGCAACGGAGGCATAGCAGACCTTATTTCCAAGTTCTTGGCAATATGCTGTGAAGGCGCGGCTCATGAACTGGGTGCCATTGTCGGTAATGATCCTGTTGGGTACACCGAAACAGGCAACCAATCCTTTGAGGAATTTGATAGCTGACTGTGCCGTCACCTTTCTCACTGGCTCTACTTCAGGCCACTTTGTAAACTTGTCGATTGCAACGTAAAAGAATTCAAAGCCCCCGGTAGCACGGGGGAAAGGGCCGACAATGTCGAGCCCCCAGTCCGAGAAGGGCCGGGAAAGAGGGATGGTTTGGAGGGCTTGAGCTGGTTGGTGGATGTCCTTGGAGTGGAACTGGCATGCTTCACACCTGATAACCACTGCCAAGGCGTCTTGAAGGGCTGTTGGCCAGTAGAATCCTTGATGGAACGCCTTGCCGACAAGTGCACGTGACCCAATATGAGAGCCGCACATCCCTTCATGTATTTCTTCCAATAGCCTTTGTCCATCTTCCCGGGAGATGCATTTCAATTTTACCTCGTTTGGTCTCTACCTGTACAAGGTGCTGTCAATAAACTTATACATCCTTGATTGACGGGCTACTCTTTTTGCATCTTCTTGCTCATCGGGAAGGTCTCCTGTCTGGAGGAATTGGACAATCGGCTGCACCCATGCCGGAGCCTGTGGCTCGACGACAAGGACTAAAGGCATTTCTTCCTCTGTGGGAGCGCTTGCTTCGACGGCAAGGACCTGGCTTGCCGGATGCCGCGGCTCACCGGCAAAGGGCGGCTTGTCGGTGGTATCTACTTTCTTGGCGGCTACGGGTAGCTCTGCCGGAAAGTAACCATCAACATCTTGTTTTCTTTTCTTCGCCAGCTTCGATGGTGTAGCGGATGGCTGAGTTAGTTGGAGCACAAAAGTTCCTGGTTCCACAGGCATCTTTTGGGCGGCAAGCTTTGACAGGCCGTCGACAATCTTGTTTCGGGCACGAAGAACGTGCTCTGCTTATAGACCGTCAAAGTGCTCTTCCAACTTTCTCACTTCATCGATGTATGCCTCCATCAAAGGACTTTGGTAATCCTTGTTGACCTGCCTCACCACAAGCTGCGAGTCACCTCTGATAATCAATTTCCGGATACCGAGGTCGATTGCAATGCGCAGACCGGCAAGCAAACCCTCGTACTCAGCAGTGTTGTTGGTGGCCTGCTCCCTGGGGAAGTGCATCTGGACCACGTACTTGAGGTGTTCTCCGGTGGGGCGATAAGCAGCACACCGGCACCGGCGCCTTTCAGCGTGAAAGCACCATCAAAGTACATGACCCAATCATCAACTATTTCCTTGCCGGGGAGAGAGGTCTCTGGTTTTTCTTCATCTGGCATTGGAGTCCATTCTGCAATGAATTCCGCCAAGGCTCTGCTCTGAATCGTCGAGGTGCTCTCAAATTTTGAATCAAAACTTGATAACTCCAGTGCCCACTCCACAATCCTTCTGGTTGCCTCTGGATTTCTCAAGATGCGTTGCAGCGGAAAGCGAGTGACAACGGTGACTGGCTGTGCTTGAAAATAATGGCGCGGCTTCCTTGAGCCCATGAGAAGGCCAAAAAGCAACTTTTGCACACCAGAGTACCTTGACCTAGCCCCTTACAGGAGGGAGCTGACAAAGTAGACTGGGCGCTGCACCATCTTCTTCTTCACAACTTGCTGATCTGGCTGGCTAGCTTGCACAATCTCTGTCTTGTCGGCACCTGACCTTGCCGGAGAAGATTCCGGCTCATCGAGTTGTGGCTCTGCGGTTGCTACCTCTTCCTTGTCGGCCTCTCTTTCAGCCACGAGTGCAGCACTAACCACTTGATTCGTTGCCGCTAGATATAGCAGCAACGTCTCTTGCGGCCTAGGCGCAACTAGGACTGGCGGAGAGGACAGGTACTCCTTCAAATCTTGGAGTGCAGCCTCCGCTTCCGGAGTCCAGTTTACTGGACCTACCTTTTTCAATATCTTGAAAAAATGGCAAGGCGCGCTCTGCTGATTTGGAGATGAACCTACTGAGGGCGGCAACGCAGCCGGCAAGGCGCCTGACATCCTTGACATGTCTCGGTGCTTCCATCTGCTCAATTGCCCTGATCTTGTCGGGGTTGGCTTCAATCCCCCTCTGAGACACGAAGAAACCAAGAAGCTTGCCGGATGGAACACCGAACACACACTTCTCAGGGTTGAGCTTCAAGTTGAGCTTGCGCAGGTTGGCAAAGGTTTCCTCAAGATCCTGGATCAACGTTGACTTGTCTCTGGTTTTGACCACGATGCCATCCATATAAGCTTCCACATTTCTGTGCAGCTGTGGCTCAAAACCAACCTGGGCCGCTCTGGCAAAGGTCGCTCCGGCACTCTTCAGTCTGAAAGGCATACGCAAAAAGCAGTATGTGCCACATGGAGTGATGAATGCGGTCTTCTCCTCATCTTCCTTGGCCATAAAAATCTGATGATAACCAGAATAGGCATCAAGGAAAGAGAGTAGGTCACAGCCGGCAGTGGAGTCTACAATCTGGTCAATGCGCGGCAAAGGGAAAGGGTCCTTGGGACAGGCTTTATTTATATCAGTGAAGTTGATACAAAGCCTCCACTTCCCGTTCGCCTTGCGCACCACCACCGGATTGGCTAACCACGTAGGGTGTAGCACTCCTCTAACCAGGCCTACTGCTTCTAACTTCTTAATCTCCTCGGCAATGAACTCTTGCCGTTCCAAGGCTTGCTTTCTGATCTTCTGCTTGACGGGCCTTGCATGAGGGCAGATAGCAAGATGGTGCTCAATTACCACCCTAGGAACACCGGGGATGTCAGATGCTTGCCAAGCAAACACATCGACATTCGCTTGTAGGAAGGCAACGAGCTCGCTTTCCTGCTCGTCATTGAGAGTGGCACTTATAGAGAAAGTGCCGCTCGTCTCATCTTCTTTCGCAGAGACTCGCTTGGTCGCCGGCGCAGAGGCCTTGGCTTTCTTACTATTGTCGGTAGAGCTCTCTGGTATGTCCTCGACGGGCATGCTGCACTCTAAAGTGCGCTTCCCGGAGTCCGTATCAGGGGTCTTGCCGGACTTCTTCTTTTTCTCTCCCCCGGGAGCTTTGACGGTAGGGGCAAGTGCCTCGATGGCAGCTGCCGCCGCTGCCTCCCAGTAGAGCTTGTCAACACAGATGATTGCGTCCTTGTGGTTTGACTTGATGGTGAGGACCCCCATCGGCCCCGGCATCTTGATGACGTTGTACGCATAGTGCGACGCGGCCATAAACTTTGCTAGGACTGGGCGGCCCAGAATCCCATTGTACGGCAGCGGCATTTTGACGACGTCGAAGGCAATCTTCTCCGTCCGATAGTTGAGCTCACCGCCGAACGTGATCGGCAACGTGACTTGGCCCTTCGGCTTGTTCCTCCCCGGACTGATCCCTTGGAAACTTCCTGTCTCCTCGAGATCCTTGTCGGGGATCTGCAGCCTCTTGATCACATCTGGGGAGATCAAGTTCAAGCCTGCCCCACCGTCAACCAGCATCTTCGTCACCTTGAGGTTGTGAACTGTTGGTGAAACCAACAATGGCAAACACCCGACTGCAGTGGTGCGATTAGGGTGGTCCTCAGTGTCAAAGACGATGGGCGAGTGTGACCACTTGAGTGGCTTCTGCGCCTCCATCACCGGCTCCGCTGCATTGACTTCGCGGATCCACTGCTTTAGTTGCCGGTGCGAGGAGTGCAAAGATGTGCCTCCGTCAACACACATGGCATCCACCGCATTTTGGAACTCCTTGCCGGACCCGCTTCCGTCCTCATCACTATCATCCTCTTTTTGATGGCCCTGAGCAGCATTCTCTTTTGGCTGCTTGGCCTTGCCACGGTGCCCTCCACGGCCACCATGGTCTTGCTTGCCGGACCCACCAACACCATCTTGGGCCTTCTCCTTGTCACGCTTCTCGTACTCTTGCTTCTGCTTTTCGGCAAGTTGCTCTACTTGCCGGCATTGTTGGAGATCGTAGCCCTTGGTGCGGTGGATCTTGTAGTATGGCCCGCTGGGCTTGCCGGCCTTCTCGCCTGCCGCAGCTTCCCGGCAAGCATCGCACCCGGCAACCTCCTTGCCGGGGATGTCTGCCTTCGGCTTCTTGGTGGCATTGGTGTCACCGGAACTCTCGACGGCCAGTACAGTCTTGTTCTTGCGCTTTTTTGTTGCGCTTCCTGTTCTTCTTCTGTGGGGTTGATGCGTCGTCATCCTCGGAATCGATATCTGCACCCTCATATTCCCCGGGGAGTCGCCTCCCTTCCTCAGCACATGCACACCTATCCGCCAAGGCGTACAGATCATTGATGGTCATGACCTGCTAGACATTCATCTCTGACCGCATCCTGCGGTTGCGCACATTCGTGTGGAACGCGGCAACAACAGCTGCGGGATGGATGTCGGGGATGTTGTGGTACACACGGCTGAACCGTTGTATGTACTTGCGGAGGTTCTCTCCATCTCTTTGGGGGATATCCTGCAAATCGCTGGGCTGGCCTGGGAGCTTGTGGCCACCCTGGTAAGCACCAAAGAAATGATGGCACAGATCCGCCCAAGAAGATATGGAGCCCTTAGGCAGGTTCATCAACCACGACCTGACGTTGGGCCGAAGCGCCAACGGGAAGTAATTGGCGAGCACTTTCTCATCCCGTCCCCCGGCAGCCTCCACCGCGATGGTGTAGATGCCAAGGAACTGGGCTGGGTTGAGCGTGCCGTCGTACTTGTCAGGCAGCTCCGGCTTGAAGGCACGGGTGGACGCCCAACGAACTTGCCGCAGCTCATGAGTAAACGCTGGGCACCCCACATCATAGGGCAAGTACCCATCGGCTACTGGAGCGAGCACGTTCACTGCCGGCCTGGCACGGTCGTCAGATTGGCGGCGTGCTTCCTGGCGCCGCTCGATCTTCGTGCGGGCGTCCTCGCCGCACCGCTCGCGGAGCACTTGACGCTGATCTTGGCGGCACCGCGGATCCGACGAAGCCATAGACAGAACGTCATGGTCGTCTGATCGGCGGGCTGGCCGCTGAGATGGTGGGGGATGCCGAGGCGACTGCACCGTTTGCGCGGCGTCTCCGGCAAGGTAGCCGGAGGGTCCTGCCAGCATGGTGGGTGGTCGCCGCGAGGGCCCCACGTCTTGTGTTTTGCCTGGATCGGCAAAACCGATGAGACTCTGAATGGTGGCTCTCCATTCGTCCATCTTGTCTGGGCCTGGCGGGAAGTTCAAAAGTATTTGAACCCGCGCCATGGCCTCTGCCGCCGTGGTTGGCATGGTTGGGAGCACAGAACGAGGCGTCGCTCGACTCCTGGCGGAGCCAGAAGGAGCTTCGTTACGTCCGTGCCGCCGCGGCTCATGCTCGCCAACAGGCGGACGCAGGGGTGGCAGCGGCGCTCCGTGAGCAATCGGAAGTTGCTGCACGGGGATCCCGCCTTGCGGTCGTCTGGAACCACCAGTAACGTGGGGGAGTGTGTCACGCCCATCTTGCGATGGTCGCGGCGTACGCCTCCCCGCGCCATTGTCGGACGTCGCCGCTACGTTCTGGGACGTTGCGGCGGCTGGGTTCTGGGTCGCAGCAGTATGAACTATATTACTATGATGATTGCGCTCACCAGAGTGTCTTGGAAGTTGACCGGCCGCGACGTCGCCGGTCCTGTGGCTAGGCTCAGCAACGTGGCGGGGGTACTGGGCACCCGCACCACTTGCGCCTCCTGCGTCGCCCGTCCCAACCGTAGCGCCCGCGCCGGCTGCGCCGCCTCCGGCCGCCTGGGAAGGTGGCTCCACTCTTCTTCTTCGGCGCCATCGACGAAGATGATGAAGTTGGTACTCACACTACCAAAAAACTGATTTGTGACACACAATCCCCCTGCCTGGCACGCCAAAGATGTCATGGGAAACGACTATCTATGGGACCGAATGGGTCCCTTTGCGATTCGGCTCAGGGGACATGCATGGGACAAAGAGCAGATTTTTAGTAGGTGCAAGAACACGCGGGGGATTTATCCAGGTTCGGGCCGCTATGAGCGTAAAACCCTACTCCTGCTCGGTGGTTGATCGTATATGAACTCTGGTTACAGGGAGCGTAGTTTTCTGGCAAGGTGCTCGGGAAAATGCAGCTACAACGTGTAATTGAGCTGGGTGTCGACCGTTCTACCTGTAGCCGCGTGCCTCCTTTTATAGGCCAAGGGGTTACCATAATGGCTAATACGGTCATTACAGAGTATGAACAGTGACTTGCACCGTCATCACGTCTATCTTCCAACGGGGTAAGACAAACGCATTTAATGCACCGTTAGGTGCTACGTTGGGGAGGCGAGGCTTTGGGTAAAAGATCTGTACCACCAGTCCTGGCGCCCTTCTGTAGTCTCGACACGTCCCAGGGACGGGTTTCATTAAAGTTAATCTTGGCGTGGCGTGATGACACGTGCCTTGGCTGGCTATGTTGACTGCCTGCCCGCTCGACACCTAGCATACGAACCTATCTGGTCGATGGTGAGGTGGAACGGTAACGAGACAGAACAAGCCTGCTGGCACAGAGCTTGCTGGGCCTTGCTTGCCGGCAACCATAACCTTGGTCTCCACCTTGCCCGGACGGAGCTTGCCGGCAAGGGCAGCGTCGATCTCCTGTACGAGAATAGTACTTCTCAATGACCTGCCTTGAGGTCTTCTTCACGGTCTTGGTGTTGAGTCTTGAGTTGTAGTTATCCTCTGCCAAGCCCTTGCCGGACGGGAGGCTACAACCGCCTGTGCACAAGTCTGGGTACGAGGGCACCCGTGTCTTAGTACACCGACACATGGACTAACCTAAAATGAGCGGCTTCTCATGTGCAATTGCCTTGACCAGGAGAATGAGATCTTGGGTGATGTAAGCAGGCTTGTATATCTGTAAGCAATGAGATACATCAATTGGCACCCAGGATGACCTTTTGGATGTTACTTCTATCTCAAAGCAGCAAAGGGAGGGTCACATATCAACTCATTTTTTTAAAGCTCAAAGTTGCAAATGCATATGCATAGCACATCACTCTTTTGTAACAAATATGGCCAATGGCCAATGTCTATAAATACTAATCAGGATCACAATTCATTCTAGAGGTTACTTAATTATCTATAAGCTTGCCGGTTCACGATAGCTATGAGCTTCACATCATCGTAAAAGTCTAAAATATCACATCATGTTTGGTTGAAACAATATGCCAAAATATTCAGTTTGCAAACCACAACGCTAACATATGGGGGAGAAGGTGTGGCAGCTCACCTGCATTAATGAGCTAGCATCAGAAAAAGTAGGAGCTCATCCTTTAGCGTACTATGAACATGTCGCTGCTGCCTTGCACCTTGATGCACCACCGCTGCCCATAGCAGATTAACATCCCATTGCTCTTGAGAAATTGTACATAACAAACTGCTTGAATTAATACTTTGTAACTGATCAACAAGAAGTAGCAACCAAATTCTAATAACAGAGAGCTGAGTCCAGGATGTGTTACTCCTATTTCATATTGACTGTACCTACTGGGGAAAGCAGAAACGTGCTGCACACAGGGAGAGAGCAAAACCTGATGAAGAAGGAAAAGAAGGTTAGCAGCCAAGCAAAGGAACCGATCCGAGATAGGACCACAAGGAACTTACCCCAAATTCATGCAGAAATGAGGCTATGCTCCAACTACAAAACCAGAAATTGCTCCATTCGTATCGACACCTACAATCCTCCTCTATAAATGTTGCAGGCCTGCAGCTGCCCAGCAGGAAACCGTTAGCACTACACATCCCATGGTGTAACAGTAGACCTTAATTTATGTCAATCAAGACAACATATCAAAGCATAAAGTTAGAAATCAAAGGAGGGAGACTACGGGAAGATACTACCATAGGGACCAAATCGGAGCACCATTCTCCAAAAAAACACATGGATGTAGTGGTGAACAGAGAGGAGACGAGGCAAGTGAGGCCGGTGACGGCGAATGGCCCTGGACGGCGGCACCGTCTCCACGAGGGGCGGCCTGCTCCTTCACCCTTCGGCCTCTCCCTCTTCCCTGTAGCCTCATCCCATCGCGACGGGCCGACAGTTGCTTGTCCTCGCACCCGCCTCACCTCACCACCGGGCTTGGCTAACCTGCACCCGATCTGGAACCAGGCGCCGCCGACGGCCGCATAGACAAAGAAAAGAAGGAAGGCGAGGTGGAAGGGCAGTGTGGTGGAGAAGCAGCAACGGTAGTGGATGAGGAGTAGTAGGCGGCGACGATGATCCATGGCGGAGGACGTGGTGACGCGAGGAGGGATGGAGGAGGCTGGAGAGGCTGTGGGGATCGAGGGGAAGTGGGCTAGGGTTTGTGTGGCGGCTGGTGCGGGAGCGGGACTGAGGCGAGGTTAGCATTGGCTGCGGAACACGCAGAGCGGATTGGCCAAACTCACCCAAAGGTGAAATAACGAAAATGCCCCCGGCGGGGCACGCGAATTACGGCGGTGGCACGAGATCTTTTACCTCGGGAGAGCGCCGACGGGCCGCACAACAGACGCTACCCGCCACAGCAACTGACAAGCGGGGCCCGCCAGCGAGTCACGGTCGAAATCACGGAGTAAGCGATAGCGCGCGGGACGAGTAACTATTCATTCCTATAGTACCGCGGGTTCGATCCGACGGCCGAGGTTCTCCAGCGGCTCGATCCGACGGCCCAGATCCCAAGGAAACGAAACGGACGACCGGATGTTGCTAATCGCTGTGAGCGTCCAGTGGTGTGCGGTTCTTATTTTAGGATGCCCTAAGAAACAATCGTCGGCCCACTCATCAACTATCCTACCCAAAAAAAAACTATCCTACGAACAATGGATCACACCGCGGAGCACCTCGACCCCGCAGCCTCGGCGTCGGCGTCCGCGCCCGCATCCGTCGCCGAGGTCAACGCGTGGCTGGCATCCCTGGCAGCGGAGGGCGGCGGAGTGGGAGGGCGCGGCGGTGGGGCGGTGGTCTCCGAGCTTTCGCTGGGGCCCGACCCCACGCCGCGCGGGGTATCCTATCTCCGCGCGCTCGCGGCGGCGTCGCAGGCGCGGTCCCACGCAGCCGGGATCGCTGCCTCGGGGCTGCGCGCGCAGGCCGCGGAGTATCAGGCGGAGGCAGCGCGCTTGCGGGAGGCGCTGGAGCGGGCCGGCCTTGCGCGGGACGCGCTTCCTCCGCCTGCTGCGTCGGCCGCGCGCGCCGTCGCCGCTGTCGCGAACCTGCTGGCCATCCGCGACACCGAGATGAGCAGGTCACTCGTGGTTAGGGTTCCGAGTTTCGTTTATTTTCTCTCACGGACCTAATGAGTTTTAGATCTAGGCCTCTGATGGGAAGAATCATTCATGGTCTCTAACTTTAACCTCGAAATTGGATGAATTCCGACGAATGTGCCATTTCAGTGAGCAGGGTGTTTGCCGGTGTAGGTATTTTAGCCAAATAGAAAGACCGGTCCTGTAAGCTCCCTGCTAGTTTGCATTTGAGCTTGCTTTGGCCCAGTCTGTGCATTGCGTCCGTATTCTGCAACAGTATCATCAAAATTGGCCAGGCTTATCTCAGTCTCTGAGCTTACTCGAATCAAACCTGAGCGAGCTCTGCTTGAAGCTCAAGCTTGAAATACTGTAGCACATCATAGTGTGGAATCCTGAGTATTGGTTGTTGATCCAGTCGGAGAAATTTGCATGATACTGGGAAATGCACAGCATCAATATCAAAAGATGGCAACAAAAGAACATTGAAACAACTTAATACCAAAAAAAGACAATTAAATCAGAAAGCTTCGACTGGTTGAATACTTCTGTTGGAGCTAGGGATTTGACTAGCAAGTGCAATGTAGCATCTATTTGACCGGGGAGTTTCTTAGAGACTGGACCTGGGAGAAGCAAGATGCTTTCTTGTGCATAAAGAGACACGATATTAGTAAGGGGTGTGAGTGCTTTCAGTGAGGGTACACTGCAGTTAGGATTGTAGTGTTTGGGGAAAAAGGATTGTGAGCCTTGTGCAGCATGGAAAAAAAATATAAGCTGGGGAAACTAACCAATTAAGATGAGTTTATGCATATGAGCATTTATCTAGTCACTGTGCTCCGTTCTTTCAAAGGATTGATCATTGACGTCTGAGTGCATGCTCGGGCTTGTCTTGGTTTGAGACCTTGTCGACCTTGAGTTTTACCTGGCTTGAGCTGAGCCCAAACTTTTTTGACAACCCCACTGAACTGAGAATATTAACGTTTGCGGGTAGTATAGGGAGTATGCAGGTGATTTTCTCGGTGCTTCAATTTTTCTTATAAGTTTTAAATGGTGGCTTTGCAGCTTCGTGGTGGCCAGTGCAGATTTATGGCTGAGGAGAGCAGAGGTGGAGGAGAAGAGGGACAAAGTGCATAAAGAGTCAAAGGCACTTCTTGATTACACAAGGAAGGCCATCACCAAGCTTACTGAGCTCAAGAGGTGATTTGATAATCGTTCAGTTATTAGTTACTTAAGGATTACTTACTAATCATCACCAACTAGATCTATTGTGAAGAATGTAATATAGAATAATCTGTTTACAGGATGCTGGAGAAATTTAAAAATGATGTGGAGAAGCAACAAATGGAGCAAATGTCAGACTGGCAGACAAAACTGGTCATGATGGACTCGAAGGAGCGGCAATATATCCTCCAAGTCTCAAATTACAAGGTAAGTTGTATTCTGGGAAGTTGTGTAATCTGAGTATGGATTAAGGGCATGTTTGGTTCATAGCTAACTTTCTGGCTTTAGAAACAAATTTGGCCAAGAAAAAGCTGCCCACAATTGTGTCAAGATTTGGCGAATAGTTGACTCTATGACACATGGGCGATAGGAATATTAAGGCGTGCAAACCGTGGCTGGAAACCAAACAGACCCTTACTTCTTGATATTGACCTGCTTTATGTGGCCCACTCCGAAACAAACTTGTATTGGCAGTTTGCACCGCTAAAGCCAATGGTGTTTTCTAGAAACTGTCAACCCTTGGATCCTAGAAGTTTCCCGCGAGCTATCATTTCGTTGTAAAGTGAATTAGGCATGGTTAATGTATGATTATCAAAATAAATGTATAGCTTCTGAATCAATTCTGTCACTGTATTTTTCAACTTGAAGAATCTGAGGTCAGCTACAAAGCATGGATACGGCAGAAACTGCCGTATTGGCGTCCTAGTACGGGGGGACATAGGGGTACGTACGGATATGCCAGGATACGCGTATCCCACAGTATCCCATCTTCTCTAAATAAAAAAAAGAGAAACAAATCGGCATACGGCCTAGTACGGTGTGGAGACGGTGGGGACTCGGGATCCAGCCTCCAGCAACCGCGCCGCTACCTAGCTCTTCTTCCGACGGCTACCACGCGCGAGCAGGCAACCACGACGGTCGCTGCAAGGAAGAAGATCCAGGCAGAAAGGTAGAAGGCAAGGCGGCCGCCGGCGAGGAAAAAGCTCCGGACAGCGAGGACGACAGGGACTGCGCCAGCAAGGAAGAAGATTTGGGCGGATTGGAAGGGATGCCGCTGATGAGCAAGAAGCTACAGGCGGCAGAGCAGTGGTCTCATCTCCTCTCTACGGCGTCTGGAGGGAAGAGGAGCACGGGATAGGGGAACGGCTGGAGTAGCTGACTTGTGTAGTTGTGTAGGGTTTTCTGGAATTGGGCCTTATGTGGGCTCTGAGTAGAGAGCTACATGGGCTCTGAGTGGAGGGTCGTGTACTAACTAAACAATCTTTTATCTAAAAACGAGGCAACATATGTTCAGTACTAACTGAACAATCTTTCATCTAAAATTTATTACTCCCTCCGATCCATATTACTTGTCGCTTAAACAGATGTATGTAGCACTGAAATACGTCTAGATACATCCATTTGAGCGACAAGTAATATGGATCGGAGGGAGTACTATATCTTTATTACATGCTGTTTATTTTTCTAAACTTATATATCCCGCCGTATCCCCGAATGGCTGTTTTTGAAAAATGTTGTATCCCTTGTTCCCGTACTCGTATCCCTGTGTTTGTATCCCCGTATTGGTGCTTCTTAGGAGGTCAGAGACTTATTTCAGCCAGTGTTCCAGTTTGGGCTTTGCATTTCAGCAAGGTTTGTTTGTTTATCAGAGCTTTTAAGGGATTTGTTTCCTCAGAAGAATGAAACATTTATGTACCAAGGTACACTACAGGATAAACACTACTGGGAGGATGGCCAGGCTGCGCCGGCTTGGTTGGGAATTGGTTTAGATCATAGATGAGAGAGATGAACCTTGGGGGATAACTGATTGGTTTCTGAGTGCTTAAGTAGGAAGATACAACATCTGGCTTCATTTAAAAAAAAAGGCTTTATATAGCCTGTTCGGTACAGATTGTAAATAACAAACTGTGACACACTCAACCGCTTTGAACACTATCCATAGCTACATGATAGCTAAACTACTTGATATCTTTTCTATAACTAACTGATAAGTGTGGATGCCATGGCCAGATAGCTGTAGTCCTAAGGTGCACCCCCCCTAATCTGCACCCCTGACAGAAACACATAAGATTTAAGCCTTCATAGAGGTGGACTATGGTGCTGCTAATGATAACTACTCAATCCCTGACATGAATTGACATGCCTCTTGAATATATATGCCATAGTTCAAAAAAGCGCTAGGCGTTAATTATGCGTTTTGCCACCGCCTTGCGCTTTTCTGACCAAAGCGCATACTTATGCGCAATTATGCGTAGACTAAGCGCAGTTATGCGCTAGGCGTTCTGCTACCGCCTAGAGCTTAGGTGCGCCTTTTTTAACTATGATATATGCTATAGCTTAATGTTTTCACGTGAGAATTGTGTGATGGGACCAAATTTTGCTTATACTACATGTCTGCCTGTTCGCTAGAGAGGGAAATATCTATATAATGTGCATTCATAGCAAAACAGTAAAAATGTTGAATGCTGATGAACCAAGTCATCCAGCTTTTATAATATTTTCATCCAACTAATTGGTAGAACTCGGTTTAATCACATTTTTCTTGATAATCGATATGCTCCTGCATCATCAGTTTCCAGTATTGTAATTATTACCTAGTGATGAACTAAGTAATATCGTCATGAAAATGCACCAGAAACTTTCCTCTGTTTCAGGAAAATGCGGAAACAGAGCGTGCAGAAGTTTCCGTTTATTTTTTGTCTATATAGCCAACTCCAGACCAACACATTTACACTGTTGGCCCAACTCCACCTTACTACCAAAAACCTAATCCTTTCCCTACTCCCATGACCCTTCTCTGCATCCCATTCTTCTTGAACAGTATTCCGTTTCCGTATCCGCACGTAAGGAAGTTTCCATTTATTTTTTGTCTACATAGCCAACTCCAGAACAACACATATACGCTTTTGGCCCAACTCAACCCTACTACCAAAACCCTAATCCTTTCCCTACTCCCATGATCCTTCTCCTCATCCCATTCTTCTTGAACAGTATACCTTATTATGTTGCCCAAAGTGGAAACTCATGCAAAGTAGTATACCTTATTATATATCCATGATATATATCATAATAATTGTAGTCATCTTAGCAATTGAATTTGTTAGTTCCGTTGTGTTTTTCCTTTCTGGTTCTAGAGGTTTTTTAGTTGTGGGAACTTTCGCTTTGTATTTGTGTCCGCACCATATTTGGCCTGTATTCATTTCCGGCAGTACCTGCTTCTCTATTCGTTTCTGGGATTTCTGTATTTGTTTCCGCTTCTGCTAACAAAATACAGAAACTAATGTGGCAGTGCACAGTTCTGTCTGTTTCCGCTCTGTTTTCATCCCTAATTTTTAGGCTCTAGGTTTTAGGCAGAAGGCAGAGATGTTTCTCAGATAGTGTTCTAGTCTGGGGAAAGGCCAGATGGTTGTCAGTCTTATATTAGTGCCTGAGCTACATGAGCTATCTGTGTGCCCCTTTTTGGGCCAACTTTGCGTATCACTCGAGTAACACACTGTTGTCTGATTACGAAATATATTTCCATACCTTTAGGGCCTCTTTGATTCACAGGATTCTCAAAACGCAGGAATAGAATGTCATGTCCTCTTGTGTCGTACATGATTACAAAACTACATGAATTTGGATGGAAGAGTGTTCGATAGCACAGGAAAAACTTAGGAATTCTACCAAGAGGTTTGAGTGGATGGAAATTTCCTCCAAAATGTAGTACAAATGAATCCTATGTTTTTTTAAGGATTTCAATCCTGTCAATCAAATGACCACCATAGGAAAAATTACGAAGGATCCAAATCCTCCAAAAGTCCTATGGAATTCCCTTGAATCAAAGGAGTCATTCACTGTCTTCTTTTGTCTATCAGGCAATGCTTAACAGAGTTGGATACACGCCAGAAATTAATCATTGTGTGTTGATGGAAATGGCGGAACATAAGAAGGATCTTGAGAGGAAAACTAAACCCATTGCCGACACATTACGTAGCTACCAGGATTTGCCTCCAGTATGTCTTTTGCCTCCTCTTTTGTTCTTTCTTTTTTTACTTTCGATACAATTCTTTGCTTATTCTTTGTCATATGTGGCAACTGTAATCAGGATAAAGCTCTCGCTGCGTTAGCTATAGAGGACAAAAAGAGGCAGTATGCAGCTGCAGAGAAGTACCTTGAAGATGTGTTGCAATCTGCTTTAACAAC
Source organism: Elymus sibiricus (assembly GCA_039707655.1). Taxonomy (NCBI): domain Eukaryota; kingdom Viridiplantae; phylum Streptophyta; class Magnoliopsida; order Poales; family Poaceae; genus Elymus; species Elymus sibiricus. The sequence goes on from CM077676.1 coordinate 230,245,319, forward strand.
ACCTGGTCTATGATGTGGGTTTAACTAAATGTAAAGATCTATTTGGGTGTCTAATGTCTTAGCATGATTGATAATGTAATGGTCATTCATTTTCTTGGAAGTTGTGACTTCATTATGTATTCTTGTAAAATCCATATTCTACTGTTGTCCCAACTATGGCAAATTTCATCATCGAAACTAAATTTTATCAGACAATAGACACTTCCCCAGGACAGCTTGACCTGTTGCATTCTTGTTTTGTATAAACACTTGTGATTTTGGATGGGCATGATATTTGTATAGATTCTGTGAAATGTGATAATGTAATGGATTTGATAAATAATAACACGGTATGCATGTTCATGTTTTTGTCCACTTTCATATCTTCTTGCATCTACATACAAATGGTTATCCAAATTTGTCTTTTAAAAATCTCTTGCATTCTGCCATTTCTGTTGGAAGATCAAGATTTGTTTTAATTTGAATACTGGAGTGAAAAAGTGTGCTGCTAGAATTTCCAGAATATTTCTTTCACATGACTTGACATATTCTTCTTTCACCTTCCATCATCTTATGCTGTAACTCAGTTTCACAATTTTACCTAGCTGGTAGACCAGTTTTCATGCTGATTAGGCAAGTAGGTTGGCTGTAATCACAATCTGCAAAGAAAGTGAGGAAGAGCAGATTATGTATTCCTGTGAAATTTTTGGGAGTTTCCAAGTGGTGCTTTTACCAACTCTCTCAGGAAGGTAGGTAGGTGACTTTCTCTTAAAGCTAATTTCGATAATTCATCTAAATAGAAGAGAGGTTATATTTGTTTGCTTTTATCATTCTCTATATTTACAGTAAGTTGTTTTGGAATGACTTTTATGTTATTTGGAGTGTTGCATTCTCTATATACCAATCGCTTCTTAGTATAACCTTGTTACTGCTGGAGACGGATGGCATCATAAAAGCAGCGATGACAAAATCATTAGAACTTTACATGTTTGTTTTGCAAAACTACTCATTGTTATATCCTCCTTTATAATTAATAGCAAACATGCCTGTGCGTTGCAACGGGTGAAAAAAATAGCATACGTCGGGACGGTGCGGTTAAGCACACCGACGGTCGCTACCTCGCAGGTGCTTCACTATGGGGGAAATGATTGTTGCCATGGATCAAGGTTTGCTCAACCGAGAATCTGGGTTGCGGGACTTGTGTCACTGATAGCAAAAACGATGATTTGATTGAGGACAGAGTTTGTTGGACTTAGTTGGGGGACATGTGACATGATCCAAAATTAATTGATCTAGGTGAAGAACGATGAATTTATTGAGGGCAGGTTTTCTGGACTTAATACGGGACACAAGACATTTATCCCAAATAAATTGATATAGTTGAACAATGTTAGTTTATAATTAGTTAAACACTATTTTTTTTTTTTGCGGGTAGTTCACACTAAAATCTAAAGTAGAACAATCTAGAGTAAGAGGAACAGCAGTATACCAACCTGGTAGCAGCAAGGGATCGTTTGTATTTTGGTAGAAGTGAAATCCAGAAAGAGACCGACTCCTCAATATAAGGCAACATTGTCTGTGTGCTGCCCGGATGAAGCCGTGTTGCCTTCGCCAGATATAAACGGTACTCCTAATTTTATTGGACACTGGCTTAAGAAAAAAAAATCTTACTGGGCACAAACGGCGCTCCTGATCCATCATACACAAACATGCAATTAACTCTGGGGCTGAATCATGACCTTGGCAAGAGCCGTAGGGTACTCCACATAGTTGTTTTCATTTATGCAAAAAACTTGTAGATTATAATAACATAAATAATGAAGTACTTGTCAGAGCCTACTCAACATCGATAAAGTTTCAACCTCCTTCGTGAGAAGACCGAACAGCTTCTTCTTCGCGAGGCTGCCTGGCCGGCTGGTGACGGTCGCAACGCATTGGCGGACAGTCGAGCAGGAGGATCTCCCGCACTGGCTTGAGATGCGGTAGCCTCGACCGCTTCGACGCCCTCCTTGGCCACAATTTCCATGGGTGCGTGTTAAGCAACGACGTCGCGTGACAGCATGACGCGCAGTCCGCGTACTCGGCCTTTTATTTCCGTCGACTGCTTCGTTCCGCAGAATCTCGGCCTGCCCGTCTCGGCCTTCGTCTCGCTCGCCTCCATTGACGTCGTCCTCTCTCTCTGGTGGTCGTCAGCGCCGCCGCCCGACGGCTGGCAGCGTCGAGCTCGTCTCCCGTAGAGAATCTCCCGTACCAACCATCCTTAAGGCCTCTGGTCTCACATCTCGAAATTTGTTTAAGCAGCAGCAGGCCATATAGATGCATGTCTTCCGCATAGTGGATGCTCTCATGAGATTGGCTGTCTCCCTCCATCACGTCAATCATGAAATTTGTTTTTCTTAGCACTAGCTAAAAGGCCCGTGCGTTGCGGGCCTATAACCATATAAGCATGGCTCGAGTCAACCCCCCCCCCCCCCCCCCCCCTCCCCGGTCCATGTTCTCTATTTTAACATGACTTCTCACCCATGTCGTCACTTATCGTCCTTCCCGCCTTCGTCGACGATGGCCCCGGTGTTCACCCAATGCGATGAGCTCAACCACCGCACGTCACATTGAACCATGCCAGCGCAAGGGAACGTTAAAAACTCAACCCGTGCACCTGTACGGGCTAGGATTTAAGTAGTAAACATTCATTTTTTAAAATTCATAAGATATCTTTTATGAAAAAAAATATGCACCAAAATCACATTGTAGTATCATTATGTGATAGTTTTTTTTTGCTGTTGTTGCTTTTTTCACAATGTGATTGTTCCACACATATGTCACACCAACTTTATGTTGCCGTTGTTGCTTTTTTCATGATTAAATTAAAAAACATCTTATAGAAAAATATTACAAAATTATGTCTTTCTAAGAAATATATGAGGTATTTATGGGTGGGTTGTTCCTGGGTGTGTTCTGAAACCAATTGACAACCTAATGTGAAGAACAGTTTGTTAATATAGCAATTACAAAATAACTTTTTTTAAGTCAAACAATTACAGAATAAATAAGAGTAAAAAAAACTATGAGATTAACACGCTAGTACACACCATGCAAAGGCACCATCCCTTTTTTTAGGGTAGCACAGTTTTTTATTTATTTATTCAAAGTTCTAAGATATCTCTGACGAAATAACATGCAAGATACTATTCCTGGGAATCACGTAAGGCTATTCTTGCATCGTCATTGAGCATGGTCAATGCTGACTTGTTGTCTAGCTCCACATGAATCTTGGCTACATCCCAGTTCCCAATTCCCGTGCGAGTTGCGCTCCCTTCCTCCAGACTCCGTCCCTAGCTAGCACATGGTCGCCAGCCATGTCCTTGCGTCCTCGTCGCCGTCTGCTGCTGCTAGCAGGGTGACATGGTCGCCAGCCGTGTCCTTTCCTTGTTCCCCGTGTTTTCACCCAGCCCTCCTTGTCCACGTCCAATGCGTGCTTTTTCTTCCCACGTTATTATCTCTCTCCCTCCACAGGGCCCTTCCTAGTTCTCTTCCCACATTATCTCTCTGTATCAAGTCTCGAGGCTGCTTGTTGACTTGTTTAACTCGTCCGTATTTAAATTGGTGAGAATTAGTGCAAAGAAGCGAGGTGGGACTAATTATTTGGGAAGGAACCTTGTTTTTTAGCACAAGCAGAACGGAGTTCAGTTGGTTGCATTCTTCTTGATGGAACGGGAGGTCCTGTGTTTGAAACTTTGAATCCCACATGAGCACCTTCTTTTCACCTTTTTTTATTTGGCTGATCGTGGAAGCCCACTGGGCATATAGGCCCAGCAAAGCAAGGACCAGGTTGCGTGCGAAAGACCGAGCGAGGCACAAACTCAACGAACGGACTGCGGGTTGAAATTAGTACCACCTCGGATAGCAAATTAAAATAACGAAAATTATGGGAGCGAGGTGGACGGACGAAATTATGGTGGTAAGAAGCAATAGCCCCTTTATTAGTAGGTATATATATATATATATATATATATATAGATTTGTGGGTAATTTTTCCTTACTTACGGGGACAATTAGGATGACGGTCAACGGGCAGAAGCACTCCGTGCTTTATTATTAGGTAAAGATGTTGATAAGTAAAATATATATCTGTAGTTTGTATTGTAGGGACATTATAGTTGTTATTTATGAGGCTTTGATCACTGAACTAAAGGGTTGTAGATAAGCAGTTGACTTCTTTGCACTCTTCCCGTTGACTATCACACTGATAAGTTTCAACAATCCAAATTTCTGTGCACATTGTTTCCTGATTTATATGGGCTGTCTACATGTCTTTCTTTTCAAATACACAAGCAATCCACCTCTATATATTGTGCTCTAAGCTTGCTTCAAGTTCATGGTTTCTGCAGTTCTCTTTTTTTAAGCGTCTGGTTGGTTTCTGATTATAACATTTGATATGTTCACCATTAAAAATCTATTTTAGCATATTGATGTATTCATCTATATAACATATATTCCTTAAAAACTTTTATTTTCCCCTTACTGCTTTGCATGATGCAACATTGTCCATTTCTTTTTGGCAATACCCATATTGTTCTGCAATTTTTAGTTTTTAGATTTGGTGTCAGGTAGCATCCCAAAAATTCGAGGACATTCTTATAGAATCAAACTAGAACATTCAGGTAGGAGCCAGCGAACAATCTAATCATGTTATAACTACTGTTTATTTTCTGTTGATGTTTAATGGAGACTTAGAGCTTCCCAGGATCTTGACCTTGTCATACCATATTTTGTTTTCAGTAACAGTATTAAGCACGCCTCTTAATTGCTGCAGACCCGGAACTTCTCCGCTTATGATCTACCTACACACTGAGAAATATGATACTACTCTTTTTAAGCCTTTCCTTTGTTAGTAGGCAAGAGCACAGGTTCTCTGATATTGGACTCTGGCTTTAGGCTCCTGAAAGCTGCAGCTGCTTGTATTGCATACTGCTGTATATATAGGGTACGAGGTCGGTATAGCCTGAGTTGTTTTGTGCTTGACAGCCCAGTGCTAATCAGGATGACAAAATAGAGCTGGCTACTGGTGCTAGTTATGCAGCAGGCTGCAGCAGGCTTACCTTACCTTACTAACATCCCCCTTAATTGCTGCAGAGCCGGAACTTCTCCGCTTATGATTTACCTACACACTGAGAAATATGATACTACTCTTTTTAAGCCTTTCCTTTGTTAGTAGGCAAGAGCACAGGTTCTCTGATATTGGACTCTGGCTTTAGGCTCCTGAAAGCTGTAGCTGCTTGTATTGCATACTGCTGTATATATAGGGTACGAGGTCGGTATAGTCTGAGTTGTTTTGTGCTTGACAGCCCAGTGCTAATCAGGATGACAAAATAGAGCTGGCTGCTGGTGCTAGTTATGCAGCAGGCTGCAGCAGGCTTACCTTACCTTACTAACATCCCCCTCCCCCCCTCTAATTCTACTAGCTACACAGGACACAAGGATTATGCTAACATTCTCCCCCTAAACCTTGTGTATCTACTTGATCTTGACCATTCCAATTTTGGCACGTAGCTCTTGAAAATTCACTCGCTCTTGGTGATTTTGTCAAGATGTCAGCAAGCTGGTCTTGTGAATTGATGTAGCTGGTGCTGATGCTTCCATTTTTCAGATAGTTTCTGATGAAGTGGTATCGAAGATTAAATATGTTTGTTGCGCTCATGGAAGACTGGATCTTTGGCTAATGCTAGGGCTGTTTTGCTGTCCATCATTAGCTCAAATGGTTTTCCTTCCATGAAGTTCACCAAGCAACCGAGCTAGCCAAATTCCCTGTGCTGCAACAGCTGTGGCTGCTACATACTCTGCCTCACAGGAAGACCGGGCAACAACCCTTTGCTTGAGAGATTGCCAACTAATCAAGCAGCTGTCAAGCAAGAACAGTGTGTCACGTGGAGATTCATGTGGACAACGCCATTGTCAAAAGTCACCTCCCTTCAACCCTTATCCAACCCCTCTCCCTCTCAATCTGGAGCGTCAGATCATGATCTGATGGCCACCGCCCGCCCAGCCAATCCCCACTATAGTTGTGGCTCGCCAGGGCCCGGATCAAGTCGTCTAGGCCCATCGTGCCGCCGCAGGCACGCGCCACCTCCGCCTCTAGCCGTCGTCCGACGAAGCCTCGGCTAGCAGCCAGCTGCCTCGTGCCTCCTCTCCTCGCCCTGTCATTCCGCTTCCTCCTCTCTTTCTGCTCACCTGAAAGGATCGAGATGGACCTAGAGGGGGTGAATAGGTACAAATACAAATTTTAATTGTTACTAAGCAATTTTAGGCTACTATGCGGAATATGAAAGTGAGCCTAACAATTACAATGGTGAATCTAGTGCAAGCAAAATATTCAACAACAACAAGTAGCAAGGTAAGCAAGCACAATATGGTATAAGTAAAGACTAAGAGACAAATAACCACAAGTAGAGAGTTAGGGTTAGGAATAACCGCAATTCCGGAGACAAGGATGTATGTCGATGTTCACTTCCTTGGAGGGAAGCTAGTCACCGTTGGAAGGGCAGATGTTACCACAAAGGCACACTAGCACCATGAAGGCTCACCCTATTCTCCCCTTGAGACAGCACCACGAAGGTGTTTCTCAACCACTAGTGGTATACCTTGAGGTGGTCTCCAAACCTTCACAAACTTTCCGGCGATAATCACAATGAACGATTCCTCTCCGAATGACTCATAGCCGCCTAGGAGTCTCCAACCTCCAAGAGTAAAAAATGCTCAATGAAATACAAGGGGAACTCGATTTCCTTTGGTGGAAACGGTGCGGTGATCCTATACTCAAGAGAACATAAAAAATACATATGATACTCTACCATCAAAGTTTCTCTCGAGAATAGAGGGACATAATCCACCATTGCTTCAACCTCATTGACTAACCCATATGACAAATGCTTGGCACACATGATCACTCATCAATTCATATTGTCATTATCGCCAAAACCTTAATTAGAAGGAAGATTGCACTTTCAATCTCCCCCTTGTTGGTGCATGGACAATATGATAACCTATATGAATTGAAATATGTATGAGGTTATCTAGGATAGTGGAGATAACTCCCCCTGGGTAAGTGCATGTAAATCAAATATGATAGTTGAAGCCTTTTGCACATATCTCGAGAGTTTACATAGTATGCATAACATAATCCATAAAATCATACATAGTATGCATAAGATAATCAATAAAATCATACATAGTATGCATAAGATAATCACAATTATATGGAGTTGGATAATTTTGGAAGTATTTTGATATGGTATAATCAATAAAATCTCCACAGTACGCATAAGATAATCACAATAGAACTGAATACAACCTATTGACCACAAACATGAGTATAAGTACTTAACACATTCATACATAGATCATATCATTGCTCACACACATATAAGTGCATATTACAACCAATATAAAGTTCAGAGCAAGCCAACCAAATAAAATGCCAACACAAAATCCAAGGCTTGCTCAAACTCAAGCAAGTACTAGATAACTACTCAAATAGATAGGAAGATAACTACAATCCATCTCCCCCTTTGGCATCGTGACACCAAAAAGAGGGGATGGATGGAGACAATCATGAAGCTCAGTACTCATCATCTTTATCGTCAGCACCGTCATGTGCAGGATCTTCGTCCTCATAGAAAGCATCAGAGTGATCATCGTCTTGGTTTGGTTGGGTGACCTCATCATCACCAGTGAACGGATCATCAATAACCTCTACCACGCTATCCTTGTCCTCAGAACCCTCTGGGATGACCTCTCCATTACGACGACGCTCATCATTGATCGTCCGAATAGCGCGCTTTGAGCGGTGGCTGGACTTAAGGAGACGACGGTGAATGGCACGAAGATAGCCAACAATAGTGTTCTGGGCACGCTAAGAGAAACTCTTCTTGTGAGGAGCAGTGTATACCACACATGGGCCAGGTTGGGCTGCCTCAGATCCGGAAGCCTCAGCAGCATGAGTCTTCGACTTCTTGTTCTAGTTGGGATGAAGAGGATCTTCCTTATTGACATCCATTTGAGCTTCAACTTGATAGCGTATATGCTTTGCAACAGGAAAGGTAGGGAGGATGTTATCCATAGTGGCCCAAAGGATCAAAGCTTGTACGCACTACAAAAAAAACACTTCCGTGACATTATGGCCTGAACGAAAACTTTTTCTGTCATGGATATGACACTTCTATGACGATAATTGTGATAAAAACACGTATCATCATAGATGTGGTGGGCTCCTACTTCTATGACAAAAAACTATGAAAAAAATGGGCTTTTCATCCTGGGCGGGCCGGAGACGCACCTGCATGACATTCCTTGGGCCGTCCATGACATAGAAAATCATGGTAGAAGTGAGGGCGAGGAAATTTTCAGGGAGTTCCCAGTTACGGTGGGCACTCTGTGGGTGGTCGGGGCTGAGCGATGCAGTGTGGTTTGCGCGTTTCTCTCGTATGCGCGTGTGTGCGAGGCGTTCGCTAACTGAACCCGAGCGAGGCGTTCGCTTACTGAACCCGAGCGATCGATCGACCCCTCGCACTACTACATGTACTGAACCCGACCGATCGATCCCCACTACGTACTGAAGCCGATCGATCGATCCCTTCATTGCTAACTGAACCCGAGCGATTCCTTCGCTGCTAACTGAACCCGATCGATCCCTCTTCGCTGCTAACTGTATCCGATCGATCCCTTCGCTGCTTACTGAAGCCGATCGATCGATGTGTTGCATCGAGCCCTCGTGTGAGATGTGAGTTGAGCTAGCCGGTTGGTTGCCTCTCGATGAACAGTGCCTGTTGCTGCCGCGCGCGCGATACACGTAGAACGAGTCGAGACTGCTGTTGCATCGATCGAGCCCTTTGCGCGAGACATGGTGAGTTGACCTAGCCGGTTGGTTGGTTGTGGATGAACAGTTCCCGTTGCTGCTGCCCGCTCATACGCCCCACCCCTGCCGGTGGGTTGGCTGTGGATGAACAGTACCCTGGCTGTGTGAAGGTGGTTGGCGCTGGATGAACAGGACCCCAATCGATCGAGGAGGCCGTGCCGCGTTACGCCACATCCCCGCCGGTTGGGGGTGGACGAACCGGAGCTCGTGGAGGCCGTAGGCAGTTGCAGATGAACAGTAGCCCGTGGAGGCTGGAGGAAGTAGACGGTGATGAACAGTAGCCCATGGAGTCTTGTTTTGCGGTACGCCACACCCCTCCCGATGAACAGGACCCTATTTCGACCACAGGCGGTTGAACAGAAGTCCGTTTCCTCTGTTTTGCGGTACGCCAGACCCCTAATACGTCTCCAACGTATCTATAATTTTTGATTGTTCCATGCTGTTATATTATCAATCTTGGATGTTTTTATAATCAATTATAGCAATTTTATATCATTTTTGGAGACTAACCTATTAACTTTGGAAAGTGTCCAAAAGTGCCCTGGTGCCTCGTGGGGCCACCCCAGCTCCGTTTGACCTAATTCCACCACTATAAATTCAGGAAAAATCAGAAACCCTCAGGGGAGTCCACGAAATACTTTTTCCGCCGCCGCAAGTTTCTGTTCCAGAGAGATCCCATCTGGAGGCCTTCTCCGGTACTCCGCCGGAGGGGGAATCGATCACAGAGGGGCTCTACATCAACCTTGCTGCCTCTCCGATGATGCGTGAGTAGTTTACCATAGATCTTCGGGTCCATAGTTAGTAGCTAGATGGCTTCTTCTCTCTTTTTGATCTTCAATACAATGTTCTCCTCGATGTTCTTGGAGTTCTATCCGATGTAATCACTTTTTGCGGTGTGTTTGTTGGGATCCAATGAATTTTGAGTTTATGATAAGATTATCCATGAATATTATTTGAGTTTTCTCCGAACTCTTTTATGCATGATTATTATAGCCTCATATTTCTTCTCTGATCTATTGATTTGGTTTGGCCAACTAGATTGATTTATCTTGCCATGGGAAGAGGTGCTTTGTAATGGGTTCGATCTTGCGGTGCTCAATCCCAGTGACAAAAAGGGACATGACACGTATGTATCGTTGCTATTAAGGGTAAAAAGATGGGGTTTATTCATACATGAGTTTATCTTGTCTACATCATGTCATCGTTCTTAAGGCGTTACTCCGTTCTTTATGGACTTAATACACTAGATGCATGCTGGATAGCGGTCGATGTGTGGAGTAATAGTAGTAGATGCAGGCAGGAGTCGGTCTACTTGTATTGGACGTGCTGCCTATATACATGATCATTGCCTTGGATATCGTCATGATTATTTGCTTTTCTATCAATTGCCCAACAGTAATTTGTCTACCCACCGTATGCTATTTTCTTGAGAGAAGCCTCTAGTGAAAACTATGGCCCCCGGGTCTATCTAAATCATATTACTAAAACCCTAAAAATATTGCTGCCATTTCCTTTTATTTATTTTATTTTGTATTTTTGTTTCAATCTATCTATCTATTACATACAATTTAATCTTGCAATTTACCGCCGAGGGATTGACAACCCCTCGTTTGCGTTGGGTGCAAGGATTTGTCGTTTGTGTGCAGGTGCTGCTAACGAGGTGTTGCGTGATTCTTCTACTGGTTCGATAACCTTGGTTTCATAACTGAGGGAAATACTTATCTCTACTGTGCTGCATCATCCCTTCCTCTTCAGGGATAATACCAACGCAAGCTACAAGTAGCAGGAAGAATTTCTGGCGCCGTTGCCGGGGAGACATCATCAACATCTATCAAGTACCTTTGCATAAACTCTCATCTCCTTGCATTTACTTTATTTGCCATTTGCCTCTCGTTTTCATCTCCCCCACTTCTAAAATGTTTTTACAAAAATACAAAAATATTTTCCGTTTGCCTTTTTGTTTGTTTGCTTGATTGTTTGCTTGCTTTACCATTATGGCTAGTTCTTCGCTCGTTACTATTACCCCTGAAAATGAAGTACTTAATTTTAAACAAAGGGGAGGAGAGAATTTAAAAGATGCTTGGTATAGGATTTGTGATGCTCATAATAGATCAACTCGTAAGCAATCCTCTACCATCCTTCTTCGCAATTTTTATGTGGACATTACTACTTGGTATAGATTTGTGCTTGATACTAATACCGGAGGGAATTTCTTGATGTGTCCCTCTACGGATGCTTTTAATGCTATGGGGAATTTAGTGGGATCATCACCTATTACTATTAATGAAACAACTTTGACCTTGGAACAGGTTATGCAAAGATTAGATGTTATTGAAAATAAAATGCCTACCGTTGAGCATATTGAAAATCTAGATAAAAAGATTCATAACCATGTTACTCAATTTGGATCGAAGGTAGGGATTACCCTTAAGATGCTAAAAGAGAAAGAACCAATAATTAATGAAAGGATGGAACAAAGTCCCGCTAGGATCGATAAGTTGGAAGAAATTATTAATAAATTAGGTTCCGCTTTTTCTTCCGCTAAAGCTATTGAAAAAACTACTCCTAGCAAGAATTGCAAGTTTATGTATGTCCCTAAAACCAATGGTGCTACTTCTAGTAAGGGAAATGAGGATCTTAAAATGATTAGCATGCACCCCGATTTCATTGATATAATTAAGGAACCTATTCACAAAAGTAAAATTCTTGATTTTGTGCCTAGAAGTGTGATGGTGAGAAACACCTATGTTAAATCTATTAGGAAAAATGGATGTGTGATTGAGGAGTTGGAAACCAAAGATGACAATACTTGAAATTATGCATTATGCCTAGCTAGGGGCATAAAACAATAGCGCTTGTTGGGAGGCAACCCAATGAATAAAATAAATTTTTTCTGTTATTGTGTGTTTTCACAATTATGATACTGGTATGATTGTGTTTTTGTGTTTTTAATTAGTGTTTGTGCCAAGTAAAGCCTTTGGGATGATTTGGAAGATAGTATAATTGATGCTGTTTGGAAAACAGAAAGTTTTGTGTCCAGTGCCCGAATTTTTTTTCTGTACTGGAGCATCAAAAAAATCTGAATTTTTTACACAGTATTGGTATATGAATTGCCCACGTTGTCCTAATTTTTCAGAATTTTTTGAGTTACAGAATTATGGCTTTTAAATAGATTGCTACAGACTGTTCTGTTTTTGATGCACTACTTGCTTGTTTTGATGAATCTATGGATTGTATCGGGGGGTATAAGCCATGGTGAAGTTAGAGTACAGTAGGTATAATGCAAAAATAAAATATGAATGGGTTTGCAACAGTACTTAAAGTAGTGATTTATTTTGTTATACTAACGGATCTCACGAAGGTTTTGTTGAGTTTTGTGTGATTGAAGTTTTCAAGTTTTGGGTGAGATCACGATGGATGAAGGAATAAGGAGTAGCAAGAGCCTAAGCTTGGGGATGCCCTAGGCACCCCAAGGTAATATTCTAGGAAGACTCAAGCGTCTAAGCTTGGGGATGCCCCGGAAGGCATCCCCTCTTTCTTCTACCAACCATCGGTAATTTTACTTGGAGCTATATTTTTATTCGTCACATGATATGAGTTTTGCTTGGAGCGTCTTGTATTATATGAGTCTTTGCTTTGTTTGCTTTTTAGTTTGTCACAATCATCTTTGCTGAACACACCTATCTTGAGAGAGCCACACGTTTATCATCATTTGTTAGAATACTGTATGTGCTTCACTTAAATTTTTTGAGCTAGGCAGTTGCTCTAGTGCTTCACTTAAATCTTTTTGAGCACGGCGGTGGCTATATTTTGAAGAAATAAACTCTCATGCTTCACTTATATTATTTTGAGAGTTGATTAAAATTTTGAAGAAATGAATTCTCATGCTTCACTTATATTATTTTGAGAATTGACAAGATTGAAATTTTGAAGAAATGAATTCTCATGCTTCACTTATATTATTTTGAGAATTGATAAGATTGAAATTTTGAAGAAATATTTGCACTCTCATGCTTCACTTAAATCTTTTTGAGAGTTGACAATAGTAACGGTAATTTGCACAAGATATGAATTTGGTCCCAAAGTGATGAATATTCAAGAGGGATATAAATAAAAACTTTCATATAGATCATTGGATATGATAAGTGTGATTCCTTGCAATAGTTTTGCGATATGGAAATGATAATATGTGAGTCATGTTACTGAGTAATTGTGATTTAGTAAGAATATTAGTGTTAAGGTTTGTGATTCCCTATGCATGCACATTAAGTCAATAGTTATGCAATGAAATTATATCCTACTTATGGTGCATTATTCGGTGTTAGTTATGTTCAATGCATGTTTATGACCGTTTTCGCTTTTTGGTTGGTTGCTTCTCAATCTATTTGCTAGCCTTCATTTGTACTAAGCGGAAATACTGCTTGTGCATCAAAACTCCTTAAACCAAGTTGTGCCAAATGAGTCCACTATATCTACCTATATGCGGTATTTCAATGCCGTTCCAAGTAAATTTGCGTGTGCCAACTCTAATTTTCAAAATAATTTTTCTGTTTTGTGTGCCCGTACCGCTCATGAAGCGGCAGGGGGTGGCCATTATTTTCCATGCTAGGTGTGTTATTCTCACGATGAGTGTTTATTCACTTGTCATTGCACGAGAGGATGGTTGGTAATAGGGATGCCCAGTCCCACAATGAAATCAAAAATAATAACAACAAAATTCCTTGGAAAGTGTTGGTTTGGAGGGCACCCGTGGATACGGCTAGCCATGGATTGTGAAAGAAATGGTGAAAAGGAAATAAACTTCACTTTCTGTTTGGGAACCGCCTATGATGTGTCTAGCATGGAAAATATTGGGAATTCTCGGTCGTTTTCGTTGACAGGAAAAGCATGCCTCTCAAAATATTTTTATCTCTTTAATTTCAGCTTTGAGCTCTGGCACATTTGACAAATCTCTGCTTCCCCCTGCGAAGGGCCTATCTATTTACTTTTATGCACTTTTTATTTTTATTTGAGTCTCCATCTTCTCTTACAAAAGCACCAACTAGAGAGCACTATTGTCATACTTGTGCATTGTGTGTAGCTAATATTTGAGTGTGTTTCATGAATGGATCAATGATTGAGCATAATGGGCTAGGGATAACTTTCTTTAGTGTTGATATTTTGAAAGACATGGTTGCTTGTTAGCATGCTTGAGTATTTATATCTTCATGTCAAATTATAGACTATTGTTTTGAATCATTCAAGTCCAATGTCCATGCTACAAAAGAAAAGAATATGTGATGAATATGTTAGGCAGCATTCCACATCAAAAATTCTGTTTTTACCATTTACCTACTCGAGGACGAGCAGGAATTAAGCTTGGGGATGCTGATACGTCTCCAACGTATCTATAATTTTTTATTGTTCCATGCTGTTATATTATCAATCTTGGATGTTTTTATAATCAATTACAGCAATTTTATATCATTTTTGGAGACTAACCTATTAACTTAGTGCCCAGTGCCAGTTGCTGTTTTCTGCCCTGTTTTTGTTTTACAGAAAATCAATACCAAACGAAGTCCAAATGCCATGAAACTTTTTGGAGATTTTTTTCTGGACAAGATAAACACTAGAAGCTTCGGGAGAAGACCAGACGCTAGAGGGGGTGTCCACGAGCCACCAGGGCGCGCCTGGGGGGCAGGCGCGCCCTGGTGCCTCGTGGGCCCACCCCAGCTCCGTTTGACCTAATTCCACCACTATAAATTTAGGAAAAATCAGAAACCCTCAGGGGAGTCCACGAAATACTTTTTCCGCCGCCGTAAGTTTCTGTTCCAGAGAGATCCCATCTGGAGGCCTTCTCCGATACTACGCCGGAGGGGGAATCGATCACGGAGGGGCTCTACATCAACCTTGCTGCCTCTCCGATGATGCGTGAGTAGTTTACCACAGACCTTCGGGTCCATAGTTAGTAGCTAGATGGCTTCTTCTCTCTTTTTGATCTTCAATACAATGTTCTCCTCGATGTTCTTGGAGTTCTATCCGATGTAATCACTTTTTGCGGTGTGTTGTTGGGATCCGATGAATTGTGAGTTTATGATGTGGCGCCCCGCCTGAATACCACTGTAGGCAGACGGTCGCCGCACATACCAGCCCAGGAAAATCACTCTGGCATGTGCTTTTACAACAAGTATCATGAACACAAGCTTTTCTATTAATGGATATATAAGTCTTACAGAATATATTTTACAAGGGTGATGGCAGCGGAAAAGCTCTATCTAAGGCAGCATGGTCTTGGTGCGGCTCCAATCCACAGGGATCTGACTGGGTTACTCTTCTAGCCCGCGAACACTCTGGCTCCTCGCTAGCGAACGTCGAATCCTTGGATGAACCTGGCCACATTGAAGGCCGCTGAGTACTTTTGAATGTACTCGCAAGCAAACCAAACCAACATATACACCAAGCAATGCGATCCATGGCATTCAAGCATGCATTAGTTATTAGAACAACATTAACTATCATAGCATAATATACTTACCTAGCAAGATTAATCATCATGTCATCACAGGATTATCTAGCATGATAACTATCAAAGTAACTGCAAAGATACATCATATTAAGTAGTTAATCCATATTCCGAATAATCTTAGGATCCAAATCCGGTCCAAACCTTGCGGTCACCCGACCGCTCATCTCATAGCCATCCCATGGACAACATTTCATATTCCTGACATCAACCGCTGTCTAGGCATCTGCATTGCAAGTTTGACAGACCTTACCATTCTCTGGTTCATTATTAACGTCATATGGTTTGTTCCTCCAGACTCGACACAGACCAAATAGTGGCCTAGTACGAACTGTCCATGACCGAGGGCGCGGCTATTCGAATAGATTTACACTATGCAGAGGTTGCGCACTTTACCCACACCATGGAGCTCCCGGCCTCGTACTCCCATTCGGGTGGACCGGTGTTGCTCCAACGAAACTTGCCTAACCCGTGACTGTTCTACCGTACCACCGACAATCATACCCTCCCAGTGTCATGTCCTGGGTGGCCCCTGTGTCACCCCATGACACCTGCCACCGTCGTGGCCAACTAAACTGTCCCAAACGGGGACGCCAACAAATAACTCAACTGGGCTCACAAGGTTATCGCAAATTCAAACTAGCAGGAGCTTAACTATTTCTAACACAGGCATAAACATTAATTAAACACGCAAGAATAACACAGAGGAATGCTTCAGGGCATATATTAGATGGTCGGCTTGCCTGGGGGTCGATGGATTCGCCGGAGAGAAGTGCGATCACCTCGCGGAAGAATTCGCCGGAAAAGGTTCCCTCTCGGAGGGGCTGAATATAGGGCAGGGGCAAAATGGGCATTTTCAGAAAGTGTCAACATGGTGAAAGTGACATCATCGGAACGGGATCGATGTACCGAGGAAGTGGGCCTTGGAATCACCTCGATCGGAGTTGCGGGTAAAAAGTTAGGGCCGTTCGTTGTTTAGGCAGAGAAATAAACAAAAACTGTCCATTTCTGACCTTAACGGACGAACATCCGCTATATAACCATTTCGGCAGCCGGCTGGAGAGAGGAAGCGCCTTTGCGGAAATACGCTTTTGCTGCGGTGGTCGCGTACTCTTCGGAGTACGCTTCCACTTATCCACGCTGGCGGGTGTCTCTCTCACTGACAGGTGGGGTCGGGGCCCACCTGTCAGGTCTCCTCTTCTCTCTCCTCCCGCTCCCTTCTTCTCCCCCGACGCTCGCCTATAGCGCATAGAGGGTCGCCGGCGCCGGCACTCGTTTGGGCTGCTCAGGCCGTCTCCGGCGAGACTCCGGCCACCGGCCGAATCTTCGTAACGCGGCGCATCCAATGGCCCCATCCATGGCCGTCGGAGAGTTCCCGGGAAGCAGCAGCGTGGCTCGTGGCAGACAGCAGTACGCGGCGGCTCCGACGAGTAGGCGGGGTTCCGGTGAGCTAGGAGGCTGGGCAAGGGCATGGGCGAGCTCACCGGAGAGTGGAGCATCCCGAGGAGAGCTCGGTCGGGGCGGGGAGGGGCTGGACATGGGGATTGGGGCGGAGGCAGTGAGTGGAGCTCGCCGGAAATTTGCGAGCTCCGGCGAGGATCTCGACCGGGCGAGGAGGTGGGAGTGACCTAGAGGGAGAGGTAAGGAGGCTAGGGTGCTCGGGTATGGCTGGGGGGCTCCGGGGAGGACCTATTTATAGGCGGCCGCGGCGGGGAGATAAGCACGGCCGCCGTGGCGCCCTTATCACCGCACTGGAGCTCGGGGAAGACGTGGCTCGGAGGCTTGCGGTGCCGACCTGACGAAGATCAGAGGGAGGGGACGGCTCGGGGAGGAAGACGCCAATGGGAGAGAAGAAGACGACGGCGGTCACGGGCGGACAGCACGGTGGCGGGACTCGCCGCGGCATGGGGAAGAAGAAATCGGAGAGGAGAAGGGCCTAGAAAGGGGCAGGTGGACGCCACGGAGACGCTAGACACGTCGGGACACGCCGGGGCTGGCCGGAGCTGGCCTGCCGACGAGAACAGTGCCGCAGAGCACCGTTTCTGCCTGCTGTCCACGCGGTCACCACGTGCATGGCTTGCTCTGGAAGGCTTCTGCATGTCCAAGCTTGTCCAACAAGTCTCCCGATGCTCAAATAGATGAAAGAAGCGGCTAGAACCAGCTAGGTGGCTCTGAGGTGAGTGGTACTTGCAGAAACAGGTTCTGACAGCCAAATTGGCTGGAATTTTCTGGAGAAATGGATGGAGAAATGGAGTTGGATATTTGTCACAGTGAAATTTGGTAGGAAGGACTAGGTGCTTGCAACATTTGAGCCCATTTGGACAAGTTTTGCATATACTTCCCTTGCAATGCAATTTCTGGTCCAGAAACTTGACTTTGAAGCTGCACTCATTTGGCTTTATGAAATGAACTGAATTTTGGTTTAGGGTGATTATTTGGATATATGAAGATACTGGAAAAATTTCAGCTCATTTGGAAATGCCAAAGCGGTACTTCCTTCACAGAGCTTGGATCTGGACAGAAACTAGATGGAATTTTTGGGAAAAATTGGCTAGATAAAATGATGTGAATTTTGGCATAATAACATAATATATGGAATTTGAGGTCCTGGATTAATTTGAGAATTTTTTAAGCAATATAAAATATAGTTGCTTCACAACCTCAAAATAAATCCAGAAACAAGAATTGGATGATGCTCTCAAAAGTTGAGCTATGGAACTTGGGATCTTGATGGAAATGGTGAAGATATGCATAGGACAATCTGCACAAATTATTTGGGATTTTTCCTGGCTACCAAAATAGTAGCTCCTTTGGAAAGTGCCCAAATTGCAATATTGGCTTTAAATAGGAAAAGGCAATTTCCCTTATTTAATTATTGCCAATATTTTTATGGGAGCTCAATATAATCACAAAGAATATCTCCACAAGTTTTCATGAAGTTTGGAGATAGATAGATATTTTCCTGGATTTAATTCCTTTAACTGGCAGAAAAAGGAATTAATTTTAAATGAAAAATATTGCAAATAACTTGACAATATTTTTGCATATCCAGGGTTTATAGATGTGGGATGATCACTGGGAAAAGTTTGGGAGGCAATAGATTAAAGGAAATTAGGGTTCCTTTGTAACGGAAGGAATTAGGGTTTCCCTTCCGGTAGATCGGAGAGTAGGGTTTCGGCGGTGAAATCCTGAGAATAAATTTTGGATGGCAAGGTTGGACTGGAGAGAATCTCTGGTTGGATAGGGAAGGCAAGGCTAAATGACCATCTTCATATACCCAAGAGCGAGAGAAAATCCAAGAACATCGAAAAAAGACGGGAGTCCAATCCCGCGAAGGAAAAAAAAACAAGGAGCGAAAACCAGGGTGTTACATATGATCAGATTATCCATGAATATTATTTGAGTTTTCTCTGAACTCTTTTATGCATGATTATTATAGCCTCGTATTTCTTCTCCGATCTATTGATTTGGTTTGGCCAACTAGATTGATTTATCTTGCCATGGGAAGAGGTGCTTTGTAATGGGTTCGATCTTGCGGTGCTCAATCCCAGTGACAGAAAGGGACATGACACGTATGTATCGTTGCTATTAAGGGTAAAAAGATGGGGTTTATTCATACATGAGTTTATCTTGTCTACATCATGTCATCGTTCTTAAGGCGTTACTCCGTTCTTTATGGACTTAATACACTAGATGCATGCTGGATAGCGGTCGATGTGTGGAGTAATAGTAGTAGATGCAGGCAGGAGTCGGTCTACTTGTATTGGATGTGATGCCTATATACATGATCATTGCCTTGGATATCGTCATGATTATTTGCTTTTCTATCAATTGCCCAACAGTAATTTGTCTACCCACCGTATGCTATTTTCTTGAGAGAAGCCTCTAGTGAAAACTATGGCCCCCGGGTCTATCTAAATCATATTACTAAAACCCTAAAAATATTGCTGCCATTTCCTTTTATTTATTTTATTTTGTATTTTTGTTTCAGTCTATCTATCTATTACATACAATTTAATCTTGCAATTTACCGCCAAGGGATTGACAACCCCTCGTTTGCGTTGGGTGCAAGGATTTGTTGTTTGTGTGCAGGTGCTGCTAACGAGGTGTTGCGTGATTCTTCTACTGGTTCGATAGCCTTGGTTTCATAACTGAGGGAAATACTTATCTCTACTGTGCTGCATCATCCCTTCCTCTTCGGGGATAATACCAACGCAAGCTACAAGTAGCAACCCCCAGCCGATGAACAGGACCCTGTTTCGACCGTAGGCGGTTGAACAGAAGTTTGTTTCCTCTGTTTTGCGGTACACCAGACCCCCAACCGATGAAGAGGACCCCGTTTCGGCTGTTCCGTCCAAGCCGGTTGGCTCCCGATGAACATGACGCATTTCGACCCAGTCGGTTGCCTCCCGATGAAACGACGATGTTTCTCCATTCCGACCCAGCCGGTTGGCTGCCGATGAACATGACGCCGTTGCTGCATACCCCCATCATCGCCTCTCCATGTACACAAGCCCTAGCCGTACTTCCTCATAGATTTGGATTTGGTGGAAGAAATATTTGAGTGGAAAGCAACTTGGGAAAGGCTAGAAATCAAGGTTCAAATGGTTGGATTGGAATCTCTTGATCTCAACACATGAGTAGGTGGTTCTTTCTCAGAAAATGTATGGTGGAAGTGTAGGCACGTTGTGATGGATCTCTTACTAGGTAAGAAGGTGGTGGAGGGGCATAAATAGCCTTCACCTAAAATCCAACCGTTACAAGTCTTTGACCCAACTTGGTGACACCGACATGAAAATCTCGGTGAGACCAACTAGTGTATAAGACATGAACGTTAGGCTTTTCGGTGGGACCGATCAAAGCATCTCGGTGAGACCGAAGTGCAATGGCTAGGGCAAGACCACGTTTCGGTGAGACCAAAAATTTCATCTCGGAAATTCCGAAGTGAAGTGACATCGTTACAACAACTTGGTCAAGCCGTCTCGGTGGGACCGAGAACCATTTCGGTTACACCGAAGTGTTAGGGTTTTGGCTGTGGCAGTGGAGTGATCATCTCGGTGAGTCCGGAGTAGATGTTATCGGTGGGACCGAAATGATGAATTAGGGTTTTGGATAGATGTGTTGTGGGAAAGTGATCGAGGGTTTTTGGAGCAATATCACTGAGCACTTTGAGCAACAACCTCATCAACAATACCTCATCCCCTTTTAATAGTATTGGCTTTCCTATGGACTCAATGTGATCTTGGATCACTTAAAATGAAAATGAAGAGTCTTGTGGATGCCAATCTTGTCCTTGACATTTTGAAGGGTTCCACATCTTCTTGTCCTTGCCATGCCATTGTTGAACTTGTCTGAAATATACTAGATAAAAGTATTAGTTCAACCACATGTATGTTAATAATGATTACCAAAACCACCAAGGGAGCAACTGTGCTTTCAGTCTCCCCCTTTTTGGTAATTGATGACAACATACATCAAAGCTTCAAATAAGGATGTAATAGAAAATTGTATGAAAGCTTTGAAGAAGACATGTAACATGTATGAGGCCCCCCTAAAGATGTGCAGCTAGTAAATGATGATAGCTTAAGGAAAGTAGAGGCACAAAGTGAAGGGAATACACATGTAACATGTATCTTGGCTATATGCATCAGAGCAACAAAAAGAAATTGAAATACCCACATGTTCATGACTATTTTCTTGCAAACAATATGTGCAAAAGCAAGAAGTCATCATGTACATGAGTATGATGCACATACTTACCTCGAAGTTCTTTGATCATATACCTGAAGAAACATACTTGAGAAAACATGGTTAGATAACACAAGATAATTTCTCCAAGAAAGGACACAAGATCAACAAGAAACCAAGATTGGGATGACATGTAGAAGAAAGTATCACTAAGTGAATACTTCTGTCAGACGCAGACATGTCCCCAAAAGAAAGATCAAATAGAATTAGTTAACCCCCCTAAAAGAAACTACCTCTCCCCCTAAATTTGACATTAGATATTGGGAGTAGGTAGGGTGAGAAAACTAGAGCAACCAGAAAACAGAAAACAGATCATGTTTCTCCCCTCTTAGAAACATGTAGCATTCTCTCCTCTTGTAAGGTGCATCTCTCTCCCCCCCTTTGTGGGATCGAGGAGATAGGTCTAGAGGAGGGGGGGGGGGTGAATAGACACTTAACCAACCAAAGTTGCAGTTTTTAGTTTCTCTTGGAACTTAGGCAGATTTTGGCACAAGTTAACATGACTCCAATACTTTCTACACATGCATATCTAGAGATTGAGCAGCGGAAATAGTAAAGCATGCAAGAGTACGGAAAGTAAAGGGGTAGAGTATGGAAGATCAAACGCAATGAAGACACGGTGGTTTTTGGCGTGGTTCCGATAGGTGGCGCTATTGTACGTCCACGTTGATGGAGACTTCAACCCACAGAGGGTAATGGCTGCGCGAGTCCACGGAGGGCTCCACCCACGAAGGGTCCACGAAGAAGCAACCTTGCCTATTCCACCATGGCTTACGTCCATGAAGGACTAGCCTCACTCGGGGTAGATCTTCACGAAGTAGGCGATCTCCTTGCCCTTACAAACTCCTTGGTTCAACTCCACATCATGTCAGAGGCTCCCAAGTGATACCTAACCAATCTAGGAGACACCACTCTCCAAAAGGTAATAGACGGTGTGTTGTTGACGAACTCCTTGCTCTTGTGCTTCAAATGATAGTCTCCCCAACACTCAAACAACTCCTCACAGATTTGGCTATGGTGAAAGAAGGATTTGAGTGGAAAGCAACTTGGGAAAGGCTTGAAATCAAGGTTCAAATGGTTGGATTGGAATGTCTTGATCTCAACACATGAGTAGGTGGTTCTCTCTCAGAAAATGTATGGTGGAAGTGTAGGCACGTTCTGATGGCTCTCCTTACTGAGTAAGAAGTGGTGGAGGGGTATATAGCCTCCACACAAGATCCAACCGTTACACACTTTTGACCCAACTCGGTGGCACCGAACTGTGTAAAAGATATGAACGTTAGGAATCTCGGTGGGACCGACTGGAACAACTCGGATGGACCGCTGTGCAATGGTTAGGGCAAACCTCGTCTCGGTGGCACCGATTGCATCAACTCGGTAGGACCGAAGTGAAGCAATAAGGCAACAGAGAGTTGGCAAGCCATCTCGGTGAGACCGATTTGCAAAACTCGGTGGGACGGAAGTAAGTGCAAACGATTATAGAGAGTTGGCAAGGCCATCTCGGTGGGACCGAGATCCATATTGGTGGATCCGATTTGTTAGGGTTTTGGCAGTGGCTAAGTCCAGATGAACTCGGTGGCTCCGGATAGGAAATTTCGGTGGGGCCAAGTTGGAATGTAGGTTTTGGACATATTTGGATGGAGAAAGTGGTTGAGGATTTTGGAGCAATGTCACTAAGCACTTGAGCAAAAAGACCATTAAGCAACACCTCATCCCCTTTTAATAGTATTGGCTTTCCTATGGACTCAATGTGATCTTGGATCACTAAACCAAAAATGTAGAGTCTTGAGCTTTTGCCAATCCATGTCCTTAGCATTTTGAAGGGGGTTCCACATCCTCTTGTCCTTGCCACGCCATTGTTGGACTTATCTGAAATTCACTAGATAGAGGCATTAGTCCAACAACATGTATGTTGGCATAAATTACCAAAACCACCAAGGTAGCAAATGTGCTTTCAATCTCCCCCTTTTTGGTAATTGATGACAACATACATCAAAGCTTTAAATAAAGATTTAGCAGAAGATTGTATGAAAGCTTTGAAAAAAAACATGTAACATGTATGAGCTCCCCCTAAAGATATGCATATAGAATGATGATATCATATGGGAAATATACATGCATCATGTATCTTGGCTATATGCATCAGAGCAATATATATATGGCATTTAGGTGTCCACATGTCCATTGATTGTCTCCTTGCAAACAATATATACTAGCAAGGGGTCAATCATGCACATGAGTGTGATGCATATACTTACCTTGAAGTTCTTGATCAAGTACCTGAAGAAATACACTTGAGAAAACAAGGTTAGATAACACAAGATAATTTTTTCAAGAAAAGACACAAGATCAACAAGAAACCAAGATTGGGATGATATGTAGAAGAGAGTATCACTAGGTGAGTACTTCTTTGAAGCAGACATGTCCCCAAAAGAAGGAAATAGTTATCTCCCCTTAAAGAACTTCCTCTCCCCCTGAATCTGACATTGGATATTGGGAGCAGGTAGGGTGAGAAAACTAAAGCAATCAAAAACACTAAAATCAACTGAAATCATGTTTCTCCCCTCTTCGAAACATGTGACATTCTCTCCTCTTGTAAGGTGCATCTCTTTTTGTAGTGATAAGCTTTGATGTATTCCTCTCTCCCCCTTTGACATCAATTTCCAAGAAGGGACTTCAAGGTCATAGGTCAAGTGGGTTTGGTCCTTGAGAAACACATCTAGACAATGAGTGGCTCTAGATGCAAGTAGAGGATAAGAATCATTGAGTGGAGCTGGAGCAGAAAATCTCAGAAAATATTTGACAGAAAACTCCTTAGATCAGCAAAGTCGGTGACTCCGAGTTGGATCAATTCGGTGGAACCGAGTTTGGTGCAAAGGAACATTTTTTCAACTCAGCTCACTAGGCAAAGGAATTCTCACAAAGATTTGCAATGAATTAGCTGCGAAACTAGCTAAAAGAAAAGAAACACAGAAAAGAAGCAAAGAAACGTCTAGATGAAGTTTTTTTTTGAAAAAGAAAACACTCTAGCAAGGAGAGAACAAACAAAAGAAACACTAGAGAACTTCATCTAGAGGGGTCGGTGACTAGGTCACCTATGTTAGAGTATATTGACTTAGGAGTCAAGTGAGAACACTTGATCATAGGTCATACTCATCATTTAAGCTCAAAATGGGGTTGCCATTTTTCCTTTAAGCATTTCAATGCATTCACATCTTGTTGAGGTGCTTTGGCTCATGACTTTGAGTAAAGCTTCTCTAAGATGTGAGAACTTACATTGGGATTTGGTGGTGATGTCCATCATGTAGTTGAACTTGAAGTGGATGCTCATAAGTTGAAGTTGGGAGCTATCCTATCATTTGTAGTTCATCTTCCTACATGGGTTAGTTTTGCAAGGAACAACATGTATATCCAAAATGACAAGAATGAAGCATAACTCAAAAGTTGTCAAAGGATATGTTTAGGTGTCTTGTTCCTTGTCCCACCATCAATTGTTGATACTTGGGTTATACAAGATTGCTTATGATAAGAGTGAGATGCAATCTTGTGACTTGAAGCTTGTCCAAGTACCTACAAAAGGTTAGATACAATACAAGGGAGCAAAATGTCCAAGATATAAGATGATCATGAAAGTATCATGGATTAGTCAAGAATGCTCATGCCCTTGTATGCATCCACATGAACCTCTAGTTCACGTTTGAAGCATCAATGATGTTCAACTCACTTCTCAAGTGACAAAACACTTTCTCATCAAGAGGTTTGGTAAAGATGTCCGCCAATTGTTTGTCGGTACGAACATGTTTAAGGTCAATGTCACCTTTCTCAACATGATCTCGAATGAAATGGTGACAAACCTCAATATGCTTAGTTCGAGAATGTTGCACGGGATTGTGTGCAATCTTAATAGCACTCTCATTGTCACATAGTAGTGGTACATGTCTCACATGCACACCATAGTCTTTAAGAGTTTGAGTCGTCCATAGTAATTGAGCACAACATGATCCCGCGGCAATGTATTCCGCTTCGGTAGTAGATAGAGATACCAAGTTTTGTTTCTTGGAGGACCAAGACACAAGAGATCTACCAAGAAATTGACATGTACCCGAAGTAGATTTTCTATCAACCTTGTCTCCGGCATAGTCCGAATCGGAATAGCCAACAAGATTAAAAGAAGATCCTTTGGGATACCATATGCCAAACTTTGGTGTATGTAACAAGTATCTCACAATTCTTTTCACGGCCTTAAGGTGACACTCTTTTGGTGCCGCTTGGTATCGTGCACACATGCACACACTTAGCATAATGTCGGGACAGGAGGCACACAGATATAGCAATGAACCAATCATAGATCGATAAACCTTTTGATCAACCGGTTTGCCATCCTTGGTCAAGTCAAGATGTCCACTCATGGGCATGGGGGTTTTCATACCTTTACTTTCTTGCATGTTGAACTTCTTGAATAAGTCCTTGGTATACTTTGTTTGAGAGACAAATGTACCCTCCTTAGTTTGCTTGATTTGCAAACCAAGAAAGAATTTGAGTTCACACATCATAGACAACTCGTACTTTTCCGACATCAACCTTCCAAACTTTTCACTAAAAGAGGGGTTAGTATATCCAAAGATAATGTCATCAACATAAATTTGGCATACAAATAATTCTCCATTAACCCTCTTAGTGCACAAAGTTGAATCAATTTTCCCAATTTCAAAACCTTTTTCAAGAAGAAACTTTGTCAAGCATTTGTACCAAGCTCTATGGGCTTGTTTAAGACCATAAAGGGCTTTACAAAGTTTGTAAACATGATTAGGTTTCTTGGGATTCTCAAAGCCGGGAGGTTGTTTAACATACACTTCCTCCTCAATTTCACCATTTAAGAAATCACTTATAATATCCATTTGATAAAGAGTGATATCATGGTGATTGGCATAAGCAAGTAAAATGCGAATGGACTCAAGTCTTGCAACGGGTGCATAGGTCTCACCATAGTCCATACCTTCGACTTGTGTATAACCTTGTGCTATGAGACGAGCCTTGTTGTGTACAACTTGTCCATCTTCATCTTGCTTATTCCGAAACACCCATTTGGTTCCAATAATGTTTTGCTCCTCTTTAGGCTTCTCAACCAATGTCCAAACTTGGTTCCTCTCAAAGTTGTGTAGCTCCTCGTGCATTGCATTCACCCAATCGGGGTCCTTGAGAGCATCTTCCACCTTCATAGGTTCAACACTAGAGATGAATGAGTAATGCTCACAAAAGTTAGCTAAACAAGTTTTAGAGCGAGTGATTCTCTCGGATTGGATATCTCCAAGTATTTGTTCGACGGGATGACTCTTGTCGATTTTTGCTCTAACTCGAGGTAGCTTTTGCTTGGGTTGTGGTGAGGCTTCCTCATCATCATCATATTCTTCTTCTTCGTTGATGTTGTTGTTCGCTTGTGGAGGTGGAGAAGGAGGTTGAGGTGGATCATCTTGTTGCACTTCCTCATTCCCATCGTCTTGACGTGTTCCACTTGTGGATGCCTCCATATCAACTTGTTGTTCACCTTGATGTGAAGTTGGGGCTTCCACTTGAATAGACGAGGTACTCTCCTTCACTTCCACGGGGCGAATCTTGCCAATGGGCAAGTCTTAGATTGCTTCCCATGGTTCTTGATCTCCTACATCAATTGGCAATTGCTCGACTTGCGAGCCGTTAGTCTCATCAAACTTCACATCTATCGTTTCTTCAACTTTTCGAGTGAAGTTGTTGTAGACACGGTAAGTGTGAGAGTTCGATCCATAACCAAGTAGGAAACCTTGATGAGTTTTAGGAGCAAATTTTGAACGACGATGCTTATCAAGAATGTAACATTTTGAGCCAAATACTCGAAAGTATCCAACTTGTGGTTTGTTACCGGTGAGCAGTTCATACGCCGTTTTACCAAGAAGCTTGTGAAGGTAGAGTCGATTTGTCGCATGACAAGCTGTTTCAACTGCTTCCGCCCAAAAGTGTTTTGGCGTCTTGTATTCATCAAGCATTGTTCTTGCCATCTCAATAAGAGTACGGTTCTTCCTCTCAACAACTCCATTTTGTTGAGGTGTGTACGTAGCCGAGAACTCATGTGAAATACCCTCCTCATCAAGAAAGGTGTCCACATTGGTGTTCTTGAACTCCGTTCCATTGTCACTCTGAACCTTCTTGATCTTCACTTCAAATTGATTTTGAGCCTTTCTTGTGAAGTTCTTGAAGATCTTTTGTACCTGCGATTTATCATCAAGAAAGAACACCCACGTAAATCTGGAAAAATCATCAACAATGACCAAACCGAAAGAGTTATCACCAAGACTCTTATAGGAGTTGGGACCAAAGAGATCCATATGAAGTAGCTCGAGTGGTCTCCTCGTGGTCATAATGTTCTTCACGGGATGGCTTCCCCCAACTTGTTTTCCTGCTTGGCAAGCACTACAAAGTCGATCTTTGTCAAATATAACATCTTTCACTCCAAGAATATGATCTCCTTTCCTCCGGCCATGTAATCTCGAAGATTTGCCATAAGACTAAGATTCTTCATGGTCTTCTCAAATTCAATATCAAATTCTTCGTCCTCATCATAATAGCCATGCTCAACATCATCATCATCATGCATATGATCATCACCTAGGGCAATGAATTCATTAGTTCCATGACCATGACAATGTCCGGATTTATGAATTCTAATGGCTTCCATGATAATGTTACTAATAGTTCCAACATCTCCTTTAGCACGCATAAGATCACGAAGCTCAAACAAGCAATCATCAAAGTTAGGATCATTAGGACTCATCTTGTGAAAAGCAATAGTCTTATGAAGAATCTCATCAAGATTCTTTAGAGAGTAATCGGGATATCGGTTTTCCAAGTCATGCCATAGAGTATAAGCACATTCAAAGTTTTGCATACAACGAAGCACAACTTTAGGTAATCCTCTAATGATAAGATTGACGGTTCTAAGATTACGAAGCACGTCAATTTCCTCTTCATGAGTAGGATGCAAGGGATCGATAGGGGGCACATAAGGATTATGAATATACTTGCTCAAGTTAAATTCATCAAAGATATCAAGCATCTCATGTTTCCAAGCATTGTAATACTCCCCATCGAGAATAGGCACTCTACGTCTAAGACTCCCCAAAGTAGACACATCCATCTTCCTCCAATGGTGATAAAACCAAAGCAATGGAGACCAAAGCTCTGATACCAATTGTGGGATCGAGTAGATAGGTCTAGAGGGGGGGTGAATAGACACTTAACCAACCAAAGTTGCATTTTTTAGTTTCTCTTGAAACTTAGGCATATTTTGGCACAAGTTAAGATGACTCCAATACTTTCTACACATGCATATCTAGAGATTGAGCAGTGGAAATAGTAAAGCATGCAAGAGTACGGAAAGTAAAGGGATAGATTATGGAAGATCAAACGCAATGAAGACACGGTGGTTTTTGGCATGGTTCCGATAGGTGGTGCTATCGTACGTCCACGTTGATGGAGACTTCAACCCACAGAGGGTAACGGCTGCGCGAGTCCACGGAGGGCTCCTCCCACGAAGGGTCCACGAAGAAGCAACCTTGCCTATTCCACCATGGCTTTCGTCCACGAAGGACTAGCCTCACTCGGGGTAGATCTTCATGAAGTAGGCGATCTCCTTGCCCTTACAAACTCCTTGGTTCAACTCCACATCATGTCGGAGGCTCCCAAGTGACACCTAACCAATCTAGGAGACACCACTCTACAAAAGGTAATAGACGGTGTGTTGTTGATGAACTCCTTGCTCTTGTGCTTCAAATGATAGTCTCCCCAATACTCAAACAACTCCTCATAGATTTGGCTATGGTGGAAGAAGGATTTGAGTGGAAAGCAACTTGGGAAAGGTTAGAAATCAAGGTTCAAATGGTTGGGTTGGAATGTCTTGATCTCAACACATGAGTAGGTGGTTCTCTCTCAGAAAATGTATGGTGGAAGTGTAGGCACGTTCTGATGGCTCTCCTTACTGAGTAAGAAGTGGTGGAGGGGTATATATAGCCTCCACACAAGATCCAACCATTACACACTTTTGACCCAACTCGGTGGCACCGATATAGAAATCTCGGTGGCACCGAACTGTGTAAAAGATATGAACGTTAGGAATCTCGGTGGGACCGACTGGAACAACTCGGATGGACCGATGTGCAATGGTTAGGGAAAACCTTGTCTTGGTGGCACCGATTGCATCAACTCGGTAGGACCGAAGTGAAGCAATAAGGCAACAGAGAGTTGGCAAGCCATCTCGGTGAGACCGATTTGCAAAACTAGGTGGGACCGAAGTAAGTGCAAACGATTATAGAGAGTTGGCAAGGCCATCTCGGTGGGACCGAGATCCATATCGGTGGATCCGATTTGTTAGGGTTTTGGCAGTGGCTAAGTCCAGATGAACTCGGTGGCTCCGGATAGGAAATTTCGGTGGGGCCGAGTTGGAATGTAGGTTTTGGACATATTTGGATGGAGAAAGTGGTTGAGGATTTTGGAGCAATGTCACTAAGCACTTGAGCAAAAAGACCATTAAGCAACACCTCATCCCCTTTTAATAGTATTGGCTTTCCTATGGACTCAATGTGATCTTGGATCACTAAACCAAAAATGTAGAGTCTTGAGCTTTTGCCAATCCATGTCCTTAGCATTTTGATGGGGGTTCCACATCCTCTTGTCCTTGCCATGCCATTGCTGGACTTATCTGAAATTCACTAGATAGAGGCATTAGTCCAACAACATGTATGTTGGCATAAATTACCAAAACCACCAAGGGAGCAAATGTGCTTTCACCCTTTGACAAGGAAGAGCTTGTGGTGATAAGCTTTGATGTGCATCTTTCTCCCCCTTTGACATCAATTTCCAAGAAGGGATAGCTTCAAGGTTAATGGTCAAGTGGGTGTGGTCCTTGAGAAACACAACTAGCCATTGAGTAGTTCCAGATGCAAGTAGAGGGAAAGAATCATTGAGTGGAGCTGGAGCAGAAAACTCAGGAAGTATTTGACAGAAAATCCCTTTGAGCAGCAAAGTTGGTGACTCCGAGTTAAGACAATTCGGTGTGACCGAGTTTGGTGCAAATGGAAGATTTTGTCAACTCAGCTCACTAGGCAAAGAATCCTCACAAAGATTTGCAATGAATTAACCAAGAAACTAGCTAAGGAAAAAGAACACAAAAGAAAAAAAATAGAGAAACAAAGAAACATCTAGATGAAGTTTTTTTTGAAAAAGAAACACTCTAGCAAGAGAAGAACATAAGAGAGATACTAGAGAACTTCATCTAGAGGGGTTGGCGACTAGGTCACCTATGTTAGAGTATATTGACTTAGGAGTCAAGTGAGAACACTTGATCATAGGTCATACTCATCGTTAAGCTCAAAATGGGGTTACCATTTTTCCTTTAAGCATTTCAATGTATTCACATCTTGTTGAGTTGCTTTAGCTCATGACTTTGAGTAAAGCTTCTCTAGGATGTGAGAACTTACATTGGGGTTTTGGTGGTGATGTTCATCATGTAGTTGAACTTGAGGTGGATGCTCATGAAGTGAAGTTGGGAGCAACCCTATCATTTGTAGTTCATCTTCCTACTTGGGTTAGATTTGCAAGGAACAACATATGCATCCAAAATGACAAGAATGAAGTATAAGCTCAAATGTTGTCAAAGGATATGTTTGAGTTGTCTTGTCCCTTGTTCCACCAAAGATTGTTGATACGTGGGTTATACAAGATTGCTCAAGATAAGAATGAGATGCAATCTTGTGACATGAAGCATGTCCAAGTACCTACAAGAGGTTAGATACAATACAAGGGAGCAAAGTGTCCAATATATAATGTGATCATAGAAGTATCATGGATTAGTCAAGAATGCTCATTCCCTTGTATGCACCCAAGTGAATCTCTAGTTCACGTTTGAAGCATCAATGATGTTCAACTCACTCCTCAAGTGGCAAAATACCTTCTTATCAAGAGGTTTAGTGAAGATATCCGCCAATTGCTTTTCGGTACGAACGTGCTTGAGGTCAATGTCACCTTTCTCAACATGATCTCGAATGAAATGGTGACGAACCTCAATATGCTTAGTTCGAGAATGTTGCACAGGATTTTGTGCAATCTTAATAGCACTCTCATTATCACATAGTAATGGTACATGTCTCACATGCACACCATAGTCTTTAATAGTTTGTGTCATCCATAGTAATTGAGCACAACATGATCCCACGACAATGTATTCCGCTTCGGCAGTAGATAGAGATACCGAGTTTTGTTTCTTGGAGGACCAAGACACAAGGGATATACCAAGAAATTGACATGTACCCGAAGTGGATTTTCTATCAACCTGGTCTCCGGCATAGTCCGAATCGGAATAGCCAACAAGATTAAAAGAAGATCCTTTGGGATACCAAATGCCAAAGTTCGGTGTATGTAACAAGTATCTCACAATTCTTTTCATGGCCTTAAGGTGACACTCTTTTGGTGCCTCTTGGTATCGTGCACACATGCACACACTTAGCATAATGTCGAGACGGGAGGCACATAGATATAGCAATGAACCAATCATAGATCGATAAACCTTTTGATCAACCGGTTTGCCATCCTTAGTCAAGTCAAGATGTCCACTCGTGGGCATGGGAGTTTTCATACCTTTACTCTCTTGCATGTTGAACTCCTTGAATAAGTCCTTGGTATACTTTGTTTGAGAAACAAAGGTACCCTCCTTAGTTTGCTTGATTTGCAAACCAAGAAAGAATTTGAGTTCACACATCATAGACATCTCATACTTCTCCGACATCAACCTTCCAAAATTTTCACTAAAAAAGGGGTTAGTAGATCCAAAGATAATGTCATCAACATATATTTGGCATACAAATAATTCTCCATTAACCCTCTTAGTGAACAAAGTTGAGTCAATTTTCCCAATCTCGAAACCCTTTTCAAGAAGAAACTTTGTCAAGCATTTGTACCAAGCTCTAGGGGCTTGTTTAAGACCATAAAGAGCTTTACGAAGTTTATAAACGTGGTTAGGTTTCTTGGGATTAACAAAGCTGGGAGGTTGTTTAACATAAACTTCCTCCTCAATTTCACTATTTAAGAATGCACTTTTAATATCCATTTGGTAAAGTGTGATATCATGGTGATTGGCATAAGCAAGTAAAATGTGAATGGACTCAAGTCTAGCAACGGGGGCATAGGTCTCACCATAGTCCATACCTTCGACTTGTGTGTAACCTTGTGCTATGAGATGAGCCTTGTTGCGTACAACTTGTCCATCTTCATCTTGCTTATTCCAAAACACCCATTTGGTTCCAATAATGTTTTGCTCATCTTTAGGCTTCTCAACCAACGTCCAAACTTGATTCCTCTCGAAGTTGTGTAGATCCTCATGCATTGCATTTACCCAATCGGGATCCTCGAGAGTTTCTTCTACCTTCAAAGGTTCAACACTAGAAATGAATGAGTAATGCTCACAAAAGTTAGTTAAACGAGATTTAGAGCAAGTGATTCTCCCGGATTGGATATCTCCAAGTATTTGTTCGACGGGATGATTCTTGTCAATTTTTGCTCTAACTCGAAGTAGCTTTTTCTTGGGTTGTGGTGAGGCTTCATCATCATCATCATCATCATCTTCTTCTTCTTCATTGTTGTTGTGGTTGTTCACTTGTGGAGGTGGAGAAGGAGGTTGAGGTGGATCATCTTGTTGTACTTCCTCATTCCCTTCGTCTTGACATGTTCCACTTGTGGATGCCTCCATGTCAACTTGTTGTTCACCTTGACGTGAGGTTGGGGCTTCCATTTGAATGGAAGAAGTACTCTCCTTCACCTCCACGGGTCGAATCTTGCCAATGGACAAGTCTTGGATTGCTTCCGATGGTTCTTGATCTCCCACATCAATTGGCAATTGCTCGACTTGCGAGCCGTTAGTCTCATCAAACTTCAGATCTACCGTCTCTTCAACTTTTCGAGTGAAGTTGTTGTAGACACGGTAGGTGTGAGAGTTCGATCCGTAACCAAGTAGAAAACCTTCATGAGATTTGGGAGCAAACTTTGAACGACGATGCTTATCAATAATGTAACATTATGAGCCGAATACTCGAAAGTATCCAACTTGTGGTTTGTTACCGGTGAGTAGTTCATACGCCATTTTACCAAGAAGGTTGTGAAGATAGAGTCGATTTGTAGCATGACAAGCTGTCTCAACCGCATCCGCCCAAAAGTGTTTTGGCATCTTGTATTCATCAAGCATTGTCCTTGCCATCTCAATAAGAGTTCGGTTCTTCCTCTCAACAACTCCATTTTGTTGAGGTGTCTACGTAGCCGAGAACTCATGTGAAATGCCTTCCTCATCAAGAAAGGTATCCACATTGGCGTTCTTGAACTCCATCCGTTGTCACTCTGAACCTTCTTGATCTTCACTTCAAATTGATTTTGGGCCTTCCTAGCGAAGTTCTTGAAGATTTTTTGTACCTGCGATTTGTCATCGAGAAAGAACACCCACGTAAATCTGGAAAAATCATCAACAATGACCAAACCGAAAGAGTTACCACCAAGACTTTTATAGGAGTTGGGACCGAAGAGATCCATGTGAAGCAACTCGAGTGGTCTCCTTGTGGTCATAATGTTCTTCACAGGATGACTTTCTCCAACTTGTTTTCCTACTTGGCAAGCACTACAATGTCTATCCTTGTCAAAGATAACATCTTTCACACCAAGAATATGATCTCCCTTAACAAGCTTATCAAGATTACGCATGCCAACATGTCCAAGTCTCCTATGCCATAACCAACCTTTAGAAGATTTAGCAATTAAACATGTACGGGGTTGAGCTTTCTTAGTGAAGTCAACAATGTATAGATCACCTCTACAAATGCTGGTAAAGACCATATTATGATTATCTTGACGAAACACTTGGCAATCTACTTCGGTAAATAGAACATTGAAACCAAAGTCGGCTAGTCTAGATACGGAAAGAAGATTGTAGCCAAGAGATTCAACAATCATAACATTTTGAATGGAGCTATCATTGGATATGGCCACCTTACCAAGGCCAAGTACCTTACGCTTGGAGTTGTCTCCAAAAGTCACATACTTGCGTGGACCATCGTTCTTTGCAAGCTCACGAAACATGTCTCTATCTCTGGTCATGTGATCGGTACATCCACTATCAAGAATCCACTCTTTTCCTCCGGCCATGTAATCTCAAAGATTTGCCATGAGGCTAAGATTCCTCATAGTCTTCTCATATTCGATATCAAATTCTTCATCTTCATCATAATAGCCATGCTCAACATCATCATCATCAACATGTATGTGATCATCACCTAGGGCAATGGATTCATTAGTTTCATGATCATGACAATGTTCAAGTTTGTGAATTCTAATGGCTTCCGTGATAATGTTACTAATGGTTCTAACATCTCCTTTAGCACGCATAAGATCAGGAAGCTCAAATAAGCAATCATCAAAGTTAGGATCACTAGGCTTCATCTTATGAAAAGCAATAGTGTTATGAAGAATCTCATCAAGATTCTTTAAAGAGTAGTTGGGATATCGCTTTTCCAAGTCATTCCATAGAGTATAGGAACACTCAAAGTTTTGCATACAACCAAGCACAATTTTAGGTAATCCTCTAATAATAAGATTGATAATTCTAAGATTACGAAGCATGTCAATTTCCTCTTCATGAGTGGGATGCAAGGGATCAATGGGAAACACATAAGGATTATGCATGTACTTGCTCAAGTTAAATTCATCAAAGATATCAAGCATTTCATCCTTCCAAAAGTGATAATACTCCCCATTGAGAATAGGCACTCTACGTCTAAGACTCCCCAAAGTAGACACATCCATGTCCCTCCAATGGTGATTAAACCAAAGCAATGGAGACCAATGCTTTGATACCAATTGTAGGGTCGAGGAGATAGGTCTAGAGGGGGGGTGAATAGACTCTTAACCAACCAAAGGTGCAGTTTTTCGTTCTCTTGAAATTTAGGCAGATTTTGGCACAAGTTAAGATATCACCAAGACTTTCTACACAAGCATATCTAGAGATTGAGCAGCGGAAATAGTAAAACATGCAAATGTACGGAAAGTAATGGGGTAGAGATAAGAAGATCAAACGCAATGAAGACACGGTGTTTTTGGCATGGTTCCGATAGGTAGTGCTATCGTACGTCCACGTTGATGGAGGCTTCAACCCACGGAGGGTAACGGTTGCGCGAGTCCACGGAGGGCTCCACCCACGAAGGGTCCACGAAGAAGCAACATTGCATATTCCACCATGGCTTCCATCCACGAAGGACTAGCCTCACTCGGGGTAGATCTTCACGAAGTAGGCAATCTCCTTGCCCATACAAACTCCTTGGTTCAACTGCACATGATCTTGGAGGTTCCCAAGTGACACCTAACCAATCTAGGAGACACCACTCTCCAAAAGGTAACAAATGGTGTGTTGATGATGAACTCCTTGCTCTTGTGCTTCAAATGATAGTCTCCCCAACACTCAAACACTTCCTCACAGATTTAGATTTGGTGGAAGAAAGATTTGAGTGGAAAGCAACTTGGGAAAGGCTAGAAATCAAGGTTCAAATGGTTGGATTGGAATCTCTTGATCTCAACACATGAGTAGGTGGTTCTCTCTCAGAAAATGTATGGTGGAAGTGAAGACACGTTCTGATGGCTCTCTTACTAGGTAAGAAGGTGGTGGAGGGGTATGAATAGCCTTCACCTAAAATCCAACCGTTACAAGCCTTTGACCCAACTCGGTGACACCGACATGAAAATCTTGGTGAGACCGACTAGTGTAAAAGACATGAACGTTAGGCTTTTCGGTGGGACCGATCAAAATATCTCGGTGAGACCGAAGTGCAATGGCTAGGGCAAGACCACGTTTTGGTGAGACCGAAAATTTCATCTCGGAAATTCTGAAGTGAAGTGACATCGTTACAGCAACTTGGTCAAGCTGTCTCAGTGGGACCGAGAACCATTTCGGTTACACCGAAGTGTTAGGTTTTGGCTGTGGCGGTGGAGTGATCATCTCGGTGAGTCCGGAGTAGATGTTATCGGTGGGACCGAAATGATGAATTAGGGTTTTGGACAGATGTGTTGTGGGAAAGTGATTGAGGCTTTTTGGAGCAATATCACTGAGCACTTTGAGCAACAACCTCATTAACAATACCTCATCCCCTTTTAATAGTATTGGCTTTCCTATGGACTCAATGTGATCTTGGATCACTTAAAATGAAAATGAAGAGTCTTGTGGATGCCAATCTTGTCCTTGACATTTTGAAGGGTTCCACATCTTCTTGTCCTTGCCATGCCATTGTTGAACTTGTCTGAAATATACTAGATAAAAGTATTAGTCCAACCACATGTATGTTGACATTGATTACCAAAGCCACCAAGGGAGCAACTGTGCTTTCAAAAGTGAGCATCCAATCATCGAATCTTGTCCTGCACGACCAATGGAGGTCCACCCTGGCAATACATTGACATGCAAACCACTAATATTACTATCTAATGACAGTACAAAAACAGTAGCAAGATAGTAGCAAACCATGTACCTTGGTAATGAAAACATCAAACTGCAACCAATTGGATATAACTGTTTGCAGGAACAGATTTTTATAATTTTGAACCATCTGGACTTTTTGTGCGGTTCCACTAAAATCGAGCATCCCTGTTTGCACAGATATTGAAAGTGTGATTACTATAAAAGTGGCACTAGTTGATGAATCATAGACTCACGCATATAAGCATCCCATTTATCTTAATAGGAAAAGGTAGCAAGACTGTTTCTAACCACCTATTTAAAGGAATAAAGAAGGCAACAACGATGGATGTCAGGAAGGCATACATAGTATTTTGTGAAAGATTGAACCATTCCTGAACTTTCCTCTTCTTTTAATAATTTTTTGTGCAGTTCAACTAAAATAAAATGCCATCACCGCCTTGACATTTCGGTGACACTGTACAAAAAAATTGACTTACCATTGCATCATGATGTCAGTTATGTAATCAACAGGCAATAGAGACAAAAATGCAGACCTCCTCCGATAACATAATGAACATTAATTTTAACAAAGGTGTGACTATCTTTGTGTAGGATCGAAAGTATGTCTAGAGGGGGGGGGGTGTGATTAGACTACTTGACCAAATAAAAATTTATCCTTTTCCCAATTTAGTTGTAGGCAAGTTTTAGCAAATCTACCAAGTCAAGCAACACCCTACACATGCAAGTCTAAGAGTTGTGCAGCGGAAAGTAAAGACTTTGCATATGAACGTAAAGGAGGGATTGGAGAAATCAAACGCAATGAAGACACGGTGATTTTTGGCGTGGATCCGATAGGTGGTGCTATCGTATGTCCACATTGATGGAGACTTCAACCCACGGAGGGTAACGGCTGCGCGAGTCCACGGAGGGCTCCACCCACGAAGGGTCCACGAAGAAGCAACCTTGTCTATTCCACCATGGCTTACGTCCACGAAGGACTAGCCTCACCCGGGTAGATCTTCACGAAGTAGGCGATCTCCTTGCCCTTACAAACTCCTTGGTTCAACTCCACATGATCTTGGAGGCTCCCAAGTGACACCTAACCAATCTAGGAGACACCACTCTCCAAAAGGTAATAGACGGTGTTGTTGATGATGAACTCCTTGCTCTTGTGCTTCAAATGATAGTCTCCTCAACACTCAATCACTCTCTCACAGATTTGGCTTTGGTAGGAGAGGGGATTGAAGTGGAAAGCAACTTGGGGAGGCTAGAAATCAAGGTTCAAACGGTTGGATTGGAATGCCTTGATCTCAACACATGAGTAGGTGGTTCTCTCTCAGAAAGTGAATGGTGGAAGTGTAGGTTCGTTTTGATGGCTCTCTTGGAGAGTAGGTGGGGTGGAGGGGTATATATAGCCTTCACCAAAAATCCAACCGTTACAAGCTTTTGACTCAACTCGGTGACACCGATCAGAAATCTCGGTGAGACCGACCTGTGTAGAAGACTTGACCATTTGGCATTTCGGTGAGACCGAATCATGAATCTCGGTGGGACCGATATGTGATGACTCAAGCAAGACTCCATTTCAGTAATTCCGATTGTTTCAACTCGGTGATTCGAAAGTGAAACAACTGGTTTACAGAAACTTGGTCAGTGCAGATCAGTGTGACCGATCGTCATCTCGGTGAGACCGAAAGTCTAGGGTTTGGCTGTGGCAGTGTATAGGATCATCTTGGTGGGTCCTGATGGAAGTATTTTGGTGGGACCGAGATGGACTTTTAGGGTTTGGACATATATGAGTTGGAGAAAATGGTTGATGGTTTTTGGAGCAATATCATCAAGCACTTGGGCAACTAAGTCATGATCAAAACATCATCCCCTTTAATAGTATTGGCTTTCCTATGGACTCAATGTGATGTTGGATTACTTAACCAGAAATGTAGAGTCTTGAAGCTTTGCCAATCCATGTCCTTAGCATTTTGTGGGGTCCACATTCTCATGTCCTTGCCATGCCAATCATTGAACTTTTCTGAAATATATCTTGAATTGGTATTAGTTCAATGATGTATATGTTGTTAAGAATTACCGAAACCACCCGGGGATTAGTTGCACTTTCAATCTCCCCCTTTTTGGTAATTGATGACAACATATATATCAAAGCTTTGACAAATGATATAATCAATGGAATGCATCGTTGCTTTGATAAGTATGTGATAAGCAAGAGCTCCCCCTAAATTTGTGCACTATTTAAAATTTGCGTTTGAGTGCAAATGCACAATCGATTAGGATCATGGGTCACTCTTCCATGTCATATACATCTTGGTGGAGCGCTCAAAATAATATGAATGAAGTATAACAAGCACTCATCACCAAGCATACAAGTGAATGATCATACAAAGAGCATAAGAATAGATAGATCAATATGCATAGCAACGTAGTACGGTATGATCAAGCACGAAGTAACATAGTCTCATACAAACATCAAACAAAAGTATCACGAAGTAGCACGAAAATCAAAGAAATCAAACGAGCAAAAGCAAAAGCACTCTCTCTCGAAGCCCTAATGATCTATACTAATTCTCCCCCCTTGGCACAAGTACCAAAATGTTCGAATGAGTAAAGAGCTAAATGTCACTCTGGGCTCGACCTTCAGTGGCTCCTGGTGAAGAAGGCTTCTGAGTCGGTGGAGTGGAGATGAGAGCGTCTGCAAATGCCTCGGATGATGTCTGCTGGACTGGTGGTGTAGAGACGGCTGGAGGAACTGAAGGAGCAACTGTAGGAGCAGCAGCTGGAGCTGAGACTGTGGCTCTGGTGTCGATAACTAGCACGGCTGCTGATCTGGGCATCTTCTGAAACTGAGTAGTCATAGGAAGAACAGTGCCCTGGTGCTCATCATCACTTCTAGTGTCCATCTTCGCATCATCCACTTCCTTCTTCAGACTTTCTACTATGGTTTTCACCTCAGTAACCTTAACATCCAGGTCATGGAACTTGGTCTCTATGATCCTCTCAAAGCTCCCTTGGTTTTTCACGAGGTTGGCCAGACTCCGCTCAATCCTCTGAGTAGCATGGAGAAGATATAGAATCTGATCGGCTTTAGTCTTCAGAACTGGAGCGGTGAAAGAGCTAGGACCAACACTCTTGGCGGCTTCTGCCTTTGCCTGAGCTATAGCTGAGGTAGGATGGTCCTCATCCATAGTCACTGTGCAGTCCTCTAGCTCTGGCTGAAGTGGCAAGTGCTCACGATCAAACAAATAGACTTTGCTACCAACCTTGGAGTTGATTAGCATCTGAATATGTGGAGCAAAGCCACATGAGTGCTTCTGATCGGCAACAATCCTCTTGATTATCTCAACGATCAAATCCATTACTCTGAATCTTGTGAAACCATCCACCAAATGCAGCATGTTGATTGAGTGTCCTCTAATCATCTTGTCATCACCTGACTTGGGCATCAAAGTATGCCTCAGAATAGTGTTGATAGTAGCAAGTCCAGGTAGGAGGTGATAGACAGAACCGAATTTGTGTGTCTCCTTGTACTTCTCGGGAATCGGTCCATACATATCCTTCATGGAGTTGTGGTCCATCTTGACCTTGGCATAAATATCAACATCATTTTCTTCAGCTTCTGGCACATTCAGCAGTTGTGCCCCCTCAGCAATGCTTGACTGGAACCTAGTTCCCTCAGTCATCCAAACTATCCTCCCATCAGGGTAGAAGTGTGCAGTGGAGTAAAACTGCATGATGAGCTCATCTGTCCATGCTGTTAAATTAGTGCCTATGAACTCATCAATGCCTATAGTCTTGAAGTTCTCATGCACATTTGGAAAGTTGTCCTCATTTGCATCAATGAACTTCCAATCAACCCATCTCATGTCACTTACTATGGGCTTCTTGTCAAGCAAAACTGTCTCATAGAAGTGCTGCTGCTCCTTGGTGTGAAAGCGGTAGTCAACAACAGTCCTCCTCCTGACAGAGTAGGGATCTGGCTCTCTCCATTTCCTCAGTCCGTTATCTGTCCTTTCCTTCATATTCTCTGCCTCTGGATGTGAATCATCATGTTCTGGCAGTCTTGGTCTGAGCTTCTTAAGCACTGTTGCTTCATCATCATCATCCTCAGCTCTCTCAGGCACTGGGGCCTTGTTCTTTTCAGCAGCAGAGATGTTTCTGATTGTCTTCTTGGGCTTGGCAGTAGTAGTAGTAGCAGACTTGGTGTTGGAGGTGGTGGCTGCCTTCTTAGGCATAACATCTACCATGAGCTTTTGTTGCTTGGCAGGTGGCTCATCAGCAGCTGGTTCCTCCTCTCTCCTCATAGATGTGGGCTTGAACACCACATGGGCTGTCTGCTTTCTCTCTCTCTTCTTGCCTACAACCTTAGGCATAGACTTTGTCTTGGTTGGCTCCGAGCTGCCTGGATTTTCACTTGTGGGAACAATGCCTCTCTTGGCAGCAGTGGATTGGGAGATCTTTCTGGAAACAACTCTTTCTTTCTGGGTGCCATACTCCTTCCTGACAACTTCCTTTTTCTTGAAAGTGACCTCTTCTGGCTGGAAATCCTCATCCTCTTCATCTGAATTCTTCCTCTTTTTGGTCCTTGTTGCAGCTTTAGGAAGACTATGA
This sequence comes from Elymus sibiricus, assembly GCA_039707655.1. NCBI lineage: Eukaryota > Viridiplantae > Streptophyta > Magnoliopsida > Poales > Poaceae > Elymus > Elymus sibiricus. Next base: position 230,286,587 of record CM077676.1, read on the forward strand.
GGACTGCGCTCTCCTTCATCATAGCTCTCCTCAAGGTTTGTACCTGCTTCCAAGTCAACACTTGGCTCAACTGTCACATTCTGACTATCATCTGACCCTGACATGCTGAACACTGACCATGTGAAGTAGAATAGGTAGAGTGGAATGGATGAGCATCATAAAACACAACAGTTTTCAAGAAATTTGAGTTAAAACTTCAGTTTTAGGTTTTCACAGGAAGCATTTCGGAATTACCGAGTTGACAATTTCGGAAGCACCGAAGCAACAACTGAAACTAGATTTCTACTATTTCGGTCAGACCGAAGTGAAAACATGGTTTCATTGAAGTGCACATGGTGCTGCAAAAAACCTAAATCGGTCTCACCGATCAGTACTTGTCGGTTTCACCAAGACGTACTGAGTACAATGGCCGAAGCCAAATTGGTGACTCCGAGTTAGTTCAATTCGGTCAGTCCAAGATGAGTTCTGTGGAACCCTAAACCTAAAATTTTCGCTCGAATCTTCTTCTAAGGATTTTTCTAATGGGCATGAAGTGTAAACAGTGGCGAGATCTAGGCGCATCCTTTCGTGCATTGAATCATATTTGGGAGCACAAAAATGGGTCGAATCTTACCCTAACTCGGTGAAGATTCGCTACGGTGGCAACGGCGGAGAGGAATGCCGTTGACGGCAGTGGAATCCGGCGGTGAGGGCGCGCTGGAGACAACGAAGACGATCCGTAGAACTGGGGCGACGGCAGCAATGGGGTCCGGGGTCGAGACGTTTGAAGTAATTTTCAACGTACTGTCCGCGGAGATATATATACCCTTTAGCTATCGGTACTACCGAACGAAACAACTCGGTCTCACCAAAATGTGTAACTGCCAGTGACAGAGCTCATCGGTGACTCCGAGATTTTCAGATCGGTCTTACCGAGATTGAAGTAAGGATCGGTCTAAATGCAATCGGTGAGACCAGATAGGGGTGAGTTGGTCTAACCGAAAACACTTAGATGGTTTTGGAAGTTAGCCCTAATCAGACCTGCGGCTCCGAGTTCTCCTCACCCGGAGGGTCCGAAAAGAAACTTGTTCAAGTTTTGTGATATAGCAAGAAAGAATTTAGACAAGTTGAGATAGATAGCTAGAGAAGGTTCTTAGGCATTCTTGTACATCCAATTGGCTAAAAGATCCAAATCAACCAAACAAAAATTGGATGTCCTCGAATGAGAAATATGCATTGCAATATGCTCACACAATGAAAATAGCAAATGAAATGTGTCAAACATGCACAACCAATTCTCACAACTATCAAGCAATGGGTGATGACATAGTCATCTATATATGAGTATATTGACTTAGGAGCCAAATGAAAACATTTGATCATAGGTCATACTCATCGTTTAAGTACAAGTGGGGTTGCCACTTTTACATAAAGCATTAATGTGTTCACACCATTAGAGTTGCTTTAGCTCAAGTCTTAGAGCAAAGCTCCCCCTAGATGTGATATCCCCCCAAAGAGGGATGAACTAACCTTGGGTTTTGTCGATAATGACTTCATGTAGATGTTGTAGATGTAGATGCTCAATGTTGATGTAGATCATCAAGAGTTGGGAGCAATCCTTTGAGTTAAGCACTTTCAATACCTACATGGGTTAGTCCCGCAAGGAACAAACAAGGATATCCATAGACATATAGTGAAATGCACAATATATGATATCCATGAATGCATTGAATACCTTGTCCCTTGACTTACCAACAAGAGGGTTTGTGACTCCATGAACTAGTGCATGATGTTGAAGTTGGTTGCACAAGTTCTTGCCATGAATGAATATGAGTGAAGTTTGTTGGCGGAGTCACCCTCAAGAACACTCTAGTTCTTCTTCTTTGGGACCCACATCAACTTGATGGGAATCCTTGGAGTTGTAGAGGATAATTGGTTTGATGCCAACATTTGGCATTGCCAATACTTGGAAAGCCAACAATTGGCAATATCAAAAGTTGCCAAAAATTGACAACTTCTTGTGAGGTTGGCAAGTAAACATGGTAACCAACCAAGAACTAGCCAATATTTGGCATTTGCCAAATGTTGGCATGCCAATTTTTGGCATCAAACCAATCATGCTTGTAGTTGTACTTGAAGACGTGGAACTTGACGTAGTCTTGGGAACCCACTTAACCAAGGCTTGAGGTGGTTCTTCAGATGAGTCAATATCTTCTTGAAGCTTGTCCTTGCCTTTTTGCTTGTGGTCTTGTGGTGGAAGATCATCTTGAGCTTGTGTCCCCTTGAAGGAAGTAGGATCATACTTCTCTTGTTAAGGAACAAACTTCGTCTTGGGGTATTGATCTTCTTCCCACTCAACTCCATTGGCATTGAACTTTTGTTCAAAACCAACACCTTGGTTCTTCCGGTGCCTTCCTTGCTTGCGTACAATTTCCTCAAATTGCTTAGTCCCGGCAAAGCTCTTGTAGACACCCTTTTCTATAATTCCTTTCAATAAATCATTTTCTTGCCCAAGTGTAACTTGGCTAAGAGAATCATTAGTGGAATCAATAGAACTACTAGAAGCAACAACATTTGGTTTAGCATTGTTATTGTTACTACTAGAGGTAGAACCCTTTTTACCCTTGTTACTAATTTGCTTAGATTTAACTTGTGGTATAAAAGTAGACACGAGAAGACGTTTGGGAATGTAAGAGGAACTCTTCTTTCAAAGATCGTCATTGATAGCTTTTAGAAACTCACGCTCTTGCTCTAAATTTAGCTTCTCGAAGCGTAGCTTCTCATGAGTTCTTAGGAGCTCTCTCTGATCCTCTTGAGTTGTTTCATGAGCTAACTTAAGAGTGTTTAGTTCTTTAGTTAGACGCTCAATCTCCCTCATAGCATTGTCATTCGTTTCATCTTGACTATCATGATTACTAGCAAGTTCATTATAGCTCACATCACCAGATTTATCAACAAGCAAATCATCATCACCAAGTAAATCATCCTCATCACTATTGAAGTCAAGGTATTCGGGGTGTGATACCTTGGGGCCTTTTGCCATGAAGCATCTTCCAATTCCTTCATTTGGTGAATCAAATAGGTCATAGGAGTTGGAGTATACGAGAGCAAGTCCGGCAACACCTTCATCTTGACTATAGTCAGAGTCGGAGTGGTAGCTTCTCTCGGATTGGTTGTCGGAGTCAGAGCCGGAAATCCATTCACCAACATGAGCTTGATGTCTTCTTCTAGAGTAGCTCTTGGATGACTTGTCCTTCCTTCCGAATCCTTGCTTCTTCGAGACGGTCTTCGTTCATAACGATCATCTCTACTCCTTCTCTCTCAATCTATGAGGTGATTCATCTCTTCTATTCCTTCCTCTAGGTGATTCGTTCCTTTTCTTGTGAGGTGCCGTACACTCATTGGAGTAGTGTCCGGGTCTTCCACAATTGTAGCAATTTCGGTCACGACTTGATGATCTTTGCTCATAATGTCTTGAATTGGAACTTCTCTCTTTGCTTCTATTCTTGTAGAATTTGTTGAATCTCTTCACCATTAGGCTTATGTATTCATTGGATACAATCTTGTCACTTGATGTTGTGGGAGCATCGCTTGAGGCTTTGTAAGCACCACTTGACTTGTTGTGTAGCTCTTCTTTGTCCTTGAGTGACATCTCATGAGCAACAATCCTTCCAATGACTTCCGTGGGCTTGAGGTCTTTGTAATTGGGTATCATTTGGATCAATGTGCACCCGGTATCATATTTTCCATCCAAGGCTCTAAGGATCTTCTTGATGATGAATTTGTCAGTCATATCTTCACTTCCTAAGCCAACAATCTCATTTGTGATGAGAGCGAGCCTAGAGTACATTTCGGCGACTCCTTTACCATCCTTCATCTTGAACTTGGCAAGTTGACTTTGGAGCACATCCAACTTGGATTCCTTGACGGACTCGATACCCTTGTGCATATCAACCAAAGTATCCCAAATTTCCTTTGTATTCTTGAGGCGGCTAATCTTGATGAACTCCTCGGGGCACAAACCGTTGAAGAGAATGTCATATGCTTGAGCATTGTATTACAACATCTTCAATTCTTCCGCGGTTGCTTCACGATCCGGTTCTTTTCCATCCTCAAAGAATTCCCCTTGCAAGCCAACACGAACAACAACCCAAACGGCGGGGTTATGACCAAGAATATGCATTTTCATCTTATGCTTCCAACTAGCAAAGTTTGTACCATCGAAATATGGACCTCTACGGTGATAATTACCCTCACTAGACGCCATACTCTCCTAGGTGGTGAAACCAATGCAATGGAGACTAAAGCTCTGATACCACTTGTAGGATCGAAAGTATGTCTAAGGGGGGGGGGGTGATTAGACTACTTAACCAAATAAAAACTTATCCTTTTCCCAATTTTAGTTGTAGGCAAGTTTTAGCAAATCTAACAAGTCAAGCAACAACCTACACATGCAAGTCTAAGAGTTGTGCAGCAGAAAGTAAATACTTTGCATATGAATGTAAAGAAGGGATTGGAGAAATCTAACGCAATGAAGACACGGTGATTTTTGGCGTGGTTCCGATAGGTGGTTCTATCGTATGTCCACGTTGATGGAGACTTCAACCCACGGAGGGTAACGGCTGAGCGAGTCCATGGAGGGCTCCACCCACGAAGGGTCCACGAAGAAGCAACCTTGTCTATTCCACCATGGCTTACGTCCACGAAGGACTAGCCTCACTCGGGTAGATCTTCACAAAGTAGCCGATCTCCTTGCCCTTCCAAACTCCTTGGTTCAACTCCACATGATCTTGGAGGCTCCCAAGTGACACCTAACCAATCTAGAAGACATCACTCTCCAAAAGTTAATAGACGGTGTTATTGATGATGAACTCCTTGCTCTTGTGCTTCAAATGATAGTGTCCTAAACACTCAATCACTCTCTCACAGATTTGGCTTTGGTAGGAGAGGGGATTGAAGTGGAAAGCAACTTGGGGAGGCTAGAAATCAAGGTTCAAATGGTTGGATTGGAATGCCTTGATCTCAACACATGAGTAGGTGGTTCTCTCTCAGAAAGTGAATGGTGAAAGTGTAGGTTCGTTCTGATGGCTCTCTTGGAGAGTAGGTGGGGGTGGAGGGGTATATATAGCCTTCACCAAAAATCCAACCGTTACAAGCTTTTGACTCAACTCGGTGACACCGATCAGAAATCTCGGTGAGACCGACCTGTGTAGAAGACTTGACCGTTTGGCATTTCGGTGAGAACGAATCAAGAATCTCGGTGGGACCGATATGTGATGACTCAAGCAAGACTCCATTTCGGTAATTCCGATTGTTTCAACTCAGTGATTCCGAAGTGAAACAACTGGTTTACAGAAACTTGGTTAGTGCAGATCGGTGTGACCGATCATCATCTCGGTGAGACCGAAAGTCTAGGGTTTGACTATGGCAGTGTATAGGATCATCTCGGTGGGTTCGGATGGAAGTATTTCGGTGGGACCAAGATGGACTTTTAGGGTTTGGACATATATGAGCTGGAGAAAATGGTTGAGGGTTTTTGGAGCAATATCATCAAGCACTTGAGCAACTAAGTCATGATCAAAACCTCATCCCCTTTTAATAGTATTGGCTTTGCTATGGACTCAATGTGATCTTGTATCACCTAATCAAAAATGTAGAGTCTTGAAGCTTTGCCAATCCATGTCCTTAGCATTTTGAGGGGTCCACATTCTCTTGTCCTTGCCATGCCAATCATTGAACTTTTCTGAAATATATCTTGAATAGGTATTAGTTCAGTGATGTATATGTTGTTAAGAATTACCAAAACCACCTGGGGATTAGTTGCACTTTCACTTTGCCGACAAAATTTGAAGAATTCTACACCCTCTGTTCCTTAATATAAGACGTTTTGGGAGTTCAATTTAAAGTACCAAAACATCTTGCGTTTAGAAAGAGAGGTATTAGTTTTTTTGAGCATATATCTGGGAAAGCTAGGTACACCTTATATATGTCCATAGGCTAGTGCAACACCATTCGAATAGTACAACTATACACTAATCCAGTGGCTAGTGCAATAGTAGTGTAGTTTTTTTTATTGTGGGGTATAGTAGAATAGTTTTACTCAACAGATTTCTATAAGCTAGCATTAGAAGATTTCTATAAGCATTAACTATACAAAATCTAAAGGTAACACATTTCATCATTGGTATACTGGCTGTGCAACAACATTAGAATGCCTTAGCTCAAAATCTTTAATACATCTACATTCAGTAGCTAACCCTGAAATAATCCAGTGACATTACTTGGGATTGCTTCAATTTATCGGTGGCATTAGACTGATTGCGGCATTAGTTAAAACTGGCATCACTTTAGCAGTGGCATTGCTTCATTTTACCGGTGGCATTATACTAACAACAGCAAAAATGTGGCAATAAGAGCATGGGGAGCCCATTCGGACAGTGGGTTAATTGTTTACGAGTAGTTACCCCTTTTCTCAAACTCCCAAGGACATTCTCCATGATGTGTTCTTGATTCTTTAGCATGGAGGCAATCTTCGCGACACGACGCTTTAATAGCTCTTCAAGAGATTCTTGAGAGGTTCCACCTTGATCAACTTGAGTGTCATCTTGAGCTTCCTCGTGGTCATGATCTTGATTTTGGGCATCACTAGGTGCATCACCATCATCATGAGGTTGATCTTACCCTTGATCTTGGTTACTTGGTTGAGGGCCTTCACTTTATTCTTCGGAAGCATGTGGGTCTAGTGTCGGTGATGGTTCCACTTGCGTAGAACATTGTCCTTCTCCTCCACCACTAGGGATTACTCAATGGGTAGGATTTGACCCACACCCATTCTTCTTATGGCTTGAAGAGGAATTTCATCACCTACATCACAAAGACCACTTTGCTCCACTTGGGAGCCATTATTCCCATCAAACTCCATGTTACAAGTCTCCTCAATGAGTCCATTGGACTTGTTGAGAATACGGTAAGCATGAGAGTTTGTAGTATAGCCAACAAATATGCCCTCTTGAGCTCTAGTTTATAATTTAGACAAACGAGGACCTTCCTTGAGAATGAAACACTTACAACCAAACACCCAGAAGTACTTGAGGTTGCGCTTGTTACCGGTAAGTATCTCATATGGAGTCCTGTTCAAGCCTTTCCGGAGGTAGAGCCGATTGGATGCATGACATGCGGTGTTGATGGCTTCGGCCCAAAAGTTGTACAGAGATTTGAATTCCGCCATCATGGTCCTTGCGGCATCCATCAATGTCCGGTTCTTCCTCCCCGTAACACCATTTTTTTGAGGGGTCTAGGGTGCATAATATTGATCTTGATCCCCTCATCACTAAGAAACTCATCCAAGGTGTAGTTCTTGAACTCGATGCCGTTGTCACTTCTAATGATCAATATCTTTGCATCATGTTGACATTGAGCTTCATTTGCAAAGTCGATCACGGTTTGTTGGGTCTCACTCTTCCTCTTGAAGAAATATACCCATGTGTATCTTGAATAACCATCCACTATCACCAAGCAATACTTTCTTCCCCCAAGACTATCAAATGATGGAGGACCAAAAAGATCCATGCGAAGGAGCTCCAAGGACCTCTCCGATGAAATAAGAGTCTTGGGTCGGTGAGCCGTCTCATGTAGCTTTTCTTCGATACAAGCACTGCAAGCATGATCTTTGGCAAAACTGGCATTTTTTAGTCCACGGACGTGATCCCCATTGAGGAGGCTTTGCAAAGATCTCATACTGACGCGGGCTAAATGGCGATGCCAAAGCCACCCCACGTCAACTTTAGCCATTAGACAAGTCGCGGTCTTAGTGGGTTTCTCCGACAAGTTAACCACATAGATACCATTCTCGACATGTCCAACAAAGGCTAATTTAAGAGTCTTGCTCCACAAAAGGGCCACGGTATCAATATCAAAGAAGGTAGCAAAGACCGTAAGTGCAAGTTGATGAACGGAAAGTAAATTGTATGCAAGGGTCTCAACAAGCATGACTTTCTCAATGGTTAAGTCTTGAGAAATGACCACCTTGCCAAGACCCAATACCTTAGATAATGAAGCATCACCAAATTGGACATGAGTGGGCATAGATGTATTTTCTTGAATGTCCTCCACCAAGTCCTTGCTCCTGGTGATATGATTTGTCGCTCCACTATCGAGCAACCATGACACCCCACCGGAAGCAAACTCCTACAAGAGATCAATGCTTGGTTTTAGGTACCCATTATTGAATGGGTCCTTTGATGTTAGCAACAAGGGTCTTAGGAAGCCAAATAGACCATTCAATGTACTCATAAGGAGAACCAACAAATTTGGCATAAACAGGCCCATCACTAGCATGACATAAAACATAAGAAGGGTTAAAATCGTCGGCTTTGTTGGGAGGAGTGGTTTTGCCCCTTTTGGCATAACCACCCACCACCTTGTTCTTCTTCTCCTTACGAGCAATCTCTCCCTCTTTGAAAAATACCTCTTTGAGAGGGAGAGCTTGCTTGGTCCTGCTTTTCTTCTTTGTTTTCTTCTTCTTTGACTTGGGTACAAACCCAGGTCCCTCCTTTGCCACAACTTCCTTTAGATTGCTCAAAAGTTCATTGAGGTTCTTCCCACCTTGTATGCATGTGACAAGGCCTTTCTCAAGTTGCTCTTTCAACTTAGAGTTCTCCTCAAAGAGATGAGCATGCTCACAACAAGGGTTAGTTGCATGGGTATTATCAATTAAAACAAAAGGAGGACAAGTAGCAATCTCCTTAGTTAGCTTCACTTGGAGTTGATCATGAGACTCCTTGAGTGTAGCATGAGCAGTTTTTGTGTCCCCATGATCATTTTACATCATGATATCTTTTTCTTCTGGTTATGCATTTTCCTCTTCACTTTTATTTTTATTTATTTGATGGAATCGTCCAGGCAGAAATGGGGAAAAATCTCTTCTGTCGTAGAGGCCTCGTCGAGTGCTTCCGCTATGCCAGGAGATGATGATCCACGAAAAAACAAAGTGGGACGTCAAGACGCCGATGGAAAAGATGGGTTTCGGTCGGAGCCATCCGCAAGCCGCACCCCGCCCAACCCAGAAGTACCCTCCATTTCGTTGTTCAAAAAGCAAATAAAGAATGTTTTGAGATCCTGTCGAAATCGTAAGCTGCCCGAAACCAAATTGGAAGAAATTTACAGGGATCTTAAGCTGGAAAATGTGAGCGAGGAAAAACGGGTAAAAATAAACCAGGTCCTCGAGAGCATTTCAAGGCGACAACTTTATGTTTTAAATAACATGAAGGATAAACCCCATATTGACTTAATTGTTAAAGTCCACAATTGGATCGCACACGAAATAGAAATTTACTTGTGTAGGTTTCTCATTGCAAATAGAGAAACCGAGGCCCCTACTTACCTACCGGGTAGGTGGGGGGAAGAAGAGTGGGAATGAGGGCTTCTTTCACTTGTTTGTTTTCCTACAACAATATCTCCGAACTCAACGGCTCCCACGATTCGAAGCGATAGCGAATTCATACGAGGACTACGAAGCGAATAATTGCATTCCTTCCAGGAGGTCGAGCGCACGCTTTCCTCGGTTTCGAATCAAGGGACAAAGATAGATCCTTGGTAACGACAAAGGGGATAGCCTTGCTTTTGAACATTCATGTGCATATATTTTCATTAGATGTGCAATCGAAATCACTAGGAGAGAAACTTTCATCCCTATATTTCCACTAAAATGGAATTAGCGATACCTTTGATTTTAGTTTGAATTCATGAATCCTGTTTCTAGTGGCAACTAACTACTACGAAAGGTACGAAAAATGGGAAAGGCAAAGCATAGGAAAGAAGAATATATTCAATAATGTCATCCTTGTTTCGGTACCGGATTCAACTTGTCGAGGCTTCTGCTCGAAACGTCACTCACTGGATCAAATCAAAGGGCCCAGTTTCTGCTCCTCGGCAAAGGCAAAGTAAATTCAATAGGAATCCGAATCCTAAAAGGCAAGACCCAAACCACCGATCAATCAATATTTCTTCTTTCACTTCCATCTCTTGATACCTGTTTTCTTGCTTTTCTTACCACTGTTGTAGTGAACCACATCTCTAAGCACCGGGAGTCGTGAACCGTGCACTGATGACCCACAAGTATAGGGGATCGATCGTAGTCCTTTCGATAAGTAAGAGTGTCAAACCCAACGAGGAGCAGAAGGAAATGACAAGCGGTTTTCAGCAAGGTATTCTTTGCAAATATTCAAAGTAGCGGTAACAGATAGTTTCGGTAGCAAGATAATTCATAACAAGTAACAAGTAACAAGTATAATAAAGTGTAGCAAGGTGGCCCAATCCTTTTTATAGCAAAGGATAAGCCGGAACGAACTCGTATAATAAGCAAAGCGTTCTCGAGGACACATGGGAATTTCATCTAGTCACTTTCATCATGTTTGTTTGATTCGCGTTCGCTACTTTGATAATTTGATATGTGGGTGGACCGGTGCTTGGGTGCTGTTCTTACTTGAACAAGCCTCCCACTTATGATTACCCCCTCTCGCAAGCATCCGCAACTACGAAAGAAGAATTAAGATAACTCTAACCATAGCATGAAACATATGGATCCAAATCAGCCCCTTATGGAATAGCGCATAAACTAGGGATTAAGCTTCTGTCACTCTAGCAACCCATCATCTAATTACTAACAATGCCTTCCCTTAGGCCCAAAGATGGTGAAGTGTCATGTAGTCTACGTTCACACAACACCACTAAAGGAAGCAACAACATACATATCATCAAAATATCGAACGAATGCCAAATTCACATGATTACTTATGACAAGACTTCCCCCATGTCCTCAAGAAAAAAAGTAACTACTCACAAATCATATTCATGTTCAATATCAGAGGGGTATTGAATATCATTGAGGATCTGAACATATAATCTTCCACCAAATAAACCAACTAGCATCAACTACAAGATGTAATCAACACTACTAGCAACCCACAGGTACCAATCTGAGGTTTTGAGACAAAGATTGAATACAAGAGATGAACTAGGGTTTGAGATGAGATGGTGCTGGTGAAGAAATTGATGAAGATTGGTCCTCCCACAATGAGAGGATCGTTGGTGATGTCGATAGCTTCGATTTCCCCCTCCCGGAGGGAAGTATCCCCGGCGGAATCGCTCCGCCGGAGAGCAAAATAGCTCCTACCCAGGTTCCGCCTCGAGACGGCGGTGCTTCATCCCGAAAGTCTTCTCATTAATTTTTTAGGGCAAATGACCTTATATAGCAGAAGGAGGGGGCCAGAGGCCAGCCAGGGGCCCCACAAGGCATCAGGGCGCGCCCAGGGGGCGCGCTCTGTTGCCTTGTGGGCAACTGGTGGGTCCCCTCTAGTATCTCTTTTCTCCAGTATTTTTTATATATTCAATAAAAAATCTCCGTGAAATTTCAAGTCAATTGGAGCTCTGTAGGATAGGTATCTCTGCTGTAGCTATTTCAGGTTCAGAAATCCAGCTGCCGGTATTCACCCTCTTCATATAAATCTTGCAAATTAAGAGAGAAAAGGCATAAGAGTTGCATCATAAAGTGAAATAATGATCAAATACATTATAAATAACAGTAGGAAATCATGATGCAAATTGGACGTATCAACTCCCCCAAGCTTAGACCTCGCTTGTCCTCAAGCGAAAGCCAAAATCGATAATCATGACCACATGTTTAGAGAGAGAGGTGTCGATAAAAATAGAATACAGACATGAAGGCATCATGATCTTTGTTATGACAGCAATACATCATCATAAAACTTCTCATGAAAAAGTGACAATTCATTAACAAGTCAAAGCATGAACCATAAACCATATTGAAAACTAACAAACTATGATCTCAGTCACTGAAGCAATTGCAATTCATCATATTATCAGAAAGAGTCTATGTAAGAGCTTTGTTTAGCAAGTTCACATACTCAACTATCATTTAGTCTTCTATGATTGCTGACACTCACGGCATACTTATGGAGCAAAAGTTTCAGCCAGACACATAGAAAGATGGGGGCTTATAATTTCGCCTCCCAACGTATTTACCTCAAGGGTAATGTCAACAATAATAACTCATGATCACCTACATCCAACTGGATATATATGCCTGGATCTATCCCCACCACATGATGCTTGCCAATAGAGAAAATAAAAATGGAATAGAGGAGAATACTATTGACTCTTGCATGAAAGTTAATACATAAAAGTAAAAGATAGGCCCTTAGCGGAGGGAGGCAGAGATTGTCATGCACTTTTTATTTTTGGATGTGCAAACTCTTAATGTAAAGGAACGTCACTTTATATTGTCCCTTGTGATAGCGACCTTTATTATGCAGTCTGTCACTTTTATTTCTTCATCATCACAAGATCGTACAAAGCTTATTTTCTCTTACAATAAAAGATCACACATATTTAGGAGAAATTTTTATTGCTTTGCACCGATGATAACTTACTTGAAGGATCTTATTCAATCCATAGGTAGATATAGTGGACTCTCATGACATGAAACTGGGTTTAAGGGTTTTTGGATGCACAATTAGTATCTCTACTTAGTACGGAATTTTTGACTAGCAAAAGATAGGAGGCAAGCACCACATGTTAGAGGATCCAAAACAATATAACTTCTATGTGAATATAAGCAAACATAACTCATTACGTTGTCTTCCTTGTCCAACGTCGACTAATGGACATAGAGTATTTAATGGGGGCTCACAATCATAAAAGATGTCCTTTATTACCTTTTCATGAATTGCAACAATGACCAATACTATGTTTGTTAACTTCCAACAAATTTAATCAATTATACTTCGTTTATGTGAAGTCATCACTCCCCATGGGATTAGCATATGATCTTATTTTTTTATACGCTTTATTTTTTCTAAGATGGGATCAATAAGGCAAAACACTCAACTCAAACTACTCTTTATTATATAACTTTCACACACAATTACATAGATAGATAGATCACAAAGCAAGCACTCGAAGCTAAATCGTACTAAAACTTTATTCTTCTAAATCATGAAATAACTAAGGGTCAAACTAAGATAGATAATGATGATAAAAAAGTGATGGTGATACGATACCGGGGCACCTCCCCCAAGCTTAGCACAAGCCAAGGGTGGTGCCCATACCCATGTACTCAAGTCTCCTTCTTCTGTGATGGTGGTGATGAAGAGGTAGGCTTGTCCTGCAAAATATTTAGTAAGATATCCTTCAAACTCTGGACCTCCCTAAGTAACTGCTGGATCGCGGTAGCATTCTTTTGCACTTCAACCATAATATGTTTATTTTCCGGCCACCATGAGCCCTTTCCTGCATCATTCTCACTTGGATGGGAGATATCCCAATTGGAAGGTATGTGCATACGAGGAGTGTTCTCGACCCCATAATTGTGGACCAAATTATGAAATTTGTTCCGATGTAACCTGTGCAAAGGCCTCCTAGGAGGAAGCCCATCTTGTACCTCTGGACTCCCATGGCTGGTAGTGCTTCTCATAGCTTGATGAGGATTTGGAGTTGTGGAGATGACGGCAAGGGTACCCCTCTCTGAAGCAGGGGGCTGCACCTCCAGCGAATCTCCATCATCTTCTTCCATGGTAACCTCTTCCTCCCGTTCTCTCCTGAGTTCCATCTGCAGCAGCCAAGCATCGTCTCCCACGTTGTTGGAGCAGGAGGAAGACATGATGCCTGGCTTTTAAAATCTGACAGAAAACAGCCCAAAACAAAAACAGAGGGAAAACTTGTGATGCGGTGGTCAAAACACCCATGAGTATATATAAAGAATTTTTATCTTGCAAAACAAGCATACGAGAGGAAAACAGAGTCGGGAGGGCACACGAGGGGCCCACAAGGCATCACGGCGCGCCCCAGGGGGGGTCGCGCCCTATTGCCTTGTGGCCTCCTCGTGGTTCCTCTTGGCTATTTCTTATTTTTGTTTTTTTAATATTCAAAAACGGACAAAAATAATTTTTATGGAATTTTTGGAGTCGGTTTGCTTACCGTATCTCATTCCTACCCCTTTTTAGGGTTCTGGAGCGTTCCGGTAGGACTCTTTGATATGTTCCTCCGGTGTCATTGTCTGAATAATATTAGTTTCAACATTAATGGGGGTACCTGAGATATAATGCTTAATTCTTTGTCCATTCACCACTCTCGAGTTGGTGCCTTCAGAGTTGTTGATTTTGATAGCTCCGGAGCGGTAAACTTCTTCGATGATATATGGTCCTTCCCATTTAGAGAGAAGTTTTCCCGCAAAAAATCTAAAACGAGAGTTGTACAATAGAACTTGCTCACCCACTTTAAATTACCTTTTTGGATTCTTTTATCATGCCATCTTTTGACCTTTTCTTTAAATAACTTGGCATTTTCATAGGCTTGGGTTCTCCATTCATCTAGAGAGCTAATATCAAATAACCTCTTTTCACCGGCAAGTTTAAAATCATAATTAAGTTCTTTAATTGCCCAATAAGCCTAATGTTCTAACTCAAGAGGTAAATGACATGCTTTTCCATAGACCATTTTATAGGGAGACATACCCATAGGATTTTTATAAGCAGTTCTGTAAGCCCATAAAGCATCATCAAGTTTCTTAGACCAATTCTCCCTGGATCTGTTAACGGTCTTTTGCAAAATTAGTTTTATTTCTCTATTACTCAATTCAAATTGACCACTAGACTGAGGATGATAAGGAGATGCAATTCTATGATTAACATCATATTTAGCAAGCAATTTACGGAAAGCACCATGAATAAAATGTGAGCCACCATCAGTCATCAAATATCTAGGGACTCCAAACCTCGGAAATATAACTTCTTTAAGCATTTTAATAGAAGTGTTATGATCAGTACTACTAGTTGGAATAGCTTCTACCCACTTAGTAACGTAATCAACAGCAACTAAAATATGAGTATATCCATTGGATTTAGGAAAAGATCCCATATAATCAAAACCCCAAACATCAAATGGTTCAATAACAAGTGAATAATTCATAGGCATTTCCTGACGTCTACCAACATTACCAATTCTTTGACATTAATCACAAGAAAGGACAAACTTACGTGCATCTTTGAAGAGAGTATGCCAATAAAAACCAGATTGTAATACCTTATGTGCAGTTCTGTCTCCCGCATGGTTTCCTCCGTATGCCTCGGAGTGACACTTCCGTAGGATTTGTTCCTGTTCATGCTTAGGTACACAACATCTAATAATACCATCTACTCCTTCCTTATATAAATGTGGGTCATCCCAAAAGTAATGCCTTAAATCAAAGAAGAACTTTTTCATTTGTTGGTATGTGAAAGTAGGTGGTATATATTTAGCAACAATGTAATTAGCATAGTTTGCATACCAAGGAGTGTTATGAGAAGCATTTATCACCGCTAATTGTTCATCAGGGAAATCATCATTAATAGGAAGTGGGTCATCAAGAACATTTTCCATTCTAGACAAATTATCAGCTACGGGATTCTCAGCTCCCTTTCTATCAATAATATGCAAATCAAACTCTTGTAGTAACAGAACCCACCTAATAAGTCTAGGTTTAGCATCTTTCTTTTCCATAAGATATTTAATAGCAGCATGATCAGTATGAATAGTAACTTTGGAATCAACTATGTAAGACCTGAATTTATCACATGCAAACACAACTGCTAAAAATTCTTTCTCAGTAGTAGCATAATTTCTTTGAGCACTGTCTAGAGTTTTACTAGCATAATGAATAACATTCAATTTCTTATCAACTCTTTGTCCTAGAATAGCACTAACAGCATAATCACTAGCATCACACATAATTTCAAAGGGTAGGTTCCAATCAGGTGGTTGAACAATAGGTACAGAAATTAAGGCTTTCTTAAGTATTTCAAAGGCTTCTACGCAATCATCATCAAAAACAAATGGCACATCTTTTTGCAAGAGATTAGTAAAATGCCTAGAAATTTTAGAGAAGTCTTTTATAAACCTTCTATAGAAACTAGCATGACCAAGGAAACTTCTTATACCTTTGATATCTTTAGGACATGGCATTTTCTCAATAGCATCAACTTTAGCTTTATCAACTTCAATACCTCTTTCAGAAATTTTATGCCCAAGGACTATACCTTCATTTACCATAAAGTGGCACTTCTCCGAATTCAAGACAAGATTAGTTTCTTCACATCTCTGCAAAACTTGATCAAGGTTGCTCAAGCAATCATCAAAAGAAGTTCCATAAACGGAAAAATCATCCATGAAAACCTCAACAATCTTTTCACAAAAGTCAGAGAATATAGCAGTCATACATCTTTAAAAGGTAGCAGGTGCATTACATAAACCAAAAGGCAGACGGCGATAAGCATAAGTTCCAAAAGGATAACTAAATGTGGTTTTCTCTTGATCTTCTGCTGATACATGTATTTGAGAGAAACCAGAATAACCATCTAGGAAGCAAAAATGTGTGTGCTTAGATAATATTTCTAACATTTGATCAATAAAAGGCAAGGGGTATGTCGGGCCCATGGAACCCAGGGTATCCAGGCCAGTCTGCCTTTGGCCCAGGGCGCAACGCCTGGCATGGGCCCAACAGGCCGTCATCACCAAGCATCTCACCAAGCCCCCTCATGAGGTCGTGACCTCCTGAGGACCCCTCCTCAGGGAGCGACGAACAAGACCCGGCATCTTCACCAGTAGCCTCGCGAGGCCCCCTTGCGAGGCGGCCTCCCGAGGTGACCTCCCGAGGCTTCCTCCCGAAGACGCTCAAGATGAGGGCTGCTCGGCTCAGCTGCGCGTTCTCGTGCCCATCACGTGGGTGACGCGCGCGGCGACGAGCAGCGACAGAGGCCGTGCCAGCAGGCGCGGATGAGGATGGTTTCCTCTTTTGTGTTAAGGGAGCAAGGCCAGCCATCCGCTTCCCAAAGCGGCCCCAAAGGTTGTCCAATCGGCAAAGGAAGACCAAGACGGCGGGTGCGCAGGGCGGAGGTCATCACCGAGCCCACCGACGCGTCATGGATCATGCTTTTGCAGGCGAAGACCACCTTTAGTCAGGATAGCCTGAGCGCATGTCCCCTTTCAAAACCCGCCAAGTGTGGCAACCCTTCCCGCCTAAGTTTTGAGGGGGAAGAGGACCAAGGCAGGTATAAAGGGACATTGCTGCCATCGTGGTAGAGGATCCGATCCAACTCAGTCGACTCCTTCTCCTACCTTGTACGCGAGAACACTCTCTTGCTGACAACAATCAAAACCAAGCAGGAGTAGGGTTTTACACCGCAAGGTGGCCCGAACCTGGGTAAACCGCTGAGTCCACGGTCCACTCCTCGCTAGCGCGCTCCCGCCATAGCTTCGTCGTAGCGTAGCCGTGGTAGGGGACGAAGAGGTAGGAACAAGCTCACCCCAGTGTTCGAACCTTTGGGTCCCTGGAGCCCCACTTCCGACATTTGGCGCGCCAGGTAGGGGTGCGCTGCTGTTCTTCCGCTCTGCCCTCCGTTCCACCAGCCTCATGGCTGACGCACGTCGCGAGCGCAGGGCTGGCCGCGTGGCTCAGACGGAGCTGATGGCCCGCGGCAACCGCCGCCGCCCTGTCGAGGCTGCTGCCGCCACCGACCCCGCTGCCCGCGAGCAGCAGGACTCCTCCCTGCACCTCTCTGTGCAGGTGAACGGCCACACCGCCACGGCTTCTTCCTCCCTCGCCCCCCGTGGGCCGCCAAACGCGCAACCCGCGCTACTCATGGCGCGCGAGCTGCTCCGCTACCGTCCAGCGGACGCCGGCTACGACGCCTGGCTTGGTCACATCACCGAGCTCGTCAACGCCGCCGGGGGCGCTCTAGCGCCTTCCCACTCGCTCCGCCCCCCACCGTGTCGCGCTGGGGACCTGGCGCACGGTGCTCCCCTGCCGCCTCATCTGCGCGACGAACTCGGTGGGCCCCAGCGCAACGCGCGGGCGCGCGAGCCGTCCCGTGGCGCGTCCCTTCCAGCCCGTGATGAGGCCAGCTGCCAGATCATCCGATGCGCGCCCCCCGATGCATGAGTGCTCCTCGAGCGGCAGCGCCAGCGCCAGGATCAGGCCGTCCAGGAGGTTGCGGCAGCGGGGCGCCAGAACCGTGCCGCCCTCACCGGCGGCATCCCCTCGAGCGGTGTGGGCTACCGCGCCTTCACCCGCGAGCTGCGTCGGGTGGTGTGGCCCGCGAAGTTCAAGCCTGAGCTACCTCCATGCTACGATGGCACCCCCATCCCTGTGGAGTTCCTTCAGCTCTACTTGCTGAGCGTCGAGGCGGCGAACGGCGACGACAAGGTCATGGCGAACAGGTTCCCCATGGCCCTCAAGGACGGCCCACGCTCCTGGCTCATGAACCTCTCCGAGGCGTCCATCTCACCGTGGGCCGAGCTCTGCAGCCAGTTTGTTGCCAACTTCAAGGGCACACAAGACCGCTCCCTCACCATCAACGACCTGTGGCACGTGCGGCAGCGCCCAGACTCTCCGCAAGTACATCCAGCGCTTCAGCCAAGTGCGCAACAAGATCCCGTGCGGCTCCGACGCGGTTGTCATCTCTGCGTTCTCCACTGGCATCATGGACGTCAAGATGCACGAGAAGTTTGCCATCAACGACGAGCTTGACTCGGTGCTTGAATTGTTCGACCTCACCGACAAGTGCGCCAAGGCTGAAGAAGGCCGCCTGTTCGTCCACAACGACCCCGACGCGGCGCTTGAGGCCGCCAAGATCAAGAACAAGGACGTCAAGCGTAAGGGCCCTGCCGTGCTTGCGGCGGAGCCCGAGCAGAAGCGCGGCCGTGACCATGACGAGCCCAGGAATGACGGCCGGCCGCTCTACGCCTACCACAACATGCGCTCCCATAGCACTGAAGACTGCCAGGATCTCAAGCTGCTCCGCAATGAGCGCCAGGGCCGCCGAGACGACTGCAATGGCCGCGGCGCCGGTCACGGAGGTGGTCGCAGCGGCAACCGCTGGGACGGCCGCAACGGCAACGGCAACTTCCGCTAGGGCTGGCGCGACCAGCCTCGTGAGGCCGCCTGGCGCAACCAGCCTCATGAGGCGAATCCTCAGGCTAACGCCACTCTCCCGCCACTGCCGCTGCCGCCCCAGAGGAACGATGCCAACTAGCCTGATGAGGGCACTGGGGGCTACTAGGAGCCTCACGCGGTCGCCTGCATCATTGGCGGGGCTCAGGCCCCCGCGTCCAACCGCCACTTCAAGCAGCTCTCTCGCGAGGTGAATGCCGCCCTCCCGAGGCCTAAGGCCGCGCGGCCCCTCAAGTGGTCGCAGTATGCCATCATCACCTTCGACTCCAAGGACCACCCCAAGTCCACGGCCTCCGCAGGCGCACTTCCCATGCTGTGCACTCCCACTATCAGCAACGTCGCGGTCACCAAGACCCTCATCGACGGGGGCGCCGGCCTCAACGTGAGCTCCATCAATACCTTCGATATGCTCCAAGTGCCCTATGACCAGCTGATGCCGACCAGGCCCTTCTCCGGAGTAACCAATGGCTCCACCATCCCTCTAGGGCAAGTGTGCCTCCCCGTCACCTTTGGCACCTGCAAGAACTACCACACTGAGCTCATTGACTTCGACGTGGCGCACATCGGCCTGCCTTACAACGCCATCTTGGGCTACCCAACTCTCACCAAGTTCATGGCGGCGACCCACCACGCCTACAACGTCCTCAAGATGCCTGGCTGCAGCGGCATCATCACTGTCACCTGCGACGAGAAGGACGCGATCTGCTCCCTGGAGCATGCCTACAAGGCTGCCGCTGTCACGCATCCGGCTGACGAGGACACGGTCGAGCCTCCTGAGGCCGCGCTCGTGAAGAAGAAGCAGCTGTTCTCTCAGGACCGCGCCGGGATGAAGAAGGTGTCGGTGGACGGTAGCGACTCTGGCCCTGCCTTCACCATCGGCGCTAGCCTTCCTCTTGCATAGGAAAGCGCGCTCGTCACCTTCCTTCGGGCAAACTCGGATGTTTTCGCCTGGAAAGCATCTGACTTGTCCGGTGTGCCGAGGGAGGTGATCGAGCACCACTTAGTGGTGTGCCCCAATGCATGCCCCGTCTAGCAAAAAGCACGGCGCCAGGCGCCAAAAAAGCAAGATTTCATCGTCAAGGAAGTTCAGAAGCTCCAAGAAGCTGGGGTCATCCGCGAAGTGCGCCATCCTGAATGGCTCGCCAACCCAGTCGTCATCCCCAAGAAAGGCGGCAAGGAGCGCATGTGCGTCGACTTCACCAGCCTCAACAAGTTCTGCCCTCAAGATTCATTTTCGCTGCCCTGCATCGACCAGATCGTGGACTCCACCGCTGGGTGCGATCTGCTATGCTTAGATGCCTTCTCAGGCTATCACCAGATCACGATGGCGGACGAAGACGTGGAGAGGACGGCCTTCATCACTCCCTGCGACATATATTGCTACGTCTGCATGCCCTTCGGCTTGAGGAGCACGGGTGCCACCTTCCAATGGCTAATGCGCATCACGCTGGGGCCTCAGATGGGGAGGAACGCGGAGGCCTACGTCGACGACATCGTGGTCAAGTCTCGCGAGGCTGGATCCCTCATTGCGGACCTCAAGGAAACATTCGCCAACCTGTGCAAGGTTAACCTCAAGCTCAACCCCGAGAAGTGTGTCTTTGGAGTTCCTTCCGACAAGCTCCTCGGCTTCCTGGTCTCGCACCGTGGCATCGAGGCCAACCCTGAGAAAATCAAGGCCATCGAGAAAATGCGTCCTCCCCGAACCCTCAAGGAAATGCAGTGCTTGGCAAGATGTATGGCCTCCCTGGGGCGCTTCATCTCCAAGTTTGGTGAGCGGGCCCTGCCTTTCTTCAAGCTCCTGAAGAGGTCTGGTTCTTTCAAGTGGACTCCTGAGGCAGACGCCGCTTTTGAAGACCTCAAGAGGTACCTCACGAGCCCGCCCATCATGGTCGCGCCACGCTCTCGCGAGCCCTTGCTCCTGTACTTGGCGGCCACCCCTCAGACGGCCAGCGTGGCACTGGTGGCGGTGCGAGAGGAGCGCGTCTGCGCTAAGGAGAAACCCTCCGCACCTCCCGAGCCTTGTGAGCCCTCCGTGCCTCGCGAGCCTCCTGAGCCTCGTGAGCCCGCCGAGCCTCACGAGCCTCCCGAGCCTCTTGAGCCTCGTGAGCTCCCCGGGCCCGTCGAGCCTCACGAGGCACCTGGAGAGCAAGCTGCCACCACATCTACGCGCCTCGTCGAACACCCCGTGTACTTCGTCAGCACCGTGCTAAGGGATGCGCGCGAGCGCTACCCCATGCAGCAGAAGCTCCTCCTCGCGCTCCTTGTCGCCTCCAGGAAGCTGCGCCACTACTTTCAGGGTAATCCCATCAAGGTCATCTCTTCCTACCCCTTGGAGCAAGTTCTGCGCAGCCCCAACGCCGCCGGCCACGTCGCCGAATGGAACATCAAGCTGCAAGCCTTCCAGCTGGAGTTCTCCACCACCAGAGTCATCAAAGGCGCGGCTCTGGCCGATTTCGTGGCGGAGTGGACGGACACGTACGAGGAGGAGCCTCGCGAGTCCAAATCCCTCCTGCCAGGGGATGAGGCGCCTGGCGGTTGGACCATGCACTTCGACGGCGCCTTCTCACGACAGGGCGCGGGGGCTGGAGTCATGCTCACCTCGCCGATAGGAGACAGGCTCTACTATGCCGTACAGCTCTGCTTCAGGCACACCGACAAGGTTTCCATCAACATCGCAGAGTATGAGGGCCTCATCGCCGGCCTCAAGGCCGCGTTCACTCTGGGCATCAAGCGTCTGATCATCAAGGGCGATTCGCAACTTCTCGTCAACTTCTCCAACAAAAGCTACAAGCCCAAGGACAAGCACATGGCCGCCTACCTAGACGAGGTACGTAAACTTGAGAAGCGTTTTCTTGGCCTGGAGTTGCAGCACGTCCCCCACAGCGGCAACAAAGAAGCTGACGACATCGCCAAACGAGCATCACGCCGCGAGCCTCAGAGCCCCGGCGTCTTCGAGGAAAGGCTCCTCAAACCATCAGCCGCACCTCCTGCCACGAGCACCGCGCTCCTTCATGAGGAACTCCCGTCCGCACCGCCCACGGGCACACCGGATTGCGGCCCAACCTCAGGAGCCCGCCTGCTGCTGGCGCTGGAGCCTTGAGCGGATAGCTAGGCCACGGAGTTCAAGGCTTACTTGCTTCATGGCATCCTCCCGGAGAAGGACTCAGAAGCAGAGCGCGTGGCCCGGCAGGCCACCGCTTACTGCATACAAGATGGTGAGCTGTACCGCAGGCGCCCCAATGGCGTCTCACTGCGGTGCATCTCTGAAGAACAAGGGCGCGAGTTGCTCGCTGATATCCATGGAGGAGACTGTGGCCATCACTCCTCGTCACGCACCCTCGTCGGCAAGGAGTTCCGCAGCGGCTTCTACTGGCCCACTGCGCTGTGTGACACCACCGCGCTGGTCCAAGCCTGCGAGGCATGCCAGTTCCATGCCAAGCAGATCCACCAGCCGGCGCAGGGCCTCCAGACGATTCCCCTCTCATGGAACTTCGTGGTCTGGGGGCTGGATATCCTGGGGCCTTTCCCTCGCGCGGCTGGCGGTTACCGCTACCTCTACATCGCCATCGACAAGTTCACCAAGTGGGCAGAGGTCGAGCCTGTGCGCACCATCCCGGCAAGCTCTGCCGTCAAGTTCATCAAGGGCCTCGTGAGCCGCTTTGGAGTTCCCAACCGCATCATCACTGATAATGGCTCCCAGTTCACGAGCGGCCTCTTCAGGTCCTACTGCGCCAGCCTCGGCACGCAGATCTGCTACCCCTCGGTGGCGTATCCGCGAAGCAATGGCCAGGCCAAGCGCGCCAACGCCGAGGTCCTCAAGGGCCTCAAAACAAGGAGCTTCAATAAGAAGCTCGAGGCTTGCGGCAAGGGCTGGCTCGATGAGCTGCAGTCCGTGCTGTGGTCCATCCGCACGACGGCAAGCAAGCCTATCGGCGAGACCCTCTTCTTCCTCGTCTACGGAGCTGAGGCGGTCCTTCCATTGGAGCTTAAGCACGGCTCCCCGTGAGTCCTAGCCTTCGATGAGGCGCGTCAGGATGGCTCGCGGGAGACCAATCTGCTGCTCGTCGAGGAGGGCCGCCGCCAGGCCGCTCTTCGCGCCGCGAGGTACCAGCAGGCCTTGCGTCGCTACCATAGCCGCAACATCCGCCCTTGCACTCTCGAGGTCGACGATCTCGTCCTGTGCAGGATCCTCTCCAGAGAGGGACTTCACAAACTCTCACCTATGTGGGAGGGCCCTTTCAGGGTTACTCATGTCTCCAGGCCCGGCTCAGCCCGGCTGGAGACGGAGGATGATGTTCCTGTGCCTAACGCCTGGAACATCCAACACCTCCGCAAGTTCTACCCGTGACCCTCACGCGTACGAACGAAATGGGGCTGTACATGCCCCGGAGTCTCTCATTGCGTTCGCCTGATGGGCCCGCGAGAGCTCCCGCCCATGCCCAAGTGGAAGCCCCATGCTCCGCGCTGGCGGAACGATCGACCCGCGATCATACCCACACCCCTGTGGAAGCCCCATGCTTTGTGCTGGTGGAACAATCAACTGAGGGTGCCCCACGGGCTGCACCAACCTCAAGCTGACCCGTGCCGGACACGGCAACACCCTTTTTCTCGTTTTGATGTGTAACTGAGGGCGCCCCATGGGTTGCACCAACCTCAAGCTGACCCGTGCCAGACACGGCAGCCGCATCTTGTTTTGGTTATGTAATGGGTTGCTATCTTACTTCAGTAAAGCTTCGGTTTCTTTACATGGTGTTTCGTTTTGTTTTTGCCTCACGAGCCTCGCGCGCTCACGACGTCCCTCATGAGCCTCACACGAGCGGGGGCTGGACACGGTGTCTGTGCTTGGGTCAGTCCCAGCAACGCCGAAAAACCCAAGTAACCGGGCTCTGGCTCGCGGGCCTGCCCCCGTGCACGCCACCCCACCAAGGTTCTTGGTGTCTTGTCTCCTCGCGTAACGCCCATGAGTTAATTGGCGAGCGTGCGCTGCTACCCTGTTGTTAAGTATTCTGCGTGCAGTTATCTCAGGAGCAGGTCCCCTGAAGGGCCTCGCGAGGATGCCTCGCGAGGTGGCCCCCTCAGGGCCTCACCAAGCCCCTGCCTCGGGAGGTAACCCACGACGGCCGTCTCAGCAGGAGATCTCGCGGGCGCAATCCTCACGAGGCGTACCCTACAAGTGATGGCCTACCAGACACCATCCTGCACAAAGCTAAGTCTCCCGCCTCGCGAGCTGCCCTTGCCGTCTCTTAAGCTTTCCCCTCCAACAACCTCACGAGCACCAGCGTTTCTCTTGGCGCAAGCCGCTTGCGCGTCAAAGGGGGGCTCCCTGAGCATCGCGCCTCAGGAGCCCTCATTAGCTCCCGGTGCCCCTCACCTCCTAGCCTTGTCCAGGCATCGCGACCTGACATACCAGCGACGGCTGTGGCCCGCTCGGGGGCTAGGTCCGGACAACGTAGAGCATCAAGGCAAGCAAAAAGAGCGAAACAGGCCTCAAGAGAAAGCTTCACGAGGGCACGAGCGTTCATTATAGCAAATCATACAGTACTTAAACGCAAAGGCATCGTCTTCACGCCCCCACGGGGCCACATCGATCTAGTGCAGGGCGGCGAAGGAAAAGGGACCCTAGGAACTCGCGCCGTCGTCGTCGTCGCCATCGCCGTCGTCGCCGCTGGAGCTCTCGCCACTGCCACAATAGTATTTCCCAAGCAGCGCATCCACGTGGCCTTCTACCGCCTTTGCGAGGCCATCGTGGAGCTCCTCGGGGATAGGGGCTATCACGTTGTAAAAATCAAAGTTGGGATCGGCGTGAAGGAGGTGACTAAAGACACAGGTCGCCGCCTGGGAGAAGAGGCCGCGGCACTCCTCCTCCAAGATGCCATCCACCTCCTTGGCACCATCCTCGAGTCGCTCCACGAGCTTGGTGGAGAAGTCAACATAGTCGGCGTCGCGGGACTCGCGGAGGGCCTCAAGCCTCCCTTGGCAGATGGAGTTCAGGGCGTCGCGGGCTCAGAGCTTGAGGGAGTGGAGCATCTTGACGCGTTCGCGCTGCCGCTCCCATTCCCGGTCCGCCTCGCCTCCGGCTTGCTCGGCGGTGCTGGCGGCGCCCCCCACCTGAAAGACGAAGGGAGGATGGCTCGGCCTCGGCACAGGAACCGGCCTGCAGCGTGGCCTCTCGGCGGGTCTCTGCCTCAGTGAGTGCCGCCTTGAGACCAGCGATTTCCTGCCAGAACCGCTCACGCTCGGTCTCGAAGGCGTCCTCCTGCTGCTTCAGCGCTTTACCATGCTCCTTGATGAGCGCCAGGCGTGCCTCCGCTATCTTCACGTCAGCGTCCTCCTGGGCCTTCTTCTCCTTAGCCTCCAGCTGGGTGTTGGCCTGGTTGACACGCTTCGTGTGGGCATCCTGGGCGTCGGCCAGCTGGCGCCCCCGCTCAGTGGCCTGCTCGGTCGACACCTTCTCGAGATCTTCCGTGCGAGTCGCGAGGCCCACTTCGCGGGCCGCAAGCTCCTTCTTGCGAGTGGTGAGGGCGCTTTCCCGCGCGAGGAATGACTGCGCCTGCTCGGCGTGTTGATCCTGGAGCTCCTTCAGGCGGGCCTCCGCCTCCTCGCGACGCGTGACGGCCGCTTCGGCCTCCCGGAGAGCGCTCACATGGACCCCCTCCGCTTCAGCGGCGTCCTTCTCGCCCTGTGCGCGAGCGAGTTCGTTCTGACGCTGAGCCGTTTCGACGGCGATGCTAAGCCGGTGCCACCCGTCAGCAAGCTTTAGGCGCTCCTCGGCAAGGCGCGCCTCCGCGTCCTGGAAGTCTGTCCCGAGCCGAGCGAGCGTGGCCTTGGTGTCGCACAAGGCTTCAGGCCTGAGCAGGGCATGGCCGCTCATGAGTGCCAGGGGCCAGTCCGGGTCAGGCCCCCTGACATTCTCCATCGCCGCGGTCAGGGATGACTCGGCGCCGCCTGCCTGGAGCGGTGGGTTCATCGAGCCCTCCCCCGCGTTCGGCTACGCGGCGTGCTGTGGGGGCTCGCCATGCCTGCGGCGGCGCGCCCCACGACTCCTCCCCCCGCCCTTAGGGAGGCCTCCAGCGGGGGAGTGGGCGTTTCGGCCTCCCCCGTCGCCGCTCCTTCCCTCGCGACGGGGTCAGAGGGGAGTGCGCCCCACCACCTGAGGCTACCTGCCGAGGCTCCTCTGTCTCGGTCTCACGAGACGCGCCCGCGTGCGGCTCTGAAGGAATGGCCGGCTCCCTCTCGACCTCCGCGCGCTCCGTCTCGGCGTCGAAGCAGCGAGCGGCCTCTCCTGGCCCCCCGGCACCCGCATCGGGTACTGATGCCCCCTGCGGGCTGGGGGTCGCCTTTGCCCTTGTCGTCGTCGTCTTCTTCTTCTTCCTTTGGTCCCCGATGAACCTCCTACGTAAATGGCGGCTCAGCTCCGAGCCCGGACAAAGAGCAAGAGCATGAAACACCTGGAAGAGTCAAGAGGACTTACTCGTCTCTGGCGGATCACTTCCTTTTCTTCTCCGTGAGGGGCAGGTCATCGCTGCCGCCATCAAGCATTGCCCCGGCTCCACCCCTCGGGCCCTCGGAGTGGGCCGCAGTGGATCCGGACGCGTCATCGCCTGCCTCGAGGCCCTGGGAAGTTTTGGCCTCTTGACGGGCCTCAGGCGCTGGGGGCTCGACCGCCCCCCGGCCGAGATCCCCCTTCGCCGTGGGTGGCTCGCTGTCGGCATCATCATCCTCGAGCTCGTAGAGGAGCTAGCGGCGAGTGCGTGGTGGCGCCCGGTTGGCGTCCTCCTCTGTGGCCTCCTCCGAGTCCTCGCCACCGCCACTGCCTCCTGAGTCCAGCTCCACCATGAGGGGGTTCTCGCGGGGTCTGACGTGGCCCTCCGGCACGAGCCCCCACTGGTCAAAGAGGGGTATCTCCTCAACCAGCTCCGCCTTCTCCTTGTAGCAGAACAGCGGGAGTTCCCCCTCGGGCAGGTCTGCGGCAGGGGTACTAAGCAGAGTCGCCAGGGCCCCATCCAGCACCTCTGTCCCCAGGCTGCCGGGGTTCAGCCTCATGGCGTCGCCCGCGCCGGTGTACTCCCACACGGGGAGTGAGTGCCGCTAAAGTGGTGCGATGCGCCGCCGCAGGTATTCCCTGACGACCGTCGCCCCCGATAGCTTTGCGGCCCGGTGCGCGGCCATCCGCTCCAAGACGGGCTCCATCCTCGGGTCAGCAAGCTTGTCGTGCCCCCACACGGAGATCTTCTTAGCCGGGTCCGTCGGGATCATCAGAAGCTGGCTGGTCCGGCGCGCGTCCATGTAGACCCAGCGCTGCCAATAGCCCTCCACCTTCTTCGCAACCCTCAAGTTGATAATGCTGTTCTCCGTCCCCTTAACGGCGAGGAACGACGCGCATCCGGAGCGCTGGTCCGCCGTGGTTAGCCGCAGGCAGAAGAAGTGGCGGAAGAGCGCCACCGAAGGCATCACGCTCATGAAAGCCTCGCAGTAAAAGGCAAACATGGCCAGGAAGAGAATGGAGTTGGGTTCAAGGTGGAGGGCGTGAATCTGATAATGGGAGCGAATGGCGTAGAAAAAGTCCGAGAATGATGGCACCAACCCGGCATAAACACTGTGGAGGACGAAGGGATAGGTTGTCGCCCCCAGGTCACGCCGCGCGCGCGACCCCAGCCAGATCTGGGTTGCCTGATTCTCATTCTGATCGCCGGCCACAAACGGGAGCACCTTGTCCAGGCCCTCTCCATCGACGATGGAGGAGCGCTGCAGCGCCACCCCGAGGATGGGCATGCTTGGGGACGGAGCCGCCGCCTTTCCCCTCTTGCCGGTGGGCGCCATCTGCGCGGCGAAGGCGCGGATTGCGGAGTGGGAAGAGGCGGCGCTCGGAGACGGGGTCGTGAGGAGCTATGCGTGGGAAGGAAGGCACAGGGAGATGGAATGCGCGAGGGACGGCAATGATGGTCGTGCGTCGCTCGCAGCAGGCTTTATGTCAGTGCGGGCGGTTACCGAGGCATCGTGGGAGAAGTGGGGGCGTCCCCCACCACATCGTGCGCCACGCGTAGCGCCTGGCCCGCAGGCGGTTAGGGCCCACGCCGTTTCGCCCCCTAGTTGGCGGTAACGTGCGTGCCGTGGGCCCGGGGGCTACTGTCGGGCCCATGGAACATAGGGTATCCAAGCCCGTCTGCCTTTGGCCCAGGGCGCAATGCCTGGCATGGGCCCAGCAGGCCGTCATCACCAAGCATCTCACCAAGCCCCCTCTTGAGGCCGTGACCTCCTGAGGACCCCTCCTCAGAGAGCGACGAACAAGACCCGGCATCTTCACTAGCAGCCTCGCGAGGCCCCCTCGCGAGGCGGCCTCCTGAGGTGACCTCCCAAGGATTCCTCCCGAAGACGCTCAAGACGAGGGCTGCTCGGCTCGGCTGCGCGGTCTCGTGCCCATCACGTGGGTGACACGCGTGGCGACGAGCGGTAACAGAGGCCATGCCAGCAGGCACGGATGAGGATGGTTTCCTATTTTGTGTTAAGGGAGCAAGGCCAGCCGTCCGCTTCCCAAAGCGGCCCCAAAGGTTGCCCGATCGGCGAAGGAAGACCAAGACGGCGGACGCGCAGGGCGGAGGTCATCATCGAGCCCACCGGCGCGTCATGGATCATGCTTTTCCAGGCGAAGACCACCTTTAGTCAGGATAGCCTGAGCACCTGTCCCCTTTCAAAACCCGCCAAGTGTGGCAACCCTTCCCGCCTAAGTTTTGAGGGGGAAGAGGACCAAGGCAGGTATAAAGGGACAGTGCTGCCATCGTGATAGAGGATCCGATCCAACTCAGTCGACTCCTTCTCCTACCTTGTACGCGAGAACACTCTCTTGCTGACTACAATCAAAACCAAGCAGGAGTAGGGTTTTACACCGCAAGGTGGCCCGAACCTGGGTAAACCGCTGAGTCCACGGTCCGCTCCTCGCTAGCGCGCTCCCGCCGTAGCTTCGCCGTAGCTTAGCCGTGGTAGGGGACGAAGAGGTAGGAACAAGCTCACCCCAGTGTTCGAACCTTTGGGTCCCCGGAGCCCCACTTCCGACAGGGTAATGATCTTTCCTAGTAGCTTTATTTATCCTGAAATCAATTACCATCCTATAACCGGTTACAATTCTTTGTGGAATAAGTTCATTTTTATCATTAGGAACAATAGTAATACCTCCTTTCTTAGGAACACAATGAACATGACTTACCCATCTACTATCAGCTATGGGATAAATTATACCTGCCTCTAGAAGCTTTAACATTTCAGTTCTTACCACATCCTTCATTTTAGGATTCAGCCTTCTTTGATGATCAACAACGGGTTTAGCGTCTGGCTCCATATGAATTTTATGCTGACATAAAGTGGGACTAATGCCCTTAAGATCATCGAGAGTATATCCAATAGCGTCACGGCGCTTCTTCAGAGTTTTAAGTAATCTCTTTTCTTCATGCTCTGAAAGGTTAGCACTAATAATAACAGGTTATATCTTCTTTTCCTCAAGATAAGCATACTTAAGAGTATCGGGTAATTGCTTTAATTCAAACACAGGATCACTCTTTGGTGGAAGAGGATCTCCCAAGTTTTCAATAGGCAAATTATGTTTAGTAAGGTGCTTGCTTAAAGAACAACCCATCTATTTCATTTCTTTCATTCATATGCATATCATTTTCATGGTCTAGCAAATATTGTTCTAAAGGATCAGTATGAGGCACAACAATAGAAGCAAGACCTATAATTTCATCTTTATTGGGTAATTCTTTATCATGAAGTTTTCTACAAAACTTAGAGAAATTAAATTCATGAGATATATCACCAAACTTAACTCTAACTTTCCCTTTAACACAATCAATTTTAGCATTAACGGTATTCAAGAAGGGTTTACCAAATATAATGGGACAAAAATTATCTTGTTGTGAACCAAGTACTAAAAAATCAGTAGGGTATTTGATTTTACCACACAAGACTTCAACATCTCTAACAATCCCAAGTGGTGTAATAGTATCTCTATTCGCAAGCTAAATAGTAACATCAATATCTTCAATCTCAACAGGTGCAATATCATGCATTACTTCTTGATATAAAGAGAACGGAATAGCACTCACACTAGCACCCATATCACATAAACCATGATAGCAATGATCTACAATCTTAACTAAAACAACAGGCATGCCAACTATGGGCTTGTTCTTGTAGAACATATCTCGTTCATTTCTAATAGGTTTAGCAATTCTAGCAGCCTCATCACAAAAGTATATAACATGCCCATCAATATCATCAACCAAAAGATCTTTAACCATTGCAATATTAGGTTCAACTTTAATTTGTTCAGAAGGTCTAGGTGTTCTTGTATTACTTTTATTAACCACAGTTGAAGCTTTAGCATGTTCCTTAATCCTAACAGGGAAAGGAGGTTTCTCAAAGTAAGCAATAGGCACAACTGGATCAACATTGTAAACAATTGTTTCTTCTTTAACACTAACAGGTTCTTCATTTAATTTAATAGGTGGATGATATTTAAACCATTTTTCCTTAGGGAGATTAACATGAGCAGCAAAAGATTCACAAAAGGTAGCTACTATCTCAGAGTCAAGTCCATATTTAGTACTAAACTTATGAAAGGCATCAATTTCCATAAAAGATTTAACACAATCAAACTCAAGCTTTATACCTGACATTTTACCTTTGTCGATTTCCCAATCTTCAGAGTTACGTTTAATTCTTTCCAGAATATCCCATCTGAATTCAATAGTTCTCTTCATAAAGGAACCAGTAGAAGAAGTATCGAGTATGGATTGATCATTATGTGAAAGCCAAGCATAAAAGTTTTGAATAATTATTTCTCTTGAGAGCTCATGATTGGGGCATATGTGCAACATATACTTAAGCCTCCCCCAAGCTTGAGCAATACTTTCTCCTTCATGAGGCCAAAAATTATATATATAATTCCGATCACGATGAACCAAATGCGTAGGATAAAATTTCTGGTGAAATTCCAACTTCAACCGGTTCCAATCGCATGTTCCAGTATCATCACATAGCCTATACCATGTCAATGCCTTCCCCTCCAAAGATAAAAGGAATACTTTCTTCTTAACTCCATTTCCGGATAAACCTGCAAGCTTAAACAATCCACAAATTTCATCCACATATATCAAGTGCACATCAGGATGCACCGTTCCATCTCCTGCATAAGGATTAGCTAGCAGTTTCTCTATCATACCCGAAGGAATTTCATAATAAATATTTTCAGTAGGTTCAGTAGGTTGAGGAGCAACTCTCAATGCTTCCGGTCAAGGTGAAGATACCCCGAACAAGCCCCTCAAAGGATTACTTTCCATAGTGACAAGTGACAGTAAATTTCAGCACGTAATGTAAATGTTTCCTTACCAAATTCCACTCACCAAAGGCGCTTCACTCCCCGTCAACGGCGCCAGAAAAGAGTCTTGATGACCCACAAGTATAGGGGATCAATCGTAGTCCTTTCGATAAGTAAGAGTCTCTAATCCAACGAGGAGCAGAAGGAAATGACAAGCGATTTTCAGCAAGGTATTCTCTGGAAATACTGAAAGTAGAGGTAGCAGATAGTTTCGGTAGCAAGATAATTCGTAACAAGTAACAAGTAACAAGTATAATAAAGTGCAGCAAGGTGGCCCGATCCTTTTTATAGCAAAGGACAAGCCAGACGAACTCGTATAATAAGCAAAGCGTTCTCGAGGACACATGGGAATTTCATCTAGTCACTTTCAACATGTTTGTTTGATTCACGTTCGCTACTTTGATAATTTGATATGTGGGTGGACCGGTGCTTGGGTGCTGTTCTTACTTTAACAAGCCTCCCACTTATGATTACCCCCTCTCGCAAGCATCCGCAACTATGAACGAAGAATTAAGATAACTCTAACCATAGCATGAAACATATGGATCCAAATCAGCCCCTTATGGAATTGCGCACAAACTAGGGTTTAAGCTTCTGTCACTCTAGCAACCCATCATCTAATTACTACTCCACAATGCCTTCCCTTAGGCCCAAAGATGGTGAAGTGTCATGTAGTCGACGTTCACACGACACCACTAAAGGAAGCAACAACATACATATCATCAAAATATCGAACGAATGCCAAATTCACATGATTACTTATGACAAGACTTCTCCCATGTCCTCAAGAACAAAAGTAACTACTCACAAATCATATTCATGTTCAAGATCAGAGGGGTATTGAATATCATTAAGGATCTGAACATATAATCTTCCACCAAATAAACCAACTAGCATCAACTACAAGATGTAATCAACACTACTAGCAACCCACAGGTACCAATATGAGGTTTTGAGACAAAGATTGAATACAAGAGATGAACTAGGGTTTGAGATGAGATGGTGCTGGTGAAGAAATTGATGAATATTGGTCCTCCCATGATGAGAGGATCGTTGGTGATGTCGACAGCTTCGATTTCCCCCTCCCGGAGGGAAGTATCCCCGGCGGAATCGCTCCGCCGGAGAGCAAAATTGCTCATGCCCAGCTTCCGCCTCGAGACGGCGGTGCTTCATCCCGAAAGTCTTCTAATTAATTTTTTTAGGGCAAATGACCTTATATAGCAGAAGGAGGGGGCCAGAGGCCAGCCAGGGGCCCCACAAGGCATCAGGGCGCGCCCAGGGGGGGCCGCGCTTGCCTTGTGGGTAACTGGTGGGTCCCCTCCAGTATCTCTTTTCTCCAGTATTTTTTATATATTCAATAAAAAATCTCCGTGAAATTTCAAGTCAATTGGAGCTCTGTAGGATAGGTATCTCTGCTGTAGCTATTTCAGGTCCAGAATTCCATCTGCCGGTATTCCCCCTCTTCATATAAATCTTGCAAATTAAGAGAGAAAAGGCATAAGAGTTGCATCATAAAGTGAAATAATGATCAAATACATTATAAATAACAGTAGGAAATCATGATGTAAATTGGACGTATCACGCACAAGGTCCTTCTTAACCTAGAAATAAGTGAAATAATTGTTCTAGGTCACCTTGGCTTTTGTGTTCAGTAGTTAGTAGGGGAAGTTGCCCGGTTGGTATCTCTCTTCCCTGTAGAAAACCAATCACAAGTCCCTCCTTCTTGTAAAAGGAAGGTTCTATACTTCTGGTTATGCCAGTTATCTTAACGGTCAGTTATAGAAATCTTGCTTATGGCTCTCTAGTAAAGAGGTGGAACTAGATTATCTACCTTCGCCTTCCCCTGTGATTCTTAAACTAACTCTAACCACCGGGCGGTCAGCCAAGTACTGAAGCCCCTATCTTGATATAGAATAGAAGTGAATTCACACTAAAAATAGAAGAAGCCCTATGTTTTTTAGCCCTGCTATCAATCACTTCGGTAAAGCGATCGAAAGATTATGGTATGAAATAGAGATTTGAGAGTCCCTCATGTGAGTACGTGCTGAAGAGCAAGGAGTGAAAGTGCATTCATCTTTCTTTCTGCTAGTTGTTTCCTGCTAATAGTGATTAGTGAGTGCCCCATACATAGCCAATGTCCGCCCGTGTTCACATCCAGTCTTCTCTATACACTAGTGCAGCTTCCAGCTCTATGTTATGTATGGTAGTCGTTTGACTCGGGAATCCCTGATAAAAGTTTTTAGTCCATGCCTGGCAGTTTCAGCCGTGGTCCAGTCCAGCAGCCTCTTTTCAATCCAAGAGTCACATGAGAAGAAAGCTTCCAGTTAGCTTCAGTTAGTGTTAGTTAAATAGAACGGGAACCTCATAACTATGCCAAGCCCGATCTTGGTTCCAATGTTGTAGAGAAAGGTTATGGGTAAAAAGAAGGTCTTTATCCTGGTGCTGCGGAGACCGGTGTTGCTGATCGAACTCATTTTCTTTCAAGGAGATCGAAAATCTCTGAATTTCTGTGAAATGAAATTACATATTTATTGCGAGGGGCTTTGAAAAGCGAAAGGATGAAGACTGATTTAGATCCTCTGAAAGCACAGGAAGTATGCCTTTTGAGCTTTTTCTCCACCCACCTCTGAGCATCCTATTGGAATGGTCCTAGGAAAGACTACGTACGAGAAATCATTCTCACAGCCAACTTTCCTTCTTCTGAGCAAATAAATGTAGTATTTAGTCCAACCAATTATTGGTGAATCTACGTCTTTCGTGAAAAGTGGAGTATTTGTGCCCAAGATCTTTCTATTCCCTTTAGTAGGTGCACACTTCTCGTATGGTAAATATACCTTTGTGCCCTATAAGGTAAGATTGATTGACGGAGTCAAGAGATGGAGATCTTGGTTTAGCAGCGGCTGCCTGTCCTTTTCTTTCATGAAAGGCATGATCTAGAGTGTGATTCTGGTCCCGTGATTGGGTGCTTGGCGTAGAATGAGTGGAGCATACTAGGAATGCCGAATGCTCGCTCAGTGAGGGAGCTCTGTTGGAGAAGAGTGGGACTAGAAAGAGGGAATACCCATGTCAAGCCATGTAAGGCCAATAGTTGAGGTACCTGGATCCAGACAAAACTCCAAACATGTAAGAATCTACCTTGAAGCAAGGTTTCTACTGGTTAATGCGTTCCACCCTATTGATGGCAGCTAATGTTACTAAAAGCTTCGATGAAGAAAGAGCTTCTGAGCGAAGGCTTGTTGGCTTTGGTTGTTGGCGTGGACTATCTTGTTAAGCTCTGCAAAGATGGTGAGCGTGAAGAAAGGACACTACCATCAAAGAAAGATAGCTCTCAAATGAATTTGCTAGTCTATGATGACCAAGTAGAAGCATCCGTTCCGCATAGGTGATTTTTATAGAAGCATAGGCGCAAGCTTCACTTGGAGTTGATCATGAGACTCCTTGGGTGTAGCATGAGCACTTTTCAAAGCCTTGTGAGCTTTGTCAAGTAACTCAAACTCCTCTTTGAGTCTAGCATGGCCAACCCCAAGTTCAACATTCTCGGATTTAAGCACACGAGCAAGAACTTGAGCATGATCATGGTCTTTCTTTAATTTTGCAAGGTTAAAATTTTGTTACTCCTCAAGAGCCACGCCAAGACCTTGCTCTCTCTCAAGATCATTAGGAAGATCTGCAGTCTCACCAGCATACTCACGGCTATACCCTTCCATCTTAGTGATTTTCTCTTCGTGAGAGTCAATGATATCATTCGCCTCACCTAGTTATTCCAAGAGAGCAACAAAGTGCTTCTTGGTCACACCTTTGAGCTTACCCAAGAACTTGTCAAAACCATTCTCATACACCTTTGCCTCCTCACTTTCATCCACACAATCCATCAAAGAGGGATTAGTAGAAATGCTAGTTTTGATGTTGGAGGTTACCTTGTTGGTGGCCTTGGCCATGAGGCACTTGTGGGTGGTGATGATGTTCTCAGTGGGGGAGTCAAAGAGGGACGCCTTGAGTGATGGAGAGGTGGCAATGGCAATGGAGGCCGTTGCAACCCCTTCGCCACTAGCATCATCATCATCATCAGAGTCGTACTCTTCTTGCACCACCAAACCCTTTTGAGGCACCTTCTTCGTGAAGTTGTTGTTCTTGCGTGGGGAAGACTTGGACTTGTCCTTGCAGATAAGCTCGCCTCCATTGTTGTCGTGGTTTTGTCACGACAGATGTCCTCATGAAAGGACTTAGTCGTGAGGCCATCGCAGCTAGGTGGTAACTCGAACGGGGTTGATCGGAATCGAGAGACAAGGATTTACCCAGGTTCGGCCCCTCGCAGTGGAGGTAATAGCCTACGTCCTGCTTGATTGTTATTGATGATGATGATCTCAATTACAAGGGTGCAACTTGGCTAACCTAGTACTCGAGAGCTTGTAACTTGGTCTTTCTGCCCAGGGGGGGGGGGGGCTCGCCTTTATATACAGGTCGAGACCCCAGGTTTACAACAGAGTCCGGGTCGTAACACGACCCGTGCCTTAATCTATTTCCTACTCACCGTCTTCCTCAAGTAAGGGAAAACTTATTGCGTTCTTAGGTAAGCCGCCGCCTTAGGTACTAGGCCACCAAGTCGGCCCTCTCATGAGTCGCCCTAATGGGCCTTGAAGCCTTGAGTTGCCGCAGCTCTCTTTAGGCTGCCACTGGATAACCCGGCCGTAAACGGGCGGGTCATACTGTGGGGTTATATCCCCAACATTGGCCCCCAAAGTGATGTGGATTCATTCATGTCAATCTTTAGTCTTGTTGTACTTCCGGGTCATATGAATTTGCCGGCTCATAATACTTCTTTACCTTAGCGTTCCTCACTCCCTCGTGTCAGGATGTCATCTTCCAGATTCAACGGTGCTTAAGTGTGACGTCATAGCGAATCTAGATGTATATCTGTTAGGCGCGAGAATCGAGGCGCCTCTTCGCCAAAAAGTTACTGTGCCTCCTCTATTTTCGCACCTGTCTTCTCCCCTTCTTATAAATATCCTCAAGGGCCGCAGTTTTCCCTTTTTTTACTGCTTCGTCTTCTTCCTCCTCGCATCCGAACCTTCTCGCAACCAGAGCAGCACCGCACCTTCTCGAGCTCGTCGGCCACTTCGTCCGCGACCTCAACGCCGCCCCAAATCGTCGTCGGAGCACTCCGGAAAACTCCGGTCGGTCACCGCCGCCGTCAGGTACATTTGAAAGCTTCCCATTAGATCTACGGCATCTCATCCCCTCCGCACAATCCATCTCAGTTCGGCGGAGTTCATCGGTGTTCGTCACCGTTCTTCGGTTTAGTAGATCTAGATTCCCCTTAGTGATCTGTAGAAAAGCTCCGACTGCAATCACAATACCATTTTTGCATCTGGGCTCTTCACATTATTATTGAATCCCACAAATAGATTAGCTTGCACTTCCACTGCGCGTCTTAGGTCTTGGAAATATTTTCCTTTTGAGATATTTTGTAGATCTATAACTGTAACTGCTTCATCTGAATCTTGTCTTTGCAACACTTAGCAGAAAATGTAGTCTCCATATAATTTGAGCCGGCTCATGACGTTCCGACTCGTCATCACTTTGTCATGGCTTGCATAACTTTAGTCATAACTTGAATAAGCATGCTCACCTTTATAGTTGTCGGCTTAATCCTGGCGACTCATCATTTTTGGTTAGAGATACCGACTCATCCCAAGCCGTAGCTGCCTCTTATTTTTCGAGCTGGTATCATGAACAACCGGGCGGCTTATTACTTATGAAGATGACCCACCAATTTACCTTTATTATTCCGCTTCGCAGCTTCAATTTTAAGGCATCTCATTATGGCCAAGACCGATAAAGCCTGCAACTGGGTCAAATCCCAAGTGTCCAAACTTTTCCTTGAGGATCTGGTAGAGCAAGGTCTCTTGCCGGCTCAGGATATAATTAGTTGGCGGGTGCCTGAAGAAGAGAGCACACCTCAACCTGCTCAAGGAGAAGTGGTCGTCTTTGTAGACCATCTTTAGAGGGGGTTTTCACCGCCCGGGTCAAAATTCTTCCGGGATTTTCTTCACTTCTTCAACCTTCATCCTCAAGACATTGCTCCCAATTCATTAACCAATCTTTGTCAATTCCAAGTCTTCTGCGAGGTTTACCTTCAGATGGAACCAACTGTCCCCCTCTTTCGAGAGTTTTTCTACATCAACCACCAGACCGAGTTCGCAGATGGCCCCAGTATAGAACTTGGCAGAATTTCCATCCTGAGGCGGAAAAACACTCCCTTTCCAGAAGCCAAACTGGCGAGTCATCCAAAAGGGTGGAATAGGACATGGTTTTACTGTAAGAACACTGCCCCCGAAGGCGAGAATCCCCTGCCGGGTTACAGGCTGGACCGGCTCGATGCAACGAACATTTTCCCGGGTTGGCCGACGAAAGAAGAACGGGAACAGGTTGCTTCTATTTATCCCAGGGTACGAGCTTTAAAAGCCAACAGGCTCACAGGAGTCAACCTAACCCGGTGTTGGATAAGCTGGCGCATTCAACCCTTGAGCCGGCGGGGCGATTTGATGTGCAATTACACCGGCGACTCAAACGACGCGTAGTGCTTTAGTCAGGTCAACTTATCTGCTGGAGAAGTAAGCAAAGCCACGAAGAGGCTCCTGGGTGAGCCGTTGGATAAGTGCAAGACAATTGGAATTGCTCCCTTCTGTCTGACCAATCCCATACCCCCTGTAAGTATATTTTGTAGTTTCTCTTATTCTTTTTTGATTCATCTTCATCCTGTTATCCGTCTCATCAAATGTGCAGGCTGACGCCAAGTTCTGGAAGAAGAAAATTCGCCGTCCTGCTCAAGTAGAACAAGAAAGCGAGCCGGCTGACGCTGATGAGCCGGCAGCTGACGACGAGGCTGAGGTAGAGCTCGATTTACTTGGTCGTTTTATCGTTCAACTTGCTGACGCCCCCTTCTTCTCAGGGCAACTACGACACCAGTCAAGGCGGCATACCAGAGGTAATATTGATATCTTCAGATTCCGACTCTCCAAAACCTGTCCCCAAGAAATCCCGGGTTGCTATTTGCAAAATCCGAAGAAAACGCCGGACGGCCGTCCGTAAAGTCCCTTTTTCTCATCAAGATGCTCACTTAGATCCCCAATTTCTTTTGAAGAAAACTCAACAAGCTGAAACATCCAAGCGTAAGCTCCGAAGCAGCTTTGGCGAGTTATCCGCTGGCTTATCTGATGAGCCAGTCGCCCGCAAGCGACTAACTGAGGTGCCTCATAGCCCAACTCCATCTCTTCCTCGAGCCGGCTTTTTCAAGCAGCCTCTTAATCCTTCTGACTCGAATTATCATGAGACATCGCCCTCCTCTGGAGAGTCAACCGCCTCACAGCTTCCTCCACTGGTCATCAAGTCAGGGTAAATTGGTAGTCATTATACTTGTCATAGTGAAATTTGCTCAATCTGAATATGTTCATGTGATTGCAGGGCCAAAGCCATCAAGAAAAAATCGGCCATCAAGAAGAAAAAGGCAGGCGGGTCATCTGGTGATGATGCCAGTCCTGAAGCTCAAAATCCGCCAAGGATGATTCCTGAGGCACAGGTTGAACCTGCGAGCGAGGACAACCCGGACCAAAGGGCTGAGCCAGCTCATTTTAATGAGCCGGTGCTGGTAGAAACAGTCACAGGACAAGGCAAAACAGATGACCCGGCAGAGAATGTCAACCCGCCAAGCCCTGCTCGAGACTTCAGTCCTATGGAGATGGAGGATGTCCGTCCGTCTCATCCATTGGGTGACACGGAAGTGATCGTCACAGGAGAGGCCTTCAAAACTCCAGAAACGCTTAACATATTGGCCAAAATCATGGCCAAAGATGAGCCGTCCCCTTCTGTGAAGGGCAAGATGAAGTTGGAGGTTCCCGACATCAACCAGCTGGGCGTGGAAGAACTTCATCGCCAATATTTGACCCGGCTGGCCGAGAGCCGGGATGTTGAAGCGAGCATGATCAACATATTAAAAAGAAAATATGAGGTACCAACATGCTCCTTATGTCATATCTTTTGTATATACTTAAGTAGCCCCCAAGTTTTGAGCATATGAGGATATGGAATGTGCTTGAGACTTCCAAAGTTTCTCAAATGATCACACTATAGCCCCTAAGGGCCGGCTCAGTATAATATACTGAGCTGGGACTTACGAAAACTGAAGATGTGATACTGTAGCCCCCAAGGGCCGGTTCGTCTCAGTGAGTGAGCCGGGTCTTTTGTAAGTAGACCATCCATACTTGATATATGCATAAAATCAACCTGTAGCCCCCAAGGGCCGGCTCATCTCTTTGAGTGAGCCGGGTCTTTTGAGAAAATTGTATACTTGAGAAACGACTTGTAGCCCCCAAGGGCTGACTCATCTCTTTGAGATGGCCGGGTCTATTGACGAAATTGCATATTTAAGAAACGACCTATAGCCCCCAAGGGCCGGCTCATATCTGTGAAATGGTTGGGTCTTTCCATGATTGTTAATAAAAACTACGAGCATTAGCCCCCAAGTGTCATGGGGTGTGCCTGCAACGTCATGAGACTTGTTGTCTGCAAAAAATAATTTGAGTGGTGTAGCCCCCAAGTGCCGGGTCATGCGGCCTCGCTGGCTCGGGACTATAAGTAGTAATCTGAACAAAATGCATCTGTGATGACAGGATATGCTGGAGGAGGCCGAGTCGAAAGCTGATGTTTTGCAGAAACAATTGAAGCTTGAGCGGCGGCAACGTGTCAAGGCAGAGGCATCGTCTGCATACTTGCAAGAATTAGTGGCTCTTGCGAAGGAGAACTTGCAAACCGAGAGAGCCGCCCATGAAGTTGATAAAGAACAACTACTAAAACGGGCACAGGCTGTAGAAAACCGACTTGAGCCAGTGTCACAAGGGCTGAACACGTTGAAGTGGCATATCACAGATATGACACTTGCCATCTTTGGTAAGTAACGACAGAACCACAGTTACATTCCGGGTTAACAACTGGCCGGCTTAAATATGCGTGCTGGTTCCTTTTGCAGGTAGAAAGAATAATATTGGGCTCCAGCTCCCACTCATCAAATTGAAGGCCATCTACACATACCTTGAGAAACTTTATACCGGTGGTATGTATGCGATTATGGCAGTGAAGGACACCGGGTCACACCCTGTGAGGATTAAGGACATGCTGAACGACCTATCAACTGTGCCAGAAAGGATCCATGAGAAGCTGAGGTCGGTGGCTCGTGCAGGGACTGGCATGGTTCTTGCAAGGGCCAAGGCATTTCAACCAGAGATGGATCCGAACGAGCTGGTTGGCGGCTTTCCCCAGTACAATGTTGATGGGGAAGAATTTTCTCAAGAGGACTTTGCACGGTGTGTGAAGGACACTCGAGTGGCTGCTACGCAAATGGTTGAAGAGCTAGACTTAGTCAAGTATCAACCCGGTTACTCGGAAGATAACAAACGCCTCCGCCCGCCAGAGTACAAGCCGTTTGAACTCTTGCCGCCACGCGGTAAGAAAACCTTCGCACCTGATGTTGACCCGTCTGGAGTCATTACTGCCGACTCAATTTTCCAGAAACTCTCTGCCATCCAGTGGATCCCAAGAAGCCGCCAGACCGCGGAGCACGCTCAAGCCGCCCCATCAACCTCCGGTGCTGATGAGCAGCAAGCCGTCAACCCGGAAGACGCGGACGCGGACGCAAGCGAGTAGCTGGAGTGATAACTTTAAGAGAACTTTTTGCTCCCAGCCCCCAGGTGGGGTTTGTAATAGAAGTAGGAAAACACTTGTGTTATTCTGCAGGGCCATTGTGCACTGGACATGTTTTGATGTCTATATGATATACTTGAAGTGGTGCGGTGGTGAGCTAACTCGCCAATCTGCAGGAAGTGGAAAAAATTGCATCTGCGTTGATAATGAGAGGTCGTTGGTCCAAGCATGCTGCATAGAAATACAACCCGACAATTCTGAGTCAGTAGAAGTGCCATAAGATGTGGCAACTCATGATTGATAGCATCATAGCCCTGGGAAATAAACTGGTGTATTGATAACCCGGTGACTCGTGGTCGACATGTGTGAATAAAGAGGGTTCTGTAAAAACAGAAACAAGGTAGAAGTATATATGATAAGCCGGCTTTCGAGGCACGGCATTATAGACCGGTTTCGAGGCTCGAGTCTTGCTTCAATGAAGCTGGCGTGATAGCCCATGGTTTATCCTCGCTCTCTGTAAGCCACTCTCACATGACATAACCGATGTTTTAACCAAGACAAGTTTAGGGTCATAAAGATGATTGACTTGTCAAGAGTACACCGGGTCACCTAATCGGAGTAGCATCAAGCAGACAGGCAGGTTTAACCAAGATAATGTGGCGTCAGAAGCTGGGTCAAGAGGGTGAGATAGCTAAACTCGGTGAGTTGGAAGCCCCCAAGTGACCAATGATCAAAAACGAAAAAAGACTCATGCACAATATTTGAGATGAAACGACAGAGGCCCCGAGTTTCGGGGATGCCGGATTTATGTATATTGATCATAATGTATACAAAGGTATGCACAAGCAAACTTGAGCTGGTGGCTCTAAGTATAGTAAGGAAGGAGATGAGCGATATTCCAAGGCCTGTTGGTCTCTTCCTCCGACGTACGTGACTTATTGTGTTCACGTATATCCATCAAGTAATATGACCCGTCGTTGAGATTTTTGCTGATGACAAAAGGCCCTTCCTAGGGAGGGGAAAGCTTGTGCATACCTGTCTGTTCTTGTATCAGACGGAGCACTAAATCGCCCTCCTGGAAAGTACGGCTACGGACTCGACGGCTGTGATAGCGACGTAGGTCTTGCTGATAGATCGCAGATCGTGCTGCTGCTAAGTCACGTTCCTCTTCCAAGGCATCCAGAGAGTCTTGACTAGCTCGTTCATTGTCTGCTTCGACGTAGGCGGTAACTCTTGGGGAATCATGACGGATATCACTGGGCAAAACAGCTTCTGCGCCATAGACCATGAAAAAAGGCGTATAGCATGTTGATCTATTAGGAGTGGTCCGGATGCTCCAAAGGACAGAAGGGAGCTCTTCAACCCAACAACCCGGCGTGCGCTCGAGTGGGACCATGAGCCTAGGCTTAATGCCTCGTAAAATCTCCTGGTTAGCGCGTTCTGCTTGGCCATTGGACTGAGGGTGTGCAACTGATGCAACATCAAGCCGGATATGCTCTCTTTGACAAAACTGATTCATAGCTCCCTTGGACAAATTTGTGCCATTATCAGTGATGATGCCATGTGGATAACCAAAGCGAAAAATCAACTTTTTCAAGAACTTGACTACTGTGGCTGCATCACAATTGCTGATTGGCTCGGCTTCAACCCACTTGGTAAATTTATCGACAACAACCAAAAGATGGGTCTTTTTGTCTTTGGACGGTTTAAACGGACCAACCATATCAAGCCCCCAGACTGCAAAGGGCCAAGTTATTGGGATCATCCGGAGCTCTTGAGCCGGGACATGAGCCTGGCGAGCAAACTTCTGGCAACCATCACACTTTTGTACGATATCCTCAGCATCTGCATGAGCCGTAAGCCAGTAAAAACCATGCCGAAAAGCTTTTGCCACTAAGGACCTTGAGCCGGCATGATGACCACAATCTCCAAAATGAATCTCATTGAGGATCTCTCGCCCTTTATCAGGGGAAACACAACGCTGGAAAACTCCTGTAATGCTCCTCCTATGTAACTCGCCATTGACGATGGACAT
Source organism: Elymus sibiricus (assembly GCA_039707655.1). Lineage (NCBI taxonomy): Eukaryota > Viridiplantae > Streptophyta > Magnoliopsida > Poales > Poaceae > Elymus > Elymus sibiricus. Next base: position 230,329,670 of record CM077676.1, read on the forward strand.
AGACTTAGAGCGGCGGACGATCTGACGAGCCGTGAGTTCATCTTCAGGGAGCTCGCCTCGAGTCAGATAATCCAGATAAGGAACTGTCCAGTCTGGGATAGCATGAAGAGCCGCCACCAATAGTGCCTCCGGGTCAGGGATAGCGAGATCTTCCTCGGAAGGCAGTTTAACAGAAGGATTATGGAGCACATCAAGGAACACATTCGGAGGGACCGGTTTACGTTGAGAGCCGAGTCGTGACAATGCATCAGCCGCCTCGTTGAGTCACCGATCGATGTGATCAACTTGATATCCTTTGAAGTGTCCAGCTACATTGGTTACTGCTTGCCGATAAGCCGCCATAAGCGGGTCCTTGGAATCCCACTTTCCTGAAACTTGTTGAGCGACCAAATCTGAGTCACCTAAACACCTGACCCGGCTGAGGTTCATCTCTTTAGCCATCCGAAGACCGTGGAGGAGAGCCTCGTATTCAGCTGCATTGTTAGTACAGGGAAACAGAATCCTCAGGACATAACAAAATTTATCACCTCGAGGGGAAGATATGACCACTCCAGCCCCCGAGCCTTCGAGCTGTCTGGAACCATCAAAATGTATAGTCCAATATGTATTATCGGGCTTCTCCTCTGGAGTTTGGAGTTCCGTCCAATCATTGATGAAATCCACGAGTGCCTGGGATTTGATGGCCGTGTGAGGGACATATTTAAGATGGTGTGGGCCAAGCTCAATTGCCCACTTGGCAACCCGGCCTGTAGCTTCCCTGTTCTGGATGATGTCTCCCAAGGGTGCTGAACTGACCACAGTAATGGGGTGCTCCAGGAAATAATGCCTGAGCTTGCGACTAGCCATGAAGATGCCAAACACCAGTTTCTGCCAATGTGGGTACCTCTGCTTGGACTCAAATAGAACTTCGTTGACATAATAGACTGGCCGCTGCACTGGATATTCTTTCCTGCCTCTTTCCTCTCGACAACAACTGCAACACTTACCGCTTTGTTATTGGCAGCAATGTACATGAGCATAGGCTCTTTGGCGATGGGAGCAGCGAGAACAGGCGGCTCGGCCAATTGCTTCTTGAGGGCTTCGAAAGCTGCATCAGCGGCGTCACTCCAGACAAAAGTGTCAGTCTTTTTCAACATCTGATAAAGGGGAATCGCCTTTTTGCCAAGGCGGCTTATGAACCGGCTCAAAGCCGTGATCCGACCCGCCATCCATTGAACGTCATTGATGTTCTTCGGTTTCTCAAGCGAGGTTATTGCCTTAATCTTGTCTGAGTTGGCTTCGATGCCTCGCTCCGATACTAGGAAACCCAGCAACTTGCCTGCAGGAACACCAAAAACACACTTATCCGGGTTAAGCTTCATCTGGTAAGTCCGAAGATTAGCGAAAGTTTCCTTGAGATCATCCAGCAAGGTCTCCTTCTTCAGTGACTTGACCACGATATCATCCACATAAGCATGAACGTTGCGCCCAATCTGCTTGTGGAAGCAATTCTGGACACACCGCTGATAAGTTGCTCCTGCACTTTTGAGCCCGAAGGGCATAGAGACATAGCAAAAGGCCCCAAAAGGTGTGATGAAAGCCGTCTTCTCCTGATCCTCGATGACCATCTTTATCTGATGATAGCCGGAGTAAGCATCCAGGAAGCACAAACTCTCACAACCCACCATGGCATCGATGATCTGATCAATGCGAGGGAGGGCAAACGGGTCTTTGGGACAAGCCTTGTTGAGATCTGTGTAGTCAACACACATGCGCCAAGTACCATTTTTCTTTAGAACGAGCATTGGATTAGCCAACCACTGAGGGTGAAAAACTTCAACAATGAACCCGGCAGCTAGGAGCCGGGCTACTTCTTCCCCAATAACCTTGCGTCTCTCCTCGTTAAAATGATGGAGGAATTGTCGAATAGGCTTCATTTTCGGATCCACATTAAGCTGGTGCTCAGCGAGTTCTCTCGGTACACCTGGCATGTCAGAAGGTTTCCACGCGAAGATGTCCCGATTCTCACGGATGAACTCGATGAGCGCGCTTTCCTATTTGGGATCCATACCAGTCCCAATAGTGAACGTCTTGGACGGGTCGCCAGGGACAAACTCAACCTGCTTAGTATCCTCGGCCGACTTGAACTTGAGTGGCGGGTCAGACTCTGCGGTGGGTTTCTTCAAGGGCGTCATATCGGCCGGGTCAACATTTGTAGTGTAAAATTTCAACTCTTCCGCAGCGCAAGCCGTCTCGGCATAGGCTGCATCCCCTTCCTCGCACTCAAGGGCGATCTTTCGATCTCCATTAACTGTGATAGTGCCTTTTGGTCCAGGCATCTTGAGTTTGAGGTAGACATAGCAAGGTCGAGCCATAAAGCGAGCATAAGCCGGCCGCCCAAATAGGGCGTGATACGGGCTCTTGATTTTGACCACCTCAAAGGTCAAAGACTCACACCTGTAGTTATCATCAGTGCCAAACGCGACATCCAGCTTGATCCGCCCGATAGGATATGCAGACATTCCAGGAACAATCCCGTGAAACACGGTGGAAGACGACTGGAGCTGTTTTTCAGATAGATTCATCCGTCGGAAAGTGTCGTAGTACAAGATGTTTATGCTGCTTCCTCCGTCCATGAGCACCTTTGTGAGTGAATAGCCGCCGACTTGAGGTGCCACAACCAAAGCCAAGCAACCTGGACTATCGACCCGGGGAGGGTGGTCCTCTCTGCTCCATGTAATGGGCTGTTCCGACCAACGTAGATATTCCGGGACTACCGGCTCGACGACACTGACGGCTCATTTCCGGAGTTTGTGATCTCGCTTGTCAGTATGGGTCGTGAACACGTGATACTGCCCACTATTCAACTGTTTGGGATTGCTCTGAAAACCAGACTGATTGCCCTGTTGTTGATTGCCCTGCTGTTGATTTCCTTGCCCCGGATGCTGATTGCCTCCGTTGTTGCTAGAACCCTGGTAACCTGCACCTGAGCCGCCCGGGCCGTGGAATCCTGGGTTGTGAAAGCCACCTGACGAGCCGGCTCCAGGCTGCCCCGGATTGCCTCCTCCGCCGCCCTGATGGTTCTGAAAGAATTGCTCTCCGAAAGCTTGCATTATGTGACAGTTCTCCCAAGAGTGGGTTGACGGCTTATTGGGGAGGCTGTGCTTTGGGCATGGGCCTTTAAGGGCTTGCTCAAAATTACGGGGCTTGTTGCCACTGTAGGATCTTCCCAAATTATTCCCCCACGGGTATTTGTAACCAGTGTTGGTTTTAGCAACCAAGTCTGATCCTCCTTCCTGATTCTTACACTTCCCTCCATTGCCTTGATTACCATGGTTTCCATTGTTCCCTGAATTGTTCTGCTGGTTACCCTTGCCACCATTGTTTTTCTTTCCTTTGCCAGTTTGGTCATCGTCTGGGCTAGGATCCTTCGTGGTGTCTGACTCGGCGTACCTAGTGAGGACGTCCATGAGCTCGCCCATATCCTGAACCTTCCGCTTAAGCTGGCCAAGCTTCTGCACGAGGGGCTCGAAGTGGCAGTTCTTCTCCAGGATCAGGACCGCCTGAGCCACCGTGATGCTGTCAGAGGCGTGAATAATGTCTGCGACCCAGCGCGTCCAGTGATGGGCCGACTCGCCCTCACGTTGGATGCAGTGCTGAAGATCGACGATCATCATTGGTCGCTTGCGGGTTCCCTGGAAGTTCTTGATGAAACGGTCCTTCAACTCCGCCCAGGTGTTAATAGAGTTAGGGGGCAAGTTTTTCAACCACGTACGAGCCGGCCCCTCCAACATCATTGTCAGGTACTTGGCGCAGACAGCTTCGCTAACATCCAGCATGTCCATGGCTATCTCGTAGCTCTCAATCCAAGCGGCCGGCTCAAGGTCAGCCGTGTAATTTGGAACCTTGCGAGGGCCTTCGAAATCCTTGGGCATGCGCTCATTGCGTAAAGCTGGCACCAAACACGGTATCCCAATGGTCCTGCTACTGGAGGTCAATTGGGTTGTGACAAGCGGCACTTGAGCTGCCGTATTTGCCACCTCCGCCGCTCGCTCAGCCCGAGCCGTATCAACAATCTCCTGGGTGTTAAGGGGCCCAGGGCGTGGCGGGTCACGAGGCTGCTCACCATGTCGATGAGCGCTGCTAGAGACGGCCGGCGACTCATCGTGGCGGCTTCTGCTGCGGCTCGGGAGTGGGGTGGAGTGGAGCCGCTACCGACTGTAGGAGTTGTTCGCCTGTTGGGCGACCGCAGTTTTTAACATCTCAATGGAATTCCGGGCTTCGATCTCAACCGGTGAGTTTCCCGTGATTGGGAGCGCGGCCAGGTTGGTTGCTGCTGCCACCAAGTTGTCCAAAGGGTTGGTGAAGTGACCCGCTGGCGTGAGGAAATGATGCGGAGGCGTCTGAACCGGCGGGAGCCGTTGGGCCGGCTCCTGCGGGCGCTGCTGAGCCGGTTGATGGGGTTGACCCGGCGACGGCTGCCTGCCTCTGCTCGGGGGTACAAATGGTGCTTCCGGGGTGCCTGTCCCAGCCCCCTGAACAGGCGCATCCTGCGGCGTGTTAAACAGACGCATGGGCTCGTAGTTGGGCGGTAGACGGCTCATATGGCGCCTCTGATGAACCGCCTCTGATGCACTCTGACGGAGCCCCATGCGCCAGGCTTCGGCTTTTAGGCGCTCTACCTCGGCTTGGACTTGAGACTGCAACTCCGCCATGCGAGTGTTTTCGGCGTTGATATCTGCCTGTACCTTAGCCATCTGCTCGCATATGGGAGGATCGACTCGGTCTCGCCTACCGAGGACTCCCCATCAGAATAGACGAGGTTATCGCCGCCGGACGCAGAGTTATCTGCGAGGTCCACCCCCTGGGTGAAACCGACGAAGACGTGCTTCCGGCCGGCTTGAGCCTGGGCGGGTTGCGCGTGCCGGGCCGGCTCGACGATGTCGGCGCAGATGTCCGGCCCGGGTTCAGATCCGCCAGGTTTGCCGATGAAGACGTGGATTTTGCCGAAGGGGACCCGGTATCCATACTCGATTGAGTCGGCCTCGGGGCCCCAACCTGAATCGTCGATGTAAAGCATGATGCAGCGACTCCTGGTCATGCGGCCGATCGCGTATCCCTCGATCCCTGTGGGAGTTCCCTTCAAGTACTCAACACCACCGAGCGAGAGCCCCACGGTGGGCGCCAACTGTCGTGGTTTTGTCACGGCAGATGTCCTCGTGAAAGGAGTTAGTCGTGAGGCCATCGCAGCTAGGTGGTAACTCGAACGGGGTTGATCGGAATCGAGAGACAAGGATTTACCCAGGTTTGGCCCCTCGCAGTGGAGGTAATAGCCTACGTCCTGCTTGATTGTTATTGATGATGATGATCTTGATTACAAGGGTGCAACTTGGCTAACCTAGTACTCGAGAGCTTGTAACTTGGTCTTTCTGCCCGGGGGGCTCGTCTTTATATACAGGTCGAGACCCCAGGTTTACAACAGAGTCCGGGTCGTAACACGACCCGTGCCTTAATCTATTTCCTACTCACCGTCTTCCTCAAGTAAGGGAAAACTTATTGCGTTCTTAGGTAAGCCGACGCCTTAGGTACTGGGCCGCCAAGCCGGCCCTCTCATGAGTCGCCTTGATGGGCCTTGGAGCCTTGAGTCGGTGCAGCTCTCTTTAGGCCGCCACTGGATAACCCGGCCCTAAACGGGCGGGTCATACTGTGGGGTTATATCCCCAACAATTGTTTTCCCTCTTATCATAGGGACAATCTACGATGAAGTGACTCAGTTGCCACAATTGTAGCAAGTCCTCACACATTGACTCTTCCCTTTAGAGCCACTTGAGTTGTTCTTGGAGTAGTTGGGCTTGGAGTTTCTCTTGTTGCCCCAAAATTGTCTTGGCGCAAGAGCCATGTGCTCGTGGTAAGCATATTTGGTGTCTTTGGGGCAACACTCTTCTTCTTCCTCTTCTTAATCTTCCGGAATCACCTTGGCCTTCAAAGCAAGGTTGGGCTTCTGGGACCGTTGAACACGTGCTAGAGCATTGTCGGCGGTCTTGTTCAAGATGTTTATAGCAATGAATTCATCCAACACATCGCTAGAGGATAAGGTGTGGAAATCTGATCTTTGATGGATCATGGAGGACATGTTGTTGTTGAAAGGCATGATAGCCTTGAGGAACTTGCGCTTGACCCAATTGTCATTCGTGTCCTTGCTCCCATGATCTCGGAGTGAGACTACAAGAGTAGTCAATCTCTGAAAGTGCAACTAATCCCTAGGTGGTTTTGGTAATTAATAACAACATATACATCATTGAACTAATGCCTATTCAAAGATAATTTCAGGAAAGTTCAATGTTGGCATGGCTAGGACATGTGATTGTACACCCCTCAAAATGCTAAGGAAACACATTGGCAAAAGCTTTAAGACTCTACATTTTTGGTTAAGTGATCAAAGATCACATTGAGTCCATAGGAAAGCCAATACTATTAAAAGGGGGTGAGGTTTTGATCATGAGTCATTTGCTCAAGTGCTTAAAGATATTGCTCCAAAAACCCTCAACCACTTTTCCACATTCCATCTTGTCACGCCCAATATGCGATCCTATCCTCGAGGGACTCGGAGGCCCCACCAGGGATAGAAGCGCATATCGAAGACGCTTGCAAGGTGGATATCATTACATCGTACCATGTACATAATAGATGGGGATACATACAAATACATACAGTCATCACAGTAATACATCTATACATAGCAAACACCATACAGAAGAGCAGAATCCGACTATGGATGAAAACAAACAAAAAAACATGAACGACATCCACCCTGCTAACCCAGGCTGCCGACCAGGAACCTATCTCAAGATCGACGAAGAAGAAGAACTCCAAAAGTAGACGCGCATCGCTCTCACATCAGATCATCGCATTACCTGTACCTGCATCTGTTGTTGTAGTAATCTGTGAGCCACGAGGACTCAGCAATCCCATAACCATGGGTAGCAAGACTATCAAAGCTTAAATGGGTATGGAAGGGTAAAGTGGTGAGGTTGCAGCAAGCACTAAGCATTGTATGGTGGCTAACTTACGAGTACCAGAATAAGAAGAGTAAACTACGCATAATGGTCGCAAACTAATAATGATCAAGAAGTGATCCTGAACACTGACTTACGAGTCAAACATAACCCCACTGTATTCTCTTCCCGAGCTCCCTCGAAAAGAGACGATCACGGTTACGCACGCGGTTGGTGTATTTTAATTAGAATTAGTGACAAGTTCTCTACAACCGGAGGTTATAAATATCCAAGTCGCCACATAACCGTGGGCACAGCTTCGCGTAAGATTTAACCCTGCAGGGGTGTTCCAACCTGGTCCATCACAAACCAACACAAGCTACGGTGGAAGACCTCAACCTCAAGAAAACCCGATCAACCTCGAGTCAGCCCGAAGTATCCTCAGAATTCCGATGCACAAGACATTCCGACAATGGTAAAACAAGTCCAGCAAGACCTCCCGACGTGTCGACACCCTGATAGTAGCCGCGTGTATCTCGTCTCAGGCCACGACGGATGAGCTATGGTTACAACGACCAACTCCCGAGTTGCCCCGGGCGGCACCGCAAGCTGCTCTAGTTTTGGACCAGCACCATCAGCACTGGCCCTCCTGTATTATGTGGAATTAAGAATCCTCGGGTAGCGCTAACTCCCTATGCAAATTAATTATTTAATTCAGTATTATTATGTTGGCAAATGTTAAAACCAATGTTGGGCCTTGCTGGAAGCGTTTTATTCAAAGCAAACTGTCAAGAGGGTCCCATTCCCCTGAGCATGTTAGGAACGCTAATCAAGGATCATAACACCGGTATTACGGAAACTAGGGCGGCATTAGTGGAACAAAACACTAGGCAAAAGGCCGAGCCTTCCACCCAACACCAAGTATATAGATGCATTAATTAAATAATAGATATTGTGATATCCCAAGATATCCATGTCCCAACATGGAACAACCTGCAACTGCACCTGCAACTAGCAACGCTATAAGAAAGGGCTGAGCAAAGCGGTAACATAGCCAAACAACGGTTTGCTGGGTAAGGATGGTTAGAGGCTGTATCATGGCATATGGGAGGTTGACATATATGTGGTAGGAAGCACGACATAGCGATAGCATCGAGACAACTAGCAAGCAAAGATAGTAGAGATATCCAAGGTCATGATCATCTTGCCTGAAATCCTGCTCGGAAGAAGATCGAGTCCATGAAGAAGACGAACACGCGTAGTCGAACGAATCCTCACACTTCGCAACGAAACTGGAACTATCGAGAAGAAGCACAACCGGAAAGAAGCAAACAACATGGTAAACACACAAGCTTAAACATGGCATATGCACAATCAAGTATGATGCATGTCCGTTTTAATGAGGCATGGCATGGCAAGATGCAACAACCAAATACTACACATTAAGTGAAGCTCAATATGCAACGAGTTGCATATTGACGAAACTCCAGAACAATTATTTAGCTCACTCCCGTTTATGCTACTCATCAATATTAAAAGTTGGTTAACATGGCAAGAGGTGAAGCATAATTAAACTATCTATCTAGGCAATTTAAATGAGGCCGGAAACAACAAACAACAATTCCAGAAAATCCCCATATGCAAATTTCGAATTTGGTACTGTTCTGCCTAAAAGACAATTTTAATGTTGTTAAACAGCAAAATAAAGTGCACCATGATAATCTACACATTTTCCACCCCATTTACATATAAATTTTATTTAATTCGGAGCTACGGTTATTTAGTTATGAATAAATCATTTTAGCATGACATTTATGCAAATTAATGCAAACAGCAATTTTAAGCATTTTTATCATGGATGGAAATTGCATATTATGAAACTACACAAAATTCTATGCATTTTACATATAAGAATCATTTTAATCCGATGCACGGTTAATTAGTTATTAAATGCATGAACTTGAGGGTTTTTCTGTAAATCTGCAACTCTAGATAATTAGACAAATTCGTCCAGTGGAAAAAAACAGGAGTTGGGCCGAATCTGGTACAGAGCCCTGGGTGCAACATAATACAGGGTGCACGCGGGCGAGGGATAGGAGCTGGGGCTGCTCACCATGGGCCATCAGACCGGGGCTGGCGCGGAGCTGCGCGTGAGGAGGCGAGGCAGGGGCACGGTCAACGGGCACGGTCGCGACTTGGCTCGCTCGTCTTCGACAGAACAGAGCAACGGCAGCAGCAGGTGCCTAGTGGCACAGAAGACGGTGACAGGGGAGGCTCTGGTGAAGGGGTCGACGGGAACCGGCCAGAACGGGGCGGATCCGGCGGCTGGGGACGTGCGGAAGGCCGGCGTCGAGCTGCGGAGGCGGAGCAACGGCGATGGGGTCGCGAGTTCCTCTTGGCGACCATGGCTGGGATCTCCTGGTTCAGAGAGAGAGAGAGAGAGATGCTCAGAGTGAGAGCAGGGGAAGAAAGAAGGACGGGAGAGGGAACGAGGCAAGGACTTGCTGGTCGGCGGTGGCGACTCGCCGGCGAGGGATGGAGACGCGGCAATGGGCGCGCGTGCCGGCTAGGGACTTGGCGACAGCGGTCGGCTTGCAGGAGCTCCGACAACGAAGGGAAACGGCACGAGGCGGGGACGGCCTGGTCCTGGTCGCCGGTGGTGGTGCTCCGGTGGCCGGCCGGTTCGGAGCTCTATGGCGGCGACGGTTCCCTAACCAACAGAGAGAGAGAGAGAGAGGAGGTGCGTGAGGCGGGAGAGAAAGAGAGAACTGAGAGAGAAAAGGAGAAGGAGAAGGAAGGAGCTAGGGCGACCTGGTCCGGTTGGCTTGGCGAACTCCGGCGAACTGGTGATAAACGGCTCCGAGGTGGCATCGGGGTCCCGAAGTCACGCGGGGGGAGAGGTGCTCGGGGCAGAGAAGCCCTCCCGCTTGGGTGGCTGCGAGGATGCAGGAGGCTCGGAGGGGATGCACTGGTTGGGTGGCGGCGGAAATCAAGGGAGGTGGTCGGAGGCTGCGGGTTGGTGGATCTGATGGAGGGGATCGGTCAGGTGGAGGGCTGCGGCTGGCTCACTGGTGATCCCGAGGGGAAAGGGAGAGAGTGGCGGCGGCGGCGCCTGATGGAATGGATGGATGGGACAGATGGTCTAGGGTTGCACTGTTTATATAGCAAGTGGAAGGGGTTTCGGGTCCCTCCGATTTAGATCGGAAGGTCAAGAATAAATAGACTAGGAGAGTCCAAATAAGAAACCGAAGATGTTTGGGGTATTTCGAGATTGATCCGGACCCACCGGTCACGACCGAGCGGTTCGGATTCGAGGACGTTTTCGGACTAGGTTGCGAGCGGGTCTGAGAGAGGTCAACGAAGACAACGGGTCTGAGAAAAGGTCAATGGAAAACAAGCGCCAACAGAGAGAAACGCCAACTACGAACGGATGCAAGTTTTATGAAAACATGCGGATGAAATGCACATGATGACATGGCGAAGTGCAACAAGCAAACGAATCACATGGCAACGACGGAAAATAAATGGAAGGCATCTGGAGCATCGGTCTCGGGGCGTCACAACTCTCCCTCACTAACAGAAGATCTCGACCCGAGATCTTAGGAAGGAACCGGAAGATTGAAGAGGAAGAGGAAAAAGGAAGAGGTAAAACAAAGTTGCTTCTTTGACAAACGAGTTAAACCAACGAACCTTGAGAGGTTGCAAAGTCATGAAGAATAGCACCAGGGCTAGAAAGAATTTGGACAGCACTCCGGTTAAAAACAGAAGCAAGGCTTGATAAGATGAAAAAAAACTTGAAAAGAGGACACAACACTCCGGTAAAATGGATAAGCAAGGAAAGAACATGATCTTGACAAAACGAGATGATGGTCGAAGAGAGCAACATCACCATGCCTCTGGAACGAAAGAATAGAAGCTAGATCGTTGGAAAGAAAAGAAGGGATAAGCAAATAAATCCTTAACACAACATCATGAAGAAACTCTCGAAGAACTCCGGATAGCTAACAAGATGATCAAAACGAAATGAAAGTTGAAAAGAACAAGATGAAGACTTGCAATGATTTAGATGGAGCTTCGCGACGAGAAAACTGGGAAAACTTGGATTTTCGGAGAAAAAAAGTTGTAGCGAATTGAATTGAGACATGATATCATGAACGGACTCCGGAAGAAGGAATTAAATCACCTCCATGAAATAAGAATTATGTTATGTCTATCCTTCATCAAATTGAATTGTTGAAAAGCAATGGATTTGCATACTACTTATTCTTCTTGAAAAGAATGAAGAGAGATATAGCGCAAACTTGGGAATGTCTTCAACGAACCACCGGTAGGATTTTGGAAAGAATTAATGAATGAATGAATTTTGAACGGACCACCGTAAGAAATGACAATGAACGAAGAAAAGAGGAGTCACCGTGAAGAATTAGAAAATGCACGAAGATACTTGAGGGAATTTAGATACAAGAGAACGAAGAGATCACGAGCTGATTAGAGGATACTTTGAACGATGCACCGGAAGAATTAGGAGACGAACGAAGTGACATCAATTTTTGGAATAATCGGAGAACAAAAGCTGAAAACTGAGAACGAATAAATCTTCTGAAATGATGGCCTTTGGAGAATCAAAATGGAAAGAACTCATGAAATGCTCCGGGTGGGTATGAAAAGAATTTCTCACAATCGAAAATAAATGTGACGATGGCATGAAGCTAGAACCACGAATCTTCAAGAGAGCGGACGAGAGAAATTCTTCTTTGGTCTTCCAATGCTGAGAATGACGACGAGAACCACCATGAAGAATTTATGAGATACTCCGGAATAATGACGAATAGAAAGGCTGAGCCAAATTTGAAAAGAATTTGAGAGAGATCTTGGAGAGGCATATGACTGATGAACTCCATTCTTACGTCAGATTTAGAAAGAATTTGAGAATAACTCCGAGAAAATTAGAAGAGTCAGGTAAGATCCTGGGAAAAGACCTGTGGGTTAGGGCCCACTCAAAAGAAACACCGTTGGAACAACTGCTTGAAATAGAGATTGCACCGGTTGAATTAAATGGCTTGAGAGAAATAACAACCTCGAAATATGTCGAACGGATCTTGAATGGAAAGATGAATCTTCTGAGATAATTTCTGCACTCCGGACATGAATAGAGAGAGGTGAATAAACAAGGGAGGCTTGGGTAATAATTTCCAACATGGTAAATATTTGAATCAATGAAAGGAAAATGATCAACACCGAAAGCTTGAATTAAATCCACCAAGAACGAAGAATGATGAACTTGTAGCTCCTGAGCATCTTCATGAGAATCATCGGTTAAGAACATTGAAGGAAAAGAATGAACAGACTTCTCACGAATAAAATGGATATTTGACTAAGGTCTCTGGCTCCGTGAAGAAAAAAGGGTGGGAGGGTGGGAAAAAATAAAGACAACTTAGGATGGATGAAATGAACTCCGTTGAGAAAACTGAGAATTGATCTTGCAAATATTGAAAGGATCGGATTAACTTGAAGGGAAGCACACCGGTTGAGAAGAATTTCCATGACCATCTCAATGATCAAGAAGGATTAGCACTCCCATAGAAATATGAGAACACCGTTTAGGAAAGGTATGGGATCAACACTTGACTTCGAAGCAACTCGAATACCACAACTCAAAACAAAACAAAGGATGTGGCTTGCAAAATAAGCCGGAACAAACATATGATGGAGATTTCGTTCGAAATTTTCATGGTGGGGCCCACACGGGCTCGATCGTACAGCGACCATCACGTACAAGGCAGTGTACATGACTTACGAAGCGTCCCTGAACCGTAGCAAAGCTACAAGGGCTCTTTAAGACACAACGAGACCACTGTAAAAACGACCGTGAGGAGGCGGACCACTAGACGTCGAACCCCAATCTCATATCATGCATCTGTCAGAAAGATATCCTAGGTAACTACTTGAATTCCCACCTAAGAACTCCCGAAACTTCTTGGTTATGCGATCAGGTTGTGGGTCCAGGAACCTAGTCAGCAAACAATAACCTAATTAGCTGCAACTGCATCCGCAACCCTTAACACACAACCGAGAAACTTCGCAAATTTGTCTACCTCAGACCTTCAAAAACACAGCGATACTAGTCACGGTGGATCATCCGAGCTATCTCCTCTAGTACTGGGGAAAGTCACGGCACTATTTGCCACCACAAAAAGTATAGAAGCGTTTCGATGTCGGCGTCCTCTGGTATTCAGGAACTGAAACGATAGCGAATATGACAAAAACAACTTGGAGCTCAACTCCCCGGGTCCAATCCATACGGTCAGGAGGCACCAAGACAGAATTCCCGTCACAACGATATCATAACGATTCCAAAATACCCGCGTGACCCTAAAATTTTTTTGAGTGAGAAGAGTAGTAGAATCAAAACACCTACGTCACAATTCCTCACCAGAGCGACAAAGGGGATAAGGAGTAAAAAGAATTCCTACTCTCCGATATATAGGTAGACTCAAAGTAGTTTTTCTACTATACTCGCCAACGGTTCGATCAATCAAGGGGGCTCCTATGGTCGGTCGAGGCTCTGATACCAACTTATAACGCCCCGGACACACCCGCCGGTGGTCGTTACTCCTGGCGGGATCTAGACTAGCCTCACAGATCAATACGAGTCTTTCCTGCGCACTTTGTCCTCACTCATGCGCACCCGGGAGCAACTTCCCGGTCGGTCACCCATCCTTGAACTAATGCCTATTCAAAGATAATTTCAGGAAAGTTCAATGTTGGCATGGCTAGGACATGTGATTGTGGACCCCTCAAAATGCTAAGGAAACACATTGGCAAAAGCTTCAAGACTCTACATTTTTGGTTAAGTGATCAAAGATCACATTGAGTCCGTAGGAAAGCCAATACTATTAAAAGGGGTGATGTTTTGATCATGAGTCATTTGCTCAAGTGCTTAAAGATATTGCTCCAAAAACCCTCAACCACTTTCCCACATTCCATCTGTCCAAAACCCTAAGTCAAACTCTGTCCCACCGAAACACTCTCATCCGGACCCACCAAGTTAACCAAGACAGAGCCATAAGACAAACCCTAGAAACTCGGTACAACCGAGATGGCATTTGGCCCCACTGAAGTGCAGTGACCAAGTTTCTATACCCAGTCGAATTCATTTTGGAATCACCGAGATGAACCGATCAGAACTACTAAGATGAGGAATCTACTTAGGTCATCGCGAATTGGTCTCACCGAGTGGATCCATCCGGTCTCACCGAAAAGCCTAACGTTCGAATCTTTTACACTGTTCGGTCTCACCGAGATTTCTCTTCAGTGTCACCGAGTTGTGCTTAAAGTTTGTAATGGTTGGATTTTTGGTGAAGGCTATTTATGCCCCTCCACCACCACCTACTCTCAGTGAGAGCAACCAGGACAAACCTACACTTCCCATATCCATTTTCTGAGAGAGAACCACCTACACTTGTGTTGAGATCAAGAGATTCCAATCCAACCATTTGAACCTTGATTTCTAGCCTCCCCAAGTTGCTTTCCACTCCAATCCTTCTCCTACCCAAACCAAATCTGTGAGAGAATGATTGAGTGTTGAGGAGACTATCTTTTGAAGCACAAGAGCAAGGAGTTCATCAACAACAACATCTATTACCTTTTGGAGAGTGGTGTCTCCTAGATTGGTTAGGTGTCACTTGGGAGCCTCCAAGATAATGTGTAGTTGAACCAAGGAGTTTGTAAGGGCAAGGAGATCACCTGCTTCATGAAGATCTATCCGAGTGAGGCTAGTCCTTCGTGGGCGTAAGCCATCATGGAATAGACAAGGTTGCTTCTTCGTGGACCCTTCGTGGGTGGAGCCCTCCGTGGACTCGCACAACCGTTACCCTCCATGGGTTGAACTCTCCATCAACGTGGATGTACGATAGCACCACCTATCGGAACCACGCCAAAAATCACCATGTCTTCATTGCGTTTGATTTCTCCGGTCCCTCCTTTACATTCATATGCAAAGTCTTTACTTTCTGCTTCACAACTCTTAGACTTGCATGTGTAGGGTGTTGCTTGACTTGGTAGAATTGCTAACTTACCTACAACTAAAATTTGGAAAAGGCTAGGTTTCATTTGGTCAAGTAGTCTAATCACCCCCCTCCTCTAGACATACTTTCGATCCTACAATCTTCGGTAAAGCTCACGGGGATCTTCATCATCATTCATCACAAACGCATCGGCCTCATCAAGCACGACCTCAAAGTTGGAGCGTTGAATGCTCGAGCTTCCCTTGTACAAAGAGTTGATGTGCTCTCATGCATATTTTGCAGTAGTGAATGGACTCAAATGAGCAAGCTCTTCGAGAGGCATGGCGGCTTGAAGAATGAACAAGGTGGATGCATTAAGTTGATTGCCCACTTCTTCTCTTGGGGACAAGTTGCTTGGATCATGTGGATAGTAGCCTTATTCGATGACCCTCCAAAGTTGAGTTGAGCTATGATTCAAATGAGATTTAATATGAAACACCCAAATAAGAAAGTTAGACAAATCAAGCTTAGGAGGAGGCCCATGAGAATTTATATGAGGTGAGGGGACCGGTCCTAAATAGACCGGAGGAGTGGCAACTGCGGCATGAGTGCCTGACCCATTCTTTCCGGAGTCAGCATCCGTTTCCAAGGAAGTAGGATCAACTACTAGCTTGGGATAGGTGGGGGGTTTGATGCCCTCAAGGAATTTGCTTAACATGTCCTTGACCTCATCCACTACGAATGATTTAAGTGAGGCCATAACCTCATTCAAATCACCACGGGTGACCATGATCGCGGACACGGCCGCAAAGTTCTCTTCATCCCTATCCCCGTCGTCAACCATACTCTTGTAACGCCCAATATGAAGCTCTATCGCAATCTCGTGATGAAGTCGAGATCGTGACAGAACCCCATTTTGGATCGCATAGCAAGGTGATTCTCAAATACATACAACCGAATGAACAGATGAGTGTACCAGATAAAGGCTTACACTCGCCACATGCTACAGCATAATATATCATAAATCATCATACAATCATCCAAATGAAAGACAGGGTCCGACTACGGACGAAATCAAACGAGAAAACACCACCCTGCTATCATCCCCGGATCAACTGACTAGGGCCCACTACGGATCATCTGGCATCGTGACGTACATACGTCCACGCTCATTGGCATACTCCCGATGGAGCATCTCGGGCTCACCTATGTTTGTCTCAAGCATACCTGCAACTGGTGTTTATAGTAATCTGTGAGCCACAGGGACTCAGCAATCTCATCACCCAAGGTAACAAAACTATTTAAGCTTATAGGAATGGAAGGGGTAAATGTGGTGAGGTTGCAGCAAGCACTAAGCATGTTTAAGTGGCTAACTTACTAGTACAAGAATTAAGATGAGCATACTACGCATAACGGTCGCAAGTTTAATATGATCAACAAGTGATCCTGAACACCTACTTACGATTCAAGCATAACCCCACTGTGTTCTCTTCCCGAACTTACTCGAAAAGAGACCATCACGGTTACGCACATGGTTGGTGTATTTTATTAGAATTAGTGTCAAGTTCTCTACAACCGGAGGTTAAAATATCCAAGTCGCCACATAACCGTGGGCACGGCTCTCCGAAAGATTTAACCCTACAGGGGTGTTCCAACCTGGTCCATCACAAACCAACACAAGCTGTGATGGAAATACCTCAACCTCGAGATAGCCCGAAGTATCCTCGGAATCCCGGTGCACAAGACATTTCGACAATGGTAACACAAGTCCAGCAAGACCTCCCGACGTGCCGACACCCTGACTGGAGCCACGCGTATCTTGAAATCAGGCCATGACGGATAAGCGAAGCTTACGGTTAGCTGAGACCCAAGTTGCCAAGGGGACGCCGCAAGGTGCTCTAGTTTGGACCAACACCATCAGCACTGGCCCACCTGTATTATGTGGAATTAAAAGACCCCGAGGGGGCCAGCCTCTATGCAATTTTAATTAAGTTCAATATTATTATGTTGGCAAATGTTAACACCAAAGTTGGGCCTTGCTGGAAGCGGTTATTCAAAGAGAACTATCAAGAGGGTCCCATACCCTTGAGCATGTTAGGAACGATAATCAAGGATCATAACACCGGTATTACGGAAACTAGGGCGGCATGAGTGGAACAAAACACTAGGCAAAAGGCCGAGCCTTCCACGCAACACCAAGTATATAGATACATTAGTTAAATAAGAGATATTGTGATATCCCAACATATCCATGTCCCAACATGGACCAACCTGCACTGCACCTACAACTAAAACGCTATAAGAGGGGCTGAGCAAAGCGGTAACATAGCTAAACAACGGTTTGCTGGGTAGGGTGGTTAGAGGCTGTATCGTGGCATATGAGAGGCTTTTAAGCGAAGAGAAAAAGAGGAAGCAAAGAGCTTGTGAACAATAGCCATAGCATCGCCACATTTGCATAGCATATCAACATCATTGATCATCTTGGATCATCGTGTGCAAGTTCACCGGGAATCATACATACATATAGCATACTTGAGATAGAAAGTCGATACGTTTTGTCTCTTATAGGTTGTGCACAAGTTCGTATCCGCCTATTGAGCAATCATGCTAGTGTCTCTCTAGCGTTGTGCAACACGAGCATTTTCCGTGGATTCCACATTTTGTGCTCATTCCTTGGTTGCGCAACCTCACTTATCTATTCGTGTGTGTGTTTCCATGTGCCATTCTTTGCTATTGGTCTACTTGTTTCATTTGCGAATTTGTGAATCTTTTTCAACATTATTGACTCTTGCTAATAATTACATCAAATTTTGTGCCACCTATCCTCACCAAGCTACTCCATAAGCCTTACTTGTGTAGGTGTGAGAATTGACAAGATCCGGTACCAATTGTGCTACTTCCATAATACCATATTGGGTGATCATTGATCCATCTTCAACATTGGAACGGTACATTTGGTCTAGTTCTTCCCTTTCTTCCACTCACATTTGCTCGAGTCTTGTGATGGATAGGCCAAGTACATCATCTCCGGTCTTCGACGACAATGACGGCGCGAACAACTACACCACCAAAACTCCCCGCTACAGACTACAACGACAAATGCAACGTGCACAAGATGCCTTGCGGGAGCGCATCGAGAACCTCGCCATCGACATACAACACTCCGAAGCGCGGAAAAGAGACTACATCGACAACAAGTTGGACG
This sequence comes from Elymus sibiricus, assembly GCA_039707655.1. Classification (NCBI taxonomy): domain Eukaryota; kingdom Viridiplantae; phylum Streptophyta; class Magnoliopsida; order Poales; family Poaceae; genus Elymus; species Elymus sibiricus. The sequence goes on from CM077676.1 coordinate 230,347,855, forward strand.
AACACATGGATCACCTACGAGACATGTTGGCCACCTACAAGTCTTCTTCCCCTTCATCATCTTCAAGGGGGCGGCGAGCAAGTCGCACATCTTCGGAGCGCCCATCCGCCGCAAGCACAATCCGACCACGTCCTCACCTTCGTGACGACCATCATCACATTAGACATCCACATCGTCATGAAGGGCAAGTCTCCTACAAGCAACATGTGCGCCACGACGACGAACGTCACCATCAACACGAAGACGCTCGAGATGCAAACACCAACAAGTCCCAACAAGCTCTACATCAAGCTACGGCCAACCTTCATAAGCACAAGAGAAGATCGCGAGGCGCGCGCCACCAAGAAGAAGCTTTGGCGCCAAGTCCAAGGCGACCAAGTACAAGCGAGGGCGACCCTTCCATCTTCGGAAGCCCCGCAAGGAGGATGGTTGAGCATGGGAAATTCCCTTTGGTCATGGAGACGAGCAACGAGGTGCCACATCATAGGGGCCTCCTACAAGAAGACGGCGACAAGACAGTCGCGCATGGACCATTCCCTTCGACCAAGACGGCGAGCACGAACATCTTCAACAACATGAAGACGGCGCCTCAATGGGACTCATACTCCGAGTCAAGCTACGAGACCGCACATGAGACTTTCTCTTTGGTCTCGGAGGAGAGCGATGATTTGCCACATCCTATGGCATTCATCTTTGGAGGCGTTATGGATGAGGAAGTTGAGTATGGAGACGTTTGCACCTACATCTCTCCGGCACCCATATATGATGAGATGCCCCAACTGCCATGTGAGGAGAGCCACCACCACATGGGTGAGATGAGTGACTCCATCATATGTGACCTTGAGTGCATTTCCTATGAGAGAATGAGTGTGACCACCACTAGCCCCACACATGAGTACATGCCGCATATCCTATGTGAGGTTGAGAGCCATCACCACCCTTTGAGTGACTCAACCAACCATATGAGTGAAAGCATCATAGCGGGAGTGAGTGAGGTAGTTGATAGGGCATGTGAGGCCACTATGATTTCTAACGACTTAACCTCTACTCCGAGTGTATTTTATTGTTTGGTGCTAGATCTCCTACAAGACGAAGTGCCAATCCTCGACGACTCCATGCCTCCAATGGGCAATACGATGGCCATCGTGGACGATGATGCACCCCCACATGGTTCCATCAAGACGACAATGTTGATCAAGCATCAATTTTTGCCACCTCACCTACACCACACGAGTGGAGCTCCAAAGGTAAAATAGGTGAAGGTGCTTCGCTTGTCCCACTAGTGGACCATCTTGAATATGATTGCTTGCATGATGTTGATCATCTTATGGATACACCACATACTATCTCTTCCACATGCTTAGTTATGCCACCCATTTATGATGAATATGATGATGAGCATGTCGAATTACCTAGTTGTGATGCTATGCTCCATAGCATATCATGTGAAAATTCTATTGGTCACGTCATGTTTGACAATCCATTAAATTTGTCATATGCTATGAGTGAGATTTCACATATTGCATCATTACAAACTCACTGTAGTCACTATGCATATCCAATTAAAATCAATCCCATTTGCACTTATGGCATAGATGACAAGATCATGGTCATTGGAATTTGCTTCTCTTGTGATGATATTGCTATGATTCCTTTGCATATTTTGTGCAATTCATCTACTATGCCATGCCATGAAAATAATTGTAGATCGCATGATTCCATCCCTTGTGTGCACCATATGCTTCACATGCATGACAATGCTCTAGATATGACTTGTGACGCATTACACACCTTGAGTCTCCATTATGCTATACAGAACGACAAACCAATCATGATGGATGACATATTTCTATATCATGCATCTCATTTATTTGAGCATTGGATATTTTGTGCTAACCAACACATGCACGTGCGCATCATAATGGATGATGTGTACATATACCACGCACACATAATTTTCCCTTTGCCTTTGTTTTGTGTAGGAACTCACGAATACTCGTCAACTTCTCAATCCCATGAGTTGACGAAAAGAGCTCTTGAGAGCAATGATGATTTGGGATCCCGTGATTGTTCTTCACACCGTTCCATTCACGCAAGGATTTCGGGCATTACTTTCACTTGGCTTTCACACGGCTATGGACTATTTACCAATTGTCAACTTATGCTCATTTCCCCGTGTTCACCTTGCATGTTATGCCTCTTTCTATGCCTTTGCCATGCAATTGTGACCCTTGCTTGCAATTACCCATGATACACCACTCTAATATTTCTATGTGTACTTGCATGCTTGGTGGAGATCCTTGTTGCCATTGCCATGATTACCATGTGCCCTATGCTATTGTTGCTTATTGTGTTGGGAGAGTCATGTTGTCCAAGTGCTATTTACATAGGACTCCTTGCCACTATAATGATACTACTTTGCTCCTATGTTGTTTTCATGCTTGTGATATGTCATGTGCATTATGTATGCCCACTATTTGCACACATGACATGATTTCTATGATGACCTCTAGTATGCTGCATCTTCGCACTACTAGCTTGCATGACTTGATCACTATGATTTCTTGCTTTGTTGCATCACCCATGATTCATACTTGCTCGTTTCAATGGGTTGATGGCATATATGTTCTTGCCTCTCACATGATTTATCATGATCATTGTCCCTTGTCTCCCTTAGTTGCACCTCTCATATCCACTTGTAGTGAGTGCAACAATGCTATGCTTATTGGTTTTGAGATTGCTCTACCTTTCTCATCTATGCTTGGAGACTTGGACATATTACTTGTGAAGCATGCTTGTTTGAATGAGCTTAATGTCTTTGGTTGTACTCGCATCATATACTTCCATACCATGCCACATTCTCTTGTCCCTTCTTATGATAAGAATGATGATGACTCTTGTTGGGTATCTTACCACACGACTGATTGGTTTTGCATTCATGCTAACCTCATTTGTTTTTTTGAGTGTTTGTCATGTTCTTTCATTTTGAAGGATTCACAAGGCGGTGCCGT